>CAWTZC010002364.1:5845000-8773750 GCA_963919715.1 Microtus obscurus
TAAAAGAAGCAGATTGTGCTTGTGCTTGATACAAAGACAGGTTCAGCCAACTCCATTCAGAAAGTGAAAGCAATTATTTTACAGTCAGCTAGGTGATTCTGTCAGACCAACACATCACCTTGGAGATACTGAAAGCGGGAGAAGGGACAGTAATTCCCGGATTCTGAGAGTATCAATTTCAGGAAGATATCTTCTCTGGATCTGGAAAAAGACAAGACCAGAGTTTTGGGTTTTAGGGGATGGCTATCAACTGTTAAAACTTCTCAGATCTTATGGAAGGAAAAAGGGACTGTCACGTTGAGTACTTAGTTTTTAATGTGGTAAACGAGAAAGACTTAGTCAACTACTAAAGCAAAATTGGAGAAGGCTTAATCAGCTACAGAAACAAATGTAGTGGAGTTCGTCCCTGGGTGAGGGCACTTAGAGTCTCTCTGTGACTAGCAGCAGCTGACACAAGGCTGTGCCACCAATGGGCATATGCAGTCCCTCAGACCACAGAACCAGCTGCCAACATCAGCATCCCCTAGTAGGAACAAGAAATGGTAGAATCATCTTGCTTTTTGATTGAATGAACAGAACCGAACAAACTTCTCTTCTTGGGTAAGCCAAGGACTTTGGAGACTTCAGAAGAAAGGCAAGCCCCCAAAGATGTGTGGAACTTAGTATTGAAATAGTAGACAAGAATGTTAGCAGTGAAGTGTGTGTGTGTGCACGCATGCGTGCATGCATGTGTGAGTGAGTGTGTATGCCTTCCTCATGTTTGTAGAGTATTCTGTGAGTATTCCTAATACAACCAGTCTGAACAAAGTCTATTTTTGGAAAGACTGTTGGTAGGCATTTGCCCCGTGGTTTCCATAGATCTGCTTCAACTTGCATCATTTCCTTGGTGAAACCTGGACTAAGTTATTTCCAAGTTTGAAGCACTCAGCGAACAATGGCAAAACTATTGTTAGGCACACGATTTTCAGGACAAATGTGGGAATTATTTACTGGATAGTGAACAAATCTTATGTATTTCTGGATTGCATGCATGGCAATGGAATGAACCCCTGTGGCAGAGTCACAGGGTCACCTTAATGGAGCAAAGAGGTCAGTAGTGATGCCAGGAGGACATGAATAAAAAATTGTGTGAAATATGGAAACCAATGTAGGACATGATCTTAAAAGAAGTTCTAAAAAGAAAGAAAACAAATATTAACTTATAAACCCTTTTCTTTGGGCAGGAATTTAGAAAACACTAAACTGAAATTCAACCTGGCCCCTGTGAACTCAATGTGCAAGAAAGTTCAATTAGTTTGAATGAAGTTTGGTAACATTTTGTGTTGCTTTAAGGCTACATAGATTTGAGACTCGCCCTCACCCTCCGCAATTCCAGACACGCTTCTTTGTTCTCTTGGCTCAGTGTCCACTGTGAACACTGCCTGTGCTCTGCCGAGAGCAACAGATGCTGTCCATGATGGCCTCTGGACGGCTTTTGAGTAAGGACGTGCTAGATTATCACCCAAATGGTCCTCGGCTAAAGCATTTCTTGTAAAGACATAGACAGCCTCTGGCAGGAGTGTTGCATTCCATTATCAAACTGTGATTAGCATTCGTTATCAGCATAGCTATCTCTTTTTCTGGCAGGATGTATTCCCCAAGGTGCGTATTTATGGAAAGTTAGGTAAGTCACTGGCCTAGCTTATGCATTGTTTAGGATTCTTTAATAACAAACAACAGGAACCAAGGCTGGGCAGCCTCAGTTGAGGTAAACAGTGTATCAACAGTTGATAATTATCCTGCGGGCAAAGTCACTAGAGGTCATGCGTGGTGGCACACACCTTTAATACCAGGATTTGGGAGACAGAAGCAGAGGGATCTCTGTGAGTTCAAGGCCACCCAGAGGCTCACAAGATCAATGCAGAACAAATCCAGGTGGTGGTGGCTCACACCTTTAATCCCAGTACTAGAGAGTCATGCACCTTTCATCCCAGCTATAGAGGGAATAGAAAATGAGAGGAGAAAGAGAGGCTCTGTCTGCTTAGTGTGTGGTCACTCAGCCTTGGTAGAGGGAAGACTTCTCTAGTGGCTCTGCTGCTTTGCTTTTCTGGTTTTCAGGTTGAACCCCAGTATTTGTCTCTGGGTTTTTTATTATTGATTCTACAAGAGACTCCCACGCTGGTCATCAGTGTTGGGAAAGGAACAAATTGTTTCCCTAACTATCTTTGCACTACTTCACTCAAGAGCCAGTTCCCAGAAGAACAAATGATCTGCCATATTTAATTTCTTTTCTTTTCTCCTGAAAAAACTGGGGATGGTCATGGAAGCATTTGGAAGGAAGAGCCAAGAGCCTTTTGGTCTCTGCAGTGGCAAACAATCATTCCCACCACTCAGGACTACACATGGCAACAGGAGTTAAGAGGAAAGGGACAGATTCACAGCGCTATGAATCAAGTGCAACGGAGTCTGAGCAAAGGAAGGAGAAACAACGGCCATGACAACAGACAGCCGTAACAGAAAGTTACCATGGGGGGATTCTTGAAGAAAGCAAACTGAACTTCCCAAAAATCAATGGCTTAGAAAGAAATTATACCTGGAAATGTTTTCGTTCAACACATAGAACATAAGAGAGTAAGCAACTCAATGTTTGTATGCTCACACAAATGAACATAAAAAACACAACTACCAGAAACCAAATTTCAGTTAAGAATGGAAAAATAATAGTGTTTATCTGGGGTTAGTGAAGTCACAGATCTTAGAGGCAAACCTACAACCCATTTTACTAAACCAGCACAACCCCAGCTACATTCTGAATATTTCCCCCACACCCACAGGGAAGTGCATTTCATCCTTCACAAGGAAGCTTCTCTTAGCCACAGAGACCGGTACAGAAAGTAACTCATCAAAACGCAGAGCTGTGGAGCCCCATCCTAACTGACTTGTCTACAACAAAACTCCTGCACCTAAGGCTTGGGTATCATTAAAGAAGAGGGAGTGGAAACAATAGAAGAGCCACAGGAACAGGAAGTTTGCTGTGAGATTGTGTCTCCCAGAACCACAGGAACCTACACCCGGAAGGTCTTACCAACATGCATGCTTACACAAGACAAGAACAACCATGATGCCATTAGGAATGCTAACAGGGAAGGAAAAAAGATCACCTTAAACAAAGAAGCCAGGGAGTCTGAGAGCAGGAGAAAGAGTCTTCCCCAGGAAAGGACACATCAATTGTTTATCCAATACCAAATGACGAGCCCTGAAAGCATTCACATACAAGTAATATGATATGGACTGAACAGACTGTACTTACAGAGTTAAGATTTTGTGCGCATATGTGCGTGCGCGCGCGAGCACGCACACACACACACACACACACACACACACACACAGTCTTAAAGAATAAGGGGCCATAAATTTGAAAGAAAGCAAGAGGTCGGTACATAGGAGGGGCCGGAGGAAGGAAAGGGGAAAGGGGAATGATGTAATTACATCACAATCTCACAAAATTTGTAAAAAAAAAATCTAATATGCAAATTTATTAAATAAACCTGTGTTGTTTGTATCTGTTTAGAATTGCAGCATCCTTTGATGCAGTAACCCTCTTTATCTCTTTTGACTGGTTTTGGTGAAGACTATTTTGTCTGATGTTATAATGGTGATACCCTCTTTGTTACTGCTTTCATTTGCTTGGAATACCCCTCTATATCCTCATGATCTTGACTATCTTTGATGGCAGAATGTGTTTCTTGAAGGCAGGAACCAAGTGGATCTTATTTTGTGATTCAGTATGTTCGTGTGTGTCTTTTGATTGGATATTGAGACTGTTAACAGTCAGTGTTGTTATTGAACAGTGTGTATGGATTTCTGTCACTTTATTGATTGTAGTGCTGGTGTTTTACTAAGCCTTACTTGTTTGTATACAGTTATAGCTTCTTCCCTAGACTCCTAGGATGTGTTTTTTATTTTCTGAGGTCCAAAAACTTTCTTCTAGTAGCCTCTGTGGTGATGACTTAGTGGCCGTAGTGGTTTGAAAGAAAATGGTCACCAAAAGGAGCAACACTATTAGGAGGTGTGTCACTGTTTAAAAGCTCCTATTCTCAAGGGCCAGCTTCATGTGTGACTTGGTGCTTTACCTTTTGCAGCTTAACACACTGTTTGTTCTGTATAGTCAGTGTTTGACATAATATGCCAGAGGGTTTCTCTTCTGATCCCATCTCTTTGGTATTCTATAAGGCTCTAGAACTTCAACTGGCTTACTTTTCCCTACATTTGAAAGATGTTCTGCTGTGGTTGTACTGAAAATACTTTGTATGTATTTAGCATGGAGTTTGTTTAATTTTATGCTTATAATTTATGGACTTTTGTTTCCCTGACATCTCATAATCTTGAATGTTTCATTTGTGTCTTTCAAAAACTCTATCTTAACTCTTGACCGAATGGACCCATTTCTGTGCCATCAAGCCCCGGGGTTCTCTCTTTCCCATGATCCATTTGATTAGTGAAGCTTTTTATTTGACTTTATGGAAAATTTCATTTCAAGCTTTTTATTTTGATTTGTCCTCAATATTTTCATACCCTTATTGAGTTATATTTTTATATCATGCATTGATTTTATTTCATACAAACGTTGTATTCTCTTGGACTTCATTTAGGAGTTTATTAGTATTCTCTCTCATTTCCTTGGACACATGTAGCACCATTGTTTTGAATTCTTCATCTGGACTCCCATCTGAGTCGTTCTCATTGGGGATCATTACATGGATTGATGGATATAAGAGCAGACATGGTAGTTTGACTTTTCATATTACTTGTGTTTTTACTTGTGTCTCACATCAGGAATTAGATCAATTGAATTTTAAATTCATTATTGTACCTCCCCCCATCAGTGGAAGCATTTTCAACATTCAGGAGGAGGTAGTCATAGATTGAGTTACCAGTTTACTTTTTTGGCCTCATATTTAGGGCACCAGACTCTACTCATATTCCACCCATTGAGTAAAGTATTATCTGTGACAATAGTCACTAGCTAGGTACTGATGGAGGAAGGTCATTGGTTAAAAAAATAAAGAAACTGGTTGGCTGGCCCCCATAGGTTAAAACATAGGTGGGAGGAGCAAACAGAACAGAATGCTGGGAGGAAGAGGAAGTGAGCTCAAACTCGACAGCTCTGCTCTCTGGAGCAGAGATGCCATAGCTCAGCTCTCGGGGGCACACGCCATGAAGCAAGCTGCCAGGTCAGACATGCTGAATCTTTCCCTGTAAGACTGATGCCACACAGATTATTAGAGATGGGTTGATCGGGATATGAGAATTAGTCTGTAAGAGCTAGAGCAAATGGGCCAAGCAGTGCTTAAAAGAATACAGTGTCCGTGTAATTATTTCAGGGCATAAGCTAGTCAGGCGGCCGGGGTGCTGGGTACGCAGCCCCACCGCTCCTATTACAACAAGGAACTTTAAAAATGGAGGAATAATCTGTTATAAAAGTTTGTGAGATCTCAAGTAAATAGCTTAATAAAGTACCTTACAATCTTGGGCAAAACAACAACAGACCAAATGTAACTTTAATAAGCAGGAAGACATGATTGAAATCAGAGCAGAAATTAATGAATTAGAAACAAACAAAAACTTACAAAGAATCAATAAATAAAAGTTGGTTCTTTGAAAAACAAAACATGCTCGACAAATCCTTAACCAAATTAACCAAAACCAAGCAAGAGAAATAGAGCTACAATTAATCACTTTAGAGATGAAAAGGAAGCCATACCACCAGAAGCCAAGAAAAGCAAAAAACCTATTCTGTAGTTTAGTTTTGTGAGTTTAGCTTGAAGTACCCTCAGAGACCAGGAGAGGAGACAGTGGAGGGAGGTTGCCACAGGGAGCAGGGACAGCATCATACAGGCAAAGAGAAGGTGGAAAGGGGGAATTTTAACAGTGGAAAGGCTTAGTGAGAGAGATGGAGGCAATGAGGGAATCCAGTAAGGGTTAATTAAAATAAAGAGGCTGTGACCAAACCATTAAGGAACCATCTACTTGGTAATTTAACTCCCTCCCTCCCTCTCTCTTTCCCTCTCTCTCTCCCTCTCTCTTTCCCTCTTTGGTTCCCATCATTTGTCTTTTATAAATCTAGGCCTCCATTCACTCTACAGCTTAACAATATTTGGGGGAGGGTACCTTAATTTTGCCTGTTTTTGTTGATTAAATTTAAAATCTAGAGCTTTGTATTTTTAATGACAGAATTACAGAAAGTAGGTACATTTTTGTTAAAGTAGATATTTCTGTGCAAAGTCTGGTAGACGTCAAGCCTGTTGCAGGAAACAAACAGATTTTGGTGTGAGTGGCTTAGTGTGGGCAAAGGATCCAGGGTCTCTGTGTGCTGCTGTAGGGGCTCAGGGTCTCCTAGTTCCTGTTGGGTGATAGTTTTAATCTTAGGGCAGCCCAGTGCCTGTGATACCTCAAGATTATTCCCCTTCCAGGGTGAAGGAATGTCCCCTCAAACAGGAACCAAAAGGCCAAACTTAATTCTTATATTCGAAACAAAATGTCTTCTTTCAAAATTCTAGCAAGACTTTTGTTGTATGCATTATCCTTTTGAAGATGCTGACAGAGTCAGCACACTGATCTACCCAAATAAGAATATTGCGTCTATCTTCACTAAGTCTAGTTTTTATTTTTAAAAATAATTTAAGATGCTGGAGAGGTGGCTTAGTGGTTAAGAACACTTGCTGCATTCCCAGGACTCTGTAGTTGGAGTCTCAGCATCCACGTGGTGCCACTAACTTCCTGTAACTCTAGTTCCAAAGGATATAACACTCTCTACTGACTTCCACAGGCTCCTGTATGCATGTGGTGAACATATATACACTTAGGCACACCCGCACACACATTAAAAGATAAAGTATGGCCATACAGATAAGCCTTGGATACATTGATGTTGTTTCCTGTGGATGTATATCAAGAGGGTGAGAGATGATCACACATGGTGGATCTATATTTACTGCCCCGAGGAAGCTCCATAGTGCACACACAGTGGCTGTACCAATTCATATCCTCAGCAGCAATGCATGGGAACAACAAAGTTTCTCTTCTCATAGATCCCTGACAGTATTTGCTAGTTTGACCTTTTTGCTACTAGCCATTTTAAATGGATTGAGATGATATCTCTGGTGTTTGATTTGCCTTTCTCTGATAGCTATTGAAGTTGAGCATTTTTCTACTGGGCATTTGAATTCCTTCATTTCTTAATTAAAAATTTTAAAAAATTGTGTGTATGTTTTTTTCTGCTTGCATGTGCAAATACAAAATGCTTGCAGTGCCTACAGGGATGCACTGGAACTGAAGTTACACAGGGTTATTAGCTGCCAATGGCAGGTGCCAGGAACTGAACATAGGTCCCTTGGAAAAGCAGGCAGAACGTTTAACTGCTGTATCAGCTATTCAGCCTGTAGTTGGTTATTTTTACTCTTTGGGGGACCCACCACGTAGCTCCCACATAAATGCATAGAATATTATTCTTATTTATGAATGCCCAGCCTTAGCTTGGCTTATTTCTAGCCAGCTTTTCTTAAATTACCTCATCTACCTTTTGTCTCTGGGCTTTTACCTTTCTCTAGTCTATATTACTTTCTTTCCTTCTTACTCTGTGGCTGGTTTTGTGGTTGGGTGGCTGGCCCCTGACACCCTCCTCTCCTCTATTTCTCGCTCCTCCTTCTTTCTCCAAAGTCTAGATGTCTCCTATTTATTCTCTCTGCCTGGCAGCCCTGCCCATTTCTCTCTCTTGCCTAGCTCTTGGACGTTCAGCTCTTCGTTACACCAATCATGTGTTGTAGACAGACAAGGTGGCACAGCTTTGAAGAGTCAAAGAAATGCAGCATCAAACAAAACAACACATTTTTGCATCATTAAACAAATATTCCACAGCCTAAGCGAATGTAACACATCTTAAACTAATATTCCACAACAGCAGCCCCCACCGCCCCAATTTCTTCTTTTGAAAAATGTCTGCTGATATCATTTTCTGATTTTCAAATTGAGCTGTCTGTTCTCTTTTGGTTATTGAAACTTTGAAGTTCCTTATATACTTTGGATCAACCTATGTTAGTTGATTAGTTTGTTCCCATCCTGTGAACTGTCTCTTGAGTCTGTTGATTGTTTTTGCTGGGCAAAAGTTGCTTGATCTATTCCCATCTGTTGATTTCTAAGTGTTTTGTTTGTTTCCAGTGGTTTATTTTTATTTTTTTCTGAGACCTCAACTGAAATGTAACTACTGGTGTCTAA
Organism: Microtus obscurus; assembly: GCA_963919715.1. Taxonomy (NCBI): domain Eukaryota; kingdom Metazoa; phylum Chordata; class Mammalia; order Rodentia; family Cricetidae; genus Microtus; species Microtus obscurus. Next base: position 5,853,254 of record CAWTZC010002364.1, read on the forward strand.
AAGCTTTCTCCTATTTATTTCTAGTAGATTCGTAGTGTCAGGATAGTTATACTTAAGCTTTTGGTCCATTTTGAGTTTTTTTTTTTTTTTTGTAGAGAGTGAGAGATAGGGATCTAGCTTGAATCTTATGCATTTAAATGCCAACATTTTCAGCAATGTTTAATGAAGATGTGTTGAAGGAGCTGCAGGCTGCATTCCTGCCACCCAGCTCCCGGACGCCTGGCTAGCTTATGCCCCGAAATAACAAAACACAAACTGTATTCTTTTAAGCACTGCCTGGCCCATTTCTATTAATGTGTGTAGCACCCCAAGGTGCGCTTACCAGAAAGATTCTAACCTACGTCCATCCTGGGTCGGAGGTTCATCGCGTCTGCCAGGGAGAGGGGAGCATGGCATCTGTCTGAGTTGTCTTACCTCACTTCCTCCCAGCATTCTGTTCTGTTTACTCCACCCACCTATCCTTTAACCTATCAGGGCCAAGCAGTTTCTTTATTAATTAACCAATGACCTTCCTCCATCAAAGATGTTCTTGATGGAATGTTTATTTTTGACTGTCAATGCATGGAATTTTTCTGGGCTCTCTCACCTATTTTACTTATGCATTTTTTTATGCCACAGCTTTGTTTTCATTATCAGTTGTATACCTTAAATTCTGGTATTGTGATGATTCCAGCTTTGTACTTTTTTGCTCAAAATTACTTTATATATCCCTGTGTTTTTTCTAGATGTTTGCCTTTCTGCTGAGTTTCTTGGTCACACCATACATTGTTTCCTAGCTCTGTGACACTACTTGTATTATTCTGAGTATCATTTGCTTCTAAAGTAATCACTCCTTTGAATTCCTTATGAGGCAAGTGTCAACGGCATTCTTTGAGGGTATCTGCTGTGGATTCATTGTTTGAGCAGTCTGCTGACTCTGTTTGTTCTTTTCTTGTGACCCTGGGTTGAGATCTGCTTTCAGCCTAGACAATTGAAAGGTCAGCTGTCTTTACCCCATATCAGGGGGCTCTTTTTCAGGTGAATGCTTTAAATGAATACAAGTAAAAACAGCATGTTTTTATATGACTTACATGATTAGATGTTTTATGTATTACAGGTAGAAAGCAAGTTGTTCCAAAAACTTACATACATTCATACACAAGCAACTTGTTATAAATAACAGAGTATAAGCAAGCAAGGTATTTTTGTCAGCCAGTTCTTTTAATGGAAGTTTGCATTTTTGCGGTTACAAAGAAAGAACCAATGACATTATTATTTCTCAAAAGGTAATTATATAAGAAATCTTTAGAAGAATAACAAACCTCATCTTTTATATATAAAAAACAATCAATCAGATCTACTTTAAATCTTTAGGGTGTAAACCCACTCATCAACAGTTTTTTTAATTAGAAAACTGAGGGCAGAAATAAGTGCAAGGAATTAACCATCTTCTTTGATCACCAACCAATCCTAGCAAGAAAGGCACATCAGCTAATAATACTTTGGCTGTTTTGTTCTTGTTCTATGACCTTACAAGTTCCTCTCACAACTATGTACCTTTCTAAAACTTTAGATTGTCTTCTTGGGTTTTTCACCTCAAAGCTATTTGACAAAATCTTCTTAATCTAACCTTAAGTTATTTTCAAAGATTTGTTTCAGCTATGATACATTTCAAAACCTGTGAGCACATCTCCCAACATTAAAATTAAAATAGTTTAAGATATCTGGGCTATTGAGACCCAGTTGTTTTTCTAAATCATGAACCTAAGCCACAGTTTATACAGCTTGTCAGTAGATACTCAATGTGTTCTAGCTGTGTAACACTTCCTTGTTTTATATTTTATCCTCTGAAACCTCCACTTTATCAGAGATGGGGGCAACATTTTATCCTACCTTTACCTATGTCAAATTTTCCACCAAACTAACCTCTATCATAATCCCTTATGGTATTTATTAAAAGCCCTCAATCATCAAAATTCTATTTAAACCAATGCTACTATAAACTCATTGATATAGTTATACAGTAAAGCTAGGAGAAAACCATCATCATGGTAATCCAGTAGAATGGGATATGTCATTATCCAAGAGATAATCACACTCCATGGTCAGTGGGGATCTCCCTATGCCCATTCACACATGCCAGATACCAGAGAAAAATGGCAGACGCAAACATGCAAAGGCACAGCAGTAGAAGGGCTGACACTCTTGGGGCCTTGTCTCTCTGAGATTCACTCATGAGAGCTTTGCTTCCTGGTGGGCTGATCCCCTGGAGTCAATTGTCATCTGTTGTTCCTCTGTCATGGCTGCTGGAAACTACTAGTAGCAACCATAATAAAACCCGTATGTTTATTTTTTGTTGCAAGAGTTATGTGTGTGCTGTACAATGCTGTCTTCTGAGAATCACATCATCTTCATCAGAACAGCTGGAACTCCTTGCCTGAGAACACTAACATGGGACTGATTGGCTGCTGGTGTTCTATTGTAGATATAAGGGGTAGGGAGGGCCAATGGACTCTCACCTGTAATTCTGAAAGCTCCCCTCTCACTTCCCATTTGTATATAACTGTGACCCAGAAGGTGCTAGAGGATAAAGACTATGTGAGGTCAACTGAAGGTAGAACTCTATCTACCCTGCTGTGCAAGAGTCACCATCCTTGCTGGGATGAGACCCCTTGAGGAGCTTCTGTTTCTGGGGTACCCACCCTCCTGTCAATCTCTTCACGCATGCCTTGAGAGTAAGCATAATAAACTCATTGGTTCCCCAAGTTGGACCTTGGTGAAATGTTGCTTTGATTTGCTGTTTATGGCCGGAAAAGAGGAGTAGACATTTGTTTACATCTGTCCAGAGAGAGAGAGAATACTTTCAATAATACGGCTTAAAAATAGTTTGAAAAATATCTATGTGGAAAATTGTCTGGAAAGATATAAAACACATTATTTCAAACAAGAATTGTTATTAGGATAATGCATAATGTTCTTTTGTACTCATGTGTTTCCTAAAGTAATCATGGACACTCAACAGGAATTGTATGCTGTGAGATGGATTTGTTTTTTTTTCAAAAGCTGGAAGTCATATGGGATGTCTTATTGATGAGGTGGATAATACTGCATTGTGTATAATTACACAACAAGAAAGTTGATTTTCTTGGTGATTTATGAAGATATCTTGAAGACATTTGGGCGCCAAATGTAGTAAGGAGGGCTCCTTGTTGGTTCCCAGCCACCGGGCTAGCTTAAACCCAAAATAATCACACAGAAACTGTATTAATTAAATCACTGCTTGGCCCATTAGCTCTAGCTTCTTATTGGCTAACTCTTATATATTAATTTAACCCATTTCTATTCATCTGTATATCACCACAAGGTTGTGGCCTACCAGCAAAGTTTCAGCATGTCTATCTCCTGGGTCTGCTCCATGATGTCTCTCTTACTCCACCTTCCTCCTCCTGTGCCACAAGCCAAGCCAGTTCTTTATTCATTAGCCAATAAAAGCAACATAGACAGAAGGACCTCCCATACCATTCTTTTGTGCTCATGTGTTTCCTAAAGTAACCGTGGATACTCAACAGGAATTGTATGTTGTGAGATGGGTTTGTTTTTTTCAAAAGCTGGAAGTCATATGGGATGTCTAATTAATGAGGTGGATAATACTGCATTGTGTATAATTACACAATAAGAAAGCTGATTTTCTTGGTGATTTATGAATATATCTTGAAGACATTTCCTTAAATAGAGTCCCAGAAGCATGCTGAGTAAGAGCTATGTGGTCGCAATGAGTATAATCACCATGGGATTATTATTTAAAAAAAAATTAAATACAGTTATTTATCTTGTGTGTGTGTGTGTACACATATGCCAAGGAACACACGGGGCCAGAGCTAACTTGCAGGAGTCAGTTTTCTTCTTCCTTCTTGGGTTCCAGGGATCTCACTTGGTCATGAGGCTTAGCAGCAAGCACCTCCAACCACTGCACCATCTCATCGGCCCAGGAATGCTTTTAAATAACAGCAGTGAAATCAGTAAATAAATTTGCTATTTTGGTTAAAAAAATTTATGTTAATGTTTTTCTCTCATTATTATTTTTATTTCTTGCTCTCTACTGATTTGAGAGGAGTTTGATCTTGTTTTCTTGTTTGTTGAGCTATCTGTCTGCCTGAGAATTTTGTGCTAATGTATGTGCTGATGGTTCTCAGATTCCCAAGGTACTCTTTGTCTGTATTCCATGGCTTTGGTTAGGTAAATATTCCATTTTCACTTGTTCAAGAAATTCTACTATTTTCTTCTTTATTTTTTCTTTGATCTGTGGGTTTCTCGAAAGTACTCTGTTTAGTCTCAACAAATTTGGGTAGTTTCCAAAGTTTATGTTGTTACTGATTCCTGAATTCTTTGCATTATGATAAAAAGATATTTGATATCATTTCAATTTGGATAGAGTGCATTCTGTACTTTTTCTGTTGTTGCTTGTGCTTTCCATGTCGGATCAGAAAACCAATACTTTTATTCAAGGTAGAACTTGCCAGTTACATTTCCTCTAGGAGTTTTATGAGTCCAGTGTTTACATTTACATCTCTGAGTCATTTGGAGCCAAGCAGCATGGGGTCCGATGAACTCTTTTTCATCTTGGTATCCAGTTGTGCCAGTATGGCTATTTTTTATTTTTAAAATTTATTTTTATTTTATATATTATATCCTGACTGCAGTTATGCTCCCCACCTCCCTTCCCAGTGTCCCACTCCCCCACCCTTCCCTGGGAATCCATTCTTCCTTGGTTTCCCTTCAGAAAAAGGCAGGTCTCCCAGGCCCAGGATGTTAATCAAATATGGCATATCAATTGCAATAAGACTACGATCCTTGGCCCATATTAAGGCTCGATGAGGTCCCAAAAGCAAGTAAAAGAGTCAGAGACTGCTTTCACTCCCACTATAGAGTCCCACGAGAACACCAAACTACACAACCATATGTAGAGGGCCTAGGTCTGACTCATGCAGGCTCCCTGGTTATCGGTTCTGTTTCTGTGAGCCCCTATGAACCCAGGTTGTTGATTCTATAGGTTTTCTTGTAGTATCCTTGACCCCTCTGGTGCCTACAATATTTTCTTGGCTTTAACCACAGGATTCCCTGAGTACTGCCTAATGCAGTGGATCTCAGCATCTGTTCCCATCAATTGCCAGAGGAAGCTTCTCTGACGACGATTATGCTAGGCTCCTGTCTATGAATAGAGCAGAATATCATTAGGGATCATTTCATTGATTTTTTTCCCCCAGTCATGTTCGGTTCTATCCTAGGTTTCTGGGCTATCCAGACTCTGGTCCTGTACCTCCAGACAGTGTCAGCAGTGGGGTCCAGCATGCCTTATTGGGAAAGGCTGTTCCTTCATGTACGCTGGCTTCATATCTTTGCCACAACACAGTGTGAGTATGGTTTTATTGTAGGACTGTCTTCTTTTTCATTGCTCTATACATCTATACATGTTTATGCCAATGCCACATTGTCTTAATTATAGTAGCTTTGTAGTGAGTTTTAAATTAAAGAACAAGGGATGGGGAGATGACTCAGCTCAGAGTGCTTCCTGTGCTTTCAGAGGACTTTGTTTTGTCCCCAGTACCCATCCACACTGAGCAGCATCTGACAGCACATAACTCTAGCTCCAGTGGGTCCAACATTCCCTTCTGGTCTTCCTGGGCATCCGCTCAAGCCTTCACATACATACATATAAAGGCAGACAGATAAGTAAATAAATCAACCAAGAGGTTCCCACGTTTGTTCTTTATAAGGGTTATCTGGGCTGTTCCAGGTCCCCTGTTCTTCCATGTGTGTATTAGAATCAGCTTGCTTATTTCTTCAAAAGAACTGAATGCATTTTTTTTGAGAATTCTCTTGAATTTGTAGGTCAGTTGTATCTTAGCATCTATCATATCATCCAGTCTATGAGAAAGGAAAAATTTTCAGTTGAATCTTCAATTTGTCTCAATGATATGTTCTTAAAAATTTAGAATTTATCATTTCCCTCTCTATCTTGTTCTTTTTTGGTATCTCCATATACTTATATTGTTATAGTTGGGATTTGTTTCAGGCCAGAATTTGAGTTTTCTTTAGTTGAAGAGACTTTGTTGGCTCAGTCAGCTTCTTACCTCGTCTTTCAGCTGCTCTGAGAAGAAAAAACCATCCCAACCTCCAAGGAAACAATTGTTTGTGAAAAGTCAACCCGTCTAGTTTGACTCTCCTGCTTCTAGTTCCACGCCAAGTTCAGCCTGTATCCAAACATCTATGACGTTCGTTTTATTCCCCTCTCTCTACAGTTACCTGCCATTTCATAGGCTTGAAAGTTCAGCCACTTTTCCAACTCAGAGCTCATCCAAAACATTCACAGCTTACTTTTAGGTAATCTTAGTCTTAACAAATTTGGGGGACATTTTGCTACAACCATCTTAATGGATCAAAAGAAATAGAAGAAGATTTCTCTAAGTTGGCACCATCAGAACATCTATGTAAGAAGCGGTGTGGTTCCTTAACTCCCAAATGTGCTTTTCTAGACCACATCACAGGGATACTCTTACTACAGCCTACTGTCACTCAGCAGTACACAGATGACATCATGCTGCGATCTGAAAAAATGCAAGTGAGAGGGTTGTGGCTGTGTCTGTTTAACTGCCTCGTACAGCATGCAGCATAATACTACGTCCATTCGGGATTTTATAAATGCAAGTGGATGATATAATGCATGTGTTAATCGCCAATCATCCTGAGGAGTAATGATGTGCCCAGAGCTGATGGGTCTATCTAAGAGTGTTCTTATTGAGTGGTGAACACTATCAAGATGCCTCCTAAGCATGCTTGTGCATGTGCGTGCATGTGTGCGCTTAGACACACACACACACACATGCAGTGAAAACTGTTCAGCTTTTGAACAAGAGAACATTTTATCTTTGATAATTACATTTATTTCAAAGCTCAGAATTACCTGACACTTATTTTACTTAGAGGAAATCAACACTTATTTAAGCGATGACTTAAAATATTTCACCTGAAAGTAAAACACTCGATTTTACTCAGATTTTAATCAAATCAGGTCACATGATCTTAGGCAAGAAGAAATAGTTAAGGGTAAGATAGTCACAAGCATTGCCTTTCCATGACAGCTCCAACAGATGTAGAAGAATACTCAAGGCCACCTCTTTACAGTTTCCTGATACTTCTACCTCAAATTCCTCATCAGCATCTGTGGAGTTAGCTATGTTCTCCAAGAACGGAAGGGGCCTTTAGTGCAGCTTTTGTCATGGCCGAGGAATGCAAGAGATGAAGGCATAACCACACTCGGTTTAAAAACTGATGAAGGGCGCAGTTCATGGAATTTGATTTTGAGCATGAATTTCTCAGGTCCCGCGTATGAGAATGAAAGACTCTGCGATCAGAGAAGGCATGTGTTGGGTTCTATGGGGTGCTTTCTGTGAGCACACAGAGGTATTTCAAGAGTCTTATAACTGGATACACAGTCAACCAAGCGATAGACCGCCACTGTGCCTAAAAGATTTTCTTAAAGTGAATGTTAGTGGGCTTTGAAAACTTTACTTTGGATTTGTCTTAAGGAGGTGGTGAGTATCCTTTCCTAGGTGAGCATATGGGTACCTGTACTGCATCATGGGAGGTGCTTTCTTCCATCACATGTATGTTGCTGTGTCTCTTTTGATAATATTATTACTTTGGCTGAGGATCTGTTAGCCTAAACAAAGAGACAATAGGGTATCCATCAGACAGGAAATCTAGATAGAAATTCCTGCCCCAAAGGTGTCAAGACCATGGTGGAGATACCCACAGAAACAGTTGACCTGAGCTAGTGAGAGCTCTTTTTTTTTTTTTCCTTTTTTTTTCGAGACAGGGTTTCTCTGTGGTTTTGGAACCTGTCCTGGAACTAGCTCTTGTAGACCAGGCTGGTCTCGAACTCACAGAGATCCACCTGCCTCTGCCTCCCGAGTGCTGGGATTAAAGGCGTGCGCCACCACCGCCCGGCTAGTGAGAGCTCTTAACTCTGAACTGACAGCAGAAAAACCTGCCAGGACCATATTTGGTCCACTGAATGTGGGGGACAGTTGTGAGGCTTGGACAGTCTGTGGGGCCGCTGGCAGTGGGACCAGGATTTATCCCTAGTGCTTGAACTGGAATCTAGGAGCACATTCTCCATGGAGGGATACCTTGCTCAGCCTAGATACAGGGGGGAGGGATTTGGTCTTGCCCGGAAGTGAAGTGTCAGACTTTTTTGACTCCCCATGGGAAGCCTTACCCTCTTTGAGGAGTGGATGGGAAGTGGGGTGAGGGAAGGTGGAGGAAGTGGGAGGAGGGGAGTGAGTGAGAATGGGAATAGCTATGTAAAATGAGAAAAGATTGCATTATAAAACATTCTTAATAAAATAAATAAAAAAAATCACTGGAGAAACAATGAAACAAAATGAGAAACTGATGAAGATAAAAAAGAAAGAAAGAAAATCCTGCTTAAAGGAAACACCATGGTCAAACATCCAGAAGTACATTGGCCACATGTACTTCTTTGCACAAGTGGTAAATTGAAAAAAAAAAAAAGGAGAAGAAGAACTATTATGATGCTTAAACAAGATGGCCAGGAACTGTTTGGTTATCTCTTTCTAAGGCTGAGTATATCCTAAGGCTTTTAGCTCACCAGTCATTTTGCTCTGTGATTGCCAAAGAAACTAACATTCAGATTTAAAATGAATGTGGAGAAATAGGCTGCTCCATTATGCCCAACTCGACCATTGGAGCCTGGAAGCTACAAGTACCACCCCACCCCTAAACCCTCGTAACCCTCTGCAACATCAGTGGAACTCTGAAACACAGCTTGCTACTACACAGAGAGGACCAAGGGATAGTGACCAGCAACTAGATAGGACACCCCACTCTCTAGACCCTCCATACTGGGGCAAAACCCCAGGCACCTCTCCTATGTGTCTTCGCTTCTCTAGCTACCCAGCAGTAGAGTTTCTAAAACCCCTGAGACACAGACAGTGACAGTAAATAGCAGACCAAGAACAGTTCCCAAGACACAGACAGTCACTGGAAGGATTGGACCAACACACCAAGACACTGCCGGCATCAACTGAAGGAAGAGATGGGTAGGCTCTAATGCAAGAATTTATCCAAAAACCTAAAAAGCAACATGGTAACATAAGAACCCAGTGGTCATACAACAGGAAGACTTGATCATCCTAACTCAGAAGAGGCAGAAGAAATTGATCTTAAATGTAACTTTATGAAGATGATGGAGACCTTTAAAAAGGAAATGAAAAACTCCCTTAAAGAAATGGAGGAAAAGAGAAACAAAAATTGGAAGAAATTAATAAATCTCTTAAAGAAACCCAATAAAACCAAAAAAAAAAAACCAATCAAACAAGTAAAACAAACAGTTCAAGATTTGAAGTCTTGAAATCTGAAATAGAAGCAATAGAGAAAACACAAACAGAGAATTCTGGATGTGGAAAATCTGGGTAAACAAATGGGAACTACAGAGAGAAGCATAGCCAACAGAATATAAGAGATGGAAGAGAGAATCTCAGGGGTTGAAGATACTATAGAGGAAATCAATTCATTGGTCAAAGAAAACATTAAATCCAACAAATTCTTAATAAAACACCCAGGAAATCTGGGATATCATAAAAAGACCAAATCTAAAATTAATAAAGAACTCCAGCTCAAAGGCACAGAAAATATATTTAGCAAAATCATAGAAGAAAAATTTCCCAACCTAAAGAAGAATATCCCTATGAAGTACAAGATGGTTACGGAACACCAAATAGAGTATATCAAACAAAACAGTCCCCTCACCATATAATAATCAAAACACAAAGCATAAAGAATAAAGAAAGAATATTAAGAGCTCCAAAGGAAAAAGGTCAAGTAACATATTAAAGGTAGACCTATCAGAACTACACCAGACTTCTCAATGGACACCATGAAAGCCAGAAGTTCCTGGACAGATGTGCTGCAGACACTAAGAGACCATGACTACTATACAAGATATTCCATGACAAAACCAGATTTAAACCATACCTATCTACAAATCCAGCCCTACAGAAAGTACTAGAAGGAAAACCCCAACCCAAGGAAGGTAACTGTACCCACAAAAACACAGGCAACAGATAACCTCACACCAACAAAACCCAAAGAAGGGAAATAAACACACTACCACTGAAAAATAACAGGAATTAACAACCACTGGTCATTAATATCTCTTAATATCAATGGACTCAATTTACTTATAAAAAGACACAGGCTAAGAGAAAGGATTCAAAAGCAGGATCCAACCTTCTGCTGTATACAAGAAATGCACCTCAACCTCAAAGACAAACATTATCACCGAGTAAAAAGTTAGGAAGAGATTTTCCAATCAAATGGATCTAAGAAACAAGTAGGTGTAGCTATCCTAATATCTAACAAAATAGATGTCAAACTAAAATCATTCAAAAGAGATGGAGAAGGATACTTTATACTCATAACAAGAACAATCCATCAAGATGAAGTCTCAATCTTTAACATCTATGTCCCAAATACAAGATCACCCATATATGTAAAAGAAACATTATTAAAGCTTAAATCACAAATCAAACCTCACACACTAATAGTAGGAGACTTCAACATTCTATTCTCCCCAAAGGATGGGTTAACCAGACAGAAACCTAACAGAGAAATAAGAGAACTCAGAGATATCATGACTCAAATGGAATTAATAGACTTTTACAGAACATTCCACTCAAACACAAAAGAATATACCTTCTTCCCAGTCCCTCGTGGAACCTTCTCTACAATTGACCACATACTTGGTATCAAAGCAAATCTCAATAGATACAAAAAATTGGAGTAACCCCCTGTATATTATCAGATCACCATGGTTTAAAATTAGAGTTCAACAACAACACTAATTTCAGAAAGCCCACAAACACATGGAAATTAAATAGTGTTCCATGGAACCACCTCTGGGTCAATGGAGAAATAAAGAAACTAAAGACTTTCTAGAATTCAATAAAAATGAAGGTACCAAACCTATGGGATACAATGAAAGCAGTACTAGGAGGAAAGTTCATAGCACTAAGTGTCTACATAAAAAAAGTGGAGAAAGCTCACATTAGTGACTTAACAGAACACCTAGAAACTTTAGAACAAAAAGAAGCAGACTCACCCAGGAGGAATAAAAGACAGGAAATAATCAAACTGAGGGCTGAAATCAATAAAATAGAAACAAAGAAAACAATACAAAGAATCAATAAAACAAAGAGCTGTTTCGTTCAGAAAATCAACAAAATAGAAAAACCCTTATCCAAACAAATCAAAAGGCAGAGAGAGAACATCTAAATTAACAAAATCAGAAACGAAAAGGGGGACATAACAACAGACACTGAGGAAATCCAGAGAATCATTACATCATACTACAAAAATCTGTACTCCACAAAATTGGAAAATGTAAAAGAAATGGACAATTTTTCTGGATAGGTACCACATACCAAAATTGAATCAAGACCAGGTAGACAATTTAAATAGACCTATAACCTGCAAGGGAATAGAAGCTGTCATCAAAAGCTCCCAACCAAAAAAAAGCCCAGGACTGGATGGTTTCAGTGTAGAATTCTACCAGAACTTTAAAGAAGAGCTAATACCTATACTCCTGAAAGCGTTCCACATAATATAAACAAGAAGGAACATTGCCAAACTCTTTTTTATAAGGCTACAGCTACTCTGATACCAAAATCACACAAAGACTCAACCAAGAAAGAGAATTACAGACCAATCTCACTCATGAACATAGATGCAAAAATACTCAATAAAATACTGACAAACCGAATCCATGAACACATCAAAAAAATCATCCACCATCATCAAGTCACCTTCATCCCAGAGATGCAGGGGCGGTTCAACATATGAAAATCTATCAATGTAATCCACCATATAAATAAACTGAATGAAAAAACTATATGATCATCTCATTAGATGCTAAAAAAGCATTTGACAAAATTCAACACCCCTTTATCTTCTAAGATAAAGGTCTTAGAGAGATCGGGGATACAAGGAACCTACTAAACATAATAAAAGCGATATACTGCAAGCTGTCAGCCAACATCAAATTAAATGGAGAGAAACTCAAAGCCATTTCACTAAAATCAGGAACAAGACAAGGCTGTCCATTCTCTTCATATCTATTCAACATAGTTCTTGAAGTTCTGGCTAGAGCAATAAGACAACAAAAGGAGATCAAGGGGATTCAAACTGGAAAGGAAAAAGTCAAACTTTTGTTATTTGCAGATGATATGATAGTATACATAAGTGACCCAAAAAGCTCTACTAGGAAACTTCTACAAGTGATAAATATCGTTAGTAATGTGGCAGGATACAAGATCAACCCCAAAGAATCAGTAGCCTTTCTATACAAATGATATAGAAGCTGAGAAAGAAATCAGAGAAACATTACCCTTTACAATAGCCACACATAACATAAAATATCTTGGGGAAACACCAATCAAAGAAGTGAAAGACATGTTCTACAGGAACTTTAAGTCTTTTAAGAAAGAAATTAAAACAGATACTAGAAAATTGAAAGATCTCCCATTCTCTTGGTTAGATAGGAGCAACATAATAAAAACAGCAATGCTACCAAAAGCAATCTATAGATTCAATTCAGACTCTACCAAAATCCCAACACAATTCTTTACAAACCTTGAAAGAAAATAATCAACTTCATATGGAAAAGCAAAAAACTAGGGTAGCCAAAACAATTCTGTACAATAAAGGAACTTCCAAAGGCATCACCATCCCTGACATCAAGCTCTATTATAGAGCTATAGTAACAAAAACAGCTTGGTATTGGCATAGAAACAGAGAGGTTGACCAATGGAATGGAATTGAAGACTTGGATATTAATCCACATACCTATGAACACCTGATTTTTGTCAAAGAAGCTAAAATTATACAATGGAAAAAAGAAATCCTTTTCAACCAATGGTGCTGGCGTAACTGAATGTCAACATGTAGAAGAATGAAAATAGATCCATATCTATCCCCATGCATAAATCTGAAGTCCAAATGGATTCAAGACCTCAATGTAAATCCGACCACACTGAACTTGATAGAAGAGAAAGTGGGAAGTAGCCTGCAATACATGGACACAGGAGACCACTTCCTACATATAACCCCAGTAGCACAGACACCGAGAACAACAATAAATAAATGGGACCTCCTGAAACTGAGGGGCTTTTGTAAAGCAAAGGACATAGTCAGTAAGACAAAAAGGCAGCCTACTGAATGGAAAAGATCTTCACCAACCCCACATCAAACAAAGAACTGATTTCCAAAATATATAAAGAACTAAAGAAATTAGACATGAAAATTCCAAATAACCCAATTAAAAATGGGGTACAGAAACTAAACAGAGAATTCTCAACAGAAGAATTTCAAATGGCTGAAAGACATTTAAGGAAATGTTTAACATCCTTAGCCATCATGGAAATGCAAATCAAAACAACCCTGAGATACCATCTTACATCAGTCAGAATGGCTAAGATCAAAAACACCAATGATAGTTTATGCTTGAGAGGATGTGGAGTAAGGGGAACATTCCTTCATTGCTGGTAGGAATGAAACTTGTACAACGACTTTGGAAATCAGTATGGTGGTTTTTTAGAAAATTGGGAATCAACCTACCTCAAAACCCAGCAATACCACTCTTGGGCACATACCCAAAAGATGCTCAATCAAAAAACAAGGACATTTGTTCATAGCAGCAAATAGCCAGAACCTGGAGACAACATAGCAGCCTCTGAACCGAAGAATGGATAAAGAAAACGTGGCACATTTACATATTAGAGTAACACCCAGTCAATAAAAAACAATGACATCTTGAAATTTGCATCCAAATGGATAAAACTAGAAAACACAATCCTGAGTGAGGTAACCCAGACCCAGAAAGATGAACATGATATGTACTCACTCCTGAGTAGACACTAGCTGTAAAGCAAAGGATATTGAGCCAATCCTAGAGAGGCTAAGTAACAAGGTAAACTCTAAGAAAAACATACATAGATCCACCTGGAAAGGGGAAATAGACAAGATTGCCTGATAAAATTGGGAGCACTCGGGTTGGGGGAGAAGGGAGGGCAGAAGGGGAAGAAGAGAGAACAAAGGGAGAGGGGGAGGAGAACTTGAGGGAATGGGATAGTCGAGTTGGAGGAAGGACAGAGATGAGAGTAAGGAAAGAGATATCTTGATTGAGGGAGCCATGAAGGAAGCTAGCAATAGACCCAGAACTAGAGAAATTCCCAGGAATCCACAAGGATAACCCAAGTTAAGACCCTAAGCAATAGAGAAGAGGGTGCCCAAACTGGCCTTGCACTGTAGACAGACAGATGAATATCTTAAATATCACCATAGAACCTTCATCCAGTAACTGAAACAGTGGCAGAGACCTGCATTGGAGCACAGGACTGACCTCCCAAAGTCCAGTAAGAGTGGGGGAAGTGAGAATATGAGCAAAGAGGTCAAGATCATGATGGGGACATGCAGTGAAACAGTCTACCTGAGCTAATGGGAGGTCACCACCAACTCCAGCTGGACAGGGAAGAAAACAGCGTAAGTCTAATCTAGTCCCTCTGAATGTGGGTGACAGTTGTATGGTTGGGCAGACTGTGGGGCCACTGGCGGTGGCACCAGAATTTATCTCTACTGCTTTTTTGGAACCTATTCTTTTTGAATGGATACCTTGCCCAGCCTAGATATAGTAGGGAGGACCTTGGACCTTCCCCAAAGCAATGTGCCTTCTCATCTCTGAGGAGAGGATGGTGGGTGGGGTGGGGGTGGATAGGTGGAGGGAATAGGAGTGGGAACTGGGTTTGGTATATAAAAGGGAAAAAAAAAGATAGTCTGTTTTCTTTAAAAAATAATAAAAAGTAAAAAAGTAAAATGAACGTGGAAATGATTTTCAGATAATTTAAAATAGAGCATTAATACATATTATCAGTAACTGTTGCTGTAGAAGTTGTTTGTAACCCTTGTTCTTCATGGCAGCTGAATGCCAACGGTGGTAACTGTGGGCTACTGCTGAGGTTTGGTCACTATTCCTGATCCCACCGTTATACTTTGGGGCATTGCCAGCTTCCCTTTCACGTTACTGGCGTCTTCTATACAGCATCTCTGGGAAGTAGACGGTTGTCTGTCTCTTCCTTCTTTCCCACAGCTGCCGGTTATGTCATGACACTTTCGTTTCTTCGCTGCCTTCTTGGCATATGGACAATATATATTTTTTAATTCAACTGTCTTCTTTTCACAAAAGCCAATGATTACAGCCTGGCGACACGCCAAAGTCTCGCTTTCGTTTCTTCTTGCCTGGTTATTAACGATAAAGAATCTATCGCTTGTACTTCATTAGGAAAATGCTATCAACTGTAAAGAGTTAAAGCTGTGGACATTTTTTTTTTCAGTGTAGGAGAAAAGACTTTGGTCACTGGCTAGGACAAAGCAGCAACGACAAAGTGTCCTGACTGCCAGATTGAGCTGAGGAAAAGGGTAGGGCTTTTGACAGAACCAAGCTAACAGCAAAGGGAACCTTTCGTTTCATGGCGCTTTTCATGTTTATAACAAGGTCAGTGATGAGTTAGACATTTTCACAAAACTCACAATCAGTGAGCCCAAGACTTATGAAGGTTAAGTTACACAACCCTGGGAACACGGAGAACAAGTCGCACTCTGGCCCTTGACTCTGTGCCGCACGCTGCCCTGGGAGGTACACAAAGAAAATACAAGTTCTAGTCGGAATGCAAGAGTTTTCAGGCTTCATCTAGTCTCAAAATGTCCCCCTTTTTTGGTGTATGTGAATAGAAACATTACCTTTCTCTAGGCCAAATTATTGCAAAATGCATTTCCTTTCCTGGGAGATGTGGGTGGCTTTAGGCTTTTATATCTGTCCTTATTAGAGGGGATTTATTACAATTATTTCAACTTAGCCACGTTGAAAGGGCCAGATGACACTGAGAACTTAGTCAAATTTAATAGGAAACAGGGATTTGCCTCCAAGGGTGCTGTGCTCCATTACTGGGAAGAGAATATGTGGGCTGAAAGAGAACCCAAGATAAATTCAGACCATGCTATATTTTGGTAAAAGCCAGACAAGAAATATAGAATAGAAATAAGTCCAGACCAGGGGTGAGCAAATGACGCCATGATTCAATTTCTTCCCTGCCTTATCCATCCCCCCCCCCTAGGTTTTCAGAAAGATTTTTCTTTTTCTTTGCCCCAAGCTAAGGTTACATGCATGGCAGAGCTCTCTGTTCATGCCACTTAGTAGGAAGATCTGTTGCGGTGAAGATTGACAGGGGTGAGCTGAGGTGCGTGGGAGGCAGGGGCAAGAGCTGTTCCTTGGCTTTGTTCTGTCGTTAATGGGAAACAGACATCAAAACACCTCCTGAAAATGCTCGTTTACCTCAATCAGATTATGCTCGGCATTACAGCACCCTTTTCGCCGTCTTTATCCCTCGAGTATGAATGAAGACCCTTTGAAGAAGCCACAAGCATTTTCTCAACACTCTTCACTTCATCTGAACTCAAGTGGGTTACACGGGGGTGGGGGGAGTGGGGGGTAGCATTCATGTGTCTGTGAGTTTCTGACCGTTCTTTCCGTTTACCGTGAGCTGGACGTCAGCTGGGCATGTTACACAGGAAAAGAGAATTCTTCATGACAATGACTTTTACTTTATGTTGGAATGTAATAAAAGAGTTACACATTCTGTTTTAATTTAGTAACTCGTATCCTGAAAAACATGAAAATTGACTTAAAAAAATCCAAGTTGTGTCTTTCAGCTAAGATGCCTCATTAACTGAGTTTTCCTACATAGAACCCTGCCTTGACCAGTTATCGTCCTTGACGGAAGGATTATTTTAAGGATTAGAGATAAAGCAAACTGCATAAAGATTGTAATGCGGAGATCTGAGTATATGGTTCAGTGGGGAGCAAAGTTCGCTGTGCTGTACATATTGAGGACTTGAGTTCCAATCTCTCAAACTTCCATAAAAGCCAGATGTTGTAGCATGTGTCAACGCGGAGCTGCTGATGGGAGATGAGACAAAAGCCAGAGAACCCAAGTTGCTCTGTGCCAGCTAGCCTGGCATTTGCAACAGAAACAACAAAGGGACCTTGAGTCAAACAAAGGGTGGGGGTGGTAACAGCACTGGAGGTTGTCCTTGGACTTGCATATGTACCAGGATTGACACACATAAATGCTCCCCCCCCACACACACGCACACACACACTGTATACATGCTCAAAGGTAAATTAAACATTTACCATTTTTATTAGATAATGTTTTTAAGCTGTAGTAAGATCTTAGAATGTTAAATTGTGGGGTAAGATGTTTTCTAACTATGTGGTGGGCCGGCCAGCCTGTGAATCAGTCGGCTCTAATTTGTGACATGCGTCAATAACGGTCCATCAGAGAGCCTATAATCTATAGACAAATAGCTGAAATGATTTGTTTGGGTGAACGCAGGACATATTTTTCCATTTTGTAAGTTTGCTTAAACTTGATTGCAAATACTGCTTTCAGGGCACTCACTAGAATCATATATATTAAGTTTATAGGTGGTTATTTGCGTGGGCCATCTGCTCCTTTGAGGTATTTTGACTTTAAGGCGTACAATTCACATTGCTTTTCTAATCCAAAACAAGTGATTGACAAATGCAAGAACCGCCAGGCCAACTGTTTAATCACTATCGGATACTTAGAAAAGTCTTCATCTTTGCTCCTCTGAGTCAGTCCCCTGGGCCCATGTTCTACGTACCCCCTTTAATTGTTGACTTGAGCATTTATATGCAGTTTAAGTCAGTTCAAAGTGACTGTCCGGGAAGGGCTCTGGGCTGTTAGGTGGGGATTACAATTAAGTTCTTGTTTTCCTTACAGAAAGGCCCAATTGTGAAGGGCATCTAGGAAGAGCCTGGGTTGTGTATGAGGTTGATGCCGTGGTGTTAGCAGGGCTACTTTTGAAGGGCTGGAGAGTGTAGCATACATTTATTAACCTTTCCACTGTTTTTGGTTCTTTGAAAGCAAAAAGGTATTTCATAAATTCCCAGAAGATAAGTACGGCAGAGTGTGAAATTTTCATCTCTTTTTCTCAGAATGCTTATTTTAAGAAAATTTTATAGACAATATAACTCACAATGCATTTAAACTGATAGAAAATGCTTCCGACTGTGGAGAGAGTGTTGGCAGCAACTTTATTTAATTCAGATCCAGGCTAATTTGTCAAGTCAGAATTTCTAGTTTTATTTTTCGGCTTTTTAAAGTTTTTGGCAGTCAGCACCCTAACAGTAAAATGGGAAACACCATCTAAACAATAAAATGTAACACTTTAGCACTTGGGAGCACAAAATAGTTCACTAAATAAAAATACTAGACACATTAAAATTGAACAGGGACTTGATTTAAAATAGAACCAAACAATCTAAAAGTAAATTACTTTAGTTTTTTTTTTTATTATTATGCAAGGCTGTTAGCTTTTTGAGACTGCGCTCATCTGTAGTCTGGAATCTCCTTGGATGCATTCAGGCAAGACAGGAACTAGAATAAGAAGGAATCAGAGGGGAGAAGCATAATGACAGTCAAAAAAGATCATAGTCAAGGCCACAGGCTTTCCAGACACAGAGTGTTTCAGTGGCCCCAAGGACGTGGAAAAGTCCAGGACCACAAAGCCTAAAACATTCCCATTGCATCTGGCAATTTGGAATCCACTGGTGAACTTCCTGAAAGCACTTTGAGTGGAATGGTGTGGTTGGAAACAGATTGCTGAGGCTGGAGGAGAAAATGTAAATTGGAAAATTAGAGACAACACAGCAGGTTAATTTTTTAAGTCCTGATGGCTTAGGAAGGGGAGTAGGATGGCAGAGGAAATTACAGGGAGAAGGAAGAGTACTGAGGAAGAAAGGCAATTGGGAATGTTTACACAGAGAGGCTAAGCGTGTGCGTGTGTGTGTGTGCATGTGCGTGTGTGTGTGTGTGTGTGTGTGTGTGCACGCATGTGTGCCTGTGTGCGTGTTCACGTGTGTGCATGCATGTCTGTGCGTGTGTGTGGTGGGGGAGGCTCGTAAAAAGGTGAGAGAACAGAGATCAATAAACACTGGGGGCACAAAGAGTCTTTGTGACTTTGAGCCCAGTCACCAGTCACACTCAGAAGCGCCTCTTTGAAACCTGTTTAAGAAGGAAAAGGGCATTTGAAGTCACCTCTGAGATCTGAATAAATGGGATCTGGAGCTCAGAGCTCAGAGGGTACCAGGCTTTTTCCTGAGCATTTCCAGAGGCGAACCCATTGGAGCTTCTTAAAACCTGTACAAGTAGATGCTGTCCTTACTGCTCACACTTCGTACACCCGAGGACTTAGGCACTAAAAGCTGGCAGTCAAATGCTCCAACCGATGGTCACGTGTTCCTGAATGTTCTGCCTCTGTGTAAATGATCATGAGTTTGCTGCTGTGGTCTAAGTAAAAGTTGCCTGTTGGATTTCAGACTTTAGAGTGAGATTTGTTTGTCTGTTTTTTGTTTGTTTTGTATTGCTGTCAGTGGTAGCATGCTGTCCTCTCTCTCTTTGTGTGACATATGAGAGCAGAAACTGAGTATTTTTAAAATTTATTATTTTTCTCTTATGTGTATGAGAATTTAACCCATAGGTATATATGTGTACCACAAGGGTGCAGTAGCCATGGAGGCCAGAAAATGACATCAGACCCCATCGAATTGGAGTTACAGATGGTTGTGAGTGGCCATATAGGTGCTAGGAATTAAACCTGGGTCCTCTACAAGAGCAGAAAATGCCCTTCACCATGGAGCATCTCTCCAGTCCCATCAGAAACAAATATTTCATCCACCCTTGTGTCTTTGGGTTTCTTAGCAAGCTGAATATAACGACTCGATCATTGGCTCTTCGAATGGTATCCTATTTTCTGAGAGCTGAATGAGTCTAGTTACAAGCCGCACACTGTACCTGAGTTAGGCCCTTAATTTCTCAGATGACCAAATTTTCAGTTGCAGTTAGATTTAGAGTAAGTCCACTGTGTTGTATATTCCTCCAGAACTGCCATGACCACAGTCCACCTAGCCAACTGGACAGCCTGTATGACCAGGTGCTTTGTCCTGCTAGACAAGTCAATACTCTCTAGTTTGAGTTATGCCTGTGGTTTCAGTTTATTTTAGCAACGGGTAGAAGCTAAAAAGACTAAAGCGTGGATGTTTAGGAAAGACTAGAAACAAGCTTCCCAGTTCCCTCGCCTGTGGAGACACACAGAAAACAATGCTTAATTCTCATGGCAACGTGTGACTTGTGATCATTCGGAAAGGCTCACTTGCACTTTGGTGTCCATCTGTAAGCATGGAGCACCTCCCATCAATCACCTTCTACTCAGCCTCCGGTTTCCCCAAGCAAATGGAAAAACGTATGGCTTAGGTTCTAGGTGAACTAAACCAGGAGTTGCTGTAACAGTATCGCTGCGGAAAAACCTGGTGCAAGTCGAGCATGGAGTAGAGACACACTTCAGTCAGGCAGGGTATTCTCTGGACTTACAGATCCCCTCTCAGGAGACTGTCCCCAGACTTTTGGATTTCTAAGCATTTGGATAGCCCAGGCCCGAGTCAACCCTTTTTACATATATATCTATTCATTTATTGCTCCAATTTAACTGTGTCCCTGCGGAACTCACGCGGGAACTTAATCCGCATTGTAAGCAGGTACAGACTGTAAGAGGTCCAGCCTCTGGGGGAAGTGATTAAAGTGGGAGGGATGAACCACCATTGAAGGGATTTTTGTCTTATAAAGGATGGATGGCAAAGGACACTCCCCACTCACTTGTGAGGTTGCCCTTCCCCCTTCTTTCAGATGAGGACACGGCTAGAGATGCCTTCCTAGAGGCAGAGAGCAGGCATGGATGCTCTGGGGACTTTGACCCTGGAGCTCCATACAAACACATTTTGATGATTTTATGAGACAATCCGTGGTAATTTTGTTATGACAGCCTGACTGAGGAGCTCACATACCCTACAGTGTGTGTACGTACACCTAAGAATTTGTGAGGATGGATGTAGGGGAATTATTGAATTACCAACGTTAATTTTGAATATAGAGTATCTCATTAGCAACTGTATTTCAACTATGGCCATTATTTCATCAATAAAGGTCATTTTACCCACAAAATATGTAGAAAGACTCAGTAGCGGCCTAATCATGTTCTCAGAGGAGACATTCGTATGTGCACATACAAATATATATGCTGAGCAAAATTATTACCAAATTCATGCATTTAAAACACACGGGCTTATTTTATGGCCCCTCTACATGTTGGTTTTGCTTTAACAATTATTAGTTCTGAAATCTGTGTTGGTTTATATCTTCTAATATAGCTCCTCTATCCAAAGTTTTTTATATTATTTTTTCAAGGTTTAATATAGAAAATATGATTTCACCTATAAGTATTGTATTCTGGGGGCACTAAGAGCCTGAGAAACTCTGTCATGTTGGCTTTGGCTGCAGTTTGACTGATTGTCCATGAAAAGTTCTAGGAGCGGAGCTCAGACGTCCTTAAGCTGATCATGATACGATGCACACACACCAGCTTGGGGAAGGACTGAGTGCCAGCTGCACTGAAGAGACTTATGAGAAGAAAGTTTTCCCCAGACTCTGGGGGAGCATTTGGGAATCCTCGAGCTGGAAGCACTTCATGGTCCTAATATATACTGTTTGTGTCTGAAATAGAGATAAACCTATGCATACATTGTCTTCAGGTACCCTGTGATAAGCCACAGAAGTAAAATGAATGGCCCGTAAGGCTACTAAATAACTAAATCCTAAATGAATGAACCAGTTACTCGGGTCTCTGAAGGTCTTAGAATAATAGACAATTTGGGGGAAGGTGCCAAATTTGATGTGGGTTGTGAGAAACAGTAGAATTTGGAAAGTCTGTGGGAGAGTTTTTAGGGGGCGTGTAAATGGACATTTTCTGTTCCAATTGCCTGCTCCCCCTCCCTGCCCTCCCCGGCATCTGCTTTCAAATGACCACACAGAGGCTTATATTAATTATGGCTTTACCTGTCCTTTAGAATGACTTGCTTCCTCAAGGGCTGGCTCTGCCTTCCCACCTACCGCCCCATCTCTACCCTCAGCATTTTCACTTTGACTTTCCCACCTAGCTTTAGTCTCTGTTGCTATAGGCCAATCAGCTTTTGTTTTGTTTTGCTTTTTACTAACCAATGAGGGTAATACATCATCACAGTTTATAGAAGGCTTGTTCCACAACAGGGGAGGAAGTGTGAGCTAAGTAACAGGAAGTGAACGTAGGTTCTGCCAGCCCCAGAGGTGGCAGCCCCCGTTTTGGTGGAACTTGTTCTTCCAGTTGAGGGAAAAGCTGAATGAGACAGGTCCAGAAAGCCAGGCCGCAGAGGAAGTGTGTGCACTGTGCAGAATGAGACTAGCAGATCCCTGAGGAGAAAAGAGACTGACTTTCGATTTTCGAGAAAACGCACATATTGAGCACTTTTGTCAGACCATGCAGGGTACCAGGAGGAGTCCCTCCATCAGATCAGATCCCTGCTGTCACATGTGTGATAGCTTGGTGCTCTTGGGAAAAGAACCAGTCTGCTGACTTTAGAGGCATAAACACACCCAGAAGAAACAGTTTCCAGCTATCCACATCAAATTCCTGAATTGAAGAAGAGAAGTACGTAGCTCGCTTCTCCTGCTGGAGTGAGCTGGCTTCAGAGGAACCCTGTAGAATCCCGCTCCTCGTGAATGTTAGAAGTGATATCATTGGAAGGGCCCCGGAGCAAGGCCCCCGAGGGCAGGTTGGCAGAATTCGGATGTACCAGGCTCAGGTTGTTTGCTCTCTGTCGTGCCGGAGTGTCAGCGACAGAAACTGGAGAGAAGCGTGCATCATTGTGAAGGAAAAAGAGTGGCGTCTGGGCAAGCATCTATGCATGGTGAAAGAGAAGCCGGCAGGCTCCCTAATGTCGAATTCGGTAGCACGCGGGTGTGTTATTAGAAACAGGCTGGTATGTAACTGTCCCGGTTCTTCGTTCCTATAAACTGTCACCTCAGCAGCTGAGGTTTCTTTGCTTCTTGTTTTGCTTTAATCTGATCCCAGGCTCTGGGACTAATCTAGGCCTATGCAAAGAAAGTTCTCGAGAGCTCTATGAACTACAGCTGTGGCACAGAACGAACTGGGTCCTGTGTTCAGGAGCGGGGGTTCTGGTTTCAAGTCCCAGCTCTACTTGCTAGCAGGAGGGCATACAGAAAGTTTCCCTTTAGCTCACAGCTGTTAGTTTCCTGGTCTGAAAAATTAGGATCATGTTATAGCACATGAATGATCATATTTTATATTCATATATCTTATCTCATTAATTCCTTAACACTACGTTCTGCAGATGATGACTTGGGCGTTGTCCATATTTCTCCATCACTCATGGGGAAATGCAAGCCAGGAGATCTTGATGGCTTGCCCAGAACCCATAGCTAATGACAGAAGTAGAAACCTCAATGCTTCAGCCATGAACATAATTTTAGTAACAATTTTTATAGCTTTAATATTTTGAATCTCACCCCATATACCAGGGATTTTTACATGTGTTAAATATTTTGCTTGTATAACCTTGGCTTTTCTCACAGTTATATTGGAGCTGATATCCTGGTTTGGCCAGACCAAGGCTTAGAATTTAGGTAAGTTGTCTGTATTTAGTGGCCTGCTAAGAGCCAAAAACCACATTTTCTGCAGCACACAGTGTATCCCTATTAAGGGGTGGTGTTTTGAATGTTGTAAAAGGGAGCAAAAGAACTTAAGGAACAAATGTAAATTCTACATCCTTTTGTCTTAGCAGTTTATCTTTAATAAGTAATTAAGCCTTAGTTCTCATTTAGAATTAATCACTTACAAATTTATAAGACAACAATTAAATAGGCAGATCTCAGTCTGCTGTATTTTATAAATCCGTGGTTTTACTGCTCTGACATGAACATAAAGGATCACATTTGCACTGGGAAGTTGGCACGGTGGATGCAGGTGCCTGCCTGCTGCCTGAGTCTGGGGACTCACGTGTGATCATCAGAACCTATAAAGAGGTGGAAGGAGAGAACTGACTATACAAAGTTGTTCTTTAATATCCACATACACAACACAGCCCCTCCCTCTCTCTTCCTCCCTCCCTTTCTCCCTTCATTCCTCCTCTATTGCTCTATCTCTGTCTCTCTCTTTCACACAGTTTTAAAAAAAAGATTACAACAGCTCTTCTTCCTGTAAGCGGCCAGGGGTGACCCGTGAAGATGGTTCGCTACTCTCTTGACCCAGAAAACCCTAAAAAATCATGCAAATCAAGGCCATCAAACCTTCGGGTTCACTTTAAGGACACCCGTGAAACTGCCCAGGCCATCAAGGGTATCCATATCCGAAAAGCCACCAAGTATCTGAAAGATGTCACTTTGAAGGAGCAGTGTGCGCCGTTCCGACGGTACAATGGTGGAGTCGGTAGGTGCGTCCAGGCCAAACAATGGGGCTGAACACAGGGGTTGGTGGCCAAAAAAGAGTGCGGAATTTTTGCTGCACATGCTTAAAAATGCAGAGAGCAATGCTGAAATGAAGGGTTTAGATGTAGACTCTCTGGTCATTGAGGACATGAGCTCCCCCGACACATTGAGATGATCCTCACTGAAAAGGAACAGATTGTTCCAAAGCCAGAAGAGGAGGTTGCACAGAAGAAAAAGATATCCCAGAAGAAACGGAAGAAACAAAAACTTCTGGCACGGGAATAAATTCAACATGAAATAAATGCAGATAAAAGTAAAAAAAAAAAAGATAACAACATATTTAATTAATTTATGTTAACTGAAAGAATGAGTGCACATCAAAAAGTGCAATTAAAGTTAATATTGCATCAATAATGTCATGCAATTTATGGCTATGATTTTTTGCATTTTAAAATGTAAATAAAAACAAGAATTTTTAATTATATAAAAATTTTTTTTAAATGTGATTCTAGGAGGCATGGACTTAACCACTCTATAAAGAAAATTGAAAAATTGACTCCCAAATGAAGGAATAAGTTTAAATAATACAATTAGTAGATCGTTAATTTCAATTTCTTCCCAAGAAAGGATTCTAGGTCTTCTTTTCCCACACCCCACCCCACCCCCATGCTCCCACTTTTGCCTTGCAATCTTGTCTGCTTCCAGTTTCCAGGGGGATCTATTTTTGTTTTTCTTTGGGTTCACCTTATTACTTAGCTTCTCTAGGATCGTGAACTATAGGCTCAATGTTTTTTTTTTTGTTTGTTTGTTTATGGCTTAATTCACTAATGAGTGAGTACATACCGTATTCATATGTTTGGGTCTGGGGTATCTCTCTCAGAATAGTGTTTTCTATTTCCATCCATTTTAGTGATAGCAAAATCCATTATAATGCAAAGGATAGGTAGGTATAGGTATTAGAATCCAAAGGTCAGAACATATTTTGATTTTGCTTATTTCTTGGCTCATGGAGAATAATGTTTTTCCACGCTATTAGTGGTCTCTTATCTGCTATGTCATAGTTTTCTACCTGGTGGTGGTGTCATTTATTTTCATGCTTGATGCATGAGTTTGGGATTCCAGGCAAATATGAAACACAGACATTTCTGCAGACAGTTCCTGGTACCATTACAGAGATGGTTCAAAAATTCTCAATGTTTTCTGTCTCTCTTGTTAAACAGATAAAGCAGTTCTTCTAAAATAACCCCAGATAATTTCTGCTTTCTCTGACTTCCCTTAAATCTTCACTAGGTTGGTTAAGCTGACATGTTTTCCCCTCCTAGGGAAAAGACTAGAAAGCTGCTGGTGCTCGTGGACCTTGCAGCCTCTGGGTTGAGTAAGAAGCTGTTCAGCCTCCCAGAGCTTTAGAGTAAGCACAAAGGCTTGGAAGGACTGAGGTGATGGTTCAGTTAGACCGAGCAGCTACTGTGCTCTCTGTCCATCACCAGCACCAATAAGGGAAGTGATCTGGACTCCTGGCGTGCCGCTGTCCTGACTGAGGGTGGATGCTATTCTGGTGGCTGCATCAGCCAGGGCTGCGGATTTCAATCTACGTTTAACTTTTTATCTATCCCTCTCTGCCCGTGCCAGCTTCCCCAGTGTTTCTCAACATCACATTAACTCCCCTCCCAGTACGATAATCGACTCCAATCTGCTCTTATCACGGAAACAGAAGAGGTAAAGTGCCTGTAATAGGATCCAAATCAAATCACTTTCACTTCAGCCGGCTTTTGCTGTGAAGCCAAGGATTCCCCAGAGAGATTCAACACAGAGAAACACCTGCAGACATGGGCTGAGGCCCAGAGAGGAGATGGAACAAGACAGGCTCTGCTTGCCTGTAGTATCTCCTTAGCTAAAAGATGGTCACCTCAGGATTAATGACCTCAGGCAGGCTCAGATAAACTTGTGACTCAAAGCCAATCCAAGGTCTGCCCTTCTGCACTTCACCCCTCCCGAAGCCATGTTGAATCAGTTTGCCACTCACAGCACCAGGAAGACGACTGTCTTTTCTTCCCTAAGGTCTCTGCTGGGACCTGCTTTCATAATTTTCTACTTATTTTTGAGTATTCTAGCCTCAAAGAAAAACTTACTCATATGTATTACTAACTCTTAAGAAAAAAAAAGCCACCCCCCCCCCCCCAAATTCCTTAGTTCTTTGAGAGTTTGTACAACATGCTTTGATCCTATTTACCCTCTTCCAACTCTTTCCAGGTCCCTCCTCCCCAACGTTGTGTTTTGTTCTTTTTAAATCCTGAAGATCTATTTGTGCTGCCCAATACTGTAAGTGTGATCTTCTACTGGAGAACCATCAATTTACCAGGGCCTACACTCTTGGAGAAAGCTTTTTTTCCTTCCCAAAGCTTCTAGTAGTGCCATGGTTGGCAGGAGTCCATTCCCAACTCTCCTCTCCATGATGGAATATGGTCCTACTTGGGCTTGCCCAGCTTTTGTGTTCCTCCTTGAAGGTGGCTCTGAACACCCCTTACCACCCATCCTTAATCTCATTTATTATGACCCGATTCCATTTGAGGCCCCACTCACTCTACTCAGTGTGACAGAAGCTAATCAAACCAGTATCTTTCTGCTTAAACTCACAGCACATTTGGCATGACTATTCCTGGTGAAACTTTTTTCTCATAGCACACATGTCTGTCATCATAGTTGAGTTGCTATTTAATAAAAAAATAAATAAAAGGAGTAAAAACTTATAGTTCATAACCAAACTCAACTGATTGGTAAAGAATGGGAAGAAAGATACTTTTCATGGGATAAAATTTTATAACAATATCAAATTTGTAGTTTCCCCTTTTTATCTCAAATCTTGCTGTAGCTAAAAGCTGAGAAGAGTATTCCCCAAGATCCCCGTATTCTGCAGTGAAGGACTTTCAGAGTTCAGGATAACCCTATTGTGAGTCCCGATGACACAGGTAGCTCATACCCAATACCATCGCTGATTTTTATTTCTCAAGGAGGTGCTATAAGCCACATCCTTATACAGTAATTGCTCAGCCATCTTTTCACAAGCGACTTATCAGAACCAAGGGATCTGGTAAAGGCTAAACCAAAAGGCAAGGCTTCTTGGTGTGACTGCTTTGTGAATAAGTGGCTGTCCTTTGGTGTAGATTTTTCGATATAGATCAACTCCCTTTCTGTTACGTATCTGGGGATTAATTTCCTAGTTCAGAACAGTTTCCCACTGCCAGGCCCTTGTTCTTTTCCCCTAAGTAAATGCAGAGATTTGCCTTCCTGCAATTATCTTTATCAGCAGGCTGGGGATTGGCTGGTTTGTTTGTTTGTTTGTTTTTGTTTTTTCGAGACAGGGTTTCTCTATAGCTTTGGAGCCTGATCTGGAACTAGCTCTTTTAGAGCAGGCTGGCTTCGAACTCACAGAGATCTGCCTGCCTCTGCCTTTTAAGTGCTGGGATTAAAGGCGTGTGCCACCACTGCCCGGTAGAATTGCTGGTTTTAAGGATATATATTACTGAGAACATTTGTAATGGGCAGAACTGAGAATGATGTAGAACTAAGAACAAGGTAGAATAAGGAGCAATGAAAGTGATGGATTGAAGAGAGAGGAATAAAGAACTATAGATAGACGGAACCTGTTGTGAGTAGACTTATTTACCCTCAGATTTTTAGCCCCCCTTTTGCTATTCATGCAGTCATTAATTGAACCCTGAACGGAGATCTTAAAGACTGAAACTTTTAAGGCCCCCGGTAAGTAGGCATACAAATAGGCATAAAGGGGACTCTGGGGACTGCTACTCTCCATAAAGTGACCCTGAAGCGGGGAGGCTGTTTCCATTCATTAGTTCAAGAAGGTGACTCTAGGACTGGAGAGATGGCTCATCATTTCCTAGCACTGGCTACTCTTCCAGAGGATCTGAGTTCAGTTCCTAGCACCCACAGGGCAGCTCACAACCAGCTGTAAATTTCAGGAGACCTGACACATCCTCTCCCAGCCTCTGTAGGGACCAGGCATGTGTGTGGTGTACATACACATAAAATAAAATATTGTTACTATAAACATCTGTTCTAAGGCTATTTCTTAAAGACAATGAGTGCTAATGAGAAAGGAAAACCAGAGTTTTGGTTCCTAGTTGGAAGTCAGCTAATCAGCTAATCAGTTTTTCTTGAGCTTCCTTTGAACAACCTAAACAGAGAAAGATAGAATTAGACGGAGATGCAGGACTTGTAGACTCCCACGTGTGTCCTGGGAAGCATCATGCTGCTGTCTGCTGTGATAGATGCTAAGGACTGAAGGCAGAGAAAAAGATGGAGCTGTTGTTTCACTTTGGGGAACTTTTTCAGGACTTAAGAGAAGCCAGTGAGTTCGAGACCAGCCTGGTCTACAGAGCTAGTTCCAGGACAGGCTCCAAAGCCACAGAGAAACCCTGTCTCGAAAAAACCAAAAAAAAAAAAAAAAAGAGAGAAGCCAGGATTTCTCTAACCACCATTCTGAGGTCACGGACGCTAAGCAGTGGACACGCCGTGTCTTCAAAGAGGTGTGACTGTAGGGAATCAGGAAAGGTCTACATAAGCCAAGCACTTTTCACCTCCTTTGGATCTGAAAGTTGCCAGATAGGTATACTTCTAGCAAAGGACGTATTACCGTGAGGTTTACTGACCAATGTTGTCCAATGTTCTTGATTCCTAATTTGTCAAGCTCTGCCGAGTCTAAGGATGGAATTTCTTCATGATAGCAACTGGAGACAGTCTGTCTGACTTTGTACAGATCTGCTTGATAATTGTGATCTTGGGAAGCTTTGGTTTAATATGCCCCAGTTTCTCCATCTGTTCTTTAAGGATAATAAGATGTTATATTGTTTAGAGCATTGGAAATAAACAGCATTGGAACCTCTCTTTCAACAGAGACCATTTGCTGTGCCCCATTCACGCATTTAGTCACAGCCTGTCAATCATTTCATATCATACCGCACCTTGAATGTGTAGCCCACAAGTTAAGACTCTATTGACACCCTTCCCTGCCTATTTAAGGTAACTGAGCCTCCTGTCTAGACTCCCAACCACTGGCTCAGCTCCTGGCTCTAACCAAATGTTTGGCACTGTCATTTTCTTACTATAGATCAATGATTCTCAAAGATCGGAATACTTGAGCACTGTTTGGAGGAGCTTCTAAAAATAGATAGATTCACATTTTACCAACAGAAATTTAATTTCAATGTGTCTGGGACAGGAGCTGCAGGGTGTGGTCTACAGACCATTCTTTTATGGATGCCAGCACTGAGAAGGGTTGGAGCATTCTATTGGTAGAGCTCATTCATCCTGCGGCACCCACCTGCATACTGACAATAGTCTAAAATTAGCAAATATTTATTGGACATCTACTATGCAACAGCTACTTTATTAGCATTGTAAACATATAATTGTAAATAAGATAGTATCCCCTATGTAGTAGAAAGAACAATAAGTGAACAACACAGTTCTACCCTCTGAATTTTCTCTTTTCTCCCTGTTGCCTAGCTCATCCACATGCTCCACATTTCCTGCCTCAACCTTCTCAACAAGCTCACTTCCCTAGTCTCTCTCCCAGCATGGTGCTCTCTTCTTGGACCAGTTGTTGCTATTTGACAGGGTTTGCCCCCATTTGTCTGTCTTTTCTGCACACCGCCTGGCTGCTTCTCATTACAGTTTGCTCGAGTGCTGTTTGCTTATTTACCTTTGTATTTGAAGCATCAAGCTTTTAAGAGTTACAGATTGACAGGATGAACACAGGACAGGATAGGATCTATGATAGCAAATGAGACCAGAAGCATGTAAGAAACAGACAGATGACATCCAGTCCTAGAAAGTTAAGAGATCTGAAGACAGAACAAAAGTAAGGTCCATGGGAGTGGGTGGGTGGTGGATGTATCAAGAGTAAGTCAGTAAGTGGCTTGGTTGATGGAGTGTGTGGTTGCTACAGTCATGGAGCTAATAACTGAGTGCATTGTAGTAAGAATATTACTTAAGGAGAGCACAGAGTGCATAGTTTGACAGATGTAAAAGGGGCCAAGGTCAGATGTTAATATCCCATAGTCTACCAGGAAACTCTCAATACATCCAAAATGTTTAAATGAATAGAAAACTCTCAATACAATCAAAACGTTCAAGTGAATAGTGATCTTTACAAACATTGTTATTTTCTTACTCAAAATGAAAATGTATTCAAGAGTTTGGTCACTAGTCTTACACGGTAAAAGGTAGCCCACATTTCAACAGTGTCAGAATGTAAGGTTAATTATGGCTTTCTAAAGCTTGCCTCCTTTATGAATTCTGAAAGACCACATGCAAAACATTGACCAGGCATTTCTCTCCTATCTTTTTCTAGTAGCTCCTGGTAAAATAATACTTCATATCCAGAATTAGAAATGTAGAACACATAGATAGGGAGAGAAACACTGGGCAATTCTGCCTCTTGTTTACAATCCAATGGAAGGTAAGGAAGGGATTCGATCTATGTTTATGACTTCCTTCTCTCTAGCTTCTAAATTTGTGATCTATCACCCTTGCCATGCGTCACCTCCCATCCGTGTAGGGAGCAGGAAGGAGACGGTGATGTGGTGGGAGGAGACCGTGTATGGAGTTCACTGATGGATGGTCCCTCTGCAATTCCTTCCCAGTGAGCACTCTGGAGTGGCCACGGTGTGAAGGATTCTGGGTGAACTCAGACTTTGTGCCAAGGACCTGCTATGCTTTCTGGGCATTGAAGAGTCAGGGTTTCCTTCTTGGAGCTCACAGGCTAGTGGTAGAGAGACTCACACATAGCTGCTGTCTTTTACACTGGACCTGACCATGTAACTTACTCTGAGCTGAATTACTCTCAATGATGCATTTTATGTAGTCTTCACAGTGTTTTAATAAGACCGTAAATTCATCTGGTTCATTATTTTTTTTTCCATGAAAATTTGGAGCTTTGGGTTCTCTTAAAGTATCATAAATTCTGTCTATTCTGAGCAAAACACCTTTTTAAGGCAAAAAAAATGGCTCATAAGAGGGACAATTGAAACAGCCCCATTTAGATGCGGCAAACCCCATAGTGCTGTCCCTCAGGGAGTAACCTGCCCAACCCCTACAGACTCAAGCGCTTATTACTGCAGTCCTGCCCACCAGCAGCTGCCTACCCAGTTCTGCAGCAGGTCCCCAGGGAGCAGTGTTCTCAGTCCTCTCTCCAAGGAAGTAGAAAGTCCACCTGTCCCTCTTTTAGGTACCTATAAGTTCTTCCCTGGGACCAGCCAGTGTTTCTCCAGTTCTCAAATGCCTACGACTCTGCTTGTCCGTCAGAGCTCCTGGGGTAGCTAGCTTGACCTTCACCTGAGTGAGACAACCTTGCAAAAAGTTCCTTAAGACAGAAAAGGGCTTGTATTATATCCCACAAAAGGAAAACAGCATTTCTAGATGATATTTCAGATAGGTGATGCTGGATATTGTTCTCAGAATAAGCAAGGTCTACCTCTTCAAGAATATTTATCCTTCACCTAGATTGATGAGGCCCATGGGTTTTATAATTTCATCATTATGAAAGATATTCAAATGAATATCCACAAAACAAAATTACAAACCTATTATTTACTGGGCAACACTGCTACATTCTTGTTATCCATGCAAGAAAGGACTTAAAACAGCGTGAGGAAATATGAAGATATTCTCTTAGCATTTGGAATTGAGTCTGGAAACATCAGTGAATTAGTTAATCAATTAATAGTCAACTACTGAATATTTTCCTAGTAATCATCACTTGTAAACAATGATATTTCTGGAATCAAGATGATAACAGCATTAAAAATGCTCACAAATCTTAGCATATCTTCTCTCCAGGTACCTTCCCTGGACTGGTGTTTTCCTGACCTTGTGAAGTAAGGTACCCTCTCCCCGCAGCTAGGTTAGAAATACCTTGTCAAGAAAATACATGGCTTCTTTTTCCATAATAAAATATTTCTTAATAGAACTGAAGACAGTCTAACTCAGACAGCGTGTTTCATTTTTGCACATTAAACCTTTGGCAGAAGCATTTGGACTGCATTGTGTTCAGCCAGTTCCCATCATGCCACCCGGTTTTGATCTATGGGATTTCTTATCTGTGGTCTACATAAAATCAACGAAACCCTTCCTTTCATCTCTGGGAGCCTTGCCCTGTGAATCTCTGGCTTGGCCTTAACTCCTTCTTAGACGATGGCTGTCCCTTCCATTGGTTCCTGGGAGCATTCTTTTCTCCTTGGTGAACCGGGTCCTTTATCCATTCCTACAAAGGAACCCCGCAGATGTCATTTCACATTTGTCAAACCTAAACCACATAATCTTTTTAGCATGGGATAGTTTGTGATGTCATCTTGGGGCTTTCTTTTTACCATCTTTAATTAATCTCTGAAATTGTATAGTAAATGAATTATATGATCAAGAAACTTTGGGGAAACCTTGAGCTGGGTGGGGACAAATACACACAAATTCCTTCTCCATCTCTGTCCCGTAATGGGGAATGTTTAATGAATGAACCATGGCAGTTAACTTCATTGTCTAAATTAACTCTATAATTTTAGAACTTAGGGCACTTATATTTTAAATTTAGTGACTTAGCTTAAAAGACTGAAATCATTGAGTTGGGTCTTTCAGGATGCTGTAGGAAAGCATAAACACCACTTACTGCTACTGTAAAATACTGTCTTGGTGGCAGAAGAGGAAAGGAGTTGAAAAACAATTATTCTTGCCTTTGGGCAATAGTTTCATTTTTCTCATAGTCAATATTTAATCTAACTACTTATTAAAACATAGTTAATACCTCCTGATGTTTCCTGGAAGAATATGTAATTTATTCTAAAAGCTTTTGGCTTTTTTGACTTTGCAAGTTGAAGGTATCACTAAGTATTTTGATTAGTGAGATTTATTGGGTGGGGAATTCTGTTTGAGTTTTCTTCTGAAGTGCTACAGTGAAGTGTAAATCTAATTAATCTTGATCAATAAAAACCAGAAGTTAGGTATGGGGCAAAGACCTGGAAGATCAGAAACCGGGACTAGCTGCCAGTTGCTTTTTTCCTGTCTCTGTTCCACCATCAAAAAGGTGCTGAGGTCCTGTCTCCACCCCACTTTATCCCTTCCTGTCTCCGCCTCCTGAGTGCTGGGATTAAAGGTGTGTGCCTCTATTGCCCAGCTTCTCTGGTTAACTAGTGACAAGCTCTGCCCTCTGCTCTCCAAGCAAGCTTTCTTTGTCAGAACACAAGCAAAGTATCACAGAAATCTACAGACAAAGAGAAAAAGCTTTCTAGGATTTATGGACTTCTCTATGTACAGATTTTTCATCTTTTTGTAAGGATTTCTTGTATGATGGTCTGGTCAGTTGTTTTTAAAGTTATTTATTTCCTTTTGGGGGATAGTTTTAAAGATTTATTTATTTTTCTTTTATGTGTCTGTGTACCACATGTGCCTGTAGAAAAGAATCCTCTTGAATTGGAGTCTCAGACAGTGGTGAGCTGCACTGTCAGTGCTGAAATCAAACCCAGGTCCTCTGCAAGAGTAACAAGTATTCTTAACTGCTGAGCAATTTCTCCAGCTTCATTCTCCAAATATTTTTGATGAATTAATAATATTGGGCACCAAAAGAGGATAAATATCTATTTTTGTGAAATATAAAATTATTTGTTTTTCTGTTTATATGGGTTGATTATTTTCTGTGTTTTGTTGATCTTCTGGTTTTTTTTTCAGGTTTGATTTGTAGGCTGGCTTAGCATTTCTGTATAGTTCAACTGCTGTTTTCCTTTTGAATATTACACATTAGGAAACAAATTGCAGTAGAACTTTGGATGAGTTCATGGACCACAGTCTACCAGGAGAACAAGCATCAAGAAGAACCGAGTTCCACGTGGAAGTTTGCTAAAGTTTTCCTGGGTGCTAGGTAACAGGAGTTCTAAAATGTCCTAAACCAGTCCTTAAAGTCCCATGGCATGCATGTGGACCCTGGTCTCTGGACTCACTTCAAGGAATGTAAGAATGTTTCTTATTTTTCTTTGAGGACTAAGGAAGTGTTATTGGGTGGTCAGTGCCCATTGCATGCATTCCCTGGGGACTGTACGACACCCAGAGCCTCACTCTGATGAGCCTGAAGAAGAGCCTAATAAAACAATAACCCAATAATAGACTCTCCACTCTTGGGTCTGCTTTTGGAATGAACAATGATATTGATTCCTATTTGATAGTAACCATTTTACATTATCAATGCTTCATGACCACTTTATATGTTTGCAGTGACATACGTATATGGCATTTATTTATTAGTGTATTGAATGTGTAAGTACATATACAGATTTTCATTTAGGCAACATTACTATGGATGAAAGCATCGAATTAGTCTGCTTGGCAACTAAGTTACGGAACTGTTTGTAGAGCATAGGTGACTCAAAGGAGAAGGGGTAGGTGTGGGGTCAGACACTCAGCTCTTCAGTTTGTATTAGAAAGAATCAATAGAATTCTTTTGGTGAAGGCTTTAACTGCAGAAGCCCAAAGCTTATAGAGGACCACACAATTTCTAATTACCTGAAGGATATTTTAGTTGGCATCTTTGCTGTGACAAACTTGGCATCTCCATGGGATGGTTACACACATTCACCAAGAAAACTCAGAAGAGATATGCCACATGCTTGCCTTAAACGCAATGTATTGGCATACAGAATTGTCCTAACACCAGTTAGTCTCAGGGGTTAAACTAAGGGAGAGACAGAGCCTCAAATGTCAGTTGCGCTGATGGCATAAGAAGAAAAAGAAAAGAATCAGGACCCCTGGAACTGATTTATGGAGGAGGGCAGTGAGATTTTATGGAGTGGAAACGTAACAGATGGTCCACACTGTTCTCATCCCCACAGCCGCCCCTCCTTGAGCCACTCTGGAGCACACTCTGCAGTAACACAAAGGCGGAGGCGCTCCTCAGAAGATCGCCTCGGCTGGCGTCAACACTCTTGTGGTCTTAGCACAATGACCACTCTCGGCATCCCTGCTCTCCAGATTCATAGTTTTGGATATTGCGAGTGACGGACTTTTATTCTCTTCCCCATGTACCACTGTTGTGCCGACATGATTTATCAGAGGCTTGGGGAGTCACAGGTGCACCCCCGAGCTTCCTGTCTAGACAGGACTTATGAAATCATTACTCAATGCCTCCCAAATTCACTTCAATGAATCATGAGCTGGTTTAATAAACCACTGTCATTAATTCTTTTATTCTTAAAATCAGGAAAATTTTAAAAAGTAGTCTTTTAGAAACCAGTTATTTTTACAATTTTCCTCATGTGTCAACTTGCTTAAACAAATGACTGAAAGAAAACGGAGTTTATAAAGCATACACTTTATTCCTTAATGTCCTTAACCTCATTTGCTAATTTTGTCTAAAGATCTAAAACAGATTTCTTGAAGTTCAATATTATTAAGTCCAGAACTCGAGACTGAAAAGTCTTGGGAGTCTCCCAAACTAAGCATCTTGCAGTTGGAGAACCATGCATGATTCTTTGTTTGGAGTTCCTGTTTAGTAAGCCCATCTCTCCCATAAAGACAGTCAAGTCCCCAGGTCTTGCCACTTGTCAAAAGCTTTGTACCAACATCTATCTATAGGAACAAGTGATTGCCTGACAGACTGGTCCTTTTGAGAAGTGGCAGAAGTCTAATTTTTCCTCCAGAAAATTCCTTTCAATGTGTGATGGTGCAAATATGAACTCACAGAGATTGTGACAGTGTGCACAGGGCTTGCACAGTAGTACTGAGAACGGATGTGGACACCAGCCCCATCCCTAACCCAGGACCTATCTCCAATGGACAACTGTTCACGAAGGAAAAATTAATTTTCTTCAAGAGCATCTCACTGGGGAAACAGACATTTAATGGTATGCTCCATGTCCAGCAGGAGAAGGTCAACAGATGAACTCCAAGGTGTTTTTGGAGGATTTATGCCTCACAATGTTTAACTTGAGCATTTTTTAAAGACCCGCATAAAGTATGTGTGTCTTTCTGTATTTGCACTTTTTAAATTCTGGCTCTGTTTTTCTGTTTGAATTTGTCCTATTCTGTCTTGTTTATTTGTTCAGTTGCCCATTTTCTAATGAGAGTGAAAATCTATTTTCCACTAAAAATGTGTGGCAATATATAATTTTCCTTCCTGAGGCAGCCATCCATCACCGCTGGCTCTCAGGTAGTATGGACTCCTATCCCCACTAGTGTAGCCCCATAACTTTTGTTTTACGTGAGCGTGGGTATTTCAAGAGCTCTAAGAACTCAAGCTTTGAAACATCCTATACATTAGAATAAACATTAATAGCCAGCAAAGACTGTTTCTGATCCTTGGCTGATGTTAACCGATTTTTTTTGTCTCATAAAGAATAATAACATATTCTCAAGCAGCTGACACATACACAGTCCTGCTAATATCTTGCATCTTGGCTTTGATCCTGCCTCAGCCAAAGCGCTCATTTCTTAGCCAGATTTCGGTTGCTAAGCCTCTTTGTCTAGCTGTGAAAGTACCCAAGTGGAATCCTTTTCCCTTTCCAGCTCATGTCTCAGGCCAAAAAAGACCTGCTCCTTCTGCTACCAATAATCTGATTTTTTAAACCTTTCACACAACCTTTAAAAGTGTGTCCCATTGTTAGCAGTGCTATTGATTCCCAAGCCCACAGACGTCCTTCTTTGCTTTGTCTCTATTCTCTTCCCATGCTCACTGACATCAGCACAGCACTGATCTCGTCCTCTCCAAGACAGACTTGTCTGTCCATTTCTTCCCATCCTGCTAGAGAGAACCTGGATCATTCTAGTTTGGTTTGAACCAGAATTTGATCTCCGAATCTTTACACAGGTCTGTTGTCTTTCTTTCACTACTTATAAACCTTAAATTCCAACCCTGCTGTTTCTGATACAAAGTGTTTTATCTTCCTAAATTTGGAGTATATTGAAACTGTTTGGAAACATGTTTATCCATTAAACTCTTAATTTTTGTATTTCACCCTCTCCTTAATTGCTCCCTTTTGGTCTATTTTCTACGACCAGTGAGATGTTCATGGCATCTCAGAAACCCTTGCCCACATGATCATTGGCTTTTTTTCTCAGATCTCACTCTCAGCTGTCAATTCCCGGCAGTCGAATTAAGACACTAAGTCTATGTATTTGTGCTTTTGGCTCTGGTCGTATTATAAAGACCGTATACTTGCCAGCAGCTGTGCCGAATTCCAGTTACTCAAAGGAAGAACAGAGGCCAGCTCTTCCCTCTGCAGAGGTCATATCTAGTGAGGAAAACAGTCACCAAAAATAATTTTCTCTCTGTGCAATGTGGACAGAAACAGGCAGTGTTCAGGAGCTTCTTGGCTCAGGGCTTCAGTTTGTTTTGCAAATTCAGAGGCTGAGGGCTGGGAGCTATGGTGTCCTATCAGTTGCTTTCTGTGAAAAATGTCTTTATATAAACTAGAAAACTGCTACGGAGTTGTAAACAGATGTTTCCTGTCCCAACTGCCTGGTCTAAATAACCAACTCAGAGTCTAACTATGAATTACAAATGTTCAGCCAATAGCTCAGGCTTATTTCTGGCTAGCTCTTACATTTTAAATTAACCCATATTTTTTTATTTATGCTCTACCATGTGTCAGTACCTTTATTAAAATAGAATGTTCATCTCCTGCTCCCTCTGTGTTTGGTTGGCAATTCTCTGACTCTGCCATCCTTCCTCTCAGAATCCTGGGTCAGGCTGTCTCACCCGATCTCTTTCTGCCCAGCTACCGGCAAATCAGCTTCTTTACTAACCAACAAGAGTAATATATATTCACAATGTAAAAATGGATTATTCCATAGCATAGAGTCATAGCTTGTATTTAGCATATTAAAAATTCCTAAATTCTGATGTAAACATCAAACCCAACCCAATGTGGTTTCCTCTTCCTCTTAGCTCATTCTGAGGCCTTCTAGGGAGATTAGGATGTCCAGTGAGGCACATCACATTTTTCACCATGTTATGCTGAATCGTGAGTTCTTCAAGACTGGATTGCTTTCCTTCTGTAATCAGGGACTATATTAGATGATCCATCCCTTTACTATCCCTAGGACTTGGGACAAATTGCTGCACTCTGGAGCTTCTCAGTCAGTGTCTGGGAAGTCAACGGTTGACCGTAGTTGTGGGGTTGTTGCTGCTGCCTATTGTGTGACCCCCATTTCCCAGGAGGGGGTAAGGGGTGAGAAGACACAGAGGCAACAACACAGACTCCAAGAGATCTCAATGCAGAGGCTCTTTATTTTACAAGGTTTGGGGGAGGGGTTATGGGGTTCGAGAAATTAAGCTGCTGCAGGAATGTTTTTTGATTGGTCCTTTTGAAACTGGTCATTACTGCTGGAGTGTTGTGATTGGCTCGGAGTACTTGTCATTAGTTACTGTGCTTTTGGTCCGCTGACAGGTTGTTTTGGCCAATTTTGTTTATTCATTGTGAGTTTGCATGTGTTTGATTATGCTTGTGCTATTGCCCTGACACAGGTGACAAAGTTTTAAATATTCAGAGAAAAGTATATATGACATACTGATGGGCAGAGGAAAAAAATAGTGCATGATTTGTAAATACTAGCACAGTCAGAAAAATCACACTAAGCTTCAAGGAAAATTATTTAAATTTAAATGCAATGAGTTATTTTCAACATTCAAGATATTGAAGGAGACATAAAACATTAGTCATTCACTTGTATTTTGACTCACTAAACTGAAATGACATTAAGAGAGTTGAATTTTATGATTAAACAACGAATGTCAGACCCATTGCAAGTTTACCAGAATCTTGGTAAGAGAGTCAAGTAAGTATTTGATGGAATGGTAAATTAGGGAGAAAGAAATCTAGAAAGTGGTTGTTGAGTCACGATGACTATTAGTTTGTGAGGGCTGCCATGACAAGATTCTATACCAGAGAACATCGGTCTAAAATTAATATGTTGGCAAAATTGGTTCCTTATGTGGCCTATGAGGGGGAAGGGTTTCAAGCCTGTGTTCTTGACTTGAAGATGGCTTTCATAGATTTCTGCTTATTTATGTTTACTTCTCTTCACGTACACCATGTGTCCACACCCCTTACACGTGAGGATGCCACTCACAGGTTTAGAACCTACTTTAATGGCCTTATTTTTACTTGACTACTTCTGTGAATACTTAAACACTCAATTACCAAATAAGATGAAACTTTAGAAGATTAAGAAATGTGACTTAACTTTGTGAATTTAACCCACAACAAGGTCAGTATTCACTGGAGTAAAAATAACAGGTATTGATGAGCCAGCAGGATGTCTCAGGAGGGAAAGTTACCTGCCTATCAGGGGATGATCTGAGCACAATCCTTGAAAACTATATAGCAGGGAGAACTAACTATGTGAACACATACACACACACACACACAGACACACAGATACATACACACACAGGCATACACACAGGTGCACACACAGACATGCACACACAGACACAGATATAGACAAACACACACACAGACATGCATGTACATACACAGACACAGATAAGCAGACACAGACAGACACAAAGACACGCACACACACAGAGACACAGATACACACAGACACACACAGACACGCACACACACACAGACACAGATATAGACAAACACACACAGACATGCATGTACATACACAGACACAGATAAGCAGACAGACAGACACACAGACACAAACACACAGACACAGATATAGACAAACACACACACAGACATGCATGTACATACACAGGCACAGATAAGCAGACAGACAGACATACAGACATGCGCACACACAGAGACACAGATACACACAGACACACACAGACATGCACAGAAAGATACAGAGAAACACACACAGACATGCATGTACATACAGACACAGATAAGCAGACACAGACAGACACACAGACACGCACACACACAGAGACACAGACACACCCAGACACATACACAGGCATAGACACATACACAGAAACACACATAGACTCACACAGACAGACACACATAGACAGATACAGAAACAGATACATACAAACATGCACACAGACACGCACACAGACACACACAAATAAAAATAAGAATTTAGAGAGGTTAGGTAGCTAGGCTTCGGGTTATCTAAGTAGAAGACTGGAGGTTGATTCAAGATATGTGGATAAAGATGCTCCAGCCCACTTACACATACTGAGTTTGGGATGTGTGCTAGTACAGCTGTTTCAATGCAGAGTAAGGAATACACACGGGGAGAAGCTGACTGATATGAAGAAAGACAGAATTTGGTAGTCATAAACATGCACACTCACATGTTAGGTACGAAACATGTACTAAGTGGCTAGTCTATTTCCAATTTTGTACTTTGGTGGCATTTAAAGCTAAGGTATGGGATCAAGATTCCTAAAGTAACATGAAGAAAATATAACCAATATGGAAAAAACAAACAAACCCAAAAGCAACTGGGAAAAAAAAACTGCCAAAGATGAATGAAAACCACCAGTCAAGAGCTGGATCATAATCAAGCTGGGCATGGTGACACATGTCTTTAATCCCAGCTCTCGGGAGGCAGAGGCAGGCGGATCTCTATGAGTTTAAGGCCGGTCTGGTGTACAGAGTTTCAGGACAGCCAAGGCTACACAGAGAAACCCTGTCACAAACAAGCAAGCAAACAACAAAGAAGAGGTACAGTCTAAGAAATAAAATGAGAAAACGCCATGAGGAAGAGGATGCGACACACTATCAAGTTCTACTGGAAGACAATGGATTGTGTCAGGCAAGCCCCTGGCCTCCTCAGTAGTGTCACTGATGATGGGATAGTAAGAGGAACAGAGATATCGCATAAGGGGTTTCCTGAAATCCTACCTGGGTTTGTGGTTGTGAGATGAGAAATAGTTGCAGTCAAACCATGGCACAGCAGAAGGCAGGAAGGAAGCTGGAGATATATACCTTGTGCCTTCTGGCCACCTATGCTATTTCCCACTGACAAACCCAGCTGAAGATCAGAGGTACAGGAGCTGTTGCTACAACTCATAAAGGGCAGCTTCTCAGAGCTAGGGGAGAGCAGGTAGGGCAATGGGAACTATTCCATTCAGGTTTTAGCATTGCCATCCATACTTGGTGACTGGGGGTGTGGGAAAAGGAGCATTGTGGGAAGTGGAAGGCAGCTTGTGGCAGGCTGAGGGGCAGTGAAAGGAAACACTGATGCATCGGGTCCAGGATCAGTGGTTAAGAGCATTGCCTGCTCTTCCAAAGGTCCTGAGTTCAATTCCCAGCAACCACACGGTGGCTCACAACCATCTGTAATGGGGTCTGGTGCCCTCTTCTGGCCTGCAGACAGACTGTTGTATACATAATAAATAAATAAATATTTAAAAAAAAAACAAAATTCTTAAACTTGGAAAGGAAAGAAAAAAATCACTTCTTGGCTACTGGAGTTCACATGAGACAAAGAAGGTACAGTACTTAGGCTGATAAGAGGAGTGAGCCTGCTACACAAGCTGCGGGGGGGGGGGGGGGCAATGCCTAGAGGAAGAAATTTCTTGAGACCAGGGAAAAGATCTCCTGTTGACCTACAACCTCCTAGGTTCTAGGTAGATGAAATCAAGAAACCATGGCAGAGGAGAGGATGCAATTGAAGTCTTGGCCACGATCACTTCCAGCTGAAGGCTGTGGTCATGGCTAACACACGTGACACAGCAACGTGACGATTCCCACGGAGGTTAATGCTTGTGGACCAGCTCCCCAGTCAACAGACCCGCTTTTCTGCACAGGCACTTTCTAAATCCTCATCCCCAAGGAACCGTTGATAGCTACAGATAGCTTTCTGCCTGATGCGCAGGAAGATTCAACTGCTTCTATTTTAGATTTGTGTTCAAAATTAATTCTCTTTCTTCTTGTTGGGTTTTCTTTGGAAAACCATCCATAAGTGGGAGAGATGGACACATTGGGTGGTTGTTCACTAACCAAAAGCTGCAGCCACAGGATACACTGGGAAAGCAATGCCGGAAGAGTAGGCACTGCAAAACACCACTGGTTTGTTTTTTGTTTTTGTTTTTTTGTTTTTTTTTTTTTGTTTTTTTTTTGGTTTTTTGAGTCAGGGTTTCTCTGTGGTTTTGGAGCCTGTCCTGGAACTAGCTCTTGTAGACCAGGCTGGTCTCGAACTCACAGAGATCCGCCTGCCTCTGCCTCCCGAGTGCTGGGATTAAAGGCGTGCGCCACCACCGCCCGGCTAACACCACTGTTTCCTTAAGCGATATTTTTATTGCCTCTTCAGGCTATCAGTTTTACTCCAAGAACAACGTTATTAACAAACTGATTGAGATGGAGATTGCATTTTGTGTTTGACATTTGTATTGTGCGAGTTTAATTCAGCTCAGTTTTATCAACCTGGAGGATGAATTCAAATGATTATATTCAGAAGAACTTTGCGTAATGGAAGTCATAAATGTGTGAGGCTTTGTTACTGTAAAATAGCAATGCAGCATTTTTGGACAGTAAACAGCCATTTGAACAGCCTAGCAATGACTTAGAGTTGGCACCACAGTTGGCCTGTTTCTGCCTCACTTAACTCGGCATTTCGGATTTGAACTCAATCTCCCTGTCCTTGACTTTATCTACCTCTTTAAAAAAACGATTTCTATCCAAAGTTAATTATAATTTACACGCAATAGATTTGCTAAATTGCTTCCAGAGCTGCGCTTTTATAAAGGAGAAGCAGACAGCAAAGAAACTCTTTTCCTCCAAAAGGAGTCTTTGTTTTTCTCCGAATGTATACTTTGTTTAGCTCTATGCTCAGCTAAATTTCCCTAAGATGGGAGACAGTGTCTAGTAAACTTGGAAAGATCTAGAATGGGCATTGCTGAACACAGTGCCTCGGGGTTTCATTATTTTCTCCAACTATTAAAGGAATGTGAATCTATTTTTAGAAATTGGGCAAATACAATTTGCTGGGAAATATTTACCATGAACCTAAAGCAAAGAAGGCCAATACAATCCCCCTCCTGTTTCAGGCTGACTAATTGTCCGTGGCTGCCTTGGGGCCATGCTGCCACGTATTTTTGCGGGTGGGGAATGTGGTTCCGGAGAGCTGCTGAGTAAAAGACCTCCGCTCTTCACAGCGAATGTCAGGCAGTGATTCGGGGTCCACCACCCGATTAATGACTTATCAAAAATGGGTTTGTGACATTTCTTATTTAAAAAGCTTGCCTTTAAGGATGGGGAGAGCGCGGGGAGGGGAGGGGAGGCAGATGAACTCTTCCACTCCAACCCCTGCTCATCAAAACCTGAGGCATATGGGAGAATTGGCCTTGAGGTAATAGGATAGGGAGCTGCCCCTGGCCCTTATCAGTGGCAGCAGTCAAGAGAGTAGTCCCCATACCACATCTGGGTGACACAGTAGGAGATCTGTTGTTGAGAATGGGAAGCGGAAGAACTGGCCCCACCTCTTCCTCATAACTAGACCAGGCGATGCAGGAGAGCTCACGCTGGTGGTGAGGGCGGACCAACCCTGCAACTACCCAGGCCCAGACCCAGGGTTATGAGTTGTCCCACCCCAACATCCACCCTATCTGTGATCTGCTGGAGCCCTGAAGGGACCTGACCTGCAGACCCAAGCTGGAGGGTCTCCACAACAGAGGGCAACAATGGAATAAGCAAGAGTTATCCCGTGAGGGCCCAGCATCGATAGTGCAGCAGAAACCAGAGGCCTCGAACCAGACCAATGACTCTGTGCAATGAACACTTGCAAGGAAAGACAGAAGG
This sequence comes from Microtus obscurus, assembly GCA_963919715.1. Lineage (NCBI taxonomy): Eukaryota > Metazoa > Chordata > Mammalia > Rodentia > Cricetidae > Microtus > Microtus obscurus. The sequence continues at coordinate 5,897,532 of CAWTZC010002364.1, forward strand.
GTTTGCTGAGGGACTCACTGTGCCACACTGCAGCTTCCATGAAAAGGATTGATTTTTCTTTTTCATGTTTTTTTTTTTCGTTTCTTCTTTTGTTCTTTTATTTTATTTATGAGGGAAGGTTGCAAGGGCAGAGGGCTGATAGGAAGGGACAGGGATGGAGATGCATGATGTGAAAGACATAAAGAATAAATAGAAAAGAAAGTTAAAAAAGCATGCCTGTGATAAATAATGGGCTGGAGAGGTGGCTTAGTGGTTGAAAGCACTGCCTACTCTTCCAAAGGTTCTGAGTTCAATTCCCAGCAACCACATGGTGGCCCATAGTCATATGTAATAAGATTTGGTGCCCTTTAGAGGAAGAGACCTGGACAGTCATCCTCATCAACTTAGACCATGAAACCCAATATGGATAAGTTCAATAGAACCACCATGTATGGGCTGCCATGCATGCTTCAGCATTGCCAGGGCATAAATTTCATTTTTAAAAAAGTTTCTGTGATAAATAACATTTTGAGTAGAAAAGTGTATATATACTTTCATGAACATCTATACATAGCCAGCAGCAGGTTAACTTCTCAATGACACGTTATAATTTACATGCTAGGGTCTGTAAAAGCTTTAAAATTCCATCCGTTTTAGTTGTAAAATGGCAGATAACTACTCATAGTCCCATCAAAAATAGAAGTGATCAGCAGATTGTCACCTAGTCACACAAAGGGGATTGTTGGGTAGTGAAAAGAGCGTATATTAATGCAAACATTCACATGAAGGGGGGTGGTGGCAGAGTTACTATGCTCAGTTGAAAAGAATCTGGAAACAGGAGAATGCTTGTTTCATATTCCACTTAAGACAATTCTAGAAAATGCAAATGATACAGGACAGAAAACAGACAATTGCCTATTGATAATATGAAGGACAGCATGCAAATGACAAAGGGACACAGGGACACTTTTGGAGGTGATGCTATAGTTACTTTTCATCATGCATTGAGACCTCCATAGATATCTGATTGTGCTCAATTGGGAAAATTGTAACTTTTGCACATTGTATTTGCATTATTAATATCTTGATATAGTTACACAACAAAGGGCACAAATGTTTGTCCACTCTTGTTCTGTGCCAAGCATTTGAACGATCTATAGTGAGTACAGTATTTCAGTCATTAAACACTTTCATCAGGGAATAGCCTGGTCTTTAATCACTTTTCTCTGTCCACAGATCTTAATTTTGTTTATTTTTATTGTTCTTCTAATCTCTATTTCACAATTTTCTGCCCAGATTTTTTTTGTTGAATTCCACTAAACATATAATACCAGTCCTTTTTAAATTCCTGCCCAAATCCCCAAAGCTTAACAAAGACTCCTGAACATGTTTGATGAGGTCATGATTATCTTAGTAAGGAAATCAGACAAGGACACGACAATAAAAGAAAACTGTCAGCCAATGGCCCTGATGAACCCAGATAAAAAAGAAAATCTTATAGATACGTTAGAAAACTGAATTATTTGGCATACATACTGAAGGACCATTCATCAGGATTAAATAGGATCTGTATCAACAGAGCATGGATTCAACATACACAAACCTAAAGGAGGGGCTTCTCATTAACAAAAATGGGTAAAAGTCACGTGGACCCTTTAGATGATGCAGAAAATAATCTGACAAAACTCCAACAGCATTTAAAAATACCCCAATACTACATACAGGAAATATGTACCTCAATAAAAATGAACTCTGACCATATATGGGAAGCCTGCCTCTCATACTGTGATCACTGGGAAAGGTTGAAAGACTTTCCTCTGACACCTGGGAAAGATAAGGATGACTGTACTCACTCCTTCTAAACAACATGGTACTTTACTAAAAGCCAGAGCATGTAGGTAAAGGGAAAGACATTGGAAAGGAAGAGGTTAACTCAGCCTTGTCTGCAAATACGAAGGGAACCATGAAGATTCTACCAAAAAAAAAAAAAATCAAAACACCTATCAACTAATAGCAAAACTGGTAAAGCTTCATGCTATAGAATTAACATACAAAATCAGGGACAAGCCGGGCGGTGGTGGCGCATGCCTTTAATCCCAGCACTCGGGAGGCAGAGGCAGGCGGATCTCTGTGAGTTCGAGACCAGCCTGGTCTACAAGAGCTAGTTCCAGGACAGGCTCCAAAACCATAGAGAAACCCTGTCTCGAGAAACAAAAACAAAAACAAAACAAAATCAGGGACATCTCCACACATTAACAATGTACAACCTAAAATGTAATGAAGAAAACAATTTTATTTTTTAAATGTAGCAGGAAATGTAGTTGATAAGGTAATATAGTGAAATAAATCTCTATCTATCTATCTATCTATCTATCTATCTATCTATCTATCTATCTATATAATTTAGATTAACAGCTAAAGTAGATATAACCAAAGATATGTGTTCATAAATTAGAAGAATTAATATTGTATTGTGACTAGTTATCCAAATATTTGATATGTTAAAAAAGTGTGTTTTTTTTTATGGAGTGGATACAACAATCCCAAAAGTTCTCCAAAAGTTGAAAACTCCCAAAGAAATCATTAGCAAGAATAATAAAACTGGGGCATCATACTACCTGGCCCTAGATATATTGCAAAGCTATAATAAACAAAATGACTTATACTGGCATTTAAAAAAGACACATGGCCAATGGAAATGATCAATGAACCTAGAAATGAATCTGTACATTTATGGTCAGTTGATTATTTACACTCTTGTCAGGAACACATAATATGGGAAGGAAGTGTGTTCAATACATGGTGCTGTAAAAAGTAAATCTTCAAATCTAGAAAGATGAATGCATACCCTTATGCCATACCACATTTAAAAACCAACTCAAATAGACTAAAGACTTCAACAACGACTTTACTCTGTGAAACTTACTAGAAGTAAACAGAGAGAAAAAAATCCCCAACATTGACTACAGGGATAATATCACGTGGAAAAGATTTTGTATAACTAAAGAAACAATCAACTTGATGAAGAGACAAACTGAAGCATGAGAAATACAATTTAGTGAGGGGGTACTTTCCCAAGCATGCAAAAAAATCCAACTCAATAGTATGGAAGCTAATAAACCAATTGAACATGGGCATAAGACATGGATGAACACACACGTGGTCAATGGGGACATCAAAAGCACTCAACATTTCCAATCATTAAGGAATCAAAAACTAAAACCACAGTGAAATATTATCTCATACCTGTTAAAGGGGATATTATTAAAAAGATGACTAAACTTTTGATGATGAGAGTTTTGGTCAGGATTAGAGTGAAGGGGCTGGACACCTGTCAACATGTGGTGCGAGAATAAATTGGTCTAACCACAATGAGAGATAGTATGGAAACTCCTCAAAAAATAAAAATAAGTGGTTGGAGAGATGGTTCAACAGTTAAGAACATTAGCTGCTTCTGCAGAGGACCTGGGTTCGATTCCCAGCACCTACAGGGCCACTTACAACAGTTCTAGTAGACATGATACCCTTTTCTGGCCTCCATGGACACCAGTCAGGTGGTACATGTACACACACACACACACACACACACACACACACACACACACACACACACACAGGCAAAGACTCACGGGCATAAAATAGAAATAAACCTTTCAAAACAAACAGTCACAAATAAAAGTAGACCTACCATGTACTACAGAAATCCCTCTCCTGGATATATATTCACTTCTAAAACTTATCTTACAAAGTAGCGTGTTTCCTTAATGGGTCATTAAAGTTCTGAATCCCCCACTTCTTTTCTCCCTCCTCCTCATTCCTGATTAAGTATTTATATCCCAAGTGTTCTCCCTTACAGCGGAGAGTCACACTTATCTACTGCATTGCGTATGCATCTCCCTATGTCCTCTTCCCTTCTGCTCATGGTTCATTTCAGTTTGCTGCCTCTATGCACAAGTATGTGCAGGTAAATTAGAAGCTAGCATCACATAGGACAGATACACAAAATGTTTGTCTTTCAGAGACTGACTTGTCCCAGTTAATATGATATCATCTAGATCCACCTGAAAATTTCATATTTTATGGCTGAACAATATTCCACTGTATAGACGCATTACACTTTTGCTCTCCATTCATCTGTTGACGAGTATCTCAAACGACTCAATTTCTTTGCTTTTGTAAATAGAGAAGCAATGAATGGGATAAAGAAGGGCCTTTGTAACAGGATATAGAGTCTGTTGGGTATATTCCTGGGAGAGGTATAGCTCGGTCATATGGTAGTTCTAATTTAGCTTTTTTTTTTTTTTTTTTTTTTTGGTTTTTCGAGACAGGGTTTCTCTGTGGCTTTGGAGCCTGTCCTGGAACTAGCTCTGTAGACCAGGCTGGTCTCGAACTCACAGAGATCCGCCTGCCTCTGCCTCCCAAGTGCTGGGATTAAAGGCGTGCGCCACCATCGCCCGGCTTCTAATTTAGCTTTTTGAGAACCTTTGGGGATACATACACACATGCATTTCTAATACATATGTATATATGTCTACACACCAATGCATCCAGAGCAACACCCATATACATTTATGTACACACTCACCACACACCTGCACCTAAACACACATGGAGTCACCCACCCACACTGACCTGTGCACACTGGAACAATGATACAGACTTATACAGACACACTCACATATTCACTAGCATACACGTACATCCAGGAAACTACACGCAGTCATACGCACCCTTCACTCATATATATATATATATATATATATATATATATATATATATACACACTAATGCACATATATACACTGTCATTCACGCATTTGCATACAGTCACACACATACACACTCACACATACTACCCACCTTATATGTGTGCACATACACAGACATGTGTACACATGCACACCGAGTCCTATACACATTCACATGCAGTCACAAATACAGTCACACCACAGCCACATTTAGCCACGTCACACTCATGCACACACGTGTGTGCTTACACAGTCACCCATACTTACACGGATACGCATCCACACTCACACACATCCACCTATCACAAGCTCACACAAATGTGAGCACACATACACACACACTCACACACCATTCATTTACCCAAAACTTACACACACGTGTGCTCACTCGCACGCATGCGCACACACACGCACGCACGCGCATAACACACACACACACACACACACACACACACACACACACACACGCTCATGCTGCTATTCTCCTTTCAGAAAAGAAAAGAAAGCTCATAAACTGGAGAGCCCTCACACTGTATTTAAAAACAACCTACAATTAGCTTCAGAGCCTGTTACTTTATCCAGACTAACTGAGGGGTAAAAGCTTTGAAAAAGCCCAGCTGTTCCAGTCAGAACTTTCATGCCTTTGAGTAATGGGCTGTGCTACGGGATGCCGTTTCCTGCCTGCACCAAGAGAACACGCGTGGTTGCCCCTGCCGACATTCTACCCCAGCGGCTGGCTCACAACTTCTGGCTAAGGATCTCTTAGCCTCTTCAGCCTTTGCCTGTGTGATTTCTTTGCTATCCTTCAGCCAGGGCTTCAGAAACGAAACTCCCTCTGAAGCCCTATGGCTGACGGACAGGACTCGACTGAGAAACCTTGTCTGTTTGTTGAGTTTGAGTTCCTCTGCGTGCAGAGAGACCGAGGCTGCTGGATTCCCTAGAACAGAGGCTGTTTGTATATAGCTTTATTGTCCGTAGCAATCAGACATTTCAAATTCCAAAGTGTTGTTATAATTTTTAAATAATACATCACTGAAATTTCATCTTAGTGTAGAACATTCCAGTCCTCCACAAACATTTATGAGCTCCATTTTTTTCTGCTTATTCCATTAGCAATCTTCTTGGCACACGGACAGTACTGTGCGTTCTAGCCAAATAAACCACTGTCGGATGAAATTAGTAAATGTAACGCGTACTTCACACAGCACTGCAAACATTTAATTGGAGCTTTCTAGAAATAAGATCGTGGCATGTGAGCATATGAAATTTGGTCATCTTGAATTTCTGAGTCTTAACGTAACCGAACGCCGATTTGTTTGGTTCTGTGGCCTTTGGACTGCCACTAGACCTGGTGACATGACACACACAGCCTCCTCTGCAGCTGTGGAAAAAATTAGCGTCGTTTGACCCTGCCAACAGCGAGCCCTCTAAAGAGCGTGAAATGCTGCAGGGCACCGCTCAGCACGAACACAGGCCTTTCCACTGAGCAGCCCTGTGACGGAGTGTGACCTTTAGACTTCCCGATTCGCTCAGGCTGCACGGAAGTGGAAGAGCTGCAAATCGGGAAGGTTTTTAGTCTTGATGTTGTAGATAGTATCCCTAAAATAATTGTATGGAAAGACAATGGAAAGGGGGCGTCCTTCCTCTTCAGTTCTCAGACTTCCAAGAGTCCAACAGTGAGACTATTCCTGTCAAGCTGTTGAGGTTTTGTGGAGGGTGACCGGAACCCTTGCTGAGGCCATGCATGGCCTCTAGTCCTCCATTTGCATAGAAAGTGTGAGGAAAGCAAGCGGTGAGCTCATGGTGGACACGCTGCTTTCACGGAGTCTTTGTGAACCAACAAGGAACCCTGGTCTCAACAGCCCCTAGCAACGGACACCTCCTCCCTACGACACACCCTGTTCTATTCCCAGGCACCCCGAGCCCACAGCTGAAATCCAGCGGTTACCAGGTGAGGTTCTAACCTGTTGGGGAGGAAAGAAGGGAAGACAGCCTCCTTCTCATATGGAACCAGAGACCACAAGCATGGCAGGAATTCCTCAGTTCAACTGATCTCAGTGTTCTCAGGCAAGAACTAGATAGCTGTTCAGCCAAGCAGTTTGCCGCTATTTTAGCCCAGGCTTCTTTCCCCTTTCGTTGGTTTCGTTCATCTAAGCTTCACTTTAGGTCTTCCCTTTGAAATCATTTCCTCATAACAAAAGAGGCCAGAGTTGAACGGACTTGGAAGATGGAATTTGTCATGGTACAGCTGAAAAAATGAGGGATCTGGGACACGAAGCAAACCACCTGGCTTTACTTCCAGCGCCGTGCCTGCCGGAGAAGGGCTCCACCACTCAGCCACATCCCCGGTCTTCACTTGCTGTTAGAGTGGCAGAACACAGGACTAGCTCTGTGAGTCTCTAATTTGCAATTTAATACATTTACTCTGGCCCCCGCTTGTTCTCAAGACATATGCCCTCTACTTTGAAAGAAATAAAAAAAAGAAGTTGAGCTGAGCTATGTTTTGTTTTTTTCCTTCCTTACATAGGCAGCTTTGCCCAGTATGATTTAAAGGCATCAGTAATCCTGCTTTAAGCAACATTCCTCACTGCTGGCTAGGATGCAGGGAATTTCCACCAGCAGATTATCAAAAGAGAAGGTCCACTGTTGCTTATGAATGGACCCCGAGTCGGACACAAAGATTGGCTCTATTTAAAACTCCTACAGCCATTTTGGAGAACGGATATTCTACCCCTTGATCCTAACCCTGTGGCATTCCTTAATCCCTCATCTTATTACATTTGAGGAAAATCATAATAGTGCTCTCTGGGGATACTTGTCAATCCAGAAGAACATACATGGGAATTCCTTACGGTATACTTCCTAAGCATGCATGTTGCGCAACGGTTAAAACAAAGAGATATTTGTAAGGCGCGGTAATGATGGCCCAGATGTAATTAGGAAGGAATAAAGAAGGAAGGGGTGGAGGGGGTGGAAAGAGAGAAGGGATGAAGAATAGTGAAGGGGGGGGAGAAGGAAGGGAAGGGAGGGAGGAGGGAGAGAGGAAAGGAAAAGGAAAGCTAAGAAGGATGCAGGGACTAAAAGTAAGGAAGGCTTTGTGTGCACAGAGGAAGGAAGAGCACGAGGACCCAAGCTGCCAAAAGTCTAATTATGAGTTTTATACTTCGACTTTACTTATCCTCATCCGAATATACCATGACAACAAGGTTTAGGGGCAGGTACAGCAACACAAACTTGTTCAGACTAGTAAAAAGCTTTGGAATTGGAATAGAGTTTCATTAGTTACCAAGTAATATTCATTTCTAAGTCTGCAAGAAGTGTGATGGAACTAGAGTATGAGTCTCGATAAAAACAAATAACCACGGAATGTATAGGAGGCTCTGAAGCTTCGGTCATTGCTCTAAGGGGCCACACTTGGTCCATGAGTATTGTGATTATGGATGAGTTATGGATGCTTATGGCTCTACCCTTGTAGACAGATATAGTGGTAAACATGCATCCTTTTTTTTTTTTGACAATGACACGGGTGATCCTTGAATTCCCCCAAGAATGCTCCCTTTATTGTGTTCAGGGGCAGATAATATAGAGATAGCCATGCCCCAGCCAAACCCACCAGAAACCACTCTCCTGCCATCAGGAACTCCTGAAGGTCTCGTGCTCAGAGCAGCTGTAGGCACTCAGATCAGGGGAAAACAAGTTGTTTACAAGAAATTCAGGTTCTGGGGTCTCACTGCTCCAAACACTTGGGCGCTACTGTAAAAACATATCACAAACTTGGTTGGCTGAAACGAAGTAAGCCCCCCTCCTCGCTAGTTCTAGAAGCCAGACTTACCAGGTTACGGTGTTGGCAGGATAGGATACTTGCAGAGGCTTTGAAAGAAGGATCTGTTGCACACCTTACCCAGCCTCCGCTGACTTTGCCAATCCCGTCTGCCCTTGCCCAGGAGCCCAGCACTCGCCTCTGCTTCCATCTCCACATAGCCTACCCTTGAGTTGCTGCATCAAGTCTCCCCATTAGTTCTAAGGATACCAGGAGAATCTTCGCCCTTAGGTCCGCGACTTAGTCACATCTTCAGAGACGCCACTCCAGTTATTCACAGGCTCTGGTGTCAGGGCTTGCACGCATCATTTCAGAGATACTCTGAAGGAGTTTTGATGCAAGGGGGAGGTGTGGTGGGACGATACGGTATGTGATTTGATGAGCTGCATCTAGGAAGGTAACAGAGACAAGCAGGACTCTAGACGAGGGTTAAGACCAATATGCATCCTTTTTGGTGAAAGGATCAAGTTGAAGAGTTCAGGGTTTTAGTCTTCCCTCTTCACGTTGGCTAAGACCCTGCTTAGTTTTCACGTAGGGCCATCATTTAAAAATAGTTTTTTGGGGGGCCGGAGCAACGGCATTCTTACCTCTGAGAGAAGTTGAGTTTGGCTCCCAGCACCCACATTGGACAGCTCTAGGAGATCCAGTGTCCTCTTCTGGACTTTTTGGGTATTGAAATGTACTTGGGATACACTCACACAGATATACACAAATAATAATAACATCTTGAAAAATACATTTTTATGATTGATCTGAATTCTTTCTGTCATACATTTTATTGCTTGACTTCATTTCAAACTTTATTATTCATTTAACTGATCTACAGAATCTCATAATAAATATACCCACACAGATATACACAAATAATGACAAAATCTTGAAAACTACTCTTGATGACTGATTGGTATTCTTCCAATCACACACTTCATTGCTTGACTCCACTTCAAGCTTTACTACTCACTTAACTAACTTATAGAATCTCATAATAAAAGCACAGGGAGATTGTGAGACGGATGTCTGGGATGGAGCCGGAGTCTGCACTCTCTGCACGCTGCCAGTCCGGTCAGTACAGCTGGCCCACAGACCAGCACTGAGTACCTACGAGCTCATACATCTAACCAGGTCATTCTCACATCTCACAGGCCTGGGAGCCAGACTGTCTCCTTCTGATATGTAAATCTGTCTTTCAGAACTAAACACAAAGAATATGTGCCCAATTTACTCCTCTCCCCCATAATTCTCCCTGAGCACTTGTCATCGCCAGGAAAGATAAGGGTTAGCAATGGTGCACAGCAAAGGCTTTGTTTTCCCCCTGAGATGAGATACATTTCTCTAAGATGGAATGGATTTGAACATATCTATTGTGGACAGTGAAGGTTTGGGAAAGTGTTGAATCAATGCTGGAATTTCGTAAATGCCAACACATTTCCTATATTCAGAGAGGAACAGATGACACACAGATGCCATTTCAGCAAGGAAAAGAACAGCAGGGAAAGGAGCCACTATTGGCATTTCTTCTGTTTTGTCAACATTTCTGCCAACTGCTGGTTTTAGAACCGTATAGAATGTAGATAAGTCGGACTTGCAAAGCTAATGAAGATAGGGTAGTGAGACCTGAACCCTTACCCAGCCTTTCATCTCTTATTCCTGGGGTTTCTAAGTAACACTCGCTTTTAAATAACAAAACAAAACAAACGCAAAACAAAACGTTCACGTTTCTGGCTTACCGTATATAGATCAAGAAGGGCTATGGTGGTTCAGTGAAAGGTTTTACGATAGAACATTTGTCTCAACAAAACTCATCACTTAGGATGTGAGAAGAAATTTGCCAAGTAAAAGTATAAGGAGCAAAACCAATTTTGCGTATGTTAAGTGATCAACAGTTATCAAACGTTTGTTGCAACTGTTTGTGTTTACTCTTCTTCTGGGGTATATGGCTAAGATAGTGTATGTAGGCAACGATTTGTCTGGTAAGGTGATTCTCAGATCAAGATGGGAAAAGAGTGAGGAGGAGCGCATTGATAGTACTAAGTATTAGTACCATTTTGGTCTTGAACAGATAAATTGTGGTGGTCATTCACTGACCGGAGTATACTAAAGGTAGAACATACTAAGACGGGAAGTGATTCATCCAGATTTGACATGTGAAATATGACAGATGCGGGAGCTTTAGTGGGCAGTATCACTCATGAGTATGGAGCATGGAAGAGGACCAGGTTGAATGACATTGTAGATTTAAGGCTCAGATGTCAATTGATGTAGATAGCACCATTAAGAAGTGCTCTCAGAAATCTAGCCGTGACCCTCATCTGCTGCACCACTAGGGAGAGTGGCCCCTATGCCATGCCAGGGTAACGCAATAGAGCTGGCCCTGAGGTGTGGGTGTGGAAAATCTGACCCTGAGAACCAGAAAGCAGGAGAACTGGCCCCGCCCCTTGTCATTACTGCAAACAGTACACTCATCTAGTATTATAAGGAATGAGATGCAGAATAGAACTGCAGGGACAATCTGGCGAATACTGACTTTGCCTGCCTTTATTTCCCATCGACCTCATGTCAATTTTTTTCTCAGGCAAACTCTAACCTTTTTCTAATCAGTAACATTTTCATAGTGAACTCAAGCAGTTACCAACATTAACAGAGCAATACCATAATTCTGGAAATTAACAACACACAATTTGTCAAATCACAATTCTTTTAAATCTGTTCTAATCAAAAGATCAGAAGAGGTTTCTGTGATGGGTGAGCTATGAGTCTTTTTCCTCTCCTATGTAGTTCAAGCATATTGCTGCTTCTAGCTTTCAAAGACAAGTTTGAACTGTCCTAGTCTCTGAGTAGCAACAAAAACTTTCCTGCCATTCCTCCTCATTTTTTGAAGAGGCACTTCAGTCATACATTGCCTCCATAATAGTGTTCCATTGCTTTAACAAATCTCTCTCCCCCAGAGGGAAAATTTCTGAGGTCTCAGTTCTCAGGTCCTTTATTTCAATACCAAATTGAAATACTGGCAAAAATGAGTTCTGTGTCCCACGATACAGAATGGATGGATTGACAAACATTCGGTCAGCATTCTTGGGTTGGCTCCAAACTAAATAGGATTTGTGAAGGTCTGGAAACGTGTGCAGTGTCCACCAAGAAGCTGGGAATCACTAACTGGCACCATGGTCTTCCTTCCCTTCACAGACTGCAGCATGATGACGTAAGAAAGTCAGAGACACAGGTTCAGTGTCTCACTCTGACTCTTCTGTGGGGACACAGTGGCTATGATGTCCTCAGGGCTGTCATCCTTCTGCTGCAGACACTGGACTGGATGTCTTGGAAGCCATCACGCCTCATTCTCTCCTCCTATGACAAACTACCAACATGTTCTTGACCCCATATTAAAAAACAAGCTTGGATCCTTTCCATAATCCAGTGCAAGGATCTTTCCATTTTGCTTTAGTGAAGGTCACTCTGGTACCATCAGGCCAAAATCTATCCATGGCACATTGTTCGTGGGTATTCATATTCAAGAAATTTAGAGTAAAACAGGCATGATTTAAGGCATTATGTGGCAACTGAGGGTATAATTACCCTGCTTTATGTTTTGAAGTTGTGTTTTCAAGGAGCCATGGGCACGCTCCACAGTGCCTGTCTCTGAGAACTGTAAGGAATACCTTTTTCATGTTCAATATTTTATTGGGAAAAACTGCTGAAATGCTTTGCTAATATATCCAGACCCATTGTCTGTTTTTATAGTGTTAGGCCTTTAAGGAATCTTTCATTACAATTTTAGGAAAAATTAAGGAATGCACTTGTGCAAATTGTATCAATTGATCAGCTGGAAAAATATTATCAATTTGGCTGACAAACTGAGCAAGCACAATTGCCCAAGAATCATTATTTTGAAACAACCAATCATTTTGTTGCTTAGTTTAAGGAACATTATCACGTTAGGTTCCCTACCAAAATACCACCTAGATTTCATCCAGCTTTTCTGTACTAAACAAGCTACTGCTTCAAAATAAGGGTTTAATACCTTGATTGGTGAAACAGGAAAGTATCAACATAAAAGAGGATTGTTTGTCACAACACTGCCATGGGAGTAAGTTTTGTAGGTAATATACATGCTTGCCATATTGATCATAATTAATTTAACACACCTGCTATTTCTGTATTGCATGCCCACATGCTCCAGCACCTGATGTGGGAGTGATTTCTTATCAATAAAGAAACTGCCTAGGCCCAGTGATAGCCCAACCCTTAGGTAGGCGGAGTAAACAGAACAGGATTCTGGGAAAGAGAAGCTGAGTCGAGAGGAGTCGCCATGATGTTCCCATTCCAGACAGAAGCAGGCTAGAATCTCCCCGGTAAGCACACCTTGGGGTGCTACACAGATTATCAGAAATGGGCTAGTCCAGGTGCAAGAGCTAGCCAATAAGAGGCTGAAACTAATGGGCCAGGCAGTGTTTAAAAGAACACAGTTTCTGTGTAATTATTTCGGGGCATAAGCTAAGCCATGCGGGCAGCCGGGTGCAGGGAGAACACAGCCCGGCCGCTCCTCTTACTACAAGCACCTGTCTAGCAGTGTCTGTAAGGTGTCTGGTGAAATTTGGGTCATTGCTCCCCTTAACAATTACACTGAGTGGCTCAAGGTGCCCTGTAAACAGCTTTAAATAGGACCGTGGTCACAATTTGCTCCCAAATAACTTCTGGAAATCTTTTCAAGTTTGTAAGCTATCTTTCTAATCCAAGCTGCAAGAGCTTTCTCTAGCTTACAGATACCAGTTTCCATTTCCACAGACTCCTGGCTGGGCGGGATTAGGTCCACACTCTCCAGGGCGCCACAGTCTTACGGGACCCAGAACCAGGAGGCTCCGGGCCTTCATTGCCTGCTGCGTCTGGGTGGGGTGCAGACCATGGTCTCTGTGGCTTGGTGGTCCCGCTGGAGGCCGACAGTGGTGGCTACTGGCAAACTCAGCTGCAGCACAGGCTCTCAGTTTCCCACCATTGCAGTGGTGCTGAGACTGCGGCTTTCATGGGTTTGGCTGACTGGAAGCTCAGGTGTGCAGAGCCACACTGTTTTTTATTCTCCTTGCTCTCCTTTCTCAAAACCTACATCAATCTCCATTTGCCAGATTTCTTTTTAATCACAAAATTAGGAGAATTCCTGCATCCCTTCTTCTTGTAAAAGCTATTGATCTACCCATATAGGCTTGTTGGCCACACTGGCTGTACATCTTCTGGCCATTCCCCACCGACCAGCCAACTCTGCCTTTGTCTCTTTGAAATCCCCTATCTCTTATTTACACCCTACCTATGCAAGACACCCCTCCTTGTAAAATACACAGTCTTCTACATTAGATGGAGCAGCAGTGAAGGTGTCTTACAAATAGTTTACAGCTATTTCTGATGTATGAGCTGCAAGGAAAAGATTTCACCGTTTAGATGCCCCGCTGTCTTCTTACTGTGAAAACTCGGTTTATTCCTAGACTGGCAGGAGCTCCGTTTCTTTATTTGAATCCCTGTTAATAGTCCATCATTAGACCTTATTAGTATATTACAGGATGGCTGGAAACAGGAAAAGAATACTTCCCATTCCTTCCAGGCCATTTGCCCACATTCTTACTCTGCTCGTCTTTCTCTGTGCTCAGACACTCCCTTCTCAGCCGCGCTTCCCACGCTCAGTATGCCCGGATCTCAGCTCTCTACCACTCCTCACAGTTTTTTTCTCCCTGCATAAAACCATTTCTCTCTATTTCTTAACTACCTGTATCTATTTATCTTTTGATATTTAGTGGAATTATCATCTCCGTAGTGTTACATTTCCCTTTTGTCTCATGTAAACTATTTTTTCTTTCTTGCCTAACCACATAGTATTTTGTCTCTATTTCTGGTCATATCATGCAGTCATTGACAAAATATACATTTACTCTGGTAGTCAGCTTCACAAGCCTATTAGACAAGAAGCCAAGCCCCACTTCTACAGAGTCTAGAACAATATCTGGTACACAGTAGGAGTTCAGTAGTTATTCAGTGAGTATGGGGCAGATGAGAGAATGAACCAGAAAAATGAATCAAATGATTTATTGTTTGTATTATTCTGCTAAATGAGAAAAGCATGGGAAGTGTAGAGATTCCTCCCGTAGGATTTAAAAGCTTTATTTAGTAAAACAATGAAAAGTACATCTGGGGAATAAGAAACGGCAGGAAAAAATTAACATTGTTCCAACTTTATAAGTTTTAGTATAACACACATATGCTATGATTTAACAGCTTCAAGTAAGGTGAATATAGACAATACACTCCGTCTGTTCTCATAAGAAATTGGAAGTTTGTCCTAACTTACCATCCTTACACATTTTAGCATTATATTTGCAATAAGCATAAAGGCCAAGAGCAGCAGTGGATTACAATTCAATGTCCAGTGTATCTGTTAGTAGAACCAGACTGGAATATAAGAGAGGGTTGACTGCAGCTAAATTTATTGGAGATTTTTTATTTTGTTGTGCATTTCCTCACTCTACCGTAATTCATTTCACTTCCTACCTAGCTGAAGGGAGGACACAACATGAAAGCCGAAATGCCTTGTAGGGGGAGTAGATGTAACAGATGATGGTTAAGAATATGAGTTCAGACACACATACATGTATACACAGCCGAGGTGAATCTTGTGTGGTAAATAATGATAATTTCTATAGGGTAAGGTTGCTGTGGTTTATTTGTTTCCCCCTTCAAATTCATATTTGGAATTCTGACACTAGTGGATTATCAGTGAAGGCATTAGTGCGTGGAGGTGGGAAAAGGGAAGTCCATGAGGACGAAGTCTTCAGGAATGAGGTTAGTCCTCTTCTGAAAGAGGGCCCGGAGAATCAGCTTCTCTGTCCCAGCATGTGAGGACACAGTTAAAGGTAGCGTGTATGAAAAAGAAAGGCAGGCGCTCGCCAGATCCTGTGTTTATCAGGACTGTCATTTGAGCTTCTCAGTCTCTAGAACTGTGAGAGAAAAAGGTTTGTTGTTTATGTCAGCCGATGTCATTTTTGATAGTATCCCAAGGGACGATGGAAACTTACTGAGTACTGAGAAGAAACACACCAAGTCTTACGTTGCACACTAGCCCCCCAAGGACATCATTGTTACCGTTTTCACTTGCTGTGATTCAGCAGTGTGGAGTATCATCTGTGAGGAGCCACAGCAGCTAGGCATCACAGTGACTAGCTGGACCTTCTGCTCTGTGACCTCCTGATTATATACAAGCTGTCATTTCCTAGATGGGACAGATGTGAGTTAGTGGAGGAGACAACAGGACCCACCAGCAACAGTGCTTCTTTTAAACAAGTTAAAATAAATACTGGCCTATCGTGCTTGGAGAAAACCAACGCAACAATGAACTCGAAAGCCAGGTATGATGTTTAAGATTTTATTTGTTTGGGTTTGGTGGCACACACTTATAACTCCATAATTTGGGAGGTAGAAGCAGGAGCATCAGGAATTCAAGGTCATCCTTGGCTGTATGAACTAGAGCAGGCCTAGTCTCAAAACATGCAAATGCAAAATTTTTTATTTAGTAAAAAAACAATCTTTAGATAGTCTTGTATATTCTGGAGATGGAGGACTCTCTCCTCTTTCTACTGAGTTGATATGGAGCAGACAAGTGATTAAAAGTGTTGATTGTTTAGGTATGTTTAGAATTTTCTTTGCTCAGTTATTGCTTCTTGGTGCTCTTGGTGTAGACCACCACACAGAAGAAGGGATGTGGTTTCATCTCTTAGTTAAGAAAAATGTAACAGAGGAACCAGATTATATTTCATACAAGAATTAGACTTCATTTTGGCATCCCAAGAGTGTGTTATTTAAGACTCATTTAGGCAGTCTTCAGAAATGTGTTGAGCAGTGTTTTTCCCTGTCTGGGTTGTACAGCCCAAATCACAATTGGCAGGTGTAGCTGGGTATGCTCTACTGGCATGGCCCTACGTGGAATGGGTGTTGAGTGAGAAAAGCCAGAGAGAGAATGAACACGGAGTAGAGAGAGAACTTTGCAGACTTCCCAGTTTCTTTAGCACTATAGATGGTTGGTAAAAGACTCGTGACACTGTTCCCATAGTTCGTTTCTTTGGTTGAAAGTAAAAAGAGGTCCGCTGGCCTTGGCCACTTGTAGCACAGTGTTCTACTGCCATGCTGCAGGGCACCGAGCACCTGAACAGAGGTGTATAGGAGCCTGCCCTCTAGTGCAGAGGATGGTGTGCTTGCCAAGAACCCAGAAAAGTGTGCAGGGGTAACCTGCAAAGCATGGGGGAGGGGCAGGGGAGTACAGATAAGTGGCAAACACATCTGTACAGTGGGCAGTGTTGCTTAGCGTGCTGATTTTATGCTGTATTCAGCCAGCTAATCAGAAATGATATTTCCACAAAAACTTTATGATTCCACATAATAACTGGTCGTGGAAAATCTAGTGTCAGATTTTTTTTTTAAAAAAAGATTATTATGATTTTGTGTGGGTTTCGCCTGCACGCATGCCTACCATGTAAGTGCCTGATGCCTGTTCAGATCAGTAGGAAGCATTCAGTCCCTTGGAATTGGAGCTACTGGTTGGTTGTGAGCCACAATGTGGGAGTTCTCTGTAAGTAAGAACAGTTAGCCATCTTAAGTGGAAGCTAGGCACTGGCTGTCACTGCTGAGCTGTGGGCACTTGTTCCTGATCGGCCGACGTTGCCAATGTGGCTCAAAAACTGGCTTGCAGCTCTCCCTGTGTTTTCTTGTATGTGATGGAGTCCTGCATACACAGATGTTCAGCTTCACAGAGGATAGAGTCCTTTCTGCAGGCACCCGGCATCCCAAGTGTGTACACCCTGAGAGATGAGTATGGTGTTCAGTTTATACTTCCATGTTGTCTGTTGGGATTACAGTGTATCCTCATTCACCCCTACTTTACACACTAGGACTGTCAGTCCCATTTACCTGCAGGAACTTCAGCCCCATACCAGAGAGAGAGAGAGAGAGAGAGAGAGAGAGAGAGAGAGAGAAAGGTAGTGATCTCCCAGAAGCTGCTTCATTATTCCCACAATCTCATAAAATCTAGTCATCTCGATTGCTTCTTTTCCTTGTAACATGTTATGCTATTTCTCTTCTCAAATCAGGATACCTGGGAAAACTTCAAGAGTGCAGAGGTATGCCCGAGTTGCCTATGTATCCAGTAAAGGAATTTTCTAATAGTACGACTGTCTGTAATTAGTAAGAATGATTAACGAATGTATGAGTCATAGCACGCCCTTGGGAGGCTAATCATTAATCATCCTAGTTTGAATTGTATATGTGTTAAAAAAAACATTCAATAGCATGCCAGATGTAGTCTGTAAGACACGACTCCAAGTGTCATGTAGTTTAAGATTGAATTATTAAATTTAAATGATCAAGTCCATGCCCCAAAGTGTCACAATGTGATAGTTATTAATACTCCAAGAAGATTTGAGTTGAAATTTGTAAGTGGCAATTGTGCCATTATAGTCAATCTTTTTAAAATCATGTTTTCTGTGCCAAATGCCGTGGTTATAATTGTTGGAAAAAATCCCATAGCTTCTGCCCACAGAATGTTCACTACCTGGAAGTATCTGACCTCTCATAACCCTTTAAACTGGCCAGCCTGGTCATTCATCACCGTGACTGACAAGCTAAGAATGGGACTCTGGGAGGGACCATCTGCTAAGATCAGTTTTCAGGGCTTCTGCTCTGACTCTCTGTTCCTAGGATTTCAAATCCCTGGCTCCACACTCTTGGATCCCAAGCCAGGTCCTGTTAGACCTATTTGGGGATCTCTGAGTTGCAGCCTATTGGATCTCAGGTTTTCATTGAGCTTTGCTTTCTGCTTGCCTTGGAAACGCCCAAAGTATTTTCCAGCACTAGCATTGGGCATTCAAGGGATTCCTCGACGAGGGGCCTGGGATTCAGATAAACAAGAAGACAGAGGTGAAATGCAGCGCTGTAATATACTAAAACAAGCGGCCCACTGTTCCTGAAGAACATTGAGCGCATTCATGGCTGGTGACGTCGCCAGCACTGTGGAGCGTGACCTGCAGCAGCTTCCTGCCCTGCAGCTACATACCCGTATCTCTGCTCTGCGAGTTTTCTTTCATCCTACAAATATTTGTTATGCAACTCCTCGTGTGCCACCCACACTCACTGCATTCCCTCGTCTCTGCTGCCCCAGTGTGCCACCCAGGCTTTAGCAAGGACCAGAGGGTGGCAAATACGCAAGTGTAGCTCAGAGGCCTGGGTTCAAATCTTGACTTCCTATGCTTAGATTTTGATTCAGAAAATGAGGAACGACTCACCACCTATCTTTCAGGAGCACTAAATTTAAGAAAAATTGTAGCCCTCTCCTTGTATACAGAATAAGCAATGGGCACAACCGTTATGCTAATTTCCCCATCTTTTCAGTTGCCACGAGACAGACTTCTTTCTTCCTTCACTGGTTCCTTCCAACTTGTACAACCAATAAATGCACCCGTTCACTACAGATCCGCAGTTCCATAGAACATTGCTCTCTGACTGTTTCCTCCCTCTTAATGCAAACATCCAGGCTCTAGAGTCCCGCTATGTGTAAATACTCACAGTTCGCTTTCCAGTTCCCGACATCATAACCCCATCCTCCTCCAGAAGCCCTGGTAGTCAGTGATGCTCACGCTCATCCCATCCCCCCCCCTCCCCATTTGACGGCTACAGCACATTCCCATGGCTTCTCTCCTGGGCTTTGGGACATTGCCCACTCTGGGTCTTCTTTTACAATTTCAGTTATTTCTTCTTGTGCAGATTTCTCAAAGTAGGTACAACTTGTTACAGACTTAGGCCATCTCTAAGTTGTCAACACATCCTTTTATCTTCCCTTTCCATTTGTCTTGGTGTTGTGGTGGCCTTGGCTAACAGGTCCATGTTGTCTTGTCTGAGTCTTCAGGTTAATCAGACAGTGCAACTTCTTCCCCTGGAACCCTGTTTCCTCCATCGTAGTGACTCCATCAAAAGTGAAAATATAACCACGTCACTTTGCCCAGGCCAGTCAATGTGGAGGTAAAGACAGGATACAGTATTGACATCGAAATGGCATGTATTCTTCTGAAAACTCATAACCCCATCTCAACACACTCTTTCAGATAAAATAGAGTGTTTCATTGACTTGTTCAGAACGCACGACTATTGAGATCACCAAAAACAAATTCTGAGACAATGTCACATCCCAGAATTACTTAAGGAGGCATGACGATGGCAGTGTCATGTTTTATATTGGTAACATATAAATATTGAGGAAATGTAAATAAATAATCTGTGGGCTTTGTGTCATAATCATATATCAGTATTGGTTAATTAGATGACCTAATGACCATAGAAGTCTAATATAAACTGCTGACAACAGCAAGGTAAGTTGTGTCGAGGGGTAAGCTTGCAGAAACTGCACAATATACTCAATAGTTTATGCAACACTAAACTGTTCTGAAACAAAGTATATTAATTAAAATACTTTCTTCCTGCCCCTTATCTCATCTCCTTTTTCTTTCTTCTTCATCTCTTCTCTCTCTCTCTCTCTCTCTCTCTCTCTCTCTCTCTCTCTCCCTTCTCTCTCTCCATTTCCCTATTTTATTTCTTTCATCCTGATTGGAGGAACTCCTAGATTTCTTAAATTATTCTCCAAATGCAGGAGCCAGGATGGATGGTAACTGCATGGTGATGTTTCATGTGTGACCTGAAATATTCTTCTTCCCCCCTTGTCCACTATATCGCTTCTCCCTTGTTCTTTTCAAAGGGAAAAATAATGCCCCTTAGTAGAAGGCCTGGAGTCCTTACCAGGGCACTAATGACAGCGCTGGTGTCCAAGGCTTGAGGCGCCAGTGTCTCTGTACATCGGCCAGCACCTTGAGTCCTGCCAGCTTGGACCATGTCTCTGACTTGATGATATTGTCTCCACGTCTGCGATTCCCATGGGAATACTGTGGACCTGTCCCTCTGCTTCTTGGCTTGCTGTTAGGAGGGTTTGTTTGCGTCTGTGTGGAGCCCAGGCATCTATGTGGAGGGACTGGGAAGCAGAAGGGCAGAGGGGCAGTCCCTGCACTGCTAAACTTAGAAACATTATCTCTCTCCCTGAGTCTAAAAGTCAGCCTTTCAGAGATATACCATCTACCAAGACATTTCTTGACTCCTAGATCCTATGCACATGTCTGCATTCAAAGATCTAGACAGGTTGGTTCAAGTTTCCCTAGGATGACAGTGCTGTGATTTTGTTTGTCACCTTCCTCCGTAGCGTGTCCTCCGAAGGCATTCCCACTTCCCGGAACATCAAGCTCCTCATGCATTAAATCATCTCTAGGCTACTTGGTCCAACCACCCTTAACTGTATTCAGCATCTGCACTCTGATTAGTCTGCCAGGTTTCTCACAGCTCCATGCCTCACTCACCACATCACACTGGGCAATTTTCCCTCATCTTCTGTATCTGCCACTACCACGCTGCATCACATCGGTTACCTGCTGATGTTTAGTAGGTTATCCTTATTACTTAGAAGATCAAAATCAGCAATTGTATCTGTCTGAATGGATCTAAATTCCACACACAAGTTACCTGGGTCCTCTAAACCACAGTTCCTTTGTATAAGCCTTGGTATTAGTTAGAACAGTGGTCACATACAGGCTTATTTGGGAGATGTACTGGAAATCTCACAGATGTCAGTAGGATTCAGCTCCACAAAGGTAGGTGGATATGGTCACCTGTTTCTATGGCTGTTAACCACAGACCTTTCTCAGTTCCTCCTCATGTGGGTCTCTTTACCAGGTCCCTCCAACATGGTAACTGACTTCTATCGGCATAAGAAGGAGAATAACACCCAGTGCATAAGAGAGAATCTAGCATCTTTATGTCAATCTAATTTCAGAGATAAACCACTTTTTCTGCATTCTGCTTGGCCAAGGTAAGTTCTCAGCTCAGCCCACATTCAGGGGGAAGGGCTCACATGAGGGCAGGAGTACCAGGCAGCCGGGTTCCCTGGGTGTGTGCTGTGGATACCTGTGGAAGCCAGGGAGCACCTGTTTGTGATCAGTCAGACCCGATGATGCCACCCACATGCAGCAAAATGGCAGAAGGACATTTATTGCTCACACAATGGCACTTTCTGAGAAAAGCAGAGCAGACACAAAAGCCAGGCTGGGATGGCATGAGAGAGAGGAAAAACAAGTGCCCTTGGGTTTTATTGTGGTGAGGATTCCCTTGGGCATTGGGTTTGGATGGTTTGAGTTTCCCCACCAGCACCAGGGATGGAGGCCTGGGGCTTTGTTATCCTCTTACTCTGAAATGAGACAGAAGGGGTGGCATGTATGGAGGTGATGTGGGACAATACTAAGAACTGCTAATTGTAACCATTGGAATTTACTTATTTAATTGTTGTCTTTGACAAGACAAGGAAAGGGGTGCATCCGTCTCCATGTTCTCGGGACTTAGTGTGGCATCTGTCACATGATGGTGGCTCACTATGTGTTGGTTAAAAGATCAGATAACTGGACCGTCTGTTCTCTCTTAAAGATCATTTATTTACTTGCTCTCTCTGCCTATAGACATATTGATCTCTATCCAAGCCTGTTATGTAGTTACAATTATTTTCTTAATTTATCAGCTGATGTCTTCAGTAAGGAATTTAACCCACTTTTAATTTTAAGTCCCTATTTTAAGCATAGATTCTTGAAAGAATGAAAGAAAACCCAAAGTACCAAACGGAAGGTTTTTACATGACTCTCTGTGACAAATTCTTTGTTTTTTTTTTTTTGGTTTTTCGAGACAGGGTTTCTCTGTGGCTTTGGAGCCTGTCCTGGAACTAGCTCTGTAGACCAGGCTGGTTTCGAACTCACAGAGATCCACCTGCCTCTGCCTCCCGAGTGCTGGGATTAAAGGCGTGCGCCACCATCGCCCGGCCTCTCTGTGACAAATTCTATAGGAGAGGAAGAGTTCTCTAATACTAACAAATTTTGTAGGAGTGGAAGAGTTCTCTAATACTAAGCTTTTTATCTAAAATCACCATGGCAAAGTTCTTATATCAAATTCAAAACTATCTCCTTCTCGAGTCTGAAGAGCAGTCCGGATTCCCTTTCCTGTGGGAAGTCCAAGGTCCTCCCCCCCTCCATCAAGGTCCAGGATGGTGAGCATCCAAACAGGCTAGGAGTGGGGGGAGGGAGAGGGAAATGGGAGGCAGAAATTTTTTCAACAAAAAAATAAATAAATAAGGAAGTAAAAACAAAACAAAACAAAAACAAAACAAAACCCCAAAAACTATCTCCTTGCTTTTAACACCATGACTTAGATTTTATGTTAAGGAAAACCAAAGCAGTTAGTTGTTGGTTTGACTCCCTTTCTTCCTTTCTTCCTTCCTTCCTTCCTTCCTTCCTTCCTTCCTTCCTTCCTTCCTTCCTTCCTTCCTTCCCTCTTTCATTTTTCTCTTTACTTAAAGATATTTTTATTTTATTTTGAGTGTATGAGTGCTTTGTCTGTATATCTGTGTACCATGTGTGTGCCTTGGGCCTTTGAAGGTCAGGAGAGGTCATGGGAACCCTTGGAACTGAAGTTATAGGTGGTTGTGAGTCACCATGTGGGTACTGGAAACAAACCAGGGCTCCTCTGCAAGATCCGCCAATGTTCTTAAGCACCGAGCCTTCTCCAGCTCCAGGCTTGGCTGTTTCCACCATGCAGCTGTGAGAAACACAAGACACGCCTCCTGGTCTTTGGTGTCCCTGGTTGAATTCGGAGCCTGACGTATTCTGCTAGAATCCATACTTCTTACCCTATATAAATGCACTCTATATAAATGCTTCATCCTTAGTGGGACAGTGTTGGCCCAGTTTACAGCAGCATTATTCTCGTGAGATCAGTGCAGGCCCGGCCCGGCGACAGTGGCACAGCTTCTTATCAACAGTGGGGTCCTCAAGCTGCAGGTGCCGACAACTCTGATGTTGCATATCAGATATTTACACTACAATTAATAACAGAAGCAACATTACAGTTATGAAGCTGCAACAAGATTATGTCACTGCAACATGAGGTACTGTATTAAAGGATCACAACGTTTGGAAGGTTGAGAACCATGGATTTAAAACTTTCTGGCCTTTGTCTTCTTTTACTCTCTCACATGTATCTCTGCTTTCTCATTTTCTAGCAGAAGATCCTCACTAGAAGTCAGACAGATCCTGGTAACACACGCTTGGATTTCCATAATGGTATGCCAAGGTAACCCTTTTTCTGTCTAAACTATGCAGAGGTACTTAGTTATAGCAACATATAGCAGACAGAGACAGTAGTCCCAAACATAGTAAAGATCAGGCATGACCAGATGCTGGGTGGTAAGTGGAGTGGGTCTTTTCTGTGAAGTACTCAAGGTACAGAGTTTTAAGAGCACGGTAGAGTGTAGACATTATGACCCTTCGATCAAGTTATGCCGGACTGGAGAGATGGCTCAGTGGTTAAGAGCACTGTTAGCTCTTCTAGAGGACCCAGGTTCAATTATCAGCACTCACTGGCTGCTCACAATTGTCTGTAATTCCAGTTCTAGGGGAATCTGACACCCTCACATCGACAAAAAAAGGTCCCCCAATGTTCCTAGATCAAGTGATGTTATCCCAAATCCTCATAAATAACTCATGCTTATAAACATAGTGGCAAAACAAAGGAAAAGAGTGTGCAAAATGTAAGGGGTGTCAATGCTTCCAGTCTGACATTTCTAGCATATCTGAAGCATGCTGGTTTCCATATCACCACCGACATTTAAAAATCTTTCTCATTTTCATTATTTGAGGCAAACATACACCGTATTCAGAATGTGTGTATCATGGGTTCTGTCATTTATACACCCCAACACTTGGTGCATTGCTTTAGATTCTTTCACAGAAGTTTCTGCTCTTTGAGGGGAAGCATGGACTAGGCCAAATAAAAGCTCCTATGACATGGCCTTCAGGATGGGAAACCAAGAATGCAGGGAGGGGAGGTGTGGGGAGATTCTGAACCTGTGTGCAGATGGCTCTGCCCCTCCCACTCAGCTGAAGGAGTGTGTTTGAAGTGGCGGAATAATTAGGCTCAAAGAACACTCTGTCAGTGTGCCCTTCAAAGGGAAACCTTGAGTCAAACCTCGGGGCAATTCATTTCAACGATGTTTAGACCCTAGAACACAGCTGCAGAGGCAAAACCTCTAGAGAACTGTCTCCCTTCGGAAAGCAAATGTTCCATACATCCAGAGCAATCCAGTGTTGGAAAACAGCTCCTGACAAATTTCATATTTTTTTACTTATCCTTTGTAATTAAAGCCGTGCTCTCAGGATTATGGAGCACAATTAGACTTTATTAGATCGTACTCTTCTGAATTTCATAATTGTCACAATAATGTGCCACAGCCTTTCTGAACTCAGAAACTAATAGAACTGATATTCTACCAGTAGACAGGGAGCTTTTCGTTATCAGCCATGGCTTATGAACTCTGTATCATTTGTCTTGACTAAGGGAAACCACACAAAAAGAACAACGCAGATCTAAAACGTGGGGCCTTGACTCTTTTTCTACAAAACAAATCAGATATTTTTCTTTCTTAATTTTTGGACATTTTATAATTAGTATGTTTGATTCATAGGAAATTCAGATTTAGAGGCTTTTGCTTTTCCAACGAAGTTAAAACAAATCTTATTTATACCAGGCACTCCATCTTGTCAACTTGAAATGTTTTTCACATTTTTAAGAGCGATGATGGAGTTAAACACGCAGCCCCTTGGCTGCCTTGAAGCCCCTTAGAGTCCAAGAGGAGGCAGCACCACACTCTGGCATGAAGCCAGGGTGTTTTATTTTCTTAACAACATTCTATTTCCCTGAACTCTGAAAGAAGTGACAGGTTATTTTGTCTGTAATGGTGGTTATTTTCAACTTCAAAAACTTTTCTGTGATCTTAAAACCTTATAATTTGTTCGCAGTTACAAGTTAATACAGGCGCTGGGCGGCATCTGTATGCAATTTTAGCTGAGAGATACGGCAGAGATTTTAGCCCTCCAAACTTATTTTATTAGACATTGATTGTCTCGAAGCTTGCTGCCAGCATTGCAGTTCGCCGGCATCCGTGGTGGGGAGATAAACATTCATACGCCTGTTGGGGCCCTGGGTCCCTCATCAGCCCCATTGCACGGAGGACGCAGGAGGAGCAATGGAAGGGCAGAAGCTTCTATACTGGAGTTACTATGGCGGGGGCTGGGAAAGTCCTTTTCCATGCCTGCATCACTCCACGCTGAGGAAACCTCATAGCGTTCCAGTGCTCTCTTCGTGAGGCCTCTGTCAGGCTGGGCCTTCTGGTTATCCGCCTCTCTTCTCTTCCTTATCCCTAAGTTTGGCTGCAGCTCTCTAGAGAAGGAGCGCTTAATACAAAGGAGTCAACAAAGATACAAATTAGCTGTGTGCAGGATTCCTCCTCAGGACTACTCCAACCACATGAGCAAAATTTCAGGGAAGGCCTGGCTGGGTCCTCCTGCTGAATAAAGGGTCAAAAACACACAGACGCACACATTCATCTGTCTGTCTGTCTATCATCTATCTGTGGTCTATAATCTATCTATATCATCTGTCTCCTTCTCAGCCCCCCCCACACACACAATTAATCGAAGGGAAGGAGAAAAGTTTTAACTTAGAGTTGTTGAAAACCCAATTGCTTTTAAAAGTGTGGGGTTAGAAGGTATCAACTTAGTAGGAAACAGAACAGAGTTGTTGAGAGCCTACCCCAGGCACGGCCTTACTGCAAATATATACAATCCCAGTTTAAAGACAGCAAGTGGGAGGGAAATGATAGGAATTTCATGAGTTTCCCGAAAACTACCTACCTTGTTACAGTCTCATGTTTCCAATTGCGACCTTCTGTGAAAAAAAGAAAAAGGAAAATGATACAAACAACTTTATCTAATAATCCATTATCACACAAATTAGGCAAAGTTTCAGTTATGAAGAGCTGTAGAAATCTGAACGTGTGACCGTAAGGCTGCTATACAAATGCAGAGACCCCCCCCCACCCCCCAGCTTCTTTGCATGCAAAGTTCCTGCTGGTGGCAATGGGGACAGACAACAGGGTGCTCTGTGGTGGCTGACGAGATAGGCAGTAAAAACTATAAAATAACGCCCCTGCTCTCTGTTTCCGGGTCCTGCGGTACAGAGTTGGAAGCCAGAACATTTGCCGACTTGAATAATTCAACTTTCGGATCTGTTTATGGTCGAAGACAGTTTTGATTTATTTTTCGTCAACCTTTCATTCTTGGTCTTGTTTCTACGCTGAGCCCCCTCTCCCCCACTGCCCACCGCCCCTTCTGCCTAAAGTTCTTTGATTTTAAGAGCCAGCTTGGTATTCGGTTTCAGAAATAAAAATCAGAAACGAGGGAAAGGTATCTGGAGGAAAATGGTTTTAGAACAAAGAGAAAGCAGGCTTAAGAGAGCCAGGCTTTCAGATTTCAGACATTCCTCCCCATTCTGACATGCTAAGAGAGCTGTGCTGCTCACTTCTGGGTGCTGGCATCTCCTCTGCCTGACCCCCCACAGATAACAAACTTGACGTGCTTTAAATATTTATAGAGGGCTCAGGAGTGTGAGAGAAAGCCATCCGGTATCCAGCACATGGACGGTGCGGCTCGGAACTTCATCGGTGCCACACAGGCTGCAGAGTGGAAACAAATCGTTTAAACTGGACAAGCCTGCGGAGGCTGGATTGACACACTCACAGGTGGGATCTTTCAAACATGGGGTTTACGATATTTGTTTATGATTTATTATGATTTAAGGAAATATTTTTTTGTCTTGGTGGTATGGAAATGTTAATTAAAAATACAAACAGAAAAGTACTATCTACTCTCCCGCACCCCCATCTTCTTGCAGTTTCTAGCCTTCCCTGTCTTCAAATCACCTTTCTTCCCAAATAGACAACGTGGCTGGGAACGGCATGTCTAAGGGAATAAATATGGCAGCATGAGACATCGTGGCTCTGAGGGAAAACAGAGGTCCTCTTTCTGGCTTGGTAAACATCTCATTTGAACAAATCTAATTAGCCAAGCTTGAGGCATGTGCTGACCCTGGATATCACACTCAGGTGTGGAAGCAGCAGCAGGTTGCTTAGCTGCTTCTTTTTTTTTTTTATTGGAAAAAAAGAAAGAAATTTCAGCCTCCTCCCCACCTCCCATTTCCCTCCCACTCCTCCCTCTCCTCCTCCCCTCCCCCCACTCCTCCCCCTCCCTCTCCAGCCTGAAGAGCAGTCAGGGTTCCCTGCCCTGTGGAAAGTCCAAAGTCCTCCCCCCTCAATCCTGGTCTAGGAAGGTGAACATCCAAACTGGGTAGGCTCCCACAAAGCCAGAACATGAAGCAGGATCAAAACCCGGTGCCATGGTCCTTGGCTTCTCAGCAGCCCTCATTGTCCTCCAAATTTAGAGAGTCCGGTTTTATCCCATGCTTTTTCAGGCACAGTCCAGCTGGCCTTGGTGAGCTCCCAAAGAATCAGCCCCACTGTCTCCACGGGTGGGCGCACCCCTTGTGGTCCTGACTTCTTTGCTCATATTCTCCCTCCTTCTGCTCTTCATTGGGACTTTGGGAGCTCAGTCCAGTGCTCCAGTGTGGGTCTCTGTCTCTATCTCCATGCATAGCCAGATGAAGTTTCTATGGTGATATGCAAGATATTCATCAGTATGGCTATAGGATAGAGTCATTTCAGGTTCCCTATCCTCAGCTGCCCCAGGAACTAACTGGGGACATCACCCTGGGCACCTGGGAGCCCCTCTAGATCCAAGTCTCTTGCCAACCCTAAGATGGCTCCCTTAATTAAGATGTGTGCTTCTCTGCTCCCCTACCCAACCTTCCTTTATCCCAATCATCCCGTTTCCCCAAGTTCCCCCCACCCTCCCCTTCTCACATTTCTCTCCCTTTCTCCCCTTACCCCCCCTCCCATCACACCCCCAGGATCCCAGTTTTTTGCTAGGCAATCTAGTCTACTTCCCATAACCAGGAGGATAGCTATATGTTTTTCTTTGGGTTCACCTTCCTATTTAGTTTCTTTAGGATATCAAATTATAGACTCACTGACCTTTATTTATTTCTAGAAACCAATTATGAGTGAGTACATCCCATGTTCATCCTTTTGGGTCTGGGTTACCTCACTCAGGATAGTGTTTTCTATTTCCATCCATTTGCATGCAAAATTCGCGAAGTCATTGTTTTTTACCACTGAGTAGTATTCTAATGTGTATATATTCCACACTTTCTTCATCCATTCTTCCATTGAAGGGCATATAGGTTGTTTCCAGGTTCTGGCT
Organism: Microtus obscurus; assembly: GCA_963919715.1. Classification (NCBI taxonomy): domain Eukaryota; kingdom Metazoa; phylum Chordata; class Mammalia; order Rodentia; family Cricetidae; genus Microtus; species Microtus obscurus. The sequence goes on from CAWTZC010002364.1 coordinate 5,926,388, forward strand.
ATTACAAATAATGCTGCTATGAACATAGTTGAACAAATGTCCTTGTCATATGATCGGGCATCTCGTGGGTATATTCCCAAGAGTGGCATCAAAGACCTCAATATCAATCTGAACACACTGAACCTGATAGAAGAGAAAGTGGGAAGTACCCTACAACAGATGGGCACGGGCAATCGCTTCCTAGGTATAACCCCAGCAGCACAGTCAGTAAGGGCAACATTGAATAAATGGGACCTACTGAAACTGAGAAGCTTCTGTAAAGCAAAAGACACTGTCACTAAGACAAAAAGGCAACCCACTGACTGGGAAAAGATCTTCACCAACCCCGCAACAGACAAAGGTCTGATCTCCAAAATATATAAAGAACTCAAGAAACTAGACTTTAAAATGCTAATTAACCCAATTAAAAAATGGGGCACTGAGCTGAAGAGAGAATTCTCAACAGAAGAAGTTCAAATGGCCAAAAGGCACTTAAGGTCATGCTCAGCCTCCTTAGTGATCAGGGAAATGCAAATCAAAACAACATTGAGATATCATCTTACACCTGTCAGAATAGCTAAAATCAATAACACCAATGATAGCCTTTGCTGGAGAGGCTGTGGAGAAAGGGGTACCCTCATCCATTGCTGGTGGGAGTGCAGACTTGTGCAGCCACTTTGGAGAGCAGTGTGGCGGTTTCTCAGGAAAATTGGGATCAACATACCCATGGACCCAGCAATGCCACTCTTGGGAATATACCCACGAGATGCCCAATCATATGACAAGGACTTTGTTCAACTATGTTCATAGCAGCTTAGCTGCTTCTTGCACCTGGCTCTGCAGCCTTCCTATTACCAAGTGGCTGGGGCAGGAGGATTGCTCCCTGGGGAAAGCAAGGCACTTATGAGGGGAAGGGGAGAGGGGGTGCTCAGGAAAAGACAGTGTATGTGTCTGTTCCCTGGAAAACCCGAGGTCACAGTAGAAGGATGAGAATTGGTAGATGTGCTATTTTATAAAAACTAAATTTCTTTAAAGAAAAATACTGTGCTTCTATTATTTATTCAGCAGACATTATCAATGTCATGTCCATTGTCGTGACAAAATATCTCGGATACTCAAATTATATAGAGAAAATTTTGCTATTAACTCCTGATCTCAGAGTCTCGGTTCATGGTCACTTAGTCCACTGTTCCTGGACCTGTACACAGTGGAATACCACGGTGGAAGAACTAGGTAGGAAAAGCTGCTAGGAGGAAACAAGAAGGAGACAGGAGGAGCCAGATTCCAACATCCCCTTCAATGGTATGTACCCTGATAACCTAACATCCTAACACTAGGCTGTGCCTCCAAATTGTTCTGCTATCTCCCAATTGTGCCTTCAGTTAAGGACCAAGGCTTCAATACAGATGCATGGCAGGGGGGTAATCTTTGAAGAACCAAATTGTGATGTATCTTTAATAAGTGTCTGGAGTTGTAAAATTCCTCTGCTATTTCTCCAAGTTGGTAACTTAAAACCCTCAAACAGCGTTTCTTATGGTGACCTACAGATACTACAACCTTTATTAAGCTCAAAGCCTAGAAATTCTTCCCCAGAGCCATTTGGACCCCCGTGGGAAACTCTGGGTACAACTTTTGGCTTCTCTGGTTCCATCTCCTCCAGGCTCCTGCTACTGTCCCAGGGCAGAGTCCTGGGACCTCAAGGCTTACCACTCAGGTCATTCCTAAGACCAGCTTTCCATCCCAACTTTCAAGCAGTGGGGTCAACATGTGAGAACCTTCAGGTCCTTTTCATTTTCCTCAATAGGTAGAAACATGAGAGAACCCACGTTTTAGGCTTTGTCTTGCATCCTTGCTACATGATTCTAATGAGAAACAGAATGAGAGAGGATCAAAACCCAAAGAGTCCGAGAAGATGGCTTATCTGATTCCAATTGGGGAAGCAGGTGATCTTAAGAATAGGAGTGATATTTGAGCTTAGCTTTGAAGGTCATTTGGGTTTAGGCTGATGGTAAGGAAATGTTTAAGATGCAAGTGGTGTGAGCTAGAGAGTTGTGACATCCACGGCGTGCGTGGGGAATAAAGCACATGGCCACAGAAATTGGAAGATAAAAATTGTATCATGGAAGTTCTTTAAAGTTTCCTCTTTCTTTTTCAGGGTCTATTGTTAAACGGTTGCTGGAAAGTGAATACAGAAAGAGATTACTAAAGCCCAGTCAAGGAAAATTGCGTTTGGTCTTAGTTGGGAGGGTCTCAGCAAGGGAGAGAGATACAATACTAACAGAGGAAGAATGTCATCTGAGTGAGCCCCTAGTCTGGGGCTGAGGACACTGGCTAAGAAAGTGCTGTGAAGTATGAGAAGAGAGGCTTTGTACAGAAGCATTTCAGAGGGAGTTGATCAGAAAATAACTCTGGACATTGATAGAGGCAAAGGACTGGTCCTTGATGCTGTTCTGAGACTCTGCCTGCTGGGGCTTCCGTTGCTGGGGCATCTGTTGCTGGGGAATCCAGGGGGGCATCCAGTGCTGGGGCATCTGGTGCTAGGGCACTCAGTGGAGCCCCTGCTAAGACACTGTCCCTCCACTGAGACAGGTTTTCTCATGGTGACTCTGCACATTGCACCAAGACTTTGTCTTGTGCGATGCTCTCCACCTTACCTTCAGGGCAACCTTCAGATTTCAAGCTCTTGGACAATATGTGGAGCCAAAGATATTGTCTAGATCCCCTTCCCCCACCAGGCAACTTTCAGGCTTAAATCTGACTGGTTATAATAATGTTCGTTTGTTCCAGCTGACTTAGGAATTTTAGTCCTGTGGGTGGATAATGACCACACCCACTGTCAACCTTTCTTCTCGCCTCACTGAGCATTTAAAGAGCTGTGCGGGACTGAGAACAGTGTGTTAAAGAGCGGACTACGGCCTGGTGGTGGTGGCACCTGCCTTTAATCCCAGCACTTGGGGGGCAGAGGCAGATGATCTCTGTGAGTTCAAGGTCAGCCTGGTCTACAGAGCGAGTTCCAGGACAGGCTCCAAAGCTACAGAGAAACCCCGTCTTGAAAAAAAAAAAAACAAAAAAACGAGCGAACTGTGGCACAGAGAGAACTAGATTTACATTGTGTACATGACTTACTTTTCTCGAAATCATGAGCAGTACCAAACTACAGGGTCCTGGTGAAGACAACTGCATTTCATCTAAGTGCTCAACTCTGTTATGTCATAAGCACCCCCGAATGTCGGTTATTAATAGAACTCACACTTCACTTGTCCTGGTTTGTATAATGTCTTACACGTCCCACTAATGACGGCTTTGAACTTTGTGTTTCTCTACCTTTCTGAGATCACCCTTTTTAATTCAATGCAAGAATCTCTGTGTAGTGAGAGTAGCGGGGACTCTTGTTAAATTCTTTTGAGAAAGGGTCACACATTTAAACAACAGTTGTTCCTCTTTACACGCAGTTTGTCACTGCTAATCTACTTTCTCTTTACTCTGCACCGATGTGATAGAGAGGCAAGTATCTAGTATTTCGCTGTCGCCGTGGCGTAGAGGCGCTAACAACTTAGCATTGACTTCAGTAAACATTTATAGAGTCTCCTTCGCACTTAACGTGCTTGGCTTTGTTGGGGCCCCCAGATACAACAGCAACATATGTTCTCTGTCTTCGAGAAGTTCATCTTGATATTATCCTGAAACCTGAGCATCCTCGAAGACCAGAATTTGTATATGCAGGCTGGTCTTAGAGTTCTATAAAAGACATGCCGTCTCCATCAAGTGGCTTCGTCTTAGGAAACCTTAGACGATAATTTTACTTTCTTGACTTTCTTTTTTCTAAATATCAGAGACTGAACCCAGGGCTCTTGCCTCTTAGGCAAACACTACCGCTGGGCTACCCCTTCACTCTTTTATCTTTAAACTTCAAATATTCCATTGAAAGATAAGAGACATCTGCTGGACATATTTCAGATATGTTTATAATTTCTTAAACTTTAAAATACATAAGTCAGTGAAACTACCATCACAGTGAGGATAATGAATACAAGTCCCCCCACAAGTCACCTCAGCCTCATTTCCAATTGCGTGGTCCTAGCTCACCCCTCCTCACATCTCAGGAAATCGCAGACTCTTTCCTCTCCCTTTGATTGATTGCTGTCCCTTGAGTCATGTGCTGCTACTATGCTATCTGGGTAGGATTTCTTTCTTTATTCCTGACCATGGTGAAGACACAAGGGATGAGCTCTCAACTGTTAACAATAGGGATGTGTACTCCTTTGGATGTATACTCCTCCCTGTGGGATGGTTGGCTCATATGGTTGGTTCCAGGCTCTAATTGCGAGGACGCCTGTACTGTTTTCATATTTTGTATCCCCATCAGCAGCCTACAAAGGGTGCGACTAACCCCACCATATATTTCCTTTTCTTCCCAAGATCAACCAGTTCACCCTTCCCGCTTCCCTGGACGCTACTTTTGTTTCTTTTATTTCTTGATGCTCATCTGCAGTCACTTGAGTGGGTGGCTCTGTTTGTCAGCTTCTAACCAGGTTCAAAGCGCTTACATTTGTAAAGTTCATCTGACAGAACCATATGTAACTCCAAGGCCAACTTTGTCTTCGTAACTAAGCCGCGTGAGAGCGTGGACTATGCAGTTACCGCACCCACTCGACGTCAGCTCTGCACCAGAAGCTCTGCCTCCATCACTCCTGAGCCCCAGATATGAAATCCGAGAGGTTCGCACCACGCCTCACCTTGTCTGAACTTTCACTCGTAGCTGCTCACTCCTTTACTTGGGATCATTATTTAACTTTGTGTCACATTAAAAAAGTTCTCTTCTCCAGGATGGCATCCTGGAATGAGCCCTTTGGTCTGACGGGTCAGAGTGTATCCCATCTAGTCTGCGTAGGCACACTCATTGAGATGTGTGCAAGGGTGGAGTCCCTTGTTACACCGTTCAGATGAAATCACCAAATGGTGCCTATGGTGCCTCTCAGAATACATTTGTATCGTGAAGTACCACAGGGCAGTATTTTATAGAATGTTTCCCTTTTTTTTTTTGGTAAACATCTCACATCTTTATAGAAAATATTTTCATGGTCTCATTTTATGAGAGAAGATGTGAGCATGGAGAATTAGTTTCTGTGACTCCATTCCAGTTTTTAACATATTCTTTCTACATGTGTGTGGGACAAAAGAAGTCAGTGTGCATAAATTTCATTCTAACAAAATATTTCAAAATCAATTATGTAGTACACACTTTTCTTTGTTGCATGTCATTAGTTTGAGCTTTATAGAAGTCTTTTAAATGCCAAATACTCTTCTAGCCTTTTTTTTTATGGAAGGAAGAAGCTTTTCCTTATTTTCTGTCATGAAGAACATGGTATTTCTCCAACCCAAGGACCATATCCTTTTTTTCTTTTTCTGTTCTCTCTCAAGAACAAAGAAAAGCTTCTGAGAGTCTAGTTGTTAGAGGTTCTGATTATTGGGTTACATTATATCTAGACATAATTACTTTCCCTTCAAAGGCTACTTAACACTGAAACTTCATGATTTCTAATAATATTTTTAATATTCACATCTGTCTTCAGCCTGTGATATCTTTATTTCTCTGCCAGTCTTCTTGGATGCTTTATAGTTTATCTTAAATAATAAAATTACATAGAATAAAGTGTTATATGTGGTGATTTGAATGAAAGATATCCCTCATAGAGTCCGATATTTCAACACTTGGTTCCCAATTGTACCACATGGGGGAAGGTTATGGAACCTTTGTGAGGTACAGCCTTGCCGGAGGAAGTACATCACTGGATGTGGGCTCTGAAAATTTATAGCCTCACTCCCATTGCCGATTCTCTTTCTCTGCTCCCTGTGTGTGGACGGACGTGTGAACAGCCAGCTTCCTGGTCCTGCTGCCGTACTGTCTTCACCAGCATTTCTGAACTGTAGCCATCTGGAACAGTGAGTTAAAATAACCTTTTGTCCTATAACTTGCTTTTTGGTCGTAGTATTGTGTCATAGCAACCAAAGTGACTGGTATAGATGTGTAAATACGAAAGTTCTCCAATTCAATCTTATTTCATAGGTAAGAAAACAAACTGAGGCTTGGAAGAAAAAGATTTGCCATATGCTATTTTGATGTGTTACCAGCTTGAACCTAACTCTAACTAATTCATAATTCTATGAAGGAAGTGGTAGTGGCTTTTGGAAAATGTGATTGCTATTGGAATGGCTTACATGCACTTTTGCCCGGTGTCATGTTCTCCTGAGCACAGATATTTTCTTGGCTCCTTATAAATATAGTCTTATATTTAAACCATTCAATCATCATCATGTTAGCCTGATGGATTTCCAGACAGAACCGAGTTGTCGGTGCTTTAGCTCCTCCCATTGAATCCAGAGCTCCACAATGAAGCTGGACAAGGGAAGGCAGCTCTTTCTGTGTTTGGGATGATGGGTAAGTGATCAATAAGTAGCCTTGGGAAATACTTTTTGCCATAATTTCCCTGGTACTTTTGGCCTGAGAAATTCTAATTTTAGGATCTGATGATGAAATTAAATTGTACCTGGAATAATTATTTACCCAAAAAGATGGGTATAGAATTACCTGATTCCTTTAAACTCTTCCGCATAGTAAAAAGTATTTTAGTAGCATCACAACATAATAGTTACAACTTATTATAGAATTAAGGACACACATGCAGTAAAGTGAGCAGAAGGGTAAATCTGTCAAACCTTCCACGACCAGCCCGTTTGTACAGTAGCACCCAGATCGAGAACGAAATGTAACTGGTGCCCATTCACCCAATCCAGTTTCTATTCCCTCCACCTCAGGGATTAGCCACTACTCCTGTTTCTAATTACATAAGGCGGTTTCTGTCTGCTGATCGTGCATGCTGCATACACATGAAACCACACACCGTGTTCCCCTTCCTGTCAGTCATAGGCTGGACTCTGAGCTGCATTATCTTTGGTTACGACCTTATATTGACTATAGATTTTTACACTCTGCTTCTGTTGTGTAGCCATCAACACTTTTCCATTTGGCTGCTGATTGCTTTTGGGTAGTTTGAGGTCTGGGTGACCACGCACGGTGTGCTGTGAACATTCTTTCAGATGCCTCTTCATGAGCGTATGGAGACATTCCTGTTATACACAGTGCGTGCACAGCTTTCAGACGTTGCTAGCTTCAGTGGGGCTGAAGCATTTCATGTCTCCATCACTGTCACCAAATCCCTGACACTATTTGAGAATCTTCCTCTTCTAAATTTGCCCATTCTGTGGCCATAGTGGTGGCTCATCATACTTTTATCTGCACTGCTTGATGGTTCATGGCCTTGAGAAAAACTTCCTATAATTTCTCAAAACTCATTTTTTCTATCTATCTTATCGCACAAAATCATGTTTAAAGTCTATTTTGGTTGTCTGTCTTTAACTTAGAGGAGATTATTTCCCCCTAAGATAATCTGAATCCAAATCTTTGTTAGATAAATGTGCTACAAATAATTTTTTATACACTGTCTTCTCTGAATAGTATATTTTTCTGAAGTTAATTTTACTGTGACCCCCCCACACGTATTAGTCAGAGTTCTCTAAAGGGACAGAAGTGATAGTATGGAGACATATGTTCATATATGTGGAGGATTTAGGAGATTAGCTCATTGGATGTTCATTTTCATTCTGAGCATCAGTGTTACGTGCTGACTTCTAATGCTGACTTTCATTTTACTATCCCTGGAGCAAACTTGCCTACAGTCATTTAAATACATTACCTTTAGCATGCAATTGTGCATATTCTGTTTATTATTCCTGCATTCTGGTTTCCTGCATTTGCACCAAATTTGAGTTATTCATAGAATTAATTTTCATTGCTTCTTCAAAAGATTGACTGTTTTCGTATGTCCATCTTCTCTGGGTCTCTGCCCCATACACATTGTTGTGTGGTTTGCTCCTGACGCTGCTTCTCTTGGCATTTTCCTTTTGCATTATTTATTTTATTCAAGAGTTATTCAAAACTGTCTCTGAAAGAACCTTTAATTTTTGTTGTTTTAAGATCTAGTGAATTATCTTCAGAGTCGGTTTATCTGAACTAGCTCTACATTGGGTGATTTATGAACACTCTGTTGAGAAGATGCATTTCCAAGACACACTTACTTTTATTAGTTTTGTTATTTTGGGGACAGATAATTTCACTTACTTTTTTTGGTCCCATTTCTCTGTTACAAATGGACAGCTATGAACTAAAAATGCCTATGAGCTATCCATCCTTCTGTGATCTCCTTATACTCCTAAGACCTGCAATAGGGAGGTGGAAGCCACACTGTGGAGCTATTTATAACTTCAGTGTATTTGTCCTGATTTTTCATTGAGTTGAATGTTTGTATTCAAATCTGTCATTAAAGATTGGCTTTAACCTTAGCTCTAAGTTACAAAAACATCTCCAAACCATCCCTCGCTTTGCTATTTATCTATTGCTTAGCTGCAGTTTAACCTCTAAAGAAATGTTTTCTGAGTTTTAGTATAATTGAAATTGCTTTTTAATAGACTGTACTTAATGGATAGCATGGATGGATAAAATCCAGGAGTTTTTTGTTGAAATAAAAGACTAAACACATCACGTTGTACAAGCACACTGAGTACAAAGGAACTGAAAAAATAGTGAGCATGAAGACATTTTGAATCATATTCAGGAACTTTAGGATCCTTTTTTGTGGGTTTTCAAGATGGGGTTTTTCTGTGCAACAGTCTTGGCTGTCCTGGGACTCACTCCGTAGACCAGGCTGGCCTTGAACTCACAGAGATCCACCTGCCTCTGTCTCCCAAGTGCTGGAATTAAAGGTGTGTGCCATCACCACCTGGCCTTTAAAGTATACTTTTATGTAGCTAGTTAAAAATGCTATTTGTGAAGAAAATTGAAATAAGGTTTATCAAATTTATATGTATATATACATATATAGTATACATATATTATTTATATATCTACACTGTATACAATATATATTGTATACATATATATTGTATATATATATACACAACAGCATTCAATACCAGAAGATATTAAAATAAGAACAGTGTAATATGCTTATTCGATGAGAGAAATATGACCCAAAGATTTTATCCAATGTGGTTATTCCTCATTTTATCTAAATTTCTTACTGGTGTTTTCATAATTTTAAAATATATTACATGTTTTAAATTTTACTTTGTTACAGTACTTACTTCCCTTCTAATCCTCTTATGAATTCTTTAAAATTATGCTTCAGCTCTCTTATTTTCCTTCTTTATCTTCTTTGAATTGTCTTATTTCTGCACCAAACATTCAAAAGTTATGAGCTGATATTTGGGTATAATGATTGTATACATAAACTGCTCCATAGTAACAATTTTCTATTTGAATTCTTCATCCATAGGTTCTATCACAAATATTAAAGAAATACAAGACAGAAATAACTGTTTAAATACAATATTTAAATACAAACACTACGACATGAGATATATACCATACAAGGTTACATGTTTGGGAAGGCGTAAATCACATTAGTATACAGATGAAATTAGAGAGGTCCATGTTAGAGATGTAATCACAAATCCTAAAGCAACCACTTAAATCACAAAGGAAAGAGTTCAACTAAGGCAAACTCTGTGGGTAAAGTACTTGCTCCCAAGCCTGGTTTCCTGAGTTTGAGCTCTGGGGTGTACAGAGTGAGAGGAGAGAACCAACTCAGAGGCACACACATATACATGAAATTAATAAATGTAGTTAAAACATTTTAAAAGAGTTTGAGTAGCAGGAGAGATGAAATAGATATTCATTTAGTTCAAAAGAAGACAAACAAGAGGAAAAAGAAAGAATAATGGTATAAATAGAAAGCAAACAGTGAAATTATTGACTTGAATGTAACCTTTCAACAATTACACTAAATGTGAATGGCATAAATGTTCCAAATAAAAACAAAATGATGTTGGATTGGCTGTTCTGTGTTTGCTTACCCTTAAGCTATATGACTGTCAATATTAGAATTTATGTAGTTACTAAACAGTTTAGTTATTGCCTTCTATGGGGAAACACATCTTTACTGCTAAGGAAACTGACTCAAATATGTGTGAATAATAACTTCTCACATGACTGTAATTGTGCCGAACACAGATAAAGAAAAGAACAGCTAGAATAGAGTATAATGTAATATATACTAGGGCACAGAAACTTGATTAAAAAAATCAAGAGAAATCTGTGTATACTCGGAAACAATGATAATGTCTTAAAATTATTAACAAAATGAAGGGATGGAAAGCAGTTTAATGTGACAGTGCTTACTAGCATGTGAGAAACCCTGGGTTGGATTCCCTGTCACTGAAAAGAAAAAAAAAAGAAAGAAGAAAATAAAGATCACAACTTCAACAATTATACTAAATATGGCACGGTAATATATTCTAAAAAGCTGAAATAAAATTATTTCTTTTGGTATCTTATTTAACTTTACAGAAGTAAAGACTTCAAAATAAGTACATTTTACAAATAAAATATATATGATGTAAATATGACTTTCATTTTCTGAGTCACTGCTGGTTTCAATTGTATAAAAGATTTAAGTTGGTATAAAGAGTTCAGTTTTCTTCTAACTTCTTATATTTGAAACCAAAGAAACCTGAATCTAATTTTGTGGATAATCCAAAGCGAGTTTTCTAATTTTTGTGTCCCTTATGACATGGCAATGAGTAAACCAAATAAGGGTTACTTTTCTAAAGTTTATTAGGCCTGCCTGGGATGTCAGGGGGATTCCATAAGTGGTACCTCTAACCATCAATGTGAGAAAAAAAAAGCTAGATTAAATTGCAATTGAGAATAGCTCATTTGTGAGATATTTTCCAGTCGGGAAAGGTGACAAACATAAAGAGACAAATATAATAAAAATCATTTGAATTCAAAAAGACCTTTATAGTAACTATATACTATATGAAAACAAACACTTATTTTCTTTAAAATGAAGAAAGTAATGCTTTTTATTGCCAATAATTTTGCCAAGTTTTGAACCCTATGAAGGGCAATAATTGGTATGGCAAGCTATGCCCATGGGTTCCTATGTTATGTTGTAACAAACCACCTTCTGATGAGATTTGAGAGGAAATGCATGCTTAGTACTGTACATCTGGTTCCAAACACAGGCTCACAGGTGCCAAGGGTGAGTCCTATTACTATGATTCTGGTCAATGAATGCAGTCAACTGTCCTCTCAACTCTTAGCTCTATGCTGCTGGACTGGTGCACACCTCCAATTTTACAAAGAGAAGCTTTTCTCTATAGTGGGTAGTGGTTAATGCAGAAACTGGTCCAAGTGCCGTGAATAAGTGTTTGTGGCATTCTCAGCTACAAATGGGAAATCTATATCGCCTCACTCCTAAGGCTCAGGGCCATTGAGGAAAAGGGTGTGTGGTGGCTTGAATAGGTATGGCCCCACAGACTCACGGGTTTGAAAGCTTGGCCCATGGGAGAGGCACTGTTAGAAGATGTGACCTTGTTGGAGGAGGTGTGGCCTTGTTGAAGGAAGTGTATCACTGTGGGGGTGGGCTTTGAGGTCTCTTATGCTGAAGTAATACCCCGTATGTTTCATGGCTCACTTTCTGCTGCCTCTGGGATCAAGATGTACAACTCTCAGCTCTTTCTCCAGCTCCATGTCTGCCTGTGTGCCACCATGTCATACCATGATGACACTGGACTAAACCTCTGAAACTGTAGACCAGCTCCAATTGAATGTTTTCCTTTATGAGTTGCAGGGTGTCTCTTCCCAGCAATAGAAATGCTCACTAAGACAGGGTGGGAAGAGAGATAAGAAGAGCCAGGCAGGGAGTACCGAAGGAAAATTGTCTCTTAGACATGGCAGGGCTGACACACTTGGACACACAACAGCTATGGTGACCTGCACCGCTGCCATGTTTGCCTGCACAGAACCTGTCTTAAGATCAAGCCAGCTGACAGTCTAGCCTGGAGTGAGAAGGGGTTCGTGCACACACGCCAGCTGTGCACAGATGATGTTTTCTGGGGGAAGAGGAGTCACATTTCTATAAGGGTAAGTTTCACTATAGGTTAGCCACACTCCTTTGGGTGGTCCCATACCCATGAATAGATAGTCCGTGCAAATTGGACTCCTTAGGATGTTATTAAAATAATAGAGAACAAAGTTGTGAGAGCATGGACAAGTTGGGGTGGATCTGAAGTCAGCGGGGGGGGAGGTACATTGTATTTCATTCTCAAAGAACTAATTGAAACATGTTTAAACATAGTGACACAGGACACACATCCCCCATACCTTCCCATTAACACATTATTTCCAAAATGTTAGATATGTTGAAAACAAAATACTTCATTACAATACTGCTTTGAACATTCAGGGATTAAAATGAGGTGTCTCTCAGCAGTCAAGTAGCAATTAAAGCTACCTGACTTTCTGGTTCTGGTTTAGGTTCTTTGTAGGCAGAAAGGCCTGGGCTCCAAACGCCAAGATGCATTCAGAGCTGCATGCTTATTAAAGTGCCCAAACTGTACGACGGGAAAGGTAAGGGTTAAATTCACAGGTGTGGGTAAAGTCCATTATTATTCTCTTTAAGAACCCCACATTCGGACTTTGGGGGAAACCTACCAGGACTCTATAATTCTCTGGTAGATGAAATGGCACTTGTGAGGAAGGGGAATAAAAGAAGAAGGCCTGAAGATCAATTACACCATCATTTAGCTCGCGATTTCACCCACAAACACAAGTTTAAACTCTCCCTCCCTGAAACTGTTCTTCCACATTGGCTGCCTGCAACAGACGGATGACGCCGACGATCTGAAAGGAAGGGGCATGCCGTCGCAAGGCAATTTCCAGGGCCAAGAGCCCAGAGTGCAATAGCAGTTGAAGTGCATTCATCGTATTGTATCCCCGAAGATTTACCTTCTCTGTTTAATGGTCTTGGTTGGATTTCAAGCCGGGCTGTCCACTCCCTCTCCTTTTGTCTTCGTTCTGGTAAAGAGAAGTGATTGCAGAGCCTGCGAATCAAACAGGTGAACACAGAACAAGAGGTGTAGTGTTGAAAAGAAGTTGTTTTCGCTTTTTGCTAAAGTTGGTGGAGTTCGACGGGACCCGGCCACACAGATGGAGTCCGAGCTACAGCTATTGTTGAAGAGGGTAACAGCGAAGGAGGGCTTTATTCACACTGTGGAGAGACAGACCCCAGGAACAGGCAGATGTTTTGTGGATCTTGACATTTATGTAAGTTTTGGGGGAAGAGTTCGTGCAAATTTTAGCCCCAAACATTTAGACGGGCAACACGAATAGCTGTGGCTGCTGAGCTGTGAAGACTCCAATGCCCGCCTTGCACTTTGTCAAGCGATTGATGCAGTCATTCACAAGTCTTCTAACTCAGTAACCCCAAGTCCCAGAGTCTCCCCTCTCACGGGGACCCTTAAAAATGAGCCTGGCCAGAAGCCCCTTTGGTAGCATCCATCCAGGGTTGGCAATTTTGCATGAAGAAGCCTAAAAGAACTTCTTGGAGTGAGTAGCAGAGGTCCCTTTCTGACACTTGTCATTTCGCTGCAGGAACTAATTCCAGGCACCTTATCACCTGTCAACTTGCGTGGGGTCTTGGGGGCCCTTGGGACCTCGAGCTGCAGTCAGGGAGGTCGCGGTGCGCGCGCTGGCGAGCGGGGCTGCGCGGGAGGCCGAGCCGCCGCGCCTCCTGCTGATTGGCCAGCTCGGTAGGGGGGGCGGGCTCTGCGCCGCCCCGCGCGCCCCGCGCGCCCCGCTACTTTGGCTCGGTTCCTGCTGGGCCGGGCAGTGAGCGCTTCCCAGGGTGGCGCGGGCCTGCGAGAGCCAGGCGGGCTGCGAGCGATGAGGCTGCGGCACCAGCAGCGGGGACCGGTGGCGGGGCGAGGCGGGTCGGACTGCCGCCCGGGTGGCTCTGGAGGCTGCTGAGGCGCCGCGGCGAATAGCTAGAGCACGGAGGAGGGCAGCAGAGCGCGGGGAGCCGGCGGCCCAGGCGGCCTCCCTGTCCGGATCTCCCCCCTTCCCCGGAACGTGCAGCCATGCGGGTGGCCAAGTGGCTGACCGGGCTGCTCTGCCCGATCTCGCTCCTTCTCAGTGGGTCTTGGGAAGTTCGTTTCCACCCACGACAGGGTAAGGTCGCCGTGGGCGCTGCCCGCAGCGCGCAGGGCGGGGTGCGAGTGAGTGGTGCGGACTCGCGGAGACCCCCAGGCCGGCCAGCTCCGAGCATCTCCGAGGACTTCACTGGGTGTCTGGGTGTCGTGGAATCGCGTGCACTAGGCAAAGCTCCCCTGGCCATGCGGCGGACACGCGTGGGGACACGGGGCAGCGTGAGCTAGAAGGACACGGGTCGTTGGCGGCAGGGAAGAGAAGAGGGGCTGACAAGGAGGTGGCTGCGCAGGGTGGTGGGTAGCAGGGTCTATGTGGAGCACATAGGAGCTGTGGGAAAGCAGAACATGGTCACAGTGTCCATGTGCGTGCGTGTGCATCTGTCGTGTCCCTGGGACGGACCGAAATTGGGTACCTTTAGTGGGGATGCTTGGTTCGAGAGTTTGTGGTTTGGACAGCGTCGGGCGTCCTAGACATTGCTCTATGTGTTGCAGAAGCCCTGGTGAAGACTCTGGCCTCCTATGAAGTGGTGACCCCCGCGCGGGTCAATGAGTTCGGAGACGTGTTTCCCCAGAACCGGCACTTCAGCAGGAAGAAACGGAGCTCCGGGACTCCCGAGCCCACTCCGCTCAGGACCCACTACCGCATCCGCGCCTACGGGCAGCTCTTCCACCTGAACCTGAGCGCTGACTCGGCCTTCCTGGCTGCAGGCTACACCGAGGTGCACTTGGGGACCCTGGCGCCTGGGACAGGCGGGAGCAGCGCGGAGCCCCCAGACCTGCGCCACTGCTTCTACCGTGGCCAGGTCAACGCGCGAGAGGACCACACTGCGGTCTTCAGTCTCTGTGGGGGACTGGTAAGCCTGATTGTGCCTCCCTTGGCGTTTTCTAGTGATCCGGTCCCTGGTTGCTTTGGGGGTGGGGCACGGTGGTTCCTAGTAAGTTTCTCTGAGAAACTCAGAGGGACCCGGAGAGAAACCCAGGCCAGAGACTGAGAGAGCATTTTTTAACGACTTGTCACATGCTTCAGTGGCGATCAGGAGTGTCCTCTTGGATTCTGCTTCTACACTCTCAGGGCAATTTCTTCCACTCTGGTGCCTTAGTGCTGGGCAGCTCTTGATGCCGAAAATGAATTGAGAATTAGAGTGCCGGAAGGAGAAAATATTGACTATACGCAATTTAAAGAGGCTCCCGAGGCTCTGAAAAGATTTGGAAAGAATTTTGTTCAGTTTCTGGTATGGGGACACTAACAGGCACATGGGAGGAGAAAGGAAGATGACGACTGGTCCTGGAAAGATAGGAAATGTCCACAACATAATTGCTAGTATGGGAGAACTAGAAATGACGAGAGGAAATGAAATAAAGCACCAAACCCGTGTTTCATTTGATTTTTTTTCCCTTGAAAACAAAGATTCTTATTGCCTTTTCCCATGACCGACTTAAGTCTACATAAACCCAGAATCTCTTGTCAGTATAGTCATTTTAAATATGCAGTGTCACATATATTATTAAAATGAAAGCCAATGAACTGAAATAGCAAAATACTACCACGCTAGTTGGCGATGCATTCATACGTACTTGTATATGAATGCCTGAATTGTTACACTTTAGGTAATGAGATAAATCGTCGCTGTATGATTGCTAACGTGATAGAGGAGTCAGTCCCATTTTATTATGAACAAAGCTTCACTGGCCCGGTGTTCCAGCCCCAGTTGAAGGAAATAACTCGGCTACCAATTTCTTGTGAGCCCAAGTTTTCTTTAACCAAAACAAATAGACCAAAGCCAATAGACCAAAGCCGGGCAGTGGTGGCACACACTTTGAT
Organism: Microtus obscurus; assembly: GCA_963919715.1. Lineage (NCBI taxonomy): Eukaryota > Metazoa > Chordata > Mammalia > Rodentia > Cricetidae > Microtus > Microtus obscurus. The sequence goes on from CAWTZC010002364.1 coordinate 5,942,298, forward strand.
CCCAGCACTGAGGAGGCAGAGGCAAGCGGATCTCTGTGAGTTTGAAGCTACATAGAGAAACCACAGAGATGCCCGGTCTGAAAAAAACAAACAAACAAACAAACAAAAAAGAAAAATAAATAAGTAGACCATACTTTCTTGAAGGTGTTCAGATAGTTCCACAAAATCATCTGTTTATTATTATACCAAACATTGGTAGTAGTTCTCTCCAGACAAAATGTAATAATACTTACTTTCAAGTTGATTTAAGACGTCCAGGGTGTGAGCACTGTTAATTACAGAGCTGGCTAGTGTTTATATCAAGTAAACCCGACACAGGTTTACATCATTTTGGATGACGGAACCCCAGTTGAGAAAAAACTCCTACCTGATTGCCCCGAGGGAGACTGTGGTGTATTTTTATAATTAGTGATTGATGTGGGAGGGCCCAGCCTATTGCTGGTGGTACCATCGCTGGGCTTGTGGTCCCGGATGTTATAATAAAGCAGGCTGAGGAAGCCATGAGCAAGCAAGGGAGGAGCATTCCTCTTTGGTTTCTGCATCAGTTCCTGCTTCTAGGTTCTTGCCTTGAGTTCCTGCCCTGACGTCCATGGATGATGTACTTCCATGGGTTACTACAAGCTGTAAGGTGAAATAAACCCTTTCTTCCCCAGGTTGCTTTGGTGATGGTGTTTATCACAGCAGTAAAACCCTAAGACAATCTAAGTCACTTCGGAAAGTCTTTTTCCTCTTTTCAAGCTAGTGTCTCGAGTTGTATTTCTCGGAAATGTTTCCAGTAATTTCCTTCCTTGTTTACATCATCAACACAGCAGAAGCACCAATAAGAAACAAACATTTATACTTTATGGAAAATTACTCTAATTTTTAAAGACTTAAAAATAACGCTTAGTTGATCTGGAAAATCAAATTAATACCATCAAAAATCCTCTCTCGATGACCATTTGCTTAGATCAAGACCCCGGAAGTTTTATTGACTTCATTTAGTTCATTAGTGTTCAGCTAACCTAAGATATGACTTAAAGCATTTTCTTTCAATTTCTGGATCATTAATTTTTAAAACTTTTGCAAGTCTTTGTGTTTACATGTTTTTTCCCTTTTGCAATATTACTGAGCCTGGATGATGTTTTGTTTGAAAATTTTATTCCTAAATGTTTTGAACCTAAGAACTAAAAGGGAGTAAAACCAGAAGGCAATAAAGATATTGCCAGGAGTTTTTCTGAGTGTAAGAATATCTATGTATTCATATAGAGACATTTATATCTTGTTCTTCCAATGTTTTTGATTTTTATTTCCCATAAATGTTTATCTAAAGATTCAAAGATTTTAGGGCAGAGATGTATATGTTTCCAAACTATATAGTTAATAGGAAGGTAGAGCATATTATAAAGTATTTATTAGTAATGTGATAAGGCTTGTAAAGCTTATTAATCTATTGATAGACTGCTCCAGGATTACAAGTATCAGGCTATTAACACCCATATTTAGTCCTAAACTTATTTTGCTTAGTGATACTATCTGTGGTCTCATGGGGTTAAATGATCTAGGGTCTGTATTAAGTAAGTTGGAATATTGTTATTAGCATTGCATGACAGGATGTAACACATAGCGTACACAAAGACAACATCCTTTGTGGTGCTGATTGACGCTTTTCTTACATTGCCTAGTGGATTCCATTCTTCTAGAGACTCTGACGGACAAACTTGCCCACCTGGATGTTAGCTGCATCATTTCTTGTTGGCGCTGGAAGCAGGGAAATCTTGTTGGTTGAAGGAAACAGTTTCCACATTTTATAAATCTGGATGGTGTTCTTGGCTGGTACCGTATTCCGATAGAGTAACTTATGTGGCCATGTGGATTATGTTGGGGTTTCTCCTAGGAACAAAGATCCAGTCTGACAACTCCCCAGTGAAGACTCATTGTTGAGTTGCTTCTGTTAACTTCTAACAGTTCAGTAGTCAAGGATGGAAACTGTCGATAAGTAGCTGCACTGGTTTGAATCTATCCTAAAAATAAATTAGTCTTTATCATTTTCTAAGCTTCCTATTTATAGCGCCTACATAATCCCATGTGATAATCTGTAGTTGTATTTTTATTTATTCACTTATGATGACGACTTGTAGGTGTTGATTCTCTCCTTCCTTCATGGAAATTCTGGGCGAATCAAACTCATGTATTCAAGCTTGGTAGCAGGCACCTTTAGCGTCTGTAACATCCAGCCAGTCCCTCAGTGTGTGTGTGTGTGTGTGTGTGTGTGTGTGTGTGTGTGTGTGTGTGTGTATTTACATATCTGTATTTTTAAGGGAAAACTTATTAGTCTTGTAGTTACTCAAACACTCCCACAATGAGAAAGCATTTCCTGTGACTTTAACTATGCTAGTGTGTATTTGTCCACATTCTTCAAGAAGCAAATGTCAAAAATGTGATTTGTTTAGGGAAAGTGCCTGTATTAGAGAAAGCAAGGAGGAATTTGGAAAATCTCTGTAAACTTGAAACAAATAAAGAGAAAGCGCAAGGATTTGGGGTAGGCTCATTTGGCTTGTTGGATGGTTCAAGACATTTCAGTTGAGACATGTGTGGCTGGGAGAAGAATCCTACCCTTTGTCTAAATGTATCTCCCTTTCAAACTCTGTCACATTCAAGTACTGACTCAGTGTAGCACCTAGAAAGCATGGGTGGGGCCTTGTGAGTGAGGAAGCTCAGTTGGTAAAATGCTTGTTTTACAAGCGTGAGGATGTAAGTTTGATCCCCAGAACCAGTATTATTTGTGTGTTTGCTTTTTAAAATAAGCCCAGGTGTGGTGGCACCTGCTTAGCCTATGCTTAGATGCTCTGTGTTGGGGACTCAGAAACAGGAGCTTGCTGACAGGCCAACGCCAACGGCTTGGTGAGCTCCAGAACAGTGGAGAGCCCTGTTTCCAAAGCAAGGTGAAGGGATGGTGCTTGAGATATTACAGCATCTGTGGTTGTGCTTTGACCTCCATACACATGAACACACACACACACACACACACACACACACACCCCAGGACGCAACACTAAAAGGTCTCAATGTACTCTTGGTTAGTTGTGTTCAGCATTGACAAAGCCAGCAGCATATAGAAACACTATATGTGCAAAAATGCTTAATATATGGTTTCAAGTGTCCTCAAGCAAGGGATACAAACATATTTGTGAACTTTCAGGGATGGATGAGTAAAGATGAAGTAATATACGGGTATTCAGATAAATTCTTCTTTTTAATAGGGACTTAAGTATTGGTATCCTGTATGTTAATTAAAATATATTCATGAGCTAGATTAAATCCTTTGGTTCGATAGTAAGCATGGAGCAGGCCAACTGATTCTTGGTTGTCTCAGCCCAAAGGAGACATGGCCCTTCCCATGTATTGAGAAGGTGTTTCTTGGCTCTTCCAAGATACAAAATGACTAGGATGTTTGGCAGAGAGTTTTCTCGAAGGAAGCAAGGAATGGCTATCAGTGATGAACACTCTCCCACAGGCTGTCCCCATTCTGTCCTTCAAATGCTACGTTGCTCTCCTCTTTCATTGTATCAGTCATAGTCATCTTGTCAACAGATGCTCAGAGGGCACTGTCTCTCGACTCAAAGTACAAAGTCACAGCGTGCTCTACTGTCTCTTCCTTAAGGTCCTTTGGGCTGGGCAGCATGAATTAGCTGCATGTTCTCAAGCGCAGTACACACAGTGAACAATGTGGTTGTTACCCCAGCCTTAACTTCCCCACCCCCAAGAGGAGAGGATGCCTGGTAGTTGCTGATCTGTAGTTCCTGATCTTCCCTTCTGTGGAAGAACTGTAGGAGTGCTATGCTGGCAACAAGAGGGCTTCCTTTTTCTAGGAACACCGTCAGTTATGAAGGTACCAGTCTTCCCTTTGAAAGGGATGTCATTTCTGCTCCATGGTTACATTTAAAATAGATTGTAAAGAGGATGCTGGTGTGGGGTACTCTGTGTGTGTGTGCGCGCACGCACACACGCATGCATGTGTGTACATACACAAGCATGTGCATGTGTGTGTATATAATTGTTTTAGGACAGCTAACTTAAATTTAAGAGCCTTGTAGGTGATTTGACAATGAAAACAGCCGGGAACATTTTTACTTCAGGTTCATGGTTCCTTTGATAATAACCACCCCCACTCCCTGCTGCAAATTAGTTTGACTTCTGACGATTCAAATTTTGATAATTGCTTTATTTGTTTCCTATGTCCATTTTCAAAGCTTAAAAACACTATGTTAAACTCATGAATGCCAAGAATCTATAATCTTATAATCTATAAGGATGTTGGATCCTTACCTTAGTGATAAAACTTCAGCTCTATTAAATAGTTGGGAGAGAATGGCAATGTGTAATATAGTCTTTAGGTAAAGAACAATGGGGGGATACAACAGGTGAGCAAATCAGGTAGATTTGCCTTGATAATTGAAGAGGATCACATGTCAAAGTAAATAAGCAAAATATAATCCAGGAAACATGTTGTAGATATCTGTGTTTTTTTATTTTAAAATAATACTGTTTTATAATATTTTGAAAATATATCAGAAATACATTTTGTCATATCTTTATAAAACAGCTCTTAATACTTTAATATTTAATTTCTCATTTTTATGATGATTTTAGGTTTTATATTTTCACCAGCATTTTAGGGAGATATTGAAAGAGGTTGTTATGACAGACCTACAAGAATGTGACCTTTATCTTGATGATTTTTTAGAACCCTTATTGCCTTAAAAAGAGAGACAAGTTATAGAATCTCTCTTCTACATTTTCTAGGACACACAGATTGAGCCATTTACATCTTGGGTAGATTGGTAGGATCTGATGGACTAGGACTTGGTGTAGAGTTACCAGCCATGAATTTCCTGTTCATCACCTCCCGTTCCTTTTACATTGGAAATCTGGATCTGGAACACAGAACGGGGACGCTAACGAATGCTGGCGGAGGAGAGGGGGCTCACCTTTAAGGAACCGTACATCCCTGAAGTTCTGCTCTGTGCTTCTGGAGTCAGTTCTTACGTTTTTCTCATCAGTGATTCATCCACTTATCCAATGTATTTCTATATGCAGGTGTCCAGCATTTAATCCAGCAGATTACAAAGAATCTCTGAGGTTAGCTTGTGGTCTTCGAGTTTACAGCATTTACACTTTGCTCATGATAGAAGAGTGTCTAGAGCATTGGTGTTTTAGCAAAATATTTTTATTCTGCCTTGATCATGTTTTATTTCATAGTAGCCACTGAGCTTCTATGTATGAATATCATTTGAACACACACTGATTTTCTTATGAAATTGGGTGAGTAAAACTATTTATGACTTTATTACAGATAACGGAACTGAGTGAGAGATATGAGATCACTTGACTAAGTTTCCATAAGCGCCAAACCAGGACTCATGCCTGTGAGTTCTTATAAAAAGTCACTATAGACTTTGTGATTAGAGATTGAAAAACTTTTTAATCAGCAACTCCATATTTTCCAGCGTTGTTCTCCAGTGGCCAGGCTTAGCGTGGTGAACTGCGCATATTTTGGGAAAAGAATTCAGTAGGTTTATCTTCGGTGTTTGTTTTTTGGCTCTTTATGAAATCCAAAGGCTCACTATTGGTTGTAGTAACAGTATGCGTTTTAGCCATGTATATCGAAACCTGTGTGAATGAATGCCACAGTACTGAGATCGCATTCTTGGAATACGGTTGTCTAAAAGTCTCTAAGCACATAAAAATTACGTTCAGTGGAACAAACTGAAACCAGTTTTATGATCACTAAATAACTTGGCAAATAGTTGGTCCCTATTCTAAGTAACCAGGAAGCTCCCGCCCAAGTGAAATCTGGGTTTGAAGTGTTTGCTACTCAGTGAAAGAAAGTGCGATCATTTGCTTCCTTCTGAATCAGTCCGCAGCATTCATCTGCAGATAGTCAGGGTGCTAAAAATATGGATGAGCTAAATGTGATTCTATGAACCACCTGTTTTGCCAAGTCCTCAGATTCCTCGCCAGATTCCTTTCCAAATTTTTTTTTAATTTGAATTAATAGTTTTCCTGGAAGCCTCTTCACATAACCCTAATAATTTTTATAATTTGAGCAGGAGATCCCTTCCACAGGGATGAGATAAAGAAAAATTAGTGGAAGTGACAATCGCTCATTGATAAATATAAAGGGGAATCAGTTTCGAAAATAAATTATCCACATAGCTTTTGGGGCTTGGTATTTTAAATACATAGATTCTGAGGAAACCCTATCCACGGCAGGGGTGCTGTTCCTGATGAGCTAGTCTAGTCCAGCTACAGCTGAGGGGACTGTGACAGAACTGTTTTTTCTCTTGTGGGAAAACATTGAAATAGAAGTTCCTTGTGTCAGTTTTGATCAAGAGAAAAGCAAGAATTTCTTGGGAACAGTGTGGCATCCACAGCGGTGTCATAGGTGTGTTTTAGCTAAGCAGAGGATAGCGCATGTCTATTTGCATCTTTCCCCAAGATACTATCATGTTTCTCCTCCTCAGCAGACTTTTTTTTAAAAGGCAGAAAAGGATTTTCCGTGGACCCAAGTGCTCAGGTTTCAAAAACAATTTCTTTGTTGCCTCTTATAGTACGGACAGAATTAGTTTTCTGGGAAGGTTGGAGATGCTGGAGTCTGGATGTATAATGAAAACGAAGTGATTTATGGGTAGACTCAAAATTCCTATTGGTAGAGTTCGTTAATAAAATTGCAAGAGGCCATTAGAAAAGTGTCCAATAAATGAAAAAATTTTAAAACTGTCTTTTCTTAAAATGTCATAATCTCAGTGTTTTATAGTCAGCAAAATTAATTGAGTTTCATGTATTTTTACTTTACCTATGTTGGGTATTGAACTCTTGTTCTTATGTATGCTGAGCATGTATTCCATTATTGAGCTGTATTTGTAGCCCCTAATTTTTAAGCCATTAAAAGTGTTGTTTGTTCTATTAACACACTACCTAAGAGAACCTAAACATTGGACTTGTTCCATAAAAGAAAACTATGTGTAGGTAAGTCAGAGACGTCTCCACACTTGCCATTATTCACGAGTGTTCAGTAAAGACATGAGCGAATCATTACAGGGTGGCCTGCTTTTCCAGGACAGTCACAAGTTCATCCCTATGGCCACACAGTGCCTGCTGTTCCTGGCAGTGTCTTAGATGATGGAAAGATGGGAGTGAAGAGGCTGACGGAGTCACAGTGACCTGATCATAATTACAGTAAAGAGGGCTTCGTGCTTATAGTTGCTGTGATCATTTCGGTGGCATCAATGATTACTGCATTAAAACGATGGCTCAAAATATGCAATTATCATTTACAACGGAATTTAGAACAGTTTTTCAAGTTGCTCTTGAATAATTTTTAGCATAGCTAGAGGTAAGAAGTTGAAATGAAGTGTCACCAAAACTATACCTGTCACAGTATCTATGTCTCAGTAATTCATGCACTGTAGGGCACATAAGCTTTTGAATGTATGTAAAGGTATCTTTGTGTATTCTGGGCAGTGATGAGGAGTGAGCTGGCCTCTCCGAGCCATCGCCAGTTCCTACCTCTTATTGGCACAGCATCAGCTTCCCTCCTCTGTCCCTTGAACCTTTGAGCTCTTTCCCAGCTCCTCAAGTTTTTAAGTCCCTGTTGAGATGCTGAAGCCTGATTAACTATGGGTACCTTTTCGTTCTTCCAGCTTCAGTCTGTCTGTCTCTACCTGGAATTTCTCTTTCCTCCTCACCTGCTATTCCCTGTGCTTGCATTATATTAGTCTCTTCTCCATTCGGGGGTGGGGATGGAGGATTTACTGTATTCTTTCAGATATTGCTACTTAACATTTTTACTTCTTGAGAGTTTCCTGTGGGAACACTGTATTGATGTAATACCCCACTATTTCCTCTAGCCCATTCCATGTCTCAAATTCATAACTCTTCTTCTTCTTTATTCCTATTACATATACATGTGACAAGAATAATTGTTATATACCACATATGTATCTCCTACTGAGTCCATTTAATGTTGCATGTATGTACACGTGTTTAGGCTCCTCCCCAGAGGAGGCTGTTTCTGCCTCTCTCAGTCCTTGATTGCCCATCACCCTTCATCTAGTGGTAGGGCCTTGTAAGATTTCCCCCATTCATCTTGACAAGTCTCTTGGTGTTTTCTTTATGTAGGTCTTGTTTAGGGGATCATATGTTGCAATTTGTGGCCTCCCTATCATGTCTAAAAAACTATCTCTCAGCAGTCATCCTGGTCCTCTGGCTCTTATGATCTTTCTGCTCTCTCTTCTACCAAGTTCCTTGAGCCCTAGTAGGGGTTTACTCCACTAAAGACTGTCTGGCTTATATTTTTACTGACTGTAGTTTTTAAATCTTTAAAACTACCTGACTCATATTAGGTGTATATGAAATACTTTTTGACTATTTTATAGAATTTATCAAATTGGACAGATTAAGGCATGAATTGTGGAGCCACGCTACTTGGAATCACCGTCTTGGTCTTGTCACTTGGTATGAGACCTGTATAAATTACTGTGTTGTTTAAAATTTTCATTGTTGGAAAAAATACCTGGCACAAAATCTACTTAAGGAAGCAAAGCTTCCTTCTGTCTTTCGGTTTAAGGGACTATAGTCCCCATAACAGGGAAGGCACTGAGGCAGGAGACAACTGGTCATATTGTTTTGCAGCTAGGAAGAAGAGAGTGGACAGGAATTGAGTCTGGGCTATAGTCCCTCCAAGTCTGACCCTAGTGACTCATTTCCTTCAGCAAGTCTCTTTCTCCTAAAGGTTCTATAAACTTCCAATTTATGACCAAGTGTTCAAACATACAGGTTATAGGGGGCCATTTTGCAATCAAACTATAACACTCTACTCCGTGTTCAGTAGGATCATAGCCATCTCAAGATCCAAAATGTATCCAGCATCTGTGGCTTGTGGTGGAATCATCATCGAGTTGCAGCAGTGGGTTTGATGTAAGATAGGAAAGTTTCATCCCTGAGTTCTTCCAAGTTTTTGTTTGTTTACTTCAACAATCTGGATATATGTTGGCCATTTACTGAAGAATGGATCATTGCAGAAACAACATTTCTGGACAAAAACCAGGAGTGGCTTTAGACACGTTAGGGTTGAGAATATAAGTCAAGTACACATGTCAATAGCAAGTTTGCTGTTGAATTCTAGAGTTCAAAAAGAAGGTGGCTCCCTCACCCTTCATTTCTCATAAGCAGGTTCCGAGATCCCATCCCCAGACCCATCTTACCCCCAGTCTGACCTTCATCTACTGCTAACAGTCTTCTTTCCACCCATTGCCTTCCATGGACCGAACCAAGCAGTTGTAACATTTATAGAGAATTCTAGATCTTCTTTGTTTTGAGAGCTTTGCCAGTGCTTGTCTTTAATAACTTGAACAACCACTGCCTAAGGTAAATTGGGATAGTAGTCTTGTGACTTCGTTCAGAAGGAGGAAAGAAGCATGAACCACAGAGAGGAAACTTGTGTCGAGTTGATAGCATTTAGTAAATGGGCTCTGCTGTTTTATCCCTGTGAGCTCATTACACTTTAATGTCATGGTAGGGATGGAGCTTAGGGACACATGTACTGGGCAAGCACTGTATCTCTCTGCGCTAGGGCCCCAGCCCTGTGTACTGTTCGATCTGGTAGTACAATGGGAATTCACTACATAGTCACTCTTGGGAAAAGTTAATGCTTCTTTCTCCATTCCAGATGGGAACATTCAAGGCACACGATGGTGAATATTTCCTAGAACCAGTCATGAAGGCAGATGGAGGTGAACATGAAGACGACCACAACAAGCCCCACCTGATATACAGACAGGAACTAAAGAGGAGGTCCTCCACACAGTCCCGTGGGCCTTGTGACGTTTCAGGTAAACTTTAGCTGAAGTTTCAGCTAAGCTGTAATGCTACTTTAAATTTTTACTGGTTCTCACCTACGTTTTTAGTTGATAAAATGGTATGCACCACCTATTACATGCGAAGAGTTTATACATTGTGGGATGGTTTCTGTAATAAAACAAATCTACTCTTATCAATTTTAAGGATATGGTCCACTTTCATGATAGTTGTCTCTCTGGCACAGTAGCGCCTCTGAGTTTATTGTTGATACAGATGAAGTACCTTGACTAACATCTCTCCATGCCACCCTTCCTGCTTTTCATGGCTACCACACTACTTTTTAGTTGTGTAAGTTCAACTCTTAAATTACACACACACATGAGATATGACATTTCTTAAATGATATTTTCAAAAACATTTTACTGTAAGAATCCATTAGAAATTACCCATTTCATATATTTTTGTAGTAAATTAAAATCCCAATTATGCATTCAGTTTATAGAATTTATAGTGAACAACCATAGGCAGTTTTTATTTCAATATACTATTCACAGAATGGTGATTAAGTTTTTTTTCTCGTGGAATCTTAATACCAGTGCAAACTTTGTCCCACCTTACGTGTCTCTGACACTCTTTAGTGGAAACATGCCATTTGCGGGCTTCTATAATACCATTTGGTTTGACCTGCTTCTCAGAGGCATCTTTTTTGGTGTATATGACAGCAGTTCTTCCATTTTGATGCTGTGAAATGTTTAATTGTTTGAGTGTGCTATGACACTATATACATTTTCCCAGTAACATCTTGGGCCATTTTCAGGTTTTTGATATGAGAAACAATCCCTATCCTTTTTGTCTGAGAGTTTTTCCAGGAGGTACACACAGATGCTAGGTAATCCCATATTCTTTTACAAATCTGGTTGCAGATCCAGTGATATGTTAGAGTTGATTTTCATCCTTCTTTTTTTTATAAAACTCTGGCTACTAAATCTATTAGGATGGAGGAGTCATGGATTTCTGTGCATGATAAATCTATTGTTGGTAAAATATTTTGCTTGCTCTTTGTGCATAGTAAGGTTTGGGTCTACATATATGCATGGATCCTCATTTCTTCGCATAATGACATACCTGTAGTTATCATCAAGGGACAATGCCAAGACCAAAGAGTGTGATTAGGAAGGATTTCTTTGACACCATAGGTGTCCATAAACTCTCATCCTAAATGCTGTTATGTCCATGGTGGGATACGAGGATATGCAGGCCTTTGAAGGTTTTCTCTGGGAGTTCATTCTTACTTAAACTTTACTGTTAGGAGACTGCCATTTGGAGTGGCTCTCACTGTGACCAAGACTGTACCTTAAATCTACTGACACAAGAAACTTCTTCTTTGCTTCCAACGTGAGCATAACAGTTTTATTTTTAGGGTTTCAAAGAGAACACAAATGTGTGTGCAGCTTCACAATGGGACACTCCTGGGGGCAGCTCTTGCCAGATCAGATCGTCTATTCAGGAGCAGCTTGCTATATGATTGTGTGGTTTTGTAAGATGGAAACTCCCAAGTGGCCTTCTGAATGCATGATGGGTCCCGCGGTGATATGCAGGTCTTCACATTCATGCCCAGCATTCATCATTAGCAGGAAAATTTTCCAAAAACCTAGGTTCTTTGGTTTAAAAGATTTTCATACTAAAGACATATGGTGAGAATTACAAATGAAAAGCAACCAGAAAACTGGAATTTAGTTTTTTTTAAATTAATTACAATATGTTTTTACACAATATTTATCAAACATAAATGTAGTTATCTGTTCTCAGAATAGATTTCTCCAATTTTAGTTCCAATTAATGTGTATATTTTTATCTATTAATAAAAACAATCAGCTACTGACATAAAATATTAGCTACTAAATATCACTTTATTAGTAAAAGTGAAGAGTTGTGAATTATAATTAGTGAAATGTTATACATGGTGTTTTTTCCTCATCATTGTTCAGAACGTTTCAGTAACCCTTTTTTCTGAATCTTCAGAAAAACTCCTTAAGGAGGTGAGAGGTTTAGTACATGATTCATCATAGTTAAACAAAAAATTAGCTTCTTTTTTTTTAATGATTTTATTTTGTAGCCCAGGCTGGCCTCGAACTCGTGATCCTCCTGCCTCTGCCTCCTTCAGCAAATCCTACTGGCGTGCGCCACCACAACCGGCTTTAATGATTTTAATTCAACTCTGGTCTTGATGAATTAGATTAAATTGTTTCCAGGGTCAGAGGTCACTGTGCACACTGAGGCTGTCTAAATGAAAAGTTTTGGCCATCCCCAGCCGTGGTGGTTACCAGGATCTCATGGATAGATAAGGTGTAGGTGTAATCCTGTTGATGCAGGGAGGCTATCAGAAAAATACACAAGTATGAGTAGTCATCAAACAAATCAAAGCACATCAAACCACAAATGCCACCAGCAAAACGAAGCAAATAAGATGCAATGGGGAAAGAAAGCTGGGAGCGTTCACCGGATTGAAATAAAGCTCTGGAGCTCTATTGGACCTCTGCTACTGTTCCTCCTCTGTGAGCAGATGGGATCCTGTGAGCCTTACTCCAGCTCCTGGCCGCCCAGTCTTCTCTGTGTCACGGAATACACCCACACAGTGTTTGCTGAGAGCAAGGAGGACAAGAACACCTGAGAGTCACGTGGCTTTAAATTGAGATTTTCTAAATTTGTATTCTTCATCGAGTCCTTAACGTTACACCAGAGATAAGAATTGGTTAGAGCTGCACTGCAGATTGGAAGGAAGATTTGTTTCCTGGAAATCCTGGTGTGTGTGAAGAGTAGCAAAATCACAAATGTTGTAGATTATTCCAAGAGTAATTTTATTATTATTCTTGAGGGCAGAACGACTGAGGGAATGGTTGTTAGCAGGAATGCTCTCTTCATTTATTGTGGTCAGGGTATCTGTGGGCACTAGAAATTTAGCAGTTGGTATAAGGAATGTAATTTTTGAGTTTGAAGTACAATATAAACATTCAGTGGGAAAGCTATCAAACAAGCGAATAGAAGAAATGAGTACTAGTTCAGTGGATGGGTCTGGGATAATGAAAATAAACCGAGAACCAAAATATTGGTGATAATTAAAGCTAGAAACTTGAATGAGTTTACATAGAGGATTGACTAAGATGACAGAGAGAGAGAAAGAGAGAGGGGGGAGGGAGGGAGAGAGAAAGAAGGGGGGCATAGATCATGTTGATATTTAGGGACCAAGGAGAACTCAGTCTGATGATTAAGTAGTAGAAGAAGCCAGGAAGATGGCAAGAGAATTCTTAAATGTTTGTCCAGTAGACAAGTAAAGAAAAATTTTCACAAAAGCTGGGCTTATCATAGGCTAAATGACGTCAGGGATTCAGAGAACATGAAGGTGGGAGCTTATATTATGAAGGGGTGACGTTTGACCATGGTACTTTTCTCATAGTCATGGCACAATGGCAAACAGAAGCATCCTGAGGGAATAAGGGCTGGTGCATTCCTTCATGATGGGGAAGGCATGGCGGGGTTCTTGCTGAGAGCAGGAGAAAGTCTTGCCTAGGGATGAACCAGTTGATTATCCAATAGAAAATGCTCATCCCTGAAAGCATACTTGTAAGTAACACACAGACTCATCTGGTTGTTTTTATTGATTTAGAAATATATATGTTTACATACATATATGTATGTAACAGCAATTAATAAAAAGGCTATAAATTTGAGAGTAAGGAGGGGTATATGGGAGAGTTTCCAAGGAGGAACTTTGTCTGAAAGGGGAATAATGTAGCTAGATTATATTCTCAAAAATAAATAAGATTATAAAAAATTCTTTATTTTAAGATCAGTATGTTAAACTTCAGGACAAAGCATTAAATTTAAAATAATAATTTAAATTGACAGTAATTTCAAACTTTGATTTATTCTTTCCATTGAAATTCCTAAATAGTCAGATTTAATAGTGTTATAAAAAGCAATATTAATAAAAATTATTTTTGGTAAGAGTTAATTGAGATTCTTTTTTGGAAATTAAATTAATGAACGTATGTGAACTGACTAAATTGAATTTCACACATATTTATTCAGAGCAGTGTTCTTGCATGTGTCTGTTTTGGAATGGTGTTCCCCTCCACTGGTCTCTTCTGTGTGCTTCCGTCAGTTTCTGCACTCTGCTTCAAACTCTCATCCTCCGTGTGTGGGAGGAGGCTGCCCATGACCTTCCAGGTTTTAAAAGGCCATTCTTAATCCTTGAAATAGACACAGAAATCTTACAGTCAGCTTGCCTATCTAGTTTCTGCCCTATCAAAAGGCCAAGGCAGTTTCTTTATTCAACCAATGAAAGCAACTCAAATACAGAAGGACCTCCTACACCAACAGAGTTTGTCCTAGGCCAGTCTTGGTTAGCTACAGGGTGTGTTCTAGGCCAATCTTGGTTAGCTACAGAGTGTTCAAGACCAGCCTGGGTTAGGACATAGTATGTTCAAGACCAGCCTGTATAAGGACAGTGTATTCAAGGCCAACCTGGGTAAGGACATAGTGTGTTCAAGGGCAGCCTGTATAAGGACATAGTTTGTTCAAGGCCAACTTGGGTAAGGACATAGTATGTTCAAGGCCAGCCTGGGTAAGGACATAGATTGTTCAAGGTCAGCCTGGGTTAGCTACACAGTGTGTTCAAGGTCATCCTGGGACCTTGCTAAGACTCTACCTCAAGATGAGACAGGAGGGTTCAGATGTGGATCAATATTAGAGTTCGTGTCTACTGTGTGCAGGGAATTGAATGCAATTCAGTACTACACAAAATATATTCTCTTAAAGAATATATAAATATTACTTCACTAATCAACCATGCAACTTATGTTATAGCTTTATTTCTGGATACCAAAACATAGCTTAGATTGTAATGCTTAGTGAAGTAAACCTAAATCTTTGGCTCTCTGTTGCTTAAACTCATGAAAAGTAAGCAAGGATTCTAATTATAATCAACTCAAATCTAATAGAAATATTAATGAGATATTTTAAAGATATTATGATCTGAAAATAAGAATACTCTCACTCCTTCCTTTCCTATTGATGTTCCTTTTGTTTTCTTCTGTTATTGCTATAGCTAAGACATTTAGCACTATATTAAATAAGAGTGGAAACAATTCATCTTGTTCTTGATTTTGGTACGAATGATTTTCTGCAATCTCGATTTAGCATGATGTTTACTAAAAGTTTGTAATATGTAATCTTTATTAGATTGGATGTGTTCTCTCCAGCCCTGTTCTCTTGAGAATTTCTTTAAAAAGTCTTATTGGATGTGTCAAAGGTGATGTTTGCATCTGTGATGTTCATGTGATTTATGCTCTTCAATCCACTTATGTGATATATTAAAATAATTTATTTTTCCTATATCGAACATTCCTGGATTTGTGGAATGAAATAATATTTAAAACAATTTATTCATCTTATTTACAAGAGTTTTCAACATAAATCTCTGTATGTGTAACATGTTTTTGGTACCAGAGGAGTTCAGAAGTGGGCATCAGATTTCCTGGAACTGAAGTTACAAATGGTTGTGAGCTGTGGGATTGGTGCTGGGAACAGAACCTGGGTCCTCTGCAATAGCAGGAAGTGCTCCCAACTGCTGAGTCTTTCCTGTAGCCCTAGGTGAATAGTTTGTGTTGAAATTCAGCAACTATTCATAATGAAAATTCTTAGTAAAGTAAGTATCACTTAGTAAGTTAACTGTGCATTTAAGAGACTTCTTTAGTCAGAGAAAGAATGCTTAAGGATGCTCTTTTAGGGTCACTGTATGAAATGATAGTAATTGAGTGGTCTCAAATCTTTGTCCTCAGTAGACCTACCAACCTTGATATCTGTGTATTAGCTCAACTCTACGTTTCTGTAATGCAAGGAAGATGAGACCTCATATTTTCAGAAGCATGACCAGCTA
Source organism: Microtus obscurus (assembly GCA_963919715.1). Classification (NCBI taxonomy): domain Eukaryota; kingdom Metazoa; phylum Chordata; class Mammalia; order Rodentia; family Cricetidae; genus Microtus; species Microtus obscurus. Next base: position 5,958,079 of record CAWTZC010002364.1, read on the forward strand.
GTTTTTCTTAGTCTCAAAGAAGCAACGTTTGCCATGGTGACTTTGGTGCTAAATTCTCCTCACTCTGTGTTGTCACATATAGCTTTTAGCAGAGTCGTGTGATGTGTATTCAGTTGCAAAGCCTATCTTGAGAAAACCTGAGTTCATTTCATTGTTATGCCATTCAGTTGCCGGCTATGAAAATTGCACTCAATCTGTGTCACATGTCTGTGTATTTTAAAAATTGTCCAGTAATAGTAACTGACCCAAGGCTGCACAGAGTCTGATGATGTACTCATTCTTCCATCTAATACAGGCAAATCCACAGTCTTCCTACATATACTACCAGTAGATGGGTCCCCATGTCTTAATTTGTGAAATTCTTCAAAACTAAGCATTAAAAGCACACAAAGTGTAGCCCATAGTTCTTTAAGTATGTTCTTGAGATTTTCAGTAATGAGAAATCTTAGATACATATATATTTTTGTGTTTCTATGCTATAGAATACCTTTGGTTTAAAAATAATGCCCTTGGTTTTTAATTTTATTAGCTATGTTACCATAGATAGCACACTTAACCTATCTCTTTCTAATTTTCCTCACTAATAAATTGATTTGAATAATAGTGCCTATTTCATAGAGATCTTTTGCTAATACTAAGGAGGTAAACATATATAGCTTGAACTAACAATAAATAATCAACAGTAAGTATGGGTATTATTGTTATTGATAGTATTAATTCAATAGCATGGAAATCTAGAGCATATAATAGATCCAGAACATCTTCAACCATGAGGAAATATGGTAACTAGTATCTGAAATGGTCATATCTCATTTCAAAGAGTTTGCAATTCTTTGACCTTTGGTGCATTCAGCAGTGATTTCAAATGTCGATACACTAGATTAAACATGCTTTGATTTTATGCCAATAGTTCTGTGCTTTGGAGAATTGTGAAACAGCTTTTTTTTCTGGTCAAACACATATTAGCCTGTGCACAGACAGCAGCACTAGGCTTGATATGGGAATGTCTCCGGCAGCGGGTCTGTCCTTGATCTGATGCCATTGGACATTTTATTAGTATTTTCCTTTTGCTAAAGTCATACCCACTAGGCACTTCTGTCCTATTTCTCAGGCTATTCCTTTCTCCCATGACCATCATGACCATTTGTCTTTTGTCTTTCTCCTCTCTTATCTTTTCTTCATCTTAGTCTTTTTTCTACTGTCTGTGAGTGTTTACTGAACTCAGAAGAGCTCGTTGCCCAACAGTGTTCCCACTCACTAGGGAATTCACAGCTTGATGACGTGGTGGTGCTTAGTTAGTGGTGATCTGTTGAGAAGGATGTAGAATTTACACTGCGAGGAATCTTCTAGTCTGGAAACACTGGGTCTCATCTTGAGTGAATGGGAGAGCACTCTTTAGAAGTGGACTTAAAGATGAAGGGAGGTACAGATAACAGAAGACGGCTAGAGCATTGGGAGGCTTTTGTAAATCTAATTTTGTATTCTTCATTCTAAGAATTCTAGAGTGAGAAATACCTCAATGAATTTAAGAGCATGATTATTTTCCAGAAGAGCAATTGTACATTAATTTAAAAATAAAAAATAAAATGGTGCACAGTTAAAAGCAGGCGTAGTTGAAGGAGAAATGTCAAGACAAAGTGGCTAGAAGCTAGAATGAGGGCAGGGCAGGCATCCCAGTGGTGGCATACAGTGGTGACTGAGTTGTGGATACTAGGAAGCTGTTGCTGACATGTGTAGACACCAGAAGCTGAAAACTGGGGAGGAAAATTAAGAGCATGGGATAGCAGTCAGACATTCAAGTAGAAATGTGGGCTTCTAATCATATTGTTGTATACTCATAATTTTGAGAAACATACATTCTTGCAACTATTAATTTAAGTATTTTCTATGAGTTATAACACTTTGAGGTATTATTGCTGGCATAAATTTTAAAGATCTTTTTATTCTACTATAATACTCATGATTTTATAGTTAGGGTTGATCTAAATTTGTTTCATGTTGTAATATGCTTGTTATTAATAAAGGACAAGAATCAGTTTTAGCCTTTGACTTGATGGAACAGAAATAGAAAGGGAAACATTGCATGGAAGTGCTGTAGTTGAATTGGCGAATGTGTTTCAGTATTTGGAGACTGAATCTCATGTTATCCACGCTGGGCTCAGATTTGCTACACGACTGAGGATGACCCTGAACTCCTGTGCTTCTGCGCTGTCACCCAAGTGCTGGCATTGCAGATATGTGTCACTATGCTGGGTGGCGAATGTGTTGGAGTAATGACCGTTCATATACGGTATTTACAGAGGTCAGTTTACCACCATTAGTCATAGTTCTTGGGCATAGATACTTAGAAAAGACAATGGAATGGAGTGCTCTAGCTTGTGGATTGTTGATAAATGTTATATTAGATGATACTACGTCATTTCTTAAAATTATAATAGCAACATAAACTTGTAATCATTTCAAGAACACTGAGATATTAAGGTATTTTTCTATCAGCCTCAAGTCATACTGTTAAAGTTGGGCTGTGTATTCTATATATATTTGGCCCATTATATACATTTTATAAATATGTATTTGTATATTTTGGCAAAAAATATAAATAATGGGATCAATGTTTACATACCTCCAAGGTTCCTACTTTTGAATGTCTGAGGGCCGTCTTTCTGTGCAAACACTCAGTTCATCCCTTCTGACTGTTTCCCTTCTATGGTTTACTTATTTTTATGTTCACGAAGGGTAATTTATAGAGCTTTAAATTGAGCCTTTTGGGATTTTAGTCACAGGCTTTCTTTTTGTATGTGTTAAATCAAATTTGAAAAAGTTGGAAAACTATGTCCTTAATATTCATACTGTGCATTTAATTTATTATCACACTGCTTTAGGCGCCATTGTCAGAACAGCAGAACACAGCAGTCATGCCAGCGGGCAGATTGGTGTAGTGGTGATCAGTGTGATGTATCTGCTAAGGACTTGTTAGTGGTGTTCTGTATATTCGTGTGGATGAGCAGCACAGCCTAAAAGTTTGGAGCCTAACTGCACTTCCTCCCCATCGTTCTGTCTTCGTCCTTGCAGCATATGAAGCAAATGTTACTCTAATTCCTAATTTGTGATCTCCTTGACTCTTTCTAAGATGGCATTATTGTACACACATATCTTTTAAAAATGTATGCTTAATTTTAATTTTTACCTACATAATAGTATGCTGTGTTTAATTTTCTCATTTCTTTCATTATTGTTAGCAAGATTTATTACTACTGTGTGCCAATCAAATATGAATTTGTAGATTTGAATAAGTCATTTGGTTATTTGTCCATAGTTGTACATTTTCTTATGATTATTTCAAATGTTGTATAAGCAAAGTGAGCTGTGCATGGATAATATAGTGTTGGTTGATAAGTTATGGTGTTCTTCTGCTTTTCTTTTACACTTCATCAGCACACAGCATACCATAGTGGCTGCACATGCTCACTCTGGAGACAGGTTTCTAGACTTGAAACCCACTGCCACATACCAGCATTTGTATTGATGATTAACAAAAAGTTACCGCACCTTTTAGTTTACTTGGGATTGTTGAACTTTCCTTCTTATTATTTTTTTCATTTTACATACCAACCCCAGTTCCCCTTCCTCCCCTACTCCTACTCCTCCACTTTCCCCCACTCCACTCCCCATCCACTCCTCAGAAGGGGTAAAGCCTCCCTTGGGGAGTTAACAAAGTCTGACACGCCAAGTTAGGGTAGGACCAAGCCCTTTCCCCTGTATCAAGGCTGAGCAAAGTATCCTACCATAGAAAATAGGCTCCAAAAAGCCAGTTCATGCACCTGGGATAAATCCTGGTCCCACTGCCGGCCCCACCCTTCAACATATCAAACCACATAACTGTCACCCAACATTCAGAGGGCCTAGTTTGGTCCCATGCAGGTTCCCCAGGTATCAGTCCAGAATCTGCGATTTCCTACTAACTCAGGTCAGCATGATGGTTTTCCCCATCATGAACTTGACCCCCTCTTGTTTATATGATCCCTCCTCCCTCTCTTCATCTGAACCCCAGGAACTTGGTTGGCTTGGCTGTGGGTCACTACAATGCTTCTACCCGTTGCTGGATGAAGGTTCTATGATGACAGTTAAGGTAGTCATTAATCTGATTACAGAGAGAGCCAGTTCAGGCACCCCTCCACTATTGCTAGGAGTCTTGGGGTCAACCTTGTGGATTCCTGGGAGTTTCCCTGATACCAGGTTAAGATAACGAGTGTGCTTCATTGCTTCCTTTTCAAGGTTTCTGGGTGACACGGGCCCAATTCTCCAGCATTATCTTTCTTCCTTTTGCTTCTGGTATTACATTCAAGGACATCATGAAAAACTTCCCCACATTTTCTTCTAAGAATTCTACAGTTTCTGCATTTCCTTTAGGTCTTTAACGGATTTTTAGTTCATTTTGTATGTTGTGTGATCTTGGCTACCTTGTTGAGGATCGCTTGGTAGCATAAGAAAGGGTGCATTTTAGGGGGTCCCTACTCTACTCTCTCATTCTATGCACCTGCTGTGAGGACCCCCTGTGACTCAGTGGATGTTGCCAAGTTACTGGGATATAGTCTTGCCTGGCAGCTCTTCAAGGAAGTTAGGTCAGTGCTTGACATTGCCAACTCCCGAATGTTAGCCAGCCTGTTTGATGGAATAAACTAATTTGTTACTTGGTTATATTATTATTGAAGCATTTAAAAAGAAAAAAACCTAAGATGTTATCCTCAACTTCGTGTTTCTGCTCCCTTCTCTGGTATGAAAGCTTTATGAGGTGCTGTGTGTGCCTCACTCCCTAAACATTCTCGATGTGTATAAATGCTCATCAAAGTTTGTTTCCAATAATCTGGAAGCAAGTGAGCAAATATATTGAAACATAAACCTTCAGCCTCCCCCATTAGCCAGAGATTTATACGCAGCAGTTTATCTGGAGTCTTCCTGGGTCAGCAATTGTTCACTGATAATCAGTGGATGATGAGCCCCAGGGAAAGAACAGAAGATGACAGGGAGGAGTTTTCCTGCCTAAGGACACAGCAATACAAAAGACAGCTGTTGAAGATAATGGAACCAGTGCTTAATGGCTTCTTTCATTGTCTGCTATCGCCATAGGACTCTGTTCATATTTAAATGAAGTGAATCATTTTACTAGTGTGTGTGTGTGTGTGTGTGTGGTTATAGTACAACAAAATCTTGTTGAATTTTTTACTTAAATTCTTCGGTCCAGTTTTCTGTTGAAAATACAACCATTGCCCATCTATTTGAAGAAAGTTGACAGAAGATGAGCATAGAAAAGAGAAGAGGAGGAGGATGTGAAGGGAAAAAGAAATAGTGCTCACAGCCATGCTATTCACGAACCTTTTGCATTAGCACTTATAATCAAATATTTAAATGCTGATTTTTTTGCGTAGTACTTAAAATTAGTTCCTTTAATTACAGTGATTAATAATTTCTATGGAAGCAAGCAATGAAAATCACCAAGTACGTTATGTCGTCACTGTTACAAGTATCTTATCGGTAGTTGCTTTTCTGGTTTGAGTTGCTGCTGTTGGAACATTTTTAGGGAGGTCGGTGCTGCTTTCACATACTGTATTCTATAAAATATCACCAGGCAAGATGTGGCTGCTATGGAATGAGACTAAATTTTATCAGTGACTTAGGAGCCCCTTTGCCTATTGAGAAAAGCAGGAATTTCTTCATCATTATTTCCCACTCATTAGTAAATAAATATTTTTTAATAATCAGATCTGCTATAATAAAGCTTAGAGTCAGCGTTGCTCGTGTAGCTCTGATATGAGCATCATAAACCACCTATGAAAAGCAGTGCTCATGGCGATGCCACTCAGTGCAAGGATTGTGTTGTGGCTGCTCTACTTTGTGCAATCTATTAACCCCATGATAATGACTTTGTATTGTCTTCTCCTTCTTTCCAGAAGATGAAATGAAGAAACCTGCTTTGCCCTCTCCTGACTTCAGCAACGCGACTAGGGATACTCATGGAGAGAAGAAAGTGGCGTTCAGATTGGAGGGGGGAAAGAGTCACCTACATTCCAGGAGTAAGCGATTTCTGTCATACCCAAGATACGTGGAGGTTATGGTTACAGCCGACGCTAAGATGGTCCATCATCACGGGCAGAATCTGCAGCACTATGTGCTGACCCTCATGTCAATTGTAAGTACTGCAATAGGGTTCTTTTTAAAGACTTCTCTTGTGTTTATTATTTTGTGAGTCTGCTATAAGTGTGTGGATACCCTTAGAGACCAGAAGAGGGAGATCCCTGCAGTGCTCCTGGGCTCCCTGACAAGAGCAACAAGTATTCTTAAATGCTGGGCTATCCCTCCAGTTCCAAAGTAATGGGATTCTTAGATCATGTAAATGGTCCATCTGATGCTTTTCATATATAATTTAAAAATGTCTTTCCAAACTCTAGATGTGAGCAAGTTGTGTTTTCATTAGAGCTGGAATTTCAGCTGTTACTTTGGCAGCTTTTACATTTGACAATCTCGCCACTACTCACAGAGAATCCTTGAAGTGTTCTCTATGTGAATGGCTTCTGCCCTCTAGTGACAGAGAATAGCCTTGTGCAATTGATCTTTGAATCTGAATATTAAAACCTCCATCTGTTGTCATGGAGAGAAGAGGCTATGCCTTTGACTACTACTGAATCCCCTACTCAGAAGTTTGGCAACACCCTCTTTGGAGGCAGAGACTCATTGCGAGTGGTACTGTCTTAGGAGATGTGGGATTCGAGTCTTTGCTTTGGTGTTGGACTCTCTGCTGATAGCGGGGGTTCTGGTATCCGCAGGTCTAGTACCGTGAAGGTCATGTCAGCTCTCTGCAGGCACGTGTACCCATGCATGCACATGCATCAGCTCACTCTTGAGTGTCCCTGGGATTAGTCATGTTGTTCAGGGGTATTCACAAAAATCACCCCGTCTCATGCTCCGGTTGTCCACGTTTCATTGACAAAATACAGTCAGTCACCTGTCTGTGCAGGCTCAGCATCGTTAGGGACACACTTTATGGCTGGAAGTGCTTCTGCATGAATGGAACTGAGGCCTGTGCTGTTGCAGAGACCTGTCCAAGACACCTCTGTGTGACCTTGCCTGTTTCCTTAGACAGAATTCTCCAGTTAAAGTTACTATGATTTAAGATCCTAAGATCTCATTTTTCTAACCTGTGGCACTTTGTCTAAGGTCCTTGCAAATACATCAGGTTAGATGTTGCCCAAATATAGTACTAGGTGCAAAGTGGATGCTTAGTAAGTTACTGAAATGATGAACAAGTAGTTAAAGGCGAATAATAATTTTGTAATTTCTGAAATTGTACTACATGCTCATTCATGTATTTGAACTGATTAAAAAAGATAGAGATTGTGAATTTAAGTATATACTGATGGTATTTTTTTAACTTTTGAATCCAGAATAATTATTTAGCCCTCTATTTCTTTCTTTCTTTCTCTCTCTCTCCGTGTATGCGTGTACCATGGGTTTTCTAATGAGAATTATGGTATGAAGGACGCCGTTTACCATGTAGAACATTAAATCAATTCTGTGGAACACTGGATAAGTTTAGTGATAAGAAGGTGACATTTGTCAAAAAGATTGTCTAGAGGGAGACACTGAACGAAAACACTAGATTTCATGACAGCAGTGTTTGAAGTGTGTTTGGTTATAGACCTCTGGTGCAGAGCTTTGGAAACACTGACTAGAGGATGCAAAGGAGTGTACCAGGAATTGTGGAAGAGCCATATTTGGTGATATTTCTATACTCAATTGAAGTTCTGATGTCCTTATATAAAAATCAGTTAATGTTATAGTTTTTGAAGGAACCCGGACATCTTGAAGCTTCCTGAGAATAAGGCAGACCTTTTTTACATCATGGAAAGACTCTTGTGTCTGATGTTTCTTGAAATCACAAGCCAGGCCCTTGACACAGCACTCTGAAGGTTTTCACTTGGAAGAGCACAGATTTCAGCTGGGGCTGGGGCATGCATGATGCTCTTGGCCATTCTCTGTTAAAAGTTTGATTATAGAGTGACAGATGAGACAGAGCTGAGAAGAGGCACCACTCAAGTTATGAGTGGCGTAGAAGACACATGTAGGGGAGTGTAAGGCATGTGTGTGGATGTGTGTGTGTTTGTGTGTGTGTGTGTGTGTGTGTGCGCGCGCGTTTGCGTGTGCTTCCCCCGCCCGAGACCGAATTTCAAAAGACTTCTACAGGCCTGGGTAAACCATTGAATCCTCAGCACAGTAGGACAGGTGGTCACACCAGGGCTTATTAGATTCGGTCAATGTGTTCTATGTCTTTAAAGATCATTTTCAAAATAGCTCTAAAGCTGTGGAGAAGAACTGGCTCCACTGAGTATCCGCAGGTGTCTCTAGGTGAAGAAGGGTCCAGTGAGTCTTACCTAGTTTCCCCTAATTTCTTTATAAATGTTTAATGTTTCTAACTGAAATAGTTACATCACTCCCCTGCCTTGTTTGTTTTTTCAACTTCTCCAAGTTAACTTCCATCCTTCCTATGTTCCCCATTTTCAAGTGTATAGCCTTCATTACTTGATTATATCTGTGTGTGCATATGTGTTTGTGGGTCTGTGTTTGTGTCTGTCTGTTTTTGTGAGTGTCTGTCTGTCTCTGTGTATGAATGTGTCTGTGCCTATGTGCCTCTGTGTGTGAGTGTGTCTGTGTGTGAGTGTGTGTTTGTACACCTGCTGATGTCCACTCTTTTTGCTTGTGTGTATATGGTTTCAAGGCTGACCAGTCTACCCTGAACAACTAATAAGTGTCTCATGCCTGGGAGAAACTAGTTTTCTTGCTCTCAGTAATCAACAGTTGTGCTCTTGTAGTTCTTAGTCTAAGGGTAGGACCCCACACATTTTTCTCTCTTCCACATGAACATGTCCAGTGATATTGCTGTTGTTCTGGTCTTGTTTATGCAGCCATTTTTAGGAGAGACCGTTTCACAGCAGAGTTTTTAGTATTCTGGCTTTTACAATTTTTCTGTCTTTCTTCTGTGTTCTCTGAGTCACAGGTACAGGAGTTGTGATGTAGATGTATGTACTGGGCTGGGCTACTCATGATCTGTTGATCTCTGCATTGGGTCCAGTTATGGTTTTCTGTGATGGCTTCCATTGACTGTAAAGAGAGGATTCCTTGATGAAATCTCCAAGTTGTGGTTTCAATTTCTTCAATTCATAAGGATGATGAACACTTTTTTGAGATATTTGGTAGCCATTTTTCTCTCTTCTATTGAGAACTCTCTGTTTAGATCCCTAGACCACTTTTTAATTGGATCAGCTGTTTCCTTGACGCTTTGTTTTTGGGTTCTTTGCATGTTCTGGATACTAATCTCCTGTCACGTGTATAGCTGGCAAAGATCCTTTCCCATTCTGTGAGCTTCTTTGGCATGATTGATTGTTTCCTTAGCTGTACAGAAGACTTTTAGTTGATCAGATCCCACCTGTAGATTGTTGACCTAAATTTCCGGTAAATGGAGTTCTGTTCAGAAAGCCCCTTCCTACATCTGTATCTTGTTCAGCACCTCCTGTGCATTCATCCAGCAGTTTCAATGTTTCTGGTTTCAAATTGAGGTCTTAATCCACTTGGATATAACTTTGTGCAGAATGATAGATGTCTCTAATTTCAGTTTTCTTATGTGGATCCAGTTTTTCCTGCACCATTTGTTAAAGATGCTATCTTTTCTTCAGTGTGTGTGTGTGTGTTTTTCTTTTTTCCCCCATTTGTCAAATAACAAGATGGCTGTAGGTATGTTATTCATTTTGGACCTAATGTTTTATTCTATTGTTCTGAATGTTATGCTTCTGTACAATATTGCTTGTATTACTGTTGCTCTATAGTATATCTGGAAGTCTAGAATGGCAATCCTTCCAGTATTTTTTCTTTAAGATTGGTTTACTTATCTCAGGTCTTCTTTGTTTCCGTTTAGATCTTCTGATTTCCCTGGTTTCTGTGAAGGATGTTCTGTGTATTTTTATTGGAATTCCACTGAATCTTTACATTGATTTTGGAAGGGTGGCCATTTTCACAATATTAACTCTCCTGATTCCTGAAGTTGGGATGTCTTTCTATTTTCTAAAGTGTTTTTCAATCTTTTTCTTCAGAGACTTGAAGTTTTCATTGTAGAGGTCTTTTATCGCCTTGGTTGGGTTTATGACAAGGAATCATATTGCCTTTGATGCTATTGTAAATGGGAACGTGTCTATGATCTCAAAAGCTGATACTCTATGAAGTTGGAAAATATAAAAGGAATAGATTAACTTATTGATTAATCCAAATTTCCAGAGTCAAAGCATCCTAAACAGACCCACAACCAAGGAGGAGACAAATAAAAGGCCTTCTAACTAAAAGAAGTCTAAGCCCAGATGGATTCACAGCAGAATTCTGCTTGATTTTCAAGGGTCTACAGTTGATCCTTCTTAAACTCTTAAAAATAATAGAAGCAAAAAGAGCACTCCAAACTTGCTCCACTTAACCAATGGTACTCCAGCAGCCAAACTTGGTAAAGACCACACACACACACCTCTACCTACAAACCGATATCTTTAATGGACATAGATACAAAGAATAATCAACAAGCACATAGTAAACTGAATACAAGACAAATAAAGATGATAATCTGCCATGATCAAGTGGCTTTATCTTGGAAATGCAAGATTGGTTTAGCATGTAATTCAGTGAAAATAATAAATCATATAAATGGACTTAGAGATGAGAATCACATCAGCATCTCAAGAGATGCAGAAAAAGCATTTGACTAAATCCAACATGCTCTCATGATAAAAATGGTAGAGAAAATGGGATGGAGGGAACACTATCTCAATAAAATATAGGCTATATGACAAACACACAGCCAACATGATCCTAAACTGAGAAAAACTCGAAACAACCTCATTAAAATGAGGAACCAGACAGGACTGCCCACCATCCCTGTTCTTTAACAATGTAGTGCAGGAAGCACAAGTTCGAACAATAGTGCAGGAGAAGGAAATTAAAGGGATAATTGTAAATAAAATAGAATTATCCCTAATTGCAGGCAATATGATATTATATATGAGACCCCAAAAATTTCACCAGAAAACATCTAGATGCAGTTGACATTTTCAGCAAAGTGGCAGTGTACAAAATTAACTTACAAAAATCAGTAGTTTTTCTATGCATCTTAGAAGGCAGCAGCCGTGTTTTCAAACACTGCTTATTAGTAATGTTTTGATTATAGTAATCTAGGAAGAATCCAAAAATGCAATTTGATTTGAAATATGTCATTTATTAAAAGAAATGTCCAAAGTGATGACAAGGATTTGTGTGTGTATGTTGAATTCTACCTTTAATTGAGAAAATAGCTAAGTTAAGTGAATAGGTTTAGATATATAAATTTATATAGATAGATATACAAAATTTGACAGAAAATTATTGAATATTACCCATATTGAATAAGAATTTTTTTCAATAATTTAATGAGAAATAATGAGTGTGATCTAATGTATTTGTTAGAGTGTAGTTTTCCATTATGAAAATAATATAATGGTTTCTAAGTGATCTCAAGCATGCTTGGAGTTAATATTACTGTTGAAGAACACAATTATGGTATAATACATCTAATGAAATAAGTATGTTAGACAGGTAGAAATAGTCCATTCTTTGCTGTCCTATCCTTGAAGTGACAGCATCAGGCTTAGATGAAACTTGCATTATGCATTATTAAATAACCCAAAGTGACGGCAGCCAGAGCATTTTCTTAGGCATTTGTTATTAAATGTACAGTGTTTAAGGAGCTTTAAAGCCCACTAGATGACAAAGACCTTCACGTTCCCTCGTGTTTCAGTCAATCCCTCATGTGGCTTGTACACATCGCTCCCACACACCTAGTAATAGCTATGGAGGACCTCGTTAGATGGTCAGGACGGGAACCTTATTTACTGAAGCATAGTTAATATTATTAGAGGTACTCATCAAATAAAAATGTTCTCTTACATTAGCTTTATACTGTTTATTTTAATTCTTGTGTCTTTTATTTTTTTACTGTTGTCATTCAAGATGGATAAAATATCAACCACACTGCATTAAATGCAAATGTTGCACTTGCATGTTTCGCGTATGGCACTTTTCCCTTGCTGTGTCTCGGTGTTTTGTGTAGCCTTAATTCTTTGCAAATGTTCTCTCTATATATGCGGGATGGCATCATTTCCAATTTTAAGCAAAAAAATATTTCTGAACAAATAAAGAACAGTGTCCATTTCAAATAAATTGTTATGTTGGGATCAGAATTTCATAAGTAGCTTTGTAGTTAAGTTGGCCTCTCCTTAAACCATATATGAAATTTTGCATTCATGTGCTATAGGGGTTGTTTTCCAAATGTTTGTAAATGACTAGGAGATAGTAATATGCCTCACATTTTGTATCAAATATCTTTTGCCTAGAATTTTCCAAAGGATACAAACAATAGAGCTTATAATATTTTTCTCGACTCATTTATTACTAGCAATTTATGAAATAATATTTATTACATCCTGAAACCTGTGAAGTAAGAAGTGTTGATGCCAGGGAGCAAACATTATTTAAAAAGAAATAAAAGTACGTCTTAATTAGTTCAAGGGAACACTAACATGTGTCTGGTTTTTTTTTTTTTCCGAGAGTAGACCAGGCTGGTCTCGAACTCGGTGTTATAGAGATGTGTAATGCTTTCCCATGGCTGTGTAGAGCAGGGTGATATGCCAGACATACCTGGCATTTGTTGTGGCTGCCCACCTAGAACCCCAGGAAAAGTACTAAAATGTGCATGTTCACGTTGTCCTAACTCTGCAGCCCCAGCGATGCTTTTGGCTTTAGTTTTGAAGAGGTCCTTTGACCTGGGAGGCATTTGTCAGAGGCCTATTATGCATTGTGTTATAGTAGCTTTGGCCAGTGAGGAGCCTGGTACTGATGAAACTAGCAAACTCTGCTTTAAAAAGTTAGGGACCATATCCTTTTCATCTCTATCTAAATGTAGCAATGAATAGATATGGGACATTTTTAATTCAGGGAAGAAGTACTGTAGCACACTCTGGATGAGTGAACTGCCATGCTTGGACAGTCATTAATGGGCATCAGAAATGATTTCTGCTGTACAGGTGACCCAGTTTACTTGCTGGGAAAGAGGCAGAGGCATTGCTGTGCGAGGTATTTCTGCAGTGCTGGCCTCTGTGCTTATAAGAAGAGGCTGTGAGGCTGGGGATGGAGAACACCGTAGCCATCAGTCACAGACTGAGCTCAGGCAAAGCCTCACAGAGTTGAGTTCTCCAGCCTGGGAAAACCAAGGCTTAGCTTGTGATGGGACCTCTTCTGTGGTTGATTGTGTCACTGGATGAATCTCTTCCACCCTGGATTGCGCAGTACTGAGTGCACTGTAACTGTGTTCACAAACGGAAATAGCTGACACTTTGGGAGAGAAACATTAATAGAACTACAAAAATAGGGTAGGTCATATATTTCAGTAGAATATTATGGTCATATAAATGAATATATTTTGATCTTGAAAGAAGTGAAGTTTTTGCTCAGTCATCCCTAGCAATAATTCCCATACTCATATGCATTTAAACACTCTGATTTTGATGGAAGTGCAAATTCTCTAGATAAAACTGAGTTCTGTTGAGCCATAGACTGGTATAGGTAGCAAGACAGAGGGCTGGTTCTCAAATTTAGCTTCCCATGAGGATTCTTTAATCCTTGTGAATTGTCAAACATGCTTGCGCATGTTTCAGCCCTAGAGATTCTGGTGTAAATGGTCACATCAGGTTGGATGTAAGGGATGGGATGGAGCCAGGCTTTGATAACGGTTCTCTGAGACTCTCATGTGTCGCTGCCGCACGGGAGGATGGATACTCTAGGTTGGTTCTACTCTGCTGCAGAATGGAAGGTTTTATCCCAAGCATCTAATCTTTTGGTGTCCACTTGCAGGTTGCAGCAATCTACAAGGACTCAAGCATTGGGAACCTTATAAATATAGTGATTGTGAAGTTAGTTGTAATTCACAGCGAGCAGGTAAGAAGCAGGTTGCAGCGAGGGCTGTTGGTTTTAGCTGGCTTTTGGTGGGACTAGCTGTAGATCACTGAAGTCTTACCAGAAATTAGATGTTTGAAAACTTACTTGAAACATGTAATTTGAACTGGATTCTATTTTTAATCCCAGCTCTTGGAATGCAGAGGCACACAAGTCTCTGTGAGTTCAAGGCCAGCCTGGTCTACATAGGGAATTTGATGAAACTCCTCTGCCCCCCTGTAGCACTATGTAATTAGATCTTGTCTCATAAAGACTCTGTGGTGGAAATAAAATGGAATGACATTGGTGTATAATAGAATGAGAAAAATAACACACATGAGTCAACAATTAAAAAAATCAGAATGAAAACATTTACTCATTTATATTATAATCATAATGTTGAAGGATTTAAAATACATTAATTTTGTTTATTTGTTTTTTAGACAAGGTTTCTCTGTGTAGCTTTGGAACCTGTCCTGGAAGTAGCTCTTAAAACAAACTAATATTTTTTTACAATTAGATTTCTAATCCTGAATATTTGATCATTATGCTAGATCAGTATTTATTTATTTATTTATTTATTTATTTATTTTGGTTTCTTGAGGCAGGGTTTCTATGTATAACAGCTCTAGATGTCCTAGAACTAGCTCTTATAGACCAGGCTGGCCTTGAACTCACAGAAATCCACCTGCCTCTGCCTCCCTAGTGCTGGAATTAAAGGCGTGCGCCACCACCACCTGGCTAGATCATGCTAAATATATTTAATTAAAACTAAGAGCAAGGCTGATGTTGCTCCTTATGAGCCTGTAAAAAATGGACTCTGACAAACTGGATTCTCGTAAATGTGGGCGGCAAACAGGACTGAACCCTTTGCCTTTCACTGAGTTGTTCGTTGCTTTCTAGGAAGGACCAGTCATCAGTTTTAACGCAGCTACCACACTGCGCAACTTTTGCCTCTGGCAGCAGACTCAGAATGTGCTGGACGATGCTCACCCTTCTCACCATGACACCGCTGTTCTCATCACTAGGTATGGCTTTTGAAAGCCTCTTGTGCAGAGAGATTCTCTACTCTTTCTGGCATGAGAACTGATACATTTTGGCTACACTGTTTTTTTTTTTCCCCACGAACACATGAAAGTATTCATGGGTACTCTATTAGATTGAGAACAGTTGACTCTTCTTTGATTGAAATTGTGGGAAATCAGTAGGATGAGTCATGCTTTGATCTAAATAAAATACTTTCCTTATCATGGTAGAGACAGAATGAGAGCATTAGATATAATACATGGAAATTGGCATGTATGTAGATCTGAGGGCCCGTTTTACCCATTCCCTCTTACCTGTGTTTCTGTCTGTCATCTTTTATCATCCGTGTGTCAGTCCCTGGTTTTGATTCTTAGGGATTGCCATAACTATCAGGCTTCCCTTGCTGAGAACAACTTCCACTGTTACAAACCATTTCCTTCTTCCAAATACTGTAATTCAGGGCGAAATCGCACCTCGTTTCAATACCACGGTACAGGGATGTATAGTATTTGATGTTTGTTTAGATAGTTTACTAATGAAATCCTTCACATTTGGGGCCAATCTCAAGGAAAGGTGAGCTTTCCTGAACCTTGAAATAAAAGTCTATTTTATCGCTTTTTAAACAAAAGCAGGAGTTTCTTAACTTCTCCATACCGTCATAGTCTATGGTTCTGGCCTGCATTGTGACTGAAATCAAGAGCAGAAAGTTCACAGTGAGGGATTTACGATCAGAGAGAGAAAGAGCATTGAGAAGAGACATATGAAAGAGAAGGGGTTGGGGTGGACATAGCCGCTGTCCGGCTACAGGGCCAGAAACTCAGGAATTAGGGGCAAAAAGTAGCATCTGACTTCCAAAAGCATACACATTTTGCACAACCGCTATTAGCAGCAGGGGCAGATGTGTGGCTGTGGAAACAGCTTCATCTTACAGAGCATCTGCTCCCCACTGGGGCACACAAGTGAGGCATCAAGCTAACTCCAAAGCCTTTGTGTGTGCACTGACGGGGTTGGGGGCCAAGTGGTGACAGTCTGGGCAGGGTTAAAACTTTAATTTTGTGTTGACTCACTGCAACTGTATTGTCTGAAAATGTTTCCAAATACGATCTTTTATTTCAAGGGAAGACATTTGTGGAGCTAAAGAGAAATGCGACACATTAGGTAAGTTCTTTCATCAATTAAACTTAGCTTATTGATTATTTAGTGAAATATCTAAAGTTACATTTAAAGTTTCCCTGTTTTGTTTGAATGATTTTTGATGTGTGGTCTTGGTAAGTAACTGTCTCTTACTTCTTTGATTCTGGCTCTGAATTTTATAGACTAATAAGCACTAATATTTAGTTGTTACTAAATACCAAGTGCTATGCATGGCGTGATACTTAATGTCTTTTTGTGTGTGGGAGATAATACACAGTAACCCATAAGCCATCTTGAAGAGTGTAGTGTAGAGCCGTGAACCCGCCACCAGATGTGAATATGCCAGCTAGAACTTGGTTTCTCTTATCGCGGACCTGTGTCCAGCCCTCATTGTATGTCTCTGCCTTTTCTGATGAGGTGACCAATGCCAAGAATTTTAGCCTCGTCAATTTC
Source organism: Microtus obscurus (assembly GCA_963919715.1). Lineage (NCBI taxonomy): Eukaryota > Metazoa > Chordata > Mammalia > Rodentia > Cricetidae > Microtus > Microtus obscurus. The sequence continues at coordinate 5,974,744 of CAWTZC010002364.1, forward strand.
TTCAAACCTTTGCAATGCAACATTACCTATATAATGCTTCTCTAAACATGGCAGTGTTTACTTTCTTCATTTTTAACTTTGTATCTGTGGTTATTTCTTTCCACTTCTGCATAACATTTCAGGCATACTCTTAGACCAAAAGTCCTGTTAGGAAAGTGGAACTGATCACTTTTCTGTTGACTTCCTGGGTTGTTTATTGTGCTGCTGAGGGTAAGCATCCCTCATCTAAAATGATAATTTTTGAGGGCCCATGTAACATTTCAGAAGTTTCAAATCCTCAGGAGTTTTGAAGATTGGCCTTTCGATGCATTCTATGTAAATATCCCCAAATTTGAAAACCTTTGAAACTGAAGTACTGTGGTCCTACTAGTACAAATCATTTTTAAAGTGATCTCATCAACACGAGTCTCATACCCTTTGCCACTTTCAAACAGTCGTTATTACTTCTGCACATCAGACCCTTTGTGGGTTTTAAGACTTGCTAACCATTTGCTTCAGATGTTGTTAGTATGCATTTGTGGCCTGACAGGGCAATTTTATGGCCAGTTTTCTGATCACATAAAACATAAAGGCTTGCAAGTAAAGCATTCGTTTTAGAATGTGCACTTTTGAAGATGACACATAAAGTCAGGAGGTAAGGGAGTCAGTATTGCATTCTAAATCTCAGCTCAGCTCTGTGGGAACTCAGCTGTTGGTAGCTGGATAGTGCTGATCGGGGCTGGGATGAGGAAGAACATTATAGAGTATACATATATACATATACATATATATGCATTATAAAATACATTATGAATTAATTAGAAGCATGCATGTGGAAGCTTGGGTTTTAAGCTTTAGGATTTCTCTGTCATATTGATTCTAAAGAAAGGTCTTTTGGGGAAGACGTTGCCCAAGCAAGGCCTCTTGGCAAGAGATTCACAATGAGGGTAAGTCTTTCCTCGGCTAATGAACATCTCAGACTCAGATTTCTGGTTTAACGTTCAGTTCTTAAATGCCCAACACAACTTTATGATGGTTTGCAATCTACCTCCATGCCAGCATGACATTCAGGTTGTTAGCTTGTGAGTAAACACGGTGACCTATGGAGTCCTGCTTCTTCAGTACTAGTTCTTAAATATGTCATGAGAAGTTAGGTTCCATCCATAAGCTCTTGTGAAAAGAATCCTCACAGGCACGTAAATTTTAGAGGGTGGAATTAGAAGCTATAGTATTGAGTTTTATTTAAAAGCCCCAAATTGAACTTCAGCGATGGTGATGGAGTTGGGATTGTTATAATGAATTGCCATGAAATTTCTCACTCTCTCAGCTCGCAGGACTCTTTATAAGCTTGAATTGTCACTATTGTTGATGTCACACTAGGTCCCACCACTTCTGCCTTTCCACAGCATGTTTCTTTGCCTGTCACTCTTTGTATGGGAGAGAGAAGATTTTGCTCTTCCCATTGCCCAGTCAGGGATTACTGAGTGCTTGCAATGACCAGTCTATTGTAGCCATGCCTTTGTTGTAGCTGGCATATATTAAATGGCAAACACAATGTCAGACACTTACACTTTACTCGTGTGACTGTGTGGTGCTTGGGTACCTGTCTATTCCATGCTTTACTGTAGCTCTTGATTTCTTCTCGATTGTTCTAGTGGGTGGAACTCTGCCTGTCGTATTCCCCACACTAGACATTCTGCTCCCCCTTTTCCTATGTTTGCAGAAGGATATTGGCTCATTCTATTCTTTAAATTATTTTTTTGAATGAGAGAATCCAAAAGTTTACGAAACAACAAAAAACAAACAGAAATACCAAAACAAAACAACAAAAAAATCTCAATGCAAATTATTTAGTCTGTTTTTTTCATCTTTTGGCTTTAAATATTTAATATTTAAATATTCACTGTTATTAGGCAGTTCTGCATTTATTTTCAAGTCACAATGCCACCACCAGTGTTTTATATTTAGTTTCACATTGTGATTTTGGTGGCGCTTCCCCTTTGATGAGATACGCGTGTGTCGTCTTTTTAGGTTTAGCGGAGTTAGGCACCCTGTGTGATCCCCTGAGGAGCTGCTCCGTTAGTGAGGAGAACGGCCTGAGTGCCGCCTTCACCATCGCCCATGAGCTCGGGCACGTGTGAGTACCTTTCTTTACCTGAAGAATGTGCCTTCCGCTTGCCGTCATTCAGTCACAAGCACCTGTATTCCTTCATCAAATAGTGTAGTGTGGTTTTCATCTCCGATCCTTGAAAGGCTAGCTTTGTGGGTTTTATTTGTGATCTGTGTTAGGTCAGATGGCCACACAGACCAGCAGACTAATCAAAGATCTAGAGCATGGAGATTCTTTTATTCGCTTACTGCACTAGCTTACATGACAAGCACCCCTGACCTCTATTCCTTGTTATCCTATACATAACCAGGTACCACCCACTGCCATCTGGGAGAGCCTGCAAGGGCTCCTAGTTCACAACTCCCCAACAATACTTGAAAGACCAACTTGAATCTTGCTCTTGTTGCTCAGAGCCCTAGCGTAGGACACGGGTCCATGGGGTTTCTTATTCATGAAATGATACTCTTCAGAGCATTTCTGCAACTATTTAGAGTTCTCTTATTCTTGTTTTATAAAAACCCTGTCAGGGTTCTGTGCTCTAAGTACAGAGGCCATGATTTCCCATGACATGCTCAGTGTCCCCGTGAAAAGCTTGGAAGTCCTACCAATCATCTTCTGAGAAATAACTCGCAAAGTAGCCACAGGATAGGTCGTTACGTTCCTTGTTTATCACTAGTAAGGAATCGAGACTAGAGGTGCCCTGAGTATGACCACTTTTCTTTCCTGGCCATTGCGTTAGAATATCTGTAGACAGTAATTTGTAATGGGATAACTGAATTATCAGGTTCTGCTTTAATTCCTTTTTATTGCCTAGCTCCTGGTCACCAACATTTGTATATAAAGGGGGACAGGGGCGTGCGGGCATGAGGGGAGACCTACAGATTGCTGAGAAATTGCAGTGGTACCTCAGAAACACTTTTTCTGGTTTCCAAACCCGCGAATTAGTACACTATGAGGAAGAATTGAAAGCTGCCAACCAGTACACAGTGCAGGGAGTACTGGAAGCTGCTAACAAGTATATTATGCAGAGAATGTTGTTTGTTCGACAGTGGCTTTCTCTCTGAGGAACGTCGGTGTTTCTCAGATGTGGGTGAATAGTAAGGGTGATTTTCTCCTATGTTTGAGTCCATGAAGGCCAGTGTGTAGTCTCTCTCTGACCTGCTAGTTCTTTACCGTGTTCTTACTGTCAATATTTGGGTGCTCTTGGGGCGCGGTTTTATTGGTTGTCACTGACAGATCAGAAGCCCCAGGCTTCTGCTGATATCTGGTTAATATATAGAATAGCACTGAGCTGGAGATTAAATTCTTTGCATACGGGTCTAGACTGTAGTGTGTGGACATCTTGCCTAACGTGTGCACAACATCTCTTAGATGTCCAGGTTGAAACATGCAGGCATTTTAATGCGAATCTTATGTCCATATGTAGATGAGACAAATTCCAAATATTTTTATTGTTTAGACTTTGATGACAAATAAGCAAGATCAAAAATAATCAAAACTAGAATCTAGTATTTCTCAGAGAGTATGGCTCCAAATGTGAAATTTCACCTTATGTAAAGACTCAGAGTACAGAACCCGAAATAACTAGAATTATCTATATTTTTTTACACTGTACAGTTGTAGAAATATACGGGAATTGTTATTAATGTTGTATCCATTGTTGATAGCCTTAAGTGCTTGTTTGCATTTTTAGGTTTAATGTTCCACATGATGACAGTTATAAGTGTAAAGAAGCTGGGATTAAGCATCAGTATCATGTGATGGCCCCAACCCTTAATTACCACACGAGCCCTTGGACCTGGTCAGCTTGTAGTCGGAAGCACATCACAGAGTTTCTGGAGTAAGTCTGCATCCCTCTTCCTGTAGTTGATAAGTAACCATGCAGTAAATGAATGCATAAAGAATTTCCAAAACAAGGATATATATATGTATGAAATTTTACATATGCGTATATAAATTTTACTTGAGAACTTTTTATTATAGTTCAGTAATATAGGCACATGTCTTGCTTTTATTTATTTATTTTTTTGTAAAACAGGCTTCTTTATTGAGAGCAGCGAGTGTAAAAAAACATAAAACAAACAACAACAACAACAATAAAAGTATGAGGCAGGGGTGGCCCACCCACCCCAATTCCTCTAGGGTTCACCCAGACCTCCCTATGCCTACCCACCCAACGCTGCAGTTACATAATAAAGCTGCCCACGGTGCATACACAAAGGGCGGGCTAGATAAGTGTCAAAAGCCCCTGAACACTTCATCTGCCAGGCACTTGGCATGGGGCAAGGAGATAGGGGCACAGGTCTGGTTAGTGTGCACAAGTCCACAGTGGGGAGGACTCAACTGCTATGTCCTCCACAACCTGCTAGACCCCCACTTGGGACGTGTCTTGCTTTTTTATTTGGATTTTGTTTTGTCTTGAAAACCATTTGTGCGGAGATTTAATGGTCATCAGAACATATTCATGCATCCTTTGTTTTTCCAAGTGTCACTAAGTAAAGTAATATTTTGAGAGGTGTTTGAGTGACAGAAGTGTAAGGAGTCCCTTCAAGATGGGAATAGCTGAAATCAAAAGAAATTTGCTTCTGCAGCCCCAGAGATGGAGCCTGTAACCCAGTGTGTTCTCTCAAGGCTCTTTGTAGCGTTGAAAAGAGGCAGGCCTGGGTTTCCCAGCCTTACGCCTTTACCTTCTGCCAGTTTTCTTTGCTTTTCAGTTTCTGTTATCCAAATTGTGTCTCCAATGTGGTCACTAAGATTTACCAAGCTCCTTCCATAAAATATTTGTGCACAAATCCTTCTCAATATCTTTAATAGTTTATATTCTCCTCTTAGCATCGTTAATATTTCAGTTACCTCTCTTGATGGAAATTATGGAAAGAAACAGAACCATGCTTTAGAGTAGGTACTCCATGAATCGCCATCCTACCTTTGGCCCGTCACTGGCCAAAGCATCATGGAGCAGCATGTGACTGTATTCCAATACCAAACTATGAGATATATATCAGCCTTCTCAATGTAAGGAAGATGAGACCTGGCTCGGGTAGGTTGAAGAATTTGTTCACAACCACAATTCCTAGGTCATGAAGGAACTTAAATATAGCAAGCACCTGGAGCCAGGGAGCGAACTCCTTTCTTATTCCCTGAAAAGCCTCTAAACGTAGGGAAAGCATGAATATATTGAAATGCCTTTCTTTGCTGTTTAGATCAAGGATTATAATGCACCTTATTTTTATATTTTGACAGTTTGGATAATGCATTTGAGGCTAATGGGCACTAAAAGTGTGACATCAATTATATTGTGATAACTTGTCATTAAACAGTTCTTGTTTGCCATGCTGGGTATAGGGTCCAGGTTCTTATACATGCGGGCGTCAATGCTCTAACATTGAGCTCTATTCCCAGCCCACCCCTCATGCCACTGTATCTTCCGTGGGTGTGGGTGGGGATCCAGTGCAAAACAGGCATAGTTAAAATTCCTCTGCAATCTGATGATGTCATTATTTGTAAGAATTGTGCTTTGCTGGTGTGACTATAGTTGGTTTTTAAATAGTAGTAAGATGTGGACATTGTCCTTGCAAGTAACTACAGAAACCTGGTAGAGACACCAATGTATGCAAATGTGTTCACGTTGCTGTGTTCTCTGTCTGGTTCAGCACTGGCCATGGAGAATGCCTTCTTGACAAACCAAATGGAAGAGTCTATGACCTGTCTCCACAGCTTCCTGGCGCAGTGTATGACGTGAACAAGCAATGCGAGCTTATGTTTGGTCCCGGATCACAAGTGTGTCCCTACTTGGTAAGAAAATCTCTACCTTTTTGTTGGAAAACTGCCTGAAAGTTATGGTAAGGATGTCTTGCAAAATGCACATTTATTCTTGAATGAAAGAGGAATTAAATGATGTTTCATAGAAAGGGCCTAAAGTAACGAGAAACCAGAACTAATGGAGGAGTTGCTATGTGTCAGTGCTAAACTAGGTATTTCTGAATTGTCCTTGTTAACTCTCACAGATTCTGTGAAGTGTTCCTATTTGGACGATATAGCGACAGCTTAGCTATGTAATATAAAATTTAAAAATATACCTATTGGGAGGAAGAGGTTAAAATGTTGGTGCTTTAATATTGAGCTGTTTTAAGGACGTCACAAATAGAATACATGTCATTGTAAACACTTATCTTATTTCTAATTATGTGTTTGGCTGGGTGTCTGTGGGACTCTGCGTATGTGAGTAAAGTACCCATAGAGATCAGAGAGGATGTTGGATGTCCTAGAGCTGGAGTTACAGGAGGTTACAAACTGCCTGGTGTAGTTGCTGGGAACTGAACTCAAGTCTACTGAAAGAGCAGTAATTGCTCTTAACCACTGAGCCATCTCTCCAGCCTTACATGTCTGTTATACAGATGTAAATGCAAAACAATTATATTTGTGGCATAAGTTCAATTGTAATCAAAGTATTCTTCACAATTTATTTTGGCAATTGTTCATAGGTCACACACTTTAACTTTCCATGGAAATAAAGTCATCAAAACACTTATATCGGTTCTGTCATCATGATTTTGTTGTTGTTTTTTGGAGAAAGGATTTCTCTGTGTAACAGCCTCGGCTGTCCTGGAACTCGCTCTGTAGACCAGGCTGGCCTCTAAAGATCCACCTGACTCTGCCTCCTGAGTGCTGGGATTAAAGGCCTGTGCCAACACTGCCAGGCATTATTTTTTTTTTTAACTTAGGCATAAAGTTAGGATTTGGTTCACAGATCACAGTGTGTGCTGCCTGCGTGCCCCACTGTCTAAGCAGAATGCTCATTACATTTTCTTCACTTCTTTTCTTGAATTTGTCAAGCTGTTTCTGCCTTAGCAGAGTTTGATGACCTCTGGGACCAGGAATGCAGACTTAATTTACTTAAATAAACATACACACGTTGAGAGCCCCCACTCCGAAATGCTCCAAATCTCCAACTCCTTGAATGCCAGTTTGATAACATAGATAAAAACATCCCATGTTGACAGGTCACTATGAAAACTACTGGGAAAATTGCTCCCTGTTCTGTATGTGTATGATGTATAGAAAACACAAGTCAGTCTTGTGCTTAAACTTGGACTTCAATCCCAGAGTAGCTCACTGGTCATATTTAAAAACACCCAAAGTATAGATGAATTAAAATCTGAAAACTTGTGAGTTCAGCCATCTCAGATAATGGACTGGTCCACCTGCCTCCCCAGACAGCGGATCCTCATGTAGATACTGCCACGCAATGAAGGCTTATTGAGCTGATCAGAGAGGCTGCTGGATAGCGAGCAAGCGGGCAGAACTGCAGAGTGTATCCCACAGTGACTAATACACTCCCCACCTTGAGTTCATAGCCACAAATCTTAATCAGCTTTAAACACCCGTGGTGAAAAGGGGACCGTTTGCCTTAGTAGTTTACCTTAGAATTTCACTGTGATGGCAGCCATTCTTCTGGGCTGATTTGGACACCACATAAACTTTTCATTTGACTTTAGAAAAAAGAGGGATTATCTTGGGCACAGCTCCTATGACTCTGGAGTTTTCTTTCTGTGAAAACTTTAGAACCATTTGTTCATACACTGTAAGTATACACTATACTTCACAGACTAGTAAACGTTGGTCCTTTCCACAGTTATCCCGTGCACATCACTCAAACGTTCTGCCATTGCACATGGTGGGGAACCTGTGAGTAAAGTTCCACAACAAAAAGCCTCCAGAAAAATGTCTTACAAAAAAAACTTACTCATGTAACTGAATATTTCTACTACAGCTCATTGCTCTTACTATTTAATACATTAGTAAAATTTTCAATTGTTTTCAAAGTACGTCTAGCTTCAGCCATGAGCCAGGAAGCAGCTCAGATGGGTTTGGGCCACACAGATCTGGTCTGGATGTTGACAACTGCTCTGGCTCCCCTACCTGTTGTTACTCTGCAGAAACAATGCCGGCGCCTGTGGTGCACGAGTGCAGAAGGTGTCCACAAGGGCTGTCGCACACAGCACATGCCGCTGGCAGACGGGACAAGCTGTGGTCCTGGGATGGTAGGTTTTCTCAAAGGGTGAGTCCGGTACCCAGAGTGTCTGGAATGGGCAGCTGCTCTGCAGTGCACCGTTTCTCGTGATTTGCTGCTACCCATTGCGCAGCTAGTCAAGTTGATTTTATTGCTGTGTGTGTTGGATAGAGTATACTATCAACAGAATTAAATGGATAAATTTAATTTTGTTCCTATAACTAGTAGATGGGTTTTAAGTTATAGATAGTTATATGAGTAATTCCATGGGCATACATATTTTATTCTTATTATTAAAATAGATTAAAATGTCAGAATGCTAATATGTCAACAGGCCCCTCAATTACATAATGTTTTCACTGCATATATTTTCTTCCTTGAACTTTAATTGAACATAATTGAATGTGTTAACTGGTTTTCTCAAATCTTTAGTGATTCTAAATGCATTAAAATATCTTTTGCCCATGAATTAAGCATGTTGTGGTATAATTTGGAGTGAGGCTGTATGATAGCTCTAACTTTGTTCCCTCTCAGTATTGCGTTTGTTGTTTGTGGTCTTTAGTAACATCATATGAACTCTTGGGTTGTTTTCTCTAGTTCTATAAAGAATGATATATGAAGTTCAATGGGAATTGCACTAAATATGTAGATTATTTTTTGGTAACATAGCCATTTTTAACATATTACTTCTGCCAGTCTGGTGGCATGGAAGGTCTTTTCATTGTCTAGTGCCTTCTCTGACTTCCTTTTTCAAAATCCTGACATTTTTCATTGTAGAGATTTTTTTTTATCTCCTCAGTTAGGTTTATTCGTATGTTTGAGTTTTGTGTGTGTGTGCATGTGTGTGTGTGTGTGTGATTCTATGCAACAATTGTGATGACTACTTCATTATGAAAAACACTGCTTTTGGAGCTAATATAAATGGGATAGTTTCTATTTTAATCTTAAATATTCCTTCCTCTCCAGTGACAGTCTAAACTTCAAAAACAAGAGAAATAATTACATTCCTTTTGCATTCCTCCAGCCTTGGGTACCGGTAGACAGGGAATGCTTTTTCCAAGCCGGTATTAAATGTAGCTTCACTTCTAAACTGACATTTGCTGTACCTAATTGACAGCTCTTCTCTTGCTGCTGTTACGATGACGCTGATGCTTTAACTAGATGCACACAAGCCATTGCTCTTTGTGTGCTTCCTGTGTTCATAGCATTGCCACCGTGGGCTGTGTGTGACCAGAGACATGGAGACCCGTCCTGTGGATGGCGAATGGGGACCCTGGGGACCCTACAGCTCTTGCTCAAGGACGTGCGGAGGTGGAATTAAAAGCACAACCAGGCTCTGTGATCGCCCCGAGTATGTCTTTTTATTCACTGTAGATTAAGATTATCTCAAGGACCCGAAAGTAAAAGTCAGTTCCGTTCACTTCTAATACCGGAGGTCAGTCTGCAAGTTTCAGAGATTCGGAATCATTGTGGAATACTTTAAACCATACTGCTTTGTACCTTTGTAGATTCGGACTTAACCAAAATCAAACAAACAACAAAAATATAGATGAACTTTTATAATTTGCATGGAGACAGCTGTTTTCCTCCTTACTCTTCGTTTTCTGCTTCGGTGTGATTTAAGATGTGAATGGTGGTTCTGTCTTCATTTTACTGTGTTTCAAATGAAAGGCCCTAGGCCCCTCCTCCTGTGTTTTGACTCTGCTGCCCAGATGGGCCACTTGCTAGTTCTTTATTCTGTAATCTGACATGCCTCCTTTCCCTCCTCTGCTCCTGTTCTGGACGCCTCACTGTCTCAGCCGAGTAAGTGCCCAATCATCTCTCTTCATCCAACTCAAAGGCATGCTAAGATCCAGAGAGATTTTAAGTATTTCTATTTTATATGTAACAGGTCATGGGCCAGGTGACACACATATCAGTGAGCATTTTTAATGCACAGGAATACAATACACTCTGAATCAATCTTCAGGTCATTGAAATTTTGGGCGAGGTAAATTATATATCATTTTTACACTGAAAACTTCTGGGGTTTATTTCCAATAATAAATTGAATAAATTATTGCAGTGACAAGCATATACATACATACATACATACATATATACATGTATATATGTGTGTATATATATAGATATAGATATACACACACACCCCACTCAAGTATGACAACAATGGGTATGTCTCCCTTGTCACCTAAGTTTCTTTGTTGTCTGTACCTCACCAGACAACATTTTTTAGTTTGAAAACAAAGACCCACCATTAGTCCTTGCTAATCTTGTCAGAACTGAGACTTATTTCTGGTGTCCAGGTCTCAGGTCTACTTGAGAAGGGGTTGCTATTTTTCTAATTCGTTTGCCAGAAAACTGCTTAAAATCCCTTTGTGTATTATTTCTACTTCAACCTATAATGTTAGAAGAGCGTCAGTGGCCTTTCTGGTCCTGGAGGCAAATGGGCGGTTGTAGAAATAGATGACCACGGTGATGTTTTACTGATGCGCTTTAAAATGTAATGAATTTGACTAGGCCAAGAAACGGAGGAAGGTACTGTGTGGGCCGCAGGATGAAATTTCGATCATGTAACACTGATTCATGTCCAAAAGGCAAGCAAGACTTCCGCGAAAAGCAGTGCTCCGACTTTGATGGTAAACATGTCAACATCCACGGCCTCCCCGCTAATGTGAGGTGGCTGCCCAAGTACAGCGGGGGTAAGTAGCGCAATTGCTTCCGTAGGAAACCGTTTTGCCTTGTAGAAACGCGGAGCCTCATTGTTCTGCATCCGAAATGGGATTCTTCTTTCTGCAGTTGCCATAAAAGATCGCTGTAAACTCTATTGCCGGGTGGCTGGGACTACCAGCTTCTACCAGCTGAAGGACCGAGTGGCTGATGGTACACCCTGTGGGACCGAGACTAGTGACATCTGTGTCCAGGGCCTTTGTAGGGTAAGTAAACTTCATGTTTCTATTGGCGAACAATGTGTTTCTTCTACTTCTGTAACCAACGTTGTCTCTGTTTCTTCAGAGTTGTTTTATGGATGCATTAAAGTAGTCTTTGAGATCATGTTATCTCTAGGACTGTGGTTAACTTTGTATTGTCGTGGTATACACCTGTGTCCTGGTAGAGGAGGCCGAGGCAGGCCAGTCTGGTCTAGATAGCTGGATCTCCTGCCTCAAAAATAAAACCAAAGCAGCCTAAAATGCATAAGGTGGCTGATTTTGTTTTGCCAGTTGTATTTAGAGTCGGCATGAAGATGGGGTCACCTTCTTTAAAAGGTAGGAGAAAATGGACCCCAGGGTAGAAAAGTGCCTTTACTACTTCAGATGTGACCTCCAGTGGTGACAGGTAACCAGGATCTCCTCCCTTTCTCTAGTCCTGTGTGACTCTTATTTCTTCTGTTCAAACAGCAGTGTCAAGCGCTTGATATGAACAGATATTAGAGATAAGATTTCAGAGATGTAATAGCAGTGTTGAACACATGATATTAGAGATATGATTTTAGAGATGTAATGGCAGTGTTGAACACTTGATATGAACAATATTAGAGATAAGATTTTAGAGATGTAACAGCAGTATTGAACACTCGATATGAACAATAGTAGAGATAAGATTTTAGACATGTAATGGCAGTGTTGAGTACTTGATATGAACAGATATTAGAGATAAGATTTTAGACATGTAAGGAAGTAAGTGCTCAGGTTGGAATTGGGACCAGGAAGATATTTGATGTGTAATTTTCATCTGAACTCCTTAGAGATTCAGATATTATTTTGAAGTGGAAGAAGCGGTGATGTTTGCTTTGCACTTTATATTATAGTATTTTTTAGAAGGATCTTGGTTAGAAGACGGGAGGCAGGACCACCAGCAGGCTTCTCCATAAATGAAAGAGGCATGCATGGAAACACATATGCTTCAGATGGTTGGCGATCTGGGGAAGGCAGGTGGAGTCTGAGCATCAAAACAGCGAATGCTGTCCAGACAGCAAGTGCGCTGCTGTGATGCCATTTCTTTGATTGAAGGGGAGCTTAAGATGTCTAATTACATCTCCTTGTAGCCAGGCATTTGTTGCCTAAGTGATAATAGTCTGCACCCAAAGGCCTTAGGAGATGTTCAAAGACACTTAACTTACATTTTAGAAATACATTAAATAGTACAAAAAGATTACTCTATGGCCCCAAAACCATATGTCATATTTAAACAAGCAACACAGCCAAATGAAATGAAGCAAAACATGACAAAGATGATCTGAATGTCTAGATGCATTTGGCGTTCATAAAATACGTGGGTAAATCTTCATCCTGGAAATATTTGCCTCTTGTATCAAAAACATACATATGGCAGGGGGATGGGATGGCTCCACGGGTAGGACATTTGCTGCTAAGCCTAATAACTGGAGTTCTGCTCCTGGAGTCCACGAGATGGAAGGAAAGAACCAGCTCCCCCCCACCCACCATGCTCTGGTACACACTCCCTGCCCCACCATCCCACTACGTAAATACTAGTGGAGAACCCAGTCCAGGTGGAGAACCCAGTCCAGGTGGCATGTGAACCTTTCTCATTGGGTTACCCAGCTTAGAGGTCTAGTCCATAAAGGTAACAGCCGTGTCATGTGCAGAGAGCGACTGGAAAAAGGGACTGTACTTTTCTCTGAAATGTCTAGGGCAATCCTTTAGTAGACACTTTGCTGATGATTAAACTGGGAGAGATTCATTCAAATGTTTGTTTGGAACATGCTTTATTTCCAGTGTTCTGAGGCCACGATATTTTTTAGAAAACATACAAACAACACCTTCTTTTTTGACTATTCTAATGTGGTTCTTATCCCAATGAGTCTTTTTGAGTTATCTCTCTTTAAAGGTTTTCTTTTAAAAAAAAAACGTTATTTTGTGTATCAATGGTTTGCCTGCTTGTATGTATGTATGTATGTATGTATACCACATGTATTTGTTCCCTGTGGAAGCCAGAAAAGGGTGTCAGATCCCCTAGAACTAGAGTTATAAATGGTTGTGGGTGCTGGGAATCAAACCCAGGTCCTCCAGAAGAGCAGCCAGTGCTCTTGCCTGATAAATCATCTCTATAACCCTAATTTATGGTTTTCAAATGATTTTGGAATATAGGAATCTGTCTGTCGAATTCAAGTTATTACCCAAAGATATTAATTTAAAAAATTCTGTAAACCCTTTAAACACACTGCTTCCTAGACCCTGTGAACACAGTTCACATGCCACTGCCCACCTGGTTTGGTAGATGCTCAGAGAGACTCCTCTTGCAGCAAACCCCTGCTAACTGAAATCATCTTTTGAAGAGAACCTTGTATACTTTAAAGCGCTGTGCACATAAGTAGTCACTTTGACGCTATGAATCATGATGATTGTGTTTTGAAGCAAGCTGGCTGTGATCATGTGTTAAACTCCAAGGCCAAGAGAGACAAATGTGGAGTGTGTGGTGGAGATAACTCTTCATGCCAGACTCTGGCGGGCGTCTTCAACAGTGCCCATTATGGTAAGCTGTGTGGACTAGCCTCCAATTTCCCCTTTTCTCTGAGTTAGCGCTCTAGTGTACAATCTCTGTTGTACAGCAGAAATGCTTTGTTATATTCCTCTGAAGTCTGAGTCCTCAGTCCAGAACCATTGTCAGTGAAAATCTCCAAATGTAAAGAATAAGTCTTGAGTCGGGAATGTTATTTGAATTAAGAATTCACTTCCCCAAGACAAACTTGATTCTATGTTTTGTTGTCTCTGTTTTTGACATGAGGTCCAGTGTATCCCAGACAGGTCTAGAACTTACAACCTCTCGCTCTTGACTTCTCAGGTGCTGAGACTGCAGGCATGCACCATGCCCGGCTCGTGCTGGACTGGGGCCAAACTTAGGACTTCTTGCATGTTCAGCCAGTTCAGAACTGAGACAATCCCTAACCCTGAATCTAATTTTTAATAAAACAATTGGATGCATTAATGAAAATCAAACAGTAATCCAGTAGTATTTGACCATATTGTGTGCATTTTCTCCAAATTTTGGAAACCTTTTCATGATGTTTCTTTTAAGTTAGAATGTGTATATTTATGACTTTTCTGGGAAACTTGCTTTTAATGATTTTAATACTTGAAACCCTTCCTTCTTTCCTCTCTCCCTTCCCCCTTCCCTCATTCCCTCCCTTCCTCTTTCCTTCTCTCCCCCCCCCCCCCCTTTTCCCTTCTCTCTGCAAGGAAATGCCTGGTCTATGTGTTGTGTTTGTTTTTACTGCTGTATTGAAAATGTTGACTGAAAGTAAAGGGTGAAATTTTTAACCTAAATGTTGGCTCATAATTGCCACCTCACTGATTTCCCAAGCAGCATGTGTGATATAGTTCCAGTGGGAACTTGGCAATGATTTTAATTTTATTTGAAGCTGTTTTAAGGCCACCTCCGACATTTTGAATTCTAAACTTTCCTCGGGAAATTCTCCCTCTTTTAATATTGTTACAGAAGACTTTAAAACTTCCCTTGTACAGTAAAAACTTAATTCCTACAGTATTATTTTTCAGCATTAAAGTATGTTCATATGGTTGATCTTAAGATGCTGCTGGTAACTATTCCGATGAAAGGGTATAACATAAGACTCCATTTTTAAATTTTTATCTATATGAGAAACAAAGAGCATTTCATATTTTAATGAACTGGAGATGGGCTTGTGTGTTCCCAACATGTTCTTTTGCTCTTTGTTACTGATCATTTCATGTGAGTTACATTCTTGGATTCCCTTGGGTAACCATAACACAGGCTTGTGATTGACCACAGTGACAAGAAAATATTTCACAGTACAAAACCACATATATCAAGTTAGAACTGAAAACCTAACCTGGAGAAAACTGTGTTCCTCGTTCCCATACCCATGGGAAACCTTGAGCAAACCATTTGCAGGGTAGGGAAAAAAATTTACCACATCTGCCCCCTGGTGGCTACCTCCATTCTGGCATCTTTTTGGTACAATGAGCCCTTGCTTGCATCAAGGTACTGGAGACTCAGGGAAAAAGTTGATGAGGCTGTTTTATGGTGAGAGTTGTCCGGATTAAAATTAATCTTGGAAATTATAAGACAGAGTATACATAAAGTAGTCAAACTGTCACCTTTATGCTTAAGTTGAGACGCTTTAATGCTCACCTTACTAGACCTGGATGGAGGTGGGTGGTCCATGGACTTCCCACAGGGCAGGGAACCCTGATAGCTCTTTGGGCTGAAGAGGGAGGGGGACTTGACTGGGGGAGGGGGAGGGAAATGGGAGGCTGCGGTGGGGAAAAGACAGAAATCTTAAATAAATAAATAAATAAATTAAAAAGAAAAAAAATTAAGTTAGGTTGCTCCAAAAGCTTAGAGGCACCATCATCTTTATGTAATCATGGGACAGTATTTTCAAATTTAATGCATAAAAAATTACAGCTCTTATTCATGTACTAAACTGATGGAATTAATTTTTTTAAAAAAGAGACAAGGAAAATCCTGGGATAACATCTCTAGAGCATGCTAAGTCCTGTGCTTTCCCGAGGGATCTAGCTAGCTAGCTATGAGAGTATTTTTCGGAATAATGTCAGGAAGAGTTTTTTCTTTTTATTTAATGTGTATTTTATACTGCATTTCCTCTTCAAACAGTGCCAATATCATGGAATTTGATTCAATAAACTACAGTTATTACTTTCATCCTGCTTCAGTAAACTTTATTTTTCTTGTAACAGATATTGGTAGACTTTAAAAACTAATGTAAAGTTTGGGTGTAAATATGGAGAGTCTAGTTTGAGGTGCAAACTAAAAGCTTAATAAAGAAAATAAATTTTCTATTACTGTTTCTCAATATAAAATCTGTTGCCACTCAGTCTTCCTAAACATCATGTCAGTGGCCAATTATATTGATAGCCCTAGATTTGTGAATAGCATTTGAAATCCTGGACTAAAATGTGTGGGCTAAAGGTAAACATTTTCTATACTCAGAATTTCAGTAAAACGAATTAGGAACTGTTGGACTTTAAGAATCTCGAGGTTGGAACTGAAGAGATGGCTCAGAAATCCTTGCTACTCTTGCAGAAGACCCGAGTTCAGTTCTCAGGACCCACATCAGGTGGCTCCCAACTGCCTTAGCCCCAGCTCCAGATATTTGAAACCCTCTTCTGGTCTCTGCAAACACCCCCATCCCACCCACACAGATACAAACATATACAATAATAAATATAAAATCCTAAGATTCTGGACCTCAAGGTCAGTGTATTTGGGTGGTTGCCTTTATTCACTCTTGCATAGTGTTTAGTGTCAGTTCAGATGGAAAATCACAAGCCGCTTCGTCACATTTTAAAGGCTAGGAAGAAATGAAAAGTGTGGCTGTGCCCTTCCAGTCTTGCAGGCACTTGGTGGTAATAGTTGGTGAAATGTCTGTGTTTATAAAATTTACATGTCTGAAATTCTATTGCAGGATACAACGTTGTCGTCAAGATTCCTGCAGGGGCAACAAACATTGAGATCCTTCAGCACAGCTATTCGGGAAGACCCGAAGATGACAACTACCTTGGTAAACATGTAGTAAGCAGCAGCTGGTGTGTGGTTTGTGTGTAATTTCTCAGACGTCTGCGGTTGATGGAGCTTTTTCTACACCTACAGACATAATGTTCTTCTTAAGCTACACAAAATAAACCCCATTCGAAGGAAAAAGGAAATAATGGAAAAATTAGTTTTTGTTTTCCATTATAGTATTTTAGGTAACTAAAGTTGGTATTCAGTTACAGTTGTGTGTGTATTCAGAGTAAAATTCTAGTCTTTCTGACGCTCACTGTAGCACTCTTGACTTTCCGTAAGAGATTTTTTTACCACGTGGCGAAAGTACTTGAATGCAGTTTTATTTCAAGTTCTATCAATAACTAACCTCATATTTTGAGATGTCACTGAATGTAGTCATTGTGTATTTCTCAATTATAGATATATTTTTGTTATCTTTTAAAAATATCTTTCAGATTTGGAGAATTCTGCTTAGATAGAAATATGTGAAGGTATTTACAAAGATTTTTCTCCCGACAATGAGCCAATTCCTGAATTTTCTAATTCCTCCAACTGGTGATATGTAGATGAGGAGGCAATTTTTCTGCTTCAAATTAATTTGATTTAAATATTGTCTCATGTAACTAATACATACAACTATCCATATGACTTTGTTATGAGCAGTTGATGTCAGAAAGAATATGTGACATTATCGAGTCAAGTATACAGGGGAGAGCTCTTTATAGGTTCAGGATTTCTTTGGTGTGAAAATTTAGACTTTTACAATAACAAGCAGCTGGACTTGTCCACACAAGTGTAAATGCTAAATTCCGTTGAACTCTTCACTTAAGAGTGATAGACTTCATGCTGTGTCACTTTGATTGCAATGAATGCAAAACATTTCCCGAAGAGAACTGAATGCAAAGGTCTTGCTTTACTGTCCTGTTGTATTTAATTGGTATTGTTTTTCTCTTACTTAAACATATTGCCTTGGCTTGTAGCCAGAGATGTGTGCTGCTAAATGTAGATAAATAATCAACCTGGCCATATCTTCCTGGGAATGGTCCATGGGTTCTCCCCAAATTTACAAGCCAGAAATGTTCTAGCAAAGAAAGGGCTGTGCACACAGTAACGTGGAGACTTGAGTCTGACTTATAAAGAAAGTGCTGTGCACGCAATAGCGTGGATACTTGATCTAACTTATAAAGCAAGTGCTGTCTGTGCACACAATAGCATGGAGACTTGAGTCTGACTTAGAAAGAAAATGCTATCTGTGCACACAGTAACATGGAGACTTGAATCTAACTTACAACGAGGAAAATAAACAAATGAGTCACTGGAAGATTTTTTTTAAAAGAATTTATTGTTTGAGAGTTTCATGTCACCAAAAGTCCCTTCAATAGGCACATGGACACTGTCATTAGAGAAAGCTCATCTCCTCACACATAGGAGTTTCGGTTCCACGGGACAAGTGTAAAGCTTGGTTTGTTCTTTAGTGTCATCTGCACAGTTCCTTCGGCTGTCAGCATCAGTAACCTGTGTGCATTGGGTGAGGCCCGATGCCAACTCCTTATTTTCTTCAAGATTCCTTTTCAGTTCTCACGAAAATTTTAACTCAAGTAAAAAAAAAATCAAGAGAGACACACTTGGTTAATATAGGGTTTATTATTATAAAATACAGAGTGTTCTAGGGTCCTGCGAATTAAGCATAAAAAGGTGAATCTTATATGATTTATGTACTTCTACAAATACTTTCCCGATCTGATTGTGGCTAATTGCCTGGTGTGGTTGAAAGTTTTATTAGCTCTGATGCGTAGCTGAAGAGACTGATGCAGAGGCTTGTGTGAGACCACATGGCAATCAATGGGAGTTCCTCTACTGCACTGCTATGGATTTCCTGTAACTCCATGTATATTCATTTATAATCTATTTACATATACAGATATGAAACAAGACCAGGCTACTAGTATATCCCATATAATAACATATTCTAGTATAGTATAATAATATATTATCATTTGTAATAACATATAATAATATATTCTAGTCCTGTTTCATATCTGTATATGTTTATAGTATATATGTGGATATATACAAGTGTACATGTATGACAGGCATCTTAGTTACTTTGTTGCTGTGATAAGAATACCTGGACAGAAGAAATGAAAGAGAAGCATGTTAGTTTGGGCTTACATTTCAGGAGTATAATCCGTCATGGAGAGAAGGTCCTGGCAGCTGGTGACCGTCCAGCCACAGTCGGGGGCAGAGGATGACGGCTGCTTGTGCTCAGAGCTAGCCTTCTCCTTCTTGTGCAGATTGGATCTGAGTCCAGGGAACGGCGCTGCTCAGTGTCAGGGAATTCTAACCTCAGTAAGCCTAATCAAGATGACCTTTCACAGACCTGGCTAGTGCCTTACCTAATCCAGATGGTCCCTCTCGGGAAGCTGGCCTTCTAGGTGATTCTAGATACGATCAAGTTGATAATATTAACCATCACTGGGCTTGCGTCAATTCCAATAGGAAAGAGAACAGAAAGGGGTGTGAACCTGAAGGAAGGTAGGGATGTTATTTTGAAAACAGTCACATGTATCAGTGGCGATCAAGAGCCTCTTTGTGAACAACTGTGGGCATTTCTGTGAGGGATGGTGAACACCACTAGTGTTTTAAGATACTGTTCTGATCTCAACTCAGTGGTCACACAGATGGCCCTGGCTGAATGGACCATGAAACCAACCCAAAAGTCATGAACCAGGCCAAAGGACTAGTAGACAGGAGTGAGAGGGGGTAGCTTGGGAGGGCAGAGGCAGGGCGAGTAGACAGCATGCATCGTGTCCGCGTACGAAATTGCCAAAGGGCTAACTTACTTCATTTAGAAATTTGGCCTTGAACGTTTAAGGCTTTGCACATTTGTTCCCAATGAGCATAAATGACCTGCAGATGGGCTGTCCTATGTTCTCTAATGACTGATTGGTGGGTGCTCCAGTTCCTCCCACTTCTCTTGTCCTGTGTCCTTCCTGTTTGGTGCCTCTGAGAATACAACAGCGTAGGGCGAATCTGTCTTAATATATTTGGCTGCTTTGTTGAAGTTTTCTTATTCGCAGGTTAGAGACCATGGTGTAGTAAAGTAGTTTATTTCCTTAGCATCGATTTGTATTTACTTTCTTTAGATTCAGGTATAGAAGTTGAGTTTAAAAGTGAGGAAAGTTAACTCCATCCTGTTTGCCCGGTCTACATTTCATGAGCTGTATTACATTGTTTTACAGCGTTATCTGACACGCACGGGAACTTTCTTCTGAATGGAAATTTTGTTGTAAGTATGGCAAAGAAAGAAATCAACGTCCAGGGAGCTATCTTCGAATACAGTGGATCCAACAACTCGATTGAAAGAATTAATAGCACTGACCGGCTGGAAGCGGAGCTCGTTCTACAGGTAACGGCTTGTAGGCAGCGGCGAGACTTGGTCGTGGTCTTATTAGAATACTAGTTAAGTGCTTAACATAGTTAGCTGTAAAAGCAATGTCTTAAGAGTATGTCTTTATAAATTAATTGTGTGTTCCTCTGTATTTTTATTGAGGTGCTATGCGTAGGTAACTTATACAACCCTGACGTGCGCTATTCCTTCAACATCCCCATTGAGGAGAGGAGTGACCTGTTCTCCTGGGATCCATATGGGCCATGGCAAGACTGTCCCAAAATGTGCCAAGGTACCCTGGCCTTAAATAAGAGACCCAAGCTGATGCATGCTGGTATTGTTTGGTTCCTCTTAAGTCTGGCTGGCTAATGAGTCTTTCCATAGATGGAGCATTCAGACCTGTATAGTGCCCTGTCTGCCCGCCTCCATCTTGCTCTCTCATGACTCTCCCATCAACGCTGCTGTCTTCACTGTTCTTCACTGTCTGTCTTCTCCTCTCCCTGTAGCTTTCCAGGGTAGTACCAACCCCCCGCCCCAGTCGCTCCCCTCCACAGAGTTTGTTTTTAAGACTCCATCTGTCTCTTACTGTTGTAAGGTCAAACATTCATTTTATTTCCCTTGCTTGGACATGAGAAGATACATTTGTACCATGGCGTGCAAAGGGGAAAAGAGCAAAGCAGGAAGAGAGATAGCAGAGGGGATGATGGAAACAGTGGAGTCATGTAGTCTGTAATAGTGGGTGGTTTGTGATATAACGCTATGTTCAGTGCAGGCAATATTTATTGAGGGACTGTTTTGGCTCAGGTTGTCATATTTGTTTATTTATTTATTGAGATGGTTTCTCTGTAGCTTTGGAGCTTGTCCTGGAAACTAGCTCTTGTAGACCAGACTGGCCTTGAACTCACAGAGATCAGCCTGCCCCTGCTTCCTGAGTGCTGGGATTAAAGGCGTGCACCATCATTTCCCGGCCGGCTCAGGTTATTATTAAGAGCTAAATTTTGTACTCCGATATAGCCCTTCATGTATAGGATCTTCATGTAAATGCAGTGGCATGGCTATTCAAGGAGATTCCTCAGATAAGGCGGTAGGAGTTTTAGTATGGACACTGAAGCGTAGAGTTTATATAGACTGGAATATGAAGGGTTTCAGGGGACTAGAGGGAAGAGGCCTAGAACAAAGTGTGAATGAGTAAAGGTGGGTGGCCAAAGGCATTGCCAGTTTCCAGGGCCCTCGGGCATTGGTCCTTGACAACAATGCACGTCCACTGGGGCTTCCTCGGCTGCCCGCATGGGTTCCCTGATGTGGTGTTCTTTCTTGTCGTTTTCCTGGGAATTATGTCAATCTTTTTGGAAATAGATTCTTGAATTTTTTTATGATTTTCTCACCAGTTTTTTTTTTCCTAACATTTGTATTGCTTGAAGGCAAAACCTCTTAAATTAGAACCTTATAGTGTCTTGTCTTTTGGCCTCCTTGCTTGGTAGCTTTAGGCATGTTTGCTTCCTTGATTCTCTTGTGTTTTGAGCCTTCCTGAACTCTCTGTTAATGCTTTTTAATATTTAAGAACTAAAATCACTTCCCCATGAATCAGTGGGAGAAGACCATTCTTTCTTGGAGAACAGCGCACCAATAAAGAAAAATCTACTGTCTTCCACGGTCATGGTCACATGAGGGGAAGATGAAATTGTTCTGGATCCAGGAGGTACAGAGAGTGCAGTGAGCTGGGAGGTCACCCCGTATGAGAGTGTCTTCCTTCATCAACCCGTTTCTGTCAAGGGTGACCTAGCTTTTCTGTGCTGTGTCTTCGGGTTCCTCTTCTCTAGCGCTGTGCTGTCCAGTATGGCAGCCACCAGCCATGTGTGGCCAGTTCGTATCCATGTGCTCCATGCGTGAACTGCCCACTGGATCTTGAAGATTAAAAAGGAAAGAAGAAATTCAAAGTATATTTTAATAATTTGTATATTAGTATGTTCAAATAATCAGAGTTTATATGCTTAGGTTTAAATATGAGCATCATTAAGATTAATTTTGCTAGTATCATTTTGTTTTATTATAGTTAGAGGAAGTACAAAATGACACTCGTGACTCACGGGCTACACTGGTGACTGTTGTTCCAATATAACTTTTCATCTATTCTTTGTTTTCCACCGCTCATACATTCACAAGGTTGACTTCTTCCTCCTTGGCTCCGATAATGGCTTTTATCCTTTGCTTTTCTTCTTCACAATTTCCTCTTCCCTTCTGTTTTCTTTCCTTTCTTTTCTTTTGCTCCTTTACAGATAGCTTCTACAAAACCATTTCCATTTATTTTAAAAAGGGCTTAGAAGAGATTTGAGATAAATACATGTTCGTGTTTAGCTAACTGGGAGTTCAAAGTTGAGCGTTCACAAAGCAGAAATTTGATCATGTCACGGACTGCTTGGACTCTGAAGAGGATGCGGATTCACGGTGCCCTGACTCTGGGCACCAGTTGCTTTGGCTGTGGCTGTGCTGTAGAGAAACAGCTGCCCTATCTGCATGGGGTGAGCTGAGGACATTGTTGACCAGTCTAAACTTTGGGCTTCATTGCCGTGTCCTGCTCTGTGTAGCTAAGATCTTCATCCACGTCACAGAAACAACAGCAGACCTTACTTTTGGAGTAGCTTCAGTCCCAGCAAACAGTGGACGTACAGAAAGAACAGGATAGCCCTGTCTCCCCACCCCGTCCCCTCCCTCTTCCTCCCTGCCACTCTGCTATGAGTGTTTGCATCTTTCGACACGTGTGTCTAGCTGACAGGCTAGTTCTGATCCTTAATGACCAGCTGATGCCTGCAGTGTGCACGAGAGCTCGTTCTTCTTGCTGTGAATTCTGTGAATGTTGGCGAATAAACGGTGATGTGTTTCCACATTCCACTGTCACACAGAGGGATTTCATAGCCCTTACCCATCCCCAGGCCTTGCCTCTCCTGTCCTGCAAAGCCTGTGGAACTACTAATCTTTGGGTTTCTTGTAGTCAGCTTTCTCATTCCTGAGTCCAGTCTGAAAGGTCGGCCCCACATGGTCAGTGCTGTTCTGGAGGAGAGAGAAAGAATGAGCGCTGGTGGGAACTGTTACAGGCCGTCTCCCCTCCAGTCAGTTCACCTAAGTGTCATGTCACCTGACATGCAGGTTGTCATAACACTAAAGGAGTACACATGGGGAAGCAATCCATGGGGACAATGATTTAGAAATAATACATCATTTGTGCTGGCCCCAGCCCTGCCTTCCAGTCCTCACTGTTGCACTTACCCCCTTACCTGCCCCATCTTCCTTTTGGCCTCCCTATTAACCAAAAGTCCTCCCCAGCCATCGAGGATTCAGCTTAGAAAAAGGAACTCCTGACAACACTGATGTCCTAGTGACCTGGGAATAATACCAAACATTTCTGCTTTCCTACCTGAATCATGTAGGCTCGTTTTTATGATCATGGAACACCTATTTGTATAGACTTCTCTTTAATTTTTAATTTTCATTTCACTCTGGCTAAGGTCTTCATAGGAGGAAAATTGTCTGCATTCGTAAGAGTGACCGTGCAGTCGTGCCCGATCAAAGTTGTGGCCACTTGCCGCTGCCCTTGCTTGTGACGGAAAAGTGCAACGCAGACTGTGAACTCAGGTAAAGAGAACTGGTGTGTAACGGAGATGGACTCATCACTAGATAAGGTGTGCTGCACAGTGCCTCCCACGGAGCCAGCGGTCAGTAACATCTGCCCTCTGCCTTGTCATTTAGAAAATGTCAGGCTCACTAATTCGTGTTCATGCTCAGTATTTCATGTGACCTTTGAATTAATAGTATTAGTGAAATACCCATGTGTAGGCCTCCAATTTTGTGTACAATAGGGATAATTTAGTCTGTAAGGTAAATTCAGAAAAATTCTAATCTGGAAGTCCGTGGTTTCAAGATTTGAAATATTAGGTCCATGTAGCGTGACTTTGTAATACCCACTGAAATTAGGACCCAATAAGTAATATTTGAGAATGAAAAATATATAGGTTGAGTTCCCTGGTACATTGGAATTGAACTAATATATTAATATTCCTAAGAGAAGTGTAAGCAAGTTGGTACTTCTACCCCAAATTCTAAATTTCTTAAGGGTTTGTGTGTGAGTGTGTAGGCATGTGTGGGTAACAGGTTAACAAATTGATAAAAGCTAAAACAATGATTCAAAAACCCCATATTCCTATTAAATTTACATTGTGGTGGTGATGTTTAATATTCAGAGATAGCCAAATCTCTTCTTCGCACGTGAAGCTTGGGTATTTGAATGTACTGTTGTGTCGTACGAAGGCACATGAAAAATTCGTGGGAATGGCTAGTGGAGTTGCACGGAGCACAGTGGGGTCCTTTCGGGAAAGGAGGTCTCTGCCTCATGCTTCCTTACACTGGGGTATGAATATTCTGTGATAAACTCTAGACTACCATTGGGATAATTTGGCCAGAGTTACTATTTTTATTTCATGAAAAATATTTGTTCACAAATATTTCTAAATAGAAAATGCAGGAGTTAACCAGAGGTTGTGCTATATGTTACAAGAAAACGATTTTGCCAGCTTTCAAAGCCTGTATATAAATTGCTGTGGTAACATTCCCAGCCTCCAACCCCCATTCATGTAACAAGCTTTGGCCTGGGAGTCAGTGTATCCCATGGAGTCTTTAGTGAGTGCCAGTCTTGATCAACATCATATGCTCTCAAGAAAACTTGCAGTTCTAGGACACACCTCCAAAGTTGCCACCAGCTGTTCGAGTGACACCTAAAACAGTGTTTACACACACACACACACACACACATACATATTATATATAGTACATATATAGCTTTAGAACAACTAAGATTTCATTTGGAAGATTGTAAAATCTCTCTTTCTCCCCTGCCCCACTCTCTCTCTCTCTCTCTCTCTCTCTCTCTCTCTCTCTCAAACACACACACACACACACACACACACACATGTTTAAACCATTGGAACCCAATCTCTGAGCCTCATTTTCCAATACAAGAACTTTTCTTTTTATTTTCATAAAACACGTTTTAATTCATTGGACATGATATTCTTATTTTTCTAAGCTTTTGTATTTTTCAGAAAGCTGCTTATGAACCCTACAGTTTTTTCATCTTCCCTTGCACTCTGTTTATCAGTATAGAGCGCAGAGCATTTCATAAGCTGACTACATCTGAAAACACACCTTGAGGTCAACATTCCTGGGCAGAGCCAATACTGACTACCCATCTCACTCTGCTCTCTGAGTCCTGGAAAGACAGCAAACTACACAGAACCCCACTGCCGACGCCCCACTTTTAGGGCTGAGCCACCCTCCTCGAATAACACAGATCACTACAGATCCGCAAACACACACTCTGACACTTTTTCTATCATTCAGCTTGAGACTAGACAGCATCTTCATTGACCCAGCAGCTCCCAGGTCCTAGGAACGCCACACTTTGAAATAACAGACTCGGGTCAAAGCAAGCAAGCAAATCAACAAGCAAAAAACCTTTCTGAGATACTGTCTCACTATGTAGCCCAGGCTATCCCTGAACTTGCAGACCTCCTGCTTGGCCTTCCAGGTGCAAAGTGTTATGAAAATGATTAGAAACCCAGGTAACTACTTGTAGTACTCAAACTGTTTGATAACTCAGCGTGGACATTTGATTCAATGTGGTTTTATTTTAAAATTTGCAAAGCTGACGGAGCGATCTGAGTTTTTGTTAAAAGAAAGCAGTTTTCACAGTTTATAGTCATCTTTTAGCTTTTGTTGAATAATAACAGGAAAGGAAGTGTCTGTTCAAGATCATCCTCACTTCTGGATGCTAAGCCAGGCTCCTGGCATCCTGTGGTAAAGTCACTCACTTCCTGGTCAGGTTCATAGCCAGCCCTCTGGCTGCAGGGGGCCAGCTCTCCTGCAGAGAATACAACAAAAGGCTCAATACGAGAACTTTTCATACCTAATTCAATGATTTATCAAATAATTTCTAGTGAATTATCCATAAGCTCTTAAAAGTTCTAAAAATTGAATTATGCCCAAGCCCCTGAATTTGTTTTAAATTAATATCCATAAGCCCTGCTCCTAAATGTAGCAACATCTTCTCTAGGTGGCATATCACCGGCAAAAGTGAATGCTCAGCCCAGTGTGGCCAAGGCTACAGGACCCTCGACGTTCACTGCATGAAGTATTCCATTCATCAAGGACAGACTGTTCCGGTAGAAGACCACTACTGTGGCGACCAGCTCAAGCCCCCGATCCGAGAGCCGTGCCATGGCAGCTGTGTTTTAGCGAGGTGGCATTATTCGGAATGGTCCCAGGTAAAACAAAAACGCCTCTCTTTTTACCAGCTAAATGTTTCTATTTCTCTAAAAGTGTATCTTGGTTAAAAAATTTTTTTTTCCTGTTTCTAAACGCCACTGATTTTGTTTTGTTTTTAATTAGTGTTCTCGGAGTTGTGGAGGTGGGGAGAAGACTCGAGAGTCCTACTGTGTAAATGGCTTTGGCCACCGCCTTGATGACCTACAGTGCCAAGTGCTTCCGCGGGTGATGCTTGGGAATTGCAATGAGTTTCCTTGCCCCAGCTGGGTTACTAGTGAGTGGAGTGAGGTAACACTGAACACGTGCCTTAGAAAAACTGCTGTCATGTCTTGCTAGGGAAAATCACAGTCCAAGACTGTAAGATTCAAATGTGTTTATCCTAAAAGCAGTTTTTAAAAAGTAAAACCACCTAATTCTTCTACTATTTGTAATTATCAAATGCCAGCGGTGACATTTGCTGAGATTTAGTCTCTAACCAACTTCATAAAAAGCAAGCATTACTTCCTCAAAGGCTAGCTTTGGGTTTCTCTTGCTAGAACAAATGGATATTTTAATGGAACTTTGATGCATTTATTTCTTATTTTTTATCAGTAAAAACTGGGGAGTCACGTATCTGGGTAAGAACCTGAATGATCAGGTGGAAAAGCAACCAGTGACCTCTGTCCAAAAGGGCTGAGGCCCTCTCTATGGCCTCTCTATGGCCTTACTACTCCCAATCTGTCCTCAGTCCTTCAAAACCTCTATGGTTAACTTTGATCAGCTAGTGGCTAGCTCTGCCCTCTGAGTCAAAGCAAGATTTATGGTTGTAATACCGTCAAAACATCACACAGCAGGGCCTAAGTGGCAGATGTCGTGCCGCTGGTTTATCCAGTGAATGGCTCTTGAGGAGTAGGGGGGAAACATTCCAGATCTTTGTGTTACTTTGTGATGCAGCTGTTTTGACTTCCCAGTGTCCTGCCACGTGTGGAAAGGGGATGCAGCAGCGGCAGGTTTGGTGTCAGCTGAGTGACGACCCCCTGAGCGATGGCTTCTGTAATGCCAGTACCAAGCCCGAGTCCCTGAGACCCTGTGAGCTCCGGGCGTGCACTTCTTGGCATGCAGGCCCCTGGGGTCCTGTGAGTATATGACGGGGCTGTCTCTGCTTTTGCCCACCTGTATAGGGAGTGACAGAAAGGTTGAGTGATAGTCCACCCTCTCCTCAGGAGAGTCTTTAAAATGTGGGTTGACATCTGAGGAGCTGGGAAGATGGCTCAATGGGTAAAGTCCCTTGCTGCCAAAGCCTGATGTTTTGAGTTTGATCCCTGCAACTCTTATAAAGGTGGAGAGGGAAAACGGACTGTCTGATGTCCACACATGTGTAATGGCATGTGTTTATATACACACATACACACAAACATGTAAAGTCATAATTGAAAAGTGCTTTCCGAAGTGCAGTCCAATATCAGTAGAATTTTGACCTTGCTGATAGTTTTGCCTTGCTTAATATTTCAGCTTTGTTTTTAAATTTAATTTAACCCAAAATGCTGAAAACACTTGCTTTTAGCAACTTCAAGAATGTATAAATATGTCCAGTATCTGTGCTTACATTGCTATTCCTGGGTTTGGGAGTCTTACTGGGAGGCCCTGGGGTAAACGACGGTTAGAGCAAGTAAAGGTGGGGAGTTCAGTCCCAAGGAGGCTGCCAAGGCTGATGGAAGGCTCCCCTCATTTCCACATACTTTCTTATAAATAAGGAACTTCACTTAACATATTATATGACATCGGGCAGGTTTTTTTTTTAAATATTTATTTATTTATTATGTATACAATATTCTGTCTGTGTACATGTCTGCAGGCCAGAAGAGGGCACCAGACCTCTTTACAGATGGTTGTGAGCCACCATGTGGTTGCCGGGAATTGAACTCAGGACCTTTGGAAGAGCAGGCAATGCTCTTAACCACTGAGCCATCTCTCCAGCCCAAAGAGCGGGCAGGTTTTTATAACCAAAGTTGTGTTCTCTCCACAAACAGCATAGCAGGTCTCTTTTAACATTTTTATGGTGGCAGCTTTAAAAATGCATTGATTATAGTGCATTATGTTAACTGCGGTGTTTAGGTGATACCTGTACAATGGATTTGAATAAATAGGCATGTCAATTCGATTTGAGACTAATTATATTGAATTTGAGACTAATTATAGGTCTCAAATCTGATACCAAGTGTAATATATATATATATATATATATATATATATATATATATATCTTTTCTGTTCACTAAGAAAGTAGGCGTTTCTGTAACCCTTGGGAACTGTCTTTGGCACCTGTGGTCTCCTTTCAGTGCACAGCCTCCTGTGGACACGGGTACCAAATGCGTGCTGTCAAGTGTGTCAGCGAGCTTTTTGGCACCATGCTAGATGACAGAGAATGCCAGGAAGCCAGCCGGCCCAGCGACAGACAGGTAAAGGCAGTCTCTTCATGGAACAGGAGCAGAAATACTTACGAAATGGAAGGGTTGTCGATGAGTACAAATTATATATATATATATATGTATATATATATATATATATATATATATATATATATATATATATATATATCTTTTACACCCTGAAACACCTTCTGCATACAGAACGTGTCCTTCTCGGTTTTGGCATGCTGTGCTCCACTCTGTCTGCTTTAACTTGTACATCCCCCCCCCCACCATGGTGTCTGTGAGAATCCCATGAACTTGCCAAAGTGTTCTTTTCATTGTACAGCCTTACCCTCCTTCAGAACGGTCCACCTTAGGACTGTTTTGAAGGACTTTGTTCCTTCAGTGGTCAGATAGGATGGGATGCAGCCTTCCTACCCGGTACTATCTCTTGCGAGCAGTGCGTGTCTCAGCCAGGGAGAACCTAGGTCATCCATTTACATTTCAGCATACAGAATTGTTGCGTTCTGAATTTGAAAAAGGAAACCCCGTACAGAATTTCATATATGGCAGATTAAAGAGATAGATGGCATTCAATAAGGTTTGTTTTTTTGCCGTAACAGGAATGTATGGTTGCACCTTGCTTGGTTGTTCCAAAAGTTGGGGCATCCTCCTTACCGGCCATTCCCCTAGGAAAGGCAGCCCAGTGGCGCCATGGATCTTGGACCCCAGTAAGTGACCCCGCATGTCTGCTGTGGAGGCTTCACCCGTGTAAAAGCAGTCGCTCAGTTTTGTCAGCTTTAATGTGAGCATTCATTCTTGGGTATTTGATGGGATGGAAGATTTACAAGGCTTAGATTTGGGTCGTGGAATGACAGAATCATGGCCGTCCTTTTAGCGAGCCTGTGTCTCTGTGCAGGGAAGTGACCCTTCAGGGTGCGTTTTCTAGTCTGTAAAATGAAGATAAGACTTATGGTCCAGACAGCTATGAGCAGTGGCTATGTTATAGGCAGTTATCAGCTTGTCTCGACTGCAGACATTTTCATGCTGTTTTTTTTTTTTAATTGAAAGCTGTTATGGATCAGCCGTTTCATCTTGCTCTAATCCCAGGTTTTAAATTATGGGATCAGATGCCTTCTATTACAGAGCTTTCAAGGTTATTTTTTGATAATATCTAATGATGATTTTACACAAAATGTTTGCAGAGCCTTTAATTTTGACATGTGATTAAATGTTGCTTTAAATATTATGGTCATTCACGTGATTAGATCTGACTTGTAAAACTCATTTTTACTAAAGTGGAGAATATTACTGCTTTATGTGTATCTGATGCAGGAGATATTACTCCTCTTCTATGCTCTCCTGGAAAGCTTGGTATTGTGGGACAGAGCGGCTCCAGGTAACAAGAATGGGGGTGTGACTAAGCCCATTCCTCTATCACTTGGCTTTTTAAAGTGCTCTGTGTCCTGCGGAAGGGGCAGTCAGGCCCGCTACGTGAGCTGCCGCGATGCCCAGGATGGGATGGCCGATGAGTTGCATTGTGCCCACTTGCCCCGGCCTGCTGAAGTGACCCTCTGCTTCAGCCCTTGTGGAGAATGGCAGGCAGGGAACTGGTCACCGGTAAGCATGCGTGTGAGAAAGCAGGCGCTGAATATTTAAATATAATGTTGGATATGAATGCGGGTTATTACATTGTAATGCTGGCTGCCTTTCTAATCAGTGCTCAGCTTCCTGCGGACATGGGAAAACCACTCGACGCATTTTCTGCATGAACTACCACCAGCCGGTTGATGAGAGTTTCTGTGACCCCGAAGTTCGTCCTGTGATTGAACAAGAATGTAGCCTGGCAGCCTGCCCGCCCCCATACAGCCACTTCCCCAGCTCCTCCGAGCAGCCAAGCCGGTTTCCAGGCAGAAATAACCCATTAATTCATAAACCAGAAGAGAATCAAAACCAGGGGGTCCACCTGTCAATCAGAGGAAACCAGTGGAGAACAGGCCCGTGGGGAGCAGTAAGCTGTCTTTATTGAGTTATACTAATTTTGTAACTGAATCCTATTGCAGTCCTTTCCCAGATATGTGTGTAATGTCATCAAATGTTTTTTAACGTGAATGTTATCTGAAGATCAATAGCTCAGTTCTTCAAAGGCCGAAAGCATTTTGATGCAGAGTACAAGCCCCCGGGGTAATCACTAACCACACTGATTACTGAGGAACCCACTTGAAAGCCGCTTGATTAGAGTCCATATCATACCAAAGAGGGCAAAGCCTGTGATAGGTAAGACTAGATGCTGGGCTGAGGCGGCAGTCAGGAGACTAGTGCCGGTCCTGAGGGTGTGGGGATCCTGAGTGCTCCTTTTAGAAGAGACTGAGGCGTAGACAGGGGTGAAGGGCCAGTGACAATTCGTGCCTATTCTAAAATGCCTTCCCAGTGAGACCGTAAACCGTCAATTTCTTTTTACTTAGCATCTATTTTGAGAGTGAAGGATCATTTTTTTAATGCAAATTTGAAAGACCTCCTTTTCATCAACAATTTTTATTTATCTTTTTTTAAGACAGGGTCTCACTCTGTAGACCAGGATGGCCTGGACCTCACAGAGATCAGCCTGCCTCTGCCTTTACCTCTGCCTGAGTGCTGGGATTAAACTCATGCACTACCATGCCAAGCTTTCATCAAAAGAAAAAAAAAATTCTAATGAAGCCCTTTGTAAAAAGTCGAGTGTTTTTGACAGATTTTCTTGATTGAAATTGTGGCGCCACATGGGTGATTTGACCTCTGACCTTGCTTTGTGTCGAGCACCTTCCTCTTTGGGTGGAGTGAGTGTGCCCTGTGTATTTCTGTTCTGTCCTCGTCAGTGCTCCCGAAGCTGTGCAGGAGGTCTTCAGCGCCGGGCTGTGGTCTGTCAGGATGAAGATGGGTACAGTGCTTCTTCCTGTGATGTGGCCTCTAAGCCCCCAGATTCAAATCACTGTGGCTCCGGACCCTGTCCACAATGGAATTTTGGGGACTGGGGAGAAGTAAGTCGTGCTGTCCCCCCATGTCATCTCCAAATAACAAAAGTAGCATTCTTCCTGCTGTGGGATCATGTAATCTCACTATTCTGTGTGGAAACAGATTTTTAAAAGTCCTTTTGCAAGAAGCACTCTGGTGTTCCCAGAGAACATTCCCGAGAGAGTGTGCACTGTGTTATTCAACAAAACCGGATGTGCAGGCCAATATGTGTGTGTGCTATCACTGTCTTTCAAAAGCTGTATATGCAGCCATTTAAACTTCTCAAGAAGTTAGATTGATATAGGAACAGAAAACCAAGTTGATTGTACCATGCTCTATTCTATTGCATGTCACTCATTCGGCTCATTCCTTTAAACCAAATAGTTGTGAATTATTAAGCATTTTTTAAGGCCCAAGCACTCTTAGGCACCATCAATGTAAGGGTAATCAAAATGTTAACTCTGACTATTAACAGCCCCCTCACCCCTTGTTTTAGATGAAAAGAAAAAGAAAAGGCTTGTTTAATGCTTTTCTGTAGGCATAATTTTCTGTCCTGCCAGCCAGCTCCCAAATAACCACACAGAGACTTCTTATAAATTTTGAAATCTTGACTGATAGTTTAGGCTTGTTTCTAACTAGCTCTTACAACTTAACCCATTTCTATTAATGAGCTTTCTGACTCTTGGCTTTATTACCTTTACTCTGTTCTGTCCATGTTGCTTGCTTTCCAGCTTCCTCTGTACATGGCTGGTGAGTCCAACTTCTTCCTGCCAGCATTCTCTCTGCCCCCAAAATCTTACTTATTTAGCCTTTTATTAAACCAATCACAACGACATATCCTCACACAGTGTAAAAGAATATAAGAATATTCCACAACACTTTTGGAATTAGTTTTTTTTTTCTTTTTTAGAATGACTTTAGCACATAATTTCTCTTCGAAGGGAATTTGAAAAATCATTCTTTAAAGGGATACTTTAGCTGGCAACTAAAATGTTTCAACTTCCTTTAAAACATATACTTTAAGCTCTAGTATTGTAGATAATATTTAAATG
This sequence comes from Microtus obscurus, assembly GCA_963919715.1. Classification (NCBI taxonomy): domain Eukaryota; kingdom Metazoa; phylum Chordata; class Mammalia; order Rodentia; family Cricetidae; genus Microtus; species Microtus obscurus. The sequence goes on from CAWTZC010002364.1 coordinate 6,007,493, forward strand.
TTGGATGAATAAATATAAACTTTAGTTGCCAGAGTGCTCACCCAGTCAGTGTGCATGAAACTGTGACTGTGACCCCCAGTACCACATAAACTGAGTGTGCTGTACATGTGTAAGTGGGGGCAGGAGGGTCAGGAGTTCAGGGTCACCCTACATAGTCACAGAGGGAATCCCAAGTCAGCCTGGATTATAGGAGACTTTGTCTCAGAAGATGATGAAAGAAATATAATATTCTCTTTGATGTTATTCAGTATAAACTTTCCTGTTCTTATTTCCAGTGCACACAAACATGTGGAGGAGGAATAAAATCAAGATTTGTCATATGCCAGTTTCCCAATGGCCAAATGGCACAGGAACAGAACTGTGAACTTCCCAAGCCACCGAGCATGATGCAATGTCATGTACACGCCTGCCCTGGTGATGTGTCCTGGTATCGGGGACCATGGAAATCGGTACGATAACAATCGTAGTCTTATTGTCGTGTTCCTTTTATGTGAGTTTCCTCTTTGTAAGTAGGAAAATTCACATGCTATCTCATATCTGATTACTGCTTCTAACAGTGGACCATCAACTGTCCTGGCATGTATATTAAAGTCAACAATTTGAGTAGGAATTCATTCAAGTACTGTAATTACATACGTGTATGTAATGGTTTTATATGTATTTACTTTCTATGTGAATTTTGAACTAATTGAAATGCTTTCCTTCATTGCATCTCTGATTAATTGGACTTGTGCATAATGTTAACCCTTTACTTGTAATAATGGCATATTAAGGCTGTGTCTTGTTTGAGTTTATGACTGTATGTGGCTTTTGTCTGTCACCATCCAATAACTGATCCCAAGCCAAATAACATTATTTTAAAATGTGTTTACTTGCTGTTAAATCGATTGGTTTAGAATTGTGAAGATAGTAAAGACAAAGGCATTTGCTTACATAAATTGTTCATGGCTTGTTAGATACATTATAGAGAAGTATGACTCATGTAGTAATTTATTATGAATATTCATTTTTCCACTGTGTGGACTAATTGTGGTTTAGGAATATTTTAATTTTCCATTTTTTTGAGTCATAGACAGAACTCAAAGATAGTGCTAATTAATGGTTTCTTTTCTCCAATATTTTTCAAATATCTGATTGAAGTATAATTAATGCACAAATATACTAAAATTAGCATTTTATCACCTCTGTTTTTTAGATCATGAGTAAATGAATATTTTCTTTCAGATAAAAAGGTGATTTGAGACAGTAATCTATTTATAACTAAACTCACAAACTGAGCCATTTTTGTTCAAATTAAGGGGAAATCTAGCCCCTGATGGCCTTGTAGTGGCTTTGTTTTGGAGCCCAGTGGTGCTGTTTTCCCACGGAGCATGACTATGGTGCACAAGTTTTAAACTTCTTCCTGTGACTCTGCCTTGTGATGGACCCTGAAATACCTAACTGTAAGAATTTTGAGGTCGATTTTCCATCAGGGGTCAGTGCACTGCCTGTTTGGGTATATTTCCTTGGTGCTCAGTTACATGATTTTTTTTTTTCCTTGCTGTCACAGTGGCAGAGTGGACTGTATGGACCACAGTGTCTGAAGTATTTTACTATCAGGCCATTTCTCAGAAAACATTCCTGGTACCTGCTCTGTTTAATGAACTCAGAACAGTGTGTCTAAAGGGTAGGGCAGAAATAGAATATACGAACTACAGTGTTAGTGAGGTCTACATAACCTTCCATTTGATACCTCCTGAAAGTGTCCACCATGGAAGCCACCTACGTCTGTGTATTGTATTGGAATATATCTGACCCTGTATTTCAGGAACATGTTTGTACATCACTCATCTCCTAAGGGAGAAACTTGGATGTCCATTATGTCCTCTGTACAGGCTGCTTTTCAACCTCATAAAAATAATCGGTCCAGACAGCACCTGCGACTACAGAACATAAGAGGAGGTTGCAGAAATCCTCATTGTTTACTACACACCTATTCCAAAAGCAGCTAATCGAGAAATTTTAGTCTTTGCACTAGTGGAGAACTGTAATAACTATATATTTTGATAATTTGAAAATGAAGTTTTAAGAAAGTCTCAATAAATGTTTATGCCAGAATTTTTACAAACCTATTTATTTGCATGTGTAAAATATATATCATGAGAGTGCCTGGATTTCTGTTATTATATGAAGAATATTTATTTTTTCAATTAGTCTTTTATATTAAAAGGACTCAGGGGATCTGAAGTTTTGTTATCAAAACCAAGTATATATATATAATTTTTTTGCCTCTTTCAGTATTGCTACATATTAGCCAAATTTCAGAATACCTCTTATAACAGATTAGATTAGTATTCTTTCATGAGTAACATTAATTCCTATAGACCCTGCTCATTCAGTTAGAAAATTAAGGGACTGTATATGCATACGCATGGATGAGTGCCATTAAATCTTTTTGTTTTAAAGGAAAATAAAAGGAGTATATAAAATCATTATTAAAATATTTTAGAAAAAAGTATGAAGATATCCCTAGCTTTTGTTCATGTTCTGGGAAATCTTGTGTTGTAATAACAAAAGGGATAAATGAATTATATCCTGTGCTTGTTAGCTGAATCACTACATTTTTGTAATAAGCCAATGTGAATGGATTGTACCTTAACCGTTCTTTGTTCATGCGTGGTCTTTGTGCTTGGCATAATGTATATGTATTTTCATCCCTTGCATTGGTACCTAAATGTCTTAAGCAACTGACAAACCTTACAATGTAATGAACGGTCCCTGTCTTTGGTGCTGTTTTTCTTAAGTAACAGGCTGTTAATGTCTCTTATTAAAATGCTAACTGTTGAAAGTGAATGTTTTCATATTTTTTTCTGAGTATTTGTATAAGTTACTACAATTTTCTAGATAACTCTTACAAACTAATATAGCAATGTAAATATGTAAGATTTACCATTCGCTTGTTCATTTAAAACTACTAGAAATGCTTACATTTTTTCTTTTTATGTATTATCAGCAATGAATAAAATGTAGTGTTTGGGGGTTATTATTACAGTTAAAATCAGACTGTTAGTTTGTGACCAGCACAATCTTTAACAGGATCATCACACTTCACACAATTGAACTGCTGGAGAAAATGCTTTTAAAATATTGATTTCCTTGTATTTCCCCACGGGCTTAAGTAGTTTTCCTAGAATTATTTTGTTCACCATGTGAAATGAACTCATGCCTGATAAGTAAATACTGTGTTCTGGGGTTGAGAACAGCACAATGGGAGCAAGGCCAATGCCATTCCTTGAAGACCCTTTCTCTTAGAACACTTTAGGAAGTTCTTTTTGGAATTGAAAGTTTGCTCTTAAAAACCCGCACACTCTTGCCGGGCGGTGGTGGCGCACGCCTTTAATCCCAGCACTCGGGAGGCAGAGACAGGCGGATCTCTGTGAGTTCGAGACCAGCCTGGTCTACAAGAGCTAGTTCCAGGACAGGCTCCAGGCTCCAAAACCACAGAGAAACCCTGTCTCGAAAAACCAAAAAAAAAAAAAAAAAAAAAAAAAAACCCGCACACTCTGGTGCTTTCCTTCAAAGTGTTTTTTGGGGGAAAAAGTCAAAGGAGTATAGAGAGACAAAAAAAAAAATCATTGAATATCTAAGAAGGACGCATGCTACCCAAACCCTCTCAGAAGTGAGCTGGTGGTCCGAGCACACACACCTGACTCCACAGCTTGCTGTGTTCATGGTTTTGTGTAACACGGCCTCTGCAGCTCTGACTTATGGGTGAGCCTAGGAGCGGCACCGGACAGAATGGCACCCCCAAAGCAAGGTCATGTGTGGGGAAGCAGTCCAAAAAGCAGTCATTCATTTCATCTTTTTAAAGAGCAGCCGAGGTGCCTACAATAATGATTTCCTTAAATCTGGAAAAAGAATGTACAAACATAATAAGTAGTTTTAAAATTTTTGTTATTTATTGTGTGGTCTGTATGTTTTGTACATACATGGTAGACGTGCGGATATCAGAGGACAACTCGCAGGAATCTGTTCTCACTAATAACATGTAGATACCAGAGATGAAATTCAGGTCATCAGGCTCGGGGAGAAGTACTTTAACCCACTGAGCCCTCTTGCTGCCCCTGGAGAACAATTTTTAAAATAAAGTTTAAAATATATTAAATTGCATTTAACTAGTTATATATTTAAATGTATTCAAAATTTTTTATCATATTTATTGCCACATCTTTCTATAGTGCATTTATTATTCTCAAATGTAAATATATATATATATATATATATATATATATATATATATATATATATATATATACAACATAGTGGGCACTCTGGTGGTCACTATAACTCAACCAGATGTAGTCCTATGTACAATGACTTGACAATTTAATAGTGAGAGTGTAAAATAAAGGCAGTCACAGGCATGGGGTATTACAGTTGCAGCAACAGCCAAGTGATTTATAATATTGAAGACTCATAAATATTTGGAGCTTGATATGTTAGAGTAAACCAAGGATTACTGATGAAGATTACACTTGGAAGCAGAGGAATTCTGCCAGTAAATCCTTCTAGAAAACTTAAACCAATAAGATGTATTTCTTCATAACATGGGTTACATTGAGGAGGGTCTCGTTCTACTGTCAAACAGTGGGTGTTTCTGCACAACGCCACAGCCTCCTCTTCTGTACGTGTGGGTTCCGTGCCTCACAAAAAGAGAACAGAGGTGAGCTTACAGATTTTCCTGTGTATCTACTTACGGTGCTCTGAAAATAGTAAAAGAAACCAAGCTGGATCCTGGACATTTTAGACAAATGACCTCAGAAAAAACAGGAGGAGATAGCCTAAAGGAAGAGTGGTTGTAGCCTTTGATGTCACTGGGGTTGTAACTTAGAACAAAAAAGCAACTAAGTCGTGCCTCTGAGTAAGTGGGAAGTGCCATCTTTCTGATATTTACATGCTGAAGAATGCAAAAGCGCCCATGCGTCTGTGGCATTTCTACTGTTTCCCCAGTGAATGCTTTAGATGTGCAAGCTTCTCTGGAAATACTAAATTTTTTCAGAAGACATTGCTCAGAGCCCTCTAATGCCTCAGCTGAGCCTGCTTGTGGAAGTTAGAGGAGTATTCTTGGTGAACATATGTGTCAGCTTTGGATAGTTAGACAAAACCATATTCTAGCTTCTATGTAATCCTAAGAGTCAGACACTATAATCTGTTTAAATGGTTTCCAAATCTTTCAAAGTCAAAGGCCTTGCCGTTTCAGAGGTAGGTATATTTCTCTTAACATGTTTTCATTGTGTGTTCTCTTTCTTTGTACATCGTCTCTAGAAATTAAAATGTGGTTATTTGATTTAGAAAAGAAACACAAATGTGAATTTTTAAGGGATCATGTGAATAATACTAAATATGCCTTATTTTATGAAGTTAAGGAAATTTTCTGTCATTGAATTATTTGTTAACCACTTAATTGTTAAGAAGTGTTCAAATATTTTGATGAGTTTTGAAAGTGTAGCTCAACTCCCTAGTGCAGGTCAGAGCATGTGATGTATTTAAAATGTGATTTTAATAATTTTTAGCATTGAAATATTTATTTGGAGAAATCTCTCAAAGGAGCAATGCTCATCTGTGGGCACTCTTGTCATATAAGAAATTGGTTTAAAATCAAGTATGGCAATCATTTTACAAATTTGTCTTAAATGACGCCATTAAGTTCTTTAAATTTTTAGGAGTTAAATATTTGGCTTTTTAACAAATACCTACCTTTGAAACCGCAAGGTCTTTGACTTTGAAAGATTTGGAAACCATTTAAACATATTATAAAATTTGACTTTGAAGTTTTAAGGATATATGCTTGGCAAAATAACAAATATTTTCAAACATTTAAAAATGTTTGGGGGAGGTTTCCAAAGCAATTGTTTTCTACCAAGCTCTGTTTGGTCTCTTCTTTATCTCAAATGACAGACATTAGTAGCTCATTGGCTTTCCTGAAAACATTGGCAAATGTAGAACAAGGTTGTTTCTAAGATAAAAATTAGAACTTCATCTTCGTGAACCCATTACTGTCCATGTCAGTGTACACGTCTGCCCAAACCCTCCTTGTGCTAAAAAACTAAGGCAAAAACAAATGCCCGTAGGAGGAAGTCAGGGCATCTTCTCAACACAGAGAAAAAACCATGTGTTTACATGTGTGTTAACCCAGGGGTTATCAGTGAACAGATAAGAGTTTCAGGGACTCAGTGGATACACTGGGTGTGGGTCAGTGATTGCCCCTTCTGCTGGGAAGACAGGCGTAAAATATAGGTGTGGTGTGTCAGACTTGTGCCCAAACTGCAAAGGTTACATTTATGTTTTGGGTCAAAATAAATGAGTAGAACTTCTTAAAATAGTATTTTGGGGTGGGGGAGCTGGGAAAATGGTTTAGTGGGTAGATTATGGGTCTTGAGTTTGGATCATCAGAACTCTTGTAAATCAAACTAGACATAGTAGTGATTGCCTGCAATCCCAGTTTTCTGATGAGATTGGTGGAGGAGACAGAAAAATCCCCGGAAACTTGCAAGCCAGCTATCCCAGCACACCCTGTGAACAAGAGAGTCTCATAGTGGGAGATGAGGACAGACACCAGAGACTGTTTTCTGACCTCTACCCATGGGCCCACAGTCACATGGAAACACATACACGTTGTATATACAACAGATAATATTTAGTACTTAGAAAGGCTTTGTATTTCTGAGTTATGCTTTACATTCAAATACTTTGCGTGGCCAAAATGTTTAGGAACATTTCTAAAGCCTCACCAGCTAGAGTCAAGATAGAAGCTATTATTATTATCTTAGGTGTTTTTGAGACAGACTGGCTCCTGACTCTCTGAGTCAGTGTCTTGAGATAGTCTCAGTGTCTTGAGAATTTTGCCTCTACCTCTCAAGGTCTGGCTCCATGGCTGCTCAAAAAAGAAATGGTCTGACAGTAATCATTATGTATGCTTGTAGATCCCAACACTCAGGAGACTGACAAGGGAGTTGAAGGCCTATATATAGCAAGATGGCATCTCCACAGAGCAACAACAAACATCTGAGGGGCATGAGAAGATGACTTAGCACTTAGGAGCGCTGGTAGCTGTAACATGAGGGCCTGCTTGTTGGGGTTTCTGTCCTGAATGGTTTCTTTCTTCCCACCAGGTCCCACAGCCAGTAAGCCCCAAAGAAATTACACAGAGGTCGATATTAATGATAAACTGTTTGGCCCATTAGCTCAGGCTTCTTATTAACTCTTATAACTTATATTAGCCTATTATTCTAGTATATGTTAGCCACATGGCTCACTACCTTTTTCAGTGGGGCAGATGACATCCTGATTCTTCGGTGTCTAGACAGGACTGCGGAGGAAGCTTCCCTCTTCCCAGAATTCTCCTGTTCTCTTTACCCCACCTATACTTCCTGTCTGATTGTCCCACCTATACTTCCTGCCTGGCTACTGGCCAATCAGCATTTATTTAAAATATAATTGACAGAATATAGACAGTTCTCCTGCACCAGGTTGCTCTTTCAGAGAACCCGTGTTCAATTCCAAACATCCACACGGTGACTCATAACCATCTGTAAATCATGTTCCAAAGAATTCAGTGCCCTCCTCTGGCCTCCATGGGCACTGCATGAGTGCGGTGCACAAACATGAATGCAGACAAGCACTCATAAACATAAACTAATAAATAAAATCTCAAAAATAATGAAAAAAAAACTTAAAACACCGGAAATATAGCATTTGTTTGTCAGGGCTCTGCAGGAACAAGGGATCCTTTTCTCGCTGGTGCCCATTGTGTTTATACTCTTGGCATCTTTCTATACAGTTTATGTGGACATCGGGGTTGTAAAAGGTTAAAAATAGAGAAGAAATGGCACTTATGGTGAGGCTGGATGTGATACCTCACAACTGTAATGCAAGCACAGGAAAGACTAAACAGAGGAATAATCATGAGTTTGATACCAGTCTGGGCTATTGAGCAAGACCCTGAATTAAAAATGAACACACTATCATCAGAAGTCAAGCGTTTTTAACTAGTTCCCTCTCTCTTTTTTTTTTAAGTAGACATACTTACAAAGATATCTTTTGCAAAAATCTATTCCTCTTTGTCATTCTCATTGGAAAATAATTCAGTATATACCTGATGCATTTTTTTTTCAGTGTTTGGCAATAGTGTTCCTCAGGGGAAAGAGGACAGGTGTCAAGAATCCCCTGGGATTCTTGCCTCCAGCTCTGACTGTTGAGCTCTGCTCCGAGAACCCAGAAATGGTGCGCTCCAGGCAGGCAGGCGCATAAATCAACGGGAGAGCCTTTATTGTTCTCAGGATTTGGAAAAGAAGGGAGAGAAAAGATGGGAGCAGTCGATTTGATGTACATTTGCATAGTGCGTCAAGCACTGTAAAAGATTCCTTCACATGTCATACTCCTACTGCGAGCTCTGCTGTTATTGCCATCATTTTATCTGAGAAAGTAGAGGACTGGTGAAATTGAAGCACTGTTAGCTACTGTCCACGTTGCTGCAACACGACACCTGGTGGAACTTCTTAAGAAAGAATGTGGCTTGGCTTTTCGTTCTAGGAGGGTACAGTCTATTGTGGCAGAAAGGCAGAGTGGTCACTTGCATGGGCAACCAGGGAGCATAGTGTGGACAGGAAGTGAGGCTGAATTATAAAACCTCAGTGCTCGTCTTGAGCTTTTGCATCCCAAACAGTGCCACCAGTGGGGGCCAAGTGTTCAAACATATGAGTTTATGGGGAACATTGCATGGGAAAAAATGCCCCACGTTGGGTGCCATTTGTGAACAGAGACTCTACTTTCGCTTCCCGGCTTCCCAGACTTGAATAATCACACAGAAACTGTATTAATTGCAACACTGTTTGGCCAATGATTCAGACATATTCTTAGCTAGCTCTTAATATATTAAATTAACCCATTTCTATTAATCTATGTATTGTCACAAGACTGTGGCTTACAAGGTCATGTTTTGACATCTTTCTCCTTAGGCAGCTACATTGCATCTCCTTGACTCTGCCTACTTTCTCTTTCTATCTCTGTTCAGGTTTCCCACCTGGCTTTACTCTGCAAAACCATTAGCCAAAACAGCATTATTCATTAACTATTAAAAGCAACACATATAGAAGGACATCCCACATCAGCAAACCACACTAAGCATCTAGCCCTAGGCTGCCTAAGTGCTGACAGCTACTTCAAAATATAAGTGTCTTGTTCTACCCCACATGTTTTTATTATCTAACCCATCACTTCCCACTATTAAAACTCATAAAAACCCGTCCTACATTTAAAAAAATAATTCATTTTATGTGCTTTTGGTAATTATTTAAAATGGACTCAATTTCACTGAATTATAAATTTAATTCCTAAAGACATTCCATTGCCACTTCTGTTGCATGTGACAAGCAGACATTAATTTGTGCAGTGTATGGCTTTCCTTTAATTCCCACTCTGACTCGTCCTTGCCCAGGACACTTATATAGCTCATTCATGTCTCATCTGAGAGCTCTCAATGCATATTCCTTTTGGGATCTTTACAACCCTGTTTACAAACAAACTTCCTGGCCTTACTTTTGTCAATTCCCAAAGCAGCTCACAAAACATTTGTGGAAATGGGAATGGTCATTCCTGGTATTTTTTTTTGGGGGGGGGGGGGATTTAGTTTTCAGAATGTTTTCAGTGTTATCATAGTAATGCTTTAAATGTTTGTATCCAAAAATATAAGTACACTTGAGTTTTATGGTCTGTCCACACTGAAGAATTTCAGTTTTTCCACAATGGAAGGAAGGTGCTCATGGTTCTTCCTGTTGACTCCAAGGTAGGGTACATGTGGGATATTTATTATAGAGAGCATCATACATTCTTAAAAAGCAATATCCTGGCTTCCTATGGTTTGTAAAAGCATCAAGACAAAAAGGCTCAGAATAACACCAGTGAAACAGTTATTAAAATTTGGTGGTGTGTGGAGTAGGGCTGGAAAAATGGCTCAGTGTTTAAGAGCACTGACTGCTCTTCGAGAGGACCCAGGTTCAGTTCCCAGCACCCACACGGCAGCTCACAAACAAAGCAGGCTTTTTCTTTTAGGCCGCCAACCAAGTCCCAAATCATGACACAGAGACTTATTAGTTGTGAATGGTCAGCTTAACTTAGGATCATTTCTGGCTAGCTCTTTTAACTTAAATTAACCTGTTTCTCTGTCTCTACTTTTTGTCTTAGGGCTTTTTACTTGCTTTTCTTCTGTATATCTTTCATTGCTTCCCGTGTCAGTTTGTCTGGTGTCTCCCTTGTTCTCTCCTCTCTTCTCTGGTTCTTTTTTTTTTTTTTTTGGTTGTTGTTGCTGTTGCTGTTTTTGTTTGTTTCTTTTTTGTTTTGTTTTGTTTTCCTAGACAGGGTTTCTCTAGCTTTGGAGCCTGTCCTGGAACTAGCTCTTGTAGACCAGGTTGGCCTTGAACTCACAGAGATCCGCCTGCCTCTGCCTCCCGAGTGCTGAGATTAATGGTGTGTGCCACCACCACCTGGCCTCTTCTCTGGTTCTTCTCAGTTTTCTCTCTCCTATTTATTCTCTCTGCTTGACAGCCCTGCTTATCCTTCCTCCTGACTAGCTATTGGCTATTCAGCTCTTTATTAGTCCAAACAGATGCCTTAGGCAGGCAAGGTGAAACAAATGCAGTATGTCTTTACATAATTCAACACACACGGATACAGCATGAAACAAAGGCAGCATAAACAAAAGTAACATACTTTACACAGTTAAAGTAATATTCTGCAGCATAAACAAATGAAGCACATCTTAGTCTGGTGAAAATAATATTCTACAGAACACAAATGTCTGCAATTCCAGTTCCAGGGGATCCTGCACCCATTGCAAAACACCAATGCAAATAAAATAAAAAAATAAGCTTTTAAAAATTGGGGCAGTATTTTCACGATTCTCATGTTAGCCACAGCTTTTGTTTCTCAAAATAAGTAAAGATTTCTGTCCCTAGATGAGCGTAACTCCAGATAGGGACTCTAAACCAGTCTTGCTTGCAAACAGACAGTGTGAAGAAGTCTGAAATACTCCTTATTCCTTAAGTTAAAAACAAATTGCAAGCCTTAGAGTAATGGCAGAATTCCCTGAGTAGTTCCTGCTGCAAATAATGCTTTCAGCCAAGTGAGATGGCTCAACCCTTTAGTTCCAGAACTCAGGAGGCAGAAGCAGAGGTAGGTAGACTATGTGAGTTTGATCTATGTAGCAAGTTCCCGACCAGCCAGGGCTACATAGTAAGACCCTGTCTTAAATAATATGATGCTGCTGAGGCTTGAATTTTAATTGGAATTACATGTAGTAGTGCTTCTAGCAAAATAAAGCTGAGTTTAGTAGCACCTGTACTGGTGAACATATTTTTTTTAATCAATTTGACACATACTAGAGTCATCTGAGAGGAGAAAAGCTCAACTGGGTGTTGGTCTGTGAGGGCATCTTCTTGTCTGACTGAGCCCAGGGTGGGTGGTGCCTGCCCCGCAGGTGATTCTTATAGAACAAGGCAAGCCAAGCAGCGTTCCCACAGGGTCTCTGCTTCAGTTCCTGTTTCCAGGTTCCTGTTATCAGATTATCCAGATTTCCTCTTCCTGAGTTTGGGTTCACATCCGTCATCTGTCACAGCATCTCTGTCAGTCTGAAATCACCTCCTCACCTCTGACTGAGGAGTCAGTTCGGTCCCTGAGACTTTTGGTCCCTAGTCACAAGAGATTTTTTTTTTTTTTTGGTTTTTCGAGACAGGGTTTCTCTGTGGCTTTGGAGCCTGTTCTGGAACTAGCTCTGTAGACCAGGCTGGTCTCGAACTCACAGAGATCCGCCTGCCTCTGCCTCCCGAGTGCTGGGATTAAAGGCGTGCGCCACCATCGCCCGGCTTGAGATTTTTTTTTACTCTAATTTTCTAGCACATATTTGCATGTGGTAAGCATTTCTATATAAGATACTTATATGGATCAATGTAACTTTGCTTCAAGTTTGGTATTTGAAACTGAATAGTAACCTTTGCAGTTGCATAGACAATATTGCCAAGTAGATGACAGTAAGTTATCATTAAGTATTCGAATTGATGCTGGCCAGTGGTGGTGCATGTCTTTAAACCCAGCACTTGGGAGGCAGAGACAATTATATATATATATATCCCAAATTAGAACTGTAAATCTATTATGTGTATATGAAGATGTACGTACATACAGTCAAAAATAAAGTTTAGAGCATAAAATAAATATTTAAAAGTTATGATTGCTACAGAAATCTCGTCAGAAGGGAATAGGCTGAGTATATTTGCTATATGGGATTTATTTTTGTTCTTCAGTTTGGGAGTCAAACATTTTGTAAATTAATCTGACTTTAAAAATCTTAACTGTCGAAAGCTATGAGGTTTAAATCTGATTAAAGAGAATAAAATATTTCAGCAGTAAATAATTTTTTAAATCAACCGCTGTCTCATTCGAGCTGCATAGATGAAAGCTATCTGCCACAGATTAAAACAGGAGCATTTCCAACCCCATTAAACTTTCAGACTGTCAGTATCGCTTTCAGGAAATGCTGTGTGTGGTATCATTGTGAATTAAGGGATAGCCCCGTATCAGGGCCTCTTCCCACAAGATGCTCTTCATGTGGGAATTCGTCTGTTCTCTTGGAAACAACTATATCACTGTACTGCCTTAATGATTTTAATCTTGGACTTATAACGAAGAAATCCAACTGTAGAAAGTTTTGTCCATTGTAGTGGATGCTCTTCAGGGTGAAGCAGCTCCAGGAGGTTTATGTCTGAGAGACAAACCGTGGCAAACTTGCGCGGAGTATTTTTGGATTTCTGGAAGTCTCAAAAAACAATAGTGCTACCGGGGGTTAGGTACAGTTTTTATTTAGATACTATTGTATTAGGACTCTTTAACAAAGAGAGAAAAGAGAAAGGCTTCATGTTGTACTCCTTGGAATATTCTGTTTCCAGGATATTCTGACCTGACACACTAACATTCTTCTGCTGAGATCTTACTTCATGCTTTGGTCTTTCATTTCATAACGGTATTCCAAAGGAAGTAAACACAACCACTAGAATGTCATTTTAAAATTCTCTGGTTAAGATTATCAAGTTATCAAAATTTAAATCTACTTCAAAATCAGCACATACCAAGCTTTAGTTTTGAGTGAAGAGCCAAACAAGGACGATACATGTATGTAATAATAATTTAATCAATACTGAAAATGTAATTGACAATTTGCAATTGTCAGTTAACCAGAGGAGACGGTCCGGTCCAGCCAAGCGTCTGGAATTTAATTCAAATCGCTCTGTCTGTTCCACTCTGGTTCACAGACAGTCTTGCTTCTTTTAGCGGAAATGAGGTCTAGCTTGTGGTAAGTGGAGATTCCAAGCCTTAGGGGTAAGACACACTTTCTGTGACCTCAGCTCTCCTTAAACAGATCAGGTGAATCCTCCTACCACTCGGTGAGCAGCCCTTTGTTAGCCATATGGACAATCTAGCCATTACCTTATATAGAGTAAGAAGGCATCGGAGCTGTGTGTGAGCCATGTATCCGTGAGCATTAGCATCTTCAACAGATGGGCCTTTCTATTATAAAAACAGCAGGAGTTGATTTGGTCTTCAGAAGTGAAATAATCATTTCATCTGATCATTTGATGCCTTCTAAAAACATTTTTAAAAGAAAGAGTCAGGGGACTGGGGATGTAGCGCAGTGGTAGAGCACTTGCCTGGCACCCCCAAAGCTAATATATAAAAGAACCAGCAGTGATGGCACATACCTGTAATCCTAGTGCTTGGGACTCAGGGTGGGGGAGTCAGAAGTTCAAGGTCACCCTCTGCTACGTAGAAAGTTCAAGACCAGCATGGCTGAATATAAGAGATTTTCTTAAAATTAGGAAATAAGTAAAATTTAAAATTAAAGAAAATTTGCAGGCCAAGCTAAACAGAACAATAGTACCTTGCTTGGTTTTGTTCATGGTTGTTCAGTATATTCTGTTACTATAACTGCTGTATATCTTATTGTCATTATCAACATACTTGAAGTTAATTAATACATTAGGACACTAAAATAACCAAATGTCTGAGAAAAAAAAAACTCAGGTTATGTCAACTTGGGTTTTATTTCCTAGTAGCTGAAAAACTAATTGGCCCAATTTTTAGCCATTTACGAAGAGGTTTCAAAAATGCATCTTTTTATATAAAGGTTTTACAATTATATTGCAAAATCGTGAGGTTTCCTTCTTGGTGTGTTTTTCTTATCTTTCAATGAGACAGATGCGAAAGAAGCAGTGGTTCAGCTGTTAACATATAGTTCTAATTCTTATTTACTGACCCGGAATAAATAAATGGCCTTATTAGAAGCCAATTTTCAGAACTGCTTATTGGCAAATTTACTTATCAAAACTCATTTCAGAGAACTGGTGACGAGATAGCCACCACCTCACCCACCCCCTTTCTGCAGATCCTTCCTCTTTTTCATTTTTATCAGTCCCTCTTCTATTTTCAGGTAATCTTGTTGGAGTTTGTTGTTGTTTCCAGAGGGAGGGAGCATGCACTGCTTGTCTTTCTGTGTCTGTCTAACTTCACCCACAAGACCAACTCCAGTTCCACCCGTATTTCTAAAAACACCATGTCTTGTTCGTCTTAATGGTTGGAAACAAAGGCACTCTGTGCATGTAGCAGGCTCTCTTTAGCCACTCGTTGGCTGATGGGCACCTACCTCATTCTGCAATGTGGCTACACAGGTCTCTCTTGAGGGTGTTGACTTCATTTCCTTCAGGTGTACAGCCAGGAGTGAAACAGTTGAACCATAAAGTAGATGTGGATTTTGGTTTTCTGAGGGACTTCCTACAGTTTTTCATAGTGATTACATTAACTTATATGCTAACAGTTGAATATTAGTTTCAATATTTGTTCTTAGAGAAGTATAAATACAATTTACATGACAACATAGAAAAATACCCCAACTAAAGAGTAAACTATGTATGCATTTGCATATGCATATGTTTATATATTATATATTGCACATCATATTCATAGAGAATACTATACTAAGGCAAATGAAATGCACATTTGCAATTTTTATAGTTTTAATTTTGACTTCTATTCTACAAACCAAACTTCAGATTTTTTTCCAGATAACTAGTTACAGGACCTTCAAGGGCTAAAATGGAAATGATTATTGGTGTGTTGTTGCCTGTTTTTTCTTGGGGAGGCAGGAACAACTCTCTATTCACCCCAGATACAGCACTAGCTGCAGGGCAAAGGGAAGATTCCACCAAAGTCTAGCTCGACCAGCCAGTGAGGTTTTAGCCATAGCAATACGGAGGTAGCTCTATCACTGTCAGGGACAACTCACTAAAGCGGAATCCTGAAGCTCCTTGCACAAATTTCTGGCTGCTCTGCTGATCTTCTGTCCCTAGGAGTTGTGCATTGTTTATGTAATCATGGAGGCAGGCTTCCCTGGTCTTGAGACTTCACTTTTGTAAACTTCTGGACTCAGTGTCTTCTTCTCTCAGGAAGGGAGTTTCACTTCAGAGCAACTGACCACACGGCATATGTAGGAAACAAGGGAATTTTGAATGTTCCATTTCAGACCTGTTAGGTGTCTCCAGTGGACTCTGAGTGATGTCAGAAAAGCACAAGGGAGTGAATGAACCCGCACTCCTCTGGACTATTGTGTACCGCAATTATCTCTTCCTCATAGAAGAGGAAAGTGAACAACTTGTAATGCGTTAAATTGGGAAAAAGTGATTCTGAGGCCTTCCTATTTTCCATGCTTCTCTTCGGTGTGTCTGTTCTTGGCTTGTTTATTATCCAAGAGAAAAAAGATGCAGAGAAAAGACGAGTAGAGGCATATTGAATGAGAAGCAGGATGTGTAAGAAGGGAACTGTGAGAACCAACCTAAGCATGCATATTCTGAATTAAAGATTCTTAAAGATTAGGAGGAGACAGATTGTCTACTATTATAAAACAAGACACTCGGAAAAGAGCAAAGCCGTTTTAGAGAGGAAATGAAGGTTACACTCAGTATTGAGCAGGGTAAATGTGCATGGTGTTGGTGAGGAAGGAAATGGCATGGGTGGGCATCCTAGGGGGGGTAGGCGGAGTACTTTCCAGGGAAAGACATTATAACTGTCTCATCCACTGACCTCCTTCTTTGCCATTTACTGACCCCCATAGGCAGCACGGAAAATGTCCTTAAATCTGCCCCACTTAAAATCAGTGTGCTGTTCTGTATTCTTCTGGTTCTTTACTGATTCATATGGTTTTACAACTTTCATAGTGTTATAAATGCTCTTAGAAGTTTTCTTTAATCATTTCTTCACATAAAGAAAAAGTGTCTGCAAACTTCAAGAAGTCCTTGTTTTTTATTGCTGAGTAGTACTCTAATATGTATATATTCCATACTTTCTTCATCCATTCTTCAATTGAAGGGCATCTAGGTTGTTTCCATGTTCTGGCTATTACAAACAGTGCTGCTATGAACATAGTAGAGCATATACTTTTGTTGTATGATACTTCTTGAAGTTTGCAGGCAAATGGATGGAAATAGAGAACACTATCCTGAGTGAGGTAAGCCAGACCCAAAAAGAGGAACATGGGATGTACTCACTCATATTTGGTTTCTAGACATAAACAAAGCACATTGAGCCTCTAATACGTGATCTTAGAGAAGCTAAATAAGAAGGAGAACCCAAAGAAAAACATATAGGCATCCTCTTGAATATTAACCTTCATCAGGCGATGAAAGGAGACAGAGACAGAGACCCACATTGGAGCACCAGACTGAAATCTCAAGGTCCAAGTCAGGAGCAGAAGGAGAGAGAGCATGAGCAGGGAGCTCAGGACAGCGAGGGGTGCACCCTCACACTGTGACAGTGGGGATGTTCTGTCGGGAACTCACCAAGGCCAGCTGGCCTGGGTCTGAAAAAACCTGGATTAAAACCGTCTTGGGAAAAAACATAGAGACAATGAGGACTACTGAGATCTCTAGAACAATGGCAATGGGTTTTTGATCCTACTGCACGTATTGGCTTTGTGGGAGCCTAGGCAGTTTGGATGCTCACCTTAATAGACCTGGATGGAGGTGGGTGGTCCATGGACTTCCCACAGGGCAGGGAACCCTGATAGCTCTTTGGGCTGAAGAGGGAGGGGGACTTGACTGGGGGAGGGGGAGGGAAATGGGAGGCAGCGGTGGGGAAAAGACAGAAATCTTAAATAAATAAATAAATAAATAAAAAAAAAAGAAAAAGTGTCTCCCTTTTGCCTTCACAAATGTTGTCTTACTAATGTCACATAAAAATGGACGTCTGTACAGGGTCAGTTCTGCATGACTGGGGTGGACAGCAATAGATGTATTTTTAGGGCTGTTGTGTTAGTACAAGCTAGCATGCATACTAATTCTCCCAATGTCAGTATGCTTCGTACAACTGTCAGAAAGGATAAAGTTCTGGATTAAACAAGTTTATAAACATCTGGAGAAGCAAAGGCTCTCATGTGTTAGATCAAAGCAGCCTCCATCTCCTCATTTGATTTTGTTCAGCAGTTTATGGTTTTAAAACTAGTCAAAAGGTCTCCAGAATTGAGCCGTTGATTTTTCTATCATCTGTACTGAAATAACAAATAACCTTATTCTCTAATTCCTTGCAACGATTTTGTAAAAGGAAGACTATACCTGTTCTAGAGTTAATTCTTTTCAGTAGAGAATATTCCTTTCTAGAGTTAATTCTTCTAAGTATCAAATATTCCTGTTCTAGAGTTAATTCCTATCGGTGTAGGCTGCATTCTCCCGGAATAAGAAGCTTCAGGTCCCCTGAAGGCTTGGAGTGGCTCCGTTTTATCACATGCAAGCTGTGCATTTCCTTCAAATGGCCTGTTTTGTTTTTCATAGAAATTTTTTATTCAACTCATTTGTAAACAACATTGATTTGGAATACTTGCTGCCTAGTTGCTATTGCTGTGTAGAAAGCAGCTTGTGTTCTTATGATTATGAACCATCTTCATCCATTAGAGTAGAGGAAGGAAATTGAGATGGAGAAGGAGATGACAGTAGAGGCGAGTGGTGGGTGTGATCAAAGTATGCTGTAGACATGGATGAGAAATGATCATGGCAACCATGGTCCTGAATGAGCAATACTCAAGTTTTGAAAGACTGTAGGAGATACAGGGAACTTTTAAGAAGATATCGACAAGAATACAAGAGAGGAGCTTTATGGCATTAATACAGTACCAAGGGAATAATCAGATATCAGTGTCTTAAAAGTTGAGAGAAAAGAACAGATCTTTCTGTGGCACCAGAGGAAACAATCGCTGTTCTGTGGGATTCCGTGAGATGGACGACTTTGTGCAGTTTTCCCATCCCAGAACGCAGCGTGGTTTGGGTGAAGAAGGGAGTTACATTTCACTATTGTTTATGGTGTCGCCGCCTCTTTCCAATGAAAACATAATTCTTTGCATAGCATCTTCTCTTTTACTTTAGAGAAATTCCCACATGGCATTCATCAGACGTGATAAAATGCTGCAGTTACTCTTCCTCAGAACTTGGGGGAAAACAGATCTGTATTTGTTCAGAACTCAAAAGAAAGAGTTTTATTTTAAGTCCATCCAAAGCATAAATTACTTTGCAAGTCTTTGGTGCTGTAGTTTTTGTAGCTTAGAGGAGTGTGTGTGTGTGTGTGTGTGTGTGTGTGTGCGTGTGTGTGCACGAGCTCACACACGCACACACGTATCTGTGTGTATAGACGAATTTGGAGCCTTTAGAGAAGTAAAAGAACTTGGGATAGTTAATCTAAGAAAGAAAATAATGAACATTCTTTAACATTAAAGAGTGAGCACCAACTTAGTGTAACAGACTTTGTTGATTTTCCATGGGAGCCCCTAACTGTTGGGATGAGTGGAGAGGGGTGGTCGGGGGGGGGGGGGGGGGAGAGGCAGGGGTGGGAGGAGAGGAAGAGACTGTGGATGGAATGTAAAATGAAATTTAAAAAAGAAAACATCAACAAAAGGGTGAGAAATATTATTGTACCTTGAATTTTCATGATCACGAAGTTGGAGAGATGGCTCAGCAGTTAAGTGCACTGGCTGATCCTTAATTCCTAAGGCAGCTCACAACCATCTGTAACTCTTGTCTCAGAGCATCCAGTGCCCATTTCTGGCCTTTGCAGGCACTGCACACATGTGGTGCACAAGCATATATGAAGTCAAAACACCCTTACACATAAAATGAAGTGAAAAAAGCTACAAAAACCATGATGACAAGTTGTGTAATACAATATTTGAAAAAAAGAGTATTGATTAAAACTGGGTGTTTCATAATGTAGGAAGAGAATGATTTAAAGACAAAAAAGTGGTATTGCCATTTCTTGAGCAAATAAGAAATATACTTGAAATTATGTTTATTAATTTTACTTTTATAAAAATTTTTAAAATATATAAAATTTATAAAATATTTAAAATTTATAAAAAAAATTTATAAAAATTTTCTTATGAAATAGGTTTATAAAATTGTTTTACATTTAGAGTGTGTTTAGTGATGATTTGGATTAAGTAATCATAGTCTAGATAACTCCAGTAAATTAAGATAAGGTGGAAAAAAGAGTAGGAAATGAATAGACAACTGTTCTGTTTTCAGAAGAGTGGCTTTTTGGTTCATGCCATGTGAGTCTGCATTCCAGACTAAACTAAAGTCTCATGTTCAGTCTCTTTTCTCCTGTTACAATTGTTTTGTAAAGGAGCTGATTATTCTCAAAAATACCTGTAATAATCTGCATGATTGAACAGTCTTAATTGCTGAGCCATCCTTCCAACCCCTTTAATTATATGTGTGTGTATGTCCATGCATGTGTGTGTGTGTACACATGTTATAAATATATAGAGAATGCAATATCCAACATTATCACAATCTGTTACATATTTCTAAATGAATCAAATGTCCACTCCTCTTTTAAAAGACTGTTTTACTGTATAAGTTGGAGGGCTGATGATAGACACTCCTTCCATACTGATGCAATAAGAGTTGTCTAGGACCCGTGTCTATCTTGCTTGACTTTTCCATGGTCCATCTATTGTGCTGAAGTTATCAATCAGGAGCATCTCAGGGGACTCATAAAGAAGAACGGCAAAAGAGGAATCTAATATATCTAATATTTCATAGGGATCCACATGGGTAATAGAACTATGTTGGACAATCCATATTCCTCTTATGTGGATCTTATGGGGAGTTTATAGGAATGGTATTTTAGCCTCTCTTCCCAAGGGGAAGAAACTGACATTAAGGCAGTGTTCTGTGACAAAGCCCAAGCTGTCTACCACACTGCACTGGACTCATGCCTGGAATTATATTTTCAAAGCTTTTGTTGTCTCTATCGGATGACTGCTAGTACGGAGATGTGCAAAATACTGAAATAATGTATGAAGGAAACAAAGCTGCTTTTTTAGTTGGCTCACAATGCTGAGTGATCATGGGGACATTTTGTTTTTATGGAGAAAGATCAGATCTTAGTGTAAAAGTGTGATAATACATATGTACAAGTTGGTGACACTATGTACAAACCAGATTACAGGTTTGGGCATGACATTTAGCTAGTTAAAGACAGTCTTTAACTTTAGTAAATCTAAATCTTTATGTGCCAGAGTTTATGGCTAGTACAGTTTAGATAGTCAGTACTTTTGTGGAAGGAATGGCTGCTTTATAATACCACTATGAATTAAATTACATTGGTAAATTTCGAATTCTCAATAACTGGAAATACCAGGCCATTGGGTAACAAAATGTTGAAGCAATAAGGTTTTTTTTTTACTTCATTTTGTACTTTTGGAGATAAGATAATAAAAATACATTATACATTGAGTGTATCTGTATATCTTCTGTAGTGCTCAGCTTCTTGTGGTAAAGGTGTAAAGTACCGAGAGGTCCTTTGCATTGATCAACTCCAAAGAAAATTAGAAGGAAAACACTGCAGTCATCTGCAGAAACCTCGAACTCACAAAGCTTGTAGATCGGGACGGTGCCCTTCATGGAAAGCTAAAAGATGGAAGGAGGTATGTGGCGTTTTCAACTATCACATGTTCTATCTATCTATGATCTATCTATCATCTTTCTATTGTCTATCTTTCATCTATCATCTATCTATCCATCTATCTGTCTATTATCTATCCATCTACCATCTATCTATCTATCTATCTATCTATCTATCTATCTATCTATCTATCTATCTATCTATCTATCTATCTATCTTTGATCTATCATCTGTCTTTGATCTATCATGTCTTTCATCTATCATCTATCTATCTATCTATCTATCTATCTATCTATCTATCTATCTATCTATCTATCTATCTATCATCTATCTATCTATCTATCTATCTATCTATCTATCTATCATCTATCTATCTCCTATCTTCCTTCCCATCATCTCTAGATATCTATATTTACATTTCAAAGTCTGAATTCAGCATTTGTAATGACCTTGAAAGTTTGACTTCTTTACAGCATCTTTTATTACAGAATGTTCTGCACTGTGCTCAATACTATATAGCACTGTTGCATTTGCCTAAGTTTACTGGTAAAATAATTTAGTTTCTCAATTTTATTTTGAGGTTACATTTTTACAGGAAAGTTTGCTAGTGAACATAGGGCTCATGGCCACCGGCATCATCTTGGTTATCTAACAACAAAGTATATCCGGTGATGTATCAATAATGACCTTGTTTCCATCTCGGAATCTTGGAATTGAGTTAAGATGGCATTCTGGAGAGACAGAGAATAAATTACAGGCATAGTTGCAACTAGAGGTGAACAAGTGAGGCTTGAGATCTTTGGAAGGGCTAAGAAAACTCAGCACAAAAGAAATGGATAAACACGTGCAATCTAGCCTGACAACTCAATTTTGAAAGAAAAGTGAATGTATGCTTCAGCATACTCCGGTACAAGAACCCCATACCTACATAGTTTTTTGATGGACAGTTGGTGTTTGAGGGGTACCATATCACCTCATTGATACCGAGTAAAAAATTCTCTAGTTTCATCGTAAAACAGGCAGCTTCTGCAAAAGGTTGTTCTGCTGGGAACTTGGTGATATTTAACTGATTTCTGAAGTGAAAAGAGTAGAATAAGATTATTCTATTGTCTTCCTAAATTGTCTACTAGATTGACCCTGACCAAGGGGGATAAAAATTCAGGAATTTTCCCCTAGGCACAGACACTGTCCACGTGGATGACACTCAGTATCATACTTGGGACCTGACACATTGAGGAGTCTGCTCAGGGTGGGGTCACAAGCAAAGCTGGGATTCCCTAAACACAAATGACAAAATGTCTTTTTTTTCTAGGAAGTCATATGTGTGCTGGGGTGGTGAGTTCATTTGTTTGTTTTAATGAGTTGAGTATTTAAATTGCCTCTAAAGCCACACATCTGGAAAGCAGACACAAATGGTCTTGTATTACACTGTTTGTCACTGTTAAGCAGCAGTAATCAGCAAACACCACTAATATACACTAGGAACATTGTCAGATAACCAATGAAAGGCACTCCTTTCTAAATTTGAACTAATCTGGCCAGCAGTTTTCCAAATGCGTCTTTGGAGCTGAGGTCTCATTCAGGGTGGCAATAAAAACGATTATTATTATTTTAGAATTATATTATTTTATAATAATTATATTAAAGCAATGCTACAGTTTATGCAATTGAGACAGAGAAACAACCAGTGACTATCTTGTGCATCTCTCTGAAAGTATATATGTGTAGAACACATTACTATTTGTAGTGTAAGGATAGCCTGAAACTATTGACTTCATAAGAGTATTTTTTGTAGAATAAATTGAACAGTAAGAACCACACAAGTGGCCTTTTGTTTCTGACAGAGACTTGGGGATGATGTAGGTGAATGGAGTTAATTTCAATTACAAAGGAAAACAATATAAAAAGAAAGTAGATTCTGTACAGAGTATCTGTGTCTTTCTTGGTGCTAACATCCATCCTTGCCGCTGAAGCCTATTCCTTTAGGAGAGCTTGCATTGTTTCATTTTTAGCATAAGTCAAGCCACCTTGGAAAGATGATGTATTTGCTTTTGTGGGGCAGAGAGTCAAAGGCCAAAAAAGACTCCCTGTGATGCAATCATGAACAGATGTAGCAGAGAAAGATATTTGGGACCCACAGGAATGTTGGTGACCCAGAGGAGTAAATCATTCTCCTACTTCACAGCCACACCCCTTGGTCCTGCCTGAGCTCAACTGGAGAGTTGTGCACTGTGTATTGGAAATATCTCTGGATTTGGTTGTTCAAATGTGCTTGTGCCTTTTTAGTGTTTCGCCCTCTTTGGGAGAGCTAATCTGCTCTGTTTCTGCACAGAGACATACTAGACCTCCACATGTAACAAAACCATAATGTGACAATTGTAATCAATGAAGATTACACTTTGATAACTAAATTTGATAGCAAATCCTTTGATTACTAAGTCACCACGTTCAAAATAAAAGAAATTTGGCCACGTGTGAAGTAAGGTGCTTGGTAAACAGCATATCCATTGTCTTTGAGAGAGACAAGATAGTAGCCTGAGATAGTGCTACAGAAGTCAGCATGGGGCAGGGTTCAGACTTACATATTAAAGACAAGAGGAAGTCATACAAGATATTAAGAGACACTCATATCTTAGCTCACACTATGAGGACGTAGATGATGGGCACCATATACCTAGGGAAGCCATTGTAGGTCTGAGAAAAGATGGTGATGGAACCCTGAGTTTAATTACTCATCTCCTCTTGATCAGGGCCAACATGCTGGGCAACTTAGAGAGCTATTAAAAGGGTCTCATTCTATTCCATTCAAGCCCCAGAACAAGGTGGTCGTGATAAAGATTCAGTAGCTACTTGTTAGACAGAAGAATTGAGAGAGCCTACTGAGTGACAGACACACTGTGGGAGGAAAGTAAAAGAGATAAGCAAATTCAGTATTTCTATTCTGAGTCACTCTGTACATAATAATAATCTTCACCAAATATATAAGACTGAGGTAGGACATTTAAAAAGTATAATTTATTCAATTAGACAAAATTTGATGTAGAAAACAATACTGGGGAGTAAATTCTTTTTAAGGCATCTCTGGACATATTCATTTTAGGGAAGATGTCCCATGTTAAGAATATAGTATTCTATATTCTAATATAGCTATTTAAAGCCTCCATAAATTTTTTTTCTAAGCTGCACTATGATCAAATGACAAAACCAAACAAACTCTGTGTTTTCTTGACTTAAAAGAAATATTATTTGTTTGGTAGAACGTCTTGCTTAGAAGTGTTTTGTAAACTAAGTTTTTCCAAGGATTCTCTTTCAAGGTTACAGTAAGGATCTTATCCAAATACAATTTGTATTTCTAAGATTGTCAGTAGATTTTTATAACTACAAAACAGGACTACTTTATAGGCTAGTCATTTTTTGTAAATTGTTCAGATGAGCCAGACTGCATCTTGATATGTCTGTCTACCTAGTATTACACATGCTACAAAGCATACGTTGTTACCTCCATTCCAAGAGCCAGATGACTTTCTGGTGAACACATTTAGTGAATTGGCAGAATTCAACAGCCTATGTATGCCCTGTAGGTCAACGTAAATGGACGGAATATGCACGGTATTCAGAAGTGAGAAGAAAGAATATGTCTTTGGAGTTTGACTCAGCAGCCACTCAGGTGAAAAGCCACTGTGGTCTGTGAGAGTGATCTGAGCCACTGGTTAAGTTCAGATCTTAGCGTTGGTGGGATTTAAATATTTTTCTTATTACAAAACATATCTTGAAGTAGAACATATGGGGTTAGATGTCATGGGGTGCTTGAAATTTCAAAATAGGGAGCTTGAAAAACACTAGATATTTCTTTCTTATATTATCTCTGTTGAGAATACCAATGAGTCTTCAAACATTACTCTATGTGACCACAAATCCTTCCTGGAATAACAGGGGACAAAGACAACCAAAAGCATGATTAATAAACATCCTTCAACCTTCTTCGTGTTTTGCTAATATTGACTTAAAGTTCTCTGTTATTGTCAGTATCTGCTTTTAGATATAGCTGGATCTGGGAACATCTGACATCCCAGAGCTGAAAACTGGCTGAGTCTCTGTTGCTAGGAGGCAAGTCAGTGAGGGCTCAAGAGAGAATGAGCAAAGCTTCAACTGTTCTTCATCAAGCTAAGAGTTTCTGTTACCCCCAAATTCATATGTTAAAATCCTGCCCCTACAAGTAATGTTGTTGGACGTAAGGATTTTGGGAAGTGAGTCGTGAGGGTAGAACCCCTGTACTTAATATTATCTTCCATGTGAAAGGGGCCTTAGAAAGCTCCATTTTACAGACATCAAATATCCCGGTGCTTTCATTATGAGCTTTCCACCTGTGAGATACAAATGTCTGGTATTTGGGAGCCTCCTATAGGTCATATGAATCGCAGCTCAGATGAGGAGGGAAAGTGACAGGTGATGATGATGTTACTGTAAGAAGTACCAAAGTGAGGGTGTGGATTTGGTACTGGGTACCAGTGCAGGGCAGGGGGAGCCCGGAGGCATGCATAGTAAAGGTGGCACTGCTGTGTCTGAGGTAGGGCAGTCCCGGTGAGCACTGGGGAAGAAGAGCAGAGAGATGACATGAGAACTCCAGGTTTAGAGAATCTCTGAGCGACTGAATGAATGAAGTGTTTGTAGAAATATGGACAGTAACAAATGCTCATTAATCGTGCTAAGAAAAATGAGGACTGAAGGACCAAAACAAGATTGTCTAAATTTATCATTTATTCAAGCCTTTCCAGAATGCTGTTCATAAAAATACAATCAAGATTCAACAGCTTAGCAAATATTTAGACCTCCAACAGGTTCAAATTATAGTTGGTGTTGCACAGAAAAATATCAATATAACAAGTCTTAGAAATTATTGTTTATGGAAAACAATTGGCATAGTAATAGAATTTTAGTCTCATTTAGAACAATATGGTAGCCTTGTGTAGACATTAAGTATGGTTAATTCAGCCAAGGGTTGTCACACTGGGATGCCACCTAGCATACCCCAATTCAGTTACAGTTACCAGAAAACTTGAAGTACTTTGTGAATAACAGTGTTAAAAAAATAACTATGTATTTATATAGACTATCTAGATAAGACAATGGCAAACACACTCTTCTTAAGGATTTTCTCTCTAATGTATGATACAATATCGGGACAGGTTCACCACAAATAAGAAAATGTGCAATGTTCTATTTTGTTGTTGAAATGAGATTCGGTGTTTGCTAGCTACATTGTTCAGATCCTCTGGGCTCCTTTGTAGTGCTCTGTGACCTGTGGCTCAGGGCTGCAGTGGAGGGAGGTATACTGCAGATTGAGAGGCACAGGTCCAGTGGCTGAAGACATGTGCGATCCAGCTACCCGGCCTCAGCAGCATCAGCAGTGCTGGCACCAGGACTGCAGGAAGTACCAGTGGACAACTGGAGCCTGGCTAGATGTGAGTGGCAACATGAGCATGAGCTTTGTCTTTTCCGTTGCTTCTTAATGTTTAAAAACTTTATTATTATCATCTTGTGTGTGTGTGTGTGTGTGTGTGTGTGTGTGTGTGTATGATGTGAGGATGTGTAAAAGCTGCTGCGTGTTTGTTTTGGCACATGTATGGGGGTCAGAGGACCTTGTGTGGATTTATAGTGTTAAATTCAAGTTGCTAGGCTTCTTACACTCAATTACTTTATCTTCTGAGCCATCTGTTTTGCCCTCCCTTCCTCTTCTCCCCTCCCCTCCTTTTCCCTTTCCTCTCCTTTCCTTTCCTGTCCTCTCCTCTCCCCTCCCCTCCCTTCTCCTCTTCTCTCCTTCTCCCTCCCCTTCCCTTTCATTTTCTGTCCTGTCTTCCCCTACCCACTTATTTTGAGGCAGAGGCTCCAGTAGCCTTGGTTGCCCTGGAACTCCTGCTCCTCCCACCGCCCCTCTGGAGTTCTGACTTTGCTATTATACACCACTATACCCATGTCTCAACAAGCAAACTTGCAGACACTGCACCTAGGAAACGGTTACTGGTTTTTCTCACCACACTTCCAGTGTTCAACGTCGTGTAAGAAAAAGGAGACCTACCGTCTAGTGAAATGCACAGATGAACAAAACGTCCAAGTGAATGAAAGTTTCTGCGATCCTTTAAGGAAACCTCTTTCGATCAAAAAGTGCAGGAACCCTCTCTGCAAGTATATGGTGGTGACGGGAGACTCATCTCAGGTAAGGTGTCATTATTTCGTTATTTTCTTTCCCTTAAAAAGCCTCCTTGATGAGGGATTAGAGCTACTCTTATCTTTGGATGCAAAAGAGGGATTTAGAATACTGTTGGGAATTAAGCTGGTTCAGGAAAGCGGGTTATCCCCTGGATTTATGACTTTATCAGCTGTAGGTAGTTCACTACTTTACTAGTAGTGACTAGTTTACTCGTGGCTACTAGTTACCTAGTATCAGGACATGAATTCTTACTTAGTAAGTGGGTCTTAAGACCAATTAGACAACTGCTGGTTACTTCCAAGATGTGTGGCACTGTCTCACCCTTGAGCATATCTTGCTGGTTGTTGTTATGGTTCATAGACTTTCCCACAGGATAGGACTTAATTACTCTCTAACACTATGAGATCTTGTCCACAGGGAAGAAGCTTCCAAGTCAGTTCTAGCTCGATCCCCCCCAAGTCATGTGGTATCTTCAGCAATAGGGTCTCACCTTCATGGTTAACCAAGGGCATTGGCAGTAGCCTGCATTGTTTGGATAGAGGTTTCTAGGCTCCCCTGATTGATTAGGTTTCCCATACTTGACAACATTTTAAATTTTGATGTCAATTATCCTTTTGCTATCATGGTTCTATGGGTTTTGGGTTTCACACCTATAAAAATCACTGTCTAGTTTTGGCCAGAAGGATGTACACTTATATTTTCTTCTAAGTCTTATTTTAATTCATCTACGTAGGTCTGATACATTTTGGCTATTTTCATTTAAGATATGAAGTCATCACCTACATCTCTAATTGCACATGGCTGCCCCTACAAACCAAACATAAACCAAAGAAGAGATTATTATTCCCCCATTGAGTTCACTTGGCATCTGTTGAAACTCAGCAAGCCACAACATTGTGATTGATCTTTTCACAGAATTCTACCCAGCTTTCACACCAATGTGGCAAGGTGCTCCAAAGGTCACAGCAAAGTGTAAGGGACTCAGCCTATCCAAATACTCATGTGAAAGAAAGAACACATGGATTTCTGAGTTCTTTGAAGTCTTCAGATTTTATTGTGTGAAAACCCAAGACTGTCAGAATGACATAGGACAGGACACTCTGTCCAGTAGGCAGAATGGAGTGCTCAAGGATGGAAAGAAAGATTCCTCTCAGGCTCCTCAGAGGCAAAAATCTAGGCTGAATCTTGCTGTTTTGTATTTTGTGGCATGACTCTGTACAAGTGTCTCTCTGCCTAAGTGTCTCTGCACCTTGGCTTCCCCACCATGAATGAAGCGGGTCAATTGAGTTGATGTAGAACCGATACGCATGATACATATGTAGCAACTGACAGACATTAGGCCTTGGGCGAGTTCCAGGACTCCCGATTTCCTTACCAGGGTGCATTTTTCAGTGTGCAGGTAACTGCGGGTTCTCTAACCCACAGAAGATTACATTCTGCACCAGGATCCGGTCCTCTAAGAAGCATGCATTCCATCAGCTTCAGCCTGTAGCCTACGGAGAATGTCCCGTGAAACCTTCTCCTCACGTGTACAGATGTGACATTCGAAGCTGTTTGCATGTGGCCACTTGGAAAGTGGGGAAATGGAGCAAGGTCAGTCCAGAATTCTGAACGTAAGGCCCTTTGCATAAGTCTTTTCAGAGGTGGAATGCCTGGTAAGGCGTATTTTAAGTAAATCTTCCAAGTTATTTTCTCCACCATTGTCTAGAAAACCACTTTATTTGATTTTTATATAAGTATCTTATCATTTCTGTCTGTATTCTAACTTTCTTATAAAAAGATTGCAATATTTCTCATTTTAGTCCTTGGAGAACACGTATAGTGGCTTGAACTTTATGTAGGTACTTTAGAAATATCAGCTAAGCAAAGTAGTTTTCTCTAATATGTCTACAATACATATTATTCACCCTACATCCTATTCATCAACTTAATGAAAATACAATAGCATTACTTTGTAAATTCATCATAAGGAAAACCTCTAAGTAGCTGCAATGATGGTAATAAATGAGATTAACGTTTATTAAGTATTTGCAATGTGCCATGTATACACAGGCAGCTTTAATAAGGCTCATAAAGGAATGTTTACTGAATGTTTGTCGTGTGCTCATGATACAACTGTATGAGATAAATAGCAAGAAACCAGCACCTGAGAAACAACGGCTGCAGGCTCACACTAAAAGGATTCTTTTTCCCCACTCTGGTGACTACCCTTCCCCGGAATATTTTTGTATCTTCCATAGTATTCACCACGACTGACCCTCACTTTGATCTTAAAGAGTCTAGTCTTGGAGAGGGCAGTATGGGTTTCCTGGCCTTATTACTTGTTATCTATTTCACCTCCGACTTTACTGTGTTGACAGTGCTCAGTCACTTGTGGAAATGGGATAATGGAAAGAAGAGTAGAATGCAGGACTGAAAACGGTTGGCCCAGTGACTTATGTTTAAAGCCTTTAAAGCCAGATGCTCAAAAGAAATGTTATGCCAATGACTGTAAGTAATAGATTCCAAAATTTACCCAGCATCAAGTGTCCCTAAGTTTCAGCTGAAATATGAAACTAGATCTATGCAGCTGTCACGTTCTGCCACACATTGCCAGACCTTCAGAGCACAGCAATGATTCTGAGGGTCAAGTCCATGCTGCTTGGGATTTGCTCAGGGTTGATGTGTCACATGACTTTATCCTTGAAGGTAAATTATTCGCCACCTGCAAAGAAATCCAAGTTAAAAAGAACATTACCAAAGATGGTGACTATGACCTTAACATCAGGGGAAGAACAGTGAAGGTATTACGAAAACCATTTCTAATTGATTTTAACTTTGATCCTGTCTTTGGAAAGTGTTTTCTAGAGATTTGTGTATTCCCTGTAGATCCATTGCTCGGGCATGCAACTGGAGAACCCTAAAGAATATTTACCACTTGTCAAAGGGGAAGACAACTTTTCTGAAATATATGGCCTGAGGTATGGGATGCTTTGTTCTGTCTGTGCACTGTTAGGTCTCACTGTTAGGGTTATTGAGTCTTTGGCACAGCATTGGGATTGTCACCTGTAGGACAGGGAATTGAGAAGGAGGTGGACACATTAGGACCTTAGCCAAGTGTGAGCCTGTAATCACGAAGAGGGTGAGTGTGGGCCAATACAGAAGGCTCTATTTTTATAGAACTCCAACTAATTTTAGCAACAAAAACTGGGATAGTTACATCTCAATTTTTTGTAGTAATATTCCTTTAATTTCTCACTAAGGATTCTTCATGTTAGTTGTCTTAGGGTCTCATCGCAGAGAAGAAACACCATGAGCACACCAACTCCTGTAAGGAAAAGGGGCTTGCTTATAGTTTCAGAGGCTTAGTCCATTATCATCATGACAGAGAACATGGTGGGATACAGGCAGACATGGAGCTGGAGAGGTAGCTGAGAGTCCTAGATCTTGCAGGCAACAGGAAGTTGACTGAGACAGTGGGTGGTATCCTGAGCATAGCAAACTTTAAAGCCTTCCTCCACAACGATACATTTCCTCCAATAAGGCCATACCCACTCTAACAAAACCACACCTCCTTGTATCACCATTTCTTGTGAGATTAAGTTGGGTAATTACATTTAAGTTACCACTTTAGTCATAGTAATTCTGCTTCTTTCTCAGTTAGCGTGTTGGCACTATGGTGTTGAAGAACAGAAATACTTCTGTTTTACCTTGTGTGTGTGTGTGTGTGTGTGTGTGTGTGTAGCAGTGGCTATCCTAGAACTTGTTCTGTAGACCAGGCTGGCCTCGAACTCAGAGATCCACCTCTCCTGCCTCCCGCGTGCTGGGATTAAAAGTGTACACCACCACTGCCCGGCTATGTTTCATATTTTCTAAGTTCATCATTTACCACACTGGGGGCTAACAAATGCATCAAGTAGTACAATGTCCCAATGTTGTTACAGACTCCAGAATCCCTATGAATGCCCCTTCAATGGAAGCAGGAAGCAAGACTGTGTATGTAAAAATGATTACCCACCTGCTGGATACACTGCTTTCAGCAAAGTGAGAGTTGATCTCGCTTCTATGCAAATCAAAAGTAAGTGCTGGGTCTCCATAGAAACCAAAATGCCTCCATTTGCTAAGGAAAAGTACAGCCATGTACTGATATATATGATAGGATATAATGACGAACCCACCATCGTACAGAATGGCTTTCTTTACAATTATGAGACATATGTATTCTTTATAATGACATGAAATATGGGGACCTTTGATACAAGTGTTATTATATAGTGCCAGTAATAAGATAGTTCCCTCACATAAAGCTATGTCACTTAAAAGATAGCTTAAAAACCCCAACCATATTAAGTTGAAAAATTAATTGCCCCAATATAAGTGTAAGGTTTTTTGTAAGATTTAAAGTAATAACATTAGTTCAAGATTATAAACTATTGAGCATCACATTTTCTTATACACCAACCACATTATTTAATCTTTTAAGCAACCTTGTATCAGATAAAATAGATATTACATCAAAATGTCACAGATGATAACATTAATTCTCTCTTATGAGAGCGACTTGTCCCAGTTCGTCCTTAAGCACCACTGAGGGGGAATGAAGACCTGCTCGGAGAACTCAGGCTGCAAAACATGCCATATTCCTGGAAATTAACTAGTAATTCACCTAGGTCACAGATACCTATGGACCCTGCAGTACGCTGGCCATGATGCACCCTCATGCCGAGCGTTCCATCTCTGCATGAAGAAGCAATGAGTACCCACTTCCAGAGGCTCTGTCTCCATCCTTGCTGAACCCAGCACTTTATACAGTGCATAGAGACAGAATCTGCATGAATGTTTTGTATCTAAATTATGGCTCTGTGGTGATATTGATGCTATTCTCATAATGAAAGTTATCAATTACTAAAAACTGACCTTTACTGCAGTGGTTGACTCCAGTTTTATAACTTCCAATAAACCTGAGGCAAGTTGCTTTATAAAGTAAGGAAAGATCAATTAGCACAGCATAGGACTTGGTGTGGGTCTCATTTGACTGCATACAATGGGACTGTATGTGTATAAATGATAATATGGTTTCTTTCTTTGGGTACTCACCAGGGTCTATCATTTGGGCTCCACCCTGGTGACCAAATCCAATATAACCCTTTCCCAAAGGTCCCACCTTGAAACATATAGACTCTTCTGTATGAGAGAACAAAATTAGTACTTACATTTATCATTATGGTTTACAATATAGATTTGTGTTGGGGTTGGAGAAATGGCTCAGCGGTTAAGAGCACTGACTGCTCTTCCAGAGGACCCGGGTTCAAATCCCAGCACCCACATGGCAGCTCACAACTGTCTGAAAATCCAGTTCCAGGGGATCTGACACCTTCACACCAATGCACATAAAATAAAGATAAATCATAAAAAAAATTTAAAAAGATTTGTGTTATTATTATTTTGGGGGACATTATATGTGCGTGAGTGTGGGTGCCTGAGGAGGTCAGAAGAGGGTGAGATCCTCTTCAGCTGGAATGACAGATAGCTGAGAGCCACCAGGCACGGGGCTGGGGACCAAACTCCATTCTGCAAGGACAGCAGATGTCTTACGTGCTGAACCATCTCTCCAGCCCCTTATATTTTGCTTCGTTTTGCTCTGTTTTGTTTTTTGAAACACTGCAGTTGAACTGTGTTTCTATCCACTTAATTGACATGAGGTGCTCTGTGTGAATTAAACTTCTGCATGATTTTAGAATACGGAGCATGTTGGTGGCCACAAAGCAGTGGTGTGTTGATGCAGGTATGAGCATCAACTCTGGGATCCTCCTGTGTGTGAATTCTTTGTTTCTGTTACCACATAGCCCTGGGAATCTTCTTAAACCCAGTTCTCTTCATTTTTAAGAGTGGAAACTGCCTGTAAGGGCTTCTGATTTCTCTTTTTAAATTCCTCTCAACCCCCTCTGTCTTTTCTATTAAGACTAAAAGATGATACTTTTACTATATCAACTTAACATCTTGGTATGACAAATGTTCCTCTCTAAAAGTTGGCTATTCTTTTAAAATGTGAGCGTGTCAGTTAGTTAGTGCCAGTATCTATGTTATCTACACTCAGTGGCTCATTTATTGGTCAGTGAATGCTGTTTTTCACTAATTTATCAACCCAAACTCTCATATTGCCAGTCACTGGCCTGAGCCCTAAGCATATAATATCAATAATATCAAATGGATACATTTTAAAGCCCTTTCTTTTCCTTCTTCAAACTCCTTTAAGACCTATCCTGGAACAGCTCCGATTTGTACTGTCTGTCTTTTCCCTGCTGTGTATGCTCCACCCATGCTGCATGTAAACTCACCACCATGACCACATTGACTGAGGCCTGGGAGGTACGCCCAATTCCTCGGGTGGATTATGAAAGGCCTGACTTGCTTTTAACTATCTCAGAGATATTTGTATAAATGCTACTTTGGGGAACGGCCCCCACAGGACCCATGTCGTCACGTGGTGTGCACTTAGCTGTCAGTGATATGACTCAATCAGTGGAGGTGATAGCCATTGTGGGGATGTTGTTTACATGACAAATGCAGGCGTGAGTGGTTGCAACAGCTGAGTCAGGGTTCTGCCCAAGCTGTTTGTGATCCAGTGGGTCTAGTTTTGGGGTTTTGTATAGACTATCCAGTGATACTGCCAATCAGAACATTTTGCTAACAATGTCAGCAAATGGAGGAGGGGAAGAATTGCAGCAGTGAAATGGTATAGATCCAGAGCATGTACACATACTCTGCTTTGTCAGCATGGGTCTACCTTTCATGAGCTTTTATGTTTTTCTGTGTTTTTTTTTTCTTGAGCCCACTCCATCTGTCTCAGATTTGGTGTGGTATAACATGTGAATGACCATTTATTTAATTTTTCCATATTTTTCTTTAATTCCAGATGTACCTGTAATTTTTAGGACAATGTAGGCCACGTACATTTGTGTGTTTTATAAAAATATATCCATTTGAGGCAGTCCTATATAATATGCTCTATTAATGATATTTTGTTAAAATTTTAACTAATCATATTAGTATATTTACGATACGATTGCAAACTGCATACTTGAAAGTAAAGATGACCTTGCTGTTTCCCGGGTAATGAGCTGTGTTTATTTTTACAGCTACAGATCTTCTCTTTTCTAAGACACTCTTTGGAAAGGCCATCCCATTTGCCACAGCTGGAGACTGCTACAGCGCTGCCAGATGCCCACAGGTACCTCACGTGTGCTTCATTATTTTTCGTCTCCGTAATGAAAAAGTAAATACCTCTCTTCACTCATTTTCATGACCAGAATATTGCACGAAACATCAAGCTAGATGGCCGAAGCTTTGGGTACGCCTTTGTTTTAAAAAATGAGAAATCAGCAGAGATAAAGCACTTTTGCCGATATTAAGTTCATTTTAAAGATTCAAGAGGAAGATCGATCCCTTGTTCAGATTCTTATTTTCCCCCTCTACGGTGCCGCATCATTTTAATTTTTCAAACTGGTCCTTTGAAGCGAACAGATGTGCATGGAATGGTACACGAATGGATCATAAGCACGTGTTGTTTATTTGCGGGAGGTGGCGTTAGTTCTTTTGGTGTGTGTTTCCCAAAGGTCCATGTATGATGGATTTGTTCCCAGGGTGGCGGTGATGGGAGGTGCCGTAGACTTTCAAAAGGTAGAAAAGTACCTTAGAGGGCACTGGCAAACCCTATGGGTCCATTCTCTAATGGCTTCCTGGATTGTGAAATGACTTATTCTACAAAGAGGTCTGTGGCCATCTGTCACCCTCGCCATAAGTCTGGGCAAGCAGGACCACTCTGTTTTATACTTGAGCCTTCATGTATATGGGTTTGGGGCTAGCTGCTTGAGATTGGGTAACCTATGTAGGGACTTTTCCCTGGATGGGACAGTTGTTATAGTCTGTAGCTCTTCATCTAGGTGGAGGCCTTGTGAGATCTGCCCCTATCCACGATGAGGTTATCACAGCACTTTGGAGACTTTATGGGTGCGTCTATAGAAGACACTGTCTCACAGAGAAAGTCCTCTGTCTTTTTATAGTCTTTCCGAGCCACTCTTCCAAGACGTTCCTTAGATATGTGGGCGTTGTGTTGTAGATGTATCAACTGAGGATGGACACCCCACCATCAGCTGTTCTCTACATTTTGACCAGTTGTGGATTTCCTAATGGCCTCTGTCTGCTGTAAAAAGAAGGTTCTTGGTTGATGGGAGAGAGCCACATTTAGCTGTGGGCATTGTCCTGCTTTTGCTGGCATCATGAGGTGGAAGGTTATTGATGTGGGATTTTTCCACTTTTTATGCTTTTATAGCTATAAATTCTATTTTAGGTATTTGTTTTACTGTGTCTAAGAATTTTTGCATGCTGTATATTTATTTTTTATTTATATTAACATATTTTCTATTATCATTGAATCATTAACTATTTGAGAATAATCTTAATTTCCAGATATTTGTGAATTTCCTAAAGTTTCCTTTATTTCTTCTGATTCTACTTTCATTACACTGTGCCTAGAAACCATGCCCCATATTATATGGTCCTTTGAAACTTATTGAGGGCGGTTTTTATCGTGCAACATGTGACTCGTTCTGACGAGCGTTCAGGGCATGCTTGGAAAGGCTGTACCTTCTGTTGAATGATTTATTCATAGAATTCAGGCTGCTATCCGCAGTGTGGTCTTTCTTCTGTTTCCTTCTTGATCTGCTTCAGGCCGACCGTCGAAACCCTAAGGCTACTCAAGTTGAAGTGTGCTTTTAGTTCAGTCTTGTTTTCCTTTGCTTCCTTTATAAAGTTAAGCTTCTGCTGTACGTGATTGTGCATTTGTAACTCTCACAAATTCCCAATGGGTTTTCTTTTTATAATCGTAAGATATGCCCCTTCCTCTGCGGTACCTCCCTATTGCTTTAATGTTTACAGATCTGATGCTAATGCGGTCATTCTAGAGCACTTAGAGTTACTACTACTTGCCTGGTTTATACATCTCCATGGATTTCCCTTCTGTTTATATTCTTGGAGATTAAGAGTGTTTCCTAACGATTGGAAGGGGGGTGTCCTTTCCCTTCTAACTGGCCTTTTCATGTCAACTTGGTTTCCATCTTGTATATTTTGTTTTCTGCGCAACCTGCTGTATTCAATTATCTCCACCTTATTGCTTTTATTCTCATCCAAGGAATGTTCTCTATCGACACATTTAATTTTCCCACTGTTTTAAAAGTTGCTACCTGCCTGCCTCCCCATCTAGACACTGAATTAGAATCTCCCTGAGTTCTCATGCTACCTTAGGCTTCCCTTTGTCTCTGTCTCTCGCTGTGTTCACTGAGTCACATTTGGTGTAAGTCTCTTCACGTCTCCCCAGCTTCTGGGATGTATAAATTACTATATCTCACCAAGTTTGGAAAATTTTTATGGGGAGCAGCCTTGTCCTGCATGGTATTCATGGCCTCCTCTTTCCCAGCTCTCCCTCCTGACTCTCCATCAGCTCCGGTCAGTGGACCTCTGCTGACACTGCTCGGCTCTTGCTCTCTTCCAGCTGCCAGATGCTACAATCTCTGGCCTTTCTGCTCCATCGTGGCAACACCAATAACTCCACAATCGGATCCAAATAGACTATGCTCCTTGGACCAGGCATTCTTATAGGTCAGGAAAGACTCCCAGGGGGGTCTTGTTCAGCCATCCCTTTCCCCTGGTTAAATTTCAACCTTCTCTTCCATGCACTCGCTGTTCTTATTCAGGTTGTTTATCCTCATTCTGCACATCCCTAAAAACCCCACCTGCAATGTCACCTTAACCTGAACCCTGCCTTATTATATTCCAGATACTCTCCATCCCCTTAGGAAACAGCACATAGTTTTCATTTTTCTATCCTCACTATGCTCTGAGGACAGCTTCTGTAGCTGTACTGTGCATCTGCATGCGGTAGCCTCTTCCTCAGATTAACTGTTATGAGTTGTAGAATATTATTTTAAGGCGTGTAACCTTTGCTCATGTTGCATCTGTTTAACTCTGTAAAGCTGTGTTACTGTGCCTATCTAAAACACCTGATGGGGGCTGCAGAGATGGCTCAGTGGTTAAGAGCATTGCCTGCTCTTCCAAGTGTTCTGAGTTCAGTTCCCAGCAACCACATGGTGGCTCACAACCATCTGTAATGAGGTCTGGTGCCCTCTTCTGGCCTTCAGGCATACACACAAACAGAATATTGTATACATAATAAATAAATAAATATTTTTTAAAAAGAAAACACCCGATGGTCTGATAAAGCGCTGAACAGCAATAATGAGACAGGAGAGTGGATAGGCAGAAAAGACAAATACAGGAGAAAGGCGGGGCAACAAAGAACCAAGAA
Organism: Microtus obscurus; assembly: GCA_963919715.1. Lineage (NCBI taxonomy): Eukaryota > Metazoa > Chordata > Mammalia > Rodentia > Cricetidae > Microtus > Microtus obscurus. Next base: position 6,045,073 of record CAWTZC010002364.1, read on the forward strand.
AGGAGGCCAGGAGGGATCAGTCAGCCACAGAGTAGGAGTGAAAGGAAGGTTTACAGAAGTAAGAGAAAGGCAAAAGCCCAGGGGGAAAAAGCAGTCGGGATAAAGAGCGGAACTAACCACATCAGTTGTGGGTCTGGGGTCATTCAGAGATTTATCAGTCTGACACAAATCTTGGTTTTAGGAAATTAGAGGCTCATTATTAAAAAGAGACATATGTTTAAATGGTGCTCATAGTTCATAATTTTCAGCAGTGATTTCAAGAGAGAGTATCCACGGGTTCTTCAACCTGCAATTCTAAATTCTATAAGTACTTTTTGTCTCTCTCTCTCTCTCTCTCTCTCTCCCTCCCCCCTCATACACACACACACACACACACACACACACACACACACACACACACACACACACGAGTGCCCATGCTTGTGCATCAGCAGAGTAGTATGTGCATGAATGAAGTGTGCTTGTGGTATATATTCACACGTGTGTATACGTGCACATGTGTAGGGCAGCGAGGCATGACAAACATTCTGCTCTGTCAGTCTCTGCCTTCTCCCTGGAGGAAGGCAGCCTGGAGTGAGGCAAACAGCAAGCAAGCCTCAAGCCTTAGTCACCCTATTGTCTCTGTCTCCTGCTCTGCTGCAGGTACAGGTGTGCTTGACCCACGATTGGCTTTTTACATGGGTTCTGGGATCTGAACTCGGTCCCCCATGCTTGCGTACCAGACACATGTAACAGCTGAGCCGTGTCTCCAAGTCGTTGTCTGTGCTGTTGAAAGCAGACAACTCTGCAGAGGACTCCTGGGTTCCTCATTCAGTCAGTGGGGCTGCTTAGGCTAACTGACATCCGTATTTCTTTCTTCTTCCCTGTTTTCTCCTCAATTAATGCTGTGATCAATGGCTACCTCCCAGAATGGACTCCCTTCAAGCCTCTCTCCAGAACTTTCTTTCCCCCTTGAGATCCCTCTCAAACACCTTGTCTATTCCGACACATCCTCTGAAAGGATGCGTAACTGAAAACATTTTAACACTCTAAGTGATGTTCACCGTGTTGCAGGGCTTCCCTTTACTGACAACATTTTCCTATTGAGCCTCTCACATGGAGACCAATTCTCTAGTGGCCAATCTGTGCCAGGATGGATGAATTTTCTCCAACAACACTTCTCCTTTTCCCTCTGCCCTCTGGTTATCTATTTGATAGCAAGAGATGTGCAAACAGTTTGGCGATAATAGGCCTTCCAACTTCTGCTGTTCAGAAAGACTGTCAAAAGCTGACAATCTGATCCTAAATATTTCCATGTTGATTTAAGTCTGCTCAGTGAGAGATACCAGCAAAATTCAAAGGAGATTGGTTTTCAAGTAAATCGCCTAATTATCAAGTAAAATCAAAATCCATTTTATCTCCTGGGTGAGTGCCCCCTGTTGGAAGTGTCTTAACAGAGAGATTATTATCATAAACAAGACATTCCTTGGTGAGCGTGGAATGTGTGTGAGAGCTTGCTGCACAGATTTTTAAATGACAAGAAAATTATTTATTTCTTTCCTTCTAATACCTTTCCCTCACAAATATCTTAAGGAAATTATATAGCTAAGCTCTAAAGCATGTAATCTTAGTTTATAGCTGGACAGAGAGATATCCCATGTCAACCTCCCTCTCAGAGCCTTAAAATAGTCAATGGAGAAGCAGCAGTAAGAGGTTTTTCTGCCATCAGGATGCGATGGCCCCTCATGTGGTTCTGAACATTTCTGGAGTGCACAGACGGACGCTCTGCAAGGAGCTATGCCGTCCATATTCAGTCTGTATTTGTCTGCCCCAGGCTACTGTTACCAAAAACACAAGCTGCCCAGTATTTTTGGAGACCTTCTGTCGAATGTACAAACCAACCAGATTCTTGTGTTAGGTTACTTGACATTTGCATGAATACCTTCCAGATGCTCGATGTCACAGGGAGAACGTCTTCTGTTGTTTGGGATTCATCAAAGCCGCATCCTCTCTGTTTGCGTGTGACTGGGTACCCCAGGATATGAATGCTATAAAGAGAACAAACACATATGGCGGTCTTTAGAGCAAATAAACTTTACCACATTGAACGTGAGATGGAGTCGGACAGTGTTATGTGACTTGGGAATACATGTGTCAAATTCGAGGTAGACGTTCCCAAAGAGTCCTGGTGTGGACCTTCTTTTCTGTCTTACAATTAACGTTTGATTACCAGAGAGCTGGATAAACAATCACATTCCAGCAAAGCCAGTAGATCGTGCCAGCACCCATCCATACCGGTTATCTCCAGGTGCTGAAAATTATGATTTTCACACTCTCACAGGTGTTCAAGTACGTTTTCATTTCTCTAGGCTGAATCCCTAGGATCGTGTTGCAGATTCTATGGTGAGCATTGTAAAGAGAAGCTGCGCCTTTTGTTTTTCTACCAGCAAAGACAAAGGGTTGCTTTGCACCCTTGCCAGCATTTGGTATTGCCAAGTTTATTCTCATTTGCTTGTTTGCTTTCTCATTAACAGTGTCCTTTTAATTTTTTAGTTTGTATTTATTTATCTTTAGTGTGTGTGCGTGTACACATGCATGTGCCACAGCGTAAGTGTGGGGGGGTCAGAAGATCTCCAGGGGATCAAGCTCAGGTCCCTAGGCTTGGCAGACTCAGCTTTTCCCACTGAACCTGTGATTAGAAAGGCTGAGAACATGGTCGAGCATACAGAGTACAAAATGACAGAACAATGTTTGGAGCCATTTCAAAGCAGAAACGTGGTATCTCACACACACAGACACACAGACACACACACACACACACACCACTATAGCACCTAAATACATAAAGAAAATATTAATAGACAGGATAAAAGAAATAAAGACCAAAAGATGTAATAGTAAGGGACTTCAATACTCTTCCAAAGATGGACAGATCAACTGGAAGAAAATAAGACCATCCTGGATTTAAATATCACCTTGACCAAATAACCCAACCAACATCCACAGACACAATATGACATATGTATTTTTCTCACGCAAACAGAACCTTCTTCAGGATACACTATGTGATGAGTTACGAGACGTCTTGATTAACTGATATGGTAAGGCTGCTCTGAGCAGCTCCACACTAGCCTCCTTCACCGTGTCCTGTTCTAGCATCTTCCTCTAAGTTGAGGGACCCATCACATTCAGGCAGTAACACAGTTCCAATGTCTGAGAAAGCTAGAAGTTACAAGATGCACATGGTCCCTTTGTTGTATAGGATGGAGTGTCCATGTAATATACCCCGGAGTTAACTCTTGGGCTCACATGTGGATCAGTATTGAAGTGCTACTATGCCTAGTGTTGCCATCCTGGAGTCTGGAGGGTGTTAGGTGTGCGTTCATGTGTTCACTTCTATGTTGTCATTATTTAATATTTATAATGTGCTTCATTATTCATCCACCCAAAAGCACTTTCTAATGCTGAGGCCCTGTTCTTGAAAAATAGCAATGTCATAGACAGTCAGTAGTCTGTGTTTTATAATCAAGTGACTTACATAATAAATATCTGGAGCTTGCCTAAACTTTCTGTAATAAGAATTCTCTATTTCATAACTACACTATATATGTATTTGAATGAATATTTATTTTAAATAGTAACTTTACAATGACTTTGTTGCAGTCAGATTTTAAACTCCTTACCTGATTCATTTTCTTTCAGTAGGGTTGGACCAGCTTTCTTCACCTGTTTTAAGATCCTTGGAAGATAATTTGAGACATTTGATGTTTCTAGGCAAGAATATTCTTAAATATTTTATGTATTGTTTTTTTTCTCACAATACAGGGACAGTTCAGCATTAACTTAGCAGGAACTGGGATGAAGATATCCAACACAGCGAAGTGGCTTGCTCAGGGGAGGTATGCTTCTGTCATCATCCACAGATCCCAAGTAAGTCCTGCAGGACCAAAGAAAGAGTCTGGGAATCCCTTCTCTGCTGAGCTAGCACTAAAGGCCCCCAAACTCAGATAGAAGCCCCACATAAGACCAATGGCTGGAAACTTGGTGTGTCACTAATATGCCACAGATAGTGGGATACAAGTCAAGTTCATTGATGTGCATATAGGTACACAAATTAAAATATGGGCTCCACACACATGAACATGGATCTTAGATTTTAAACTTATGGCTGGACATATGTGTTTTTTTTTAAAGGTAGTGATTTAACTGTACTGGGTCTAGTAGCATGGATTTATAATCCCAGCGACTTGGTAAACTGAGGCAGAAGACATGCGGGTTCAAGGCCAGGCTATGGAGTGAATTCAAGGTCTGCATGGGTAATTTAGTGAGAGTTTCTCCCAGATGCAAGGGAAAAGAAGGTTGAAACTGCCTATGACTGGTAGAGAATCACCTAGCAAGGACCACCAGACCTAAGGTTCAACTCCAAGTGTGGCAAAACTCAAAACAAACAAAGCTCCCAACAGAGACTTAGGGTCCAATATTTCAAAGTGATAGTTCAATTTGGCATTGACTTATCTCTTTGCTTTGGTCTCATGAAGAAAGCCACTTAGCAAATATCCTTAGAGACTTTACAGAGATTAGGACTATCTATTTATGTGGTACTCATATTTCCTTGCCTGTCTTTGTCTAGCTAACACTGCCATTTTATCTATGTAAATAGCTATTGTTGAAATTGGGGCATCGGGGTTTGCATCCCCAACACCCCGGTCGCCTGGCTAGCTTATGCCCGAAATAACAACACACAAACTGTATTCATTTAAACACTGCTTGGCCCACTAGCTCTAGCCTCTTACGGGCTAACTCTCGCACCTGGTCTAACCCATTTCTAATATTCTGTGTTAGCACCCCAAGGTGCGCTTACCGGGGAGATTCTAGCCTATGTCCATCTTGGGTCGGTCGGAGCTTCATCGCGAGCATGCCTCAGAGAGCCGAGCAATCCTGTCCACCCGCGAGAGAGGAGGCTGGCTTCTCTGAGTGGAGCTGCATGATTTTCTGACCTCACTTCCTCTTCCGCCCAGTTCTGTTTACTCCACCCACCTATGTTCTAACCTATAGGACCAGCCAAGCAGTTTCTTTATTTTAACCAATGTAATCAACAGATTGATATGACACTCCCACATCAAGCTATATGGGGAGAGGTAAATAGCTCAGTCAGTAAAGTGCCTTCCACACAAGCATGAGGACCTGACCCTGTATCTATAACGCTGGTGCCACAGGGGAGCAGTGGAGAAAGGTGGATTCCTGGAAGTCGTTAGCCCCATCAATGAGCCCCACTTTCAATGAGAGTTTCTACCTCAATAAATAAAGTAGAATACTGTGGAAAAAGACACCCAATGTCAGTCTCTGGCCTCCATATGTGCTCACACACACACACATGCACACTCCCCTACATACACAGAGCCACATACTCACCAATCCAAGTCAATATTCTGATGAAAACTGTGCACACTCAGACAAAGTGTGTAAGCTTACTGTGGTTTACTTGGCGTGAGCAGCATTGGGTCTGAGTCATAGGCCGTCCATTTCCTTCAGACCCGCACATGACCTGCCTTGGACATCAACTCTTGGTGAGGACTCCAGCTACGTGATACAAAGCCGGTGTTATTTTTTATGTCTTCTGCCCAATTATGAGCTTGTATAAAAGTCTCCTTTGTTTTCTACCTCTTTACATTTTCAGGATGGAACCAAAGTCTACGGTAGATGTGGAGGGTTCTGTGGAAAATGCGTTCCCCACACGACTACGGGTCTCCCCATTCAAGTACTCTGAACATTCAGACTCTGGACACACTACAAAGGCGGGGGGTGGGGGCTGCTCTATGAAACACACGTATCTGGTGCTCCTTTCTCACTTCTGGCTTCCGGAGACTTCCATATTAAACCTTTTTGGTCTGGGTGCTCATCAGGGTTTCAGTCTACTTAATGTTTGTAGGTTTTCAAGAGAAACATAAGAGTTATATCACTGTAGTCTGGATCATTTTTAAATGTCATAACATACTATGGGGAATACAAGCATGTTTGAATGAATTATACCAAGAGAATGTTACTGTTAACAGCTTGGACTGGACCATAATTATGTTCTACTGTTAAACACATACATCAATAAACCTCTGATTAGCTTCCTACAGTAGTGTCATTGCAATGTTAAAATAGAGCAAACAAGAATTAGGAGAAACTATTTTAAATTACTATTAGTATTATTAAACTTCTCAGTGAATATAAAATTAGTAATAATGTCAAATAAGCATGTAGACATTATACTTCCCGTTGATATGATTTTGATCTACTGTTTTATTTTTTCCTTTAATTTTATGTATGGACTTTTGGTGCTTCAATAAAAATGATTATAAATGTAATGCAATTTTTATTAGAAATGTGCTTGTATTAAGTATTAAATAGAAAATATTGTGGCAAAATAGAGAAAGTATATTTTGGGATTTAATTTTTAAAGCCTACCTCTAATTTGATTATAGTTATGAGTGATCTGCTGTTTTGTAATGTTTATGTATCATTATGCCTTTATAATTCATGTGTAACTAAGCTTGAAATCTATTTTCTCAAGGTTATGTACTTTATTTTGTTTACCAAATAGAATGATCCTAAGTTTGGCTAAGCATACAATTCTGTTTTCCTGAACAACAACAACAAAAATTATTAGAGATTTTATGGTCAGGATTGCCTAGAAGAACAGGATAGATAGAACACATTTTAAAGAGAGTTATTAGATTGGTTTACATGATATAGTCTGTCTATTCCAACAACGGTTGTCTTCACACTGGAGAGTTGGATGCCCCAGCTGTCTCCATCTGGTGCTAATGGCCTGGACACTAGGAGTGATGCCAGAATGACCCTGGAGCAAAGGTGCTGGTCTTTGGGACACATGGGAAGCCACTGTCACAGGAAAATGACGGCCCAGTCAGTGAGTGCTCCAGACACGAAGAGCAGCAGGGAAAAGCAAAGCCTTTCTCCTCTAAAGTTAAGATAGGCCTTCCAAACAGTAAACACAACGGGATAGTCTTTCAGATGTATGTACAGGCAGTCTGCCTCATGGTCAAGTTCAGATCCTGGCACGCTGAAGGTCACAGGGAAGCTCAGCTCCCTTCTACTGGAGTATTCTCAGAGGAAGGACATGAGTGAATGTGAAAATCCTCCTCTGTAGGTGGATTCCCAGGAATTAAGGGATATTTCAACTGGATAATTTAATTGTGTGTTATTTGATGATGGGATTTTAGAAAGCAAATTAGCAAATATCTTCCCAGGTTGGCCTACCCTTAACAAAACATGGGCCTTGCTGATGCAGCTGCCAGGAAAGACCAGGGTGCTAGTTCTTCCTCCTAGATATTTGCTAGGGCTGTATAATGTGCCATATAAAGTACCCGAGTTAAGTCAGTTGCCAATGTGGTCAAACGTTTGTGGAACTCTCAAATAGAAAGGAGATTCTGCAAATCGGCCACAGACATTAAGACAAAATAAGATAGCATTTTCCAATAAATGTTTCACTTATTATTAAAGTCCTGTAATTGATAAACATCTAAATAAAAGAACATATATGTGTGGCATTAGTAACCTTGTTTTCACGTTCCTTGCCTATCCAAAAGGCCTGGCCCTGGAATCTCTTCAAGGCCTCTGTGACACTGTTTTGTTCACAGTTCTGGGCAGTGAAATCTCTTCAGGACTCCACGACATGGCTCTGTTCACACTCCTTCACTGCTGTGGCCACACAGGCTTCTCATGACCAAGGCAACATGACAGGAATGTCCAAGGGAGCTTTCTGTGTCTCTGCAGGTTATGCACACAGAATACTGTTGGTACTTGGGTTTAACTGACCATACCCAATCACAGGACAAAGTCTCTGTCCATGAGCAAGAAATAATGAATTCTTCCTCAGGGCAGAGGGTCAGATACAGAAAAGTAGGCGGATCATACAATATTTTCCTAAGGCAGAGAGCAGATTGCTTTTTATGACAGAGCCATCCTTAACTTCCCTACGAATAACCAAAGTGCTCTGAAGAGTAGTTCAATCAATTATAACTGTCAAGGGCTGGGGTACAGCTCAGTAGTAGAGCCCTTTCCTACCACGTGTGAGGTCAAGGAAAAAAAAAACATGATAACAGGCAGGGCATTAAAGTGTTACCCTTCTCACATGTGCAGTAACATACAATTCTCCCCATGAGTTTATATTTATCTTATTACTAGAGTATATGGGGACATCTGTGTGTGTGTGTGTGTCCTTGTGTGTAGATATGAGGTCTCACTGTGTAGCCCAGGCTGGCCAGAAACTCATAATTTTTACCATTCTAGTTGGCAGCATGAACCTGGGAAAATGGAGCCTCACATGAGGAGCACTAAAGTCTCGGGGAATAGCCAACTTTATTTAGAGCCTCAAACATTTTATATTCTGAGGTTTAAGCGAGGTCACACGAGCAAAGGTCACATGAGTTTAGGCTGTATGCAGTCACAAGGAGAGCCTGTACTTGGAAACATCATCTGAGTAAATCTCATAGATGATGGGGAATCAGAAATAAACCTGCTTCTCTTCACTGTGTCTGGGAGGGGCTACCAAAGCATGTTCTAAGAACATTGTCCCATGTCACAAGAGGTCACACGACTCTTGCTTCCTTGGGGTTTTCTCACACTCTCAGAACTCTCCTCACACAGCGTCATCCATGGACTGTGTCCCTACAATGCTCATCCTGCCTGAGCTCTGCTGGCACTGGTGCCCCGGTGTATTCTTCTGTGTCGTTTCAGTGATTCAAACAGGGTCTGGATGTGTCTCTCAGACTGTCCTCACACTGGAGTGCCTCCGCATCTCGAGTACTGGGGTTACATGTGTGGATCACGCACCCTGACTGGCATGTTTTGGAGGGCTCAGTGGCTCTGAGCAGAATCCAAACAAGGAAAGAGAAGTGCGTGGTTCTCAGAGGCTGGTGCCGGTGCTGTCGGTTTCCTGGCTTGGTTTTTGGTTTGTTTTGGTTTTGTCCTTTACTGTATATCTCAAAGCCTTGCTGCCTACTTTGCTCAAGTGTTTTGTTTTCCTTCTATCCCAGATTCTCAGCAGACAGGATTATTCAGTATTGTTCTCTTATTCTCTGTTTTCACAAGGAAAGACATTCGAAATCAATCTCTTCAACTTCCTGCATCTTTTTTTCTTTTCCTGTCCCCTACTCCCAGACTAAAAAGAAAAATAATAAGAGTTCTAAATAAAAGTGAACTTCATACCCTCATCCTATGTAATCCTCACAGCAACCTTCAGGGCATCGTCTGCTCTGTCCTTGACTTAAGGACAACCTTACTTTGTCCTTAAGCACTATCAGAGACTTTATTACACAATTATAGATCCAACTGTGCATTCCTTCTGCCATTTAATATTTTAAACATAATGTGGATATTTTTTGCTGTGTTTATTTCACTTATGTCTGCAATAACTTGCTCTTTTATAGTTTATATGTGAAACATGCGACTGACAACAGTGGCATCTACTGGCCACTTGTGACAGATGTGCTGCAGGACGTGGAATGCTGCCGAGCTCACTCCATCTTGACTGGGGAGCTAGTCTCACCTCGCACAGGGTTTTACATGGTTCACTTCTAGGCATCAGCGACTCAGCTCCAGGCTGATCTGTACGCCCAAACAAAATCCTTACCTATGTCACACGCGTGTGCATGTTTTTACAGCTTGAAGGTGAGAATAGACTTAATAATATTAAACATCTCCTGACCAGAAGCAAATAAAGAATTTTTTTTGGTGTTTTTTTTTTTTTCTGGTGCCTTTGTTCCATAAACAAAATCAAGTTGGAACAAGGAGAGAAATGTTTTAGGGCAGAAAGCAATTGTAATGAAGAAGCTTACATTCAACAAGCCCACAACTTGGGGTTTTCCTCAACCGTTGAAACAGAGATTTGAAGTAATAAACCCTAAGGCGCCCCTCAGCTGAAAGTGAGTCCTTCCTGTCCTGTGGTGAGTTTGCTGAACTGGTGAACATGGATACTGTTGCTATGCATAGAAGAGGGGAAAAATGGCTCTGGCAGTAGCACAGCCAATCAGCCCACTCCTTTTACTTTGATATACGGAAGAACCATTCAATTTACAGATATTAAGGCAAAAGTAAGCTCTTTTCCCAGTCTTACGCCCATTGTTTCTTTGCTTCTCAAGCAAAAAAACCTCATTTCTCATATGGTTCTTACCCACCAGCTGTCTGGCCTCAGGGGAAATGTTTTTCTGAACCTCTGTGTTCTGAACTGCAAAGTGAACAGAGGAAAAGTCACCCTGCTTACTAGTCCGAACATAAAGGGTACAGGATTAAGTCAGCTATTTTTATGTGCATGGTTTTTGTCTGAAGCCAACAGCCATCATCTCCTGTAGTCTGCTTGGACTTCTAGAAGATTTGCTATGGACATAGGATGCTTGAGCACTCTGATGCTGCACAGCTGCCAACCTGGCACACCGCCTAAGCCAGAGGTTTGCCTTTCAAGCCTATGTGCAGGTGGCCCTTGGGCCAGCACCATCTCCTGAGAGCTAATTAAAAAATAAGCATCATAGCCCCAGAGTCACTGAACCAGAATTTACATGTAAACAGGGTCCCTGGAAGACTGATTTGTTTGTTGCGATTTACAAAGTGCTTGCAGAATAAGTGCTCCAACAATTCTCTGTAAGTGGCTGGAGAGCAAATACTTTAGGCCTTGAATTCTGTAGTGCTGTCTTTGCATTTTAAATCCTTGGAGGCACATCCTCAACTCATCCTTCTGTTCTTTGCTGTGAAGAGGCAGCATCTGCGATGAGCTAAAATCTCACTCAGGACTCCTGGTTACGCTTTTTTCCTTAAACAAACACCAGGCACTTCAAGAACGGTTCTCAGTTTCTGCTTAACAATAAGAGACTCCAGCAGAATGGCTCCGTGGGAGCTGAAATTGCTTCAGATGAAGGAGCAATTTCCATTGACTGTAAGTTGTGGATGGTACCACAGTTACCTCCCCATGAGAACAGTGTGATCCTCAACAGAGAGCGTCAGACTCTACCCAGGAGGCTTCTGCTCAGGCAGAAGACACAGGAATTGTCCTGACATATGTATCCCTTGGGGAGCTCCAGCCTGTCTCAGAAAGACCAGTTTCTAACCAGTTCGGAAGAAATCAGCCTTGGCACTGGGGTAGGTGATGGAAGACATCTCAAGAACTCTCAGAGGGTGTCCTTTTTATGTTGACAACTGAATCGCTTCCATCAGCGTGCAAATTGGCTGGATGTCTCCACTAGAGGTCATGATTGACTCTATTTCCAGAGCAAACTACTGCTATCAGGGCTGGTTCTCAGACATTTGGCTCCCTGAAGACCTCTTCAAATTCTTAAAAATTTGTGGAGACTTAAGTGAGGCTTTTGTTTAGCAGAATTCTATCTATTGATATATAGCGATCAGAAATGAAAACAGCATTTGAAGGATGTTTATCAATTTTAATGTAAGGGTTTATAAATATTTTTTGGAAAATAACTCTTTTCCACAGCAAAGGCATTGCTTCTGAAATGGATAACAAATGTTACCAGCTTTAGAAATCTCTTTAATCTGTCCTAGGAAAAGACACTCACATCTGCTCTGCTCTGTATTCAGTTGGTCAGAATGATGCTTATCAGAAAACCCCACCACAAGCTTCAAGACAATAAGCATACAGCTGCTTCTTACTGTTGTTAAGAGGTGACTGCAACTTCACAGGCCCCTTGAAGGGTCACATGGTGGCTCACAGTGCTTTTCGGGCCTTGGAATTTATCCCTTACGGTAAAGATAAAGTCACACTCACGGCTTGGGGGAATTCAATTCAAAACTTGATATATTGGCTTTTCCAGACCTTCATACTCTGTCTCCAGACATGAGTCTGGAGCCCACTTCTGTCCTTTCTGAGGTGTGTGATTGTGTCAGGTTTCGACTAGGCCTCCCCTCAAGACCAGGATATGGACAAGGGGGAGGGGGAGGAGAAGCAGGGAAAGAAGGGAAGGGGAGAGCAAGGTTCCAGAGGATCTCTGGAAGCTCCCCTTCAGCCACCTAAGATCCCCAGCAAGCCTTCTCCTCTTGTTTTCCACCTCTCAGGGACCCCAAGCTAGGAATGGATATTTTGGAGAACGCTTAAGATCCAAATTACAGCTACGACTTTGCCGCTTATTACTAGACGGGTTGTTTCCCTGTCCTTAGTCTCCACTCTGTATTTTTGATCTCTTTAAATTTTAGATTCTCTTACCAGATCACCATCTGTCAAATGTTCTAGATCCATATTGAATCAAATATAGGATTTTTAATTAGAAACTTTCGAATTTGAGCATTCTGTTACCAGAATAGGCTGTCTTCACAGAAATCTGTTTCGTGGTTTGTTCCCATTTCTCTTGTATGACATCCGTAAGCTCTGATGTCTGCGATGTCATTTTCCTCTCCTAAAAAATGTGCATCTCAATCTCACAACATGAAGTTTTATTTCTTTCTAAATACAGTCACTGAAATGTATTGATTTTTAATCCTGATGCTCTTATTATGTTATCTATTTATTTATTAGCTTGGATACAGGGCTGAGTGAGCACCAAACCCACTGCATAGAGTAGGTAAGGGAGCCCTCATTCCTCTCCCTACAAGGCGTATTGGTCTAGATGTCTCTCCCACTTACAAATATAATGTAAATGGAGCTTCCAAGATGATAGCAATTTCTTTTGAAGTGTCAGAATTTCAAAAACCAGAGAGAGTGAATTCAACATAGATTGCTTGACTCTATTGACAAGAAATCAAAAGGGATGAAGGTTTAAGTGTTTCTTAATTCTCAAGGCCCCCATTCAAACGAGTGCATTTCACAATGTGTACTGCCTTGCCGAGAGGCTGGCTCTGATTTAGATCTCAGTCTATTGAATGTCAAAGACTTCTGTACTTTAATAGAAAATTAGTGTGGCCTCTTCAGAAAGGTTAGCTGTTTGATATACCTCCCCGCAGTGCGGTTACCATGGGGAGAACAGAGCTTAAATGCTCCAAACGCTTTTAGTAAATATGTTATGGACACAGAAAATTTGAATTTGAAAGTTTGCAGTTTAGAATTTTGTGATTGAAATAAAACCATTATGGAAGATGGCAGATAAGAAATTCATTCCTGGTAGCCAACAGTCTGTTGCTATCTACTTTATAAGCATATAATAGTTACTGTTTAATTATCTGATTTAATCCTTATAATATACACATGTGATATTTACTAGGACTTTTCCCTTCAGGAGAGAATGATGCTTTGAAGAAATTCTCTTCTGTTGTTGGCACACTTATATCTCCTAGAATGCGCAGGTTGCAAGTGTTCCATTAGATGGGTATTGAAAATGTATACACTTAGCATCGTCCAAGGTGAATGATATACAATGACCTTGACTTTCATTACAGCGGAGTACCACTGTGTGGCAGTTCTTCACTTTACACTGGTGACAGAAACACGCCTTCAGTGGACACCCTCCTTTCAACTTGGAATTTCGATTCCTAGGTTGGCGATAGCAGTATGATTCTCTCCCAAGAAGCTGGGCTGTAGAGCAAATCTACAACTCCCAGTCACCCCTGAGATAAACATATGTATAGTAAAAGGGCCTTGAGATCATTTTGCACACATCTATGCAGGTGCTAGTCTGTGCATCTGTCTGAGGTAGACTGGGTTAAAAGCTGTGATATGTGGTAGGCATGGGATAATCAGTGAGTTCTTGACCTACTCTGTGCTTGGTTTCTGGTGGGTTTAATTAAGACTTGACCTTGTAAGTTAAGAAGCATCTGTTACTAGGTCAAGGTGACCATCTGGTCTCAGGGTCAGCACTATTGGCCTTGCGCTTCGCAGCTCTTCAATCTCCTGTCATTGAGAGCTAGGGAATATTTGCCTTGACAGTATGCCAGGGACACTGTGTGTCTTACCTTCTTTGCATGACTTCTATTCAGGAGCTTGCTGGTTTTGAAATCATGCTATTTACTCAATTAAAATTTTAGGTTTTTTTATGTAGATACAACAAACATAGCTTAGACTAGATTATCCGGAGAGAGTCAGGAATCCTACAACAAGACAAAACACCCATATAATAATAATAATAATAATAATAATAATAATAATAATAATCTTTTCCAGCTATGATATTCATTTCCAGCATGACAGCACGGGCTAGCTTTCTCCCTCTGTGGTTTATGCAGACAGATGCCAGGCAGCCATGAGCAACATAGAATCACACAAGTCAGAGTGTTCTGAAACACAGTGGTTGACATTTTGCAGTCAAGACAGAAAGGAATTTAGCTGATATCCAAATAAATGTTTCTAGGCTTCTCTTATAAAGCTTTTCATGGACAGTATTTTCTTTCAAATGTCATTTAACAGATCGCTTTACCCAACGATGACACCATTTATTTACTTCTACTTTAAAGCTAAGCATCTTCGCTTTGAACAATTTTATTTAGGGTGGGACCCTTTCTGGGAAGGATTTCTAGAACTGCAAAGTATCCAAGTGCACAACATTGCTATTGCTTCATGAACCAAGAAGCTGAAGATAGCAGTGTAGCCTCCCTGCTTGGTTTGGGTATGCTAAGCTCTTGAGGTGCTAAAAGCACTGGGTGGACACAGTGCAGACCAACCATAAGTTCATAAATTGAGATAACCATGTTATGTTGCACTTCTTCCAACTCATGTCTCTTTACAAAGTGGCTTTGAAGTAGATAAAACGCAAAACCAGAAAGCCACATAAGGGTTTGGCTTTCATCTGACCATTTATTAGAGGGTCTATGAGTGCCTTCCAGACATTCATAATACAGATTACTGGACACAGATTATACTGAGAAAGTAGGAAGGGAGAAAGAGGTCATGGAAATTTCTCACAGCATTTAGACATCTGCTTACTGTCCAGTCACTTAGGCCATTTCTTTGCTCATTTTCAAATACTCTGTTCTTTGCAAAAAAGCTTAATAAATAAGTTTAATTTCTTTTTGTTAATTTTTTTCTGCTTCTCTAACACTCTCTTCCCTTCCTTCCTCCCTCCCTCTTTCTTTCTTCTTTCCTTTTTTCCTTCCTTCCTTCCTTCTTTCCTCTCTTTCTTTCTTTCTTTCTTTCTTTCTTTCTTTCTTTCTTTCTTTCTTCGCTCTTTCTCTCTTTTCTACAAGTTCTTATGATGTAGTCCGACTGGCCTTAAACTCACTATATACCTTAGACTTTCCCTGATTAAATTATCCCCTGCATCTAGCTCCCTGGTGCTGTAATTACAAGTGGAATCATAGTACCCGGATATAAATGTGGAGTTTACTTTAATATAAACCGATCCCTGACTTCAAAGTCTTATGTTTCTGTAGTTGGGGTATACAAATTAGTACAAAGTAGGATGGAATCTAGTAAGTGCCAAACGATAAATAAAAGTTATATGCTAGGAAGACTTAGGAACAGGCCAAGCTCTGCAGCCCTGCTGCAGTAGAAACAGAGCTTTCATGGAAGACACAGCTCGAGTGGGTGACGTGAGTTCCAAGGAGGATTTGTGGAAGCAGATACAGAGGGGAGACAACTAGGAGAGGGGACGGTGTGGGCAAAGGAAGACTATACTCCTGTGGAGTGTGCCAGGGAAACATGAAGGAATTCAGTTTGGTAAAGCATCAGCAACGCAAATCCTAAATCTTAGGGCAAGATTTCAACATTTAACTGGGCTATAAAGTCAAGACTGTTGTGTAGGCGAAGACACCGTCTTTAGAGCCATGGTGCAAATCCAGTTTTAAAGATTTCAACTTTAATTCTCTTCTAGGTTACCACTCTTAAGAGCATTGGATTCATCATTAACTCCTCCTCCAGGAGTCTCTGTTACGTATGCCGCTCTGGAGGAATGTGTGACAATTGCAGATGTAATTATTAATGATGCTGCATTGAGAAAAAATGTGTCAGTCTGCTCTAAACCAATAAGAAATAAACATCAAGAAATCTCAGCTATGTTTACAACTTTTCCCAAAGAGTTCAAAGTAGGATGGCTATGTCAGGTCAGCGCGGTGTAGTGTCATGGTGTTCTACCAGGGGCAGCTCATAAAAGATGCCAGCAGGTTCAGATTCTGTACAGCTGTGACTGATCCCACCCACAGAGAGGGAGCCTTTGACCAGGTGGGAAAAATTCCCCTAGCCATTCCCCAGGGATTTACACACCCTACAAGTGCACCACCCCTCCTGGCTTCCCTAGAGTGTAGATTTTAGCCATTGGCCTGCAGTGAAGGTCAGTGTCTCAGAAGCACCCCCCCCACCCCTTTCTCTTGATCCTTGTAATCAGACATGTGTTTCTCCATAGCTCTACAAAAACAAGGTACTGACCCACTGTGCAGTGCACCGGACCACATGACTTCCAGCTGCGTCTCTTCTATCTTAGATAAACCCTCCAGAACATACTAAGTGCATGCTCTTTTGTTGGAGGAAGAGAACTTTAGGAATATTTTACTCCCGTAGTCTCACTCAGCCACCTCTCATAAATGGCTAAACTTTGATAAATTAGCTATTCTCTCAGATTCCAACCTATGACTAAGTTTTCTCTTTGCGCATCTATTTCAAGAATCTTGACTAAATATTATATTCAACCATTTGAAGATGTTAATAATTACTAATTTTTGATATACAAAATAGTGGTTTTATATGGTTCAATTTAACATCTGTTTTGATCCCATTTACTCTATTAGCATTTTATTTAACTTCATAGATTGGGGATTTTTTTGTACATTTAAAAAATTTCAATATCTGTGTTCTATATAATTTATTGTTGAATTTGAGTTTATTCTTGGAGCGCTTGCCTCTAGTAGGACATGAACAATGGATGATAAAGGTAAAGGGTTGTGTGGTGGCTCAAAGGACATCACTCGGATCAAAGGTTTGAAGTTGTAGCTAAACAATTTCTGAGTGAATGTCACGTGACTCCATTTCTTTACCCTCACAAGAAGGGAAAACTATCCTAATACAAGTAGACTTAATATTCCTCAATGATGCCTTGCATATAATCAGGGGTTAGAACTTTAGAAGCAGGTACAGGAACAAATTATCTTTCATTCAACTTACATAAAACACCTGAAAACATCATTACTGGACCGGGGGAATGACTGGGATTGGGATCTTGGCAACTCACATGTCAGGATCTAAGTTCACATTCTCAGAACCCACGGAAAGCAGCTGTATAGATAGAGTAGATGGACAGCCTGCACAGAAGAAGAGCTGGAAACTTGCGGGCCAGCCAGCTCATTGTATGGAATGGCCAGCGAGGAGACCGATCTCAAAACAAGGTGAAAGGTGAAGACAAACTCCTGAAGATGTTCTCTCCTCTCCACACATGCCTGCCCACTCACACACACAAACACAGCACACATATTTACACGTGCACATATTGTACACATATGCACGTATCACATACAGTGATAAAAACAACCAATATTGATGATTAACTCTCCTCTTGTCTGAAGTCCATGACCAGGAGTCGAGATTGTGTAAGGATTTAGAAACCCTTTTATGGTGATGGAGCAGGCATGTTGACTCCCTTTGAAGTTGTGGGAAATCTAGAGTATGCCCAAGAAGTAAATTTCATTTGTGACTAATATCAAAAAAAAAATAAGATAAAATGACTTTTATGCTGATGTGTAGCCAAGAATTCAAGATTATGATTAACTTAAAGGAAATGGAAAATTCAAATAAGAGCCCTGAGAAATTCAATGTTGTTTAAGAATGGAAATGAGAGTTATAAAATTTTAATTAAATGAAGGTCTTGTTTAGCCATTAAGCTGTAGAATGTAGAAAACTCTCTGTGATATTTCCCTGCTGTTTCGTGGCCACTGCTGTTTCACTGAGTGGATGCTGGGACAAAATCCTAAGCAAACATTTACACTAGTTTAACAGAACTCCAAGTCAGCTGTTACGAGGAAACCGATGATGTCCATGAAGGACAGAAAGTTAAGCTTTTGATATTTGTCTTTGCCATGAATCTATAGAAATTTGAGGCTGCAAATGGAATTTAAAGACACCTTAGTCCAGAAGTTGTGATAAGAATATTGAGCAACCTAGAATCATGACGGGTGGTCCATTAAAAAATGTACAGGAAGTAGACGTTCCAGTGGGGGAGAGGCGTTCCAATGGGAAGAAGAAAAATTTAGAAAATAAATATGCCATGAGTAACGAATCACACAATAAAAGGAGAAAGGTTAAAATGCTTCGAGAAGAAACTCGGAAGAGCCATGTATTATCTGTTCCGCTGGCTAAGGACAGGGTGTAGGTGGCATGGGAGACAGGCTCTGACGAACAGCCTATGTCACGTTTTAGTAAAAACTCCCTGTTTTTTTTTTCTATTTATCTTTAAAAGTCTTTTTGAAGCCAGTGATATGGAGCATGCCATTTTTAACGTCATCATTTGATGTCATGCTTTAATACTCATGCTGATGGAGGAAGAGAGCACGGTGTCAGAGACAAAAAATTTTCCAAGACACTAGACTCTCAAGAATGGGACTGCTGCGGAGCTGAGAAGCTTGCATCCTGATGGACTCAGCAGGGACAAAGGACTTGTCTGTCAATGGAGAAGTGAAAACTTAAGACAATCTCTTGACTAAAGGACAATGTACAGCCTAGAGGATGGTGTGTCGGGTAGGGTGGCATTTCCGCATGGGAGCAGACATTGCTGTTTAGAAATCTGGGGGCCATAGCGCATGTGACTGCTTCAGGAACAGCACCGGAGGGCAATCCAGGGTCACTCAAAGGAGGGCACTTGCAGGGTTCCTTTGGCGTGTATAGTTCTGTTCCTATGTATCCCGAGCAAGATAAGTAAATGTTTAAAAAGAAAGTTTAAAAAAATTATACACAAAACCATCTTTCTGCAAAAAGAAACCAGAGAATGTAAGCAGAACCCTAGCCACCGAAGAGAGGCCAGGAGGGTAAGAAGCAGAAAAATGATTCTCAGATTCTGTCTGTTCATATTTTGAACCTAGAAAAAGGTCAACAGACTGAAACCTTGTCAAAACTGGAGACAAATTTGAACCTCAGACCAGCTTTACAAAAGAAAGGCACAATATCCAAGGGGGGAAGAAAGAAGATTTCAGAATTCTTATAGTTTAAAACTGCTATCTATTGCCCCAAAAGTGAAAAGAAAGAAATATATTTTTTTGTTTCTTTGGTTTGGTTTGGTTTTTCAAGACAGGGTTTCCCTGTGTAACAACCCTAGCTGCCTAGCTGTCCTGGAACTAGCTCTTGTAAACCAGGCTGGCCTCGAACTCATAGGGATGCACCTACCTCTGCCTCCCGAGTGCTGGGATTAAAGGCATGCGCTACCACCACCCGGCCAGAAAGAAACATGTTCTCACTGAGGACAAGTTTAAAACAAACCACATATCACATTCTGGATCAAAAACAAATATTCTTGTTTTGCAAGATCCAGTCTGCAATTCATAACAAGGACAGCACAGAAGTGATGTGGGAGTGTCATATATCAATCTGTTTATCAATCTGTTGATTTCATTGGTTAAAATAAAGAAACTGCTTGGCTGGTCCTCATAGGTTAAAACATAGGTGGGAGGAGTAAACAGAATAGTATGCTGACAGGATGTTGTAAGAGGGAGCAGCATTGCTGTGTCCCTGTACCCGGCCGCCCGCATGGTTTAGCTTATGCCCCGAAATAATTACACGGAAATTGTGTTCTTTTAAACACTGCCTGGCCCATTAGTTCCAGCCTCTTATTGGCTAGCTCTTGCACCTGGACTAGCCCATTTCTGATAATCTGTGTAGCACCCCAAGGTGTGCTTACCGGGGAGATTCTAGCCTGCATCTGCAGGGACTGGGAACATCATGGCGACTCCTTCTCAGCTTCCTTCTCCCAGAATCCTCTTCTGTCTACTCCGCCTACCTAATTTTCTGTCCTATGAGGGCCCAGGCAGTTTCTTTATTGAACCAATGAAATCAACAGATTGATATATGACACTCCCACATCACTTCCCCTTTTTCTGTTTAAACAAAAAAGAAAAGCTTTAACTTTAACATAGTAAAATCACATATAACAAAACAGTTATCAAGTAAGAATTACAGTTACAATATTTATATCTACTTTATCTTTTATCATAACTAAGGAAAACTATAACTATCTATTCATTCTTCAACTCCATCAAAGACTCCAGAAGGATATATTACTAAACAAGAAATAAGAAAACTCTAGAAATGACAGAGACATCTCGCTGCCTGGACAGTCACCCAAAGTTCCTCTGTACCGTTGGGGCATCCATCTTTGGCCTACAGGCCCATAGTTCTCAGCAGACATTCCACAAAGCAGGAAATTTCAAAGGCAGTCACTATCTGCTTGTCCTGAAGAATGTCTTGCAGACTCTTTCATGAATCAGGAACCCCGAAAGATCATCTCACCTTTAGGCAAGTTCAGCAGTCCTCTCTCTGCGGGTTCTTTGTGTCCAGTTTATGCATCAGTCCTGGCAAGAGCAGTTTCTTGCCCAAATGGCTATCCAATTCCATAAGGATCCTCTTCGATGCCCATCTTCCTCTCGAAGTAGATTGGTGCTGCCAGGAGCAGACATGTCTCATTGTCATGAAAAGCCCTAAATTATTAAATGCCATATTCTGCAGTCCTTGAACGATATGAAGAATGCCTATCTAATTGAAATATATCTCCATATATCTAGAAAATCTAACATGACTACAAGCTTGACTATTATTTACGATTATTTAACAACAACCTATATTTTCTAATTATACATTACATTTTAAAAATGAACTATATAATCACAATACCTTAATCAAGATCAGAAATACATATACATGTAACAAAATTGACATTAAAATCCATACCAATGCAAATTATTCATATCTATATCATATCCCCCTTTAAATATAAAAAAAGTTTATAAACCCTATTTGGGAACATGGGCGCAGTTTTCTCTCCAAACTGCTTCCTGCTGAACGGGGGCGTCGTTAATTAGGTCTTTCACGGTATAACCTGTGATAGTTTTATCTCAGTTGGCAATTGAGTGAAGCAATTTTCCGAGGGTGTTCACAGCAACCTTTCAGGAGGGCGTGGTCTATCATACCAAATCGGAATACAGGGTCATCTCAGTTGGCAGTTGAGTGAAGTAATTTTTTGAGGGTGTTCACAGCAACCTTTCAGGATGGCGTGGTCTATCATACCAAATCGGAATAGAAGAAATCCACAGGGTCTCATCCTCTGTGAAAACAAAAGAAGACCCTTTCCGAAGCATCATATCCTTAGACCCAAATTTTGAAGTCATACCATCATGATATCCATTCTGGTTCCACTTGGCAGCCCATATAATGAAATGTCTTTCTGTACTTAGCTCCTTCACAGTCAAAAATTTTAAAGAAAACACAATGTACATAATCCAGACTCTCTGTGAATTTTCCATTTTTACGTGGCTTATTTTTACTTTATTTCTCTTACTCTCTTAACTATCTGTACTCTGTCTCTTTAAAGACTTTACCTTTTTTATTTTTAAAGGCATTAACTTTATTTTATCTCTCTCTCTATATATTTTTCTCTCTCAAGCCCACGTACATTTATCCAACATTGTGACTCATTTAGTGGTCTGTCTGAATCTGTTTTATTGTGAATCTGTAATTTTTTTAATATCCAGGAGCATTTGTTAAAATGTTAAGCACTTTTTAAAAACTTAAGTTGCACCATGTAGGGGTAATACGGTACTGCCTAAACCCAAAGTGTGCTGTTATCACAGTAATTACGGTAGTTCCTGCTTGAGACGAACTCAGTTCAACATGGCGGAGCTGAGCCGCTCCTGCCTCAGAGCCATTTGGTGCCCCTGAGCTGCACACAGTTCCAGGCACACAGCAGTCCACATTATCATCAAGCAAGTCGTAGCACTTTACTCCAAATGCTCCATTCAAAAGCTTTGTCTCCCGCAGGAGCCAGACAGAGATCACAATGGCGGCACAGCCCAGAAAGCCGGCATTTTAAAACAGCCAGTTTTTTCTGTTCCTGAGTCAGGACAATTTCTTTGCGGTACGCAACCCAGAAACAGCAAAAAGCTGTCTTAAATTCTCTTTTTGTCCTTTTTAAGCCCTCTCAGGTTTTACGTGGAGTTCATTAGCACTTTGGCGCGCCAATCTGTAGTAAGAGGGAGCAGCATTGCTGTGTCCCTGTACCCGGCCGCCCGCATGGTTTAGCTTATGCCCCGAAATAATTACACGGAAATTGTGTTCTTTTAAACACTGCCTGGCCCATTAGTTCCAGCCTCTTATTGGCTAGCTCTTGCACCTGGACTAGCCCATTTCTGATAATCTGTGTAGCACCCCAAGGTGTGCTTACCGGGGAGATTCTAGCCTGCATCTGCAGGGACTGGGAACATCATGGCGACTCCTTCTCAGCTTCCTTCTCCCAGAATCCTCTTCTGTCTACTCCGCCTACCTAATTTTCTGTCCTATGAGGGCCCAGGCAGTTTCTTTATTGAACCAATGAAATCAACAGATTGATATATGACACTCCCACATCAACAGGAAGAGGAAGTGAGGTCAGAAATCATGCAGCTCCGCTCAGAGACGCCAGGCTCCTGTCTCGCGGGCAGACGGGATAGCTCTGGTCTCTGAGACACACTTGCGATGAAGCTCCAACCCAAGATGGACGTAGGCTAGAATCTTCCCGGTAAGTGCACCTTGGGGTGCTACATAGAATATAAGAAATGGGCTAGTCCAGGTGCGAGAGTTAGCCGAGAAGAGGATAGAAATAATGGGCCAAACAGTGTTTAAATGAATACAGTTTGTGTGTTGTTATTTTGGGCATAAGCTAGCCAGGTGGCCCAGGGTGTTGGGGACGCAACCCCAGCACCCCAATTTCAACACAGAAGCAGCCCATTTACCCGGGAGCTCAGCTGTCTAGACACAGAAGAGAATATCTCTGCACACGAAGAAGATGGGAATACAATGTTCCTGCTGAAATTCGTAATGGCAAGATCAGGAGCTGCCTCCCTCATCAGGTCAGAGAACGGGCATGCTTCCCCCACCACACGTGTATGGGAGTGTGTATTTGACTGAACACCAAGCCCCATCGCAAGGAGGCTTTTCAAAGGGGAGGTCTCAGAGTGTATCCAGGCCATAAAATAATTCATCTTAATCATCTCTCGGGAGATTGGCTATGCCTGCTTACGCGAAGCAAGGCTCGGAGATCTACTGCAATTCCAAACCTGCTTAACACTGTCTTTAAGTTTATAAGCTAAACTTAAAAAAGCAGGGAAATTATTTGAGTGATATGTAAGATTAAGATGGTTTAAAATCTCAGTCAGCTATCATCTACTTATAATCCCCTGTTCTTTCTAGGAGACAAAATAGTCAACAAAACCAACCAATCAGGACAGTGAGACTGTGGTTAGGAGTGGATGCTTTTAATTAGCCATCTTGTTACCAAAATATTAAAAATGGGGTATACTTTTAAAGAAAAAGAGGTAGTGTAACAGTTACGACTGAATTCTAAAGTCATTCGGACAATGTTCAAAAGATAGAAGGGACAACAGTCACCAAGTGACCCACACAGGATTCTAGATTTCTTGTGATTTGAACACTTTCAAAGCATTTAGTAGAAAAACATTGCAACCCTGATTTACTAAATTTGGTTCTCATTCTAATTTGTCAGACTGTAGGATGTCCATATAGAGTTTGAAAAATCAGAATGATTGAATGTCTGCACCTTGAATACAGCCTGAAGGATTACACAGTAGCTTTGCATTAGAAATGACTGACTATGCCGCTGGGCGGTGGTGGGCACACGCCTTTAATTCCAGCACTCCTGAGGCAGAGGCAGGCAAATCTCTGCGAGTTCAAGGTCAGCCTGGCCTACAAGAGCTAGTTCCAGGACAGGCACCAAAGCTACGGTTAAACCCTGTCTCAAAATCCATAAAGATGTGATGATCATGGTAGCCAAACACCGTGTGTATAATGACTTCAACTGTTGACCACATGTTTAAAGAAAGTCTACTGAACTCTTGGTCATGACAGCGTGAAGGTTGCTTGAATCTTCTCAGCTTCTTTCTCCAGTTAGTTGTCATCGTTGAGACAGACTACGCAGTCCCTCAAATGACCTGCTCTTGGGATCTCCGCTGACATTTCCTTTTCCTTGAAAAGCCAGCTATTCCGTTTCTCCTCCGTGCTTAAACCCCAGACCATCAATATCACAAACATTTGGAGAACTTTAGACAGATGCATGATTACAAGCCCCACCGAGGCTCTCACAGGGAACCTGCATTTTCAATAGTTGCCCCAATAGCATTGGTGTCTATTCGTGTTTAAGAACCTCTGAATCACGGGACAGCTCCGAGGGCCACACCGCAATCATCCCATTCTTCATTTACTGAGGAAGGCAAAGCAAGGCCCTACCTGGGCCAGGTAGACCTTTCTGGTTTTGAGAACCAAAGTTAGAGAGAATTAAGGCTCCAGATGGTCTTTTAGTAGACTTAGCAAGGAAAAGACAAACTGTCCAGATAGTTACGCATACACTTTAGGCAAACAACAAATGTGCTTTTAGTATGTGTGTCTCTGGAATCTTGTGGGACATACACTCAACACTGTTTGGTGTTTAATATGAAATTAAAAATAAGTGCTGTGGGTTTGAATGATAAGTGTCCCCATTGACTTCAGG
Organism: Microtus obscurus; assembly: GCA_963919715.1. Classification (NCBI taxonomy): domain Eukaryota; kingdom Metazoa; phylum Chordata; class Mammalia; order Rodentia; family Cricetidae; genus Microtus; species Microtus obscurus. Next base: position 6,069,654 of record CAWTZC010002364.1, read on the forward strand.
GTTTGGGGAATTGATCTCCGGTTGGTAGCACTGTTTGGGTGGGTTTGGGGGGTATGACCTTGCTAGAGTGTACACTAGGGGTGGGGATGGAGAGTTTGAAAGACCCATACCATTTCTCCTTTGCTTTATCTGATTTGTGCTTGTGGTTCAAGACGTGAGCCCTTAGCTTCTTTTCAAGGCACCTTGCCTGCTGCTTGCTGCCCTGCTTCCCAGCTACAGTGGACTCTTACTTTTCTGGAATCATAAACCAAACAGCCAGCTTCCTTCTGTAAGCGGCCTTCGCCGTGCATTTTGTCACAGCAGCCGGAAAGCAAATGGTGCAACTAGGCTCGTGACTTCTTTATTGCGACACTGGGTGGCATACACTAGAATGCCAGTCTCGGCTTCGGTCTGCCACTTACCAGTTGGATGACTTTTGCAAATTTTCATTCCTTCTCCAAGATCTCATTTCCCCCTACCACAAAACAGCATCAGTGGCAGCAGCAGCAACAACAAGAACGCATCGCAACGTACTATTAGATCCCCACAATACCTACCTTGCTGTAGTAATTAGGAAAATTGCACGTGTTTATTCAATCCTGTAATTTTTCTGCTCATGGAAACCCGCACAGCTTTTGTTGTCACTGGAATTGTTAGGAATAAGATGGGGACAGTGGCGGTGCACCCAGGAGAACAATCTTGTCCTAGGCTCCTCTGTGTCTGACTTTCTTCTTCCTGACTTTGCTTCAGTACATCCCTCCCTCCATGCTGGTCAGCCTCAGCACTGTGCTAAAGCAATGGGGTCAATGGCCAGATCCCCAGATCCCCAAAGCCATGAAGCAAAATGAAGCCTTTCTTCCTCAGGCAGCTTTGCTTGCATACTGTGTCACAGAGATGGAAATGAAGGCACATCTGTCCATCTATCTGTTCATCCGTCCATCTGTCTCCTTTTTGTGTTTGATTCTTTTTTTTAGCACAATGTCACTAATTTAGGAACAAAGTGTGTGAGCCTGTAAATGGATTTCACTTAGAGCTTCCTTCTGTATTTGTAGTTCTAAAATCTACAATTTTCCTTATTACCTGAAAATAAAAAAAATACTAGATTTTTTTTCAGAAAGCATCCTGTAAGTTCATTATATCCTTTGAATATTTGGGTATCATTTTAACTATTAAAATTAGTATAATTGACCATAAAAATTCCAAATCTTAGCAATGTCCCTGTGTATATTATTAAGCTTTCTCTTTTCCGCATGATATGCTTTTTATATATTCTGTAGTTCTGTTCAACACTTGGGGAAGATGATTGGTGATTTACCTTGTAGGCATACTTCCTGAAGAGCATAAACCTCATAAAGGATACACCTTAACTTTCCAATAAGTCGTTTCCATGTCAAAGCAGCAATAACTGCAAATCAATATCTCTGAATTTCAACAATGTGATATTGAGATAAAATTATAGATTCAAACGCATGTGTGAAGCAAGTGTGCCCTAGCCAATATCTATTTACACAGAGAAGGAGTCAAAGGCATGCCTGTAGTTGGACGAGGATGTGTTCTTCTGGTTTTCCATGTGACCAGAGATTGACATTGCCTATGAACAGTAAGTAAGCATTGCCCATATGGGCGGCACGCAGGAGCCTGGTGGCTTTAGAGCAGCAGTTCTCAACCTTTCTGCCGCTGCGACCCTTTAATACAGTTCCTCATGGTGCAGCGACCCCCAGCCATAGAGCTACTTTCATTACTACTTCATAACTATAATTTTGTTGCTGTTGTGAATCGTAATGTAAACATTTTAGGAGACAGAGGTTGGCCGAAGGGGTCACGACCCATGGTGTGCAAACTGCTACTTTAGGGGTTTCAGGACTTTCCTCGTGGGGCTCGTGCTGCTTTCTGACAACGTGGTGCGAAATGGTAGTCAGGAAAGGAAAGCCCCTACAACTGGCGTCATCATACGCTGTCCGAGGGTCACTGGGAGTCGCTGTAACATCCTGGTTTGTGAATACGCTAACTTTCTCCGTATTCTTGACAGATTTCAGGATGAAGTAAATGAGCAGAGCAGGGAATAAGCAGATCTAAGAAAGCACACAGAAAGCCTCCTCCTGCTTCCCTCTCTAGATCATCCTGCTGCCATTTATCAGGACAGCAACAACAAACAATTCATGTTACAGCACAAGTTTCTTTATAAAGTGGTTTTGCGTGCTAATTTCAAATTTACCTAGCGATGTTATTTTTTTTTGTTTTCCTATTAATTTCTCTGCATGCACATAGCACAGATATTCTGAAATTACTAACAACATGTAGTAAAGAGCTTCCATAATTGCTGAGAGTCTATCAAAGCTACTTCTACAAGAGACTGGAATTCTGGATTTGTAGGCCATTCTGTTTTGCAAGCTTTTGTGTCCATCAGATGATTTTAATAATGGCCCTATTGCCAGGGACAAGGCTGAAGGAGAAGGCTTTGACTTTGGGTCTTCGACACCGTTTATCACCCACGATTCTCAGTATGATTTATTAGGTTGACAACAAAACAAAACACTTCTTCAAAGTCCCCACTTACGTAAATAAAGTGTAGCATTTCACTCTTATGTATACCTCCATGTCTTGGATTCATTTAAACAAACCCCGTAAAGAACTTGGTCTAGGGTTCTCATCAAAACAACAGTCCCCTCTACACAAAGTGCCCAGCTGCTTTGAAGAGATGCTCTGAACTTAAAAAAAAAAAATGTTCTCAAAGGAAAAGCTCCGGGGGGGGGGGGGGAGGAAAGGAGGAGTAGAGATGACCAAAATCTTAGCAGATGAGGTGTGAAAATGAGCACTCATTTTATCTTCTACAAATATATATATATATATATATATATATATATATATACACACACACACAAAATATATATGTATTTGTAGAATGAATTCTGATCAAGAAATTATCTTACCCAAGAAATGTAAAATAGATTTTTCTTATTAGCCTGAGCTTAATAGATTAAAAATAAAGTATTTAAGAAAGTCCCCTCTGAGCCTTTTTCCTGAATGCTTATCAGGGCTCTAAGTCTTCATATCCATAACGCATGTTCTAAGGTCTCCTGCAGATACCTTGGCATCTTGAGTCTCAGCTTTGTTATGTTTTACTCTGTGCTTTTATGTCTTGCAGAGAGAAACGTCTTGCTGGAAATCATTTGCCATTAGAATATACTAGAAAACTCTAAAAGAAATACATCAGGGGATTAGTGGAGTCATTCAGATATAATCTTATACATAGGAGGGGGGCCCATCTGTCTTAGCTGGGAAGAAGGCCGTGTTGTGAAGATGGCAGGAGCGTCTCCACAGAATAATCTCTTCTATTATTTTGCCTTAAATATAATAGCAATTTGGTCAATGACAAATAGGAAAATCCTGTCTTTTCTCTCTAACTTAATGGAAGACAGCATTGTCCAACTTGAGGGAATATTATACAGTGTCTTAATGAATAAATAAGGTGGTTTCTTTTTAAACAGAGAAGTTTATTTTACAAGGCCATAGTTGATAGGCCCATATTGGTTTTGTTTATCCTGGCTCCGGGCAAGGGACTGTGCTCTGTTTTTGATAAAATTCTCCTTGTTTTCAGCTATGACAGATATTCCTTTGAATATAGTCCATGAAAATACTGCAACACCAAACCAAGTCTATCTCTCCTTGGTTACATCTGTATTCCATCCTTAAACACAAGCAGCTGTGCACACACATCTGTCTCACGTCTGACCACGCACGGCCGTGCAGAACTTCGTATATCTGTTCCTGCTTTTATGGGAAATCATGACTGACGCAGCAGGAGTTGTGAAACCCACACGCATTCTTCAACTCCTATTTGCACAAACAGAAAGAAAAAAAAGCACAGTTGAACCAGGCTTGGGATGGCTGACTCCAAGAGTCAGCAGAATGACTGAGAACCTCGTTGTCAACCAAGAGGAGAACATAGATTGTGTGTGGAAAAATTGCAAGCTGACAAATTTTCAGAGTCAGAGTCATGCCTGGGACAAGAAAAATGACTATTAATGTGTTTAAAGAAGCTTCCTTTGTGACTCTGGGACAGCAGCTTAGTGATTGATCACTGGTGAGGTTAGATGAGCAAAATATTTTATATTTGATGAATTCTTTGGTTCCATAATTAGCAGTGGTGTGGTGTGGTATGCATAAGTGTGAGTGCATGTATGTGTGCATGCACGTGTGTGTGTGTGTGTGTGTGTGTGTGTGGTGTGATATACAAGCATGCACATTAACACATACCACTTTGTATTTGTGGAGGTCAGAGGACAACTTTGGATACTAGTCCTCAATTTCTCCATGCTTGATGCAGGGACTCTGTGGTTTTCTATGGTCATGCATATGGCCGGTTAGCTAACCTATGAGTGTCTGGGACCTGGTGTGTCTATGCCCTCCATGTCACAGTAGGAGATGCTCAACCCTGATTGCCCTTACTGGGTTCTGCAGAGTAGATCTCAGCTCCCCCACACTGGTGCGGCATCTGCTTTACCCACTGAACAATCTCCCCAGCCTGCAAATTAACACTTTAAAAAGTCATAGGTCATGCATAAATTCAAGTTCCTTGTTATAGGGACAGGTCGTGGAAATAATTGTTATTTTTCTTTGATTTAATGTACTTGAATGTGTTCCTAATTTGTTATAATGAATACAAATCACTCGTTTTACTTTATTTAAAAAAAAAACAATTTCCACTTAGTTTGTATTAGTTGACAAAGTTTTATATACTAAAAATATAAAGAATATACGCATGCAGCAAAAGAAGAAGACACGCAATAGAAAAATCAAGTAATGGGCATGAAAACAATAATTCAGGAAAACATGAAAATGATAGAAAACATAGGGTCTACCTGGATATCTTCAAACTGAAATTAATTTATATCCCTGATGGTTATTCTGACCAGTGTGTATGGGACGAAACGTTGCCTTGCCTGAGTATCAGAACTTTGCAGCCAAGGGACACCGGAAGCATAGCTGAGGTCAAACACCGCTGACTCATTTGCTGTGCTGTGGGAGAAAGCTCTGTATGCTGTGCTGTGGTGCAGCTCATGATGGAGGCCAGAAAAAACACTTCAAGGGATCAACTAGAGTCCACACTAAGTGACTTGGGAAAGCCTTATGGAACTTAGTGTCGAGATGAATATTGCCTATGAGTGAAGTCCTTGAATAAGTCAGTATTATCCAGAAGAAGAGTCTGGTGATGTCTGAAGCTGTGGTTGGAGATGAACCAGCACTGATATTTGTCAGGATAGGGATGATTGAGTCATTCCAACAGTGTTCATGGTTCTTCTCTGTCTTACGCATGATCACACAGTACCACATTGTGTCCCAAACTGTCACGGTCACAGATGGCTATGTGTGATGTTGACGTTGTGTGGAAATGTTTATGTTCAACTCTAAAATACCGAAGGCCTAATAAGACAAAGTTGGAAAGAGCTCAAATGCCCATCAGCAAAAACATGGATGTAAAATAACACAGAACTTGAAATAAAATACCTAAAATACCTACCAGAGTTTACACACACACACACACACACACACACACACACACACACACGAGACAAAGCACATATATCTTTAAAATACATACAAATTATATACAGTTTCAAAACAGGAGCTAGAGATGTGGCTCAGTGAGTAAGAGTACTTGCTGCTTTTGCAGAGGACCTAGGTTCAGTTCCCAGCACCTACTTGTCAGCCCACGATGGTCTGAACTCCAGTTTTATGGGGCTGTACATCCTCTTCTGGCCTCCTCAGGTGACAGCACATAAGTGGCACATGTACTTATGTGCTTTCTAACACTTACACATATGCAATAAAAATAAATAAAAATCTAAAAACATATCAAATGCAACGTATTGTTTACAAATGATGAAAAATTCATGTAGGCATTAGATCATCATACTTCTCAACTGTAGCACATTGCTGATTGAGATGAAGGCATACAGACATTTACTGATATTGATAAGTAAAAATTTGGGCTAATCAGATGGTCCAGTGGGTGAAGATGCTCACTACCACGCCTGCGTTTGAACCCAGGAACCCCATGATGGAAGGAGAAAACTGACTCCTGCAAGTTATCCTCTGGCTCCCTCGTGCACATCATGACACACACATGCCTTTCCCAGCTCCATACACTACATTGAATAAATAATGAATGTAAAAACATGTTATTGAAAACTTAAGACAGTTATTGTAACTAAGCTTGACTTCAACAAAGTGAATACTTCCTGTAAAAGGCTTTGATGTTATTGTAAAGACGCCACCAGATGATAAGTTGGAATTTGAATGCTTTTTCTTGTTCACTATATTTGATGCTTGAGCTTCATGTAGAGGGTTTATATCATAGTTTCAGAGTTTCGGAATTTTCTGGCCCATCCTCTGCTTTCCTAGAGAAAAATCTACAACACTCTAAGTGTCCCTCTCAGACTCTGAAACTTATTCCAGCAGCTGAGATAAAGTTTGATGGGGCTTTAAAAGGAGCTGGCTCCTGTTCCTGAAGGTCTTGTCAGGGGAAGAGGAGAGAGTCCCCACATCTAGAAGGATTCTGGCTAGCCAACAGCCAGGCCTAACTAAATTAGGCAAAGCATTGAGAATGACAGTAAAAATATCCTTTTTACCATCAGCAGTGAGAGACACTCCCATCTGGAAAGAGCTTTAGATGTGGTTTAGGACACTCACTTGAGTGACCTGAACATCACCATCGCACCGGTTGGGTCAGTTTGGCTTTGGTGCATTTGTTAGAACCTACAAATGCACATATTTCACAAGTTAAAAAGAAACAGAAAAGCCATTCTAGTAATAGAAAATGACACTTTTGTATAATTATAATCCATTTCACTTTATGGAGTAAAATATAACTTTTAAAAATATCTTTTACATGTCTTTTTAAAAACCCCAGAGAACGCAACCTGGTTTCCTTCAACAGCATCCTCTAGGGGCATGGAACAAACTTACAGGTTGGTCTATTCCTGACAGTTACTCATTTCTTTTCCAAGTTAAAGCTGCTCCATTTCCTCCCTTTGCTTTGCACTTATAGTTACTGTCTACACTGTACATGGTACAGGTACACTTAGCATCTGTTGTCTACACTGTACATGGTACAGGTACACTTAGCATTGCTACCGTCTACACTGTACATGATGCAGGTATACTTAGCATCTCTATCGTCTACACTGTACATGGTACAGGTACACTTAGCATCTCTGAAGTCTCCACTGTACATGGTCTTCATAGCATGTGAAACAAAGTTTTCCTTAACTCCTAAAGAAAACCCAAAGCCGCTATGAGTTTACCTGTCAGCTTTGCTCTAAGACATTTTAGGCTTCAAAAGATAGATAGAATCATTTTCTAAGTAGCTTTACCGGCTAGCGTTAGTATTTTCAAAACACTGATATTTGCTGTCATGAAGACCAGAAAATGTCATGATATAAAGTTGATGTGTTTGCAGAAACACAGGGCATATCTTTTATGATTGATTGCATTCCAGTAGAGCAGATGATTCAGAAAGACACTCTTAGTGAAACAAATAAACACTGAAAAGTGTTAAAGAAAAAGCTCAAGTAACTCGTTAGAGATGACAAGGAAGAGTTCATTCACAAAGGATGACTAAAACTTAGAAAATTTGCGTGAGAGTAAAGAACTTGAGCTCCACCCCAAATAATACAAGCCCAAGTGGAAAGGTGCACCCACATTAGAGGAATTATTGCTAACCTGAACTGATAGGATCCCTACTGAACACTGATGAGAGGAGAAGAATGCTCTTGCCTCTGCAGGAATAAGAGGGGACTGGGTTTTTTGTTTGTTTGTTTGTTTTTTGTTTTTGTTTTCACTTAGTGGTTGTAGTTTTCATGGACAGTTCCAGGTACCTACCATGGTCATAGATGAGACGTTTCTGTCAGTGTTTGATGTTTGTAAAGTTCTATAGGAATACTTCCACACTGCTCAGTAAACAGATTCACACTATGGCCAAATGTGGGGTCCCAGCCATCACAGAACTCAAGGGCATCTGCCCGCGATGTCTCTTTACAGCACTGTGGTCAGTTGCTTGCACTGCACAGGAAGAGAGTGGTCGAAAGCAACAGCTCCAGACTCGAGCTGAAGTCAGAACTAGAATTCCGTTCTTCCAGACGAGCTGTGTGACTGCACAAATGACTTTGCTATGCCTCCATCTCCTTATTTATATAATGGGAATAAGAACAGGCTTAATCGCAATGCTATATAAATTAAATGAACTAAATTTTAAAAGCATAGAAAGCTACTATTGTTATTTCTTAATCCTTACATCCTGACACACAACACACAATTTATACTCAACAAGTTCTGATGAATTCATTCCAAAGCAAATTCTTTTTTTTTTTTAAAGATTTATTTATTTATTATGTACACAGTGTTCAGCCTCCATGCATGCCCGCATGCCAGAAGAGGGCACCAGATCTCATTACAGATGCTTGTGAGCCACCATGTGGTTGCTGGGAATTAAACTCAGGAAGCCAGTGCTCTTAACCTCTGAGCCATCTCTCCAGCCCTAGCAAATTCTTTTTTTTAAATTTATTCTTTTCTCATATATTACATCCTGACCAGTTTCCCCCCTCACTCCACTCCTTACATCTCTCCCATCCCTCTATTTCTCTTCAGAAAAGGGCAGGCCTCCCAGGGATATCAACCATAACATATCACGTTGCAATAGGACTAGACACCTTCCCTCATATTAAGGCTGAGCCCAGTATGAGGATAAAAGTCCCCAAAGCAGGCAAAGTAATTAGAGATGGCCCCTTTTTTATCACTGTTAGGAGTCCCACGAGAAGATCAAGCTACACAAACATAACATACATGCAGAGGGTGTAGATCAGTTCCATGTGGGTTCCCTGGTTTTTGATTCAGTTTTTGTGAGCCCCACTGAACCCGGGTTGGTTGATTTTGTGGTTTTCTTGGGGTGTCCTTGACCACTCTGACTGCTAGAATCCTTCCTCCCCATCTTTTTCAGGATCCCCCAAGCTCTGCCTAATGTTGGACTGTGGGTTTCTGCATGTGGTCCCATCAGTTGTTAAATGAAGCCTCTCTGGTGGTGTTTATGCAAAAATAAATTCTTAATTTTTTATTTTATTTTTATTTTTTGCTTTTTCAGGAGAGAGACCCTCCCCATTTAGTAACCCATGGTGCAGCTGTACCGGAGATCAGAAGTTACTGGGTGACTGCCAGCACGGGACAGTTTTGGTGGCAGCATTTAGATATGTGGCCACTCTACAGTACTATAAAGTTAAAAAAAAAATGAAGACAAACATCTGGTGTGCTGGTGAGGGGAGCTGTCAATTTTTCCAGAAGTGTCTATGTATGCACTCAGTCATTTTGAGATGCCCGGGGTCCTGGGACATTTCCAAGGATAAGAAAAGTTGGTCATAGACCCTGGAGGAAAAACGTGATTCAAGACATTCTATATTCGAGCATGTGGTGTACTAGTGAAATGAAATTATTAACATTCAAATGGGGTTAAATGCTTGAGACTGTTTTATTCCAGCCAGAGAACAGATGAAATAAAAACCAGGGTCAGCCTTTGGTTTTTAATCCAAAAAACAAGCCCTAAGCCAGTCTGGAAACCTAAGTTATGTTGAAAATATTCAGAAATGTCACTTTTCTGATTTAACAGAAGAATTCTTGAGTCAATTAGAATAACTGATATTTATGGACAGAAATGCCAGTAAAAAAAATCAATGTTAAGAGTCACCTACTGGTAAAACATCAATAGAGAACCAGGATTTGGGGTAGTAATACTCAGTTCAATGTACTTCCTGTTTGCAGAAACTTATATTGACATTGAGCTTTGAAAGATGGGACATGCTGAAATGTTTATGTAGTATCCTTGATTTCCAGTGTTATAACTATGAGTCTGCAGACTCTAATAATTCACTAATTGTTAAGGATGGCTGTGGGGCTAGAGAGAAGGCTCACCTGTAAAGAACTCTTGATATTCTTCCAGAGGACTCAGATTTGGTTCCCAGTTCCTACATAAAAGCTAACAGCTGTCGGGAACTCCAGTTCCAGAGAATCCAGTGCTCTCTGCTAGCCTCAGTGGGCACTGTGCACCTATGGTGTATTTACCCACATGTAGGCAAAACATCCAAGCACATAAAAATAATAAACCTATCAAAAATGTCTGTGTTCAGTAAGATGGCTAACGCCATGCACGGTCTGAGATTGCAGGCAGTGTGAGTCTCAGTCCTGACTCTGCAGACGGCTCTCTATTGCCTAAAGTTAGCCCACCCAATTCCAGAGTCTCCATTTCTCTTAGCTGACAATAACTGGGAATAATGAAGATGTCCAAATTATGGAGGTGTTGCAAGGATTAGAAGAAGTGATTTATGTGCAAGAGCACAGAGCGCTTGTTTGTTGTGTTGGTGGTACCAATGCGAGTTACAACGCTAGTGGTTTGAATGAGAGAGGTCCCCTGTAGTCTCAGCATTTGGGCACTTTGTCCCCAGCTGGTGGCATTGTTTGTTTAGCTTTAGGTGGGGCAGCCTTGCTGGAAGTATGTCACACATCACTGGGAGAGGGCTTGCTGGAAGTGGGTCACTGGAAGCCTCACCTGTTTCCAGTTTGCCCTCCCTTTCTGCTCATTGAGAGTTTTGAAGTCTCAACTTCTTTTTCTATTGCCATGCTGCTGTTTGTTGCTACACCTCCCCTCCATGCCAGATTATTACCTGTCTGCAACCATTGGCCCAAACAAATCCTCTTGTCTGCAAGTTGCCTTGGTGATGGTGTTTTATCACAGTAACATAAAAGTAACTAACACGGTGGCCTTATTCCATGGGAAGGAACACCGTATCTGAAAATTTCAGTCGATGCTAACCCAGATCATCTAAAACCAGAAGGTAAAGGCTCATACATTTTCAATGTGATTCCACGTGTCTTTGTCCCAACTGATGATGATGATTATAAATTTAGATTTTCCCATAAAAAATTAAGGCAAATATCTAAGTAATTAGATAAAATCAAATCTCCCACTCATTGCCTTTGTAGACTAAACCAATTGTACTGAGTTATCTGGCTTCATTTTGGAAATAGCAAGTTCCTAGCTGTCAGGATTTTAATAGCCTTCTGGGCTGTCTGCTTGGTTTGGAAGAGTGTCCGGGACAGGAAATACTTAATCGAATTTCTAGCCTTTCCTGTGTCTTCACTGAGAGCTGTGTTGATAAAATGATGTCAAAAATGATGACATTTATGAGGAATCAATGTTTTAATAGCCCGTTTGGGTTCTTGCCTTATTTCCTTTCCTTCCAGTTCTTTATTCTGTAACCTGCTAATGGTTTCTTTAGCAGGCTTTGGCCCACTCAGTTATTGAGCCAAGTCTGACTGGGGCAGGAAGTCACGCCAGCCAAGTCTTCCGAGGGGGTTTCATATTGAGTCGTGCTGGCAGGCCCTCCTGATGGGCCAGAGCCAGAATAAAGCCCAGAAGCCTGTGAAGCTGCATCACTTCTGGGCCAGTTCCTTCTCTCTCCCACTCAACCTTGGGGTAGCTCAGGCATCTGCCTCTCTTTCTTGCCACTGAAAACTCTGTGGGAACAACAGAGGTTCAGAAATCTTCTCTCCAGTATATTCTTGTTGTTGTGGATCTATTGCTGTGATATGATATACTCAATGATAAACTGTCCTACTCATAACTTCTCATGTGTAGGATAATATAATAACTAGAAAGATGTCATAATAAAATTGAATTTTATGTGAGCCTATTTATCTTTCGGAGATAGCTGGCAATTCGAAGTGTAATGGAAGAAGAGTTTCTTACTCCTTTTTAGCATGTACTTTAATGAGTACTTAAGACTGGTGTGGGAGGTTCTTATATAATGTGTTGCTGCTTTTATTGGTTAATGAATAAAGAAAACTGCCTTGGCCTGTGATAGGGTAGAACAGAGCTAGGAGGAGAAAACTAAACTGAGTGCTGGGAGAAAGAAGGCGGAGTTAGAGAGAAGCCATATAGTCCTGTCAGAGATAGACGCCAGAACTTTATCAGGTAAGCCACAGCCTTGTGATAATGCACAGATTAATGTAGATGGATTAATTTAAGATATGAGTTAGCCAGAAATACGCTTAAGCTATTGGCCAAATAACATGGTTTCTGTGTGATTATTTCAGGCTGAACAGCCATGAACAAACAAGCAGTTTCCTACAACATAAGACAGTCACTACTCACTTTTATCTACTTATTATTGGACATGTGCTGTGCATTGGAGAAATGATAAGATGATGTTATTACCACCCATGTTAGGTATAATTTTGGCAGCTGGATAGAAGTAGAATGTCATTCATTGTTATAATCAGTGCTTATCAATATCTTTATATGCTCCATATCTGTGATCCTGGGGATAGACTTATGAAGGAAAAAAAATTCTGAAACCTCAGATTTGCTAGTAGTTGTATTTTCATAATGAGAATAATGCATACAATAATAATTAAAATCCTCTTCAGCATTTAGCATGGTGACAAATGCAATGGGAAAAAGACAGAGAAAGGGAGACAGACTCTGAAGTTCCTCAGTGATATAGCTAAGGTAGTTTAGTCAGGGAAGGGTTAACTAAGACAAATTTGAATAACTCCTCAAAGAGAAAGAAGTGAGCACATACCTTCTGAGGTGAGAGGACTCCAGGAAGAGGGTGCACAATAAAAGACCCCAGCATTTAGAGCAAGAGTAAGGAGGCTGATGAGGCCAGAGCAGCAACTGTGATAAAGAGGCATCAAGAGGTGAGGACAGAGAGGGGTGAGGAGGCCAGTTGCAACAGACCCTTTGGTCATAGGAGATATGATTTTTACTTGGCATGAAGTAGGAAGGCACTGGGATTGATCTTTACAAGGTCACCTTGCCTGAAAGTCTTGAAAAGGAACTAAGGGAGGGAGATTCTGACAATATGCTCCTTGAGTGTCTAGCATGTACCAGGGCTCCGTTGGTCATACCTACAAAGGACCGGATCATGCAGAGAAACAGAACTGACTATGTAGAGTAGTATGCTATTCAATGGCAGACAGTCTGTTAACTATCCTTAGCTCTTTACTCTTCATCTCAAACCTTCTCTGCTTTGGGCTGAAGGATCTAACTTTTCCACACTTTCCAATCAGGGGCTTTGATGGTCCTCACTGTGCACTTAAGAAAGGAAGTTATAATCTATGCACAAATCAATGAGTACACTCCATTCCTATGCAGAAGATTCAAGGATAAGCCTGTTGTTCAAACCAGACAATAATGTCCCAACTTGACTAGATCTTTTGCCTTGGAAACACTCTCTTATGGATTGGGATCTATGGTTGCCACCATGGGTTCACAGAGGCTGAAAAGGAAACACAACAGCTTGCTGTTGGCATATAAACCTTTCTTTTTATAAATCAATTTAAAAAATATTTTTCCTTTAGTTTTCAACAAAAGAGCAAGCTTTGAAAAAGAATCCTTTCTTATGCTCAGATAATGCTCATTGCCAGATGGTACCATGTTGAACAGAAGTAAAAACAACAAAAGACATAAAGTACTTCAAGAAATATCTCATTACAGGGATGGAAATGGGAATTTTCTGAAAATACTGACTGATGTTCAAGGGGACAAAAACAAACAAAAGGATTCAAAAGGGTCAAATGGAACATCTAGAATTCAAGAAAATGAAAACTTCTGTCCAAATCATGAAGGTTGCTGGCTGACAGTCACTGAGCTTCCAAAGAGAACTTTATGTCTCTTCTAACTTTTGAAAATACACTCAAATCAGTGAGGCTGTAGGTTTGGAAATAACTGTAATGTGGAGAGTCTTGCTTGATTGCGTCTTATAGGTTAAGTTATAACAATGTGTTACTTAACTCTTCATTCAATACCCCAGCAACTCAGCAACATAAGTTAGCATATCCCTAACATAGTTTAGCTTTAGCAACAACTGTTTTAAAATTGCAAATTAAAACTTAAATAGAAAACACTCTACTCACCTCCTATGTGTTGTCAATGAAAAAAATTGCAACAAATTCTCAGAACTTATTTTACCTAAGAATAATTTGCATATGAGGGAGCTCCTCCAGGTGAGCAGGTGGCATTTATACACAGGAAACAGAAGTGAGGATCGAATGCAGTTTAATTGCTTACATTTTTGTATTTGCATAATTTGGGCATGGGTCAACCAGTTGGCAGCTTGTGGCTGGCTAATGCCGTGTTGCTATGACTGGCTATTAAAACGTGAACTCCTAAATTAGGATTCAGTTTGTTTAGTCTGTAGTTCATTTTACAGGGACTCAAAGTCCTGAGACAGTTTCAGGATGTTTAGTTTAACACATGTTGCAGGATTTAGAGGTAATATTAATCGCACACCATTTATTAAGAAGCTTTTCAATGTCAGATGTTTCACAGTGCTTCCTAAGGCTTACAACAGTCTTTTTAAATTTACATCACCTGCTTTTACTCAGGAATTAGAATTGAGAACTGGAGAAGCAAGTGAATGGCTGAATGACAAAAAGCTGGAACTAAGAGATTTGAAGATATTTCTCTCTCTCTCTCTCTCTCTCTCTCTCTCTCTCTCTCTCTCTCAGAAAAAAATACACTGTTAAACACTATATATTGCTTCACTAACTCTTTATAGAAGCCCTTCAATGATAGAAATAGTTGATGTTTTTTCTAAATAACCCCTGAGTTTCCATTTGAGAATACTTGTAATATCACAAATGATTCTGACTTCTCATTTGTTAGTGAGAAAGCCACATGAATTCATATAATAAAGGGCCCAGGGAATATGTGATGGGTACAGAGCATTAGACATTGGCTAATAAGTCATCATTGTAATGATGAGGATCAACTTGAGGGGTCCTTGTCTCTATAGGGCCAAGTTTCCAGAGCAGATTTGATATTTGAGTGGTTGTTGTGTTTCGGGTACAATAGTAAACACCTGTTTAATATAGAATAGTTAATTCTCATAACTATATCAAGGAAAAACTGACATTTGAACATGAGCAAATAGAAGTTTGCATTGCTAAAATAATTTCGCTGAAGTTTCAAGTAGTTAGTGATGATATCAGGATCCAAACCAAAGTTCTATTCATTTCAGTTCACTGGTCTTCAAGTCAGCTACTTTTCTCGGCTCTGGACTCATGAGTAGACAGGAAATACCAGGGTCAAATGTAATCTTCTGGCAGGCTTTCTGGAGGCACGCCTTCCAAGCAGGAGCTTGGAAACGGTAGCAATTGAGGTGGAGAAGGAGGACAGCCCTCCACCTACGATGAGGAGGGATCCAGGCTTAGAAGACTCTTGGATAGCACTTCCCTCAGGATGCAAATGTTAGGGCCACAGAAAGGCATTCAGTCAGTAAGCAAGAAATGCTTTTGTACAGTTTGTCAAATGACAGGAAACGCTAGCCTTCTCTGGGTACACACACCTTAGGATTTTTATTTGTATGTCTTGGAACCTCATTCAGCTTGATAAGGAGCTTAACTCCATAGGCAACGCAGCCTCAGGTAAAGAAAGACCTTCTCCACGAGATGCAGGAAAGTTACTTTGTCTCATCATTTGTTGATAAAAATGCAATTTTTTTCTCCATTCATAGAACCACTTCTTTAAGTGCCCTGGGTTAGCACTGAAGCCACCTCAGTGGGCTTCTTTGGGGCATAGGCATCCTCGGAGGAAGGTATTCCTTTCATGAGATGAAAGGAAACACAGGCATTAGAAGCCTCTGAAGGAGGCTTAAGGACTTGGCTGTAACCACAAAAAAACAATGTCCCTTTGTGTGGGTTTTAAAAATAAAACTCATTTGTACATACAAACAGCATCCTGGAAAAGAGAGCAGAAGAGCCAAGTTGAGAAAGGAAACAAACAATACTTGAATTGCTTCCCTGTTTTCCAACCTGTGTTCTTTCTCAGAGCCGCAGTCTGGAGAACTCATTCATTACGACTCAGCCCTGCTCAGGCTTCACTGGGAACTTAATGGTATTACAGAGAGGATACAGAGAGAATAGGGGTGACTGTGATCTGGGCTGCTTTCAAGCAAGCATGGCTGAAATTCTACAGGCTTTCTAAAGCTAAATGTAGAGCCTGTGCTTTTGCCATCTTGCCGACGTGATTGAGAGCAGAACTGATTCTTCAGAAGCTGGAAATGTGAGGTCGGCCATTCTGCCTGTCTGCTTAGAGAGCTGTCAACCGATTAGGGACAGAGATTCTGTCACTTGTTTGGAGTGCCATTCATGGAGTTTGTCTCACCCGTGGGAGGTTTTTCTTACTGTTTGTACCCTTGGATGGTTTCACAATGAACACAAAGCAGGGACACCACCAAACGCTGAGAGCCATATCTACCGGCAACAAAATGGAGGAGGAACGTTAGAAGTCATTTAAATATCGTTAGCAACAACAAAAGTAGTAAAAATCAGTGTTCAGCAGAAAATTTACAAGTTAATCATTTTGTAATTGAAAAAGATTCAGATTTTTATAAATATCTTTAAATAACAAGACAAATGGCAGCCTACAGATTGGGAAAAGGTCTTCACTAACCCCACATTGAACAGAGGACTGATCTCCAAAATATACAAAGATCTCAAGAAATTTGACATCAAAAGAACAAATAGTCCAAGAAAAATGGGGTACAGATCTAAACAGAGAACCCTCAACAGATGAAACCCTTAAAGGACTGAAAGACACTTAAGGAAATGCTCAACATCCTTAGCCATCAGAGAAATGCAAATCAAAACAACTCTGAGATTCTATCTTATACCTGTCAGAATAGCCAAGATCAAAAACACTGATTATAGCTTATATTGTAGAGGATATGGGGTAAGGACAACTTTCCTCCATTGCTGGTGGGAATGCAAAATTATATAGCCACTTTGGAAATCAGTATGGCGATTTCTCAGAAAATTATTAAACAATCTACCTCAAGACCCAGCAATAACACTCTTGGGTTATTGCTCAATCATGCCACAAGGACATGTGCTCAACTATGTTCATAGCAGCATTATTTGTAATAGCCAAAACCTAGAAATAATTTAGATGCCCCTCAACTGAAGAATAGATAAAGAAAATGTGGTACATTTACATGATGGAATACTACACAGGGGGAAAAATGACATCTTGGAGATTTTCAGGCAAATGGATGGATTTAGAAAAAAACATATTGAGTGAGGTAACCCAGACCCAGAAAGACAAATATAATATGTTTTCACTCATAAGTGGCTTTTAGGCATAAAGCAAAGAAAAACCAGCCTATAATCTACAACCCCAGAGAACCTAGACAACAAAGAGGACCCTAAGAGAGACATACATGGACCTACATAGGAAGGTGAAAAACACAAGATCTCCTCAGTAAATTGGGAGCGTGGGGGTCACAGGAGAGGGTAGAATGGGAGAGGGGATGGAAAGAAGGAAGGGAGAAAAATGTATAGCTCAATAAAAACAATTTTAAAAGACTAAAAAAAAATCAGTAGCCCTAGGAACTTGTGGGGAACAAACTAAGGAGCACTTTAAGATTTACTCATGTTCCAATTAAAGAACGTGAAAAGTTACAACCAAGATGCGGAAATGACGCATTTGAATGGAATAGAGTTTCAAACACCAAAGTATCGAATTAAAACATTACAACCTCAGTCTGTTGCCCAATGTATCTGTAATGTTCCTCCACACTGTGACACAGTAGCAAGCTGAGAGGAGAAGGGTTTGTCTGGCTCCTAATTTCATAGTTGCTGCCTCATGGGAAAGAAGGCTTGCTGGGCTGCCTGCAACTCAAGATGCTAAGTTCTGATAGTCTGGCAGATCAAAAGAGGGTGGGAAGCAGAACTGGGGTGTAACCTGCAAGGCAGGCTCCCAGAACTTTACTTCTACCATCTAGGACTTGTATCTTAAAGCTTCCACAACCTACCAGGCAAGTGCTATTGGCTGGGCTCGTGTGTTCAAACATGCAGGGCTGTGGGATGCATGCATATTTGAACCATGTCATGCAGCACCCTGTCTGGAGTGGCTCAGCAGTATTTTGCATAGGTTTTGCTGTCCCTAACATGTCTAACATACAATTGCTAACAGAGAAGTAGCTTTTAGGGAATTGGGAAGCTACCTCTGTCTATCTTTGATTCAGTTGACACCACCACCTCTCAACTGGTCTGCACATGTATCCAGTGGGAGACCTCTGGACATCAGAAGGCTGAAAACCCTCTCAGGCCACTTTCCCACCTCCACTTCCTAAGCATGCTCCTGCAGTGATCTGATGATGCTTTCGCCCGACACAATATCCTTCTTTTGCTTGTTTCCACCACCTTTCCCTTAGCTCCAAATGCCCTGTTTTCTCCCCCCCCCCCCATGAGTAACCCTAAACCCTACCCTCCTAGGAATGGGTTTGAGGTTCTGAAGCTCAACTTGCTATTGGTGCTTCGTGTGTAAACTCTTTCTTGTAAAGGTCATTTCAGAAACTGGCATTCTGTGAGGTAGAAAAAGCAAACATAGAAATAAGTGTCAGAGCTACAGAGCTGGGGAGAGAAGGCATGAGGAGGATATAAAATAAACAAGACCTTAAGGTCCAAAAAAAATGAATGTTTATTTTTGCCTTAGGATGCATATGTACCTGGTGAATGTGACATTTTCTAGACAGGTAGTAGGTTGCATTTCCAAATAATTTATGTATTTGTAGCTTTTCTAACCAGGGTGCTATTCCTACAGAAAAGATTTTTCTTCCAAGTCTGGGTGAGGATATTTGAATCTCTCCCATCTCTTGCACTTTTTACCACCATTGCTGCCTGTAATAATATACTGTTTTCAGCCGGGCAGTGATGGCGCATGCCTTTAATCCCTGCACTCATACAGAAAAACTCTGTCTAGAAAAACCAATATATATATATATACACTATTTTCCCAGAACAAACTTTAGTCGCATTAGTCTCATTTGTGTGTGTGTGTATGTGTGGGTGTGTTATTATAACTGTAATTACTGTGTGTGCCTGGGTGTGCATGATGTGTGTAGGTGCAAGTGCCATGGTGTGCCTGTGAACATGACATGACATTGTGGAGTTCTTGCTCCTCTTTCTGCATTTCTGAGGGCTCTAGGGATCAACTTCAGGTTACCAAGTTTATGCAGTGAGCATCTTTACCTCCTAAGTCATCTTTTATTTAACTTTTCATTTTTTAAACTGACTTTTTAATGACTTTATATAATTATATGTTATATACTGAATGTATTTAGTCCCATAGCTTCAACACCCCCTTCCCTTGCCCCCTCCTGCCTGTTAATCATTTTTCCATGTACAGCTTGTCTTTACCTTCTTGTCATATGTAGCTATATAAAATCTAGGAATCATAAATAAGGGAAAACATGATGTTTGTCTTTCTAAAACTGAGTTTTCTTAAGAATCACTGCATTTGGAAGTGAACCATTTTCCTAACTTGCAATGGTCTTCCTGTCCAAGGACTATTGCAGGAGGATTTTAAAACATGAGGCTTTCCTTGTAGGCTTTTATTACAGCATTTTATGATAGATTCCACAGAAAAATGCATATGGCCCACCCCACCTGCTGCCCCCAAAGAGTCACATTCAAGGTAGTTTGGTGGCACAGGCCTGTAACCTTGGTTACTTAAATGAGGACCAAGGACCAAAAGGTCAAGGGTTTTCTGGCAAATTTGGCAAGACCTACCCCAAAATTAGAAAGGATCTTAATTAAAAATGTTTCAAAACTATAATTTAGTAGTTCAGCTTCTACACAGTCTGGAAAAGTAGAAATAACCACTTCTTTTAAGATTAGGAAAATAAAAGCAATTCAAAACACACACACACACACACACATACACACACATTTATTTTTTGCACTTAAAAATCCAAATTGCAAATATTTGAGAGATTCAGTAAATGTATAAAATTTTTATATAAAATTACCAGAGTTAAAACACTGTATGTTGGAGACTACCTGGTAAATAATTCAGAAATGCCTCCATAATATTTGCCCTACATGGTTTGCTTCCCCCCAAACCCACAGTTTCTCTGCACTGTTGATGCCCTACACAGATGTGGGAGGTTTGAGTGATGTCTACCTCTGGCTATATGCTGTGCACTTAGTGAGAGAGAGGCTCTCCCAGTGGCAGTGGCCACTCTTCTGACAGATCATGGTGGTTCCTTGAGTGTGTGGCATATAGTTAAAGCCTTCTATGTAGTTGGTTTTTACTCTTTGAGGACCCACCACCCAGCTCCCAAATAAATAAATGGAGACTTATTCTTACTTATGAATACCTGGTTTTAACTTGGCTTGTTTTTAGCCAGTTTTCCTAACAAATTATTGTGTTTCTCTGTAACTACATTTTGCCTCTTGGCTTTTTACTTTATTCTATGTATCTTTCCTTCTTCCTCTGTGGCTGCTGTGTGACTGGGTGACTGGCCCCTGGTGTCCTCCTCTCCTCCTTTTCTTGCTTCTTCTATTTTTTTCTTGAGCCTAGATTTCTCCTCCTATTTATTCTCTCTGCCTCTCAGTCACAGGAATCCCTCTCTCCTGCCTAACTCTTGGACATTCAGATCTTTATTAGACTAATCAGATGTTTTAGGCAGGCAAAGTAACACAGTTTCACAGAGTTAAACAAATGCAATGTAAAAGAAAGCAGCACACCTGCATCATTAAACAAATATTCCACAACATAGACAAATGTAGAATCTACGAAGGGATGGAGTATTGTGTAACAGTTTCCTCTTAACTTGAAACATTCGTTCTTCAGATAAGCTTCTTAAGGCAGAAAGTAAACAGTTCAAAAAAGCTACAGGAAGTCTCTAAAACTGACCAGATTCAATAGGTCCTTCTCTCCCAAGAGTAAACAATAAAGATGGGTAAGTCAAGTCCAGATAAGCTAAATTGCAAAGACCAAGTCAAAGCAATCTGCCTGGAAGGAACAGCAAACAGCCAAGGGTATTGGAAAGAATGCTTGTGGGACTTTGAATAAGAATGGCCTCCATAGGCTCATTTATTTGAATGTTTGGCTCCCAGTTTGGTGGATTGTATAGGAAGAAATAGGAGTTGTGGCCTTGTTGGATGATTGGAAGAGGTATGTCATTGGGATTGGGCTTTAAGATGTCAAAAGCCCATACTGGGCCTAGCACTCTACCTACCTATCTCTTTCTCTCTCTCTCTGTCTCTCTCTCTCTCTGTCTCTCTCTCTCTCTGTCTCTCTCTCTCTGTCTCTCTCTGTCTCTCTCTCTCTCTCTCTCCTGCCTAAAGATCACAACGTAAAGCTCTCAGGTACAACCCCAGCACCATGTCTGTCTAATTCTTGCTGTGATGATCATGGACTAACCCTCTAAAACTGCAAACCAGCCCAAATTAAATGCTTTCTTTTATAAGAGCTGCCTTGATCATGGAGTCTCTTCACAGCAATAGAACAGTAACTAGGACAACACTTTTACCCAGTTGAGCTGCCTGCAGGCTAAGCCATGTGCTCTGGGATCCCAGCTTTTGTGGGCTGTCAACAATTCTGGA
Organism: Microtus obscurus; assembly: GCA_963919715.1. Taxonomy (NCBI): domain Eukaryota; kingdom Metazoa; phylum Chordata; class Mammalia; order Rodentia; family Cricetidae; genus Microtus; species Microtus obscurus. The sequence continues at coordinate 6,091,077 of CAWTZC010002364.1, forward strand.
ATGTACTTTGGTGATACAGCTGTATTTAAGTCATCTCTGTTCCTGAAAGTAACTCAATCAAACTCATGGGTTCACCAAGTTGGACTTTGGTCTGCCATAGGCTCCCTGTCTGTGGTGAGGAGACAAGCATGTGCTGTGTCTACTTAGGAAACGTCTTGTCACGCAACACCTGACCATTTTGTCTAAATTAATGTTACTATCCCTTCTTAGTCTTACCAGCACTTGGTCAATGGCAAAGCCATGCCTTTTGCACATTCCTCAGCACCAGCGGGGATTATTTCCTTCATTCTTCTGTTCATTTCATTGCCTTCCGCATAGGAAAACCATCCTACAGTTGGAGAGACTGTAGAATATTTTTTTCTGTTCAATGTTTAAAGCCATGATACATATTCCCACATGATAATTCCATAAACTATGTCTAAAATGAATGTTTTGGGGAAGAGATGAAAACATCCTTACATTCAGCGGTTATCTGGGTTGTGCCTAGAACTGTGATTGATAACATAGGGATGAATTTAGAGAGAGATGGTTTATGACTTTCTCCTAACTCAGCAAAGCTGGAAGCCTTGGCATTCTCAGGCTACTTCTTTCTTCATTTCTATTTTTCTCCTTCCAGGGACCTTACTCACAGGAGGACTGCCCAGCCAACTGGAAATAGCTATAGGAGTTCAACTGACAAGTGGACCTAGGCCAACTGTTCAGCCTCCCAAATGTTGCTTCTTCACCTGAACACACAGTAAGTGTTTTTAAAGGTTTTTGTTGGTTATTGTGAAAACTGACTACAGCCCAGGCTGTGTCCAGTGAATATGCTCACCGAGTTATTTGCTTCCAATAACGGGAGCTTTATTGCTATGAGCTCATGAAATGGTCCAATGTTGGTCCTATCACAAGCCAATTTTCTTTGAATAGTGTTTTCATAAGACCTATTTTTTTCAATAAAGACCCTCCTTGGCACCCAGTGAGCATCCTAAAATATGGTACGTGTTATAGTAGCGGAGGTCTGCTTCCTCTCCTTAAAGGTAAAGCAAACTAATCATGATGCCATTTCCTGTTGCTTCCTGGTGAGGCAGTGGGATCTGTCCACAGGCCTGTAGGCAGCAGTCTGTCAGTAATGCCTGAGTAATGAGGGCAGTCGCGCGTGCGTGCGTGCGTCAGCAGCACTGTGCGTCAGCTCACAGTCGTGGGAGAGGTTCAGTAGCTGGCCAGGAAGGCAGCCACTAGCAGACCTGAAGATGAGCAATGGAGAACGGTCTTCCCATGGCCCCCGCCTTAGCATTCCCAGGAGGAGCCTTTTCTACAAGTCTGGGCTGGGAAATTTCTCCCTACCTCTTCTACTTTTGCAGTTATCGCTCCACATAGAAATGCAACTGTAGTGTTGTTTTCTCTAGAACTGGCTTTATAAAACCATTTCATTTCAATTTGCTCTTGTGCTATTCCCAGAAGGAAAGTTGAAGTACATCCATTTTACCTGAAAAATAAACCTTGAGAGAAAGAAAGGGGAAAGGGTAGCTCTAAAGCCAACAGACTCACCAAAAACAGGAGCTCAAGGCTCCTGCCAGATTAGTACATTATCACTGAAGAATTTAGGATCTGACATGAGTAATTTAATTTATTGCCTGACAGCATTTCCTTATTTCAAACAGGCTCAAATCATGAGTTTAATCCTGTGGTAAGGGACCTCAAGCCGTGTCCGTTTATCAGCTTCATTTCCGGAAGTTTAAAATAGTCTATTTCTTAATTCCTTGCTAGGACTCCCAACAAAGCAACTACCAGGCATGGGTAGTCACTGGGTCTGAGACATACAACAGTTAAACACGCAGGTGTGTGCGTGCTTGTGTGTGTGTGTTTTTGTGCGATGCTTCTGTAGTAACCACTCTCCACCTTTCAAACAGGAAACTATGATGGTTATTCATCAGCCCTTTAATTTCTTGCAGCGTGGGCGTCACCATCTTGGAGGAGTCAAGAGTTTGTCATTCTACTCTGTCTGAAATGGCTTGATGCTGATTCTTTGCAAGCTCACGACACGTGTACCAATAGGAGAGTTTACTTTTAAAATGTACCCAGATATTTGTGGGTTGAATATAGCTGGGGTCTAGATTGGACCCTAGAGTCAGCCCCCAAATGCAAGACTCCTGCCCACTAGGGCAGCTTTGAGTCTGTGACTTTAGCAGAAGCACATTCTGATAGGCTTCCTAGCCTGTGGGTTTAGTGTCTGTGAAGGTGAAGGTGGAGGAAGCAGACTTCACAGTACCTCATTGTCCGTGGAAATTGTCTTCTAAAATGCTGTCAGTAATCATGGTTACTAGCCACATATGGCTGTTAAATCATATTCTGAGCTAATGAAAATTAAATTAAATTAATTAAAATTTGTGTCTGCCAACCACATGGAGAGACTTTCCAAGTGCTTCTGACCCCATGTCCATGAATAGTATAGACATAGAACATTCCCACTAGCATGGGAAGTTCTACTAGATAGTTCTAATCTGTAATCAAAGATACCCATTTTTCACTGATTTCTAGCTTAATTTCCAGCAATGCGCACACTCTTGTTTGCGGCATTACTAACAATAGTATCTTCTATTCATGCTTTTCATAAGTAAGTAATATAAAAGGCAAGCATGGATCCAGGAGATAAGAGTGCTAAATGGTTGCATAAATGATCAGTCTCTCTACTTCTCACCTCCTTAGCAACTCACTCTCCCTCGCCTATGATGTGCATAGGTTTATAACTCAACAAGGCCTGCGATGAAGTTGAGAGACCATTAAAGGTAATCATCGTATCTCTCCCTTTATCAAGTGAAGCCTCAGCATGTCACCATGTCTGGTTATTGGATAATAAACTATTAAATGAATTTAGAAATTGTATTGTTATATGCCTCATTCCCAGATAAAAATGCAAACTCCCTGCTGTAGACAGAGGTTTGTTCAGTTCCAAAGAAACACACAGAGCCTACATTAATTATAAACTGGTTGGCCTGTTATTAGCTCAGGCTTCTTATTAACCAACTTTTACATCTTAAATTACCTCTAATTCTTGTCTGTGTTAGCCACATGGCTTGGCACCTTTTATCAGTGAGGCAGTCTCATCTTGCTTTCTCTGTGTATGGGTGACAACTACAAACTGAGTCTTTCCTTCTCCCGTAATTCTCCTAGTTTATTCACCCCACCTACACATCCTGCCTGGCTACTGGCCAATCAGTGTTTTATTAAACCAATACAAGTGACAAAAATTTACAGGGTACCAGACCATTGTCCAACAGTACTTCCCCTTTTATTCTTTTCAAAACAAGAACTCTGAATCTAATCCCTTTGTTCAGCTCTTTTCCTGACCATCATTCATAACAACTTGTAACCAATACTTTAAACAAAGGATAAATATTCATAATAATTCGTTGGGAATGTGAGTGTAGTTTTCTAAGCTACTTCTTGATAATTGGGAACTCTAATAATCTTATGGGGACCTAATGAGCATTTAGGATTATGGCCAAGTCCTGACTGGAATATTCTGTGAGGCTTGATAATCTGAACCAGCAGTCTTGAAGTCGTTCTGGATGTAGAATTCAGAGGAAACTCCAACAGAGGTGCTTGAAAAAGTTGTATCATCTGGACCATCCCCTATCAGAGATTTTTTTCAGGGAGGGTCTTCCTTGATCAAACCTGATTTTTCTTAACCCAGAATAAACTCACAGCCTCTCATTTCCTGTGGAAACAAAAGCAATACTTCTTCTCCAAAGTAACATATCTTTTTATTTAAAATCTGAAGTAAAGACATTTTCAAAATATGTATGTTGGATTAATTCAGCGGCATTTATAATCAAATGTCTTTTAGCAGTTCCTACTTCTTCCTCAGCAAATAATTCAAGGACAACACAATAACATACAGAATCCAGATTCTTTGTATATTTTCATCATTCTTTTCTATTTTTTTTTTTAGACAAAGTTTTTCTGTGTATCTTTGGCCATCCTGGAACTCACTCTGTAGACCAGTTGGTCCTTGAACTCAGAAATCTACCTTCATCTGCTCCCAAGTGCTGGGATTAAAGGTGTATGCCACCACACCCAATTACTCTCTTTCTTCTTTTTTGAAGGACTTTATCCTTTTTCTTTTCGCTCCCAAGCTTATATATATTTTTAAATGCGCTGTAAACTGTTTAGAGGTTTTTTTCATCTGAATTCTGTCTTTACTGTGCATCTCTCTTTTTCTGACCACATGAGTTTTTAATTTGCTAAGTGATATGGCTAGGATTAAAGCCGTGGCTTTGATGACTGGATCCACCCCATTCCTTAGCTTTCTGAGAGTCTGACTTCATGATGGAGGTACTGGTGGGAGCCATGCTTATTGTCACAACTCTATGGAGTTTCAAGATCCCTGGCACCACCAAGAAGCATGCTGTTGGTTACTGATAAACACCATTTAAGCATTGGTTGGCAGGGCCTCTTAAAATAGCTACAAGGTTTTTGCAGATAAAGCTGAGTCAGGAAGCCTCTTTTAAATGACATACTTGCCTCCAGTAAACAGAGCCCACCGAGAAAATGCTGCTACCAAGAAGCCATGCTTAATTCTATTCCTTTGTGTCTAGAATTATTTCCTAAGCTCTCTCAGGTTTTATGTGAATGTAGTTGCCCCATGTTGGCACCATTCATAGACAGTTTCTGTCCCACCCTGCAGTTCATATCAAGCTGCAATTTAATAATGCAAATGAGGAACCCTTGAGGAGCTTCAACACTCCTACTTCAGAGGTGCTCCAAAACTCCTTCCTGAGAGGTGCTCCAACACTCCTGCCTGAGAGGTGCTCCAGCACTCCTGCCTGAGGGGTGCCCAGCACTCCTGCCTGAGAGGTGCTCCAAAACTCCTTCCTGAAAAGTGCTCCAACACTCCTGCCTGAGAGGTGCTAATGCACTCCTGCCGGAGAGGTGCTCTTGCACTCCTTCCTGAGGGGTGCTCCAACACTCCTTCCTGAGAGGTGTTCCAATACCCCTACCTGTGAGGTGCTCCAGTACTCCTACCTGTGAGGTGCTCCAGTACTCCTACCTGTGAGGTGCTCTAATGCTCTTACCTGAGAGGTGCTCCAACACTCCTTTCTGAGAGGTGCTCCAACACTCCACTTGGGAGGTGCTCCAACACTCCACTTGAGAGGTGCTCCAACGCTCCTACTTGGGAGGTACTCCAACACTCCTTCCTGAGAGGTGCTCCAACACTCCACTTGAGAGATACTGCAACACTCCTTCCTGGGAGGTGCTCCAACATTCCTGAGGGGTGCTCCAACACTCCACTTGGGAGGTACTTCAACACTCCTGAGAGATGGTCCAACATTCCTAACTGAGAGGTGCTCCAACATTCCTTCCTGAGAGGTGCTCCAATACCCCCTACTTCTGAGGTGCTCTAACACTCCTACCTGAGAGGTGCTTCAACACTTCTTCCTGTGAGATGCTCTAACGCTCCTACCTGAGAGGTGCTTCAACACTTCTTCCTGTGAGGTGCTCTAACGCTCCTACCTGAGAGGCGCTTTAAACACTCCTTCCTGTTTATCCTATGCTCACTAGAAGCCTCAGTACTTGGACCCACAGGTCACAGGGACTCATGTCATTCTGACAGTTTCCCAAGGTCTTAGCAGTTATACCTACTTCCCTTTGATCAAAGCTTGGAGTAAGTTGTTAACTACAAGGGAAAAACAGTTAAGAGTTCAGCTCTGTGATTTGGCACTCAGGCAGCCATTCTCCAGGGAAACAAAGTACTAACTCAGAGTTAGCTTCATAATTCATGCTAGAAATCTCTTCAAGACTGAAAAGTCTGGCCTCTTACCAACCATCTGGTTCATTCAGCCGACTCTGCTCCTATCAGAATTCTGAATGCAAAACCCTGCCAACAATTAAGTGTTGAAACCATTTCTAGAGGTTCTTAGACATGAGTTAGGACTGTGGGCCGGTTCCAGGGAGGCATTTGAAATGAATGAGACTTTGGGATGGATATTTGCAGTCTGCCTTTGCAAGTTTTACAGATGAGGAGGATGAGAAATTTTTGTTTAGCTTAGAGCCAACTAATTAAAAGGCTGATTCCAAGCTGTCCAAAGCAAACATGGAAAAGAAAAAGATACTGGGTGTTTTTGGAGCATGATTCCAAACACCACAGATCATATTGGGGAAACATCCTTCGGTATCTGGGAATGGATATTAATAAAGATGGCAACTGTGTCAAAACCATAAGAGCCAGGTCATCCTTTGCTGAAAGTTAATAAGCAGGAGGAAGTGGAAGGTTGCTCATTATTTTTAATGACCTCACTTCCCCAGAGAGCTCGCATCTCCCTGTCTTTGCAGTCTGCCCTCTTCCAGGTCATTACAGCACGCTAAACTCTGAGAAGGATAGCTTTGTCTGAAAGAGTTCATGCCAGGGCTTGAAGTCTTGGGCTGAAGGGTTGTTAATCACTGTACCAGTGCCAGGGTGGCAATGCAAAGATGAGTCAGAGACACAGTCCACAGAGCCTTCCCTGCGCCTGGCTGCCCTGGACTCCCTTCTTAGCATGATCACAGTGACCACCTCGTCATGGTCGTCCACTCTCCAAATGCTTCATCGTTCCTGGCGGATGATATAAGCTTCAACCATTCATAACAGTTCCTCTGACTCTGGCAAATCAGAGGCATTGTGGTGTGGTCAGAAGCAGCCTGCAGCCTTGAAAATGTTCCTTTGTGTGTGTGTGAAATATACACGTATATATATTTTATACACATAAATATTTATAAACACAGATGTGGTTTAATTATATGTGAATACATATTTGCATATATAAATTCTTAACCACATTTTGCATATTTACATAAGCATTAATTTAATATTAAATAAATATATTTGTTGCAAATATAAACATATGCATTTAAAGTATTTATATATAAAAATTTATTCTCAAAAATATGTTATATATATTGAATTATATGAAAAAATATAGTTTACTATTTCTGTTATATTTTCTATTTCTATCTTTTAGACCTATAATATACATATATACAATATAATAGAAATAGAAAATATAATAGAAATAGTAAACTATATATTGTTTTGTATATTATATTGTATACATAATAGAAATATATATATAGTTTTTTAGACTTTTTCACTTTGTTAGTTCAGTCTACACTATTTTACCAATTGTGTTCCTCATTTAGTGCAGGCAGGGCTCAGTACCAAATCATTGGCTACCAAAAGGCCTGAAATCTCAGAGATAAATTTAGAAGGGTATGTAGTAAACTCATTAGTAGTGAAATGAAAAAATCATAACCTATCCTTCAGTTTACCATGTTATTAATAGAAAATAAATCCTCAATTTAGGAATGGAAATGTTTTATAATATAGTACAATAAACTTACAAAGATGAAATAAACCACACACATACACAGGTTTCAGCTCCAAATTCTACTTTGGGTAAACCTACTGTCATGGTCTCCTTCCCAAATAAGGGCCAAACTACATGTGCTTTAGGAAGCCCTTTGAACTTTTCTGTCCACGAGTCCATGTGTTTTGAAAGGGAGATAAGAACTCGGAAGAAGGGCCTGGAATGGGTAACTGGCACCGGCGCTAAGTGTGTGTGGGGCTGGAGGCGAAAATGGAATTTCTTTTTCCTTTTCTTTTTTTTTCTTTTTCTTTTCCCCAAAGTGGATGGAGCTGAGTCTTTTGACATGCTTCAGGCAAAATCATCAGAGGCGCACCCTATTTATAAACTCAATAAACACTCTGCCCGGTGTACGTGTGTTTCCATATGAGCATCTGTGTTTTTTAAACAAAATAAATGGTTCATTCTGCCAGAAGTACTCAAGCAGCCTAGCCTTGCAAAAGTAAGCATCGCTGGAAACACAGTATATGTTTATTCATTAGCCGTCAGCCTCTTCTGGGCTCAGTACCCACACACAGGCTGTTTAGTGTGGAGTTTAATAACATTTACGTAGAGCCGTGCTGGGGACCATCATGGTAGAGAAATCTCTGCCCTGACAAACATACTGTTTTGCTTGTCTTTATTCAAGAGAAGAAAATAGGATTGTCCTTGCCTTATCTAAACACTGCCCCATGGTTGATGGGTTAAAAAAAAATGCGGCTTACTGTCATGCTAGAAGGTGAAGAACGAGGCCAGCCCGTTTGAAAGAAAAATGAGCACATTTTAGTTTTCCCCAAAGCCCAATAGATTCACTTAGAGGTCTTGTATTTTTATTCCTTCCACAATAATTTAGCTTTGCTTCGTGACAACCGTCTACGGTTGTTTGATCTGTTTAGTTGGAAGGGGCAAACGTAATAAGCTGCTGAGCAGAAAACTAATTAGGAAAGAAAGGGCTCATCGGATTGTAGAAAAGTGACAAGATGAACGAAGAAAATAAAGTAAATGTTCTGTTCAATCATCGCCTGAATTGGAGTGAGTTACCAGAGCCATCTCCAAGGCCACCCAGCCTCTCTAACCAATGTGTTATTCAGAGTCCGTGGGAAGGTCATCAAATACTACTCATGTGCTTCCCAGTGTCAAGAGGAGGGATGCACGTATGCAGAGGGTCCTTTATTAGCTATATAGAAACAAACGTATATTGATTGCCTTTCACTATTTCGACAAGACTCTGAATAGCGCTTCCCTTCTGCAACCTATCCCCACCCAAATCAAAGCATGCTGACCTACCCACAAGAGGGCGAGGCACTCACTGGCTTAGCTGAAGAAGGCTGAGTAGGAGAAAAACCACAGAGAAGTGTGTATTTGGAAAATTAGCTGTGCCCGATTGTGCTATCTGTCGACTTCACTCTGATGATGTTGAATGCTCTAGTGTGTACAGTTGGGATATAGTGCTTGTAATAAACCCTCACTTAGACTGAAAATAGGTTTTCAGCATCTCTGCCTCTTTTGTCATTTTCCTTGTCAAGACCGTTGAGTTACAAAGTGCCGGAGCACATGGGAGAATTCCTAAAAATAGGCAACGTTATTAAGAGCCTGGGGGAGTATGATGCCATAATTTGCTTTCTAGATACAACTTTAAAATCACTGTACAAGAATCATGGCTCAATTATCATAAAATTCCTATGGAATTACATACTCTGTGAAAACCAGTATTGCTCGCTTTGGACCACATGTTATTACAATGGGTACCATGGTCTGTGGGGAAGTCCAGACAAGGCAGATAAAGGATGGAGGTAACCAGGAGGCTGAAAGCCAGAGGGAAGCAGTGAGCAGCGACAATGTATCTCATCAGAGAGAGAGAGAGAGAGAGAGAGAGAGAAGAGCTTGGAGCTCTATGCAATGACATGTCTCTCTGTACTTCCCCCGAAGCTTTCCTCCATGAAACTAGGGCTATGCTACCATGCCCCTTGCCAAAAGAAAGAAGTCCCAGGATTGGCCAGGAAGGAGTAAGTGGAGATTTCAGAAAGGTCATTTTCTTCCAGGAACAATACAAAAAAAAATTTTGGCTGCTTGCTCTAGCCAAGAAATGTTGAATTATAGTCCTTTATTGTATGATATATGTCTTTCCTTGTAAAACACATCTTTAGGGAAATGTACCAGTGTTCTTTCCCACCCTCACATGCTGTCAGAGTATTTTATTATTTAATGTTATGTTTTACAATTTGAATTTGCTGGACGTTATCCACCGAGATGGGCTAACTCAGAAAAGCAAAGCCCATATCTCAGTAAATAGTTGTACATCAGCCCACTCCAACTGCCGTTCTCCTGATCTCATTCCTCGGGAGGCGAAACAACCATAGGCTGCTTTAATTTCATCTGATTAACGGTGTCAGGTCTAGACAATTTCTTGATAAGAGTTCTTGAGGAAAAAAAAAAACCAAAAAAAACAAAAAGAAAAATACCTCTATCCAGAAAGCAGTGATGCTAAGTCAGACCTTTTCCAAACAATAGCAGCCAGTGGGAGATATTCTCCTACTGTATGGATGAAACAGGGCTGGACCCTGGCTCACTGTTAATGAATCCACATCTGCCAAAGACCTTGAATTTGTGACTCAAACTAGCTGGTTACCCAAATTCAAAAATCAGAAAATTCTGTATCTTTCTCCTACTAGCTTTTTTTTTGCGATTTGCTTCCATCTTCTGTGAGGCTTCTGTTTGTACCTTGATGCTCTACAAAAGCCTCTTAGACTGTAATTATGTTCTGAATTATTCTGCTAATAACAATGAGAAATATATTGACAAGATACCAATCCACGGTACTAAAAGCTGATATTTTTAACAAAGTTGAGCTTTAGTCAAAAGTATGTCTAGGAATCTCATCATATTCAATCCATTAGTTCTAAAAATGTGCACGTAGCCGTTCTCATTTGTCTCCCACTGTGCCCCTAGCACCTAGGATCAGTGGATAGTGTCAGCAGAAGGAATGGATAGTTGAAGGTAGCTTCCAAGATAACCCACTTAAAATGCTGTTTTTATGACTCATCACTGCATTGCTAAGTGTCATTTCCTGCAAAAAAAAAAAAAACCAATTCAAAACAAATCACATAGGTAACAGCTGATGACCTTCTTTTGGAGGGAAAACATACAAATAGATAAATAGTAAAACAATCAGTAGAAATTTAATATAACAGAAAAGCTACGAATGGTGTGATGTTTGGAACACACGCACATACACATTCACACACACACACACACATTCACATGCACACACACACTGTCTCTCACACCCGGGGTAATATGTGAAACCATATTACTAAGGAACAGAGCTTTGAAGAGCAGATATGAGTTTATACGGTGAGAAGGGTTAAGACAGGATCAACCTCATATTCAATTGATCAGTCTGTATTTCAACTATCTCCATCTAATAAAGGTGCTTATATAACACAGGAGAAGCTCAACAACCTGGGTAAAGATGTCAATATCTTCTATCACACGGGAGAGTGACAAGAATCACTCTCATACTATACAATAGCAAAGGGGAGGCGCTTCTGGGAGTGAGGGATTCAGTTCCTATGCAGCTAGGCAGAGTTTTGGTGAAATCTGTTATTCAGATAGGCACTGCAGCTGCGGAGGCAGCAGCAGCAGCAAATCTCCGAAGGAAATGACCACCAGATGGCCAGTGTGCAAGTGACCTCAGCAAACAACTCCAGCCACCTATGGAGGAGCTTACTGGGTGACTTCAGAAGTTACTTCTGTCCCCTGATGGAACTCAAACCGTGGGTAGTGGTTGTAGCACTAAGATTCATCAGGGAACAGCACTTAGCAAGAGCATAAAGCATTGGTGGGGTGTGGGGGGGAGCTGAGCAAGAAGTAGCCTTAGGTTTAGAAACCTGTCCTGTCCTTTCTCCCAAATTCCTCTAAGAACACACTTCCCTTCATGCCTTAAGGAAACATCTTGCATAGAATGTGAAGGATTTACAGTACAACCGCCTCATCTGAGATCCCAGGAAGCATTGACACAGAGTGCAATAACCTTCTCTTGTCGAAGTTCTGCAGAAGGCAGTCAAAGCCACAGCACCTCTCTCGGGACACGGCAAGGACGCTGGACTCCGCGGGAGCATTCTTTCCAACCTGATCCGGAAAGCTCTCTACCATCTTGGTCTTTCATACCAAGCACAAAGACCTGCACACCGTTTTTGGTTCAGTGGCTTCCCAAGGGAGATAATTAGAGATACAGAAATAAGAAATAAATTCCCTTTAGACTGTGTGGTGCAGTCTGTGCAAATTCTATGTTGACTTCAACAGATATTGACATCAGACATGTTTGTGTTGCTTTTATTTCAGTTATTTTAGAAGTGGAAGCCAGCATGTTACCATTTTTTAGGTATAAATCAGAGAAATTGGTATCTCCATACAGTGCAAATATTTCAGGGATTTTGAAAATATAACGGAAGCTCATTCTAACCCCTAGGTCTGTTTGCAGTGTGCCTACCCACTGAGACTCCACCCACAGACTAGAAGTTCTCTTCACACTGAGATTTTCTTTCAGTCAATACCCTTTTTTCTTAATAAAATATATATTTTCAAAAATGGAAGACAATTATTTTACCTTCTATCGTCATTAGATATGGTCCTTTTCATATCCTATCACTAGGTAAACATTTGACTACTATGTTGTTTTACCCTGAGTTGGGCGAGAGAGGGCACTCATGTACTTCATGAGGAATTGAAAACACATTTTGTTAGCAGCTGTTAAAGGATTGACTAGAGAAAAAATATCTTTTTAAAAAAATGGACAGAAAAAATGTAACATTGGTATAAAACATTGATACACATATATCACTTTTACAAATAAGTCAAACATAAAAGAAGATTTTAATCTATAATTTTAGAAGATTATCATTTAAATGGCATTAAAGGGATTTTGACAAGCAAATGCAAATATGAACAGACATAAAAATCCTTTTCTACTAAGCTTGACTTAATTCAATCTGAAATAAGTAACCATTGAAAAAAACATAGTTTAGGAATGACGAGAAAAGCTTCCTTAAATTCAAAATTTAGCAGAAAGATTACTCTCCTCTAGATAATATCTATAACATGGTATAAAATTACTCAATTTAAAGGAGACGACAATGGGATGATCTCTCTTCAGCTCCAGGGAGAGCTTTTTCCTTCTAAAACACAGTGGCCCTCATGGCAATCCCTGGGGTCCCTTTGTGTGTAACTGATGCCAGAGTTCCTAAAAGCCAGGAGTTTGCTTCTGCTGTGCTCTTTGCTCCCAGGGCCAAGGGAGCCCATGATCACACCACTCTTGCAGAGGATCCCAAGGCTTTGCAGTCGAATGGACACTTACGTCTGCATTTCTTTCCAGCAGCCATTTGTTAAAAACATGATCCCAGGGAAGCTCCAGAAGGGTTTCCTTATGAACCTCAGAGGGGAACAGAGTCTGGAGACAGCACTCAACAAAGACCAAGATGTCAACTACACAGCCGGAAATAACCGAAACTTCACAACGAAGAAACCAGACCTTTTCCCATTTCTAAAGATAGGGAATAATTGTTCCAGCAAGTATTTAGTTCAGAGATATAGGATGCAACATAACTTTGTTCACTTTAAGATTCCCCAGAGCTTTCTTGCTCCCAATGCAGAGAAGCCAGCCCAGCTAATCTGCTTTTATCGAATACTTGGCTAACAGACAGATAGATTTGTGAGCTGGAGCCTGTTGCTTATTGATCCTTGCATGGTTCTCTTGAGTTGTAATTACAGCTGTTACTCCAGACACTTTGTCAATGGGAAATGAGGATTCAGTATATAAAGAAACTAGTCTTACAGCTGAAGCGTGACACAAAGGGACAGGCAGTGTGTTATTCCGGCTTATTACAACGGGCAGTTGGAGCAAGCGAGGACACGGAAGTGGAGCGACAACTCCACATTAACTGAGGGCACTGAGTCAACCAATGAGAGATTAGAAGCAGGAGGGGGAGGGAGGGGACAGGGCACACCATGGCACAGTGGCATGCTGTAGCAATTCATTCAGACTCTTTCTGTCTTCGGACCCTTTATATTGTTGAAAATTAAAACTCCAAAGAACTTAGATGGATCGTACTGATGTAAGTAAGTTAATTAAAATTGAAAAGTAAAATATTCATTAGCTTATTTTAAGATGACAATCAACATTTTCTTTTAAAAACATCTACTTCTCCCAATTTGTTCTAAGAATGGAATGGTACTTGACTCAATCTTTTGTGATTTCTTGTTTTGAAACATGAACGAGTATAAACTCTCTTACATACAATTAAAAAGGGGGGATATTGTAATAACCTGTCTGTTTAAAGTGAATATTATCTGTGTCATCAAAAATTAAGCACGAGACCTTTCTATTTCTGCTTTCAGCATCATGCCCATGAAAAGGCTTGTGATGGTGAAGGATGAAGAAAACAAGAACAGGTTTTGAATTTTGCCCTTGACTCTGTTCTCACCCTGTAGAAGATGAAATTGTGGGTGCTGCCAATTTCCAGCAATACCTTCAGGAGAGAATCAATGTAAATGAAAAAGCTGGGACCTTGGTGGACATGGGGAAGGTTGAGGCTATTTAAAGATAGAGTTGGCCAGGTGATGGTGGCACACGCTTTTAATCCCAGCACTCAGGAGGCAGAGGCAGGTTCTCTGTGAGTTCAAGGCCAGCCTGGTCTAACAGAGCTAGTTCCAGGACAGGCACCAAAGCTACACAGAGAAACCTTGACTCGAAAAATTGAAAAAAAGAAAAAAAAAAAGATGGAAGAGAGTCCTGTAGTGATGGCTCCACCATCAAAGGTTAGGCTCACAACCAAAACAGGAGGAAGAGCAAGATGGTTTAACTTCCAGGGCTTTCTTTTCTAAGGGCTATTTGAAATATCTCCAAGTAATATGTAAAGAAAAATCTACACGATTGGTTATGTGCAGTTGCTAACATCAAAGAGAGTTATGAATTACACGACTCTCTGATTAACCAGAGTCTAAGAGAGGATGAAGGTAAAGATTCTGATGCATCAGTCTGGAATGTTTTGTATGACTTCATAAATGAAACTCGGGATGAAAAATTAAGTAATAGTTTCTTAAAGATGACTTGTAATACAAAATCTAAAACTATATTTGTGAATATTTTATGGCCAGTTACACTGGCCATCATTATGGTTTGGATGTGGAATGCACTACCATAGACTCAGGGGTTTCAGTACTTGGTCCTTAATTGGTAATACTGTTTTTTGGCAGCTGTGGGATGTTTAGAGGTTAGGGTCTCAGCGAGGGAAGTGCGCTCCTAGAGGTGAGTCTAGGGGTTGCATCCTGGTTCCAGTTCTGACCCAGAGTCTGTTTCCTTGTCTGCTGAGGAATCTTAGACACATGCATTTTTTTTCTGGTGTCTTGAATTCTACTGTGTCTCCCCCACTTGGATGGACTGTGCTCTTTCAGGTAGCGAGTCAAACAAATCATTCCTCTTTTGAGTCGTCTCTTGTGAGGGGTTTGGTCACAGTGAGAGAAAGTAGCTACCTGCAGGTGGAATGGATTTCTATTCCCAGGTGACGTGAAGCATCTTGAGTGGTTATTTGGAACACATTGGTTCACTCCTTTATCAAGAGTTCCCAAGTGAGTGGACAACCCTTATGCACACGAAGGAGAGAAGGAACTCTTATGGAAAATAATGTAACATGATGACACAAACTAAGTGACCTCCCTGGAGGTGTCTGGGTTACCTGCAAGGGTCATGGCTGGTACAAGCAGATGCATGTAGTATCATGGAGCCGCCTTTCCTATAGTGCTAAGTTCACACCCTGTTCCTCCTAATTCCACAAGTTCCTGCTGTCATTTCTTTCATCTTAGGTCACTGTATGGATCGTGCCTTTCCTCAGTATGGAACCTTTTCTATCTTCTTTCTCTTCTTAGAAAAAAAAATTAGTTTAGATGTTACTTTTTTTGACTTGTTGGTTTATAGATACATGGTCTCTTTGTGTAGTCCTCACTGTTTGGAACTCTGTAGACCAGGCTGACCTCAAACTAAGAGATATACCTGCCTCGGCCTTCCAAATGCTAAGATTAAAGGTACACACTATCACCACCTGATTTAGATGTTACTTTTAGCTAAGAATTCTACTTTGAATTTCCCTAATTTATGTTAGGCCACTCCCTGACCTCTATCATTCAAAATAACGACTGTAATAAATCTATATTTTTTTCATTTTTAAAGGATAAAATGTTTAAGTTACAGTAATATGGGGCAAGGGATAAAGATTACTAGATTACTCTATGTTGCATTAAATTCTACTTCTATTGATCTATCATGGTTATCTATCATCTATTACAGTGACTAAAGTATGGTATGTGGAATTTTCTCTCTCAATTAAAAAAAATTGTTACTAAATCTTCCTGTTCTTCAAGACATGTGTTCTTAAGAAAAAAAAGAGTTCTCTAGGGCTGGAGATATGGCTCAGAGGATAATAGTACTCACTGCTCTTGCAGAAGACCCCAGTTTTGGGTCTCAGGATCCTCATTGTGGTTCACAGCTATCTGTAACCCTAGTTCCAGGGAATCTGATAGCCTTTTCTGGCCTCTGTGGTTACCAGGCACTCTTACAGTGAGCATACATATATGCAGGCACACATATTTATGCATCAAATAAATATTTTTTAAAAAAGAAGAAATATTCTCTGTATAAAGCTATTCATCTTTCTTTTGAATATATGTAACATGGAAGTATTTTTATATCACTTATTTGCCAGCCTCCCTTTACATTGATGATTAATCTTGACAGTTAACTTGATGGGCTTTAGAATCGCTACATAAACATATCTCTCGGCATGTCTATGACAGATTATTTGATAATGTTACTTGAAATGGAAAACAGCCCTACATGTTTGCAGTATTATGATATGGGCTGGGGGTCCCAGAATGAATAAAAAGGAGAAAGCAAACAGAGCACAAATATTCATCCCTATTGGTTTTGTGACAGCAGATCCAATGTGACCCAACCATCCGCTTCCTGCTTTTGCTGCTGTGCCTGCATTGTCATTATGAATGCCCTGCGCTGAAACGGTAAGAAAAAGAAATTTGTTTGCTTGTTTTTGGTGACATATTTTGTCACAGCATTGAGAAAGTAGCTAATACAGAAGATTGGTACCAGGAGTGGGGTTATTTCTGTGAGACCTTTACTTAGGGGTACTAAAGCTATTCGACTGGTCTGCAGGGTTTATATGGAAGATCTTGGAGCTTTTCTTTAGAAAAACCATCACATTCTGTGAGCAGATACTGCTGAGATATTCTAATAGGTATTCAGAAGATAAGAAGGATGAGAGAAATATAGACAGGGAAGCTGAGCTCATGAAGTCGCAAAGGGGATACCAGGACTCTATTCGGAACTGGTAAAGAGGCCATTCAGGTTATATTCTGGCTAAGAATCTGACTGTTGTTTGCGCATGTTCTGAGAACCTAAGTGAGGCTGAAGTTAAAAGTAATGGACTAGTGTTTCTGCTGGAAAACCTTCAAAGCAGGCTTGCATACAAGCTGTGGCATGGTTATTGATCACCACACTAATCCAGGTCTACACTGGAAACAAGCAACACAGGACAAAATGATAGGAAAAGTATGTAATTTGCTGAAGAAAAGAGCTTGAGAGATTTAAAATTTCTTCTAAGGCTATAATTCTAAAAAAGAAACATCATGTTCTACACTGGGTCAGCAGGATAAAAGCTTTTTAAGGGAAAAAACCAACTCCCCAAAGGCTGTAACTTGTAAGTTCATCTGAAAGGAGGGACGCTAAGTTGAGAAAGCCAGTGAAGGGGTACTCTGGTCAAGGAAAGCAACCATTTGGGGAAATACTTCCCCAGGGCAAGCACACATCAGTTGTAACTTGAACTGTGCTTCAAGGAGATGAGGCTCCATCTCAGCTAGCAGCAGAAATTAGAAGTAATTTCATGTGGTACCACTTTTACAGGTATTAAAGAAGCAACAGTGGTGAATTCCTGAGTGTCTTGGACCATGGAAAGCTGTTGAATATGTGGGTGAGAGTCCCTATAAAGACACCCTGAGGCAAGCTGGTTCCTGAGACCATGGTGAAACCTAAGTTGAATGGAGAGTGCAGGATGTGGAGATGCCATGACCGCCGTGGGATTTTCAACAAAGAAGCTGTAGGCATGGGTTGGAACCAGCTCAAGAGAGAGGCTGTGTGTGTTGAAAGGGACAGAGCTGGAGGGCAATGCTACTCAAGCCCATTGGAATCCAGATGATTTCATTATGAGCCCCAAATATCAGACACTGAGCTATAGGATTTGGTGTTTTCCTTGCTGGGGCTTGGTCTTCCTTTGATGTGCTCTTTCTTTGCTATGCCCCGTTCCTTCCTCTTGGAATGGGCGTGTGCACTCTGTGCTGTTAGGCACTGTAGCCATGTGAGTTGTTTATTTTACAGGCGCTCACACTTAAGAAGTTGCCTTGAGTCCCAGGTGAGACTTGGCTTTTAAAGTTTGGGATGATTTAAAACCCAGCATCAACAACAACTATGTGGACTTGTGAATTCGGACTCGGTGCATTTTACATTTAGTCGAGTTGGCCATGTATACATGGGAATAAGAAGTGGAAGGTGGCAAAGGGTTTGAGGTTTGACAGTTGATCTGAGCTGTGAGTTTGACAAATTTATAATTACTATGGAAACACATCTCTAGACGTGTTTGTCAGGGATTTATCTAGATGAGGGAAACTGGGGATGGAAGACCCACGCTAAGTATGAACATTAACTTTTTTGGGCTGGACTGTCCGACAGAACTGATAAGTAAAAGAAAAATGTAAGGTGAGCATAGGCATTTATTATCCCCCTGCCTCTTGGCTGCAGATGTGACATGATCACATGCTGCCATGTGTCCGTTGTCATAAAGGATTGTGTCCCCTAGAATATAAGCTAAAATTGACAGTAAAAGTTACCAATACAATTGGTTTCTGGCCCAGGCTCTCCCATATTTTCCTCGTGGGCACTGAGCCTTTGAGAGTAGCTATGCATTCTTCCTGCCTTTATAACCTCCTTGTACACGAGTAATCCATTGTGACTGGTCTCTTTGTCACTGGGATCTCGGTCTTCTCTAAGAATTGTTAAATATCATAAACCTTTTAAATTTCAATCTGGAGAATCTGCTCAAATGAAAGAGGTGAATTACTGAAAATACCACATACTTCGACAGAGAGATATCTGGAGGACATAGAGAAATAAAGCTGGAACAATGCTAGAAGCTTCCATCCTGCTGGCTAGCTTGTCTTGGAATCTGCTAAGGGAATAAAATGTCATCAACAGTCTTACTCAGCTGTGGACCCTGCAAACTACACTACCTGCCCGGCAAGATGTCCTCACTGGTGCAATAGTGGCCTGACTGGTATCTAGTGGGCAGCTGCTTTCTGGTTGGAGCTGAAGCCTGTTCTCTGGGACAGAGGTAATGCGTTATAAGAATGCTATGACAGAGCCGGTCGTCTGCACCAGGGGGAAGCTCCTGCTACTGTTTTTATGAATGGACGTGATATGCCTGTCAAATCACCTTCAACTATGTTTCTCTGGTGCCTCCAGTTTTGCCAGAAGAGCCGCTCCTTTCAATGGGCTACAGTTACAGAAGAGACTCATAGTTGCGAATCAGTGACGGTTGAACACTTAGTCCGGAATGAAGCAACTACACGACTGTCTCTAACGTTTAGTGAACATGGCAGAAGAGGGAGTAGAAAAGGCGTAAGGGCCAGAGGAAGAGTTGGGACATTGTGAATTATCGTCTGGGCATGGCACGGCCTTCATCCTTTTGAACACTGAGCAGCTGTGGTTATCTGCAAGAGAGCTGGATCTATCGACATCCCTTCCTGGATAGGGGTGGGACTCCCGAGGTCCAGCTATCCCTGAGGATCTACAGGCAACTAACCATTGTTCAGAAAAGAATAAACACTTTCTTTAGAGGTGTAGCCACTGAAGGGGTTCCCTACCCATCCTCCTATAGGTGGCCTCTTACGCATATATGTTCCTGTATGTATCCTGCTTAAACTCACTGATTTAAAAAAAAAAAAAAGAAGAAGAGGAAAGTAGAAGGAGGGTGGGTTGGGACAAGGAAAATGGTCAGCAAGAGGAAAGGGGGGCAAGACAGTAATGAGGAGTGAGTGTTATCAAAACTCTATATACATGTAGTAAGTGGAATAATTAAACCCACTATTTAGTGTAATTAATCCATACAAAACATCAGGTAAAGCAAAAGTCATAACCTAGTCCGTATTCTTGGACTAACTCTGCTCAAGAATAAACTAAACTGAATAGGCTGGGACCCTAAACGATGTGCAGTTTTTGGAAACATCTGAAGGCATAAGGGAGAGTCGAAAGAGAAAGAAACTCAATTCAAAACAGCTTAAGTAAAAGCAAAATTTATTGGCTCATACAATTGCAGAATCCATGGATGGAAATGTTTGCATTTAAGCTTGACTAAATCCAGACATTTAAACAATGATATCAGCTTGTTCATCTCTCGGTTTCATATTTATATCCCTTTTCCTGTCGGCCCCACTCTCTCAGGCCTTAGACAAGATCCCAAGAAAAGCTCCAGTCTACACAGCAGAGACGCTATGCGCTCTCAGCATTAGCCTTGGAAATGCCCATGGAGCTGTTGTGATCGACACAGATTGGGTCAGGCAATCCTCTTTCATACTAACCATTACAAAAGAAAATACGTGAATCTCGATAGCTGGTTAGTTTTTGTCAGCTTGACTGGAGTTATCCGGGAAGAGGGAACCTCAATTCAGAAAATCGCCTCCATTAAATTCGCCCAGAGGAATGTTTGTAGCACATTTTCTTGATCAACAATTGGTGTAGGAAGGCCCAGGCTACTGGGGGAGGTGGCACCTCTGGCCAGGGGATCCTGGGTGGTATAATAGAGAAGACTGAATGAGCCATAGGGATCAAGCCAGTCAGCAGTGTTCCTCCTTGACCTCTGCATCCAGTTCTTCAATTTCTGCCTCCAAGCTTCCTGCCCTGACTTCCATTCTTGTCGGACTCCAACCGAAAGCAGAAATAAGCACTCTCCTCCCCAAGTTGCTTGTGGTCATGGCATTGATCACAGCAACAACAACAACAACAAAACCCAAACTAAGACAAACCTCAAGTCATACACCCACTCCTATTGTTCCTAGATTAGCCATAAATGCACGGAGTGGGGACCGGGCAAAAATCCCACCAGAAACTCTGGCGTTGGAAGGGAAAAGAGTATAAATGTCAACTTTGTTTGGCATCACAGATTTCTCTGCAAAAAAAAAAGTTCAACTAGTATTTAGTCAACAAAAGTTGAATTTGCATGCAAAAGGAAAAATGTTATGTTTGGTTTATCAGAGAAAATGTTGTTTATTTGGAGGAGACACTGTGGTTTTTATTTCTTTTCAGAGTCTGTAGATTCTAGTTTTGAGGACATGGATTTACTAACATGTAAGCTGTAGATTGTAAGCATGTCATTTCCCTTTTCTGAGGTTCGATTTCTTTTTAGTAAAACACGAATGATCCTGTCATAATTTTGGAGTTCTAGGAAGAAGATATGTCTATTTGTAGTATGTGAAATCGGTCTGAGAAATAACGGGTGCGATAAATCTTAGGGCCATCACTCTCCATGGTCTTCTATCTCCGCTCTGCCTTCCATCTTCCTGCAAATGAGCTGCTATTAATACAAATGGACCAACATTAGCGTGTCCAGGTTTCAAAAATGTCTGCTCAGACGCATCCCATTTATCCCCATACCATGTCAGTGGATAGTAACCCGGGTTACAGCTCAGAATCACCCAGGGAGAGCCTAAAACTCACGATACCCAGCCTTCAACCCAACACAAATTAACCCAGCACCCGAGACCCTTGGAGTCCACAGGCGATGTCAGCATCTCCCTAAGGTTGAGAGCCATCTCTGTACATTCTTTCATTCTTCTGTAACCTGGTATATATGTTCGTGGGAAACTGTGGAATTAATGGTTGTTTCTGTATGAGCCATTTCTGTCATTTTTCTGGGCTTTGATGCCTGAGTCTTTGCTGACTGAGGAGGGACTGCCCCTGCCAGGGCCTAGAAACAGTAAAGACCTTGCTCTGAGGGCACCTTTTAACCTCACCAACAAGTTCACATACCCAAACACGGCCTTTCATCAGATTGCTTGAGCTGAGTTTTGACAGTCAAGAACAGCACCGTCCTTAATAACCAGCCCCACACAAAGCATCCGATCTTACGTGTGCTTGCTCACCTTGCATCCAGAAAGACTTTGTTTCTTCATGAGCCTCTGGTGTCCCCACAGACTGTGCCCCATGTCTTTTCAGGTGGTCCCCATGTTCTGCGCCTCATGCTCTTGAAGTAACTCTTCTTTCAGGACCTATGGTTTCTTGATCCAATGAATCATCATACGTTGGACTTTTCTGGGAATGCAGTCTCTTAAAACTGCATTGTAGCCAACTCCAGTGTAGGGAAGATGACACAGTTTGCCTTTTCTTACCATACCCAAGATGTTTAACTAAGCACAGTACTTGGTATCATCTGGTTAAGCGACTGAATTTAAGACATAGCAACTTAGGATATTATCACATTACACCGTTAATAATTGACTCAGAGAAGATTCAACCCCAACTTAAACAGTGGGAATTGTAGCACGTGAGTCTGGTGTGTGCCGCAGAGCCTGAAGGAAAATGAGCACAGGATGCTGTATAAGATTATTATAAGGCTTCTCAACTAACTCTGTCCAGCCTTCCTGACATGTCTTTCATTCACCATCCTTAACCAAAGAACCTCAAGCAGGCTTATGATTTGATATTTTAATGGTCTTTTCAAAACAGGTTCTCACCTGCTTATAAAATCAACATAGACAGCGGTCAAGGCCAAGAGCAGGTTAAAACCTAGACACCTCATTATTACCTTTCGTGGGGGGCGAACTGAGGTTAAAACCCAACAACCTCATTAGTTCTCTGTTTGCTTGACTCCAGTTCAGCAGCCAGTGAGTCCTTAATGCGTTCTCATTCACTTCGGCTGACTCTGGCAAGGGACAACATCGGAGGCAGATTAGGACATGTGAAGAAATCCCTGTTAGACATCACAAACCACAGAAGCCAAGTACGAAACAGCTTAGAGTCAAGCGCCAGTGCCTTCTACCATGCTTCAGACTTCGGCAAATGTTTGACTGGGGTAATGTCTGTCATTTCACATATGAACTGACCCTGCGTGAAGAAGTCATAATTGCCATCCCTCAGTAGATGGAGAAACCAATTGAGACATGGAACGGGCCGATAACTTACTGAAAGTCACACAGCCCAAACCTGGCAGCTATCTCTCTTTAGAGACAGCCAACCCTGAGCCCTCCCTTCTCTTCTCAGCCCTGGAATCTTGTTTTGTGAACACTCCCAGGTGAGTGTGAAGTCCAGCGGGAGAGAAGTCCTGAACATTGGTAATGGTTTACACACAGACCATGGTAATGGGTCATGATCTGTTTTGGTGTCCTGAAGTCAGGCTGGTGAGCTCTTGTCCCCTTAAGATTAAACAGAACGAATGAGGTTGAGACTATTGGGGTGCGAGGCATATAATTAGGGTTTTTCTCAGAAACATTTACCTCAGCCATAATGCTGCATAAATAAATGACTGTTTATACATGTGTGCATTGGGATCTGGATGAACACGGATTCCTTACTGTGATTATGGATTCAGAGGCATTTAAAAAGGAGTTGAAGAGGACCCAAGTTCTATTTCCAGTGGTTCCAGGTCAGGTGACTCACAGCTGCCTGTAATCCCCGCTCAGGCAAGAGCCAGTGCCTTCAGGCTCTGCGGCACACACCGGACTCACGTGCACAGAGCTCCTCCCCCACCGCATACATATAATTAAAAATAATCAAATAAATCTTTTCAAAAATACTTATCTGGGGGTTATGATTTGGCAGTAGGGGCCTGTGAAGAGCCTACGGCAGTCTTGGAGAGAAACCCTGTGTTGTTGGAAGCAAGGCTTAGACAGTTTCTCCTTGGAGTCTTTTTTTGCTTGAGACTGGGGAGGCAGGAAGCAGTGCAGGAAGGGCAGAGGCTACTGAACAGAGGAACTGCTCTAGCAGGAGAATTCTCCCCGCTCGTCCTCCTTGATCCCTGGAAATCCCCACAGCTTTGGCTCTCAGCTGGCCACACTAGAGGCTTATGGGAAAAAACCAGCCCGCTCATGTGAAGACACAGGGACTTGATTCTGACATGATCAACCTGGGGTAGCTTGCTGTCAGTGTACTTCTAATCCTCTCCTGGAGACAGACTGGATGCTTCCTTGTTTTTGCAGCTGTTGCAGATTCTGGTTTGAACCAAACTGCTCTCAGCTGCGAACCTGACGCAGCTACAATTCTCAATATTAATGAAATACATGTGCTTCAAGAGGATGAGCAAAAATAAATTCGATCTAATGTTGTAACTTGTTTTTCACTCACGAGCTGTATTTCTTAGTGCTTACTAGAAGGCAGTTCCATTTGGGTTCTCCTTTGCTGAGGTTTTGAACCATGCCATTTCACAAAGGCGAGGCTGAACTAGTATTACCTGACATACGATCCCACACTGTCAAACCAGAGGTCACCAAAACAAGGAGCAAATGGCTTTTGTTTACTCCTGCTTAGAAGAAAGGAGAAAAACGTAAAAGGATTAGACATCATGTTGGCCAAATACCACCACTGTGTTTTTCCTGGAGGCTCTCTTATCCACACCGCTGATGGCTTGCTCTAACTAGGCTCACACATGTGTGCCCCCAACTGTCTACACTTGTCCACTTTGACTTAGTTACTGGATTAATACTGTTGACACCAATACACTTCTCATTGCCCCCAAACTCTTCCCCTTGTGAAATAGGTGCCCATCACGTTCAAATTTCCAGTGATCCACAAGAGGCCATGGGCCTCTGTCTCTATTCTCTGAAATGGTTATTGATCTCAGCATTGCTAAGGATTGCAGAGATTCAAGCCCAAAGATCTATGCCCAGAACCTTCCTGACCTTCCTACGCCACTCAAGATCCACTGTGTTGACATGCAGGTCTGTTTGTGGGTTGGTTACACAATAATGAGTGACGACATACAGATTGACAGGGGACAATGCCTTCCACAATATTTATGGGCATCTCAGCATCTGATGAAATGTAGAGCCATAAGAAAACCTAATGGTCAAGACCAGTAATATTTAACTACAAAAAATAACTTAAGATCCTTACATGGTAAAATTCTCCAGTGTCTTTTCCTACTGGTTCTTTCTTGCTTTGTTTTCACGTAAATGTTTGTAAAAAAAAAAAAAAAATTAAAGTAGAATGAGAATTTCCAAGAAACAAGAATGCCTTTGTTACTAAAACGCTTTTCAAAATATACCAAAGATTTAGTATTAGTCAAAATTTAATGTGTCAAGCAACACAATAGCAGACAAAATTTGTGGGGAACTCTAATGTCAGTGCATGGTTAGGGCTGATAGCATCTATTTTTGGCTCTGTGGCTGACACTATATAAAACCAGGGATGTTATATGAATGGAAAAAGAAGAAAATGATTTTGCTTTTTTTACCTCAATGTTTATTTCACATAGTCACATGACACCATTTTCGTAGGTGGAGGTAAGCCTGGCTCTTGACGAGTGATCTTCATAAAATGTAATAAATTGATTATAGCCTAAATTTTAGTTAAGCGGAATTTAGCTGAATCAAAAACTCTATAAACAAAGGACAAGCACTTCCAGTATTATAATTGTCCACATGTTATTAAAACATTCTCATTGAGAATTATCTATATGCTCTTTTCTACACTCAGAATAAAGACGCGAGAATTTAATTAAACTGAATGTAATTTGCTAATAGAAATAAAACTTAAGCAAGTACAAAGGACCCCAAACAAGTCTACAGATGTCAGAACTCCAACACAGAGGAAGGTTATTGGATGGGGTGTTTATGGTAAAACAGGCATAAAGCTACATGCTTTTGTTAAAGTGTGCCACCTAAAACTCAGCCCTGAGTCTCATTCTAAATATCTACATTCTACACATAACTTAGACATATTCCTTATTATGCAGTATTTTATTTGGCTATTTATTTCTTTCTGATTCTCAGATTTCTTGATGAGGAAGACAATACCTTTAGATAATTGTATTCCATCAATGGCACAAAATAGGTACTCAAATAATAGGCAACTTTTAGTGAGTTAATTTGCTCACACCAACACACATGTATGGAATACACCTTGTAGACAAATGTATGTGCATGTACATATCTGTGTATATCTGTATATATATATATAAAATACTGTGCCATTTCCAAATAAGATATTTTAATACATTTAGTGATAGGGTTTCCTATAGAGGTCATTATTCTACCAGAAATTCCTGGGAGAATTTGCTTCACTTTTTTAACAAGAAAACCAGCCAATAGTCTGAAGGTGTAGATGAGGACATGAAATTGCTTTGAGGGGAGTGTCTCTTAGGGGGGAAACTCTGCTGGTTCTGAGCATAGAGCGTGGCCCCTCTGGAATGCATGCAGCTGCCAAAAAGGAAAGCGGTTTCTGAGGTCACTGCTAGACATCTGAGCTAAAAGTGATGAGTGCTTAAAGATGAACTTTGGAAGACAGATACGGGTGTCTTTCAGTGTGCAGGGTAATGAGGCATGCTTCCCAGCTGTGGACGTGCCCTGTTTGTCCGCACTTTAAAATGAAACAGCGCATGAGCATGAGAGGTGGCCTCTCTGATCCACATGCTCCCGCTGTTGCGAGGAGAAAGAGCCCTTTAGATCAGTTTCCAGAGACGTTAGCAAGTTAGGGTGCGAGTAGAACACTAGAGTGTCCGCTACTAAGAGCTTGTAAAGACCCCCAAAATTCACTGCAGTCAAAGAACTGTGGGCATGTTTGTTACTATGCTACGAACCTATTCTTCTGGGAGAAGGTATGCGAGTGTTTGATTTCTGAAAGGGAGATCATAACGTAGTCATGTGGTATATTATAATTTCAACTGAAAAGGGAAAGAATAGTTTTCAAAAGAACCTTTGTAAGAAATTTCTTTTTTTTTTTCTTTTAAATCGGTCTAGGGCACGTGGGTTGATTGAGCGGGTGTAGGTGCTTGGGATGCAAGCCTGCCCATTTGAGTTTGGTCCCCAGAACCCATTTGAGATGCTGCAATTGTTCTCTGACCACACACGGGTTCGGTAGCTTCTGTGACCATACGCATACCAGGCAAACACGATAATAATAAATTAACTTTAAAATTTTATGTTTAACTGTGGGCTTTGCAAAGTTCAATTACTTGAAATTCTTTTTTAACCTCCCGCCCCCGCCACCCCCAGGCTCCACCCCTTTTCTTCCCCAAACAGAGAACACTCTTGGAAGAAGTCTTCTGTCTTCTAGAAATCCTAATTCTCTGGACAGAATGGAGGTAAGACCTTGCACCACTCAGTGCATTTGACTTTCTGAGAAATTTTATAATTAAAGAGGAAGCAATTAATCTGTGAAAAAATTATATTAGGAGTAAAACACTCAAACTTTCTTCAGAGAAGGAAAACGTTAGACTTGACTTTAAAAGCTCTGAGGATGAAATTCCAAGAGGCAGTGTGGGAAGAGGAAGCAGGAGGTGGGGGAGTGGTTCGGGGTCTGATGGAACGCAGCTGCTGCGGTGAAGCCCCACACAGTTCTCCAAGAAAGAACTCTGGGCGCTAAGACCAACCAGATTCATGGCTTTGCCGCCAGGCTAGGTGTGGGAAGCCTGGGCAAACCAAGATGGTCATATCCAGAGTTGGGCATTCCGGTTTCTAACTCTGATTTTCACTTCCTACTGAGTCTACCCTACCTAATGAGATAAGAGGGGAGCATTTTTAGTAGCAAAGGTTCCAAATACTGTCAGAGAGAACCAAGTGCTTCACAGAGCGCGACCTGGGGGTTGCCAGGTTCGGTGCATAGACCCAGGCAAAGCCTTCAAACTGACATCAACGGACCACTTACTAAGTCAGTTGCTACACTCAGACCCCAGCTCTGTCCACCATTATCATGCAGTGTTCCTAAAATAATTTCAACATCCACCTTCGTTTAGACCCCACCATCGTTCACAAGTATTTCGTGTGCAGAAGTTGGATGTTATGACTAACTAATTATTGTATCTCAATTTGCGTGCCGGTCACACATCGCATTATTACACGACTCTGCCATTTCTTCAAAGGTAATAAACGAGCTAGTTTGTGTTTATTTCCGCGTGGTCCTGCCTGCATTGCTATGATTCTTTGTGAAGTTTGTCAAGCCCTTCACACCCTAACTGAGGTAATACTGATTTAGTTCATGAGGTTGCTTTGTGTGAAAATATCTGCGTTTTGCCAACTTAAAAAAAAAAAACCAGCCATAGTTTACATGAAATAATATCCCACATTAAAAAGAAACATTTTAGCAAATGATGACAAATATAAATTCTGTAACAATTCGCTCAATCTAAATCATTCTTGTCACTTTGTAACAGTCCCTATGTGCCCTGCGATTCACTCCTTTGTCCCAGAGGTGGTCTCAGGTGATGACTTCCCTTCCTGGTTTTGCTCTTAGTATGCTATTCAAGTGAAAACCCACAGTATGTACTTCAGCCAGCGCCATGCTGTGAAGACTCGCGCTTGCTCATGTTGGTAACGTAGTCCCACTCTTCCTAAGTGTTGTATTATATGGGACCCTTTAATAAGCCCATCTTCGTTCGGGCTGCCACAGGTAAAGTCACCATGTACACTGCTGTGCCCTTTGTGTGTGTAAATAAAGCTTTGCACTTCCCTTTGAAGATCAGCTAGCAATTGGATTGCTGGCCCATAGGATAGTCCATTATTAGTGTAGAATAGCCAGTTGGTCTGTTTTCCTAAGTGGCCGTTCTACTTTGTGTCTTCACAGTTGGTATTGCCATTCTTATTTTTGTCATTCAGATGGCATGAAACTTATCTCATTTAGGAAATTTTCATTCTCTATGAACTTAAGGATATTAATAATCTTTTCACATGCTTATTTGTGATTCATGTATCTTGAGAAAAAATGTTCAGAACCTTTATCTACTAAGTTATTTCTCTTCATGTTAAAAAAGTTCAAGCTTCTGTATTCATTTCCATTTTATTTTTAATCTGGCATGTGTTTTGAAGAGGTTTCTTTCAGTCAGTGATTGTGATTCATGCCAATACTATGCTACACACTGGCATGGGAGGGGAAGCTAGAACTTCACATGTCACTGCTGGGGATGCAGCCACTTTGGGGACAGATTGGCAATCTCTTGCAACACTGCAAGAGATGCAGGAATGTGGCTCCTAAATATTTACCAGAGAGAAGTGCAAGCACACGTGAAGAAGTCATACAATGTTTATAGTCTCTTTCTAACCTTAAAGAATAGCGAAAGTCTTTAGTTGTAATAGAATTCAATTGACCTGTTTTCCTTGTGTTCCCTGTGGATTTTTTTTTAAAATACAGTTAAATACCTTTGTTCAACTTAAGGTCAAAAGATTGTCTTCCAGAATTTTTAATGGTCTTAGCTTTTACAGGTAAGCCTAGAGCTCCCTTTTAGCTAATTTCAAGGTGTGTTGTGATGTAAAGGCCAAAGTTTCTCTCCCCTTTTCCCCAGTCCCTCCCTGTTTATTCAGGATGCACTCTAGCTTCAGTTTCTGTGTAGTTATGGAATTTGTTGCACCAACTATTCTTGTCATCAACTTACCTTGAAACATCTGTTTAAACTCAATTTTGTCTTACAGTTGTGAATCTATTTTCGATATCTCTATTTTGTACAACCCATAAGTCTTTTCTTCCCATAAACCTTTTCTTCTTCCAATACTTTACTATATTGTCCATATACAGTTTTTCTTCCTAGTAAGTGTAGAACCAAAAAGGCTACACTGCCCAACCTTGTTTCTCTCTTTTATTGAACTTGTTTGGATTATTTTACGTTCTTCACATTTTTCTATGTATTTTCTGTAATACCAAATACAGTGTAACTATATAATAGATTTCTAGGAATTAGGTTGGAGTTAAATAAATTTCTAGACTAAAATAGAGATAACTGACATCATAAGACTATGGAGTCTTTTGACCCATATGTATGTCTAAGGCTTCATGCAGTCAGTTCTTTTAGAATTTGATTCAGTAATGTTCAACCACTAATAGGCAATATTTCAATAATATGCCTATATTTCAATAAATTTTCCTATCAATGATATTCCAAATAGTATTTAAAATTTTTTAGCACATAAGAATAAAGTCTTTTGTATAGACTATATTTTATTCACTAGCAAAATTTCCTAGTTATTTTTAGCAGCTTTTTATATAATTATTTGAGGTTAGATGTTTTACACTAGTGTGGACAACCTTATGAATAAAGTGGTTAGCGATTTTATTTCTATCTTTTATTTTTTATATTTTTTGAGTCAAGGTTTCTCTCTAGCTTTGGTGCTTGTCCTGAAACTAGCTCTTGTAGACCAGGCTGGCCTCAGCTCACAGAGATCCGACTGCCTCTGCCTTCCGATTAAAGGCATGTGCCACCACTGCCCGGCTTATTTCTACCTTTTAAAAGAACAACCCATCGAGTAATTATGGTGTAGGGAATGGCTGGCAGCCTTTCTCAGGTTCACATTGTTTACTGTGTGATAGGATTTCATGTAGTTTTTAACTTTATTTTAGTTTTTGAAGCAGGTCTCATTATATAGCCCTGGCTGGACTGGAACTCCTTACATAGATCAGACTGGCCCTGAACTCAGATTTACCTGCCTCTTACACAAGCGCTAAGATTAAAGGCATCTACCACTATTTCCAGCAGTGATTTTACTTTTTTTATTCAGTGTTTTCCATTAATACTTAAACTTATCACGCTCTCTTAAATAGCATGGTGTGAGAAATGCTTGTGATTTAACTTTAAAGATTTCTATTTTACTTTGTATGTGTACACATGTGTGTGGATACAAGTAGGAGATAGGAAAGGGCTATGGATCCCCTAGAGCTGGAATTATGGGTAGCTGTGAGCCACCAACAGAGGGGACAAGAACAGAACTCAAGCCCTCTGCAAGAGCAGTAAGAAATGGAGGAACTAGCCGGGCGGTGGTGGCGCATGCCTTTAATCTCAGCATTTGGGATCTCTGGGAGTTTGAGACCAGCCTGGTCTACAAGAGCTAGTTCCAGGACAGGCACCAAAGCTACGGAGAAACCCTGTCTCGAAAAACCAAGAAAAGAAAAAAGAAAGAAAAGAAAAGAAATGAAGGAACTATCCCTCCAGCCCTGTAACTGGTTTTCAAAGAACTCCATAACCATATAACCACACTCCTAAGATTGTTTATAATAACTTCTAATGCTAGTTAATTATATCATGAAAACTTTTTGAATTTGCCAGAAGATTTTTCTATATCTGCTGAGAATATGATTTATGTTTTCTTCATAAATACATGAAATAAAATATATGTTTATTTATCCAGCGAGACAATAACTGGTGCCTTTTGAATGAATCCCAATTAATAACGGTATATGATTTTTTAATTTTAATTTTTATTTTTTCTCTGATAAACCTTTCTTAATAATTTTGTGTTAAAGGCAATGGGGAAGGGTATTGGTATGGAGGACATTTATTACCATGGCTACTACACTGGTGAAAGTGCAGGTGTGTGGTCTTCTAGCTCAGTGTCTGGGGGTTGGTGTTGTACTCTCATCGCCATGTTGGGAGTTGCTGCCTTCCTTCAAGTTTGGCATGGCTGGACCAAGAGAGAAGGCATAAGTAGATTTCTACAGAAATTATGATCCTGTGAAAGATTTTAAGGAGACGAAGAAGGCCGGTATCCATCAGAGTACAAAGGGATTTCAGAATGTAAAGAATTTCTTCGGATGGAGCCCCATAGAAGAATGTCACTGCCCTTTGTTCCTGAACTATGAAACATGAACATGTGGGCTAAGGAGTAGTTCCTCTGAATAAATAAACAATTAACAATTTTAAAGGGGACTTTTTGTTTAAGTTCACAGCGTCTATCCGTCTGCCTCTTTCCTCCCCCTTTGGTTTTGGTTTTTGGTATTTGGCCTCACAGTGAGTAGGGAGGGATTTCCTCCTCTTACAGTTTCTCCAAAGAAGACTTGAAAAAGTAAACTCTGCAAAGACCATAGATTTAGGAGTAAACAGTATAAAGTGAGATCGGAATTTTGTGTTTTATAATACACTATAAAACACATAATATTTTGTATAAAAGATATAGAGTCACAATGTAAAACTGCAGGTAAGTGTTTAAGTGATTGTTCTGTAGATGGTTTCTGTTATACATTTTTTCATAAATTAATTCTGATCAAAACAGTTTGAAACAAGATCTTATGACATAAACAATATAAGAACAGTATTTCAAAAAAATCAAACCCAATATTGCACCAATGATTATGATTAATGGTAAACGGGTAGGAAATGATGTTGAGTTTCTCATCATGTATGGTTGTGGTTAAGGTAAGCCTTTTCATTTCTGGCTCTCACGTGTATAGAAACAAATGTAAAGACCCTTTTACAGGGAGGTGCCCAGTTAGTGGAGTGCTTATTAAACAAGCATGAAGGTCTGTGTTTTGGATGCTCAGCACCTATGTAAAAAGTAGTACATTGCGTTGATGGGGCAGAGACTGGAAGATTCTGGGGTTCATAGGTCCACCAGCATAGCCAATTAGTGAGTTCCAGGTTCTGTGAGAGATCCTACATCAAAAATAAAATGAGGTAGAATGCACTGTATTCGTGACATGCGACAGCGTGCCCAAGACCTTCTTGAGCCATACAAAACCCCAGCACAGAGAGGAGAGATGATCCCCAACCAGCCAAGGAGCTAACTGTAGCTCACAGCTGCTGAGAGACAGAGAGTCAATTTTCTTTAAGGGTGTGTTCTCTAGTAAGTCAAGCATGCTCCAATGGAAGGCCATATCAAACAGTATATGAGCATCACAAACCAAACTCAGTGGGTTAAAAAACAAGGCAAAGAGGATAGAAAATGGGGTGGATAGGGAAGGGGCGCTGGATTTGGGAAACGAGGGGGGAGGAGAATGAATATGGTCAAGACATATTGTGTGACATTCTCAAAGAACTAATAAAAATGAGAAAAGACAGCCTTCTTAAAGTTGGGTAAGAAAAGGAAAATGAGTAGAGAGTGATTGAGCAAAGACGTTGTTGACTTCATTTCTCCTATGCACAAGCAGTCGTATGTACACACACTTGCATGCACATGAGCACACACCCATGAAAACACATACCTACAACACACACATTAAAATAGAAAATAAAAGTAATGTTTTGAAATACTTAATTTATAGCTGATTTAATTTAACCTAAATTTGGTAGGTTATATAGCTACCAAATTCCCAGAAGTCAAAGGAAATATGTCATGCCTGTGATCTATGTAGGCCTTCCTGAATTCATCCACACATGCATATTAGTGGGCTTAAAATATAATATTAAGTTAGGAACTGTGATTTTGGATATAGAATTTATAAAAGAAATCACTTTACCCTTCAAAATTATTTGCAAGCAAAAACCATATTTTAAAAAGCACACTATCGGTTTAAGGCCAAACACAAAATTCCAAAGACCGGAACAGCCTTGATGACTGCAAGGTGATGCGAAATTACCAAGGCAAGATGCAGTGGGGCTGGAAGGCATGCCAGCAACATCTGTCCAAACAGACGAAGGAGGAGCAGTGACAGAATAAAATTAAATGTGTTTTCAAAACCCAACCGAAACAAAAGAATTAATATTTTAGGAAACAAACAAAAATATCATGAGTGACATCACACACCTGTCAGATTGACAAAAATAAGTAAGAATAACAAAACTTTAAATAGTATAATCATGAAATCAAATAGAGGTGTTTATTAATGTGTATGTGAAATTACAAATCATAGCCTATAACTGACTTAGAATATTTTTATTAAAACACAGTGAAGTTAAATAGATAGTTAAATAGTTACATGTCTGGAGAAATGGCTCAATGGTTAAAACCAGTGGCTGCTCTTTTAAGCACCAGGGTTTGATATCCAGCACCCATATGGTGGGTTTCAACCATCTACAACTCCAGTTCCAAGGGCTCTGTAGCTATCTTCTGGCCTCTGCTGGAAAAAAAATTTTAAAATTTAAATAAATGGTAGCTACAAGTAAACTTCATTTTTACCCTTTCAATCATTAGCTGAAAGTCTGTACCTTTTCATCCAGCTCTGTAAAACTTTCGACAAATCCAAGTAATTTTATGAGTTCAATAATTAGCACTCACTTTTATCTGACAAAAAACTTCAGTAGCGTTCTTATATTCAAAACATAAGAGCTATTAACTAAATAGGAATTGGGATCCTATTTCCACCATTGGTTCAACTCTGAAAATTTTTCTATGTTTAAATCAGAATGATTGAAAATGAAATTGCACCAACTATAATTGGAACATCGGTTACACCCTCAAACTCAATGGGAAAATTCTAGAAGAAAATGCATTTAGCTAAAAATATGTGTGGTATAATTTCAAGCTTTTAAAATTATCTTTGTAAATAATGTGCCACCTACCCAGTTTTTAAATTTTATAATGATATGTAAGAGACCACTCATTACCATCAAACTCATGATGTCTTTCTTACACCAGATAAACTTCATCTAGTTAAAAAGGAGATAGTTTTTTTTTTAAATCTAACTATGTTGCTTGCTTTTCCTACTGTATTAATTTGTGAAGGATTTGTCCTTGGGTGAAACACATAGAAGGGCTCATCAATAAAATCACCAACTCATAGGAAAACTATTTCTTGCTTATCTTGAATTGTAATCCGTGGTGCCAGTAGCCATAATGCCCAGGAGATCTCAAGAATGAAGTCCCAACCAAGCACACTGCGCTGTCAATCAATGGCAAGCAGAGTCCAGAAAGAAATCAAGGCTTTAGTCAAAGTACATCTATTTGTATTTTGCTGGAATTTCTATCTATGAAGCTCAGTTCAGGGAGCAGTCTACATACGCATTGGTTCCTTTGAGCCCTGGGTCTGTTTCTTGTCTTGTCCCTGCTGAGCTGGTATTTCTCCATGGGACAAAATGTACTTTCAAATCTTTATTTATTTTTTCTGCCCCAGAGCCCTGTCTGAGGCATCCTGAGATACTTTTACAAAGCTCTTCTGTGCGGACTCTCTGGCAGTACCTCTCCTTGTTCGGGCAGTAAGCAGCAAAATGATTTGGTAGACAGCAGAAATTCAAACACGTGGTTTGATGGGACAGACACTGATGTGTCTCATCTTCATCCTTGCATGTCCACAGTGTACACAGTTGTCTTTGTTCTCCAGGGTCTCCGATCACTCCGGGGATCTATAGAGCCTTCCCTTTGTATTGACTCAAAGTTATGGACAGGAGAAATACTTCAGACCAGGAAATGGTGCGATATCCTCGACCACATCGTTTTCCTTTTGTCTGTGCACCATGTCTTCATATTTCAAGTCTCTATTTTGGGTCCTGTTCCACTCATAGTACAGAAATTGAATGCGTTGTCATTTCCAAATCCTTACGCATTTAAAAATCTGAATTTGAATCCTCATACCATAGTTCAGGCAACTTCATGAGGAGAGTTTAAGGGCATGCCATAAACAAGTTGAGAAGAAAGGTAGGGTGGGGACAGTTCCCTCGGAAGCACCAGAAGGTTCTGTGGTTTCTAGCTTCCATTAAGTTATACTATGGTGGTAGCAGTTAATTCTTCTGTACCTGGTAGGAAAATACCACAGCTTTTCTGGTCCTCTAGAATGTTTCTTTTCCTTTCATAGGTTCAGTTGTTCAAGGTTATAGCCCTAAAATAAGACAGAGATTTGAACAAAGGTCTTGGTGTCTTTCTATAACCTGCTAGATGACTGCTTATGAATCATAACTTAGGGTGCCCCATGAAGACTGAAGCTCCAATATGACCTGCTTTGCTCTGACGTCGTTAGAGGGGCTTCTTTGAGTTATGGCGCTGCAGTCCCAATGGGAAGAATAGCACATTCAATTTAACCATTCAACATATTTTTATTATTATAGCTGATAATAATCTAAAATAAACGAGGCACAAAGAAAAGCATTTAGGCAGAGAAGGAGTGAGATTGGGAGATTTGAATAAAACAGATTTTTGTCACTTCTAACCCCCCAATCCAAACCACCCATCCACCCATTCTGCTACCCTGGAGCTGACGACCTAACCAAGCGCTCTACCACTGAGCCAAACCCCCAACACGTAAAACAGATTTTACATGCAACTCTGCACGAACCAGAGAGTGTGGGTGTGTTTGATGCTTTTTCTTAAAGACTGGTGTCTAATTAATGAATTAGGAAAGTTGACATTTTCTAGAGTGTTGACTCCAATTCAGTATTATATGTAAAGTTTGCTTAAATGATTCCTCATTGCCATCACCTCTTGCCAACTGTCTTTGTCTTCCTGGGTTCCCATCCCTAGTGCAGTTCGTCTTTATGTCCTGGTGATGTTAAACCAGAAAATAGTTTGAGCGTAGAACAAAGTAAATGTCTTTGGATGTACAGATTGTAAACATTTCCACATAAAGAATGAGAGGATTTCACGATTTGAGTTCAAGTTAGATGTAAGCTGCAAAATAAAATAGAATAACCCAAATGTATAACATTGATGTTTATATAACTCAACTCTGGTGTTTAATGTACACATGCACGCAGCCAGGTCTTCGATGAGCAAAGCCTTCTTATTGCTTTGTTTCTGGAATATGACTCCCTCCAGCCTGCGTACCCTGCAGGTCGGGAAGAAAATAAAAGGAAGGAAGAAAGATCGTACAAAGTTGACTCCCCAGGAAACATCACCTTGGTTATTTTCACAGGCTTACCGAAAGACTTCTATCTACCACCGGCCTTTGAAACCACAGAGAGGATTTCTCCTCTGAACAAATCCAGCTCACACGTCCTGTCTTCTCCCTTTGACAGTCCAGTGAAGATGTGCCAAAGTTGCACAACAGCCAAAGCGGCATCAGCCCAATACAATAAAGATGTGCAAAACTGATGACTCAAAAGCTGGGTAAAGGTGCTGGGATTGTGATATAAGCCTGGAAGCCCAGATCTGAGGATGCTGGGCACAAGTTCAAGGCCAACCTGTGCTAAAGAGCCAAGATGTAAATAAATAAAAATATATAAATAAATGTAAGCAAAACAGGCATCCACCGTGTGGAGTTTTTAGCCCACTAATATGTCCAGTCTTCAAGACCTCAAAGAGGGATGCCAATGTCAAATGCTCTGGTATGCCACTACTTTTGTCAGATTCTGAAGAGTGCCAGGGCCAGGGCCACACAGGCTTTGGAACATTTTACAGGGCTCCCTCTTTATCTGAGTTGTGGTAATTGGCCATGGAAAAATTTGAAGCAAAGAAAATGCTAGACTAACAACTGTCATGGGGGCAGGAAGCTGTGTGTAACAGCACATAGGTGTTGACAATCAACAGTTGATGGGGAGAGTGACTGTAGTAGGGTGGAAAAGCCAGGGAGGTCTGTCACCTGTGAATGGAAGCAGAGAGGGTGAAATCAAAGAAGCAAACAGAATCTATTCTCTAACACTGGTAAGAAAACTACTTCGTCCATTCCAACACCTCTTCCTTTTCAGCAATAAGCAAAAACTCCACTAACTGGGGAGTAGAAAAAAAAAGCTAGAGAAAATTTTATGTTTTAAGCAATATCCAATTGCACAAGAGCATTTTAATTCTAAAGAGCCCATGCTTCATGGTGTGCCACCCAGTCCCTGCAAACTCTATCTCGCTGCCTTCAGGCAGAAGACTTTGACAAATCTTCAAGGAAATTTCCTTTTCCAGCTAAGAAAGATTAAGTTCCTTGTCAAAAGTTAAATGTTCTTCAGTGTATGCTCATTGGTCCTCATCACAGACACTCTTCTGTTCAGTGAGGTTAGATTTAGAGCCCTAATTTCCCCCTTATTAATTATATCAGCTTGATCAGATAATTAGCCTACTAGAACTTCGGTTTCACAGTCTAAAAATAGGGTTGGGTGAAATCTACATGGCAGGGTGTTTGGTGCTTAAAGGCAAAGTATCTGATATTCTAACTCGTACACAAAACCTGTGTAAATTATACATTATAAGCCGGGTGGTAGTACACGCCTTTATTCCAGTACTCGGGAGGCAGAGGCAGGCAGATCTCTGTGAGTTCGAGACCAGCCTGGTCTAAAGAGCGAGTCCCAGGACAGGATCCAAAGCTACACAGAGAAACCCTGTCTCAAAAACAAATAAACAAAAATTATACATTATAAATGATGGCTATTATTTTGCCATCATCCCCTCCACCAAGATGTGCTTCAAGGTTAATGGTGGAGAGATATTGCGAACTTGTATTAAAATCACGTTCCTGTGTTGCAACTCTGCATGCTCTGTCATTCTATCCGCTCAACATTGGGACAATGGCATTTTCTGGTTGATTAATTCCAAGGCAAGTGCTATGCAGATTTTCTATCTATTTTGAACTTTGTTAGTCTATTTTATCAGCGCCTTTACTATCAGCAATTTTAAATGAACTGCAGCAGCCACCTAAAGAGTTCTTTACATCCATCATCCCATAGTCCTGTAAATGGAGGTTTCTCTCCCACCCAAACAGTTCCTGAATAAAGATTCAGAAGCTTATATTAATTTTTAAAGTTTGACCAATGGCTCAGGCTTATTACCAACTAGTTCTTACTTTTTTTTTTTTTTTTGGTTTTTTCGAGATAGGGTTTCTCTGTAGCTTTGGTGCCCGTCCCGGAACTAGCTCTTGTAGACCAGGCTGGCCTCGAACTTCCAGAGATCCGCCTGCCTCTCCCTCCCGAGTGCTGGGATTAAAGGCGTGCACCACCACCGCCCGGCTAGTAGTTCTTACTTTTAAATGAACCTATTCCTATTATTTTATATTTTACCATGAGGCTCAGGGCTTGTTACCTCCCATCTTGCTTCTCCGGTGGCTGCTAGTGTCTCCTTCTACTCCACCATCTTTCTCCCTATATTTGGTTTGGCTTTCCCGCCTAGCTATAATCTGCCCTGCCATAGGCCAAAGCAGCTTTTTTCACCAACCAATAAAAGCAACACATATTTACAGCATATGGAAGGGCATCATCCCCTGCTAACATCTGCCCTTCCTCCAGTGACCATGTTACCAGTACAGCTTTGCAAAGCCTCCAGAGGGGGCCTAATAGGCCATCCGTCTCACCATTTAAATCCTTCCCTTTCTGGTTGCCGTCAGCCCTTAGAGCCTTCAACCCCAATTCCCAGCAACATCCTCCAGGCCTTCAGAGCTCAGTGACCACCAGTTGCTTCCTGAAATCCTTCAATTTTCTTCTCTTTTGGTCTTAGCCCATATTTCCTTTCTGCCAGTGCACCCCATCTCACTAAAAACAACTGAATTCCTGTCTCTTAAGGTTATCTGCAATGTAGGCTCTGATTTTTTTTCTTGATTCTTGTAACCAACTTGATTGACTGAATAAAATAAATCCTCTGAGCCTCACCTCACTTAAGGTTCTCAGAGCCTACTCACTGTCCCTATGTCTTCAGAGAGATGTTGCTTTCCTTGGAAGGTAGGGAGGGCATCTCTCACACAAGCATCTCAACGTTAGAGAAAGGTTGAAGAATTCTTTTATTTGCTGCTTTGGGGCAGAAAGATAAGAGGAAGGTGTCAGAGACCTTTCGGCACCAGGGGCTTCTCTATGTGAGGTGATGAAATTTTAGATTCTGATTCCCGATCACCGCATGCTCCAATCTTCTTATCAGAAGATGCCCTGCTATCCCTTTCATTCCTGTTTGGAAGGATTGCTGCGAACACCTTTGCTTTATTTCCTTGCAGCTTCTGCATTCCTCTTGTGTACCAATATCTCAGTACTCTGCCTACATGTAGTTTCTGGCGAAGGGTCCGAACGTCTTAATGCTGCTGTATTTGCATTTTGAGGGAGTGGAAATAACCATGGCCAAAGAAATTCCTAATCTTCAAGGTAAAATGAATCATACGCTGAATAGTTGAACGTTTCAGCTTGTACCAACTCACTGAGTGCTGGTTTAAGAAGAGCGATGTAGGGGTCCTCTGTGTAAGACATCTGTTGCTGACGACCTCAGAAGCTGCTGCAGCTCCCTGGGAGCAAACACTACTGTTTGCTGTTACAGAGTTGGGCAGAGACAATCCTGTGTTGCTGTCTCCAGCTGGAAAAGAAGATTTCAGTGCTTCACTGTAAACAAAGGATAGATGCTTCAGGAGACAGGTATTTTAAAGATTTAAAGATTGCATAATGCATACGCATATTAAAGCTTCCTGGGTGCCTTATTTTCATGCATGAGTTTGCATATTTTTATGTGTGTCAGAAAAGCAAGTTTTATTTAAATTTTAAAAAAAAATGATGGGTTACAAAATATCTATTGAACTCTGCTGGGTGCTAACTTGTCACTCTTTGAGCTGCCCACCAGCCTCGCCAGTCCTTCCTCTCATTATTTAATTTGATGATTTCACATTGATATGTCAGTTCTCACATACTCTATTGATAACACCACTGCATCTGTAGTACAAAGAGACAATATGTAAAAATTAGCATGCCGAAAGACACTAATACACTTATTCTGATTGGTGAATTGCAGTGTTTGCAGCAGGGCGCAGGCTGAAATAGCACGGATTAATGACTCACCTCCCACTTTGGCAGACCCTCTCGTAAGGCACCAGATTACCCATTTCGAAAATGGACCGATGCCAGTGCTCAGAGCCCCACTCATTCAGCGAGCCAGCTGGGACTAGACATTCAAAATATTTCCTGCAACAGCTGTATCTTTGACAACACAATTAACACCAGCCAAAATAGCGCTGCTGCTTGAAGGGCATAAAGATCGGCCATTGCAGCCTCACGTTAAGTGGCCATGTTGTACAGTACATTAAAGACAGATGTCAGCAGCCAACACAAGACTAAATGAAGCAAAACAAAAATTATGGTCTGCTCAACTCTGGCGAGGTGTCGTCAGATGTCCCGACTGTTACTGGAAGATGCGGGGAGCAGAACCGGAAGTGCTTCTACCAGCAAGCAGCTGCTCCCCTCAGAATGTGAAGTGCATCTTCCCACGGGGCAGCTATTATCCCCTCACACATTTGCGCAAGTAGGCGTTGCCAAAGAGCACCATATTTTTGTTTTAAGCTCTGTCTTTCTTCGATGGGGGAAATAAATCTTTTAAGCGGAAGTTAGTCTTGAAAATTCTTTCGTTTCAAACAATGTAATTTTTCTTATACGGTATAAAAGATGTCGCGAGAAAGACAAGGGGGCCTAGTCTGGTTTCAGGCGGCACTTGCATTGTCTAACATGACGTCATAGGTCTGACGCAGCTCAGACCCTGGGCACCCACGCACGCGCTGCACAGGTTATGAGAGCCGAGGACCAGGAGCACAGTCCAGAGTGAGACAGGCTGCGGAGAGAAGCCATTTAGTGTCCGCCAACCTCAGGGAGCTCCTTCCCTCTCTGACACGAATAAAGAAGCACAGCACGAAGGTGAGACTAGTTAAAAGGAAATAAAAAATTCTGAGCTTTAATAACTGAGGTAGACATTGCCTGTTCTTCAAGAAAAGGTTCGTTCAAATAATGAGTACTTTTTGAGTTCTTTTAATAATCTGATCTTCCCCTTACTTCCTTGAAATGTGTTTTTCTGACCCAAAGGCAAAGCCTGTTATTATAGTAATATAAATTATGTTTAAAGTCATTCTTATCTGACAGGATTTAGAGCGGTAGTTTGCCGAGGAATTAGCATAAAATAAATATTAAAGATATGCCTTCATTCTCATTTTTAAGACACAAAGAACTCAAGATAGAGAGGGTAGGGCACGCCTTTAATCCCAATGCTTGGGAAGCAGAAGCAGGGAGATCTTTATGAGTTCCAGGCCAGCCTTGTCTACCTAGGAGGTTACTGTAGCCCAACCAGAATGACATAGTGAAACTTTGCCTAAAAGAAGAGAATTAGCGCCGGGCGGTGGTGGCGCACGCCTTTAATCCCAGCACTTGGGAGGCAGAGGCAGGCGATCTCTGTGAGTCTGAGACCAGCCTGGTCTATAAGAGCTAGTTCCAAGACAGGCTCCAAAACCACAGAGAAACCCTGTCTCGAAAAACCAAAAATAAATAAATAAATAATAAAAATAAAAAGAAGACAATTAGAGAAATTAGGCTTTCTCAAATTGTGTGTCACCCTGACTGCCATAGCAAAGAGCAAGTATATCTTCATCATTTTGCTCAATGTTTTTTTTTGTGTGTGTTTTATTAATGTTTATTTTTATTCTTCTTCCCTATATTACATAATGCATGTATTTTATTCTTTCATATATGTAACATATTTCATATATTACAAATATATACAAATATCCTGAGTGCAGTTTCCCTTCCCTTTCTTCCTCCAGTCTCCCTGTCTCACCTCTCCCCCAGATCCTCTTTCCTCTGTCTCTCCTCAGACAAGAGCAGGTCTCCCAGGGACATCAGCCAAACACAGGATAACAAGTAACAATAAGACTAGACACAAATCATCGCATCAAGATGGGACAAGGGAATCCAGTAGGAAGAAAAGGGTTCCACCAGCAGGCAAGAGTCAGAGGCAGCCTAGGTTCTC
Source organism: Microtus obscurus (assembly GCA_963919715.1). NCBI lineage: Eukaryota > Metazoa > Chordata > Mammalia > Rodentia > Cricetidae > Microtus > Microtus obscurus. The sequence goes on from CAWTZC010002364.1 coordinate 6,132,998, forward strand.
ATTGTTAGGAATCTGATAAGAACACCAGGGTATTCGACCATAACATTTATGCAGAGGACTCTTGGATACCTGCGAGCCCCATGTGTCCCTGTCAGTTGTTTCTGTGGGCTGTGTTCTTGTGGTGTTTCTGACACCTCTGTTTCGTCCGATCCTTCCTCATCCTCCTCCATAGTACTCCCTGAGCTCTGTCTAATGATTGGCTATGGGACGCTGTATCTGTTCCATCAGTTGCTAGAGGAAGTCTCTCTGACGACAGTTCCTCTCCGCTCCAGTTGCAGAACACTGTGCAGGCAGGACAAACTAAGTTTTAAGGCTTGTTCAACTATGTTCATAGCAGCTTTGTTTATGATAGCCAGAAAGTGGAAACAACCCAGATGTCCCTCGATTGAAGAATGAATAAAGAACATGTGGTTCGTTTACACCATAGAGCATTACTCAGCTGTTAAAAACAATGGCATCATGACATTTGCAGGCAAGCAGATGAAATGAGAAAAAAAAAAATCATCCTAAGTGAGGTGACCCAGACCCAGAAAGACAAACATGGTGTGTACTCATTTATAGATGGATGCGAGCTATAAAGTACAAGATAATCATGCTAAGGTCCACAGACTCAGAGAGGTCAAGCAGGCAACAAGGAGGACTTAAGCAGAGACGCAAAGCTCTCCATGGGAAAGGGAAATAGAATGAATCTTGCTGGTGTGTAGCAGCAAGCTACTTGTTTATTCCCAACTGCTCAGCCCCAAAATAATCACACAGAAACTGTATTAGTTAAATCACTGTTTGGCCCATTAGCTCTCGCTTCTTATTGGCTAACTCCTACATCTTAATTTAACCTATCTCCATTATTCTGTGCATCACCATGAGGTCGTGGTACCAGCAAAGCTTCAGCACGTCTAGCTCCAGCAGTGGCAGCTCCATGTTTCTCTCTAACTTTGCCTTCCTCCTCCCATGTTATAAGCCAAACCATTCATTAACCAATAAAAGCAACACATGGACAGAAGGACCTCCCACACTGATGGAGGTGGGTCTTGTATCTTATCTGTTGCTTTCATTGGTTAACTAATAAAGAAACTGCCTGGGCCCTGATAGGACAGAAAATTAGGTAGGCGGAGTAGACAGAAGAGGATGCTGGGAGAAGGAAGCTGAGTTAGGAGTCTCCATGATGTTCCCATACCAGACAGACAGAGGTTAAGATCTTCCCTGGTAAGCCAGCTCGTGGGCTACCCAAAATATTAAAAATGGGTTAGATTAATATGTAAGAGCTAGCCAATAAGAAGCTGAAACTGATGGGCCAGGCAATGTTTAAAAGAATACAGTTTCCGTGTAATTATTTTGGGGCATAAGCTAACCATGTGGGCGGCCGGGTGCCGGGAACACAGCCCGGCTGCTCCTCTTACAACACCACACCACTGGTGGATTGGGAGAGGGTGAATATGGGAACAGAAGAGATCAGGTGGTGGGGTAGGTAGAGAGAATATACTGGGAGAAATAACTGGAACAGAGCAGGGGAGCATTCTGGGGGTGAGACAGAAACCTAGTAAGATGGAAACTCCATGGAATCCACGAGAGTAACGCTAGCAAAGATGCCTAGTAATGTGAGACAAGGAGCCTGAACCAGACGTCTGTAACCAGGCAAGGCCTCAAGTGGCAGGACAAAACCTTTGACCTACAGTTTACTTAAAATTTTAGCTGCCACGGATTTTAGTCTTCAGGATGCTTCAGGATGTCATCGAAAGTGGGCCAAGAAGACAGATGTTGAGAGAAGGATTTGAAATGTTGATCGGGAAATTGTCATCACTCCAGTGTCCAGGGAAGGTTGAGTTTAAAATCGGGGAACCAAAAAGGAAACTTATGATTATTATGTAGGTTCCCACATCTTATTTATTTATTTGGAGACAGACTTTCTCTGTGTAACAGTCCTAGCTGTCCTGGAACTAGGTCTGTAGACCAGGTTGGCCTTGAACTCACAGAGATCGTCTTCCTCTGCCTCCCGAGTGTTCCCACATCTTACAGTGAGCCCTTTGAGTGATGCTCTCAGGGCTAAAATACAGGCACCATCGAGTTTTGCCCTGAAGGCTGTTGTCAACTAATCGATAAGACTTCCATATGCGGATGCTGGTTTTAAAGTTACGAAGCTGTCCTGGGATTTATATTGCTGTGGGTCTATGAGTTTCTTTTCATTTCAGAGTCAAGGTACATTTCACGAGTTGTAAACACAGCATTTGACCTTTGGCCTCAAAGCCAGATTTGTAGTACTCTCATTGGTTTAGGTGTCAATGAACACATCAACACAGCAAACTCAATAACTGATTCTCTCTTGCAGGTAAGATGACTATGGTACACAGATGGCTTGAAGCAGAAGAAAAATGATAATGGAGGGTCCTGGGATTTCAGAAAACAGCCTGCCTTGAATTCTTTGGTGACCAGTTGCTTTTAAATCTTTTCAGGTCTTGACATCAAAAACTAAGCAACCATTCAAGGGAGGTGGCCAGGATGAATGAGGTGTTCTCTAATCTATGTTTGGGTGTGTCTTGTGCTACAGAAATGGAATAACTTGCATGAACCAGGTGCGCCTATCTTGCTTCCTGTGTCTGCTCTTGTGCCAATCTTGTTCAAAGTCAGCTGTGGTTTCGCAGGACACTCTTCAGTGACTGATTAACAAATAAAATTAACTTGTGCTAGAAATATACTTTATGGTATTCTGGCACTACTATCTTTGGGTGCACAGGCAAGCGGATCTCTGTGAGACCAGCCTGGTCTACAGAGCTAGTTCCAGGACAGGTTCCAAAGCCACAGAGAAACCCTGTCTCGAAAAACCAAAAAAAAAAAAAAAAAGGCAATTGAAGTAGGTAATAAAGTATAAAAATATTATGTTATCTCATTTCTCTATTAGAGTAGAAACAGAGATGGTCTTTCCAACCAGAGATACACGGAATTTTTAGATCAGAGACTAATGAAGACTTGGGAAAAGATGGAGACAAAATACCTTCAGTGGTCTTAGACTGTGTCACATGAATATGACTGCATGAAGCCCACGTGTGTGGACAAATGTTTTAAACATTCAGCCTCACTTCTCATCCCTGGCCAGTGTAGCTGAAGGGCTCAGAGTGGCGTGGCAACTAAGTGTCATTGCTGTCTAGACTGAATGCAGCTGCTTCTCTTATTCTGAACTCAGTAAAAGGTGAAAGACTTTCAGCTCTGCGGAGGTCCAAAAGTGTGAGCCTATTTCCACCTGTCTGAAGGTTGGAGAGTTTGTCAAAGTTGTTGGCAAGTGTGGCTACACACCCTGACCTAGAGTGTGGTGGCTTGGTGTTTTGGACATGAAGATGGCCCATACAGGTAGATCCATTCCACCCTGACCAAAGGTCAGAGAATTCAACCACACTTCTGTTTCTTCTTTTGAATTAAGAGGTTTGACTTAGGGAGTGGTTGCCTTCAGGAGACTTGGTCTAGTGTGGGTTCACTGCCTAAACAACAGAATGTTCTTCTCTAGAATTACTGAGTTGATATTTCAAGAATTGAAGCAAGTAACTATTCTGGTTGTCCTTTGTATCATGGTAAAACAGTCTTTGGTCTTCTTTTCCCTTCGGTATTGGGATATAAAAGTGTATACAAAATTAAACACGGGAGATTTCAGTATTCACCAGAACGCGCTCTCTCTCTCCCTCCCTCTCTCTCTCTCTCCTTCCCTCCCTCTCTCTCTCTCTCTCTCTCCTTCCCTCCCTCTCTCTCTCTCTCTCTCTCCCTCCCTCCCTCTCTCTCTCTCTCCTTCCCTCTCTCTCTCTCTCTCTCTCTCTCTCTCTCTCTCTCTCTCTCTTCCTCTCTCCCTCTCTCTCTCTCTCCCTCTCTCTCTCTCTCGGTACTATTCTGTTTTTGTTTCATTATTTTCACTCACGCATTTGTTCTCTTTATTTATTTTTCTAAGCCCCATGCCCCTACCCTGGTAAGTGGTATACTTATCGAAGCTGGTCTGACACAGGTCAAGGGTAGAGGGCTGTATTTTGCCTGCATATAATATACACTGTTTTCCGCATCTGAAAAAGTTCACCTATTCTTATAGCAGAAGGCCCATGGAAAACAGTTATATTCTGAAAGGTAAATTATCGTAATTGATGAAGAAAACAGACTTGCTTTCACCAAGATTCACTCACCTAAGCTTCCAGTTTGCCAAAGTGACTTCACTGAGCTCCTGTTATCTAAGATGACTGTCAGCTTCCTGATGGCTGAGTTTTTGATGGCTGACACTGTAGGTTGACAAGCTGGGAAGATAGTGCAGTCAGAAAGGTACTGCATAAGCCAGAGGACTTAACTTTGATCCCTAGCACCTGCATAAAAATTCAGGCAGGTGATACACTCATGTAATCCCAGTGCCAAGGAGGTTGAAACCGACAGGTTCCGTAGCTCATTGGTCAGCCAGCCCAGCCTAGTCCGTAAGCCCCAGATTCCACCAAGGAGCCTTGACTCAGATAAAACAATAAACAGAAGAAAGATCAAATGCTTCTTAGGGACACACCCAAATGTTACTCGGCCCTCCACATGCACATTCATATATGTGCACACATACCTGCACACACACACACACACACACACACACACACACACACACACACACATGTAACTGTATGTAATCACTGGTAAGCCACTGTTTTATAACAGTTTTCTCTAAGATCAAGACATTCAACCTTGGGAGGAAAATTGTTAGGATGTAGGGTGTTAGAAAGGAGGTGGAGCAATAGGACGTCCTACGTGGAGAGGAAATACTTCATCCTGCAGGGGCGCTCCTTAATGTCAGGAAGTAAACAACTCAAATACTCCAGGAAGTCCCCGAATCTGACCACATTAACTTGGTCCCCTCCTTCCCAATATATAAAAGCAGTAAAAACTGATGAGAAACACTTCCAGACAAGCTGAGCTGCCTAGAAGAGGCTGAGACCAACCGAGAAGTCAGGAAGATATAGAGACCAGCAAAATGGCCTAGAAGAAGCAGAGGCCAGCTGAACTGCCCAGAAGAGACTCAGAACAATTGGAATTCATAGACGGGTGACTCCAACTTCTTGAGCACCCCCAACCTCCATGTGGGCTGTGTAGCGTGCTCTATCTAGGATTATGACTTTTTTGAGCTGTTACCCATGAGGGGGTAAGGTTCAGTGATGGCAGTTGTCTTTGAGTTATAATGGACTCTGCATAGGTAACTTCCACCCCATATTCCTGTGAGCAACCCCAATAAAGCTCATTAGTTTACCTAGCTTGTCTTTTGGTGGTTTCCTTACTTTAGTCTGTCATCAGATCGCTATCTGAGATACTTGCTCACATTTCTTCAGGAATAGTGTTGCATAACAGCTGCATGTATAAACAGCACAATAAAACGTAAGAGAACTTTCATTTTAGACTTTGGTTTCATCTTCAAAATGTTTCATTATCTATATGAAAATATTTCTAAAAGAAAAAATGACTCAAAACACTCTGATTCAAGCATTCTGAAAAAAAAAAAGGATGTTTAACCTGCACCAATTTCTTCTTATTGGAAGATTCTTATCCTAAACATGCCCTTGCCTTTCTTGCCTCCTGTACTTCTTGCCAGAACACTATCAGTGGATTCCCTGACACTTTTCGTGTCATCGTCGTATCTCACCGCACATCTCAGTTGCAAAGCTACAAGCTCCAGAGGCGATGCTCATAAATTCGCTGTCCTCCTGAAGTAACCATTTCCCACAAGCAGCTGGCCTTGCAGAATGGTTGAGTACTCTGGGAAAGATTCATTTATCGCACCATCTGGGAACAACGTCTTGGAAAGTTAGTATTCTGTCCTGCAGGAAATGGCAAATGTTGTGAACCGTGAACAGCATAGTACTGTTTCTTCTGCAGACAGACAACAGGAGTCTGAATCAATGATCAGCATGGAGGATTTCTCACTAGTGACCCAACAACCCATTATGGCGTGTTTTGTCTTATGTTTTTGAGGTTCATCTTTTTAAATTCCACCAAATGAAATAGTGATCCCATGTAATTGTAAGGAAAAGCTCCAATGTACAGCTGGAGGATTTCAGCCCACTGGATGAACATATAAAAATGTATTTATGTTTGTTGAGGTTGTTGATTCTTTCCACCAATAGACATGGGGTTGCTGCTATACAGTGAGTTAGGAGGACTGTGGACATGGCCTGATTACTCTCTGTGGATATTCCCTTTACTGTCTCTGTCATGTATGGTTCTCAAGCTAAGGAAGGCTCTAAGAAAGTTAGATCCTCCAATCGACTGAAATTTATGTCAAGTTTAGGGTATGTGTGAAGTTGAAAAGAATCATGTGAATCAAATCTGTATCTAACCATGGGAATGATACCTGGTACAAAATGATAGGCTTGTATTTATGCAAACCTAAATCTAATGTTTATATACATATATGCACAGATATAAGTTTATATATAGGCTATGTTTGTGCATAGTGTGTACAAATGTATCTTCAAAGCTGTTTCCTTGGATGCTGTATGTAGTATTTATTAGGATGGCCGTTTATGTTATAGTTTTGTTAGTAGAAGGTGCCATTTTGAATAAGTATCATGACTGAAACAGAAGATGACTATGTAGGAGGGAGGCCATTTGTTGGTTCCTGGCTGCTCACCCCTGAAATAATCACACAGAAACCATATTATTTAAATCACTGCTTGGTCCATTAGCTCTTGCTTTTTTTTTAACCAAGGTCTGATCATTTATTTGTTACCCCTAAGGACTTATTTTTGACTGGACTCAGACTCAAAAGTAGAAGCTCTCAGCGAGGACAGCCTTTCCCTCTTGGCAATATGTTCCTGGTGCTTTTCTTTGGCTTCCTTCATTATCTTTGCCAAAAGCTTAGCATATTATGCAGCTTTCTCCTTGTTTTTCTTTATTCGTTGCCTCTTCAGAGCAATATGCTGGCATTTGTGTTGCAGAACACGTGGAGTCACAAGATGCTGAATCTTGGGTGCCTTCATCCTGGCCTTCTTACCTTCTTTATTTAAAGGCTTTCTGACAATGTACTGGCAGATACCATCTTCTTTAGAAAGATTTAAAAGCTTTTGGATTCTGCAAGCTCATTTAGGACTCAACCGATGAGGTAGAGTAGTATCTGTCTTCCAGGAATATCCTTCTCTCTCTCTCTTTTTTTTTTTAACAATAACCAAGTTGAGAACACTCAGATTGGCATCCACAATGCATCCCCAAACACACTTGCACTTCCTCTCTCCAGTTCTCCTTGGTCTATAACAAGAATGCCCCTTACTCGACAGCAGGCGCTCTCTGCCATAGGTCAGGACACCTTGTTTCGTGGGAAAATCTTGTTTGTCATTGCCGCCACTGATTCGACCACGTAACTCTTCCACTCTTCACCCAGAGCCTCAGCAGTTACTTCTATGGTCATGCGCTTCTCATAGAATGTCTGAAGCTTGCATTCATCATCCACTTCGATGAGTTTCTGACAGCCAGTGACAGGGAAGGAAATATTCAGCTTCATCTTTGCATAGCTGACCACCTAGGAGGCACCATGAAAAAGATACCTAACTTCTGCTTTAGCTCTAGCTTCTTATTGGCTGACTATTACCTATGAATTTAACCCATCTCCATTAATCTGTGTATTGCCACGTGGCAGTGGCTTACTGGCAAAGTTTCGGCATGTCTGACTCTGGCGGTGGCTCCATGGCTTCTCTCTGACTCCACCTCCTTTTCCCCAGCATTCAGCTTAGTTTTACTCACTTAACTCTGTCCCCCTATAGCTCTGCTATAGGCTCAAAGCAGTTCCTTTATTTATCAATGGTATTCAAGTATACAGAGGGAAATCCCACATCATGACTAGATATCATTCTCAAGTTCTGAATATGGGATGAAGCATACCTAGTAATGGGAAAGTAATGTTTGTTGGAGGATGAGAATAATTGATTCATAGATGGTTGTGTTTTGTTATGGAGTTATGTTTGAAATCTGAACTATAAGGACAAGAGTGATCTTACTATTGTACATCAATAGACAGAAATGAGTATCTGTTGGCTTTTTATAGGGAGGGAGGTGATCATTATATTCTCTAAATATTCCAAGAACTCATAAGTTCTTCCTTGGGTTTCCCTGCAGAGGCAATGGAGTTCACTCATACCAATGATAGTGAAAGCAGAATTCATTTTCTAGGAATGTAGTGACAGACATGTTCAGGACTAGGGGGTGATGTCTAAGGACATCCTCAACTGCACTTGGGATGCAACCTGGGCATCCAGTGTTCAGTAGCCCTGGCCTTTTATGCTCTTTTCCCAGCCCTGTGGTGGGGTCTACCTGGGATTCTAACAACCGAGGTACCCTTGGACTTTACAACATAATTCTGAGTAAATTTTATTTTATTTTCTGCTCTAAAAATATCAGAATCAATATCTCATGGTGGTCCTCAGACTTTATTGACCATAATGAATCTTTATTTGAAAGAGTTTTTTAAACATTAAAGAATGAGATCACACACAGAAATTAAGGTCCATGAAGATATGTTACCTGCAGAAAACAAAACAAAAGATCACACAAATAAACAAAAATTGGGGGAGTTGAAGAGATGGCTAAGAATACTGGGTGCTCTTCCAGAGGACTCATGGTCAGTCCCAGTACCCACATGTCTAACTACAGTTCTAGGGGATCAGATGTCCTTCTCTGGTCTCCCAAGAGTACCAGATACAGAAGTGGTACATAATCATCCATGCAGGCAAAACACGCATATACGAAAAGAATATAAATAATGTAAGGATATAATTGTAGCTAATCATATTAACCAAATAAGACCAGTTTCCAGAAGAATATTATGTATTTTCTCTCATATGTGGCTCGTAGATTTTGTATAGATGCATAGAATTCTGTCGGCATATGCTGTATGGTATGAAAGTAGACATTAAGGTCTTTAGAGAAACAAAGAGGACTAACAGCAGGGGAGGAGCAAGAACGAGAGAGCAGGGAGATGAGAGAAATGTTCTTAGGGCACAGTGCGTGCTTGTGTGGGAAGGATATTGTGAACTGCGGTACCATGTTCAATGGACTTGCACGGTGAAAAAATCAATTTTAATTTTTAAAAGGATGTATTTACATTGTTTTCTAACAGCTGCTTTTACTTTCTGCTACGTTATTCAAGTATACTTGGTGTAATTTTTAAAAATCAAGCTCCATTTAAATTTAAAATATATTTTTCAAAGGTGATGAGGATTACATGGTTCATAGTAGCTTGGTTGTGTAATAAACAAAGAATGAAAAATTTGAAGTCAGTTATATATGGAAAAATACAAATCCACTTGAAAAATAGTAGTTATTATATGGGGAAGTAGTTTATCTTTTTGTCCATTTTACTGGCTTCTGTAAGTCTTATATTCTTCACTAAAAGCAAACATTAAAGAGTATAAAGTATTCTTCAATTTAATGAATATAAAAACTACATTGATTTAGTAGGTCGTCTGAGGTACAGAGAAACAAGCCACTCATTTCTTAAATTTTTGGTCAGTGTTTCTTTAATTGCTGTTGAAAAAGAAATGATAACTCTTCCTTTCTGCCATCCACTTTAAGGTCCTTTGCTTTTTTTTTTAACTGAGATTCTTACTAATTTTTGTCATTGCAGGGGAGGGAGTTGTCAACATTAACCTCGGCATTAATGGCTATCAGCTTAGTGAAGATCCCTAAGCTGATACCACCACGGTTTCTATCTAGCCCACTGTTGCTACCATTCCCAATGCACAATCTAAATCATTCTCCATGTGTCGGTTAGGACTCCCAGTTTCAACTTTTATAGGCTTAAACCAGCATTAAACCAGTATCAGGAGAAGAGACCAAGCTTTCTTTCAGCTGGAGGGTAAAATACCCACGAGAATACACTTACACACCTGCTCTCTCTCCATCCGGACAACCAGTACCCTTTACAAGCTTTTTGGACATTTGAGGCAGAGTTGCAAAGTCAAAGTTAGGAATGATGGCATTATTGTCTCCCCACACTGACTAGTAGGAGACCAGCGGAAAGATGAAACCAACGTATGTACACACACAAACACACACACACGCACATACGCATGCACACATGCACACATGTCTTAAAGCTCAACACTGAATCAATGCTCCCTCTATATTAAATAGTCTGAGTTTGACTCCCAATAAAAAGAAGACCCAGCGTTATGTTGGTCCCATGAGAACATGCCCCTGAGTGAGCAGATGAGACCAATATGTGGCAGGGCTATAAAGACTTTGATTCATTTTAACAAGAAGAAAATATTTTACTATCACCTTGCATTTCTAGGATGTTACTTTGTTTTCTTCAGTTTTTAATGAGTTTATCAGTTTTCTTGACTTTTTGTCTTGATGCAAGGTGTTATGCAAGGTTTTCAAGCAATGTTCTAGAAAACAGAACCCCCAAATGTGGGTACCTCCACTTAGATGCTCATTCGTTAGCTCTAATAGATTTAGTCATTTTTAAATTTAAAGGGGGAAAAGCACAATAATAGTAAATATTATGAGAGAATATTACTGATTGGTAAGGGTAGGCACATGTATTTGACAGATTGTTACCTGGTTAAATGTCAAAGCATATTGTAGTTGATAACAGTACTGCCTAGTTTTATGTCAACTTGATAGAAGCTAAAATTGTCTAAGAAGAGGGAACCTCAATGGAGAAAAGTCCTTCTTAAGACTCAGCTGTAGGGAAGCCTGTGATGCATTTTCTTATTTAGTAATTGATATGTTAGGGTCTAGCCCATTGTGGGTGTTTCAACCCTACGCTGGTGGTTCTGAGTTCTATAAAACAGCAGGTCGAGCAAGCCATTAAGCAGCATTCCTCCATGGCCTCTGCCTCAGTTCCTGCCTCTGGGTACCTGCCCTGCTTGAGTTCCTGTCTTGGCCTCCATGACTGAGCTGTGAAAAGTGGAATAAATAAACCTTTTCCTCCCCAAGTTACTTTTTGTCATGGTCTTTCATCTAACTCTAAGACAATGATTATTTATTATTACCTTATCTTACAGATGAGAATCTGACCCTGAAACTGAGAATTTGTTCCTTTTGTATAATTGCTATATACTAATTATATTGCTATATATATTGCTAATGACAAGGAAAATCTTAGATTGAACCATGCAGATATATATATATATATATATATGTATATATGTATATGTGTATATGTATATATATATATGCCGAGCCGAGGTGAGGAAGGAAGAAGTGTGAAGGCCCCTTTCCTCCTGTGTCTATGCTTAAGGGAGATTACAACCATTGAACTGACATTGTCTCTGTTCATAACAAGAATTTAGGCTAACTAGTGACAACTTTCTGGAGATGGACTTGAATGGACAGCAGTGTGACTTCTCCGATCACCTGTGCTATGTTCTGGTAGCTTGAGATATTGCTACCATGTTGACCACACATTGATGACCATACTGATACTTTCTATAGACTCTCTGTATAGTCAGAAACAGAATACAGATTTCATAAAGACATAAGTATATTTTTCCAATGTGTAAATTTTATAGGTTTTTTTTAATAAGGAACAACTGAAATGATATTATATGCTTACTTTCAAGGGGGCCCTAAAAAATTCCTTTAGTCTTATTCCATTAATCAGCCAAGTAAATGATGAATAAATTTAAGGCTGCAGATAAGAGATCAAAATAGTGTTTTCATTACCAATAAAATGTTCCATGATGGGACCTAATGTGAGGGTTGCATGGTCCAGCCAACTTTGCATCACTCCTGAAGGCACATCTGATGGCACAGCGTACTTATGATTGAGGCTCTGACTTGCATCTCTTTGGAAGTTTGCTGGAAAAGTCTTAACTGCATCCAGTTAAGCAGTGATCACCCAGGGTCATCATCAAGCATCCAAGTCACAACTTTGAAGAATAAGGACAGGGGTAGAGGTCATGAGATCTTACTGAAACCCTTTGCAGAGCAGGAGCTTTAAATTTTGGTTAAACCTAACTTATATTTTCAGGGGTTTTTCATATATCCTAAGACAATGGTTCTTAACCTTCCTAATGCTGTGACCCTCTAATAAGGTTTTTCATGTTTTGGTGACCCCCACCCTAAAATCATTTCCATTGCTACTTCATAACTGTAATTTTGATATTGTTAGGAATTGTAAAGTAAATATGTGTTATGCAACCCCTGTGAAAGGGTTGTTTGACCCAGAGAAGGGGTCACGATGAACATATTGAAAGCCACTGTCCTAAACTACTTTTAACATTTTGTGAGCACCCCAGAAAGAACACTGGAATAGTGCCTTCAGATTTTGGCTAAGGCAAAATATGTTCTCTGAGTAATCTTCTCAGTGGTGCAATGTGCCAGGTACAACATCTTTGAAAGGTTTTACATTACATGCAATATTGGCTATGATTGTCTATTGTGCTTTAGACCCTCAGAATGGCTCCCCTTTAGCTCTCCTTGTTTTCCATGATCTGTCTTTTCAGGCTCCTCTATCTCCTGGACACTTCCTGCTCCTGGCCTTTGCCCCACTGTTTGCTACTATGGTCAGTTATGTTAACATCCACAAGTGAGTTAGAAAAAGGGGTATTTGTCATCTGCAGGTGGATAATTTTACATACAGGAGAAAAGTAATGATATTTAAGGGGAAAATACTAGTTAGATTATTACACATTATTTTTATTTAATTACTACCAGACCCAATAAACAAGAACAAATATTATATGATGCCAACTAAAAAAAAAACAAGCAAAAAATATCTCAGAACTTTTGAAAATCATTGCTAAGTTAGAAGCTGTGGAACTCCCAGAATTAAACAATGAAACAAAATGGATATTGTGTAAGGTACTAGAACACCAAACGCCAAAGGATGCTTATCCTGAAATTCTACGTTGGAGGCTGGAAGGCAACGAGGACCTGTAAGGACTTTGGTCCTCTAGGTCCAGCTCTAGCTGGAGACCTTGACATAGAACTGGGCCCCAAGGTGCTATGCGGTTCACATCAGAAATAAAACAACTGTCCAGAAGACAGAGTGAGGAAAATCACACTATTAGGTGTAAAAGCTGCCAAGAGAATAATAAAAGCTCTCAGAATTCACAGCCAGAAGGCAGCCTTCAAATGGGTTTATGACCTGCATTAATTAATACCACCTGTGTGGTCTGTGTGCTCAGGTTTGAAATTCACTTCAGAGTCATTTTGATTTGGGTGAGAGCCAATTTCCAGAAGCAAAAGCAAATGCTATAACAGAGGAATAGACTCTCTAAGGCTTAAACAGTTCTAAGAAGTGACTCGTTTACACCTCAAATCACAAAACATACAAGGAAGTATCTGTGAGCGCCAAACAATGGAAATGGGTGGGGGGGGGTTGCTGAGATGACTCAGTGTGTAAGCATTGGACCTGAGTTCAGACTTTTAGCTCACATAATGAAATGGGTGTAGAGGCTGGCCTCTGTCACTTCAGCACTGGAGACAGACACAGGAAGATCCCTGGGGCTCCTTGACCAGTCAGTTTTGCTTAAAAGGCAGGCCCTAGGGTCAGTGAGAGATGATGTCTCAGAAATATAGGGGGAGAACCATAGAGGAAAATAGTGCAAATCACTCTCTGGCCTCTATGTGCACATTCATGGTGTTTTAGTTGGGGTTTCTATCACTAAGAGGAGAAGCCATGACCATGGCCACTCTTATAAGGAAAACATTTTATTGGGGTGGCCCACTTACAGTTTCTGAGGTTCAGTCCATTTATCATGGCAGAGAGCATGGCAACAAATTCTTGTTGTTTGCTTCTGGTTCACTGATTTCTGTACTGATTTTAATTATTTCTTTTAGTCTACAGATTTGGGGTTTGGCTTCTACTTAATTTTCCAAAGCCCTAAGATGCACCATTAAAGTCATTTATTTAAGATATCTCTGATTTTATTGTTAAACCCTTGTAGCATAAATTTTCTTCTCATAACTATTCTCACTGCAACCCGTCTGGGCTTTTATTTTCATTCTATTCTAGTGATTTCTAGGTTTTCATATTGATTTCTTCTGAAATCCAGTCATAATTCAATAGATAATGTTCAACCTCCACGAATTTGTGCATGTTACATAGTTTCATTTGCTGTTGATTTCTGGTTTTATTTTATTTCTGTCATATATAATCCAAACTGTTATTTTATTTCCCTATACATCCTGTGGATTGTTTTATGTTCTGTTAGATGCTTTGTTGTAGACAAAGTGGAAGGTTGAGAAAAAGATGTAATGCTTAGATATAATATTCTATATGTATCTGTTAGGCCCATTTGATTTATGATGTAATTTAATTTGGATGTTTCTCTGATTATTTTTGTCTGGGTGACATGTCTTTTTGTAAGCATGGGATGTTTAAAACCACCCACTGTTGTTGCTTTGGGATTAATCTGTGTCTTTATAATATAGTAGTACTTATTTAATAAAATTGCTTTCACTTGTGTTTGACACACATGTGCTCAAAATTGTAATAGCCTCTTTATAAGTTGTTTCTGCTTACTGTAAATAAGATTAAATAAAGTCAACCATAGGTTAATAGGAAGAGTAAGCAATAAGCTGACAGGAAAAAGCCATAGCGAGTAAGAGGGAGTCAGGAGGATGGAGAGAGAGAGAGACATACAGGAAGTAGAAGGGAGGGATATTTTGAGGACATCTTGTTCTGAGGTGGAATCGGAGAAGGGTGGCTTCTGGGATGTTGGTGAAGGAGAAAGGTCAGCTGGATGCTGTCTCTGCCTCTCTAAGCTAGCAGGACTTCACCTCAGCATTTTATTTGTGAGTCTTTATTTGTAAAATTGAACAATTAAGATTTTGTTAAAAACCAACACTTTATGCCCAATGTGGTGCTGTTTAGGATTCCTTGTGGAAGAATTTCCCACTGATACCTTTTAACAGTTTGAGCATTATTATAAGTAGGCACTGTGAAGGCAAAATTTTTTATCCTGTTCTTGTAAAGATATAGTAAAAAAAATCAGTCTTTTAAATCAGTCAATATAATAGATCATCCCATAGGTAATAAAGAAGGCAAGGGAATTCATTTCTGAGATTGGAAGAATGTTAATCTGTGTTTTTCCATTGCTGCAACAAATCACATCCCCATAAATTCATGGCTATATCAGCTACACATGGCTTTAATTTTCCTCTTTGTTCTTTTGGTCCTATACACTTGACCCATCTTGCACTTTGTTTTACCTGAATAAAGTTCCAATGCACAGAAGTTGAAAATTTGCCTCCTGAAGAGGCCAATAATCTGGATGCCGAGATTTTGGTGAAATTATTGTTACGCTTGCTCCAGTGTCTACTAACACTGCAATTTCAATGTCATTTATTTGTATTTTTAACTCTGGTTTATAATCATTTATAACAAATTGCCAAAGTACTGGTTTTCTTGTCTCTCCTGAATTTTTGTTTCATCTATTGGAGCTGTTCTGTCTTTAGTTACATCCAGAGCAGTGTTATTTTAACAATAGGTATTAAGTTCTTTAATTGCTCTGTGGAGGAGTTTCTCCTATTCAACAGGAAATTATTAAATCAAATTTGATATTGGGGCCTCTATGAAACCCCTTAGGACATTTTCCAATGGCAAAGGATTACCTTTACTGTCCCTTGTTGATCAACATTCATTAGTCTCATGTTGGCCTTCCCACACTTTCTGCCTACTCCAAAATGCTGGGGTCTTCTGTTTGGATTTTCTCTAGAAAAAACATTATTTTTCTAGGAATGCCTTGCCTACAATCCCCTTTCAAATGGCCTTGTTTATCACAGTTAATACATCTGATATTTTTACTTTTTTAACTTTTAGAAATTACTTCTCTTATCAGAGTAGCATCATAAATATGGGATCCAATATCAGTGATATTTTTGAACTACTCATTTATTGGTGCTGCTCTTACCTTAAAAGGCCAAATCATCCCTTTCATCCTTTTGCATTCTGAATTACTGTTTTCAAAAGCCAAAGATTCAATTAATATTTGTCTGACTTCTAAGTCTGATACTATTCTATTTACAGTAGAAGTCAAACTCTTGTAAAAAAAAATCAATGAAGGCTTCTTTTGGGCCTTGTATAATTTTAGTAAATGACTCAGACCTCTTTCCTGATCCTTCAACTTTGTCCCAAACATTTAAAGCTGCTAAATGGCATAGCACCAAGATGGGATCATCAAAATCAAGCTGCCTTTGTAACTCAGCATATTGACCTTCTCCTAGAAACTGATCTTAGGAAGAATTACTGCCTCTAGCCCTATTTCTTTGTTCTATGGCCCTAACTCTTTCCACCGTGTTTGCCCTTCTAACTGAGGACCCACTTCCAATATTGCTGTTGCCAAATATTTCCAGTCTTAAGGGATAATTCTCTTATGAGTTGTCCATGAATTTAACATCTGCTTAACATAAGGCGACACATACCATATGAAACAACCCCTTCTTTAAATCTCCTAAAATCTACCATTTCTACAGGATTCCACTTAACTTCTACATAACTGTAGGGGTGCCTATTGTCTGCTGGTTGTTCTTGTATGCTAATTGCATAAATTAAGGTTGGTTTTTTAACACCCCTGGACCACTGTTCTTCAGTTTCATCATGAAGTGGCATAGTGAGTTCTTGTCTAAATTCCTCTGTCTTTGTCTGAGTATTTTTGTTATTTCCATTTATAAGTCTTCCTAAAGGTTGTATTTTATCAGTCCATTTTTCATATTTGACACAAAAGTCACTATGTCTATTAAGGATAAAATAGGAATACCAGACTGATAGAAACTCTAATCAGTATTATGCTAATCTAAGTTAAGCCATTTATCTTTCCATTTTCAAGCTATCTAAAGTAGCATTATACAGCATTATACAGCATTCTAATGTCCTGTTATATGATATTTCCCATCCTTAATGTGGGAAAGATTTTTCCTTTTAATATTACTTAGCTCTTTTCTTGAGAACTTCTCAGGTGTCTTACCAAATCTGATGGCTTCTCAGTTTGTTCTCATTTGGCATGATTTCTCTGTCCCTGTGGTTGGGACACATGATGGAGGGCCCAATTTTGTTTTTTAGCAAAATCTCAATCATTTTATCTTATCAGTGAGGATTTCTGGGACATCCATCAAGGAGGAAGGTCATCTGGGTGCTTTTTCTGCCTCTCTGAGCTAGCAGGCTTTCACCCTAGCATCTGGCTCCTGAGTACTTATTGGTAAAGTCAAAGGTTGAGATTTTGTTATAAACAACAGCTAAGTATTTTGTTGGCTAGGTTCAGCCTCCTTGGCTAGAGGACACTAGGTTCAGCACTCTTTTAACTTCTGGTTACAGCCTTGACTCTAGTCCCCACTTGCAGGTCACACCTTTGGATGACCCTTCAGGGTCTGCTGTGAATGTTGGTCTTGTCCCTGGGTTGTTTGTAGCAATGATGGATGCTCTGCATGGGGACCTGCATCTATGTTGCTCTGTGGATTCTACCTCTGATCAGATTTATACCCCATTGAATACTGTGCTGTTTAGATTCAAAGTTCCTTCCCCACAATCTACAGCCACCTTACTGGCCAGATTTGCTTTTCATTTTTATAGAGGATTCAGTAACAAACTACCTCTTCTGATAGCTTCTGCTGCCTTGAGTTCTTCTTAGAGTTTTCAGCAGACTCTGTGTATGTGTTGTCTGCTGTCTTGGCTCAACCTCCTAAAAATACAAATACATGAGTCACAGTGAATCTGACCCCTACTTATGTCCATAAGTAAATATGTGAACTGCTACAAAACCAGACTTTTCTTTTTATAAAAAAAAATCGATTTTTTCAGTGGAAAAAGAAAGAAAGAAAAGAGACTAGTTTTTTGTAGTCACGGAAAGGATAGTGCATATACTAAAATCGTTTTTGTTGGGACTGAGAATTTTGTTTTCAGGGACCTGAAATCTAAACATGTTCTTGTCAACCCAGACTTGGTATGTAATTTAACCTCTGCCCTCATTTATTCCATTCTGTATTGTTCTCTTGGAAGTGATTCCTCCAATTATCACCCAACAAGACAGAACTCATAATAAATGTCCTTTTAAAAATCTGTTCTTATTTTTAATGATATGTTTGAATGAGCTTTAAAATCTAAAGCTGTTATCATCATAATGATCTATCCATGTTAATCATTTGGATTTTTAGATGGAGTTTAGATTTCACCTGGCTAAAATCCAATGAATGTTCTTGTTGGGAACATAATCATTCTAACATAAATATTCACTTCTTTACATGGGTTCATAAAAACTCTCGAGTTTCTCTAGGAAAGAATTTACTGAAAGAAGCCATGTATGGAATGAATCATTCCTCAGATGTAACTCCACAGCTGCAAGATCTCCAGGCCTAACCTGGAAAAACATATGGAAAAATCCTGAGGAAAAAAAAAGGGGTGGGAGGAAGCCTAGAAAAGGAATCTAAATAGTCTAGCTCCAGGGAAGATACTTCAAAGAACAAATCTATCCAGAGAAATGTCTGAAATTACTTTATGTTGGATTTTTTTTATATAATTCTAGAGGTGTTAAAACAGAGCTCAATAATAAGCTAGTAGCTTTGGAGGTTGAGTGTGTAAACTACTGTATGTTTTAAGATTGTCAAAAATGATTGAGAATTTATTGCTATACAGAAATATTAAAAAGCCTTATAAAAACAAAACAAAACAAAAAGTTTAATAACTGAATTAAATTTGAAGGCAGATCCAGCAAGAACAGATTTGTATGCATTTTTTTTAATTGTTTTGCTGTCGCCCTTAGTTCTAGAGGTTGATCCCAGGGCCTCATTCACGCCCCTCAAGTGCCTGTGTCCTCAACCATCTTTGCATTGTTTTCATTATAGACAGTGTTTCACTGAGTTGCCCCCATCAGCTGCAAACTCACTCTGTGGTCCAAGAAGAGCTTGACGCTGCCTTCCTGGTGCCTCAGCCTACTTCATATCTGGGATTACAGGCTACATTCTGCTATTTTAAAAGAGTTATACCCCTCAGCTTTTCCTTAATAAACTAACTTGAAAAAAAAACACTAGGAAGAAAAGGACAAAAAAGATATTTTATACATCCTTTGGACAAACTACCATGCGGTACTGAGTTTTTGCTTCATGTTGTCAACACAGAATTAATTAAACTTATGGTTTCCTTACTACTTCATTTTTGGATTTTGTATTTACTTGTATCAATAAAGTTGGCAGTGATGATTGATCATGCCATATTCATGGACTTTGTTGATTCTCAAAGTTCTTCTAATGTGTTAGTCACCTTGATTTGGTTATAAAGATTATAAAGGAGTTTGGCAGACAACACACCAACAGCAATTGAACTATACATAAAAATATCTCTGAATCTGGAAAGCAGTCTCAATGGGTAAAATGATTATTATAAGAATAATGACCCGAACATGAGTTCAGGTCTTCAGCACCCATGTAAAATCCAAAATGGCCCCACACATCTGTAACCCCAGTGGTGGGGGAGTGGGGACAGATGGATCCTATGGATTCACTGACTATCCCAATTTCATAAAAGAGATTCTGCCTTAAAAATAAATTTAAAAATGATAGAGGACTTCTGACACATTTGCACACTTGTATATACCATGCACACACATACAGCACAACATGCACACACACTTCAAATCAAATCAAGGCAAAAATCACAACCTATAGTACCTAATCTATTGTCTATAGTTACCAATGCATCTAAGTCAGACATCAGAATAGCAGTCACTATCTGTAGTTACAAATACAGTACCATGGGCAAAAGTGGCCGGGCTACTATAGCTGAAAGTATCCCCGTTTTTGTCCACAAATCCAACTTGCAAACAACTGGAGGAAGCCCCAGTCAACCATGGAGAAGCCCAAGCTTCAAATGCATTCACTGTCAGATTCTCAGGGTCAACACCAGCTGGGCACAGGAGACCCAAGCCTGTCCCTTCTTTTAGTGATAAAACTTTCTCCTGTATCTTTTTGCATCTCAGCTCAAGTCAAACAGCAAGTGATAATAGCTGTTCCTTGATGCAGTGTGGTTGGAATACACTTCCCTGATTGCTCCCATTTACTTCCATGTACAATGTGTCCTAATTTCTCCTTTGACTAGATCTCGCATCGTTCTCTTTTAGTGACAGGACCTTGATTCTTCCCATCTAGAAGGCTCTCTTCTATGCTTACTTAAATGTGGGTCCTCTTTGGATTTCAGCTCCCCAGACCCTGCCACAGGGGTCAGATAAACCTAATACGGTCAAATCCTTCTAACACTGTTTCTGCTTTGAAGATATTAAAACTGTTTGAATATAATTTCTAATCAATTTTTGTGAGAAGGTTCTCAGTGATAGGGACTGTGCATATTTTCACTCCAGTTTGCAAAATCAAATTCTAGTGCTCAAGAAGTGATTATCTGCTGACTTGATAAAGGAGATTGATTCCTTGAGCTACTACTGGGCAGGGGTGTACCACTTAATTGCAGCATCCAGGAATGATCAGTCCAGGCAGAATCATCAGCTCAAGGCCCTTTCCTTCCTGCTTCATCACCTCCCCAAACCTTTTCTTACCTAAAGCAAACTCCTAGCTAACTTTAAGTCATTAGTATAAGCAGTCTCTTCTTGAGTAGCTTTGGTGTCTCAATGCCATGGAGTGAGTCCTCTGTAGCCATATATTTTGTTATAATTGTTTATTAACATCTTCTCACTGTGACTTTCAAAATAAAAACCTGGTTATTTTCTTCATCTTGCACCAAGGAGGCATCAAGCACTTATTTGTTGAGCTGCAACAACCAATTATCCATCACATACAGACATGGTATCAGGTCCAACAGATTGTACCTGTAGTTTAGTTGTCACCTTCACCTTATAGATTAAATAGTATTTTCTTCCTTTTCTGGATGAGAATGATAGTTCTAAAGTAGGTAAAGAAAGTTGCTGTTAATTACAAGTTAAGTAAATAGCAAGGCAGCTTTTGAATCTAAACATGTCATACTCTACATTCTACTATCAAAATCCTATGCTTAATTGAACATGGACTCCATTTAAATGCTGTTCGTGGCTAGCCTTATCTATTCATCTCTCTACTGTACCATATATCAATCTTCTAAACATTTTATTTTATGATCCATAGACCCATATTTAAGGAAAATATACAAATTTATAAACTGATTAAATAAACTGGAGAGATATGTTATTCTTCAGGTTTACCCTAAGACATCGCTCAAAATAGGATTCTTTAAAAAGTTGTACCCTTTCTTAAGGTGTGAAATATCATTCCTTAAATTATTCAAGAAATTATTTTTTAACTTTTATACCAAACTATATTTTTAAAGATTAACTTTGCTATCAGTTTATTTTATGTATGTGTGTTAATGTGAGTATAGGCCACGCATGTGCAGGTGCCCATGGATGCTGGAATAGTACACTAGATTCCCCCAGAGCTGGACTTATAGGCACTTGTGGGCTACTTGATGTGGGTTCTGGGAGTAGAACCTAGGTCTTCTGCAGGAGTAGGAAGTATTATTAATCACTGAGCCACACCACATCTCCAGAGCCACCAAACTACATTCTAATCCTTGATTTTTATATGCTGTATTTAAAATTAGATCTTATTCTTTAACATTTTTATACACATACACAATGTATCTTGATCATATCTGCCCTCCAACTTTCTCCTTCTTATCTCTTGGATCTCCCCAGCACTTGCCCAAGCTTTCTACTTTCATGTCTTGCTTTATAAAATAACTCCCTTAATCCTATCAGCTTCTGACATGAGTATGAACAACATACCAGCTGCTGTACCTCTGAAGAAAAAACGACTCCTCCTCACCTCACAGCCATCAACAGCCAATAGCACCTTTCCTGGGGGTGTGACTCTTGGGAGCCCCGCCTATATCACTACTGGAATTTCAGCTATCTTAATCTTGTGTAGGGCTGGTATGGGTAGTAATAGCTGCAATGAGTTCATTAACGCAATGTTCATGCCATAACCAGAAGACAGCATTTTGCCACCCTCTTTCTTATCCTTTGGCTTGTAGGTTCTTTCTGTCTTTTCTTCATTGATATACCCCAAGCTTTGTAGGTAGTAATATAGATGTTTCATTTAAGGCTAAGCATTGAACAGTCAGTTATTCTCAGAATGTTGGCCAATTGTGAGTCTTTGTATCAACTACAAAATAAAGCTTATTTGACCAAGTTGAAAGCAGCATTAGTCTATCAAAAGAAACATGAATACTTATAAAGCAGTTTTGGTGGCATGCCTGTTTAGCAATATCACCCTCACTAGTGCCCATGACTCCCTGGGCATAGGCTTTCCATTAGGTTTACAATACCACGTGGGGACTTTCCCTTGCGGGGCCTCATATCACATCAGCAAAAAGCTGTTTGTTTGTATAACGGTCGTGCTACTATTTTGCCCACAGACACAACTTGATTAGAAGCTCAGTATTGTAACTTGCAGGGTCTACAACTGGGTAGGTGAACTGATGACTTTTCACACCTAGCACCCTGCACTGCATCTTTTGTATTACGAAAGCTAGCCAGCACCTTCCTCTGTGGGGTATTCCAGGTTAGTGCCGGCTTCATTTCTCTATGCATTGCCTTTCTCAGAGTACATTGTCTCTTCATCAACAGGGTCTTACCAAACAGTTAGAGTGGGCAATCAAATGAAAATTGCTAGTGTGCATTCTTTTGGGCTCTCTGGGACCTTCCTGATCATGGGCACTTATCCTATACTGAGCATTGAAATTTTCATTTAACAATCCATGTCTTCTGGAGGAACCATTGTCTACCCATGCAGGGGACCTTCATTAAACACTTTCCCTTTTTAAAAAGAAATTATGTTTTTAGATTAGCTCACAAATTAGTGTATTTCCTTAAGGCTTTTTTTTTATACATCTTTAGCTTTGGCTAACCCACTTTGAACCCCTCCACTCATTCATTCCTTTGCTCTCCTTCTTATTTAATCCTTTCTCACTCAATATTCCACAGTCAGGATGCCCAAGGTGTATCCACGGCTGAAATAGTGGCATGGCTGTTATGGGGATAAACACTTGGTTTCAGATTGGATATGAGGCTTGCAGGAGAAAAATTAGTGTTACATGTTTCTATGACCCCCAAATTCTTTTATTTCTTCTTTTTTTTTTAGTGGAGAAACTGATAGTCAGTAAATCATCCTCAGATTTATTTGCTCAACTTATACATATAAGTGGGTTTCCAGAATGTTCCCTGGTAAATTAAGGCCTAAAGGTAATTTAACATCATAGAACATCAAAGCTCATGAAGGTAGTGAAATAAAGCCAAAATGTTTGAACTATTCTCTTCACATTAATTGAAAATATAAAATACCTGTGAAATATAATCTGGAGTTTATATATTGATTTTTATGTCAACACATAACTAAATGCTATAATTTACTGCTAGGAGCTATTTATTAAACACACCACGAGGTTAAAATAACAGGTGGAAATCTTTGTCCTTTCATTTGAAGTGAAACATCAGAGTATTTTCTGGTTTTTAGAGGAAACAACAGGCACTTGGCAGGGTACACAGGCTAACATGTAACCAGGTATTTTTTCAGCAAACAGATCCAAATACAATCAGCAAAGATGCAAGAAAAAAAACATGAGCTCTTTCCTCATTAAAAATATGTATTTCTTTGAAGTGGGGGTGGGCAGGTCAGTTGGTAAAGACTTTAACATATATGAAGCTCTGGGTTCAATGCCTAGTATTGATAGGTGGTAAGTTTAGAAAGAGCAATCTTGAAGGTCATAGAGAGTAGATGGAGAATGGATAGACCCTTGAAGGTCATAGAGACTAGATGGAGAATAGACAGACCCCTTCATAATTAGTTTCCAGCCTACTTCCTATGTCCTCAGCAAGGCACTAGTTTTAAAAGAGAGAAAACCATCATAACTGCCTCTCCTTGGAATTTATAATGGCACATGAAAAGGAGGGAGGTAAAGGAGTCAGATTATTGCTAAAGTTCCTGGTAACACATGACTATAGCACAGATAATAAAAACCCAGAGACAGATATCGGGGTACAACTTGAAGGTCAGAAAAGCAAAGCAGTCAGTCACTGGCTCTTATATCTTCCTTAGTCTGAAATGGCTATTGTGCCCCCTAAGAATCCTCAGAATGAGATTGTGTCTGAGAGCTGTCTCCTCCCATTTTATATTGCTCTCTAGTGCTGGGATTAAAGGTGTGCACCACTACTGCACGGTTTCTAGTGTGGCTACTGTAATTAAGTGTGTGTGTGTGTGTGTGTGTCACTACTGCGGTATGTAAGGCTGACCAATAGGAACTGTTTTATTCTCTGTTCTTCAGGCAAGCTTTATTTATTAAAATACAAATGAAATATCACTACATTTTCCATTTTTGTCTAAAAAGTTTTAAAAGGCTGTAACTACTATAAGAAAGCTATATACATAAGTACAATGACTATATATTATATACAGGCCAAAAATATATCAACAATGTCTAGCCCATTTGCATTTGACAAATTCAGAGTAAATATTTCATACCTATCCTATCTTGGTGAGTTCAAAGTCTTGTACCTAATTTACTTTCTATCATAACTTTCTTTCTGCATCTGGTAAACAAGGAAAACTATAACTATCTAGTCTTCAACTCCCCCAGAGACCCAAGAAAGAAATAACATTACCTGAGTAAGCAGGAGTGCAAGTAAGTGACTTTCAAAAAAATACAAGAAATGACAGAGACAGCTGTCACCAAAAGTTCCTCTACAATATTGGGACACCCATCTTCAGCCTACAGTCCTAGCATATCCAACCCATCTGTGTGTGAAACAGGATATTCTGAAGGGCTGTCCTCCTTGTTTTGACAGTGCTTGGTAGTCACTTTCTTCTTTGTCCTGCTTGTCCAATTAGGACAGCATAGTGTTAGCAGTCAAGGAAAGGGTATTTGCTTGCCCTGTGGCTTACTTTTGCTAAAAAGGGAGTAAACTCCATGTGGAATTCATCAATGTCCATTTTTTTCTCTGAAGTAGATTGGTGTGGCCAGGAGTAGACATGTTTCATTATCATAAAAATAAGAACCTAGGTTATTAATATATCTTAAATGTCATATTCTACAGATCTCTGGCGTGTTTGAAGATGACCTGTCTATCTAAAATATATCTTTGTTTGACCTTGAAAATGTACATAATGTTACTACAAGTTTGATTAATTTAGGTGATTAACGACTAACCCACATTTCCTTATTATCCAAAATAGTTAGTAATAGTAATTTTCAAAAACTAGAAATTTGTTTTTCATTGTTAAATGAGTTGTATAGGTACAATACCTTGAGCAAGAGTAGAAATGTATGTACAGTATGTTCTAACAAAATTAATCTCACTATACAAAATTTGTATAAAATATACAAATGTCCAATCCAATATAAAAGATTTAAAACTAGTAGTTGTTTTTAAAAGTATATTCAGTAATTCATCTTTTTATCTTATCATATTTATATCCTCCATTTTTTCTTTTTAGAGTAAATATCACATATATATCCGTTTTACATACAAAACAAGAATCTTGAATATAATTTCCCTTGTTTAGCTTTTTTCTGACCATATTACCAATAACAACATATAAGTAACCCTCTAAACTATGACAAATTTCCATAATCTATTGAATGATCAGAAACCATTCACCCCACCTCTTGGGAATATGGGAGTTTTATTCTTAAATTTACTTTCTACTGTATCTTTAGGGGATCTTGAAAAGAAAATTTTTGGTTAATTGTCAAGTCCTAATAGAGGTAGTTTTATCATTTGTTGTCCAATCTCTGCATAACGGGAAAGTGTAGAGCTTGTCTCAAGTCTTGGCTAAAGTAGTTTGTTAGGCTGGATCATCTCAGCTAGTCACGTCAAAATTGTCCTGAGCAGTTTGTAGTCCAAAGTTAATCTTTAAGTGGTGCTATCAACTGAAAGAATCATATGAACCAGGTGAAATTGTTGTGGGGGCACCATCTTCTTCCTGGAGACGTTAGAGATAACTGTAGGAAAATTTATTGTTCACTTTGTGTAACTTAAATATTATTCGTATCAGTCCAGTTGTTGTTGTTCCATACAATGTGAGGAAGTGTCGAATTAGCTGTATTTATAAGTCAAATTTTCTCACTTTTGGGATAGCTGTTGTTAGTCTCTCCCAAAAGATTAATGTAAGTTCTTTGACAGGATTCACTTTTTTCCCATAATTTGATAATTTCAACTTTAGTAAAAAAAAAAAATGCTATAATTTCTGCTGGGTCTACTCCTAATAACCGATGAAGTCCCAATTTTCCTTTTATAATTAACACATAACATTTCCACATAAAGCTTTTAATTTTTAACTCATTTTATGTGGTAAAAGAATCGATTCTAATATAATATCTTCCCTTTGCATTGAAATTCCTATAGGGGAGTATTTGAAGGGTAATAGGACCAGAATGCAGTTAAGATTTGGATCCACATGATCCACATGCACCTGTTATAATTTCTCTGTAATCAAAGTCATTCTCTCTTAGCTTCGGTTGACAATTCCCTGGGACTATTTCAATCCTTGTCACTATCTAAGTTTTTTTTTTTTCAGTGAATCAGCACATCAGCTTTTATCACAATAGTGGGCTGTATCTGGGAAATGTCTCATAGCAATCTTTGGAAGTCATTAAGAGTCTGCAATCAATCTCTCCTAATTTGCACCTCTTGTGGTCTAATTTTCTTTAACACTATTTTATAGCCTAAATAATTGATAGAATCTCCTCTTTGTATTTTTCAGGAGCAATTTGTAATCCCCCAAAAGGCAAAATTTTCTTTTTTTCTTCAAACATTCTTTCTAAAATATCTACATTTGAATCAAACGGCAAAATGGCATTTATGTAATTGTAAACTATAGAATCAAGGATTTGCTTATGCATCATTTCCAATGACTGACTTATAAAATATTGGCATAGAGTGGGGCTATTTAACATTCCCTGGGTAGAACCTTCCAATGATATCTTTTAGCAGGCTGAGAATTATCATAAGAAGGTTCTGTAAAGACAAATTTTTCTCTGTCTTTTTCTTTAAAGATATAGTGAAGACATAGACTTTTAAATCAATTACTGTAAGAGCCCATCTTTTAGACAATATAGAAGGCAAAGGAATGTGAAACTGTGGAGAGTTCATTTGGCTAAATTACCTTATTAACATGTCTTAAATTTGCTACCGCTCTCCGTTTTCCAGATTTCTTTTTTAACAATAAACACAGGAAAAACCCAAGGGCTGGTTGAGTCTTCAAAACACAGAGCATCTAGATGCACCTGTACCAGCTGTTCTAAAGTCTGCAGTTTCTCTGTTATTAAAGTCCATTGCTTAACCCATACTGGTTTGTCTGTCAACAATTTTTAAGGGATGGCTGTCAGTGCCTTTGAAACAGAAGCAGGTGCTGTACCCTGTTCTTGTACAACCTGAATGTTTGGTGACTGATTTTTATAAAACCTTCTAATATTTTCCCCAAAAACATACATTGATATATGGTTTCTTTCTAAGATTGGGGGATGTTAGCTTGAGTTTTAATCATGCCCCCATAAATACATAGATATGTTAGATACATATGGTTTTAATATTCCTTCCTCTGTGTCCTTCTAGCCCTATACATTTGACCCATCTAATGCTCTACTTTACCTCAGATAACGTTCTGGTCCATAGAAACTGAACATTTACATCCTGAAAAGGCCAATTTGGATACCAAAATTATTGTTTCATCCACACCCGTGTTTACCATACCTTCAATGACAATGTCATTCATTCATATAATTTTTGTCTTTTATAAAACTTTTCCAAAATGTTTGCTTTATGGTTTCTCTTGATTTTTTTCCCTCCTATAGCTGTTTTATTACCCACAGTAGTATGGTTTCTTATAATAGGCATTAGGTTCTTTAATTGCTCTGGGAAGGATTTTCCTCTATGGTGGCAAAAAACTACTAAGCCAGATTTGGCATAAGGGCTGTGTTTGGCATGGGGGCCTGTGAGAGGCCTCTCATGGAGTTTTCTGATGGCACAGAATTACCAAGAATATTCCTCATTGACCTACATTCATTAGTCCAATGCCTGCCTTTGCCACACATTCTGCATATTCCAAAAGGGCAGGTGTTCTGAATGGATTATTTTTAGAAAAAAAACATTGTTTCTAGGAAAGGGCATTCCCTTTTACAATCCCTTTTAAGGTAACCTTCTTTGCCACAATCAAAACACTTGGCATTTCAATTTTTCTTGAAACCTCTGGAAATAACCTCTTCTATCCATGTCGTTATGTTTATGAGATTCTATATTAAATGTATTTCAGATCAATTCCTCTAAAGGTTCTTACCTTGTCTTTAATGGCCTAATTATCCTTTTGCATAAGAATTGGCATTCTCAGAAGCCAGAGATTCAATTATTATTTGTCTAGCTTCTGAATTTGGTATCATTCTATTTACTGCTGAAGTCAATCATTGTAAGAAATCCATAAAGTCTTCCTTTGGGCCATGCAGAACTTTGGTAAATGACTCAATTTTCTTTCCCGTTTCTCCAATTCTGTTCCAAGCATTCAAAGCTGTGTATGGCATAATTCCAGGGTGTGATCATCATATGCAGCCTGCCTTTCTATAGTAGCATAGTCTCCTTCTTTAAAAATTTGATATTAGGAGATTTCCTTACCTATAGCTTTACTCCATTGTTCAATAACATTAGCATATTCTCTGAACCAGATACACCATTGTAGTCGTAGACTAGTCTCTAAAGCACTATTAACCAAATCTTTCCAGTCATTAGGGATAATATCATTACAAATAGATCATGAGTTTAACATTTGCATCACAGAAGGTGAATGCATGCTACATGAGACTATTGCTTCCTTAAATTTCTTAAATCTAACAATGGCTCAGGAGTCCAGTTAGCTGTAACAGAGCTTCTGTTATTTGGCAATTTCTGTAAGACTACTAGATAGATTAAGGTTGTTTGTCTGAAAACCTTAGATTGTTCTTCTCTATTCTTATAATGCAATGCTAAAACTGGCTCCCCATTAAATTCTTCTGTATGGGTTTGAATTTCTCTGTGACCTGTTTTATTAGATTTTTCTATGGCCTATAACTTAGTACTCAGATTAATCAACTTTTTTAGTAATAAAACAAAAATGAGAATGCTGACAGTGTTTATAATTGACATTACAAAAATTGCATCTAAATTAGATACCCTCTCATTTAATCATTCCATTTTCAAGCTGTCTATCATATCATCTTACAGAGACCCAAATCGCTCCATTGTGATGGTTTTTCCAATTTTTTTTTTTTTTTTTTGGTTTTTTTGAGACAGGGTTTCTCTGTGGCTTTGGAGCCTGTCCTGGAACTAGCTCTTGTAGATCAGGCTGGTCTCGAACTCCCAGAGATCCGCCTGCCTCTGCCTCCCAAGTGCTGGGATTAAAGGCGTGTGCCACCACCGCCCGGCCGGTTTTTCCAATTTTTAACATGGGGAAATCCTGTCTTTAACTAATTCCTTCCTTTAAGAATCCCCAATTGTCTTATTAATTTACAAACAATGCTGATGAAAATGTAAGGCTAACTGCTGCTCCATAAGGACAGTAAAAGCCTGGCTGGATTTCAAGGCAACTGCCAAGTTAGCAGTAGTCTGAAAAGGGCATTCCGGGAGAGCCTCCAATCCACCATGGAGAGAGAAAGAGAGTGGGGGGGGGGAAGAAGAAGGAGGAGGAGAAGAGGAAGTCTAGCCAAGTGGGGCTGGAGCCCTATGTGTAGCCCTGGCCTGTGTTGGTGGTTAAAAGCCTCAGGCAAATGACTTTTTCATGAATTCATGTTCCAAATGTTGGGTTCCAAACTTAGCATGATTAATAAAAACCCAGAGACAGATATTGAGGTTCAACCTGAAGTTCAGAAGAGCAAAACAGACAGTCATTCGATCTTATCTCTACCTTAATCCAAAATGGCTATCCTGCCTCCAGGTATTCTCAGAATGAGACTGTGTGTGAGAACAGTCTTCTTCCATCTTATATTCCTCTCTAGGGCTGGGGTTAAAAGGCCTGGACCACTATTACCCAGTTTCTATGGCAAACTAGTGTGGCTACTGGAATTAAAAGTGTGTGTTACCACTGCCTGGTCTGTAAGGCTAACCAGTGGGGCTCTTTTACTCTCTGATCTTCAGGAAGCCTTATTTATTAAAATACAAATGAAATATTACTACACATGACTGTTGTGAAAATTATTTGGGGGGAGGGACTTTCATTGTAATCTACTCTGCTATATAATTTTTTTTTGTCAAAAAATGTGACCTGATGGCCACTAGAATGGATCAGTAAGTAAAGACTTTTTTTGTCAACCCTGGAAATCTGAGTTAGATTCTAGAAATCACATAATAAAAGAGAGAACTTACTCTTGCAAGTTGTCCTCTGACTTCCATTTAAGTTCTATGGCACATGCACGCATGCGTGCACGCACACACACAAATATATAGATGATAGATAGATAGATAGATAGATAGATAGATAGATAGATAGATAGATAGATAGATGATAGATAGATAGATGATAGATAGATAATTGATAGATAGATAGATACATACATACATATATGCATGCATGCATACATACATACATACATAGCCAGATAGATACCAGAAATGGGTTCTGAGCTTTATCTCTAACCCTGGGTGGAAACACTGGTTTCTTTCAAAGAAGGAAGACATCCTAGTGTCTGTTCCCATAAGAATTAGTCAAAATGTACCTGTAAATCACCTGAACAAATCTCTGACCATCAGGACAGCTATCTGTGCTAGAAAATTAAAGAATACTATAAAATCTACTTCAGCATGGAGCTTTGCACTGTGGTCTCTCTGTCCTTTTCCAATGTCACTCCACAACAGTGTTCTCTTCATGGGGACCCATGGCCATTGTTTTCTTTTATCCCTTAGGGGTGCCTTGTTTTATAATAAGCTCTGTGTGTCTTATACATTATAAATATTGTATCATTGTAAGTATTATAAACTGTATGTCTCCTCTGAATTCTTTTGGCAAAGGACACAATAACTGAGCAGAAGGAGGGAGGGTGAAGTGAGACTCTGGTAATATATTTCACGGACTTCTCTGTGATGAATGTAGGGTTTTCATCCTTCTTTTAAGATCCTGGAATACTAAAATACACTCCTTCACTTCATCTTAATTACTCAGTTTCTTTGCATAAAGCAATGTTCTTATATCTAGCTTCATTTATGTAATTTCTTAACATCTGGTAGAGGCTATAAAGAGATAGTTTACATAAGCCTTAAAGAAAAAAGAAAATAGACCAGGAATGATCTAGACTGCATTCACCAGCCAATGTCAGACAAAGTCAGCACTGCCACAAACACCCCTTTTCTTGCTTTCTTCTCATTTTCCATCTGTTGTGAAATAAAAGCTAGAGCCAAATCTGTATGTGTGTAATATGTAGTACTTGGTGCACACCATAATGTCCAATGGTTAGGAACAATGACATCCTGGAAGCCAGTGATTCTCAGCCTTCCAAATGCTATGAACCTTTAATGCAGTTCCTCATATTGTGGTGACCCCGAAATATAAAAGTATTTTCCTTGCTACTTCATAACTGTAATTTTGCTACTGTTATGAATTATAATGTAAATGTCTTATATGCAGGATGGTCTCATGCAACTCCTGTGAAAGGGTCATTTAAACCCCTTAAGGGGTCATGACCCACTGGTTGAGAACTGCTGCTCTATGCTTTATTTTCTACTTTCATAATAGTACTTGTAAGTAAGACATGATAATCACTGGGCAGGCCTGCCCTGCATTCATATTTATTATTTTCTTTGTTGGGTGGGAAGTAGAGTGATACAAGGAAGCTATGAGAAACTCCTACATCAAAGGTCTCAGTTGAGAACCTACTAATGCAGAAAGTACAATGTTAGGTAGACAAGATGGCTCAGAAGGTAGAAAGGTTTGTTGTTCAAGCTTAGACACCTGGGTTGGATCCCTGGAGTCGATGTATAGGTAGATGGAGAAAATTGATTTCACAGAATTGTCCTCTGACATCAGCACATGCCCCTACACACACACACACACACACACACACACACACACACACACACACACACTGAGAGAGAGAGGAAGAGAGAGAGACACACACACATATGCATGCACACACACATAAAATAAGATAAAAGTGTTAAGAAAAAAAGAAAAAAGATCAGGGAATGATAAAGTTGAGAAAACGGGTTAACTATGTCATTGTTAAAATTTCCAAAGGGATTATATAATTAAGTATCATATAAGAAGACTGTCAATCATATATTAAGGAATTTGATGATCTTCTGAAGAGGGGATAAGAACAACTAGATACACCCCATGTTTATCTAGAAGGCTGTTCCTTGACTTTAATAAGTCTTATGTATTACAGAATGTTTATGTCAGAAAAGATGATACTTTCAGGAAATTTTTATCTGTGTTCTCAGGTTATTGATACTAAAAATGCAAAATGTTATTTCATCTAATTGCAAACATTTCAAAGTTATGAATTTGCCTTTCTCTATAAAGAACACACCATAGAAAACATATATTTTTAATTTAGGAAGGTATGGTGTCTCAGCATCCATACATGTCCTGCTGATAGCACAAAGAATTCATATATGTATGTGGCTGTGGACACACTGACCCACAAATCTGACACAAGCAGTTTGCTGCCCCATGCTGTCCAACATTAATCAATGTATCATCACTACTTCACTGGGAAATACATGTAAAGCTGGGAGCTGGATCGAACATAAGTTTCCATCCTATGATTCTACATACCCAGAACACCCCATATAAAACAGTCATGTGAGCTTTGCCATTACAGAATCTAATGAAATTAATTGGATGTGCTATCTATGGAGCCTCTTCCCCCAAAGCCTTGACAGTATTTGGGTGAAGCAGACATGAGTTTGCATGTCCACCTTACTTATTGATGTCTCTTGGAGTCACTCCCAGACTTAACTCTAAGGTCCAGAAGTAAACTCAAGGTTTTCAAGGACAGTTTTAGACCACATGGAGCCCACTCACAGGACTGCCCACACAGAAGGTTGTTTGTTATCAGGTTATGTACACCATTCCTCTTGTCATCTGCCATTGTCTTCTCCATACAGTCACCAATAAAACAGCATATCATCCACAATAATCTAAGGAAGATAAGCAAAAACCCAACAAATTAAGGACCATTAAGACATATCTCTGGGTTATCTTACATTTGCTGTTACTTGTTCAGGGCCAATATTATGCAGAACACTTAGGTTTTATATATTCAAGATAATGTACACTTTTGATTTCAGCCAGTGGGAAGAGCTGCAAAGAAATCAACTGTCTCATGTCCCATCAGTTGATACAGCTTCCCAATAGTCTTTATCTTTTTTCTTAAATAGAAAATTGCTAAGTAATGTCTCTTAGAGCAAAATTAATTTTGAAGAATTGTAGCCTTCAGGGTAAAGGTCAGTCTATCATGGATTTGGCCTTTGATGCGGTAGGCTGTCTCGGGAGTCCACATAATCATGGTCTTTAGCACAAAGCAGATGCTGATGTATATTGTCTGTAGAAATATACCACGTGGGGCTGGAGAAGAGGAGGGAAGATGGGGGAGGGAAGGACAGGAAGACTGAAGGTTTGGAGCAGTTACCTTGCCATCTAGAAATTAGAAGTCAGAGGGCAGAGGGACCATCTGGCTTCAGTAAGGAATGCACAGGAAACTAGAACAGTAATATTATTTTGGATATATCTATGCTTTAATTTGCTCATGAAATTCAATAACTTTGTTCAGGTATAGCACACCCTTTTGAATAAGCAGGCACAGCTAGGGTGGGCATACATGTTTTGTTTTGTATTATTTGCTTGTTTGTTTGTTTTGTGATGTGGCAGCTGTATTTGTAATCATTAAGAATGAGTTCAGAAGGTGGCCCCATCTGCAACAAAAGGTGACGTCCCTGTCAGATGAGGCCACTGGGCTCATGTTTCAGTGATGATGGATAGGATGGAACTTCAACGTCTTTTGTCAGTTCAGTTTCCACATTCAAACAATCATGGTTCCTGATTGAACACTGGGAGACACAATCTCAGCTTCTGCAAGAAACAAAGTCTACCATAGAAGAAATCAGTGTGTAAACCTGTGTCGTGTTTTCCAAGAGAGAAACCTTGAAAGTTAAGTATGGGTCAATGTCTAGGATATTTCTCCCTGGAACTTTTCCTTCTGCTGTTTAAAAGTGATGAGCTTCATCTCAACCATGAAGGCGTAGATACAGCCCAAGAACTGACTGTCTTCCAGGTCATTTATAAAGAGGTCTCCTGGAAAGCTGTGAGATCTGAGAAATGCTGGAGCAGCATAATGTCTTTGGATGTGAGCATTTTACATTCGGCACCGAAGGGCAACATGGCTAAGGTGGAAGGGAACAGTAGGAGCCAAGAATCATGGTACCAGGGCTCTCACTAGGTTCCTGACTTTTGTCATTGCTGTTTCCGTTGCTGTTCTTGTGCTTTTTGCTTGTGCCCAAGACACAGGTAAACATTCAGCTACATGGTCTGGCTCATCGGATCAGATCTGTGATTAACATACAGAAGAAGTTCGTGGCTTGTCTCTTGTCAAGGTCAATGTTAAGGTCAGTGGTAATGTTCTTTCTTGTGATTTGCTCTCCTTAATTTATTCTGGAAATAAGAACATAGCACTAATTATTTAAACCATGCAGTCTGGTATTGATCATGTTTAAAGTAGGACTGAGTCACTTATGTTTTCCTAGAATACAGACATACTTCATAGATTGAAGAAGAAAATTTAAGTTTGAACTTCTAATGTGTTTTACACAAAATTCATGGTTTGTACAAAATCATCATCTCTCTTAATCTTACAGCATGCACATGTGTGTGTATGTGTATACAGCATATATAATATAACCTTGTTCATATAACAAACAAGACAATCACATTAAAAATGACAACACCAGTTGACATCCCAAAGTGGATGGAGAAATCTCATAAGGCCCCATGAAGAGCTATAGGTTTCTAGGAGAGAGAGAATCATTCTTCTACATGGACTAGACCCCCTCCCAATAGGCTATCCAAACCCATGCTGTCATTATTCCTCATGAGTGTTAGGTAAATGCTCTACCACTGAGCTAGCTACAGTTGAGGATAACTTCTTAGAAGTTATGATGGATCATATTTAATACCAAAGCCAGATGGCTGTGCTATGGATGATAGGAGGGAAGCACCCCAGGGTGGGTTCTTTAAGAAATTATCATAATGCAATATCAAGTTGGTGGAATGCTGGCCTAGCATGAAAGAGACTCAGATTGAATCCCCAGCACTGCATAAAGCTGGTCTGGTGGTTCACACTTCTAATCTCAGCAAGAGAAGTGACAGCAGAAGAATCAAAAGATCAAGGTCATCCTTGTCTCCATGGGACCCTGTTTAAAACACCAAAAAAAAAAAAATGTCATAGGAAGATGTGTCTGACAAGAAGAGAAACTGGTTTGGGGATAACCTGGGTACTGGATAAAATGACATAATTTTGAATCAAAAGCAAAATCGGAGCCAGATTCTGAGTTTTTAATGAGATTCACAGGTTATTTATAGTCACATTAAAGTATGAAATGACTGACCTGCAAAATTGATAGTGCTGACGGATATTAATAAGAACTATTATCAGATAGTGACAGAATAATTAAACAAGAGACGCCAACAAGAGATGGATCTACTCAGAGATTCAGGCCAAGGAGGAGCTCCCTCTCCTACGCCCAGCTGACCAGGTCTGCTCACTATCTCAGGTAGCTTTGTGTGACACCTGTGGGATCCAGCCCTCTCTTCCCTGAGTGGAATTCAGTGCGTTGATCAAAATGAATAAATGTTCATCTTGTATCTTACTCCTGCTCTCTCTGCACAGAACCCATGTTAAGTTCTTTCCTTAAAATCTAGGGGGAAGAAATCAGAACACCTGTCATATAGACCGTGTCGCTTCCAGTAGCTTTCTGGCCACTGTCCCCAATAATGGAGTAGACATGGAGATGAAGGTGAAGAGGTGATCATAACATTCAACCTGAGAAAACAAGCCTGGAGATCTGAGGGTAAGCGTGAATGTAGCCTGAGTCCCTTGACTCTTCTTTAGATACTTCCAGACACGATGTCACAGAGTGTGACAAAGGAAGGTCACTTCCTTTGACTCTTGGCGCAGGTCACATCTTGTTCTCCAAACTAGAGGAAGTAGCTGAAGTGACAGAAGTCCTGGGATGTGTTTCTGTGGTGATGAATCATCTGGTCGCCCACTGAGTTGAGAGTAGACGTTAGTAGCTGCACAGCTGCCTCTTTAAGGATGCTCTTAAGTTGACAGAGAGAAAAGTGCACTGGGATTTTTACGAGCAGTAGTTTCACGAACATAACACGATTGCAGAGCTTCCTGTGTGCCTGTGTTAGCCCTGGGTGAGGCTGGATCGAACAGAGCTTTTCTGTTAGCTGAATGGCGGAGCATGCAGTTCCAAAGCTGGAAGCTCTTGGTTCCCTCTCAGCAGCAATGTCTAAACAGAATTAATCAGCTGCCTCTCACAGTAAGTCACACTAATGAGCTGCACAATAAGGGCCATGTGTGGAGTAACGTGACTCCAGTCTAAGTACTCTGTGCCTGTGAGCTCTTTGATAGATCGTCATAGCCTTCTATAGAATTAAATCATTTTTAGTGGACTGAAAGGAAGATATTGTAGGTTATTTTTTTTTAACCAGGAATCAATAAGCAACTTACGTTTTCTGCTATCAAGAATAGCATCTTTCACGTGACTGGAAGTGTGTACCCTGTGCCAGTACTGGGACCTGAAATATTCCCTTTGCTATAGCTATCAGGACATGGCTTTTCTCTCCCAAGGGAAATTACTCCAGTTTGTTCTAAATTTTATCAATTTTCTGGAATTAGATAAGTAGAATCAATTTGATCTACATGTTGATGAAAAGGAAGGGTTAATTTTTAAAAGGCCATAGTTTCTTCTTGTATAAAATTTTAGCTATTTTTTTTATTTTTGACATTGATCTTTATGCTTTAGTATTTGACTATGTCTTATTCCAATCATCAGTGATCATTAAAAATTATTTTTATTAAAGTGGTTTTTTTGTTTGTTTGTTTCCCTGAGCTAATGGGAGCTCACGAACTCCAGCTGGACAGAGAAGGAAACAGCATAGGGTCAAACTAGTCCCTCTGAATGTGGGTGACAGTTGTATGGCTGGGGCAGACTGTGGGGCTACTGGCAGTGGCACCACAATTTATTTCTACTGCTTGTACTGGCTTTTTTGGAACCCATTCTCCTTGAATGGATACCTTACTCAGTCTAGATATAGTAGGGAAGGCCTTAGACAGTCCCCAAAGCATTGTGCCTTATCCTCTCTAAGGAGTGGATGGGGGCATGGGGTGGGGGTGGGGGTTGAGGGAATGGGAGGAGTGGAGGAAGTAGGAACTGGGATTAGTATGTAAAATGAAGAAAGATAGTTTGCTTTCTTTTTTCAGAAAAAAAAATTGTCTTTGAAAAATTCTATAGATTACAGAAATTTAAGAATAATATTTGTATATATATCTGTGCACATTCTTGTGTGAGCATATTTATGTATAAGGAAGTATCATATATTTGTATATGTTGAGTGTGTTTCCCAATTGCTTTCCATATGACTTTTGCAGGTAGGAACCGTACAATTTAGTTACAGTGTGTGACCAGCAAGCCTTGGAACCTGCTATTTCTAGTTCCCAGTGCTGGGGTTAAGGAAAGGGTGTTAGAGATCCAAACCAGAATAATTATTCTAAAACAGCAGATATTTTACCAACTAATAGTCTTCATTTTAGTTAATTTTTGTTTGTACCAAAATATTTGCTGTTAAAATAAAATGAACAAAATAAATAGTAATATAAAAATTTTCCATGTGTGAGTGTTTTGTGTGGACATGCACCATATGTGTGAGAGTACAGAAGAGGTTGTCAGACCCCCTGCAACTGGAGTTACAAATGGTTGTTAGTCACCCTGTGGGTGCTGGGAACAGAACTCGGGCACTCTTCAAGAGCAACAAGTGTTCTTAACCACTGAGCCATCTCTCCAGCCCCTTGGATACTACCCTTTTAGAAATGATTTTAGAGCATAGCTGGAAAAGAGAAAATATTCTTTGGTTCTCCCTCAACTGAGAATGTGTAAGGCAAAGAGCCATGAAGCAGATGAAAGAGAGGAAGAAAGTCAGCAGCTCATATAGAGACGCCAGGAAGGAACAGAAATGATAACACTGGTTAAAAGTTGTGGAGCCAGCAGAAGCCATGCTTTCTTCTCTAACTACCGCATTCATACAGATGTTGCATCTCCTGAGTTTGTGTGGATCCTATCTTCTCTTTCTTTTGAAGCTGTGTCTTTCTCATTACAGCGTGAGTTGACACATTCCTCACTTCTCCCGAGAGCATGCATGTCCTCTGAATTCCTATCTTCCTCGTCGCTCTCGTGTGGTTTTGAGTCTGATGTGTTGCAGCTTTGTCTTTAAAGAGATTGTCCCTTCCCGGGTTTTCTAGGTCATCTTAAAGGGTTTAAGAGTTTTGCTTCAATTCTGAGGTATGCATCATAGAAAACTTTGTATTTCCTTAAAGAAAAGCACTTTAGAATGGTACTTCTTCCAAGGGTGTATTCCTGTATAAATTTCCTAAGATCTTTAAGCATGTTTATTATTGGACATACTACTTTACTGCTTGCATCAGAAGTGTGGATCACAGAAAAAAACAACTTGCATGTTAACTGATATTTTCTGGAATGTTTTTAGATGAAGAAAAGGTATCGCAAACCTAGTAGGGGAAAGCAAGGCATTTGGTTGCTCATATTGTAATCACTAGAGGCATAACTGGTGCATGAAGCCTGCTGTCTTTAGAAAAAGGGGATGGCACATACTTGGCATTTGCTGTGTGGTAATACTGACTGAAAAGAGAAGAAATTAATAGCGATAGTTGCCTCAAAGCCTTGTGTGGTGGCTCATGCTCTTAACTCCAGTGTGTGAGAGCCTCAAGCAGAAGAATTGCCATAATTCTAGGCCAACCTAGACTACATAGTGCTCTCCAGAACAGCTTGAGCTACAAAGCAAGACCCTGTCTCAAAGGAAGGTTGGTTAGGGGAGCAGAGAAGCACACATCTTAATTAAGGGAGCCATCTTAGGGTTGGCAAGAGACTTGGATCTAGAGGGGCTCCCAGGTGCCCAGGGCGATGTCCCCAGTTAGTTCCTGGGGCAGCTGAGGATAGGGAACCTGAAATGACCCTATCCTATAGCCATACTGATGATTATCTTGCATATCACCATAGAAACTTCATCTGGCGATGGATGGAGATAGAGACAGAGACCCACACTGGAGCACTGGACTGAGCTCCCAATGTCCCAATGAGGAGCAGAATGAGGGAGAATATGAGCAAAGAAGTCAGGACCACAAGGGGTGTGCCCACCTGTGGAGACAGTGGGGCTGATTCTTTGGGAGCTCACCAAGGCCAGCTGGACTGTGACTGAAAAAGCATGGGATAAAACTGGACTCTCTGAATTTGGCGGAGAATGAGGGCTGCTGAGAAGCCAAGGACCATGGCATGGGGTTTTGATCCTACTTTATGTTCTGGCTTTGTGGGAGCCTACCCAGTTTGGATGTTCACCTTCCTAGACCAGGATTGAGGGGGGAGGACTTTGGACTTTCCACAGGGCAGGGAACCCTGACTGCTCTTCAAGCTGGAGAGGGAGGGGGAGGAGTGGGGGGGAGGGGAGGAGGGGGAGGAGTGGGAGGGAAATGGGAGGCCGGGAGGAGGCAGAAAATTCTTTTTTTCTAATTAAAAAAAAAAGAAAAAAGAAAAAAAAAGAAAAAACAAACAAACAAAAAAAAAACAAGCAAACAAAAACAAAAAAACCAGTGAAGCAAAAACAAGCAGCCCTTACTTTGTGGATCAATGCTAAGATGGTGGATTTTAAGAACTACAATCTTGAGTCCAGGTGAAGGCACGGGGTTGTATTGCATACTTAACGTCTTTGTGTTTGAAACATATTGTTTAATTAAGGCTACTATTGCTGTGATGAAACACCTGAGCAAAAGCAACTTGGTGGTGGAGGGCATCCATTTCTCTCACAATTCCATATAACATGTCATCACACAAAGCAGTGAGGGCAGGAATTCATGCAGGTCGGGAATCTGGAGGCAGGAGCTGATGCAGAGGCCATAGAGCAGTGTTGCTTGCTAGCTCACGCTTACTGGCTTGCTCCTTACGGCTTGCTCAACCTGCTTTCTTGTAGAACCCAGGACCACGAGTCCACAGATGGCACTACCCACCATGGTCTGGGCCCTCCCGCATCCATCAGTAATGAAGAAAATCATCCCCTACAGGCTTGCCTACACCCTGATCTTCTGGAGGAGTTGTCTTGATTCAGGTTCCCTCCTCTCAAATGACTTTAGCTTGTGTCAGGTTGACATAAAACTAGTCAATGCACATTAAAAAACCTAAGGATTGATACAAAAAATCACAACACAAAGGAGAAAGGCTGTTCTGCAAAGAACATGTCAGCCTGGTCACACAAAATGAGAACCAACAAACAGGCCCTTAGGCTGAGTTCAAGTATTAGTGGAGGAGCTTGCCTTTGCTCTTTCATTGTTCACTCTTCAACATGACTCCTGTTCAAGGCTATCTTTGGTGCTGTGAGGAAACATTTTAAAGCAACACAGGGGAGTAAGGAGTTTTACATGTTTTATGCCTCTGAGTCATAGTCTTCCATGGAAAGAAGCCAGGGCAAAAGCTAGCCACAGAAACCACAGAGGATGCTGCGTTCTGGCTTGCTCATAGCCTGAGGTCTAGCTAGCTTTCCTATATAGCCCAGCATGATCTGCCTAGGGAATGGTAATGCCCACAGTGGGTTAGACCCTCATCTGCCCAATCTGACATGGGTAGTATCTTCATCAAGACTCCCTTCAAAGATGACTCTAAGCTGCTTCAAGTTCAAAATTAAAATGAGGACAGCTCCCAATTTGATGGTGTAGATGTTGGATCTCAGAATGAGACGCCAGGTTGCTTAGGCTCAGAAGCAAGTGTCACAGGATTGGAAGAGCAGGGAGATTAAGACTCTGTCCTTCAAGAAGGGACAAAGAAAAAGCTCTTTTATGTCTTTGTTTTGCTACAGGAAGATTCATCATATTGCCTAGCAAGTCTATACAGCTTGCATTCGGGTGATACCAGATGAAACCAACTCATTGGAAATTATTGAGATGCTGTTTGGAATCCTATGTGAGAGGCCATGATGAGCCCAAGTTACCAGGCACTAACATGATCGAAGAAGGCACAAAGCAGAAAGTAAGTGGTCTGAATTGATCAGAGCAGCCTAAGGTGATCATAACGATGATCAATGAGACTTTAACTTCCTTTGAGGAGACTAAGGGGAGGTGAGCGCAAGGGGGAGGGAGGATGGAAGCATTTGTTTTCCTTCGTTTCCTTCTAATGCTTTAGGAAAGGTGTACCCAAACCTGGCCGTGTGCTTTTCACTGAAAGTTTTACCTTAGGAATAATTTTTGAACCGTCTCGGGTTTGACACCTTCTCTTTCTAATAGATGTGTGCTTACTCATGGAGTTGTGCAGCCACACTCTCCCAGAACAGCAGCCTAATCATCCTCAAGCTCAAAAGAATAGCAATCACATATATGCACTCTCATATCTTCAGGGAGTATTACTGGCTCTTGATGAAAGGCAATCAGTCACGATAAACCTTGAAATATGTTTGCGGAAGACAGTAGAGGTCAAATGGCGGAGCCATTTGGGAAACGCATCCAAAGAATGAAGTCTTGTCTTGACCTTTCATTTCCTGCCTGGGGTTTTTGAAGTAGGAGTTAACCCGGACTTGAAACAGCTCCAGACACGGAGCCAGCCCCAGTTGTTTTTGGCCTGATGATCTGAACCCTCGTCTCCCAACCAGTGATGGCTCCCACACACAACTGGGTGTCTTTGATGACTCTCTTCCCTCAGAGAGACAGGCCTCCAGACCCTTGTGCATTTTCTGCCCTGCACGGCAAGCTTCTAGAAGATGAGCTAGATTTCAAATGAAAATGCCCCTCCTTCTGGAGAGCCTTTGAAAGCAGAACCTTCTGTTCGGTTTTGCCATGAAACTGCGCTAATGAACAGGCTGCCATTAAAGGAGAATAAGAGAGCTCTTCTCCCGGGTGGCAGGAGACAGAAGAGCTTGCTGGAAGCACCTGGGGAAAGCAGCAAAGCTGGTTTCCATTTTTTATTGAGGGCACGAGAAGAAAAAAAATGTTTTGTTTGTAAAAAACCATGGAATTTGGTAAAATAGCCTTAACATGAAGACTATAAGCTACTTCTGTGCCTCTCTGCTGAGAGCCGAGGTCAGGGTGGGACACGACGCTGATTTGAAAAGAATCCCAAAGCTCTACCCACTCCCTTTGTTAATTTTTGCCACAAACATTAGTCTCTAAAACGTCTAATTACCTCCTGCTTGGAAGAGACTGAGCCTCCGAAAGCAAACATGATCCTTATAGAGAACTCATGTTCTTTAAATTAGTCTAAATCAGGGTCGGAGTGATTACCTCCCAGAGAACTAACTTACTCCCTTTTAAAATCAACTTTATTGTTCATTTGCTGTTACTAAAGAGTGAATTTTTAATACAAGAGAAGTCAATAAACATGAAGCTCAGATATTGAAGTTGTATTTCTAGTGTGCACACCAGGAGATCCATCTTGTATCAGTCTGGTGTGTATAAACGAGATACATTTTTAAAAATATACTTAATTTTTTGTTGTTATGGTCATGCTTATTCTCTAGAGCTTGTCTTTTTGTGTGCATTCTTTATCCTACTTAATATCAGACATGAAAAAATATTTGTATAAGTGAAGGCATCGCCAAGATATATATCCGATGTAGTCAAGTAATCTGTGTTCACCTAGTAGCGCCACAAATCCTACACTTTTATCTCTTTGACTATTGAGACTGAATATTTAAAGGACTCTTCTCTCAAATGGAATACTAAATTGAAGAGGGCAGGTGGTTGCCCAGTTTTATGGATTAACAAATGGGTATGTGGGTACTACTATTTAGGTTTTCTATGCATAGTGATTTTCTAATCATCTGAGATACTTATACTGGTTTACCTATTGAGGAGGTAGAGCCTTGAGGTCAAAAGTCATGTCTTAGAAAACTCCATGTAATGCCAAATAGATAAACGTTACATAGATGGAGAATAAAAGGAACCACACTCAACCTGTGGCCTACCCTACCCCTTAATCCTTTTAGTTTATGTGAATCTAAAATAATATGTATCACTGCTTGGCAAGATAACGTATGTGAATGGCTTCAGGCAGTTACAGTGGTGTGGATGTATTTGTTTATTCCTGGCATGGTGAGTGTCAGTCAGAATGGGCAAAGCTTTGAAGAAGAGAAGCCTGTGGGCAGTAGGTGAAGGACAGTTGCCCTCCCAAGCGTTTGCGTTTCTGGGTCAGGCCTTTGAGAGCATGGTTGTTGATGCTGCTGATGTTCATGATGCTTTTCCTGTTTCGTCTCGAGCTACCGTTTTTGTCACAATACTGTCATCAGGGGTTGCCACCCGGCTTCCACAAACATGAAGTGGTCAGGCTCTCTACTCCGCTCTAACCTGCAAGGCCTGTGTTGCTCGTTGAGTGTGTTCCCAGCTATTCCTTTCTTCTTTAGTATCACTCACGTCTTAGTCCAAGCTCCAGCTATTCCACACAGAGATGGGAGAAAGTCCCAGGCACAGAAATAGATAAATGTCCTATGCATAAATACTAGCTTGATTATTTCAATGTCAGTTCTAGAATGTACAATTACAATGTTAGTTAGTAGCCACCTACTAACTAACTGTTAGTTAGCTGGCGGTGTGTGAAAGCTGTCGGCTAGATGTCTAAATTCAGTATGCGGTAGAATTTATCCCTCATTCTCTTAATAACCTGAACCCAACATCCCTGTATATTTTAGAGGATGCAGAAGTAAATGTTTTATACTGTTCATGGTTAGCAGGCTGACAGTCTAATAAAGATGCAGGCAGCTTCCTAATGAGAAATCTAGAACATCTGACTAGAACAGGGTGAGTTCTACAGGCTCTGGGAACTGAGCAGCCTGCACTACTGGGGCTATGTCATCAGACATTTCCTGATAGAGAAGATGGCTGTGGTCGTTTAAATGTAATTGGCCTGCAGAATCTCATAGAGAGTGGCACTATTAGGAGGTGTGGCTTTGTTAAAGTGGGTACAGCTTTGTTGGAGGAAGTGTGTCACTGTGGGGGTGGGATTTGAGGTTTCCTATACTCAGGATATCACCCAGGGTCTTAGTTGACTTCCTGTTGCCTGAAAGATGCAGGACTCACAGCTACTACTCCAGCTCCAAGTCCACTTGCACGCTGCTACTCTCACCACCATGATGACAATGGACTGAACTCTGAAACTGTAAGCGAGTCACCCCAATTAAATATTTTCTTTATAAGAGTTGCCACGGTTGTGGGGTCTCTTCACAGCAACAGAAACCCTAACTAAGACAGTGTCTAAAGAAAAGTGTACATTCGTCAGGAAAACAAGGTTCTTGATAAAAAAGAGGGTGGTCCACCTGGGGCAGAGAGATGGCCAAAAGCCAAGAGGCAGTGTGAATAGAGGAACCACACAGAGCCCAGGACTGTGAAATCCCCATTTACATGTGTCTGCAGAATGGGGAGGGCTTATTTCTTTTACCTGTTCTGAAATCAAACTGAAAATATAGTGGCTTCAAGAGCAAGGAATAGGATGGGTTGGAAAGTGTTAGAAAAATATAAAAAGAAGCTGATTACTGGAGAAGAGGAGAAAAAATACATAGGGGTATGCTTTTGGACTCTGTCAACCTCTATACTGAATTAATAATTGTTTACTCAGTAGCCAACATGTACTAAAC
Organism: Microtus obscurus; assembly: GCA_963919715.1. Lineage (NCBI taxonomy): Eukaryota > Metazoa > Chordata > Mammalia > Rodentia > Cricetidae > Microtus > Microtus obscurus. Next base: position 6,177,818 of record CAWTZC010002364.1, read on the forward strand.
CAGTGAGTTGCGATCCTTTTGGGAGTTGCCCAACCTTATCATGGGGGTCACCTAAGAACATCAGGAAACACAGATATTTACATTACGATTCTTTCAACCAAAGCATCACAGCAAGAGACAACCAAGAGAAAGCAATCGCACAACACAAACACAGGAACAACTGAAAACCAGGGGCCAATACAGAAATGGAACCATTCTATTATTAATTCATGCAAGTTAATCTACATTATTAACCTTATTTATATCTGTCATTTTATGAACCTGAATATCGATATACATGCTTTATTCTATAGCACACAAATGTCACCCACCATTTAGCTCGCCTGGAAAATACAGCATAGCTTCCAGTTTAGCGGAGCAGACAGAATTTAATTGTCAGTTCTCATGAAAATGCAGCTAAATAGCAAGGAAACTGTAATCTGGAGAAGGATGATTAAAACAGGGATCTGCTTTTTTCAGCCCTCAAGAGCCAAATGATGTTTAAATTATGTACATGATATTCAAGTAAAAGCAGAGTTACAAAAATAATTCACAGAAGAATGTGGCCAACTACATTATGATCTTTATTCCTGCATTTTTTTACTCTTGCAGCTGACAATAAGATGCAGATTCCATTCAAAAGTTGACAGGGAACACTGATTGGAGGGACAGGCCAAAAGAAGGCTGCTTTTTTCATGTTTTAATGAGTAAGATTTAATTGCTAATGTTTAATATCAACTATATGTAATAATTGATACTAAAATATAGTTAATAATTAAAATTAATTTACTAGTACATAAGTTCCTATGCATATGAAATATATATTTCATTTGGTTGTGTTTTACTGTGATGTGTGTAGGTGCTGTAGGCTCATATTTAGCACAGCTCTTGAATTGTGTCTTTGCATAGTCTGTATTATTCATTGAAAGAAGCATCGCTCAGAAACTGTGCCCTAGAGGTGAAACTGTTTCAGAAATATCAATAATGTGAGGTTTAATTATTCATCCACTTATTTATTATTTAAGATCTGTATATCACACAACCTTTACCCTTAGCTTGATTGGTTTTAGTAGTAATATAGTCCCACAAAACTACCATTAAATAAGAATACATCATATTTTCCTTCACCTATAAAACTTCTCTTGGTGTCCCTTTCCCATCTGTTTATACGATCATTGCTGCCACAGTCTGATTTTTATCAGCATAGGTTAGATTAACCTGTTCTTGGGTGTAGTATAAATGGAATATTTGTTTATATTATTTTCTCTCTGGCTTGTAAATATTTTGTGATCCATCCCCATGTGGCAAGTAATCATGACTGTATTAATTCTCCTTTTAATCATTGAACTGTATATTACACAGTCTGCTTATCTGTGGCGGACCAGATTTGACAAGCCTTCCACTTACCAGGGTAGGGGCATGAAGGTTAGAAAAATAAGTAAAGAGAACAAAGACACGAGTGAAAATAATAAAACAAAAGCATAGGATAGTATTGGGAGGGAGTTCCAGTGAATACTGAAAGTTCACCTGTATTTAATTTTCCTTACACTTTTACACCCAATACAACAGAGGGAAAAGGCAGAAGACTGGCTTTAACATATACAAAGGACAACTGGAATAGTTACTTACATCAATACTTGAGACACTAAGTAATTCTTGAGAAAAGCCTTCTGCTGTTTAGGCAGTGAACTCATCCTAGATCAAGTATCCTGAAGGCAGCCATTTCCTAGGTCAAACCTCCTAATTCAAAAGAAAGAGCAGAAGTATGCTTGAATTCTCTGACTTTTGGTCAGGGTGGAGAGGATCTATCTGTGTGGGCCATCTTAATGGCCGAAACACAAAACAACCACACCTTAGATCAGGGTGTGCAGCCACACCTGTCAACACCTCTGAACAAGCTCAAACTCTCTGACCTTCAGACATGGTGGAAATAGGCTCACATTTTTGGGCCTCCATAGTTATCTAGTCCCATGTTGGGCAGACTGTTTCCATCTTTTAGTTATTCTTAATGAAAATACTGAGGGCATTCTGGATTGACCCTAGTAAAAACCTCAGTGTGGAATATTGAGTCAGGATAAGTAAATGTTTAACACGAGAGGAAGGTGTTGAACAAGTCAGGCAAGATGCTCTGAATCTCCAGCAGAAGAACACTGCTCTCTGTTTTCAGCTGTCTCCATCAGCTTCTGCTGCTGGTGCTACTGGAAACTACAGTAGTGGAGTGACTCGGGTGGCAGATACCGACTTTTCATACTTCTAGAGCTCACCAGTACAAGATCAGGTTTCCCTGAAGGTGGAGTCTTTGGTTCGGTTCTCCACCTAGCTCGTGGATGGCTGTCCTCTTATGTAGTGAAGAGAGAGAAAGAACAAATTCTGGTCTCTTCTTTTCCTTCTAAGGGCACTAATCCCAGCATGGGGAACTCACCATCATGGCCTACCTGGTCTAATTATCTCTCTATGGACTCCCATCCAAACACTGTGCCATGGGACCTTAAGCACCTCCATGTAGGAACGCTGAGCGAGCCACTCAGCAGCCAGCAGTGCAGATGTCAGTGCTTTGGTTAGATGTGACCTTTTGACAGAGGTTTTAAGTTGTGTTTTCCTAATAACAGTGATATTAGCCTCTTAATATGCTTTCTGGCTTTTTAAAAATTCTTTTTAAGGTTCTCATTACTTTTTTAATTTAATTAATTTAGTATGAGGGACATGTTGTAGGCACATGTGGAGGACAAAGGACAGCTTAACTCGTAGGAGGTGATTCTCTCATTCACATGGATTGTGGGGATTAAAATAAGGTCATCAGGCCTGCTAAACCATCTTGCCAGCTCTTCATTGCATTTTAACAGATATATTGGTTTGCATATGTATATATATGGCTGCATGTATGTACACATATCGTCACAGTTCTGCATGGCTCACAGAGGACAGAAGAAGATATAGGATCCTCTGGAACTAGAGGTACAGTCAGTTGTCACCCGCTGGGGTCCTCTGCTAGAGCAGCAAGTGCTCTTGACCTTCAAGCCATCTCCCTAGTCCTTTCCATAATTAATTTTTAAATGGGTTGTTTTGTATCTTATCACTGTTCTGTAGGAATTCCTCACATACTCTCTATAAAATGTTTACCTAGACAAATACTTTAGTAAATATGTCCCTATATCTGTGAGTTAAAAATCCACCTCTTACTCATTTGTGTTTTGATCATGAAAACCAATTGGTTATTTTTCTAGGTGCTATTGTTCTTTCTGTGAGTGTATGTATGTGTATGCCTTACCCTAAGAAGGCATCTGTTTTTGACCAAAGATGCATGCAACGTACCAATGTCTTTTACTTATTTCAAAAGTTTTGACTTTGTGAGTCTGTTATCTACCTCAACACTCTCTGCATGGAGTGAGGTCAGGATTGGGGTTCACTCTTTCCTCCTGTGCCACAAGAACAGCAAATTTACAGCCTTTGCAGAAAAAATTGGTTCTCTATTGAACTGCTGTGGTGTTGGAGATGAAAAATTAGACAGCATGTGTGTGATTTTGTTTCTAGATGCTTCTGTGATGTACTGAGTTACTTTCCTGCCCTTATGATGAAATAAACTGCTTTGGTGTGATAGCTGTCCTTGGCTGTCAACTTGACTACATCTTACATTAATTAAAATGCAAGCACCTGGGAGGGGTTTTCTTAATTGGATCATTCAAGGGGGGAAGACCCACCCTAACTCGGGATCTTTTAAGGCGGGACGACCCACCTTAAATCTGGGCCATACCTTCTGCTAGCAGCTTTCACAGAGGACATAGAAGAAGCAACCTTGCTCTCACTCTGGCAAAGCTATTCCTTTAGTGGCATTAGAGCCTGCTTCTTCAGGATTTGGGCATATACTAAAGACCAGCTAAAACAACCAGCCTTATGGACTGAACAACTACTTGATTCTTGGAATTTCTCTCAGGAGACAGTCATTTTAGGAATAACCAGAGAGTAACCTGTAAGCCACTCTAATAAACCCCCATTCTTTCTCTTAATCTCAATGTCTGTCTGTCTCCATTCTTGCGTATATATGTCTGTCAGTGTGCTCCTTCTACAGAGGACCTTGGCTAGCTTTGATCCTGTACCTCTGTATCAGTCTTAGAATAGGTTTTACCAATTTTACAAAGAACTTGTTAAGATTCCTTTAAATATGTAGATGAATATTTGACACAATGTCCTTCGAGTCCCCTCTGAGTATGGTATTAGTTGTCCATTTTTTCATAGCTACTCCTAGCAGTACAAGGACATTTAGCTTTCTTAGTTTGGGTTATGAATGAGTGTTAAATTTGAATGCTTTCCTTTATCTTTCAGTATCTATCGTAATGACCACATCTTATTTCTTTAATCTGGTTATGTGATGTATCACACAGGCCCATTGCCCACCATTCCCCAGAACCGGTTAGATCACTATTTAGTCTTCTAAAATGTTGGGTTTTACATGCTTCTCCTTTTGCTTCTGTGTGTTTTGAGGCATGTTTATTGGCAATTTTTTGTTTCCTATAGCCTCCTATTCTGTCTTTTGTACGCACACTGGCCTCATAAAGTGAATTCGAAGTGTTTTCCCTCTCCCGCTTGCTAAAATAAAATGTGCAAGATTGGCATTATGCTTTCTCTAACTATCACAGAGCTCATTCATGAGGCTGCGGAACCTACAAGTTTCTTGTAGAAAGCTTGCATAGTGAATGCGGACTTTTAAAAGTAAAAATAAGTCAATTTGGATGTTTAAATTGGTTTTTGTATCTGTTCTGTTGTATTATAGTTTTTAGCAAGTTTTTGCCTGGATTGCTCAGCTCATTGCCGTGTCATTTTTAATAAGATCGAGCAGTCCTGTTGCCTGTTGGGGGATGGGGCCAGCCCTGCTCTACTTGCTTCAGTCCTAATGTGGGCTTGTGGGTTTTCCTTGATCAGACTTTACATGGGTTTTTGGTTTTCTTAACATTTCTACAAAGGCGAATTTGAGCTTTGTTGGTTTTGTCTGTTTTCCATTTCATCAATGCCCATTATTCCTGTTTCCTTTTTTTGGTCTGTATTTTGAGTTAATTTACTCTCCTCTATTTTTTAGGTCTTGCATTGTTCACAAACTTTAATAAAATGCAAACTTAGGAAGAAATTTTTCTCCACTCACTGGTGAGGTCATGTTGGAAATTCTACCATATCCTTCAGCTCCAAATATGTCCCGATGTCCTCCAAATTTCTTTTGTGACCCAAGGTTATTGAAAAGGGTATTGCTGATTTTTGTAGATATTTTATTACATTGGCTACTAATTAAATCCCACTGAAAAATTCACCCCATATGATTCTACTCCTTCACAATGTATTATGACTTGCTTAATGGATGAGCATATGGACTGTCTTGGAAAATGCTCCCTGTGTACTTGAAGAAATAATCCTATGGTTATTGGATACAGCAATCTTTAAGTGCCAGGCAGGTCACTGGTTTCCTTACTTATTGTTGACTTGTTTTATCAATCATTATTTACCTACATCTCCCTTAACTTTGGTCAATTTTTTATGCAATAATTTTACTTGTTCTTTAGGTGCCAACATGTTTAAATAGGGCAAAATAAGAGTCCTAAACTATCAACTTTCAATAATCACGATAATACTTTTAGTTGTATTGCGTTGATATTAGAAAAACAACACCATCTACCCTTATACTTGTTGCTTGCATTGAATATTTTCCCTAATTTAATTTCATAATGTATATGTCTAAATTTAAAGTGCATTTATTCCAGTTGAATTATAATTTTTATGTAGTATATCATTCTTTTGTTTAGAAAGGTGGTGGAGTCTTCATTTGAGTCTACATATTTGTTACTTCTGTGCAATTTGTTGTGTTGGTTATTTACTTCTGTGTCTCTTTTTCTGATCAGTTAAATGTTTTATCATTCTTTCTCTATTGACTTTCTAGATGTACCTTAGTAGTGTTTTAGAGAACACAGGCTATGTAAGGATGAACATGTGATTTTGAATTCCCAGCACCCAAATATAAAACTGGGCAAAACTGTGCCTGTCTGTCACCCCAGCATGGTGAGGGACAGTATATCATAATACATTTTCTAATAACTCCTCACTTTGTGACCAATGTAAGAAGCTCATAATGGCATTAATCCAGACAACTCCTGCTCTGGCCCTTTGTTGTTTTTGTTAGCTATTTCACACCTACATATATTATAAACATCATAACATTTTTTCTTTAAAGTTTTAATAACTTAAAATTTTATTAATCTGTTTATTTTTTATTTACTTATATGTGTGCATGTGTGTATGGTGTATGTGTACTTATTTCTGTGTGTGTGCATACACACAGATGCTAGAGAAGGATGTCAGGTATCTTTTACCTTATTCCTTTGAGACATGGTCTCTTACTGAATCTAGAGTTAAGCTGACAATCAAGAGGCTCCAGTGACCCCTGGGTCTCTGTTTTCTCATAATTCTTGGGTTTCTGGCAAACATAACTGTACCTGGCTTTCTACATGTGTACTAGCGATTCAAACTCTGGCCCTCATGTTTGCATAGCCTATGCCCTTATTGAAGCCTGAGCCATCTCCCCAGCGTCAAAGATTCCATGATGTTTAAGGCAATGGAATGTGTGCACTCATATCATAAAGACACTGTGGACAGTCTCCCAGGTTTGCTCACACTCACACTCCTTATTGCTTGCCCTCATGTTCACTCTGCTGTCTACTTTTACGTGTCTTCTACTGAAAGTCTCTCCCGAATGTACCTGCTAGAGTCACATTCAGAATACTGGTGACCGAAATGTCTTTTGTTGTGAAGGATTTTGCACATGCTATAGAATTCTATAACAATTCTGTTCATTACTTTTAGGGTTTTATTTCATCATTCTCTGAAATCACTGCTTAATGAAACAGCAACCCTTTGAAAAATCATTATTTCCTTAAAGGTAAAGGACCTTTATGTTGATGTCATTGTTAGCAGTTCATGGAATGGCAAGTGGGATTTTTTCTTTGTATTTAGACTGCTTGGGATTGAATTGAGATGGACGGTTCTCTAGGTTGATGTGTTTTGTCTGTTGGAAACCTAAAGCTTTTGTTTTCTAAGATTTTTTTCCCCTCTGGTTTCTGGATGTGGGATGTTAAGATTAGTTAGCAGCACCCCAGAGAACTAGGAAGAGTTTCCACGTTACCCTCTAAAAAAAAAAAAAAAGAAACTTTAAAATTTAAATTGGATATCTCACACTGGCCTCTTTTCAAGATTTGGATAAGTGTGCCCCATGGAGTCTTCAGTTCAGTACTACATGGTTTTCAGTGCTAGCGAGTCTTTTTATAGTGGTTTGAATAAGAATGCTCCCCATAGGTTCATATATTTGAATGCTTAGTTACCAGGGAGTGGAACTGTTTGGGAGGATTAGAAGGGTTAGGAGGCGTGATCTTGTTGAAGAAAATGTGTCACTGTGGGTAGGATTTGAGGTTTCAAAAACCCAGGCCCAGTTTCTCTCTCCTCTCTCATTGCTACCTGAGGATAAGAATGTGACACCCAGCTACTCTTTAGTGCTACACCTGCCTGCCTGCCTGATGTCATGCTCTCTACCATGACAATAAAGGACTAACTTCTGAAACTACAATCAATCACTAATTAAATGCTTTCTTTTAGAAGAGTTGCCTTGGTCATTGTGCCTCTTCATAGTAATAAAACACTGAGTAAGACTCTGTTTCTCTGGTTTTTAGAGATTCCCTTTCCTGCTGAAACTCTCAATTTTTCCACTTGTTCTCATACTTTTCACCAGTTCCTTGCCATATGTTCCATTCAGTCATACTAAATATGCCACTTGTTAATTTTGACATCTGGGCCACCAGTGGTTCAACATCTGGGTCACCCGTGGTTCAACATCTGGGTCATCTGTAGTTCAACATCTAGGTCATCTGTGGTTCAACATCTGGGTCATCCCTGATTTGTTTCCCTTTGTCATTTTTTCCACTGAATCATAGTTTCTTCTTGTCTCATAAATTTTCTTTGTGTCAAAAATTATTTTTGCATGTAAAAAGCTACTGAAGACTGCTAAAATGTCCAGTTTCCTACTTGGGCTCATAGTTTCGGGCAGTTCCTTTCCATATGTTCCATTCAGTCATACTAAATATGACACTTGTTACTTTTGACATCTGGGCCACCAGCGGTTCAACATGTGTGTCACATCATATCTCTATGAAATACTATCCTATCCTCTGCCAGGTAGTTATAGAGTAGGGAGAAGACAAGTTAGAACATCCAATCATTAGTTCCACAGCACTTTTTTTTTGAATGGATTTAGTTACATGCAGTTTATTTGTTAATTCCTGGTTCGAAGGGTGAGGTCTGCAGGTCATGAGACCTGTTCTCCAGGAAGACTATGGAACCTGTTATGGACACTGTGGATAGCTGTGATCATCCTGAGCATGGTGGCCTTTTCCTGCGTGACCTTGTCTTTCTTAGGGCTTTACTGCTGTGATGAAACACCATGACCATGGCAACTCTTATAAAGGAAAATATTTAATTGATGCTGGCTTACAGTTCAGAGGTTTAGTCCATTATCATCTTGGCAGGAAGCATGGCGGCACGCAGACAGGCATGGTGCTGGAAAGGCAGCTGAGAATTCTACATCTGGATCAGTATGTAGCAGAAAGAGTGACACTGGGCCTGGATTCAACATTTCAAGCCTCAAAGCCTAACCACAATGACATACTTCCTCCAACAAAGTCATCCCTACTCCAACAATGTCATACTTACCTCCTAATGGGGCTACTCTCTGCAAGTCTATGGGGGGGGGGCATCTACATTCAAACCACCACACACACCCTCCTTTTTAGCACCTATGTTTTGTAACTTGAAATCTGTCTTTATACACATCTGACCTTGCCATGTTTCACCCAATGGCCTCGGTGATGACAGTGTGTTGTGTGACTTCATAAGAAGACATGAAAAAAATCTATTTACTCCAGATAAGTCACTGACAACAAACCAATTGGAAAAGAAAAAGATTCTGTTAAAATATGGTGATCAGGTGGGTTTATTGGTATTATTTACAGGCAACAGGTAAGTGTGATGGTTGTAAAACAGTGCCCCCCCCAAAGGAAGTGGCACCATTAGGAGGTGTGTCTTTGTTGAGGTAGGTGTGGCCATTTTGGAGGAAGTGTGACACTGTGGGAGTGGGCTTTGCGGTCTCTTATGCTCAAGCTACGCTCAGTGTAGCACTCAGTTGTTTCTGTTGCCTGCAGAACAGGATGTAGAACTCTCAGCTCCTTCTTCAGCAACAAATCTGCCTTCATACCACCACCATGTCATACCGTAATGATAATGGACTAAAACTCTGAACTGTAAGCCAGCACCAATGAAATATTTTCCTTCATAAAAGTTGCTATGATCAGGGTGTCTCATCACAGCAATAGAAACCCTAACTAAGATAGTAAGGGGTTGTCTACAAAAACATGAATAACTCAAAATTCGATTCATTAGCAAAAACCCACCACCCAAACATGGATGAAACCTCATGCTCTCTGAAACCCCCTTCATGACATAGAGGTAGTTAGACAAACTGGAAGAATCCCCTCTTCCCAGCCATCCTTGCTGCTTACAAAACCTTGGGCAGGGCCTTTGTGGATATGTAGTTTTATGAGCTCCAAGACTTGAGAGCTGACTATTTCCCAAGTCTTAATGAATTTTCTTCCATTGTGGAAAGTTTCTATCAGAAAAAAAAAAAACCTGAAGGTACCATCTGTTACAGCTCTATCCTCCCTTATGGTGGTCCCTGCCATGTATTCAGTGTGAAGGTATCTTCAGGTACCTCTGAGGGTATGCGTCTTAGTTTTCTTGTCAAGAAAATTAATAAAAGCTTTATGTAATTAGGGTATTTCTCTATGTTCTGCTTCCCTGATTTTAACCTGCAAAAACTTGAAGCTGTTTTCTCAGCCCACTTATGCCACATCAATTTTTTTTTTGTTCAACCATCATGCATTGTATGAAGGCACCATGGCTATGGAACAACAAATTGATAGAGGGTGCAGATCTATATAGATCTACATAGTATCTGCTGCTCTTTTGCACAATGGTCATCATATATATATAGATACATATATGTAATATATATACATTTTTATACAATCATATATATACAATCATATGCATATGTATATTCACACACACAACACACATATATAGGGTACCTTCTTGCCTCCTCTCCTCTCCCCTCTATTTTTTTTACAAAGATCCATTGTTTTTCTCAACTCTCTGATTAATATCCTAAAAGTGAATGCTCACTGAACCCATCAAACTAGACCACTCTGTGGGTAGAAAGACAGTTTACTGGGGATGCAGACTGCTTGCTATCTCTCCAAGGTGTCGACAACAGAACCTGACAGGAAAAGCCTTACCAGTTTTGGGGGGCAGGTAGTGATCAGAAGAGGAGTGTGGGCCAGAACAGCCTGGGAATTAGCTTGGGGACTTTGATCTCCTGCAGACTGTTTGGGTTAGTTAGAAACCTTTTGCATGAAGTAGTTGACCATTGAAGGCAGATAATGGATATAGTGGCTTTCCTAACAAAACCCTGCTCATGAGATTCCTGGGGAGTACTGAGTTTAGATTTCTGTTTATTTGACAGCAATATTTCTTTTTGTACCAGGTCAGAGATCCTGAACAGGCTGGCCCAGGCCATCATGTAGAAATTGCCAGTGGCACTGCCATTTTGAGGACCTGCTTTGGGACTAACATTTGGTCAGGTAACTATCTAGCTTCTCATTTTCATAAAACAGGATGAAGTTGTTTATGATTTTCCATGTTACCACGTGAAGTGAAAATTAGTCGCCTGAATTGAAAGATGGTCCCTGAGAAACAGCTTCAAGTAGAGCTGGAAACCTAAGGCAATTTCTGGAAAGATTTCTGTTGTTTATGCGAAGTTGTATGCTGTTTCTGAAACATTGATGAGTAAACCACTGATCAAAATTCCTCCATTGCAAACTATCACATATAATGTTGACTTGAGTCCCAGAAGTCTGTAACTACACGAAATTTTGGGAAAGTCCCAACATTAAAAACTTTGTGACTACTCGGCCTTAAAGACTGGCAGTTAACACATCTATGAGGCCAACTCTCAGGGATTAGAAGCCTTCTTCCTCCATCAACAACTTTCTAAGTACGGGGACTGAAATAGTACTGCCTACCACTCACGCTAGTGCAGCAGGATATGGAGGGGAGCCAAGCCAGTGGATTATGGACCAGTTTAGTTAAGGAGATCTGAAAATCAAATCTACGATCTCTTGGTTCTGTCTTCTTCCTCTCTAAGGTGGAAGAAAGAGTAATGCCTGTCTTATATGATTAAGGCTTATATAAAGACACCAGTATATGCTTGAAACTGACGTTAATTGAAGATAATTATTGATTTGTTCAGGTTAGAAGTGCTGGATACAAGAGTTGGGATTTATCTCAAACTTATTCTATCTTTTAAAATTAAAAATGTTTATTTTATTTATGTGTACGCATATGTGTTAATTTGTCTGCATGCCACATGCTTATAGATATCTGTGGAGCCTGGAATGGGGCATCTGTAACCGACATAAGATGAGCATCCGGTGCGTTCCGGAAACTAAGCTGCAGGTACTTGTAACCACTGACCCATCTTTCCAGCCCCCTCATTCTTACTCCTTATTCTTGACATTTTACACTAGTTTTAAGGATGAATAAATGGAACCACAGAGGATTCTAGCAGAAGATGTATTCCAAGGCCAGAAGTCACCCTTAGTGCTTGCAGTCCCTATGGTTTAATGACCTCAGTCTCTGACAAGTAAAAAGAAATGAGATGTTTAGTTAGAGAAGCGATTGAAAATTAGCCACTTTCTAGATACTAACCCTCTCTCAGATCTGAAGCTGATGAAGACATTTTCCCATCCTGTAGGCTGCCTCTTCATTTGAATGATGGTGTCGTTTCCTTTATAGAAGACTTTTAGCTTTGTGAATTCTCGCTTATCAATTGTTGATCTCATTTTCTGTGCTCCTGGGGTCCTACTCAGAGAGCCTTTTCCTGTGTCTTTGAGTTGAACCATACATAGCTGGAGGCCGTTGACAGCTGCTGGGAGAGAGACATGAAATGTTTTTTAAGGATGTGGTGCCTGGTAGGTTAACCATGCTCTAGTGTGGGGGTCTATTTCCAGGAGTATATAGACGGCACAAATTAGACATTTAAAACAAATAAGGAAAGGAGGATCAAGACCTGAAAGTAGAGGGTGAGTGGAGAGGTAGGGAGAGGAAGGAGTGGGGAATCAAATATGATCAGGATTTATCATGTGAAATTCTCAAAGAATTAATAAAAAATATTTTAAGAAGTAGCTACGAAGTGGAAACATGATCTGAACTCAGACAGTGAATACGAGGAAGGAAGTCAATCCCTGGTCTTGCTGAGATGTTGTGTAGAAACCTGTTGCTGGTTACGGCTTGATCTAGTCATATGTCATGCTATACGTTGGCGACAACCTCATAGTGTTAAATTAAGAACAGTCATACTCCCAAGGGCCTTGTTGTTAGGCAGGAGGGGCCGACTCTTCACCTGGCTTTTGTAAGTTGGTCACATGGAGCGGGATCGGTGTGGTTACGATTTGAATTTTTTTTTAATAGAATATTGTCGGTGATTGATTTAAACAGGGGGACTGCATCTGGCTGCTGTATAAACGTGGTCGCAGGAAAGCCACCTGCCCATGAGATGCCTTGTGGAGGCATCGGCTTCTCAGCGGCAGGAGCATTAAGTTTCACTCCTCTCTGCTCCCAGCTCTAACGAGATCTGATAAAAGGTTGCTTCGGATTTTGATTCCGCCCTCCTCCCACTTTTGTGTTGTTCCTCTGGGGCATATTAATCAGTACTGACAAGCTCAGAAGGGCAAAGGCAGCAGGAGGGATCTGAGTGACTAAATTGGTGTCATCAGCAGTCATGGCTTAGTGCCACATACAACACAGGCCACCATATGCTTGTGTCTTGTCCACTCTCAAAATTGATCATTTTTTTTTTTTTGGTAGAGCTCTCGGACCCTCTTATTTTACACTGACTACAGACTTGACACTTTTATTACTCTTTCCAAACATTCAATCATGTAGTTGCTCTGTTTTTTCTTTTTCCTGCTTGACTACTTCTTTCTCTCCCACTACTGCTTCCTCTGTTTTTACTCTTCTTTTATTTTGCTAACTTTTGAATGTAAAATATTTTAGCCCTGGATATTTAGCATTTTCAAAAAAGACCAAACATGTTGCTCGGTGCTTGTTTCTTGTCATTAAAAGAAGAAATAGTCAAATGGGGCCCATACATACATCGGACTAAAGCCTTGCCTATCAGAGAGCATAGTCAACAGAGGAACAGATGTTCTGTGGAACAGAGAAGAAAGTTGGCAAAGTTTATCTCTGGAGAGCCATTAATATCATAAATATATAAAGAACTTCTATAAATCAACAACAAAATAATTAGACTAGTCTTAAAATGAACAAAGGATTTAAGTAGATGTTTACTCCAAAATGATATGTGAACGACTATCAAGTATAGATGTCCAATATCCTCCAATATGCAAATCTAAATCCCAATGGTGTATCACCGTACACATCGAAAGAGTTGCTGTCAATAGACAATTGCTAGTGAGGAAATAGGAAAACTGGAACCCTTGTGCAAACCTCATATATATATAAAATGGTACAATTGTTAACATCCCAGTATGGATGTCTCAAAAAATTAAAGATAGCAACTGCCAGATGATCCGACAGTGTCATTCCCCTGTATGTGGAGCAGGGTGACACCGTATCTGTCCATCCAGCCAAGAGTTTCAACCCAATCAAAATATTCCTCTATGGACGAATGGGTCTACAAACATGGCCCGGTCACATCCAACCTTGGAAAGCTAAGCACTTCTCATCATGTGCTGTAGCTCGGATGAACACTGAGATAAGCCAGTAACCAAAATACAAGTGCCGAACGGTCCCACTCTTGTAAGGTATTTTAAAGTAGACACAGAAAATAGGATGGTGGCTACAAGAATGCTGAGAGGAAGAAAAAGGAGTAATTGTTTATTGAGTGTAGATTTTCAGCTCTGTAAGAAGACAAAACTCTGGGTCTCCATTTCACAATAGAATGGACATCCTCAACACCACTAAGCTGTAAACCTGGAAAAGTTCAGATAGTAAATGACTCATTTTTGTGCCTTCCAAACTGTGAATTTAATGATATGATGTATGCCCTTTTCTTGAGTGTACTTTAGTTGAGTCTTTGAAAAAGCGATTATTTTCTTTAACTATTCACATTCCCAGTTGTGAAATTCAAAAGAAGAATAATGTTTTCTATTAAACACGTAAATCAACAAGACATGAGTTGGGCAGTATGGATGCAACATCCATAATGTGAGTCTGAAATCAGAGTTACTCAGCTCCCCAATTATTAAACACCGCCATGATGCCTCAGGTAGAAAATTTTACACTTGCGAATGTGAGACATTCTTTCATAAACGACAACACTGTTTGAAAATATTATATGAAATGATCAAGCCATGTGTATGAAACGTAAAGGAGTTTGTATTTAGAGTTGAGTCCTGTCCCTAAAGTGTTTTGTTATGCAAATGTTGAGACCCAAATCTGAAACTCTTCCAACCCTAAGTATTTCAGACAAGAAATGTTCAACTTATGAGTATGTGTATTGATTTCTGAGTATGTTCACTCCAATTTGTCTTTGTTCACTCCTTTCCTTCCATTTTTTCCCCTCCCTTTCTCCCTCCCCTGCTCCTTTCAAACCTCCACTTTCTCTCTCTTCTCCTACCTCCTCCCAAACAGCTGCTACGTATTGAGAACACTCTTGCCTTCCTTTTCTCTTTCCTTAGCCCCCACAGTGGAAACACAGCCATGCATCCCTGAAAAAGACTAACTATATTCTATTTGCCCTCAACCTAAATAATGTTTGATCTTTAAATACCCGAGTGAGCAATTAATTCCATCTCGCATTATAGGTGATTCTTGTCTTATACAATTGCTCGATTTTAATGGCAAAACTAAGTGTTTTTATTACTTTATATTTTGACTTGTTATTGGCCAGATTTTCCCATGCTTGGCATATTCTTTATGCTATCAGATCTCTCCAAACACAAAAGAAATCATTTCTGTTTATACTTATCTCCTATTTTTTCACAGTTATCCCCTATTTTTTGCAAATTAAAATGTCATGGTTGAATTATCATTGACATTTGGCTTTACCCGGGAATGACCTCTGGGTTTTCATTCTATTCTGTTGCATTTCTTTTGTTTTCTCTCAAGAACTCAGCAACTAATCTAACAGGTGATTATTTTTAGGAAATTGATTTTCTGTCTTCTTCTGAGTTATGTAATTTGCTTTTGACAAGTTAGAGTTGTACAATGGTGTTTGAACATGTGTTCATTTATGCTTTATGTGACTGGAATTCATAGGGATTCTCAAATCTAGGAACTTATGACTGTCATAATTTCTGAATATTTTCCTTCAAGTGTTTCTTCTCCTTAATCAATTTCCGTTTTTTATATCCCTCCCTTCTCCATGTTGATAAGCCTGTCTTTAGTACTTCAGTTCT
Source organism: Microtus obscurus (assembly GCA_963919715.1). NCBI lineage: Eukaryota > Metazoa > Chordata > Mammalia > Rodentia > Cricetidae > Microtus > Microtus obscurus. The sequence goes on from CAWTZC010002364.1 coordinate 6,193,357, forward strand.
CTGAATAATTTTTTTAGGTTTATATGGCTCACTAATTTTTAATTATTCTTAAGCCATTAACTATGCTTTCATTTAATTAGATATTTTTATTTGTAAGATCTTTTTTGGGTTATTTTGTGATTTTCCTGCTTATTTTTGTAGCATCTCCTGGTTTGTATATTTTTCCACCTTTATTCCATGCAATTTATTAAGCATGATTATTTTATGAATTGTAACTGATCACTTCAATACTGGAAGAATATCTATTTCTGAAATTGCTTCTTTAGCATCTGTTTCTGAAATTGCTTTTTTGCAGGAATTCTCTGAGTTATGAGTTGGAAACACTCATTTGTCTTTACTCTGTTCCATAGAAGGGTGCCATAAAATGGGGTTAGCTTTAAGTGATTCTCTTCAGACACTAAAGTCAATGGCACTAGTGACAGTCCCATGTGAGGAAAACCAGTATTTCAGTCATCAACCACTGTCTTGGCTAATTTTACATCATGTTGATGTCATTTGAAAAGAAACATCCTCAACTGAGAAAATCACACCATTATAAGTACTTTTTAAGATTAGCAATTGATGGAGGAGGGTCCAACCCATTGAGGGTGGTACGATCCATGGGAACCTATAAGAAAGCAAGCTGCATAAGCCATAATGAGCAAGCCAGTAAGCAGTGCCCCTCCATGGCCTCTGCATCAGCTTCTACCTTCAGGTTCCTACCCTGCTTGATTTCCTGCCCATACTACTTTTGATGATAAACTGTTAAATGGACTTAAGTGCAATAAACCCTTTCCCTCACAAGTTGTTTTTGGTAATAGTGTTTCATCTAGCAATAGTAACCCTAACTAAAACATGTTGGTACCAGGAGTTAGGTAGCAACTTGACCATGATGCTTTAGGGAAGACTGTGGAAGAACTTTAGACTAGAAAAGCAGTAAATATTCAAATCTTGTTGAACTTTTCTGTGAGTTCACAGAAGACAAAAATGTTGAGAGTAACGAGACAATAGAGGCCTGGCTTATGATTTACTCTATCATGGCCTTTTTCCTATTTTGAGTTAAGAATCTATGGTTCTGGTTAGCTGGTGACTGAAGAATCAGCAGTGATTAACAAGATACCAGAGACACTAAAGTAAAACCTTTTCTTTGCTGAGACAATAGATAGTGGTCAGGGGGGTCTGAAGAATAAGCATGATTAAGAAGAGAATAGCACCACTGAGGTGAAGGCTTCTTGGAAATGTTTCTTCAGGGTCAGCACATAAAGGTTGTGTTATAAGGGTTGCCAAGGACGTACCACATGCTGGTAGCCAAACATGGGAGGGTAGAACTAGAGAAGTGACCTTTGGAAAAGCCCAGAAGATGGTGGATAGATCCCAGACATTGACCATTAAATTACTTACTTTGGGAGTTTAGGCTTGCTTTGTTCAGATTGTACCTGTGCCCAGGTTCTTCTCTCTTCAAGTAAGAAATTATTTAACTTGTTTTTGATTTTACAGGAGCCCACAGTTGAGGGACTCGGAACATTTTAAAAGAGATTTTGAAATTTTTATAATGGCTTTGGATTTTTAAAGATACTGAATTATTAAGTGTTTAAATTTTTAAAAATTGTAGAACTTTTAAAATTTGGAATGTTTATACTCTAATGTTGATATTCATGCATTGCCTTGGAGATGAACATGAAGGGGAAAGTTATGGCTTAACAGTGATATTTGTGTCAAGCTTACAAGGGGTCAATTGTCCTGACTAGTTTTATGTCAACTTGAAACATGGTAGAGTCACAGGAAAGGAGGAAACCTCAATTGAGAAAATGCTTCCATAAGATCCAACATTTGGGTATTGTCTTAATTAGTGATTGAAGGGGAGGTCCCAACCCATTCTAGGTGCTGCCATCCTTGGGCTGGTGGTCCTGGGTTCTTCTATAAGGAAGTGGACTGAGAAAGCCAGTAAGCAGCGTCCCTCTATGGTCTCTGCATTAGGTTTTGCTTCCAGGTTCCTGTCCAGCTCTTGAGTTCCTGCCCTCCTAAAGGCGTAATCCACGAACAATGCCACACCAGTTTGGAGTTATTATTATTAGGGTAGTATTTATTTAAAGAGGGAAAACTTACAGATCACGATCCCGGACAACAGCTCTCTGCACAACTAGAAAAAGAGTCTAGTCGCCAGACGAGCAGGAAGTCAAGAGAGAGTGAGCGGAAGGAAATAGAGGCTTTATGAATGGAGAGAAACCACGCGCCAATGGGCTGGTATCTCAGCAGCTATTGGTTGGAGGGGCGGAAAGACCTCCTGCAACACCTCCCCCTTTTGTTTAAGTAAGAGAGTTCTAAACCTACTATGAAATTATATACAATAAGTACAAATATCCTATTCTAACTAGCTTAGGACTTGTATAATAAATGACTTGGCCAAGTCATGAGAGAAAAGTAACTATAGTTATATAGTCTTCAACCCCATCAAAGATCTGAGAAGGGAAATAATGTTACCTGGGTAATTAGGAAGTTCAGTAAAACAACTTCCAAAACCTGCAACAAATCACAGGGACAACTAGCTACCTGGGCAATCATCCAAAGTCACATTTGCAGCGTTGAAGCAACCAACTTTGGCTAAGGCCTAACATAACTGATATACCATTTTCAAAGGCAAGCAACTTTTCAAAACTATCTTACCCTGTCTTGGCAGGATATGACAGTCCTGTTTTATCCATTGATGCACGCTCTGTATCTCTGTCAGTGGTTAAGGTATGGGCATTTCTTTGCCCCAAGGCCAGTTCTGTCAAAAAGAAAGGCTCCAGATGGAGTGTCTTTGGTGCTCAACATTCTCTCGGGAATAGAGCGGTGTTGCCAGGAGCAATTGTGTCTCACTACCACAAAACTCTGAGTTAGATTAAAGGCCATTTTCTACAGCTCTTTGAAGAGGTTGAAGATCATCTATCTATACTGAGTATAATCTCTATATATCTAAATAACTTAATTAGTCTAATTATAAATGGCAAACTTAGATGACTATTAATCTACATAATTCTCAATATCTATCTAACTTAAAGACTAAGACAATAAACATCTGTGTAACAAATGAGGATAATGACCTCCAAATATAAACAATGTACAAATATACATTGCAATATGGTAAATATCAATACAATATATGTCAATACATAAAAAATATTTTAAACAGAGGTAGAAACATGCATGCATACAATAGTCAATATAATTTAACTTTGTATCAAGAATCAATACCAATATATTTGTCTAAAAATTGTAACTCACAATTACAAATCTATTATCCCATCACCCTCTTTTTTTTTTTTCAAAATGATCCCTGAGCTTATAAAATTCCTCCCCCAACTTCCCAACCCCTAAATGATGTCCCTAAACCCAGGGGCAAACTTTACTGGGAGAGGGGACGTCGTCCTCTAGAATTACTTCCAGCTGTCATGGGGGCGACGTTCTTTCTGGGGGATCCTGTGAAAGCAAAATGATGGTTAAATTTCAAGATCAATGTCTTTTAAAATTGCAAATAGTCTCTGAGTATTTTGTGGAGGTCTGGCCAGAATGTTGTACAAGATGTGCACCATTTCAGCTAACCAAGTTGGGATCTTCTTGTGCAGCTGGTACCCAAAACAGGTCTTGTAGTAGCGCTATCAGTATCATGACGTCATATCAACCAGGTAGAGTTGTTGTTGTAGGGCCCCATCTTCTTCCTGGAAACTTCAAATGTCACTTCAGAAAAGACTCATTGTTTATTGTAAAAAACTTAAACATTAATCATATAGACATATATAGGCATATATATATATATATATTCAATGAAAGGCATGATAAATATATTCAATGAAAGGTATGATAGATATGAAGAAAAGCAAAGATGTTTTCTAAACTCATATTTCTTTCTGTCCCATATCACGGCTCTTGACATGAGACAGAACCTCCAGAAACTCTGGGTTTTTCTCTTACTAACAGGCTTGGAATTGGAGAGGGACTGAGCCAGAGTCCAACTTCAAAACCAGCTCTATAAATTTAGAAATATGGTTTAATACGTGTTACTTACCCATTCAGTTTTCTTGATATTTCCTATTGGGCAGGTATTTTTCCATCTGTCAGTATCCAAATATTCAGGGTCCCTTGAATTTTTCAAAGGTGAGTGTTTTCCTGTGGAGATAAGAACAGAACCCTGCCCCCATTCTATATGTTTTTCTTACCACCTGTATGAATATCGTTGTGGATGAGTTGTCATTTCTCCTTTCCAAGAGGTTTCTCCTCTTCAAATCGAAACTTTATTAATTTTGATGGTATCCACAATTTTTCTTCTCCTGTGGAAACAAGAGCAAAACCCCTTCCCCAACGTAGCACATCTCCTGGCTTCCATTGAGAGGTCAGCACATCTTTGAAATAAATCGGTTGATTTAGTTCAGCAGACTTTTCCATTATCCAATGTCTTTCTGCTGCTGTCGTTCCTTTCTCATTAGCGTTAAGAAAATTCAAGGTTAATAAAGCATTATGTAATCTATTTCTGGGGGTATTTTCGGTCCCTTTCTGTTTGTTCAGCATATCCTTTATAGTACAATTTGATCTTTCTATAACTGCCTGACCTGTAGGATTATTTGGTATACCTGTAATGTGTTTTATATTATAATAATCAAAAAAGCGTTTCATTTTCTTAGATACATATGCTGGACCATTATCTGTCTTTATTTGTACAGGTATACCCATGATGGCCATAACTTCCAATAAATGTGTGATTACTGAATCTGCCTTTTCTGAGCTCAGGGCAGTAGCCCATTGAAAACCTGAATACGTGTCTATGGTGTGGTGTACATATTTTAATTTACCAAATTCCATAAAGTGGAACACATCCATCTGCCAGATTTCATTTCTCTTAGTACCCTTTGGGTTACTCCCTGCAGGCAACGGTGTTTGATTATAGAAAGAACAAGTAGGACATCTCTTTATAATGTCCTTAGCTTGTTGCCAAGTAATGGAAAATTCTTTCTTTAGGCCTTTACTATTGACATGATGCTTTTTATGAAATTCCGAGGCCTGCAACACGCTTCCAATCAATAATTGATCAGTCTCAGCGTTGCCTTGTGCTAGAGGACCAGGCAGACCTGTATGGGACCGGATGTGTGTTATGTACATCGGACAAAGCCTGTTCTTGATTATGTCCTGTACCTGGATAAACAATGAAGTCAACTCTGTGTCATCTGGTATAAATTCAGCGGTTTCAATATGCAAGATAACTCTTTCTGCATATTGTGAATCTGTAACTATATTAAGAGGTTCTTTAAAATCCCTTAGCACCATAAGAATGGCATATAATTCTGCCTTCTGGACAGAATTATAAGGGCTTTGTTCCACCTTACTCAATTCATCTGACTTGTAACCTGCTTTCCCTGATTTATTTGCATCAGTATAGAACGTATGGGCTCCAGTTATTGGAGCATCACGTACAATTTTAGGAAGAATCCAAGAAGTTCTCTTTATAAGGTTAAGTCTACCACTTTTGGGATAGTTGCTATTAATTTCTCCAAAAAAATTAGCACAAGCTCTTTGCCACGGTTCATTGTCTTCCCATAACTTTTTTATTTCTTCAGTAGTAAAAGGCACTATAATTTCTGCTGGGTCTATACCTGCTAGTTGACGAAGTCTCAGCTTACCTTTTATAATTAATTCAGAGACTTTTTCCACATAAGTTTTTAATTTTTTACTTGGTTTATTGGGTATAAATATCCATTCTAAAATAATATCTTCCCTCTGCATTAGAATCCCTGTAGGAGAGATTCTGGAAGGCAATATGACTAGGATGCAGCTAAGATTTGGGTTCACCCTATCCACATGTGCTTCCTGTAATTTTTCCTCAATCATTGTCAGTTCCTTTTCTGCTTCAGCTGTCAGTTTTCTTGGACTATTCAAATCTTTATCACCATCTAAGGTTTTGTTTAAATGAACTATTAGATCAGGTGTTATCCCAACAGCTGGTCGTAGACTGGAGATGTCTCCCAACAATCTTTGGAAGTCATTAAGAGTCTTTAACCGGTCTCTCCTAATTTGTGCCTTTTGTGTTTTAATTTTCTCTAACCCTATTCTGTAACCTAGGTAATTAATAGAATTTCCTCTTTGAATCTTTTCAGGGGCAATTTGTAATCCCCACCTAGGCAAGACTTTCTTTACTTCTTCAAACATCCTTTCTAAAATATCTTTATTTGAATCTGATAATAAGATGTCATCTATGTAATGATAAATTATGGACTTGGGAAATTGTTTACAAATTATTTCCAATGGCTTACTTACAAAATATTGGCACAATGTAGGACTATTGAGCATACCCTGTGGGAGGATAGTCCATTGATATCTCCTATTAGGCTGAGAATTATTATAAGTAGGCACCGTGAAGGCAAATTTTTCTCTATCCTTTTTTTGTAACGGTATAGTGAAAAAACAATCTTTCAAATCAATAACTATAAGAGGCCATCCTTTTGGTAATAGAGAAGGCAAAGGAATTCCAGATTGTAGTGGGCCCATAGGTTGAATTACTTTGTTGACAGCTCTTAGATCTGTCACCATTCTCCATTTACCAGATTTCTTTTTTACAAACAAACACAGGAGAATTCCAAGGGCTGGTTGATTCTTCAATATGGTGAGCATCTAATTGCTCTTGCACCAGCTGTTCCAATGCCTGTAATTTATCTTCAGCTAGAGGCCACTGTTTGATCCATATTGGCTTCTCAGTTAGCCATTTTAAAGGTAGGGCTGTTGGTACCTCTAAAGGTTTGGTATTTGCTATATGTTCTTGTACAGCCTGAATGGCTGGTGACCTTTTTCCATAATACCTCATCATATCTTTCCCAGAATTATGAGTTTCTGGAACTGCAGGAATGTTAATCTGGGTATTCCATTGCTGTAACAGGTCACGGCCCCATAAATTCATTGCAATATTGGCTATATATGGCCTTAGTCTTCCTATTTGCCCTTCAGGCCCTATGCATTCCACCCATCTTGTGCTTTGTTTTACACGAGATAGGGTTCCAATTCCCAGAAACTGAACATCTACCTCTTGAAGAGGCCAATTCGGATGCCAAGATTCTGGGGTAATGATACTTACATCCGCACCTGTGTCTAATAAGCCTTCAATAAAAATGCCATTTATACAGACTTTTAGCTTTGGTCTTTGGTCGTTAATAGAAGTCTGCCAAAATATACGTTTACTCTGTCCTACTGGGTTTTTTGACTCATCCTCCACACGTAATTCACCATTTAGACTAGTATTACTTTTTACAGCAGAAATTGGAGCTTTTAGATTTCTTGGTGAGGCACGTTATCCACTGTGACTGGGAATGACTGGGCCACTGTTGGCTTGGGGGCCTGCGAGAGGCCCCTCAAGGAGTTTCCCGACGGTATCGGGTTGCCTTGTTTGTCTGTTGTTGACCTGCATTTGTTGGACCAATGACGGCCTTTACCGCATCTCCTACATATACCTGAAGGCCTAGGTCCCCTATTTTTGTCATTCCCAGAGGAGATATTATTTCTAGAAATTCTGTGCCTGCAATCCCTTTTCAGATGTCCTAATTTTCCACAATTAAAACACCTGGCAGTTTGATGTCTCCTCATTGCTGTGGAAATCGCTTCTCCTACCCAAGATTCATCATTATAGCTAAATGTCTCAACATTCATCGTATGCTGAATCCATTCATCCATAGGTGCTGATCTAGACTTTAAAGGCCCAATTATCTTTTTGCATTCTATGTTTGCATTCTCAAACGCTAGAGATTCAAGAAGTATTCGTCTAGAATCCGGGTCTGTTACCCCTACGTCCAGAGCCTTAATTAATCTTTGCAAAAAGTCAATAAAGGGTTTTCTCTGTCCCTGCCTAATTCTGGTATATGATTCAACCCTTTTTGCTGGATCTTGTATCCTATTCCAAGCATTCAAAGCTGCTTGGTGACATAGATGCAGTACTTCATCGTCATAAAGAGCTTGGACCTGTGGATCAGCATATTCTCCTGCACCAAGAATTTGATCTTGGGAAACCTCGACACCTTTTGCTCTTCCTTGCTGTTCCATATGTTTGGATTCTTCTCTGAAATAAATTCCAAACATCAAGGAAGGTCCCTTATCTAAAACTGCAGACACTAACTGATGGAAATCATAGGGGGTAGCTCTAGCATTAGAAGCCCAAGTCCTTATCATTTCCTGTACATATGCATTTTGCAAGCCAAAAGTAACAATAGCCTGTTTAATTTCTTTCAGATCATTCATTGCTATTGGCATCCATCTAGCTTCTCTGACTCCCTTTGAGCCTTTAGAAGTTGACGCTTTGTCAGAATTAAGTATAGGGTATGCCGCTAAAACCCTGGGTAAGCCAGTTCTAATAGCTGGTGTTGGCTTTGTATCCTGTCCTTGTGCCTTATTACTCTGTTCACCAGTTCCAATCATTTTTTCAAGCATTTCAAGTCTTTTTGTTATTTTGTTTATTATTACCTCTTTTGAATCCTGAATCTCCTGAATCTCCTGAATCTCCTGACCTGCATGAGTTCTTGAGAGTACCGTAATCTTCCTAAATGATAGAATATTCAAAAAAATACTAAAACCTAGTAACCAGTAAATTAAGTTATCCTCATAGTCATATAAATTTTGCATGATTATACCCATTGTATTGGTAGCCCAAACAGTGAAAGTCATGTTGGAAACAAAAACTGCCATATTACCTATTATCCAGCTGGCCTCGAACTCACCGAAATCCGAAATCCGCCTGTCTCTGCTTCCCGAGGGCTGGGATTAAAGGCGTGCACCACCACCTGTCCGGTCGAACTCACAGAGATCCGCCTTTCTCTGCCTCCTGAGTGTATGCCACCACCACCTGTCCGGCCTCAGAGATCGTCCTGCCTCTCTGGATATTATGGGCCTTAAGGCCAAGTGTATCTCGGACTCGGCACTGGGCAGAGGAAGCGAGGGCTCGTTCCCGCCAAGCCGAACTTGCGGCCGGCAGCCGAGGGGGTGGGGGGGTCCTAAAAGCCAAACGTTCGTCGGGCGCCAGGTAAAGGTGTAATCCACGAACAATGCCACACCAGTTTGGAGTTATTATTATTAGGGTAGTATTTATTTAAAGAGGGAAAACTTACAGATCACGATCCTGGACAACAGCTCTCTGCACAACTAGAAAAAGAGTCTAGTCGCCAGACGAGCAGGAAGTCAAGAGAGAGTGAGCGGAAGGAAATAGAGGCTTTATGAATGGAGAGAAACCACGCCCCAATGGGCTGGTATCTCAGCAGCTATTGGTTGGAGGGGCGGAAAGACCTCCTGCAACACCCTCCCAGCTTTTGTGGATGCTGAAATGTTATATGGAACTGTGAGTGAAATAAGTCCCTTTCCTCCACAAGTTGCTGTTGGTCATGGTGTTTCATAGCAATAACAGGAACCTTAACCAAGACATTCAGGAAACTTTCTTAACCTTCATCCCCAGCCTGAGATGGGAGAACTCATCTTTGCCTTCTTAGACAGTACGTCATCTTTTGTAACAACTACATCTAGGATATTTTCAATCTAGTTTCTGGTATTGCTTACCCAAGGTTGGAGAGCAGACAAAGTCGCAGTGAATGTGTATTGCTGGTACATACATCAAGATCACACACGCAGATCAAGGGCCCCAATACCTCAGATCCATTGGAATGGCAAAACCTTCCCCTGGTCAGAGTTCAGATGCTGACAATGTGTACAGAAAGTATCCTCCTCAGCTTTCTCCTCCAAGATAACTACACTCTGAGACTATTCCCCTACAGTGACACTCTGCTGATACTTAGGTGGCCTGTCCTCTCCTTCAGCTGCATATAACAAACCTGCCTCCATGTTTACCTATATAAAATTAATATGCTGAGTCTCCCAGCTTCTGGTGTATCTCCATCAGAGTACACAGCCTACCCAATCCCAGTTTTTCTGTCTAGTGTCTGTAGTTTCTTCATTTCCATTACTCTAGCCAGTTCAATCCCAAAACTTTGCTGGTGGCAACATTCAAGGCTTTGTTCTGAAATGTTTTGTTGCAGGAGGGAGTTCATAGGGAGAGTTATGTCATCTCTCTCTTAACATCTATTTCTGTTTAGGTCCTGGTTCTAGGACATTGATTTTACATCACCTATTCAAAATTTTATCAAACTCTCTGTATGTTTACTGCAGAAAGCACCCATAGCTTGTAGTATTTCTAGTAATCAAAATTTATATTTGAACAATAATTACCAGACTCTAGAAAAATAATTTATTGACTACCTCGGAGCAAGTAACTCATACTGCTATTTCTCTATTTTGGTGTGTTTATAGACATTTTAGTACAAAACGCTTTCATTGTAGTAGTAAAATTTGTATATTTGAAAATTAACTTATGCTTTAAATATATTGTTTTAAAAGTAAGCTATAACAATTTGTGAATATAGTTTTCTGTGAAAATATTTAGAACTTTCTTCATTTAAACCTTTGTTCTCATTGGAGCAGATCTCTATGTGTGAAATGAGGTTACAATACAATTTTCCATAGAAATACTTAGTTGTTAGGCTCCAGTTACTTAATAATCCATTGCCTCTTATTTTTTCATAATTTTCCAATACGCAGAATCTAGAGAGATCTGGTTTATGACTAAATGTATCTAGTGGTAATTCTTCCAAGCTTGTATTTCTTCCTGTATTAACATTTTACCCTACAATTTTATTGGAAAACTGTCTTTGAAGTTGAATTAGCATAGCTCTTATGAAATTCTATAATGACTTAAAAGTTCTTTGTAGAGTTACTAGAGTTTACAATGTCTTTGAGCTCTGATGCGTCTCTCTTGTTTCTCTTATCATGCTTATGAGCATGTTATGTTATGTTATGGGCATGGAGCAAGCAGGAGTTTTCGAGCTGAAGCTGATGGGAGGGTTGAAGCTTCCTAAGTTCCTGAAAGCCCTTTTGCTTCTTTATCTGTGCTGGAGAAATGACTTCAACACACTTCACTCTGTATTCACTTGACTATTCATGAAGGCACGTATTATCTTTCATATGTATATTAGCGATTTATAATTACTTTTTACTGATTGTCTATTCAAGTTTGTTGTTCCCTCTCTTGTATTTATATCTGCAACTTAATCTCTGTATTAATTACATAAACCGTTTCTATGTTAAATATGTTAACAGTCAATCATGTTTGAGGTGATAATATTCTCTAGGTATTTGCTTTGGGGTATACATTTCCAATTGTACTTTGGGCTTTTAAATTTGCATTTAATGTTTCTCTACAGCACATCTTCCATCTTCAGGCTTGTGGCTTGCATAACTTTTGTTTTGTCGTTGAATGTATTGTGTATATAAAAGGTGTATAATGTGTGTGCCAGTGTGAATATGTGTATGTATACACGTGTGAGTACATGTGCATTTAAGTTTCTTCATGTCTACATTCATGTGTGCGTGTGTGTATACACATGTGCATATGTGTGCATGTGTACATGTGTGAGCGTGTGTGTACATGTGTGTTGTTGCCTGAATGCAAAATGTCTCCATCAGTTTCAGGTGTTAAACTTTTGGTCCTGAACTGGTGGCTGAAACTTTAGGAGTTGGGGCCTAGCTGGAAAGTATAGGTTCAGAGGTGAGGCTTACAATGTTATTCCGGTTCCAGCTCTGTGGCACTCTCTCGCTGCTTCCTGTCCACGGTGAGGTCAGCAGTCTCTACCGTATATTCCCATTCCCGTGATGCTCTGCTTTTTCATGAGCCCAGAACAATGGACTGAAAAGTCTGAAGGATTGAACCAAAGTAAGTCTTTCCTTCCTTAGATTGTTAGTGTCAGGTGATTATTAACTAACTCACCAGCTAGAACATTAATGCAATTAGTGATATTCTCCCATCATAGTTTGTTTGAAAAGATTTTAGCTTTTAATACACTGAACGTCAATTTTTTAGCTCTTTTTCTTGTTATTTTTGGTATTGTTTGGTTATTTGTTTGAGAGACAATGTCACTATGTGACTCTGTTTGGCCTAGAACTCATTGGGTAAATTAGACTGCCATTGAACTTGTGAGGATTCTCCTGCCTTAACCCTCCAAGCCCCCAAACACACACACACACACACACACACACACACACACACACACACACACACACCACATGAACTGTGGTTACAGGTATGTATCTCCATACTCAACTAAATATTTTCATTTAAAATTGCTCAGAGAAGGCAAATATTAAAAAAGAATGATAAGATTGAGAATTTATGTAAAGAGGAAGGTTGTAGAGATGGCTCGATGGCTCAGTGGTTAAGAGTGCCTAGTTCTCTCTCAGAGGACTTGGGTTCAATTCCCAAGGCAGCTCACAACTGTCTGTAACTTCAGTTCCAGGGAAGTCAGTGCTCTAGTCTATCCTCCATGAGCACCTGCATATATGTGCTACACTTAGATATACGAAGGCACACATACACTAAATAAATAAGTGAATATTTTTGAAAAGAATTTGTGTAAAGACGGAACTCAATAATAAAGCACTTTTCTAGCATACACTGCCAGCTGTCTCCAGCACTGCAAAAAAAGTTTATGTGAAGACATATATGACATATAATTTGTATCAATTCAATATGCCAATTTATTTTGCCCAAATTGCTACAGCAATAACTGAGAGTATTTTAACATATAAATGAAAGTTCAGGAACAAAGGTACCCACTTCCTCATTATTTTCTTTTGAAAAGAAATTACAAGTGTAAGATAAACTGACTTTAATTGCAAAGGAAAATGTCAGGAGTGACATTTCCACATTCCGGCATACTAATGAGCCCAGCTCAAAGAAATGTGTAAAACCAACCAGGCGAATGTCATCCGTTTCTTCAGGACCTCACTGGCAGAGGAATAAACAATTAATATGTTAAAATGATTCACTGCTAACGTATCATTATGTGCCATAAATATCAGCCTGACCACGTTGATTGGACCTCGACAGGGATGGGCAATGACTCCCATTTAGTGAGCAGAATGACAAGCGAATGAAAACATTCCAGAGCATTCTGCGGGTGGGAGTATGGGGTGCACATGTGAGAAGACAGGACAGTTGACAGTTGAGGGCTGAGCCAGCAAATCAGTCATTAGACCTTCAGACCCGTTCCCTGTGCTTCCTGTTTCTGATACATCTCACCATGACCCTTATCGGGGCAATCACCCTCTCGTATCAGGGCTAGCTCAGAGAATGTCGCTCAGGCTGTGTGAGACTTGGTGCCTCAGAGAAGGTGGAAGACTTTTGTTGCAGTTAATTAAACCACAACTTGATCTTGAACCCTCGCTCTATGCATCTTACCTTCTACAATCAATCATGTCAATAGAGTTAATTCAATGCTTTCTAAAACAGTTTCGTGAATTAAAACTCTGTGGGTTTTCCATATGAAAGTTCAAAGAAAAACAAAGCCCACAGGTTGCCTTTTAAGTTGTTATTGATTTCCACTTCATACTCCAACAAGTATCAGGTTAGGAGTTTTCATGCAAGTATAACAAACAACTGTTAGCAATAGGGAGAGGCGTGTGTGCTTCTAGAATGCTACCCGACATGGACAGGGCGATTATAAACAAGCTAGTCTCAAGTCCAACCTTCTCCCTTAGTAAACAACAATGAAGCCTCACTAACACCTTGTCTTCCCTGGAAACTGTCCTCCGCATCACAGTCTTTTAAATAATTCATCCGTTCATTTATTTAAGAGCATGCTGTGAGCTCTGGGCTTCACAGAATGCTGAAAATAGTCTGAAGCAGAAAGCATGGCCGCTCACAGAAAACTTAGAGGTGGTCACAAATCAAGTAATGGAAATCGTGAGTATGCAATTACAGTGCAAACCAATGCCTTAAAACAGAGACTAAGTTCCTAAGAACAGAGCAACCAGAGAGTTTGGAACTTGGGAAACAAGGGTAAGAGCCAGGGGAGGCTGGGCCTTGGGGACCAAGGGAGAGAGCCAGGGAGGCTGGGCCTTAGGAACAAAGGGGGAAGAGTCAGGGAGGCTGGAGCCTGGGAACTGAGGGAGAATTCCTTTGTATAATAACCCTTGAGCTGAAGTAATGTGGCAGAGATGGCTAAGAACAAATATTCTAACTATTACAGTGGGGGCAGACAGTGAGTTCACAAGGTCTTTGACCAGAGGGAGCCTCAGGATGCGAATTCCCACTCCCATGGACCATAGAAGCCTGAGGACACTAGACCCCACTCAAATTGACCAGAGGGAGCCTGAAGACACTAGTTCCCACTTCCATGGACCAGAGGGAGCCTCAGGACACAAGTTCCTACTCCCATGGACCTTAGGAGCCTGAGGACACTAGTTCCCACTCTCATGGACCAGAGGGAGGCTAAGGACATGAGTTCCTACTCCCATGAACCAAAGGGAGCCTCAGGACACAAGTTCCTACTCCCATGAACCAGAGGGAGCCTGAGGACACTAGTTCCCACTTTCACCCTTGACCTTTAGCATACTTTCACTTCCAGGCTTCCACTAAACCCATTATGTCCCAAAGTCTCCTAAAGTGATGGCAATTTTCTCTCACACTCCTTTTACTCTGAAACTTGCATTGTGTCATTGTCTGTCCAGCACTGTTGTCTGTCTAGCATTGCACTTTGCCTAAGTCCACTCCTGTCCTTAGCACTGAACATCTCTAGACTTGCTTTCCAGCTCAACCCTTTACTTTTCTTGCAGGGGTCAGTGGCCCACACGGTCATGCCTTGAAGATCCAGTATCATTGTATCATTCTCTCCAGTCATATGTCTAGGCGATCTCAGTGTCTGTGGAGAGTGTTTATGATGTCTGGCCTCCCAGTATTATGGCATCCTCACTGGGAGACCGAGGGAGACTTCACTTCACCTTAGTATTCACTGCTGGAGACTTGCCTCAGTCTTGTCATTGCTGATAACTGAAGCTACTCCATAATCTCAGTCATAAACACCTCATCTGCAGGCCACTATGATGGAGGAAGGTCATTGGTTAAATAATAAAGAAACTGCTTGGCCCTGATAGGTTAAAACATAGGTAGGTGGAGTAGAAAGAACAGAATGCTGGGAGGAAGAGAAAGTGAGCTCATACACCTTAGTTCTGCTCTCTGGGGCAGACACAATGAAGCTCCGACTCAGGATGGACGTAGGCTAGAATCTTCCCGGTAAGCGCACCTTGGGGTGCTACACACATTATTAGAAATGGGCTAGTCCAGGTGCGAGAGTTAGCCGAGAAGAGGCTAGATATAATGGGCCAAGCAGTGTTTAAAAGAATACAATTTGTGTGTTGTTATTTAGGGGTATAAGCTAGCCATGCGGCCGGGAGCCAGGCTGGGGAAGAGACCTGCAGCTCCCACAACAACTAGCATTGCTCCTTCCTGCTCGATCTACTTCCAAATGTCCACCATTCCTCAACTCTGCACAGAGCTCTGGTTGCTTTTTCTTTCTTGTCTTGTTGACTGTCCTACGTGTGCTTTGTGCACACATCATAGCTTATGCTGACTTTGTAATAAAGAATGAAGGGACAGTGTGGTGACTCTCAGTGGGCATAGGCTGACGACCTGAGTTCAATTCCCACGACTATATAGTGAAAGGAAAAAGCAAGATCTTAGAAGTAGTCACATGACCCCAACATGCATTCTATGGCACATGTCTGTTCCCCACAACACAATAAATATGTGATAAAATATTTTGACAAAGAAATCAAGACTATAAACCCATATACTATATAGAACTATTTTACCTGAATTCAAAAAAGACAATACAACCATAATTATAAAATATGTAATATAAAAAGGCAATGTATATTTATAAGTATGCTGTGCTCAAATTAAACTTCTACCTACATTAAAATCCACTGAACCATATTTTTTTGGAAATAAAGGTTCAAAGGAAACAAGTAAGTCATTCAACAAAAAAGTAGAAAGAATACAGGCAGTCGGAATTTAAAGAAACAAAGAGAGAAAAGAAAATATGAACCCAAAGAAATAAAAGTAAAAAGCAAAACAATGAAAGTCAAATGAAAAGAGGAGACTGATAAATCCAAATGCAGATTCCATGAAAAATTTAATGAGATAGACTTCAGACAAAACTATAAAAAGTTAAGATAAGCAGCACCAAGTACTCAGTGGTGGTCTTTACTTCAATAGCAAATATGAAATACGTTTCACCCATATGAAAAATAGCATGTAACTCTTATGATGAAGTTAGTAGTATCCTTATAAGAAGAAACACAGAACATCACCCCACTCTCCCTGCCCCCCAACTGCATTCAAGGAAGACATAGTTCTCTGTAACTCAGAAGGAGGAGGTTTCTCTCCCAACCCTAATGATATTAGCCACGTTACTCCACTCAGACTTTTTCATCGCTGACTCTGGAATTTTGCGAAGTTAACTTATATTGATTATCCCCAATGCTATGCCGTTCTGTCACAGCAAAGACAAACACAGGTTGAAATTGGTAGTGCAAGACCCAAGGCAGGGACTGGCAGCAGGGTAGAATGTATCACAGCTACACTGGGTAGGACATCACAGCTAGAGTCAGAAAGATAAGTGGTCGGACGCGGACTGAGATAAGTTCCTACTCACCTGTGTGGTGGAAGCAAAAGCTCACACCTCGTGAGGACCGGAGAGGACAGGCATGGTGCCGGGCACTGTGCCAGGCACAGTAAGCACCTAACTAAGGACAGTTGTAATCTTATTAGTAACAACGTACTCTGATTTCCTTATTTGGAGCATGGCAGCTCGAGTCAGGGAGGTGTAGTGGTTGGGAGAGATACCTGAAGGATGGAGAAGCCACGTGGGATGAGAAAGGAGAAGTACAATTGTATCGGCTCCCTAAAAAGTGAACACGTGTCTGTAAGAACATTTCAAAATGTTAAAAACCACATAGCTACACTCTGAAATGGGTCTATTATCTAAATTCAATACTTCTTAATTAAAGAGAAGTATGGCTATATCCACCATCCTGAAGACAGTGGATCTCAGTGACCATCCTTTATACGATTCTGCCCCAAGCTTCCTTTCAGTCACCTGAAAAACGTTACTTGAAGCTACTTTCCTGGTCCAATCACCTCTAAGCTGTTTAAATTCCGGTCCTGACAGAAAGCCAGACACTCCTTTCACCTTAACTGCCTCTGTGTAACAGGCCTAACCTCTGCAATCAAAGAAAATAGTGGCTGATATCTTAATTGCCGCTGTCTGGCAGAAGAGGCACATACCTGTTGACAGATAGTCTTGACGCAATTTCTACAACAGAAATGTTAAAGATAAAACACGATTCTTCTTATTGCAGCACCAATTAAGAGAAGCAAGCAGAGGAAAGGCAGAGACCCCAATTTTATGGCGGTTGCTTTGTTTGGTTGGTGGTGTGGGGATTTAAACCCAAGGCATCACAGGTTGTAAGCCAAGTGCTTACAACTTACTGAGTCGCAACCCCAACCCCGACAGGATACTTTCTGAGCGAGTACAGGTACACAATGTCATTCTTCCTGACTGACATGAGGCTACCATCTACTCACAAGTTTCTGGGAAAGAAAATCCCACAGAAATATGTCAGAAGTTATCATGACAAGTCCCAGCTTTTGAATAATACCCAAATCATGTGTACTTAAGGGAGATGCTGGACTTCGTCAACCCTGGCAAGGGAGAAACGTTGATAAGTCTATTCTTAAGTGAACACACATTGTAAACAGGCAGGTCAGCTTGGCAGGGGTATCCTGTAAAATGTCTTAATACATATACAACTCGAGAGTAAGCTTTGATGGCCCTTCTAGGTGTGGTTGAGTTCTGACTGCCTTCAAGGCTTTGGGCTTGGAGGGAACAAATGGCTTCCGAGTCAGGAGAGTTATCGAACTCCCTGAGCTCAGCCCAAGTATTTCTCTTTCTGCTCTAACTTGATTTTCCCATAGGCTGACTTGGCCAGCTCTTCCTAAAGTGCTCGGCTTTTGGCAGTGATTCATCTCAGATGTTCCTTCTGCGTACTTTAACTTGGCAGTTGTTCTTATCACTACCACGTGTCAACAGGTTTGTTTGAATTCTACTGCCTTTACCAGTCCCAGGACAACCATATCTTCCTGCTGGGAAAAATGACCTCAGAGTGAGAGTAAGCTAGCCAATACCGACCATGTTCTTTTCATGGTGGACTTAGACCTCTGTGAAACTCCACTCCTCGGAGAGGAGTGCCTCATGCCACTGAATCTTCTGTTTCTCAGATAAACCTGTTCTTTCTTGTTAAAACCAACCAACCATTCTTCTGAAGTGTGAGCATGCCAAACCCTTCACAAACACCATCGTCCCAAAGTGGTAGTATATACCAGTTAGAAGCCCTTGTTGTCAGACTGTAGAGCTGGGTGTCTGGAAGCTGCCTTTGTGTATTGATGATAGCACACTCGGTCTACTTGTTCACCTTCCTCCTCCTTAAGCACCACTGTCCTACCCTGCTTGAGAAAATGAAGGAACCCTGGAAAATATCCTTTCCTTACAACAATGATGTGCTGTTGTTCTGTTTAGAAAGAAAGACACATTACTTAGATGTGAATGCATGGTTTTTACTAAAGTTCAATAGAGAAATGATAAGTGAGCCTTGAAAGATTAAGCACCCACCAAAGATACGAGGCAAGACTCATATGGTTCAGCCAGCAACTACTTAATACAAAGTACCCAAGGCTGTGTCAATGCAAGGTGAGCACAGCTGGTTGGAACTGGAAAAGATAAACATGATACCTTAGTGATTCTGAGTGGTCGTATTTTAGGTAGATATGTCTCGTTTTTAACCAACCCTTTGTTAAATCATCTTCCTTATGGGTAGGTTAACGTGGCACTTTCTGACAGAAAGAAGTTCTTTGGTTTCTCAAAACTTGCTACCCAGCAAGGGTCTTATACTACTACTTACATGCAAGCGACAAATACAACTAAGGGCCATAGACATGGGTGGGTCTTGTTTCCTCATGCCCAGGACCAAAGACTAGTTCAGCTCCACCCAGGTTTGTCTATTCCATCCTAACTGTGCACGGTAAATGAGGAGCGCTCGATGCAATGGTTGGGGTTGACCTTAGAGAGCAGAGCTCTTCAAACTGGCTTTCCCTTCACTGGGATGAGGGAAGTTTGCATTTATCTCATTTCTATGCCAGCTGGACAACAGCAGATAGACAAAACCAAGCGGTTCCCTGTGTGGCTGTGCAGTCTTGTGCAGAGGTCTCCGCTTCTAACTGCAAGCATGGTGATCAGGACTATGGGGAATCCGATCTCGCCTTCACCGGCTTGCTAAATGTTCTCTTTCCCACAGCTATCAGGTCGGGTGCTGTTGAAGAACATATCAGAGGATTTTCACTTTTTAACTTTGTTGAAATCACATACCAAGTCAAACTTAATTAGTTACATTCAAGAGGCGGACGGTATAGTATTCGATAATAAAGTATGAATTCCTTTCCTTAATTGAGTAATGTATTTCACATGACTTCTTTTGCAAATTTCAAAATGGATTTTTCTCAAGCAGGTCTGTATGTTATTTGGATGCAGGCCCAAACAGGTTAAAACTGATTTAATACTTTCCTCTAAGGAATTATGGAAATGAAAGCAAGTCTGCACTGAGCCGCTTATGTTAATGCCTGCTCCGACACAAATTAGATCTGCATCTGGGATAAAGGGGTGGCAAAGAACTCTTCCAACAACTTCTCCAAATATAACCTGTTAGGATCATATTTAAATAAATTATTTCAAATTGGGTGAACTTAATGGCTATTATTAGCTTGTTGAAAACAAGTCGATAACATTAACTAGATGCCTCATAGACATGTCAGCTTTCCTCTCAGGAGGACCAGTAAGCATGGATGTTAGAATGAAGAAGAGAGAGAGAGAGTGAGAGAGAGTGTGTGTGTGTTTGTGTATAAATATACACACATACACACTATACACACATGTATATATATATATGTATATATACACACATGTATACACACGCACATATACATATATACATATTTAAACTGGGCAAATATCTCTGTGGCACCAAAACATAACTTTTGGAAAACAAAAGATGAAACAAAATAGTCACACCTGCATTAGCCATATTTAAGTCATTCTCACCAAGTGTCTGAGAAGAGAAAAGGTTTATTTTTGGCTCTTGACTTCGGAGGTTTTAATCTATGGGTCACTGGCTCTACACTGTTGGACTAAGATGAGCAGACCATCATGAGGGCGGGAGCATGTGAAAGAGAGGTTGGCTACCTCATGCCAGACAGCAAGCTGGGGAGGGGAGGCAAGAAATACTCTTTAAATTTCATCCCCAGTGACCTACTTCCTCCAAACAGGCTCATCTCCTGACAGCTCATTTAGCAGTGAGTTTCTCACAGGCTTAGCCCTTGTTATGGTTTCCACAGTCCAATCACCACTGCTCAATAGCACCACCACTTTGGGGCCAGGCTTTCAACCTGTGGGCATTCTGTGGCTGCACCCTTGGGAGGCCTTGACTTGCTACTAGTTTTCCTACGCACAGCTCAAAAGAGATTTGGTTTGTGCTTCAGGCATTTTGGTCACTTTTTCCTCCGGTGGAATTTAGAAAATGCTGATTTTTTTCCAGCCTATATCAATAATGCCATTTACAGGCTCCCCACAATTCACTGAATGCCAGAAGTGGAAGAAATTCTATTTGTCTTTGATTCCACAGGTAATGTGTGTAATGCACATGTATTGGGATTACTGCACCTGGTGTAGAATACATGTTAGCAATTGATTCATAGCGTCTCAGTCTTCTTCAATAAAGCCTCTAGTGGTGAGGTGAGTCATATTTATAATCCTTCTTTAGCATTAGTCTTTCATATGCTAATAAGAAAGTAAAGTCCCTAAGGTTTTCCCCAAGACTCATTTAACTCACAGAGGCAGTGAATGTTCTTATAAATACCTGTACTATACCAGCCAGTGAGATGTTTTCTTCACTGTGTATATTCCTTATTGTGAGAGAAAAGTCTAGGATACATAATGTGCTGGAGAGAAAAAAAAATTAATTAAATTAAAAAAAAACTGTCCTCTATTGTTTTAAATTTGGTGCCTGCTTTGGAGTGATTGCCTGGACCCCTCTGAGAGCCCAAATCAGTACCCACTCAGGTGGGTTGTATAAAATGGTATTATCTCCACAAATCCACTAAACAGTTCCCTTCTACTCACTTCAAGTTCATTTATAGAATGTCTATGACATCCCATACAGTACAAATCTAATCTGTACAAGCTGTTGCTCTGCTGTTCTACTCCAACGAATAATGACAGGAATAAAAAGTCTTCATATGTTCAAGGAAGATACCACTAAGGAGTATTTTCAATCTAAAACAAATAAATAATAAAAAAAATTCAGTGCCTAGAGGCTGTGGATTAAACTGACAAGATATCAACATGGAAAAGTGCTGTGGGACAGTGGTCTGTACCCTGTCACTTGTATTTTAAATAAATGCGGATTGGCCAGTAGCCAGGCAGGAAGTATAGATGGGGAAAACAGGCAGAAAGTAGAGGAAGGGAAAAGAGAATTCTGGGAAGAAGAAAGTTTCAGTCTGCAACTGTGACCCAGCCGCAGAGGAAGCAAGATATCAGGATGTGACTGCCTTACCAAAAATGATACCCAAGTCACGTGGCTAACACAGACAAGAATTATGGGCTAATGTAAGTTATAAGAGTTAATAAGAAGCCTGAGCTAATAGGCCAACCAGTTTATAATTAATGTAGACCCCTGTGTGCTTCTTAGGATCGAACAGCTGCAGGACAGGGTGGAACAAAAACCTTAGTCAGCAGAAAGGGGGGACAATGTCTACAGACAATGGCTTTTTGTTGTTTTTATTGTTGTTGTTTTGTTTGGTTTTTGGTTTTTCGAGACAGGGTTTCTCTGTAGCTTTGGAGCCTGTCCTGGAACTCTCTCTGTAGACCAGACTGGTCTTGAACTCACAGAGACTTATCTGCCTCTGCCTTCTGGGTGCTGGGATTAAAGGCGTACTCCATATTTGGGGCAGCAAATAAAAATTGTCCTCATCCTCCTGGGGGAGAAGGTGTGTTCAACTATGTTCAACTACAATTTAACAGTGGTTATGCAACGAATGAAAGGGAACCTGTCCAGATATGTTCAGTGCCTCCATGTCCAATTTAATCTCCAGTATTCTTGCTTTATTATAGTCATCACAGTCTTTAAATTATCTAATACATACTGCCTGTTTAGTTTCTAGATAGCAGTCACCTGTTTGTCAAAACCTCGGGCATGTCCAGTGTGGACCCATGGGATCACCTTATGCTTTCAGATGATGCTTTATTTCTACTTTTCTGTACTAGTCTGTACCATCTACACATGCCTCTAAAAATCTCAGTGAAGTAGAAAAACCATATCCATAGTGAGATGGACATTTTGAAACCCATCCTTTTTCAGCAAGTCCAGAGCCTTACTTCTTCAGCTGCACCATTGTGAGTACCAGGTTACAGACTACCTAGTCACCAGGACAGAGTTGACATAGTAAATGGCAGTTTAGTGATGACAATGATGACCCTGATTACCAGTGAAGTATTCCTTGGTTTTATACAGTCCTTTCTTGACGATCTTATTATTTTTTTTATACATTTTTTCTTTTTTTCTAACTTCTTCCCTCTTTTACACAGATTAAGCACAATCATACTTGATCAGAAATATTAATTTATCTGTAAAGGATAATCATGCCTTAGACCAGTGGTTCTCAGTCTTCCTAATGCTGTGACCCACTAATATCGTTCCTCATGTTGTGATGACCCCTCAACCATGAAATCATTCTCATTGCGGCTTCATAACTGTAATTTTGTTCCTGTCATCAATGATAAGGTAAATATCTGTGTTTTCTGATAGTCTTAGGTGACCCTGGTGAAAATGTCATTCATCCCCCCCCACAAAGGGATTGTAACCCACAGGTTGTGAACCACTGCCTTAGAGTGACTTCACGGACATCATTGTTTGCCAATATGTAGCATTTTCAAGTTTCATTTAGTATTTTCACTTTGATACCCACGTCTCTCAGGCATCAGACTGTAACAGGTAGCCCACGGGAATCAGTTGAAATGCTCTACTGATCTTTAGAACAGTCTTTAAAGCGGCTTCTTTACTCACATGATAAATTTCTTTGGCTGAGCAACTCCGTGGTATAGCATGTGTTTGACTCAGAGCCAAATACTTTGGAGTGGGTGAATGAATCCATATTGTCTAGGGTGTAAGTTGGGTAAGGGGTTAAATCTCCAGTGACTTTAATCTAGGCTCAGTGACTACTTGGAATTGACAGAGACAAAGAAATGGAAGTTAACTAATTTGGGATTGAATTGAAAACAATTAATCCTCTCCCCTTTGGAATACAAATAACCAATATAATATTCTCCCACTGGATGCATTTAAACAAAAAAGATTCATTTTTTTTAAATGAAAAGCCAAAGTGCTTGATGATTCATATTTCTAGGAAACTACTCCTATGGGAACTTCCACCTCTGAATAAAGCATTCTTCTTCAGAAGTATGTTTTTAATAATAAGGAAAATGGGTAAATTTATGATGTTTATGGTGAGTGATCTCCAGGAATTGTTTCCTCTTATGGTATTTATGTGGCCCACCCTAGGCATACATATACCATAAAGAAAGCCCATCTCTACTCTTCCATATGTAGAATCCATCAATCTCATCTGCAAGCAGGATAGATGGCATCATGCTGTTACTGAGATTTCAGGTAGGGAGCCTGGGAACTTCCCTACCCTGGGCACTGGAAATGAAAGCACACCAGTAGATCTTCATCTTCTTGACAGCCATTAATTTTCCTAAGGCAGAAAGCCATGTTCTGAAAAAGAAGTATTTATTATGTTGGGTTATTTTTAGGAAAAGAGATTTGGGAGAATGAAAAAAGCTTGCCACACATTAGCAGAAGACATTTCTAACACACACACATGTGGTGTGTGTAGTATGTGTGTGCAAATATATATATATATATATATATATGCATCTACACACATATTAGGTAAATGACTATATATGGTCATATCATTAAAAACAAGATGAGCTATCTACTACAAAACAGACAAATGACAAAACATAACAGGAGATCCTCCAAATGATTAACCTTGTTTCTAAGTAAATAACTGAGTCTCAAAACAAAGGCCAATAATGACTCTGAAGATATAGAAATATCTAGGGAAAGACAAGTTAAAATTAATAGAACATTCTTTTCAACACAACTCAGTTTGCAGAGACAGAAAACTATGATAGTTTATGATGAAAATTTCAAATCAATAGAGACAGGTCCAAAAATTACCTAGGTGATAACATCAATATTAAAAGAAGCATTAGAACTGTGGACTGTATGTTTATGGTTAGATGAAAACATGAGCCTATTAAAGGCCTTAATGTAAGGCCTGAAACCTAGAAATGTCAAGGTTTAGACAAGGGCTTTCTGAAGAAAGAAACCAATAGAACAGAAGACAATCCAAAGAATTGATAATGTGCTTATATTAATTTAAAAAGCTTGTGCACAGAGGAGGAAACGATCAGCAGAGTGAAGTCACAGACTACAGATGAAAAATTACGTGTCATTTATACATGAGACAGGGATTAATATGTAGAATATATGAATAACTTCAAAACTGAAATACCTAAAATCCTATTCAACTAATAAACAGACTAGTAAACTAAATAAATAGCTCTCAAATGAAAACACATACACAGCTAGTAAATACTTGTTCTGCTGCTCCTAGATGTATCTGCAGCAAACTGAGGTTCATATAACACAGAGATAGTTGTTGCTTACTGCTCCTCTGTTCTAAGACACAAAACCATCTTACATTCCCATCAGCAAATGGAGCACGATTTCTAATTTGTCTTAATAATAATAACTCGGAGTCAGCTATTAGGGGGTGAAACATGAAAGATTAGAGAAGCAGAACCACTAGTTCTTACCTCTACGAATCCTCAGATGGAATTCCATGAGTTTAAGTCTCCTCCTGTCTTATATTCCTCTCTCTGCCCAGCCATATCCCTTCCTGTCTCCACCTCCCTAGTGCTGGGATTAAAGGTGTGTGACTCCAAAGTACTGAGATTAAAAGTGAGAGCCACCTCTGCCTGGCTCTGGATCTCTTTGAGACCTGATCAATCTAGTGTAGGCCAGGGTGGCCTTGAACTCACAGAGATCCATCCACTTCTGACTCCCAAGTGTTGAAGGAGCTGCGGGCCTCTTCCCACAGACTGGTTCCTGGCCGCCTGGCTAGCTTATACCCCGAAATAACAACACACAGACTGTATTCATTTAAACACTGCCTGGCCCATTTCTATTAATGTGTGTAGCACCGAGGTGCACTTACCGGGAAGATTCTAGCCTACGTCCATCCTGGGTTGGAGCTTCATCAAGTCTGCCCCAGAGAGGAGAGCTATAGAGTCTGAGCTCACTTCCTCTTCCTCCCTGCATTCTGTTCTGTTACTCTGCCTATCTAAATTCTGCCCTATCAGATGGGCCAAGGCAGTTTTCTTTATTAGCCGATGACCTTCCTCCATCATCCCAAGTGCTGGATTAAAGGTGTGTGCCACCACTGCGAGGCCTCTATGGCTAGCTCCGCACCAGTATAGGTGTTGTCTTCAGCAACAGGAACTTCTCATCAGTTTGTGCAAAGCGACCAGTAGCTTGGGCTGTTTGGGGGTTTCCATGGGGGTCCATTTGACCAACAACTTGATTAGATGTCATCTCTTCCCAGTACTGGAAGTTTCACTGGGTGATGAGAGATGTCAAGTTGGAGTTCCATCTTCCCCGTTATTTGTCAGTTTCATTTAGATCACCTTTATACATGTATATATTTTAGGAAGCTTTACTATATTAGATTCCCATATGACCCCTCAAATGGTCCTTGGTTTTAGCTGTCCTTTTCCAGATCCCCTTCCTTGCCCCTCTCTTTACTCCCAATGGCTACTTCAGTTTGCCCATTCCGATTACCCCCTACCCTCACCTATCCATAACTTTCTATGCTGTTTTCTCTTCCTAGGATGATCCATCCTTCCCACCTAGGCCCTTACTCTATTCTCAGCCTCTGTGGTAATATGGATTGTTGCTTAGTTATCGAAGAATCAACAGGATAATAAGTAAATGCATACCTTATATTTCTTCCTGCACCTGGGTTACTTTCAAAGGACGATTTTTTTTCCTAAGTTCATCCATTTACCTGGAAATTCTATTATTTCGTTTTTTAAATAGCTGAGTATTAGTCCATTGTGGATACGTACCACATTTTCTTTATCCATCCATCTGTTGATAGGCAGCTAGACTGTTTTCAATTGCTTGTGATTATGAATGAGGCAGCAATGAATATGGTTGAGCAAGTGTCTCTACGATAAGATGAAGCACCCTTTGGGTGGAAGCCCAAGAGTAGGATGGTTGATCCTAAGGTCGATCAACTCCCAACTTCCTGAAGATGCACCACACTGATTTCCACAGTGGCTGTGTGAGTCTATACTCACATAAATGACAGATGGGCTTTCCCCCTACCCTCATTGTTAACAGCGAAACCATTCTTCGCTTTATTGATCTTGGCTATTCTGACTGGTATATGATGAGATCTCAAAGTAGTTTGTTTAAAGATTTATTTATTTTTATGTGCACCGATTTTTTTTTTTTTTGCCTGCACATATGTCTCTGCCAGGGTGCCAGATCCTCTGGAACTGGAGTGACAGACAGTTGTGAGCTACTCTGTAGGTACTGGGAATTGAACCTGTGGCCCCTGGAAGAACAGCTGGTGCTCTTAAACACTGAGCCATCTCTCCAGCTCCTCAAAGTAGTTTTGATTTGCATTTCTCTGATGACCAGGGTTACTGAACATTTCTTTAAGTGCTTCTTAGTCATCTGTGCAGTAAAATAGAAGGACACAAAATTTTAAAAAAAAAAAATCAGTAGTTCTCCTATATACAAATGGCAAACGGACTGAGAAAGAATTTGGTGGAAACAATAAGTTTTACATCAGCCTCAAAAATACCTTGAGGTAACTCTAGCCAAGCAAGTGAGAGATTTATATGATAATAACTATAAGATATTGAATAAATAAATAGAAGAAGGTATCAGGAGATGGAAAGATTTCCCATGCTCGTGGATCAGTGGGATCAATTTAGTAAAAATAATCCTCCTACCAAAAGCAATACACAGATTCAACGCAATCCTCATCAAAATTCCAACAAAATTCTTTACAGAACTTGAAAGGATAATTTTCAGTTTCACAGAAACACAAAAACCCAAGAGAGCTGAAACAATCCTGAAAAATAAAAGATCTGCTGGATATTTCATCACTATCCCAGTTCTCAATTTGTACTATAAAACTATAGTAATAAAAAGCAGCATGGTATTGGCACAAAAACAGACACGTTGATCAATGGAATTGAATTGAAGACCCAGAAATAAGTCCATACGCCTAGCAAACCTGATTTTTTAATAAAGAATATAGAAAACACACTGGAAAATAGACAGCATCTTCAACAAATGGTGCTAGTCAGATGGAATGACTGCATGTAGAAGAATGCAGAACATGCTTGTCACCCTGAACAAAACTTAACCCCTACCGTATCAAAGACCTTATCCTCGTTAGTGTTACTATTTCTGTGCTGAAACATCCACCATCCAAAGCAACTTGGGAAGGAAAGAGTTTATCCACATCACTGTTCATCATTGGACGAAATCAGGTCAGGAACTCAGACAGGACAGGAGCTTGGAGCAGGAGCTGATGCAGAGGCCATGGAGGAGTACTGCTTACTGGCCTATTCTACCTGGCTTGCTCAACCTGCTTTCTTATGGATTCCAGAACCAATAGTCCAGGGGTAAGTAGGCCATTCACAATGGGATGGGTTCTCCCACATAGATCATTAATTACAAAAATGCTTTATAGACTTGCCTACAATCCGATCTCAAGGAGGCATCTTCTAAGTGGAGGTTCCCTTCTCTCCAGTGACCCTCATCTGTGTCGAATTGATATAGAACTCGCCAGCAAAACTGACCACTTGTCAACTGGGCACACAAACTCATAACTGCTCATCCATAACTTAAGATCACGCATTAATAAAGAATCACAATACAAAACATTTTATGAACTTAAAAAGTCATACAACTGTCCAAACTCAAACACTTTAAAAGTCATCTCTTTAAAAATAACCAGCCTCTTTTCAAATCTGAAGTCTCTGTGAAACTCCGAAATGCCTTTTCTTTAAAAAAAAAAAAGTTAGAGTCTCTCAACTGTGGGTTCCTATAAAGTCAAAAATAAATGAAGTATTTATAATGTCTTACTTTAAGAAGCAAGAACCAGGGCACAGCCACAGTCAGATCAAAGCAAAACGAAACTCTAACAGAGTAAATTACTCAAATATTCACTATCTGGAACTCACTCATGATCTTCTGGGTTCTCCCAAAGGGCTTGGGTACTTCTAGGGCTCTGCCCTCTGCACCATGCAAGTTTTGTCTTCTAAGCTCAAGCTGCTCCACTCCAAGACTGCTGACCTTGAAACAAGGCCAGATACACTGAATCTGGTAAGATGGAAAATAGGAAACAATCTTGAACTCATGGGCACAGGACATGGCTTTCTGAACCATTAGCACAGGCAATAAGAAAAACAATGAATAAACAAGACCACATGAAACTGAAAATCTTCATGGCCAGGGGCACCAGGATTCTGACAAAGCAGGAGGCTACAAAATGGGAGTCGTTTTTGTTTGTTTTGTTTTTAACCAACTACACGGCTGATAGAGGACTGATATCTAAACTATATAAAGCACTCAAAAGCCTGGACATCAAGAAAATGAACAACCCAGTTAAAAAATGGGGCACAGACATAAACGAAGAACTCTCAAAAGAGAAAAGACAAACAGCTAAGTAAGAAGCACTTCTTTGTCACTGATAATTGAGACCTAAACAGCGGTGAGGTAATACCTTAAGTGTAAGTCCTTCATAGTGGCTTAAGGTGGCGAATAGACACCACCTACATCAATCGGTTCAGCGTGGGGTGCTGCATGCCTGTGACTCCGTGTCCCAGCAGGTATAGGTACACAAGCACACATACCCATGTTTTACACAGCGTTCAGGAAACCACAAACATTCCTCTCCTTTGTCTTTGTTTCCTGCCTTCCATCCATCCTAACCCTTGATGGGCACCCTGAAAATTTCAGCAAGTTCTCTGAACTAATCATATCTTCCCATTTGAACCAAGCAAAGCTGTCTTGGTCTGAGTCACAGTTGAAATTCTAGACTTCAAAAATATCCTTAAGTAAATATTAAATTTCTAGAAACATAAAACAAGATTAAAAACTTAACTTCGGTGGCAAAAACTTTCAGTTAAAAAAAAAAAATGTTTCCCGGAAGAGCTCCTCTGAGCTAGGGAGCCTCCCTACCACAGCTGCTGACTTTGGTTTGACCCCCTTTTTGCTGGAGTCAGACATCGACTCAAGGAATGAGGGCCTCTTGAGGTAGGGCAGTAAGAAGGCACACAAAGAAAAACATCAGTACACGTTGGCCCTCTTCTGTGAAGACTCAAGCTGGAAACCCAAGCAGCACCTGACCCATCCGTCTCTCCATTGCACACACGGGTGGTTAATGACAGCAAAACTAAGGGGCGTGCACCCTTTTACAGTTTTGACTTGGGAGGGGTCATTTGCTTCTGAGCTGTTATGTAAAGTTGAGTGATGATTTAGTCACAATCAGAAGAACCTAATTTCTATCATGGTTATTTATTATATGCTAATGATATATGCTAAGGATAGACAATTGTCTCATCCTTCCCCTCCCCCCCCTCCTTAATTCAGGTTTTAACACTTTTTCTAGAGCTAGGATGACTGCCATTTTAAAGTTGATTCTAGGATGTTGTCTGTTCGGTTTGCAAGACTGAGTATATAAAACACATGGTGCTGGTCAGGATTTATTTCTTGCTGTTGGATTCTTAGTTTGTTTCTTATCATTATTGTTGCTGTATGTGAGTGAGTATTTGTGGGGGGGGTACATGTGTGTTAAGGGTGCATGTGTGGCTATTAAAAGACAAGCATGGAGTTGGTTTTCTCCTTCGGCTGTGGGTTCTGAAGATGGAACGTGGGTCACGAGTCTTGCACAAGGGGACAGCATTTCCTGCTGAGCCATTATTAGAATTGATAGCCTTGCTTTGTATGTATCTGACCCTCATAAATTCTGTCACATTTATTGCCACCGAACATAAGTTGTCTAAGGCTAATGATAGGTGTCTTCTTCCTGGTACAGAAGAGTGTAGATGCACACATGCGTGCACACATGTGTACACACACACATATGCATGGCATTGAAAGGTTAATCATAACTGGGTGAAACCGCTTTCCAGAATCAATTTCGGGTCTATGAAATTTTGAATTACCTATTCAACGCTTTTTCTTTGCAAGCTGGTAATTAGAGGAAAGAAAAAAATGTATATACAATACGTAATACTGTCTATTTTTAGCACTCATTAAAAAACGTGACCAAACTCATTAATTTAAATGAAAGGAAAATGTCCATGCCATTGTTTATCTTCAGGAGAAATCAAACCCTCCATTTGAATTTAAGACATGAATATATAAATGGAGTTTCCTCTATAACGTCCATACTTCTTATAATATTCTTGCCTTTTTAACTGTGGTTTTTTTCCCCCTGTGTTGTGACATATTGCCATTTTCTTTATGGAATTTTATCTTCTACATGAAAATTCTTGTGCACTGTAGCTGGGTTGATATTCAAGTGGTTTGGGAGGATTATGTTGTAAAGGTTAGAGCATGCATCTTTGGAGTGAGATGCTAGGTTTCAATCATGCCTCCAATACTTACTAGCTATGTAATTTGGACAATATATTTAAATCCTTGGGGCTGCAGAGATGTCTCAGCAATTGAGAATACTGCCTGCTCTTCCAAAGGTCCTGAGTTCAATTCCCAGCAACCACATGGTGGCTCACAACCATCTGTAATGAGACTTGATGCTCTCTTGTGGAAGAGACCTGGTCAGTCATCCTCATCAACTTTGACCATGAAACCCAATATGGACGAGCTCAACAGAGTCGCCATATATGGGCTCCCTGTGCATGCTTCAGCATTGCCAGGGCATAAATTTCATTTTCATTTTTATGTAAATGCTTGAGCATTTGTTGACTTGTGAATAAAATGGATAAAATACTGACTAAATAAAATACCTGGATAAAGATAGTTTAAGAGAGTTAAGTGACTTCAAGTGTGTAAAGTGTATAGAAAATTCTTCGATTATAGTAAATTCTCAATACACGTTAGTCTTTGTCATTGTCTTTGTAATACTATATTTTCATAAATTATCCACATATAAGCATATTGACAGTTTTTAGAAAATTAAATGTGTCTCAGAAAATATCTGGCTGAACAAGGGATAAAATGCAGGAAATACAGTGAGACTAATAAACAACACAATGATCAGAACTGGAAGCACAGGATCTGAAGAAGCACAGGATGAAAACAGAAGCGAGGTGAGAAAGAACAGGGATGGAGAGCTGTGGTCTGAAGGTGCAGGGAGCCATGGGGAGCCAGGGGGCTGGCTGCAAGACAACAGAAACAATAGAGAAAGAAGGCGGAGCCGCCATTAACTTGCTGTTACAAAGTTACGCTAGAGTAAGCAGACATCTTCTTTTGTTCTCTCTAGGAACATAGACACCAGTGCTGTTTATTGTGACTGCATCCTAAACAGAACCTGCCTGGAAGTCATACCCATACATCCTTCTCTGTCACCTCAGTTTTTCATTGTCTCTCCGTTGTGCCTAGTCTCTGTTTCTCCAGTCAGGTTACAAGACCCCAAAAGGTGAGTTGTCTTCCCTGAAGGAAGTACAAGCTATGAATAAAAGCGAACCTAAAATTGGAAGCATAGTCTCCTAACTCCTAATTGAAGCTATTTCTAATTCTACTGAGTCCTGTATTCGCTTGTACATGTGTCTGGGTCATGTATGGAGGTAAGGGGACGACTTGCAGGGAGGAGCTCCTCTTTCTTCCAGCGTGCGGGTCACAGGGATCAAACTCAGGTTGACAGCAGGCTGCTTTACACATTGAGCCATTATGCCAGCCCCAAGTCTTAGCTGAACTCTCATTTCCTCTTCCGGTTTCTGTGCCGCAGTAAACATATGAAAGATGTTAGGTGCAATGCTTTGTGTGCTTTGACATTCCAGATTCTGCCCCAAGCACTGTCATCAGTGGTAGCCAGCTGTTTATAGCCATAAAATAACTATGATAAAGCAGCTTAATAGGGGGAACAATTTATTTGGTTCATAGTTTCAGATGCTTGAACCTGAGACCATTTGATCCTTCGCCTGCGTGTTGTGGTGGAACAGTACGTTACTCGGGAAGGAGTGGGGAAGAGCCCAGTTCCTTTCCTGGCATCCAAGAAGCAGTGACAGGAAAAAAAGAGGAAAGGGACAGGTCCCAAAATCATCTTCAAGATCAAGTTTCTAGTAGTGACTTAACTCCCTCTGTGTCCCATGGCCCAAAGGTTGTTACCTCTCAAAACACTACACACTGGTAACCATATTCCCATCCGTGAGCCATTGGGGTACCACCCAAGCAGCGGCATACTCCACAATGTAAGATAACCAGAAGCATGCTGGGCAGCATCAGCAGGAAGGGGTAGTGACCTGCTGGGGTTTCCAGGTAGTAGGCCCTCCTTCCCTGCCAAGGAGATGTGATTAAAGCACCAGCTGGATACCTGTGGCTCATCAGTTATCCGAGGTCTTGCTGCTTTCATGTAGGGCAGGAACATCACCTTCCTTTTCAAAATAAGCAAACTTAAGCAAAGCAGTGCGAGGGCTCCAAAAGGACGCGAGCAAATGAGTCCATGAATTATTTAGACGTGGACGTGTCATTCTAATGACTGCAATTAGAAAGGGCTGTTCTGATCAGTGTTGCTGTCTGTATCACTGTCAACTCTCCTGCGCTTGTAAATCCATCTAGAGCTAAGTG
This sequence comes from Microtus obscurus, assembly GCA_963919715.1. Taxonomy (NCBI): domain Eukaryota; kingdom Metazoa; phylum Chordata; class Mammalia; order Rodentia; family Cricetidae; genus Microtus; species Microtus obscurus. The sequence continues at coordinate 6,226,237 of CAWTZC010002364.1, forward strand.
CCGCCCGCAAAGTGTGTCAGCCTAGCTCGACCAGTCCTTTTGATGATTGACTTAACATTTATGTTACACTTGGGGATAAACATGGCCATCCGTGACTTCACGGTAAATCCTGGTGAGGGTAAGGGTCAGGAGTAGGGGTGAAACGAGATGATCTCTCTCCATGCTTATATGCACTCCCAGACTGGCCTAGAATCCATTCTGCCCCCACATGCTCAGAGTTCTGAACCGTTTGATGGTACGATCACATTTTCTTCTTTGTGATTTATGGAAAGATGTGCAAAGTGAAAAAATTGGTAATCAAGCCTGCTTACCACTCACTGTTGCAGGAGGTCTTTCCGCCCCTCCAACCAATAGCTGCTGAGATACCAGCCCATTGGGGCGTGGTTTCTCTCCATTCATAAAGCCTCTATTTCCTTCCGCTCGCTCTCTCTTGGCTTCCTGCTCGTCTGGCGACTAGACTCCCTTTCTAGTTGTGCAGAGAGCTGTTGTCTGGGATCGTGATCTGTAAGTTTTTCCTCTTTAAATAAATACTACCCTAGTAATAGTAATTCCAAACTGGTGTGGCATTGTTCGTGGTTTACGCCTTTAACTCACACATCTTACCACTCAGACGTGGTTTACAGTTTTGCCTACCCTTGATCAAACAAAGAAGAATTCAAAGCTCCTTGGGTAACATTCACGGCCTTCTGCCCATTTTTTTTTTTAAATAAAGCAAATACAGCATCACTTAAGAAGGCTCTAGCATCTGAATCTTATATGAATGTCTCTAGCATGGCTCAACCTGTGCTCTCTCTAGGCTAGCATTCTTGGCCATTTCTGTGGTTCCCTTGGAGCTCCTGCGCATGGAGGGAGAAACAATTAACAAAGTCTGGCATGAGGTAGGCGACATGGCACAGTGTGATCAAGTTTCTGATTTAATTAAGATTTGAGGCAATCATTTTCCTGTTGAGTTTGTGGTTCATTCATTTACACACCTTTGAGATCTTTGCAAGAAACTAATTGTAGAAAAAGATAAAGACGGTATTTCTACAAAGAAGAAAACGGGGGAGGGGAAGAAGAGGAAAAGAAGGCAAAAGAGGTGGAGGAGAAGAAGAGAGATGAGGAAAAGAAAGAGGAGAAGCAGAGAAGGAGGTGAAGGAAAAGAAAGATGAGGGGGAAGAGAAAGAGGAGGGAGACATGGAGAGGAGGAGGGAGACACAGGTAGGACAAGGGCAAGGGGGAAGAGGGAAACAAGGGGAAGGAAGGAGGAGGGAGATGAGGGGATGAGGACGGAGGCATAAAGGGAAGGAAGAGGGAGGCAAGGAGGAGGAGGAAGGAGACACGGGGAAGGAGGAGAAAGACAAGGGGAACGGGGAGTGGGATGAGGGGAGGAGGAGGGAGGCACAAGGGGAAGATGGAGGGAGACAAGGGGGAGAAGGATGAGGAATTATTTAAAGAGGCTTGTGGAGTGACAAGTTTCAAGAAGTTGAGCTGGTTCTGAACAGAGAATCTGAATCCTGGGATCTGGATTCAAAAGTACAACTCTCATTTCATAATGTCTATTCAGAGGGCAGGGCTTCTGCGCAGCCCAAAGCAGGAGCTTTGGCACTGAAGCCCAGAACAGCTCAGCCCACATCTTCACTAGAACACATATTTCCGTGAGGATCTTTAGTTTCTCTTTCAATGCAAACACTCTTATCAGGAAGCAGTTATTGCTGCTCACCTGCTCACAGCACTGCTCTCACACTCTCAGGAGGGGGAAAGCCCTGGGTGTTCATTCCACTTCCCTGTGCTAGGATAGGCATGTCCTGCATCCTCATAAATAAGAAACTACTATCTAAGTCACATCTCCTGGAAGGCACCCAAATACACCTGTGCTGCTGCTGAGATTCTTTTTTTTTTTTTATGTTTCTTCCTTTTAAGCTTAACCAAGTCATTAAAACATGTTTACCTGAAGTGTGTAGAATATTAGTTAAAGATCTGCTATATTTGTTTATACTGTGGAACACTTGTTTAATGATGCAAAAATGTGTTGGCATTCTTTTATGTTGCATTTGGTTAACTCTGTGAAACTGTGTTTCATTGCCTGTCAAAAACATCTGATTGGGCTAGTAAGAAGCTGAACAGTCAATAACTAGGCAGGAGAAAGGATAGGTGGGGCTGGCATGCAGAGAGAATCAATAGAAAAGATCTGAGAGGAGAGATGGAGGTGCTAGAAAAGAAGGGGCCAGTCACACAGTCACACAGCCACTCAGCCACACAGCCACACGACAAGAAATAAGAAGGGAAGAAAGAATATATAGAAATAGAGATAGATAAAATCCCAGAGACAAAAGGTAGACAAGGTAATTTAAGAAAAGCTGGCTAGAAACAAGCTAAGCTAAGGCTGAGCATTCATAAGTAATAATACGCCTCCATGTGATTATTTGGGAGTTGGGTGGCAGGCCCCCCAAAAGAGAAAAGAGTAGAAGAGTAAATAAAACAACAAAAGGGTTTTCTCCTTTGCGTCCACTCATTTGTGTGCGTATTTGTGTATGTGCTTATGTGTATGTGCTTGTGTGTTTGTGTATATGGGTGTATGTGCTTGTGTGTATGTGTGTATGTGTTTTGTGTGTGTGTGTGTATGCATGTGTGTGTGTGTGTATAGCCAGAAGCCAGCACCTAATCAGCTTACTTTACCAGCACTATCAGGTATCACCAGGTATCTTTTATTATCATTTTGAGCTCTAGAAACAGTGCTACAACTCTGAAAGTATTGCTGCTGTCTATTTTGCAGTAAAGCCAAAAATATCTCATTTCCTGGAGACTAGATGCGGATAGTTAGGATCTCTCTGGTATTAAGCGAATGAGTCCAACTGGTAAGGAAGGAAATTAAGGCGCTAATTGGACCCAATTGCTTTTAACAAATCACTTAAGTGTATTGCACACATTGTGCAGAACAATGAGCCAGGGAATTTGTTATAGAATATCAATGAGAGACTAATGTGTTCTTAAACTAATTGTCTTCTGGAACAAAAATAATAATTCGAAGACTGAACCCTGAAACTGAAGGATTTGGTTTTTTTCAAAAGTCTACACAGAACAATCCAGTTTGGAAAAGATTTTATTTTATAAGTTGAAGCATGCACTAGGAAATTCAGATATTTTTAGTATTATTGAAATAATTTTGGAATTACTATTAATCTTTTAAAATTGTTAAAAAAAATTTTCAGGACAGTTCTTTTAATCGTATGAAAATTACTATTAGGTTCCTATAAGTAGAACAATAGTCTTGTGGCTCTCTTTCTTTTACTTTTCTTGATCTTTCTCTGGAGCAGTTCCCTCTTGTCTGCTGGCTGCCTGTGAGTGCCATCTGCCTGCACATGAATGCTAACTCTTTTCTTTATAACTGGATCTGTGGGGCCGATTTATTAATGGCCTTGATAACTGGCAGCAGAGAACCAGCGACTGCTGGATGGTGATGCTGTGTTAACTAGCTGTGAGACTAAGCTCCTATTTCGTTAGTAACAGAACGTAGTGGAATCTTCATGCCCCCTGCCTTCCTCCAGCACACCAATTACAACAGCTTTTCCTTTTGTAACACCTGGGTCACAATGGCCTGACTACACGGGCAGGACACAGGTTTACGGAAGCGGTTTTGCATACTGTCCACGGATACCGCAGGATATGTCAGGCTATAGTTACGTTTGGGATGTGCGAAAGATGTATCAGGGGATTCCAAATCTGTGCAATTTCATGGAGATTGTGGTGGCAGCATGCGCAGGGCCTGCACAGGCCAACCCAGAGTCCCGGTACTGAGAGTGGAATGCGAACACAGCTCCCATCCCTAAATAAGAAGCTGTTTCCAACTGACAACCTCTCACAAGGGGAAAATTTGTCTTTCCAATGGCGTCTCACTGGGTATATGTATCATACTCAAGGGCAGGCCCTATGCCCAATAGGACATGACTAACACAAGATAAATGTCCAACACAAAAGGAACTCAAAGGTATTTTGGGAGATCTTTTTTCATATTGCCTTGTTTGGACTTTTTTTTAAACCTTCCTTGCTGTAGGAATCCTACATCCATTAGTCTTTAAGTTACCTGCCCACTTGGGCATGGCCGCTTATACTACAAATGCTGATGTAAACCACAATCAGGTCTCTCTTACGGCTGTGGGATTCAGTTACTGTTCCCCATTCGAGCAGAGGACTGTGATCTATGAGTCTACCCCTAAATAAATAACCCTTTATTACACTCAATTCTGACCTAGTGTGGGATTTCTTTTTAGGGTTTGTCTTCCCTTCTTGGTCTTTTGCTTGTATATTTTGGTTTCTAATGTTGTGTTTTTATAGCTTTTGATGTGTGTGTGTGTGTTTGTGTGTGTGTTTGTGTGTGTGTATGTGTGTGTGTATGTGTCAAGTGGGAAGGATTTAAGAGATGAGGGGAAAGAAACTATGATAAAAATACAATGTAGAAAAAAATATTTTCAATAAAGACATAAAAATGAAAATAAAATACTATTTTAATGGCCTCCTTTTTAAGTTCATACATCAGTATCTATAATTCTAATAATTAAATGATATCTAGGCTGCTTTAATAACATGAAAACGAACAGTGGTTGCATCACCAGTCTGTAACAGTGTTCAATGAATCATATGTCATTTTTTTATATCTCAGATTGTTGCATATTATATACACATGGCAACAATAAGGGTATTTAGTTAGCCTAGGCATTCCTTTCCTCCAGTATTGAAACAAGGTTGTCCTGAGACCTGATGAAAATGTGGCCAAATCTCAACTGTATTGGCTTTTCCATAATTGTAGCCCTGAGCTTCTGAGAGTGGTTTTTAACCATGATGAACAGTAGAATTATAAGGTGATGTTTAGAAATAAAACCGATGGCCAGGTGCAGTCTGAAACAGTGAGTTCCAGATGTGGGGATGAGACTTGGGCATCAGGAGTGTTCCCGAAATCCCCCAGCTGTTTTCAATGTACAATCAGGGCTATCAGCTGCTTCAGGAAATAAAGCCATTAACAGAGCTGAAAACCTCCTCGTTTCAGCTGGGCGGATCTACCACACGCCCCTTTCTCACCAAATGACTTGGTCTGAAAAACTATCTACTGGAGGATGCAAACAAGGATATAAAAGGCTGTGATCCTTTGAAAGGCACTTTTGGAAAATGTGATGCCAACTCCATGCTGCCAGCGTTGGCACATTCTTCTCATAGAAACTGAAGCTGCATTTCTTTCTTTTTCTTGGAAAAGCTACTTGGAAAGTACCCATGTAGCATATAGTCTACCACAAAACCCTAGCAAGAATCCAACCAATCTATGCAAAAGAAAGCTCTTACGCTACACTTAATTTTCCATGGATATACGATATTTTTAGAATATTCTTCTGACAAACACAAATCAGGCCACCTCTTACATTCCATCCCATACCCAGATAAACTCCCTTTATCGTTCAAGGCAAGCCAGTCCTCGATGGCATCAAGGATTAGGCTGTCTATAAATTAGGAGTCTAGTGCGCATGGGTCTGTCGTTCAAGCCCTTCAGGGTCCTGCCTACGCTAGGATACTAGCCGAGGCTGAACAATGGGCAAAACCCTAGATGACAAGAGACAATTTAACCCTGTGCATAAAACTTCAAAAGGTACAAGTATGTACTACATGAAAGGAAAGAACTGGAAGTGTGTTTGAGTGTGTTGCTAACGACTGTGTTTTGGTAAGAGCTGAGGTGGGAAAAATGATATCAGCTCCGTATTACGCCTTCTTTGGAAGGATGCTGTTGCCCAAAGGGTCTTCATCAACGGGAGGTGGTCCAGTAATCACTTGCTACTCATCTGAGATAAACATAGGGATGGAAAGCAAGCATTTAGAAACTTTACAGCAATTTGACAAAGTAATTTTGTAACTGTAAAATCTAATAATAATAATAAAACGTTGGCTTGTGTTTTAGAATGCCTTTTTCCACTTCATTTTTCATGTAATTTTATTACACTTTAGTTTATATTTTTGAGGGGAAAAAAAACTCAGCCAGTGACATTGAAAATAACACATGAAAGGCCTCTTCACCACAAGCAGGCTTGGCTCTAATTTCCTTCCAAAGGCATTTTTGTAAAACCCAGTGTTCCTGGTGTTAAAAATGAGCGATTAAAAGACATTGAAATAAAAGAGATTAAAAAAAAAACTAAAACACGTAGCTATAGTTCAGTTGTGCTGCTCCTGAACTTAAAAAAATCCATCTCCATTTTTTTTTATAGACTCATGATGTTAATGCAGACACCACAGCATGCATATAAAACTGAGGTAGAACCGGGCAGTGATGGCGCACACAGCCTTTACTCCCAGCACTTGGGAGACAGAGGCAGGCGGATCTCTGTGAGTTCGAGGCCAGCCTGGTCTACAAAGAGAGTTCCAGGACAGGCTCCAAAGCTACATCGAGAAACCCTGTCTCAAAAAAACTTACTCATTGTGCACACCAACCTCCCGTCAAAATCACCTGCACAAGATTTTAGTTGTTCATCCAATATGAGCCTTCATTTTAAAATGTCCTGCGTAAAAAAAAAAAAAGCAGCAGATCAAGCTTTCGGGAGAAACACTCAGGTAAGGGGAGCTTGGTCCAGCCCTGGTGCTAGAGGTGGGCAATGGGAACTAGAGAGATGGAGCCTAGTGAAGTGTCCTCAGGAAATGACCTTCAAGGGAGCCATTATGGCCTCGGCCCTTTCCTCTTCTCTCCTCTCTGGGAACCAGTGGGGACAACTCTGCTTGCTTGACCACCTTGCCCCACTCTTGTCCACAACCAGTGTCTTTGAGCAATGGATTCAGGCGGTGACCAAACCTGGAAAATTTTGACCCCCAAATAAACTTCTTCTCTTCTTAAGTTGATTTATCTCAGACAGTTGTTACAACAACAAATACGGAATACCACAAGAATGGCCAGTGTTCTGCTTCAGGTATGCATAGAGCTATCACAGTTATTCAAAGAAGAATCATTTTATCCCACCATTACACTGCAAAAAAAGCAAAACAAAAGAAAAGAAAAGCAAGTCTAGTCTCCTATTACCATCTGCTAGGATAGACAACAGCATATCAATTGCTGCTCCTTAATGTGACAAAGCAGAGATTTTTGTACACTCTTGCTATGGTGTGATAGACATAGTTTTTTTTTTTTTCATCAACCAATAGGATAAGGGGGAAATGACACTCTGTGACTTTTGTGGGCGATTCAGGAAATGTTGTATGGCTTTCATCCAGTTTCTTGAAACTATTGCACTAGGGCTGTCCCCTCTGAGATTCTCCATCTACAAAGACAGCCTCTGGGCTGGGAAGAAGCCCAGGAAGAAAACAAGTGCATTATTTTAGTCGTCTTTTAAACCTCTTTGGTCTACGTGTTGTGCGTGAAGGAGTGACCGAGCCTCCAGATGAGTCTAGAGCCCGACTGTGTAAATCCCTGTAGTCGGTCAATTCCTTTAAGTCATCACAGTCTTGCCAGGAGAGCGTTCAGCTATGGCAAAGCCAAGACAACACACACCTGCTGCTTTTTGTTCAAATTCCTGATACACGCTATTCACAAGCATAATACCACGATGATTGCTTATACTGTCGACTTTACTATTGATCGTTTTGCAATCAAATAACCCAACCTAGAAAAGTATTTCCACAGCACCATGTCTTTACCTTTCTAAATGGGGCTCTAATAGGAAATAAAGCACAATTATATTGGTTAAAGCTAGCAAATGAAGAGGTTCTATTTTTGGAAGAAAAAACTCTTTTTCATGCCTCTGCTTTTGATAACAAATTTGTCCTTCAATATCCACAGGGGACTAGCTTTGAGACACATACTGTATATACACACACACACACACACACACACACACACAGAGAGAGAGAGAGAGAGAGAGAGAGAGAGAGAGAGAGAGAGAGAGAGAGAGAAAGATCCTTATACCCCAAAACACAGATTAAAGAAGTGCAAGGAAGGGTTGATATTTTGACATTACATTTTAAAGAAAAGCATACTTTTTAACAACTAGCTTTTAGTAATCAATTCTTTCTTTCTTTTTTTTTTTTTTTCTCCCCAAGACAGCGTTTCTCTGTGAAACAATCCTGGCTGTCCTGGAATTCCCTCTGTAGACCAGGCTGGCCTCAAACTCACAGAAATCCACCTGCCTCTGCCTCCCAAGTGCTGGGATAAAGGCGTGCGCCACCACCTCCCCGTTTAGCAATCGATTCTTAATTATCAAATGTCAAAAGAAATTTGGAACTGGAGGCTACATTTGAATAAACTGAAAGTATTTTATTTGCCTAAGCATGGTTTGGGAAAAAAGGTGACTTTTTTTATAACTTTTAATTCTCTGTGCACCATGATTTTATGCCTATCCAAATGCCCTCTGTTTAACTATTATTTGGATTTACATTGGCTCTCTGTTAGCCTTGCAAATTTTAAATGCAGCTTGACCGCAAGTTAACCATTATCCTCCATTGTTTGAAAAGATCAGTCAGTAAGAATTGATACAGAAGGCAGACTGCAGCTGTCTTCCATATTCCTCCTCCAACCAGCACCACCACCTCTTTAGACCAGTACCATAAATCTTCATTTCATTACAACTTCTATTATTTTACCTTTAATTTTGGATTACTTATACAATATAATGAAAATTAATAAATGTTCAATTAAAGCATTTTCTAACTGTAAAATTTATCTCAATATCTTAGGTTGGGATGAAATGTATCACTGCTTCCCCCATTGAAATTGATGAAAAGCAGGATGAGGGATGCACTTCTGTTGGTGGAGGGTGTACAGAGCACACATGAAGCCCTTGGTCCAGTTTCCAGAGCGGTGTAAACTCCAGTGATAACACATACCTGAGATCTCAGCACTCAGGAAGTGGAGGCAGGAGAACCAGAGAAGGCCAAGGTCATCTTGCTGGACCACACACAGAGAGCTCAAGGGTTGCCTTGGTTATATGAAACTGTATCAAAACATGAATGAATAAAAAAATAACATCTTCTTATATAGCTACTTTTTATTTAGCAGCAGGAGTTCTAGGAACAAATTAAGACTGCCAGGGGAGGGCCAGTTTCATAACAGAAGCATGGCTAGCCACCTCTGAGACTGTGTCAGGAAAGGGAAAGGCAGTCGCTGGGTATTCATGAGATGCTGCCGGCCAGTTCTGAAGCAGTCTAACTAGAGAACTGAAGTAGACCATCTTTGTAAGGAAAGCAGGTGAGCTTACAATTGAATGGAAGCTCAAAGCTCAAGAGTGCGTAGCCCCATTGTTTTTGTCCCGGTGCGGTCACAATGGTAGAGGCATGTTAGGATTGCAAAAGAGGACATAAATGGCATCCCAAAACAAGAAGCCAGAGAGACTGAGGTCCCATAATTCCTTCTTAAGGTACAGCCCCCAATAAACTAAGTCCCTCCCACAAGGCCCCACCTCTTAAAGGGCCATTATCTCACAACCACACTGACGGTCAAGAATCCCACAAACAGACTTTTGAAAATGCACCTGGACCATTAACAAGCTGCTTTATCCTCAGTCTTCCAGAGAGGACATGATGCTGGCCGGGATGAAGGTGGCAACCTTGAAGGTGGTAGCTAGTGGTCAGGTGTAATTTGATGCTAACACCATCAAGATTTTACAGTTGTACTCAAGATGGAATGTGTGAGAAAATAAGAATCAAAAATAACTTTAAGCCATATAAAACAAAATTAGGAAATAAAACCAGAGCCAGGTGCTCTCTGACATCTAGTGTGGGGTTTGTTGTGGATGATTCAAAGAAGCCCAGCCCATGGGTTGAGGTCTCAATAGCCACATGGAAGCTGTCGTAGCCCTGTGCAAAGTTCTTTATCGCGCCCTTTTATTTGGTGAGCTTGAAATATGTGTTCTGGACGCCGAGGCTCTGCAGCTGCTTTGAGGACTTGCTCCCAAACCTTCTAAAGCCTCAACCAGTGGTTACTGAGGTCAGAGGGAGAAAGCACATCATATTGAAGTCTTTGCAGATTTTCTGGTTGACTCGAAATAACTTTATGTGGTATAATAGAAGGATTCTAACCAGATTCAAATTCCTCATTTCCAAAGCGAAAGCTAGATGAGTATGAGCTTTTCAACCCATTGACCCAAGTGATACAGGTTTTCAGGACCTTACCGGGGAACTCCTCTCTCTGGCTTGGGTAAAGGCAAATTTCTGAGAACAGCTACTAAGAGAGTTTCCGAAGCTTCCAAGAACCAGCGGCCTTTTCAGAGTTGTGTTCTTAATGCCTGTCTAGTTCACAAACTTGGCCGTTCTCTTGTTAATGATTACTTTTCTATTTGAAAATGCTCTAAGTAGATGAGATTCATCTACAACTTTATTTAAGGACTTAAAATTGAAAAAGGTATGTTGTCCAACTCACATGGTCCAGAGCAGTTAACCTGAGTGTCTCTCTTGTGGTCATAAGGAGGCTCCATTGGCTCTGGTTGTTAGAGCTAAGAGTTGGAGGGCTCTGAGTTTCACATTAGCCTAAGGCGGTGCAAGGTTAGGGTTGGCTACAGAAGTTTTCCCATTATAGCCCACTGAATTGTCCAAGAGGAAACGGAGAAGGGTTTAAATTGATGCACTTTGATGTCGCAAAGGCCTTTCGTGCTATGATGTAACTAGACCTGAGTTCATTTTCACAAAGTACCCTTGTTCACTCCTCTGGGGCTTTACAGGCATGCTCCCCCTAGGTTAAGACAACTGAGCAACGATCTCCTCATCAGTGTCTTGATGTATGACATCTGCCAGGATGTTTGAGTCAACCTTACTGCAATCTGCGAGACTGAAAGATAAGTCTTTTTCTTTGGAAAAGCATGAACAAATTTTGCTACCCCCACCCAGCCCTTTGGGCCAAGAATTATTAACTATATAACTATTAAGAAGTGGTCAGAAGAACTTTCAAAAAAAACCGAACAGAGTATTAACTTAAAACCTGACCGTGAATCCAAGACTTCAAGAATCATTCACCAGATAAGACGTGAGTAAGAAGACCACAGTTAACCAAGAGCCTAACAAGACAAAACATAAAGCCAGAAAATCCAAGTTTTTAACAGCAGTTTTTGGAGGGGTGGGGAAGATCCTGAGAAATGAGCCAAAACAAAGCTTAAAATTTAAGCAAATGGGAGTGCGAGACACAAACTTGCAATGAAAATGAAGCTAGAACTGTTTGTTTAGTCAAGGGTATTTGGCTTATTTCAAAACACTGCTACAAGAAAGAATTTTCTCTTCTCTCAGGGATGAAGGCACAAAATATTAAAAGATATCACTAATGGAGGACATGGCGTGCTGCCCAGTGAGCTGGTCTAACACTTGACTAACACTGAAGTCATGTTAATTTCATCTTATAATTTGCCACCTAATGGCAGTCACATTGGCTGTGCATAGATGCAGTCTAGAAAGCCTCAAAATACTGTATCTGAAGGAAGCATGGCGTGATTCGTGATTCAATCGTATTGAGAGATGGCTTCCTCAATATTCTGGGTCTGAGAGCTTTCTTGTAAATAGCAATTAGTTATGCTTGTATCACACAGAAAGACACTTTGACTATTGACTGCTTCTGAGGTTGCATAAGAACAGAAAGCCAACTGAAGTCCGCAAGTTCATTAACTCGGGCAGGGAAGGAACAAGCTAGGCACCCACTTAAGATGGTTTAAGTCTTCCTTTGAAGCGCTCTGGGAGCTTACCTGGATTTGCTGTTCCTCTTCCCTCCTTTGTTGATTCTAGCTTTCCCGTTCAGTGTTTTCCCTGTCTGGGATTTTTGATACAGATACTTCTAGTTCTCCTTTTATTTTCATGCCTGCACCTTGTGTTACCGTCTACTGGGTAGATGCAGAGAGGAGAGCCAGATGGAAGCTACATCCTGACACCAAGAAGTTTCTTTCCAACCTGGAGAGATGGCTCAGCAGCTGAGCCCTGACTGCTCTTCCAGAGGACCCGGGCTTTATTCCCATCATCCACGGAGTAGTTCACCACCGTCTGTAATTCCAGTCTCGGGGAATCCAGCATCCTCATCTGGTGCCCAAGGAAAACACCCGGATACATTATCTATGTGAAGTTTCTTCCATGCTAAATTCAGAGTCTGAAAGAATAGTACTTTGACATGATTCTCACACACAGGAACATCGAACTCCCCAAAGCACAGAGCAGACCTGCAGTGAGCTCACCAAGGAAGCACTACTCACTACTTACTAGGAGAAAATTTCACCACACTAGTAAGGCCATGAAGACTGAACATAAAAGTAATAAATGAACAAGTAAAGGATGTATTGGAGCCATTTCCACATTTTTTTGTTTTTTGAGGAAAGGATACTAAGGGTCTTCATCTTTTTAACTTTGAGAAATTTTCTAGGCACTTAAGTGGAAGATGGACGAGCCTACATGGTTGTGGGAAGAGATGAGAAGCATGAAGCAGAACCCTGGCGCTCTATGGCCTGGAGAAACCATCTGAAATGTAATCAATACCAGACCCCACCCCGTCACTTCTGCAGTTCTGCAAGAGGAGAGCAACAGTGCGGCGACCAAAATAACACCAACTAACCAGCGTTCAGTTAGCAGTTGGGCAAGATGATTTAGAATTCTAGTCATCTCTTTCACTCCTTGGCAGCTTCAGGGACTCTGATTCAGGCCATGATTAATCCCTTGGAAACAAAATGTCTCCTCTAGCGGGCTAATTAGACCATTACTAAGGACAAACTATCCAACATCAAAAGCGTGGACTCTAAGAAATCACGTGATGGGCAGTCTTGTCCCCAAATTAAAAGCATGCTCAGCTTTAAGAGTTCACTGCCGTAAATGAGGGGAAATGAAATAATTACACACACGCTTCGGTCAAGGAACTACAGAACACACCGTAATAAAGCGTGACTCGCTTGTGAAAAGAGATCATGGTCGCTATTTTCAGTGCTTGAGCTGGTGCTTGGAAGTCTCTCCTCCACTTCTGATTAAGTCATTCATCATCTCTGCGAGGCTGCTGTTACTACAATGTCTCCTCAGTTAGAGAGTCAAGGCTGTCGCTGCTGAGGGTGTTTGAGATGAGGCTGGAAGTCACAGAAGGTCACGGTGGTAATAATTACAGTGAGACTACTCCCAAAATTACCAGATTATTTCCTTTTGTAGTCAAGACCCTCCATCTTCTTTATGTCTAAAATGGACCACCGAGTGACCTATTACCCCCAATCCAAGCACCAAACCATCCACTTTATTCATGGGACAAATGACTATAAACACATCATCTCTATTCTCAGTCTTTGGTTTACCTTACATTTATATTCCTCCAAAAACAAGGAGGGAGAGTGTGGTTAACTTTCAATAACGGATTTCCTTTGGAAAGATTTCTTATGCTATTTATAATGACAGACAGTGTACTGGTTTAAGTGGGAACATACCCCATAGCTATGCCATTTGGACACTTGGTCCCCATTTGTTGGTACTATTTAGGGAGGTCAAGGAGGTGTGGCCTCGTTGGAGGAAGTATGTTACTGGAGGCGGACTTTAAGAGTTTAAATACTTGTGCCATTCCCAGCTTGCCCTCTCTGCTTCCTGCTCAGTGTAGAGATGTGTGTCTCCAGCTGCTGCTCCAGGTGCTGTCCTCGCTGCCTGCAGCCACACTGTCCCCAGCCTCATGGACTCTTAGCCCTTTGGAACCAGACGCCCAAATAAACTCTTTCATAAGTTGCCTTAGGACTGTGCATTATCACAGAAACAGAAAAGTAACTAAATAGACAGTACTAAGCAAAGATTTTAGATTTTCTGCAAATGTAATGAAACCACTTTTTTAAACTTACTATTTTGAGACTCTGGAGATGGATGGGTGGCTTCTAAAGTCCTCGCTCTCTCGTGTCTCCCTTCTGCAGACATTAGACTACAATGAAATGATCCAATAAAGACTTCTGAAGAGATGGAACTACAAAAGAGCAGACATGGCAGTCTCCTAAAACTCCATCTCATGCAATACTGTGCTCATAATGTAGCTACTATCCACACAGTGTAGGAAATCGGGAAGCAATCTGAACCAGTTATCTGCAAAGCTGCTCAGCTCAGATGCACCCCTCATTCAGCAGATTTCGTTTGCCTCGTAAAATTCTGCCATACTGAGTATCAGAACACCTGAGACCGGGATTCATGAGACTGTTCCAGCTAACTCGGAGGTCAGCTTCCTGGACTGCAAACTACTTACCTGGAAAATAAAACCCACAATCTTTGTAAGAGGCAACACATGCGAACTTACTTTGTATCCATGTGACAATACATTGTATGCCATAAACCACCTTATCATACCGTTTGCTAAATAACTCTTTAGCTAAAAGTAAGTCTATCGAATATTTTGCCAGATATTTTCTATCTTCTAATGGCATAACACTGCCTGTTGGAACCAATTCTAGAACTTTCTGAGTACCCATTGCTCAACTAGGGAGAGAAGTTGTCCTAAGAGCAGTAGGATTTTCTTGCAAGGGGGCTGACACTGAGATTGTATCAGGGTACCTAAGAGCCATTGTCCTGGTAGTTTTCACTATTTTGTGAATTTTATTTGTTTTTTTAAAAATTCCAATTTTTATTGCTTACTGCATTTCCTGCTGTACCTTTATGCAGCGCTAGTTCTCTTACTTAGCAGTTTGGAATTGAGTGATTGTTGAATGAATAGTGGTTTAAATGTTTTTCAATTCCACTCTAACTCAGCCACACATTCATTTCATATCCTGAACAAAGATAATTCCAAGAAAGGTTTACATTGTAAGGTTCTGGAAAGAAACATAAATGCTAAATAAGAAGAAAGAAAGTCGTTAGGGGAGTAATTTACAATAGCATCTGTGTTAGCCAGCTTTTAAACTGATTGATTTTGTATGTGTGCATGCATGTATGCATTTGTGGGGATACTTATTTCCATGGCATGCATGCGGAAGTCAGAGGACAACTTGCAAAAGCCAGTTCTCCCTTTCCACAATCTGGATCCCTGGGATCAAACTCAAGTTAGCAAACTTGGCACCAAGTGCCCTTACCCACTGAGCCATGTCTCCAGGTGAGCTAACTTCTTTGTTACTATAACCAAATATTTGAGGTAGGCTAACTTCATAATGGAAAAGAGGTTTATTTAGCTCACAGTTCTGCAGATCTGGGGAGCTAATAGTGCCCTGGCTCTGTCACAGTGCTGGCCTCTCACCAGGAGGATGCTGTGCAGAGTATCTCATGGAAAGAGACAAGGTGGGCATGTCTGTGTGTCTGATCATCTTTTCTTAAGAGTTATCAGTCAAATCCAAACCAGTCACGGGGGTATCATCTTGGCCACCTGATCTAACTCCAGTTCTTTCCTCAAGGCCTGCCTGTCATCACACAGTGGGGTTGTTTCTGCTCTCCTGATACTTTCTGCTTGCAACCAAGTGGCAAACCATAGTCAAAGCGTAGCAGCAGCATGTTTGGTGGTAGTGTCTCCACTCTTCCTCCAGCACCTGAAGGGTAGCCTATGCTCATTCTCTTATTCCACAGAAGCCATAATCAGTACAAGCACAAACGTCAGCAAAGAAGGTGTCCGATTCATAGATAAATTTTGCTCAGAAAGTTTGCTAATCATGTTACTTGGAAAATACTGAATAGATACTTGTGCCAGCTCAGAAAGTTCCACTTACTTTTGTCTCCTGTCCCCGCACCGTTCCATGTGGGTGTGCATGAAACAACTGCACAACTATGCGGTGGACCTTTCCCACCATGTGTGCCTAACTGTTGGAACACTGTGGCCGTGGTGTTTAAAGTCTGTGCCAGCCAAGAATCCATTGCCCCAGGCCGTTCCACCAGGCACTCTTGCAAGCTGGGAAGTAACAAGAAAATTTGGGGTTGGGCAGGGGATAGAGTGTTGCTCTTTCTTCCTGTCTTTGCCCACATAATTGTATGATAGAAGTCATCTTTCTCTGATAATTATCACAGTACTCTGGGTCCTTTCTATTTTCAGAAGAACAGCTCTATTCCGCCAGCATTTTCACTCCCGATCCAGAATCAGCTCCTTTCCTTCATGCAGATAAAGACCAGGCCACTAATTTTGTCCTCCTCAGCACCTACTTATTTGAGTCTTATTGTTCGCTGGTTCTCCATCCTTGTTCTCAAAACTATCTAAAGCAAATAAGATTCACCAAAACTAAAGCAAAATAATATGTGTTTAAACTGCTTCAAATTGGTGATAAATAGAAAATGGGAGAAGGAGGGGTCGTAGGAACGTGGCATCTCAGTGCAGACGAGTCCAGATCCTGACGTCTCTCGTATGTGCTGAAACAAGGCTGCTCTCTGCATGATCACTCTCACCTCACAGAAACGAGAATTTGATTTATGTGATTCAAGATGTCCCCCAACCAAAGCAAACTAGTCACTCAAGGGAGTTTAGCTAATCCTGAGGTAAAACTGAGACAGTCAGCAGACAAGCTACAAAAACCCTCCTTCATTTGATATACATAGAACAAAGCTTGTGTCATGTGATCAGCCTTCCTCCTCCTTTCTTCCTCCCTTCCTCCCTCGCTTCCTTCCTTCCTGTTGTAACAGTCCTAGCTGTCCTGGACTACCTCTGTCTCTGCCTGTCTCTGCCTCCCGCCTCCCGAGTGCTGGGATTAAAGGCGTACCGGTTTGTGATCAGCTTTATTACTTGGTTCCAAGTGTAAGAGTATCTCCTGTGGTAGCCAATTCAGAATTCAGTACGTTGTTTTCCACAACATGTAATCCCAAGCTAGTCCGTGCGTGCGTAGATGGGAAGCTGCTGTTAGTTGATGTTCTCCTGATATCAGCATCATTTCCCAGCTGAACCTCTAAGGGGCTGGCGGCAGAGATTACACTTCAGTGCTCAGCGCTCAGGGGTGCAACTTTCCTGTTTGTGTTTGGGCTTCGGAAGCTCAGCTGAGAGTAGCATTTACATTCTCTCTTGAAGACAGAGACAGCAAGCAAGTATGAGCCCTTGGCATGCAGACCACCGGGGAGACATTTTAAGGTGAGTTATGGCATTATGGAAGGAAGCCGAGATTTCCCTTCGAAGCCATCCTGAACCGTTTTAACAGGGACGAATCAGCCCACCGAGAACACATGCTCAGGCTTTGAAGCATGGCTGGAGCACCTGTCCCCAGGAAATAAATAAGAATCAGATGTTTGCAGAAGGCCGCTTTAAATGTCCGTTGTTGTGTGCTCACTGGGAGACTCTTTTCAACGTCTTCCCTTGAATTTTAACGTAACTAGTTATGAAACGGGACACTCTCTGCCGTCACTTGAATGAACACACAAAACAAATTCAAAGAACTGAGGGCTGTTTTCAGGGGACAGTGGAAACGGGCAATGGTGGACCTGGACCTCGAAGACCGCAAGGATTCTTTCCCATATTTGTACTCGAAATTTTGCTGAGGAGAGGTGAGGCAGGTTCCTAGTTTGAATATGGACCCCCTAACCAGGAAGGAAGCTGTACTAGCATCTACTTTGGGGTACCAGTTTACTACTCCCCCCAACTCATACAGCACCCTTCCATTTACTTCTTTCAATACCTACCAATGCAAAAGCAACAATAAACAGGGAGGAACACTTCGTACTCATCCAGTACCCAAGGGTATCATATGAGAAAACTCTTACCGCATGAAGCGAAGTCACCTTTTCTGATTTGAGGCACTGCCACACTGAAAACAGGCTTAGCTTTTAAGGGGTCTTTTGCTGGTCTTTTGTTGGTCTTATTTTAGAGGAAAAAATTCTGTAACCAGGTGTTTAGCTTTTCCATGGAAATCAATTAATGTAAAGCTCTCTGTCTGAGCCTAATGAACTGTTGAAATGTCTTAACACACCTTTAAGGTAAAGATGTTTAGGAGTAGATATAGCACTGTAAGTGTTGTTCTTTTCAATTATACTCATTTCAATATTATTTTAATTCTAAGTTGTTAAACAAAGCATATTTGAGAGAAACTTCACAAGAACATTTCAAGGGAAAGAAAAAAATGTCTACTATTCTTATACACACACACACACACATATTGAACTGAGAAAATGCTTCCAACAGATCGGCCTATAGGTAAGCAGTCTTGGGGGCATTTTCTTGACTGATGTCAGATGTGTCAGAGCTCAGGCCATGGTGGGTGCGTAGGAGGTCCTGGGATTATATAAGAGAGCAGGTAGAGCAAGCCAGTAAGCAGGTCTCCTCTATGATCTCTGTCTCAGTTCCTGTCTCCAGCTTCCTGATCAGCTTCCGTCCTGTCCCTGCCTTGACTCTCCTCAAGGATGGACTGTGATAGGCGATATGAGCCAAGTAAACCCTTTCCTCTCCAAGATGTTTCCCCCCCCCCCTTAGGATCTTTATTGCAGCAATGGAAACTTAACTAGATCACTTCCTCTGAGACTTTTTGTTTCTTGCAAAGGAAATTATTAGTATTTGTCCATGGCATATGAAAGAGCAATTATAATGTCCTGCATGGCATGGGGTCACTGGTGGTTCAAGTTGAAATGTGTCAATGTGTATAACAGCAGATGACACATTATATTTTGCTTATCCCTTCATCAATAATCATTAATTACAGATTTCATCAGAAAGAAATGAATTCAGGTGACTACTTACATTCAAAAATTGCACTGAAATCCTCATTCACTAAGTTATTTGGCTACATAACACTTCAAGTAAAAGAAGTAAGTGAAGACATTGGTTTCAAAATCACTTAAGTGTGACCATTTTTCCATCATCCCACATACAATGAAACTGAGCGATAGGCCCAATGAAAAATCTTTTCAATGCAATTAGATCAATATTCATAGTTGCATTCCAAGATCTCTCCCACTGTTCCTTAATTTAAGGCTTATTTCTGTGGTCAACTGGCCTGGAGTCCTTCAAAAGAGTATCCAGAATGAGATGGAACTGTAATGTAACTGTAACATGTCTTTCTGATGGCTAAGGACATTGAAAAACTTTTCGTAAGTTTATTGGCCATTTGTATTTCAGATTTTAAAACTGTTCATTCATTAACACACTTGTTGATTTCATTGGTTTCTCATTATTTGATTTTTGAGTTATTTATATATATGAACTCTTTACTGCTTTAGCTAGCAAAGATGTTCTCCATCTGAACGCTGACTTTCCCACCTCTTTCATTTGCTGTACTGAAGCTTTTTAACATTGTAAAATCCCATTTCTTCACTTGTTTCTTGAGCTATTGGTGTCCTTTGCAGCAAGCCCTTGCTTGTGCTCACATCTAGGGGCATTTTTCTGTGTCCCTGTAAAGCTTTCAGAGTTTCAGGTCTTATATGAAGGACTTTGATTCATTTTTTTAATTGATTTTTTCCCAGGATGAGAAATAAATATATAGTATCATTCTTCTATTATGTTTGCTACCTTTTCTACAATGTATATTTGGGGATGATTATTCAAAAGTCACATGGCTATAGTTATTACAGTGATTTATGTGCTGTTTTTATACCATACTGTTTTTATCACTATGGCTTCTTAGTAATCCTTGGATTTATGTATGAGATCCCTCCAGCACTGCTTTTTACTCAGGTTGTTTGAACTATTTGGGGTCTTTTCTTACTTGCACATGGTTTTTAGGATTATGTTTACTATTTCCTTGAATAATGTCATTGGAATTTTAATTGGAATTGCATTGAACATATAGATCACTTTTAATGTTTTAGCCAATTTTGACAATTTAAATTATACTGATGCATGAGCCTATTGTAGCCTTTCCATCTCCTAGTATCTTCAGTATGTCTAAATTTTTATTATAGATGCCTTCCTTGGTTAGATTTATTATAAAGCTTATTTGAAGCTACACATCTGAATTGTTTTCCTAATTTCTTTGTCATTGTGTTCATACACAGAGGCTTCCTTTCTTATTGTATCCCCTTTTCCTCTTGTCTTACTGTTCCAGCTGGAACTTCAAGTATTCTATTTATCAAATAAGCGCAGAGAAATTGGACACTCATCCCTGATTTTTGTCTGAATTATTCTCATGGTCCCCTGCAAAGAATAATAATTATAGGGCACTGAAAATGGCAAGTAATAAAGGCTCCTCAATGATTTTTTACATAAAACAACTGAGGGGCATGGCTGTATATCTTTTCTTTGACGAAACTGATGTCTTAGATATTTGAGTTGCTATTAAAAATACCATAAACTAAGCAGTTTATAAACAACAGGAATTTGTCTTTCACATTTATGGATACTGAAGTCAATAATCATGTTATCCAGGTCAGACTCTAGTGAGGGTTTTTTTACTGTGTCCTCGGGTAGTAGAAGGTGGTGAGGTGTGTCCAGGGTTCCATTTATGAAGACTTTCACCCCATTTGGGGAGGATTAGTCCACACAAATCTTCACTCCTAATATCACATATTGGAGATTAGGATTATGTTACCCCCATTAAATTTGGGTGGTAACAAACCATCAATAGCAATAAAAAAATTCACCTTAGAAGATAAAGAAATGAAGTTTAGTCTTAGACATCGGCATTTTGAATTTGGGTAAATTCAAGCACAAATACATAATGAACTGGATATGGTACCGACAGATCATGAGAATACTCCGAAATAAAGAATTTCCTACCTAGGAAGGAAAAGTGGTAGGTAGCCATGTAGACACTGACATCGTGGGGCTTTGGATAAGCCATGTCATCTCACAAGACCTTCAACTTTCCATGTCTTTTTTTTTTTTAAATCAGAGTTTATAATACGTCTCCAAGGCTCCCCGTTTGAGACACGTTGCATTGTGTCTGAGTAATCTGCCAGAAAAGGAAGCTACCATATGTTACAATTCATCACGGGAATTCTCATTAAGAAGCATAAAAGCAAAAATCTGTTTTCCAAACCTGGTTTCTCTTCGTTTCCACTCTATTATTATCATGTTCCTAATGATATTATAAATTTTATCAATACATGTGAAATAGAGGGAAAGTTTCCCGGCAATGAAAGCGTAAGGTCTGCTTCAGTACCTAGCTTTCCTAGAGATTTAAAAAACAACAACTTTTGTCATATTTTCTGTCTGCTTGCTCCTTGTACAAAGGTCAGAGGACATCTAACAAGAATCAGTTCTCTCCTTTGACCAAATAGGCCCCAGGAATTAAATTCAGGTCACTAGGCTTGGTAGCAGGTGCCTTTACCAGCTCAGTAGACCTTTCCTAAGAGGTTAAAAATGTTTTTGCAAGATGTCAATACAATATTTTGCAATTGGTTCATTAAAATACACAATTCATTAATATTTCTATTGTAATCACAGAATTGAAACCAGCCTCTCACAATGGATTTCAGGCATTCTTATTATACCTTTCTGCATTATTAGCAGTTGACCCACTCAACTGCATGTTTTTCTAAACTCAGATTAGATATGAACTAATACACCTTCTGTGTCTATGTATTCACCTATACTAATATCTTACACATCATCAAATCATCAAAGGTGTGGTCATTGGTGCCCAGCTTCTTTCACTGGGTGTGGTGGTTTGAACAGGAGTGGGTGTCAGAGGCTCTCATATCTTTGAATGCTTAGTCAATAAGGAATGGTGCTATCTGAGAGGGATTAGGAGGTGTGGCCTTGTTGGAGGAAGTATGTCACTGGGGGTGGACTTGGAGTTTCAGAAGCTCAAGTTGGGCCCAGTGGCTCTCTCTTCCTGCTACCAGTTGATCCATATGTAGAACTTTTAGCTCCTTCTCTAGCATCATGTCTGCCTGCATCCTGTCATGCTCCCTGCCAGGGAACTAAACTCTGAAACTGTAAGTGCTTTCCTTTATAGGAGTTGTCATGGTTATGATGTCTCTCACAGCAACAGAACACCAACAAGACACTAAGCATGCTTTCCAAGTCCATCCATGTTGAAACTTCATTCTTCTTTAATATTTGTGATTTAAATTATACTTGTATGATTTAATAAATTAAATAAAATAAATGTCACCATTGATTTGCTTATTCCTTTAGTGAAGTTATCAGTTGGCTATTCTGAAAAATATATTATGAGCTTGTCTACAAATTTTTTGTTGAAAAACCTTTTCCTTTGTCTTGAGCAGAAGTTAGCTCTGTCCTAGTATGCTTCTTGCTGCTGTGATAAATACCTTGACCAAAAGCAGCTTGGAGAGGAAGAAGTTTATTTAAGCTATAGCTCATAGTCCATCATGAGGAGAAGCTAGGACAGGAACCTGGAGGCAGGAGCTGAAGCAGAGACCATGGAGGAACCCTTCTAACTGCCTTTTCTCTTTATGACTTGCTCAGCCTGCTTTCTTGTATAACCCAGTACCATCACATTGGTATCAATAACCATTCCAGCTAGTGGTTCATAGACATGTCCACAGGCCAATCTAATGAAATACATTCCTCAATTGAGGTTCCCTCTTCCCAAGTGACACTAAGTTGACAATTGCCCATCAGCACACTATCCTGAATTAAGCTTTCCTTGGGTTCCCCAGAGCTCTCTTGTCCTGTTACCATGCCCGTGGCTACTAATCCTAAGTATGGTTAGCGAGCCTCTGCTGCACTCTCCAGAGCTGTGTAATGTCTGCATCCTCTACTCCAAGCCCCTGCCTACCATTGTAAGAATCCTGGTAAGCCACTTCACAAAAATCCCCAACTCCTGATGTCACAACAAGTTCACCTTGGTTACAGTGATCCACTGACCCCTTCGGTATGCTTACTAGTTAGCTGTGGAAGTTTGAATGTAATTGCCCCCCATAGGATAATAGGAGTGGCACTATTAGGAGGTGTGGCTTTGTTGGAGGAAGTGTGTCACTGTGAGGGCAAGCTTTGAGGTTTCCTATGCTCAGAACACTGTCCAGAGAGTCAGTTGGCTTCATGCTGCTCTCTCAGCTCCAGCACCATGTCTGCCAGAATGCTGCTGTACTCCCCATCTGGATGAAAATGGACTGAACCTCTGAAACTGTAAGCAAGCCTCTCCAGTTAAATGTTTTCTTTATAAGATTTGCCACGGTCATGGTGTCTCTTCACAGCAATACAAACCCTAACTAAGATATTAGTTTAAAGTATATAGTTTATAATTCAGAACTACCTTTTCTGTATTTGGAGTTCAGCTTATCTCTAGTACCACAAACTTCCTTTACTATCACAATAGCTTACATGAAACTTGTCTTGCTGCTTTTAACAAAGGTGTACCCCATATGTATTTATGGAATATATAGGTCCTATGATAATCCTAAGTTGTAACCTTTGAGAAAGTGTCAAACTGGTTCTGAAATGGCTGAATAGTTTATATCTCCCTCAGGAATGTATGAGTGTCCCCATTCCTCAATGTCCTCCCAGTACCTTCGATTACCCGTTCTTATTTATTTCAGTCATTGTGGTTGGTTTAAAATGTATCTCATTTATAGTTTTGATTTATCTAGCAGTTAATAATATTAGATTTTTTATTTTTCATGTTTGCTGGCCAACTGCTTATCTTCTCTGGGGAAATATTTATTGAAATATTTGACATATTCCTGTTTTTGCTTTTGAGTTATGTTTTCTTTTTTAATAGCCAATATCAGATAGATCAAAGAAATTATAGTCATATAAAATGACCATAATCTCATTAGATTTGAGTTTCTAAAACAAAATACCATTAATTAGTTTATTTATAATCCACAAAATATATTTCTAATGGTTCCAATGGTTAGAAAATACAACATTAAATTCTAGAAGACTTAGGACTTTGTCAATGGCCACTTTCTGGTCTATACATGGCCGTCTCTCATGATAGCTATAGTAATAGAAGTAAGGGAAAAATTGGAGTATGGAAGATGTCAGGGAGCTCTCTGGCACTTCTTTTTAAGGGCACTAATATTATGTGTGAATCTTCCCACTTAGTGATATAACCCTCTTCCAAAGGGTCCTTTTCCCAGTAGTTATATTATCCATATGAATTTGTTATGAATCAGTATATACAGCTTATGTTATTGCACTCCAGTTTAACACAATTTACACAAGTAAGTCGGTTTCAAAATTCTTAGTAAGGATAAATGACACATCACCACCAGCATTATTTTCAATCTATAGTAACATAAAATGGTTTTATTCATATAATGAGAGCAAATTTTTTATTAATGTTGTTCAAAATTTAACTCTGTTTCCAACTGTAATCTCTGTTTAAGCTATTTTTGTTTGTTTGTTTGTTTGTTTTGACATATCATTCCTGCATCAAAATCAAGATAAAAAGAGGAGTGGGCACTAGAAACTCTCTATGAAGAGCTCTTGGGGAAGGAAGCTCTCTAAAAACATAGCCATGCACTCATACAAATCACAGGACTCATCATTGTTGGCTCCTGTGATTACTTCTTCCTTTCCTTCAATGGGGTGTCCAAATTGGGTAGCCTGTTGGTTGCTGGATCTTCAATTCTTTAGGTATCCCACATGTTCATTAACTCTATGGGAGAGAGCTTCTGATCTCCTGGGTTGGCCTGAGTGGCAAAACCTTCAGAATCAGACTTTGAGGCAGGGTACCTTGATCCATAGAGAAAGTGTTTATCTGATGAGTTTCTACCCCTGCTATTCTTACTTTAAAGATGTGCAGTGCAATTATTTGGGACAATTTGGAGGAAAAACTAATTTGTCTTTGGGCTCAGAGAAAGAGTGAGGGTGTTGATGGGAGCAGGGCCCCTTGTTCTATCCCACCCAGCTAGCTTACACCCGAAATAATCACACAGAAACTGTATTCATTTAAACACTGCCTGGCCCATCAGCTACAACCTTCCATTGGCCAACTCCTACATCCCAGTTCAACCCATTTCCATCAATCTGTGCATTGCCACATGACTGTGGCTTACCAGCAAGATTCTAACAGGCCTCCATCCCAGGCAGGAGATCCATCACATCTCGACTCTGCCCTTCTTCCTCCCAGCATTCCGTTCTGTCTACTCCACCTACCTAAGTGCTGCCCTATCAAAAGGCCAAGGCAGTTCCTTTATTCAATCAATGAAAGCAACATATAGGCAGAAGAACCTCCTACATGAGGATTCCTGCTCAGACAGAGTGAATGAAGTACGCTGCTTCTCTTCCTATCCTTCTACTTGGAATTTTTTGTTTGTGAAGTTTATAGAACTCTAATACTTGGTTCTCCTTGGTGGTGAAGCCTCTACTATAACCGGACTCTGCCCAGCATTGCTTAGCGTTGCCTATTGTCTGAAATACTGGATGCTCTCCTGAACCCATTTTCGCCTTGCTCCGAGGACCTTGTCTTCACTATCAGTGACCACTAATCAGGTGATGGTGAGGGATAACACTAAGGAGAGGGACTAGAGGACACTGGCCTCTCCTTCCTATACCTTGGTAAGGTGCTGGTGACTTGCACTCTGAAATCACCATCCATGTCCAGTGACACAGGAGTCATGGGTACAGGGTCCCCCAAAACAACATCTTAGCAGAATGACTCGATATTTCCTGGTGGGACATTTTGCCTGAATGCCATAATGCCCAGAAGCAGCCACTTCTTTTGTTGCCTTAGTTATGTAAAGATTAGGATCCAGGTGCTCTGGTGCTCTCTATATCTAAAATTTGGAACTGAGTTCCTTCCCACACATGACAGAATTTTAGGACTTTGTTGACAGATGTTAAAGAACATTGTCTAGCTGCTACATAGTAGCTGAGCTCTGTATAAGATCCACCCATGAATTCTGTTCTCCTTCATTCAGGTACTTCAGGCTCTGAAAGTCAAGTTTGTTGGGGGATTGCAGCTAGTCCCAGCCAACTCCTCCACAAGGTCAGCAGTGTTGTTGTAGGTGTGGGTAGCCTCTTGGCTGATAAAATCATTCCATATGACTCCAAACATTTGAAATTGATTGGATCCTAGTTTTGGCCTAGTGTATGGTCTGTCATGTAGAAATTTCCATATACACTAGAGAATAATTTATATCTGCTATTGTTCTAGCAATGCCGGTTGGACTAAGTTGATTCATAGTCTTGTTGAACTCTTATTCATTGTCTTACTCTATTGAGATGGCACATTGAAACTCAAATTGTTTCATTCAATCTTAAATTTATTTCTCTAATTCTATCACTTTTTGTTTTATTCTTAATAATTTTATTATTATCATTAAAATCTCCTTTTATCACTGACAATGTATTGGTGTATAAGTCTATCTGTGCTCCATTGATAATAGTCTTTACAGGTTTATAATAGTTTCTACATGTTTGGTATAATTTTTTCCAGTCTTTAGCTTTCAACCTGTTCAGTTCTGTGAAACCAAAATTGAACACCTTATAGGCAGCACAATGCAGAGTTTTCTCTGGTTTCACAAATTATGGTATCAGTTGAATTGTTTTTGAAACTCAGAAATTACTTGATCTAGCTTTTTAAGAAAGATTTCTGTTACTGTTAAGTACTCAACTATCATTTTAAATGACATTTCCAACTCATAATAAATTTAAGTCATGTTATATAAATTTAATTCTGACAGCTATTCTCCAGGCATTCAAATAACATAGAAAAATGTACATCATTCCATAAGAAAGAGAAAATATAAGCATTTGGATTTAGATTCTTGGGTTATAGCTCTCATATTTTTTCATAGGGATCATATTCTTAAAATGATATGATTTTTATAAGTTTTAAACTCATACCATATTTTTAGAGAAAACAGTGTTTGTATATGTTCCATACCCAACGCCATTATGTCTCACGAGTCTTGAAAAGATACTATTGTGAGCAGTGTGTTGTTTATAGAAGGAATCTAAAAGAGATGAGAGTGTAACCCCACCCACTGGCCAGGAGCCATTTGAAACAGGAGCTGATCTTACATGGTTGATGATTAGAAGCCACATGTCAGGCAGAATCCCTCATCCTGTCTTAATGTGAAAGTGGTGTGCTCCTCTCTGGTTACTTTGGATATACTGTTCGCTGTAATTGCTTTACCTGTTATGTAAACATAATTATGAAGCATTGGTAAGTGCTCCTTAATCTGCCTTTGATCTAAAAGAAAGAGGATTAAAAACCACAGCATATAATACAGTAATTGCATATTATTACTATGCTGTAAGAGGAATCTTTCAGATTCACCCAAGTCTGAAAGGAGAAATGTGGAAAGGTCACAGCAGTCCAAGGTGTCTGAGTACCAGGAGCCATCATGATCCGGAGGATATCATCACCTGAATTTAGGACAGAAATGTTCACTCTACAAAGGAAGCTTCTAGAAGATTTTTCACCTCCCATTTGCAAGAGCATGACAACTTTTATAGACACACTTCTTCAAAAGCAATGTCCATAAACCTGATGATGTATTTGGAATTACTTCACAAATGAAATTCCCTTGAACTTGAGAAAACAACGTTACTGGCTTCTTTGCATCGAATGATGATGTCAGGGAAAGAAATACCAACAGTCTCAGATGGGTGTTAGGGAAGATGGAAGAGATAGCAAGAGGAAGCTGGCTAGGTTGGGCTCTTTCTAGTCACATCTGCACTTAGGAGGAGGAGGAGGACAGGGCGCGGTGTGCTAGATAGTTTGTGGGTGAGGTCTGTCCAATCTGTCCAATCTGTCTAATCTGGCCTTGTACAATAAAGATTCAGACTGAATACTGGCTAAGAAGCCAAAGCTATGCTCCCGAAGAAGGCTGAAGGTTGCACTGGTCCTATGTTCTCCCAGCAGTCAGTGTGAGTAAACTGGGCTTCTATGGAGGGCCTGAAACTTGGCTAAGGGATGTTGAGAAAGAAGCGGAAATAGGAGGGTAAGGGAGAAAGACTTCTGGGAAGATAGAAAAGTTTAGAGGTAGCCAATGGGAAGAGACCACTCTTTAGCTAACATACTGGGGGTGGGGAAGTCACTGAAGAGAAAGCAATTTTTAAAATGGGATATTTAAAAAGTCAGTTTTTATTTTTATTTATAATCTCTTACCCAAGCATTTTAGTCAAAGAATTTGTCAAAATGAGAAATCGAGCCATATGCAGAGAGATTAGTCTATTTTGTCTTTTTCTAGCAAAATGAAATAAATGAGAAGCAGCCAAAAAATACAAATATGATTGGCCCAACGCTTTCTCTGCCAGCATATGTCTTACTCAGCCACCATTATTCTTCAAGTGATAATGAAGTGTTCTCCGTTTAGTCTCGAGATCATGTCTGGCACAGACACTGGATATGTAGCTCTACTCTTTAGTCCAGCAGCAAACCGTACACTACCAACTTTCTCTGTATAGTCCCAGGCCTGGAGACCTGACAGCCTGAATATGCTATTCAGTCTCCCTGGGAGGAAAACAGGCCAGGGACACATCTGACCGTAGAGAACAGAAGTGTTCCAAAATTGACAGGAGGGAAAGACCAGGTTCCTTCTCTACTCCGCTCAAAGTGGCTTCTTCAATCAATCAAGAGGTGTGTTTGAAGGATCTTGGAGTGGCTCACTGAGATTTTTTTTTTCCCAGTAATTCCAAATCACAATGTCTGGATTGATTAAATAAGGTCTATGGCTAGAGAAATTCTGGGGGCCAACATTTCTTAAAACTAGTCATCAAAACCCCAAATAATGCCTGCCTGGAATCTTTTTGCAGAGGTTGTTTTTGTGTTTATTTGGATGCCTCACACGAGATACTCCAGGTGCCCTAGACTACTAGAGACTCAAGGCCAGAGGACCAGAGTTGAAACCCTACTCTTGTGTATAATACCAAGATAGAAATAAGTTGTTCCACATCCCCGTCATTTACCAGGCTTTAACACCTATATCCCACTCTATCACATGAAGTCTGTTACTTTTAAAAGAGAATTTGCTTTGTTCACATTTATTTTTACTTTGTAAGGCATGGAACAATAATGAAGTTACCCCTGACTTTATTTTGTATGCCCAAAGTTTTGCTGAATGTACATCATTACAACTCATAAATTTTCTCCTTCTCTCTTTCCCTCTCTCCAACAGCAACAAAATAACAAGAGATGGAAATGGATAATTACACTAAGCCTTATTCAGCAGGAGGTCTGAGGTGCACTTGGGTGCTCAAAAGGCGAGACAAAGGTTGACCTTTCCGTAATTTGTGGAAGGTATTTGGACAAAGGATCTTAAGGCATTCGTGGTCAGCCTCCTGCTTCCTTCTCCTGTCCACTAACCCTCGGTATTCTTACTCCAGCTTTACTGCCATTCTCTGTCCTGGATGGTTTTGTTTATCAAATTGACACAAGCCTGAGTCATCAGTGGAAGGAGCCTCCACCGAGAAAACTCCTTGAGATCCAGCTGTAAGGTCTTTTCTCAATTAGTGATCAATAGGGGAGGATCCAGCCCATGGTGGTTGGTGCCATCCCTGAGCTGCTGGTCCTGGATTCTATAAGAAGGTAGGCTAAACAAGCCAGGGAAGCAAACCAATAAGCAGCTCCCCTCTACAACCTCTGACTCAGCTCCTGTCTCTAGGGTTCTGCCCTGTCTGAGTTCTTGTCCTGACTTCCTTCAGTGATGAACAGCAATGCCAAAGTGTAAGCCTAATAAACCCTTTCCTCCAGAATTTGCTTCTTGATCAGAATGTTTCGTCACAGCAAGAGAAACCCTAACTAAGACATTCTCCAAGCACTTGTTCTGTTCCTCTGACATACTATTTTGTTTGGTTTGGTTTGGTTTCTTTGCTCAAGGTGTCTCCCAGGTTTGCTTACTTCCTGACTATTACTGGATATTTAACTAAAGCATGTAATCTTCCAGTTACTACCCTTTCCTATCCATGAGCACACTCTAACATAGGTTTATCTGGTATCCTCACACTGTCCTATAGCCATAGGCACAAACATTGCTTCTTAGATTGTTCTATCTCTGCACTTCTTCACTGCAGGGTCACGTGATGTGTATTATCATCACATATGTGAGTAGATTAGTGGCCTTGCCTTAGAAAATAATGTCGTTTTGGTGCTTTGAATTGGTATGGCCCCCAAAGACTCACATGGTTCAGTATTTGGCCTCTGGGAAGTAGCACTATTAGGAGCATGTGTTGCAGTCAATGTGGCCTTGTTGGAGGAAGTGTGTCCCTGTGGAGATGGGCTTTAAGGTTTCATA
Source organism: Microtus obscurus (assembly GCA_963919715.1). Lineage (NCBI taxonomy): Eukaryota > Metazoa > Chordata > Mammalia > Rodentia > Cricetidae > Microtus > Microtus obscurus. Next base: position 6,256,129 of record CAWTZC010002364.1, read on the forward strand.
TGTGCTCAAACCATGCCCAGTGTGGCAGCTCTTCCTTCTGCTGTCTGTAGATTAAGATGTAGAACTCCCAGCTTCTTCTCCAGCACCATATCTGCTTGTATGCCACCACGTTTCCCCGCTGTGATGATAGTGGACTAAATCTCTGAAACTGTAAGCCAGCCCCAATTAAATGTCTTCCTTTATAAGAGTTGCTGTGGTCATGGTGTCTTTCTGCAGCAATAGAAACCCTAGCTAGTATAGTAATTTTGGGGGACAAATATAATATCCCTGATTTAGGATTAAAATCTGTATTTCCTGATAATCTAGTTTTTCTACTCCCTTGAAAAATTCGAGGCCCTGATGCTCTATCACACTGTTTCGAATGAGGTTTGGGAGAATGTGTGACTAAGACAAGCATCCAAGCTTGATGTAAACGTACCTTCCCTAATTACACCCACTGCATCCTTGTCTCTTACTGTGCCCTTCTCTGCAGTAAGGACTTGAGTAGAATCTTTGGGCATCCTATTTCAGTTACAGGAAATTGTGACGTGATGCCTAAAATAAATGAATCTTAGCACACCAAATTCAACTTGGGTCCAGATGACTTTAACAGCAAAAGAACACTTTCAAGTTTTACCTCCTTTTCTGTGATCTTGCAGGCTACCTCTAGTCTATAAATACATAAATTCAGAGATTTGACAGCTCTGTTTACAAATTTATAAGGTTTTATTGATTACATGATGGAAAAAACTTGGAGTTGGTTTTCCGTTGTCATTTGCATTCATGAGGTTGAAAGTTTTTGTTTGATCTCCTTTCCAGCGTTTTAAAAGCTTGGAAACAGCAGACTGAAACAATTCAAATTTATGTAGAGCTTGACAGTGAGTTAATTACCAGAACTATGCAAATTTAAATTTTGAAAAAAAAAAACAATTCTAGCATTTTGAATAGTTGTCTGCCACGAATGTATTTACACTCAAGCATATGCAAGCTATCTGTCAGCTTGCTGGCTCATTTTGAAGATGCGTCCACTTAAAAGAAAAATATTACATTTCAATGAATCTGACAGAGGATAGAGGAAAGAAGACAAATAGTTTACCCTTTACCCTTGGAAGGCATGCAGAACCCCACACTAGAGATGACCTCATAATAACTGAACTCGCCAGCACCACACTTGCTAAACTAGATACAGACATTAATCCAAACAGTCAGGGTGGTCTCTTCTCAAATATGCACATTCCACACGCTGTCATAGACATGCCCTCAAGTCAGAGCGACCCTAACACAAAAATAATGGAGACCCCAGCTCTTCACGGAGATTTCAAACATGTCCACATGGCCATATATCCTTGTACCATGTGAAATTATGAACTCAAGATTTCCATTGTGTCAATATTTTGAAAACTATTCGAATAGCAATTTTCCAACATGTAGTCATTTTATGTGGCTTTAATACCTTCTTTTTAGGTAAGGGTGGCAGATGTTTTCCTGAAACATCCTATGGTAAGAGGGAGAAAGATAAGGGCACAAGTTCCCTCGTTTAAGAAACAAAATGTATCACCTCTATAAGGTGAGAGGTAGAGAGAAGGACCAGGAAGTGAATATGTGGGAAGGGCTTGTCACACGCAGAGAACAGTGGATGGCCCTACCCCATGCACATACCAGAAACACCAACTGGGCTCGGTGATTTAAAAGAAATACATGATGTTGAGGACATGTGAGAGGGAGGGTCTGTGGGGACTTGGAGGCTGGGGTTGCCACTAGATTTATCAAAACATTGAAGGCATGTCTAAACTTCTCAAATACTAAACGTTAAGTATACATTTTCAAAAGAAAGTAGAACATCAAAGACAAGCTTCTGTCTCTTTCATTTGCCATATTCATATAGTGTTCAGTCCCCATTATTTGTGAAAAATGTTATCAAATGCCAAGACGGGGAGGGGGGCGAGGAGAGGAGGCGATGTTCCGCGTGTCTTTCCTTGTCTTCAATGACTCACAGTTTCTCCCATACGGAAGTTTATTTGTTTTCAGATTCTCAATATGGTACAAGGAACAATCCAAGCGAAAAACACACCCACGTTCGCTTTGCAAATTAGGAAGCTTATTGAGATGAGGTTAGGGAATCTCAAGGAAGGAGACCACTAGCCGCGTACTTGGGGTCCAGTTGGTCCAAAAGCGAGCGTGTAGCCACTTAGCCTCTTTGTCCCACTGTCAATCTCTCTTAGCTTCTCTCTGCATGGCCGCCTTGCCACTGCTTCTTTCTTTGACAGGCTCTTTAGATTTGGCTTTTGTTGTCCTTGGCAGTGACTTGAATTCTAGCTCTTGGTGACTGTCCAGTTCTACACAACAAACTGGCTTTATATCTCTGTCCCTATTCCAGGGAGAGAGAGAGAATCCCGCTTGGAAGACGGTTCCTCTTAGCTCCAGTAACTGGAAAGCAGGGAGACTTTTGGTAGATATCTGCACGCCGAGGTTAAATTTCCAGCAGATGGTGGGGAGATACCTTTTCTCAAAGCAACCTTCTAAAGTGAGTGCAGTGACTAAATCTTGTCAAGAAGCTAATGACTGCAGAGCTAAGTGAGTTTGTAAAAGAAGAGAAACCTATAACTTTCTAGGAAGCAGCTCCAACCTCACTTTAACTCATTCCTTAGACAGTTTGATTGACAGATGAATATACAGGACCCTACTATCAATTGCGGAATGGGTGGTTTTAAAGGTAATTCTTATAACATGAAGGTCAATTAGGTTATATAGCCAGTATGCATAAAAAGTATATTTGACAAATATCAGTGTAAAGGTTAAAACAGCGCTTTGCCAATAAGTGAAGAAAGAGTAGGATTAAAAAAATTTTTATTTTCTCTTATTGAAAATAGGTTTTTAAAAAAATATGTTCTAATTAATTTTCCTTCCCCCATCTCCTTCATGTTCCTCTCCACTTCCCCTTCCACCAAAACCCACACCATTTTTGTCTCTCTTAGCAAAAAAACAGGCATCTAGAGAATAAGAATAAAACAAAGACAGACAAGCAGGGATAGGACAAAACAGGCAACCTAAAGAAGAAAAAGAACCAAAGAAAAAGCACAAGAAACATGTATAGACTTCTTGACAGACATGTTCACAGACACGGGAGTTCTATGAAAACAGAAAATCAGAAACCATAGTAGATGAGCAACAGACCTGTAATGTTAACAATACAGACATACATACATACATATATACATAATATCCTTACAAAATATTATGGGACACAGAACCTCCAAAGATGCCATTGAGTTCATTTGTGTGTGTATGTGTGTGTGTGTGTGTGTGCATGTGTGTTTGTATGTGTGTGTATGTATTGGCCCTCTACTGCTGGAGATAAAGCCTGACATAAAGAGTAGTTTGTATCTCCAATGAGATTCCCTGGAAGAAAACTAATTTTTCACGTGTGAGTGGTTATCAGCTGGAGAAAGCTTCTGGGCTAGGGATGGGGGCACATGTCCACTTCTGTCAATGCTGGGAACCCATCTGGTACAGACCCACGCAGGCCTTGTGGGTGCTGTCACAGTCTCTATGAGTTCAATACGTACGCCTGTTCTGCTATGTTTAACAGGCCTTGTTTTCTTGGTGTCCTCATCCTCTCTGTCTCTTACCCTCTTTCAGCCTCCTCTTCTATGGGGTTCCCTGAGCCCTGAGAGAGGGATTAGAGACATCCTTTTTAAGTACTGAGTATTACAAGGTCTCTGACTCTCTACACATTGTCCAGTGTGGGTCTCTGTGGTAGTTCCCACCTACCACAAGAGAGACCATCTCTGATGTTGGTTGAACAAGGACAAATGTATGAACAGAATCTTTAGGAATTATTTCCTTGATATGTTCCTTGAGAAGAACAGTAGAATTTGTTTCCCCCTAGGTCCATAGCTTATCTGGTCTGAGGTTCTTGGTCATCTCAACAGCATTGGGCATAGACTCCATCTCATGAGGTGAACCCTAAATCCAATCAGATATCTTTTGGTTGCTCTCACTAACTCTGTGCCACTACTGAACTAGTGCATCGTAAAGGAAGGTTACCATTGTAGATGGAAGACTTTGCTGCAGGGTTGGTGTTTACATTTCTTCTTTAAGAGTTGGAGAATACCTCCCACAACCATGAACACTAATCCCTGGAAATAAAGACTCTCTAGGTAGGCGCTGGCTTGCCATCTCTGCATTCAAGGAGTTATGTAGATGCTGCCTTCAGCAAAAGGGAGTACATCATTTTGCAGAGAACAATCAATCGCCTTACCAATAGTCTGGTTTATTTGGAGGTACCCAATAGGACCCTTTGGCCAAAACTCAATTAGAAGCAACACATTTTCAATACTGAGGGCTTTGTTTGGTGACCAGAGATTTCCAGCTGGGCCTCCATCTCCCTTTTAGTTGGTGATTTCATTTAGAGAACCTTCATACATATATTATAGGGCACTTCTACTGTCTTAGGCTTCCACATGACCCCTCAAATGGCCCTCAGTTTTATCTGTCCCTCCATACATGTCCTCCTCCTCTCCCCTTCTTCCTCCCTCTCCTCATTTGTTTCTTCCATTCCAGCCCCTTACCCCATGTCTATCTATAACTTTCTGTTCTGTTTTGGTTCTCTTCAGGAGGAGGAAATCATGGCTTTTAAAACCATGATTTTTTGAATAATGTTCAGAGGTTAAACGTTTTAGAAACTGAAAGATGAAGCTGGAACAGGAGCTAGAGGAAATGCATACAAGCATTTGGACCCACATGGATTTTAATGGGTAGTAGAGTTTCCTCCAAAGACCAATGCCCAAGAAAAAGGAAGAATTCCTTTTGTGATTTCCCCTTGTTCCTCTGTATTACATAATCCCTGCTCTGTGAACCAAAACCTAACATTATAAAAAGGTTTTCCTAGGCTAGGATATTGGTTTTGTTTCTTTATTATAATGAGTGTTTTACCTGTGTATATGTATACTATGTGCCCACCCGGTATCCACAGAGGTCAGAAGAGGGCATCAGATTCTTTGACACTAGAATTATGGATGATTGTAAGCCATCTCAAAGTAGAAGCCCAAGATGCAAAGGTACCTCAGGATAAGGAAGATGATGCCCAGAAAAGCCAGAGACCTGAGCATAGCTATCTGAAGGCTTCCCAAGTCTGTTAGAAATCATATCATGATAGCACATGTTCTGAATGCCAGACACAGAGCTATAGTCTTAGTAATTTCCATGCTGAGCTTTGGTCTTGGTTTTTGTCAAAAACCTCCCTTGATATTCTTCTGTTCTTTCCTCCTGTCCTCCACAGGGATTTGCACACATACCTTGTACATATAGACAAGCAGGCACACACACACACATAAGTAGAAAGTGCTTTAAATGAGAAAGATAACAGGAAAAACTGTGAGGTATCTTTAATTTTAAATGTAAATGAATACAGAATTCCCTACCTTCCTGAAACAGTTTACAAAGCAGCATTAAAAAGCAAAACCAGCAACTGCAGATAAAGCCCAGAAAAGGCTATTACTTCAAGAGTCAAAATACATATGGGATTTAGGTGTACAAATTGCCTGGAAGCTGGAGAGTCTTTGTTTTCCACCTGTCAGTAAACATCCTCTAAGGAGTCTATAAATGGGACCTTTCCATCATTTGTTTAACCGTGTAGAGCTGCTCCTAATCCGTTCCCACATGATAGCGCTGAGGTGTCTCTCCCTGGTTTTTGACGGGAATTTGAAACACTGAGAACAATTTGTGTGAGCCTGGATCAGACAAAGGATGACAATGCCGTGTTATTTTAGAATGTTAAAGCTTAGGAGAACCCATTGTGCTCCTGTCACTCAAATCAGCTGAGGCACCACGTGCTTTCACGTGTGGATTACTGCTCCATCACCGCAGATAAAAGAATGTTGATGCTGTTACTGTCACGAAAGCGTCCACATGCAGGGTTTTCTATTGTTCTCTGTGGATAAGCAATGAACACATTAGAAAGAGGAGAATGCCGGCATGGAGAAATTACCCTTCTTCATCTACAAGTCATGGCTAAGGAGATAAAACAGAAGAACAGCACTTTAATTATTTATTTAATTTAACTAAGGATAAATAATTTTATATCATTTAGGAGATGCCATCATTTATTTATTAGCCAAACTATGAACTCCTACATAGAAAAGTTTGTATTACTTTTCTATCCAGAGATCTAGTCTAAAGTCTGTGTGTGACTCCGCCTGCCAGATGAGTAGTCATTCCACACTATGATTATCCAAATGGTTATTGCTCATTCTAAGAAAAAAAAGAGTTTTCTAAAACATAATTTATATTAGCGATAAGCTGCTCAAAATACCCTATGGTTCTGTTTGTCATTGTATTAATTCTCAAAAATTCCAAACAAAAAGACTAGTTGACAACAAAATGACTAAGAATAACAACTACTACTGCCTACTGTGTTAGCTACAACAGTCGTCACAGTGAGGTAAACAATAGTACAAGGTCCATAATTGTCAATTTTACACACCAACTCGACTGAGCTAAAGGATGCTCAGATAGCTGGTAAATAGTATTCCTTGATAGTTTTTGAGGGCATGAGTAGAGGATATTAACATTTGAATCAGTAAACTGAATTTAGAAATTGAGCCTCACCAATTTTGTGGATGATGACCTGTAACTAGACCTCTAGTTTCTGTTCTTCTCAGACTTTGGACCTCGGTTGTATTTGTACCACCAGTTTTCTTTTCTTTTTTGGTTTTTTCGAGACAGGGTTTCTCTGAAGTTTTGGAGTCTATCCTGGAACTAGCTCTTGTAGACCAGACTGGCCTCGAACTCACTGAGATTCACCTGTTTCTGCCTCCCAAGTACTAGGATTAAAGGCATGAACCCCCACCACCTGGCTCACCACCAGCTTTCTTAAACCTCCAACTTGAAGATAGAAATTTACCTCCATAATCACATGAGGTAATTCCTTAAAAAAAAAAATCTGCATCATTTGTCCCTCCCTACCCACATACCCTTTCCCGTACTATTTCTGTTTCTCTGGAAAACGTTTTTAAAATTTAATTACCATTTTTTTGGTTTATTTTATGGGGAGGCCCAACAATGTGAGCCCATTTCCACCTTGTCTGGAGGTCAAGAGAGTTTGAAGTTGCTCAAAATTGTTGACAACATCCAAGGCTACACATCCTGACCTAGGGTGTGGTTACTTGGTTCTTTTGACATTAAGATGACCACACAGATAGATCCACTCCCTCCCTGACCTCCAGCAGGAAATTCAAGGGTACTCCTTGAATTCTGCTCCTTGTTTTGAGGTAGGGAGCTTGACCTTGGGAGTGGCTGCTGTCAGGAGACTTGGTCTAGGGTGGGTTCACTGCCTAAACAACAAAATGCTAATGACTTGATGTCTCAAAAAGTTTGACGATTGTAACTGTTCTAGTTGCCCTTTGTGTCATGTGAAAGCAGTCTTTTGTCTTCCTATAAAAGTGTATGGAAAATTAAATGCAGGCAGATTCACTGGAACTCCCTTCTGGTACTATCCTGTGTTTTCTGTTTTATTATTTTACTTGCCTCTTGGTCCTCCTTACTATTTTTCTGATCCTCGTGCCTCGACCCTGGTAAGTGGTATTTCTGTTGAACCTGGTCTCTGACAATTTTACAGACAGACCACAGTTTCCCCTCCCTTGTGCCCTTCCCCTGTCCCATCTACCTCCACCCATCCACTCCACCTCTCTGTCTCCAGTCAGAAAGGGGCAGGCCTCCCATGGGCCTGAACAAAGCCTGGCACTTCAGGTTGAGGCAGGATTGAGCTCTTTCCCATATCAAGGCTGGTCGAGGTAATCCAGGATGGGGAACAGGTTCCCAGAAACCAGTTAAGCCCAGCGACACTTCCTGATCTCACTTATAGGAGCCTTACAAATAGACCAAGCTACACAACTGTCACACACATGCAAAGGGCCTAGGTTGGTCCCATGAAGGCTCCCTAACTGTTTGTCTTCTTTGGAAAACTTTAATGCAGGCATTGGGGGTGAGAATAGTTCCAGGGGAACAGAAGTACAAAGATGAGTTTCTGAATTAATGCTAGGGTTTTTATTGCTGCTTTAGTTTGGTTAGATTTAAGCAAATGCTGATGGCTCCATATTCAATAGAAAGGTATCACTGGTAGTCTAAGCCTTTAACTCTTTTTAGATTTATAACATACTTACATTGGGTAATTCTAACCAACCACTTTTTAAAATTGTGATATAAATATATTTGTTATTTGTTCCTAATGTCCCAGGAAGAGTAGAAATAAAGTGCGTACTGTGGGATTTTGATTCTGAGCTCAAGTACTGCAAAAACATTTCAAGAACTTCTAGACATGCTCCAAGTGAGAGCCTTATTTCCTATAGTTATAATACTGACGGCAATGAAAATCAAACTCGGGCCCTTCTCCTGCAATGGGGTGAGTTACAATGAAAGTGAAAGTCCCAGCCTCAAAGGGTACACACAGTTAAACCTAGGGCATTGGCAGGAAAAGAATTAGATCCTATGTATTGAGGTGGGAATGTGTTAGGAAATCCTGTTGAAGCTGGAGACATGGCATCTCTAAGTTGTGGTGGGTGGTCTTCTTTGCTAGTAGAGGAAGTCTCCCAACCAACAGATAAGGTGGTTTTTCCAGTTCTAGAACTGGTTTCACCACCCCCTAGGAGCAGTGACATCTCCCTCAGATGGTAGCCAATGGTAGCAGCCTCCACACCCACAGTGATATAGTCCTTTCCATTTGGTCTAGTCAGGTTTGATAACAACCACCACCACAACTACATACTGAAAAAACTGGACTACCATGTGTGAATTAGAAACCCCGGCACCGTTCAGCTTACTCTGAAAGTCTTACAATGACTTACACTGGAAAGTTAGAGTGGCTATGTAAGGGCTAGTGACCCACACGAGGACAGGTCAGAAAACATGTCCTTCCTGTGCATCAGCGGCTTGAGAAGGGAGTTGTGGTGGCTATACTTGATTGTCAACTTGACTGCATCTGGAATTAACTAATAACCAAATGGCTGGGCACACCTGTGAGGGATTTTTACCTAATTAAGCCAGTAGAAGTGGGAAGATTCTACTTTTAATCTGGACCTCATCTTCTGATAGCAGCCTATATAAAGGACAGGGAAGATGGAAGCTCTCTTTTTTCTGCTTGCTCTTGCTATGAAGTCCATACCTTCACTGGCATTAGAGCTTACTTCCTTTGGATTCTGGCAGATACTGAAGACCAGCTGATACATCCAGCCTTGTAGACCAAACAATTACTGGATTCTTGGTACTTCTCTTGTTAAACAGCTGCTGTTGTTGGACTAGCTGGCCCATAGTCTGTAAGCAGTTATAATAAGTCCCATATGTATGTGTGTGTGTTTCTGTGTGTGTGTTCTTTAAGTTCTGTTCCTCTAGAGAACACTGACTAATATCGGAGTCAGTGTTGCTGGGAATGATTGATCCAAATCATTAAGAGGAAGTTATATTGCTCTTCCATAATAGACATGAAAAAAAATGTGTTGGGATGCAGATGGCTCTTAAAGAAGCCCCCAGATCGTTACATTTTGTGATTACGTTCCATGGAGGTACAGCCAATGGCTCTTGTGGAAGGCATCACGTAAATAACTATCGCCAACTTGGGTGCTCCTTGAAAGCAAAGAGAATACAGGATGTGTAATGAAACAGATACTAGTTTACATTAGTAACTGAATGAGTAGCTGATGATACGAACATTGTTTATGGATTATATTTTTATGACTATGTATATATGCTTACTTATAGATACTAAGCATTTTATAATCTTCTCTTATTCCTATCTCATGTAAGATAAGGGGTGTTGACTTTATATCATTATTTAAGCATTATCTTAGTGCTTGCATCATAGCATTGAAATTATATGGTGAAATAAATAACCATCTTTCTAAGATTTACCATGTTTTTCGGGGGAAAGATGCATAGATATTATAAGTAGGATAGTTATTAGCTAAAATTATGACTTTGCCATTAAACATGGCTTAAGAAGATATTTCCATGGGTATTATATTGACAAGGGGATTTGTGGTGGATATTTTATGTGCCAACTTGACTGAGTGAGAAGGTGCCCAGATAGCAGGTTAAACAGAATTTCTGAGAGTTGTCTGTGAAGGTGTTTCTGAAAACATTGACTCAATAGTCACAACTCAATAGATGAAGAAAGATCACTTTCACCACATGCAATGGGAAACACCCAATCTAATAATTGCTTATATAGACCAAACTGATGGAAGTGTGTGTTTGTCCTTTCTTCTTTAGCCTCTGATCTTATTTACTGGTATTCCTGATTCTTGGGCTTTTGACTTTAGACTAAGATTATGCTGTAGGTTCTCCTGGTTCTCAAGTCTTCAGCTTGAACCAGAACTATACTACCACCCTTGGTGAGCCTCTAAGTCTCTTGGTGAGCCTCTAACTCCCTTGCTGGACCTCCAGCTTACAAATAGCAGACAACAGGGCTTTTCAGCTTCCACAATAGTAGGAGCAAATTTCTCACATTAAGTTTGCTCTGTATAGCTACCTATGGCCCAGAGACTGTTTGTCTGGAGAACATTTCATATTATCCTCTTTGGAAGATGAGGTAACAAAGACCTAAAGGGACCCAGCCACTAGCACACAGTTACTCAGCAAATAATCAAACAATTCAGGAGTGCAAGTGCTTCTGAGTCTTGTTAGAAATAACAGAACCCTTTCTTGTTCTTTCCATTTGTCACACCTACTCCTTTATCTTTCCTGCAAATACAGGCAACTATGACCTCAAAGGATGGCAGTCTTCTTTTCTTCTGGTTGATCTGTCCATCTTTGGAAGAGTATTGAAGTTCTCTAATTCTCTACTATTATGTCTTCTGGTCTTTATTTATCTTTTCCTTTCCACTAATATTTGCTTTATATATTTAGGTGCTACAGTGATGTGTGTGTGTGTGTGTGTGTCTGTGTGCATGCATGCGTGTGTGCATGAACACCTGCACTCACACATGAACCCTAACCTAAACATTTCACATACATATGATCTGTCTCTCTCATCCGTGTGACAGGATGCTTAAGCAGAACCAGTTTTGAGGAGTAGGGGTTTATTTCAGCTTACAATCTAAGGGATACAGTCTGCCATGGTGGAAAGGCATGGAGGTGGGGGGCTTGGGACTGGCAGTCACATTTCATCCACAGAGGGAAGAATGCTGGTGTCCAGGTGGCTTTCTCCCTTTTATTCAGTCCAGAATCTCCATCCGTAGAATAGTGCTGGCCACCTTTAGAGCAGATCTTCCCACTTCAATCAAGTCGGTCTGAGGAAATCCATCACAGACAGGCCCTGAGGAAATGCATCACAGATGTTCCTGGAGGTTCGTCTCTCTGGTGACTTCCAATCCTATTAAGTTGACAAATAGCATTAAGCCTCAGGGCATATTCCATTCCTTCTTTACAAAACCAGCCTAGTTCACCAAGATGGGTGTGCATAGGGGTGCACAGTCTCACATACACACATGCACACACATGTACACTCGGAAAAAAGATATGATAGCTAAATATATAATAGACAGATATGAAAAGTATTTAGTTTAGCCTATCTTTTTTATTTATATATATTAATATATATATATATATATACATATAGAAATGTATATATTGATCAGGTAGGTATGATGGCACATGCCTATAACCCTAGCACTCAGGAGACTGAAGCAGAGGAAGGGTGCGCTCAGGGCCAGACTGAGCTACATAGTAAGACAGTGCCTCACTCGAACAGGGAAAACAAAATTGAACTGTTTTCAAGATTCTTTTTCTAGGTTTGGGGGACTGAAGTAGGTTAGTCCATGAAAGCTCCAAAAGCTAAACCATTAAAGACCTTGGAGGGGAGGAGAGAAAGGTCGCCAAGTTTATAGGACTGTTTGGCATCGCTGCTTCTGTAATCACTGTGCACAAAGTTAACAGCTACATAATCGTGCTAATGTTTTAGAGACTGAAAGCGACAGCAGGAAGAGCTGCAGGTGAGACAACAGAATGAAACGGAATGTGCCCAATTATTTAAAACCTTAAACTATCTGTGATCTTACTAGGCATGTCTTAATTGTTAGAAATAACTTGATTTTGTACCAAAGAAGTTCATTAAGAGTAACTTAATTTTATCTTTATATAAAAAAGGACAATACGTGGCTACAGTTTTTGCTGGTTTGTTTGATTTTAGCATACATCCTGATGTTATGCTTTTCTCTCAAAGTCAAGGCTAGCTGTCTGTCTATGTCACGAGCAATACCCCCATTTAGCCTTTCTTCCCAGAATGCCCCTGGTCTCCCATGATTCCCCCACCTGGTACTGCTTCTGTACTCCAGTGTCTTGAGTGTTTCTTGTCTTCTGTCTGGGATACCTACTTCCTTCTATTTTCCAGCTGCTGAATTTCTGCATGTCCTTAATTATACCCTTTGAATAATACAAAGAATACATCTTACTTTAATACAAAGAATACATCTTACTTTTTTCCAAGCGTAAACACTAGCTCAACCTGTTGCTTCTCTGTTCTTCCAAGACATTCTGTTTCTAACTTTATTGTGGCATGTATCAGACTGCATTGTAATGACCAGTTTTCTGGTTGTTACACTTAATCATTTTCATCAATGCATAAACAATCCTTTGCTTGGGATAGAATACTAAGCCACTGTGTTACATTATATATGTATATCACACACATATCTATATACCCATAGCCAATGTCTCACTTAAATGTTACAGCCTCAAAGGAGGTAGACATTAGCATTTATCTGTGTTGAAGAGGAGAAAGTTCACCTGAAGAAGTGCTACAGTTCAGATCTTAAATGTCCCTCCCAAGCATGTATGCTAATGTTGGGTCTCCAGGGTTGTTCTATTAGGTCATGTTACCTTAGTGGGTGTAGCCTGATGGGAGGTTTTCGGGTCATTGAAAGCCTGCTATTGAGGGAGAACCTTCAGTCTCCACCTCCTTATCATTTTCCTTTGGCTTCTGACCATGAGGTGTAGTTTTGCTTAACACATGTGTTAACTGTGATGTGCATATTTGCCATAGGCGTGAGCCTGTAGGGCTAACTGATCAGGGATTGGAACTTTCAAAACTTTGAGGCAAAAGTAATAGTTTTTTTCTTTGTCAGTTGCCTTAGGTGTTCTGTTATAGTAACAGAAAACTGGCTAAGTGTTGACTGAGGTTTCTGTCCACCCAGTCCCACAGTTTTCTGTCCCAAAGAAACACACAGAGGTCTACATTAGTTATAACTGGTTGGCCTATTAGCTCAGGCTTCTTATTAACTCTTACATCCTACATTAACCCATAATTCTTGTCTGTGTTAGCAACGTGGCTTGCTACCTTTATCACTGAGGCGTTCTCATCTTGCTTCCTCTGCATCTGGGTGGTGACTGCAGACTGAGTCTTTTCTCTTCCCAGAATTCTCTTGTTCTCGTCACCCTGCCTCTACTTCCTACCTGGTTGCCCCGCCTATACTTTCTGCCTGGCTATTGACCAATCAGCATTTTATTAAAATACAAGTAACAAATCTTTACAGGATACAAGACCATTGTCCCCAGCATCTCAGTAAGTACATACTAAATGATGTGCTGCTACTCACTGGTAGGTCACAATTTAAGAGAGATTTGATGACATCAATGACTGCACTATTCACACACTGTCTCTCTATGTTGAATGCTTTTCAGGGTGAGGAGCCAGAGAAACAGGAGAATACATTCCATTCAGTTCTTTAGTCTCTAGACCTTATCAGGATATATGAGGCATTTGAATAACATTCTTGAATTAATGACAGATAAACAAATAAACTTATGACAATTATATCCCTCCCATCCTATAAGAGATGGTCTCTGAAATCTATGTAGATACATAGCTTTTTGGGAATCCTATAGTCATATTTTAATTAAATTAGGGTGTTTTTCTGGAAGTGAGCCTATGGTGAACACTCTGACACAGTTTATTTTTAATTTTTACTGGATTTTCACACAGTGGGAGTGTGTAAGTTGAAGCACGGCCACCTGCAAAGAACGGCATCCAGCGCGCATGCTCCTGAACTGCGGTGAAGAGACTTCCACAGCGAGGTCATCGATTTCACAAAACTGTAGGCCCACCCAAGAAAGAGACTTTGGAAAATGTCCAAAGACGAGCAATGAAGATGATGAAGTGGTTGGAAAATTATCTTCCCGGAGAAAAAGGTCGCAGGAACTGGGCCTGTGTAGCGCAGAAATATGAAGGGGCAAGCCTGCCAGCATGCTGCAGGAATGTGAGCAGGCAGAGGTGAGCGGCTGGTTTTAATTCTTAGTTATGATGGCGAAAGTACAGGATAATTAATTTCAAATGGAGCATAGAAGCTTTCGGTTAGTCCCTGTAAAGTCCTTACAACACAATAGAATTCATTAACCCGAAAAGTTATGGCATTTCTTTCTTCGGAAAGGTTTTGTGTAAAGAGTCAACGGAGGAGAAACACACTTTGCCAGAGCCGGCTGGAATGGGAATGGAAAACGCGGTTAGAGGGAAGGGGTGGGGCTGGGACTCGGGCCTTTGTGTGTTGTTCACTTTGGAAATGAAATTATCTCCAGCAAACTTGGCTTTTAGAAAAAGGCCTTACGCTTTTTTTTCCTCTTTATGCTTTTCCCTATCGTTTTGAAAACACTCCATCCAAGTTCTTATAAGAACGTTATTGTGGAAAAATCTCTCAACTATTTGGTGCGATACTTCTTGGCAGGGAATGTTCTAGAGTCATGAGCAACTTGAGTGATGATTTATGAACAATTACTAGAGGATGACAAACCAACAATGTGAAAGAGGAGGGTGTTGGAAGTTATAAAAACACTCGGGACCTCATAGGAGCTAGTCTGCCTGTCTGCTTTTCTTTATCTCTGGACGGCAGCACTAGCATGGATATTTAGCCTGCACTGGCGTGGCTAACGTGGCCGTTTATACGGCTCATGGCACCCAGGATGCTGCCTCTTGGCTGTTCTGCAGACACAAGGTCCTTGCACTGGAACTGACATTACTGTTTCTCGTCTCTCCGAGCCATGCGAGGATTTCAGGGGTTAGCCATGTTTTCATTGTATCGGATTACTCATGCATTACTCTAATACAGTATTAATACGATACAGATGTATTAATGTATTGTGGCATCACAGATATTGAAGCATAATGGCACAAAGACTTATGTGGGAAGGGCTTTCAAGGTCTGCTGAGACTCCCTCCATGGTCCAAGAGAAAGGAATTCCCAGAAGGAAGCCCACTCACCATCGAGCAACCGCACTGTCTAGACAGCCTAAATTGGTGGTATGGGAAAAATGCTGCAAGCAGATAATTCAATCAAAATCCCCTCTACCTGCTACTCGGATCACCAGCAAAAACAAAAGTCATATTAATTGTAAATGCCAGCAATCCAACATGTGATTAATTTTTTAAAATGCTATCCGCCCTGTTCCTCCCCCCCACCCCCGAGAACATTTTCCTCATTTACTTCGTTGGTGGAAAAATAAGTTCACAAAGGTTCTTCATCATACAAGGAATTCTTTGTTCGTGCTGGCTACTGACATTCTAAACATACTTACCCTTCAAGATAAGGCTCTCTCCTCAAAGGAACTCAGGCGGCTCCTTTTCCTCCCCGTCACCAACATGCCAACATTAAAGACGGCTTTCACATTTAGATCCAATTGTTGGATTCAGTGCAATGTGAGAAAGATATCCCTGTGATGGTGGCCTGGCTGCTGCTTTGTTCCGTTCTGGTTGCGCTGGTACTGTCAGGGGTGAGGAGAATATGAAATCCTAGTCTGGATCATTAAGCCCCCGTTAGAAAGCCTTGTGTGTGTGTGTGTGAAGAGCAGGGCTCCAGTTCTATGGGGAAAGTGTGTGGCCTGGGCCTTCCCCCTTTGCTCTGGACTTCCTGGGTCATCCGATCTTGTAACTGACCCTCAAACTGAAGCAAAGAGTGTCTTTGTCTTTGGCGCTGTTCTATTGCTGTGAAGAGACGTTATGACCACAGCAACTCTTACATAGGAAAACATTTCCTCGGGGCTGGTTACAGTGTCAGAGTTTCAGCCCCCCATCATCCTCGCAGGAAGCGTGGTGGTGTGCAGGCAGACGACATGGTGCTGGGGAGGTAGCTGAGAGTTCGAAACCCAGATCTACAGTCAGCAGGAAGAGAGGACAACTGGCCCTGGCTTGAGCATTTGAAACCCCAAAATTCATCCCCCAGAGACACACTTCTTTCAAGGAGGTCGCACCTGCTCCAGCAAGGCCACACTTCCTAATCTCCCTCCAGTAGTGCCGCTCCCTAATGCCCAAGTATTTAAATCCATGAGCCTATTGGGCCATTCCTCTTCAAACCACCACAGTCCTTCCGCATATCGGTTATTAGCCATGCATGCTTCTCCAACCTTCTAGACTTCTTTGCTTTAGCAGTATATGCTCCACTGAAGCTCCTGCCTCCAGGGAGCACCTACAAGGCCATTGCACCATAGGAGATTAATGTTTCTTTCCATTGAAAGCAAAAGGAGACTTGAATTGAGAGCTGTTTTGTTGAGCTGTCATGAAGAAATTGCATGAATGTTCATGGAAACTGCTTCCCAGAAAATTATTCTTAGCAACAACTACTGGTCAGAGCAACGGTAGGAAGTTTTGGAGTTCCCCGAAAATAAGTTTCCCTTGAAAGAGACGTTCTCCCAAATTTTGTGGAGTCAAATGCTTAGAGTTTTCATAAAATCTAGGCATGGTAAGATATGGTCTGCATAATGATACTGCCTCTTGGGTTGACAAGAATGTGATAAAGACCAAGAGGTGGGATCATTTAGATAAGGACCATTGTATCATAGTCCGGCTATTCTTGCTATGCAGGAGGTGGGAGGGGGAGGAATGCTCTTTTGTTTTTATGTGATACTAGCTAGTTCTTTTTAGTTACCAAAAACTGAGAAATAGAGCCAGGCCCAGGGTTCAGTTCGTAAGATAGCTGTCATTGACCATGAGGACCCGAGTTCGTACCTATAGCACCCTTATAAAATGTCAGATGCTTTAGCACGTGCCTGTACTACAACTACTGGAGAGGTAGAGATGGTGGGAAGGGGGGGATTGCTGTACTCGGAGGTCAGCGAGTCTCTGTATCAGGGAGCTCCAGGGTTACTGAGAGACCTTGTCTCAGAAGACGAGGTGTAGAATAATAGAGAAAGCCATCCACAGGCATGTGTGTACGCATGCACACTCACATGTGTGAACCCACACAAACAAGCGTGAACACACACGTAAACATACATACACACATATACACCATAAACATACATATTTAAGAAACTAACTGGAGAATAAGAATCATCCTATAGTCATCAAAAACAATGAAATAATTTGCTTTTTACCTACCTATGTAGTTCCCGCAGAGTACCTATTTTCCAAGTCACTTAGGACCTAATAGTAGCACACATTATATACCTTTGGTATGTACTTTTCTGCCGGACATCGTCAATATTTTCAGGATGATCCGCCAACCCATTATAGTAATTAATTAGGGTCATCGAATGATGAGATGCCTAAGTTCTGAGTACCACGATAACTCATGGTTCAAAGAAGTAACAAAAAAGAACTAAAGCAGAGGGCCTAGACTCTTGAGACGCTTTGTGCCATAGAAACAATCTAGTGAGTTGAGTAGCTAGCTATTCAGTGTTAATGATGAGGGAGGAGGGACGTACACTGATGTCTAATTCAGAGGTGGATAAAACAGGAGGTGGAAGACTTGGGGGATAAATGGATAAAAATAAATCATGAATTCAGTTCTAGGCAAGAGCTTAAGGAAAAGTATGTTGGGAAGGGAATTCGGGCGAGAGAAAGGTGGCAAAGGGTCTTCCGAAGGTGTGCGAAAATCATGGACTGATGAGGGCAACAGAGAAGAATCCTGACAATGCTCTAAGCAGGAAAAAACCCTGGCCAGGGTTGTGTTTCAAATAACATACCCATGGTGCCAGTCGGCAAGCAGGGAGGGCAGAGGCTTGTTTGAGAAATCTTCTAAGGACGCAGTTATGATGGCGTAAACCAGGAGAATGAGGGAAAGAGATTGACAAATAACTATGAGATAGAATTGGAAGGCGAGGCTGATAAATTACTTGCGGGGGAGGAGGAAGAGGAAGTGGGTTGGGATGAGTACAGATTTCTGGCTAGAGAGACTAGGTGAATAATGCTGCGATTAATTAACACAGGAAGGAAGAGTGGGTTTGGAAAGACAAAAAAAAAATATCAGATCTACTTTGAACATGTTGTACATGTACTTGATGAGTAAGACGTCCAAATGGATTTAACTAAAAGGTAGCTCTGTGTGTGAGAGTTGAAGCTCAGAGGAACTAGGGGAAGTGTGGACCTGGAGCACAGATGGACAGGATGTTGTTTGTGGCAGTTGCTGAAGGAGGGTGAGAATGATAGAAAGATAGAATCTAATAGAATAGTTTGTTGGGGGGGGGGCAGAGGAAGAACCGTAGGCATGTAAGATTACAGAGAAATGTTTAGGAAAATAAATATTCTAAAAAGAATAACCCTTTGAATATTACAGCTGTCTGTACTATGGAAGTTCTATTCTGATCCGTAGTATCAGTCTTGAAAATTATCCAGCCAGATGGGAACTCCACAACACAGAAATGCATTTGCACTATGACGCTGATGCGCAGGCACTGTTTGTACCCCTGACATACTACAGCACCATGTCCCTAATAATGCGGCAGACACATAGAGTCAGAAGTTGACACATCTTTGACCGGCCTTTGTGGACCTGCCTTTTCAGAAAAATCGACTTCCTACTTAGAGTTCCTGCCCTTCCACTGAGTGTATCCCAGACTGACCTTGTACGTAAGACAACATGACATAGTGGGCACCTAAATGGAGTCTTGGATAAGTGATTTGAAAAGTGGGCTGCGGTGGGGATAGGAGGCTGGTGTGGGCACACAGTTAGAGGATGGCTATAGGGAGAGCAGCAAAACAAAACAAAAAGTTGTAACTACACTCTGTCCTTGGCATAGTGATGATTGATATCATGGGACGACTCTTCTCACACTTTAAGGACATTCAGACTTAAGGTATAAGAAGTAAGAAAAGTCTGAGAGGAAAGAAGAAAAGACGGAAGAGGGAGTTAACATGGAGTGAAATGAACAGGCAGACAAACAGGAAGGAAAGTTCTTGTGACAAAAAAATACACTTCATCATTTTTCTCAATCCAGGAGGCACTGACCTCAGTAGAGGCAAAAGTCAATAAGAGACTTCCAAAGAGAACAATAAAACAAGAGGGGTGAATTCAGAACTGTTGTTGTTGTTGTTGGACTGTTACATAGTAAGGATGCAGGCACTTAGCAGGCAGAGCAAAAGGTCAGCCCCAAAGTCATGGATGCTTGCTGAGACTCACTTCCTGGCACCCCAGGCACATACAGGACCCCTTGCACAAATCAATATTCAGTACACACTTCTTAAATGAATGAGCTTTGTTCTGCTTTTGCCCTTTCTTTTTTCTTTTTTACAACACGTGTTTGTAGCTCAGGGCAGAGTGATGAAGGTGTTTGAGAAACAGCAGACATTCTGATGATATAATGGAAACACTGGAATGTCTGGAGTTCAAAACACTGAGAGAGCGATGAAGTGTAAGCAGGAAACAGGAATACAAAAGACATGGGCAGTAGAGGATGGCGGCGTGGGAAAGCATGGAGTCCTGCGAGCCCGCCCTTTCTCCATGAAAGCTGGAACTCAGGGCTGGACAGGGTTAGACTGTAAATAGAGTAAGCCTTCACTCTGTGATCTTGATAAAGAAAAACAAGACAAGGCTGAGAAGGCAACTGGTGAGGGTCACTAAGTTTTTTATCAATTTGACACAAATGAGAGTCATCTAAGAGGAGGGAACCTCAACTGAGAAACCACTTCCATACGTTCCCCTTATAGGCAAGCCTATAGGAAAGTTTTGAAATTAGTGATTGATGTGGGAGGGCCCAGTTCCTCCCTCGCTTGATGGTCCTGGGTTCCTTAAGAAAGCAGACTGAGCAAGCTAAGAGGAACAAACAGAAAGCAGCATTCCTCCATAGCCTCTGCATCAACTCCTCTCAAGCTTCCTGCCCAGTTTGAATTCCTTTCCAGGCTCTCTTTAACGATGAACTTTGGTTTGGAAGGGAAATAGAAACCCTGAGGCATTTGGGATGAGATTCGATCAGCTGGTGTGGTGGTTTGAATAAGAATGCCCACCTCCTCCCAGCACTTGGGAGGCAGAGGCAGGCAGATCTCTGTGAGTTCGAGACCAGCCTGGTCTACAAGAGCTAGTTCCAGGACAGGCTCCAAAACCGCAGAGAAACCCTGTCTTGAAAAACCAAAAAAAAAAAAAGAATTCCCACTGCCCACCTCCCATAGACTCATATGTTTGAATGCTTAGTCAGAAGGGAGTGGCATTACTTGGGAAGGATTAGGAGGTGTGGCCTTGTTGGAGAAAGTGTGTCACCTAAAAAACAGGGTTGAGGTTTCAAAAGTCCAAGCCAGGCCTAGTGTCTTTCTCTTCCTGCTACCTATGGATCTAGATATAGAATTATCAAGTACTTTTCTAGCATCATGTCTGCCTGCATCTCACCATGCTCCTCTCCAGGATGATAATGGACCAAACCTCTGAAACTGTAAGTCAGCCCCAATTAAATGCTATCCTTTACAAGAGTTGCTGTGGTCATGGTGTCTCTTCACAGCAGAACACTGACAAAGACAGTTGGGGAGAATGACCAGAGAGGCCAAGTATAAAATCTGGCTGTAGACAGCCAGGTAAACACAAATCTCATCATTTGCCTATGTAAAGGTGCCAAAGAAGTCAGAGATAAATATTAGCAGGTTAGTGAGGGAAGGAAGGATATAAGTAAAAACATGTGATTGACACGGACATGCACAATACAGACTTCTGATGTTCCAGCCCAGTGTATTATGGGTTGTGTGACTTGGGGGGCAATGAGCTGCAGATGGAGGTGGGGGAGGACAAGAAGGAAATGTAAACAAGGAAACTTCAGGGTCAAAAGCGTAAGTGTTGAAACTCCCGAGGCCCGTCATGAGGGGCACGGTAGAAAGGTATGTTCTTGATAACTCATTTATGCGAGCTAAAATAAATTCCAGGGTGTAGGCAATTGTGGCATTTTTAAGAATGTCACACAGAGGAAGACCTTAAAGTAAATGAAAATGAGAACTACTTCAAAAAGCTAAGTGCCCAACTTTTAACACGGTAAAGTAAGATGAGATAGACCACACCACCTTTCTCCCCAGGTTGCACAACACTTACATAGCTAGGATACTGATCAAAGACAGTTCTCCTACAGCCTCACCTAAACTGATTGATGTAGGTGGTGACTGTCTGAGTCCGTGGGACACCCCACAAAGCAAAGACACATTTTCAATGAGCAAGAGTGCTGTGTATTCCATCATGCTGGGGTCTGCCAGCCAGACAACAAAATGGCTGAATCCCAAGTGGATCTTGCGGGTTCCTTTCATAGGCAGCCAGGAGGGGACTAGGTCATCCAGAACCTGATTGACTTGGGGCTCCTCTTCTTCCTTTAACATGGCGTAGAAACTAAAACTGAGACCTAATGGGGTAGGTTTCTACAGGGTGTAGAAACCAAAACTGAAACCAAACTGGAACTGAGGCCTAGTGGGGGTTAGGGCCAGGAGAAGACTAGCCGTAATGCTTCTGTGACCCCTGAGTGACCTCCCCAGGAGAAGAGCTGATGGGGGAGAAAGCTATTCTTTATATATAAAAAAATCAATGTATAAATTAGATGAGAAAAGAAAGATACTTTTGTCTTAAATAAGAGAAAACAGTATTCAGTTAGGTGCAATGGAGCAAAAAGAGACATTCTAAGTTTACAGATGTAACAAAACAGGCACAGATGGAGACATGATGTGTTTGTTATTCATTGCTCAACACTGAACCAAAGCCCCACCAGGCCAGCGGAATGTCTTGTGGTGAAATTTCTGTAAACTATCTCCTTTGGCCAAGGCTTTGGAGTTGAATGGTTTTGGTCTCTGCCCAGCTACAGGCCTGTGAGAAGAGACTGAGGAGCAGGATTTAGCCAGGGAGACAGACTCGGTTCCGGGCACAGTGTCGGCTCTTGCAGGCCTGTACTGGCAATGCCTGGAAGCAGTATGCTGTGAGACAGTTGGAAACAGTTTTCATATTAGTCAGCAAGAAATGAAACTGGAAAAGAAACCGTATTGCAGCTCTAGGAGATACAATGAGCTTAGGTCTTTAACCTGAGAATTGAGGCATGACAACAGTGTGCATCTCCACTTGTCATAGGCTTCATTCTAAGATGATGTGGCCGACTTAGAGGGTAGCCACTGCACAAAGGAGGGGATGTAAAAGAAGGAAAGGTGCCCTGCTATGCTACAGTTTACTCCTTTTCAGTTCAGTTGTCTCAGTGTTGCTGGGATCCAGCTGGCTGTCTCTGGGCTAGAATGTGGGAACAGAGGCCTCACACGCATCTTCCATTTGGACTCTTGCGGCAGAGGTGGTTTCTGCTCTGACTTTGAAGACAGGGAGGTGCATAATTCAGCAGACGGGGACTGGGAGAATTTCCTTTCATGTTTCAAATATAATATGAACTGAACTATGACGTTAACCAGCCACGATTCTTTGCAAAGGTCAGCTAGTCTCTGCTGATGGTGCTTTCTTGCCTCAAAATACTCTTGATCTAAAATAGATTATGTGTTTTTTTTTTTTAATCTACTGTTGCTCTCTCCATTGTGAATTCTTTTCAAGTACCTGCTTTGGTTCCAGGATAATAAATGGAACCTTGGCAGAATAATTCTTTCCCAGCTGAAATCCATGCTTTCATTTTCTGTGTTTAACCCTGTGAATTAAAGTTGTAGTTTAATTCTTCATAAAGATGTTTGGATTTTTTTGCTGAGGGGTTCCTTGTAGCTTCCATGTTTTCTCTTAACGACTTTGCTCATTGCTTCCATTGTTTTTGTTGGAGCAGCGACTACAGGATTGGTCTTAATGTGACAGGGTAGGAATATGACATGGCAAATGAAAGAAACCAACAAATCATTTTCATACTTTCTCCTTATAGAAGAGCAAATATGTTTACCTTTTACCTGAGACAGGAACGACAACCAGCATTTATGAAATACCTCTAACTTCAACACTGACTCAGTGGTATTCAGATACCCAATGTGAACAAGAGAAATCAACAAAGTTAGAGCTGCACCCCCAACGTGTTTGTCATCTTGTTAAGGGTCAAAATTCAGCAGTAGATGAAGTCACAAGGAATGGTTGAACTGAATGACAACCCCAGATGCAATGCCAAGGTGGGCCAGTGTTAGAGAAAGTGCGGAGGTCGTAGACATCTCCCTACTACAGTAGAGGAAGAGCAGTAACGGCTGTGAAGAACTGAGAGTAGGGACCAGATGGGAAGCGGACGTCAGATACACGTGACCTGTTCTTTTGTCTGGAGCATTTTCCACTGCAGGAAGGTAGTTTTGCTTTTTGTTTTGTTTTCCCTCCAGCACGATATTCTTCTTTGAAGAGTCATCCAGACTGTCTTCATGGCTTCCCGTGACAGTCAGCTGTCTTCTTACAAAACAAACAATCAGAAACAGGGCAGAAGGAAAGAATGAGATGGGGGCGAGGGGCGGTACAATGGTCCTTGCTGCTCTTCCGCTCAGTGTGGCTCTCACACGGGAAGTTCCAGCTCAGCTCCCGGGGACGCTATGGAGCTCTTTATGGAGACATTTGTCATCCAGTGATCTGCTTCTTCTTCCTTCATCTCTCCCGTTTCCTCTCATTTCAACAATGGGGGGGGGGGGGATTTGTAGACAAATTTGAGGGTTAGTGGTAGACCAATATGGGACAATTTCCAAATCCTGTTTACATTTTAGGAAGAACTCTTACTTCAACTGAGAAGAAGGGGTAAGGAGAGACTATGAACAGTGAGGATAAAGAAAGTGTTGTCCACGCAACTGGAAAGACTGACATTCTCAGACCTATCAAACCGTGTCCTTAAAGCAGGCAGCTCCCATCATCATAGGGACGACTCAGACCACAAAACTGAACGCGGAGAACCAAACTTACGCCCAAGATTAATGACAAAGGAGAAAGAAAGCCTCTTTATCCCAAGACTTCAGCAAATCCCTGGGCGTACATACTGCCTACCCAGCTCTTTCTCAAGGCTCCAGTGAAAGCAAGAATCTGAAAATGGGCGGCACCGTTCAAATTCATTCTGCTCACAAATCTGAAATGGTGGGGATTCTTAGCCCACGATGGGGAGAAAACTGACAAAGCCCAGGGAAAGAGCAGAAGCCATCAATGTGGGGATGAGGAAGGAGTGCAGTTCCCAGGAAAAACACCATGGAAAAACTCAGCTATGACGGGACCCGGGAACAGGCTGTGCTCCACAGCCCACAACAGTGACACGTCAGACTGTGACGTCAGCAGCAGTGGGACAACTCCAGGTGGAAAGGGCAGTCGCCCCTGGCGCAAAGCCCCTGATGCAAAGGTGCACCCGGAAAGCTCTTAAACTCCAGGGACAGATGGTCTTAAGGAACCCTTGCTGAGGGCTGAGTAACTGTTTCACTACCACGACCTTGGTGGGAAAGGAAACCTAGCTAAGCAAGCCCCTGGGATCCAATGGACAACCTTTCTGGTGACTTGGGTCTCCCCTTCTCCCTCAAGGTTTGACAGCTCTTTCCAGATTGTTCTCAATCTCTGCTTTATTTGCATGCACCCAGGCCCGACCAATCAGGAGTTCCCTGGCTTTTGGAGCAGGCTCCAGGCTTTCTCAAGTACAGCTTGGTGCCAGCTGCAGACTCTTAGCAGGCTGCCCAGGCTGGGTGGTGGAGGCGGGCACTGAAGGGGCATTTCCCAGAAGTCCTCTCTTCGGAGGAAGACACCTAAAGAAAAGTTTGTGGCTCTTAGATGCTCCTTGGAGAAGAAAGGCTGGGACCTACTGGGACTGACTAGACACCCCCCTCCCTACCCCACCTCCTGCCTGAACAGACACAGGCAGAGGAACTTGCTCGGGTTCTTACTACTTCTCACCTGCCCTTGCCGATCGACCATTCCTGTTTTGGCCTTTAAGACCCAGTGTTTTATCGATAAGCAGGGGGCTTTCTCCAGGTTTTGAGGCCGCCGCGAGAGATGGGGGAGCGACTGCGCCGTATCTCGTGGTTGACCTGCTCTCTGCAGACTTTCTCTCCATGTCAACATCCACAGAGCCTCCTTGTAGTAACACTTGCTGACAATCTTTTCTGGTACCCTGAAGTCTACACAGAGAGCATTGCTCTAAGGACTGCTGCCTCCCTCGGGGGGAACCCTGCCACCACAGAGGGTCCTACGTCCCCGCTGCGGTTTCTATTCTGCTGTTGCAAAAGTTCCCCTAATTTGTTCACTCTTTCCTCTCCATCCTTGGGGTGCGGCAAGACAAGGGTCGGACTGGAGGGTCAGCTCTCTCAACATCACCTTCTACCTTGGAAACCTGCACCTTTTCTTCAGAAAGACATGCTGACGTCCTTGGTTATCATTTGCCCTAAGAAAATTTTATATACAAAGAATACCACTTGTTCAAATTATTTTTGAAAACCTCCGAGACTAAGCCAGGCGGTGGTGGCGCACGCCTTTAATCCCAGCACTCGGGAGGCAAAGGCAGGTGGATCTCTGTTAGTTCGAGGCCAGCCTGGTCTACAAGAGCTAGTTCCAGAACAGGCACCAAAGCTACAAAGAAACCCTGCCTTGAAAAACCAAAAAAAAAAAAAAAAAAAAAAAAAAAGGAAGAAAGAAAAGAAAAGAAAACCTCCGAGATAAAGTTGCAAAAAGCGTAACTCACTGTTTTACTTAGATTCTGGTAAACTAAACTAGAAGAAACAAAACAGGAAAACCAAACAAGCAAAGCAAAAAAAGTCCAATCTTTTGCCATGTTCAGTGTGGCCCCAGGCACAGGTCTGACTGGGGTGACAAGGGAATGATAAAATGAACACAGACAGACCCACAGAGAAGCTGGGATCAGGCTGACGGGGCTCTCAGATGGAGAAACCACAGGACTTCAGCAGCTCGGCATGTTTATCACATAAGCTGAACCGGAGCCAGGGTCATTGCATACAGCTAAACAGGGCATGGGGTTACTTCATACAGAAGAACAAAGAGGCAGGACTTACACATAGAGCAGCATCAAGGACAGGTTCAGCTACTCTCAGTAGGAGCAATCACTGCAGGGGAGCAGACTTAAGGCTGTACCCATCCAGGGGAGAAAGCACAGACACTAAGGTGGACACTGTCTGCACACACTGTCAACATTTGCACACAAACGCCCTCTGAGCCTCAACCCCTTAATGCGTGTCATTCTCCCATGGTCCTTGACATAGCCAGCTCACATCACACATTCACTCCAAACTTGACACTCAGGGTTCCTCTATCCCCCACAGTCTTTTTTGCTGCTTCACACTACAACTGATGTTCCAGGGCAACAATGATTCTCAACCTGAGGATCTTGACCTCTCTGGGACCGTATGACCCTCTCACAATGTGGCTCATCAAATAGCCTGCACATCAGATATGTAAATTACGATTGATCACAGTAACAAAATTACAGTTATGAAGTAGCAACGAAAAAATCTTATGTGTCGGAGGAGGGTGTTCGCCACAACATGAGAAACTGTATTAAAGGGTCGCAACATTGGGAAGGCTGCGTACTGCTGTCCTCAGGTCTTGTCTGAGAGCTGGACTTAGAGTCTCTGGTTTCAGCTACACTGGATGCTGAGTGGCGGGCAGGAGTTGCTCCACTGATGCTTCAGAACGTTTCTATGTCCTTTCTTATCTGTGTGCTGTGTGTTCGCTCTCTCCCTGCTTGGACACATTCAAAGACAGCGGATCTTTCCCAGCATCCCTTGAAGAGCCTCCCTGTACCTCCTCCCCACTTAGGTCTTTAAAGTCAGACTGAGAGAAAAGGGAAAGCGGAAGGAGACTTTGCCCCTCTGTCGCTATTGTTGCTCTTGGCAGCGGGCTACCAGGGAGCTAGATATGTACTACTTAAAGCTTAAACGCTGCAGCAGATTCTGCCCAAGAGCAGTTTAAACACAAAAGCCGGCGTAGACTATGCTCCGTCCCGAGGTGACTCATCCCGACTGATAAATATAGAGTGTCTCCCACACACAGAAACAGATGTGGCAGCCATGTCACCTATCGGAGCTTCGCACAAGTCCCAGAACAGCAGAGATGTGCATCTTAAAATGCTGGCTCCCATTGCCATGCATTTTCTTCCCGAGTATTCGGTATTTGGTCTGGTGGTGGGGAACTTCCACCAAAGTGATATGAGGCTCGGCTAGAAGACAAGGATCCACCAGATGCTTGGCCAGGAACGCCCGCCATGTGCGGTAGCTCAGGCTAGACCTCCTCTCCGAGGAACCCAAGTCCTGTGTGTGTCCAGAGTTTCTCAAGGTTGTCCTCAGCAGTTGGCGGGATGTCTCAGGTGACTTAATAGGCTACTGTCTGTATCAACGAATGGAGACGTTGTAACAAAGTGCCCCAAACAAAGCTGTTTGCTTAGAGGCTCTACCACACTGAAAGAGAACCCCAAACATAGAAGCAAATACAAATGTGTACCTTGTCGTTTTCTCTTGGTATGATGTATAAGGTTAAGCCCTCTTCATAGTCTGTGCACTTCTGCCAGCTTACGCTTAGTTGGGCTTTTAAGGTAATTTTAGGGAAGCCAGGTTTCCTTCCCAAGATGCTCCACTTCTGGACTGGCTGCCATAATTAAACTGTGATCACACAATCCCTACCTCTGCCAGAAGGCCCAGATCTCACATTCCAAAGTAACACACCCACTACTTTCAGCATTTTCCAGTCTCAGGGGTCAGCCCTTCCCCAAGAACACCAGCGGATTCGAGACAGATTTGAGTGAGCAAGGGGAACTTGGAGCAACTGAGTCCCTGTCTCAAACCTATCAGAAATCTGCCGCAGGCACTCACTGCCCAGTATGCGGCGTGAAATCCTGCAGCAGCCTGTGCAAACTTAGAAGGAAAGTTGACTTGTAAATTTCTACTTTAAAAGCTGCAAGAAAGTTTTCTCCATCCTGGATGTATGTAACTTTAGCTGGGCTCCCCATTTCCTTTTATGATATCAATAGATGTACATTTACTTATTTATAAATTTTATATATGTGTATATATAATACATAATGTGAGTATTATATATAATGTGTATATATTATAAATACATATATATATAACAAACAGAGCTCAGGACATTTAAACAAATGGGATAAAGTGAAGTGAACATGTTTAAAGTTTTACTAATCATAGTGGCTTTGTATATTGAATATAAGGAAAAATATATCAGGACAAGAATCACTGTAAACTCAATAATCATAAATCTGTTATTTTAAATAGATTTTCTGATGTTTTCACTAGTTTCGTAGATAGTAGTAAGTTGTCGCTCTCTTTACTGACCTGGTGAACAACTCTAATTTGGAGATTACTTTGCAGGCCAAACATTTTCTTGTTCTCAAACGCTTGCCCTATTTATATTATTATTTATATTATTTTCAATGTAAGTTTGTGTCACAAGAATAATTTTGAAATGTTTTGTAAAGTTAATAAAAACTGGATAATCATCAGCTTATTTAACCACACATATGCTATTCTGAGTACACAGCAATAGCTATGATTTCTAAAGAGAGAACTTTTTATTTACTTATTTAAAGTTGATAGGAATTGAACCTAGAACCTCAGACTTGCTAGGCAGACACTTGACCACTGAGCCACACCCTCCGTCATAGCAATATTTGCTAGCCAAGGCCAAGAAAATTCCGGGCAGTTGAACTCTCGGGCTGCCCTTCCCCTCTGTACTCTCCACCTTAAGGATGTAGTAAGTGACCATCTGATGGCATCACAGCATGGCCTCCTTCTGTACAACAGATTTGTAGTTCTTCGTCATTTACAAGGTGAGAAGCCAAGCCACAGAGAGCACAGAGGGAGAAAAGGTTTGCCACAAGTGTATCAGCAAGACTGGTAGAAAGAAGCCATAGTAATCAGGGTTGGGCAATAACTCAGGGGTTTCCTAGCAGGCATGGGTTCAGTCTTTAATAGAAAAGAAAGGCAGAGGGGTGAGAGGAGAGAGAGAATCCATTTTTAATTGGAAATATATTTTGTACAATATATCCTGATCATGCTTTTCCCTCCTCCAACTCCACCTAATTCCTCCCCACCTCCTCATCCACCCACCTCCATGCCCTTCTCTCCACCTCTAAAAAACAAGGAACAAACATACCGAGAGACACAAAAACAGAAACCAAAATGCACAAGCAAAAGACCAATAACACACACACAAAAAATGCCGAAATAAAGAGATATGAGGGGGAAAGTCTACGAAAATGCCCTTGAGTGTGTTTTGTGTTGGCCATCCATTCTTGGGCATGTGGTCTATTCCTAAGTGCAGTTATTGTACCCAGTGGGGCTCTATTGGGAAAAATCAAATTTTCCTTTGCCAGCACGTATTAATTACAGATAACTTCTTGGTTAAGGGTGGAAACCTGTTTCTACTTTCTTCTCTGAGCTCTGGGACTCCATCTGGGTTGACCCTGAGCAGCACCTGCGCCAGCCCTGTGCATTCTGTCACAGTTTCTGAGCTTGTGTGAGTGTGTCAGTCCTTCTGTGCCAACGAGACATTTGTTTCCATGGTATCAGCCGTCCCCTCTGGCTCTTACAGTCTTTCGGACTCTTCTGCAAGTCTTCCTGATCCCTGGGAGGAGGGGACATGAAGACATCTCATTTAGGACTGAGTGCTCCAAAGTCTCTCACTCTCTATATATACACTGTCTAGTTGAGGATCTCTGTGTTGATTTCCATCTACTGCAAGAAGATTCTCCTCTGATGGTGACTGAGAGTATCTCTGGTCTATGGATATAGTATATCATTAGAAGACATTTTTGCT
Organism: Microtus obscurus; assembly: GCA_963919715.1. NCBI lineage: Eukaryota > Metazoa > Chordata > Mammalia > Rodentia > Cricetidae > Microtus > Microtus obscurus. The sequence continues at coordinate 6,286,011 of CAWTZC010002364.1, forward strand.
GCCTTGTTTTATTGGTAGAATAATGAGATTAGGTTTATCCGTAGACCCATGGCCTATCCAGCCACAGGTTCACGGCCACTTTAGCAGTGTTGGGTGTGAGTTCCATCTCATGGAGTCAGTCTTAAATCTAAGCAAAAGGGATTGGTTGCTCCCATCACGTTTGTGCCCAGCACCTACACTAGGTGACTCACAGCTACCTGTAACTCTAGCTCTAGGGGATCCAGTACCCTCTTGTGGCTTCCAAGGTCACCTGGAAGTTACACACATACATATATAAACATAGTTAAAATGTTTTTAATTTTAAAAAAAGCTCTTCCACTGTGGCCATTGAGAGTAAAAGTTGGTAAGCCACTTGGGAAAACTATCCAGCTCTACATACTAAAGTTTTATATATATATATATATGTATGTACCCTATAGCTCAGTAAGTCCACTCTTAGATTTCATCCCAAAGAAATGCTATTAGGTAAAACTATTTATAGCATTGATGCTAATGAGAGGCGAAATTGCAAGTACAAAATAATCCCAATATGTCTCACAAATGGATTGATTATGTACTTTCATACAACAGAGAAATACGCAGTATTGAAAATGAATGAACCTCAACTATGTGTGACCGAGGGACTAGGAGTTAGGTTCCTTGATAAGCAGATAGTTAGTGAGAGGGACCATGGCTAGGTAATAAAGGTGCAAAATCCCAAGATGGCAGCCTCTTCCTCACCCTCCTGACCTGAGACAATAACCTGGCCACTTTAAACCAAGGCCTTGTAGGTCTTTTCTCCAACCAGTAGGGCACCCACTATTAGACTGGCTGGACAGGTACAAGGCCAGCCAAAGTAGGACTTGTTTACACAACAGCAGTGAGCCAATCAGCCACTCGGTGTTTCTTCAAACTGACACCTTAGAGACTTGATCCATCCCACCTCTAGGCTGCGGTCTTCTTTCTCTGTGTACTTGCTGTGTGAACATCTGTGCACCCCCGTTTCTGCCAAATGCCTTTCTTCAACTGCTGGCTCTGTCTGCTCAAAATCTCTCGGCTACTGCCTGCCACCCTAGGGCTCCTGCCTTTTGACTCTGTGACTGCCAGAGAAAACAAGCTGATCAAGACCCCTAGATGGTAACATAAGGAGAGACACAAATCTTACAGCCACACTGATGAGTTGAAAATTGTCAGGCTTAATAAAACCAACCAACAAACCAACAACAAATCCACCAAAGATTCCATTTACATGCACCAAATTCTGAAAGAAAAATCCACTGGTGCATCCCTGGTTTTGATCTGTGCTAGTTACACGGGGGTGTTGTCTTCGTGAAAGTTAATCTGTGTACCTTGCATTTGTATGCTTTTCAGAACATATATGCCATGTATGTCACACACTAAAACCACGAGTAAAGTTTAATGTACGTTATTCACTTTGTAGACAGATATAAGGGAAAGTTTCATTGTCCTGCTGCCTAATTTGGGGAGTCACTGGGGAAAGCAGACCACCTTTTAGACAACACTGGCTTGGAGTGAGAAAATGGTTAAGTAAAGCAGACTTCCTTCCAGATAACAGTTGCAAAGAATGTAAAAATTCCAGTCCAAGGGAAAACAAGTGCAGACCCAGGGAATGCAGGACTACCTGCCTTTCTGGCTCAGTGGTGCCCCTTTCTCAGAGGATGTCATCATGCCAACCAGTTTAGATCAGCTTGGGAATGTTGGGAAAGAGGAAAGAATGAAAACGGCTTGTCTTTCCATTCCAGCCCTGTTCTAAGCTCAACACTGACGGATCAGAAATGCTGTCATCTTGGGTAACCCTTTTCCTTGTTCTCATCAAGTCAAATCAACCACAGTGTTCTCTCTCTGGGGTCCAAAGTATGAAACACATTACACAGAAATCAACATGCGCCTCTTGGAGACCCCCCACAGTAACTGAAATTCTTTAAATGCCTCAATTTAAAATAAAAAAATAAATACAAGTCCTGCTTGTTCGTTCTGTTGTTTTAATTACCAAGCCAAAAATGTTAGTCTTTTCTCTGACCTTAGTTGATACCGTGATCAGTTAATCCATGTTAGTATTTATTGTGTTTTCTGTTTTCTCCTGAAATGATGCTACCACCTGATAATCTAGAAGTATGTTTGTTTGGTTTATTGATTTATCTCTCCCTGATTCCTAAAGTCCTATGTGTTGCTGCGGTTTTGTGAGATGTTAATTTTACATATGTTTCTTTATAAGACAGCAGTCCAGCCTATCAGACATCATTTTTTGAGGAGAATGAATGAGTTTCCTTTTCTATTTCTTTAGATAAAGTAAGTACTAGGGGCAATTATATATACAGTTAGTCTGTCTAATTGGTTCAATTGCTGAATGTCGGAATTAAAAAAAAGAATCTTATGGAGTTTAAAATAATAAAGGCAAAGCCAATAAAAAAGATATTTCTTATCAATTACCAAATACTTTTTAATGACTCAAGTGTAAATGGATGAAATCTAATAATGATTCTTTTCCTAGACACTCATAAATTTGCACAATAAGAGGAAAGCTTAGTAAAATGTACTTTCCTTTTTAATGAGACCAAAACATTTGTCCGACACATGAACCCAACCCTCAGCAGACTTTACAGCTGCCATCCTAACAGTTCGACACTGACGGCAGTTTTGGTCTTTGAAGTATGCCATTTAGTGACAAAACTGCCTGCTCATCTCGGTACTTCCACGCAACACTCTTCTTTTTCTAGAAATAAATTCTAGTTTAAATTATTTATACACCATAGGTGCAAGGAGATTAGAAGATCCTAGCCATTAGTTACCAAGTTTTAGACCCCAGTAGATTTCCTGTCTTTTCTTTTTAATGACTAAATTCGAGTTGAAACCTAAAACACACCTGTAGATTCCAAGGTCACACCTGAATGATTTATGATTTGATAGTGTGCGTGCTTTAATTACCGAGATGTTATCACTGCTGTAGAATAATGTCATAAGTTAAGAAGCCTGTTAAAGGCTCAGGAGTGCCCCCGGAAAAAGACCACATGACACTGAAGCAATGGGACGGGGTTTTTTTCTTGCATATTATGATCTGGCTGCCAAACAAATCAGAGATGACAATTTAGACTCATTCATTAACAACCGCCACCCCCACCCCCTTTCTCCTTTCACATGTGTTGTATGCCTGTCATGTGCCAGACACCGCCAGCCTGTGGGTCTACCAAGTGGATGAAATAGAATGCTGTCTCAGTCCTGGAGGAGCTGGAAGTCTGGTGACGGAGACAGACATGTAAACAAATAATTACAATGCCATTTGAGAAGGGCTATAGAGTGGAGGAATGCACTGTTAACAGAGATGCCAGTGGAGATGAAGGCAAGGGTAATCCTGCTGGAGCAGGAGCGTGGGGGTGGGCAGGAGGGACAGTCAGAGGAGGCTACAAAGAAGTAGATTTGCGTTGGAGGCTATGTCTACTTGCTTGAGAAATTCCGAACTTTCCCGTTAGGACGTGTGAAAAACAGACTAGGAGTCATATTGTATAATGTGTATATTTGCAAGAAGCATTTCTTCTCTTACACTTCCACATGTGGTGGTTCACTGCCTATCTCTCATTCAACATCACATGTTTGCTTTGGTTCTTAAAACAAAAGCCGTGTTTCCAATGTGGAGAACCCTGTCTATGACAATGCCGAACGGAGCCAACTGTCCAAAACTTTTTCCAAGATTTATAACTGTCCCTAATCCCAATGGAACTAGGCAAATAAATATGTAATTATCCTAGCCACAAGACGAAAGCTGCAGACACAAACCCAAAAGGGTCGCGCTGCTTTTTTCATCTTAATATCTAATTTCTTCTCATTACTTCTCTGGGTGCTCAGGTCCTAGAAGTCTTTTAACACAAAAACGCAACAAGGGATCTACTTTTTGTCAAAGTTTTCACGTCGTCCTATTCCTATTGCCACCAACCAGAGGTTTTCATCACGTTTTCTGCTTCCTGTTAAAAGATAATTTAAAATTTCTCTCTAGCCACTCCTGGCTGCCGTTGTCTTAAAGAGGCAGGCAACATTTATTCATGTCCCAAGACGACACCACCAAGGGCATAGTAGTTAAACATAGCATCTAACAGTTCTTGCTCAAAGAAATGCAGGGAAAATTAACATGTTTAAGTGTGTGGTTAATAATGCTTTGTTGCAAATTCAAACAGACTCTTAATAAACCAAGAGGCCAGGGATATTTCCTAAGGGTCAATTTTATGGTGGGAAGTGTAAGAGCTACGTTGGGAGGTATGTTGCCCTACTTATAGCCAGATTTGAAGCTTTGGCTACGCATTGTGCATAAGAGAACCATAAAGTGAAATAAAGATATTCTCTCAAGATGAACGGTTTGAGCATATGGCTCCCATCAATTGATTGAAGTATAAATCTAGCCAGATTCATCACTTGAATTCGGTCTGTAGATAACCTCGGAGAGTTTAAATTATCGCCGACCATTTCCTCTAAACTCGCCCACCTCTAGTCCTGGTCTCACCTTCGCAAGAGAAGCAAGGTTTAATTTACACACTTTTGTCGCTGTAATTAAATCCAGAGTCTGACTATAAAGCTTTCAGATCATATATGGTCTGGGTAGAAATATTGAAAACAGGCCCCCCAAACAACCAGCAGTACGGAGGGGGGGTGAGGGTGTAAGCGTTCCTGGTTCTGAGAGGCAGGTGAAATCTTGTTATAATTAAGCTTGTTAAAGTCCCAATTTCACTTCAGTGGAACAGCAAGAGGCTCCAGCTGGTGGCCAGCTGCTCCCCAGACCTTCTCCATACCAAAAAAAAAAAAAAAAACAACACAAGCACCATGACAGAATAAAGTAGGCCTTATAGGTTTGTTTTAACCAATTTCTCTAATCTAGGTAAATTAAACGATGCCAGATACTAAATTATCTCAATATTCAGAAAACAGTTTTCCTCAATCAATGAAATATACCTAGATCATTTTATAAATATCTTAATCTATTCAGATGCACCAATATGGCAAGAACATATGGCAAGATTTACACAGCTCATTCGGGGAGAACTTGGATGTAATTCAAGGCACATAACCTTTAAGAAGCTTCATTCCCTTGGATGAAGCAATTCTTACCAGAATGTACCCAGTTTCTCAAAGTTGTGTGTTAGGATGGAGAAACCGAACAAAGAATTTTAGGAAGACATCACAAAATTTATGGATGGGGAAATGTTCAGGAATTGGTTTTCAGGAAGACTCCACAATTGCAACACACTTGGACCAAGAAAGCAAACAACCTTTTCTACATGGCGAGAGACTCCTACAAATTTGCATTTTTATTGTGATTTTGACCTGTGAGTTGGCTCTCTAGAGATAACAAATGGTTCACAGAAATGTTTCACGAGTCTTGATAGATGAGCTAAAGATAGAACTGACTAGAATCTGGGGCTAGAAAGTAGATACTAGGGGGAAAAATGAAATCAGGAGGGCAACGGTGTGGGTGGGATCTTTGATTTATCCTTTTTCCTGGACTGGAAGTGACATCCAGTCTTTGCATTGTTCTCCCAAGGCCACCAACTTGCTAGAGAGCCTTTTTATTTCTAAATATAGGACACACTTTTAAGTCAAATTAACTGCAATTTGGCTAAAATATTTAAGGAGGTAATAAAGGAGATGTGGAGATGGCCAGAAGAAAGACTTCAGTGGGAAAAACCCTTCTCTGTGAGCCCTTAGGGTCAGCCAGGAAAAAAATAAAGACTGAGCGCCTCTCCTGAACCAGACTCTGGGAATGAAAAGGATGCTGTCTGCTGTCCTTATAAGGCTCACAAATCAGCAGGGAGACAATTACCATACATTATGTGTGACAGATACAGAGGTGAGAGCAGAGAAAGCAGCCTGGCGTATTTCAGAGGTCTGGTAACCTGAAGTGTGTGTGTGTGTGTGTGTGTGTGTGTGTGTGTGTGTGTGTGTGTGTGTGTGTCTGTATGTGGCGAGGGGTGGGGCAGGAGATGGGGAGAGAACACAGACATGACTGGCTAGTGTAGGTTTGTGAAAGACATCACTTACATAATAAGATGTGGAGATCACCCAGGAGTTAGGGAAAAAAGCAGGACACCGAGTGTTAAAGGCTGAAGCGAAATCTCAGAAGGCAGAAAGATGGCAAAACTGAAGTTGGGAGAGATGCTCCGTGTGGATAAGAGATTGCAAAATCAAAGTGGAAAAGCAGGGCCAGGTCAGAATGAGACTCGCAAGCTTGTCAGCAACGTATCTTAGGAATCCACCCATCACAGAAACAAATGACCCCAACTCACCAGTTCATAAACGCCCATGCCTTGACTTCCTGCGTGATGAAGCCAAGCACCAAGAATTTCATATTGTTGTTTTAGGGAAAAGGATGAGGAAGAGGATTCTACAGATTAAATTGTGTTATGAATTTACAGGCATGATTCAGGAAGTCACAGTGACTCCAGTTTACAGAGGGAAAAGTTCAAGTAAGCAAGAAATTTGATTTAGTGACGTCTTTGAGGGGTGCAGGGGAAATTTCTTTTAAGTGAGCTCACTCTTGTTTCAGCACTCATGCTATCTTCTCTGCAGATCTCTCGTGATGCAGTAGCCAGTCCTGGGATTTCGTTTCTCTACTCGTCTTCTGGCCTTTCTGGCCCATCACTCTTTTTCCAATTGCCACGGAAGAATTGTATTACCTGTGGGTGGCCACCTCATGATGGCGGATAACCGGGAATAAGGAGAAAAAGAGGTGTCACGTTGTACAAAGGCAAAGCTCCTGGGTCTTGCTTTAATGTGACTTAATAGGACCTCAGTTTTCATTCGCCTAATAAGGGTTTTCGTGCTGAGGGTGAAAATGTTCCCAAGCAGTTGAAAAATATTTCCTACTTGAAGTCTTATTCTGGCAGAAACAACACATGTCCTCACGAGGGACTGTGGCAGTGACATCCACATAGAGAAATGTGTTAAAGGATTAAAAATAAATCTTGTGTTTGCAAATGATCTGAAAAAATAGCTTCAGATCATAAAAGATGTCACATGCATCTTCCCCTAGATACAAGAGGATAAGTTTTTCAAGGCAGCCCATCTAGCCTTGGTGAGGACAGCTGACATCAGGACCTTTTGCACGAAGTGGGTGGTTTTGACCTTGGAAAGTACAAGTACATTTTTCTAATGTGCTTATAATAGGATAAAAATGTATTAGTCTTTCTTCGATGATTCAATTTAAGTATTTTTTTAATCAGTATGTTGGAGGCAAATCTAGGGCTTACCTTAATTTCATTAAGCCTATCAAGTTACATATTCTATTCTTTAACTTTTATTTAATTAAGAAAGTAGAAAGCTACAAAGCAATGTAATCCCTGTCCTCAATTAGCTTAAAATCAAATGTTCCAAGTCCTCAGCAACCCTGTAATTATAACAGGCACATGGAAGCTGCTGGGCTAAAATGACATTGACTCTTCACTTGGGCCTTCAAAGAGATGGAAAGCCTGGCACCCCACCTCTGTTTTGCATTTGTCTCCTTTATTGTGAGACGCTACTTACCTCTCTGCACAGGCATGTTGGTTATGTGAGGAGTCTTTCAAGGAACCAACTTTGCCCTTTCTCCCGCTTCTGGACAGCAGACACAAAGATCAGAGGGACTGAAGCCTCTTCCTGTCAGCTCTTTGTAATGTCCTACTCCAGATATTATGACTCTCCCCACCCCAGGTACCCAAAGGTCAATAGTCATAACCCTAAACATGCAGTTCCCTTGCATTCCAGGAACATAAGAGCCCTGGAACCCCCACCCAGACAATTACCTGTGATGGTGAGGCCACACCATGGAGAAACAATTATCACCTGGGAATCAGGAGCTTTACATGGTAAGTGATAGGGACTTCCATGGACCACCTTGAAGAACCGGAGCTGAAGCAATGATTAAAGAGCCTGTGCCCTAACCGAGAATGCTGGAAGATGTGTAACTTCGTACCTGCCTCTGTTCTTCTATTTCAACCTAAAGCGCATGTCAGTACCACAAAGGTGGACGTGGAGTTACTGGAATCTTTTATCTGCCTCCCTTCACAATGTCCATACATTAACTCTCCTCTCTGCCCCCTCACCATTTCTCTGGCATGTAGAGATGGTGGCTGAATGAAGCCTATAGAGCCCCTCGATTCCAGGATTGTCCCCCAAAGCGTTCGTTGTGTAATGAAGGCAGTGTAATTTGATCTAACTAAAAGTAATGGTTATAGCACTGATACCATATGCAGCCCAAATTACCAAGTATCAGAGAATAAAGTAATCTCTCTCTTCCAAATGTCACATGAGCTAAATCGGAAGGCAAGCTAAACAGAAAGGGAAAACAGGGAGTTTGAGGTAAAGCGTTAACGGTAGAGGTCTGGAAAGAGTTAACACTGGCTATTCTATCAGGTCAGAAACAGTGTCAGAAACCACAAGCTATCAGTGACCTAGAGTTTAACATAGCATCAAAGGGTTCTTAGGCAACCTCTCTTCCGTTGTCTACTCTCCACGATGGTGGCTGTCTACTCTCCACAATGGTGGAAAGAGAGAGGGGATGTTGCAGCCAAGTCTAGACGTGCATTGCGCTGCTCGGCCACCACGCTATCAGCTCAGGTGCCCAGATCAGAAACGAAAATAAGAACCCTAGGAAAAGTACCTAGGAAGAATGAGGGAATAGGACACTGAGAACAGGAGCAGTCTCTGAGTGCTAGGGAAGGCTGGGACAATGCCAAAGAAGTAGAAAAGTAACATAAGACGCATAGAGAGAAAGGAGAGTAGACCTGGAAAAGCACGCATAGGAAACCATCAGACTTGGAATGAGCTTTGGAGTCTCTGCTCCCTCGGGCACCTTCTTCTCCATCTAGTGATCCCAAGCATAGACTTTCCTTCTAGGTGTTTGTTCTCTAGTTCCCTCCCTCGGTATGTACCTCCCTCCCTTTCAAAAGATGGACCCCAAATAATCAGCAGTTACGTCTCAAGTTTCAGGCAGGAAATTTCATGCCTAAACATTGTTAAAGCATAAATGATGGTTTGTGCAATCCAGACATCAAGAAATCACTTTGTCCCTTAAAACTTAGTTAAGGTGAGTGGGAAGTAGACACTCTGAATTTTCCCATCTGATCAAAAGTCTCCGCCTTAGATTTCTGTGAAGTCTGTACAAGGGCTAGGGAGTCTTGTGGTGATGCTCAGATTCCTCCGAGTTCTCGGTCTCTGCTCAATGACCTGTAGCTTCCCTTTTCCTTTGCCCTAAGCCAGGATTAAACTCAGCCCTTTAAACTGACTTTAAAAAAAAATAAGCAAGTAAACAAACAAAATGATAGATTTGTAGGTAAATCAACAGGAACCGTTTTCCTGAGGCTTTCTTACCACCAGCTGGAAATCAGTGATGATTTCATAGCAGGATTTACGTTTCAGAAATGTGGTTAAGCTTAACGGAGTGTCAGGCTTCTCCTTAGCCATTTCAGGACAGGAATCATCCAATCGCAATGTCTTCTCTCACTTTGTCCCTCCCCTATCAGTTTTGATCCCTCCTTCTTTACAGACATAACCGTGCGACAACCCGACCCCTAAGGAAAGTCAGAGAGAAAGCAACAGTTGGGTCTTCCTACTCAAGTCTCCAAGGAAGAGGCTGCTGGGAGGTTGGAGAGGGGAACCAGGCAGCATCTGAAAAGGGGAAAGCACGTGACTTATAATTCTTAAATTAGCAGTATTTGTCCCTGGCAAATGAAGAATAAGGATTCCAAAGCCCTTGAACTGAAAATGTTTCCGGCTCTTCTTTCCAACCATCTTGCTTAAGTCTGTTCACTCAGTCTGGACCTTCCTTACCCATCTCCTCATGTGCCCGGAATTCCTGAACACTTAGTCTAGTTCAGGTACTACACCTCAGAATGATGTCCCCTCCCCCAAATCCTATTCAAAGTATCTCGGTTTTGTTCGTTTTTTTTTTTTTCACATTATACTGCTATTTTCTTCACAGATTTTTTTTAGTCTCTTATTTTGTGTTTTATATTTATTATTTTTGAACTCATGCCTGTGAAGTAAAGTCTTGATAGTGTCTCTAGCCCTTAATTTCTGCTCTGCCACTGGTAGTTAATAAATATTCATGTCATTGTCCCCCAAAAATCTCAGAATAGTTGAAGCAGAATGAAATTGACAGAGAATCTCTAAACTATGGCTACCAGCAATGATAGGGGATGTTGTTAAATCTGACTGGGACAGGCAAAACTCTCTAGAGAACATACAGAATGGCATGTCTGCAGAAAAACCGTTGAATAGTTTCACGAGAAGACTTGGGGGAAATCTAACAAGCATGAGACAGAATTTGGGGTGGGACTGGAGAGATGGCTCAGCAGTTAAGACACTTGCTGTTCTTGCAAAGGGCAGGGTTCAATTCCAGCATCCACTTGGACTGTAAGTCCAGCTTCAGAGGATCTGACACCCTCTTCTCACCTCTGAGGGCACCAGGTATACACGCGCCACACATACAGGCAGGCAGGCAAGCACACATACATATGAAATAGGATAAATAAATCTAGATGTGTTTTTTTTGTAAGGTATTGAGATTTAATGGTAAAAATAGTAGTTAAACTTTCAAAAATCTTATGACATAAAATAGACCAGAGGAGACAGGAGATACTAAGAAAATCAAGAATTTCTTTAAGGTCAATGAAAACAAAAACCAACACAACAAAATGCAGGTGATAGAGTACTAAGGCATGAGGGAAATGCAGAGCATAAAGAGTAAGGAAGATGGCAATCAGGACTGTCAGCTTAGAACCCAAACTAAACCCATGCTAGCAGAAAGAAAGAAATAGTCAATAATAAATAAATGGAATAAAAGGGACAAAAACAACGGAGAAATTTAATAAAATCAAGGTTGGTTGGTTGTTCGAAAGAGTTTTCACTAGGAGAGAGAACAAAATAAACTATAAATCAGAATTGGAAGTGGGCATAATTCTGCAGAAAAAAAACCAAAAAGCTACAAAAGACTACAGTGAAAAATCATACTCCAAAAAATGGATAATAGGCAAAATAGAAGATTTTTGGAAAGAATTTATCACGATTAAGTTATAAAAAGGAGAAAAATCTGATTAAGACTATAACCAGTACAGATATTACTAATCAAAAATATCCCAACAGCAACAAAATCTCAGGGCCTGATGTCCTCACTGGTGAAGTGAAAAGAACTTTTACAAGGATGAACAGGCTGGCGGGGGGGGGGGGGCGCTAGCAGGTAACTGTGCTTACTGTTGAGTCTGAAGACCTGAGCTTTATTTCTAGAGCCCACGTGGTAGAAGGAGAGAACTCTTCTGGCAGGTTATTCTCTGACCTTTAGAGGTGGGCTGGGGCACCCAGGCGTACACACCTACACACGCAGAAATAGTAAATAAGTATTAAAATAAAGGCTTTGTTTTTTGTGGTAGTGGGAGAATGACTATCAATCTGCAAATATCTAACATATCAAATAGGAACGCTTTCCACATTGTTCTGTGAAGTAGGAATTACCCAGCCACTCAAACTAGAGAAAGACACTACAGAACAATGGCTTTTATACAAAGAAAATTCCTAAAATACTAGGAAAACTGAACTCCATAGATAATCGTGCTTCATTGTTTATGTTCCCTACTTACTATTTTTAACTTCACGTCTATGGTGTAAGCTTTTAGGTTAAGAATTAAGCGTATCAGAATTTCTGTCCCTTAGACTGGTTTCATGTTCCCTCAAAGACAGCTGGTAAACTGTCATGCATTACTTCTATAATGGAAGCCCTTTGTCATCCAAATAATCCATAATATGGGTACATGTTGTTACTGGAATACAAGGATGTTATCACATATAAAACCTAAGCAGTGCAATGTGTTACATTAAAAGAATGAAGAAAAAGAGCATGAGCAACGTGACTGATTCAGAAAATCATTTAAACATGCAATATCTCTTAACAAAAGTTGTAATCAATAAACCAATAATAGAAACAGTCTCAACAAAATTAAATGTTTGCATGCTTTTGAGCAAAGTTAATTCCTCTCTTTAGTTTGACTCCACCCCCTTCAGTAAGTTGAAGAGCTGAGGACCATGGAGATAACAGACTTCCTGAGACAGAGAGGATGCTCCCAGCAGACTGCCTGTGGAGTACATCCTCATTGCCCACGCTGTTGGGGTCTCACCTGACAAGGGGTAGCCTGGAGCAGCACCACTCCTTGTCTTGAGTCTCAGCACTGCCAGTCAGCACAGCAATCGTGAACTGACAGCCTTCATAATTCCATGAGCCAGTTCTTTACAATAAATCTTTCTAGTGACTTATGATTCAGCTTCAGGAAGATATTTTCTTCCTGTTGTCTTCCATGGTTACCTCTGAAGTAGACTTGATATGTATCTGCCTTTTTAGTGGCAACAATTCTCTCCTGATAACTGTTTTGCTCCATAATAACAGCAGAAGCTGGTTGTTTGCAACAATGTAATCTCCCTCAAATTAACTATGCACATTATGTATTTGTTTAAGACTGTTTGGTTACCTGTAACTCCTCTTTTAGACATGTCCTTCTCAGTGTCCTTGATTTCCGCGCTTGCTTTGTCCTTGTGTTAGTTGGTCTTAACCACAAAGTCAGCACGCTGAAGCCATCAAAAGTAGCAGGGGTGGGTGGACTGGCAACTACCAGGATACAAAACGTTAGGAAGACACAGCCTTAAGCAAAAGAAATCAAGCCTTAAAGGTGAAAGACAGGTGTGATAATTAAAGCGCTCAACTCGAGTCTGGTATTGAGGATCGTGAAGTATGGCAGCTAGTTTTGTAGGTTGTTGTGGCCTAGATGCCATTTAGAGAACGTGGAGGAAGAGCCCACCTCCGCTTTAAAATCTTGCTTCAGTAGAGAAGCAACGTGGAGAAATGGCAGCGGAGAGTGTGAAGTTAAAGGAAGGGGTTTATAATTGCTATAAATCTCAAAATCAAAAGTGTTCATTTGGAGGTGGTCTGTTCTTATGGCAAAACATTCTTGTCACTTGACTTAGTGATGTGTGTAATTGAAAAGGGCACATAAGTTCTGCTAATGTAAAACATTCGGAAATGGCCTTCCTCTCCTCTACCCTTCCCGAGGTGGACTTCTTGCCCTAAAGACCGTGTTGGTTTCCCTTCTAGACTGTAAGATCTCTGAGGTTGAGTCAAGATAGTTTGTATCCCCAGAATACCTGTTGTAATATGAGTGGCAGGGCTGCATCCCCAGCACTCCTGCCGCCTGGCTAGCTTATGCCCTGAAATAACAACACACAAATTGTATTCTTTTAAACACTGCTTGGCCCATTATATCTAGCCTCTTCTCGGCTAACTCTTGCACCTGGACTAGCCCATCTCTAATAATCTGCGTAGCATCAGTCTTACCGGGAAAGATTCAGCATGTCTGACCTGGCAGCTTGCTTCATTTGCATCTGCTTCAGAGAGCAGAGCTATCGCATCTGCCCGGGAGAGGGGAGCATGGCATCTCTGAGCTCACTTCCTCTTCCTCCCAGCATTCTGTTCTGTTTACTCCTCCCACCTATGTTTTAACCTATGGGGCCAAGCAGTTTCTTTATTACTTAACCAATGACTTTCCTCCATCTTTTTAGTGCTTGCCTTTTGTGTCTGAAATAGGTGCAGCAAAGTCATGGGTTATTTAGGTTTATTACATAAATGTTATTGGAAAATGATGGTGAGTTGGTTGAAGCCAATGTGGTTTCTTAGAAAGAAGGGTGATGATTTTTATACCTACTAATTTTTCTACCCCATAATTGTCCCTCTCCTCTTTTCATTTTTTCTTCCTACTTTTCTTCCCCTCTATTTCTAGATGCCCAAAGGGCCACCATAATGATAACAGAATATGCCATGAGCTACCTCTCACACACACATTATTTATAATAAAAATCACAAGATTAAAGACCCAAGAACTCTGTGGGTGATATCCAACCTCTTTTTCTATGGTTGCTAATAATATAGTAACTATGCCCATAGAGTTTTATTGCCTTTATTGGGCAAAAAAACCAATTCCCTTTTGTTAAAACATTCATGGTTTCCCCAGTGGTTTTATATTTGCATTGAACTTGGATTTTTTTTAATATTTTATTTTTTTGAATTGTGGGCCTTCTAGAAAACATTCTTAAATTTACAACCTTATATAGATTTTAATTAGAAACAAGAATCCCTTAAAAGTTATCATCCTATATCCTTAAGCTTAATGAACTGTTTAGATCTAATCTTGCCTACTTAATCAATAGCCATACATTAAAATGTACCTTTCTTCTAGACAAAGTGGGAGACATGAGATTTAATTTGTTCTTATGACTCCCTAGTTGTGAAACAGATATAAGATATTAGCCCCGCTCCCCCTCTGAAACTTGCCCATCCTACTGTGTCCATTCAACATCCCCAACACTTCCCACTGAGAAGTTTCCAAACATCTACTTTCCCTGTAAATTCACAGCTCTTACTTTTGTTGTCTCTTTCATTCCGGTGTCTTAAGAGTTTCTTGTCTTTTCATGTGGTCTCTCTCCCAAAGAGAAGTAAGTGCCTGTGCATCGTGTTTTCTTGGATGTCTGAACCAGATTGGGAGGCACTGATGCTAAATCAACTAGTGGGCAGATGTCCCCATGCACAGTAACTGAGACGGAGACACCAGACCTCAGATGAGGGGTTATTGTGTTGGAGAGATGTCAGTAAGCCCTAAAGGTGTGCCATCTGCAGATGTCTGGAGAAGAAAGTGTGTTAAGTAAAATAAACCAGACACAGAAAGATACATGCTGCATTCTCTCATTTTTAGAAGCTAAAGTATCAGATCACAGAAAGGTGGAGAGTAGACTACAGAGAAGAATAGAATAAGTGCCAAGAAAGGAGTCAGGAGAAGAAAAAAGGAGAGGGTGAGTTTTGGGAAACCACACTCAGTGTCTATGCTGACGAGTTCTGCCTACACCACCTATCATTTAGAATAAATTCACGAGTTTAAGACTTCCCAACATAGACAAATGATCATGTTTGAGGAGGTGGATTTGCCAGCTTCCTTGATCTGATTATTATGCACTGTCTGCATATGTCAGATTATAATACTGCACCTTACAAATATGTACAGATACCATGTGTCCATTTAAAAGTAATCCATCATTTTGTTTGGTTTCAAGGACCAATTGTGAACTAACGTGAGTGCTAGGGAGAGTAGTCAATGATAATGACATTTGCCAAGACACAGATGATTCCAGAATTTGATGTGCACTGCTCTTCCGACAGAGCTGGGCCTGGGGGTCTGCCTTTCTGAGACCCTCGGGGTCTCTGTGTGCATCATAACAGCCACATTAGGCCAGTTGCCTTAAATGGCCTTCTCAGCCATGACTGAGTGGGGAAACTGTAACTAGGCACACTAATCAACTGCCTGGACTTGCTGCCTAGACTACTGCTTCGGACTGCTATGGACTGTCATGCGAGCAAACTGGCATTGTGGCTGTGTGTCGAAGACCTAGGTTACCGTTGTTTAAGTGACAGGAATCTCCACTAAAGTATTAACAAGAAATGCTCAGAACTCTGCCTTTCGTCCTCATCTCATGAGCACCGGATGTAAGAATTATACAAAGATAAACCTTCTCGGGATAATTCAGGATGGGAGAAGGATAAGCTACTTTCAGAGTAAGTTTTTAGTCTTTCAAAATTCAGTTCTTAAAGAGTAAGCTGTGCATGTGGAAAACACACTAGACGCGCTCCAAGAAGAGAGAGTCCCACAGTTCTAACTGTGGGAAAGGTGTACACACACACACACACACACACACACAATCGCCCTCCAGGTGCTATGCTAATACATAATGTTTATGCAAATACTTAATTCAAATATGAGGGAACTAGAATACATTCATCTGAAGAAACGTCTGTAATATTTTATATTTTCCTCAGGAAAACAGTAATAATTAAATACAAATAGTATCTACTCAAAGAGGTTTATACATGGTTTTGTGGAAAAATAATTAAGAATTGTAGCTTCCTGCTCTCTGCCCTATTTTTGAAGATAATAATAGAGTGAAGACATAAAGGCATGACTTAGAAAAGATAATTGTGTTTGTACGTGTGTACATTCGCACAGAACGTGGCGAGGCCTACTGTGTAGGAATAGTTTTCATTATATAAGGCAAACGGTTCAAGAGAATCTGTTGGCAATTAATAATCCCCGGGGGAATTTAATTGTTATTTTCCACTTTTGTGATCCTCTCTCTGAAGCTCAGCAAGTAGCTGATGAATCATTCAGTAACTAAAGAAAAAAAAACCCACTATATTAATCAGTGTCTTTGTGTGGAGCTGGGTTTTCATTGTGACACCATTGTTTCCTGGTGTCCAGGAAATAGTTACCAGAGAAGATTAAATTTAGCCTGCAAATGGAAATAGGAACATTCAGCAGACTGGTGTGCAAATTCCAAATCCCCAAGAGGAAAGTAACATTCATTTACAAAGAGATAATGGAGAGAGCCGCCCTGGTTCATGAAAACTGTTTGCTGATAAATGTTTAGGTAAGACAGAAGGGGGGTGTTGAGGATGACTCCTAGGTGTTTAGTTTGTGGGACTTGATGTTGATAGTACTAACTACTCAGCAAATAAAGGTGACAGAGAGGGAGTGTATCGGGTAATTCTTTGTGTCACTGGGAAAAAAAATTGCACCAAAGAAACAAGGGAGGAAAGACTGAGAGTCTCCGAGAGATTTCAGTCCTCCGAGGCAGGGCTCATGGAGGCGGAAGTAAGTGGCAGCTCCTCACATGGCTGTGGACCAGGAGGCAGAGGGAGTGGGGCCTAAGCGGAGGGTCATATAAAGGCATGCCTCTAGTAACTGACTCAGCCAGCCGGCTGCTACCTCATGAAGGCTCCATGCTCTCCAGAAGAGCACCACAGACTAGAGGAGGAGATTTCAAACCCCAGGCCTGTTTTTATCTCATCTTAGATTCAGACCATAACAAGGAGAGGGAGGACCCTTCTGCATGGATCAGGTTTCAGCTTTCTTTGAAACTTCCAAGATGGAATGGCAAGCAGACAATTGAATAATTGGGCCTTGAATTCAAGCTGGGGGCTCAAGAGGCATAAAGGTGTTGGATGAGACAATTGTCCCCCTGGTATGGATGAGTTAGCCTAAGGAGGGAGCATGAGACAAGAGGAGAGGCCTTGGGGCAACTCCTGTATGACAGGGCAACCCAGATATTGTAAGAAAGCAAGGAGCTAAATAGGACATGAAAAATCGGTAGAGGGTCAAGTAATAGCAGGCAAGGAAAGAATGGTTCCAGCTTTGTGGGTTGGAAGTCATGCGCAGTAGTAGTTATGTGCAGATTTGTGGTAGATTATGTCCACTTGCTCAAAATTATTAAAGAAGCTTAGATTAGCTATTCAACTTTGCACATACAATGTTTTGATTCGTAAGTCATTTTTTTTAAAAAAATATTCTTCCAGGTATTAATTTGCTGCATCAGTGGGCAGATCAATTTTTGGGAAGTGCGATGACGTCATTCAGAGCCTCAGCACTCACCCAGAGAAGCTGAGTATAACACTGCGCATCTGTAGAACCAACCGGGGCAGGGCAGAGGCAGGCTCGCTGGCCAGCCAGTTTTGCTGAGTTTCAGTTTAGTGAGAGATCTCGATTCAAACAATCACAACAGCACTAGTTAGCTCCATGGGTGAAAGTGCCTGCCATCGAAGCCTGACAACTTGAATTTGGTTGCCTGAAAGCAGTATAAAAAAAACAGTATGGAGCAGTATGCCTTTGCAACCTTGTTCTTTAAAGGCAAGATGGGAGGAAGGGACAGCATAGTTCTCCTAGAATCTCATGAACCAGCTGACTTAAAGCACGGGGCAAGGCAGAAGCAGCAGAATCAAACGCTTTCCTTCAAAACAGGAAGTCTCTGTGAAGGACTATGTACTTTGGGTTGGTGCTGTGGGTACGTGTTAATTAAGTTAATTCATATAGGAAAACAGAGCCCACTGTTGGTGGCACCATGCCCTTGGTCCAGAAGTGCATAAGAGAAAAGCATCTATTCCTCTTTTCCCTTTCCTGTGGATATGGTGTGAACAGCTCCTACAAGTTCCTGCCTTGACTTCCCCACAGCGATGGACTGCAACCTGGAATTGGAAGTTCCTTTCTCTGAAAAGTTGCTTTTTGTCAGACTAATTTTTTTAAACACAGAAACAGAAATGAAACTAGGACACACACAAACATGCACACACATTAATAATGATGATGTGGAAACCAATCAAGGAACACACGACCTTCAGCCTGTTCACATATACACACAGAGGCATATGTACACCCATCAACATTAACATGCACATACCTTCTGTTCATACACAAAGATCAAATAATTGCCAAACATTTCCTATTTAATGATTTGAAGGTGGACAGGGTATCACATGGTCACTCTCTAGAGCTGAGCCTAAGTGAGATCAAGGTGTGGCCTCTAACGCACAGCCGCAAACAAGCCCTAACCCACGCAGGTCTTCTATGGCCACGGTATTGACTCTTTCCTTTCCCTCTATTTCCAGTGTGTATTCCCCCTTATTCTTTATATCTGTTCTACTTACTTGAGAAACTGCTTTGAAATTTCAATGTATTTAAATGTGAAGTTACAAGACCAGGATGAACTATAATAGGATCCTCAGTCTGAATCTCATTAACCGCTGGTTTTTTTGTTTGTTTGATCTCCCCCCACCCCACCAAACTAACAGGTGCATAGAATTAAACTCATTCTGGAGACAGAACACCTCCGTCAGTCTGATGCTTCCAATCAAGAGCATGCAGCCAAACCAGAAGAAAACAGTGTTCCATCTATACATTTCACTGTTTTTTATTCTGATTGATTTTTAGAATGGTATATTCTCATACTTCGAGTGTCAAGATTACACTCGGAGACAGGCTGCTTCTTCCAGTGGGATACGGTCCCAGGGATCGAGTCACTCCACCTAGCATTCCAAAACTAACCTCTCATCAGAAGGAACTGGCCTGTGGCTTCTCTCCTGCCCTTGGCCACTGTGCTGTCTGAGAAGAAAGGGGGGGGGTGGTAAAGCTTTTATAAAGTGACTATTGGAGATGGCTTTTTATTATAATTCACACATATTTTTCATTATTGAATGTCCTCACTGAGCCCGATTCTGACCACAGATGCTATTGAACACTATCCAGGGCTACCAGCTGATCGGCACACAGTGAAATTTACTCAGATCACGGATCACGTGGTAGATTTGTCTGGATCTTGTAGACCTGCGTCTCCCCTCTTCCATCTAAACATATGAGTTCAAGTCTCATCACCCAACACCTCTGGCATGAGCAAGGGTACTCTGTGCAAGGACTTCACAATAGGACAATGAGTTTCCACCTGCATTATCTGGAGCTTCAATAGGAAATAGATATCTGCAGCTTCAATAGGAAATAGATAAGACTACTTCTCCACGGCCTAAGACATAAAAACAATGGACGTCTAGGCCTGTCGAATGCAGATAATGTAACATGCCTGAGTCACCTGCTACCAGCTCAGCCCTTGCTCCTTTTAGTTGGTCTTTCAGGTATCTCTCCTTCTCAGAAATTCCCTTCTTCATGAGGCCTGTTCCAATCTCCCCACTACCGGAGACAGGACTGAACAGAACACACAAACGTGGGGCCCTGCGTCTGGTGAAGTGCTCCAGGAACAGTGAGAAGTCTGTTGGATCTACCGGAATTCATGGGCGCAGAACCCCACAGTCCTTATGGTATGATGACGTCATCACATGAGTCATGAGGTGGGAAGGCCACCCTGTGTGGATGGCATCACTCCCCGGGTGGAGTCCTGGACTATAACAGGAGAGAAAGTGGGATGAACAAAAGCTATGCTCTTGCCCGTGCATGTGACCTGTGGCTTCAAGGTCCTGCCTTGACTTTCCCAAAAAGATAGACTGTACCCTGATGTTGTAGCCAAATGAACCCCCTGTCCCCAGCATTACTTTTTGATATGGTATTCTAGCACAGCCCCAGAAATGAAAATAGGGCAACTTATGTCAGAATTTTCTTTGGAAATGACAGGTTTTAATAAACAAGTATAGCACAGATGTGCACATTCTCAATCACGGCAACGTATCAAATTTTAGAAATGGACTGGTTAAAGAATTGGGAAAATTCTCGTACCTTCTGAGCCTCAAATCCTTGTAAAAATGGAAGGCCACTTAAAAAAAATATACCTACCACATCAAGCCCTGCAGTTATATCATAAATACAACCTGGCACATGACTACGACATGCCTAGTAAAATAGTTTTAAGGAAAATCAAGACATACATTTATCAAAGTTAAGTTGTGGCCAGTCCCCATTGTCTACGCACCGCTAACACGACTTGTGATCAGGAGGAACGGGAAGAAAGGGACAAAGGGGCAAGCGCAGTTCCTCTGTGGGTTCCCTGGGCGATCACTCATCGCTGTCAGCCTCTAATGAATTTCCTGGCTTGCTTTTCTTTTATCATGGTCATATGCCACTGGTCAAGAGGTCAGCCTGTAGCACAAGTTTTAATCATGATCTGGTAATTAGGTTTTTCTTGCCTGCGATAAGGGATATTTTTAATGTAATTACCTAATGAGAACAGGCCAATATGGCTGAAACCTAATTGATAAATACCCAGGGGTCCCGAAAAACACTAAGGACCATCTGCCCTGAATTTTGAAGAACTCCCCATTTCAGACCTTCACCGCAATCAAATCGATTCAGAGCAAAGAATTTTTATTTACTTGGGCTACTGGGGAACCTCACTGGCCTCAACTCTGTGAGCTGGTGTTATAAGAATGCAGATGTTTTGATGCCCTGCTTTCGGGAGCTGGTAAAATAGTAAATATCACCCAATGGGTGAGTCTCATTTGGCTTGTTTTCTAATAGAACAAGTCACTAGCAAGTAGGTCAGCAAGCTCAAAATGTGTAAGTCTGGGTTTAGTAATGAAAACACAACAAAGGAGAAGGAGAACAAAGCGTTTGGAAACAATGCCAGGCTAGTCAGGAGTCTAGAATTATTAGTTTTGGCAGAGTAACTCGCTGTCTCCCATGTAACAGAAACAAGCCTGAATTCTACGTAGGTGCCTGGATATAGGTACATCCTGGCATGGGATAAAACACGCAGTCAGTATCAGGGTGAGCCCAGCTATATCAGCCAGCCCTTTCTATGCCGTCTGCCCTGACCTGTGGGTTAACCAACTGCACTGCCCAGTTCACTGTGCCCCAATGATGGGACTGAGGTGGTTAGGGGCAGGCAAAGCAAATTTTGCCCTTTGATGGTTAAAATTTAAAATATGTCAAGGAAAGAAGGGCCCTGTCCTCCCAGCTCAGCAAAGCAGAGAGAAGAAGACTAAAGGAGCTGAATTCCAGCAGCACGTTTGCGTGCTGGTTTCTTGGGCAGCTGCTCACAGCCACCTTGCTTTGGTTGTCTGCCAAGCCCGTTTACCTCCAACATCTGCCACAGCACTCGGCAGACACTCGTCCCAGACATTGCGACTTCACAAATCGTCACAGGTTTTTGGGGTTGGTTTTTGTTCTTTAAGGTCCTCGGTGGGTAATAAACATCAACTTCTAGAACTTTCTACCTGTAGAAACTGCTGTCACTGGAACTCTCTGGGATCTTATGCGCATGACATCTCTTTGTGCTAGAAGCTCAACAAGACTTAGCCTGTGTCAGAAGAGTAAGCTGACACCAACATTAAAACAGAAGAGATGACAGGTCTTTACAAGATCTGTTTTTCTCATTTCCTGCTTCATATTCTATCGGAGGATAACACAAGCCAAACTTTTGGCGACGGTGACATTAGGTTGACTGTAATCTGCCAATGTTAACTGCCCGGGACCCTCTCACAGCTTACAGCACCACTCAACATTCCTCCAGACCCAAGCTGTGCATAGGTTTTCAGCAGGAGCAGAAAGCCAGGAATATATATGATGCTAAACAATACAAAATGGTTTGCGTGTGGGGGGTGGGAGTAGGGATACACTAAATGAGAATGCTCATCAGATTTGAGGTCCATGCAAATACTTTTGAAGTACCGTGCCTTTATTAACCATTGCTTTGTTCCCAGAAATCTTACCTGAGGTGTTCGGAATGTTCTTATGCTAAGATGTTTTTGTACAGAGGTTATTGTTTTTCGGCTTACTTGAAATCTTCTCTAAGGGAGACACAGGGCTGAACCTGTTCCTCCACTCGGGTTCTTCCAACAGCTTTCTTAATTGCACATTGGTTGATACAATAGCCCAATTGTTTGACAGATGGCAGGTGACCCGGATGAGGGTAGAGGCACAGAAAGCAAAGTGAAGTTTACAGACTCTCACAGCACATGCAGGATGACAACTAACACTCCAGGCTGAGGGAGACGCACCAAATGGCTGTTAGGATTTTTGACAATTTGGGATTTTGAGTATTGTGACTGGTGGTCAATTTCTGGGAGCTACACACACTAATTTCTCTGAGTGAAAGCATTCACACTTGAGATGTTTACATAGCTCAGATCTGGGTTTTGGGGGTGAAGAGTGAATTTTCATGAGAACTGGATTATGCAAGAGTTGGAATGCAAAGGAAGGATGGGAAACACAGCTTTAGGAAATACTGCACCAGCAAGTGAACATACACTTACCGGAAGCGCTTGGTGAGATATAAGGTCCTTATCTTCTTGCATTTGAAAAACTCTTGGGTGTGAGTTATGTCATTTGTAAAACACTGTTCTGAAAGTTTGTCCATCAAAGGGATTCCGTTACACTGAAAGAACACTAAAACACAACCAGTATAAGGATGGCAGACATGTGGCAAGACTAATGCCACTTGTCCCCTTCCCTACCAAGAAGATGCTCTTTCCATCATGACAGATGGTCAGCTGGCTAATGTGCTGCCCCAGGTTTGGCCAAACTACCCGGGGACAATTTTGTAAAGGAATTGTTTGCATTATTAACACTTACAACCAATAAAGCGACCGACTGGAATGCATTCTCTTCACGGAATGAAAACCCAAATTCAGGATCTGAGACTCCTCAAAGGCCCTAGGATCAGACTAGGGTCCCCCAAACTAGAAGCACAAGTGTTCAAGATCACAACCTCACAACCCTGGGGGTCGGGGATGGCCTTGTAGCTGTTAGAATCAGTGATCAACAGCAACTCTTCCTGAGTATCCTGCCTCCCTCATGGATTTCAAATATTCCAGTGCCCTTGTTGCAGGAACCACTTTCTCAAAGTAAATCTTCCCATCTAAATACAAATATATAATTTATAAGTAGAAGACTCATAAAATTCATAGGAAATAAACATAAAAGTATGAATAAACATAAGTGACTAAGGAGGTACATTCTAAGAAATTGGTTCAAGGATCTTGTGTTCTAGTGACAAGTGAGTCTTGAGTGTGTTTGAATGTGTGTGTACGTTTGTGTGTGTGTGTGTGTGTGTGTGTCCTGCTATTTCTGAAGAACTCTCACTTCTGACTGATATACCAGTGAGTCCAGACGTAGTCTTTTTTTAATGCTTCTTCCAGGCAGCCATGACTAGTCAATTAGAGATTAGGCACTCAACTGTGACAACTTGCCATTTCTGCGTGGGAGATCTTGACATTTAAGGTAATAGCATCAGGCATTCTTGTACAATACAAGCATTTCTTTTGCACTGTGGGCAATTACCTTTGTCTTTTAAGTATGTTGCATTTGCTCCTTAATAGGCTTACTTAAATCAAGTAGTCTACTGGATTTATTTTACATATCGCAGAAAATTTTTTTACCGCCTACCCAGAAGACCTAAAACCACAGAGATGAGTCAACATCAAGGTTTATGTTATGAAGCGACTTCTATGAACTCCCCGTGACTTTACGCAACCCAGACTATTGCCTAAAACATAGACTTCTGAAGAGCATGAAGTCATCCCTGGATACGTGTCACCTAAATGTGTCCTTACATGAAATCCCATGACATCTTCGGCTAGGATTTCAAAGATCTGACTGAGACCCTTAAAAGCCCTCAGGATTTCGGAGTCGGTGCCTTCATCAGAATGCGATGTGTTGGTTCAAACAACACAGGCCTTCTTCCTGCTGGGGAAACTGTCATTTATACGATCTGGGGAAAGTAATCTGAAGGTAGAGGCTCAAGGTCACATCCAGGGTTAGCTGTAAAACAAACTTGCATATTGTGTGTCATCCTCACGTGGTTCAGAATCCATAGGCTTCATTGTCGTCATGAATCCCAACAATTCTAGAGGTGATTTGAGTCCATCAACAAAGCAATAAAGAGATGAATCTGTGAGGCTTATTCTACATCATAAATGATTTTGGATCGTCTTCCAAATATTAATTTTAAAATGTTTTAAAGTATTTAAAGGTTAAAAAAAAACACATAAAACAAACATCTGTCTGTCATCAGATTTGATAACGCATTTCCTAATTTTTGTTCAATGTTTGTTTAGAGATGAATCCCCGGATGTAGCTGATTTTACCTGGATCAAATCTCCTTTGCCAGTTTCTCCAACTCTATCCAATCTTAAAATACTCTTGAGTGCAAGTTCATAGCCCAGTGAACGTAAGGAGAGAGTCACAATTAAGACACAAATGATCAAAGGGCCTTTCCTCTCCCTAAAGAGCCCAGCACCCTCTCTGGGCCAGTCACTATGTCTAAGGTCCCACATCTCTTACATCCTAACTACTCTGCATAGCCAAGACTACCCACCTCAGGTACCTCTGTCCTCCAGCATCTCTGTAAATTCTGCCACCAGCGACCCAAATTGTTGCAGCCACCCATTTAACTCACCCTCCAGTCTTTAAACTTCCATAGCTGATGTCACCGTGTGCCACAATACATCTGTGACCTCAGAGACACAGGCTGTTCACTTCTTCTAGGTGTAATGTCCACCTTTCTGGAGTCTAATTGCAAATATCCCCCGTGTCTCTCTTCTGCTCTTGCACCTGACATTCATTCCTCACGTTGTATGTAAAGAAAATTTTTATCACTGAAGCTGTGCTGCAGTACAATGCTAGGTCACAGTTAGCAGACTATTCTAAGGTTTCGGTTAAACTTCACAAAGGAGTTTCATGACTTAACCCAGTCCAAAAAAAAATCTTATATGGCCCCTCACTACTGATTACTTCAAGCTTGTCTCAAGCTGCCACCCCTCAGCCGAGTGTCTGAAGCATGTGCTCCCCAATTCCAACATGTAGGTTCCAACTACTCTTCCTCTCCTCTTTCCTTCCTCCCATAGTTCTGCTGCTGGGAGCTTTTTCAACATACTCTAGCCTGCTAACATCTCCTGCTAACATCTCTTCCACCCCACATTTTCTACCTAGAGGCTTTTTAATAAAACCTTGACTCTTGGCCATGTTTGTTATGTGGCAGTCTCCTGGGAGATTAAAACCTCCCATCTTGGAGTGCTCTTATTAAAACACAGGCTGTATACAGGAAGGGGAGCTCATTAAGCCGAGGAAGTAAACAACTCAATAGCTTCAGGAAGTCCCCAATCTGATCAGATTCACTAGGCCTCTCTGCTCCCAAGTAAGGACTGCTGAAAGACAAACTTCTAGAAAAACTGAGCTGCCTCCATCCAGGCAACATGGCGAAAGCAGACTAGCCACTCTCTGCCTGGAAGAGGCTTAGACCAATTGAATTACCTGGAAAGGACACTCTCAACCTGTGAAGCTGCCTGCAGGCTATTCAGTGTGCCCCATGCTTCCAAATTTTGTGAGTTGTCACCATGCAGAGGTGGGCTGTGGTTATACATCTGTCTTTGAGTCGTTTCTGCTCCTGTAAGTAGCCCTTCACCCATAGTCCTCTTAGTAACCCCAATAAAAGCCATTGTTTCACCAAGTTGGACTTTGGTGGTATCTACATTGTCTGTTGTCAGTTCCCCATCTGAGGTGAGTGGACGTTTGCTCATGTCTTCCCAGGAACAACATCCCAGGTTGTAATCATCTGATTCTGCTGGTCTGATGTTGTGTCTTTCTTTCACTAATATGAAAAGTGTGAGAGATGTTGAGCATGGGAGTTAAGTTCATTTATATGACAGTGGTGAGATCCCAGCCCTTAATATTTCTGTTTCCCACATCCCAGGCAACAGCTGGAATTATAATGAAAACACTTCAAATCTTGTCTCAGATCTTTGGAAAACTCAACAAAATTATTAAACCATAGAAAGTTTATATTTAGGAAGCTCAACTACTGACTTTGAATTTAGATAGAGAAAGATAGATTAGATAAATATCTAGATAACTAGATGATCGGTATTTGGATAGATAGACAAAGTAAATGATGATTAGTTTTAATTTCCAACTTGACAAAATCTAGAGTCACCTGGGAAGAAAATCTTTACGGAGGGTTTCCTTGATTAGATTGGCCTATACATAATGCCAATGGCTCTTACCTTAATTGTGTAATTGAAATGAGAAGACTTGCCCACTGTAGGTGGTACCATTCCCTAGGCAGGAGATTCTGTACTGTATATAAGTCGAGAAAGAGAGCTGAACATGGGTAAACATGCATCAACATACAACTTTCTCTCATAAGCCTGTATTAATCCATGTCTCTCTGCCACTGTGACTTCCCTACCAAGAGGTACTCTGTACCCTGGAACTGTGAGCTGAAATAAACCCGTTCTCCCCTAAATTGCTTTTGTCAGGGTGTTTTATGACACTAGTAAGAAATAATACCAAGATACTGTATTGTTTAGTTTTCTCGTTGCTGTGGCAAAATACCTGACCAAAAAAACTTAAGAAGGAAGAGTTTGTCTTGGCTTACAGCTTAAGAAAGGATAGAATCTATCATGGCAAGAAAGCCTGGTGGTGGAAGTATGAAGTATGTGACCATAATGTGTCATAGTCAGGAAGCTGAGAGAGATGGATGCTGGTACTCAGCTCCTTTCCTCCTTTCTCCCTTTATATCCAGTCCGGGCCCTACCCTTACACATTCAGGGTAAGTCTTTCCCTTCTCAGTTAAACATCTGATGTTATCCAGATACCGAGAAGTATGTCTCCTAAGTGATTCTCAATCTAGGCAAGTTGATGATAAATTTTAACAATCACCGATTGATATTTATTCCCATAATAGAAATAATTTTAATGTAAATTTACATATTGGCACAATGACAATGGTAAAAATTATATAAATCCATAAATGCAGCTGAAACATCTATGAATGGATGGATGGTTATTATTATTGTTTAATGATGCAGTGGGAAATATATTCTGGTAAAATCAACTTAATGGAGAAAGGGTTTATTCTGGCTGACAGTTAAAGGATACAGTTCATCATGGTGGAAAATAGAGGACACAGAAGTTTCAAGCAGCTGCTCAAATGGCACCCACTGTCAGGTAGCAGGGCGAATATGTGTAGCTCAGTCCTCTTTAGACACTGACATAGTCCAGGATCTACAACCTGTAATCTCAGCTATGCTAGAGGTTGAGGAAGGAAGATCACAAGTTAGAAGGCTGTCTGGATTACAGGGTGAGTTCATGGCAAGCTTGGACAACTTATTAAGACCCAGTCTCAGAATGTGGTACATGGAGGCAGAACATTATACACATAATATGAAAAACACTTGGAGAAGGAGACGGAATGAGGAAGGAGGACCTGTGGATCAAGGTACAAAAGAAGGTAATGAGATTTAGTGATCTGTCATTAATAATGGTGTATAATTCAAACTTGCTAAAGGAATAGACTTATTAACGTCTCATGACAAAAAGCAGTCAACTGTTGATGTCACATACTTATTAGTAAGCCTAATTGAGTATTTCTACAATCTGGTCCTATCAAAACATGATATTATACCTTATAAATATACATAATTACTTGCCAATTAAAATAAATGAACCAAAATACATTTCTTACTATTAAAATAATGACCATAGTGACATGAGAAGAAACATTTATGCACACAAAAAGGAAAGAAATGAGAAATAATTATATTAGAGATTATTGAGTAGCTTCTCTATGTCTTCTATAATATTTTATGCCAAAAACAAAAAGAAAAGAAACCTCACAATAAGAACTTTTCATATGAATACTTTTATAAAGTTCATCTTAAATGCTTCATATAAGAGATCCTTCCTTGCTGACTGCATTCATTTGGGCCAGTTCTGCTTTAGGGGGCCACAAAACAAGTGGCCACCCCTAGGCAGCACTAGAGCTTGCATGGGGACTTAAATGAATGCTGCGGGCATTTTGAGTTGTGGTCTTTTATATGTCCCAAAGCCAGGACAGGAAGAGAACCAAAAACAAATGCAAGTTCCAGGCCTGTGTCCCATCACTTGGGACATTAAGATAATAAATGTTTATTTCTGTGAAATAAAATTTTTATTTTCTTGAGTTAGAAGGAAAATTGTGGTATTTTCATTTGAATTACATCCAAAGACCATCAATTAATTAATTTTATGTATCATTATTTAAGTCAATAACATTTCTGTGTGGTGTGTACTACATCACCCAATGGGCCACAGCTATTGTAATGCACCATGCCCACCTTCATGATAAACAGAAGAGAGAGTATCTTTGTCACAGATGCTACCATGCTACATGGCCTAGGGCAAGGCAAGGACAGAGGGAGGGATGTTGATTCTTTCAACAAAGAGGCTGTTTGGGGGAGATGACATTTGCACCCACCTTTGAGGTTAACATTTTATCAAGCGTAAACTAGCCAGGGAAGAACAACCAACAAGGAGAGTGGGTAAATAAAGGTATATAAATTAGTTTTAAATGTTCTCATTGTTCTTAGCTGATGTGGAGGTCAAAGATGAAAGAACTTGGTTTCTGCTTGTATAAGCAGAGTTGATTTATCTTTTAATAAGATCCCAGAGTTCAGTTGTCCAGTTATACACATTTCAAAACCAGCAATGAATCTAGCTTAGTAGTGTTCTTACAAAAATCATATAATTTGATTGGAAACTACAAGGCAAAAATACAAGCAGGAGAGGTCAAAATACATTTATGCTAAAAGAAAACGTTACTAGCTACATAATGTTTTAATTAACTAACTTTTAAATTAATATGGCAATTCATGTTCTACTTGCAATCAATTTTTAAAAATTCACTTTAAAAATAATTTCAGCAAGTTAATTTTTATATAGATAATTGACTTGTTTTCTTTTTAAATGTTATTCCTGTTATTATATGAGATAATAAGTGTTAGCTAACAATATGAGAAATTTAACATAAGAAATAGCATCTGCTGCAGAGAAGTCAGAAGCCATCTGCAGCAAGCCTGCCATGTCTGAATTAGAAATACACGCCTTGAACTCTGCAAGCTCTCCCTATCAGAGATGGCAGCATTGTAGCAATCAATGCTCTTTTAATCTGACATCTCGAAACAGATGAAATGAAAGACATGTGTGAAATCAGCAGCCATTAACAAATCCATGGAACCCTTCAGACACACATGTGATTTCACCTGGACAAACACAGGAAGTTTTCCTTACAAGCCCTGACTTGCCCGTTGCCCATGGACAATCTGACATGAGGCCATTGAGCAATGAGGCCAGACTGCACAAGGGCAAACACTAGCACGGTCCTGCATGGTGTTGCCTGCTTTCATTCCACACGGAATTCTGTGTCATGTGTTTTTCATTTTAAATGCTGCCTTCGTGCATGCTATTTCCTCCCTTTTGGCTTTCACCAAAGTCCCAAGAATCTCTAGGAAATAAAGAATGCAAATGTCCAGCGGAGCCCTGGATACTTGCCTGTTCTGTGTCTAAATAATCGGAGCCTGAAGTTAATGAGTTCATTCAGTTCATTACCAAGTTCAGAGAGTCCGTCATCGGGAGCCATAACTTCCTTATTAAATATCTTTACTGTCATGGTGTCTTTTGTTCTTTTCTCAGAGAATTCACAGGGTGATCACTCTGTAAAAGACCTCAACACAGCACCTGATGAGGACAAGAGTTGAGATGATCAGCCTTGGGTTAGAACAAGTTCTGGGATGATCAGCCTTGGGTTACAGCAAGTTCTGGGATGATCAGCTTTGGGTGACTTGGACAAGCGTCACGATGATGGTGTCAGCCTTGGGTTAGAACAAGTGCTGAATGGTCAGCCTTGGGTTACAATGAGTACTGGATGTTCAGCCTTAGGTTACTAACAGGAGTACTGAGATGATCTGCTTATCAAGAGGCTAACTTGGGTTTCATAGCTTTGAAGGCTTCCGTCCATGGAAGAAGAACCTAGTACTTTAGATCTGAACCAGGAAGCAGTACACCATGGTGGAGCACACCGGAAGTAAGGCATTCACCTCACTGCTGAGCATACAAGAGAAAGAAGCAGAGAGAGGGGTCCCAGAATCATTTTCCAGGAACACCTCCAATGACCCAAAGCCTTTCCACTAGACTCCCTAAAGTCTACCATTCCCCATCAACGCCGTACTTGTAATCAAGCCTTTACACTTTTCCCTTTGGGGGACACTTACAATCCAAAGTACAAGCAACATGCAACTTTAAAAAGTCTCCCACCCACCTCCCTAAAAGTGTTCCTTCCCCTGACTATAGCCCCTCTTCACACGACACCCAGAGTGTATAAATAGAGCCTTCCACTTCTTGATTCTGATACCAACCAGGTAAAACATATGCAGACCTAGCGTGACCACAACTGTTAGAAGCAATTCTATTTTTGTAGTGAAGCCCCCTCAGAACCTGTATTTTGCTCTTTCTATTACTTAAAGCCTTGCAGTGTTGCAGGGCTGGAGGGACAACTCAGTGATGAAGAGCGGTGGCAACTCTTCTAGAAGACTCAGGTTCCATTCCCAGCACCCACATGACAGCTCAGAGCCATTCATAACTACAGTTCCAGGGGATCCAGCATCTTCTGGCCTCTGCAAGCCCCAGGCATCCGTGTGATGTACAAACATATATGTCGGCCCAACACCCATGCACAGAAAATAAGAATGAAAACAATGTTTGTTGATGTTTTTACAGGCTTGCAGTGTTGGATAGACAGCAAAGATGTACAATGTGTAGAGAACACTATTTGTAAAGCCTGCAGCCAACCCTGTAAAAGCTGTGCCTTGGGACTATCTGGCACACACTCACTGGTTACCAGTTAAGGAGATGCTTAGGATTTAATTTTCAACAGAACTACCCAATCACCCACAATCTTTGCTTCCTCATATGTACTCGTGGCTGTGGGATAATTAGAATTTAATCACTAACGTGGAATTCAGCTCTTCTTTGTAGCTGCACTACATCGTGGAACCCCTCTCCCCATGAACTTTATATGCCACTTTCAAAGATTCTCAGAAATGAGGATCATGCTGTACAAGAGCCAACAACACCCCGGCCTCCACTGTACTAGCATTTACTTTATATGCAGCCTCCTTATTTTGCTTTCGGGCTAATTAATTTGGGTTAAACTCAACCAAAAGTTTAGATAACTGAATCATGATAGCACTTTATCACAAGAATTATAAAGAAAATATAATTAAAATTACATTTCATTGTATGTTTTCATATAAATATTTCAGAAAACAATGTGAAAGCCTTATTGGATTCAGTTTCCTAATGTGTGTGTGATAATAGTTTGAAGGTTTTAAAAACATCTACATTCCTCTTCGTGTTTCTCCACTCACTAGAACTCATTTTCCCACACAGAAACTATTCTTTAGCATGTGTGGTATCTCTAGCAATGGTTCGATCAAGTTCAACCTTTGGGAATGGGAACATGAGGGACTGGAATGGTTGAGCTGGGAGCAGAATGAAGGGGGGAAGTAACAAAAGAGTTATCTTGATAGTGGGGGGCCATTATGGGGTTAGGAAAACCCCCAGGAACCCAGAAGGATGACCCCAGCTAATTCTAGCCATAGTGTAGAAGGTGCCTAAACTGGCCTTTCCCTGTAATCAGAGTGGTGACTACCTTAATTGTCATTACAGAACCTTAATCTAGTAACTGATGGAAGAAGACACAGAGATCCAGAACCAAGCACTGGAATCCAGTTGAAGAAAGGGAGAGATTATTATAAGAGCAAAGGGTGCCAAGGTCTTGATGGGGAAACCCACAGAGACAGCTGACCTGAGCCTGTGGGAGCTCACAGACTCGGGACCAATACCTAGGGAGCCAGCATGAGACTAACCTAGGACCTCTGAATCTGGGTGACAGTTATGCAGCTTGGTCTGTTTGTGGGGCCCCTAGCAGTGGGACCAGGACCTGTCTCTGATGCATGAGCTGGCTCTTTGGAGCCCATTCCCTATGGTAGGACACCTCTTTAGCCTTGACATAGTATAAGGAAAGAACTTTTATCTCTCTCATCTTCTCAAGGACAAAAAAACCCTCTCTGCTCCTGATTTAAAGAAGGAAAGCTGTACATTCTTTAGCCTATTGTTTGGGGTTCCAGGACAGGCTCCAAAACCACAGAGAAACCCTGTCTTGAAAAACCAAAAAAAAAAAAAAAAAAAAAATTTCCGCCTCCTCCCTTTTTCCTCTCCCTCCCCCCACTCCCCACATTCCACTCCCCTCCCCCTCCCTCTCCAGTCCAAAGAGCAGTCAGGGTTCCCTGGCCTGTGGGAAGTCCAAGGTCCTCCCCCCTCCATCCAGGTCTAGGAAGGTGAGCATCCAAACAGACTAGGCTCCCACAAAGCCAGTACATGCAGTAGGATCAAAACCCAGTGCCATTGTCCTTGGCTTCTCAGCAGCCCTCATTGTCTGCCATGTTCAGAGAGTCTGGTTTTATCCCATGCTTTTTCAGTCCCAGTCCAGCTGGCCTTGGTGAGCTCCCAATAGATCAGCCCCACCGTCTCAGTGGGTGGGTGCACCCCTAGCAGTCTTGACTTCCTTGCTCATGTTCTTCTCATGTATATAGCCAGATACATGACACAGTTATATATTATGTAGCTCAGACTGTCTGCAAATCTGTCATCCTTCTGCCTCAGCCTCTAGAGTACTGGGATTACAGTTATGCACCACAACACCTGCTGTCATAAAATAGTTCATTTTTATTTGAATGTTCATTGCCTGAGAAGAGATATGCAGCTGGTTCCATGTGCTGACTTTGAATCATGTGTGTCTGATGATTTTTAAATTCTAATCGATATTGATGGACTCCCTAGCAATTTCTTCATGCTACACTGAGTGTTAACAGGGGCCATTATACTTTGTTTCTGATTCAGACGGCTTTTATTTTCTCTTACATAATCGTCCTAGCTAAGACTTCTAAGGTTACATAGACTAAAAGTAGGAAGAATGGAAACCCTTGCTTTTTCCTAGTCTTCATAGCAAATAATATGCTGTTAGTTTGGGGCTTTATTTTCATGTATGATCTTTATTTTGTTGGATTAGCATCTGTATTTTCCTGAGCGTTTTTAAATGACAAGTTGCCAAATTCTGTCAAATACTATTTTACATTTATGGAGACAATCACTTGGTGTTTTCCTGCATTCCACTGAAGTAGCATATAACATCAGTTTGTTGTTACTGGCCACCCTTGATTGGCTCTTTTCTACTGATTTTCTATGTTCTATCTTACTAATTTTACTGTAATCTTCATTATCACATTCCTCTTTCAGAAACACTGGATTTAGTTTCTTCCTTTTCTAGTATCTTGAGATGCAGGGTTAGTTTGAGATGTTCCCTTTTTCTTAGTAGAGTCTTGCATCACTGCAAACATCTCATGCAGTGTTGCCTCCACATTTACCAGAAGCTCCGTGAGGTTTTTCTGACCCTGCATATAACATTGCACATTCTGCACCATTCAAACCAGATTCACAAGTCAGCAAAGTTTGTTGCTAACTTAGCATTTGGCAGGTTACTGATGCCAACAATGCCTAGAGTTATGAATTTCCCTGAAATGATACTTCAGCTTATGGCTAGAGTTAGTTAATATAATATTTCTATACTTATATATTGTGCTAACTGACATTTTTACATTTTGGCGCATGGTAATAATTAGTAATACCAATAAGAGTTTGCAGCAAGACCCTTGAGTATTCTATGGCCAACCACAAAAATGAAATGTCTGACATTCATTTGTTGAATACAGCTTTATTATATTTTGATTCTCCAAACACATAAAAATTTATATATATATGTGTGTGTGAATTTATTTATATACTACATATGTAAAATAAGTGAACAATATGATTTACTTCACTCTTGAAATTTATTATCATTTTGACACATAATCTCTTGATCAAAATATTTTTTAAAAAATTATAATAGATGAGCCAGTGATGTCTGCCAGAGCATGCCTGAGCCAGCAACCTCCACAAGCCAAGGCCTGAGCCAGAGACCTCCGCTAGAGTAAGCCCAAGCCCCTATGGGACCAGGCTCAGGCCAACAACCTCTACGGGATCAGGCCTGAGACAGGGACATTCACAGGCACAGATGCAAGCCAGTGACCTCGGCTGGAGCAGGCTGGAGCAGGCCCAAGCGAGTGAACTCTACTGGAGCAGGCCCAAGCGAGCAACCTCCACAGGAGCAGGAGGTACAAGGGAGTGACCTCCAAAGGAGCAGGCCTGAGCCAGTGACCTCTGTAGGACCGGCCCCAAGTGAGCAACCTCTGCAGGAGCAGGCTCAAGCCAGAGACCTCCACCTAAGCAGGCCTGAGCCAACCAACTCCTCAGGACCAGGCCTGAGACAGCGACCTCTGCAGGAGCAGGCCCAAGTAAGCTACTTTCATGGAAGCAGGCCTGAACAACCTCTGGAATTGCAAAGCAGCCTCCAGAAGTGCTGAGCAACATCCAGGAACACCGAGTGATCTCCAGGGTGACTGGAACCATGGCCTTGACTCCACCACGAGGAGCAACCATCTGAGCCTTGGATCTACTGGCACCTGGAAGAGTGATCACCAGAGATACGGCCCCAAATACACCAATCATAAGAAAAGATGGATAGACAATGTAAGAACACATTAACACCACAAAGAACAAAATGATACCAACAAAAACACTACTAAAGCTTAAATCACATTAAATGCCACACACTGATAGTGGGAGACTTCAACATCCTGCTCTCACCACTGGACAGATCTGCCAGACAGAAACTTAACAGAGAAATAAGGGAACTAACAGATGTTATGACTCAAATGGAATTAACAGACATCTATAGAACATTCCATCCAAGTATAAAAATGTACCTTTTTCTCAGCACTTCCTGGAACCATCTCAAAAACTGACCAGATATTTAAAAATGAAATAACCCCATTTATCTTATTGGATTACCATGGCTTAAAATTGGAATTCAGCAACAACACTAATTTCATTAAACCCACAAACACATAGAAATTAAACAATGCTCACTGGAATCACCAATGAGTCAAGGAAGAAATTAAAGACTTCCTAAAATTCAAAGAAATTGACCACACATACCCAAATTTATGGGACACAATGAAAGCAGTGATAAAAGAAAAGTTCATAGCACTAAATATCTACATAAAGAAAAGTTCATAGCACTAAATATCTGCATAAAGAAGCTGGAAAAATCCCACTCTAGTGAGTTAACAGAACACCTGAAAATTTTATAACAAAAAGAAGCAAACTCATCCAGAAGGACTAGATAGTAGGAAACGATCAAACTGAGTGCTGAAATCAATAAAATAGAAACAAAGAAAAAATACAAAGAATCAAGGAGACAAAGTTGGTTCTTTAAGAAAATCAACAAAATAGACAAACCTTTATCCAAACTAACCAAAAGGCAGAGAGAGAACTTCCAAATGAACAAAATCAGAAATGAAAAGGGGAACATAACAATAGACATGGAGGAAATCTAGAGAATCATCAGGTCACACTTTGAAAAACCTTTATTCCACAAAACTAGAAAGCTTAAAAGAATTGGACAAATTTCTGCATAAATATTGCTTATTAAAATTAAATAAAAATCAGATAAGCAAATTAAATAGACCTATAACTGCTAAAGAAATAGAAACAGTTATTAAATGTCTTCTAACCAAAAAAAAAAAAAAAAAAGCCTAGGACCAGATGGTTTCAGTGCAAAATTCTACAAGATTTTCAAAGAAGAATTAATACCAATGCCCCTCAAATTGTTCCACACAACAGACACAGAAGAAACATTGCCAAAATCTTTTTATGAGCCTACAATTACCCTGTTACCCAAACCACATAAAGACATTGCTAATAAAGAGAATTACATACCAATCTCACTTATGAAGACTGATGTAAAAATACTCAATAAAATACTGGCTAACCAAATCCAAGAATACATCAGAAAAATCATCCATCCACCATGACCAAGTAGGCTTCACCCCAGAAATGCAAGGATAGTTCAACAAATGAAAATATGTCAATGTAATCCACCATATAAACAAACTAAAAAACAAAATCCACATGATCATCTCATTAAATGCTGAAAAGCCTTCGACAAAATACATTATCCCTTCATTATAAAGGCCTTGGAGAGAGCAGGGATACAAGGAACGTATATAAACATAATAAAGGCAATATACAGGAAACCAACAGCAAACATCAAACTAAATGGAGAGAAACTCAAAATGATTTCACTGAAATCAGGAGCAAACAAGACAAAGTTGTTCACTCTCTTCATATCTGTTCAATATAGTACTTACAGCTCTAGCTATAGCAATAAGACAATAAAAGGAGATCAAGGGAATAAAAATCAGAAAAGATGAAGTCAAACTCTCACTATTTTCTGATGATATGATAGTTTACATAAGTGACACCAAAAATTCTATCAAGGGACTTCTACAACTCATAAACACCTTCAGCAATGTAGCAGGATATAAGATTAACTCAAAAAAAAAAATCAGTAGCCCGCCGGGCGGTGGTGGCGCACGCCTTTAATCCCAGCACTTGGGAGGCAGAGTCAGGGAGACGCCATGGAGCCGCCTCCAGAGATAGACATGCTGAAACTTTGCTGGTAAGCTACAACCTTGCGGTGTAGATTAATAGAAATGGGTTAAATTAATATGTAAGAGTTAGCCAATAAGAAGCTGGAGCTAATGGCCCAAGCAGTGATTTAATTAATACAGTTTCTGTGTGATTATTTTGCGTCTAAGCTAGCCGGGTAGCAGGGAAACAACAAGAAGCCCCCCTCTTCCAACACTTAGCCATTAGAGAAATGCAAATCAAAACAACTCTGGGATTCCATCTTACACCTGTAAGAATGGCCAAGATAAAAACACTGATGACAACTTATGCTGGAGAGGATGTGGGGTAAAGGGAACACTCCTCCATTGCTGGTGGGAGCGCAAACTAGTACAGTTGCTTTGGATATCAGTATGGTGATTTCTCAGAAAATTAGGAAACACTTACCTTAAGACCCAGCAGTACCACTTTTGGGTATATGCCCAAAGGATGCTCAATTGTACCACAAGGACATGTATTCAACTATGTTCATAGAAGCATTATTTGTCACAGCCAGATGCTGGAATACGAGCGGCAGGCTGCGTCCCCGGCACCCGGCCGCCCCCATGGCTAGCTTATGCCCCGAAATAATTACACGGAAACTGTATTCTTTTAAACACTGCCTGGCCCATTATTGGCTAGCTCTTACATATTGACCTAACCCATTTCTAATAATCTGTGTAGCCCACAAGCTGGCTTATCAGGAATGATCTTAACCTGAGTCTTCCTGGAGTGGGAGAATCATGGCGACTCACTGACTCAGCTTCTTTCTCCCAGCATTCTGTTCTGTTTACTCCAACCACCTAAGAGTTGGCCTATCAATGGGCCTGGGCAGTTTCTTTATTGATGAGAAATCACTCCCACATCAGCCAGAACCTGGAAACAACCTAAATGCCCCTCAACTGATGAATGGATAAAGAAGATGTAGTATAATTACACAATGGAGTACTACACAGAGGGAAAAAAAAATTAATGACATCTTGAATTTTCAGGCAAATGGATGGATCTAGAAAACATATAGAGTGAGGTAACCCAGACCCATAAAAAAGCAAATATAATATGTACTCACTTATAAGTGGCTTTTAAACATAAAACAAAGAAAACCAACATACAATTCACAATCTCAGAGAACCTAGACAACAAAGAGGACCCTAAGGGAAACATGCATGGATTTAATCTACATGGGAAGTAGAAAAAGACAAGATCTCCTGAGTAAATTTTGAGCATGGACATTATGGGAGAGGGTATAAGGGGAGGTGGTAACAAAGGGAGGGGAGCAGAGAAAAATATATAGCTTAATAAAAACAATAAAAAAGGGAGAAAAGGATGTGGCCTTCAGGTGTGGTACAAAGGGTACTGAGCTGCTATCAAGGTGAAAATTAAACACATATTTCAGTACAGTAAGTGGTATATAGTAACAATTCAATAAATACAGATATAACCATTATTTTATACATAAAAATTATAATAGACATTCTATCAAATGAATTAGCTTTTTACCTAATATAGAATTGAGCTCAGTTATAGAAATCATAAAGATTTTTAGATAGTTAGGAAAATTTGTCCTTAAATTTTTCAAAAGTAACTCAAATACATCCATTTTTATCCAGTTTTTCTATCCAGGCAGTTGAAATGTGTGCCTTGGAGAATTTGATCACATGTTTTCTGAGAAGTATGAAGAATTAACATAATTTGGTTTTTGGAAAGCCCATGTCTTGTGAAACTCTAAATTATCCTCATTGCTAAAGCCAGTCTTAATTAAATATACAATCACTTGTAAATGAAATTGCCACAATTGAAATAGCAGATGTTTACCAAGGCCAGTATCTTCTTGATTCATTTTGGGGAGAGTGTGCTTGAGAGCATTTCTGTTTATGTCTTAGTACTAACTAAAACATGATATGCCTTGGGTCGCGAAACTGCAGAGGGAAATAATTCTTAGTACATGCTGACTAGTCATTCTCTTGCGATGAAAATCTGTAAACTTGGCATCCGTGGCAGCTATGAGTCCAGGGACAGCGTGGACACGGTTGACATGAGTCCAGGGACAGTGTGAACACAGCTCACGTGAGTCCAGTGACAGTACATACATGGCTGACGTGAGTCCAGGGACAGTACAGACACAGCTGATGTGAGTTCAGGGATGACATAGACATGGTTGACGTGAGTCCAGGGATGGCGTGGACACGGCCGACGTGAGTACAGGAACAGCATGAACACAGCCAATGTGAGTGCAGGGACAGCGTGGACACGGCTGACGTGAGTTCAGGGATAGTGTGCACCCGGGTGATGAGAGTCCAGGGACAGTACATACACTCAATGAAATCTCCTGAATGACAGAATTAAGTTTGCATTCAGAGACTCCACATTTAATCTTTTTGCACTCACATGAAAATTAAAAATAAAACATTTCAGCTGCTCTGTTATCTCCTAAGACCAATGTGAAATATTTGGAGAAGACCAAAAAGCTTAAAGAATAATTTTTCACATTTTTTCTCCAAAATGAAAACCTCTACAATGTAGAAAGTGTTGATTGTTGGTGCTCTGTGGCTCCAGGCTCAGGGGATGCACTTCAATACTCACCTAGAAAGTCTGGTGTCACTCTGCAAGATTGTCACTTTGTCTGGAGCCAATGTCAGAAAACATTAAATATTTGCTCCTCTGATTTCTACTTTTGTGATAAAGACCATGACTAAAAGCAGCTCGGGGGTGAGAGGGTTTCAGATAACTGTGGAGTCGGAAGGGAAGTCAGAACAGGAACTCGAGGCAGGAACCTGGAGGCAGGGACTGAAGTAGAGATCCAGGAGGCATGCTGCTTACAGGGTTTAGCCTGTTTTCTCAAACCACCCAGAAGTACCTACCCAGAGATGAAGGCACCACCCACAGTGAGCTGGGCCCTCTGACGTTAATCATTAATCAAGACAATGCCCTGCAGACTTGCTGACAGGCAATCTGAAGTCAGTTTGTCAGTTGAGATTCCTGTTGCCTGATGATTTTAACTTGTCTCAAATTTTATCAGATTTAATACAAAAGAGCCTGTAACTCATTCAGTTCTGAAGACTAAACTCTTTATAAAGAAACAAGTTTGTTTCAAAATATTTCCAGGTCAATGTTCTATTACCACCCACGATTAACAATTAATTTGTGTGTACGTGTTCAATTAACGAAAGGTTGTGTGTGTGTTAATTAAAAAACACAAATATCACATTGATATCATAAATAGGACTATAATGAGATATTAGATTCCAAAACTTGTAGCAGTGAGAATTAAAGAAATTGAACTGAAGAAATAATAGTCACTTGATCATATTCTATCATTCCCTGGGTTAATTTTGGAAAACAGAGACTATGTTTGATGTAGGTCAGTGAAATACATAGGGATGGTGTTTCGTGCTGCCCTGCTGTTTTGTCCTCTCTGACTGCTGATACCCACTAAGACAGTGTCCCCATTCCTATACTGAGGACCAGTTTGCCTAGAAGGGGTGTTCTGAGCCTAAGGGCCCTGGCTTCAGTTCATTTCCCCAATACCTGTGCACAGCACCAATTTCCCATGGCATCTTAACCAACAAATGGCATGCCTTCAACTCTACCCCTGCTCCACTATCTTCCTCCTTTAGATTTAAATGTTGAAATGAGAAACTATCCCAATCAATGGTAGCCATCAAACACCCATGGATCATGATCCCAAATTCCTTTGGTTTTTCTTCTCTTAGAGTCTAAAAGCAAGAGCATGTATACTAGTTCTCGAGGAAAATGTTTCCAGCCTAACAACAGCCATGGTTGTCTCTACTCAAAACCTTCACACCCTTAGTAAATAAGAGCCAACCAAGTGGATCTGCTGCCTCGTGGGTTTGGGGAATGCGATGGATGTGTTTAGGGCGGTCCAAGGGCCATGGGGGAGTTCCTGTAATCTCAGCACTAGAAGCGCTGAGGCAACGGGCTTACAGGTTTGCCAGGCTGGCAAGACCTTCACAATAAAGAGAAAATGAGGCGAGAAGGTAAGGGTATTGAAGGCTTCCTTCTGATGGTACGATGCTTTCCGATAAAAATACAACGTAAGTCAACTGTGAAATGTTAAGTCATTCAGTCAGCATATTTGAGAAACTCAAAAGAAATATTATTTTTTAATAACCTAGATTATTCTTAATGATTTATTTCACTTTTAATTAAACGTATAAGTGCACATCTCTGTGTAGGTATATTCATGAGAGTGTGGGGTACCCTCTGATATGCAGGAATCACAAGCAGTTGTGAGCCCCCCAACATGGGTAGTGGAAACCAGACTCAGGTCCCCTGGAAGTGCAGTATGTACTGTATGTACTCTTAACCAACGAACCATCTCCCCAGCCACCTAATCCGAATACTGTAACCTAATACATATGAATCCTGTCATTTCAAATTGTAGCCAATATTTTAAAAGTTGACACATTTTTCTTTCTTCCTTTTAAGCATTAAGTCTTTGAAACCCAAGTGTGCTTGGATCTATGGCTCTTTTCAATTTTAGCCACATTTCAAGCCCTCAGCAGTCACCTGAGCCTTAAGGGCCCCACACCAAACAGTGCAACAATCAGGAGTCTTTAGAAACTTGTCAGTGTTCTGGGCAAAATCTAACACAGAGAAGAAAAACCCCTTGCAGGAAGCCAAATCTCCTTGAGTAGGTAAGGGCGGTAATAATGGCAAGCCCCCGAAAATTACTCCAGCCCAGGCCTACCTTAAGCCTAAGGTCTGTAGACAGCTTCTGACCTCCTCATGGGCATCCTTGTAAATGTTTGGAAGTTTTGGTCATTTACCTACAAAATAAATAAACCAAATTAGTCCTGAAGCCAACAGCCTATAACCCCTAACACCCGGCTCTGGTGGGAACAAAGGAAATTAGGCTTATATATCCTAGGAGCTGCCAAAGCATTTTACGGTCCAGCTGCAAACTTAGCACCCTGAGTCTGCTCGGAACACACAAGCCAGTGACAAGCCTGGCCTTGGAAGAAGCAGCATTGGGGGGCAATTTATTGTCTTTCAGTTGTTTTCCAAAATCAATGGAGCCTCATTAAGGAAAGGAAGGGGCTGGGCTCTCTGCTAGTCCCTTTTATCTTCCTTGCTGTTTGGACAGGTGCAAAGGGTAGAATTAGCTGGTATATTTATGGAATTTTTAGAGTGGAACAAACCATTGCGAATTTGACCTTTAAAGTTGATGAGCGAAGAAAGAGGAGCTTCAGTCTGTGGGCACTAAAAAGCACACATTTCACTTTTTTTCTAACCTGTAGAAGGTTTCACGGTACTTGAAATCTGACATTTTTCACAGAAGATGCCTCAGGTTCGGTCCTCACTGCCCCTCACACTAACTTCTGCTACAACCTCTAAATTTGCTTTTTGACCTCCCCATCAGTCCCTGATCTGTGGGTCCAGCATGGCCACTCAAGCCACAACTGGCAAACAAAAGTGTTTTATCTGCCTATTTCAATACTCACAACTCTTTGGAGTGGAGACTAGTTATATTCTTTCTCTCTCTCTCCTCCCTCCCCCCCCATTGAACGTGGTTTCTGTTCCACCTAGTCCTGCAGCCATTCAGTCACAAAGAAATACACAGAGGTCTACATCAATCATAAATGGATTGGCCTATTAGCTCAGGCTTCTTATTAACTCTTTCTTGCATCTTGTATTAGCCCATTATTCTTGTCTGTGTTAGCCACAGGGCTTGGCACCTTTTTGGCAAGTCAGTGACATCCTGCTTGCTCTGTGTCTGGCTTCCTCTGTCTCTAGATGATGACTGCAGACTGACTCTTTCCTGTTCCCAGGATTCTCCTGTTCTCCTTGCTCCACCTCTACTTCCTGCCTGGCTACTGGCCAATCACTGTTTATTTAAAATACAATTGACAGGGTACAGACCATTGTACCACAGCACTTACCCCCTACCACCTTTATTTTAAATAAGAACTCTGTTCCTGGCAGCACCAATCTATTTCTGAGAGAGTGCTGAACACCAAAGGCACTCCACTTGGAGTTTGTCTTCTT
Organism: Microtus obscurus; assembly: GCA_963919715.1. NCBI lineage: Eukaryota > Metazoa > Chordata > Mammalia > Rodentia > Cricetidae > Microtus > Microtus obscurus. The sequence goes on from CAWTZC010002364.1 coordinate 6,328,754, forward strand.
CTTGGCATAACTGGCCTTTGGGCAAGAAACTACCCATGCCTTGACCATGGATAAAATGCACGATATTTGGACTGGACAAGAAGGATACAAGAAAAAAGACTGCCAAATCTTGCCAAGATAAGGTAAGATGGTTTTGAAAAATTTCCTGCATCTGAAAATGGTATGCCAGTTACCCTAGGCCTTAGCCAAAATTGGTTGCTTCAACATTGCAAATAAGACTTTGGGTGATTGTTCAGGCAGCCAGTTGTCTCTGTCATCTTCTGCACATTTTGGAAGCTGCTTGATTGCACTTTCTGCCTACTCAAGTAACATTATCTCCTTTCTCAGGCCTTCGATGGGGTTAAAGATTAGATAGCTGTAGTTACAGTCCTCTTGTGATCTAGTCAAGCCATTTCCAATACAAGATGTAGACTCCTTAGGATAGAATGTTTATTAAAACATTTAGCATATGTTCCTTGCTTAATATTGTTTATGCTGGTTGTATTTCTAATTTTATACTTGATAACTATTCCTAGTGGATATAGTTTTATATCGGGTTTGGGACTCTCTTATTTAAACAAAAGGGGGAGGTTCAGTAGGAGCTCCTTCCACTCCTTCAGCCACCTTGAACATACCAGCCCACTTGGGTGTGGTCTCTTGTACTATAAATGCAGCTGTAAAGCCTGTGCTTGCTTTCTTGCTTCCTGCTCTCACTTCTGGCTGCTAGACTCTGTTCCTGTTCCCCTTTCATACAGAGGACTGTAAATCTAGGACAGTGATCTGTATGTCTCCCCTAAATAAATAACCCTTTATTATAGGTAATTCTGAACTAGTGTGGGATTATTTTGTAACTTCCACCATCATTCTCCTTCTCCCAATCTAATAAAGTCCTGAGAGAAATAATATATAAGAGATACAGGGTTGACTTTGACTTTTCATCCAAAGTCCTGTCTGCTCCAGCCAGTTTCATCAATACAAAGTATCTCCTTTGCCTAGTTGAGTATGGAGCATTTGGCATGATCTTCTACGAAAGAAATGAACCCCTTGCAATTGGGAGAGTGGGCAAAGGGAGATAATTTGTCACAATGTGAGTCTTTACCACTCTTAGCTAATACCATTTTTTCCTTCAAGATTTGCTTCTGTGAGGAGCACCTGATAAGCACTGGAAGGAAGGCAGAGATAAGAAGAGCAGCTTCGTGTTGGTGGCTTTACTACTTACTGTTCCTTTTGCTCTTTGTAGCAACCCCAAGAAGTGTGCCCAACTTTCATCATTGTTATGTTTTTTTGAACACAGAGGAACTAGCAGGACTGGAGGGGGAATCATTGATTTGGTCAAAGTCAAATAACTAAAGAAGAGGGGAATTCCAGTTTCCAGTCTAGGTATGTCCTACCACCCATAGTGCTTGCTCTCTCTGACCCTTAAAGGACTTAACACCCATGAAGATGAGTATGTGTGTGTAGTAGGAGGCTGCTAGTTAGTTCCCAGCTGCTTAGCCCAAAAATAATCACACAGAAACCATATTAATTAAATCACTGCTTGGCCCATTAGCTCTAACTTCTTTTTGGCTAACTCTTACATCTTAATTTAACCCATTTCTAGTAATCTGTGTATTGTCATGAGGCTTACCAGGTAAAATTCTGGCATCTGTCTCTGGCAGACCTACGTGGTTTCTCCTGATCCTGCCTTTTTTTCTCCCAGCATTCAGTTTAGTTTTCCCCACCTAGATAAGCTCTGCCCTATCACAGGCCCAAAACAGTTTCTTTATTAATCAATGGTATTCACAGCATACAGAGGGGAATCTCACATCACATGAGTAGAACTTTGTTACTGTGTAGAGTATAAGTGAATCTGTAGATTCACTAAGATCGACCTTAAAAGCATTTTAAAACCTTTTTCACTTTATGCATATGGATGTTTTATCTGTGTATGTCTGTGTACCACAAATATGCCTGGTACTCGAGGCCAGAAGAGATGCATTGAATCCCCTAGAACTGGAATTACAGACAGTTACATGCCACCAAGAGAGTGCTAAGAACTGACCTGGATCCTCTGCAAGAGCAATGCACATAGTAATCCACTGTGCCATCTCTATATTCCCTAAAATTACAAAGATACAGCATTCCAAACAGAAGTGTTTGAAAGAACCCAAGGCCAAGGTTTTGTAACAGTCAGGAGGCCAGTTGGGATGGTCTTGATACAGGTCTGTGATGGGGATAGGCAGTGAGGACTGTCATTGAATACTTTTACAAGCCTAACATTTTCATTGTTGTCTCAGCAGACATGCAAGTTCTTAGCTAAAGAGCCACCTGGGTTTCTGAGCACTTCATTTCTTCTTACTCGGCAGTGTGTGTAAGGTGTCCATACTGTTTTCATAGCTTTATGCAGAGTGACATATGCCACAGTGGTCCTGAGATAGTGCTAGTTCACGGACTGAGACTCAGTCTACCTAGGATCAAATCTCAGTTCTTGTTCTCACCACTGTTTGTTCTTGTGTTTTATCTGCCCTAGGGGTTTCTCCAGAGAAAGAGAGAGAGAGAGAGAGAGAGAGAGAGAGAGAGAGAGAGAGAGAGAAAGTTGACTGAGGGTTCTGTCCCGCCTGGTCCTGCAGTCACACAGTCCCAAAGCAATACACAGAGGTCTACATTAGTTATAAACTGATTGGACCATTAGCTCAGGCTTCTTATTAACTCTTATAGCTTACATTAGCCCATAATTCTTGTCTGTGTTAACCATGTGGCTTGGTACCTTTTCAGTGAGGCAGTCACATCTTGCTTGCTCTGTGTCTGGCTTCCTCTCTGTCTGGGTGACAACTACTGACCGAAACTTCCCTTTTCCCAGAATTCTATTGTCTCACCTCTACTTTCTGCCTGATTGCCCCACCTATACTTCCTGCTTGGCTATGGGCCAATCAGCATTTATTTAAAATACAAATATTAGGGTACGGACCATTGTCCCACAGAAGAACAAAAGCTGACCTGCCAGGGAAGTTCAAGGGTCCCAACATACATTTTCCAGAATTCCAAAATGAAGCTTAGCTGTAATCCACAGCAGAAAAAAATTCACATCTCTCTTAGAAACCAAATCCTTGGGGAGCAGCTCTAATTTGATTTATGTCATTCATTTTTCTCTAAAGTGCTTAATTTTATACCGACTCCAATGTATTATGATGAACTGGTTTTTAAGATGACAGTAAGAAAGTCTGGATCTGAAGCTGCACCATTCCTTCCGAGGTAACACAGTTTGATTTGCCTCTCCAGAACAAAGGTGCTGAGACTTCTGTGTTCAAGATGACAGTCACAAGGAGTGTGAGGGCAGCACAGTTCTCTCCTGAGAACAGACCTTGGTGCCCTGTAGACAAGAGGAAGCTGGAGGAAGTTAATTCTTTCTTATCCTCTGCCTATGAGGATACCGTGCCTCCATTTTCTAAGGACACATCCCCAAAGTGCCAAAAATAGCCCTTACCCGCCAAGCCTGCTTGTGTTTCAGCTATAAATCTTTCAGTCTGCAGAACTCTGAAAAAGCGATGTTGTTCATAAACTATGCAGCTTCAGGTGTTCTGTTTTAGCAGCAAAATGAACAGCACATTTTTAAAATAAGGTCAAATAAACCCACAACTGAAACCTACTTTTTCTTCAAGTTGCAGTCAATGTGTTGACTTGGGCCTCCTCACCTCTCTACTTGTACAGATGTATACATATAGACACAGAATATCATATTGCTCTTGTCAATTCTTTCAAATATAACAGCCTATGAACCATCAGAAGCAGTTTTTATAGATGCTAAAACATGCTGACACACACCATTGATTCAATGGTCATTTTAAATGAGAAAGCAAACATAAAAATTCTTTTGGCAACTTGGATTTCATCCATTATGAATGGTTCCATTTTATTTTAGAATGAGAAAAACAAGATTTCATCCTCAAGCCTTTATTGTACTTTTCTTTGTTAGAAACAAGGACATTTTCTCTGTGACAAACTTGTTCCAATAAAAGAAAATAAATGAGTCCCCCATCTAGAACACAGGTCTTCTGTAAGTCCTAATGTGATGATCAAGAAATAACAACACTCTTATGTTTGCTTGTTTGTTTATGGCAAGGTCTTGACATGTAGCTCAAGTGAGCTTCCAACTTTCAATCCTCCTGCCTTAGTCTCTGAAGTAGCTGGGATTACAAGTGTACAACTGGAGAAGGAGCAGCGGGTAAGCCTGCTTTTCTTCCCACCTAGCTCCCACACAACCAGCTTTACACCTGAAATAACAACACACAAATTGTATTCATTTAAACACTGCTTGACCCATTAATTCCAGCCTTTTATTGGCTAATTGTCACACCTTGATTAACCCATTTCTAACAATGTGTGTACCACATGAAGTGGTGGCTTACCGGGAAAATGCTAGCTTGTGTCCATCTCTAAGAGGAGAATCATAGTGACTGCCTGAATCTGCTTCTTTCTCCCAGCATTCTGTTCTGTCTACTCCGCCTATCTAAGCTGCTGTCTTATCAAAGGGCCAAGGCAGTTTCTTTATTAACCAATGAAAGTAACACATAGTCAGGAGACCCTCCCACATCATACAACATCTCTCTCAATTTAGTAACAGTATTAATTTCATAATAACTATCACTAAGATGTTGGTTTTGGTCAGTTTGCATGTGAGTTAGTTCTGATACCCGTGTTAACTTCATCTGCATCATTTTCATCATCACCATCCATTGCATATTTACGACCTGCCTTTGCTGCCATGCCCTGTACATCCTGCTCCACAAGGGGCCCTGAAAATCTACGGTGACAATGACTTCATCCTAGCCTTATCTGCTGACAGACTCTGGAGAGGGTCCATGTCACAGGATACTTGCAGCTGTGGTCACTCCTATCACCCCTGACGTACACTCCTGGCTGTACTTACCCATAAGAGCTCCATGGCAACCACTCATCTTGAACAGCACACCATGGAGAATTCTGAAGCCTAGATTTGTATGGGTATTTGTCCTTTGGAATGCCTAGACTCAAATGGTCTTTCCCTGACTTATTCCATCCTGTTCATTGGGATTTAATGGCAAATTCAATGTTATTAAAAGTAAAGGTGCCTGCAGCCATGCGATTATGTTTATGCAAAAAAAAAATTCAAAGACAGAAGGGACCTGCACCCCGGAACATGGTTGCATGTGCATCTCATGATAAAACAGGCGAATGAGAACAAGAGGAAGAAAGGACAAGGAAGGCTGCCAAATTAGAGGATCATTTCCTTGGTTATTCTAACAGACACATGCCATCAGGAAAAGACAATTTTTAGGTAAGAACCCAAACTTGAAGACTAGAGTATAGTTTTATAATTCTCAATGAGCATTTTTTTCTAACCTATTCTCATACACTGTTTTATGCAATGGGGCTCCACTAAGAATTGCACAGGCAGGAATTTATTTTATGACTTCATCTTTCTTACTTAAAATGTTTCGGTGTGGAAAGGAGAGCAAGAAAACTGTCCTGTTCACTCTAGCATTCCCCTCTAGCAATTACAGTTGCAGGGATCCTGGCTTTTCTAGAAAAACATTACTGTAGAATTATCAGGAAAAAAAGGTAAATCTCATTGTCCCAAATGATCTTCCTGTACTGGGAACAGCTTTAATGGAGAGAGTGAATCATGACACACAAAATAGATAATTTAGCAGAGACTACAATGTGAGAAATCATTCAGTCACGTGTAATCACAAAACAATATCTTTAAAGATTATCTTTTCTTTCTTTGCTTCATTTTTTTTTCCCTTTGAGATGAGGCTGATTGTGTAGCCCAGACCGGCCTTGAATTCAGAATTCTCCGGAGTGCTATATTACACATATGGGTCATTGAACCTAAGCAACCTGCCCTCCTAATGCAGAAAAACAATCTCTGGTAGCCAATTAATAATAGGCATATTATTAAAAATATGGACCGAATTTTTAAAATAACATTAAAAATTAAAGTAACTACTAAGTATATAGAAGCTTTTAATTCTCATTAGGAATCTGACAGACAGCAAAGGAACATGAGGCATCTTCACGGCTTAGCTCTTCTAATTATCCAATGATTAAAAAACACAAAGTGATAGAAGCAAATGAAACAGTTCTGCAGCGCAAGCAAGCTATGTAGGGCATACCTGAGGACCGCGTGGAAAGGTTTCCCCTTAAATTAAGCTTACACGAGGGAAAACTACTATTTCTCATGGGAACCAGAGGTTGTGCCAAGGGGACATGAGGAACCCTATACCCACAGCCCAGTTGTGACCCCAACATATCTGTCAATCTTAGCGCACAACCGCCCTGGCTCATCCTCCTCTCGCCATCTTGGCTTCCGCCTTCTTCCGTCCTAACACAGCTCGGTGTTTCACACTGCAGCAATTTTTAACCACTCCTGTCTCACCCAGTCTATCACCCATCACTCACTTCATCATTCTGATCAGGAAAGCTGTTTCAGTCTTCCCGTTATCAATGTCATCCGATGTCCTCCATCTGTTTATTCAGTCCTCCTGCATTTTAGTTGTATTGAGTATCACTTGGCAATTAGGAGTATTTAGGCTAGGATGTGCAGAGAAACATAAAACATAACTTCCATCTTCTTTAACCTTCTGTTCTAAGCAGGAAGAACATAGGATTTGGGGATTCTATACTTCTGTGAACATAGGATGCTAGAAATGGGTGCACTTGGAGGAGAAGATGCTTATGTTGAGGACAAAATAAGCCACCAGAATAAGACTGGGTAAGACCCCATTTTAAGGGATCCAAAGTGAATGATAAAATACATTTCAGGAATGTGTACCCAAAACAAGTCAATGACGTACCCCATCACATACCAAAAAAACAAAAACAAATTAAAAAATAAAATGAGTCTCCTTTGCCTCTGTAACTGGTGCCTGGCTCCACAAGAACTTCAACAACACCTTCAAGTTTTCCCCGTGTAATGCAGGGACACGGCTGTCAGCTTTGCTTTGGGATCCAGCATGCATTATCTCCTTGCTGCACCCAAACACAGGAGCGCTGGAGTTGTGTAGGTCTCTCACCTCTTCCTGAAACACATTTCCCCGGATAGATGAGTGAGGCTCTTTCTTCTGGTGCCTCAATTTGAATGTCACCAGAAATGGTAAGAAACTCCAAATCCCCCAAAACATTACCTTACGATAAACAATGGATCCAAATAGGCGGCTTTCTAAACAATGCATAGAAATGGCCAGCACCATATTTTGAACATCACTGATAGATAGGGAAATGTAAATCAAAACAAAATATGATCTTATTCCAATAAGAATGCCTATTATTAAAACCACAAAAGGTAACAAGCACTGTTGAGGACATGGAGAACAAGGGCCCTTGAACATGGCGGGCCCTAGTGTAACTTAGTACAGCCATCACTGCACACAGTGTGAAGGCAGTGCCAGAAGCTAAAGGCAGAGTGAAGGGTCCAGCCAGCCTCTCGATGGTTATATAATCACAAAGGAAACAAAATGGGTGTGTTGAGAAGACAACTGTCCTGGCATCTGTAACGACACTTCTCACAAAAGCCAAGCAATAGAGACACTGTGCTTGCTCCTCAACCAATGACCAAGGAAAGCGTGATACATACACAGACCCCAAATAAATAAAATCCTGTCATTCCTGACCGCACGTATCTGATTGGAAGTCATTATGTTAAGTGAGCTAAGCCAGGCTCAGGAAGACAAATGTCAGGTGATCTCACTGACCTAAACCCTAGAAGCAGAAATCTGGGCTGGAGAGATGGCTCAGCAGTTAAAGGCTAGGCTCACAACCATAAATATAAAAGCAGGAATCTAAGAAATGCCAACAGCAGACCCTGGGCTCCTGGAGGCTGGGGGAGCAGAAAAAGAGCGAGGTGGGGAGACATTGATGCATGGGGAGGATGTTATGGGTAAGCAAAGGAAGAAGGTTTGGGGTGCTACTGGACAGTAGTAGAGTGACTGTGGACAGTGATGATGTCCTGTATTTCTTTAGAAAGCGGAAAGGTTTTGCATGGTTTTACCATAAAGAAATAATAAATAAGGAGATAGATGTTCAACCTGTTTTAAACATTAAACATTACACAGGTGTTTAAACATCACACCATGTCCCGTAAAAATGCAGCTTTATGTTTTAAAGACCAGTTAAAGCAATTTTAAATCCAACCAACCAAATAAATGATTTTTTCTCAGGAAAGATTTCCCCAGGCACTCCCCTCAGTGAATAATGGCCCCTAACCCCACCGCCTCACTCCCTAACCCCATTATCATACTCTATTCCACATCTCTGAACATGTTTGATGGGTCCTGTATTTGTAATGCCTGCCTTCACTTCTCTCCGACACGAATTTCATACACCAGGGCTTTGTATGTCTTTTCACTTGATGCCGAACACAAAGCTGGTATGTAGCAGATAGTCTATACTTAACTAATCAAGTAATTAACAAAGCTAGAGCGTAGCTCCTGTACAGGTAGAGGTTTAAAAAAAAAACTAAGAATGGGAAAGTAAGTAAAGATACCCTTGTGGTGGCAAAGACTAGCTAGCTCTTTTATCATTGTTAAGTTGAAGCATTAAAAATCCCCTCGTTCTTGTCTTTCGCTGCACACACTACTCTACCCAAAATATAATAACACTCAGCTTTATACTCTAATGCTTATGCTTCAGTGATTTTACATACAACTCCTTAATGTGTTTTAGATGTGTTTTAATGCATGGACGAAGGGGAGAATCTGTATCTTTCCAAAATTTTTAGTCAAGTAAACTTAGTTTCTAAAACAATGTTTTCTTTCTGTGCCAGAGATCCAAACCTGGGACTCAGTGACAAGTCAGTGCCCCAGCCCTTGTTTGAGACAGGATCTAGCTAAGTGGTTCAGTTTGGCCTTGAATTTACTCTTGGACCTCTCCATCCTCCTGCCTTAGACTCCACGTAATTGGGATTACAGGCCTGTGCTACCAGGCTGGCTTGTTCATGGCATTTTCAATTCTCAAATTGTTGGATGAGCTCTTCTACTCTGTTGACCTGCGGCCTTTTCTGATCCCAAGAGCGAGTAATTCAATTGTATAAAATCTTTCAAATCTCTAGGTTAAAAACTCATTAAGCAAACAAAGTAGAAACATATTTGCAGTAACTATGAGTTTAGCTCCAGTAAATCAAGGCTTTGCTTTTTAGTCCCAGATATATTAGTGATCGGACAAATGAAAGGGAAGTGATGGGAGACAGACAGACAGACAGACAGACAGACAGACAAACGTTAGGAGGAAATGCCGAACTTCTCCCAGAACTGTAGAAATGATTTGACCTATGGCCTCTGAAATCAGAGAAAGACATCAGCACAGCCATGGGGGTGGGAGGAGGATGGAGCCCACACCAAGTTACTGAGGTGTGACTGGCACTTATCTGGAAACAGCTTAGGGAAATTCTTCTGCGTATTAATGACTTTGGCTTCTTAACATTTTTATGGTAAGATGTCATGTCGCTTTATTTTATTATGTTATGTTATTGTTATTCCTTAGTTGCCTGTTTGTTTTCTAAGGGGAGGCAGAAAGAGTGTGGATTTGAATGGGAGGGGAGGTGGGGAGAATCTGGGTAGAGTTGTGGGACTAGAAACTGTAATCATAATATATTTTATGAAAAGAATTCTTTCAGTGAAAGAAAAGTAGAAAAAAAGGAAAAATAAATAGAGTTAAGGAAAACGTTTAATAGACAAAACTAGGATTAAAGACGTTCTTCGGAGATTACTTTTTTGCTTTTGTTTTGTTTTTCTGCTGTCTGCTTAAATCATGTTATTTCCAAAAGGACTCTGGGAACACCTTAAAGTATAACAAGAGCACTGATTGTTCTCTTCTCTATCCACTTAGTAAAAGCTTATTCAGAACGGACACCGTACGGAGTGGAAATTGAAGGTGTAAGTTGTGCTCTGGGAAACGAGAGCCGCAGGGGTGATCAGGTGGCCACCAAACAGTATGTGCCCTGGATTTTCGTTTCTGTTTCCTATTGTCAAATTATTTTTAATGTGCGTGAGTACTTTTTACTTTGATGAAACAAACCCCAAAATTAAACAAAGACACCCATTGCGTTGCCTATTAGGCCAGCATGCTGAGGCCTGGATGGATGGAGAGATGTCCAGGCTGAGAGGGGCTACAGGAGCCCTCTTCTCTCCAACAGAGCTCTCCCTCTTTGAGAAGCAGCACAGCTCTCTGGAAGGGGCCATTTAGGAATGAGAGAATTAGGAACAGCTGGGCCGGAGTCAGAACCACTCCATGCAGCATCACCCTTCAAAGGCAGCTCTGAGGTGCGGAAGGTGAGCAAGAGTTCAGAGCTGAATCTGAGCCCACAGATGCACGGATTAAGCTGAGAATGAGCAGGGGGCATCTCGGGGCACCAGTTCAGAGTGAGAACAGAGGAGAAAAGGCAGCCTCTGGCACCTGCCATCTAAGCCACAGCTGAGAACGAGCCGAAGAGGAACCGCCAAACCCTGCGAGACCGATGAGAAGAAACCGCTCACACTTTGAACTAAATCTTGCTGGATCTCAATCATTTGTCCTAGAAGTTACATGTTGTGATTTAGATAATGCAAGGTTTGGGGGTTTTTTGCTTTGCTTTTTGTTTTGGAGCCATATAAGAACACACGAGGAAGCCCAGGGCAGCTGCTGAGGGTGCTGAGAGATGGAGGAGCCGCTGGGGCCAGAGAGGTGGCCCAGGGAGGCATCACATCTGTATCCCAGGTGCACACTGGGTATCTGAGGATGATGTACCTTGGTACAGAGGTTAGGCATGTTGACCCAAGAGTGTCTGTCACATTAGAAAAATTAAGTTTCATAAGAGTAATGGCAGGGCCTTTGAGGAAGGAGGACGAAGGAGAGATGATGACAGTCACACAGGCAGGATGGCAGGCGGTCTTGTCTGTAAGGGAAAAGGGACAGAAGGAATTCTGAATTTGACAAGAAAGAGAATCAAATATGCTTCCTGGCAACATCTGACTGGATCTACGGCCCACTCCATGAGATGGAATCCACCATATCTGTGGACAAGAGTTTGAGACCAGACAGGTCCGAGACCTAGGGAAAAACCAAATACTACTTACTCTTTTGCTAAAAGAATGCAGCAATAAAATGACTCGTAAGAAATTCTTCTGTAGTCACTGATTAGTGCCTTGCTCTGCCAACATCAGAGAAGCTTCCTCCTGAGGTAGATGGGAACACATCCAGAGACCCATAGCCAGACAATGTTCAGAGAATAAGAGACCTTGGAACACTTCATCCTGAATAGAATGTCTCCATCAAATCCCTTGCCTTAGGGCTCAGAGAACTCTGCAGAAGAGGCTGAAAGGTTGTGAGAGCCAAAGATGATGGATGATCCCAAGGAAACTAGGCCTTCTAAACACAGCAAGACAGAGGCACACATGAACTCACAGAGACTGTAGCAGCATACATAGGGCCTGCCTGGTTCTGTACCAGATGCGGTTCCAGTAATGAGACGTGAAGTAGATGCAAGCCCCCATCCCTAAGCCAGCAGCTAACTCTAACTGATAATCACGTGTAAATGAAAAATTAGTTTCCCCCAATAGGGTCTCACGGAGGATAAAAACCACCATTGAGGGCAAGCCCCATGCCCTGCAGTAGACAGTCAACACAAATGAGCTCATTGGTATCTTTGGAGGTTGGTTTGTCTCATAATATTTTGTTAAGGCATTTTTTAAAAAAATTTGACAGGTCTTCTGTGTATATACTATGGCTTCCAGTTTTGTATTTTTATGGGATTTCTGTGTGCGCAAATGTGTGTGTGTCTTCATCTGTATGTGTTTCTTGTAGTTTTTCTTTTGGTTCTTTTCTTCCATTTGTTTGTTTTGCTCTATACCAACTTTTCGTTCCGTTATTTTACTATTATTCTTTAGGTGCCTGCTTATTTTCTAAGGAGAGACAGAAAGACTGGATTTAAGTGGGAGGGGAAGAAAGGGAGGGGAGGAGGATCTGGGAAGAGCCGGGGGACTAGAAACTGTAATCCTAATAAACTGTATGGAATAAATCTTCTTTCAATAAAAGGCATATAGAGAAAAGGAAAAAGAAACAAACAAGCAAATGTTTCCCAGGTTTCTGCTTTAATAACAGGGAGAAATGTGGTAACTAGAGCAGAGACAGACAGACAGACAATGAGGAGCAGATACAAGAGAGAAAAATGCCGATTTTTTTTTCATTTGGAATATACTAATTTTGAGACATTTAATTTAAAAAAAAATTTCTTTTAGCTTGAAGAGCTAATATTAAGTCAAGCTCAGCATAGAAACCTGGCAGATTCACAGAACATTGGGAATAGATATGTGTGAACCCAACCGAACTCAGCTCAGAGAAACGAAAGAAGATTCGTGGCAGCATCAGGACAAGTGCCAATATTGAAGGGACGAGTTGGAGACGTGCACTGAGATCACATGATCTGGAAGGCAGGAAGGAAACGAATGAAGAACCCCAGCTCAGATGGCCACTAAGAGCTGTGGAGAATAACATAGTGCAAAGACTGAGAAACGTCGTTAGAATCAATTAGGGTGGGATGTCGGTAAATTCAACCCAAGCGCCATCCAAGAAATGATGGGAAATATTGGTGAGGAAGTGATCAGTGCCGAGTGGGAAGAAACAGCTAATGGAGGCTGGAACCCAAACAGCATGAAGAGGGTCACCCAGGATGTGCCTCCTTTGGGCAGAGCAGTAATGACAAAAGCAGATGTCTTAAAACAGGAAGTCAGGAGGATTGGGGTTCCACAATCCCTTCCAAGAGCCCAAGAGCACCAGGTCCCCTCCACAGACCTAAGGCCCTCCCACTCAGCCTCACCTCTTTTTTATATAATGTTGTGGGTTTCATACATGAATACTGTATTTATGTCATCTCCACCTCTCCCTTTCCACCATCAATTCCTCCTGTCTTCTCCCACTCCCTCTCAAATTCACAGTCTCCTGTTCATTAACTATTATTGCTAAATATATATACTTATATATTCAGATGTGTGTGTACATATATGTATTTAAGAATAGTAATTAATGAATATGGTTTGTGGTATGCACATGAGTGTGTGTGTGTGTGTGTGTGTGTGTATGTGTGTGTGTGTATGAATTTATAAAGACCCTTCCGAGTCCATTTAGTGTTGCTTGCATGTATCCGTATTTAGGGCTCACCACTTAGGATTGGAAAACCCATCTGGGGCTCATCCCTGGAAAAGACCGATTCTCCCCCTCTCAGCATCCATTAACAGCCATAGCTAGAGGTGGGGCTTTAAGAGAATTTCCTCGTCAGCTTCAGTGTGTCTACTAATGTTGTTATTGTTCAGATCTTATTTAGGCAGCCGTATCGTTATATAAGAGACACCATCTCTCAGTAGACATCCTGGTCCCCTAGCTCTTAGAGTCTTTCTGTTCTCTCTTCCATGTTGTTCCGCGAGCCTTTGCTGTAGGATCTGCAGGCAACTCGAGCATCTTAACCAGTTGTGATTTCCATAGCAGTCTCCATCTGCTATAAGAAGTTTCTTTGACTAAGGATAAACTATACTTACCTATGAGTATAGGTATATAGAATGTTGTCAGAAACCAGATTGGTGTCCGACAGTGGAAGTTGTAGGCTGAACTCTCCAGGTATGGATACTTCACCAGGTACAGATAGTTGACTAGATTTACAGTCGAAGGATGAATTCCCTCCTACTGAGCAGTCCTTAAGTTCAATTAGGTGGCTGCTGGTTGCCTCCAAGATATTATGTCACTGGTGTACCGTTAGGGATGTCTTGTGCTGGTCACTATTGTGCTTTGTAAACGGGCAGGACTACTGACTTTGCTTTTCTCCCTTGGCAGCTTGCATAAGATCTTCCTATACTATGAGAACCAGTCCTTAGGAAGGCTCCTCCCAGGTCAGACTTAGCTGAATTCCTTCAAGTCCTGTGTCTGATGCATATGGCATTTTTACCTTTAAATTCTGGGAGGTAACCAGGGGCCATCAAAATAGCCTCTGTTGTTTTGTTATTCTCTTGGATTCCCATGACTAACAATTCAAAGGGAAGGTTTCCATACATGGCACTGAGGATTTTTTTTAAAACTAGTATGGTTCTTGGGGGGATAATAATCATCCCAAGTGATATAGCTTTACTTTTTAAAAACATATACATGCATATATATACATATATATAATGCATTTTAAGTAAATATAAAGTAATATTTTCCTATGACATTTTCAAACACCCTTAGTGTCATTTATCCTTCTTTCTCTCCCCTCTCCTTCTGTATTGTCCTCCCTCCATCCCTGCTTCCTGGCTTTCAGCCTTTCCAGTGTGAAATCGCTATTGTTGAACTACTCAGATCATAGTGTGTAAGCCAACCCAATAATCCCCTTTGTTACATACATACATACATGTATGTGTGTGTCCATATCTTTCTCTCTCTCTTTCTTGATCACACACACACACACACACAACACACACACACCCGTCCATGGGTTCTATTCCTCTAGAGAACCATGACACATGTAATCTCACACATTCCCCCCCACACTGAGATCCAAACCTCCAACATGGGAATCTTTAGAGGGGAAAATATACCCAAACAATGGCATTTAGCTCAGAGCTGAATCACGCCGGTCTCTGCCCCCTCAATCTGGCTTTCTCTGGGCCACTGACTGGGTCTGAATCATGGGTGGTTTCTCTCACAGACATGTCACCTTCTGGGGTTAGTGCTTTCTGCAACACATTGTGACTTTCTTATAACTTGCTTGCATCTGCAAATGCCCTTTAAGTAAATAAGGTTCCCAATATAAGCTTCTTGTCGACATGCATTCATTTCACACCTGAACCAGCAAGCAATGGTGTGTCTTAGGCGGGGCTCTGGCTCACTTTGCCAAAAGACAATGGTGTTTCGCAGGCACTCTCCAACACCTCAGGTGATTGGTCAGCAAACCTGGGGCTTGTGAAGACGAAAACTTGAGAAGTAACATGGGAAATACTGTAGCATAGATTCCTCTGTGTGTCAGCAACTGTTTTACATCTTGGAGATCACAGTAACGTGCACAAGCCTTCTGGGAAAGTCTAAATGGGATTTTGTGTCTTACTCAGATATTCTCTTGGATAGTGTGATTTTTTTTTTTTTAAAAAAATCTAATTCCATGAGCAACAACTTAGGTTATTCATTTACAGCTTGCAAAAAGCATCTAGTTTATATTCTACTTAAATAACTGGCAGGCGGGGCAGGCCTCATGTGGTTCCAGTTCATTATTGTTTTATTGGGATTAAAATAATTAACTTATCTACCTCGTTTCCTCATGGCCTGAGTAAAACAAAATAAACAGAATAAAACAGATCTCTTACAGAGAAAAGAAGCATACTGAATTTCAAGTCTAGTTATGGCAGATCTATCTGAAATACCAGAGTCTATTCCCCCTTCAGTGAACTTCTGTTACAAGAATTAGAATCCTGAATCCTAAATGTACATTACAGACAGCTATTAAAATAAGCCAGGAATGCAGGAAGGAGAGTTCTCTTATAAAACAGTATTTGTTCTTGCTGGTATCTCATATAGTTTTTACTAAAAATGCAGCAACCTAAAAATACATACATGTTATTCTGGTGCAGTGAGATGGCCATAATTTTTATTTACTTTTAGTTTCTTCCTGAAGGCAAAAATCTGAAAGGAAACACCTGCAGATTCTGACTTGTAGTCTTTGACTTCTCTGGAAATACGATCCAAAATCTGGAGTTTGGACAGTTTCGTTTCAGCTTGGGTGAAGGCGTAACTGTGGAGTTTCTTTTTAAATAGCCACCTGTTCTTTTCTCCTGGCGGCAACAATTCGGCCTCCCACAATCGCCAGCTCCAGCAAGTTCCTTTTCTGAGATCACCGCTGGCATCTCTGCCAAGATGGCTCTTACAGCCACTATAGAGAACACCGTTGTCACACAGTGACGGCTCATGCCTGTATCCAGATCAATCCTCCAGAGCCCCTTCGCCCACACCGCAGTCCTTGGCAGAAACACAGAGCACAAGTTATAGTCAGTGCCCTGGGTCTCAGAGAAAATTTTAGTGTAGAAGCTACCTAGGTTCCCATGGGTTGCTTCATGAAGTAAGGCTATCAGCACGTTTCTTTTATTTATTTGTTATTATTATTATTATTATTATTATTATTATTATTTTAGACAGAGTCTCTCCGTGTAACAGTCCTAGCTGACCTGAAACTCTCTTTGTAGACCAGTCTGGTCTCGAACTTATGGAGATCCGCCTGCCTCTGCCTCCTGAGTGCTGGGATTAAAGGCGTGCGCCACCAGGTCCAACTTCAGCACATGTCCTAACAAGCTCGAGGCTTACAAATTTGTTTGCATATACAGACTCTGCAGTATAAGAAACAGCTCGTTTTCTCTTGCATAACTCACAAACAGGAACAGAAAACAGCCCCTCGTTTGGTTCAACAATATTAGGTGCTAATTGTGTGCCATGTATGCCATATAGTGCCAAATATAATAACAGACAGAACAAAAATGGATTTGGTGACTTTGATCATATGGCATGTATTCTAGAGAGGAAAATACAGGGTGCCAAATAACTCCGTATGGATTTGTGAACTCTGGTGCATGCCCCAAAGGTAAGGAGCAAGATTCAAGAGCACATGCAGTATCGCCAACAGAGGGAGGTCTCTTCAGAATGATTACAGTGCTGCAGACCTTTGATGATGGAGGAGAAGTCAATTCAACAGCAAGCAGAGAGGGAGGTGCTGTGAAGAGGAAGAGAGGTGCATGCTGGGACTCACAATAAGTAAGTGGCATGTCATCACCAAGGGTCTGAGACAGGAAGTTGATGGCAACACTCACATTTTTCACGGTTTACCGAGGTTGTCATGGGGATGGCAGATGACAGGGAGCAAGGGAGGGTTTGGAAACTCTCCTAGCAGGAGCTTGCCTCCTTCCACATGGGAGGTGATGAGAGCCTTGAAACAATGGTGACAAGATGAACCAGGGACAGGATCAGGTTGGACCAAGAATAATGTCTAGATTTGGAGCTTACAAACAAGAAGACTGACTTCATTATCTGTTGGAGCAGACATCAAAGGAGGTCACAAAGAAACTGTAAATTAGGTTTGGGCATGTTGTATTGGGAAGAAATCCAGGGGAGGATGTCAAGCAAGCCAGACATGTGGGTCTTTCAACTTAGCCTTATTTGAATCGCAGGCATACAGGTCATAATTGCAACAATCGGAAGCTGAAGATGGAAAGAGGATGGATTTTAGAAAGAAGCCTTAAGGGACTCTGGAACTTGAGGGCTAGATGAAGAAAATGAGCCAACAAATGGTATCTGGAAAGTGGAGGAGGAGGAAAATGAGAACCACTTGGTCTCAGAAGACAAAGGGCAAGATTGTTCCAGGAACAGAAAGTCTGGCTGCTGGGACATCTGCCGAAAAGTCAAGCAAAGGGAAGGATGAACAGTGTGCTCTCTCCATTGGACCTCAAAGAGGGCATGTGACCTGAGCAGGAGCCATTTCAGGCAGAAAGAAATGAAAACTGAACTGGAGGGAGTGGGGACTGTGTAGGAATCACCTGTTCAACATGATTTTTTTTTTCCTGGTTTTTCATGAGTCTTGCATGTGCCTGTACGTTATGCAAGAAGATGTGATGGTTATTAATGGCGCTCAATTGCCTGGTACATGATAGGCTTGTTCATTAAGAGAGAAAGGAATGGCAGCAGAAGAGGTACAGAGGGAGAAGAAATGGAAGGAATGCCTGTAGCGTGGATTCTAATTGGTCTTAATCAAAAAAAACCCAGAGTCCGATATTAGGGGATGAAAGCTGAAAGATCAGAGAAGCAGAGAGCCAGTCATTAGTTCTTACTTCTACAAAACCCTCAGAACCAAATGGGCAAGAGCCTGTCTCTACAAGTCCTTAGACTGAATCCTTGAGCTCCTGTCTCCTCCCACCTTATATTCCTCTCTCTGCCCAACCGCATTCCTTCCTGTCTCCACCTCCCTAATGTTGGGATTAAAGGCCTGTGACTTCCAAGTACTGAGATTAAAGGTGTGAGCCACCATTAACTGGCTCTGTTTCTCTTTGAGTCCGAACCAGTCTAGTGGAACCCAGGGTGGCCTTGAACTCATAGAGATCAGTCTGCCTCTGTCTCCCAAGTGCTGGGATTGAAGGGGTGTGCCTCCACTTCCTGGCTTCTATGGCTAACTAGTGTGGCTCATTCCACACTCTGATCCTCAGGCAAGCTTATTTGTTATAGCACAAACAAAGTATCACCACAAATGATGAAGGGGAAGAGTGGAAAGGAAGGAAGAGGGAGAGCTGGAGATTGACGTAAAATTAATTATTCAACCCAAGGGCAAGAGGCAATGAAGCACAAACAGAGATGCTGACTGCTGACAGGAAGGGAATGCATTACCTTCTGTGTAAGGCCTGGAGCACTGAGGATGGAAACACTTTCCTGCATTTAAAGCAGCCGTTTATCTGACACAAATTCTGTCTGGTGAAACAATGTGTGGCCTTTTAAATACTGTTTTAAAGTCTTTAATTTCAGAGAGAGGGAAAGGAAAGCAAGGTGAAGAGACCAGGAAAAGGAGGAGTGGGGAGGAGGGAATATCTTGCTACTCAGAGATAAGCTTGCCTTCCCATTTTTTTAAAAACATGTAACAATAAACATGAGAACAAAGTATAATGATGTATATGATGAGGAATGCCATGATGAATTCCATGAGTTTGTATTAACATAAAAAGAAAGAGAAACAATAAACATTATGGTAACTTTATAGTTGCTTAGTAAAAAGTCTAGCTGGGTAATTTCTCTTACGTACATTGCATATTACTACAATAAGTGGTATAAATTAAAATATATCCAGGCATAATGGCATGTGCCTCTAACCCCAAGGCTGAGGCAGGTAGATTGCCCTGAGTTTGAGGCTACTCTGGGCTACTTAAAAAGGTCCTATCTCAGAAACAAGCAAGCAGATAAAGAAATAACAAATAAATGTGCACATTAAAAAAAAATTCTCTATTTTTCTTGTTCTAACTTTGTTCTTCGTTTTCTAAATTTATAAGTCCTTCCAGCCTGCTGGATGAGAAAGATGCCTGTTTAATCAAAGTAGAGTAAAACTGCCCACAGAGGAAGTGAGTTTCAGCCACATAGACCTTTTTTACTCCTAAGGGGTTTCCTCTCTCCACCTGGAGAAATGGAACTATTAGCAGACTCTTCTTCCACTGATGGTGTTAAGGAGTGGAGTTGCTAGGGAATGAGCAAGGGGTGGGAGGGGCAGGGGGAAGGGGCAGTGGGGTGGGAGTGGGGGGTAGAAGGTGGAAAGGATGGAGGTGGGGGGCAGTACTTGCACACCTCAGTCTTCCTGCCTCTCTGCAACCGCTCCTCGTTAATGGGCTTGGAAGATGTGGTTTCTAAAATAAAAATAATAATTATAACCTTTATTTACTGATTTTCAGTCACAAACTATAAGCACTGTCACAGTACTGGGTCACTTACAGAAAAGCCAACTGCAGACCGCGCACGGGCTACTTTTCTGGAGCTAACAATTATGCACAAAGAATAAGACCCGTGACTCAGCACGGAGATGCTCATTAGTCTTTCTTCAGCCTCAGTGGTGTCGTTCCTATAAATAACCAGCTCCTGGCGCTCAAGCCCCCTGCTGCTTAGCATCAGAAACAGGCACACTCGGTGTTTAAGCGTTCATGCTGTTAGTGCACATTTCAGAACTCATCGGCCCTCCCATTCCCATGTTTCTGCCCCAGATGAACTCATACCTTCGCTATTACAAGCCTCATCATCTCATACTATTCAGATCAGAATCTTGGTTTTCCTTCTCTCAATCCTAGTCAGCTATTAGCCCTGTAATAAAGCAGTGATCATTTGACTGCCTACTCTACCATACTGTGGCTATGTAAAAGCAGGTCGACTACTGTTTCTGCATTTATGGTCTCCAAAGAAAATGCAACAACACCCTCCACCCCTGCCTCTGTCTTATGACTCTTTCTCTCCTGAGTCTCACCTCACAGAGGGGTAGAAAAAAAATCTAAAACCACAAAATGAAAGTTCCACATCAGTCCAATGCCATCAGTGGAACAGATAAAATGGTTTCTGTAGGTAACCTGTAGCTTCTTGGACTGAACGTGGTCATCCTCTCCTTCCTCTTGAAAGCCAAAGAAGACTGTGCCTTTCTTACAGATATGCCAACCTACTGATTTTGATCAGATCTTGGCATGAATTTAATACTCTAAATTGGGATTTTTTTGGTCTATTTATACTACCATGAGGAAGCTGTATAATTAATAAGAAGAAATTTATTTTTCCTTCGCTCTAGAGGCTGCAGACCAAAGTAAAGTTTCAGGTGGATGCACCATCCGGGAAGGGCAGCTCGTCGTTCAACCTGTGTCTGTGCTTGGTAAGTGGGCAGCAGAGAATGAGCCCGTTTCCTCAAAGCCCTTTCCAAAGGCTGGAATCCCAGCCAGGAGGGCACTAATCCCATTACTCACTTCTTAAAGGCCCCAGATCTAAATATTATCCCACTGGCCATTAAATTTAAAAGCATGAATGCGGGAAAAATGCACCTTCAGACCCTATCAGTCTCTTGACCTCACGGGGCCTCCATTTTATTATTTGTATAAAAAAGGGTACACGGTGATGCCATTAAAGCTCATTCCAACTTTCATCTTTCATTTTTCCTTATCAATGACCCTTGTCCCACCATACCTCCTCTCTGAATGATTCTTGCTCTAACTCACCACACCAGCACCCGTTAAAATCTTCTTCATAATTACAGAGCTGTGGATGAGTTATTTGCGGAAACTGGAAAAAATCAAAGAAATGACTAACTTACTGGTAGACACATAAAGATTACAGTAATTTAGATACCAAAATCCAAAGTTCTCTCTATTATCGAGGGTAGGAGGCTGGATCTCTGTTTTATTCTAATTTTTAAATCCTTTAATCCAAGTGGAATTTCAAGGGCTGCCCTTCTAGCTATCCCTATAATCTGTGCTTACTGTAGGTTTAGGAACTTCAGAAACAACCTACAGATTACATCAATAATAAGATATAATATCCTAAAGAGTGAGCTAATTATATGGCATCTTAAAAAGTGACTAGGTTGTTTACATTTTTAATCAAAGCAGTAACATATCTCAGCCTTATGTTTAGCCAAAATATGGAGTTTAGAAATAGGAGTGTTTTTTAAATCGCTTGTCAGTCTATTTTTAATTTTTAATAAATCACCCCATGATTAACCAGGTAGTCTCTTAATTAACTGCACCTCATAGATTTCTTCAGAGACTATAATTACATCCTAGATTAGCATTCAGAACACCTGCTTCTCTGGGTTTCAGGATTTCAGCCCTGAATCCTTTGACATACAGAGCTAAAACCATTAGGAATGGTTTTAAGTGAGTATTGTCAGATCCAGCTCCCCAGCAGGGTGTAGTCTGTTCTGTGTGACATGAGTTTTAGCTACTGAAACTGGGTCCACCATCTTTCATCTTGGGTTAGTAATTTAGGAAAATTGAGATGGCCCCAAAGCCAAGAGTTTGAGGAACTCCAGGATCCTGCTCCCGACTTCCATGTCTTATACCAAATTATTTTCATATAAGAAAATAAAAAGAATAGCTCTGAACATTCTCACTAATGTCACTGTCATCTGTCAGCACAATGTGCCAACATCCAAATTCTTACACGTGAACTTGGTGTGCACAGCCTAAGGATTTATCCAGCTGGAAAGATAGTAGCATCCACTCAAAAATCAACTGTATATGCTGCTCCCTCTGGTCCTTCAAATTTCTGCTGTGTTACTGTTAACTGCTGTAGGATGAATATATATATATATATATATATATATATATATATATATATATATATATATATATATATATATTCTTAATAATATATATATAGTATGTGTTTAGCATATTAGTAGGGAAGCATACAATGCACAATATTCAATGAGATCTAATTTTCTAACTCTGTTGACATATTGTGGTCAGATTGGAAGTGTGACACTCAGACTTACTAATTCCTTTGGTGATGTTGGAGACGTTTGATTGCCTTGTTAGAATAACCAACATTGTTTCCCCTAACGAGCCAGTGTACCAGCGTCAGTACTCTAAACAACAGCCCTTACTCCAAGCACTCTAGCTCCTCAGAAGCACTGATGGTTACTCCTTCTCTATAAAAGAAAAACTGCGTGATTATATGGGAACTATCAGTCTCATATACCCCATCACTACTCTAATTTTATTGTCCTACTTTGTATTATGATTTTCAGTAAAGATCTGCATGTTAAAACTTACAGTTGATGAGCTAGACTAATTTAACTAATTTACTGTGCTTGTTTTCAAACTGAGGACACACGATCAGCATAATTAAAGGGAAAGGCTTCAAATTATGTGTACCAGGTGCTATAGGAAAATCAGTCAACCCGGGAGTGATACCAGGTGAAAACCATGTATGTCTGTAGACTAGGAGTCTAAACTTTGTTCTTTCTAGTATATGGGCTCCTGGTATCCTAGCTAACTTTCACAATCAGCCTGATCAGCCTCAAGTCACATGAGAAGGAAATCTTGATCAAAGAATTGCCCAGATCTGAGTTAGTTAGCCTTCTTCTCTAGCTCCTGCTTTCAAAGTTCTGCTTGAGTTCCTAACCTGCCTTTTCTCAGTAGTGGACTATAACCTGGTAGGGTCAGTCAAGTAAATCTGTCCCTCCTCAAAATCGCTTTTGGTCAGAGATTTTTGTTTTCTTTTCTTTTTTTTTTCCTTTTTTTCTTTATTTTTAATTTATTTTATTTTATTTTTTTTTATTTATTAAAGATTTCTGCCTCCTCCCTGCCACCGCCTCCCATTTCCCTTTCCCTCCCCCAGTGAAGTCCCCCTCCCTCGTCAGCCCAAAGAGCAATCAGGGTTCCCTGCCCTGTGGGAAGTCCAAGGACCACCCACCTCCATCCTGGTCTAGCAAGGTGAGCATCCAAACTGCCTAGGCTCTCACGAAGCCAGTACGTGCAGTAGGATCAAAAACTCATTACCATTGTTCTTGAGTTCTCAGTAGTCCTCATTGTCCACTATGATCAGCGAGTCCAGTTTTATCCCATGCTTTTTCAGACCCGGGCCAGCTGGCTTTGGTGAGTTCCCGATAGAACATCCCCATTGTCTCAGTGTGTGGGTGCACCCCTCGCGGTCCTGAGTTCCTTGCTCGTGCTCTCTCTCCATCTGCTCCTGATTTGGACCTTGAGATTTCAGTCTGGTACTCCAATGTGGGTCTCTGTCTCAGTCTCCTTTCATAGCCTGATGAAGGTTAATATTCAGGAGGATGCCTATATATTTTTTTGGGTTCACCTTCTTATTTAGCTTCTCTAGGATCACATAACACTCTTGGGAATATACCCAAGAGATGCCCTATCATACAACAAAAGTATTTGCTCAACTGTGTTTCATAGCAGCATTGTTTGTAATAGACAGAACCTGGAAACAACCTAGATGCCCTTCAATTGAAGAATGGATGAAGAAAGTATGGAATATATACATATTAGAGTACTACTCAGCAGTAAAAAACAATGACTTCTTGAATTTTGCATACAAATGGATGGAAAGAGAAAACACTATCCTGAGTGAGGTAAGCCAGACCCAAAAAGAGGAACATGGGATGTTCTCACTCATATTTGGTTTCTAGCCATAAATAAAGGACATTGAGCCTATAATTCGTGATCCTAGAGAAGCTAAATAAGAGGTTTTTGTTTTCGTTTTCAATAGAAAGGAAGCTAGGAAGCTGGATAAGGAGACTCTGTCTCATAAAATACTTCTTATGGTCCAATAGCACCCAGAGGGACAAGGCTACACTCCTCATTTGACTTGGATTTCACTGCTCAGGGAAGAAAGAGCTAAATGGAATACCTCTTTTCCTCCTGCACTAACACCCTTCTCAGGCATGAGTACCATCAAGGCATATTTAATCGTTTTATTTTCTATGACTAGTTCTTGTTATGGGATTCCCCTCTGTATTCTGTGAATATGTTTAATTACCATTAAAGAAGCTGCTTTGGTTTATGGCAGGGCAGAATAAAGCTAGGCAGGGAAAACTAAACAATGTTGGGAAAGAGAAGGCAGAGTCAGATAGATGCCATGTAGCTGCCGAAGGAGAAGGACGCTGGAACCTTCCCGGTAGGCCACAGCCTCATGATGATACATAGATGAATAGAAATGGTTTAATTTAAGATTTAAGCACTAGCTAGAAATACATCTAAGCCATTGGCCAAACAGTATTGTAATTAACATAATTTTGTGTGATTATTTAGGTCTGAGCAGTCAGGAAACAAACGAGCAGTCTCCACTTACAAGTTCTGTATCCCTTTGGCCCACTTGATACAATTGCCTTCCGTTTTTGTTTGGACAACAAACCCTACATCTTCTCAGGGCTTAAAACTCAGCAGCCATCCCTTACAAGAGTCTCTATGGTTTTACTCAGAACAGCATTAGGTATGTTTGCCACAGTGAAGTCCCACAAGGCTCAAGCCATATATTGTGATGTTGCCTTTGACCTTTAAGGTTGGTGATCTGCCATTAGGCTTATGAGAGCTACTTCTAAAGCATGTTAGAAAAGCTCTTTTTCCTCTAAATTTAAGATCAATGGGAGTTCATGCATAATCAAGAACAGCTGTGCACAACAGAGACCCTGACAGAAGACTCATGCTGAGTGTCACATGATCGGCATCAAAAGGAACACTAAGAGGGTTTGTTCCTTCTGTTATAGATGGGTGGATGAGGAGTGAATCTCCACTGAAGGGAAGCAGTGAAGCTTTAATATCTCTACGCAACATAATAAAGATTGGTCTTCTTATTTGCCATCTCCCATGGGTCCTCTCCAAAGAAGAACTCAACAACTTTAATAACTGTGGACAACAATTCACAACAATAATAAAAGGAAAGTGTTATCTACATCTTAAACATGCCAGAATAAAACCATCTATCTGGCTTAGTGGTTGACTCAAGTCACTGATCTATACTCAAAAATTGACAATACCAAGTTCATCAGTCAATAAGTATGGCTTGTAACAGGAACCTTAGTGGCTTTTGAAGATCAGAAAGAAAAAAAATAGATAAAAGCTACTTTTCTGTGCTAAATATTTTCCTATCAAATTTAATAATCTTGACATAGGAAATAAAATGTGTCCAAGACGTATTTTTCCCTAAGAAAAACAAATTATCAGGTGTTTTAGAAAGAAGGTCTCTCTGACCTTCACCTTGCCTCACAGAGTCATTTCCAAGGAAGGGACTGTATAGCGCAAAAAGGGCCAGTGAAAGAAAACCCTGGCCCTGAGCCCAGAGCCAAAGAAACACGCCCTGCTTCTAACCAATTCAGGAACTGAAATTTAACCAATCCCTGAGCACAGAAACAACCAATTCCAGAGCACAAAACCAGCCAATCACAGTGAACAAAATTCAACCAATCTCTGAGATTGTCTTAAATTCAGGAATTGAGAGTCTACCAATCTACACCCTGAAAATCTCCATCTGGGAAACCTTCGCCCCTTAGAAATCCTATATAACCCCTGTACCTGTTCTGTTTGGGTTGTCTTTTCCCACCCTGACAGAGACAGTCACTCTCCTGGATTCCTCTCTCCCTATAAATCTCTTGAGTGTGGTTTGCTGTAATGACTTTCTTTCCCCGGAGTGGAGCAGAGGAGAGCTGTAAGGACTCTCTCACTAGAGGATAACATAACTGCTACATTTCTTTGGGGAAACAGCAGGGCAGAGCTGTAGCAACTTTTGCCAGAGCAAAGCAGAGTTGTAACACTTTGGTTAGAGAAACTTTCCGTTGCTAGAGCAGAATTGTTACACCCCAGGGAAGCTGAGCAGAGCTATAACCTTTCTCTGGAGCAGAGCAGAATTGTAACAAACTTGCAGGGGAAACCCTCCCTTAATGGAGCAGAGTTGTTACACTTGCATTAGGGAAACCTTTCCCTGAATAAGGACTGTAACACTTTGCTGGGGAATCCATCTCCTTCCCACCCCCTGCAGGACAGAGCTGTAACACTTATGTTGGGATACCTTTCCCTTCAGAGCTGTTAACAAGTACAGACTACGCTGAGAGAAAAAGTCACTGACCACTGTGTAAAGTTTTTCCTGTAAGACAAACCTCTCCACCAACGCAATAATCCAAATCAGACCAAATCAAACCAAATTAGAAAAAGCCCAGGTTTAATGGACGCCAGTGCTCCCAGGTGGCCCTCCAGGAAAACATGAAGAGGGGAAGGAGAACCAGGAAGACTACATGTTCATTCTCTGGGGGGCAGTTTAAATAGCCTATGGAAGTGGTCTTGACCCTCACTGGGGGGGGGTCACCATTTGGCAGGCTTTCTTAGAGGTGGGAGAGTCAACTCCCAGGTGTGGGGACTTGGGGTGGAAAGTTCCACCCAAAACATTCTAGAATGGAAGCCAAGGGGCTGGAGTAAAGCTTCTAACCAAACATCCCAGACTCCTTGAATAAAGGGGTGTCAGGGGGCTGGGGTGACACATCCAACCAAACATTCCAGATTTTTTGGATAAAGTATTAGTTAGGGGCTGATGTGATGCTTCCAAACAAGCACACTGTCCAATTGGGAGTGAATGGTTTTTCTCACCTTGGTGAATACAATGTAATAACTGAGAATTTTTAATCAAATGGGGATCTTTCCAAGAAGATAGATGTGGTAATTTGGAAGTAATGGTCCCCCATAAACTCATAGGGAGTGGCACTATTAGGAGGGGTGGATTTGATGGAGTAGATATGCCCTTGATGGAAAAAGTGTGTCATGGTGGGCATGGACTGTGAGGTCTCATATATGCTCAAGCCGTGCCCAGTGTCTCAGACCTCTTCCTGTTGTCAGTGGGTCAAAATATAGGACTCTGCTCTTTCTCCAGCACGGCGTCTGCCTGCATGCCACTATGTTGAACCTTGATGATAACGGACTAAACTTTCGAAAACGTAAGCCACCCCAATTGAATATTTTGATTTAGAAGAGTTGCAGTGGCCACGGTGTCTCTTCACAGCAATAGAAACCCTAACTGAGACAATAGGTAAGGATGAGAGGTAACACCATGGCTATCACTACAGAACACACCTAACAGTGATGAGAATGGTGTGTTTACAAAGACAGACAATGGAGCCCTCCCTGTCCTATCTCCTTTCTCCTTCTTCTCCCTATGATGGTTGGAGGGACAGCCACTTCTCCTGACAACTAGACTATTGTTGTGTCCTAGACAGAGAAGCTCCAGACAGAAAAGAGGAAAAGAGGATCTCTGATGTAATCTTTCGATCAGGAGCAGGAAAGAAGAATCAGCTCACAGTAAATCCAACCCCCTGGACTCAGTTCTCCCTAGCCAACTCCACTTTTTGCCCACATGTCTAACATCCAAACTCTGTTACAGAAAATAAATAAATTTGTGTAACTTTGGAATGACTTTGGATTTTGAAACCCAACCCCATATATCCCAGCACACAAAATCCTACATCATCTACGGTGGCCAAAGAGGTAGAACCATGTGAAAGAACAGGATACCCGTCAAGAGGAAGTCATGAACTTGAATCCCAGGTCAACCAATTACAATGAAGCCATTTACACTGTCATGTAAATCTTTGACCCTGCGGTTTGTCACCTGTAACCTAAAAACAGCAGCTGTCTGACACAGCTGGTCTGGGACCTGACGAGAAAGTGTAAGTGCAGAGAGCCACAGTATGCCGGTCTCCTTTTGGTTCCAATACTCTTTCCCACCTTCGTGAGCACCATGCAGTCTAACTGGGGAGATTCTGCTTGACGGAGCAATACTGGGTGCGCCAGTTTATTTTGTAATAACTTCAGAGGAAGGGTTATGTGAAGCTTCGCTAAAATTAGCCACCCTGCTCTCTGGTAAACCTTTATTTCCTAGGAAGCCTGCTTCTTTTCTTTAATCCCTTTTAAAGCAGCTGGTATTCCCATCATGGACAGTCTCTCCAGGATTCTTTTGACCTGTGATTAAAAATATATATCCATATATGCACTAAGTAAACAGACATCTAATCACTGTGTTATAGTTATACAGGAAAATTGAATAAATTTTATTTTCTCAATGGATTCAGCTTTAACCATTCATTATTCATTTTCTGTGAGTAGAGAGCTGACACAGATACATTCAGCCTTGAATTGGATGAGCATTTTCAAGGATTATTCAACAGACTGAAAATCCAGACCTCCGGCTTTGTTTAATTATATGCTTGTGTTCTCACCCCAAAATGGTGCTGGGTCATAAATGTCCCGAGACTGCTATTAGTGAGGGAGGAGGGTAAGGTCGTAAAGCTCCATTGTTGTTCACTGGGCACCTGGCCCTGCACACCTGTTCTTGTAAAAGAAAAAAGCTAAAATCCATCTGAACTCTCGAGACCAATCAAGCTGGAAATCTCTCTTCTCCTTCAGCCAGAAGCACCAGGTGCCAGGCCCTTTTGTTTCCCAGGGGGTCAGTCATTGTTTTTTTCCTTGTTCTGGACATCTTTTGCTTAGTGGAATACAAGTTCAAATCTCATCGAACTGAATTAATAGTTTCTGAATTAAATTTTTCTTTAAAGCATGTTAGTGAGCTATTTTGTTTGAAGGCTACACATGGTACCCTATGCCTTTTGCACTCTGGGTTCTAAATGAGCGATGTGTGGAGCACAGCTCTGTACTGACTGAAGCTAAGGGATGAGGATGATGAAAAGCAGAGGGTCTATCCATCATGTTTCCTATTTTCCCCAACATCTTATGATGATTTGATATCTTAGAACCTTTAGAGTCCAGGTAGGCTAGTGTGGTTACCTAATTCATAGACGTGAGTAAATTCCCTCTCTGCAACAAGTATTTTTGTGTGTAAACCATCAGATTCTGAATCCATATCTACATGCATTTTTTCTATATCCCAATCTTGATGCCACTAATCATGGCAAGGCTAGGAGCTGGACAGCTGGGGACTAGCCCCACAGCTGAGCCCTAGAAACTGTTGAAGCTGGACCAGCCTCAGCTTATTTCCTTGACTCATCCTTCTACACTGAGCACAAGTCAGGCCCTGACCCATGTGTCTCCTTTGCTCCTCCTGACTTCTGCCCAAGCTCTGTGTGTGCCCACAGGGCCCGTGGGACATGGCATATACCTTTCTCCTGGAAACTGTGAATAATAAGCAACCTGTTCAATGGCAGATGTCTCTGGGTCTGTTCTTCCTTCTACATTTTAAAGTAGGGTTTTAAACTTGCATTGAGACAATGGGATGTTCTATTGGGAACTCACCGAGGCCAGCTGGCCTGGGTCTGAAAAAAGCCCGGGATAAAACCGGTCTCGCTGAACATAGCGGACAAGGAGGACTACTGAGAACTCAAGAACAATGGCAATGGGTTTTTGATCCTACTGCACCTATTGGCTTTGTGGGAGCCTAGGCAGTTTGGATGCTCACCTTACTAGACCTGGATGGAGGTGGGTGGTCCTTGGACTTCCCACAGGTCAGGGAACCCTGATTGCTCTTTGGGCTGACGAGGGAGGGGGACTTGATTGGGGGAGGGGGAGGGAAATGGGAGGCGGTGGTGGGGGAAGAGACAGAAATCTTTAATAAATAAATAAGAAAGAAAGAAAAAAAGAAGAAAGGTGTATGAGAAAGAAGTTGGAAAGAATGGGAGGAAATGAGGGATAGCGAGGGGAGACACGGAGGAAAGGAGGAGAGAGATGAGTTCTGTCTCTTGGAGCCTTTCAGCTGACCAGGAAAGGGAGGAGCTAGCACAGGATTGTGAGGTTCACTAGTAGTAAAGTAGATGTTTCCACAATAAAAAAAAAATGTGGTGGAACAAAGAACCTTGCACTATAGCTAAAGAAGAAGTCATTCTATGTGCACACTGTGTTCTCGGGTGGGCACTGAAATCAATAGAATGATCACAATAGACACTGAACTTGTGAAGGTGACCTTCAGCAAGGTAAAGCTCCAGCATTTCCATCTTTACAGCAGGGCAAAGACTGACAGGGAAGTCTGCGAACGTTCCTTCATCCTTCTCTGTCAAAATTCTTCACACTAGCTTAAATATGCAGGATTTCTGTCTGTGTCGTTCAGTGAGGTGACAACAGACCTAGTGACTGGTCCTAGGAAGAAAATTGAGTATATATGTCTACCAAGAGTGAGTCATGGGACCCACTGGGAAACCTATGGAAGACTAGTCCTTTCTGTTGGCAACTCCTAGAATACTTTTTCCTAGATTGTGTGTGTGTTCTCTGAAATTTGCGCTTCTTTGTAAAAGCCCAATAATATTCCATTTTTAAACACACACACAAACACACACACCAATTTCTCTATGTATTCACCTTCACCTTAAGTTGTTTCTTTTTCTTGGCTGTTATTAGTATGCACACATTTCTTGAACATACTACTTTGAATTCCTTTGAACATGGAGCCAGAGACAGGATTGCTGGATCTGGATGGCTGTGTTTCTGACATTTTGAGGAGCCTTTTCGCCAGCCTCCATGTTCCTTTGATGCTCTGTTCCCACAGACCATGTCCCTGTGCCCCTCGTGTTGGCATACTCACATGCACTTGTTATATTTTGTCTTCATTTGATAATGACTGTTTAAACACATGTGAGGTAGTATCTCCGTGCTTTAATTTATAATAATCTAGTGATTAGTGGTACTGAGATTTCCCCCATGTATCTATTGTTCATTTATATGATTTCTTTTGGAATATGTTTTTCAAGGGCTTGTCTGTTCTTAGGTGGTCTTGCTATTGGGGTCTCTACATCCCTTGCATATTTCACATATTAACCACTTATCTGAATTTTTCCTCACAAGCATCTTCTCCTGTTCCATGCGGGAGCTCCCTGGTTGTGCAGGCAGAAGCTTTCCAGTTTGACACAATTTCATTTGTCTCTTTTGAGTCATGCTCTTCATGCTTTCAGAATTATGTATGTGTATGCAGATGTCTGCATCTGACATTGATCACAGCACGGGTGGTAGACAAGAGGAAGGCTGAGTGCCAATTATGAATGCATCTGCACCTTTGGTTACAGTGTCCTCAGTTGGCAGTTACTTAATACCTGTGACTCAGTTCACCATGGCTCAGTTCCCCAATGTATAAAACAGAGACAATAATATTTCCCAGCCTTTTTGATTTGGTGTGTAGCATTTAAATAGCATATTGTTTATAAAAGGACCTTATAATGATTAGTTAATTTTTCCTAACTAGATGTCCCTACCTCAAAGTGATGGCCTGAAGGTTAATGGCTTGATGTTGGTGAATGCTTTTAGAAATGAGAAGACCTTTGGCCCATAATAGAGCATCTGGCTTCCTTTGACACTCTGAGGGTTCCAAAGCATGCTTAACCCTTAGAAGCCGCTCCACAGTGCAGTATTCTAAGGTTGGACCATCTCTTTAAAGGTTTCCCAGCACAATAGAGCACTAACAACCAAAATTGTCAGTTCAGAATGGCAGACAAGAGAAATGCTTCTAGTGATAAGTTTCAACCGTGTGAAGGAATCAGATCTCCCAATTAGCAAGTATGTTGGCCCAAGTTCTTCTTTATGACAACTAAATTAAGCTGTTGTTGGCATCTAGAATGTTAGGTACTAACTAGGTCATCAGGAAACAATCCAAAGTGAAGAATGTATATTTTTCTAATTGTGCAGCTGATGATAAGTCCATCCTTACCAACTTAATCATCCTCTTGCTACCTGACACAGCCTTTTTAGAAGATGCGTATTACATGGCAGTATACGCTTTTTATTTAAATGCCATTATGCTTTTGATCAATAATAATTTTTTAAAATCTATCTTAAGGAAATTACAGGAAATGACACAGTATTTCTTAGGAGTGTGCATATGAAAATGGTATAGACATCTAACAACTAGAAAATGTATCATATAATGTACATAAAGCAATAGGTTTCATAGGAATCTGAAATCATGTTTAGAACGTTTATTGATAAAGAGAAATAACCTTGATAAAATAAGTACAAGACAAAATATGCCATAAGATATCATCTAACTGAAAGGAAAATTAATTAGTGAAATTCAACATCTTGATATTTTTGGCATTGCTCAGTTTCCAAAATTCATGCAAAAAGGAAACCTAGCTAACCAAAAATTCTGGCAGTTCACTGCCAGTTCTAAGACACCCCTCACTCTGCTTATCGAGCACCTCCAGGGGCAGCGTTCTGAAGACGCGCTGACACAGTGGCTGCCAGGCATTAAATGCTTGGGCATCTTCTCGCTAACAAACCTGATCACGGTCTCTCCACTCCAGTGTGTCTGAGTAACCTTGAAATTACCTACTTTCTTACTGCACATCCTCAGAGCTGCCACCCACCAACACCTGCCTTGTATCACAATTGTTCACGGAGATGTTTTCCTTCTTCTTCTGGCTTTTAGAGGCGAGGCACAAAAATTATATTCTAATGCCTAGTACCTCGCTTGTCCTTATAGTGAATAACGGTGACTGCAGAGAGGCGCTCCTGCGTGACACTGCCTGTCCAACAGGCCTACATAGTCCTACTTTGTAACTGTATCTGCTTGAAGGACCTGAAATGCTGTTATTCTTGGTTGCTGAGGTTAAAACAATATGCCTTCTCCTCTGTTGGTTGGTCCATTCAACAAATACTCAGCATGCACCTACTATGTGACGGGCATGCTTACAGATACTGTAGATGGAACAGTAAGCAAAACCAATGACGTGTCTTCTCCATGGAGCTGAAACTATTCTGAGAAAAAAGGACATATACAATATAAAACATGTAGTATTCTAGTTAGTAATAAGTACAAGGAAAAAGCTAAAGCAGACAATGGTGATGGACAAAGTTGAGATTGAATTTTAGATAGAATGACCAGTGAAGATATCACGAAGAATATCAATCTCTAAGGAAAATCCCAAAGCACTGTGTTGGCAAACTATTTAAAAAGTGGAGTAAAAACATTCCAGACAGAGACAACAGCCAATTCAAGAGTTCTAGGGTGCCGGGTGGTGGTGGCGCACGCCTTTAATCCCACCACTTGGGAGGCAGAGGCAGGCGGATCTTTGTGAGTTCGAGACCAGCCTGGTCTACAAGAACTAGTTCCAGGACAGGCTCCAAAACCACAGAGAAACCCTGTCTCGAAAAAACAAAAAAATAAAATTAAAAAAAAAAGAGTTCTAGGGTGAGCCTCAGACTTATCTGAGGAAGAGCAATGCCGGCTTGGCTAGATAGATTTAACCGCCTACAGAGTCGAAGTAGCAGAAGGCGAGAGTCAAACATTGATAGGAGTCAAGTCGTGAGGACTGATGGGATGTGGCTCGGACTCTCTAGAAAGAGAGAATCGCTGGTGTATTTGGAAGAGATGAGTGATGGAGCCGCGGTGATCTGCTGAAAAAAGAGACATGGCAAGAAAGATCTGAGTTGCCAGGGATGCTTCGAGTCCAGGTGGAGACGCTGTGGTTCAGGTGGGAGTAAACTTTGCCGGCGTTGACGAATTGCATATGTGTTATAAAAGAAGACATCTGGATGGCTCCAAGGTTTGGACATGCGCAGCTACAGGGCTGGAGCTGTGATTAACAAGATGGGAACTTTGCGGCAGCACAAATGTCGGGGAAACATGGGGAGGGCCATAAGTGTACATGGACACATACATACACACGTATACACACCCATGCACACACAACATAATAAAACAAAGAATCAGAATTATGAGATTAAACACAGAAATGTGGAAATCAATGAAGTTTAGGCCAGGCTTGAAGTCATACAAGCAGTAAGGACAAGATAATGAAAAATAAGCAAATTTCTATTTTTTAAAAAAAAAAAATCCCCTCCTTGGCTCAAAAAAAATAAAAAGAGAGAGAGAGAAAATAATGACAGTTGACTTCACATGCAGCAAGAAGTTCACTGACCCTCAGAAACATGAGGCGTCCCAGATCCCCAGCCGAAACATTTACCACCAGACTTCACCATTTGTCACCAACTGCCCTGGGCTTAGTACGGGTGGCACATGCTGCACAGCTGAAGGCAGGTGTCTGTATCAATAGGCGCAGGCTTTCTCGTTGCCTAGAAACTTGCTAAAAATACAGAATCCCAAGGCCAGGGGGGAATGACTCAGTTAGTAAAGAGCCCCAGCACAGAGGCATGAGGACTTGAGTTCAGAGCCTAACAGCCATGTAAAAGCCAGGCTTGGTTACACACATGAAAGCCTAGTGCTGAGGTCATGGACACAGGCAGCTCTCTAGAGCTTGCTGCCCAGCCAGTCCAGTCAATTAGTGAACTCCAGGCTCAGTGAGAGACCCTGTCTCAAAAGATAACCGTAGAGGGAGAAACTTGTCGCGTCTCTACCTCGACCAGCAAGGAAAATGCGACACACTGGAGCTCTTCCCACTGCAGTTTATTCCAGTTTATTCACTTTCTCTCTCTCCTCTCCTCTCTTCCCCTCTCTCTCTCTCTTTCCTCTCTCCTTCTTTTTCCTCTCTCCTGGCAAACCTCTCCCAGCCCTTAAGTAGGCATGGGCTGCCAATCGTGGATTGCCAGGTGGGCACTGCCCATAGGCCCATGTATATGCAAGCAGCTGATAATCATTGCGTGATCATAGCATAGGTCAGGCCTTAGCCATCTCAGGAGCTGATTATACATCTCCATCAGGTGTGACTCCACGCAGCTCGCTACAGAAACTCAAGACATCCAGTATTGATCTCTCGCTGTCAAATTGCACACACACACACACACACATCCACATGTATATACATGCGTATACACACAAACATGTATATTTTACAACACACACACATGTATATATGTGTATATACACACAAATATGCACTCATCCATGTACTACACACACACACACACACAGTTAATAACAGTTGTGGAATTCTATACTTCCTTCACATGTACACTGAAGGTTGAGGCATGTTATACCAAAGAATGTTAGATAGTTCCTAAAGCCAGTAGAAAGCCCACAGACTCATCCTGAGGACTCTGCATCTGGAGATTATGAATGAGTTGAATAATTATGAATAAGCTGCTTGCAGCTGTGGATCTAACGTCTCTGGAGCCGAGGGATAGAAATGGGAAAGACTTCTCTCCCTGAGAATCCCTAGCATAGAGCAGACCTGCTGAGACCTCCACAACTGTTTCCAAAACTCTGCTATCAGTCTTACAGTGGGATGTCTGATGATACCCACACCTCTGGGGACCAGAAAAGGAGGTGCGGCTTGTATTGTGGAATGGAAGAATTCCTGATGTGGAAAATGTGTTCCAACAACTCTGGCATCATACAAATACAACAAGTATCCCCTATGAACTTGTGCTGACTAGTTTTATATCAGTTTGACATAAGCTGAAGTCATCCAAGAAGAGCGAACTTCAGCTGAGAAAATGCCTCCCTAAGACCAGACTGTAGGCAAGGCTATGGAATGTTTTCTGAATGGGCCCAGCCCATTGTGGGTGTCACCACCCCTGGGCTGGTGGGTTCTATATGGAAAGCAGGCTGAGTAAGCCTTGAGGAGCAAGCCAGTAAGCAGCACCTCTTTGTGGCCTCTGCATCAGCTCCTGCCTCTAGGCTCCTGCCTTGTTTGGGTTCCTGTCCTGACTTCCTTCAATAATCAACAGTGATGTGGGAGAATGAGCCAAATAAACCCCTTCATCCCCATAGTGTCCACCCAGCGCTGATCCTTCAGCAAACACTCATGACTAGTTGTGGCTGCAAAACTGACTCCATGGAACGGAACCGTAAGGACAAGAACTGGAGACGCGGCTCTCATTGAATTGGACTTAAAGGCACTGCTGACTCTCCAGTGGCAAGAGAGGTTGGCTGGCCATGGCATGTGATGTTAGAGTAGTCACATACGTTGCCATCATCCTTTTCATCAAATATTTAGAGACTATAAGACCTGGAATGAACACGGAGTAGCTACCACCTAATCTTAGTGGAAGGCAAGAATCCTCTGGGTTGGTTCTTCATGGAGAGAAGGAAAAATCCATGAAGGCTCTTAAGTTCCCAGCTGCAGGGAGGGCTGAGTGAGGAAGAGCAAGCTGTTAGTTCTTTCTGCGTCAGCATGGCTAAGTTATCCCTGTTTTCTAAAGGTGGGTGTTTATCCATCAGACAAAAGGCTCTAACCAGCCCCGCAAAGCACAGTGCAGGTACGCCAGTTGAAGCCCAAGTGCATCTGGGGCTTCAAGTGCCGTGCCAGATCACATAGGGACGGAAGGAAAAGGCCAAGGGAGCTGCTACCTCTGCAGAGCCTGTCCTTCAGAAACCGCATCGAAATGTCAAAGTCATAAAGGAAACCTGTAAGTGGGTGGATTGCAATGCAAATGCCATCCACAAGCTCAGACTCCAAGCGCTCTAATGTACCCTGTGCCCTGTTGTCTTCCTTCTCTGGGGTCTGTGTCATGAGTATGAACCAATAAAAGATAATGGAGAAATCAAGATGTTGTGTCCATAGGAATAGCAGGACAGTTTAGCCTCTAAAGCTTTTAGGAATCATTTGCTCAATTCTGAATACACATCATATGAATAAAAGCCATCAGTTAAAATAAAGAAATTGGGTGCTGGACTGAATTTCAGTGTTGCTCTGGATTTTATGCAAACCAATTGTCTTTGATTTTATAAAGTACTCTGACGTCGAAGGAGTAAGATATGTTCACAGTATATACGTGCACTGAGTTTCCTGTATGTATTCGTCCTGTCATTTTTTAAATGCTTTAACTTTGGTCATTAAATTAGTTATGCAGAATTAGCAGATGAGAAGGCTAAGGTCGCAGCCGGAATGAACAGCACTGAACTGGAGGCAGAAGCTGCCTCTGGGTTAGGTACACAATGCAAGAGACACGCATTTGAGGAAAATTCACAGACGTTTGTGTCTTCCACATGCTTTGTTTCTCTTGTGCACATACGCGCGCACTTGTGTGTGCATGTGTGTGTGTATGTATGTGTTTCTGTGTGTACTGCAGTTCCACATATATGCCAAACATGCATGTAGTTTTTTTCGAGAGAGGCACTTTCACTAGTTCAGCTAGATTAGCTGGCCAGAAGCTACTTCCT
The DNA here is from genome assembly GCA_963919715.1 of Microtus obscurus. Taxonomy (NCBI): domain Eukaryota; kingdom Metazoa; phylum Chordata; class Mammalia; order Rodentia; family Cricetidae; genus Microtus; species Microtus obscurus. The sequence goes on from CAWTZC010002364.1 coordinate 6,365,726, forward strand.
AGTGTCCAGTCTCAGACTGTCTCAGATCCCCCAGCCCCAGGGTTACAAATGCATAGTGCTGCTGACTTGCTAAACTTGGATCTTCACGATTGCACAGCAAGCGCTTTACCCACTGAGCCTTATCTTCAGCCCACAGTGCCTTTGACCTCTTACGGGGTATTAGAAGGGCAGCGTTTGTGCTATCACTTTGCACTATTCTCTATGACTAAAACATCTTATCGAAACAAGATGAGAAAAACATCTTTATCTTGGGACTTATAAAAACACATTGGCTGTCTTACTTTTGGTACAAAGCTTTTAATAAAAGATGCTTTATGTTAGAGAAAAGACCAGCCGATGAATTATACAAAGCAACTATTGAGAAATCTGGTTTCTGCAGATATACTTTTTCAAGATTTACATAAAATTTTATAGATGGAGAATTTGGGACATATCTTACTTGAACAGATACAAAATGACTTGTTTGGGCTGCAAGCACTGCATGGGAGTGTCTCTCTCTCTTCCTCTCCCCTACAGGGAACAAACAGTGTCTAAATAAGAAATAAATTCTTGCCAGAAGTCTGGCCTCTGCTAGCTATGAGCTCAAGGCATGTTCTGAAAGGCTTTTGCTGACTGAAGAAGTACCAAAGGGAAGAGGAGGGTCCTGGCATGAGGCAGAAGAGAAAGAAGGAAATTCAGAAACCAAATTGCCATTGGGCTGCCCCTTGTTAGTGTGAAGTATCCGTATGGAAACAAGGGCCAGTTTGAGCATCCATTTCTCTCTGATTAATCAAAACAGACCCAGTGTTTGGAAATGATGATATCTGGGTCACGTTTTAGTTGCGTTTAAAGAGACTTCTAAGGACAGCATCACGGAGTTGCGCCTCCAACAGCTCCCTTGCATACACATGGCTTTTGTTTATTCTTGTTTGACTTGGTTTTCACATCTTTATACATGGCCTCAAGGAATGACTTTGATGTTGAATTTTTTTCTGGGAAAAAAATGAATAAGTAAATACAGAAGTCACATACACATAAAATGCAAAAGTAGAAATCTCTTTCTCTCTCTCTCTCCTGTTTTTCTAAGAAGATTCTGTTTCAACAGCAATTTGCTGCACTTGAGTCCTGGTATGTTAATTTCTGGATTCGTGAGCTGGACAGCTATTCAGTCACATTATAAAATGTTGTAACTGTTGAGACGAAAAAAATGTATAAGAGGCATAAAACCAGTTTAATTTGAATTTTCCTCAGGAGAATGAAACAAAGTCTGGCTGGCTTCCACGAGGCACTCTTCTTGAGGGTGGCTAATTTATTACCTGTCACCCTTGAAAATTTAACTCTGCGAGGGGCTTTTTGTTTGTTTGTTTGTTTTCTTTTATTCCGTTTGTTCTTTTATGAGAGCGTTTTCTTTGACTTTCTAATTTATTCCATTTATTCATGGAATTTTGCTCTGACTTACTTTCTTCCCCTTCTGCTGGAATCCCTTGTACGTCAAGGTGGGTGGCATTCGACTGAAAATATTCTTTCAAGAAACATCATAAAAACCTATGAAAGCAGGATTTCATTTGAGCTGCCAAGATTATAGAAAACCGTAAGCAAAGTGAATAAACACTCTTCATATGACTTATGGTCATGAAGGCACTACTTAAAGGAATACATTCAGTCTAGTCAAAAAAAAAATAGAAAAAGGGAGACATTTTTTGCAGCAGGAGCCGGACAAAACCAGAATAAGCTCCTCTCCAGCTCCTCGGTCTGCTTGTCCACATTTTGTCCCCTTCCACCAAATACCCTGGAAGCCTTGCTCTCGTGTTAGCTGCCAAAGGACTGCCAAGGCTGACCCGGGTTTCTGTGCTGAGAGCCGGTTACGGACATTGCAAGACAGCAATAACACAGTCAAATCTATCTCTGGTTTCGAGTCCCATTTAAACTTGGTATCCGGGGATAAGAATTTTGATGTGTAGGCTACCATGGCAGGGCACAAGGAAACAATGACTTTGTGGGCCTGCCTGGCTCAGACTTTGAAGCTTTCTTTCCTCCTTCACACTGGTGCACACTTTTGATTTATACTTTTGCTGCAATTCCGCAGACATGAGCAGATTGGGCAGGAAAGCTAGCAAATGCTAATGTCAATCTCTCTAGATACATTTTTCGTTTTTTTTTCTTTTTTAGGGGGAGTTAAAGCAGTAACTAGAGTGTACTCTCTTTAGGGTTGTGTGGGTCTAGCTCAGGACTTGGGGCATGTTTGTGGTTTGGAAGGCTTATGTTCCAGTGATAAGAAATGTAGCAGTCCAGGAGTAGAGGCCACATAAGGTCGCATTCAGAGTCAACCAGGTAGGAGCACGGCCATTTATTTCATTCATGGTGACAGGCAGACAGCTGGCATATAGATACAGGTACAAGGGTGTTACTAGGTAGATGATACTATTTTTAGTGATCCAGAAAGCAATATTAGCAACAAGTGTGAAGAGGGGAAGCTTGGGGGGTCAGAGAAGTGTGCCATGCTCTGTACCTCTCTAACAGAAACAAAGAGGAAAGAAGTATTTGACTCATGGCTTCGGAGGTTTCTGTCCATGGTGATGCAGGCATGATTGACAGTCACAGCTTGGACTGTGTGATCAGAAGACAGAAGCCGAAAATGTCTGTGCATGCAAGGCTTTCTCGGATTTCCTGCTTGAGCCCCCTATGCTGTCAGCCTTTGGGATGGTGCCACCACACACAGGACATATCTTCCCCACCTAGTTATACTCCATGGAGACACCCTTGGAGACATCCGGAGGTGTATTTTACCCTAGATGCTTTTTCAATTCAATCAAGTTGGTAGTCAAGATTATCTGTCATGAGAAGAAGTTATATATTCAACTAGCATGCGACGGAAGGATAGACAAGCAGGAGGGTGGGATTGGGATATATTCAACTGGCGTGTGATGGAACAATAGACAGGGCATGGGGTGTGATTATGATGCAGTCAACTGGAAAGTGATCCAAGGATAGACAAGGCCATGGGTGGGATTATTGGGCAGCTCTGAGAGCCTCCGTGAAAGCATGGAAGGAGGTTTGGTGGGTTCTTGATGTGGGAGTGTCATATATCAATCTGTTGATTTCATTGGTTCAATAAAGAAACTGCCTAGGCCCTGATAGGACAGAAAATAGGTAGGCGGAGTAGACAGAGAGGATTCTGGGAAAGAGAAGCTGAGTCGAGAGGAGTCGCCATGATGTTCCCACTGCAGAGAGACGCAGGCTAGAATCTCCCCGGTAAGCACACCATGGGGTGCTGCACAGATTATCAGAAATGGGCTAGTCCAGGTGCAAGAGCTAGCCAATAAGAGGCTGGAACTAATGGGCCGGGCAGTGTTTAGATGAATACGGTTTGTGTGTTGTTATTTCGGGGCTTAAGCTGAGCCATGCGGGTAGCCAGGTACAGGGGACACAGCCCTGCCGCTCCTCTTACTACAGATTGGCGCCCAACGTGGGGCAGTTGTTTTACTGAACTTCCTAATTACCCAGGTAACAGGTTCTGGTTTTGAATTGTGGGCAACTGTCAGCTCCGACAGCATTGGTTTCTATTAGTGAAGTTGGGCATCTCAGGTGCTTACAATAACAGAAGGAGTCAGGTGGTGAAGATGATGTTGATGTAAAACAATGGGACCTGAGTTTAATGAAGAGAGACGAGGGGGTAGAGACAGAGGTGTCCCGGTTGTAGCGGTACACTCCAGTAAGATGTGCGGAAGACACAGAAGGAGGAGTAAGAGGAGTTCAAGGCCATCGTGGGCTACACCTTGGGCTGGCAAGATGACTTGGTCTGTGAGTCTGATGAGTTGAGTTTGATCTCTGGAACCAGCATGGTAGAAGGAGATTTACATGTCGTGTAAATTATCCTCTGACTTCTGCATAGGCTCAGAGACACATGCACCCTTCCTCCACCCCCACCTCTAGGATGCAAACTAAATAAATAGTTTCCTTATTTATATATAATAAATGAGAGAAGGAGTATGGAGTCAATGAGATGTAGTTAAGTCAGTGGGTTGATGCACTCCAGAGGGGTTAGAGGACTCTAAACCAAGTTCCAACAACATATGATACAAATGTGTGGCTACCGGAATCTATGTCTACGTGGGGAGAGGCAGAACATGAGAACTGGAAGAGAAGAATCTCAAGAGTACATATCGAAAGGATTATCTATGTGGACGCTGAAATCTTTGTGAATTATGAATGGAAAGCCAGTAAACAAAGGGGTATTTTTTTTTTAGATTTATCTAATTTAGTTTATGCAGAGGTGTTTGCCTGCATGTATGTCTATGAACCATGAGGTGCCTGCTGCCCTCAAGGTCTGAAGAAGGTGTCAGATTCCCTGGAACTGGAGTTACAGATGGTTGTGAACCACCATATGGGTGCTGGGAGCTGAACCTAGATCCTCGGCAAGAACCAGTGATCTTAACTGCTGGGCCATCTCTCCAGCCCCAGAAGATAAAATTCTTAGGAAATAAGAGAAAGCAGCCACGGCTTGAGGCATCTGCAATAAGAAGGATGTGGGAGGTTTCGTGTCTGCCAATGAGAAACATGGCTAGGGGGTGTATTGAAGAAGGATCAGTAGAGGCTGGATAAGGTAGCAAGAACCATGGACAATGCCTATCCTACCCTTCGTTGCAGAAAGAGACAGGACAATAGCAGAAGACAGTCACCACATGTGGGGTCCCTTGAGCTTGCGGAGGAATCGTTCCATTTCCAGTGCTGGCATGGTCTTGCACATGTGTCTTCATGCTTCTTTTTTCTTTGCAAATTTTCCACACTCTCTATCCCACGGTTCCATTATGCTAACCACTGCATCACCTCTTAAATATTCCTCAGGTTATGGGAAGTGAGGATGAAGTATTGGAGACCAGAATAACTGGCAGGATTACAGCTCAAATCTTGAACTCTTCATTGCGAGACACTGAATGGATCAAGAAAGAAATGAATGAATGATGAATGATATCTTATGTTTGCATCACGTGTTCTTTAGCTGCTTTAACATTGGCCAGTTCTGGGAACAAGGGGACGCTAGCACACGGAGAGGGTTTGAATTCCAAACACAGCTGTTATCTACCCCTGCTCTAACTACTCCGAGTAAAGTGAAGTCATGTTTTTGAATATAGACCCTTGACATTTCCTGGTGTTAATAAGGTGTGAACAACGGCATCTGGAGACAGAAACTACTACTTTAACTGATTTATAAAATCTCTCTAAATAAAAAAAAAATGTGCTTGTCATGCAAGCATGTCTTCCAACCACCACATTCCCGGTCTCCACCCTAAAGCCCACTGTAAAATTATTTCGTAGTCACTGTTCGTTGCCAGCATGCTTTCGCTAGCCTGTGGGATGGGGATAAATGTCACTTAATTTGTAGATATAACGATTCAATTCCTGACTGTGAATTTGATATATCTTGAATTTTATCCGAGTAAATTCAGTTACAAAAGTTTTGGAATGTACTATATTTGCGCAGTTGTGTGACTTGAACCCTGAAATGATGTTCTAACGAGGCTTCAAGAATAATGTGTGCTTTAGCAAATGCTGTAAATTGAATTCTTTTTAATGCTTTTCCTTCTCTGAAACCACGTGTGATAAATGTATACCAAACAGAGCAAAGCACAGAATGTCTGTCTTGAAGATCCGCGGACTCCACAGAATCAGGATGCCCTGAAAATGTTCCCATCTGACACTCATGTTGTAAATCACCAGAGTGACCTGAAGCCAAGGGAAACATCCTATCCTGATCTCCATTTGTCTTTGGAAGTGGGGAGGTAGGAAAACTGATGGCTGCCCCGCTGCTAATTGCCCAAGAGTGTGCATGGAAGCAGAGAGCTGAGGAAGGAGATGAAACAGAGACAAAAGACAGAAACAAAAAAATAAATAAAGAAAAAATAAAGAAAAACAATAAAGAAGTCTCTGCTCTGATGAAACTAGGCCCTCCTGTGGCCACCAGGCACTTCAGGAGCAACCCGAGTCCAGGCCTGGGAATTCTGTCCCTTCAGGAAAAGGTGGCTAAGCTAAGTTACAGCCTGTGGGCTTCTCCGGTGACTATCATACTGTGTGTGTCCTGGAAGTTTTCTTTAGTAATGTAGAGAGGGAAGTGGTTTGACTTCTTTGCAGATCGTTAGGTGGGCCATTAAGTCATTGATGACTTAATCTCCATGTCAGCTCTCCATGTTATAGACATACATATTCCCACAAGCACACATATTACAGAAGAGACTTCATTTTTCACAGGTGCTTTAGGCCAAACCTCCTAAGTGGTTACAAGGCTCAGAATATACAGGAACTCAGCTCTAGAGCACATTGTGAAGGTAAAAAATTGGTTTTTAATTCATTTTGTGGGTCTCCGAAGTCAGCACGCAATGCAAAGGGAATGTAAGTCACACACCACCACCAAGTTAATGACTAAATGGTGAACTAATTTAATAAAATCTAATATTAAAATATATATCACATGTAAATTTCACATTTATGATTGCAATAAAATTATAATAAAATCCAAGTGTATGCTCGCAATATTATTAAGTTTCATTTCCATCTCCGACTGCCTGCTTTTTTAAAAAACGGACCATTACTTTGCACGTTTGGTTTTTAACGCGGCAACTGCCATTTGCTCTAACTTTTCCCTGGAGGAAGATCGACTCATTTATTTCATTTTGAAGGAAATGAATTTCTGCATCAGAATGGAGTAAAAATGATTAACTGTGAAGGGAATCACTTAATTCTTGGGTCAAAGGGCATAATTATCTCCTGCCGAGATGCTTATGGAAGTGTGATCATGTACCAGAACACGAGGTGAGAGTAGCTTCAGAACGGTAAGTTGTACAAAAGCTCACAAAGGCTTGAGTATGTGACGGGTGACGGCTTCAGAAAACGTAGGAGGCCACACATGGTGAGGTTAAACTCAACAACAGCCATGACTCTACCGGAGAGCTGCGCGTGACTCATCTAGGTCTTTGTAAGCACTCTCTGTGATGCTACGTAGAGAGGCTTTTTTCAGTGTATTGAGACAGTCATCTTCACGGGGCATAAAAGCCGCAGGCCTTCCATGATGTGTTTACCGGGCCCATCCTTTTTAGTTCAGGTGAAAATTTAGAGTATCAAGTAATGAAGTTTCCCCACAGGTTTGCTGCATTCCAGGGTGGCTTGTGTATGCTGGATATGAAATGGATTCAATGTGAGGAGAGAGAGAGAATTGGGGAACCTGGGCAGGAAGCCAGACTTTTAGCAGCTGTGTGGCCTCCACTGAATTCCTCTGTGTGTCTGTCTACCTCTGTCTCTCTGTCTGTCTACCTCATTGTCTTCATCTGTGAAGTGGCAATAAAGACAGATAGCAGGATATTACAGACCCTAAAAGAAGCAGCAGCCCACAAAGAGGCATCGGCACACACTCGCTGCCGGACAAACACCAATGCTGTCACTGTTCCCTGCACTGACTGTGAGCACTGGAAGCAGGAATGTCACTGTAAAGGGACATTCGTTCGACTTTGAGGACTCTTAAAATATCGGGGTGAACATCCAAGACATCCCTGAGGCCCAGCGAGTCACCTGGCCAGTGCCATTTTTCTTCTCCAGAGTCCCTGTTTAGACATAAGGTCAGTAGCCACCCTGTATCCACATGCTGGCACCTGTCTTTCCTTGGGTGGTTTGAGCAGCCAGATTCTCCAGTATCTAGGGGCCCCGTGCCCTTTGCAGGCCCATGCCTGTGTCTCTTCTGAGGGACTGTTATGTCAACAACAAAGATCTGAGTGCAGTCTGCACAGCTGCGATTTTGCCTCCTCACTTGTAGGCTGAATTTGGAAACACGGTACCTCGGATTGTGGCCTTATTTGGGAAATGAGGAGTCCTTACAGAAGCTGCTGAATTGTACTTGGGGCTGGGGATATAGCCCAGTGGCAGAACTCTTAGCACCCATGAGAGCCTAGGATTAGCCCCCAATATCAAAATACAATAACAACATAGGGGGAAAAAAATCCAGGGTGATTTGTCCAGTGTGAACGACACCCATAGGAACGAGAGAAACTCAGAAGCAGGCATTCAATTCAGACAGTGTGAAGAGATACGCTGAGAAGACAGCCTTTCACCATGCAGGGAGGTAGACTGGAGGTGTACGGGGAGGGGCAGGGGTCCTGTCCCTGGGTCTGCACAGCCTAGGCAATAGCATGATTGGGACTCGACCTCCATTCGGGAGGGAGAAAACGGGTCTATAACCAGCTGGTTCTGTGATGCTCGGCCACAGCCCCCTTAGTAGACGAGCAGTCGAGAGGAAGAGGCTTGCTGAGTGCCCTATCCCAGCTGAATTTCCGTCCCTAGAAGTATGCCATTCTTTCCCAGATACTGAAATGGAGCTCTTTCTGCTCGCTGCCCGCTGTGCCTCTAACTTGCACCGTGTGCCATGGGGACCTTCAGAATCCAAACTGTGAACAATGGCACAGATGCCCAAATAGCACTAACAACATCTATCAGAGTCAGGGGTCCATTCCTGGAAAGCCGTCCAGAATCGCCCTTCTAGCTGCCTAGGAATTAGAAATTAGTAACACATTTGTCTGGAGAGCATAATAGTACAGTGTTATGCAGAATCTTCGTCTGTGGAATTTGCCAGCCACTCAGAGGCCCGATAATTCGCTCTCTGTTCCCTAATGTAAATAGATGTAAGTTCCATAAATCAAGTTAGTTTTAAAGCAATATTTTTCCTCATAGAAAAAGCAATGGGCCTTTCTGAGTAACTCTAGTTGGCCATCACCCATTCACCTCCACTCCACACATATATATACACAGGCATGAAGAATTTAGCATCAGAAATGTGGGGCGTGTGTTTTTAAAATGGTCTCTCTCTAGCTATTTTCAGGTCACACCAAAGTACAAATACCAGCAGCTAGGAACACCAGCTTTTATCTATATCAAATTTTCCTTTCCGAACAAGGTTTGTTCGCATCTCTCTCATCTATCACAAACGTGTCAACAAGTTGTTCTGAGTTAATGTCACAGACTCCGGACAAAGAGGCACGGGCATGCATGTGAAGAGCAAGGCACTGTAAGAGCAGCCTGGGTTTCCTCTCCCAGCGCTTCTGTCACATGACTCTCAGCTAACCCTTTCTTCAGTAATTGAAAAAAAAATCTTTTTTAAACTGGAAACATTATTCTCTTCTTCCAAAGTATTGAACAACCCCAATAATTTCTGAAGAGCAATTAAAGTAAGTTTGGAGTTACAAGGTGTGTGTGTTCTTATTTGTCAAGACCAGGCTCTTACTATGTGGCTGTGATTAGAACCTAAAGCTCTGCCTGCCTCACTTTTTTAAGCATGGGGTTTCAGATATGCTACACTGCTTGGTTGCACTATATTTTTAGTGCATTCCAATAGGAAAGAAGGAAGGAAGGGCAGACAGACGGACAGACAGGAGGGAAGGACAGAGAAAGGGAGGAATGAAGGAAAGAGAGAGACAGAAGAGAAAAGAGGGGGACAGAAAGGAATGAAGGAAGGAAGGAAGGAAGGAAGGAAGGAAGGAAGGAAGGAAGGAAGGAAGGAAGGAAGGAAAGAAGGAAGGAAAAAGAAAAAAGAAAGTCAAAAGAAAAATGCAAAAGCATTAAGAAAAAATGACGTGTATTATGTAGGAACTCTCTCATTTCTCAAGTGAACATATATTTATTTGGGTTTAAATAATCTCTTATAACTCGCTAATTACAGATACTAGTTAAAATGAGCTTTATTGGGTGCAATTTTCTCTTTTGCTTATATAACATAATACAAAAATACCATACTATGGCAGGAATGCAGGCTTTGGAATAAAACCAATCCACAGTACAAGGCTGAGTCTCTGTAAGTTCTGTGGCCTCTGACAAGCCCCCAGGCTTTTTTGGACCTCTGCTACTTTAGCTCAGAAATGAGGGTAATGTGTACCTCACATGGAAACTGAGTGGTTGAGAGTGTGCATGGGTCACTGTGGGTCACCCTAATGAGCGACAACATCGTGACAGGCAATGCAGGCCATTTCTTACTTGTGACCACTCCATTAACTTTGCCCCCATGTGCTTCTCCACAGAACGTCATCCCCCTTCAAAGAGTAAACTCTGTCATGCATGGCTCACTTGTTACCAAGAGGGTGTGGCAGAAGTGATATTTCTTGACTTCTGAGACTAGATGAGGAACATAGGCAGCATACAGGAACACGCAGCTCACTGCTGGCTCTGGGAGCACAGGAGTCTGAGCCACATGGAGAAGAACCTGGAGATGTTTGGGGGAAATAATGCCCAGAGGGCCAGCTGTAGAGTAATTTCAGTCCCAGAGGTGTTGAATGAGCAAAGCTGTCCCAACATGATGCAAGCTCTAGTATCCCAGTCTTGGGAGTGTCTCCCAGGTACCCCAGTGCCAGTGGTGTGTCCCCCACAATTCCCCAACTCCCGCAGTAGAGAGGATGTCCTGAAAACCACTTGTCACACCTCTGCATGGAGTGAGATTCGTTCAGCAATAGGAGCATGACCGGTGCTACCAATGCACTTGATAGCTGTTTAAGAGGGTGAAGATGGCAGAGAACCCAAGTTTCACCCAGCATTCCAGTTAGTCATGTGATCAAGGTGCTTGTCTTTAAAATGCAAACACCTCCTAGGAACCCAAGACTCATTCCACGCCAATACAGAAATAATCTGAAATTTTTCTTTAAGTTGAATAATAGAAAAAAAGGATGCTTAGATGCCAGGTTTGAGTCCGGAATGACCACAGATAAACTAGAGTCCATAACCAGGACACCAACTGCCTAGGAAGTATAAGAGCATGGGGTTGTTCTAGAGAATGGAGGGGAAGAAAAAGGGAGGCTCCCATAACCTGGGTGCTTGCTGGGCACTGGCAACAGATGGGAAAATCATACCCATTCTAAAGGAACTTTTGCAAGTTCTATCACAAAGGCATTGAAGTCTATCTTATCAGCATGTGTTTACAAAACTAGATGGCTCCCACAGCTTCCCCCAGCTGCCCGAGTAGGCATCTACCTCCTTGGTACACCAGCAAGGAAAGGAGGAAATAAAGAAGGTTGAGGAAAACTTCCTAAGTCAAAATCAGCTAGCTTCTATACCATTTCCCCCTCTAGGTGCAAAATCCTTCACCCGAAGCCTGCTACACCTCCATTATCACTGTGCGTATCATCCACATCTAATAAATTATCTATTAGTGGAATGGAACTAAATTTATGCAATATTTGAAGAGACTGCTACTCATAGGATTTATGGAATACACAAGAATGTGAAGGGCTCGGTGAAGAAATCCTTCCCAACCCCAGGAATGTGCACTCTAAACGACCTTTCCTACAGTGGGGAAAAGATCAGCTCACTAAAGAACTTAGTTTGGAGACAGTTTACAGGTATTAGACGTGCTACAAGTCACGCCTTCAACAAGAGACACCAAGATGTCTTGACACTAAAGAAAATAAAATGTTGAGGCTAGAAAAAATGGCCCAGTGGTTCAGAGTGTGTGCGATTCTTGCAGAGGACCCAATTTTGATTCCCAAAACCCTCATCATGTAGCTCTCAGCCCCCTGTAATGCCAGCTGGAGGGGACCTGAAGCCCTCTTCTAGCATTCTTGAACACCTACCTGCTTTGGATGCTCACCTTACTAGACCTGGATGGAGGTGGGTGGTCCTTGGACTTCCCACAGGGCAGGGAACCCTGATTGCTCTTTGGGCTGACAAGGGAGGGGGACTTGATTGGGGGAGGGGGAGGGAAATGGGAGGCGGTGGTGGGGAAGAGTCAGAAATCTTTAATAAATAAATAAATGAAAAAAAAGGAAATGTTTAGAAAAAAAGAGAACAAAATTCCCATTAGTCACCAAAGCCATTTTCAGCTTCATGAGCATTGTTTCAGCAATATCCAATTATTCTCAAGCCTATAATTCTTCATCTACATTTAAAAGGCCATCCAGGCCCTGGCACTTTCCCCCAGAATGTCATCATAGACTGAAGGTGTTTCCTCCACGGGTGGGGGGGGGTCAACAGTCACAAAAAAAAACCCAGACACACTTGGGAAGGCCACTTCTCCCATCTCCAAGAGCCCCGATTAAAAAGGTCTTGGTGCTGAACTGAAATCTGTCTTCCTTTTGTAATCCAAAATATTCCATAAGGCTTTAATGAAGTCATTCTAACTTTATTTCCATAGAAATTAATAATAGAGACAGAAGCATATTAAATAAAACCAGATGAGGATGTGCCCTTGTTTACAAAGGTCTGCATGGGCAGACACTTAAATAAAAAGGAGATGCGGAGTAGCTTTCTCCTTGAGTAAATACTCTTATTCCATTGGTTACTATCAACTCTATACACTAACGTAACAAAAGGGGACTAGGAGAAAACCTAAAAGAGACATAGTGTTAACACAATGAAATATAACATGAACAAATATATATATACTCTTGTAAAACATTCCTGGTAAAAAGCAAACATTAGCATGGATTTTAAAAGAAACACAATTCCAAGCATCGAGCTTTGATTTACATAGATGTACAGAATAAAAATTCTCAAAGACAGCTCTGAGAATGCTTTCACAATTCAAGATGTTTTAAAAAATAAACTGCAAAGACGGAAAAAAAAATCAGAACAAAGCAATGTCCTTTGCGTTCTGTTCGTAATACAGAATAAAGAGGTGGTTTTTCTATTCTGAGTATGTTTAGAGGTTGTGTGAGTTTAATTTATAAATAATTCTGAAACATTAAAAGAGACATGAGGGGAGTTTGTTCTGTAAGTTAAATAGGAATTTGATCTCAACATCATTAAAAATAAACTTTCACCTGTTACTAATTTTCTTCTTAGTTCCAAAGTCATTGTTTGTTTAAATGAAAAGAAAAAAGCACCCTGATGCTGTTTATATAGTCCAAATAAGAGAACAAATTGCAAAGGCCCATGCAGGCTAAAAGGCAAATAAAAGAACTTTGCAACAATATGCTGAAAATTTGAGCCGGCTTGCAATCGATTCGAAGTCCTCCATCCGGAGCCTTAGATACGACCGCAGGGAGCACAGTGGCAAGCCACACTGCCGTTTCTTTATGTGGGCCATTTTTAATTGTGGACTTGTAATAAACTGGAAATTGAACCCTGCTTTACAAAAAGTCTTCCACAACCTCTGCCAGCAAAGGAAAAAAAAAGGAACTTATTTTTGCGTGGTGCCTTTGGCTTCAGTTTTATTATTATGAAGGGTGTGTCAGATCATGTGTGGGTAATTGTGTGTCTGTTTAGAGTTTACATTTGTATCATGTTGGCATTGGCTTCTATTTTCCATAGCAGCCTATGCCTGTGCCCACCAACAAGCAGTAATGGCCCTGAGGGGCTTCTAAATCCTAGATGGAACTAACCAGGTCTTTGTCATTCACAAGAATGACAAGACTATAACTGTCATTTACAAGATGACAAGACCTCGCTCAGAGCTTCAGTATGAAGCCTAACCAAGTTTCTAGACCCGGGGTTCCAAACTGGTCAAGTAGGACCCTCCAGAGAAGGCTGTAGCAAAGCAATATCAAAGGGAAGAGGGGATGGTGAGTAAAAAGTGACATCTCTCAAAACATAAATTTGAGTCTTAGCAAAAAGTAAGTTCAGGTGGTCTGTCATTCCACACAGGAAAGAACAAAGACAACTCTTTATTTGCTGAATGTCTTCCAGGCCTCATTGGAAGAAACGTGATAAATAACCAGCGATTCTGGTGACCCTCCCTCCCTTCCTTTCTTTTTCTCTCCATCGTTTCTGTTTATCAATCGACCAATGAGCCCTTGGTTTTTAAACCTTTAAGCCTTGGTACCCAGCAGGGCAAGACCTTTGACCTCAGTCTCTAAACCTAGTAATCTACTCCGCTGCCTGATGGCCATGTTTCCCCCTCCCTCTCTGAAGCACCATCTGTGAACTCTCTATCCACAGGGTCGTTCCCTCAGCTTACACCCTTCACCTTCCTGGGGAGCTAGAGGCTTCTGGCATTCTCTAAGTCATCATTTGGTTTCAAGATGGCACTGCCCTTGTTTTCATACACCTCTGACAAGTTCTCCCTGCCTCTTCTTCTCCAGCTCTTGGTCAACACCACGGCTCGGCCCTTCTTCACTTGCCCAGGGCAGTTTCACAGCCTTTACTCAGTTTTGTTCAAATGTTCCCAATCTGCTTCTTACTCTGGCTTTCTTCCTAAGCCAGAGCCCCATCTCTGGCTCCACGTCAACAACTATATCCACATATTCCACAGGGATTGCTAGGGTTTAGAGGTGGTTTGGGTGTTGAAAATGTTGTATTAATGGGGTAGAAACATGATTTACAGATTAGGGTTAGATAGTCACAAGGGTACAGACCCAAGAATGAGTACTGGGGGTCTTATGAGAGAGAGGGCGGGGAGACTTTGCATGGTATCTTAAGCAGGAGAGTCAATTTCTGTTTTATTCTTTTCTTTTCTTTTTTTCTTTTCTTCTTTTTTTTTTTTTTGGTTTTTTGGTTTTTCGAGACAGGGTTTCTCTGTGGTTTTGGAGCCTGTCCTGGCACTAGCTCTTGTAGACCAGGCTGGTCTCGAACTCACAGAGATCCGCCTGCCTCTGCCTCCCAAGTGCTGGGATTAAAGGCGTGCGCCACCACCGCCCGGCTCTGTTTTATTCTTGTAGAGCATGCTCACTCCCAAATCTCAATGGATGCATCAACTGATGCACACGGCCACTGGTACTTAGACAAGTGCACAGCAAGGTCCTTGCTCCCACCTAACATTGTCCCACATTCCCACTTAAGCTGGTTTAAATCAACAGGCCAACTGATGGGTCAATCTTCAGTGTGCCCAGGCTGCTGAGCAACACCATCTTCAACCCATTTCTCCCCAGATTTCCCAGTAAGCCTGGGTGTCATAGGGTGTCACAGGCACCCAGACTTTGAAGCATCTTGTCAGTCAGTATTCAGTGGAACAGGATATTCTTCTGTGTAAAGGTTCTGTGTAAGTTCCAAGTTCTATTATTGTAGCATAGACAGTACAAGTCAGCTCCTCAGGAAACAAAAAGAGATGACTCCATATGGTATCTCTGGTATTGGTCCTAGGAGCCCCTGACTTTCCCCCCAATTCTGACTTTGAGTTTGCTTTTTCCAATCTTATTCCGCTTGCCTCTTGCCCCACCTAACTCGACACTACACAGAGACCCAGACTTGTTCTTGCAGCCTTGACCGGTTCCTCTCATAACCTAGGCTGCCTGTCTAGATGGTCTTCCTCAACAGATAAGTGAATTTCATGAGCCTGGTGAATGAAAGTTGTAGGGAGAATAGCGCTAAGGCCATGTGGTCACCTGGCCTTGAACACCATTATCACAGTTACTTAAGCAACAAAGTCAAAATAAATCTTTTTAAAGACCGCATGTCAAAGAGCAGAAGGGTGTCATCCTCTGAAATGTCCTGGGCCACTGTCGCATGCTAGTGCCTGGTTGCAGCATTATTATGCCTTATAAGCCAAGAGAATTTTGTCTCCATTAGAGGTTGCTCCTCCCTCGCCCCTCCCTCGGAATCAATGTCACTTCTGTTGAAACCAAAACCTTTCCATCAACTGAGAATCAGGGTCATACCCCAGTCTGAACTTAACAACCCCACTTCTCATTTCTTAAAATACGTACGTGCTTCTCGAGTTCTCTTGGGAGCTAGCGACTAAACACATAGATTTACGTGCTGTTGGCCCCTCAAGAGCGTCTGCCTTTTTCACCACGGAGGTTTGCATCCCATCCCAGCACGTGAAGCCGAAGCTTCCAGGAATTGTGCAGTGCTACGGTGCAGCGAGCCTTGGCGCTGTGCATTCTGCAGGAGCGAAAGAAGCTCTTACAGCTATTTTGAGCAAACCATATCTGCAGCCTCCAATGCAATTTATTCAAGGATGCTGCACCCAGCAGGATCCTGCCTCAAATAACTAACCCTGTTACCTAGTGTTTCCTGAACAAATTCCTCTGTGAGGGACAAAATTGGGGCTTCTTGTTCCTTTTAAGGAAATGAGTTTCCTTTTTTTTTTTTTTATTGAAAGAAAGAAAAAAAAAGCCTGTAAGCTCAAACTGCAACTCAGAAGTCAGCAGTCTGAGGAATGTGAACGCGGCACCAAGCTATAGATGGTAAGCGAGGCTGCTAAACTTGGGGCTGAAATGAATAACTGAAGATGAAGATTTTTTAATCATCAAATTCTCTCCTTCTACATCTCCTTTTGTTTATAAACTACATTTGTAAGCAGCTTCTCCTGCGACTTTGGCAGTCCCTGTCTGGTAGAGAGGGATTTAGGAAAGCAGAGTAAACTCCTGTCTGTTGGAGTTATTTAGTAATAAAGAAAAATAAATAAAATAAACTGAATGGTCCTTGACCATGCCTGAAAATGGCAATGCATCTCCCTTGGTATAAAGCTCAGCACAAGTAGAAAAATCTGGGGCAACGCCTGTGATAGAAATAGCTAGACAGTAGCAGGACAGGTGGAGACGAATCCTCATCTCCAGTTCAGCTCCTTCCGCGGGAAATGTGTGCTCCAGCCTCCAAATGCCTCCGACCTAAAGGCAGGGATTCTGAAATTGCCTCACCAGTGCTTACAAACAATGGGCCTCCTGCTGTCTTGCAAACAGCTTATTAATTAATTAATCTATTGCACCATTTCATTCTGGCAGAGGCTTAACGCCTTGGCGGCTTCTGATGCTCTTTCACTCAGGGACTGTGTTTTGGTTTTGTTTGCCTTAGCTGTTTTGCCGCTTTCTAACAAGGTCGTGCTATGTAGCATAGGCTGGCTTGAAATTCATTATGAGTAACTCATAATCCTCCTGCCTCGACCTCTCCAGTGCTGGATTTCCAGATTTTGAGTACCATGTGGCAATCATATTTCTGGTTACCAAGGACTGAGCAAGAAGGTTTTGTCCCTTCCCTTCAGCTCATGTACTTGACGTCTGGGCTGGTCTCCCACCATGGTTGCCAAAGGCTGCATGGCTCCTTCACCGTTTTACACCAAGGATCTCGAAACTAGTAAAGAACACCGGGCCCTCGCCCACTGCATCCTTGTACCTTGCTCCTGGAGAGATCATTATGTTTGGGGCTGTTTGCTTGCAGCTCTGGAGATGAATCCTCAGGCCCTGAGAACTGGAAGCAAGCACCCTACGGCTGAGCCACATCCCCAGTCCCCTGTTTGGGTTTCTCATTTAACTTGGCTCAGGTTCCCTTCAAATGGGCCACTGGAGTGCACGAACATGGTGAGCAAGTATCTCTTTGATAGAATCGAATCCTTTGGGTACATTCTCAAGAATGGGATAGTTGGGTCATGTAGTAGATCTGTTTCTATCTGCTTGAGGATCCTCTGTGTAGATTTCCAGAGTGGCTACATCTGTTTGCGTTGTTCCCAACAGTGAGTGAGTGCTCTCCTTTCTGAACATCTCTGCCAGCATATATTGTCTTTTCTTGAAAACGCTTAGCCCTTCTGACCAAGGTAAGATGAAATCTCCAACTTGCTATAATTGCCACTTCCTTGAAGGCTAAAGATACTGAATATTTTTAGGCATTTATCTTTCTTATTTCTTTTTCTTATCTATCTTCTTTTTTTGGTTTTTAGAAACCCAGTTTAGTTTCTTGTCCTAATTTTTAATTGGATTTTTAAGTTCATTACTGCTCTATTCATGATATCCTGAAGATGGAAACAGCCGAGCTGTCCATGCACAGAAGCATGGATACTGAAAACGTGATTTTACACAATGGAATATTATCCGACTATTAATGAAAATGAAATGCAATTTGGAGGCAAATGGATGAAGTTAGAAATAACCACTTTGAGTAAGGCAACCCAGATCAGAAAGACAAATACCACATGTTTTCTGTCATATGTAGATGCTAGTTTTGAATCTTTCGATATGCGTGTTTTATTGTGGGAGAAAGCTGCTTACCTGTTGGTGGGTGGAGGTGTGGGGCAGAGAGAGGCAAGAGCCCTCCTATCCAAGGGCATGGCTTTACTGTCATCTACCAAACCGCACTTCTTAAAGATTCCATCATGTCAGAATAACACCACAGGCTTGCCACCAAGCCTTCTAGACATGGAACTTGGGGGATAGTTCAATTCAAACAGGGATGAATTTAAAAGCTTTTGTGAGCTAGATCATGT
This sequence comes from Microtus obscurus, assembly GCA_963919715.1. Taxonomy (NCBI): domain Eukaryota; kingdom Metazoa; phylum Chordata; class Mammalia; order Rodentia; family Cricetidae; genus Microtus; species Microtus obscurus. Next base: position 6,383,799 of record CAWTZC010002364.1, read on the forward strand.
GCCCGTGTCATTGTACCGTATCATTTAATCCTAGGATGTTAAAATAACAAGGGAGCAGTTGTCTCTTTAATGCCATCACCAAACACTTCAAAGCACAATGTTCATATTGGCAAAATCTAGGAGCTTTTTAAAAAAGTGTTTTGACACCTATGGGATGGATAAACATCAATTCCAATCCTTATCCTATGAGAGTCGACAACATGCAGGGAACCAGATGAGTTTCCCGGTGACGCTTGACCAGAGAATATGAGTCTCTGCTTACCACTGTGCAACCCCCAGATCTGGCTGGGACCCTAAAACTCACTAAATCTCCGTATCTTTTATTTTTTTAAGATTTATTTATTTCATGTGCTTTGATGTTTCACCTGCATGGATGTCTGTTTGAGGGTGTCAGAGTCTCTAGAATGGGAGTTACAGACAGTTGTGAGTTGCCATGTGGATGCTGGGAATTGAACCCAGGGCCTCTGGAATAGTAGCCAGTGCTCTTAACTGCTGAGCCATCTCTCTAGCCCAAGCGTCTACTTCTTTACTCTAAACAATAAAGACAAAATGTTGGGTTAGAGAGTGCTAACCAAGGATAAGGAAAACTCGATATAGACAGCATATAGCACCCTACCTAACACACGTGGACTTTCTCTCTCTTAATCAGACCCAAGGACCAGAATAAATCCATAACCCTTACAATAGGACAGTCAGTCCACACGGGCTGTGAAGGGTCTCACTAAGCTGACCAGAGAAAATTTTAAGAAATGATGTCTGTGCCAGCCAAGTGAGGCAGCGCAGATTTGGGGAGGCAGAGCTGAGAAAAGCATCACGGTGCAGAAAACTCCAAGCCTGTGTCCCGACAGAAGGCGAGGCACAGCCCCACCTGCCATGGAGGCTCATGCTGCTCCTTCACCTACTAGGGTGGTGGCGGCGGCACATTCGTGCTATAATGGCCGTACGTCTTTGCACAGAAAGAATCAGGAGACACAAGTGCAGCGTGTCATTTTCTGAATGAATCAATGGCCCTGAGGGGCTCTTCTGGGCTGGCACAACCTTAGTATTTTACTCCTGATAGTTAGGCCATTACTTCACATCTACCTCCATTGCCTTGGCACATTGATATCCACCATCTCCCTTTTCTGGCACCGAACTAAACGTCGTGTGACTCGCAAGGCCTCCCAAGCTGCCAAAGGGGAAGGCTAGTCTTCTCTGAGGGACTCTCCCATGATGAGCAATGTGGCTCCCTTGCTCACTTCTGTCTAGTATTTCGGCAGCCATTTTAAGAGAAAAATGATTGCATGACAGCTGTCCTTGCTGAAAACCTGTCCATGACCCTAGATGAAGAGGCTTTTGTCTTGGATCATCCGCACCCCCAGCTCCCCAACCCTGGCCCTCAATTGTGCTTGCTTCACTTTCTGCTTGTATCTCTTCAGGCCAGATTCCCAGAGCAAAGCTAAGCTCGCTTCCCAGTACGAACCCGCATATGCTGAAGCTGCATGTCTGTGGTTAGGAGGGTCCAGGAGCCTCAAAGAGGGGCACAGGGTGTTAGGAGGCTTTTCTTTCTATCACAAGCTATGTAAGGAGAGGTAGGAGGTCCCAGTTAAACCATGCCATTTCTCCAGCCACAGAAGAAGAGCGTTCTTCACAGCCAGAGCAGGCCATTGGCAGAACGCAATCGGCACCAGGGCAGCCAGGAGTCTGTCAAACAGTTCTGAACAAATCCTTCTATACTCTAGGTCCACAGCTTCAGTCCCAGAAATTATAAAATAAATCTAGACAAAGCATTAAAATTGTTGCAATCGCAAAAAAAAATGTGAAATGCTTTATGGAAATTGGTTTATGAGTAATAAAAAGCCTTTGGCTTGTCATGCTTAACAATGGAAGGTTATTGTTATCTTTTTAATAAGAGGAAGAACCACTTTGTGCCCAAACTATATACATTTGCATACTTGTGGAAGAAATAAACTTAAATTATGGAAAGATGTTTATTAAAATTCATAGCAATTCTTGTGCTATTTTTTAAAATAGCCTTGCCTCTGCAGTGTTCTCTGCCTGAGATGGATGCTCCGGGGCCTCAGTGAGGTCAAAAGCAATGCTTCAGGGTATCCATAGGGACTTGCCCGTATTTAGTCATTTATGTGTAAAAATTGATTTAGTTGTACAAGTACATTTGCGTTTTCATGTTGAGTGCATTCCTGAATTGCAAATATATTAAGTAATAGCAAGAGGAAAACAAGCACCCAAACACACATGAGAAGCGTGGATGATTGATGGTCCAACCTGAGGTGCTTTGAAACTCCGTGTCCTCCTGCACCCAGGATCTCAACTCCCAGATGCAGCCAGCATCTGGGCCCTTTTTAGATATGGGGGGGGGGGGAATGTTCATTTGTTTAAAACAACAGGGTAGCCCAATTTTAATTAAGATAAATTCACTCTCATAGTTGATGCTATTTCTTCTATTGTTTCTTTGTTTTGTTTTGTATCAAACTCATATGAATTTTTCTTCTGAATTTAAAGTAGGACCATGAAAATATTCTTATAGGAGCATAAATAATTCCATACATATATTTAAATATTTATGTTTCTTTTCAGGGGCTGTAAGTTGGATGCCACACAAAAGGAGACTCCATCAGTTATATTAATACAACTACCACGTACAGGACAACGTTTAACCAAATCCAACTTACCAAAAAACATCTATTCCCTTTCTGTGAGTTCTGGAAACTCAGTGGAGGAGGGGACTATGGCTGAGCACAAATGTCCTCAGTGTTTGCTTTCATTTGCAAGGTTTTGATCTTAGTACAGCAAGGTTTTAAGACAGTTCTTGAAATGTCGATAACGCCGAAATCTACCTATGTGGTGGAGTTTAAAGGACATGAGCTTGTATTGATTAATCTAGGGATATACTTCTGAGACGTGAAATGTGAATAAATGTGATTATTTATTTATTGCTCTTGCAATTATTTTCCCTGGCCCAGAAAAGTAAGTAGTAAAGAACTACTCCACCCCTTCTTTCTAGGAGTTGACAGCCATACAAGACACTAGTTTTTCCCCTCTGCCACAGAAAGAGATCATTAAATACTAAATTGGGGATCTTTGAAAATACCATTAGAAATGCAACTGGTTAAATAAAAAGAAAATACAAATGCCATCCAAAAAGAAAACCAAACAAACAAACAAAAAAAAGCTGTCATACAGAAGAGTTAAAAACAAAACAAACAAACAAATCAAACTGCCTTTGAAACAGATTCCACCGGCTCCAGCATTTGACAGCGTCACCCAGATGGAGAAACCAAATGTTCAGCGCTCCGCTGACGCTTCCCCCGGTTTGCCCTACACTGCATTTTATATGCTCACCGTATTAAATCTCCTTAATGTGGCATTTGTCTAGAGACCGAACAGAAAGGGAGTGGACCAAGAGTGTTGTAGGTAACAGCAGCCGCTGGCACCGGCCTTCTGAGGACTTACCGTGTTTGAGAAAGAAAACATTGTCAGGGTGGTAGCCGGGCCCCCAGAGTAATAAAGTGGCCAGCCACCTGGAAGCAATTATGCGCATGGCCGAGATTATCCATCATGCCTTGCTCACTGTCTCTCTGCAAAGACCTTTGTTTTTACACTCTCGGTAGCTAAATTTGGGGCTGAAAGGCTTATTTCACAAACGATGTTTTCCACCGAGACCCTTCCACTTACTGCCGTTCCCACGTGAGGTCTGTGATTTGTTTGCACAGCCCCGCGACAAGCCTCAGAGCCCCTGTAATAATAAGTTGGTTACTAGGCCTACACAAGCAGCCGCATCAATCATGCGCCTGCCAGGACAGAAACAAACGCCTTTTGCCCACCACCACTGCCACCACCACCACTTAAGAGCACCCAGACTCTGTCCCTCGAACGGAACTGTTTAAATGCCACTTGCCATTTAGGGCCTAATTTAATAATTCTCTAAATCAGATTATTGCTTGTAAGCCGTGATTGTTAAGTTCCTTCTGACATTTATATTCATGCAGACACCATTATTCGCCAGGCCACTGCTGCGGGGCATCAACTCAGTCCGCTCTGAGATGGTAAGGCTTCCTTCCCCCTCAAGACATGGGACGGCAGAACTCTAGAAAACAATTGGGAATTCCAAGAATATTCTAGAGAAGTGCTTCTCAATCTTCGTCATGCTGAGACCCTTTGATACAGTTCGTCATGGTATGGTGACCCCCGTTCATAGAATTATTTCATTGCTGCTTCATAACTGCAATTCTGCTGCTGCTATGGATTGTGATACAAGTATCTGACAGGTGACCCCAAAGGGTCGCCATCCACAGACTGAGAACTGCTCTTGAGCCTTAGAAATTAAGCTCTTCAATATTTCCTTAAATATTTGCCGAATGAACTGAATAGCATTCTGGTGGTGGTGAAGATGCCGTGGGATTCGAACAAGCATCCTGCCTGTGCCAAGCACCCATAAACATTTCTGTTAGAGAATTTAAATGTAGCCAATTGGCTTTATTAATATGTTACTTGCTGATCTTCTCACATATCAATGTACAAAACAAGGGAAGCCTGGGCTGTTCAGCAAAGGTGTTTTGTGGTGGGTGGGTTTGAGGTGCTTTGTTTTGTTTTATTTTGTTTTGTTTTCCCAGTCTGCTCTTACTGCCTAAAAATTTTCTATGAAACCTGCTAGATCGCATTCTAGACTATTTTGTCTCATAAAGCACACCTACAAAAGCGAATATGAACTTTTGAGTTATTTATCATTTATTACATTTCTCACTGGCCGTGTGTGGTAGCATATTATGTACCTATAATTCCAGCACCTGAGAACGAGGCAGGAAGGCTGAATTGGAGGCCAGTCCTGACGACATCAAGAAACCTTTGTATCTGGGGTAGACTGATTAGATTCAATGAGCAATTTGGCGGGGAAAGGGGAGAAAGGCAGTGGGAGACTTGAAGGAGACCAGAGGAATAAGAGGGTAAAAGGTCAAGGCGAAAATGATTGGAAACATGTCATAGGCATGAATGAAATTCTGAAAGAATAAATTGCATTTTAGAAATCAAAATCAAGCAAACCAGAGAAGCCCCTGCTGGGCTGAGACACATTCAAACCGCCGGGCAGAAGAGTCCGTTTCCTTTGGGAGCTGATGTCTGAACACCTTTGAGCCAGGCAAACAGCTGAAAACGGGGTGAGTGGGGCAGCGCCTGCTCTGCTGATGCCTGTCCTTCTTATCAACCATCTCGCTTGTCGGTAGCTTAGCTTTCAAGACCTTCAGTATGAGGTTCATAAGCCAGACTCCACGTTCTTCTGTCCCATCTCCACCTTCCAAGTGGCTTCATCTTTGCCATTGGGAAAACCAGCTTCAGTTACTATGTGCAATTCCTGCAAAAGGCCTGCTGCTCACTTCTCCACATCACGCTTGGAGCTAATGAAACACTTTTGACAGATGATGTCACCGTACAAGTCAGCTTCCTTCACGGCAGGTTTCTAGTCTCAAAAGTAGGTTGTTTTTATTTTGTTCTGTTTTGGGACCGAGGAGTCCACATACGTACACGTCCCGAAATAAAAGCCTCAATCTCATGTCAGTTGGTTTGTAAATCATCATTATTGAAGGCTGGAGATGAGCGTGACCCTGACCACTCGCTCCAACAGACCGACAAACAGGTGAAGAACCCTTCTCCATACAAGACTCTTTTTCAGTGCTGGTCTGGACACGCACTGAAGTCCAGCCCTGTCATTTCTCACGTCTTTTGGAATTATTCTGTTTATTAGTATATGCTCAGTGTACAAAGTGATGGGTTGCAGAATGATATTTATATTCAGTACATGATGTATTTTGGCCATACTCACTCCTCATCACCATCCCTTGTCCTCCTTGCCTACTGTTTCTAGCCCTCTCCTTCGTGTCATCTCTCTTCCACCTTTGTGGTGTGTGTGTGTGTGTGTGTGTGTGTGCGCGCGCACACAAGCATGTGTGTGTAAAACCTAAATTCCACCTGGGGGAGAAAACAAGGAGTATTTCATCTTTCTGGGCTTATCTTATTTTGCTTAATATGCTGATGTATAAGCCCATGAGTCTTCCTGCATAAGGCATACATTTGTTCTGTTCTGTGGGCGAGGAAAACATTATCTTTCTCCTTCTGGGCGTTAATGCTGACTTCATATCTCACTATAGTGTACCATAAACATGGGTGGGCAGTATGCTGACTTAGACTCCCTTGGGCCTGTCCTCAGGGTGATGTTCCTGGACTCTTCTCCATCCCTTAAATAGCACTCTGACTGTCTAGGTGACTGCAGTGACAGCCTTAGCCAGCACTCCAGTTCAGCTTTTCTCAAGGCAAATTCACCACAGAGAGCACAATGCAGAAATCTGGCGAGAGCTTGGCAGGCGAGTCAATAGACCCCCCCCCCAGCTTAATTCCCAGGCAGCCCACAACTCAGTGTGGTTATGTAGATCTCATACTTTAGATTAATTATTGAATTAAAGTCCACTTACAGACTCTCCTAGGATTGAGAAGCATTTCTATTTAAAAAAAAAAAAAAAGAATGACTGATCTGGTAAAATAATCTTGACCCCAGTGTTGCATCCCAAGCCCACACTGATTGCTTAGGGATATACCTAATATACTAACTGTATATTATAGCATATTATAGTGTAGCACCTGTGCACTAACTTTTTGATAAGGTTGCCAGGTGACCCTGAAGGCTGAAAACTCAAGATCGCTGGCCTAACCAGCAACGGTTCCTTAGGGGCAGGACAGCTGCCAATCACATTCTAAGCCCTCATTGGTTGAGCATCTCCAGCTAAGCAGAACCAGGCTTGAACAATTCTCAAAAGTATCCAAACCACTCTAGTGTACCTATGGGGAATGAGGGCTGTAGAGATTTAATCAGGCAAGATTATATCCAAATGTAGCATGATGTATTTAAAACTCTGTACTATCATCCACATTCTCACACATGTCAGTCATCTGACAGCAGGGACGATGAAGAACCGGATTCTTGAAGCAATCACCAAGAGACCACTTGGTTTCTTCAGCATTTGGTAAGCTCGTCCCAAGACAGCAGACAGCACTTCCAGGTTTTATTTAAAAGCCTTCAACACAAGGAGAGTCCATAAACTCTATGAGGTGTCTGGTTCAGAATTTAACAGCCAGTTATCAGCTATACTTCCCTCTAGACAAAGCCTGCATCCTTCCGGTGGCCTCTCTTTCCTACCATCAGAGGAGACGGAGAACAGCACCCGGTGCAAACACAGAAATCCAGTAACGGATATAGGAGTCATGTGTGCTGGATGTCGCTGTGATCAACGCCACTCTTAATTCCCCTTTGGTGCTCTATGGTGGCCGGTTTATCAACTGTAAATATTGCTGCAAACGACTTCAAGGCTGGCATATTTTTTTCATACCCCTTCGAAAACTGTCATCATTGCTGTAGCAAGGTGAAGAAACTGTTGATCCATTTAAGAAACTGTCAGCAGGTGTGCAAAGAAATGAGCCATGGAGGCTTTGGAAAGGTCTTAGGCCAGGAGACTCCAGCTGTCTGGGCATGGTTTCTCATATGGACAAACAGGGAACAAGGAGAACTCTGGGCAGAGTACAACTCAAAATCTGAGTGTACCAGCGACTGGAGAGACGCTTCAGGAAGAAATTTCTAGACATTCCTTACTTGTGACATATTTGAAATATAGCCAAGTCCTCTGTGCCACAGTTATCCGGAGTGTCAACGTGTGCATTGTACAGCCGTGGAAACTAAACTGAGTCCTGCACCCCACCCCTTTTTCTAAAAATGGTTGCAACCCACTGCTTCTCATCGTACACTGGATCTAAATCTCTGAAATTTTCTTTAAACCATCATGCCATCCCTTTGAAAACCCGACAGCTCATCTAGAGTTTGGGATGTGGCAGACATTTATACACCATTTGCTTAGCGCAAAACTGTGTAGATTTGCCTTTTGTGGAAAGAGACACGTGGACCATGTAGACCTCAGCTCTTCTTGAACACACCATTGCCAAACGTCTAGCGGTGACTGCGACGCCACATTAAGTGATCAGCTTGAAAATTAGTTCCAACTGTTAGCCACTAGGGACACTGACCAGGAGAACCCCAGACACAAATAGGGCAGTGATTTTAAAACCTGTTTCTGGAAGATGTGTTTGAGTAGCAGAGATAAAGAAATTTCAAAACTTCAGCAGCACTATGAAACCATCATATTCAAACTGTGCTAATCAACTTTGCGTCACAAGTAATGCCTGAAGTAACCAACTTAGAAATAGGTTCTTCTCATTCACGCTTTAGATCCATTCTAGTGTTGTGTGGCCTTGGTGATCTTGTGGCAAAAGACCAGAAAGAGACTGGGGAGGGAGCCGGGATCCACCTCAACAGCAGAAGACGTCCCTTCCCAAAAGCACGTATCTCTTTGAAAAGAAAGCCTTTAATACTGGCTGGGCCTGCTGGGACCATCACAAATTCAAATTATAACAATCAATCTTGTATATCACAGGGGTGGGTTTTTTTTTTAAACAGATAGTATGCTACAAACAAAAGCAGGTAAGTTTTAAGCCTAATATGGTAGAATTTTAGTAACAGAGCATGCTATTAAAATTGGGGTTGTTCTTTCTTTACAAAGCTCTTATGGGTCTTGTGTATTTAATAGTAGTTGCAATTAAATGTGATAAGTAAAAGAATACAAATCCATCTACGGAATAAAATACCAGGAACGTTAGACATCTAAACCTCGAAAGATGCCAAGCCTATTCATCAAACTCTAAGCAATTCAAGAGCACCCTAAAATTTGCATTTGGTTCAAGTGGCTGTATTAAACCATTCTTTCTTCCGTATCACTCAATAATGGAGCACAACTTTTGCTAGCAGTAAACAAATTCAGACTTTTCTCATCAGCGGCAGTTCCCATGAGACCTACAAAAGGAACACAGCAAAGCGAGAAGGGGTGTACCAAATTATTACCTCCAGCTTAATTCCTCTAGTCTAGTCCTGCTTTCTGCGATTGTGCCAAACAGTATTTATTTTCAGAACTGCAGGCAACGATGTCCCTGAGTTTTACAAAAGAATTGATTTGGGTCCTGGGAGAAAGAGACTGCTCGGAGTCATCTTGCTGGTTGACTTAGTTTACAGCACACTGGAGTCCACGTTGAAAGGGTGCTTTGCCTTGGCTCAGTGCTAGCCTAGACCGGCACACTTTTTCACACATGAGTAGTTAACTTCTCAGATATCCCAAGTTCTGGTTTTGTTGTTTTGTGTATTGTTTGGGGCACAGCTGTTTACTTTGAGCTAGCTGATCACGGCTACTGAATATACAATGAAATATAGATAAACTATATATATATATATATATATATATATATATATATATATATATATATATATATTTGTCTTTGAGGACCTGCCATGCAGCTCCCAAATAAATACACAGAGAGACTTATTCATACTTATGAGTGCCTGCCCTTAGCTTGGCTTGTTTCTGGCCAGCTTTTTCTAACTTAAATTATCCCGTTTCTCTTTAATTACATCTTGCCTCTGGGCTTTTTACCTTTCTTTATTCTGTGTATCTTTCTTTCCTTCTTGCTCCTTGGCTGACTGGGTGGCTGGGGTCGCTGGTCCCTGGTGTCCTTCTCTCCTTCTCCTTTTCTTGCTCCTCCCGTTTTTTTCTTGAGCCTAGATTTCTCCTCCTATTTATTCTATCTGGCTGAAGTCCCACCTATCTCTCTCCTGTCTACTTATTGGCCGTTCAGCTCTTTATTAGACCAATCAGGTGCTTTAGGCAGGCAAAGAAACACAGCTTCACAGAGTTAAACAAATGCCACTTAAAGAATGCAGTACACCTGCATCATTAAACAAATGTTCCACAGAATAAATGAACATGGCACATCTTAAACTATTATTCCACAACAATAAATATACTAATTCAGATCACAGTATCACCACGAAGAATATCTGTCTCTAATATCTGGGCGTCAGAATGCAAATCTAAGTTAAAGCCAGCATCGACTCCATCATACATTCCCTTGAGCTCTTGGAGAAGTAATCATTACACACTGGTGGCTAAATCTAAAGAACATCATCTCTTCCTGTAACCTGTGGTCTTATTTTATTTAATGACAGATGATAGTTTTATGATAGAAATAGCTACTTTGAGAAGTTCCTGAATAAGTACTCATGCTGAAGACGTTATGTCGGGGAAAGGAAGTACCACAGAGTGATGTAGCTGGTCAGGTCTGTTATATGCATTATTCATAGGGAGGAAACTGGCCTCGAGTATAGCCCCAGTGTGACCATCATAACAACCGGCACTCCAACCAAAGTTCTTTCAATTGTCTGTGGCGTCTTTATTTGTTTTTTAAGGGTATCTGGGATAATGTCAAACATTAAGTTTCTTAATTGGCAGTGAATTTTCTACCTGTTACATGGCATTTTCCTGAAACAGTCCTCAACATCATCGTGTTGATCGTTAAAACACTCCTGCATGGGAAATCAGAAAGCCAGAACAAATTTGCCCAAATCTGAAGGCTCTGTGTATATCAGGAACATAACCTAGAAATAAAACTCTCTGAACATTATTCCCTCCCCACTGCTGGCTCCCGAACCAGACATAGCATGGAAATCATGCCCTCCTCTAAAGCTAGGAGCATCAGATTCTGGGGGGAAGGGGTGGTAGGAGTCTGACACCTGGCTTCTATTCTGTACAGCATCATCTCAGTTAAGCCAGAGCTCAAGCTAACTACAAACACATTTGCAGTAACAGCAAAGGGGTTCAAGCAGAACCAGAATCTCTTCAGATTTGGGCAACTGGCTCCTCTTCCATTCATGAGGCCTAAAGGGGTCAAGTCCAAAGAGGGGACTGGGTGGTTCCTGTAGCCGCCAGTGGGCACTTCTGCTCTTCTGAAGCTATTAGCACCACGAAGCTGAAAATAAAAAATAAAATCAGAAATCTAAGAATGCATGCTAGTTTAAAACCAGGCATAAGAATGCCAGGGAAAAAAATGGTATTAGGAATCTTTTAAAGTATATTTTCCTTGCCCCAACCAATGTCAATGGGGCAGGTCTTGAGAAGACAGCTAACCCACCCTGCATCCTTTGGGGCCTCCACAGGCTTTGATGCAGAGGCTGTGTTAGTTCTCTCAAAGCTCCCTCTCAAAGTCACTGAATATATTATCCTTGGTTTAGGTTCTGCTTCTGAGAACCCACCTGCTTGTCTTCTGCATCCTGCTGAGGAACTACACTGAAGGATTGGTTTAGTAAACCCACTAATGGGGGCAGAGGAGGACGTGGCAGGTTAAAACCAAACATCACTGCTTAAACTTGAGCGCTGAGACATACCTCACCCCTTCACACCATTTTTCTTAGATCCTTAAGGATTTCATGCTGAGGGTAGTGTTAGAGGTGGGAGCTAAGCAGAGCTCAGAGTCAGCTGTCTTTCAGTGTTGTGGTGGTTTGAAAGAAAATGGCCCTCGTAGGAAGTGGCACTATTAGAAGGTGTGGCCTTGTTGGAGGGGGAAGTGTGTCACTGTGGAGGTGGGCTTTAAGGTCTCCTATGCTCAAGTTATGCCCAGTGATACAGTTCACTTCCTGTTGCCTGCAGATGAAGATGTTGAATGCTCAGCTTCTTCTCCAACACTATGTCAGCCCTAATGACGTCATGTACCACCATGATAGAGGACTAAATCTCTGAAACTGTAAGCCACCCCAGTCAAATGTTTTCCTTTATATGAGTTGCCATAGTCATGGTGTCTTGTCACAGCAGTGGAAACCCTAACTAAAACAGCATAATTGTGTCAGGTGGCAACGATATCATTTTATGTCTCCTACCTTTTCAGCTGTCCTTCTGCTTTTGCTGCAGCTATGACCTGGAAAAGATGACTCTTCATTTTGGCTTAAACACATCTGCTATCCTAACATGGAAGATCAAGCTCCCGCTTTGTGTGTGGCACAAGCTCTATTTTGTATCATGGCAGATATTGTTGCTAACTAACCTTTATCTTTAGTACTTTATACCATTCTTCTAGGACAATTGAAATCACGCAATCATGTCTCCCAAGTGTCTCCAGACCCAGTGGATAATCAAGGACAAGCCACTGTGTTTCTTCTGTGAACTTAGTAAACTTGCACGCAAAAAGACTTGGTCTCCACATTCTACAGGGAGTGTTTTCTTCTACTTTCTCTTTGTCTTTTTATATATATATATATTTGCCTTTAGGATACAATGCCATATGGCAGACGCACATGTACACTTGGTAGGTTCATAAATTTCCACTAAGAACAATCCTCTGAGGAAAAAAAATTGTTGTTGTTTTGCTGTATGAAACATTTCTGGATTTTGTGCAGCTCCTTCTTGTACATTCCATATTTCCATTTCTAGGTATATTAGCAACAGGAATCCTTGGAGTCTATGCTGACAATACCTTCACAGAAATCACTGGCTTCCATTATCGGTGCCACCCTCTGTACCTAGACCCAGCAAATAAGCAAAAACTCTGACTGCTTGCTGTAAACACGGGGATAGTATCAAATCTGGTTAAGGCACCGGTCCACATTTTTATTTCGCAACATAAATATCTCATATGAATGAACCAACTTTTTTTCCACAGGTACAAAGGGTTATTTTAATCCCCTTTTAACGGGGCAGGGTTAGAAGTTAACGTGCATAGACAGCATGGCTATGAATGCAGGCTTTGCATGCAGTGGCCTTGCTGACCTTTTAGCCTTCTGGAGTTTAACCATTTCCTGATGTCTTTTAACAGTCATTTTCTTGTTGGAAAAGCCCTCTCTAACCCGATAGCATCTAAACAAGCCTCTACCTTAATTGGAAAAATTCTCCCATAAATATTTATGCTGTAGTGATTAGGCCATTTACTGAACTCAACTGCCCATTATGGGTTAAAACAGGGAGCATTGTTCGGGGTTGCCTAAAGCCTGACATGGTTTATTGGAAGGGACCCGAACCTGTAATTTATTTAATCAAGCCTCTGACCCCAACCCTCTGGAGTAGCTAGTAATTGTGAGGAAGAACTAAGCCGCAGCCGCATTGACTAGAGCCAGTATTCTGGGCTGTAAATTCTGAAAGTCTAATTGGAGAGAAACAAGAGAAAGAGCAAAGTATATGGAAGTAAACACTCCATGTCTTTGTGCATTTTACTGCAGCAAAGATAAGTTAGAGCATGGGCAAATATATGGACCGAGGATAGCTGACGAGCATTTGAAAATGCAAACTCCAGAGGCAGCATCTGGTTGACTGCGGGACCTCCCTCCTCCAGGGCCTGCTGGCCCTCTGCAGCTGCATGCCCGCTGTATGCTTCCGAAGCTCTGTCACCAAAAACTGGGAGGGCAGTTCGTTGAATCATGATTTTTAAAATGTATCAGATTTGGAGGCATAGAGTGTAAAAATCTGTTAAGAAGAGTGCCGCTCAAGCACAAATCCTACACGGTTGGAGCCCAGGGTGAAAACCCACCTGTTTCTCCTCAAGGACTAATTGGCATCACGCTGCATCTTTGTGGTACACAGGGGTGAGAGAGTGGTAGGAGTGTGCGGCTACTCCACATTCATATCGTGTGTGTGTGTGTGTGTGTGTGTGCATGTGTGTATGAGAAAGTGTGTGTGAGAGAGTGTGTGTGCGTGTGTGTGTGAGAGAGTGTGTGTGCATGTGTTTGTGTGCATGTGTGTGTGCGTGTGTGGGAGAGAGAGTGGGGGAGAGTGTGTGTGAGAGAGAGTGTGAGAGAGACAGAGAAAGTGAAAGAGAATGTGTATGAGAGTGTGTATGAGAGAGTGTGTCTGTGTGTGTGTATGGAGAGAGAGAGAGAGAGAGAGAGAGATATTAAGCAACTGCAAACGTGTGTACACGTATTGACCCCATGTCAATGCGTCCAGATTTTTGTTGCTTTTATTTTCTTCCCCTTTCTGGTTGGAGATACTCTCCATTTCTGAGCCACAACTAATTCATATTTTATAATAAAGATAATCCTCTTCCCTTGGACACGTCTAACCTTCCAGTTGTGTGTTAGGCAAAACATATTTTCTTATTCAAACCATTTACCACTGTTACCTGGCCACCACTCTCCCAATTTCTGTTCAGGAAAAAGATCCAAAGTAAACCATGACGGTCCCTTATGAAACTGGAAATCACCTTTCCTGTTAAGTTAACTGTGTCTCACTGAGGACTTTGTCCTCGGTAGTCCCTCGTGGAGTCCCAGATATCTTTCAATGGCTTTTCCTGTCTGGCCTCTCTTTAGCAAGCATTTCAAACATGGCCAGGATATTAAAAACTGTGTCACAAACTAGCTTCTGTCCCATTCCGACACTGACACCAAAGCAGCTTCTACAGCTGGTGGGAGGTACCGCAGCACCTTAGTTTCCCAAAGGATTAGGCTCATAGACCATGTGGCTTCTGAGGGCCCTGTGACTTCAGGTTCTGCACTGTGAAATATTTCTAAAGGCCTCTTGTAATCAGACTATATTAGACATCCATAAAGGGGGGTTGCTGCAATAACCGCTCAGAGGTCTCTTTATAGTAATATTATATATATGTACACACAGGAGCAAGTTATCTTGAGCAGATGCCTTTGTATTTCCAGATCATGTGTAAACCAGCTTTATTTCATTCATCTAAGATATAAACGGCCTTACAAGGCATTCTAGATGTGTAAGAAAGGGTTAATTTAGTTTATACCAAATGGATTGCCTCACCTTTAATTCAGAAAATCTCTTTGAAGATTCTGCTGAGGATCTAATTTATTAGATTTTCCTGTTAAATTATTCATTATTCATTCTACTCGGGTGTTATAATCTCTGTCAGAGTGATGGATGTTACAGAAACAGTCATTAGGTTAAAAACCACACAGATTTTTAAAAACGTTAAAACTCTCATGAAAACAAAATAGAAAAAGCAAACAATGAATGTAATTGTGCACGTTCCTCTTTAAGGGTGCCCTAGGATCTGGGGAGACATGGATTTCCAATTAATGAGGAACATATCTCAGCAGGAGCAGGAGAAAGGAGGGAGGGAAGAAAAATTGGGGGGATGCAGATCATTCCCCATAACACTACCGCTACTCATTTCCTAGCTGCTTTGAACATAGTTGGAAGCCACACTTGCCCTTCCTTGAGCATAGTCCTCCCTCCCAGTCCGAGCCAAAACTCAAAACTACACATCATTGATTGAAAGAAAAAGTAGGCAATGCTTTGAGAACCTGGCCAGGAAAAATCAAGCATGCATCGGCAAATGAGGTTCTTTTTTCCTATTGTCTTATCAATTGCTGCTCTTATCTTGTCTTTCCTACGGACTCATCACAGTTCCAATAATATTATTCACTTAAACTATTAACAACCACCTTTCCTTTCTTTTCATATATGGGAAAAACTGAGAAGCAGAAAGGTCAGTTTCCTGTTACAGTGTTGGTCGGTGGAAAATTTGGTATTCCGATTTAAATAGCGCAGCTCCAGACTCCATGAGCTTAAGTGCCATTAAAGATAAGGAGGCTCTAAGGAGTTTAGAAGTAAAGGGCTTTGTCTCAAGCTAGCCCTGCGTCCACAAACAGTATCACTGAGGGGTAAAGAGCCCCAAATGTAGAATGGTCGCAAGCTATCTCTATCCTCCACTGAAGAGCTCAGAATGTACTGTGCTAAAGATACCGTTGGATCTTGTTGATGATTTTGAGCAGAAATTGGTTGAGAATAGTCACGTGCTGAATGCACTCTCTGTCCTCCTTTCTACCTAAACTCAGGCATTAATTCCCCATGAGAAAGATGGCTGCCTTGAACCAGGAAGAAGACAAGATTCTTATGCCCAGAGGGGACAATGGTAGCCAAGATGACTCTATTCAAAACAACTTTACTAAAATAGTTCTTACTTTCCTTCCTCTCCACATGTTTACTGTTCACTTTCCCACAATTTGCTCTTCTTCGTCCAAACACCCTCACCTCTCTCACGTTAGGCCCCGTACTTCAGGTCCTGGGTTCACTCTCTGTTGACTTACCCACGATAGCTTCCTGCCTCGTTTGGTTTGGGTAGTCCTATTTTCATCTGCCCGTTGATATCTGATTCACACCACACCTACTGCTTTCACAGAATGAAGAATTACAATTGAGAGGCTTGTCAATGTTGCCCGACACACAGCTAATAGAGTCAGACTAGGATTCCCACCCCAGGGTGTTTGCAAAGACAAAGGGACAGCACAGCCCTGCTCGATAGAGTCCCATTGTGCAAGACTTCATTCCCTTTCGAGGAGCCAGAACACTTCACCTCACTCACCTGAAGCTCAACCGGGGTGACAGCCCTGTTCCATGGCAAGAGGAAAATCATAGACAGATTGATTATACTCCAGTCAAAACCCCTATGAGAGAGTCTTGATTTTACCACTTGAACTCTGAGCCCTGCTTCCCCTTCCAAGAAATAGAAGTGCAGAAATTACCCACTGGAGAGAGCCCTGTAGATGACTTTAGGTTTTCTACAGGAAACCCTCAATAAATACTCGTCAGTAGCTGGTACTAGAGGAAGCCATTTTCCCCCTCTACTCTCTCTCCACTATCCAGTGTCTGAAAATATCAGAACCACCAGATCACTGCATTTTCTCACCTTCTCCCTGATGCCCGGTATACAGGGTGCTCCAGTGCTGCTTTGGAAATCGTTCAGAAGCTGCTGACAATCCATTGTCACCACTCCCAGATTTGCCTCTGAGACCCGCTCACATTTCCAGCGTCTCCAACACTGCTCTCAGTATTTCTTCCCCACGAATAGTCTGGGCCTGTCTGTGAGAGTCAGAACAAACACTTCCCCACCCTTACTCATTGCGTTCCTTTTCTTGGCTGTTCTGCCATCATGCTCCTTCCTGTGAGCACACCACAGCTCGCCACTGTTTTGCTGAGGAATATTCGAGTGGTCTCTAGACTGTTAGAAATAGCTAGTTCTGTGTTGCATATTCTAATGTATGCATCCAGCCACATGAACATGTTTCTCTACTACATAATGCCAAAGCATCTTCCCAAATGGTGGGATTGGAAGGATAAGGCATCCATTGGGGGATAACGGTTCCTACAGCTCAGCATCCTGACCAAGCACTAGCTTTCATGGTTTGGAATCTATAATGCGTGTTAATGGTACCATTATTTGCATTTCCTCGAGGATTGCATCTCGA
This sequence comes from Microtus obscurus, assembly GCA_963919715.1. Taxonomy (NCBI): domain Eukaryota; kingdom Metazoa; phylum Chordata; class Mammalia; order Rodentia; family Cricetidae; genus Microtus; species Microtus obscurus. The sequence goes on from CAWTZC010002364.1 coordinate 6,400,909, forward strand.
ATATATTTATCTGTGCCTCTACTTCTGCACACAGCTGAACTCCATGTCTTAACTCATTTGATAATTTTGTCTATTAACTAAAAGTATTAGTTCATGCTTATTTGTTACCATACTTGACATATTTTGATTTGCTTCCATGTTCTTATTTTGTACTTTCTAAATTTTCTGCACTTTCTATGTTTCTTTTAACATATGTATTTTATCTAACAAACATATGTATTTAATCAAAAAGTCTAAAGCTAGTCACATGTATATTATAGAAATATAAATTCTCCCCTTATTATTTAAATCATTAACCTAGAAATGTTAACATGTGGGTTTAATTTAATAACTACTAAATAAAGCTAATAAAATATGTTTACCAGAATATTTTGGTTATATCATTATTACACCCATGAAATTAGACATTGTTGTTACTGTTTATACAAATGTTTCTCATTTATCTGTTTTTACATTTTTGGAGTGCTATTGATCAAAATACATCAGTGTTATTTTCCTGAAAAGTTGTATTATATCCAAACTTTAAAGATAATTTTTCTGGGTATATAATAATAGATTGGTGAACTTGTTTCAGTTGCCAACTGTTATCACCGAGAAGCTGGTTGCCAATTTAACTATTATTCTCCCACAAAGATGCAATAGAGAACCTGGGATGTTGTGGTTGTTGCTGCTGCTGCTGCTGCTCCTGCCAATGCTATTGCCTCTTATCTACTAGGAAGGGGTAAAGATGAAGAATCTTTGGCATTAAAATTTAGAATTCAAAGTGTTGATTTAGATGGATTTTAGTTCAACTTGTTTGGAAGATTTTGGACTTGCTGCTTCGAAGAATTCAGACCTTAACTTTAAATACTGTCTCCCTGAATTATCTCTTCTCTTTATCTAGAAGTTCAGTTAGGAAAGGGTTACACTGCCTCTGAACTTGCCCTGGTTCTTTATGTCTCTTTCATAGTATCTTATCTCTTTTTCTGGCTGAATTCTACATATCTTTGGAGATTTTCCCCATCGCTAATACTTCCTATTCACCAATTCTCTCTTCAGCTTTGTCTAAGTGGCTACTGTTCATGTTCTTTTTTATTTCAATGATTGTAATTTTGATGTCTACAATTTCTTTTTTTAATTAATTAATTTATTTATTAAGGATTTCTGCCTCCTCCCCGCCACCGCCTCCCATTTCCCTCCCCCTTCCCCCTATGTCTACAATTTCAATGAGTATTTTAAATCTACTTGCTCTTAAGGTTTTTGTCCTACATTATATTCACACATCAAATGCTCTTTATTTCTTTAAACCTGTTAGATGCATTAACTCAATGATTATAACACAGATGGAATATGTATGAAAAATCTGAAGCCGATGTTTTTCTTCTTAAATGTGTTGGCCTATTTTGTGATTCTAGTTTTGTATTTGTTGATGTGTGCTCGTGGTTGCTCTTTCTTCAAATGCTATCATTTTGCTATCATAAGCACAAGTTAAATAAAAGTTCATCTGTGGGAAGTTAGGCCCACTTTGGACTTTTAAGGTTTCCTTTACTCTGCAAGCTCACTAAGGGGTAGGAAAGCTCAGTAGTAGAGAACTAGCGTGTACATGTATGAGACCCTGGGTTCAACTTCAACACCACAGTTCACGAAGTCATCTGACTGAGTATCGTCAGGAATGAGGAGTGGTCTTAGGATCTTTATCTGCCATGATGCTTTAATACTAGCTCTCCCAGAATGTGGAATATTATGTCACAGCTACTTTAATGACCATATGACAGAGGCTGGAGAGATGACTTAGCAGGTAAAAATGCCTAGGCATGAGGAGCAAACTTAAGACCCCCTAGAATGCATAGAAAAAGCCAGGCAGAGGAGGCCACGTGCTGGCTAGATGTTATGTCATGTTCACACAGGCTAGGGTCATCTGAGAAGAGAACCTCAACCGAGAAAGTACCTCCATCACATTGGCCTTTAGGCAAGTTTATTACTCATTTGGCTATTGGTTTAGTGGTTAATGACTGAAACGGGAGAGTCCAGCTTTTTGTAGGTGGTGCCATCCTTAGGTAGGTGGTCCTGCGTTGTATTTCTTGCACAAGTGAGCAAGCCACGAGAAGCACACCAGTAGCCAGTATTCCTGCGTGGCCTCTGTTCCAGTTCCTGCCTTTAGTTCCTGCCCTGAATTCCCTCAGTGATGGGCTGTAATCTTTGAGACCAATCAAAGTCTTTAGTCCCCAATTTGTGCTTGTCATGATACTAATCACAGCAATAGAAACCTAACCAGGACAGGCGACCACCTACAATCCCAGCGCTTGGGAGGCAGGGACATGGGATCTCTAGATTAAACTGGCTATCTAGATTAGTCACAATCAACAAGCTCCAGGTTCAGCGAGAGAGCCTGCTTCTGAAAATAGATCAGACAGTGGTCTAGAGCCATAACCCAGTCCTCCACAAGCATAGAGCATACTACACACACTCACACACGTACCCGTACACATGTGAGCACACGTACATACATATGTGCATGCCACCTACATGTACATGTGCAGGCAAAGTCTTAAGACTCTAGAGCAGATCTCATAAGGTGTGAGAGAGACTCACCACCACACTTCCCTCACACAGAGTGAGCTGAACTTTTACAGGGAAGGGTTGTTCTCTTCCGGTGTCGATCCCATAGCTCCAGAAATACATGCTTTAGGAGCCTGCCTCTCCCTGTACCGCCACAAAAAGCACGTTTGTAGGAGACACTTAGGTTGCAATGCATTGCTGATCTTCCACCCTCTCCTCTGGATTAGACCCCTTGTAGGTAGGGGGTCTTGTTTTGCCGTCATTGTAGTCTCAGAACTTAGTGTCTGACTTGGCTTCTAACAAGCAATAAATAAACCCTGACTCCAAAGAGCCAGATCCTAAGTGCAGGAGATGGGCTGGGGAGGCAGAATAAATCAGCCTTTCTCCAGAGGAGGAGAGCGAATGGACTGTTTTTCTTTCCTTACACAGAAATCAGAACCGTTCTCTTCCTGCCATGGATTCTGATGAATAACTCAAAAGGAAGAGCTAATCCCTTTGTCATCTTTTTATTTTAAGGAAAACAGATGTGAAGTACTTTCAGATCCTTGGTTTTACTAAGCTTTGTAAATGAGCTGAGATTGGCAACCTAGAAATAGTAGCAAATGTAGTAGAATGATGGTTTCCTATAAAATCCCACAAATAAGCGCTTAAATATGGTCTTCAGTATATTTTGGGCGATGCCCCTAAATTAAGATCCTGAGTCTCTTGATAGTCCACTCCTGGAGGTCATTTCAGTCGATGCAACCTTGGCAGAAGTCGCCTGAGGATGTCAGCTCCCCTGTGGGGCTCCAGCAAGGACACTTGGGGCACACCCAGTGTGAATGCAGACCACGCCCCTTTCCATATGGCCTGCCTGGGCAGATAGCTCCAGATGCTGCCTGCAGATGCCACACATGCCTCACCGGGCAGCAGAGACCTTCCCTCAACCTGGGGGCTTCCCTTCGCTCTTTAGTCTGCTGTGTTTTCCAGAAGTTCTGTCACAGAGCCTGACTTGACTCTTACCCTTTGTTCTGTAATTCTCTACAGAACCAGAGACAATTCTTTCCGCCACTGCCAGAGGGATACTGTGAAAGACTTCATATACATATACATACAACGTAACACAAATACATACACACATACATACATACGCATACATGTGTGCGTGCATGTGTGTGTGAGAGAAACAGAGAGAGGGAGAAAGAGTGACTAAGAGCACATGAGAGAGAGAGAGAGAGAGAGAGAGAGAGAGAGAGAAAGAGCACATACAGCTCTTCCAAAGGACCCAAGTTCAATTCCCAATATCACATCAGGTAGCTCACAATCACCTGTAACTACAGCTTCAGGGAATCCAAGTCCTCTAGCTTTCTCCGGCATCTTCACTCACACACTCACACACACACACACACACACACAGTCACACTCAGGCATACAGACTCATACACATACACACAGAGACACAATGTTAAATAATAATAATGGTAATAAGAATGCTTGTTGCCCTTGCAGAGGACGAGAGTTTGGTTCCCAGTACCCACATCTGAATTAACAAGGGCATGCAGCTTTAGGTTTAGGGCATCTGACACCCTCTTTGGGCTCCTCCATGGGTACTTGTACATAAGAGCACCTAATCCTCCACCACACACATATACATATAAATCAAAGTGACTCTTAAAGCATCTTTTTCAAACTACAAAAGTAAAACAACTAACAACTCTTCCCTAAAATTCTTATGAATTGCCTGAAACATAGAAATATAAAAATTCTGATCCATAAAACCAGACTAGATGGGTGATAGAAGAACACAATTTCAAACATCAGTTATTATGCTAATCTTTCTGACACATTCCCAAGCCCACAAGACACATCAATGTGTCAATGTGTCAGCATTCTTAGAACATGTATGATAAGCCAGGCACAGAGTTTATGTCTCATATACAAAGCCACATTTCCCACTGTTTTATTTCCCCACTATCAAATGTTCATCCTATGTGACAGATTTCATGATGAACGAGTCTACGATGATGAGTGAAACAGTTGATCTCTACCTCGGTGACCTACGACTGAGAAAGATCCATACGGGAGGGCTGCACCAGGGTAGCCAGTGAGACATTGTAACAAACATTGGAAGGGTAGAGGGTTGCGGGTGTTACTCAGTGCTCCGTACTTGCCTGGACCATGTAAAGCCTCAGTTTCACTCCTAGACATAGTCAGGTGGGAACCAAGGATACTGCTAAATGAATGGAATATATTTCTATTTTGGGATTAGGAAGAGTACATTTAAGCCACCAGTGGGGGCGGGGGGACCATTTGGGATGCAACCTCAAAGAGGAGCTATCTTTAGAGGGGAGAATTAGCATGTCTGAGCATTTCAGACAAGAAGCTAGCATACCGCCAAGCCCTGAAGCCGGGAAGGCTTGGTGCACGGTGGGGCCTGGAGGAGTGTGACTGCTGTACAGTGAGTAAACAAGAAGATAGGTTTGAGACAGAGGCGAGAAACCAGTGCGCTGCCAAGGGGCTGTCATTTATTCTTCTTTCCTAATACGCATATCTCATGAAGTCCTCAAACCACCTTCGGAGATGAACACCGATAAGCAAACTAACTAATTCCTGCAACGTGATGCAGCTGGTGGAGAACCCGGGCAGTATGAGGAAACAGACTTCGGCATCCACGTTTGAGCTCCTTTTAGAAAGAAAATCAAGCTGCCTCCTGTGCCGCCAGCACCCCTATGCAAATAGGCTTCCTAACCCTGATTATAGCACCTGAGCATGCTGCGTTTTGAGCTCAGAGCTTGAGAGTGGCGAGGAGTTCTTACTCTACGCACTGTCTTAATCGTCTTAATCGTCCCGCAGCGTCGTCTCACTGAAGAACCAAAAAGTCACGTATACAGGGGAAAGCGCTGCACTAATCGAGCCCACCTATGTCCTCTGAAAAACATGTTGGCAAACCAAGAATTCAGCCCAAGTTAGGAGAGGCATTTTCAGCCAACTCCTTTTGAATACCAATACATTGGAACTAATTTCATCTGTTCTCTGCTTTTAGGAGGTAGCAACTCAGAGAATGATTTTTCTCTCCTCCTCATACGTGGTAGCTTTGATAAAAACAACATGATCTCAGGGTATTTTAAGAGAATACTGTTATGTATTAAAATAATTATTACTTTTATGTTTTTAAGCTTTTTTTTTTCCTCAGCGCACAAGCTTAGAATGCCTTCAACTAAATGTCGGAAAAGAAAATCTGTACTTTACACACAGCCAATGTGACATTTACAAAGTATTAAGACCTGTGACATAATGGGCCCACAGTGCCCTGTGACAGGAAGGCTTGAAGATTCTGTCTAAATGACTTCCTCTGGTCCTCAGCCAGCATCCCAGCTTCACTTCGGCTTGGCTCTGGGGCTCCTGTTTGTGTTACCCAGGAGTCTTGCTCAGCAAGTAGAGGTGAAAGCAGCCCAAGCAAGGCAATGAGGGTAGAGAATAAGCTGTTATATGACATGACCAGGACTACCATATACCCAAGCACGCTTGCAGCAATTCATGATGGAGTATCATACTGCCTTCTGTTTTCAGCCTTCCTCGGGGCCCAAAGTAGACATATTTGTTCTTCTCTTTTCTCTTTTCTCCTCTGCCTCCTCTTTGTTCTTTTCTTTATTTCTGGCTTTTCTCTGCTTCTGTCTCCCCTTCTTGACTGTGCCCTGTCAGAAAGGAGGCCAGGGACCCTCACGTCAATGTCTACAGTTCCCTGATGCTGACCTCAAGGTTAGGGCATCTCTAAGAACTCCCATCTGAGCTCCCCCAGAGCCTCCTGCTCTTCCCCATGTAGCTCTGGGTGCCTTTAGTAAACCATCTCTCACCACCTAGAAACCTCCCTCTTTGCCCATCTTTTGTTCGCATTCCTATCCGAATTGTCTCTTCTCTTTGGACTCCTCTTTGCAATCTTCCTAAGTACCTCCAACACACAAGAAATCACTTCATTTCTCTAGTAACTTTGCTTTACTGAATTGCTGCCCTAGATTCCAGCCAGTTCCTGGAACCACATGAAAGTCTATTTGTGTTCCTGACCTCTGCAGAGTCTAGGGCACCTCCTTAATGATGACAAGAATCCATTTGTCTTTACACCAAAACTACAGGTACAACTCCTTCTCAACAGAATGAACCCACTTTTCTCCTGATCATCATAAACTGCCAAGTATCTCTTCGTTTCATGTACTTGTGTATAAAATAAGCCCATATAAAAGTCATCGCTCGCAACCTTTCCTGTAGACGGGGGTAGAGGTGATGCTGAAGCAAGAGGACCGCTGTGCAAGGAGCTTCCAGGTCAAGAGAGCGTGGATTCCCTACTGTCCTCCAGTGTGCTCCCTACTGCTCTTTACCCACTTGTAACACAGATGTTGTGACAGAGCAGCCACCCTGGAGAGTGCAAATCTTCTACTAAGGTGTCTTCAGAACAGAAAGCAAGAGAATGAACTGGGGAGCACCATGAGGTAACCCACAAAGGCCCTGGATTGTCTTACTGTGGTGATAGAGTTTGCTATGTAAACCAGAGTAGTGAAGGTGGAAAGGCAGCTGTAACTGATGATAGACCTAATCAATGTGTATGTTACATACCCACACATACTCACTGCTATGTGCTCTAACGGTTTTATATGTGCTATACGTATCGTTTGAGAAAAGCTGCCCTGTTGCTTAGAAGAAAATACGAAAGAATAAGAAATGTACACAGAGCAACCATTTTCTTGAAGCCACTCAACAGTCATGGAAGACAGGGAGCATCCTCCACACGTTACAGATGAAAGTCTTTAAGAAGGTAAACAATGTGGCTCGGATCATCCAGATAGAAGAGGCAGAGTTGAAAATCGAATCCATCTCCCTGATTCCAGAACTCATACTGCCTTACTCAGTACATCATGATGGAACTGTGGCTGAGCAAAGTTAGTATCGATACTCAGCCTGGATACCAAAGGACTCTGCTTCAGAGAATCCTGGGAGAGAGCATAAGCTAAGTATGGGGTTCTTAGATCAAGCATCCAGATCTGTCATTGCCAGCCTTCTTGGCAGGGACAAGTCATCTCTGATCCCGAGGGTGACCTGCTTTGTCTTATACAGGTTGATCTCATTTCATCTTTGGGTCCTTCCAACTCTGAAAGCTCATTAGTTAATGATTCTCTATGGCCCACTTATAGAAACCCACACTCGGAGTTTGGTGGTTGAATGTATTTGTCTCTATGTACCTAATTATTTACCTAATTTTGAGTCCTTCTTTTTCTTGTGATATACAGTTTCTCCAACCCTAATGAAACCGCAGAAAGCATTGCTTATGTCAACACACAGGACTGTGATGGATGGAAGGGGAATGGCCCCCATAGGCTCAGATGTTTGAATGCTTGTTCCTAAGTTGGTGGAACTGTTTGGGATGGATTAGGAGGTGTGGCCTTGTCTATCACTAGGGATAAGATTTGAGATTTAAAAGCTCAATGCCATTTCCAATGAGCATTTGACTCTATCTCTGTTTCTTTGTTTCTCTGTCTCTTTCTTTCTGTCTATCTGTCAGTCTGTCTTTCTCTTTCTGTCTTGATGTTAGTGCCTCAACTACTTCTCCATCCATATCTGTCTTCCTGTTGCTATGCTTCTTGCCATGATGGTCATGGATTCACCCTGTGAAACTGTAAGCAAGCATGGAATTAAATGCTTTCTTTTATAACTTGGCCATGGTGTCTCTTCACGGAAGTGGAATAGAAACTAAGATAAGAACTAATCAATATAAAAATCAAAGGTAGAGAAGCAAAAGGAAAAAAGAGAAGGGAGGAAGTAGAAAGAAATCCACTTTTAAAAAATAGGAAGGAAAATCAGGACCCACACATTGCTCAAGAATCACTACCTCGAGGTCAACCCTCTGCCTTCTTTCTTATTCTTGCATTCTCACCATGCAGACCCTAAAAGCTGAGAAACATGTGTGGTGGGGCAGAGGGTATTTTACATTAGGAAGGCCTGAGTCTCCTTCAGCCTTGCCTTCTGTAGCTTGGTAACATAGAACTTATCCCTCTGTTTGCAATGGAGCTTTAAATGTTCACCTCAGGTCTTTGACTATAACTTGTAGTCAGCATCCATCTTTGCCTCTTAGGTCTGTTGTCTAGACCAGCATGTGGTATATGCAGACATTTAGAACTGTAATAGGCTCACAGAGGACTCTATAGAAAACCTTGCTATGTGAGCTTAAGTCCTGCTGAGGCACCGAACTTTCTGAAAATCCAAGGTTAGAAGACTCTCTTATGGAATCAGAGGAATCTTGGCTAACATTCCATAAATGGACCTTATGGAATTAGCTCAGCCTTACAGGTTGAGCCTTGAAGGCTCCAGGATGTACAAGGTCTGTCTGGTGGTAGTGGTTTTCTTTTGGTGGTTGAGTAGCTTGTAGTTTGTTCAATTCTGAGAAGCAACTCTGCTCAAAGACACAGACTGCTAAGCTATTTAAATTTATTTTAGCGTGAGCTGTAGGAAGGTATAAATTGAGAATTTGTCAAAGAATCTTGCAATGTCTGGGCAATGCCACTTCACTTGACAAACACTAGCCATGAGCCAGCTGGCCTCAAGTCCAAGCTGTGACTTTCTTGTCCTTTTTATGAAGACTTAAATCTTTAAATATTTGGATGAAATACATCAGGAGTATCATAAAACACAAAACACTGGCCTGTCTTGCTAACTAGGGAGAACTGTTTCCATTCCTCGTCATTTCAATGTAATTAAGGGTAGAATATTTGAAAGGAATTTTAGAATAACTTCACCTAGGCTGTTTCTTTGAATTGCTACTGGGCGGCTGTTAGCTTCAAATAAACTCAACACTAGATTTGCAACAGATGTTCCTAAAGTAGAACAAAGAGGGGGATTGCTGGATTCTGTGTAAAGAAAAGAAGAAGGAGAAGGAGAAGGAGAAGGAGAAGGAGAAGGAGAAGGAGAAGGAGAAGGAGAAGGAGAAGAAGAAGAAGAAGAAGAAGAAGAAGAAGAAGAAGAAGAAGAAGAAGAAGAAGAAGAAGAAGAAGAAGAAGAAGAAGAAGAAGAAGAAAAGAAGAAAATCTGCAAGGTCACTGTTAATGTGGAGGATGAACCTAGTAAATAAAAACAATTTCCTTGTTTCTCCATTCAGCCATCCTTTTCCTCTGAGTTTCACTTAGTGCCATTCCAATGCGCTGCCATCTTCTTCAGTTAAATACTTTGGGGATATAACAACAGCAGCTTTTACTCATTAGTGTTTTTATTACACAGGACTTCCTACGCCAAGGAATCATCACTAAAGAATTTTGAAGATCAACAGTTTTTCTTCTATCTGTCCGAGCGGACATTTCTTTGTTTAATGATGTGGCTTTTGCCGGAAAGTGTCTGAATAGTTAGGTATCTGAAACTAGAAGGGACTAAGCTGTCTCTTTTATTTTGTCCAAAAGGATTTGAATTTCTTTCTCGCTTGTCTATAAAGTCACCAGATTTTAAACCTCCACTGCCCGGTGACTTTATTAGCCTTGTTAATGTGGTCATCACAAGTCCTAACGAAATAAATAGCACATAGAGACATTTAAAAACAACCTTCTCCTGATGGTAGATGCCAGTTAGCAGAGAGACCACCCCCAACCTGGTCAGCATACAGGGAACAAAAGACATTGGAGCGTTCTGAAGCAGACAGTCATATCTCACCCTTCACCCCGAGGGATCTCTTTAGAAGAGAGGTGGAAATATTGTAAGAACCAGAGGAGATTCTTGACATCAGAAAAACTGTTTGCCAGCACAGCAAGGAAGATGCACATCTATCTGCACTCCGTGATTGGGGAAGCATGCAAGGGAGCTTCTCAATCTCCAGGCAGGGGAAACCTTAGTCTAGAGGAGGAGGACATGGGGGACATAGCCCCACCACTGACTGAGGAACTGTTGGCCTTTGACAGCTACTCGGAGGAGAGTCAGTTTTCTCTAATAATGTGCCCCTGATGAGCTGACCTCACACCAGGGCAGGCCTTAACCCCAAGACTATTGGAGCAACACAAACTGGACACCATGGGGAAAAATGAAGGAAAAAGACTAAAAAAAAAAAAAAAAACTCTCAAAGTTGGGAAGGTAGAAAAAGCCATAAGGGAAAGTGTTAGGAAGTAAATGTGTTCAAAATGCATTGTAAAAAATTATCAACTAACTCATAAAAATATTGGTTAAAAATGACTTGCTGATGTGGTATAAACATAGGGAGGTGTTGAATAAAAGGGGTGCCTCATTCTCTCTAGCGTTCACCTATCAAGCAACAGACATGAGTTGGAAACAAATGATTAAAAGGGTTCAATGAATAATCTCTTGTATTGTTTTAGTTAAATGCATACCTGTAAAAAGTAAACAATTGCATAGCCGTATAGTCCTCCAATACACATCTTTTTTGGTCCTAGATACAAAAACAAAATCTATTTGTGATCTTACTATCTACTTCTATAAATAAATAAATAAATCCCAAAACTATTGAGTTGCAAAGTAAATAGAGAGAGATGCTAAGGTGTGCCCAAACCATGAACTCTGGGCCACAGCTAGCTACAAACACAAACCAATGCAAAACCATAAGCTCACTTAAAACATTGTGAGGTGATTTCACAAATGGTTTTTTGGTTTGGTTTTGGTTTGGTTTGGGAACTCAACTTTGCAGTTCTGAACAAGAACTTAAATTTATGACAGTCATGTCATAACATCCAAGTTGGACATACTGGGAGGCAGCAATTAATCCACTGCTAATATGAGATAAAACTGGTTTGTCTTCTTTTCAAGTATCCAGAGGACCATGCAGGTATAGGGTTGGCAAGGTGTTTCTGCTCAGTGGGATGCAGCAGGGGGGTTTGAGACCTGGGCCTAGGTACTATCTGGATGACCTTGGGTAATAAGCAACACAAAGTACAATGGAGCTTTTCAAAGTGCTTCTCTCCTAGGGGTCTCTTGAGCATCAAATGATTTAAATTGATAAATCACTTGCAGTGTCATCTATTTGCTAGTAAGCACTGGAATTTGTTTATTATCATTAGGTCCAGTAAGAAATTAACAACTACTGGTGAACTAATTACAACAATGTAGGGTGATAAATGTTACTTAAAACAGGAATTAATACAAAATTTTCCATTTGCTAATATTTTTGGACTACCGCTAACAATGGATAGCTGAACCTGTAGACCCTAAAACTACCTCCACACCTCTCTTTCTCAATAGTCCCTTTTAGCTCCTCACCTCTTGCTCTTATCCAAAGAGCCGTGACTCCTAAGCAGGGGAGGGTCAGCTCACATCTGCTGGTTCCCTAAGAAGTCTCACAGAAGCAGCAGGATGGAGGGCAGTGGGGAGAAGATGGTGCTACCAAAACAAAAGAAGGTGTTTTGGCAGCAGGCTGGTGACTCATTCACTCATTGCTAGGGGTGTTTGATAGCTAGAATAGGAGACAAAGCTTGACAGAACAAGACAAAACCATGTTCATTCATATATGGCCACTGAGTTTCTAGAGAACTTTTTCAGCTTGAGGAATAGAGTAAACAACATTTCTTGAAAGGACTTTCAACATGACAAACACACACACAAACAGAGAGAGAGAGAGAGAAAGAGAGAGAGAGAAAGAGAGAGAGAGAGAGAGAGAGAGAGATGCAAATTGTTTTAAATGTGCTGCTGAGTGTTTGTGTGTGGTAGTTTGAATGTAACTGACCCCCATAAGCTCATAGGGAGTGGTGCTATTAGGAGGTGTGGCCTTCTCACTGTGAGGGTGAGTTTTGAAGTCTCATATATGCTCAAGCCATGCTCAGAGTCTCAGATCACTTCCTGTTGCTTTCAGGTCAAGATGTAGAACTCTCAGCTCCTCCTCCAGCACTGTCTGCCTGCATGCTGCCATGTCTCCCCCTGAGGATAATGGGTTGAACTTCTGAAACTGTAAGACACCCCATTAAATGCTTTTCCTTTATAAGAGTTGTCGTGGTCTTGATGTTTCTTCACAGCAATAGAAACCCTGACTAAGACAATATGAGAATAAGAAAAGTGTTCGAACTCCTAATTTTCTAAATTCAGAATTGAAGGAAGAAGTGTGAACAGCCAGGGACAAGGTGCCATCCCTGGCAAGAGAATGAGAGTCTATTGCTGGGTGATGATTTATAAAACAAAGCCTTCTGGAACATGTATAGACTATGAAAGGCAAGTCTGAATTAATAAGTGTTGGAAATCACTAGACTGCCCAGATGTGTTTTCTTCTGCAAGCTGCCCAATATTAATGACATCATTGAATATTCTGAAAGCAAAGATATGTGCTGGGGAGATTAACTGTTGGTAGAATGCTAACGGAATAAAGAGGATTCCAGGTGCCCCTCATGACATACCACCTAGTACATTCAGAGGTTAAAAGGCTCAGAATTCTTGGGAGACTCTTTCTGCCAAAGAATGTGGGTGCAGTCTTTGGAGCTGACAAAACAGGTATCTAAAGTTGACAGAAGATTATATCCCATAGCAAAATCCCAAGGGCTAGTATTGGGTAGCTTTATCTCTTTGGCTTGTAGACACTTAAGAATGAACCAACAGAAACTTTTCCACCTAGGCCATCTTTGCCTGCGCACCAACTCTCAGACTTCTACACACTCTAAACATATAAATAGACTCAGGCAATATTACTGTTAATTAATCATTTTACTAATAATATATTTGATTTTTGGTGATATATTGTGTGACAGCAAGGTCACTTCTTGTTTTTCTGTGTCCTTTTGTATCTTTGTACCATTATTGATTTTCACATAATGTATTCAGAAAGAGCTACTAAATTACATTCTTCCTTCTCTACATAAAATTATACTTTGTTGGAGGACTCTGGCTCAAACTTTAGCACTGCAAAAGACATAAAAATAAAGGTCAGACTATTTTGAGTCAACATTCAGATCTAATCCAGATATTGCCGCTACTATCTATCCACATTTACCTCTTCCTTTCTGAGTCATAAGAATGTCTTGGTTGCACTGTGACACTGTATGCATTAAGTCATATCACAGGACAGAAAGCAAAATATGCACAACCAATAAAATCTCAAGAGTTCAAGTAAAGACAATGGACTTGATTCACTAGTGAAGCCAGACATGTTAAAGGCCTTGCTGGGTGATCTGTCCATTCCTGTGCCATGTTCCGGCCAAGGCAATGACGTCTACTGGGCAGGAGTCTGATTCCTACAAGCTACCTTCTCACCCTGGCCTGACTGAACTTTGGATAAACTCCCATAGAAAGATTCCCATCCAGGTCAGGTAGAGGGAGGTCTGCCTTCTCATAGTGCTGAGGTCTGACTCATTCTGCTCATCTTTCTCTGTACTTGTGTGCACAAGTACTTGTGTGCACCTGCTCTGACTTTCCCACCACTTAATTATCACTCCACTGAAACAGGAGTGAGTGGAAAACCCACTATTGCTTCCTCATTCCCTTCTGGGTTAGTTGCCAAAACCCAGTTCTTGCTTTCTTGAAGGCCTCAAATGTCCTCAAATTAATGTGTTGGTGACATCAGTCTTGAGGGTGGTATGGCTGGTGGAATAAATTACATAAATTACATTTTATAAGGTGGCTAATGTGGTAATATGGGATGATATTGATAGTTCTATGCTATCAAAATTTCTATTTGGATCTCAGAATGAATCAAGAATAGAGAAAAACACTCCTAATTAGCTTATCCAGCATGTTTCATTATGGGTCTTTTGGATAAAAAAGAAAATAATTAGGCTATAGTGGTAGCATTCACTGTGTGGAAACCCACATACATACAAAATATATAACATTACTTCCTATAACATACCATAGAAGGATAATTTTTCATTAATCAGTTTAGGGAGATTAAATCTGATGCCCATTCAAAATGTCTTAGACCATCTAGGCTTTTAGAATGAACAACTTTAGCCTAGGTGACTACAAACCAGGAATATATTTCTCATGGCTCTTGATGCTAAGGAGGTCTCTGATCGAGGCATCAGTAAATGATGTATCTGTGTCAGAAGATGGCTCCCATCTGGCTCATAGATGGAACATTCTCGAATTTAGTCTTCACGCTTGGAAAGGAAAGAACAACACAGCCACCTAGACTTTTTATTTCCCCATGGGAATGGGGGTGTGGCAGGATGGCAGGATCTCACCATGGATCTGTGCTGAGGCCAAATTAATTTTATCAATAATTTTATCAATAAGTAAAAATAATTACTTCTCAGAGTTCACTCATTAATGTCTTCATATTGATTGCCAGGCTTAACCCAAGAATTTTGGTAGGACATATACATTCAGATCAGAGCATCACCATGTGTACTGTAGCAGCATTGAGCAACAATGGTCATTTGACCCAAAGAACTTCACTTTAGCATCACTAATGACGTCCTGTGCATACCATGTACTATTTTTTAAAAATCATGTAATAAAGATAAGTTTTTACCTCAGAGGGATTCCTACCTTATAGCCCCAGTTCCCATCTAATTGTGTAAGAGAAAAAACAAACAAATAAATAAATAAATAACCAGGCAAAGGCAAGTGTAGACTGGGAGCCCTTACACAGAACAGTTTGACAGTCGTGAAAATTAAGGAAAAACTGGAACTAGTCACAAACCAAAGGAGTCTAGAAGACCATGACCACGAAATGCCATGTGGTACGCTGAGCTGACCCTTGGGAACGAACAGAGAGCATTAATGGGAACACTATGAGACCCAAATAAAATCTTGAGCTCAGTAAAAGAAAAAATATTCAAATGGCCGTCAGGTTGAGTCTGCCGAGAACAATACCCCAAGCTCCACGGAACAACACTGAGAAGTAGACATGACAGTGATCACGTGCACAACCCACAACCCACTTCAGCAGTAAGTGTCAATCCTCAGGAGGAGCAGGGATGCATGGACCACTCGCTCGCTCACTAATTCATTTAAAATACAAACTGAGGGGCTGTGATGGGCGAGGCTCTTTAAGAGACTCTGTCTTCGAGAAAGGCAAATTGGGCCACCACCTACATCTAATCCTTTTGGAATCAATTTCTCATCTTTTGTGACCCTATTGTTGGCTATATTTGGGCAGTAATGTAAAATGCCACAGAATGAGTGTCTTAAACAACAGACATCTATTTGCTAATAGTTCTGGAGACTGGGGAACCCAAACTCAAAGTTGCAGCCATTCCTTTCCTGAGGACAGATCTCCTCCTGCCATGCAGACAGCTGTCTTCCTACTAAGTCTTCACATGGAGCATGTGCAATAGAGGCTATTACAGGACAGCAACGTAAGCTCAGAGCCCCACCCTCGTGACCTCTGTTAAATACTTTGTTAGTCAAAATACAGCCATAATAGAAGATGGGGCCTCAACAAATGAATTTGGATATAAGAATTATATTCAGTCCATTAAAAAAATAAAAATAAAAATGGGTGAGCTATTGAATCATCCAGATACTGGCCTAGTACCTGGGCCACTTGAAATGAAAATGAAAGCAGGAAATTTAAAATCCACCTCTTTAGGAAATTGTGTGTTTCTTTGCATCCAAGAGAATGCGCACCTTTGTCATGGTAAGAAGTTGGGGCATCTTCTAATTGTGGGTCCACTGAAGCTACCTCCAGCTAGATACGTATTCCAGTTAGTTGACTTTGATTAGTTTCTGACCCTGCTTTTTAGTCCCTAAAAGGAGAGGAGAGGTCTAACTCTGGATATGGCCATGCAACATGGACAGACATTAAGTAGGAGAGCAAAGGTCAGTCTACGAAGACAGAAAGAGGCATACCTCTGATTCTAGAAGTCTTCTGAGTTGAAATGGGTACCACTGCCTGGACATTTTGCTGTGAACACATGACTGGTAGGAAGGACAGTCACCATCATCAACCCTGTCATTGCTGGAAATCAGCCTACTCTTTTCTGACAAAGCACAGAGTTCTGGAGAGAGTGGATGCTGCCGTCACTGTGACCTTAAGAGAATGGTTTCCTCTGGAGGGAGGCTGTTTACTTAGAGTGAGTCTGCCATTGGCCTCCTTGTACCACGTCCTCCTTAGCCCTGGTGAAGAGGCAGGCACAGTTCCCAGACAGCAAATTGTGGAAGACACTTTTTTTTCCCCACAGTAGCATCTGGGCATCTGGTATTTTGGCAGGAAACTCAGGATGATCTTAAAATGGTTAGTCTCCCCCCCCCCCCCCCCCCAATCTTTTTCTTTCCTTCAAACACTTAGAGAGGCTGAACTTTCTTTCTGAGCTAAGAAATGTTCAAGAGACATTTTGAAAGACTCAAGAAAGAACGTCATTCTGGGGACCCGTTCGGAGGAGAGCTAGAACTCACCCTCCCAAACCCCACTCCTCCCAGAGGCAAGGGAATGCGAGCTTTCTCCCTCTCCAGCCAGCTCTTTCGCTTTCTCTTGCTTTTTCATTTCTCCGAAAATGAAAAACTGGAACAAAATCAATACCAATTTACTTGGAGTTTTCCTAAATGGAATTAGGAATTCCTCCCTTTTTTTCTGAAATGTCTGAATCTCATGATCAGATTCCCAGCTTCAGGTTAATCCTTTGGTACCTGAGTGGAGAGGGGTAGAGGAAGCAGAACGCTAACACAGTCTGGAGACTGCTCTCGATTTAGATGCAAAAGGAAGATCTCCAGCGTGTCTGAAGGAGCCAAGCCTTTCAGGAGTTCGGTCTTTGTAATGATAAGCACAGAAAATTTTATAACAGAAAAATCACATGATCAACACAGCACTTTCAGATTAATCCTGCTTCACTACACGGAGTCAAAAATGGAATCAAACTAAGGTGGGGATGACAGTCAAGGCGAAGGTGGCAGATCCTGAAGGTGCGTAGCAGTGACAGCAAGGTAGCCTACGGGATGTGTTTGTTAGATAGATTCATGTCTTTTAACTGGAAGCAGAAGGTATCTCCCTTTGTACTCCAGGGCCAGGCTCTGGGATATTAGTCCTTCCCCTGTACCCTCAGCCCTGCAAGCTGAAGGCTAAAGACAATTGTCCCTCCATCCTGCCTCTCCCACAGGGATGCCAGGGGGCCCAATGTCCTTGCCACACTCTCTCTCTCTCTTGCATAATTTTTTAGATGAAGTTCACCTAATCCACTTTAGTCCTACAGCTTTATGTTAATTTTTGTCGTCCTTCACCTGTCTTCTTGGGTTTGACTCTCTAATCCACACACTTAATCCTCAGGAATGGGCTAGTTTTGGATTTTTATCTCACGGGAGTTTGGCTTCAGCATTTCAGCCTGAGCGATTGTAGTTTTACTCACGAATTAACCTTTTAGCTCATTGACTTATACTGTTTCGTCTTCCATTTTTAAATCTCACCTGTATTGTATTTCTAAACTTTTAGCTTTCATTTTTAGCTAACCCTATGCCCTCTTTGGAAAGTTCAAATCCCACTTAAACCACTGCCCCCTTTTATTTTTAAGACATTTCACTCTTTCTTTTTTCTTTTTCTTTCTTATTTTATGCTGTTTCTGGTTGCTAGCCTGTTTTCAGAATGAGCATGAAAGGCCATAGAAGATGCCAGGCCTCTGTAAAGAGGGATGTATGAGCTCCTCTCCCTCATCCTCACTTCTATTACCTAACCTTCCCAGCCTCCAGTGTCCCAAAACTGTCCCCAAGAGACCCTAGGATCTCTGCCTAACAAGACTGGATTTAAAAACTGAAAGAATATAATAGTTTTGTTAGTGAAAAGAGCAACTACGTTTGCAGTGACCATGACCTCTGCCAGTCACAGCCTCTGTGTAGACCTGCCCTGGTAAGGGGCGGGTGTTGTGAGCATCCTGGGTCAAGATAGCACGGAGGCGGCCCTACCCAGGTCGCCAGCAGACTTGTTGACATTGTATTTCCCGGTGAGTCTTCCTATAAGGAAGATGGCCTTATGGTCTTCTCTTCATTTCAGTATGAAGGCGAGAGGCTGCCCAAAGAAGCAGTTAGAGCACACAGAAGTTTTGGATAGCAGAATCTCACTGCTGGATGCTGCCTTTTGTCATGAGCCACACTGGGGAACCTAAGGAAAAGCAGAAGGCCATTTTATGTTCACGTAATGGAATTACGCTTCTCTCAGAAGCTTTTAGGGACATAGCTGAGTGGATTCTCGGGGAAGGGCCGTGATTGTTGTTGTTGTTTGCTTGTTTGTTTATTGTTTCCTGCTTTCATAAGGACCAAGTCTCCAAAGTCATGCTTAGTCACAGTCTGCCACAAGCACGATCCTCACACTGAGGACTCCCACTAGCTCATCCCTCCAGGGCTTGAGTGGCTCTCTTTCCTAGGAACCCGTTCTGTATCTTATGACTGGGTTATCTGTAATTCCCGCTCTGCCTCAAGAAGTAACCATGGCCTCCAACCCTTCCTCTCAGAGAACACACCAGATGCCACGCCTCTCACACGTCACTCACCGTGTGCACACCAACTTCCAACCTGCTGCAGTGACCTGGTTTGAAAAACTGAAGAAGCAAACAGCCAGCTGTCACCCAGAAATGCTGCCCCCAGAGCAAGGTCTTCTTTCAGCAGGCACATCTCCAGAACCCCGAGAGCGCTGACATTTTAGCTATGTGCTCACTGAGAACTACAGAGTGACATCCCCACCTACTGTGCCTGTGCGCATCCCCACGTGCTGTGTGCATCCCTACACGATGTGCGCATTCCTATGTGGTGTGCACATCCCCATACACTATGTGCATCTCCACACACTGTATGCATCCACCCACACTGTGCGCATCCCCTTGCATTGTGTGCATCCCACGCACTCCGCGCATCCCCACACCCTGTACGCCATCCTTGCTAACAAAACAATGCTTCTACCATCATGGAACTTATGCTTGTAAAGAAAAATAGGAAGTGAGAATGGGTTTAAGTGGAGACAAGGGGAGGAGGGGAGGACAAAGGAGAGAGTGGTATCGGGGTAACAACGTCTAAGGAATCTCGAAAAGACTATATAGAAACCTAACATTTTATAAGCTTCGTATAGATATGAGTTCAGTTGGAGTTACCCTACATAGGAGATTAAGCTCATCCCAAAGAGACCCATGTATTACCCAAAACCCAGTGGCAGGTGTGGGATACCTTCCCACAAGTTATTGGTCAGAGGTACCCCCAAAGCCCCCCAAAACAACACAGACAATTGCCATTGCTCTCTGTTGTCCACCAGAACTTAATGGTAGACCCTTCAGCTGGAAACGCCACACGTTGATCACAGAACATGCAGAAATCAAGTCCTTACTGACCAGAAAACTTGTTCCCACAGGCTAACTCTCCCAGTCGTAGAAGACTGCAGTCTCTCTCTGCCATCTTGGTCTCCTCCTCTTACAGATGCTCTCCCTTACCTAACATCCATGCGCATGCGTCCTCACGTTTGTCCAGGGATTATTGGTGCGTACTTTTGTCTCTGTCTAAGCGATCATTCCCACCCCAGGCAACTCCTTCCTCACAGAACGTAACAGAATTTACATTCTCAAGAAGTGCTGGATGAATGAACCAGGGACTGGTAATACTGAAGCAGCAAGAAACACACACAACAAAATAATAACAGCAAACTGGCCAATGACCATCCCCACAGAGAACAGGGAGGCTTCACCAAACACTGCCTCCATAGGCTCTCTTACCAACTATTAAAATGTTAGAATAGTCGGGGATACTTTTCTTCACCTCTAGAGAGATAGACTTTTTTCTCTAACATTACAGTAGATGCAGAGTTATGTCAAATAGCTTTATGTGTTTATTATCACACATGTGTGTTCTCGTGAGAACTGGGGGATACAGAAGGGGATGCGCGTGGAAGTCAGAGCCATTTTGTGGCTTAGATTCTCTCCATCCACCTTTGCATGAGTTCCGGGGATCCGGATTGAAGTCCCAGGCTTCCATAGCACTGTTTTCCCCCACTGAGCTATCTCATTGGCTCACGCTGTAGTTTGCAGAATACGAGACTTATGTGTGCAATAGACTAATTGTTCTCTGCACGTGTACATGTGTGTTCCTTTTCTGTGGAGTCTCTCTGATGCTCCAGGAATGTTGCATGAATCCACACCAGCACCTCGACATGAAACTGGGCCCGGAGGTCAAGTGTCCCTGCTGAAGGCTGACTTTCAACGCCTTTTGGGTGAGGTCATCTGTTCGTGGTCTGGAGTCATATGTAAATTTTGCCCTCAACAATCACCGAAGGGCAGGAAGGTAAACATTATTTCTCTGTCTAGACAAACTTTCTCATGACTTTTTGCAATTCAAGGTCAGCATCTTTTCTGCTGAAATGATGTCTTTTGTTTTCGGTTTGTACTTTGTTTCAGGCTAGAGGCGATGCATGGACTCCCTCCTGGTTCCCATTCTCCTTTCCCAGTACTTTAATTGGCAGGGCCCAGGACAATGCACCCTATTTGTATAATAGGGCAGGGCTGTAGACCTTTCCACTCCTAATTAGACCTGACTCTTTCACCTTCATAAATGATAGATAAAGATCTGAATGGGAGCAGATGAGCGGTTTTAAATACTCTAAGTAACTCGGTCGAAACGAATGTCAATATTGTGCCAATGGCGAAGAGTTTTGTCTGAGTAGAGTTCCAAAGTCTGCACACATTGCCTCAGACATGTCTATGGCTCGGTCATGACAATCTCTGTGTAGTTGACAGGTGAACACATTTTACTAGTGTTAGCACACTCTGTGCCCAGACAGTGTTAGAAAGTGGGAGTATAATAATTAATAACCTCTAGTCTGGCCCTAGTAGATGTCTGTGTATTGAGGAAGATAAGCATGGTGTGCGCATTTTGAGCTTCTGTGACTTCCAGACTTGGGAGGATGCCAACCCAATTTGGAGAATAAAGAAACTCTTGTAGAAGAGTGTTTAAGTGAAGAACTGAGAGAGGAGTGGGAAGTAGATGGTGGAGATAGAGAGGTGGGAAGGATGTTTTAGAAAAAGGAACTGTGATCTACAAAAACCTGTAGGCAGAAGAGAAAAAGTCATTTTAAGGACAATGCAATTAATTCCCCGAGGCTAAAGCACAAACAAAAAAGCCAGCCATTGACACTCCCAGTGGGAAGGAAGAAGGTGCCCCTGCTGGAAGGCTTAGGAACCCTACCCCACTCTACGTGGAAGACCAAATCACCATCCGGGTTCGCCGTCCAGGACACTTCTGAGTCCGCATCATAGTACCAGATAAAGGGATGATATAAAATGAGCAGACTGATGCCCAGATGTCCAGGGGAAAGACGGAGTCCCGTGGGGGAAGGGGACTGGGAAACTGGAGGAAGAAGACAGACACCCTATTGCTAAGGAGGGAGAACTGGCTGATGGTAGTGACATGGCTGAAGGATGGCTTTGCATCAGGGACTGTTTCAGTGTCTCTGTTCTACCCATCTTTGTGGGGGGAACGAAGGGATGCAATTGGGGTTCTGGGAGGATTGCAAACAAATGTGTCTAATATCTGGGTCCTGTCTATGACTCTATCCAAGGAGGTTTCTGAACCCGAGTTTGAGACTAGAACTGTGCATAAGTGTATGGCAATTTAGATTTGGTTCCAGTGAGCATAAAAAAAAAAAAATGGAGGGGGGGGCAGTGCCATTTCTAAGGCATTAATGTTGACAAAGTAGACTATTTGTTGAATTTCTCTTAGTCCCTCTCCAACCCAGCCCAGCGGCATGCCACAGATCATGAAATATTTTTCCAAAATACACTGTTTCCTGAAAGTTTCAGAAGGCATTCAGAAGCAATCAACTCAAAAATATTCTCATTAAGTTTCTTCCACATGCAAGCACCCTGCTAAGGTTCTGGGTGCAAAGATGAATTTCCTCGGGGCCTAACTTGGAAGTACCCACAGAACAACAGGCAACAAACAAATACTTAGCAGGATGGAAGTAGAAGACATGAAAGCTTCAGACAATCAGAGAAAGCTTCACGGAAACAGGGCTTGGAGATTTAGCCGGGCATCTAAGGTAGGAGGCCTGGAGGTCGATATGAAAAGGGACACCGCCAAGAGCGCTAAGCCATCTCCTGGAGTTTCCATTCGAAAAGCAGCAGGAGCTCAGAGTGTCCTGGAGAAAGCAAAGCTGAACAGCTATGTCATAACTGCCCTGCTGACCGTAATGCAGAACACAGAGAAAAACCTGTTGGGAGGCTGCGCAATACTCCATGTGACAATTGTGACAGCCTGAACTGAGCCGGTGACAGGAAGATGGAGGCTCCCTTAGGAGAGATGCCAGCAATGATGGAGAAAGTGGAGAAGACTATTTTAGATGTACGCCAAAATTAAAACTGCACAGTCGCGGGAAGAAAATGAGCTACATTTACGTCCCTTCCCAGCTTACTGGTATCTGAAGTTAGAAATGCTTGAGACGGCATCAGAGACTTTGGAATTGATTATGGTGACGTCATCTAGCGCCATCCTACTACAGAAGTTCTCTGGGCCCTGCTGTCAGGCGTGGAGCCAGCTGGAACCAACGAACAAAGAGATGATCATGAGTGTGTTGGGTAATAAGCCTGATCCTTGGTGCATGGAGGATCTGGGCTTGCAGACTGCCTTCACTAACGATTGCACAATCACTAACTTTGAGCTCAAGCACAATCAGAATTAAGTGTAATTCGGATGATCATTTTTACATCACGTGGACCGTCAGTGAGAAGGAAAGGTGTGTGTGTGCGTGCATTTGTGTGTGTGTGTGTGTGTGTGTGTAACTTTAAACTGGATAGTGAGGCCGGGCGTTGGTGGCGCACGCCTTTAATCCCAGCATTCGGGAGGCAGAGGCAGGCGGATCTCTGTGAGTTCGAGACCAGCCTGGTCTACAAGAGCTAGTTCCAGGACAGGCTCCAAAACCACAGAGAAACCCTGTCTCGAAAAACAAAAAATAAATAAATAAATAAATAAACAAACTGGATAGTGAAATACATAGTAGGAAGCTCTTCTTATTTTTCCAGAGAATTGCTGTGGCGGGAAAGCAGCTTCAATAGTCCATCACTGGGAAAAGGCTCCCAAGTCCTTGTCTATCACGTGTAAGTGTTCCACGTTAGCCAAACGTCTGTAAATATTCCAGGACTGACTTCAACTAGTTGGATGTTTCTGAATGTTTCAGTTACTCTCAAAATTGAGGTTGGGGGTGGATACTAAGCCGTTCTTTCCCTAATAGTTCTGTAGCGCTAAAGAATCCAAAGCGATTGAGCGACATAAGGAAATAGGAGTTTTCTGAGCCCACATTTAAAGCTGTATTCGCTCCCAAAGGATGTCCTTGAAAATCCCGCCCCGAGTCACTCCTGGAAAACATAAATAGAGGCACATTTTGCAAATGATATCAGTTGTCTTTCCCAGAACCTACTACCTCTACATCCTTTAAGTTTCCCAAGAACTTAACCACATCTATCAATAAGATCCTGAAAAGTCTTTGATTCTAAAAATACACACTTGCAAACAGACTTCCAGAAACACGTGCAGGCATGGTTCCATACATTCATGAGTATATACTTCCATGCATGCAAGCAAGCATGCTTTCAAACATGCATGCATACATGCAGGCATGTTTCCATACAGAAACACTACTATATATACATACAAGCATACATCCATACATATGTACAAGCATACTTATTAACATGTATGCAAGAATACCAATAATATATATTCAGGCAAACTTCCAAACACAAATGCAGGCCTACTTACATATATACATACTTCTATACATACAAGCATACTTCCAAACATACAAGCAGACATATTTCCAAACATGCCCGCAGATCTGCTTCCATAAGTACCTGCATGCATGCTTCAAAACATGTCTGTAGGCATACCGACAAACAGGCATGTGGACACACTTCCATATACATAGAGGTATGCATACATTTGCGCCGAGTTCAGAAACAGGTGTGTTACTCTTGGGGCTACCAGCAGCTTCTTCTCCCCCTCATTTGGTCTTTTCTCACTCACCGGAGCTAGTGTTTACCCCGGAGCTGACATTTCCACGTCATCCCACCAGGTGCCTAGAGTTGTCTCCCCCCTCACACTCCTGTAACAGATGGTGCAAATGGCCCAGCATGTGGATTCTGATTCATTGCAGGAAAACAAACTGCCAGACGGCTGACGAGCTGGGGGTGGGTGGGGGCGGGGGAGCAAGTCGTTGCTTTTAAAAACCATTATGAATTATGTGTCACATGGTGACTTTGCATTTGTCCCTGCTAAAGGATGATTAGCAATTTATTTAAGCAGATTAAGTAGAGGCTGCTAGAGGACTGCCCTGTTTGCAAAAGCATCCGTTGGTGGCAGGAACTTGTCAGCCCAGAGCAAAAAGCAAACAGCTGAGAGTTCAAACAAAATTACATTGGATGCAAATTGATTTTCAAAAATTAATTTAATACATGGGCTAGTAAACATGCTTCGAAAAATCCCGCTGATACAAGTTCCAAAGCTCTAGACCAGAACTGAACCTTAATACTGCCAGTAGTCTCTGGAACAAAAGGATATGTTCCAAGAACATTCATTCGTAAGTTAGTGATTTTTGTATAAAGGGCTTCTTTTTAGACCATTTGGAAAAGGCAATTTGAAAATGTGATCAAATTCTACTAGGCAGAGAAGGCGTCTTGTATTGTCAGAGCCTTGGAACTAGATACTCAATTTCCTGTCATTCCCTATGTGCACCTACTCCTACTTGGAGTCTTTTGAGAGCTGAGAGGTCTCTTGGGTCTCCCTGAGAAGGTTCATCTGTACTCATTTCAGCCCCTATAGCACAGAGCTTAGACTGAGACATAACGCCAGAAAATTAAGGATGTCTTGACTTGGCATTTACCGCTGTCATTGGAGCTGAGGTCTCCATAAATTCAGGAGTTTTTAATTTGAACAAAATGTATTATCAGACCACAGCGGTAATTAGATAAGGAATCGGTAGTCAGGAATGATACAGGGACCCCTCAATCTTGTGTCAGAAAATTAAGGAAGACACTTCTAAATAGCCAATGGATGACAGAGGAAATCAGAGCAGACCTTTAAATAAATAAAGATGGGGACACTGTAATGTGCCAATGTGTTTGAGCTGCCACTGAAGTAATATTTACAGGGAAACCTAATCACTGTCAATGTATGTGTCATATGTATACACACACACACACACACACACACATATAAAATCAAAGCATTCTGCTCAAAGAAAATACTGACACAAATTCAATTTCACTGAAATTAAAAGCTTCTAATCTTGATGAATAAACACATGAAAGGGACTCTACATCACTGATCATTAGGCAAATATAAAACCATAATAGGATACTACTATACCGTTAGCAGAGAGACTCAGATTGGTGAGACTAGCAAAAGCAAGTTCTGAGCCGGGCGACGGTGGCGCACGCCTTTAATCCCAGCACTTGGGAGGCAGAGGCAGGCGGATCTCTGTGAGTTCGAGACCAGCCTGGTCTACAGAGCTAGTTCCAGGACAGGCTCCAAAGCCACAGAGAAACCCTGTCTCGAAAAACCAAAAAAAAATAAATAAATAAATAAATAAAATAAATAAAAAAGAAAAAGAAAAGCAAGTTCTGGAAAGGATGTATAAAAACTGTAACTCTCGCAAATTGTCAACAGAAATGTAAAATTGCATAATCACTGTGGAAAAGAGTCTGGCAGCTTCACAGAAAGTTAAACACACCTATTCATCCACTCCCAGGCCTTTACCCAAGAGGGAAGAAAACACGCTCCTTTACAAGCGTGTGCGTTGACGTTACTGCAGCTCTACTTTAGTCGTTAAAGAGCTGGAAAATCCTAAACGTCCATCAGTAGATGCATGGATAAATGGTTTAACCAGAAATTTTATGTCACTCAGCAGAGGAAAGGTACTACGACGTGGATGAATCCCAAAATAATTATTCTGATAGAAACAATCCAGGTATAAAAGAATGCACACCTGTATGTCTTGTTTCATTTATGTAAACTTTGGAAAATGCAAACTAGACCTGGCAAAAGTAAGTCCGTCGCTTGCCAAAACGGTAGAAAGTGGGGTGATAGAAGCTCCAAGGGTGTTGGATTCATTACTATTTTAATTGTAATAGAGTTTCATGGTATACATGTGTCCAAATTGATAAAATTATGTGTTTAAATGTATATCAAAAATATACAAAGCTATTTGGAGGCAAAATACTAAGGTAACATTGACCACTATCTGGAAACATTACAATCCCATCTATCAAAGATACACAAATAAATGTTTTTCAAGTTGTGTTTTGGGGAAGTAGTTATATTCCTCTTTATTTTCACTGTTGCCGAACCAGAAAAGTGAGGTTATTTACTTAGAGACACCCAGCTGGAGTCTATTAGAGATCTAGATCACTTTCCCTAGTCTCTCAACTCCCGTACTCTTCTTGGTTTCCTCACACCAAGCTTGCCAAATGTAGATGTTCTCAAAGGTTTGTCATCTCAGCACAAGTAGATATTATACTAGATCCACCTAGGTAAAGAAATTTTTCCTTGTATGGAACCATGTATTGTAAATCAGAAGAAATAAGATTAATGGGGTATCAGCTATATCCCATGGTTCGCTTTTTTCAATTACGTGGGAAGTTAAACAAACATAAATTAAAACAAAATGCTTTAAAAATATGTTAATATAAGGTAGCGGTAGCAAGGCATGATGACTCACGTAGGAAGCAAAGGCAAGTTGATCTCTGAGTTCAAGGCCAGCCCGGTCTATGGCGTGACTTCCAGGACAACCAGAGCTACATAGAAAAACTTTGTCTCAAGAAACCAAAAACAAAGTAGAGGTGATGAAGACAGTATTGAAATCAGCCAGGTTCAAATTCCAGCTCTCAAAACTCAAGCTTTGCAACCGTAATTCATTTGGCCTGTCTCCATCCACTTGTTTACCCTTAAAGAGTCTCTCACTGAAGAGGCGGCTATAGCCCAAGAGCCTTACCTAAGGAGATACAAAAGTCTACCCTTCCTCCCAGGCTCCCAATGACAAACAGAGGGAGGCAAGTTTCCACAAAAGTCCACACTGAGAAACAAATTAATTGTTTAGGGTTCCTTACAGAGCAGTGGGTGAGGAGTTATGGGCAGGAGTGTGGGTGCTGTTAAAGCAGCCATACTGGAAGGTCTGCATCCAATATGGCTACTGACTCCTCTATGGTTCTGTAGGTGGAGCCCCTTCCCTTGTTCGTTCCCACCTATACACACTAGACCAATGGTTCTCATCCTTTGGGAGGGGGCGGGTCAAAAGACCCTTTCACAGGGGTCACATGTTCTTACATATCAAATGTTTGTGTTATAATCCACAACAATGCAAAAATAAAGTTATGAGGTAGCAATGAAATAATTTTTATAGTTGGGGGTCACAGCAGCATGAGAAACGACTGCAGCATCAGGAAGGCTGAGAACCACTGCTCTGAACCTTCCCCGAGACACCAAGGCCATGTGAAATTAGGACAAAATCTCATACAACCGGTTGAAAAGGGTGGCTGAGGGTGAGAGTCCCATGACACTCCTTGCACCTACCTTCCAAGAAAGAACATCAATAGTCAACAAGGCCAGATAGGATAAACTTTGTGAGCAGGTCCAGCCTAAATCCGTAGCTCAGAGGAGACTCCTGTACCAAAATGGCCAAGAAGGCTGGAGGACATAAGGTTGTGTTACATTTACGAGAGCTGGGCAGAAAGAGGGCAGAGATGAAACTGTGGAACTGGAATACTAGGGAACATATTTCTTCTTGATTTAGAGTATTCTCTGTTACAAGAAGGAAAGGTAAAAAGCAAGACTAGGAATAGATGTTTTACTTTATCCCTAAAACTTAAAAAAACAAAAATGAAAATTCAGGGTACCTAGAAGAACAGATATCTCAGATAGTAACACCCCATCATGTTGAACTTCTGAGAACTTGCACTGAAAAAACATATTCTGGTAGATCTGTTTTTGATAAACAAAGCACCTGTATCTGAGAGTCCCTAAGGAGTACAAGAATGTTCCCAACTAGCCATTTATGAGACCTCTTCATCTGACCTAAAGACAGGCCAGACAAGGATGCCCAAACTTGAGAATCCCTTATCCTTAGGCAGCCATAGCTACCTCCCCAACATACACACACACACACACACACACACACACACACACACACACACACTTCTCTTAACAAATTTTCTACTAACTATAGCCTCTGTGAGACGTGACTACTCAACAACAGAAAGCCAGCATCATCTGGATCTCTCCCTTTCCCCAGAGCTTGACCTAGCTCTCCAAATTCTAGCCATTTCCCGTTTCTCTTCTCTGTTCTTCTCCATCATATCTTCTTCTTCCTCATTCTAGAAGTGACCATCTTGCCCTTTAAATATGTTTAGAGCTTATTAACTTCATCCTGCTCTCTGCCAAGTCAGCTTCTTTGATGTCTAAAAAGTCCCTCTAAATTAGAAGGGCCACCAAGACACTCTACTAGTTCAATCATTAAATCTCTCCCAGTGTCTACCATGTAAGTACATGGTCTTTAACAATGGCACAGACAACCTCATTCTGGTGAAGTTTCTGTTAGATGCAGTCACTCAGCTGACCATCCCTCATTCCTCCATTTTCATGAATCAAAAATAATAAACTTTTAGATATTATAGCACACCATATTTCAGTGATCATGTAGTTTACTTTGTCTAGAGAACCTCTTTCCATGTCATTCCACTTAGTGACCCCAACAAGTTTTTCTGACCCATACCACACATTAGGTCTTCACAGGGCCTATGACGGAGATATCTAGGTGTTTATATTCGTGTTATTGAATGTGTTTCTATGGCTGCCTGTCATAGTCAACTATCTTCATCTCAAGTCTGGAGACTAAGACTTTTGTTGATATAACCTCAGTGCCTAGCATAACAGCTTAATTTAATATAACTGACAGATCAGCCCTGGTTCCAAACATGTTAATAAGGATAATATTTTTGAAGGATCTATTCTAGGAATTTCCACATGCCTTGCTGACACTACCTAATAGAAATCCATTTAAAACAGAATGTCCAAGGGCCAAGGGGATAAAGAGCTTGTGACACACATGGGGACCTGCTAGATCATGCAAACCTACAGACAGACATGCAAAATACCACACATATGCAAAAATTCCTCTGCAGCTTGAACCGAGCATTGCATAGCAATAGACTCCGGGAAAGGTACCATCTAGGCAGACATCCAGAAAAGATGTCCCTATGAAGGTCCTGCTGGAGGACAAGCGCATGCCCACTCTAACATTATAAAGTGGCAAATGATTTGAGAGATTTGGGCTTCACTGGTGCTGATGCTTTAGGGACCCCCAAAACGATCCTCGGCTCCCACACTGGCAGGTGGTGCCCTTCATCACGGAAAAGGCTCTGTCAGGATGAGTCAGATGTTACTGCACTGAGTCAACACCCCCAGCTCCTCCGAATCAATGCTCCTCTAAATGCTAACAGCACATCATTAACAAACTGCACAGCTCACGCTACCGGCTGTGACAGTCGGCACTGCACTGGGAACACTGAAAGGTGTTGTTCCTAAACCCAACCGGATTGGCACAGCAGCAACTGGCTCCTTAATCTCCTTTATTACAGGCCACGACTACATAATAAATTCTTTAAATGCCCCAGCATTTCCTCCCACCAGCTTTAAGGATTGCTTCTGTGCCTGCTTTGCCTTCTTGAAACTTCTCTGCTCTCCCACTGTTAAATGCAAAGGAGATCAAGGGTTTTTATATAAGTTTACCAAGAAAAACAAGATAAAACTTATCAGCACAAGGATAAAACTTATCCTTTCAGTCCAGACAGAACTCAGCCCTCCAACTCGAGGCTATAACAAGAAATACTAGTTCCTCATACATGGCCTTGATTTCCAGACGTGGTCTGTGAATGGGACATTCTTGCTCCACTCAAAAATCCAGTCCTGTGTTTCAACAGGAAGAGCTGTCTTCACTAACAAACAGAGTCCAAAATTTAGAGCCTTCTGTTAACCCCCCAAATGGAGGACATATACTGTAAGAAACTTCTACCCGGATTGTGCCTGGGGGCCAGTGGCAGACCACTCATTCACCTCGCACTAGTGAGGACAGGGGCACCTTTAGTCTGTTTCTGCACCACACTGTGAAAGCAATTGTTTTAAATTCCACTTCAGCAGTACCCTTAACCTAATATTCAATACCTGCACCCCAGTATTGCTCAACATGCAAAAAAATTGGGAGAAGATGCAGGGGAAGACTAAGCATATTGCTAAGGTGAATGAAGCCAATCAAAGGGATGCTTCCTGTGGCCTTTCACCTGGATGACATTCCAGGGAAAGGCAAGAGAGTGAGATCAGTGGCTGGGAAGGCTTGGAGGTGGGGCAGCTACATGAAGCACAGAGAATTTGGAGGGGACAAGAATCACGAAACATTATACATATATGTGTTTCTCAAAACACACAAAATGTTCAATAACTTAATTTCACACTCCAACAGCAGGTTTCTTTCCTTTACTCTTTCTTCCACTTGTTTCTAGAGATTAAGACTGAGGCAGGATAGGAACACAATGAAAAATATTGGGTATAAGAAGAACAAAGACCCCATATACTTAAATCTGGTTGGAGAGTCTCAGAATCAAGAGTTTCTGAGAATCAAGAGTTTCAGCACAGTTAACATTTGTTTAAGCTCTTTCTTCTTTCCCAGCTACAAACCTGCAATTTTCCAGGCCTCGCAACAGAAACCCCATGGACAGTAAAAATCAGGTCTTACGACCCTTGGGCAATCCTAAGGACTCCAGGTTTTACTTTATCAGGTTTTAATTCCATCCAAGGCATCTCCAGAGCCATCCCATAATCTCACTTATGAAAAAGAAAGGAAAAGCCTTCCTAGCAATCTTTGGGATGTAACTTTAGAGCCACCAAGACGCTATCTATGTCTACTACTAAGATACTTAATTATGACTCTCCTGAGAAACACACATGCTTGCTTGGGTAGGTTCTATTTTTTTCTCTACGTGTCTCTCTATAACGCCGATGCTTAAAGTCTAAAACATATGTTCCAATATATTAAAAATATATTTTAATAAACTTTGACTTCTCGGAGAAGCCCAAACCACGCCCTTGGTTGTACTTTACTCTTTCTCTGAGGGCCTATTTTTCTATTTTTTTTTAAAAACTCCAACTCTGTTCCATGATGACTTACCCAGAAATTCTTTTCTGCATAAAAACAGAGGGCTTGCTTTAGTTGATTTGAAGCCCTTAAAATTATGCCTCAGGTGGCAGTGTGGGGATGTGACTTTGTCCATGTTGCCCTTGATGAACCCTAGCACCTCCACCCTGCTAGAGAAGTGGCCACCACTGAACTACATCCTAGTCTTAGGACTCCGTTAAATCACTCATTCAGAGTGGCAAGATAGCCAGGCTGACCTTGAACTCCAGATCTTCATGTCTCCATCGTCAAGATGCTGCTGTTGCCTGACCTGTGCACTACCACACACAGCTGTCCAGGGATATGGATAACAGGAGTGGCTGAGTATGTGCGGGGTAGGGGCGGGAGATGAAGAAATTCCTATCATTGTCTTGGTTTTTCTGCAAACCCAAAACTGCTGGGTTTTGGTTTTTTTATTTTTAAAAAATAGAATCCATTCATTTAAAATGTTAAGCCAAGACTGCTCTAGGTGATTACACAGGGATCCTTTCTCTGTTTTCTAGACCATTCCATAGTCTTTCCTGAAGAGAATAGTCTTGGAGTATATCTTCAGATTTCTACTTTTTAATTGCTATAATCTCTCCCTTACCTGTTCCCATGCAATCCAAATATAAGAGCCAGGACTGGACTAAGAATAGCTGAGGCTTGCTTGATCACTCTCTTTTCGAGCATGCTGGATCTCCAAAGAGTAACTGTATTGGGATTCCATGTTCATCAGTGTAATTGGTGCTGCAATGGTAACAAATATTTTATTTGCTGATATCGATTTCACAGAAAATACACTGCAGGAAAAAAAAAGCCTCTTAAATAGTGTGGATTCTCCTGGTTCACCACTGGCTGAACGCACTCTTTCTCAAAGCATATGTCCCATTTAGAACCAGATACCCTTTAAATCAAGATGAACCCCACAAAGGCAAGTGAGTTCCCTTCCACGAGCTGAGCCGTTTGGAGCTTGCTACAACACAGCGAGCCAGCTTGCTGCTCTCTCCCACACTTCTCCTGGCCCGTGCTCAGCCGTAGGATGGAACCTTATTTTTAATGAACTATAAAATTAACCAGAACTCTTAGATGCATTGTGACTTAATGCAGTGGTTTAAAATATGTTTTTTTTTTTCCCCAAAAGAGATCTGGGTATAAGCAAATTTGAGCCAATCCCTTAAGAGTTTTACAAGGTTGCGTCTAATGTCTTTCCCAGCAGTGTGAGCTAGATGCTGCTTGTCTTTCAGAACTGAGGGAGTGGGGCCCCCTCATGAAAGACAGCGGAGCGCTCAAGCTGTTTTACATGGGCAAGGATTTCCTAATTATTCCTCCACTTGTCCTCTGATTTTTTAGCTTTCATTGGAGCAGGTAGGGCGGAGCCCCATTTCCCCTCTGGCAGGCCTTCTGCAGTTCTCAGATAATAAAACTTGGACCTCCCTGATCGAGGCGTTCCCTCCATGTTTGATAGAAACGGAGAGAATTTCTCAGTCTGAGGCAGCCCTCCTGAGAGTACATACACATACAGTTCGTATTATATGTGCTCTTTCTCATGAAAACAATTCAAATGTCTCCGACAAAAGCGCAAGTAAGAAATTGTTGTGTTCGTCCTCAGAGATTTCAATAGCTGGGTCATAGAGAAGCAGAAAAGTGAGTGTTCTAAAGTAGTTCCTCTCTATTTCTGGCGCTTAGCTGGCTTTTGGAAACCTGGCCCCCATGCTGAATTACCTTGTCCTGGATTAACACAAGGGAGGAGCTCAATCCTGCCTCAACTGGATGTGCCATGCTTTTTCAAGTCCATAGGAGGCCTGTCCCTTTCTGACTAGAGATGGAGGAAGAGTGGATGCGGAGGGGGTAGATGGGAAGCAATGGGCGGGGGGAAACTTGGAGGAGAGGAGGGAGGGGAAACTGCGGTCGGTATGCCAAATAAATGAAAACATGTTATTTAAATTAAGAAATGAAAATAGGTCTTGGATGTGAGGTCCAGGCCAAATTCTTTGGTTTAGACAGTTATTTATCTATTGTTTTGTTCAATTTTTGTTTGTCTGTTTCTCTCTCTCTCTCTCTCTCTCTCTCTGGTACCATACTCAGCTGTTTACAAAAAGTTAACCATCTCAACAATCTATCTTGAGCTTGTAACCCCTCTCTGTAGCATTATTTGGCACCTCAGAGAAAGCCATTGCCAGTGCTGGCAGGCAGCTTTCTGAGCTGGTACCCTAGGTGGTCTCACACCTGCTTCTTAGCCAAGGAACCAGCAGCTGTTATTCTAAGACTTGATCTGAGTGGTGTAAATTTTGTTGATACATTTCCATAGGGCCATTGATGAGGTAATGCTTATAGCTTAAGATCATGCGAATTGCCACGTTCCCGACTAAAAAAGTAAAATACAATAAAAATTTCATTGCATCGTCAAACAATTTGCTTCATGTAGAATACACATTCACCTGCGAGATCCTCCCACCTGTAATTATAGTCCCCAAACCAAAGCCAAAACCATCAGTCCGTGACAAAGTGAAACACAGCCATGTCCTTGCAAGTGCCTCTCATATTATTATTATTATTATTATTATTATTATTATTACTTAAATACTCCCTGCAGTTGCTAGCCTGTGCTAAGGCAGCCCCTTTGCCAAAGATTTTATGTCCTGGGTCTTCCACGGTCTAGGAGCGGAGATGCACATTCTCACCTTGGGTCTGCACATGACAATGAAACAAGAACAGGTCTGGCCAGGATAGAAATAATCCCACAACAGTCAGCAAATCAAACAAACCTGCATCATCTTGACTTGGATGTATGACCAGACTCGACACTGGACAATGGATCCTCAGTGGACAAAAATGGCAGTGATCGATTTTTCAAAATTTAAGTGATTATAACATAAATTCCATCATAAATTGTTGATACGTTCACAAACCACGTGTGCCCTAAGCAAGTGTAAAGAGGCCTAGAGCTTTCTAAATCATATGCATTTGATCCAAAGCCTTTATTAATCAAGATGTGTGCCTCTTTGTGTTTGGTGATTTTGATTACAGTTCCATCAGGTTCCAAAAGGTAAATTTGCTTGGTACAGAACGGTCGCCATAGTTCAAAGACTTTTCAATATAATGGCAAGTAAGTGTTGTTAAGATCTACATACTTGTGATGGCTAATCTTGGTTGTCAACTAGGCATGCTTGGGAAAAGGATGTCAGCTGAAGAATTGCCTCCATGCTATCGACCTGTGTAGATCCCTGAAGATCATTTTCTTGTTGCTACTTAAGGTGGGAGATCAGAGCCCACTGTGGGCAGTACCATCCGTAGGCAGGTGGGCCTATGCTGACTACGAAAAACAGTGGTGAGATCATGACAGCAAGCCAGTGAACGTCATTCCATCACTGTTCCTGCCTCTGCTCTTGCTGGAGTTCCTGCCCTGACTTCCCATGAAGAAAGATTCTGATCGGAAAGGCTAAGATGAAATAAGCCCTTTCCTCCCTAAGTAAAAGTATTTATTGAAGTTAATAGAATCCAAACTAGGGCAAATCTTACCCCCATCTTCAGGCTGGCCATCACCACTAAAGTTTTCAGTCAATGACACCAAATCAGCTGTTCAGGCCCTGGTCGTTTAGTGCCATTTCCCGTGTTAGTACCATTTCTGTGAAGAAGCAATTCTTCATTTCCTTCTTTCTTCATCCCTTACACTAGATTATAATAATGTGTGTGTGTGCCCAGACAGGCATACATGCCTTCTATTTTATATTGTGCATAGAATAAAAGAAAATATTTCATTAACATAGAAGCAGCTAACAGTGCCTTAGACATAGGTATGAGTAACTAAGTGGAGATCACATCAGATTGGTTTCCTACAGAATTGTTTCTACTAGAGCACATTTTTATGTTAAGTCTTTAACCTTCAATAGAGAAGAGAAGAGCTTGGCTGGCCTCTTCTTTCAATCTTCTTAAAGAAGTGCTCCTCATTGGTAAAGCATAGGACAAAGCACTTGGAAAACATCCTCTCAAATACAGGAGTGAGCGCTTTCAAAAGCCTAAGGCCTAAGCGTGGCTCAGGGCTCAGCGCCACAGCTGGTCATCTGCATGCTCCCTAGAAAATGTCCTGGCTTGTCAGTGCCTCCTTCTCTTCATCGGCGACAGAAGAGCAGTTGGAGGTGGTGGGAGGAAAAACCAAATCACACACGCAGGCAAGCACGCGTGTGCACACATGCAGACACACATGTGCACACACACACATGCCCACGTGCGCACACACTCACACACAGAGACATACTTGCCCATGCACACACATGCATGCATGAACATATGCACGCACACACATAGAGACACCTGTGCACACATGTGCACACTCATGCCCATACAAACCACACCTAACAGTTTCGACACCATAGTAAATGGTTTTCATTATTTGTGGAGAGTAAAAGCTGTGTGAGCATCCACACGCACACTTTCATTTTGACCACCCAGCACTCAGGCCACCCCTTGGTACTAAACTGTAGTAACTGTTAATACTTCGCAACTTCTTTTCAAATCTATATTTCCCCTAGTTTAGAGAGTTTCCATTATTAAATTATAACTATCTAGATAACACTTAAATTGCTTGTATAAGAAGGAGGAGAAGGCTCACAAAGGTAACCATAGGAATTATGGATAACTTTTAGTTTTAAATACGCAGGTGTGGGTATACCTGAGACAATCTGAGTAACTATGGAGCTTACATGATTTTAGAGGACATGCAGATGTTATATTATTAACTGTTGTAAGAAATAAGCATTGGGCAAACTGAGGTGATCTTCCCAGAAAGGAAAAACTAAAAATGGATTTTTCTCGTGATGTGGAAGTGATTTCTTATTAATAAAGAAACTGCCTAGGCCCATTCAATAGGCCCACCCTTAGGTGGGTGGAGTAAACAGAACAGAATGCTGGGAAAAAGAAGCTGGATCAGTGAGTTGCCATGATGCTCCCATGCCAGGCAGACGCAGGTTAAGATCATTCCTGGTAAGCCAGCTCGTGGGCTACATAGATGATTAGAAATGGGCTAAATAAATATGTGAGAATTAGCCTAGAAGAGGCTAGATAGAAATGGGCCAAGCAGTGTTTAAAAGAATACAGTTTCCGTGTAATTATTTCGGGGCATAAGCTAGCCATGTGGGCGGCCGGGTGCCAGGGACGCCGCCACGCCACTCCTATTACAACATTCTCGTTCACAATATAATAGGGCACCTGTTTTGTATACAAGTAAATTATATATTCTTGTGAATTTTGTATCCTTTTGAATTGGATGTCCTCAAAATTTGAAATTGTTTATTGAAAGAAAGATCCTTTCAGTGACATGATCTTATTGCTCTGTGCCCAGGCTTGTATGCGGTCCTACTAAGCAAGCTCGTTTGATCCCACATGCCTTAAATGCCTTACTAAGAAGTAAAGATTCCTTTGATCCAGGTGCACTATATTCATGGAGTCCTACTGTGTGGGAGGCATGGTTATAATCAAGAGTTTGAGGAAAACCTGGACTATGTAAGATGACCTTGCTTCCAAGAAAAGAGATAAACCAAAGATACTAATTGCGTGAAAAATAAATAAGGCTAATTGGCAAATCTAACATCACCATACAACTTAAACCCTTACTGGTTCTCAAAAAGGAGTACATTCAAAACTTTCTTCTATGCAAAAGTTACACAGTGCACACATGAATCAAAACAGCACATTGTGCCCCACAAACGTACAGAATTACGATTAGGTCCCTACTTCATAAAGGGACTCTGACTAGCATTGACTGGTTAAATTTCTCGGCTCTCTGTGAAAGAGAAGTTTCAATAAAGGTTTCTATCCTAGTCTGCTTTCTGTGGCTCTGATAAACTCCATGCACCTTGGAAAGCAAAGCCTTGATTTCATCCTTCAGTTTGTAGTTCATCCTGGAGGGAAGTCGGGGCAGGAGCTCAGGCAGAAACCCGAAGGCAGGAATTGAAGCAGAGGCTGTAGAGGAGTTTGTTCCCTGGTTTGGCTTACTTCCGGGCTCATATTCAGCTTCCTTCCTTATACAGCCCAGGCCCACCTGCTCAGGGATGTCACTCCACTCCAACCCCTCACCCTTGGCTAGGCTTTGCCACAGATCATTCAGCAAGAAACTGCCCCACAGACATGATCACAAGCTAATCTGATGAAATCAAGCCCTCAACAGAGGGGCCCCTTTCTTAGGTCACTCTGGTTTTTGTCAAGTTGGCAAAACTAACTAAGACGGTTTGGAAGACGCCAGCTACAAACAGTTGAGAAAATAACTAAATAATGGTGACAAGGGCCAGGTTACGGTAGTGTTTAGTTTGGGTTTTTACACTGGGCTGTCAAAAGGGACTTACTCACACACTGGCTGCATGAGCGTACTTGAGGTCAGCCGGGCCGTGCACTGCAAGCCTACGATGGAATTCCAGCACAGTAGACTCCTCAGGAAGCCACCCAGTTCACAGGGGTGCCCTGTTTGAGAGTGTCTCCAGGTGCAAAGCCACTCTCAGGATGATTCTCCTCTTCTGAGAACCTTCCCATAAAGGGGTGAGGGAGGAGGTTCCTCCCCCCGGTGGGAGGGATGGAATCCAGAGGCCATGTGACAGGATGTGTTGCCATCCAGGCCATGCACTGAGATAACGGACGGTAGGGTTAGTTGCTGAAGCATCTCTGCTGATTCCCTCTGGGCCGATTATGTGTGGTATAGATGGTGGGCTCACATATGAAGAGGGGAGGGAGGGCTGGTGCGAGGTAGGAAGAATGGAGAGTTAGCTAGATCAGAATCAACAACTGTGGCAAGAGAAACAAAGGAAGGGAGGGAAGCACAGTAGTTTCTGGAAAGTCAGTGTGCAATGACTCCGCCACAGGCCAGATGCATAGAAAGCCCAGTTTCGTGACTCTCCATAGGCTAGGTGTACAGTGATATTTTACTTATGGTTTAATAATAAAGCTTGCCTAAAAGTCAGAAGGGCAAAGCTAAGCCACTAGTGGTCAGGGAGTGGTGGCAGACACCTTTAATCTCAGACTTTCAGAGACAGAGGCAGATGGATCTCTGTGAGTTCAAGGCCACCCTGGGCCACACAAGATCAACGCAGAAAGAAATCCCAGGTGGTAGTGGCTCACACCTTTAATCTCAGTACTAGAGAGGGAA
Organism: Microtus obscurus; assembly: GCA_963919715.1. Classification (NCBI taxonomy): domain Eukaryota; kingdom Metazoa; phylum Chordata; class Mammalia; order Rodentia; family Cricetidae; genus Microtus; species Microtus obscurus. The sequence continues at coordinate 6,439,611 of CAWTZC010002364.1, forward strand.
TAATAAAATGGGAGGAGAGAGAGGCTCTGTCTGCTTAGTCTGCTTAGTCTGTGGTTGCCCAGACTTGATAGAGGTAAGACTTCTCTTGTGGCTTGGCTGCTTTGCTTTTCTGGTTTTCAGGTTGAACTCCAATAGCTGTCTCTGGATTTTTATCATTCGTGCTACACAGATGCATGGTTCAAAGGAGGTCATTGTATTTCTAAGCCTTCCCCCCATTTGTAAGAAAACTGTAAATAATCTACCTCAAGAATTAAATGAGGTGATGTAAAAACAGACTTCAGAAAAATAGGTCAACAATTCTAGCCCTGGTGATAAATTCCTGGAAGTTCTGGAGATCCAAGCAACTGCTAACTGAATCCCCAAATACCTCTTATCCAGAAGACACTAACACAGTTATAAATTCCTTACTCTCACCGTTAAAGTATAATATGGGCTTCATTTTCTTTTGTCAGTCATTATTTCATGACTAGCTTCCAAAAATATTCTAGCACACAACAGGTTTGAATGAATTCTGTCTTAGATGATAAATTAATGACAGTAGACTTGGTGTGCTCTTGACTAAGTGTCCTCCTCAAAAGTCAAAACTAATTCAATATTCTCAGCATCCAGAGAAGAAAGGGCACAGAAAGTGAGCAACACAGGGCTGATTTCCCAAAGAGAAACAGTTGAACTCACTTAACGTCTCTTGAGTCTGGTTCCTTGCCTCTAAGTGCTATGCGAAGGAAGAGCTTCTAAAACACGGCCTGGTAACCCATGCCTGAAATTCCGCTTACTCGGGCAAGACTACAACTTGAGTTCAAGGACCTCAAAGGCAAATTTGAAGGACTCTGTCTCAGAGGAAAAGTTATAAGGGAGCTAAAGGTGTAACTCGGTAAAGGTTTTCCTCCACATTCAAGGCTCTAGGTTCAATGCCCAGGGAGGAAGGGAGGGAGAGAAGGACAGACAGAGGAAGGGAAGGAGGGAGGGAGGAACGGATAGATTATAAACGAGTTTTTCCCTTTTTGTATATTTTGAACTAGGTATATATACACTTACATATGCGTATGAGCAGAGGTCTGGAAACGTCTTGCAGGGCAGACTGCAACTGTATGATCTTGAACAAATCGACCTTCCTGGTTGTGGGCTCGGCCCTCTGCAAACTGGTTGATCTAACTCCAAGTGTTCTGGAGTTTCCTCCTTCTTGGAACTCTAAGCCACATTCATCCCCTCAAGTCTCCCAAGTCATGAGCCAAAAAGACTAAATTGAAAAAAAATAATTATTTTCCCATGTGTTACCTGAACACTGTTTCCAGCAGGCACTATCTGAAGCCTTCCTGATCAGAGATGTCTATAACTTCCTTTTTGATGGACAAACCCAGTTCTACATGAGCCATTCCCCTGGTATAAGACCTACTATAGTGTCATGAACGGTATCCCACAAAGGGGTACATCCAAATCTTAACCTCTGGCACTTGTGAATGTTAATAGAACCTATGCGGATATAACTAGTGAAGGCACCTCAGACTGAGTGTGGTCCCTGAGCCTAGTGACTGCTATATAAGGAAAACGTGTATCCCTCTTGACCTGGGGCTGAGAATTGTTATTTCCAGGCTACAAAGAAAGAGACAGAGATAAGAGGGCCGTCGTTATGAGCTATAGAACTACGGAGCCATCAGAAGCTGGGTGAGGCAAGGAAGGGTTTTCCCTGAGCCCTAGAAGGTAATGTGGTCCCGCTGAAAGTTTCCTGCAGGATTTGTACACCCAGTGCTTTAAGAGAATACATTGGTGCTATTTTAAGTCAGCAAGTTTATGGTGATTTATTATAGCAGCCACAGGAATTAACAGGCCCGCTCTTAGCTTTCAGGACAGCTCTCATTTTCCACTCCCCTCCCACACAGTCAGTCTCCAGCTTCACCGACTCCTGCTCGCTCTCCTTAATCCCATAATGGAGTGTTCCTGCAAAACTTTGTTCTTAGCCAGTTTTGCACAACTTGGACAGCTCTACTGAGTTATGTAATGTCTTGCAATACAATTAGATCCATAGTGGGTGATAAGTCCTAGGACCCTTGTCTTCTATGGGCAGCCGAGCACCTCTTCCTGGATTGCCTACATCCCGTCGAACTGTCCAAAGCCAATGTCAGAACCTATTTCCACAGATTCCCTGACCGTAGCCATTGTCTAAGGCAGCGGTTCTCAACCTTCGTAATACTGTGACCCTTTAACACAGTCCCTCAGGTTGTGGTGACCCCAAGCACAAAAGACATCTTCCGCCTTGACATCATGTCTAGCCCAGAGAGGTTTCTTGAACACATCTTCCTTTGCTGATTTCTAGATTCTTTGTGTCATTTCCTTTCTGGTATTCAACTAATTGAATATTAATACTAAATAGAATACTTAAGTTACTAGTATTCTGTATTTGGGTATAGGCCCAATATTTGACCCCATAGCCTTCTGACCTATGTGGCCACATGGCCTTCTGTCTGTGTCTAATTTCCCTTCCTTCTCTTCTAAATGGATTCAATCAGTAGTTTAGAGACTCCCCTGAATCCAGGGTGAACTCATCAAAGACACCTATTAATCTCTGAAAAAAAAAAATCTTACCTTCCAAAAGATTTGCCTTCACAGGCTTAGATAGCCTTTTTTTTTTTTTTTTTTTTTTGGTGGAGACAATCCAATCCATTGTTATACATCCCCAGTAGTCTACATAATAATAAGTTGTTCCCGGTGTTATAATTATAATCCTGTTGGCCTGCTCTGTCACGTGGACACCCTGTCCATTTAAAAGACAAGCTCCACCCCACCTTTCCCAAGGAAGCAAGCTATCTGGAGCCTCCTCTTCTCTCTCTCTTTTTCAGGGTTAGTCCTTCTTCCAAAGAGCCAGCCTCTGCCTTTCCCTCTCTTCCTCTTTCCTCTCTTTTTCTGTCCCCCCCCCCCTCCATAACCCACTTACCCTTATACCTTATACCTTTCCCAATACCCACTCAATAAACTCTATACCCAATCTCTCTCTGCATGGCGTATCTGTCTGTCTCCCACCTGCCATGGTCTCCCACCCGGACCTGCCAGGGTCACCTGCCATAAATCATAACACCTGGGCCTACTGCCTTAACCAGATAATAGGCACCTTGAGGACAAGAATTATTACATTCTATTTTTTTTTCTTGTCTAAGTTCTACAATTGACAATCACTCCTAATACCTAGTAAGTGTTCAATAAATATGTTGGTGAAGAAAAGAAAGGGTGGGTAGGTTCCAAGAAAATTTGGCCATTTCCTTCCCATGAAGCTCTTCTCAGCCCTGAGGCTTCCAAGAACCTTCCAGACTGATACCCTTAAGAAGAACCAAAGTCAAGTCCCCATAGGCCACAGAGAGTGGCGCTACACTTCTTCTGTCTGTTCACTGAGCCAAAGACCTGACAGCCTTCTCCTGAACAGTTAGGTGGGCCTCGAACATGGAAACAGAGACTGAGGAAGATCATTTCTGCTTAAAAGGACAACCAAGACGTAAAACCTGCTTCTATGATTCCAGTCCCCTGAGCACTCATTCAGAACTAAACAACAACAAAAGCTTCCCTCACATATGATAGTTCCCAGGTTCTCAACCCTCTGCCAACCATGCAGGAGCCCTAGGAAGTCCTTCCCAATTTCCTGTCTCCTCTTGGAAACTGAGCATGGCTCAAGAATCAAAAAACTACAGCTCTTGGCCTAAGGCAAAGCATCAAGTTTTCCAAAGGCTCCTCTGTGTATTTCTAAAGTTCAAAGATAAGCATCACTCTACCACTCAACAGAAAAGCAGTGGACCCCCAGATTAATCACCCTAACAATTTCCATTTACAACTGGACAGCTAGTAATTAGCCACATCGTCCCCGCTCAACTTGGGACTTTCAAACTACTTACAAAGGCCAAGAAGTACAATTGTGTCTCACTGTTGCATGATTAAGTTTCATTTTTATCCCAGAAAGAAGTCAAAACAAACAGGAGAGGGGGAGAGAGACACCTCTCAGCCATGCATAGTTAAGGATTTGGTTTCAGATCAATGTTAAAAAGCAGAGATAATTAAAAACATCGTCTGATTTGTGTACAACATAAAGGCTGCACCGCTAACTGAAACCATAACTGACCTAATTCTGCTGACTGCTCCAACGAAAATGACAGACGTGCACAGAAAGAAATGTAACACTAGCAGTGGATCGCCCGTCCTTCCCCCTTGAGCTTCAGCACGAGTCTCAGACAGAGACAATGCCAAATGTTCCTGACAAGAGCGCAGACCCTCCCAGAGCCAGCAAAGGGTTTCTACACATCAGAAACCCACAGCCTTATGGCCACTTGACCCAAACAGGACATTAAAAAAAAAAATGAAAGCACAGTGTCTCAAAAAATGATATAGAAAAATGGTTAAAAATCTATCCATCAGGGTTGGAGAGATGACCCAGTGGCTAAAACCCTCATGCGGAGGACATGGGTTCAGTTCCTACCACCCACCTCAGGTGGCGTCCAATCATCTCTAAGTCCAATTCAAGAGAATCTCATGTCCTGTTCTTGTGAGTCAAGTGTCTCTGCACGCTGAGGTAGAATCCATTCCATAACTCCTCAGCACCTCGTCTTTCCTCCGTTGTCTCCTCATTGCAGTCACTGTTCCCTACAAACCTGCTGTTGGGAAGGATGTGTGCTTTGTGGTTACCTCAGACCATCTATAGGCCTGAATTCTACTCTGCCACTTCCTTTGCTTTGTTCAACTTAGAAATACCTTCTACCGGCTCTGCTTTCTTAAGGAGTCAGGCTGCACTCTTTTCCCTGACTGTTGTTTTTCTGAATCTTGTAGGCAAATGCTAATGGAGCCTGGCCAATAATGCCAACAAGAGTCAATAGTGTCTGTAACAGGAATGAGGAGATCCAAGGAAAATTCTTGTGCACTGTCAACAAGAATGAGAACACCAGCAGATTAAAAAAAAAAAAATCTACCTCTGACCCATCTTATCTCTATCCAGTCAGCTGCATTATATAAGGGGCTTATCATCTTCCTCCTTCTAAGTCGGGGCCAGCCCTGCAGTCTTCATTCCCAGGACTCCAGCAGCAAAAGCAGGAAGGATGTCCTCTGCAGAGGTGAAGAATTTCACCGTGTTGACACACAGCTCTTTTATTAGGAAGGTGCTGTCTCAAAGCAACTGCAGATCATAGCATCAGGGCCTGTTAGCCCGGTGATGCATGTGATGCATTGTCTGTGTAAGATCCTGCACAGACAGGTCAGGCTTGGGCCAAACACCCAGAAGTTTCCACGGCCAATATTCTCAGGTCAGAGGAAGCAGGGATTGCAAAATCTGGACTTTAAAGGTTTCCTAAGGCTAAGTAGCTTATCAACGGGAAGCAATTCTCTGTGCATGGAACTTTGCATTTGGTTTATTAGAAACAGTTCCTTAAGTGATTTCAGTGAACATTTATTGAACCTGGGACAGACATTGCCCGACAGTAGGGACACCACAGTGAACAGAAACTTTGTCTTGACAGTAGGACATGGGAACGAGATTTATAAGCAGACTGTCAAAGTCTAGAAAGACCAAGTCCAGGGTGTTCATAGGGCACTGTGCAAAGAGTTCAGCAGGCCTAGACTCAGTCCACTCTCCATCTTAATGCAGCGGGAAACAACTCAGAATCGCATCTCTCTTAACTCACAGACAACTCAGAATCGCAACTTTCTTAACAAAATAATGAGGACAGCCTCTTTATAGATTCATTTTGAAAAGTTAGTGACAAAATGTATCTAAGACACCCACCATGGGAGATACCCAGTTAAACCTACTGTCTTTGGCTGCTTTGGACATAAGGCTTTAGAACAATGGTTCTCAACCTTCCTAATGTTGCCACATTTAAGTACAGTTCTTCATGTTGTGGTGGTGCCCAATTTTAAAATTATTTTCATCGCTACTTCATAGCTGTAATTTTGCTACTGTTATGAATCGTAAGGTAAATATCTCATAGGTGGGATATATGATATATGACCCCCCCAAAGGGGTCATGACCCACAGGCTGAGACACACCGCTTTAGAGATTGCAGAAAGACGGACACTGCCTCCAGCCCAAGCAGGATAGATTTTGCCATAAGGAAAAAATATGTAAACCAGGTCTTGAAAGACGTGGCTTCAAAGATTCATTTCTGTGCTATGCTCACTAATTCTCACTCCCTAAAAATGCTTATTTGATTTTACTCTTGCCTGTGTTGGTCAGGGATTCAGGAAGGGCTCAAGATCTTCCAAGATCTTTCTGTGTGTCATGGTTTCTCCCAGTCAAGAGACCCTTGGGCTAGCCAGACCTGGTCCACGGCAGCGAGTTTCCTCCATAGCAAGCATTCTGAGGGTCAGGAAATCGAAGCTGCTAGTTTCTGAGGCTTGAGTTGATCATATTATTTTGATAGAATAGTCACAGAGCCTTACTTGATTAAAGGGAAGGCGGAGCAGATGCAAATCTCATCTCTCAATAAGAAATAAAGCAAAGGAACCTTTCGTCTATCACAGATATGTGGGGAATCCCCAGGCAGAGATGCAGAAGAATACAAACTGAGGAGATCGAGGCTGGAGATGCACCCAGAATTCTTTCTCCCAGCTCTGAGTGTAAGGCATCTAGGGGGAGGGGAGAAGAGGTGGAGCTACTTACTTCCTTGGTTGAATATGTAAAGTTGCCTGTGAGAGACCACTTCCTTGTGGAAAAGGAAACTGACCCTGTAATTCAACATTTCTCAGCATGGGGATGCTTTATCTAGGACTGTGGAAGTCTTGTGGACAGTGGTTACAAGGGAAGCTGTTTTGTGTCTACTCTTCCCCATTCTTTTTTTTTTCATTTCTACATTTCATTAGTTAAGTTTTTTTTATTTATTTATTAAAGATTTCTGTCTCTTCCCCACCGCCGCCTCCCATTTCCCTCCCCTCCCCCAATCAAATCCCCCTCCCTCGTCAGCCCAAAGAGCCATCAGGGTTCCCTGCCCTGTGGGAAGTCCAAGGACCACCCACCTCCATCCAGGTCTAGTAAGGTGAGCATCCAAACTCCCACAAAGCCAATACGTGCCGTAGGATCAAAAACCCATCAGGAGAAGAAGGAGAGAGAGCACGAGCAAGGAACTCAGGACCACGAGGGGTGCACCCACACACTGAGACAATGGGGATGTTCTATCGGGAACTCACCAAGGCCAGCTGACCTGGGTCTGAAAAAGCCTGGGATAAAACCGGTCTTGGGAAAAAACATAGAGACAATGAGGACTACTGAGAACTCAAGAACAATGGCAATGGGTTTTTGATCCTACTGTACTCTTCCCCATTCTTCTGTGCTTGTGGACAACCTCCACGGGCTCTCTGTATCCCCTCAAGTCCCCCCAGTGAAGGGTTTGCTTATTGCATTCCGTGGACACCTCTTGCATTTTCTCACCCGAGTTCCCATCAGAGTGTAAGCACAGAGATAAGGTCCAGCCTTCCTCTTCCCGTCTCCTGCTGCAGCACACGCCTTTCCCGCTCTGAAGCAAGAGTAGTTTTAGTGAAGCTAAAACATAAGGAATAAGATATAAGTTGTATCCTCAAGGCACCTCGCATGTTGAGGCATCATAAAATGAAGGCAGATCCCACAACATAGAGGAGCAAAGCTTACCCTGGCCAGGAGAGGACCTGAGATATCAGCTGGCCTTAAGACTATCACAGACAGGCGGATCTCTGGGAGTTCGAGGCCAGCCTGGTCTACAAGAGCTAGTTCCGGGACGGGCACCAAAGCTACAGAGAAACCCTATCTCGAAAAACCAAAAAAAAAAAAAAAAAAAAAAAAAAACTGTGCAAACACACATACACGCGCGCGCGCACACACACACACACACACACACACACACGGAGGAGGGGTAGGATACAAATTTAGAAGAGAAAAAAACACTCTCTGAGCAACGTTCTAGAGAAAGGCATATGTTTTAGGGGCGTGACATATGTTGACCATATAAATGAGACAACTAAATCTAAGTGTTTCCTTTCTTGCTTGCTGGCCTTAAATGGTCTTGCGGCAGAACTGAATCAGCGGCCATTGCTGCCTGTCTCAACCGCTGCCCCTCTGACCCAACGTTCCATCATCTTAACTATCGTATAGCTAATGAGCCTTGGACAGCGCTTGGCATTCTCTGCCAGTAAAATGCACCCCCTTCCTTTTCAGCCCACACTCAGATTTTCCTCAGTGTGAGATCATTCGGAGCGCATCATGGAGAAAGCTATCGGAAGCAGAGGGAGGGAGGAGAGCCAGGCTGCCAGCCATGAGGCGCCGCCCTCACGCCGTCCCACACACTCTCCACTTTCCCATCTCTCTGACGTCACTATTTTGCTGCTTCATCTCTCATCAGCTCCAAGCCCCCTCATAAATAACACCAAAGTCAGCTCCATCGGACAGAATTTCTACCTAACTTAAAGGGAACGCAGAGAAAATCCCCATCCAGGCATTACTTTGTAGAGCAAAACCTGAGGCCCAAACATTTACAAATGTCTTTCTCCACATCACAGAACCAGAGTTCCTGATGCCAACGTGGCCAGTTCCAAAGAGAAAGCAAGATGCAGTCCTTTTCCTTCTGAAGATTTATTTATTTTTTTCTATTTTTAATCACGTGTGTTTTGTGTATGTCTATGTGTGGGTATGCACATGAGTGTAGGTGTCCCAGAGGCCAAAAGAGGTCCATAGATCCCTGAGAACTGAATTTAGGGACGGTTTTGAACCATCCCACATGGGTGTTGGGAATCCCACTTGGGTCCTCTGACTCTTAAGGGCTGTACCACGCACCCCTCTAGGCCCTGCACTCCTAAGAGAATAGTCACAAGAACGCTACTTCATATAAATGACTCATCCCAATTACTCAATTCCAATGGTCTGAGATCATCTCAGATTTCTCTAAACTCAAGAAAAGGGGCTACAAGTGAGGGTTTTACATCAAGTCAAAGAAAACGCCTAGTCTTAGAGAAAGAACACACTGTGCTTCCCAGGGTCTTTCTGAGCCACAAGGAATGCCCATCAACTGTTTTGTATGTGAACATAAATGCTAAATGAAAATTCACTCTAAGAATAAGACATTCTGTACATTGTACATTTGGAGTCAAAATCTTTGCCTCTCATAAACAGGTGATAACAATGCAGATTAAAATGTGTATTGAAGGATTAATGATTTTTTGATGATAAAAATATGGTTTTATCAACATACAAGTGACAGCGCTGAACTGCCACAAAATAGACAGCTCCTCTTTACAGAGGAAACTGGCTTACAGGATGCCAATTATATAATTAGGAAAACTATAATAATGTTTGCCTGTTTTGCTTTAATAACTGTGTTATTATAGGAACAAAATACTACTTGTGTTATTCTCACACTGAAGCCAATAAAAATTATAAGGCAGCTGATTTTATTTAAAATGTCTCCTTATTACAGATTTCTTTTCGATTTAGCCACCACAAAAATGACTTTATGGCTATAAATATGGACGACCAGATCATTTAATACCACATTATCTTAGCCAAATCAAATCAAAACATATTTGACATTTATCTTCCACCCAAGTAATTTTTCTTTAGCCCAACCTTTTTTTTACCCCAACCTTTCTTGATACATTCCGACTGGCTGGTTGTCTAGCTTTTGGTCAGTAACCACAGTCATGTACAATGGCACTGCAGGATGTATAGGGGTAAGCCTTGCAAGAAAGCATCAGACATGTGCAGAGCTAAGGAGAGGGACCACTATGATGAACTAAGGCAATGTTGGTGGGGGAAGCAAGTGACAAGCTCAGGGCTTGGGAAGGAGTGTCAAAGGTAAAACAGAAGTTTCTTCAACCGTGTCCACTGTTGGGTTAGACGAGGTGGGCCCCATATCCTGGAGAGTGGTATGACAAGAAGGTCAGTTTGGACTCACACAATCCAGCAACTCCCAAGCTGAGAGTCCAGACGCTTGAGTTGTGAAGGTGGCATTGGTTTACCAAGCTGTGAGAGGCAGAAGGTAGAAAAATTCCACAGAGTATCCCACATGGAGGTAAGCATGGAAGACAGATAGGGCCAGGGGGTAAAAAGAAGTAAAATGTGAAGAATATATCCATGGTCCCAAGAAGAAAGGAACTATACTCTAAACGTAAAAAATGCCAAGTGTGTGAGCTGTCAACAAAGCATTTGAGGCTCCTGCCTGCAGGAGCTAATCTCTTGGTTACTTCTGTTCTTCCTCCCTGCCTTAAGAGACCATAGTAACATACACCTCAAATTTAAGGTACCTTTTGTTCCTTAAATTTAAGGTACCTTTGTTTCTAGAAAATATTTAGCAAATATTAGTCAAGATACATTAAGAATATGTGTATATACCCCATGATACATTTTCCACAAGCAAGTATAAAGGTGTACACCTAACCTAATGTTAGGAAGAGATAGGTCACATCATAAGTTCAAGGACAACCTCGGCTGCTCAGAAAGTCTCAAAAACAAACCAACAAACAAACAAAAAAAAAAACAAAGCAAAACTAAAACTAAACAATACAAAAATTAAAGGAAAAATTACAAAGTAAACTCTTTCCCTTCCCCAAACAAAGAAATAAAAGCATTTCTATTAGATTTCTATGAACTTTCATTTGCCCCAGGAGCTGTACTGTCTGTGATATGGAAAGATTTCTTGAGTAGCAGTCACTGGAGGAGCACAGATGATTGATTACTCACTAATAGGAGACTTTGCTGTAGCATTATATTCGATTTTATACTGTTACTACTTTCTAAACACTTGACGATTAACATGAGAAGACATCTAAATATTAAATATCGAGCAAATGTACATTACCTCCCCTAAAGAACATCAACTTCTTTATTTTCTTTCTTGGTACATTTTATTTACTTGAACTATTTTGAAATAGCATGTGACTAATCAGAAAAATAGATGTGGTTTTAATCAAATTTAAGTGACACTAAATTCTGCAATTCAACAAAGAAGAAGCTGACTTTTAAAAAACCAACAAAAACCACTGAGGATCCCCAGAACTTTATTCCTTCCCATCAAGTATTGGTGGGCACTAAGGAGTGACCAGAAAGCAGAGGGATTCTGCCAGAACTTCCTTTCCTCTGTCTAGTCCCTGACAAAGGTGCTAGGAAACAGATCACCCACAAAAGCAAGGGTGGAGGCATCAGTAGGGACATGGCTCATGTGGCTCTTCCAAGGCCAGTCCCTAGCTTAGCTCAAGAAAGGCGTGTCATGGAGGCTTGTGGGAGCACTAATAGTCTCTATAGTCCCCATTTTAAAGTATTATTTGATACAAAAGTAGGCTCACTAATTGACATGTGACTGCTCTATGATCTGTGCATCCATAATTCTTTTCTGGAAAGTCTTCCCACCTCTCCCTGCATTAGATTTTTTTCCCAGCATGCCTGTTTCTGAACCTATTTCTTCTGCTGCTTCTTGGTAAATCACTCATTACTCAGCCATCAAAACCTCTTTTCTTCTCGCTATCTGCTCTCTAGATTGGACCACATCACAGTGTTCCTTAAAGCAAACAGAGGACACATGGAGGTGTGTGTCTAGCCAAGACTTACCCCTGAGTCCTACAACATCATCCCTGTTTAGACAACCGAAGAATCCATGGTCATGTTCTTCCCATGTATTATCTCAGCCAAAGGTGGTTTCTTACATTGTTTCAAGTCTTAGCATAAAAACAATGCCATACTCCAGTCACTCTGGACAACATCCCCATGTTCCCCTTCGCTTTTGCATTCAATGTCTTGAGTGTACGTGTTTTTGTCTCTATCTGGTAACAACTCATCCAAGACACCATCATATTGCCCCTTTGCTATTTCTTTGTCTTTATTCTATCCACTGCCACAGGGAGATGAAACAGAATCAAGTGAAATTGTTCCCTTCTGGTTCAAGACCATATAGCCTAGGAATTAGGGAGCATTTTCAACTCTCATGGCTCCCCAAAGTGTACAGCAACACCTAAGACCAACAGTCACGAGCATCCACAGAAGGTTGGTTCACACACCAGGCAGGTTTCATTCTGGTTCTGCATCGTTTACTAAATATTTATCATCCTTAAGCTTTCTACCCATCTAGACTTGCAAACTTTGCAGTAAATCTTTGTTACAATGACCACATATACAGCTCTCCTATCTGTGTGGGATAATTTTTACCGAGTACTTATTCAACGCTCATGGGTGCCTGCCATAGTCAATCTCAACTATCAACTTGATCTAGAATCATCCAGAAAGACAGGCCTCTGGGCATGCCGATGGGGGATTTTCTTAATTGCATTAATTGAAGTGGGGAGACCTGCCCACTGTAGATGGCCGCAGTCCATGACTGGGATCTCGGACTACGTGAATGGAAAAAGAGCCTCTCAATAGCTTGCGTTCATTTGCTGTCTGATTCGACTGTGGATTCAGTACCCTGCCACCTTGACTTCCCTCCCATGCTGGACTGGGACTGTGTGCCAGCATCCACTCTTGTCACTTGCTTTTGTCGACTATTTTATCACAGCACCAGGAGAAGAAACTACCACACCAGGAGCTGAACGAACTTCCATCTGGGACATCAGAGAGCTTACGTCTCTATCTTCACTGCTCAGAACTAACCCGAGACAAGGCTACCCATAGGGTTAATTTTAACACTGTAGTATCTCATAAGGCACACCAGCAGTGGACTCTGGGCTGGGTGCTGCTTGGTTTTATCACCTTTTCACAAACCTAGACATATCTAGGAAGATGGAGTCTTGATTGAGAAAATGGCACCATAAGACTGAACTGGAAGCAAGTCACAGGGGCACTTTCTTGATTAGTGGTTGATACAGGAAGCCCAGTCCACTGTGGAGGTGCCATCCCTGGGCAGGTGGTCCTGGGTTTTCTTAGAAGGCAGGCTGAGTAGACCATAGGGAGTGAACCAGTGAGCAACATTCCTCCACAGTCTCTGCTTCAGCTTCTGCCTTGAGTTCCTGCCCTGACTGCCTTTTGTGATGGGTTGTGATCAAGTCATATGAACTGAAATAAACACTTTCCTCCAAATGTTGCTTTGGTCATGTTATTTTATCACAGAATAGAAACGTAACTAAGACAAGCTGTCAAAACACAATACAAAAATTAAGTCCTGCTCCACCTTGCTAGTCAAGTGACTTTGGGAGATATTGTTAAATCTGAAAATTGTTGAAAGTTTGAAGAAGACAATATAGAAGAACAACATCAAGGGTGTTCTACAACTTAGTATTCCACAGCGCTGGCTTTGGAGTCTAAAACCTGCCTTCAAGGCCATGTCTATTCCTTGTAAAAGTGAAACTTCTCCACACCCACTCACCCAACTTTACCATCTCTAAAATGGAAGACTATCTTTCCCACCTCAGTGAGGATTCAATCCACTCAAGAACAGGTGCTCGATGCACTGACTGGCATGGCCAGGAGGCTGAGGAAGGGGAACTGTGGGGGGGGGGGGGGGCAGTGGAGAACAAGAGGTACAGCCATGGAGAGAGAAATTAGGGGAAAGTACAGACCAGGCTGAGCAGTTTCTAGAGTGACTGGGGAAAGGGATGTTCCGTAGGCTGTCAACAGCTGTTTAAAAACCAGAGGGAGATGAGAAGAAGGTCAGGAAAGAGAGTACTGACAGCCTGGTGTTTCTCACCAGTTAGTAAAACACAAGATGAGAAGATGAAGAAAGTCTCAAGGAAAAGAAACAACCAACCACACAGTTTCCCCAAAGATTGCTGGTGCAGTCATGTATGATTTTTCATTCCTTGGGGGAATCAGCTATTAGTGATCTCTGTGGGACATTTCTGCATTTTGGCAGCAAATGTTTCCAGTGAATTCTGAGTGGAGAAGCCTGACAAACATTACCTCAGCCAGGGTGACAAGGCCCAGACCCTCATGATGAGTCACGTGCATGTGTGTCACCTGACAGAACTTTACCTCTCTGCTCATCATCATTCTGGGCTGACTGTTGTAATTTAAAACACACCACAAAGAGAAGTCATGCCATGCAACAGGGCTCACATAGGAGATTTATTGGAAGAGGAGAGAGAAGGGGCAGAGAAAGGAGCAGAGAGGGGGCAGAGACTGGTCCCTGGGAACAAGAAAGAGAGAGGCGGGACAGGGGAGAGAGAGGAGAGGTGGGCAAGGCCCACTTTGTAAAAAGAAAAACAGTGAATGTGCACAGAGGGTGCTCTTAGGACCCCAAAAGCAGGCCTGAATACTAGCACTGACTATGAGCAAAATATTAGGTACATGTTTATGAAAACCGTTACCAATATTTCTCAAAACTCCCAAGGCCACTGAGGGACTTTGAATGAGAATGGCCCCCAATAGGCTCACATATTTAAATGCTTGGTCCCTAGTTGGTGGAACTGTTTGGAAAGGGTCAGGAGATGCAGCCTTGTTGGAGGAGGTGTGTTGAGAAATAGGTTTGGGGCTGGAGAGATGGCTCAGAGATTGAGAGCACTGACTGCTCTTCCAGAGGACCTGGGCTTAATTCCCAACACCTACATGATAGCTCACAACTGTCTGTAACTTCAAGATCTGAGACTCTCACACAGACAGACATGCAGACAAGACACCAATGCACATAAAATAAAAACAAATTATTACAAAAGAACTGTGTTTTGACATTTCAGAAGTCCACACCTTTCCCAGTTCTCCTCCCTCTCCTCTCCTTCTCTCTCCCTCCCTCTCTCCCTCCCTCTCTCCCTCTCTCTCTTCCCTCCTTACCTCCCTCTCCCTCTCTCTTTCTCTTTTTCCTCCCTCCCTCCCTATCCCTCTCTCTCTCTCTTTCCTCCTTCCCTACCCCTTCTCGTTTGTAGATCTGGATGTAAGTCTTCAGCAACCACTGCAGCCCCCTGTCTGCCTGCCTGCCTTCTGCTATGCTCCCGCCGTCCTGGACTCTAGCCTCCTGGAACTGTAAGTTCCCAATTAAACAATTTCTCCTATAAGTCTCCTTGATCATGGTGTCTCTGCACAGAAATGGAAAAGCAACTAGGCAGCCATGAGACATAAGGAAAATGTGAGACACAATCACAACCAAGAGGAGAACAGGCAGAGAGGATGGCTGAATCCTCCACAGATCCCCGGAGCAGAGAAGGGGCTTTAAGCAACAACTCCAGAGGCCTTAGCAAACTCTGGGCTTCACTAACGAACAGTGGGTCAATACAGTTCTATCCACTGCAGCAAATAAGCTGGACTGGTGCTAACAGAGGGGAAGTAAGTGGTATGGCCTCATGATTTTTCTAGAAATCTCAAACAATACATGTCTTATAAAGGTGACTTTCCCTCCCAACTAAACGTAGTTCCGACAGTGAAAGCAAACCATTCATGGGTAGGCCAAGCAGAATCTTGGCTCCAGGGCTAATCAGCTGTGGAACTGACTTCAAGTAAATTGAAAGAAAAACAAATAAGTTAAAGGAGGACATGACTGCTCCTAGGCATGATGGAAGAGACGGCTTCTTATAGGTAAGAGGGAGAGTACGGCCAGGGGTAGAGATACCTGGAAGAGCCCAGAGTGGACATGACCAGCAGACTGAGCCAGGCCATGTGAGGACAGGGGATGGGATAACCAGAAGCCAAGAGGCCAAGAGAACAGAATACCAAAAAAGGGCAAAAGGGCTCATGTAGCCAGAATGTCTGGGTTATATAGGAGCCAGCCCCTGGATTGGCGAGTTCAGAGTAGGGGTTTGGGTATACCAGCCAGAATGGCTGGGTTATACAGGGACCAGAAGAGCTGGGAGAAGGGCAGCCCAGGAAAGGGTCTCAGATTAGAGAGTTCAGGGTAGGGGGTGGGGTATGCCGGCCAGGAGGACCCTGTAACAGGTAGATATTCTCAGAGAACCTGGAAGCCAGAATCTACTTTAATACCTTAAGCACCTTAATCAGTTATTTGTCCCAGGCTTGAGACCGAACATCAGTTACCTATAATTAAGGAGAATCTTTATTCCTGTATACAATAGGAAGGATACATTGTCAAGTTTGCTGAAAGGATTAAATGGCTTAGTGTGTGGACAGGGTTGGCACTCGATAGGAAGAACTATTATTTTTATTCTCATCATTATTGTTAGAGGCTTACCACTTAGTACATGGCAGGTAGTAACAAGTATCAATTTCTTTATCCATTCTTCTGTGTATTGGTTCTTGGTACCACACACACACACACACACACACACATATATATACACATTAATATATTACTTCAAAGAACAAGAGATTTCACATGTCTATCAAACTCTTTAAGACAAGCATAGTATCTTCCCCACTGCACAAAATGTCACTGCGTCTACTCGAGGCCTGTTCTGCATTCTTCCAAGTAAGTAATGGTCTTCCATGTGTGTCACGAGCTGGCTTCTGTTCCTTTCATTCTTTCTCACCAAAGTTCATTAGACCTCAAGCCTCATCTCCTCTTATTCACCAGTATTTCCACGTGGTCAGCGCCTCTGGTCCCCACTGAACAAAGGGGGCAAAGGAGGATTTGCGGAATAACGCAGTATCAAGCCTGCTCATAAGATCTGAAGGAAAACATAGCATGACAAATTCTTTACAGCTCACTTCCTACTGGGAATTGTGAGGATGTTCTCTGTATTATGCAGAAGGGAAGAAGCATACAAGAGGAGGGAAGTCATATTTCATGGTCTTTCTCACTGACTTTATTATAAGAGAACACACTTTCATGTAAACACAAAATGTAATGTCAACTCATTTTATTATACCTATTAATCATATCATATAAAATATATACGGACCAAAGAAAAATACAAGTTTGAGGAGTTCATGTACTCCCCTCTTACCTTTGGTGCTTAAAATTCTCAACATTACTTTATCTTCTATCAACAGACAAGATCTTTTCAGGTTCTGTTGCAGCTCCAGCTCTGTTGACGCAAATATAATTCTGTCTCATTTCGTTGGGCCACTATTGGGAGCACGGAGAACACAGACTCATAACACTGGGTCTTCAGGGACAGAAAGTAACAAATATGCAAGTCCTGTGCCAAATGACTTCCTCAACAACAGATGACATGAAACACGGAGATAATTATTAGATGCACCCACCCAGAACACGAAGTATAGCGGGGGATGCTTAGCCATTGTCCCATTTCAATACCAAGGGATGGAGGAACCAGTGAACAAGATTTAGTACATCATCCCTGAGAAGAGGAAAGAGGACCAAGGAGGGACCCAAGAAGTGTCAGAATGTTCATAAAATCTGTTAAGTTCATCATCCAGTTTAGTCCTAATCGTTAAGTACTTAAACTTCACATCAATTGCTTTTATCACTTACTAAACTATTTAAGTTGCTTATAAATAGTATACCTCAGTTTTGTGAAGGTCATCAAATATAATTCTCTCTAATCTGGTGGAATGGTTAGGTGATGCTAAGCACTCAGTTCCACTGAAATTCTTTCAGAGAGGCGACATGCCATGTTACTGCTGGTTCCTGTTGGTCCCTTTGCCAGATTCAGCATTTGCTTGTGTGCATAGCTCAACAGGACTCAGAAAACTGACTTTTAAAGAACGAATACAATTGGGAAAGAGGCAGTGGACACTCACCAGGGTGACCTTAATTAGCATGATGCTCGTAAAGGGAGAAAAACTAAAGAGAAGTCTTCACCAACACAGTGGGGGTGGGGGCGGGGAGGGCCAGGGTTCTTGTCATCACCTGAGTCTAAAGGATTCCACTTCATGTATGGGTTCAACTCTCTTGAGTTGCAAGATATTTTAATCAGCTACACATGACCGTAGAAAAATTGTTTCATGCTCCTCTACACTTCAGTTTTTCCTAGGTCAGTCTAAAATGTCAACTTGGATCATAGATCTAGAAGGTTTTGAGAAGTACGTTTGGAAGTTGGATCTCAGGAAGATTACAAGGTATTTTTGTAGACATTAGAAGATGCCCAGGCTTCTAAAAAAAACAAACAAACAAACAAAAAAACATGCAGCCAGACATGGGTGTCAAGAATTGCTCAACTGAAAGCGAAGTAGTTCTCTATGAAGGAGTGGTGTGGTCTTTGGGAGAAGCTGGGACAGGGAATGCTGAGAATATCTGTGAGCTACCTTCTCCTCACTAAAGCAAAAGCTCCAAAAACAAGAGTCTTAACATTTTCAAGGTTTCATGGCCCCATACATCACCTGGAACTTGACACAATAGAAATTAATGAACACAGTTGATTCCTATCATAGTCCAAAGATACACATGGCTTCTAATCAGAGCGTTGCTACCAGTTGTTCCTCCCAAAAGAGGTCAGCTCTGTTTTCTGACAGTCTGGGCCAAAAGGATAATGCTTGTAGACCAAGGCAAGGACAGGCCAGTCTTGAGGCTTCTCTCCTCTCTTGTGACTTTGATGGTATCTAATAAGAGAACCAAGGAAGGGGAACACAGATGGTGGGCTTCTCAAACATTTTATACAAGAGTGTCCTCTTTCTGCCCACCCGTGCCCACCTCACCTCACCCCAGCAAACATTCATGGCCGAAAAGCCTGCAGTACAACATTAAATACTGATGCTGAGTGTTATCACATCTACCTCGACCTGGGCACTGCAGGAGATTTTGTGTTCTTGTTCAATAACATTTTCCCTTCTTCCCTGAGGGAGAATGGAATTTCCTCTCCTCTCGGGAGGTTGACTTGGCCATGTGGTTTGCTTTGGCAGCGAGCTACAAGGGGAAGGAGCTTTGCTGAGGAGCTCTGAGAGGCAGTCTGGGGCTCCTTTCTGGGGCTCTACCAGGAGGCTTTCAACATTCCATTCAAAACTTGCCCTGGGAGCCTAGTTCTCAGATGAGTAGGATGCGAATCCCTCCCTGTGCCAACCAACAGAGGACAAATGACATCGGCAAGAAAAGAGCCTTTGTTTGCATAAGCTGCCAAAATCTGAAAGCCCTTTTTGAAACTGCAGCAAAACACCACCTATTATGACTGCTACAAACATACATTCTAAAACCGAGGGATGTGCCGGGTGCTAAGATACTGAATTAAGCTGCATGGACCCTCTCCTTGAGATGCTCCAATTATGTATGCAGCAGGACATCGTTTGGATTAGACTGTGACCAACTTCTCATAGGGCCTCTCCGGTAAACATTCTTCAGGAAGTGCAGACACATCAAACTGGCGGGATTGGGCCATCATCGTACATAATGAGTGATACTGAACACTCTGGTGTCTAGGGGACTCTGCAGCACATTCTGCAGCACAAAACTGATTGTGTCCAAAGGTCTGTATTTCCCAGAAGAGTCGCTGTGTGCTGGTTGTCCCTGTGATTCTATCGGTAGGTTTTCCTTTTATTCCTTGAGACCTCTCAGTGGTCATGAATCACATTAATGGTAACGAGTATTGAGTTCACTGTCTGCTAAGATGCTTAGTGTGCAGATGCCATGCTGGGCAGGCCAGGGTTATTAGACAGGGCATGTGTGCCAGCCAGACCAAATGTTCTAATTCCATTCCATACCTAAATCACTCTAAGAGGAAGTCAGCTCAAAGGCTACTCTACTGTGCTCTGGCCCTGATGGACCTTCATACTCTCGCTGCATCTGATTAGACCTGATATAGACAACACCTGACCATAAAAACCGCGATGGTTTGGATAAACTTCCACCCATAATCCCTGTACTGGAGGCTTGGCCGCCAGCCCACGGCACTATTGAGAAACGACAACGGAAGCTTTATGAAATCACTCTTAGTAGGGGGACTTAGGTCATGGTGGACATGTTCTCGAAGAGGATACAAGGCCCCAGTCCTTTTCTCTTTCTCTCTTTGGCATCTTGGCCATGAGGTGAGCATTATGACTTCTCAGAGCCTCTGCCATGGCCTTCAGGTTCCCCGAGAAAGGCCTGAAAGCAGTGAGTCAGCAGATATGAAGCCTCCAGACCTGGAGCAGATAACCTCGTTTCTATACACTTATTGTCTTGGGTATGTGCTATAGTGATGGAAGCTGACCAACTCCGAAGTCATCTGGATACCGTGGAGACCAGGTACTTTTGAGGTAATACATTTTAAAACTCGTTCCTTCATTTAAGGAATGGGCACCAAGCACGCAGTTCTGTGCCAGGTCCCCCACGCTAAATAATGAAGGCCCAGCCAGCCATGTGCTCTGCTTTAAGCCTGACAATAAGATGCACAGGAACAGAGCCACACCCAAGTGATGAAGGGCCATCAGGGAGGCTGTGCGACCCCCACTCCTCACTGAATGCCACTGAAGGCTAGGAGCTGGTGCAACCTCTCCCCTGGCTGCTGTGGTGGCTTAACCTACCTCCTGCTTCCCTTAAAGCCAAGCCCCATCTGAAACTGCCAAGACTAGAAGGTCAAAATACAGGATGCCAATTCATTTGGAGACTGGGTAAGTTGTGGCTAATTTCAATGTTTCGCATCTTATATATGACAAGCTTACACTGAAAATTATTTCTTGTTTAACTGAACTTCAGATTCCATTGGATGCCCTAGATTTTATCTGGCACTGTTACCATTATTTCCTGATCACGATAGGCCATAGGCAAACATAGTGTCTCAGTTAGAGATGATGTAGATAGATAGATAGATAGATAGATAGATAGATAGATAGATAGATAGATAGATAGATAGAGATTATTTTATTTGCATACTAATTTTACTATTCCTTGTTTCCCTCTTCCAGCTCTCCCTGCCTTCCTCTCACCCCATCCCCTATCTGCTCCCAGAAGGAAAGGCCTCTCATGAGGAATCATGCAATTCCGCCACATTACCACGCTGAGGCAGGACCAATGCCCTCACCCTCGTGTCTAGCCGAGCAAGGTTTAGAGATGCTATTGCTATGATGGAACCCCATGAGCAAAGCTACATGGGGAGGAAGGGGTTACCTGGCTTATGCTTCCACATCACTGTCCATCACTGAAGGAAGTCAGGACAGGAACTCAAACAGGGCAGGAAGCTGGAGGCAGAAGCTGATACAAAGGCCTTGGAGGACTGTTGCCTACTGGCTCACTCCTCATGACTTGCTCAACCTGGTTTCTTGTAGAACCCAGGACCACCAGCCCAGGGGCGGCACCACTCACAATGGGGCGGGCCCTCCCCTGTCAATCACTAATTACGCAGTACACTACAGGCTTGCTTATCGGTAACCAGGGTTTAGGGAGGCATTTTCTCAATTGGGGGTCCCTCCTCTATGATAACTCTAGTTCGTGTTGAGTTGACATAAAGCTAGCCCATACACAGTGAAAGGCAGGCTATGTGGAGTGGTGAGAGTATGGGTAGAACATTACCAGTAGCCAAGGGTTCCCTGCAAGTCAGCCCTGATGTCAGTTCCATTTTGAGAATCCACAGGACATCATTACAACTCCTCTTCTTGGTAAATCCCCCAGGTTGACCTCCACTTCCAGAATCTGGACAGCTCTTGTCCCATCATCATTCCTGAATTCTAATTGGTTGTCCAGAGCAGCAAGCCTTCACAGAAAGACCATTCAAAGTTCGGCGCTGCTCTAGCTGCCTGTGTGAGACGTCGGTATGTCCCTTACAGACTTGGTTTTGCCAACGAGAATATCGCATCATAAGCTCAACCCCTCAATCAATGTGTATGTACCAAACACTCACTAAATGTTGGCTTCCGCACCGGATTCCCGCCGATGGTGCTCCACCCGGCCCCTTCCTTCAAGGACCTCAAGTTGGATGAGAAACCCAAGAGTAAGAAGGGAACAGAAGTGCAGAGTGACAAACCTGGAACCGATACAGAGAACTCTTCTAGCCAACTGCCTGCCTCCTCATAGCTGCGCACAAGTGTTAGCTAACGTTATTCGTCTCCAGGGACAAAATCCCATGTCTCACCACCCCCGCTCCCCGGTCACCTCAACCTTCTTTCCCTCTCTCACTGACGGGTTACGGTGACCTTCAGGCCCAAAGAGAAGCCCCCTTGCCAGGTCTCCCTAATATCTTAGACTATCTTTTCAGTCTTCCATCCTTGATCCCCAGCCCCACTCTCCTGCCAGAACCGCCTAATGCTTCCTGTAAGACATCCTGGATGCTGACCTCCCACCCGGATGGATGGCTGTGACCCAATTCCATCAATCTGTCTTCCACAGTCAACTCACCCACAGGAGACATGTCCCAGCCTTTCATTTACCCAAAAAGAAAAATATGCCTGTGTCATATAAAAGGTTCCTTTTTTAGGAAGCCCGGACACATGCAGGTAATCACCGTGTGACAGGCATCGCCTTGACGTTAAAGATTTATAGCAGTGTCAGAGATGGGAATAATAAATGATGCAGCTTTTCCAACCAGGAAGTGGGCTGGTTCATACAGCTACCGCTTTAATTCTTCTCCAGCTTCCTAGTTTCTGGGTTGGCTCAAGAAATGTCCAAACCCATGGCTGCGGCACCAGCAGCTTGCGAGTAGGAGTGTCAGTACAGATCTATTTCTGCGGTGAGTTCAGCACAGGCAGAGTTTGAAATATGAAAAACAAAACTGAGGCTCATGGCTGTGCACGGAAGGGGTGGGGGAGAGACACAGAGCTTCTCCAGAGGCACCAGTGCCCTCCTCCCAACCACAGCTTATTACAAATGAGTCTCTATTCCAGCTCCTGGCACCATGTGCCAAGCTGAAAAAGAGGCAAATCATTGTGGGACTTACTGTGTTTGCTTTTAGTAGCCAGTACTGTTCGTGCCAAACCCTCCCATCTCCTCGCCAAATACAGAACTGTAACACAGAGGAAACTGTCTTTGCTGAGGGAAGGAATAGAAAGCCTCTACCAATGAAGGAGCTCTTACTGTTCGCTGGGAAGCTCAACAGCAGAGGCAGAACCGGTGTTACTCTGTGGGTCACACAATCCTCAATATGTAGCGGGCACAACAGAAGAGGATTTGGTCAGTTCTTTTTCAAACTGCCCAAACGTATCTCCACCAATAGCTGGGGCCTTACATCATTGGTAAGGCTTAGACGCCGACTTACTGAGTTAGCACTTATAATGCTAGTGGTGTGAGTTCTCCATCCTGCCTGACTGCTGCCTGTTATGGACCCTGGTCAGGATGAGGCTAGTGAAAATCTAGCCTGTTCCACTCCTTCCCACCATTGCTGTTGATTTTGGCTAGTCCTCAAGGTGGCCCAGCGGCATGAAGAGCCCCTCACTACCCCATAGCAGGTTCTGAGACACATGTAGGAAACTGACCCAGCCCTCCCCCACAATGAGCACTGAGGCCATGATGAGACTTAGCTTTGAGACTCAGTATGGGACCAAGCTCTTCCTTTCCTGGAGACTTCCTCCAGTGTGTTTGTCTGGGACAGCATTCCAGGATGCTTTGAGGCAGGTGGCTTCTACTTTCCCTTTGTTTTTAAATTATTGTATGTATTTACCCTCTCTCGTGACAATCATCATGTTCTGACCGCCTCTCCTCACTAACACGCCAGCAACATTGACCATAAGCCACTTCTAAAATCATAACTTACTTGTTCTTCATTGTCCATCATTCTTTATTGATTTCTAACTATCTTCTGTCCTCCTTCTCCTTCTTCCTCTCTCTCTTCCTCTCTCTTTCTCCCCCTCCCCTGTCTTTCTCTGTATGTGTGTGAAAGAGAGAGAGGGAAAGAGAGAATACACAAATGTGTGAATATACCCCTATATGGTCACGTGCAAAATTCAGAGGCAGGCGTTCGTGCCCCATCCTGTCTTACTCCACCTTATTTGAAACAAGAACTTTCACTGAACTTGACACTAGGCTGGCATTCAGCAAACACTGTCGTCCTCCTGTCTCTGCCCACCCAAAACACTGAGGTTACAAGCTTGAGCACAAGCCTAGCGTTTCACAATGGTGCTGAGACCCGAATCCATGCTTGTGTGGCAAGGGAACCCATCTCTCCAGCCCCTAAGCTAACATGAAGGAGAAAATGGAAAAATCCTATGTGCATCTGAAGAGAACCATCTGCATGAAAGGGAAGTCATGTCTGAAGGGGTAGAGATTTAGGAGCTTTGCAAGTTGACAAAAGATAAGACTTTAGAAATTTAAGATCGAGACTCAGAAGAGATTGTCATCAGATAAAAGATATGAATTCTGCAATTTAATAACAATGTCAAGGGGCATATATAAATCCAGTCTTCCACTTATATACATGATGATAACATTCCAAAGACCAATGACACATGCAACAATATCTTAATAGCAACCAGAGAGAAAAGACTGGCAATCCAAAAGAGAAACAGTTGTTATATGACTGGTCTGCTTCTTACCAAAAATAATTGAAGCCAGACAATAACAGACAAAAGTTTACAAGGCTAAGAGAAAAAGAAGGATTCTAACCATCACAAATAAAGGGGGAAGTGCTTAACCTTCACAACAAAGGTAAAAATCAATAAAAAGTCTAGCTACCAGGGCAAGTACAGGACTCAGAAACAGCAAGAGTTGGGAACCACTACAAATAATGTAACTTATACTCCCGAAGAAACAAGAGAGAATGGTTAGACTCTGTAGACAGTCGAGGAGAAAGGCCACCAGTGGCGGCTCTGTGGCCAGCTGGCAGCCAACCTGTCTGTCAGAGAGAGTAAAAGAAAGACACACTTCGCCACTTTTCTCCTTGCTCCATCTGGTTCCTGTCAGTTGCTCTCCCATTGACCAACAAGCTAGAACACAGAGAGGCCCGTGATGAGTGAGTGGGCGGAGAAGGTAAAAGTTAGTCTGGACGAAGTAGAACGACAACATCCAGTATCACCAGCATCACCGATGCTAGCGTGGATAAGGTAGAAAGACAAAGTCTGGTACCGCCAGCATCATTGATGCCTGCACAAACAGAACTGTCCTTCAAATCAGAGGTCAATGTAAAGATTTTCCTAAAGACTGGGAGGTTTTGCAACACCAGACAGCAGACAGAACTTACAAAAATGCATAGACTTTGAATTTTTAGAAAATAAATCCCAAAGTAAATGATCCATTCAAGGCAAATTGTGGAGTACAAACCTTTTAGGCTTAGGAAACACGCAGAGACTACAAGGACAGTATTAGTCAGAATGAATAATGAGACGTGGAGTAAGATCAGCCGTTCCTGTTGGCTAAGAGAGGGAAATAATAGTATCTGCATTGGTCAGAAGAAGGAGAGAGACACAGGTACGTTTTTATTCAACTCAGTGTTAAAAACTGGAACTACTAGTAACCACAAAGTTAACAGAAAGTACTTTGGGAAAGGGAAAAACAGAAAACGATAAAAATCACTCCACTAAAAATGGGGCAATGGAGAGAAAGATGAAAAACTTAAAACACAAAGGACCGTAGAAATAAATTAAAATGTACGAAGGAAACGGCTGTGCCTGTGTATGGTTTAAATGTAAATAAACTACGCTTTCTGATTAAAGCAAGAGCCCTTCTATGACTGTTGGTCTCTATTCATACTCTTTTGAACATGTGTCCACACTCCATCAGGCCCCGGGTTGTACAGGGTTCTTTTGATTATGGTAGCAATCCAAGTCACTTGCTCACATAATCTTATATAAGGGAGGAAGATGTAACTGGCTGCAGATGCTCAAACACCAGCAAATCGTCCTCCCAGCCAGCCCTGCAGACTCGTCACCCATGCCCAGAACTTCCTTTTAGGGTTCCACACAGGTCTCACCTGGAATGGCATGGCTGCAGTTACAGTTGCTGTTTTACATGCCAGAGCTTCTGTCCCAGTCAACATAGCACCATTCCATGTGAGCCTCCCCACACAGAGCACAGGCTGGCTGTGGAAATGAGTATGAAGAGCCTTCCCTGAGAAGATGAGTGCTGGCAAGAAAAGTAACCCCCAGCATAACTTCTGACACGGCCGCCAGTTTAGGAAATATGTAATTCTTCTCCAAGTGCGCAGCTTAGGTGGCTTTTATTTCTACTCATGTTTCCCAGCCTCCCCGCACCCCAGCCTGTTTCTCTCCTTCTTAGGGATGACCCATCCCATTTTTCTATGGTGATTGGAAACTTAACATAGAGAAGACATTTCACATGTTCTGAATAATACCTATTGAATCAAAGATGAGGAATGTGAAAAACTGTGTTATTCAGTTTTCTACTTCTCGGGGGGAAAAAAAAGGTTTGATTTGCTACAGGGTTTCAGAGGCCTCATTCCACGGTTCTTCTGAAGCCCAGGGCAGTCATCACATCTGAACAACCATTAACTCTCACCTGTGAAGCAAATAGAAGAAGAAGAAGGGTCCACAATCTCCAAGGTGCCCTCAGGCTCCATGTCTTGAAACGTCTACCACATCACAATCAGTAAAGCGGGGGACTAAAGTTCAACCCATGGGCATTTGGGGACCAGGGCAGACTCCAGCTCCAGCAAGGCCTTTCTTCCTTCGTTTGAAATGGCACTGGATTGTGCCAATGAGATTCTCCGGGTGTATGTTTGCACTTACAGCTCCAGTGGTCATCCCTCGGTGAATACAAATGTTCTTTGTATCCAACGTTGTGGTCAGCAGGAGCTGACTCGGCTTTAGGGGCTGTGGCTCGAGCATCCTGTTCCTCCTGCATCCCAGCCCCACAGCAGCACAAAGACCAGTTCATCTCTGCTAGGCATTCCTCCCTCACTTCGGAGGCGCCTTAGCAATCCTGACAACGACATTTTGAAGCAGCATCTGTAGTTTTCAATGACACAGCATGTCAATCACCAACAAATCATTATCCATTTACCCTAATACCACTCAAAGGAGGCTCCTGATTGAGCTTGAAAACATTTAAATAGAACCTTAATTCGGGGGAATTAGCAAGAGTTGAGATGAAAAAGGCATCAATTAGTGGAAATACAACTAATAATATGAAATAGGCAAAGACTGCCGAAGGTATAGATCATCACTGCACAGACCAGTGACGGCAACGCTTGTCTGCTAACCATGCTCTTCCTCTCCTTCTACCGCCAATCTCTCTAGTAGATACTAAAAGCATCCGTTAAAACAAGCAGATAAATTGCTGTGAGGACGAGTGGAGGATACAAGTGTAAATTGTGCACATGTTCATTTTCCCTTGCCAGATGTCAGCTTCAAAGAGAAGGCTCGTGCCTTGAAAATCCTACCTTCAACAGCTTTTATGGGTATTTTTGTTTGTTTGTTTCCAAGCTTGTTGAGTTTCAGAACTCACAGATCTAATCAGGGAGCAGCACTGATCACACACTCACACACACACACACACACACATGCACACTCACACATTCATACACACATACACATACATACAAACATATACATACACACACACATACACACACATACACACACACCACTCTTCCCAACCTATGGAGAAAGCACGCCTTTCCATATGCTTACTGTGCCCCTCGTAAGATGCATTGCTCCCATATGGAAGATGCACGAAACACACACTACTGTGTGGAACAGTGTCTCCCAGTGCAGACTGTCGTCCATACACTGCGCTTCGGGCGGTGGGGGGTTAGGCTCTGCCTGGTTTACACAGGACTGGATAGCTCAATGTGCTTAATGAATGAAAACGGGTTTAAAAATAGCAGGGAGAAGGATGCCAGTGTTTCACACAGGCCGGCTTTAGCACCTTCAAATTACATAACCCTTCCGAGGTTGGGACGACTTCGTATTTTCAGCTGCTAGCCTGGGTTTTCCAAGGCTGTAAGTAAAACCCCAGCCAACATTTTCACCCTCCTTATCTGCAGCTATATTTATCTTCACGTGGCTCTTTCTCCCTTCTGATCCTAGCTTTGCTGTCTGGTTTCCATATGTTAATCTCTGCCATTTCACTTACCCTATAGACCTACTTCCAGACGGTCCATAGTCTACGTTCTTCTATTAGTTAAATCCGCATTCCCTATTAACTCTTTCATTTCTGGTCCTTGCAAAGGATCACTGTGTTAGAGAACACCCTCTTGAGCTCTTGTCATAACTCCGCTAGTCTCCCAACCACTTCCTGATGGCATTTCGGAGGCATTTCAAAACCGCTCGCTGAGCCGCAAACCAAGTATGTCCTTTATCGACACGTGACATAAAGCCTTCTGGTAACCGAGAACTGTGATCGCGCCATCCTGAAGATACCCCGCTAGCAGCGCTGGTATGCGTATGTCAGAACACATTCTCGTCTCATTCAAGGCTGGCCAAGAACATTCACCTGACATGCAGCAATAAATAAGCCTGTTAGGCATAAAGCCCCATGAGACCGCCGTTGTCTTGCCACGTGGTAATGAAGACAACTTAAAGCTCCCCTTTGTGAAGAACGCTCAGAATAGCAGTCATTCTCTAGCTCCATTCAGTGGACGCTTTTTTCTCTCACTCCCAGAGTATTTATAGCCAGAGCCTCTCGGCAACTAATTACATCCTGTCTTCAATTATTAGCTGATTGTTGGTGCAGAGGTTGTCTCTGCCGTTAAATCCTAAGTTCTGGCATAACAATTCTGCCTTTGTGGGTATTACCTTCCAGTTCGTGATCTGTAAAGACCGGACCTAAATTGGAATATATTCATGATGAAAGTCTGTCTAGCAATGACGAGCCTAGCTAAAGAGAGACATTTTTTTTTTCTGTCTCCTTGGTTTTATGGTAACCTGCTCAAATCATGACTTCTCATCAGGACCCCCCAGTGCACCTGCTAGCTTCCTCTGCTCCATAAGCCTGCTCGGCTGCCGTCATTATAAATCCTCATAGACACAGAGTCAAACTAGACACCACACACAGCTCCCAGAAGAACCATTTGTTTTTTCCATGAAAATGGCTACACCATGCAGAAATATGTGGAACTAAAAATCCAGATAACTCCACGGTGCGACATTTTAGGAAATGGTTTCTAAAGTGTCTTCCCTACAGAATTTATGAATTAACATATATACAAAACTTTGTTATACACAAATTTGCCATATGGAAAAATAGTTTGTTTAACTAAAGTTGTGGTTAGGGGGGTTATTAGAAGATTGTCCAGAATATTTTACATGGAAATGACTGTATCTTCAAAAGGGTGATGGAACACGTATAACTCACTCAGTTTTAGAAAACGTTTTTCAGGAGGGTCATTCCCAGAACACATTTTAACAGATGTTACAAGAGCTGGTATATAACTAGAATGGTGTTTTAAATGAAGATGTAATTGCATCTGTCTTTTCTTGTGGGCTGGATATTCCTGGACAATAGAGCCTAACGCCAAATTTGCTTCCTGCTCCTTGGAACTCAATAGCCTATTTCGTATGTTTTCTGCCTCTCTAAAGTCTCCTTTCAAGGCTATTAACCTGTCATATTTGTTAGCTGTAAAGACACATAACAGGTACTGAAAAAAAAATCATAAGTGATTTAATGGTCAAAAGCACATTTTTAACCTTTTTGAAATCTCTATTCTCAAGACAGACCCTAGCAATAGGCTCTCTATCTAGAGAGACAATCTGGATCTGGAGGAGAAGGGACTGTGTCTTATTATGAAGACTAAATGAGACCCAGGATGGCCCGGCAATCGTCAAGTGTCCCAGATGGACAAGGCCTATTTTCTCTCATCCTAAAGAACTCGGCTGTGATGGATGGGTGTAATTGAGAGACAACTGGTTCAGAATGAAGGATAGTCTGGGTCCCTGCTGCCCAAAAGTGGGAGAGAGTTTCTGAGTCACTTTTTCACAATGTAATTAAGCCGATTGCTACTTCTGGACTCTACTATTCTACATCTAGGGAGCTATAAAAACTTATTTGCATCTGCAATGACTGCACGCCAGTCCTGTTATCCATCGTAGCAATAGAAGACAAGTGAACAGGCTTTAAATTATGTGCTTTATCATCAACATAGAATGACTGTCTTATAGCACGCAGCTCAGGTTGCTCATATCATGTAGCTCAACGAATGGGATTGTGTTGAATCACGAGGTTTAGGTGCTAACTTTTGTACTGAACTCCTCAGAAAACTCCCCTTGCCTGCTTAAATGTCTTTTTTAAAAAAATGTGTATGAATGTTTGCCCACATGTATTTGTGTGTACCATGAGTGTGCCAGGCCCACAGATACCAGAAGGGGCATTAGTTCCTCTGAACAGGAGTTACAGATCGATAGGTGCAAGCCACCATGTGGTGCGGGGAACTGAACCTGGGTCTTCTGCCAGAGCGCTTCCCCGCCCAGCTATCTCTTCAGCTGTTTAAATAACTTCTTTCGGGGACTTCCAGATTCAAGATTCTCCTGGTGTTACCCTCCTCTCTTCTCCCCTCCCTCTTCTCCTCTCTCCCCTTCCCTCCCTTCTTCTCCTCTCCTCTTCTTTCCCCTAAGTAAAGTAAGTGACTTCCTGTTTTCTATGAAAAAAAAAAAATGCATTCCAGCACTGCCCACTGTCTCCACACAAAGTCCCCTCCTTCCTTCCACATCTATCTCCAGTCTATCCCTCAGGCCGTCTCCCACTCTGCTCTCTACACGTCTCTCCCAACATTTCAATTTTTCCTCCCTCCTCGGCCAGCATCATTGTCCAGTGAAAGCTTTGCCACAGAAGTGTGAACTAAATAAAGAATTACCGGCAAAGCGGGAGAGGCTGAAGCATCTCCTTGAGACTGCATCACACTTATCTCACATGTCACACTATTGGCGGATGATAAATGGATGCATTGGGTCATCAATCAAAGGCCAAGTCACTTACGGGATTAACTTCCTTGCTCCAGATCTCTCTCCATCGAACAGAAAGAAGCCACCTCATTTTAAACCTATTTATTGACTCATTGCACGCCACACCCTTCCAATGCAGGGTGGCACTGAAGTGCTTACGGTGGGTTTGCACTTTCTTATTTCTGTGTGTGAGAGAGAGAGAGAGACAGTCAGACAAACAGAGAGACAGGGCGACAGAGAGAAAAAGTAGAGGTCAGAGGACAACTGTCAGGAGCTTGTTTTCCTCCATGTCTCTGGAAACCAGGGATCAAACTCGGGTTACCAGGTTTTCAACGTGGGGCTTTTATCCACTGAGCCACTGTAGCAGCTCCTAAGGAGATTTTAAATTACACTTTCTCTACACTTACAGATGCCTTCATTAATTTTTTAGTTATAATTTAAACTACATAATATTTATAATTTAATTTTAAATTTATTCTTTGCCAATTCCGTACCTGAATACAATGTGTTCTGCTCACCTGGTTGTTATTCCCATTCTGACTCCATCCTGACTCCCCACACATGTGTATCCCCCCACAACCATTCTGACTCCTCCCTGACTCCCCACACATGTGTACCCCCTCCCAACTTCATCTTTTTTTGCCCTGTCCCCCTACATACAGCTGAGTTCTACCAGTGCTTTCCATACCGACATGGTGTAGGGTCACCCACTAAAGCAACCTACCATGGGTCAATACTGCAGAAAGCTGACGCCCCCTCCCCCAGCAGCCATCCCCGCCAATAGCTCCTAGTCTGGCAGGGGAGGCTCGTGAGTCCCTTCCTCTCCAAGCTTTTATGTTGACAACTTTGATCCTGTGCTGGCATCCACAGCTGCTGTGAGTCCGTGAGTCCAACGGCCCTGCCACACCCAGAAGAAACCATCACAAAGGACTCTTTCCTGACCTCTAGCTCTTAATGTCTTTTCTGCCCTTCTTCCACAATGTTTCCCGAATCTTGTGCGGGAGAGGGGTGTGATACAGATGTTCCATTTAGGGCTGCACACTCTGACCAATTGGGAATCTCTCTATATTATCCACCATCTACCATATAAAGAAGCTTCTCTGATGACAGCTAAGAGTTGCTCTAGTCTATGTATCTAAGGATGAGTATTTAGGAGGCAATTTGATACCATGTCCACTTGGTAAAATAATAGTAACAGGACTCGTGACTGCCCCAGTCAATGGGTTTTGGGTCAGGTTTACAGTATTGGGCATGCATTTCCTCCTGTGGAATGTGCCTTAAATCCAACCAGAAAGCTGTTGATTACCCCCACACCATTAGTGCCACTGCTGATCCAATGACAAACCTTGCCAGGCTAGTCATCTACATATTTGCACGCAATGTAAATAGGGAAAGGAATTTTGCAAATATATTAAAGTAATACATTATTCAAAATCAAAACTGGATTCACTGTATGTACACGTGACAAGTGACAAGATTCCCTTATATCATATTAGAGTTAGAGCTCTAAATACACAGAATAAAACACGTCTACTGAAAGCTGAAAAAAAAGAATCACCAAGTCGTGTGTGCAAACCAGTCAGAATGACAACAAATTTCACAGCAGAAACTCTGAAATCCAGACAGTGGAAAGCAATGTCAGGCAACCCAGACTACCGCGTCCCATAGCTATCCTACAAAACTGAGACAGAAATAAAGATTTCCCAGGATAAATACAAGAGAAATGAATTCACAGCCATTAATCCAGCTGCACAAGGGACACTGGAAGAAATACTGTATACAGAAGATTAAAATAAACATCCACGAAGCCACAGGAAATGATAAACCATGCCAGTAAAAGAAATAAGCAAATGAGAATTAGGAAAAGTTCTCTATGTCACAAAAACAACAAAATGACAGAAAGAAATAGACACCTTTAAATAACAGCTCTGGATGTTTATGTCCTCAATTCTAAACTCAAATACAAAGACTCACTGAGGGAAATTAAAAATAAGACCCAGGACTGGAGAGACTGCTCGGCAGGTAAGAGCACTTCCTGCACTTACAGAGGACCAAGGTTTTTTCTCAGCACCTGCAGGGGGATGTACAAGCATCTAGAATTCCAGTTACAGGTGATCCAAGGTCTTTTCTGAACTTTGTGGCTCTCATGCCCATGGTGCACAAGGCTTTGCTAACCCTGAGTAGTCAGCTAGGTTTCCAGTACTAGGCATGATTTCCCTCTTGTTGGGTGAGATGTAAGTCCAATTCAAAGAATAAAAAGTTTAATTAAGGTTATTAAGAATAAAAAAATCTGGAAGAAAGGATTTGATAAAGAACAAACCACCAGACCTGAACACTTCAGAAAAGATCATAGTGGCCACGAAATCGCAGCCACAGAGCAGTGACTGGTATCTGCGGTCTCTGAATAAGAAAATAAATGTCAGTAACAGGATGAACATAGAACACTAAACATGAGCAGAGGCCAGATTGGGCAAAGAAACCGAATGGCCAGTGACAGGCGGGCAGTTCATGCATAACAAAGATTGCCCAGTTCAGCTTTCTGTGCAACCACGGGGTGGTTACTATATATACACCCCAGTAGTTATGGCAATACTCATTTTCAACTGTTTAGTTTTAGAGACTCTTAAAGTTATAAATTTTAGTATTAAAATCTTGCGAATAAAAACATCACATGCCAAAACTAACCAGAAACACAGTCTGTACCTCTAGGGGACCATCTAGACAGTGAGAACAGCCGTTCTGAACTGTGGAGTATCACACCGGATTCCATACTTCCATGAGAGCGAGTATTTTGCTGCACTTACCCACAACCCCCCGAAAGATCCGTGACATATTTCAATCTAGATAAACAATCCTAACATTTGGTTTCTTTTATTTATATTTTCTACTTTTATTGTGTGCCCGTTCATCTGGTTACCAATTAGCTTTAAGTCCTTCAGAGCAGATGTGAGATACTGACACAATCCAGACTGGCAAAGCTGAGTCCCCCGTCCACACACTAGGGCCTTCCCCTGAGAGCACCACCCACTGGCTCTACTTTTAGTTCTTTGCGAGTTCGGTTCCTGCTTCACATAAAACGCTTTGATCCCTGTTTCCTGATTTCTAAAACGCCAGCACGCCTACTTTCACCTTTTGTGACTGATGTGCTCTTGCACCAACACTCACCTCCTGTATTCACTCCTGCTCACTACCGCTGTCTCCCCATTTTGTATCTACATGTGTGGCTCTTTCTGATTGTGAGGTGGCTTCATATTTCTGAATAACAAATGAAGGTCTTCTTGTGACATTTTCTATTGAACTGGATCTAGGAAATCTAGGTAAGCATGCCATGCTCACCGCAGTTACTGATAAGATCTGTGTTAGGTGGAGTAGGTGGAATTCATTTGGAAACATCTTCCTTTATAAGACACTTGGCAGGAAGGGAGCACTAAGTCCTAGCCTTTACCATTTGCTATGCTCTATGGCACTGAATGAGAAGACAAACACACTCACAGGGAATTAACTAATAACTGTAGGGAAAAAAGAATGGTAGGCTGGGCAGTGGTGGCGCACGCCTTTAATCCCAGCACTCGGGAGGCAGAGGCAGGTGAATCACTGGAGTTCAAGGCCAGCCTGGTCTACAAGAACTAGTCCCAGGATAGGCACCAAAAAAGCTACAAAGAAACCTTGTCCCAAAAGGAAAAAAAGCAGATATGATAGCTGATAACAAACCCTCTGAATAAGATGAGCCAGAAGTCTACACCAGGATGTAGGGTATGGTCTTACACCACTCCTAACAGAATTTTGATGGGAGCCACAAAAAAAAAAAAAAAAAAAAAAAAAACAGTTTTGTACATGGCAATAGACATGGATCTATTTTCATTCTTCTACATGTTGATATCCAGTTATGCCAGCACTACTTGTTGAATATGCTTTCTTTTTTTCACTTTATATATGTTGCTTCTTTGTCAAAAGTCAGGTGTTTGTAGGTATGTGGATTGATATCTGGGTCTTCATTGATCCTTCTGTCTGTTTTTATGTCAATACCAGGCTGTTTTCAGTACTGTGGCCCAGTAGCAGCGTTTTAAGTCAGCGATTGTGATGCCTTCAGAAGTTCCTTTATTGTACAGAACCTTTTTGTTGTTGTTGTTGTTGTTTTTTTTTTTAACTATTCTGGGTTTTTTTTTTTTTTGTCTTTCCATATGAAGTTGAGCATTGTTCTTTAAAAATGCACAAAAATCAAGTCCAAATGAAGCAAAGACCTCAACATAAAAGCAACCATACTGAACCTCACAGAAGAAAAAGTGGGAAGTACACTTGAACACATTGGCACAGGAGACCACTTCCTAAGTATAACCCCAGTAGCACAGACACTGAAAGAAACAATTAATAAATGGGACCTCCTGAAACCAAAAAGCTTCTGTAAAGCAAAGGACATGATTAACAAGATAAAACGACAGCCTACAGAATGGGAAAAGATCTTTACCAACCCCACATTGGACAGAAGGCTGATCTCCAAAATATACAAAAAACTCAAGAAATTCATCAAAAGAACAAATAATCCAATAAAAAATGGGGCACAGACCTAAAAAGAGAACTCTCAACAGATAAATCCAAAATGGCTGAAAGACACTTAAGGAAATGCTCTTTAGCCATCAGAGAAATGCAAATTAAAAAAACTCTTACACCTGTCAGAATGGCCAAGATAAAAAACACTTATGACAGTTTATGCTGGAGATGATGTGGGATAAAGGAAACACCCCTCCATTGCTGGTGGAAGTGCAAACTGGTACAGCCACTTTGGAAATCAGTATGGTTATTTCTCAGAAAATTAGGAAACAACCTTCCTCAAGACCCAGCAATACTGTTATGGCGTATATACCCAAAGGATGTTCAATCATACCACAGGGACACATGCTCAACTATGTTCATAGCAGCATTATTTGTCATAACCAGAACCTGGAAACAACCTAAATGCCCCTCGACCAATGAAGATGTAGTACATTTACATGACAAAAATAGTGACATCTTGAAATTTGCGGGCAAATGACTGGATCTAGAAAACATCATATTGAGTGAGATAACCCAGACCCAAAAAGACAAATAAAATATGTACTTTCTCATAAGTGGCCTTTAGACATAAAGCAAAGAAAAACCAGCCTACAGTTCACAGAGAACCTAGACAACAAAGAGAACCCTAAGAGAGACATACATGGATCTAATCTGCAGGGGAGGTAGAAAAAAAAAAAGAAAAAAGAAAACAAGATCTTCTGAGTAAATTGGGAGCCTGGGAATCATGGAAGAGGGTAGAAGAAGAGAGGGGAGGAAGGAAAGGGAGCAGAGAAAACAATTAAAAAATACAAAATAAAGGAGAAAAAAGAAAACATTTAGGACACCCATCTTGGACATATCACCTCTATCAGGGGACCCGAAGGAGTCAAGAAAAACAAACCAATATTGCAACAGTTAAAAACAAAAGTAAAAACAGTGCTTTCAGTCTTAACACTGTGCTGCTATTTTAAGTGGAACTGTGACCGAAAGCTCCCTCGGTGCTGTCATACTGTCCACGTGCCCTTTCTCAACTCCCTCCTTTGTACATTCACATTCTTCCTCCACCCCACCTCCAACAGCCAGAGAGCTGAGGAACAGCTATGCACAGTAACATTCAGTGGGTTTACATAGAGGATAATCACTAGTATGCGTGCCAAACTCTACACAGTGGGCAAAAAATGACTGTATTAGCCACTTGGAATACTTGCAAAATTTCAACCCTCAGGTTGTGAAGTACAGCCCGCACAACTTCTTTTACCCTTATAGCCTATTCCACGAAATGCACCACACGGACTCGTCTGCCATGCTTTTCCAGGCTGTCACCTGTACTGTGGTCCACTGACCAACCCTGTCCTTGACTCACCTTATTCTTTTGACTGCTGAGATGTGAAAGTCAAGACTGTCTTACTTCCTCTCAGAGATAGCTTCTGCCTTGGAAATTTCTTCGCTATTATTTCTTTCAAATATTTTTAGTGTTCTCGGCCATGCCTTGGTATAGGACCCCCGTTTTCAATCATTCTAAATTCAACATTGAGTAGAACAATCACTAGATTGATCCAGCCCACTCCAGGGAATTAATATTTTAAAGACTGATGCATTCCCATATGGTACTCTGTCGTGTTGTAGCCTTCAAAGTGGGTGTGTCTGTATTGGGGTCATAACGCCCTAGGACAGAATGGAACGTTTTGGTTTGCCAGCTAAAGAGCAAAGGCCATTGGAGGGGTAGTAGGAAAACCAAATACAATAAAAGTTTCCTAAAATATATGCAAATAGGAAAGTGATCTAAATGAAACTGCCAAATACCAAGGGCAACAGAGCCAACCTGGACATGCGTTGTCACCAAATGACGCTTCCGAGAGTGGTTACATCTAACTGATTTGTTGACGAAAGGAATGCCATGGGAATCCCCAAACAACACAGGCTGTTGCCAAGACTATAGGCTTCTCTCAATAAATTGGCATCAAGACCCCATTGCTGAAGATGATTCCTACACAACTCACTGAACATAGAGAAGTCAAATTGATGCCTAGAGAGGACCTTCATCCCTATGTGCTAGCATCTTCAGTACAGGAAGGTACTGTGTACAAGACCAAAGGAGAAATGTAAAGACCAACCCAGATGCAAACCTTTTGATCTAAAATGATGTCCTTGCTGGGTGGTAGTAGCGCACACCTTTAATGCCAGCACTCAGGAGGCAGAGGCAGGCAGATCTCTGTGAGTTTGAGGTCAGCCTGGTCTACAAGAGCTAGTTCCAGGACAGGCTCCAAAGCTACAGAGAAACCCTGTCTTAAAAAAAAAATACATACATGCATACATGTATACATACATACATAAAATGATGTCCTGCTTGCAAGAGATGCTAATGCAATTGTGGCACAAAGCTTGGTGGGAACCACCAACCAGTATCTGCTTTGACTTAAGGACCACTCTACAAGATTGAACCCATACCCACCACTGCTTGGTGACCAATAGCCTGAGACCAGATAGGATAGAGGACACCAAGGCTCAGGGAACCCCTCAGGAGAGAAGGCAGACCAGGCTCCAGTGGGTGGCTTCATACCCATCGAGCATACGGGCAGCACAAACTGGACTCCGTGGATTATGAAAGAGGACACAAGTTGAAAAAGACTGGATGGATCTGGCATGAACTGGGGGAAGAAAGGGAAAGTGGCTATGACTGAAATACACTGTGTGCTTGTATGAAATTCTCAAGGAATTAGCTAAAGTACTGTGTTTTCTTTAAAGGGGGAAAAAAAACCTCCACATTACACTACACAGGCCTTTTTTTCCAGACCACAGAAAGGCTCAAGGGACTATGGGTGTGCCTCAGTGCTGTGGTCAGTGGTGCGGCATTTGCTTAGCATGTACCAGGCCCAGGGTTCATGTCCAATACCATGAAAAAGAGAAGAATAAACTAAACAGAAATAAAGAGCGGTTCCCACAAAGCCTAGACACAAATTTGAATAAGCTCAGTTCCTGAGTAGATTAAGGTGAATGGCTCTAAGTGTTAGATGCAAAAGTGTGCTCTCTGAGGATGCAGACAGCACCACCCAGAGCATCTTGTTCATACCTGATGTCCTGTAGTGAACCAAATGCTATTTTAGAAAACAAAGCTCTCTGACCAAAACCAACACAAATAAAACAGAAAGAAAAGACTATAAAGCTATGTACTTTTACTTTTTGTTTGCTTGTTTGTTTGTTTGTTTTTCGAGACAGGGTTTCTCTGTGTAGCCCTGGCTGTCCTGGAACTAGCTCTGTAGACCAGGCTGGCCTCGAACTCACAAAGATCTGCCTGTCTCTGCCTCCTGAGTGCTGGGGTTAAAGGTGTGCACCACCACCACCCGGACTTAAAATGCTTCTTATTGTGTTAGGAATTAGATGAATGGATAGGAAAAGTTATCCAAAAAAGAAAAAAAGAGAGAGAGAGAGAGAGAAATAAATAAAATTCTAGAAGCAAGAAATGCCTTAGCTGACATTGAAATTATAACAAATGTGACAAGAAGAGAAAAGACACATGGATGGAGTTGGTGAATGGAAAACTCAAAATAGTGAGGTAGAGTAGAGACAACAGGGTGGACATCCAGGGAGAGGGGCGGGAGGGACAGGGTGGAAGAAAGGTGGCATTTCTGAGTGGTAGGCCTTGTAGGCCCTTGTGGACAAGGGAGAGAGAGAAATTTTGAACAGACAATGGCTGCAAAATTGACAAGTTCCACCCATTCCAGCTTGTGTAAATTCAGAGAGCAGTGCCCCTAAAACAACGTCAGTGAATCTACTGAAAATCAAAGACACAGGGAACTTTGAGGCAACACGGGTCAGGGGTGGGGCACTTCTGTCAGTGAAATCAGTAAGGCTGAGCAGTAACTACTTAACAGGAAACTGGTCCAGCAGACAGTAAGGAAGAGTTCATGTGCTGAAAGGAATAAGCACAAGAAAACGGTAGAAAATGCAGGAAGAAAGGAAGAACTGTACAAAAGTTTAAAATATCAGTAAATCTAAGCAAACGCTATTCAAAGTAGCAATGATATGTTATGGATTCAAAGTATATAGTACTTAAGTATATAATAACAATATAGGAAGGTGTAATAAAATTAAAGCATTCTAAGGTCCCTCCATTATACAGACAATTAAAACTAACAATTTATATTACACATTATGTATCAGGAATAAATTAAGTAATACAAAATTTAATTTAAAAAAGATGAAAAATGCTTAAAAGTCAGGAACATGAAAGAGTTGGGATAGAAAAATCATCAATTTAAATACAATTGAATCTATAAATTACTATTAAAATAAACAATATACTTCAACTGAATAAAGGTTAAAAAACTTTATGCTGTTCATGAAATAGGCCTTTATACTAAAATACAAGAAAATTTAATGCTATCTCTACCTAGATATAAGTGCGTGCAGATATAAATAGCACAACCTTAACATTTACATAAAACTCTTTAGTTTAAACCAAGATATAATATAAGAGGCAAAGTGAACAAATCTCAATAATATGTATATATTTAATACACAAGGAAAGTATATAATTTTTTATTTGTATGCACCCAATAACATAGCTTGAAAACATGTAAAACAAATAATAAAAATTGAAACTGATCAATCTAAAATCATAGTCATGGATCATATCATACTGTTTCTAATAATGGGCAGACCACACAGATGAAACTGTATTAGGTACTTAGGCATTAGTAATATGTCATAAACAACCCAGCTAATTCATGGTGATATTTAACTAATAACTATATATACCGATGACCGAATTTGTTCTATTTTAAAGTGTTCATGGAACTATCCAGCAAAATGAGTCACACATGAAGCCCCAAATAAAGGCTCAGTATCTCTCAAAAGCACAGGAACACACCTCTGCTTCCAGAGCTACAGAGACAGGTTGGGTAGCATATGGAGAGACAAGACTGAGCTGAATAGGAGGCAGGATGCTCTCTATTGTGGGAGACAAGGATATAAATCATGACAAAAGACATTTCCAAAAACCCAAACGGGGAAATTAAGCAATTCATTTTCAAAAGTCCTATGGATCGAAAAATAAATACAATGGGAATTAGAAAAAATGCTTTTGGCTAATTGATAGGAGACTGTGATGCAGCCAACATGGTGAAGATGGAACACGATAGGTCAGAATGTATTTGTTCAGAAGAGAGAAAAGGCTGAAAACCATTGTCCTAGCATCCATCCTGAGAACTCTGAGGAAAACAAGCCGAAAACAAAGAAGCAAAGACAGAAGCAAACAAGATAAAATACAGAAAAAAAAATATATGATAAAAAGAACCCAAACTGAAAGTTAGTGTCCTGAAAAGCTAGTGATTGTAAACTAAATAAATGGCTGGAGAGGCAAGCTACGAAAAAATGACACTGTAATGCCTTGATATGTTGGAAATGAGAGGGATTGCTATCAGTTCTATAGAAAATGTTTTAGTGAAGGATTATAATCATGTCAAATTAATTTTTTAATAGGGAAATTGTGGAGTGTCACTGTAGGCTTTACAGCAGGCAGGGGAAACTATCAGGGAGAGATAAGAATGAAACTCAGTTCAGCTTGATTTAGATAACCATTGCTGGGCCAAGACTGTGAGAGTCTGACATTGGCTTATATATTTTTGCCATATTTAAGCACAGTACAATTTTGGAAAACGTTTTCAGATAAAAATCAACTCAGTCCTCTGAGGACAGCAAAGCCACAAAGCTTAAGACGTGTTTACATCGAAGCTCTTTACAAACTACTCTGGCTTCTTCTGTAAGGTGAGTTCTGTTGACTTAGAAACAATACACAAGATAAGGGCCTGGGGAGAAGGAGGTAAACAGAATGCCCGGGGGAGTCAGAATTGGCCAGGCCCTAAGATAACAGAGAAGTCACTTAGGCTGCTATCAGATACAAACGGTCTCACTCCCAGGGATGAGTTTTATAGCCTAGAAGTAATGCTCAAGGTTTTATGGCCAAAAAGTCTGGAATGTGGGAGGATGTGGGCAGAGCCTGGCTCAACAGGTAGCAAAGGATTACCAGGTTGTAAACCCCACCCCCACCCCCACCCCCCAGCATGCTGAGAGAATAGCCAAGTATCTTCTCCTTTAGAGAGATCAGCTGTGTGGTTAACTTTTCTCCAGTGCTTATCTGTGTGCACGGGGACTTTTTTTTTTCCCTCTACAAAAAAAAAAAAAAAAAATGTCTGTAAGTTAAGAGTTAATGCAAAATATCACACAGAAAGACAGGACAGACAAAAGTACTGCCGAGTGTAGATGATCTTATTACAAACCACAATACAATGACGGGCAGGCTGACTGGATGGCTCAACCATTTGCAGATACAACAGAAGAGCTGAGTTTGATCCCAAAAACTCACCAAGTGGAAGAAGAGAACTAACTCCAGCAAGATATGTGCCCACAACAAAACAAAGAAATAAGTAAATCTTTAAAGAACTTAAGGATCTTTGTATTATTTCTAATAAAAATATGAGCATGTGAATGGAATACCTGTGGCAGCCAGCGGCATCAAGCCCTGCAGACAGAGCTGGTGCTACAGGAGCTATGAATTGCCCAACTTGGGCACTGGGAACTGAACCTGGGTCCTCTCCAAGAGTGTTATGTGCTCTTAACCTCTGAGCCATCATTCAGTCCCCATTTTTTTAACCAAAAAGGCAATTATAAACATGTTATTCAAGCTCTTCTGGTACTAAAGAAGGAAAACACATTTCCCAACTCACTTTATGAAGACAGCCAAAACTAGACAAAAGGTGGTCAAGAAAACAAACTACAGGCCAGTAGCCCTCATGGAAGGACAGGCAGGGTTGCTTAGCTCTGCATTAGCAGACCAAACCCAGGAGTAAGTTTGAAAGCTAGTTCAGTGTAGTGCGTTAATTTAGTATTTAAAACCCCATTAATAGAAATTGTCATATTAGCAGAATTAGAGAGAAAGACTATAGTATCTTCAAATAAAATTCAGAAAATACAACTGAAAAAAAATTAACCTGTGCCATGACCAAAGCTCTCAGCAAACTGAGGACAGTCACTTCAAACACTGTGCCAAATATTTAGATCCTGAAAAATGTCCTCATGAAACAGTGATGACTTCTCTTCAGAATGTCCTGGGGTAGGGTTCCAACCCACTCCAGACAATAAATTATAAACAAAAAAAAAAAAGCTAATGACTGAAATAAAAGAAAGGAACCTCTTAAACCTATAGGTGAAAACCACTAGCAATAATCAATATTCCTAAAGATTACTTATGCACTGATATGAAAGCAATAAGATATTATTAAATGATAGTTTAGAAGCAATGCCATTTTTTATAACATCAAGATCATAAACTGTCTAAGACTCAAGACAACTACTGACAAAAAATTACTGAGATAAGGACCCTTGCTAGGCGTGATAGACACATGCCTAGACATGTATCACAAGTAGCCAAACTGCACATTGTGAAAGGTGACCTGTGTGGTGTGAAAACTAGACAAAAAAAGAGCTGTCCTACATAACATTGACAGCTGACATCTGATGGAAATGTATAAGCCTGTAGACAAGAGAAGGAATAATAGTCCTGTGGACAAGAGGGACAACAGTCCTGAAAACAAGAGGGACAACAGTCATGGGGACAACAGGGAGAAAAGTCCTGTGGACAAGAGGAAACAGTCCTGTGGACAAGAGGGGGAACAGTACTGGGGACAAGAGGCAACAGTCTTGTAGACAAGAGGGGAAGAGTCCTGGGGACAAGAGAGAGAACAGTCCTGTAGACAAGAGAGGGAATTACATAAATATCCTGTGTTAGTGAATAAATGTCTTTCTCATGAAATATGGATCAAAAGTTCTGTAGCTGCTTGACTTA
The DNA here is from genome assembly GCA_963919715.1 of Microtus obscurus. Lineage (NCBI taxonomy): Eukaryota > Metazoa > Chordata > Mammalia > Rodentia > Cricetidae > Microtus > Microtus obscurus. The sequence continues at coordinate 6,482,412 of CAWTZC010002364.1, forward strand.
CATACCAAACTAAACAAACATGTAAGTAGTTAGCGATAGGCATCAGGTGTTTTATTAACAAAAAATGGGCTTCACTGGCAAATAAGAAAGAAATCCTAGAATACCAATATAGACTATATAGCTTAAGATGTATCGTCTATACATATACACCAATGGATGAATATAGAAGTAACTCCAGAAATGTTAGCATTCGATATAGACATACATACACACATCATATCTACCTACATATGTCAATATGCACATCCATGTAGGATAGATATAGATCTGTATCTCCTGTTCCACCCACTGGTAGACCTCAAAATCTCGAAGCAGTAAGTACACCCAAAGCCTTGGTAAAGCTCAGGTTCCAACACAATTCTTCAGTAACAGGAAGGGCTTGCAGAAGAAACAACTGGTTAAGACTGGGGCAGGGGATGTACAACACAAGAGGCTATGCCAGCAAAAGTGTATGTCAAGGACACAAATGAAAATTATCTCTGTGTTTAAAGCAGGGGACTTAAATATTGAAGACATATCAAACTGTTATCCAAAGTATAAACATATATATTTATATAAGTGTGAGTCCACATTGATGCAAACATATGTCGATTTAGTTGACTCTTTCTCATGGAATTTCAAGTAATATACAAAGCTATATTCCACAGACAGTAGGGCTCAGTACCTACCACTCCCTATTAGAGTGGGCAGGACTTAAGCAGGAAAAAAGAAATGGCTTCCCAATGGAAAGATCTGTCAAATATTCCTCCAACCAAGTTAAGAAGGTTAACAGCACCGGCAACTTCATGTGAATATCCCAACCCTGGGACAATGTGAGGAGAAAGACACTCCAATCCCATTGCTGTAGTCCTAGCAAAAGACAAGATAAAAGCCAGAAAAGCCCCAGGCTAGGGCTGTTCTCTGGGATGACTGGCCAGTACTTAAGACTGCCAAAGTTGTAAAGAAAACCAAAGACAGATGAGAAACTGCCACAGACCCCAGGAGACTGGGGAGAGATGACAACCGAATGTGGTGTGTGGCTGCATTCTGGCAAGAGAGGGGACACTGATGGAAACCCTGGTAAACCAAATCAAGTCCGGAGTGGCCTAATAGTAGTGTGTCACCGTCCGCTTCTTAGATTTGATGAATGCACCAGAGGGACGGGAGAAGTGAGCTGTGGGAGAAACCAGATGAGGAGGCACATGAGTATGCTTTGTGACTTTCCTGTGAGAAAAAAAATTAATAATGTAAATGAAAGGTTCATTAAAATTTTTCCAAGCAAAGTTCTTGCAGAAGTTGACAATACGATTCAAAAACAGATGCCAAGTGCAGTCAAAACAATATTCACAAATAGCAGAGTGTAGGGGCCTTAACCTCCCAATGATTGAGGTTTTATACATTTGTGTATTAAAAAATTACAGTATTACTGGGAAATGGAACAGAACAATGAAGTAAGTATATGCAAAGTCAGGAGCAAAGCCGCATTATAGACCCTGGAAATATGACAAAGAAGAAAGTAATGGGAAACCAGGAAGTGTGAAGTATGTTCTTAAGAAAGAGTCCTGGCCAGTCTACATAGTAAGTTCCAGGCTGCATAAATGAGACCCTGTCTCAAGAGGAGAAAGAAGGCAGGGATGGAGGGGGAGGACAAGAGGGAAGAGGGGAATGAGAGGGAGGAGGAGAAGATAAAGGTAGGAAGAGTAAGAAAAATGATAACTCAGGACATATGTGGAAAGGAAAAGGAAGACTTATAAGAGATAACAGCAGTATGCCCCGATAATTTGGAATATGCAATAATTTATTAAACACAGACACTCAAAAGCATCCATTACCAATGAAGAAAATGGGTTACAAATGTTGAGTACAAATTGGTGGAAAAAAATAAAATTTTTAAAAACACATATAAGAAATCCATATGATAGAATGCCAAGAGGCCAATAAACCTATGTGAATATTTCTTTAATTTTTATTTATTTATTTATTTATTTATTAAAGATTTCTGTCTCTTCCCCACCGCTGCCTTCCATTTCCCTCCCCCTCCCCCAATCAAGTCCCCCTCCCTCTTCAGCCCAAAGAGCCATCAGGGTTCCCTGTCCTGTGGGAAGTCCAAGGACCACCCACCTCCATCGAGGTCTAGTAAGGTGAATATCCAAACTGCCTAGGCTCCCACAGAGCTATTTCTTTAATTTTTATTGCTTATCAAACAAATGAAATTTTAAACCAATATGAGATATAATTGCACACTCAGTTAAGTAGCTAGTATTACGAACACTTGGTTATATTAACAACATACAGGAAATAATCTAAAAGTTATTAACAGTAGGATCAATAAATAAACGATGGTGCACCGACACAATGGAGAATGACCTACCAAAAACTATGAATGGATTAACTTGAATGCAGCACATACACTTACGCTGGGAAGAATAGGAATCTCACACACATTTCACAGTCAATGTCAATGTATCTTAGCAGTAGCTCTAAGGCCTGCTTATGGAAAGGGACTGAAGACTTCATTCTAGAATGTTGGCATTGTGGTCTTGCTTAATCTGAGTAATAGTCACTCTTTGAATAATGTAATTATTTTTTAAATCATTATTTATTTTATTTATCTTTGAAAATTTTATATATTTTTATCACAATCATTCCCCTATCCCAGCTCCACCTATCTCTTCCTCAACTTCATGTTAATTCTCTTAGAATTAAAGAAAACACAGCATCAAATTTATGTTGGCTGACATGGGGCCAGCATTGGAGTATGGTTGCTATAACCACTGTTATTCCATTGGAGGAAACAAAGATTCTCTTTCCCAGCAATCAATTTCAAATAGTTTCTTGACTGGGGATGGAATGTTATGTCCACTTCCTCTTGTCTAGTCTAGGACATTGTCTGGCTTGAGAGTGTGTCGGTCTTATGCATACTTCTTATGCATACATAGTCTCTGTGTGTTCCTATGTAATCTATCCTGTTGTCTCTGGAAAACATTGCTTCCTTGAAGCCATCCAGCACATCTGGATCTGAGAATATCTTTGTCCCCTCTCCTAAAAAGTTTCCTGAGCCTTTGGAGACGTGGTATAATATAGATACACCATTTAGGGATGAGCAATCCAAATTCTCTTTATTCTCTACACATTTACCAGTTAATTGGCATCTATTGCAAGAAGCTTCTTTGATGACAGTTAAGTGATGCGTTGGGTATAACATATGTCATTAGGTCTCACTTTAATTCTATGTTCATTTAGCAGAATAATAATAAATTTTTCCCCAACAATCCATCACCTACCTAGCCTCAGGTTTTTACATCACTGCCAGAGTCAGGTAAGGTACTCATGTAGAAGGCCTTAAAGGTAAGGTATCATCTCATGTAAAGGGTCTTAAATCCAATCAAAAAGTAATTGGTTGCTTCTATAACATTGTACCACTATTGCATCAGTGGACACATCTTACAGGTAGATCATTATTGCAATGTGTAGGGTGTGTGGCTGGGTGAGATTGATTATAACTTATCTCCTCTAGTAGCATGTACAGTACTTTCCAGCACTATGAAAACTAACTAGTTGGGATGAAGCTTCCAAATGAATACCAGTTAGCTTTGTTCATATTCGATAACATGCATATGTGGTATCTTCAGCAATATGGTCTTACCATCAAATTGTGGAGGGTCACTAATAGCATTGGCAATAGCCTAGAATGTTTGGAAGGTCTATGGGATACCACTGACCAACAACTCAACAAGATGTAACCCATTCCTGGCACTAGGAATATTATTTAGTGGCATATAATTTCTAGTTGGGATGATGTGTCCCCTGTTCTATGGTAATTCCATTTCAACTCTTTTCTGACACGTACAAATTTTAAAACTAGTAGGTTTCCATATGGCTTTTCAGAAAGCCTTTAGTGTTAGCTGTGCCTCCACACATTCTCTCCTTTATCCATTCCCAAACCCATTTAACCCTCCTGTAAACTATGTACTTATGGTTCTTGTACTTGTCTATATGTATTTTCGCCTAATTTTTTATTATTTTGTCTGAATTTTATACACGCATATTCTATGTTTGATTATATTCTCCACGTGATCCTCCCCTTAGCTCCTCGTAGATCCACTTCCCTCCTCCCCACTGCCTCCAACTTTGTGTACCCAAGTCCATTGTGTGCAGCTCATATATTCGTGGGTGTGGGCCCATCCACAGGAGTTTGGTCCACATACCATGCCCTTAAAGAAATCTGATTCCAAAGCCACCAGTTATCAATAGCTCCTCAATTATGAGTGGGAATTCAGGAAGTCAGGAAATCACAAGGCATTCCCCCCTCCCTGATAAACTGTTGTCTGCCTCGATCTTATACAGGCCTTGTAAAGGCAACCACAGCTACGGCAAGGTCATGAGTGCAGTGAGCCTGTCACACCGAGAGGACACTATTTCACTCTGATGCTCCACGATCTGGCTTCTTAGAATATTTCCACCTCTTCTTCCAAGATTTATTTTCAGCCTTGGGGGTGGTGAGTATAACACAGATGTCACATGTGTGGCAGAGGAGTTGCTGCTGCCTCTGCTCTTTGACTAGTTCTGAGCATCTACTGCCCAAAGAAACCTTTGTAATGAGCTCTGAGAACTGCTGTACTCCATGGGTGTAGAAATATGAATTTAGAAGGCAGTTTAATGCTGTCTGTTTAGCAAAATAATAGTAGCCTCCCCGAAGAGCACTATGAGGGTATGTGCTTCCTCCTACCATGCTGGTTCTTGTTGTAGCGCATGCATTTCACAGCTAGGAAAGACCACTGGAGACTTTCTCCCCATCAGCCCACATAGCATCCTACGGCAGTAAGTCTAGCCATCAAGGAGGAAACGTCCTGGTCAGTACCTCGATTTTTCCATATTCTGTGACTAAAGTGTATATATATGGGCTTCAGCAAAAGGCTCTTACCATTGAGTTTTGCTAGCTAACTAAGAGTAATGGCAATTGCTTGTGTGTGTGTGTTTTTTTTTTTTTTTTTTTTGTTTTTTTTTTTTTTTTTTTTGGAGGATCTCTGGGATAGCCCTGGCCAACAAATCCAAGGGAAGATCCCACAGCTGGCACTGGGCTTTCCATCTGACAACCTTTGGTTTCTGGGAGAAGTATTTCCCCTGTGAAGAAGACTCCAATTAAACTCTTTTATATGGTGTGTGTGTGTGTGTATTTCCATACGGTTTTTGCAAGCATCCTTGTAATAATTATCCCTGCCCCGACACCCACATCTACTATACCCTTCCATCCCTCTAACCACTTAAACCCCCTCCCCGTTATTTCCCTTTTCCTCTGCATGTCCCCTGTGTCCTACTACCCACTTTCTAAAGATCTTTCTTCCCCTTCCCTACCAATGGCCTCTTTCTAGTTTCCTGGTATCTACAGGTAGGTATCCTCTGCAGTCAAAAACACCAATCTAAAAACTGAGCGCTAGGTTATTACTACATCCATATTAAAATTAATTTTAAGTGTTAAATATACCTGTATAGACCTCCAAACATCTAAAGATCCCATAGAAAGAAAATTAAACAAGTGTCATGCTTTTCTACGGCATCAAACAATGCACTATGCCATTAAAGCGCTGCACTTAGGGATGTCAAGGAAATCGGCGAAAGACACTCTCTGTTGCTTACCCCCTCCCCTGTGCAACAACCCCACTGAGGTGTTACTTCCTGGCTTCCAGACAAATGAACTTAAAGGTGGCTATTACTTACAGAGAAATATTCACTTCACATTTCAATATCACCCCACAAAAGCTCAGGACTAATACTGACAGCCGCTCTCCATATGTATCGTCCTACAGAGAAAAGACAATGCTGGATGATAGGGGAATTTTGTGGCTTGGAGCTTTGAAGAGGGAAAAGAAAAAAACAGTGGAGTGGTTCATCCTGGACCCTTATGGACAGTTAATTTTAAAGTGCATTGGCTCCCAATGCCACGGCAGGATTTGTGACTTCCGCTGTCCCGTTCTGGAACCCAGGCTGTTTGCAGTGTATCATGGTAGGTACAGATTGCTTCCAAAAGGCAAGATTCAGGGTGGTGTTTTACAAGAGCTGAGATTGCTACCTGGGTTTTGAAAATTACACATTTTTTAGACAAACAGCCTCCTTTTTCCTTAAAACCACACAGTTTTCTAAATTTGTCTGTGGGTGAGGACACATATTTATGTGGAAAGACACACGATGAAGCGTTCATTTAACCGCTTCTAGCCTAATCCAATTGAGTCAAGTGGTAGACATGGTGGTTTGGCCATCTGTGCAACCCAGATTCCAGGTAGCCTTCCTCTACTTCCACAGATCACAAGAGAAAACAAGCAAAGGGTCACTCTTGTCCTGGTGCCGGCGAGAGCATCACCTGACTTGACAGGGTCACTTACTCGAGTGGGCTACATATGTTCCTCCTCGGTTCTCCTTCTAACTCCCCTGAATCCCACCAGCAGGATGGAAGAGAAATTAACATAGAAGATAATCTGGGAAGGAGCGACAAACTCTGGATTTGGAGCTATGAAGAGCACAATCAAATCACCAGAGAGAATTATCCACTTATTATCTGTTTGTTTTTATTGAAAAATATCAGTTCCAAATGTCACTATCCATTTGGGGAACTACTGCACCATATTAGAGTTACTGTAATTCGGACACCCCGGTCTGCATGGGATTATACCGGTCTGCATGGGATTATCAATGTCCTTCTGCTACTAATTGCGATACATACTACATGTTGTGTTGTCTAAAAACTCACTAAGGCTAATACTCTAACCTACTTACTTTCCTTATGGTCCATCCCATCTCCTCTTAATTCATATGTGCCCACTACCTACAATTAATTGATGTTTCCTGATTCTTCTCCTGGCATGGACTTCTGATGAGGTAAGTGTTGGTTCATCTCCAAAACCATGTTCTTAGATCATTTTCTAACCTCTCAGTAAACAGGAGAACAGTCAATGGCCTCATAGTTTCAGCACAGATCTTACTAATTGATTAAACAGATTGTTCAAACCAGGGGGAAAAAAGTGGAATATCACTTCCGCATAGTTTTACAAAGAACAAGGTATATGTGGTATACCTAAATATACCACAGATGGCCCAGGACCGTGACTCTCTGATTAGAAGGTGGGCTCCTTGGGACAGCTAATCCATGTGTAACTAAAATCCTGGTGCACAGAATTTAAACAAAACTCCCTACGGGTATAATACTTCCTAAATATATCAAACACCTCAGAATAGAGGATATTTCGAAATTTACCCCATGGGTGAAAAGTGTATAATTATTCTTAGGATTTTTCAAAGCTTTAGCACAGACAGAATGCAGAAGGACCAGAAAACATGCTTTCTCAATCAGTCAGATTAAATCTGAACTCTTAACCCCAGAACTTGTGGGTGCCTTCACTTTATGCTTGTAGTGGTTCTGATCTCTCTCTCTCTCTCTCTCTCTCTCTCTCTCTCTCTCTCTCTCTCTCTCTCCCTCCCTCCCTCCCTCTCCCCCCCTCCCTCTCGCTTTCTCTCTCCCTCTCTCTCAGGTTTGGAGTTGCTTATAGTGCTTTCACCTCCATAGGGAAATCCTTGCTTTTCACCTTTTCAGGCTCTGGGCAGTGCAAGCACCCGCCTGACTTGCTGATGTGCTGTAAAACTGAGTTTTAGCGAAGCCACCACATGGTCTCCATCTTAAATGAGGCCAACCTCTCTGACTGATGAGTGCTTGACTAACGTGTGCGGGGCTGATCCCTAGCACTGCGAACATGGAAAACAAGCCAAGCAGATCCAGATTTAGTAAAAATATGTACAGCCATGTCAACATGAAATCAGATTGAAGTCCAGAAGTTTTACTCATTTAGGTTGGTCCAAGTCAGTCTCTCTGCTCCAGATACTTCATGGACATCTTTACACAGTTTCCAAAGAACTGCAGTTTTTCTCTCAGGTCTCCTTATTCCCTTCCTTTACTGAGTCCGGATATGAATTGCTTTAAGATCTAGCAATCCCACAGATTTTAAGCAAACCTAACAAGATGGTATTTCTAAAGCTATACATGAGTTTTTTTTTATTTTTGTTACTAAGAATGTTTAAGTACTGTTTCAGTCTTGATATTAAAATATAAAAATAGTTTAGCATATAGTATTTACTTAATGATAACTATTAGCTCATAAAAATGGAATTTATAACTTCTAAAGCAGTAAAGAAATAAAAACTAATGAAAGCTAATCAATATGGCAGCACAGTAGAGAAAAAAATGAGAGAGACTGTGACATGTGGTGACAGAATGAAGGGGCAGAAGGAAGTGACATCTACCAGTTCATCACTGGAAGGAATTGAGTTAATCTCTAGAAAGTCAAAAGTACCGCTTCTCTCTTTCCTCCTTCCTCCCTTCCCTTATTCTCTTTCTCTCCTTTTCCCTCTCTTCCTTACCTCCCTCTTTATCTCTCTCTTTGACAAAAAACAAAACCAACCCCAATTACTGTTCATAAGAGACACTCGAGCTTAAAACGGCATAAAAATGTTCAAAGAAAATAGAGGAAGTGCTCATATTAATGTTACACTGAGTAGAATTCAAGCCGGAAGAGTTATATGAATAAAAGACAGTTTGTACGTCAATGGAAGGTGTAATTTAGAATAAAGATAATACAGAACTAAATAATGATGTGACAGATACCCAAATATATAGCCAATAGGAACCTAGCAAATCACTTCTATGAACTCAATTGCAAGTGGGCTTTGTTTTGACAAGTTCAATAAGAACAAGTAATATAAAGTATAGGTGCTTATATAACATTAAAAAAGTCTTAATAAATACTTGGACGTTCTGAAAACAAAATTCTTTCTCCTTAAATGTTGGAACGCTTACCAAAGCACTTACGTGAAACGACACAAAGGAAGCTTCTGGAATCCCAGGAAGTGACATAAAATTGGCCTTGTCATATGATCTTTGTAAAAGAATGTTTTAAGCTTTTTCAACTGCAATTAGTAACTACTATTTAGCCATGTAAACAGATTTGTATATAATGAGCTAAATACGGATAGCATTAATGAAAGTTCAGATGAGCAATGGTGCTACTGAGTAAAACGTGTCGGTGGTTTTAGTACTAACCAAATGGGAAGCACTGTCCACAGACTCATGACCACCATCCGATGACACTGTTCCGTGAAGTTGTGGGATTTTTAGGACACGGACCCTACCTGGCAGAATGGCTTTACAGCAGGGGCTGATGGGTAATAGCCCAACCGGACTTTGAGGTCTCGGCCTCCTGACTGGCTAGAGGGCTGGCCATCTCACACTTACGTCAAGGGCTAATCAGGAAGCAGAGAGTAAACAGGAAGTGGGGCCAAGACACAAACACCTCAAGGCCACTCCCAGTGGCCAACTTCCTCTAGTGTGGCTCTATCTCCCAAAGGCTCCTTGACCTTCCTAACAGCACCACTAGCTGGGGAATAAAGCGTTTAGACACATGAGCCTGTGGAAGGCATTTCATATTCAAATCACGATGTTCTGCCTCTGGCCCATAGGTTCATGGCCGTCTCATGGCCCAAATTACATTCACTGTAGCTTGAAACATCCTCATTGTCTATAAAAGTCCCAACACTATGAAAGTCCGAAGTCTCTTCCGAGAATCAAGGTTCTTAACTGGAACTCCCTATAAAATGAAAAAAAAAAAATTACAATACTACAGAGTGGAAATTCCAATACCAAGAGGGAGAGATGTGGGCATAGAAAAGATCAGACCAAAGCAAGGCTGGATCCTGTCAAGGAAAACTCTGAGTCCTCTAACTCGATGCCAAGCATCTGGAACTCCTTGTGGAATTATCTGGTCTCCAAAGGGCTTGTGGCCTCTCCTCTCCATCCCTGCTTCTGCCACACCAACAGCTTCTTGTCTGGTCTGGCTCCACTCCATGCTACAGCCTTCCTTGGCAGATGATCCAGGGTCCAGCATCTGAAACATCACGTAGTCTCCAGTGAAACAGGCTTCATCTTCCCAACTTCAGGCAATGGTCTCTTGGGGCCTCCTTTAAAAGTCTCCAACCCTTCCGCACATGGTCTGGCCCCTGTAGCTTGCTCAAAATGTGGAGCAAGTCACACACACATACACACAGAGACATGCATGCATGCATGCACACACACACGCATGCACGCACACCATGTTGGACATTGCTGCTATGCTGTGCTGTCAACTTGAACTGCATCCTGTTCCCCCTTAGACTGCAGCTGAATCAGGATCTCTGCTGACCCAGGGGAGAGCAGAGGTCCTCTTCGGTGGGGTCCTCAGTTTCAACCCTCTCCATTCAAATCAAATAGCATTGTCACAATAAAAAACCTTCAGAAGATGGGGTGCCTCTCTCAGGACACCTGTGCTGCTATCCCAGGGAGAGCCCCAGCTTCCTCATTAACAGCTGGATCTCTTTAGCAAACACAGCTGCTTCGGGGCCTTCCCTGTCTCACCAAACTCCACATTGCTCATCTGTTCTTGGTCTACTTTGTGATCTCACTCCCCGTAGAGCTGGGTGACAGAGGGGTGCAATGACGATCATGCGAGCTGAATGCTGTCCCAGCCTGAGATTTCCCCAGCCAAACAGACTAGCATATTGGTTTTAGATTCAGCCCCTCACTCATTCTCCGGACAGGAGCGGAATGCAGCTAGAGCCTTGTTTAGATATAAATGGAGTTTGCTCAAGCTTGGGCCCCAGGAGAGTTCTCCGTCCTCTCTGAAACCTCATGGACCCAGCCTCCACTGTCCACATTTTCCTCAGCATTCTGGTCTCCCACGCTCCCATTAGAACAGCCCAACAACCTCTGCTTTATTGTAATGATGGATTTGGTCAGACAGATAGCAAAGCCTGGTAAACAGTTAAATTTTTAACTGGAAGAAAAGAACTAATACCAAGAACAAAAGGGTGAGGCGACACTGTTAAATGATTCAGGGGCCTATTATTATAGTTATTATGTACCATGGTTACAGTGACATTTCTCCTGGAGCCAGGCCTGCAGAGGGGAAATTTTGTTATCTGTATCCGTAAGAGTCTTAGTATTCATCCCTGCCCCTTACACACCCTGTATGCTCAACTTTAGTCCTTTTGATAATGACAGAAACAAAAGATAAAACATTATTCATCAATACACTTTCCCATCCTAATACAAGGCTTGTCTTAGCAGAGAAGTCTCCAAACCGTAAGTACATATCATTGAGTGTAGCTCCTTACACATCAGTAAACATGAGGAAGCAGATGCTGGAGCTGGCCCTTTAGGTGTGTCCTTTCTCAGGGTAACTATGACGCTAGCTAGCTATTGTGTTAGGCTTTTGTTTCTGTGACAAGAGTCTATGCAAAACAGCTGAGATAAAAAAATGCTTCTGCCTCAGCATTTCAGACGTTCAGGCCATCATGGCAAGGAGAATCCGCTGGAGAAGAGGAATTCACACCATGGAAGTCAGGAAGCAGAGAGAGAAAATACCCACACTCTCTGGCATTTGCCTCTTATTTCAACCAGTGTTCCACTGGACGGGATGGCGTTCACATTCGGGGTAGGTCTTCCCCTCTTGCTTAATCCTGCCAAGAGCAGCCTTCAGGGTCCTACCCAGGAATATCATTTACTAATTTCCCAGACATGTGTCCACCCCAATCACTCTGGAGATCAAGGTTAATCATCATAGCTATTGGCAACATTGTTAACTAGAAGGTCACATGACCTTATTTCAATTTGATTTATGAATTGACCCCTAGAATCCCAGCACCTCCTGCACACACATCCTTTTTTTTAATTTTCACTCTCATTCTCTAGCAGGTCCTTGATTGATTGGTTCGCACTAAAACATGTTTATCTCAGAGGACATTTTCTTTAGGACAATGATCAAAGTTATTACTGACGTTTTTCAGGGAAAAGGTAGCATTTTTTTTGATATCTTAAAACTCAAACATAAACATATATTCTAGTTTTTTTTGATATCTTAAAATTTAAACATAAACATATATTCTAGTATTGTCCAGCCTGGAAAAATATCATACCAGCTGCCAACTGCATGCAGTTACTGGAAATCTGTGAAGCGGTCTAATTCCACAGTAGAAACTGCATCAGTAGATGGATGGATGGTAGATGTTGGACAGATGATAATCAAAATGATCAGATACATGAGTGACTGGCAGATGATAGCTAGATGTGGGACAATGGTCTGTATCCTGTCAATTATATTTTAAACAAATGCTGATTGGCCAGTATCCAGGCAGGAAGTATAGGTGAGGCAACCAGGCAGGAAGTAGAGGCGGGGTGATGAGAACAAGAGAATTCTGGGAAGAGGAAAGACTCAGTCTGCAGTTCTGACCCAGCCACAGAAGAAGCAATATGTGTCTGCCTCGCCAAATAAGGTACCAAGCCATGTGGCTAACATAGGCAAGAATAATGGGCTAATATAAGTTATAAGGGTTAATAAGAAGTCTGAGCTACTAGGCCATTCAGTTTATAACTGATGTAGACTTAATTGTGTGATTTCTTTGGGACTTAACGACTGCGAGAACCAGGCAGGAAAGAAACCTCAGACAAGAAACCTCCAGTCAACAGATAAGATGATTGACAGATGGTAGATAGTAATAGAGAAATGTCACATAAGACAGTAAGTTTGAACTCAGTACTTGTGTTCTTTGCTCAAGATATCTACTATATGCTCTATTATCTTTCTGGGGTAAAGATGTGATTCAGTAAATATAAAACTGCTAAATGAGCTTTCGAATGGTATGAGAGGTGTTTGGGACTCTCCAAAAATTCCTTTTTCTCCCTGAGGATATAGGCAAATGCCTGAATAGTTTCATCAGACCGACATACGTGTTTCTATCTGGCAAACATTCCTTTGTCCTTAGTAGCACTTCATCCTTCCTCCCTGTTGGTTCTAGCAGGAGGATTCTTAGCTGTCTTGAGCCTTCTTCCTTTGGTTTTCTGCTCTGTTGTCAGAAAACTGAAACCACCTAACTCGTAAAGGAAACTCTGGGCAGAAAGCAAACGTGATTCAGCCGGCACATGTTTACTCTGCAAGGACAATGTTTTCCGCTAGTGATGCTGCCTTGCTTTCCACTTGCTGCTTGGATTATCAGGCCATCTCTTTGCAAAACTAGAAAGGAAAGAAACCAGTGGCTTGTCCCTTGCTCCCTGGCTGGCTGACACTTTCCCAAAGAAAGCATCGTAGATCTGGATTGGTTGAGAGAGGTCAGGTGATCTGTGACTGAACAGAATACTTTATCTACGGGTGAGCAAGGCTCACACCTGTAAACCCAGCACTTGAGAAGGTGAGGCTAGAGCGGTGATTCTCAACCTGTGGGTCACAACCCCCAGTAGAATGATCTTCCACAGGGGTCACATCTCAGATATCCTGTATATCCGATATTTACATTATGATTCAGAACAGTAGCAAAATGATGGTTATGAAGTAGCGACGAAATAATGTTACGGTTGGGGGGTCACCACAACATGAACTGTATTAAAGGGTCACAGCATTAGGAAGGTTGAGAACCACTGGGCTAGAGGCTCTCCGCAAGCTTAAGGGCAGCCTAGGAGCCAAAGTGAGACGTATTCGCAAAGAAACAAGCAAACAACCCCCTATAAGTAAATGCTTTCCCTGTTTTAGGAAAGATACAACAAAGACTGTCAGTGGGTTCGTTTTCATCCACTTGCAATGATGTTGCAAGAAAGAGCGAGACAGAAAATGTCTCAGACTGGAAACAGGAAGAAGAAAGAAAAAAGCAAGAGCTATTGCCTCAATCCAAGTTTTCTTCTTGGATTTCTTTCTCAAAAGCATTTATCTGATAAGGAAAAAAATGCCAAGGGGAAAGACTTTTTAAAGGAAGCAGAATAGAAAAAAGAATAATGGAGAGAAAACGGAGAGGGACGGGGCATGGAGAAGATGAACAGGGTGATTCTAGCACCTGCCTGTAACCAAGACCTCTGCAGGCTTCTTAGATGTTAATACAGATGGAAGAGTCGCTTGACGGTTCACAAAGGCATAACCACACGGATAAAAACAGGTTGCCAGGTGAGAGTAATTGGGGCATAGGGGGAGGCGTGCGTTTCCGAATGCTCTGCAGGTCTCCCTAATATTGCCTGTGTGCTGAACCAGTTTGCCCACCCCTGGACAACTGTTCCCCCTCTCTCTTCCTTCAGAATCACTGGCTATCTTATGGAGCCATGCCAAAGAACAAGTTGAGGTTCTTAGGCGAAGCCTGAGATGGACCTCAGGTTCTTAAAGACTCCGAGTCAATTTTCCACAGTGGGAATTCCTGGTCCTTGAAACCTACTTAATATCAAAGAGCCTTTCAACCGGAGACACATTGAAAAACAATTTGTAACTGTTTGCTCTGAGTTCTCATTTTCTCCTGTCTTCCAAGAAATTAAACCCCTGCCAAATCCGAAGGAAACAACAATGTGGGCCCTAAATCTTCAGACCGGTGCCTGAGAATTTTGCTCATCCAAGCTTTCATAAGAAGCCTTGGAAGCGGAGCCTCACATAACAGGCAAGGAAGACCTTTAATGGTCTGGTCTCTGTCTTTAAATCGGCCATAGCTAGTGCTTGGGTAAGTACCTAAATGCTAAACAATGGGCCGCTTAATCTCCAGTGTGTGTGTTCTGTGATATAAAACATAACATTTAAAAAAGTTACCATATATTATAGCCCACAGCCGTGTGTGTGTGTGTGTGTGTGTGTGTGTGTGTGTGTGTGTGTGTGTGAGAGAGAGAGAGAGAGAGAGAGAGAGAGAGAGAGAGAGAGAGAGAGAGAGCATGTAAAACATTCCTCACATTCCAGAATGCTAATTTGAGGCTAAATGGAAAAATCTCTTTAACCCTTCACTGACAGAAACTCATTTGAACTTCAGTTAACCCTGACCATAATGTTTTGATCAATTCACCAAAAATATTTGAAAATTTAAAAAGTTGGATGAAGACAGACAGCCAGCGTGTGGGCCGGATAGACGAAGCCCGTTTCTCTCTTGCTTCCTGAGGCTGATGGGAAAGAACCAGGACAGAGGAAGGAGGGAGAGGCATTGTGGTAGGAGGGGAGCTCGCTCAGGATGCCTGAGGAGCCAAAGGCTCCCTGAAAGACTTGCTGCAGCCAACAGGATGAGGCGCTAACTGTGGTCCTCCCGGGAATGCTTCACAGTTGTGAACAGTCTTTGAGTAGGTAATTTGAAGTTACAAGGCTTGATTTCCTGATTTTCTTCTTCTTTCAAAGGCCTAATGATGTCACCCCGCCCCATTCTTTAACCAGAATTTTACATTTTTAACATCAAGGTCCCTGGAAGAAAATGTACGCCGGCTTGTTCCATTTTATGAAGCCCAGAGGAAAGAGAAAGTGGGGGAAAGGACTCAAGGGAAATTTGCTTTTAAAAGTCAATGATTTCCTTCCTACGATGGTTCCCCGAGTTAATTCAAGCAACTTGTTATTTGAAAAACCACGTTATATTTTTCAGAGGGGTAGTTCTGCCTTTCTTTAGCTCTCTGTTGAGAGAGATTGAAGTGTTCCAGTGTTATTTCCCCCTTCCCTTCTCTTTTCCCAGAGTAGACGTTTCCTCACGCCACTCAGGAAATCCCCGAATACTCTAAGCGGTGTGAGCGCATGCTTGAATTGTGCTCAGTAAACTCCGCAGTGTTTGCTCGCACATCACCAACCGAGGCTAAATAAAACTTAAATAATATCCACTTTCTCAGCCAGGAGGGCAATTTCTCCACCAGAATCCCCTTCCTATCTGACTTCCTTATACTCAGCGACACTATCAGCAGCTGAAATGCGCTGCGAAATTGGAATTGGATCATAGTTTGTGTTCATTAGTAGCCTTGATTTCGGAGAAGCTTTAGGGCTCTTTCAACTCCTCTGGTAGTTTAAACAACTACTTCACTACTATTTCCCTAACAGCCCCGAAACTGGGAGCGTGCTGGGAGCCCCTCCACGTGTTCAGTGTTCCGACCGGTCTCAAAAGCAGTACAGTACACCGTCCTCTGTATTAACAGCCCGTACTATTAGCGATCCTCGCATAGTTTAACAAACACACTAAGTCTTTAACCACTCAAGATTGTAAGGAGGCTTTCAAAAAATAGAAACCAAAAAGCATTAGTGCTTCAATCATATCACTTGAAATAAAATATTGAAGATTGATGGATTTGAAGTGGGTTTTCGAAGACAAAGACAGACTGGGAAGCCCACAGGGGAAATGGATGTTTATTCATAAATCCAAGTCGAGTTAATTGAAACAATCTAGGGGCAGTTTTTTTAAAAAAAACAGCATTCATCAGCAGTGTCACAATTGTCTTTCACAATGGATTCATTTGCCAGGGCTGTATTTGGATCGCTTTCCTTCGAGGACCAGCTTTAGCCGATTAAAAATGATTTATGGCCCTGGGTTTAGGCATTTTGAAGCATTCGTGCACGTGAATGAACATGACAGTGTTTTCATCTGGTGGTCACTGGCGTTTTTTCCCGGAGTTCTATAATCTGATTGGTTGACCACAAGAGGTAAAAGAGCTTTAAGAGTTTGATATAATCAGCATAAATGCTTATTGATCGTTCAAACTGGGAATACACGCCCTGCGCCAACCTCTGAAACCACAGTTATCTGCTCACCCACACGCCGGGCTCCCTCTGTGAGTCTGAGCTGTCTATCAGTTTCTTCCTCAAATAATATCAGGAGTGACAGAGCCTTCAAAATTTGAATTAACCATATGCTTTGCAGCTAATACATCAGTGGTTATAGATTGCAATATGTCTTCTATCTCCTGTTGCAAATCTGTTTCTTTTGAGTGACATAGCATTTTTAGCTAAAAAGGTTCTTCTAGAAGAGAATGAAATATACCATAATTGAACTAAAAGGAATCCAGAAGATCAACCCCTTAGACACTAGACATGTTTTTTTTTAAATGAAAACAATCCTGTCTAAATATTTATAAGCTCCCCCGTGGAGGAGCTCATCACTTCCCACCATTTATATTTTGCCTTGCTCTTCCTTCGCATCCGCTCAGTTTCTCACTGTCTAAAGTAGCCATTTATCAAATCGAACACGGGCTTCGCTACCCTCGGTGCCATCTGCCTTCTTTCTTACTCTGCCCTCCACTCAGAACATTAGAGCTGAAGGAACAGGTCTAGAATATTCCATTAAAATGCGTTTCATATTCCTCCTTTCAGGTAACCTGGGACTGTTCCAGGTGTGTCTGTGGGGCCCCAGCAGAGAGAGCAGCTGAGTCTGTCAGGGTCATTCCTCTCTGTGACGGCAACTGGACGATACACCTTTCGATCACTCAACAGATGGTGTCCCCTGATCACGGACACTCACTTTTATCAGCTTGAGAGAGTGGCAAAATATCACTTGATAAGGCATTCTACAAGCTTGAAAATATATTTATACAATGACTTATACGCAAAAGCCCTCCAGGGCCTTGTCTTATTCTACCTGATTGAGTCTGGTTGCTTGGTTTCGATCTAACACCATCTCTTCGCAGAAGAGTGAACTTTGTCTTACCTCACAACCCCTAACAAATCCATAGAAGACAGGTATGATGATAGAGAACTCAAATATAAGCGATTTAAAGGAGAAGATAAAATCATGTAACAGTCTAGACACAAATCAAAGTGGCTATCCTGATTTCTTCTCAGGCCTGCGATTCTGTCATTCCCGTCGTGAATCCTCCGCCACCAGTGATCAACCTATCTCACCTCTCAGCTGCTCCGTTGGCTGTATTCCCACTTCATCTCTTTCTTTTTCCTGTATCTCCGAGCTGGGTCTACCAGCATTTCTAGAAACTGCTGTCTCACAAGCAGAAGTAGAAAGGAAATGGGGGCGGAGAGAATGGAGAGAGACCTTTGGAAACTTTCGGAGGTGACCTTGACTTTACAGTCCTCTTTATCCGTCAGTCAACATTTGCCCAAGCATAAGAAGGAAGGCCGTGTTTTTCTGCAATGATGGGGCTCTGTGGTAGAAGGAAGACAATTGGAATATACAATTACACCAATTTTCTTGAGAATTGCTAAGCCTCTGTTGATGGGCACCATCCCAAAGCTAGCCTTTTATCCTGATCTGGAAAAGAACTCAGAATCTAAAGCGAAAGCTAGGAGTTGGCGATTACCTCTATAAACACTAAAGCTCCCCAGGTCTCCGCCTTAAGTTTCCCCTTCTGAGTCAACTGTCTTCACCTCTGCGTTGGTTTCCTTCACAGGCAGAGCGTTCTCGTATTTTTATATGCTTCCCGCCGCATTTTGAAAAAGGACACAAAGAACATAAAATCATATGTTCCAACCAAGACATTCTCCTTACAGCTGCCCACGTAGCCTCCTTGCTTTGTAAAATGGCACTCTGGATTCTGGTGAGTGGGGAAAGCCTGACGGACCACACGGATGTGGCCCTGACATCGTTATCCCTAGGAACAGGAAGATTCTGAGCTTGTCAAGTTACAGCTAACACATTGAATGTATTTCTGTTCACTGTGTTGACCAATTATATGAAAGCCTCCATCCCACTTGCTAAGCCAGCTCCCTTATTAAATTTTCAATTTCCATACAGTTTGTCCATAATCAGACAATTATAACTCTAGAGTCAGTGCTTTTCCAACTTTCCCATTTTTTTTTTTTGTAGCAACTGTGGATATGCCCTGTTAATATGCTTGCCAATTCAAAACCCAGGCTCAGAGACAAGGGGGCCTCTTTTGCTTTGGCTCCCAGAGCTGTAACAAGAGCACCATGAATTTCCTGCAAATACACCTCTGGCTTCTTGCCCCTGTGCAGGACAAATCAGGTCCTGGAGAACATCCACCTCTCAGAATCCCTGGCTTCATGCAAAACGCCAGTGCAGTGAGACTCTGCTTAGCTCTTTGTCGTGCTCAGATGAAAGAGTATATAAGATCCAATCGCTTTGTTTGCCTTTCAGTCTTTTTCGGTGGCCCATGAAGTCATAAGCAGAAAGTAAGAAGGCATATGAATCAGTTGCCTCTAAGGACCAGGCCCTTTGCTGAGTTCTGGGAATTAAAAGTATATAAGAGCCTTCGTCTTCACTAAGAGAAACACAGCCAGAGGCAGGTGAACTTGGTTGCTGAGACAGGACAAACCAAGGAGATGCTTCCTAAATGACTAGCCCTATCTTATCTAGAAGAATGACAATACCTCTGAGATCCCTGAGAAAGGCACCCGCACACTATGTATATAGTTGCTTACATCAATTAAAAAACAAAACAAGCCAGGCGGTGGTGGCGCGTGCCTTTAATCCCAGCACTCGGGAGGCAGAGGCAGGCGGATCTCTGTGAGTTCGAGTCCAGCCTGGTCTACAAAGGGAGTTCCAGGACAGGCTCCAAAGCTACAGAGAAACTCTGTCTCGAAAAACCAAAAGAAAAAGAAAAAAAAAGAAAAAAAAAAACAACTAACACCCAATTATAGTAAACTGAGATAGCTTTGGAGACAAGCCTGGTTCTCTTTGTGAGTATGTAGTTTTGTGTCTGGAATCTGAGAAGCCCATCCTAACCAAACCAAACGAACAAGTAAAGGAATAGTTCAGTCACCATGAGCTTCGCAGGAAATGACTGCCAAAGGTCTGGTTTGTGCAATGCAGATGCAGAGTGCCGACCTGGACACCCTGTTACAGCTAAGGGACCGTGGCCACATGCCTCCCAGACACCACAACACTGTACAAATGAAAGTAAATAAAACCCAGACACACACTCGCTTGCACACGTTTCCTTTACTCGTGCTCTTGGCACACTTGAGATGAGCCGAGAAATCAGCCCGGAGACTTCAGCAGAGAGAGGGGTCTGCTCTACTCAAATTCTTTGAAGTTCCTCTTGGTAATGAGAATAACACAGAGGTAGATGTGTCTCCTTCATCACAGGTGGGGTGATCCCAAGAGGAGGAAAGGTCCTGGAAGAACCCAAACCTCTTCCCAGCTCACTGTACACTGCACTCCACAGGTCGGCTTAAAGACGCATAGGATTCCGCGTAGCACGATAGTCCCTGGAGGGTCCTTGTACGCATTCCTCATTCCACTCTGTGTGATAGAACACTTACTTACAATTTCCTTCCTGGATAGCCTTAGAGGCTTGTAGAAACTGTAAATATTTAGTTCTCGAAGTCAAAACTACCCAATTTTGTTCACAATATCTCTCTTTGGGAAACTCTCAAACATCTGTTTAGACCATCTTCAAGCCAGTTCCTAGCCTAACACAAACGATAAAACATATACACACATATACACAAAGAGAGCAATGGCATCTGCAAGAGAATATGATACATGGACGATCTGGAAGGAGGGACGCATGGTCTGGAACACAGATGTACCAACTGGCATGCTCGGGGTGGGGGGGGGCTCAACTCAAAATGTCTTAATCAATTGAGCACATTATTTTTTTTCCATAAAGAAGAGGTTTAAATATAAGATGGTTCTAGAATGGATCGATTTAGCAATCACTGCCCAAGTGTTTTTCAGCCATTTTGCTGTCCCTGCCATCATGAGCCGTCTCTTTTTCCTCCCCTCTGTTGTTCTCGTGGCTGCATGCTGGCTGCAGACCCTTTGGGTGTCACATTCCAGCTATTGGTGTTCAGAAGGGAAAGTCAGAAGACATCATTTTCCTCAACTTCTTTTTCACAGCAAGTACACCTTTTAGGATCCATTATATGAAATTATCTTTGTCTTTTCCTTTTATTTATTACTCAGGTAGGGGAGGTACACATGTGGAAATCAGAGGACAATGTTTAGGAGTAGTTTTCTTCCACGGTGGTCTCCAGAAGTTGAGCCCAGCTCATCATCTCGCCAGCACAAATTACCTCGATGTCTTATTGAAAGAATTGTGCCAGGAAGCCATTTCTGAATCAATTAGCAGCACAAGGGTGACATTGCAAGCTCGGGTTTAGAGTCATCACGCTTAGCGTCCTAGAACTGGGGGATGCTGAACATTCTTGACTGCCCGTATTAGCTGCTTGCTGTGTTGATCTGACAACAACTATCTGACAAAAAACAGGGTAATGACAAATGCTTTCTGGGGGCTTATGGTTTGAGAGCACAGCCCGTCATGGTGGCGAAGCTGTGGTGGCAGGAGCTGGGGGCAGCTAACCATGCTGCATCCACAGTCAGGAGGCAGAAATTAATGAATTTTCAACACCTAGAGAAAGATATGAGAGAGGAATCACCACTGGATAGACAGTACGCATCACGCCTGCTGACAAAGGCGCTGGGACTTGTCTGGGATGTCACCCTCCCAGAGACTGTCCCATAGGCAAGCACAGAAAGTCCCTTAGAGTCGCAGTTAAGGCCACAGCATCATGATCAATGTGCCTGTGTTCAAATCCCAGCTCTGCCATTTAAAAGACCTTTAGGTAAGTTACTTAGCCTTTCTGAGCCTACACTCCTGGGTATGTACAACCTCGGGAAAAAAATACCATAACCTATGATTGGCTATGCATAAATTGAATGGCAAATATAAAGTGTCCTACTGGCTAACATTATATTGTCTTAAGCATAGTGTTGCTCCACAAACTAGCCCTTGATGCCTAAAGGATTTAAGACTCCTCCTTCCCATACTTCAGAAAAGCAAAACAAGGCAAAAGCCTCAAAAATTCAAGGCCATCAGAAAGTCTGGAGGTGAGGACAAAAAGGGAGCAAAGTTTAACAGGATCAATGAAAACATCCCAGAGACAATGCGGGCACTTGACATTGAAGTTCATGTTTGACTTTGGGCACATAACTGATTAATCTCCTGCAGGAAACAAAACAGAAGAAGCACATTTGGCAGTCATAAAACAGACACACTCAAGAAGTTTCTCGGCTCTCCGGAAAACACAGATGTGCGAGGTTGCGTTATAAAATCAGATGCATGGGAATTCAGCATCTCTCACCATAGCCTTTAGCTGTCACCCTCTTCTTTATTCCCTTGGTGACTGCATCCTCTAAAAATGCTTGGAGTAGAATCTTAGTGTCTCCGTTTCCTCTTCTCAACTGCATTTGCAGCAGAAGAGACAACCACGCAGGAATTCATAGGCGCTACTTTAAAACTAGTTACACCTTATGTAAGACTTTGAACATTCTCTTGGCACCTTGTCAGTTCTGAAAACTACAAGATTTCAGTGGTTAAAACTGGAGGCTTTAGGACATCACATTCCCAATTTTTGCCATATGCCAAATGCAAATGTTTATTATAAAAACATCCTATTTACTTGGCTCGTGTTTACATTCTGACTTTAAATATACTTGGCACATGCAGAAAGTGGCCACAAATAGTTAACCAGTCAAAAAAAGTAGGTTCAGTGTGTGCTGTTGGCCAGCTACTCTCTGCTCTGGGACCAGCATTTTGTCACCTGTGACGTGTGACCAACACAGACTAGAATTTTAGGGACACGTGTAGATTTAATTTGTCCTCCCACTTGAAATTTACTCGGAGAAACTTTTAGTTCAGTGCTAAGGTATCAAAACTTCAGGTTGCTTCCGGTTTGAACCTGACAAGAGAGATAGCCAGTCTCCACTCAGGTTTGTAGAAACCCCTGAGGCAGTCTTCAAAACTTGCAGAAATGATTCCGGAGCTTTTCCTAAGCTCCTTATGGAATTGTTCTGTTCATTTCCTCAATGCACAACGGGGCTCCTAAGCCAGATGGGTAGGGAGAAAATCTATAACAAAAGCACACAAAATCTACAACAAAAGCACAAGTCTCTGAATCTTCTAAGACAACACCCAGTTTTCTTTCTTGATGGAAGTTTGCCAGGTGAAGAAAATGAGGGAAGACATCTAAGTGCAATATCTGTGGATGCTTTGTCTAGGGGCCTAGGATGCTCTCCCATCCTCACAGAGAGACGGACTCCAAGCTCTCAGCATCCCAGGGGCTAGTTCTGTACCAAATTCGGGGGATGAGTTCTATTTAGTATATAGAGTAATAGATAAGTGTTCTGTGAGGATGTTGTGTACACACACAAAAAAAATGTGTAAGAAATCAGTATAATTTGAAGGAAAGGAAAAATCCCTCAAACAATACTAGTCAGGGCAAGAATTGAAAATGGCACCATCTAGCCCGTTCATGCTCAGGAATGTCAAGGGGAAGGATATGCAATCATTCTTTGGCTTTTCTTTAAAAGAAACTTCTTCCTTGCTTCTTTGTTCTATGAGGCGGGAAAGACACTAATAATTAGCAAACCACAGGTAAGAGTGCCCTCTCTCATTGAGCACAGCAGATATGCCACCCAAGACCCAAACTGCTGCCATGTCCGCGCGGCACACCCACCTCCCCATTGCTACTTTGAAGCTGCAGACCTGAAGGAAGGAAGGTGTAGTGGGCTGTCGCTTGTCACCTCATAGAGAGAGGGGATCAACACAAACGCCAGAGAGCAAGTCTTGGCTGAGATCTGCAGAGTGAATAGCGTGTGGCTTTGCCTCACACAGGGTTTCCCAAGCAAGGAAAGGAAATAATGACTGCATAGAAAAATAAACCATGTGCATAAGAATAAACAAGTTGTACAAAAGTGCAAAGCTTCATATGGAATAGTATTTCTCTGTCACGAAAGCGGGCTTTTTGCTCCCTTTCGCCCGTCAGATACCCCATAAAATACAAGTTCCCCGGGGACGGAGGGCTTGTCTCAAGTTGGCCCAGGCCCCCAGAAGCGAGCAAGAGCTCAGTGACGTTTAAGTTCGCTATCGATATGAAGTTCTGTGGATGTATTTACACAGCAAACGGAATAAGAGGGGCAGCTTGTTTTCAGGACTCCAGCCCAGCTTGTGGAGAGAGAGAAGGGAAAACAAAGACTAGGAGGATGGTGTATACACAGACCTGCAGGGACATTTGAACTGACGGAGGGGAAAATGGCGCAGTTGGAACATGGGATTATATTGGCTACATAACCACCGCAGGGCAGGAACCAGCACAGGGCAAAGCAGGGGCGCTCAGGCAGGTGAGGAGGGAGGATGGGAAATCCCAGAGACAGGGCCCTGCTGGGCATCTATGCACCAGCACGACAGCTGAGTTTAAATAGCAAGGGTCAGATAGGCATGGTGGCCATTGTAGAGACTACCTTACACCAGGTGTCGAAGCCTTCTCTACAAACACAGAAACTAGTAAGAGAATTTAGGAACTAAAGTGATTGACTTACAAAATAAGTATAAAAAAGTCAATGGCCTTCATGGGGCTAGGGAGATGGTCCAACAGGTAAGAGCACTTTCTATGCAAGGATAAAGGACCTGCGATCAAGTCCCTAGAACCTATGCAAAAAGCTGTTCATGGTCACGTGCACATCTGTGGCTCCCATGCTGTGAGAGGGCAGCAACTGGAGGGTCACTGGGGCTTGCTGGCCACGAGCCTAACTCCAGACTCCATGAGATCAGCTCTCTCAAAAAAAAAAAAAAAAAAAAAAAAAAAGGCAAAGGGTGATTGAAGAGGATGCCCAAGATATTCCCTGGCCTCCTGTGACACAAGTCTCTCTCTCTCTCTCTCTCTCTCTCTCTCTCTCTCTCTCTCTCTCTCTCTCACACACACACACACACACACACACACACACACAGCAGAAGCTTTCATTGAGATGAACAATTCAAAATTATTTCCTTTTTAATGTATGTGTGTGTTCATGTCTGGGTGCATATGGCATGTGTGTGCATGCATAGGTATACATGTGTGATGTGTGCGGTGACCAGAGGACAACCTTGAATGTCATCTGCAGAAACGCCATCTGCCTCCTTCTAGACAGGATCTCTCGTGGCACTGGGTCCCACCAATGACACTAGACAATCTAACCAGACATCTCCAGGGATCCTCCCCTCTCCATCTTCCCTGACCTGAGATCACAAGTGTGTGCCGCCACCATCCCCACACTCGCATGGGTTCCAGGGATTGCACACAGGGACTTCTGCTTACAGAGCAAATACTTTCTGACTATCTCCCAAGACCCCAACATCTGTTTTAGAATATCCAATTCATGATAGCTATGAAAATTAGACATATAAACAAAAAAGTCAGTACCAATCCAAAGGAAATTTTACTAAAAGACAGAATAAGTGGAGACATATACCCTAATTCTAGTTTTTTTTTTTAAAAAAAAAACTCTATAGTTAAATCATATAAAGAAGATACCCCCAGAACAAGAGGAAATTTTTGCCACCTACCTATGCGACGGAAGATTAGAATCTGGAATACACAGGAAAACCAAAAAACAAACAAAAAAAAAACAAAATTGAACACCAAGAACATAAATGTGCATAAAGAAATGGGCTCTGAAGCCAATCAGAGGGTTCTCAGAAGAAAGAATAGGAATGACCAGGAAAGGCTGACCGTGCTGAGTTCATCCACCTGAGTCAGGATGACCTTGACCATCTGTAGAAACACAAATGGCAGCCAATGACGCTGTGGAGCCAGGAGAAGGAGAACCTTCTTGTGGGAGTCGCTCTGGAGGTTTCTCAAAAACTAGAAATAGATCTAACATACGACTCCGCTCAGACCACTCCTGGGCACATATCTTACAACGGACATACATGTTCATCTGTGTTCACTGACACTCTGTTAACAAAAGCAAGGAAATGGAACCAACTTAACTGTTCACCGACTGAAGAACGGACACTAAAAATGGGGTGCACAGTGGAATATGATTCGGTTGAAAAGAAAAGATCAGATCACTGAATTTGCAAGTAAATGGATGGAACTGGAAAATATCACAGTGAATGGGGTAAGCTAGATTCCCTGCCCTGACCCCCCAAAAACCCTCCTCAGGTTCTCTCTCATCTGAGGATCCTAATTTAAAATCTTGTGCATGTTTAACATGGAACACGTGCAAACTAGAAAACTAAAAGTGGTCTGTTGGTGTGGAAAAGGACATTCGGAGAGAGGGGACAGCAGACTATATGTGAAATCAAAGTATGGATGGGGAACTCTGGGAACTGAAGCAAGCAAACAGCTGCATGGCGGGACGAGGAAATGAGAAGGTAAAGGAACATTTAACAAAAGAAATATGAGCCAGGCGGTGGTGGCGCACGCCTTTAATCCCAGCACTCAGGAGGCAGAGGCAGGCGGATCTCTGTGAGTTCGAGACCAGCCTGGTCTACAGAGCTAGTTCCAGGACAGGCTCCAAAACCACAGAGAAACCCTGTCTCGAAAAAACAAAAAACAAAACAAAAAAAACAAAAACAAAAAAAAAAAAAGAGAAAGAAATATGAATGAAGAAGCTACCTGGAAATCCATGTCTTCCAACCCAAGTAAAAAATATAATAAGGGGAGAGTGGAGCGCATGTCACATGAAGGAACCGGGGTTGAGTGGAGAACCCAAGGCCTAAAGGTTTAAGTGAAGAAGGGGACAGGAGGACAGGTGGGGCAAAGGAGGAGTGAGGGAAGGGTTTATCAAAACTAAGGAGGCATGAAGAAGCCATAGGAAGCTCCACTAGCTTGTAGGCTAATTAATAATGTAACTTTTAGAGAAATTTGAGAAGGAGCCTACGTTAGTGAACATTGCTACTCCCAGAAAACACGAGTTATTAAATTAAAATCTCAGCGCAGGCGTGGGTTGCCTCCCTAGTGGTTATTGGTCAGAGAGGACCCACAGGCACTCAAAGCAATACAGGCTATTGCTGTTTCTTTGGGTTACCCCCGTAACTAGATGGTAAGATCCTATTACTAAAAACACCACACATGTCAGAACCCAGAGAAACCAGTCTTGAACTAACCAGAAAACTCTCACCACTGGCTAGCTTTCATAGAATTCGCATCTGGCACAGTAATCAGAATCAAAACCCATGGCTTAGGGAAGTCGTGGGCGCTAGGGGAGAACCTTTCGGTGGTGTTTTTCTAAGTGCCCATGTTGTCAAACTGCCATCTACATATTTATGTTTACATCTAGATTTTCTCTGTTCCTAACCTTGGTCAGAGAAGCTTCTTAAAGCAGTGGGTAGTGTTGACTGCAGAGAAGCATGGCTGTTCAAAGTGCTGAGAAGCAGCAGTTAAAAGTGCTTAGTTGTGGAGGAGACATCTATAACCATCCCCACCCCTGTGAAGGCTCAGAGAACCTCATGCAAGAGGGGCTGGAGAGAATGGAAGAGGCAGAGGATGTGGCAAAGTGTCGTGAAACACCGGCCTCCTGACACGGCATGGCTGACACACACACACACACACGAACTCATTGCAGCTGTGCTTACCTACAGAAGACACGCACAAGACTGAGCCAGTTAAAAGCTCCATCGTTGAGGGAGAGAGCTGTTAAGTCCCCACCCTAGCTGAGGAGCAGTTGACGGCTATGGAGGACAGAGAGTTGCTTTTCTTTAATAAAAACATGGCCACTTGTAGATCGCCATACCCATGTTCAAATGTGCAGTACTATTTGGACTCTGTGGGTTAAAAAGCAAATAAAACGTTATACAAGGCACACATGAAGTTGAGAATAAGACAGGATGTCGGTCTTGGGAAGCTGGAGAGAAAAATGAGAAGTGGACAAGACCAAGATATACTGTATACATGTAAAACATTTTCAAATAATGAGTTTAAGTTGAAGAAAAAAACATGGCCAGTCTATTCATGGTAATGTGTAATTTAAATATAATGGTGAACCCAATCCAACTGAATATTTTCAGACCTGGAAAAGACCATCATTCAGTTAAACAGTAAGATGCCAAGAAGTCAGTACATCATTTTAAAGAGAATAGCGAACAGGAACATAGCACATTTTAAATGACTAAAATATTTTTATTCGTACAGTAATGAATAAGTGAATAAATGAGCCACAGAAGCAGTAATAATGTCAGCCCTTCAGATTCTCCCACAGGAAGGAGGGGCACTTCCAAATGCTTTTTTTTAAGGTCAAATGCAAAACCTATCTATACCTAAAATGAAGCTATAGACCAATACCTGCAATGAACAACAATAGAAAAGTCCTCAACAAGATATTAGTAAGCCATGTCAGTAGCATATTCAAAGGGGTTGTCCCATAGAAAAGACATTTAATAGCACATGCACACTGATTCTGGCATGTAAGGATCATTTGGCAAGAAAAAAATAATACAAGACACTCTACATGATAACAAAATAAGATCGAGGAACACGTGATCACACTGTTAGATTCAGGAGAGCGGCTGACGGTTTGCAATATCTTATCTTCCACTCAAAATAAGGTAAGGGGACCGGGGCGGGGGGCTGCATTTGCCCTGCACCTCTACTCTCAGAAAAGTCAGCTTTTCAGATTCCCACATTTGACCATCACCATAGGACTTGACTTAAGCCACTCACTCCCAAGCAACCCTCTCTCCATCTCAAGTCCACCTGTGAGGATGCTTTCTGAAATGACCTTGAATCACCTTGCCCTATCTGGTTCATATGCTGTACTCAAGACACAACATCTTAGCCTCCCTGTTACATTAGTCTTAACCTGCATTTAGATTCAGTTCATGAATGAAATGTTTGAACTGAATTGTGTCTATGTCATCAAAGCCAAGTCTAGGATGGACAGACAGACAGATAAACTATGGAGAGAAGTGTGCCTGTATGTGCCTACACTCATAGAAAGGCATAAAAAAAATAATAAACCAATCAAAGCTTTTCAACGTAGAAATTCTAAATTTCAAAGTTAAACTTCTTGTTTCTAATCAGGCCGATAATGACAAAACCAGGGCCAGGCATGATGGAACACACTTGTAATCCCAGTGCCTGGAAGATGAAATCAGGAGGATCAGGAGTTCAAGGCCAAACTCATCCAGAATTAGCCTGGTTCAATAATTAGCCTGAAGGCTTAAGCCACAAACAATGCCACACCAGTTGGGAATTATTATTACTAGGGTAGTATTTATTTAAAAAGGAAAAACTTACAGATCACGATCCCAGACAACAGCTCTCTGCACAACCAGAAAGGGAGTCTAGTCGCCAGCGGAGCAGGAACTCAAGAGAGCGAGCGGAGGAAGTAGAAGCTTTTTGAATGGAGAGAAACCACACCCCAATGGGCTGGTATCTCAGCAGCTATTGGTTGGAGGGGCGGAAAGACCTCCCGCAACATTAGCCTGGTTTACATAAGACCCAGCTGAAGCTGATGATAGTAGTGATGATGATGATGATGATGATGATGATGGTGATGATGATGGCGACAACCACCTCCATAGCAACTACAGCCTTTGGCATGTCAAACATCACAGATGGCTGTCTGAGAACTTACCATTACAGGTTATTTATACTTCAGGTAAATTTTTTTATGGCAGTTAGATTGTGCGCTAGCTAGCTATTTTCAACTTTAAACAGTCTAGAGTCACTTGAAAGGAAAGACTCCACGGAGGAATGGCCTAGATCAGATACATGTCTGTAGGGTGGGGGCAGTATACTGGCCATTTATTGATGCAGGAGGGCCCCTCCCACTATGGACAGCACCACCCTTCAGCAGGCAGTCCTGCTCTGTATAGACCTAAGTGTGAGCCTGTCAGGGAGCGAGAGAACGAGCCAGCACGCCATGTTCCTCGTGGCGTCTGCTGCGTGAACTCCATCCATGATGGACCGTGGCTTGTGGTAAACTAAATGAACCCTTTCCATCTTGTAAGGTGCTTTTGCATCTGAGTACTTTCCCAGAGCAGTGGAGAAGAAACGGAGCACATGGAAAGCTGTGCGGGGTTGTCTTCTTTGGCATCAGCCTGTGAGATAAAGACGCAGAGTTGTAAGGGGTAACAGAAGGGTATGCAGTCATTGCTGAAGAGTCATGGCAGGCTCTTAATCTTTGACATAATATAACTGTGTGACTTCTGCAGTAACGTTCTTCTACACAGTATTCTATACACACCATCTAAGTGCTTCCAAATCATCCCCAGAAAGCATTCCCATAAATAAATCCCTCAAACATTATGAGCATTTTATATATATATTCCACTTACTGACTAACCTGTACCTAAATAACCTGAAAAGCAGGTTATTTAACTTTATGAAGTTTTATTACGTGAAACGACATTTTTCCTTGTTTTTAGAAAAACAACTCTGTTTGTCACTTCTTGTTTGATTTGCCTTTATTATCCACAGCCGTCCTTCTACGTGTTTGGGGTTGTGTTATTTAAGAAGAGAATCGGCTGATGTCAACAACCACAGTGTCAGGGAATACAAACGGCCACTCCCAAAAGCTCCCACCACAGAGTAGACTGTGTGTGTTAGGACCCCAGGCCTAAGGACCTCATCTTAATTCATTGAAAACATAGCTTCTCCCTCTTGTCTCTACTGCATCATAACTGTTAAGCATTAACCAATTATATTCCATATAATGTTTTGAGGGTTCCATGTATGTAGCTCACTTAATAAAAGTGAAAGGGGAAACTGAGGGTGTCAGAAGTGGAGAGTGTGTGAGGGAGGTGAAAAGGTAGAGAGGAGAAGCGGGGGGAGCATCTTCCAGAATCAAGTGTGTATGAAAATTCCAGAAGGAAACCTGCTGTGTGGATGCTAAAACCTAAATATTACATAGAGCATGATGGCTCGTGGCTTTAATCCCAGCACTTGAGAGCCAGTAGCAGGTGGAACTCTGGGGGTACAAGGTCAGTCTAGTCTACATAGCAAGTTCTAGGCCAAACAGGACTATGAATAATGAAACCTTGCTTCAAAAAATAATAAGTAGGCCGGGCGGTGGTGGTGCATGCCTTTAATCCCAGCACTTGGGAGGCAGAGGCAGGCGGATCTCTGTGAGTTCGAGACCAGCCTGGTCTACAAGAGCTAGTTCCAGGACAGGCTCCAAAACCACAGAGAAACCCTGTCTCAAAAAACCAAAATAATAATAATAATAATAATAATAATAATAATTAAACAAATAAATAAATTTTAGAAACTGCTTGTTTTCAGGGTTTTTTTTTTTTTTACTGTTGTGTTCATTTTATACATAAATTAGCACAGGCTCCAGGAGGTTAAGAAATGCCAAAGGTTAGAGAGCCCAGGGATCAAGCCTAGTTGTATATACATAACCTGTGTGATTTTTACATAATATGGCAAGAGTACTTCAGGACAAGAACATGGGGCTACTTGGTGAGGATGGCTACTCACCCATTGGCAACCAGGAAACAAGGAGAAGATAAAAGAAAGCAAGAATCTCAGTGTCTTCATGACCTAACCTTTTACGTGCCCTACATCCTAAGGGTCCCCTCACCTCTTAGTAGCATGAAAGGCTGAGGACCACGCTTGAACACAAAGACAAGGGGGGGGGTGGTCTTTGAGAGCTGAGCTGTGGCGATGGTCCCTGTGATCACTGAGCACTTCGTCCAAGCCACCGCGCCCCTGGCTCTTAACCCTCACAGGCATCAGAAGCACTGATTAAAGGGCAGATCTCTGGGCATCATTCCACAGTTTCTGCTTCAGCGAGCTTGGGAAAGGTCCCAATACACGTTTGTAATGAGCTCCCGAGTAACAGGTGCTGCCCGGGACCTGCTTGGAAAGTCGCCACAGCACAGCACAGCACAGCACAGAATTTGGCCCTGTCAGGTAAATGACTTGAAATAAGAATGTTTGTTTACTCTCATGGCTGACAGCCAGTGTCCTTTTGGTGGTGGAGGGAAACGGAAGAAATGGGAACAGGTGCTGGAATTCCAACCAGGCATGTTTGATCACAAAATAGAGCAATCCTGTTGAGGAATGTTTTTCAGCGGGCCTCGTAGCGTCACGTGTCAAATCCACATGGGAGAGGCGCCCCTAATTCATGTCATTCTGTTTTCTCTGGGAGTCTTAAACCGTTTCTTGAGAGATGCACACATGCGTGCACGCACACACACACACGTCTGTCTCTGAAAAGAATAGCTTCACTCGGGTGGTCATGTTCTGAATGACGTCATTGGACCACCCTGGTCCAGGTAGGCTGCTGAGGTTGCACAGCATGGTGAGGAGCATTAGCTGCATCAGAGATGCTGTGCCTCTCACACAAACCTGCTGCCTCTGCCCCGTTCACTGGAGTTTGCTCTTCGCTTCGAGGGTCAAGACCAGAGCCAGTGATTTATAGCTATGGTAAATTTGCTTATGCTAAAAATTATGCCAAGTCCCAGTTTGGAACGTGATTTTATGGGCCAAGCAGTAAACCCCCATAAAAATCAGGGTTTAAAATGGAAAATGTTATTCAGACTAATTATGAGTCGTGCAATTGGGCATGGCTGTAGCAAGCTTTATTTCAACATTATACCAAATGAGGCCATCAGAAGAACACGTGTGCTACAGACACAGCCCAGAGTGTTGGTCACCAAGCAGAGAAAGCCTACAGTGGCAAAGAGGTGTGACTGCTATCAACATCCCCGTGGCAATTTCCTCATTAGACCACTACACAGCCAGCCTGCTCAAGCTGCAGACAAAGGACAAAGGACAGTAATTTTCAGTGTGAAGGGGAGGAAGGGGGAAGAGAAACCGAATAAATACCCCCTGAATCGGGGAAAAGTGATGTTCATTGAAAAACTTTTTTTCAGAGCCATTCTGAATAAAAATAAACTCACAATGAATTCAATAGCTGAAAGCACCTAGCTTCTGGGATGCAAACAAAATTAAATATATGAAAACTGTTTCTGCCATAATGGTTAAAATTGGTAGAACCCGGCAATGGGTTATTGTTCTCGTTCAGCTTCATTGCAGTTGAAATAATAGCTTAAATAATAAACAAATCCTGAACAAGTCCATGTGCTAAATGGGAACTGCTCTTTCCTTTGCCTGAAAGGGCCAGGTGAATTCACACCCAGCCAGTCTACGTTTCTGAATCTGCTGTATTGAGAAAGGACTACATGGAGGGTGGCACAGGGCGATGCCAAGGTTTGAATATGCGTGGTTTGAGTGGGACCCCCTAAAGGCTCCCATACTGAAAGCTTTAGTCCCCAGAGAGTGGTGAGGAACAGGACCTTTAGGAGGTGGGGCTTAATGAAGGAGATAGCCTCAGGAGGTCCAAGCCTAGGAGGGAAGAGTTTGGTCTCCCAAGAGAAAATGGCTGTACCCCACATGCTCAACTCCCACAGGCCGTCGTACTCCTTGTCTGCTTCTCTTTCAGGCTGACACAACCAAGAAAGTCCCTGCTGAAGACCAAACAGATGAGGCTGCCGAATCTGGGACGGCCAGTCCCCAATCCAAAAGAAGCTACTTCCATTGTAAAACAGCTAGCTTCAGTTCCCTCTCTCTCTCTCTCTCTCTCTCTCTCTCTCTCTCTCTCTCCCTTTCTTCCTCCATCCCTCCCACCCTCCCTTTCTCTCTCTCTCCGTCTCTCCCTACCCCTCTCTCTCACACACACCACACAGAGAGACCAACAGAAAACAAACTC
The DNA here is from genome assembly GCA_963919715.1 of Microtus obscurus. Lineage (NCBI taxonomy): Eukaryota > Metazoa > Chordata > Mammalia > Rodentia > Cricetidae > Microtus > Microtus obscurus. Next base: position 6,515,559 of record CAWTZC010002364.1, read on the forward strand.
CTTACGAATCAAGACCAAAGCTCAATTTCATTTTTGCCTCATCCATATTTTAAAGAATTAGTGCAGGCCTCAATCTTCATCTTCTCATTTTGCATTTCAGTAGCAAGAAAGAATATGCACTAGAAAGGAAATGAAGTTAAGATGCACTTGGAGAAAAATAAAGTTAAGGTTATTGTGGTATTCTATCTCAGCGTGTAATAATATGTGCTCGGTAGACAATGAAAACTGCATCCACACACACAGCCCAATCAGCTTCAAGCTTCAGATGGAGAACAGAAGAGGAGACTGGCTGAGGGTGGAGGTCTGTCTACTGTGGTCAAGTCCCACTCCTTAATCCCAGCCCATGAAAACAATGTAAGATAAAGGTGGTAATATTTAGAACACTAAATTTGAATCTCAAAAACATTATTTATGATACCATTAATTTTGCAGCCATTTTGGTGGTGGTGTCTTCTTTCCCACTTCTATATAAGAATTAGCAATATAAAGAAAATCAATATTAAAATGCAGAGAAACTCTAAGCCGAAGGCTTGTCATTAAATCAGCCTTATGCCTGAGACTACTAGGACTCTCTGAGATTTGTTTCTTTCTTTGTTTGTTTTTCAAAAGTTCATGTGAAGACATGAATGCCGGGTGCGGTGCAGAATTACTAAGACAGAACCTTTGCATTTATAAAATGCACAGTCCTTAACACTTGGTGGCTTCAAGGGGGAAGAGAGACAGGGTTTCTGAGGCTGTGACCTCTGGTAGGTCAAGCCACTTCTTGCAGATGGCCTCACACCTGGGGGCATATGATCAACACAAATGAGATCCAATGGGCTATTAGGAAAAGGAAAAGATAGCTGCACATGAAGTTGGGGAAGGGATGGACCTTGCAGAAGTTAGGGAGAGGAGTTGGGGGCTATGAACAAAAGACATTTATGAAATTCTAAAATGATTTAAAGTACAACCTAAAAAGGGAACAGATTATTCTTCTCCTTTTTTATTATTATTATCCTCTATTCTTCCCCTGCCTGGGGTAGCCATTTATTCAAAATTACTTGAAGGTAGGTGTCACATTCTATCACAGCCCTAGACCATGGCCTAGACTCTGCCCGGTATTGGCTTTGCGGCTGTGACACTGACTGACAGAACTTTCGCCGGCCCTGACTATCTGCCGACCTCAGCCAGAGGCTGCCTTTCTCGATCCTCTAGGCAAAGCATCTAGAACTGAGCTCTAGCTGCATAGCCAGACTTGCCCAAGCTGGTTGTTGGAAGCCTCTCTCCAGCACCACCCACAAACTTAGCATAAGCAATGTAGTTTATAGCCAGAACACATTAAATGGCCACAGAAATAGCAGTTGTATTCTATCTATAAAAATTTAAGCTAATTCTAATAGTGTCCGTTCAGGGTTTGTGCCTAGATGCTGCCCATGCCATTAAATAAACCAGTGTTAATCAATATATGCATTAAATATGTACAATAAAATTACTAAAGAGACCACCTATGCCCAAAGACCACCAGCAGAAACAGCTAAAGGCCCCAAGTATGTGGTTTATTTCCCACCAGAGTAATATGTTTTGAACCTGCCTTAAGAGACCACCTGCCTAACAGGAACAAAGGCCCTTTGCCAGCACATTCGGCTATTTTTAAAAAACGTGCTTTTAAGCAAAGGGGCCATACAAAACAGAACCCGGCCAGCTCTAGCTCTTGCATGCCTGTCGCCGCAAGAAATGCTTTTCATAAACCAACCTGGGGAGCCTTGACTGTTCTCTGCTGTGTTCTGAGGCCTCTGAGTCCAAGACACCAAGCTTCCTGCTGTTCAGCAAGCTGAGCTGATAGCCAGAAATGGCCCTGCTAAATGGTAATGGTTCACAGTGTGAACGGTCGGCTTTGTTGCAGGCTTTCTGGAGCAACTTTGAGGACCGCATCCCACAGACGATGACTCCAGAAAAAAAAAATCCACGGGGTGGTTTCAGAGATTTTCAGAGCCAAGTACATCCACGTTAACATATTTCTAAGTTATGAAGCCTGGAGAACCATTTGGGCTCAGCACAAACTCTAGAGAGTTCCGGGGGCCTGAAGACCACCTGCCAGAAAAGCCACAAAGAACCTGAGGTGGTCTCCGTAACAATGAGTCCGGAGTTTTACATTGTGAGCAACACAGAGTCACCTGCCTTATGTAGGGCGGTCAGCAAACAGTGTTTGCTTAATAAACGTTAAGTCAGAAAGAAACTTGCACCTAATTCATTAGAAAAGGACACTCCATCAATGTGCAGCAGTAAGCAAGCAAGCAAGCCTGGCTGCCATGGAAATCAGAGTTGCTGTCCAGGTAGTAATTAGAAAAAAAAAAAAACAAAACTGTATGTGTAACAGATCAATAAACATGGCAGGTCTTCCTCAGGCAAAAGTTCCTGGCTGGCTCTCCAGTCGACCCCGGATGAGAAGGGGCTCTACCTAGTAACCCTATTGCCAGTTCTCTCTCAGGAGCTATGGCCAACAGAAGGTCTCAGAAAAGCACTTGGAAACTCTTATGAGAACACACTACAGCGTCGTAACTCCATTTAAACTGATGACAGGCAGTTGTGAAAGGCCAGCTGCGGGTGGTCCCTTGGGGTCTAGAATGGGTGCATCTATTTAAAGAGAGAGAGAAGAATTTCACGAAGGTCTTAACAGGGCTTCTTTTCTGATTTTCTCGCTCACAGCCCACAGTCTCTCCAGCAGAGGAAGTCATTCGTTCCAGGTTCCCAGCATCAAAGGAACCGAGTTTGCCGCAACAGGTTGTTGGAAAGGGCGCCATTGCTCCCTCCTGCCTGCTGCCTCTGGGTTCTATAATGAGCGTAGGCCTAAAGCGCTTGGCCTGGGATGTCCTACAGAAAGCAGCCCGACCCCGGCAGCTTTATGGCTGATCTTTGCACATTGTTAACAAATGTCGTGAAGTCCAGGAACTCCACTTTTAAACAGCCTCAGAATTCACTGGCTTCTAATATCTCCTCCTCAAAGAGGAGAGACATTAATGAGATTCAATCCACCCAGGTTCTGAAAACTTCATTTTGAAGTTATAGACCCTAATAAAGGCATATTAGCACTTAGCTGATACACTACATTTGCCTTTTAGCAGTTGAAACTGCATATCTTCCTGTCAGCCTGGGACCAGGTGCTTTATTCTGGTAATTGAAGGTTTGAAAGAGTCTTAAAACATACATAACCTTTTGTTTTCTTTCGGATGTTCTTTGTTCATTTGGTCGGCCTTAACTAGACAATGAAGCTCTGTGTTCACTTCAAACAAGAAGAAGGAGGAGGAAGAGAGGAAAGAGGGGAGGAGGAGGAGTAGAAGGAGAAGAGGAGGAGGAGGAGGAGGAGGAGAAGGAGAAGAAGAAGAAGAAGAAGAAGAAGAAGAAGAAGAAGAAGAAGAAGAAGAAGAAGAAGAAGAAGAAGAAGAAGAAGAAGAAGAAGAAATTAAAAACATGGTCCTGTTTTATAGAAGAAACGTCAAGGACTATAAAGTATATGATATTTCCCCTCCAAAATAATCCCCACCTCCAAAACCCAAAAAACACGCACACCCACCTGAGTTGCCTGCAGACACCATCTCGGTGACCACAAGCACAGCTACTGTGAAGTACAGTACAGGGCCCATGAGAACACTAGTCAGTCGCCCTCTATGAACCATCACACAACATGTGACAGTGGCTCGGCCTTTCAGAAATCCATAAACACTTCAGAAAAGGTTTCCGAGTCTAAAAACTTCACCGTTGGGAAATCGTATCAGGGAATAGAGAAGCCAAGGACTATCTCTAATAAATGCTTTGCATGGAGTTGAATTACATTGTCTAGAAATGACTATTAACCATGTTTGTGATGGGCCAGCCTCTGTGCTAAACACTTAACGTGTGTCGACTCGTGCATGCCTTAAAAGAAACCCTAGGAAATGTGTCATCATTGCATACTCGGTTGCTGTCACTGAGTAAAAAATTGCCACAAACTTGATGGCCGAAGCAACACAAATTTATCACCGCATGATTTCCTCAGGTCAAGAGACTGAGACATTTTAGCAGAAGTTTCTCCTCAAGGTTGCAATTAAAGAGTGAACCAAAGTGTCATCTATCTGCATGTGACAGTTCGCCAAGGGTACTGGATTGTCTGCTTCCATGCTACGTGACTGATGTGCCCATCTCCCTCCCAATTATTTATTTTCACTTTCAACAGAAACTTAGAATCTTTAAAGACTAGAGTTTTGTTTTCATTTTTCAGAAAGGCAAGAAGGGTAGTGCTGCAAGTGTGAGCCAAACCATTCACATACAGATGCTGCCGCTCTGCAACATGATCTAGAGTGTTCATACATAAACATAGCCCTGCACCCATGAGCTGGAGTGTTCACATATGAACACAGCCCTGCACCCATGAGCTGGAGTGTTCACATATGAACACACCCCCTGTACCCATGAGCTGGAGTGTTCACATATGAACACACCCCTGCACCCATGAGCAGGAGTGTTCACAAATGAACACACCCCTGCACCCATGAGCTGGAGTATTCACATATGATATACCCCTGCAACCATGAGCTAGAGTGTTCATATATGAACACACCCCAGAAACCATGGGCTGGAGTGTTCATATATGATATACCTTTACAACCATAAGCCAAAGTATTCGTATATGATATACCCCTACAACCATAAAACGGAGCGTTCATATATGATATACCCCTACAATCATGAGCCGGAGTCTTTGCCCTCTATCCTAGCTTCCTAGCTGCAATAAAGGTCTCAAGTTAAAGTTCGATATAATGTGTTTTCCTGATATCTGGAAACATCCTGGAGATCCCTTCATGGCCTTAACACATTGATCCTCTGCTGATTCTGCTCCTACAGACTAAACGCTCCAGCCAAACAACCCTCCATATTGTGATGCAGAGGAGCAGCTCCTGGTTTCTTCTGAGGAGCAGAAATTGGATCCCTGTGAATCTACAGAATTATTGCTACAAGTCAGTCCACATACTCCAGTGATCATAGCCACTGCCACCATCTTGAAACCCTATTGTCTAGCTGCTACCACCCCAGATGGTTTGTTCTACGCCAGAGTACAAACTGTGACTTCCTGCCTTGAGATATGAGTATGAGAAGGACAAACTGCCATTAGTCTCATCTCCAGTTTTCTCATTACCCCAGGTCACAGATTCCTTCCTCACCTACTCGGTAAAGAGAAGGCTTTTAAACACTAGGCCTCGGAAGTGACCCGAAATTGCATGGTTCATCATTACAAGCATCACACAAACACATCTGCTTTCGTGACCCTCATTTCCACCATCATCCGCCCATGGGCAGTACAGACGATTACACTCACCTGCCACACATCTACAAGAACTCTACTGAAGACAAAGGGATGCCATATTCCCTGGCCTCACTGTAAAATCATGGCCGTAAGTTTTAAGTGAGTGTCAAATATTACCTGTAGCCTTTTCATATCCAATATTAATTCCCTTCTGCCTGAGATTAGTGCCTTGTCACCATAGCCTATAAACCTCCAAACCCCTTACATACTCGCTCACCGTATGACTCTCTTTTTGGTTCCTTGTACTAATTAAAAGCGTTTCTCCCTCTTTCAGCACACTACACTCTACTCATAAAATACTTTCGGGAAATATTAATTAACTTGTTTCAAATATCCAGTTCTCAGAATGAGGACCTTCCCTGTTCGTGGCAGTTATTAGAGCCCCGAATAGGCAATCACTTGACTCCATCATCCTAGGTCACTGTTTCAAATCACTACCTGAAATCGGCTGTTGGTTTTTGGAATAGCCTGCCCTATCCCTATATGGAAACTTACAGAAGACAGATATTTTGCATCCTTTTATGCCACAAGTTCTACACAATTCCAGGAGTGTACTAGGTGCTCAATTATCACTTATCAAATTGAAAACTATAAATTAATTTTTATGTAGATGCTTAAAAGATAGAAATGGTAATATTTCGTGTCACAGCAATACAGGTTTATTCCTTAAAATGGATGTGTTTATAATCTGTAATCATTTACTACTTAATAAGACTTCATTTAAACAACTCACCAACCTATATATTACTGATTTTAAAAACAGTCATCGTAAGGAAGAATTTTGGGTCCAGACCTCAATCACTATCTAGAAAACTTAGATGTATCTGATATCGCCAATCATGCTTATTATACTAATTTGGTTTAATGGTGGTTGTCATGTTCATAACAAAAGAAAATAAAGTTTTCTAAACCCAGTTATATTGCTTTAGATCTTGGTCTCATGTGATCTGCGGGTGAGAGTCTTAGCTCTCTAGCTTCCTTATGCTACTTTGAGCTGATCAATGCCATATGCACACCATGTATTCCAGCACATTCCTACCAATCCACCACCAATGAGCAAGTACAAGAGACACCATGGCAGGAAAGAGTCTTAGAGGTGAAGTTCCACAGCAGAGCAATCACTTAGCATACACAAGACCTGAGATTCAATCCCCAGAATCACACACACATATAATAATAATAATAATTAATACACGCTAGTTCACTCTGTTGGGTGGGACCAGTCCTTATCCTGGCAGCTGTGGGGTAAAGAAAGAGGCCAGTCCTCAGACCTGTGGCAGACTATCACGCACAAATGTACGCAGTTGTTCCAGCAGTGACGTGTCTTACATCCCTACAGCCATGTCTGAGATCCATGTGCCGCTGACTAAAGGGTTGGAGACACAGCTCCACACTGTCTCTGGGGGAGGAAAAACTGAGGGGCAGTTTTTCAGAGAACTGCCCTCAAGCAAAGACAGGATTTTTAGCTTTGACACAGAAAAAGAATTTTAGGATAATTTTAGTGGAAAGCAGAGCTGGGTTTATTAAAAAGAGATTTGATGCAGTTTTAAGCACAGGGGTTAAAAGAAAGAAATGCTTGGGAAGAAAGGATGTAGCCAAAGTACGGGTGTGGGCATCTCTACGAGACAGTCACAACTAAGTGCCAGCGGTAAACAGATATGCCACTTGGTAGCTCTCCTTCTGCCTTAGAAGGTTGCTAAGAAACCCACTCCTTCTCTCTGATAAGTAAGATTATGGGATGGCTCTGGAGATGCCTTGGATGGAATTACAGTCTGATAAAGCCAACTGAACGGCATGGGGTTTAGGATTCATCTCTTTCTGTAAATGGGGTTTCTGTTGAGATTTCTAGAAAATTGTAGGTTTATAGTTGGGAAAGAGACAGGGTTTGAGAAACTGTTAATTGTTAAGACTTCTTGAGTTTCGGGTAAGAGGCTCTAACAAGAATCTGGAATGAGGAATTCCTTTTCTTTTTCGCGTCTCTAAATTTTACATCCTACCTTTCTATCCTACCTCACTTGGACTCTGCGGGCCGGTGTGTATCAGACACTCCATCTTGTTTATGAATGCCTGGTAAGGAGAATGATTGCTCCCATTTAGACTTGAATTCCAGGATGCCGTAGTGAACGAAAGGAGACGCTACGTGTTACTTCTCATTACCTGAAGACAGGTAAATTCCTTGAAGCTTCCTTAGTGAATACGGAAGGATCAAAGAAGCTAATGACTGGTTTGAAATAGATTTTTGCCAAAGAGAAAGGAGTTTGCTTCTTGCTTTCTGTTTCCCACGTACAGTCTCCGCAGTTGTGGTGCCAGCAAACGCTCTGTGTGGTCAAGAGAGTGATTGGCTACACCACCCTTTCAGTTTTGAATGGCTGGGTTTATTAAGTACGTAGCAAGTAAAAGAAAAGAATAAACATCAGATTGGGAGAAGCACTGGTGGATGGCAAAGCATTATCAATTCAGGCACTCGGCCAGCACAGACTTTGGGAATAGACTGGCTGAGAGCAAACACAATGTAAGGTTGTCATCAAATCCAGCAGAGACTGAGTGAGAAAGCCCTAGGGTAGCCATCAGGAGCTTCCAGTGCTGTGGGCAGAACAGGGCAGCTCATCCACAGAGGAGCTCCTCCCTTCCCAGTGCCACTGCAGGCATTTTTGCATTGCTGGGAAAACAGTAACCTAGACTGGGAAGTCGGCCACCTTCCCGCTGTTCTCGAGAACCCGTTTTTCCCTGTGTGCCTTTCTGGCTGTTCTTTTCCCACTCTATCAGAGTTAGAGCAGACAGCCCATCCCCACGCAAGGAGCCTGGGGAGACACTTTGAAACGAATCCACCTGGGTCTGAGATGGGATGGGGGAGGGGAAATCCTACTTTTGAGAGCTAACTTCTGGGTGAGCTCAAACAACACATGACAGTTTGCCTGTGTAATGTACATTACAGCAAAGAATCCCAACAAACCCAGCAATTAGACCGCCAAGGAGGTCTCAGCTCAGACACTCAGACACTGACAATGGCTGCTTCAAAGTTTCAGCTGAGAAACACGTTTGCCAAGGCAGAAACAGGCATCGGGCTCTTCAAAACTATAAAAACCCTTGAATCGAGGCAGTATTTAATTAAAAAGCACATTGGCCCTGGGCAAAAGTAACTTCTGAGCCTCATTTTTTGACTGCCCCCCTTCCCTCTTCTTCACGTATTCCTTGTTCATCTGAGAAAGCCCAACCCAGACTCCAACTTCCTCAGAAGACCCTGTGAGGTCACAGGTTATTTCTGCCTTGAATCTATTTTTGCATATAATCTATTGCCATGTAATTTAAAGGTCTCTGAAACTCTCTTAGTTAAAGCAGAAAAGGTCTTGTTCCTTTCTTTACACTATCACGGTGTCTGGAACCTCGTTTGGCCACATAAGTCACGTTGTAAATGTTTGGATGTATTATCAAAAGTCTTGAATGCCAAGTTGCTCAACAGCTGTTGCCTGGATTTTTAAAATCTAGTTCGTCCTAATACATCCATGTCCAAAGCAAGCAATAGACGAGTTGCAATGAAAAGAACAGCGTGGCTCATCTCCTCAAAGGGGCTGAATTAGCAAAGCCCAGGAATCTCACGCTGAGGTTAAGACCACGTGTTCTGATGACATCAGAGGCTTTGCTTAGAGGCTCTCGTCCTCTTTCCCCACTACTTGTCTCTAAACACAACCAACCCCCTTTGTCCCACCCACACCTGAAGCCTGCTGACCGCTTTCCTAGCGGCAGGGTTCATCTCTGACCCTTCCCTGATGCAAGTCTTGCTTCACGGCTCATGGAACCCAACAGTTAGGAGGAAGGCTTACCTCCTTTGCGGAGAAAGCAAGCACCCAAATCCAAAGTAGGGTATGTAATAATAGCTATCCAATAGGCTGTCGGAGGCTTAAGGCTGTAACGGGCCTCTAACCCCTAGGTAGGTACTGAATAGGTGCACATCATGTTGCTGTTGTCACAGTCTTGATTTAGTTGCTCTTTTTCTTTTATATTTGTTATTGTATGTGTGTGTACAGTGTACGTATGTAGAGTGTGTATGTGTGTGTTGTGTGTATGGTGTGAGTGTAGTGTGTACATGTGTGTGCAGTGTACATGTATGTGTGTATAGTGTGTGTGTATGTGTAGTATGTATGTGTGTTGCATGTGTATGTTGTGTGTTGCATGTGTATGTTGTGTGTTGCATTGTGTGCTGCATGTGTATGTTGTGTGTTGCATGTGTATGTGTGTGTTGTGTGTATGTGAGTGCGGGAACACAATTGGAGATAGGAGGACAACTGAAGGGAGTCAGTCTCCCCTTCAAACTCAGGTGGCCAGGCTTGATGACAAGCATCTGTACCTGCTGAGCCATGTGGCCAACCTATTGTCCTTTCTTGGTCTCTGGGTTAATGATTTTTCTTTTTCTTTTCTTTCATTTTTGATTTTTATTTTTCTTTATTTTTGTTTTTTGAGACAGGGTTTCTCTGTAGCTTTAGAGCCTGTCCTGGAACTTGCTCTGTAGACCAGACTGGCCTCGAACTCACAGAGATCTGCCTGTCTCTGCCTCTTGAGTGCTGGGACTAAAGACATGTGCCACCACCACCCTTGATGATTTATTTATTTTGCTCTGCTGGTTCTTACCATTTTTTATGCAGGAGCTTTTCTGGTCTTTTCCATCCTCCCCATTCCCCTATTACAAGTCCCTCACGAGATGATTTGAGAATTTGAGGCCCACCCCATCCACTTTTCTACTACTTTGAAATAGTAATAGTATAGAGCACATGCCTTACCCTTACCTGATATACTGATTCTCACCTAAGAGAGACAGCGAGCAGATACGTTCATCTTCATGCCCTCATTTGTCCTTCCTCCTAGTGAGCTGCTTTGGGGTCACTCTGTACCTTCAAAAGTCACATGACTGTGAAATAAAGAACTAAAAATCAAAATAATGTTCTCAGGCTGTTCTTTGTAATTCTGACTAAAACTCCATTCAGATGGTGGTACAGATTTCAATTTACTGGATGAAATAAAGTAATAAGACTGGGAAATGATGTGTGGGTACCAATTATCTATACTCTTTTAAGCTCTTCTCCCCAGTCATTTCCCTTCCCCATACCATAGTTAATTGAGAAATGAAATATGCAAATACTGTTATCTAATTTTTTTTAAAAAGTTGTAACTAAGAGGTTATGACAAGGAGGAGAATGTCCTCCGGGCAATTCTCATTCTCATTTCTTACCCAGACACCCTGTCAAACTTGAGATTTGTTACCCCTTCTACCGGCTTGCTGTCTCAGTCCACACGCCACTTGGGAATGAGAAGATCAAATTTGGGTCTGCCATCAATAGTGAGACCTACTCTGTGATGCCAAGTGAACTTGAGCCCAACACAAATGAAAGCATCTTGACAAGTCAAAGTGAATCTCGGTTTGCTAGATTTGCTCCTCTGGCGGAGATTTTGGTGGTTCCCCTATGACGGCCCATTGCACCACACTGTCTCTCTTTGCGCCTTCCATTAGGTAAGCTGGGATCAAAACTGCCCCAATTGCAGTTAAATGCAAGTATCCCTTTGTTAAATATTCTTTGTTATGTGAAGCTTGGCCTTCTTCAGGGAACCAAATGAGTAAACAGACACAACTGCTAGGTTGGAATTTGCTGAACTTCAAGTGCTTTTCCATCGCGACTTCCCTTTAGCCCCCCCCCACACACACACACACTCAAGGGCATCCAATAAGAGGCGATGAGTAGTGGGTCTGTGCCCTACCCACATATAGGAACGATAAAACATAGTTCCTGACCATCACAATGAATACTCGAGCCTGGATGTATTCCATTTATACCTGTGTGTGTCTGCATTGCATTAAAAGTTATAGAACACTGTAAACTAGGATCCAGGGTTCCAGACAAGTGACTTTTGTTTCATCTACGTTCCCAGGCAGTCATCGGTCACTTTGCTTGTCATTCCCCGAATCCTCCCCTAATTCTAATTTCTTAATTTAACTGATCTATTCTGCCCCGTGGAAACCATAGCTTGGCTTTACAGCATGACTCCACCTGCCCACCCCACAACCAGCAGGATCAATTTTGAATACATAGCCAATAAAAGTAACCCATAAACCAGGAGAAGCCCATCATCAGCACCCCCACTTTCATCCCCATTCTTGGATTGTGCCGGTTAATTTTTTTTAATCAACTGACACAGGCTAGAGTCACCTGGGAAAAGGGAAAGTTAATTGAGAAAATGCCTCATCTAAAGCAAGCTCAGAGAGAGACGATGATCAAGCTGTAATGAGGAGAGTGTGTGAATTCATTCCTATCCAGGCGAGCCAGACACAAAGGAGAACACAGCCTGGGAGACTCTGCAACTGGTGCTGAGTTGCTTTGGTCATGTGACACTTCTTCAGTCAGGATGTACTCCTCACCTCTGGCTTGTGTTGTGTCACTAGAACTCACAAAAACACCAAGCTAAACTTGTGGTGGTTTGAATAGGGAGCGATGCCATAGACTCATGTGTTTGAATGCTTGCCCCACACGGAGTGGCACTATTGGGAGGTGTGGCCTTGTTGGAGGGAGTATGTCACTGTTGGGGCGGGCTTTGAGGTCTCATATGCTCAAGCTATGCCCAGTGTGGCACACAGTCTCCTTCTGTTGCCTGTGGATCGAGATGTAGAACTCCCAGCTCCTTTTCCAGCACCATGTCTGTCTGCATGCTGCCATGCTTCCTACCATGAAGATAACAGACTAAACTCTGAAACTGTAAGCCAGCTCCAATTAAATGTTTTTTTTTTATAAGAGTTACCATGGTCATGGTGTTTCTTCACAGCAATAAAAACATTAACTAAGACACCACTGGAAGATGAGAAACCAGGAAAAACACTTATATATTGTTCAACTGAGGATCCCCAACCAACCACCACACCAGCTACTAGGTAACCTTACAGGATCAGAATAGGCCAGCCAGACCAGTGTCCCAAAGATCAGCAATGCCAATACGGGCCAAAGAACCTGACAGGGTTGGGAACTGGAGAGATGGCTCAGCAGTTAAGAGCATGGGCTACTCTTCCAGAGGACTCAGGTTCAATTCCCAGCACCTACATGGCAGTTCATAACTATCCGTAACTCCAGGGGATCCAGTACCCACACACAGACATACATGCAGGCCAAACACCAATGGACATTTTCTTAAAAAAAAAAAAAAGAAAAAGAAAAAAGAAACTGACAGTCACTCCATCAAGTCGTGAAAAGTAGAGGGTTGTATTTTTGATATTTAGATGTATTTGTTTTGTTGAGGTTACCCAGGACAGGCATTTCTCAGTCACTCCATGCATTTTCAATTTAGAAATTATATTTCCACCGCTGTCTATTGACCTGACACTTTCTTACTGTGGACATATGTATGTGACTAACAGAGTTCGCCCCAATGCAGATGAGCACAGTAGGAGTCCTCTTGGCAACCCTGCTCCAGGTACCAGCAAACAGACTCTCTCGCTCCTTCTATGGTCCTTTCCTTCTGAGATCCAAACCCAGTGTTAATTCTGCCTCAGGTTTAAAGTAAGAAGGGGGAGGATTCAGGAGCATGGAAGAGGGGACATGGGAGGAGGAGGAAGGGAGAGGTGAAGAGGAGGGGAAGCAAGGAGAGAAGAAGCAAAGGAAAGGGAGCAGAGGGATGGAGGGAGTGGGGAAGGGCTGGCAGGCAGTCAAGAGATGCAGGGGAATCCCTTTTATGGCCTTCGGTGAACTAGATCTAAGCACATCTATAGATTCTCGGACTTCACTGTTACTATGAGTTTGAGATAGTTGAAGCTGGATTCCTGGCTCACAGCTCTAGTGTTCTCTCTTTGATCTGTTTCAGGGTAGAACACAGATGACCTCTGTTCCTTCCTTGTCGAAGCACAGATTGATGCGGTCTCCTTGTCTCTCTGTCAGATGACCAAAGCGTTATCAACACTGTCAATTGTAGCACCAGATGCCAAGGAAATGACCAGAGGCCTTGGGGGCAGGGGTGGCTCCGTTAATAACTTGTAACCAAGAAACTTATTTCTAGAGAGCAAAGCTAAGAGAGAAACACAGGAGAAATTACAGAAGCAGCCCCTCTTTTCTCTGACTTCCCAGAAATCCGCTGTGCCGACAGGAAACACCGTGGTTTCTAAGCTTTGCTTGGTGAGTAGTGGCCTTCGGGACACAGAGGTTGGCTTGGCTTGCCTTTGCCGTTGCCGTTTGAAAACTGCCATTTGCTATTAAAGCGAAGAGGGGACGTTTGCCACTTTGCTGCCTAACATTTGTTCCATCCCTTTGGTTCCTGAATGTTTCTTCCATTTGAGGAGCTTCCTCCGGACATAATCTGAGGAGCAAGAGAATGGCCCAATTAAGTCACTCAGCTGCCTCCCCCGGAAATGCCAGTACTGAACAGTTACAAAGGGACCAGAAACATGCGTGCCATCACCTCTTTAGCCTCATCCTCATAAAACCTTCACTCTCTACAGCCCCACAAAGGGCTCCTATTGGTTCTTATAGAAATCTCATCGCTGCCTAATACATTCCTTTTGCTACCAAGGTTCAGCATCCAGTCCTATCGCTTGCTCCAAACAAGGTCACCACAGCACTGCAGCCTGTAGGCACAACAATGATGTTATCTTTCCAAAGGGCAAAGTAGCAAACTCTGGAAGCTATACTAGGCAAGAGTCGTTCTTCACCAAGTACCCTGACACCACTGGAAATCCCTGCAGCTCATTCTGATGAACACCTAGTTCACATTCTTGTGAAGCAATGAGGTTTATCATCTCCAAACCCAGCATTCTAAGGATGTTGCACCCTCTTTCTTCCTGCATGGTAGACCAGATGTCTGCTCCCAGGTGACCTCAGACCCATATGTTGGGAATAGTAGTTCCTTCTTCAGTATGGGTGTTTGAATGGCAGTGTGTACAAGAGTGTTGTGACCATCTTTCCTTCTGTGACTGCTGGGTCCACCACCTCCTGGACTTCGTGAGAACTGTTCATTGTATTGAGGCGCAGTGATTGCAAGCGTTATCGGGGATAACAGCTGGCAGTCCTTTCACTAATGCAAACTCCAGCCAATACAAGCAGAAAGCAAGAGCATTCTATTAGCGTGTTTGAAGGCTGAAACAACTGGAGAGCGCCTATTTGGCAGGAGCAAAAGTCACCCAACACTCGCAGCAGCGATCCAGCTGTCCCAGAGCCAGACGCTGACCCTCTCCCAGCCCTCCCCCACCCCATTCTCTCCTCACCAGTCAGAAAGGATATTTTTCTCTCTCCTCGGTTGGAAGAAAACATACAGTTAGAGACGAATTAAGTTCTGAGGTTATTGTTGTCTCACAAAATGACATCATGGAGAAACCTTAACACTCCTTCCTTCAAAGGAACCCTAGGCCGGAAAGACCTCATTTGCACAGGCGCAAAGAAGTAAGTGGCGTGTCCTAGGAGACACGCTAATTGGAAATGCAGGAGGGCTGTGGCCCTGATTAATGAGCCTGCATTGAGGTCTGTCTTCGGGACTCTGAATTTTCCACAACTGACCATATCATCTGTAGAAATTCAAATATTTCTCCTGGCTTTTCCTTGTAGTTCTTCTAGTAATAATTAATTAGCCTATAAACAATAGGCAGCCCGGGGAAGAGAGAGAGAGAGAGAGAGAGATATCAACAACCCTTTTTAAACCTGACCCTCAGGCTCCAGCCACATGCTTTTGCCTGTTGGAGGAAAGGCACTGGTGGAAATAAACTCCCTCTCTCAAACCAGTGTCTCCTAGACAAATGTATAACCGCCCCTGTCTGCAACTCTGGGAAATGCTGCTGTCTTGCTGACATTACGAAAGAGTGTAAGAAACCCAAAAGCAAAGGCTCACCCTGGTCTCCATGGTGAGGCTGTGTTGTGTTGTGGAATAGAATATTTGTTTAACTAAGTAAGGATGTGTAACATTTGTTTGTGTTGCAGAATAATTGTTTAACTATGTAAGGATGTGTTGCATTTGTTTCTGCTGCTATATAAAGATGCATTTGTTTTACCTTGCCTGCCTACGGCACCTGATTGGTCTAATAAAAAGTTGAATGGCCAATGGCTAGGCAAAAGAGGGATAGGCAGAGCTGGCAGGCAGAGAAAATAAGTAGAAGAAGGAAATGAGACTGGAGAGAGAATGAGGGAGATAAAAGGGAAAAGCTTTGGGTGACCAGACAGACAGACAGACACAGAAGAAGCAGGAAAGTAGGACATGGAGAATGGAAAAAAGGTTGAAATCCCTGAGGCCAAACATAGATGAAGAGAAACAGGTTAAAATAAGTTATTAGAGCTAGTGGGACAGGCATAAGATAAGGTTGAGCATTCATAATTAATAAGTCTCCATGTCATGATTTGGGGGCTGGCAGTCTGAGAAAGCCAATTACAGGGCTGCTCAAGGGACCTTTTGCTGTCATCACGTGACCACCTAACAACTGTCCTAAGGCTCATGTCTCATACCATCATATTGATTATTAGTAGTTAATGTGTGCCACACTGAAGCTACATCTCCAGTTTTCCCAACTATGAAACAAGGAAAGAGATAGACCTCTGGCTAGTTACTCTGAGAATCCAGTGTGCTTTAATGTGTATTAGAATCTATATAAAAAGAAAAAGACCTCTGTGTTAGACCAGTTGGGGTGCTATGCTTTTGTCGTCCATGCGGTTTTTGTTTTGTTTTTTGCAGCCTTGATACAGAGGACAGGGACATCTCTGTAAGGTTCCCGCTGTCCTATATGCTCCAGTTCCCTTTGTAAGCCTGCATTCCTCAGTTTTGCAGGGTTCTTTTAGGATTATTTTGGGTCATTACTAATACCTCCCCTCCTCCGTCTTCCCTCCAAAGATGGGTTCTGTAAAGACTTTCCGTAAGCCAATTAACTCAGTCTTCCTGGATTACTGGAATAGCCACATTTGTATTCTCGATCTCTCTCACATATTGCTTATAAAGTCTTGGCAAATATTTTTTTCCTCCAGGTAGGTAGTGTATGTTGAAACTTTTCCCCCTCTCCTGCCTCTCTATAATGTAAAGCAACCGGCTGTTTGGACTCCTACAAACCCAAGGATTGACAAGTTCCGTAACTCCTATTCCTATCAACACGGAAACCCATATTTGCCAAATTACATCTTTGTGGGCTTAGTATTTAGAATTATTTGAGACATTTTGTAGCAAGGTTATTAAAACCATGCAAAGGTAAGGTGACTGAACCGTGTGCGATTATGTGTTTGATTTTGAACAGATCTTAAGATATTGGGCTCTTAGGGGAGCTTAAGAAATATTATCTGCTGATATCTTTGATGATTTTGAAGTAAATTACACAGTCGAAGAACAAAATGTAAATTCTTGTCCCCTGGATGCCATAATGTCTCCTTTTAAGCCACCTTGTCAAGACCCATTTATAATCTTCCTACCCAGGTTCATAACTCTCTTCTTGCTCAGAGGTTTCCTACCCGTTAGAGACCATAAATAAAAGCACGCCAAGATAACCATTTGAAGAACAGACTTCTGCTCTGAAAGCTTCTTGGATAATGCCCAGTGTGCTCGTTCCCAAGTTTTATAAAGCGTTCTTTTCTTTCTCTAAACCCTCAAAGCCCCTGTTCACCTAATTGGTCAATGCCCCGCACATTTTCCAGTTTCTACCACAAACCTCCTTTGAAGCGATAAGGTTACAAATCACAGACATTTTCTACTTGAATTCCCAATGTTTCAGATCTATACACAGCTTAATGATATATAAGGTTTGAGCACAAATCATTGGCAGACTGAGGCCAGGAGTTTGAAAAGCCAAGGCCTAGCCTTGGAGAATTTACCTACCATTTAAGTTGCTAGTCAAAGGGACACAGTTTGAAAGACCGCAACACACGCACACCGTGGTTTTCTTTGATCGTTCATGTCTAGCTCTGTCAATGCTGTGTGGAGAAAAGGTATGAGAGAGAAAGAAGAAACAAGAAAGAGGGGAAATGGAAGGAACACCCACCAGTTTTTCAACCCCCTGCCAATGTAACCTTGGCAAGACAACTGAAAGGGAAGAAGACTCATTGGCTCGTGGTTTCAGAGTCTCGGCCAATCACGGTGGGGAGGGTGTGGCCAAGCAAGTCGTAGGGACCAGGGAGCTGAGAAAGAGCGCGCTTCCTGCAGGAGGAGGGAAAGAGTGACTTTTACTGTTTTATTTCATCTGGAATCTCACTCCTGGGCTGGGGCTACCCCCATTCAGGGTTGGACTTCTGCTTCAGCTAATCCTGTTCAGAAATTCTCACAGAAACACCAGCGGTGTGCTTTATTGGTGTCAGCGTTCGCTTCCTATCTCTGTGACAAACACCATGACTTACAGGTAAGAGTGCATCACCAAAGAAAGCCCAGGCAGGAACTGAAGCCGAGACCACGGACGAACACTGTATACTGGCTGGCTCAGCTTGTTTTTTTAACACCTCAGGACTACCTGGCCAGGGTGACACATCCACAGTGTTCGAATCAAGAAAATGTCTTACACACTAATCCACCGGACAGTCCAACGGCGGCAGCTTCTTAACTGAGGTTCCCTCTTCCCAGATGACCCTAGGTTGTGTCGAGTTGGAAAAAAAAATAGCACACAGTCTTTAAAGTGATTCTCCATGCAAACAAGTTAACCATCGAGATTGACTGTCAAAAACAGAAGGAAGAATGACCGAGAGTAATTAAAAGTGGGAATGAAAGAAAGGATGGTTATTGTCTAATTTGTCCAATAGAATTTGCTGTCCTTGGAATCGAATAGAAGACCCTGACTTTAACCCACAAACCTATGAACACCTGATTTTTGATAAAGGAGCTAAAAGTATACAATGGAAAAAAGAGAGCATCTTCAACAAATGGTGCTGGCAAAACTGGATGTCAATCTGTAGAAGAATGAAAATAGATCCATATCTATCACCATGCACAAAACTCAAGTCCAAGTGGATTAAAGACCTCAATATCAGTCCGAAAACGCTGAACCTGATAGAGGAGAAAGTGGGAAGTACTCTACAACAAGTGGGCACAGGAGACCACTTCTTACGTATAACCCCAGCAGCACAGACAGTAAGGGCCTCATTGAATAAATGGGACCTACTGAGACTGAGAAGCCTCTGTAAAGCAAAGGACACTGTTGCTAAGACAGAAAGGCAACCCACTAACTGGGAGAAAATCTTCACCAACCCCACAACTGACAAAGGTCTGATCTCCAAAATATATAAAAAACTCAAGAAACTAGACCATAAAAGGCTAATCAACCCATTTATAAAATGGGGCACTGAGCTGAACAGAGATCTCTCAACAGAAGAAGTTCAGATGGCCAAAAGACACTTAAGGTCATGCTCAACTTCCTTAGCGATCAGGGAAATGCAAATCAAGACAACTTTAAGATACCATCTTACACCTGTCAGAATGGTGAAAATAAAAAACACCAATGATAGCCTTTGCTGGAGAGGGTGTGGAGAAAGGGGTACACTCATCCATTGCTGGTGGGAATGCAAACTTGTGCAACCACTTTGGAAAGCAGTGTGGAGGTTTCTCAGGAAATTCGGGATCAACCTACCCCTAGATCCAGCAATACCACTCTTGGGAATATGCCCAAGAGAGGCCTTATCATACAACAAAAGTATATGCTCTACTATGTTCATAGCAGCACTGTTTGTAATAGCCAGAACCTGGAAACAACCTAGATGCCCTTCAATTGAAGAATGGATGAAGAAAGTATGGAATATATACATATTAGAGTACTATTCAGCAATAAAAAACAAGGACTTCTTGAAGTTTGCAGGCAAATGGATGGAAATAGAGAACACGATCCTGAGTGAGGTAAGCCAGACCCAAAAAGAGGAACATGGGATGTACTCACTCATATTTGGTTTCTAGACATAAACAAAGGACATTGAGCCTCTAATACATGATCTTAGAGAAGCTAAATAAGAAGGAGAACCCAAAGAAAAACATATAGGCATCCTCCTGAATATTAACCTTCATCAGGCGATGAAAGGAGACAGAGACAGAGACCCACATTGGAGCACCGGACAGAAATCTCAAGGTCCAAATCAGGAGAAGAAGGAGAGAGAGCACGAACAAGGAACTCAGGACCGCGAGGGGTGCACCCACACACTGAGACAATGGGGATTTTCTACCAGGAACTCACCAAGGCCAGCTGACCTGGGTTTGAAAAAGCCTGGGATAAAACCGTCTTGGGAAAAAACATAGAGACAATGAGGACTACTGAGATCTCAAGAACAATGGCAATGGGTTTTTGATCCTACTGCACGTATTGGCTTTGTGGGAGCCTAGGCAGTTTGGATGCTCACCTTACTAGACCTGGATGGAGGTGGGTGGTCCATGGACTTCCCACAGGGCAGGGAACCCTGATAGCTCTTTGGGCTGAAGAGGGAGGGGGACTTGACTGGGGGAGGGGGAGGGAAATGGGAGGCTGCAGTGGGAAAAAGACAGAAATCTTAAATAAATAAATAAAAAAGAACAACAACAAAAACAAAAAAAAAAAAAGAATTTGCTGTCTTGCAGTGGGAAAGCTTGACAGCTTCTTGCTTCTTTCTGTGGATTCCCGGCATTACGCAAGGCCTTGGAACTCATAGTGTAATATCTCTATAGGCTAATCTACCTCCTAACTCAAAACAGTGGGCTCTGGATTTCCATATTTGGGAGAAGAGAAGTTGGACATTTCGGATTCAAATACGTGTGTGTGTGTGTGTGTGTGTGTGTGTGTGTGTGTGTGTATACAGTATGTGTGTGTGTACATGGATGGGTTGTCCACAAATCTATCCTCCCCCATCCCACTGTGTATAGAATAGGATCTTATAATCTAGAGCATGGGTCCTTAGATGCTCTGTGCTCATGATATAAAATACAAGGCACTTAACTTCATTAAACTGTGGAGATGGATGTTCAGTATTCTGTTCATCCATGCTTGTTCTAGTTATACAGGGTAATTTGAAGCTATATCCACAGAGAACAATTCAGTTAGGAAAAATAATCTTCATTCGTTGGTAGTATAATAGTGATAAAGCTCTAAACTCCATTTCCACAAGCCAAGCTAGACTACATGTAGGATTCAGCCATTCTGCCGTATGGACAGCCATTGCAAGATGAGCCTGTTGAATATTTCGCTCATGGTATGACCCCTGAAGGTCTCCCCTGAAGGACTTTTCTCAGTTCAAAGCACTGAGGCCACAGAAGAAGATGATTATGGTCTGCACTAAGTTCCACCCTGGGAATACACAGAAGGTGCTGAGCGGAGACCCTGACAGTAATGCCCTGTGGGTGAACAGGGGACAGGAGTTGGGTGCTGAAGGGACACTGGCTCATCCCTCCACCTTCCAGCCTCATCGTATCAGTTAACTCTAGTCCTGCAGCTCATCCCTCACACCATTGACACTTGCAAAAGTCAACGGATATCCATGAGTTTGGCTCTTTTTTTTTTCTTTTTTTTTTTTAAAGAAAAGCCAATTTTCTGAACTCCACTTCAGCAGAAACTTTTTCTGTCACCTTCTGGCAGTCCACAAATAGGTTAAACCGGCGTGTATCTTTAAAAAAATTCAGTGTTCAACTGATGCTCCAAGCTCTGAGCTTGGAAACTGCTCAGAGCACGGCCGTTTCCAGAGCTGGAATACGACACACAGTGATATTTAAATCCAAAAGAAGATAATATTTCACATGCTAAGAAAATTCATTTAAAATATAGTTAAAGTATAATTTCAACTATATTACTGTAGCTTTAGGCTATAATACTTCGAGAAGAAATAAAACATAATAGCCTCGCTGAAGCAGAGAACTAACTTTCAGCGTGAGCAAAGAATATGAGAATCTCACTGAAGATAGACAGAGTGTGTAGATGTCAATAATCCCAAATTGCAAGACTATTTCCCTTTAACCACTAAAGCGAAGCATTCCTAAAGATCTTCCCAATTCTCTACTCCTCTTCTTCCCCTCTCTCATCCAGCACCACAGCTGTTCATTTCCTGCCAGCAGCTCTTTTCCAGCTGCCCTCCAGGCTACTGATGTCAATCTCTCCAAGCAGAATTCATCTACATCTTAGATCTGGTTGAGGCACAGCAGGTCCTCACCTGGGAGCAGGGCCGAGAATGCGGGAAGTGTGAAAACATTCAGAGTAGATCACCAGAGGCATCGCTGCAGCAGAATGGGAAAATTCACGGGGAAAGGAAGCCAGGCATTCAACCATAGCTTCACGCGCCTTTGATAGTGGACCATCGTGAACCTTGGGCCAAAGAAAGGACAGGTGGTGCTCACTCGACCTCAAGAGAGAGAAAATTGGGACAGACAGCCATGTTTCACTTTGCCTTGCCCGCATTCAAAGCAGTCCTGCTTCAGGGTGTGTTTTTATCTTTTCAGGTCTTGACTTGAATGTTTCCTTCCTCTATTAGCGTCTTTAAATTTGCACCAAGATGAGCAGTGCATCTGAAAAGCTGCATTCTTTTCTCTGAGACTCTCGTGCATTAAAAACTGGATCTTTCTCTCTAACCCAAACTCTCGTGTCTTTTGATCAGCATCTTCCCATTTTGCTATTTCCACCCCATGGGAAGCCACCATTCAACTCTGCTTCTGTGAAATTGAATGTTTTGTATGCTACATTTAAGTCAAGGTACACAATGTTTGTCTTTCTGATTCTGACTCATTTCACTTAGCATAATATCACCCAGGTTCATTCATTTAGTTGGCGTGACACTTATTCTCAAATAACAAAACCGTGAGAGGGAAAAAGTAGATGAAGTACTACAAAAAGGAGGCTTCATTCAGCGTTCACTAGAGGAACAGAACTGAGAAAGAGAGAGAACACATGCATAGATAGATAGATAGATAGATAGATAGATAGATAGATAGATAGATAGATAGATGATAGATAGATAGATAGATAGATAGATAATAGATTCTATGTGTTATATGTATTATGTACATTATATATATATTATGCATATGTGTCCTATATTAGATACATAGGTAGGTAGGTAGATGAGAGAGAGAGAGAGAGAGAGAGAGAGAGAGAGAGAGAGAGAGAGATCAGAAAAGAAGAGTCATGGGAATGACTTACACATAGAGGTTGGGTAGTCCAACAATGATAGTCTGCATGCTAAAGAGGCTGAGAGCCCTGTAGCTGCTCAGTTCATAAACCTGGATGTCTCCGTGGTCCTAATCTGGTGCTGACTGCTTGGATGTCTCCTGGACAGTCACTGGTCTGCAGTCCACACTGGAAAGTTAAAGGTCTTGGAGTCTGACGTCAGAGAAGTATGGTGGTGGCAGCAGAAGCAGTATGATAGGTACATTCACAAGCAGAAGCAGAAGAAAGTGGGCGAGGAGTGCTGCTTTTTTTCTTGGATCATTGTCTCTGGGAGAGGGTCTTTTCCCCTCAACGCTTTGAAGATGCTCTCATAGACCCACTCAGTGGTGTGTCTTGGTCAACCTCAGATCTGTCAATCAGACAATCGAGATTAGCCATCTGTGATAATTAGCTCTAATTGTCGACTTGATATAACCCAGACTCACCTGGGAAGAGTCTCCATGAGGGCATGTATACATTGGGTTGGTCTATGGGCATTATTTGTGAGATGTTGTCTTAGTTAAGGTAACCGATGTGAGGAGCCCCAGCTGTCTGTGGAAGGCACCGTTCCTGAGACAGGAACTGTGTAAGAGAAACCATGCTGAGCACAAGTAAGCAAGCGAGTGTGTGAGCATAGATCAATTCATTTCTCTCTTTGCTCTCGATTGTGAGAATGGTATGCCTAGCTGCTTCAAGTCCCTACTCCTTTAATTTTCCCAAAATAATGCCCTACAGCCTAGAATTGTTAGTTTTTTTCTCCCAAATTGCCTTTTGTGAGGATATGCTATCCCAGCAAAAGAATGAAGCTAGGACACCATCACAGCAGCCTACCTGAGACTTGAACTACAGAGGAGAATGAGGGCCCTTTTTAACCTCAAATTCTTTAACATTCTGCATGCCCACATAAATGTACTTTCTATAAATTGCTAACCCTCCAATTCTATGCCTTTTCTTCTTTTGTATGACATGACAGGGATTCTTGCTCTGGACTTTATATTAAATTAGCCTTCAGTTAAAAAATGGAAAAATCAGAGTGGGTGGGTGGAGGAAAGATTGCGTGAATGACTGAATCATTCAAGTGCAAGAAGTTGGACATATTAAAGAACTTTTATGAGATGTTAGCTCGCCACATGTATTCTTGTGACCCATTAAAGTGGCAGGGAAAAAGAAGCCCACTAAATTTAAGCATCATTTTATACAAAGATATATCATTGCTATTGCATCTTGTCCAAGAATTAATACCCTCATGAAAAGAAAATGGTAATTCTGTAATTAAAATGCAACCCAATATGTCACACGATAGTACTATAAAAGACCTGTTGAATAACTGAAACAGCATTAGGAATGAGTACCCTACCAAAAATAAGCTATTGAAGCTACACAAGGGAAATTTTCCTTCAAATATATGCTTCCTTGTTTAAAATATTAAAAGACTAATACAAAGATATTAGTCTTATCCACATACCTCAACATTTCAGTCATAAAACTTAACTGTGATCAATATAAGCCATTGTTGCATGAT
Organism: Microtus obscurus; assembly: GCA_963919715.1. Classification (NCBI taxonomy): domain Eukaryota; kingdom Metazoa; phylum Chordata; class Mammalia; order Rodentia; family Cricetidae; genus Microtus; species Microtus obscurus. Next base: position 6,539,457 of record CAWTZC010002364.1, read on the forward strand.
ATTGTAGTCCAAGCACAAAAATATGACTGTTACCATCTTAATTATGGCCTTTGTAACTGCCCTTTTGAGACCCTATCAAAATCAGGCCTATTGACATTCCCTCACAGAGGAGGGGATGGAGAGGGTCACTAGATTTCTTACAGCCATTCACCTCTTCCAGTCCTCTCCCAGATGAACATAATTCTGTCACATGGGCATCAGAGGTGGGAGAAAATAAAGGCCATGAAAGGTTAGTTAAAGGGGGAACTTGATCTACACAGATTTTGAGAAGTCAACTTCTATGCTGGGCTGGGACTCATCAATAATGTTAACTATTTGGGCCATGCATGCTCATTTAATAACCGCTCACCCATGCTTTGTTTAATAAGCTCATTAAGCTCGTTGGGTTATCAAGTAACAACTTGAGTAAGAAGGTTGGTTTCTTTGGCTTGCCAATAGAATCCTACCTGGGGTGAATGCACATTTGTTCATAAAAAAAGAGAACAGAACAATCATTTACTTTCTCCGTATGCCTGTTTGGGGAGTGGGTGTTGTCCAATATCACATTTTAATCTAAGCTTACTAAATTTTCAAGATGTAGAAAAGCCAGCACACCAACATCCTTAGTTTTCAGAGAATGAAGATCAAAACAACTCTGAGATTCCATCTTACACCTGTAAGAATGACCAAGAACAAAAACACTGATGACAACTTATGCTAGAAAGGATGTGGGTAAAGGGAAACACTTCTGCATTGCTGGTGGGAGTGCAAACTAGTACAATGGCTTTGAAAATCAGTATGACGATTTCTCAGAAAATTAGGAAACAACCTACCTCAAGACCCAGCAATACCACTTTGGTACCCAAAGTATGCTCAATCATACCACGAGGACATGTACTCAGCTATGTTCATAGCAACATTATTTGTCATAGCCAGAACCTGGAAACAACCTAAATGCCCCTCAACTGAAGAATGGATAAGGAAAATGTGGTGCATTTACACAATGGAGTACTACACAGCAGAAAAAAAAACAATGACATCTTGAAATTTGAGGGCAAATGGATAGATCTAGAAAACATCATATTGAGTGAGGTAAGCCAGACCCAGAAAGACAAACATCATATGTACTCACTCATAAGTGGCTTTTAGACATAAAGCAAAGTAAAAACCAGCCTATAAATCACAATCCCAGAGAAATTAGAAAACAAAGAGGACCATAAGAGAGACATATATGGATCTAATCTACATGAGAAGTAGAAAAAGACAAGATCTCCTTAGTAAATTGGGAGCATGGGGTGTAGATAGAGATGGCACTTAACTTTCCCAGCTGCCCAAACCTGAATAATCACACAAAAATAAACTATATTTATTACAACCCTGCTTGGTCAATAGCTTAAGCATATTCCTAGCAAGTTCTTACATCTTAAATTAACCCGTTTCTATCATTCTGTGTATTGCCACAAGGCAATGGCTTACTGGGTAAGGTTCTGACATCTGTCTCCTTTGTCAGCTACATGATGTCTCTCTGATTCAGCTTATTCTCTCTCAATATAGATATAGATACTTAGATGTCTTTTCTAATTTCCTGCCTGGCTTTACTCTGCTAAGTCATTGGCCCAAACATCTTCTTTATTAACCAATAGTAATAAAACATATTGACAGCTTACAGAGGGGAATCCCATATCATCTCCCCTTTTCCGTCTAAATAAAAAGGAAGGTTTTAACTTTAACATAGTAAAATTACTTAACAAAACAAAAAGAATTACAGTTACAATATTTATTCTATTTGTATCTGGCAAAATTAAAAAAATATTCTATCATCTATTTTATCTTTGTCAGTCTAAAGCTTCATATCTAATTTATCCTTTATGATAACTAAGGAAACATTCAGAAGGGAATCCCACTTCAGTGGGGATCATGGGAGAGGGTAGAAGGGGAGGGGTAAGGAAGGGAGAGGAACGGAGAAAAATACATAGCTCAATAAAAACAATAAAAAAAAGAAAAGCCAGCAATCAATGAATGTTCATATTCAAGTTGAACTCCAAAAGAGCTTGGAATGCTGTGATAAAATCATATTAGTAATAATATGCTATGTATTTACTCTTAATATACTTTAATTTAGGTTAGCCATACATAAAACCTTATTTCTGATATTCATAATCTGCAATACAGTCACAGGTGTCACCAAAAAATGTTTCCAAAGAAACCTTGATCTATATTACTGATGGGCATCATGTGGTGTGGGAGGTCCTTCTGTCTATGTGTTGCTTTCATTGGTTAATGAATAAAGAAACTGCCTTAGCCTAGTTGATAGGGCAGAACTAAGGTAGATGGAGAAGACAGAACTGAATTCTGGGAGGAAGAAAGTAGAGTTGAAGAGAAGCCATGGATCCTCCACCAGAGACGGACGCCGGTTAGAATCTCTGGTAAGCCACTGCCATGTGGTGATACACAGATTAATGGAAGTGGGCTAAACTAATATGTAAGAGTTAGCCAATAAGAATAGTTAGAGCTAATGGCCAAGCAGTGTTTTAATAAATACAGTTTCTGTGTGGTTATTTCAGGGCTAAGCTAGTCGGGTGGCCGGGACAAACAAGCAGCCCCCTCCTTGTAATACATCATGGAATGTGTTCAATAATCACTGACCTTACACTCAGTTTCCTCTAGAAGTTACAAAGGTGGAAACTTGTCTAAGAGTCTCTGAGGATGAGGTCAAAGTTTTCCTAAAAGAAGGCTCTTTTATAATAAAAAAAAAAAAAGTAATCTTAGTAATCTTAAAAGTAGGAGCAACCAAGGCAAGCTACATCACACAAAACATGTGTGCTCATTAATATCACAGTATCGGTTCACAATTAGAAGGAAAACCCTATCATGTGAGACCCGTGTGTGTGTGTGTGTGTGTGTGTGTGTGTGTGTGTGTGTGTGTCTGCAAGTGTGTGTAGAGTACATACCCACAGGAGGATGTTAGAACAACATCCCCAGATAGTAACAGCACCTTGTTCTGGTGGCTGAGAACAAGTCTAATTAATTTTCTTGCCTATTTGTAATCTTTATTAACAGACAGTTTGCTGCCCACTACTAAGGAGGCAAATGAGACTCTCCTCGTCAACACGGAATGGCTGGAGTAACAACATACCTATATCATGAGACTCTGAGAGGTGGACAAATTTCTTGAAAGCTGAAACTGTAATTTAAAAATATCAAGACAGGCCGGGCGGTGGTGGCGCACGCCTTTAATCCCAGCACTCGGGAGGCAGAGGCAGGCGGATCTCTGGGAGTTCGAGACCAGCCTGGTCTAGAGAGCTAGTTCCAGGACAGGCTCCAAAGCCACGGAGAAACCCTGTCTCGAAAAAAAAAAAAACAAAAAAACAAACAAACAAAAATATCAAGACAGCCTTGAAAGTGACATTCACTACAAAAAAACTGAAATAAAGATATAAATAGATGAGAAAAGAAATAGTCTGAAATACACACTATCTATAATTGTGATTTTACCACACACCAGTTCATAAATTATTTCCTACAAAACTTTATAAAAACTTTATTGTAAAAAACCGGAGACCATTTCTAGCTTTATCCATTTACCTTTGAATCTTATAATTTTTGCTTTTCTTTTTGTTGTTGTTGTTGTTGTTTGTTTTGTTTTGTTTTGTTTTTTGGATTTTTGAGACAGGGTTTCTCTGTAGCTTTGGAACCTGTCCTGGAACTCGCTCTGTAGACCAGGCTGCCCTCAAACTCACAGAGATCTCCCTGCCTCTGCCTCCCAAGTGCTGGGATTAAAGGCGTATGCCACCACTGCCCGGTTTAATTTTTGTTTTTCTTGACAGCTAAATAATATTCTATTGTGTGCATGTAATCACAGTTTCATGATACATGGGTGGACATCTAGACTGTTTCCATTTTTTCTGTAACTATGGACAGAGCAGTAATGAACATGGATGAGCAAGTGTCCCTGTGGTAAGACGTAGAGTCTTCGGGCATATGCCACTTTTGCACTCCCACCAACAATGAACAAGTGTTCTTCCTTCTCCATATTCTAGCTAGAATGTGCTGCCGTTTGTTTTACTGATCTTGGCCATTTTCACTTTGGTAAGATGAAACCTCAAACTTGTTTTCCTTTACATGTCTGTAACGGTTAAGGATGATAAATATTTACTCAGGTGTTTCTCGGCCACTTACATTTCATCAAATGGGAATTCTTTTTAGTTCTATTCTCCATTCTCAACTCTTTTCTTGATGTTCAGAGTTTTTTTGTTTGCTTGCTTGTTTTTCAGTTCTTTATATACTCTAAATACTAGTCTGCTATCAGATACATAATTGGTAAAGTTAAAAAATAAAAATTAAAAAAGTCCCATCCTTTAGGCTGCCCATTTGCTTGAATGCTAGCATCCTTGGCTACACAACAGCTTTTTAGCTTCCCAAGGTCCCATGTACTAATTGCTGATCTTCATACCTGTGCTCTCAGTGTCCTGTTCAGACCGTCCTTGCCTGTGCCTGTGAGTTCAGGCCTGTTCCCCCACTCTCTCTTCTATCATGTTCAGGGTCTTATGTTGGGGTCCTTGATCCTTTTGGAGTTAAATTTTGTGCAGGGTGATTGATAGGGAACTATTTTCCTTCTTCAACATGTAGATTTTCAGTTTGACCAGCACCATTTGTTGAAGATGCAATCTTTTATGTTTCTTTGTCAAACATCAGGTGTCCATAGCTGTGTAGAATTATATCTGGGTCTTCAATTTTATGTTATTGATCAGTATGTCTGTTTCTATGCCAATGCATGCTATACTTATTACTCTACCTCTGTAATGTACCTTGAAATATAGGTTTTCATTATTATTATTCATTATTTCATTATTATTGTTCAATGTTGTTTTAGATATCCTGGGTCTTGTGTTTCCATGTGAAATTGAAGATTGTTTTTCCTGAGCGAGGTGACTCAAATTTTAAAAGACAAATATTGAATGTTTTCTGTTATACGTGGACGTTGGCTTTTAGGCTTCAGATATGTGGGTTTCAATCTGAATGGACACAGAGGTTAGGTGGATAGTAAAGGACCACCTGGAGGAAGGGAGTTTCTATGATATAGGAAACAGAATGTGGTGTCATAAAGCAGTAAAGGGGAAGATAGAATAGGAGGATTAAATGGGGAGGAGATGAGGAGGCCGTGAAAGCATGGAATACGGGGCGGTATGGAAACCTGGTACTGTAGGTCTGGGAGGACCTGAGGGAGGGGAAAGAATATAATCAAAATATACTGCGTGAAAAAGTTTTAATAAAAATTTTTAAAGCACTTGCGAACAACAACAACAAAAATATCACACAGTGAGATTAGCCAGACCCAAAGTCTATATACTTTAATGAACAACTTCTCTACAATTAGAATATCCATTCTCAAGATGTGGAGCTTCACACTAGATTTTTAAATTTCATTGTCAATTATATTTTATGCACTTATCTACCATACCCACCTACACAAAAAGAAAAAAACTATGATAGAGTTAAACTCGCAAAACAATTAGTCTTGTGTGCTCTTTCATGACTCGTGTGTCCTTTGACTACCGTACGGTACATATATGAATTCAACTCCAAAGAAAAATGAAATTGCAAAATTTTCAGGAAAAGGAATGCACTCAGAATGTATGCTATTACATGAAACCTTCCAACCTCAGGATATGTTTGCCCTCATATTTGGATCCTAACATGCAATATTCACACATACAGATGTAAACAAATGTGTGTATGGGTACAGTATAACAAGAAGAGAAGAGAACAGGAGAGGATAAATGTTGGATAAGGAGGAAGGGCTGGCAGACTCCTCCTAAGAGTTTTAGCTCAATTTATAACATCTGCTCAATATCCCTGGTGATATTCTGCCACCTTGAAATAATTCAGTAGCTCCTAGTATTTGTTAGCTCTTTCTTATTCATCTTGTGGTCTCTCACTCAAAAAACTCAACGATACTCCCATATACCTGTATATATGTCCAGTTTGTGAACAAATGTTGCTAAGCAACAATTCTCATTAATCCATTCCATTATATTTTTAGTTTAGTGGGCTGTATTTTCTGGAATAGAAAGGCTAACAGAAGTAAAGAACATAAAAAGAAGTGGAGAGAGTCAATAGCATATTGCAAACTTTCCTGGATTCATCTGATGAGTCCATTTCAGCTCAGTCATTTGAAAGATTTTATTTCTATAGCTATATTACTAATATGTCTCCAAATCATCAGAGCAAAAGAGAAATATTTTATTTGCAGATAGAATGACCAACCTCACAGTTACAATGTCAGCTTTGCTTTTTCATCAGACCACTAAGAGTGAGAAAAGTTATGGTCATATGATACTTTAATTAAAACATTCTAATGTGACAGAGATGAGGAAAACCATAGGTATATTACGACAATTTGACAGAGCTTAGTGGGCAATAATACGGCCTCTAATTCAGACAAAACTGAGCTCCCAGTCCTTAACTGGCCATTTTTTAACAGTGTCAGCTTGGGTCAGGTACTTAACCCCTGAAGAACTTCATTCTGAATCCTTAGGAAGGGTTTAAATTGACCTGTAAACAAGGTCATCCAAGTGTTAGTAAAATAATCCATGAAAAATGCCAGGCGCGGTGCCGAATACACAAACGCATCCTCGGCGTCCTGGGAAATGGCCCATCCGGGCATCCCAAGACATCCTCATCTTTCCTCCGGGCTGTTTTGAACAGGCTGGATGTTTAATCATACAGCGTGGAAAAGATGGCAAGTCTGCTGAATTGTGTTAGGCTTCTGAATGGGCAATAAAGTGCTTTTCTGCCCTTGGCATACCAGGCTGACCTTGGAAGTGCTTTCCAGATTCCAGTAAAAGTCACAGATCACATCTGCAGTCCCAAAAGGAATGTGGCCTTTAAAAGCCTCCCAAGACAGACCACAGACACAGCACCTACCTTATCAAGAGGAAATGGGCTCTGGGTTTCTTTGCCGGCCTCAGATCCAGCAGCTGCAAGGTTGAGTCACCATGTTGTTATCTAACCCCAGGCCGACCACTTAACCTCTCCATGACCCCATTTCCTTACTTAAAACTAACTCTACCCCCTGTTCCCTTTAAGTCACACCCTCTCCGCAACTGGTATGATTAGATGTCTTGTAGACTTTGAAAAATTCTTATTCTGCGTATTGGGCATACATACAAGAGGAACCTGTAGAAAGTTCAGAAATTAGTAAATCTGCCTTTGCCTTTCGTCGTTTGGGTCTTAGTCTAAGCATTCTCCTGGAATAAAATCGCCAACCCAGACAATGAGCTTTGCCTGACACGACGACCCTAGTTCCTGATGAAGCTGCCTGGGTTGGCATTTCTTGGAAGACAGAATGGAAAAGACAGGAAGCCCTTTGTCGGGAAGGGACTCAAGAAGGAAACACGGGTCAGGAACTCGGAGAGTCGAGGACAAGGTAGAGAGTGTTGTACGCTATGGAGCTCACATCCAGATCTTGGTTATTGTCTCTCTGCTAGACCTAGGACAATTCACACAGCTCTGGTAGCCAGAGGAACCCTCCCCTGAACCAACGAGCCAATCCAAATATGCACACACAAGAGAACTGCACATCTCTAAATCCTCACAAGACTTCTCGCCATGGTGGGAACCACAGTGGGCACCTCGGCAGAAATGTACATACAGCACCTACCTCCATAGGTGCTACTGACGAAGGTGGTCACAGGAGAAACAACTTGACTGAGGTCTTCAGCACTTGAAGGTTTTCCTATTTGTCAGAGCGTTCGACTATTTTCCCTTTAAAGTTCTAAAAAGTCCTTTAGGGGATAGTCTGCCTTTTGCCTGCCTCCTTGCTGTGGCTTTAATCATGCCTTCACAAGTTGGTGTCCTGGTCTAGGATGAAGTAAGCACTGTTTCTATAGTTACACCTAGAAACAGTACACACACACACACACTCACACACACAAATGGGACAAGGATCCTTGTAGAAGCTAGATGTCAGATTCCATGGGGCTGGAGGGAATTACATGTAGTTGCTAGCCTCCTGGCATGTATGCTGGGAACAAAACCTGGGCCCCTCTGGAAGAGCAGTGCACACTCTTAATCCCTGAGCCATCTCTCTAGCCCCAGTTTGGTCTTTTTAAGCTAAGAAGAAATCAAAGTAGCAATGAGTATCAGAGCTGGGCTTAGCTCAGAGCAAAGATAACCAGATGCAGTAGCTAAAATTCAAGAGGTAAGAGCAGGTAAAGGAAGAGGGTGTGTAGAGCTCAGGCAAAAGAACTTCACCAGACTGCCACAGTCCTCAAGTCTTTGCTGAGCCTTATATGACTTTCTTCCCTTCTAAGAAAAGGTTTTGTTGTGTATCTCACATTGGCCTCTAACGACCCACAGGTTGAGAATCACTGCTCTAAGCACTACAGCCGCATCTCTACCAGCAGTAGCAAGGAGAGGCATCACAAGCTCACCCTGTCTTTTACACCACTGTCCTGGAAGTCCCACTAACGTCCTAGCATCTCGTGAGACTGAACTGAGGCGCAGGACCACACCAGTGCCAAGAAACAGAGTGTCTTCCTGATGGACACTCTGCCACCGCAAAGTTGGCTTCCATCACTGAGGGGAAGGGACAATAGGCATTGGCTCACATTTCTTAAGCCATGATTCCCCAGAAAAACATCACTCGAGAGTAAGTAAGATGTACAAATTTCCAAGATCCACCTTGGATGTAAGAACTTGTCAGTTATGGAACAGGCAATACCACCTCTGCCCCCTGCTAAACCATCTTAGTTTTGTGTAATAGGAAGATTAATGGGCTTGAATATGTTTTAAAATTTATATCACTACCAACTGTAATATATATATAGTCAGGGATTTCAAAGGCATTTGACTAACTTTATTATTTCTTTGTACTAAAGATAGTGAGATTTCAGAACATTTGAGCAGATTAGCAGCAGAATTACCAAATTATCAAGAATGAATTATTAAAAAGCAGCACGTTATCCCAGTGTGACAGGGCTGGCCACAAGTGAGAAGCGTGCGAAATCTCAACTGCTCTCTCTAAGCTTGTATTGTTCATCCTCTTTAAATCCCCACCCTAAGAACATATGCCTTTACTAGTACATGAAAATTTTAAACTTTGAGATGGAAAGTCAGGTAAAAAAAAATTCATAATAAACTTGAAAGCACACAGACACACACAGGGGTGGGGTCCTGGGATCACACTCTGCTGTCATCTCTTAGAATCTCTATCCATGAGTCAGAGCTCCACAGAGAGTGTGGGAGACTGAGGACACAGACTGATGTCTCTGGATCCATAGCTGAATAACCGACCTACTGCTTCTTGGGTCCCTGAGTTGGAAAGTTAAGAAGGAGACCTGATCTAGGTGTTTTATTCATTTAGTTTGACTGGAACTAATGTTACAATAAGACACCAACATGAAACAGGGAATAACCTTTGCACCAAACTCTAGAGGACAGTCTTGTGATGAGGAGGGAGTTGCAGGGATGGATGAGTAGAGCCTCCGATCACAAGCGACTAGCTCCTTTCCTTTCAGGAATTAGAGAGTGGATTTGATGCAGGGTTAGCCGAGATCAGGATACCATGATGAAGGGAGCAGCAGCCGTTTTAGTGGCTTCCAATCCGTAACTGGGAGAGAGCAAAGAGAGAGATGCTACCGCAGATGCCTACGGCTATTTATGTGCACTGAGTATGCTGCTGTAGATTAAAGCAGATCCAGTGTTGAGATGGGCGATCCAAAAAATACCTACCCGCCCTTGACGCTAGCACAAGCAGACCTCCAGATGCTAGCACAAGGAGACCTCACAAGACCTCCCCATATCCCAGGCAGCCCCAGGGTCTACTGAGAAGAGGACAACTTTAGCCATTCTGTTGTATATAGCTCTTCCCAGACATGGTATTTTTTACAAAGCGCTCTAGCAGAATAGCCCTAGACAGGGTTATCAGTCCTTGAAAGTGTTGCTGGCATATCCCAGAGCCGTTCCTAACCTCGACTTTGAAGTTTCCTTGAGACTTTTTACTTAGAGACACTTGCAGATTGTATTACATCCTATTCCTTGTTTTATTTAGTGTTTGTCAGTCTCCCTGGTGTTTACAAATCCTTGGTGTAGCCTCAGCTTGTATCTTCTATACCCAAAGGAATCTGGGAGCTCTGTTTAAGAACTGAAAATGTGGTCTACAAATAGCCCAGGGTGAATTATCTCAAACCAGCCTGAATATGGTTTATATGCCACTAAATCCCTTCTGAAAGTGTTAAGATACATTTATCTTGGCGGCGTTTCGAAATGCTACTTTTCCAAACACACTTAGGTGGGCCTCGCCTCTCTTCAGAAGCAGCGGGTGGAAGTGGGGACACTGATAACCTGCCACAAGATCACTCGCACCAGCACAAAGGAAACAGAGAGAAGGATCTTCTCAAACGACTCCCCTGAACGAGGAAGGACTGGGAACAGGCACTTCCTTCAAATGAACGCGACCCTAGGACTTTACACAGAAGGGCAGACATCACTCAGCTTAAATAGTGTGCTAATCCCTTTGCTCGTTGCTGTGAGAAAATACATAGCAGAAACTATTTCATGGCTCAAAGTTTATTTTGGTTCATAGTGTTAGAAGGATTTCAGTCTGCGATGGTTGAGAAGGCCCAGGAACAGAAGGGGCTCAGCCTAGCAGTAGCGGGGCAGGCACTGGGAATTCTTCATGTACCATGGACCAGGAAGCAGTGAGCACAGGATTAGAGGATGTATATAAAACCCTCATCATGATTAAAAAAAATAATTCATCAGGAGGGGAGGAAGAAGCCAAAAGTTTGACATCTTGACTATGTATCTCAACCCTCCAGTCTGCTTGCCTTTCAGGAATCTCACTCCTTGTCCCTCATTCTCAAAGGCCCACCCCTCGTGACCATGACCTAATTTGGGCAGGAAAGCTCCTCTTCCCTGACGTTCTATAACCTCCCCAAATAGAATCGCGGGCTGGGGTCACCTGCTCAAGCCCATCAGCCTGTGGAGGGCCCGAGACGTCTAACCTGTAGCAAAGAGCTTTTACCATAATCCTACTAAATGTTAGCAACAAGTCACAGAACTCAGGGTTCATGATTACTTCTCCAGATGTTCTTATGTAAATGCATAGCAAAGCAAATTTACATATACGAAATTGAAAGTGTGCTGTTAACAGCCTTAAAAATGACGTGATCGATGAAGTTGTGCAGAAAACAAATGTCCTAGTGTCGATGATTCTATCTGCGACCCCTGGTGTTTTTCATAAGCATACATGTATAGTTGAGACCCCAAATCGTAAACTATTACCCAGTTATAAATTAGTTCTCACGATGACCAAGAGTGTGCTGAATTTCTCTAAATTATTATCGGGCGAGTTGAAATGTTTTACTAATGACACTAGAAAACGCTTACTTACCCAGAGACTGCCCCTCCTCCATTCCAGTTTCAGGAATGCCAACCTAGTGGGGGTTCCTTACAGAACACTGGCTGGCGATGTATAGTGGCAGTTGCGTCACCAAAGCCCACCCCAGCATGGGTGACAGACCCAAAAGCTGCCTCCCTTGAGCTCTCCACCTGGCTTGCAGGCAGCTTGGCCAGGTCTCAATCCACTTTCCCAGTCAGCAAGTCCCCTTTCCCAGTAGCTGTTCATTGATTTGAAGTAGAGGCTTTTGTCCATCTTTTAGCTCTGGGTTTCCCAAGCCTTGAAAGCTACACTGGCTTCCTCCAGGAGAGAACTGTGCAGTTAAGAGGAAGCAGATGCGCAACAGTGCCTACCACTCATGTCCCTAAATATACACAGAATATATCAGGAAACTTTATCTGATTCTACCTTAAACATTAATGTGTGTGTGTGTGTGTGTGTGTGTGTGTGTGTGTGTGTGTGTGTGTTCAGATTCCAAGAGACCTGCAGTGATCAAAACTTGATTAACAGTAGAAACTGTCTCTTCACCGGGAAGACAACCCATCATTAGACAATAGACAATCAGGCAGCTGCTGGGAAGCAGTCTGAAAATGACAGGAGCTGAAGACGGAGGTGACAGGTCCCTTGCATTGGTTTATGTTTTGTTTTCCTGGAAAGCTCTGTGTGAACCAAGGAGATATAAAGGTGTGCTTGCTATTGGTTTCCAGTGCTTGGCTACCACAGGGTGACAGCCTCCTTGTGACACGACCACACTGGACTAGGGCTAGTGGTTTCATTTTCCTTGTACCTGAAGAAGATCTGGGGAGGCATTCATTAATCAAGACCACCAAACTTTTCTCTTCTTTCTTTTGGCAAAAGTTCTCTTTTAAAAATATGAAAAATATGGGCTAAGTGTTGTAGCACACACCAACGACCTCTGCACTCAGGAGGCAGAGGCAGGTGGATCTCTGTGAGTTTGAGGTCAACCTGCTCCAGGTCAACCAGAGCTACACAGTGAGACACAGTTTCAAAAATGTGTGTGTGGAAAGAAAGACAGACAGACAAATAGATATAAGTTTAGGGGGATTTTTAGGTATAGCTATTAAATAAGCAAGTATAATTTAAAAACTTCTTCTTTTGAAAAATATGTTCTGTGAAAATATTTTTTTAAAAAAATAGATCAGTGTGCATTTTTCAGTCCTCCAAAGAAGATAAAGAGAAATCTGTTCTCCATAAAGAGGGTCAACAGCTGGCAGCGCTGCTTGCTTCACACTTCCCAAAAGACAGATGTGATCCCGTAAGAATGGAAGAAATTGCGTAAACATCCCTTCCTTCTCTACGTAAGACACAAAGAACTTGGTTTAAGTGAAGGTTTTCACACTGAAATTTATGATATAAATATGATTCTATTTTGTATTACTTTCCTTAAGCTTTTTTCTCTATTAAAATATAATCTAATCACAGTAGAAGATGCCCAAAGTGGGAATGATCTCTATCAACCCTAATTTTCTTGTTGGATTGCTACTTGATCAATCCATCAAAACTGTTTGAGGTACTTACTCTGGAATAGAATATCTTTTCCTATACTTTCCCTCAAACTAAATTTTTCAATATAACATGTCAATAGAGTATGACTTGTAAATTCTATCAGACTCCTTGAGGGGTAAGATAACTAAGAAATGCATGAATTCATGGACAACACACAGGTACATGAGGAGGGATGGTTGGGGGAAAAATACAGTAGGACATAAAAATAAAGGACAACATATTTTTTTAAGTACATACCACAGAGATCCTAGTGTTTCCAGGATTCAGGCAGATCACTAGATGATGGGATTGGCACACACACATACAAGTGTCTTCACCTCCTGTACTCCAACACCACATTGTTTACGTAGGTTTGTGTTTTCCTTAGCCAGGCTCTGATCATTGCTGGAGAAGAATAACAGGGTCTCTTTTTCCCTTTCCACTCAGTGACTTTTCAATTTCTGCTACTTCCTCCCTCCCAGCTCTGAGAAGATTGCCTCTCCTGCTTCATAGAGAACACACTGAAATCACTATAACATCATTAACCTCTAACTTAGCAAGCCCATCACAAACGGTCTCATCCTTTCCTGCCGTCTCCTGGATCTATGCCAGCCCTCTGCTTATTTCCTCCTTGACTGTTCTTCATCCTCACCCTCTATTCTGTCTTTCCTGACTGGCTCTTCTTCTCAGAAATATGAAACAAAACAACAAAACAAAACAACCTTTACATCTTACCTCTCTGTAGATAAAGAGCACAGACACGGGCCTCTCATCCGTTTAACATCTACAGAAGGGTTATTACATAGCAAACACTATTCTAGTAATATGGCAGAATGGTAGAAAGTGTGAAACGTATTGATCTTGCTAATTTTGCTCCTCCTTTTGTTTCCATTACCATCTGTTTCCCAAACGATATGGATAACTTCTTGCGAGTCCCAGATAGCTTATAGTGTTAACTAAATCTAATTTCTAGGTACCAGTTAGAATTACATAGTTGTCATTATATAGCAACAAATAATAAAGAAAAAGGATTTATTATCAGGCTTAGATTACATAACACCTGAGAAAGCTATCTATTCCGGCTAATAGAGGTATCGGCACGGCCATCTTCTGTGACCAGTATGATTCCCTGCAGTTATCCAGGCTATCAGGCAAGGGGGAAGGTTGAACATGGGGGAAACAAAGTCCCTCTGGAAACCATGAAGATGAGGTACAGCCTCCCCTGCCTCTTGTAATCATGACTTAAATGTCATAGATACACTTACCCCATAGCTGCACAGCTGCTGGGCTTGCTCTTGGGGGAGCTGATTAATATCTGGTGAGCGATACAGTAGCCATAGGCCTGGGTCCTGCCACACATCCACTAAACCAGCAGATAAACAGCAACAACCTTTGTTAATTGCCAGTGTCTGGTGCCCAGCACCCACCTTCAGAATGTATACACCTTTACCTGGGCTCTTTAAATAGTCAACAAAACAGTATGGCCAATGCTAACGCGAAGCCATATAAGGAAGAGAATTCTAAGCCACGGTAGGAGCATTGCCACAAGTTCCAGGCCTGCCTTGAGATTTGAGGCTAGTTAAACAGTGAGATCCTGTCTCAACCAACTAAAGATAGTCAGGAAGAGAACTCTGGTAAATTGCTGTAATGAAGAGTCAATGGTATCTCACAGAAAGGCTCCTGATTTAAGGCCTTGATCTCTGGGGTAGTGGTATGCTGGCCCTTTAAAAGTTGGTGCTTAGCCAGAGAGATTCTGAGGTCCTTGGGGACAGGTTTTCAAAAGGCTCTGCAGAATTCCAGCCTCTTTCCGTCTTTCTAATTTCTAGCTGTGCGTTGACTGTCTCCAACACATACTCCCAACATTACCCCGCTGCCATGAGGGGATGTCGCCAAGGACAGGCCCTTGCCCAGCCTGCCACTGTGCCATTTTTGACTTTGAACCTCTATCTCAATAAAACTTCTTTTTTCCCCTAATAGAATTGCGTTGTTTCTTGGCCTTTTGGCTAAGATTAAGTGTATAAAGTTTATTACCTTGGGTATTTTATTGCAATAGTATCAAACTTAGAAACACAGCAACATGGTTCCCTATGTCAATTGGCATAAAGTCACCAGCTTGTTCAATATACATATATATGTATGTGTTATGTATATATATATAGTGTGTGTGTATATGTATATAATAAATATATATGATATAACTTAAATGGACCTGGAAGGAGTATAATATTTGAATGCCTCTAGAGTTGGGAAGATTCATCCAAAAGACAAAATGAAGTATAGCAATTTGTCACAACAAAACAATCTAACCTAGCTTCAGATGCTTATCTTTCAGGAAAATGTGATTAATATATACTCACTTGATGAACAATTAACAAAGATTTTATTAAATGTGATCAAAACATGCTTGTTAATAAATATATAAATCCCACATGTTAAGTATTTTTAATTAATTGAGGAAAGACATTACACGGAGACCTGTGAATCCACCCATTCCCTACAATAACTTTGGGCTACACAGAAGTGGTTTAAATGTACTCTCTAGAAATCATTTATTGGTGGCCTGAAGATTAATGTCCCAAACTCTGAGGAACCTACATGCAGGTAATAATCCCCCCACCCCCCCTCTGGTTCATCATCTCCACTGCGGTGTTCGCACAAACTCAATAGATTGTGTGGCTATCTTCAGGAGTGACCTAATTTAAAGCAGATGTCACATCTCACTAAGGGAAAGAAGGCTCTGTTTGGGGAACTGCAGAGGGATTCAGGCAGCCTTGCTCCTGGCAGCCCTGAGGCAGAGCCCACAGGCATGGCCAGGCCAGGCAAGGTTTAAAGAAGTTGTTGACCTGCAGCACACCCAGCCAGCCACCTTCCCTTTGCTCCTCTTCCTTTTTACCACCACCACCACCCCCTCCTCATGCTCCTGGTTCTAAGAAAAGAAGCCAATAAACTAATTCACACTAAGGTGTAAAAAGTTGATAAGACAGCTCAGGGATATTAACAAGGCCATAAGCCAAGAGAAAACATCCCAGCAATGAGATTAGAGGGAAATCTTGAGCCAAGCAGGGAGGAAATGACCTCATCCAGTTCTTTTAAATTGGTTTCTTCCCTGTCCATCACAGAGGACAGCAAGGATGACCACTGTTTTCCTGTGTGTGTGCTCACCTACACACTCCAGACCTAAGGGAAATTTCAGCCCACAACCTCGGTTTGCTTCCTATGGGCAATTTGAGTGTTCTAAATAATGACAGGCAAATGCTACCCTTTCCTGCTTCTGCTTCTGCTGCCCACTGAAACTTCTCAGTAGTATGCTAGGAGACCCCCTCAGAAATCTCCACAAGGAAATAATAAGATGTATCAATCTTTTAGAAAAAGAGATGGAAAGGAAGGAAGATGATAGATGATAGATAGATAGATAGATAGATAGATAGATAGATAGATAGATAGATGATAGATAGATGACAAAGGGATAGATAATAAACATATTATAGGAAAAAATATGACAACAAATAGCAACAAAACTATTCAAATAAGAAAACAAAAGGAAATTAATTACAACACTGCTCAAAATGTTTCCTTTGCTAACATTAGCAAGGCCTTCACATAGAGGTTTACGCTCACTAGCAGCTAAAACCATGCAAATTCCAGCTTTAGGATTCTCAAAGAAGAATTCTTCATGGCCCAGTTCTACAGGGCTCCTGCCCTGCTGTCTGTTTTCCTCCTTGTGCCAAGCCACCCCGGCCCAGCCTTGGAGTAGTTCAGACACAGCTTAATGCCAAGAGCACTGTATGGGGCCCCAATTTCCGGAGGCCCAGGGTGAAAATAAAACCATGGAATTGTTTGCAAGAGCTTAAGACGATTCCTTTGGCAAAGCTAAGCTACACTTGGAGAAGGAGACAGGAGAACAGCAGGAGTGAGAATTCTATCCTTCGAGCTGCCTAGAAATGACCTCCCTGCTCGGCCCAGCAGTCCCTTCCCCCGCCATGAGAACATCTCCCCCAGGGCAGGGACAGTCATCCGGCTTTCATCTTTCACCCACGTATCATCTTTTTAAATATCTCACTGAATCGTCAGAGACCGGTGGCAATGAGAAAACGCTTTTAATGTAATTTAATATGACTTCAGAAACCACAGCCAGGAGACAAATACATCGGGGGATGCATTTTCCTTCTAGAAAGACCAAAATGTGCTCATCATGAAATCCTCTGTTGCAAGCATGTCTGTCCCAAAAGATTGCAAAACAGAAGCTAGATTAGCCAGCTTCTTTCTCGCTAGACAAGACTCACCCTGTCCCTTGGAGCAGACAGCAGCCCAAGTGTTTGCTCCCTGACTCACAGGACAAGCAATGAAGAGCAAAAAGGGAGTTCACATCAAGGAAGCAGGGAAGAGGAGGGCCTGGACCACCTCTACCAGCCAGGGCACTGAATCAAGCCTCTTGGAAGAGGAGCCAGCACCCAGCTTGGTGTTTCCCTGAAGTCGGCACAGGAAAAGCGGGGAGCAGCAACACGAACAGACACTGGCCTTTTTGCCAAACCCTTGGGCAAGCTGGATCCGGTTTCCATTATTTAATTTGATTTGGGGCTGCTGGCTACAACGATGGAAGAGGTCCAAGCTCCAATGAATCTCCATGCCCTGCGTGGTTCCCAGGAACTTAAGTTGGTTCTAGTACCTTCACAGCATGGATGCTCAGACTCCATGCCCTCCCTGCTCCTCCACCAACATTCAGTCAGCTTCCATACGGGGCGCTGGAGACTTTCCAGCTACAGAACGCCAGGAGTCAAATATGAATTGCTTATTCTTACGCAGACCTGAGCAGAAACTGGCACGGCAGCCTGGTGCCAGTCCCACAGCGGCATGAGGAGCCTCAGACCTGTAGAGTCTCCAGAGCCTCAAGGTCTCATACAATCTCTCTCAAAGGATCATTTTAAAGAGTAAAATTGGTCCTTAAAAAAATAATAAAATCTATTTACTTAGTCACCATCCATCTTAAGACTCCCTCTGTCTTAGCTCTAGCTATTAGAAACATATCAATTTCCAGTTCTGTGTGATGTCTGCGTGGTGGAAGATGAGCAAACAGGACTTCGCTCTTGGCTGGTAATAAAGTGTATCACAGAGCCAGTGCTCCCAGGTAGAAATTTCATGTGTGATACATTGAATCTACTGACACTCAACGGTAAGCTTATAAAAGATTAAAAGCATCATGAATGACCAAATGTTTGTTGAAGAAACAAAGTCAGAACGATCAAGAAATTCTCAGAACTGGAAGTTTTTAAAAAGTAAATTTACACTATTTCAAAATATCTACCAGCAAAGATTTTTTTTTAGCGACATCATTAAGAAGTTACTGAATAAAATATATTGACTTGAACTGTCTTTTCTAATGAAATTTAATGAACAAAAAGATGACCACTATCCCATAAGTTCAAGTTTTCATAACAGAGCTGAAGAAAATTGCTCAGCTCACGGTTTTCTGGCAGGACTTTTTGGTAAGCTTGCTATGATGGCAAAGGTCCTCCTGGTACTGGTAGCATCTGTCTGTCACCATCTGGCGTTGGTGCCCAGCAGTGTAGACACAGACACATCTGGGATGAGGTACATCTCAGAGCAATCGCCTGTCTGAAACACACCAGCACTTTGTTGGTTCAGCCAAATGGTTCCCATGGAAACGTCTCCTATTAAGAATAGTATGAATTCTACTTGCGTGGAACCAGTGCGTGCCCACTGTCAACAAATGCAAATTGGTGGATATTGCTAGAAAACAGAAGTCTCTGGGTAAAGGTGAGAACCAGATACAAATCAACATCCTATGAAAAGCAGATTCTGATGAAATTCCGTAGGCAAACAGTGTTCCGCGGTGACTACGGAAAAGCCGAACAAGGGTGGCTTTTTAAATTTATAGCATTCTAATTTTACCCAAGCTAAATAATTGCATGCTATTATAATAATACACACGATTACTAGGTAATAATAGGGTTGCATTCATATACTAAGCACTTACAAACTGCGAGTGCAATGGCATTTGTAGGAATGATTATCTACCATGTTTGCAAAAAGGGGGGGGGCAATTGCCTCTGCTTTTGCATGCCCGTGCGTCTTTCACAACTCAATTTTCCAACATCCTTTGGGAGCAAAAATGGCAAAATGGCAAAGAGGTGACTTACCCAAACAGAAGCAAACATGAGGGGAAGCATTTGCTATTTGTAAAGGGATCTTGGTTTATGAAAAGAACATGAGTGTAGGGGTCAGACTACTTTGGGTTGGAATCCTGGCTTTTAGTCACAAGCCGTGTGACCCCGGGACAAATGACCCAGTCACTCTTTTCCTCATCTGTGGAACCAGAGATAATAATACCCCTCTAGAAAGATGACGTAAATATTAAGTCAGGGAACGCACGCTGAGAACACATCATGTGGGGGAACGTTCGTAAGTGCTCATAGACATCTGGTTTTCTTCTTTCCATGGAGTCGGCTCTTTGCTTCAGATCCACAACTGACGCAGGGAAGCACAAGTGTCTATGTTCTCTGCACCCCAGCCCACCCCATCCGACTTCCCCATGTTCTCCAGGTATTCAGGACAATCCACAAAATTTTGCACAACAGCCCCCTCTTTTACTCTTCACATGAAGGGGAAATTGCAACCTTTAATATTTAAGATTTGGATAAGTTAAAGGGCACCCTACTGCCAAAGAGGACAACTGTTTTTAGGAGGGTCGCTGGGATTTTGTTTTTGGTTTTGGTTTTTTTGTTTGTTTGTTTTATTTTTTGCCAACTTTGTATTTATTGCAAAACAGCATCAAGATGAAGTGATATGTGAGATTAGATAAAATAAAATAAAAGCCAGCTGAATTATTTGATTTCCCCTGTTCTGGAAACAAGCATAGTAATTGGTGCGGTAGAGACTACAAGGAAATGTTTGCAGATTGTCCTAACTGGACAATGGTCCCAGGTGCCTTCCTCCCAGGGAGCTCTGGGCTTTTTAATGTCGAAAGCACACCACTAGTAGTGCTGAGAATATATTTGCCCTACTTTAGAAGCGCTGGAGCTCTCTCAGGCCACTAAGGGGGCAAAAGCTCTCCTCTGAAAGCTCTTCTCGGGGCTTCCCCCTCAGGACGTGGTTTAGTTCAATAAGGGAAATGCAATCCACCCGGAAGATTTATTATACATTTCCAAAAGATAGACATTTACTCTCTCCTCATCACCAGGATTAGGCACAATTATGTCATTAACCTTCCAAACATTCCTTTCAGAGGGTGCTGAATTTCCTAATAACCATTATGGTCAAGCCGAGGTCAGAGGTAAACAAAAGGTTAAGTATCAGAGAGTCTAGGGTCATATAACTTCACAGGCTGAAGCTGTGATAGCAATCTCAGTCCCCTGGCTAATTCCACCTCTTTGGATGCCTACAGACTTTTAGTTCCTGATGTTCCTGGGTCATGGAGAAAGTAAAAATGAGACAAACAAAATTGTCAAAAAAACAGAAGAAACAGCTTTTAAACCTGCTCCATCATGACTGTGGCATGCCTACAAGAGACTGAGACATGACAGAGAAGAGACAGCCAGAGCTGAAAAAAAAAAAATCTAGACCAAACTCAGAAGTCCATTCAACAAGGGCCAGCATCCTAGAGAAGGGTAGCATCTGCTGGTACCCATGAAAATCCATGTATATTTTCTCTCAAGCTCCATGTGCTCTCATCTCTTATCTAGGGCATTGGCAGAAAAAGTCTCTCCCTTTACTAAGTAAATAATCCAATTTGCAACTCAGATTCTAAGTTTAGGAAGGCAAAATATACTTAGGTTCTACTGAACTGTGTGTACTATGTCTTATTTAATCTTTATAACAACCTGCTAGCTATATGCTATGCTTCTGTTTTAGCAAAGATTACTCGCAGACCCTGAAAGATTAAGAATTTACAAAGCAAGAGAAGCAAAACCAGTATGGCACTGATGAAAAATGAGTATGTAGACCAATGGAACAAAACAGAGGGTCTTGAAATAAATTCCCATAGCTACTGCCACCTAATCTTTGATGGAGGTA
This sequence comes from Microtus obscurus, assembly GCA_963919715.1. Taxonomy (NCBI): domain Eukaryota; kingdom Metazoa; phylum Chordata; class Mammalia; order Rodentia; family Cricetidae; genus Microtus; species Microtus obscurus. The sequence continues at coordinate 6,560,377 of CAWTZC010002364.1, forward strand.
TCATATATATATATTGGAGGTAGACAGTAACAACATCTTCAATAAACAGTGCCAAGAAAATTGGATTTCCACATGTAGACAAATGGAAGTAGATGTTTATCTTTCGCCTTGCCCAAAATTCAATTTGAAATAAGTAAAAGGCCTTAATGCAAGACTTGAAAGTCTACACACTGCTTGAGGAAAGCATAAATGAAACACTTCAAGATATAAGAAAGACTATCTAAAAAGGGATCCAGTGGTTCACTCAAGAACTGACAAATGGGATTTCAAGTCCTTAAAAAGCATGTAATTAAAAGCATGCAAAGCAATCAGTATAACGAGAAGACAGCCTTCAGAGTTGGGAAAAATCTAGGCCAACTACATATCAGACAGGAAATTAACATCTAGAATATATTAAAAATTCAAAACTTAAACAACCAACATCGTCTAATCAATAAATTAATTGAATGAATCATTCTAAAAAGAAAACATTAAATAGCCAACAAATACTTGAAAATTTTTTCAGCATCTTTAGCTAATTGGGAAAATACAAATCAAAACCTTTTTGAGATTCCATCTCAACCTGGTCAGAAAAACAAACAACAGCTCGTGCAGAGGACACTGTGGGAAAAGAGTGAATCTTATTCTTCCTGGTAGGAATGTCAGCTTGGGCTGCCAACGTGGAAATCATCTCAGAGGTTCTTAAGAAAACTAAGACTTGAGCTTGGACCAAATGATGCAACTATTGTCCTGTGTACAGACACCAGGCATGCTAACTCAACACAGCCATGTATGTTCCCTGGTTTACCATCCACAAAACCAGGAAATGGAATCAGCCTAGGGCCTGTCAACAAAGGAAGGAATCAAGAAAAACCATTTGGCCATGGGGAAGAATAAAATCATGACATCTGCAGCAAAATGGATGGAACTGGGAATTATATAAAGCAAAAGAAGCCAGACTTGGGAAGATAAGACTGTAGCTTCTTCTCTCTCAAATGTGAAATCCAGAATGACATCTGCAGGTGGAGGAGCATATACAAATAGGGCACGAAAGTAAGAAGGGGATAAGATGTGGAGAAATGATCAAGAGGGAAGGAGAGGAGAATAAGAGAGAGTAATGAAATACACATGACATGACAGCAGAAGGGGATGCCCTGGGGGAGGGGAAGAGCACCAGGAAGAAGGGAAAGAGGATGAGTGAAGTCAGTCGGTGAGGGGATGAATGAGAAAGAGGTGTAAGGACATTTTCAACATGAAAATTCATAAGAAAATCTATTACTCTGTGTACTAATTTTAAAAAATAATTTTAAAATAACACTTAAAGGAAAGAAAAAGAATGAGCAATGAACCCATGAAGTTAACTCATCATGGTTTATTATTCCAAGGTTGATGACCTTTGTGCTGTGTTTTAATTTTCTTATACACAGACCTTAAGTTAACGGCTTTAGTTTCAACACTCAGCTTTGTCTCGAGACCAAGACCAGCATTTCTCAACCTGTGGGTTGCAACCCCTGTGTGGTCAACCAACCCACCTAAGACCATTAGAAAACAGATATTTATTCCCACCAGCAATGGATGAGTGTTCCCCTTACTCCACATCCTCTCCAGCATAAACTATCATTGGTGGTTTTTGATCTTAGCAATTCTGAAAGGTGTAAGATGGTATCTCAGAGTTGTTTTGATTTGCATTTCCCTGATAGCTAAGAAAGTTGAACATGTCCTTAAGTATCTTTTGGTCATTTGAAATTCTTCTGTTGCGAATTCTCTGTTTAGTTCAGTACAGCATTATTTAACTGGGTTATTTAGAATTTTAATGAATAATTTCTAGAGTTCTTTATGTATTTTGGGGATCAGTCCTTTGTCTGATGGGTTAGTGAAGATCTTTTCCCACTCAGTAGGCTGCCTTTTTGACTTATTGACTGTGTCCTTTGCTTTACAGCAGCTTCTCATTTTCAGGAGGTCCCATTTATTTATTGTTGCTCTCAGTGTCTGTGCTACTAGGGTTATATTTAGGAAGTGGTCTCCTGTGCCCATGCATTGAGGGCTACTTCCCACTTTCTCTTCTAAAACTTGTGCAACCACTTTAGAAATCAGTATGGCAGTTTCTCAGAAAATTGGGAATCAACCTACCTCAGGATACAGCAATAACACTCTTGGGAATATGCCCAAAATATGGTCAATCATACTACAAAAGCATTTGTTCAACTATGTTCATAGCAGCATTATTTGTAATATCCAGAACCTGAAAACAACCTAGATATCCCTCAACTGAAGTATGGATAAAGAAAGTGTGACACATTAGAGTACTACTCAGAGGTATAAAACAATGACATCTTGAATTTTGCACGCAAATGGATGGAATTAGAAAACACTGTCCTGAGTGAGGTAACCCAGAACCCAAAAAATCAATACGGTATGTACTCATTCATAAGTGGATAGTAGCCATAAACAAAGGACATTGAGCCTATAGTCCATGATCCTAGAGAAGCTTAGTAATAAGGTAAACATAAAGAAAAACATATATAGACCCACCTGGAAGGTGGAAACAGACAAGATTGCCTGACAAAATTGGGAGCATGGGGGTTGGGGTAGAAGGAAATGAAGAAGGGGAGGGTTGAGGAGAACTTGAGTGAATGGGATAGTCGAGATGGAGGAAGGACCGAGATGAGAGCAAGGAACGAGATATCTTGATTAAGGGAGCCATTATGGGGTTAGCAAGAAATATGGCTCTAGAAAAATTCCCAGGAATCCACAAGGACAACCCCAGCTAAGACCCTAAGCAATAGAAGAGAGGGTGCCTGAACTGGCCTTGCCCTGTAGTCAAACTGATGATTATCTTAAATATCACCATAGAACCTTCATCCAACAACAGATGGAAACAGAGGCAGAGACCCACATCGGAACACTGGACTGAGCTCCCAAGATCCAGTTGAAGACTAGAAGGGGTGAGAATATGAGCAAGGAGGTCAAGACCATGAGGGTTTCACCCACTGAGACAGTTTGTCTGAGCTAATGGGAGCTCACCAAATCCAACTGGACTGGGAGTGAATGAGCATGGGACCAAACTAGTCCCTCTGAATGTGGTTGACAGTTGGGGCACACTTAGGGGCCACTAACAGTGGCACTGGGATTTGTCTCTACTGCATGTACTGACTTTTGGGGATTCTATTCTCTTTGGATGTATACCTTGCTCAACCTAGATGTAGTAGGGAGAGCCTTGGACTTGCCACAGGGCAGGGCATCTTGCCCTTTCTTTGGAATGGAGGGGGAAGGGTGGGAGAGTGTGTGGAGGGAGTGGGAGGAGAGTAGGGAGTGGGAATTTGTATTGGTAATTTTTTAAGTGATAAAATAATAAAACAGATATTTGCATTGAGATTTTTTTCTTTTTTTAATTTTTTATTTATTAAAGATTTCTGTCTCTTCCCCACCGCCGCTCCCCTTCCCTCCCCCTTCCCCAAGCAAATCCCCCTCCCTCATCAGCCCAAAGAGCAATCAGGGTTCCCTGCCCTGTGGGAAGTCCAAGGACCACCCACCTCTATCCAGGTCTAGTAAGGTGAGCATCCAAACTGCCTAGGCTCCCACAAAGCCAATAGGTGTAGTAGGATCATAATCCCATTGCCATTGTTCTTGAGGTCTCAATAGTCCTCATTGTCCGCTATGTTCAGCGAGACCGGTTTTAACCCAGGCTTTTTCAGACCCAGGCCAGCTGGCCTTGGTGAGTTCCTGATAGAACATCCCCATTGTCTCAGTGTGTGGGTGTACTCCTCGTGGTCCTGAGTTCCTTGCTCGTGCTCTCTCTCCTTCTGGTCCTGATTTGGACCTTGAGATTTCAGTTTTTAACAGCAGCAAAATTACTGTTATGACATAACAACAAAAATAATTTTATGGTTGGGGGTCACCACAACATGAGGAGCTATATTGAAGGGTCACATTAGGAAAGTTGAGAACCACTGCTCTAGACCATGGCTCAAGTGATACACTTGAAGCAGATTCAATTCACCCTTGGGAATTTATTTGCCTCTTCCCAAACATACCAGGGAAAGACTACACAGAGCAGATGTGTGCCCAACTGGCCACAGAACCCGTGGAAGGCCTTCCATGCGGAGATGATGGCATTACAGAGCTGTACAGATGCCCCCATACCTCAGGGTTCTCTGCAGGAATAGCATCTATTGCTACTCTTCCTAGAAACGACAAACTCACACAAGCTCATCTTGAAGCAAGAGGGCCCTCTGCATCTTCTGACCCTGGCTTAGGTACCCATCTCTGCCTCTAGACTGTGCAGGGTGTAGAGGGATCGATCATTGATGTCCATCACAGTTAACATGTGGAGCAAAAGAAAACGCTTAGTTAGGAGTCAGGGTTAGGCCATCTATCCTGTGCCCTGCAAATGCTTAACTGCAATCCAGGTTTCTCCACCCTCAGCTGGTAGCAATGTCCCTCCCCAAGACGGAACTTCAAAGTCCAGATGCTGCTGGAGTCCCCAGGAAAACAAGACCACACCACCAAGAATCAGCCATCTCAGCAGCCAGCAGGAGCCCATCCTCATGACAGCACCACCCTCCATCACCCCAGAGAAAGAAAGAAGATAGCACCCTGCAGGCATCCTCAGCATAGGAGGGGAGGGACAGTAACTGAGAGTGCTGCTTTGGAAAATTCTACAGATAAAAAATTCAAAAGCATATTCTCCAATGATAGAGTTGGGCATCTTTAAAATGTGTGTGCTGTGTGCATCTATTTCTTCCATTTAATCTTCTTAACAGATAAGTTACAGAACCGGGAAAATGCAATTTTCCATTTCTGCTCATAAACCTGGTTTTGGTGCAAAGAGTCAGAGAAGAAAAGGAGGGGGGTGTATATGGTTTCCTTTCGCACTGTGCTGAGCACCAACAGATAGCATGGGTTTCTGAAATGGTACAGGAAAATGTTCCTTGGTGAAGCGCTTATCGGATCTTATAAAACTTTTAATTTTTTGAAGTTTCTGTCTTTATTCCTTGAAGAAAATCATGAGATAATATTATAAAATAAAATGGAATACAGTGTGACAATATAAAAATTGCTTTAGGTATATGCAATATGTTTCCACTTTTTTCTAATTTTAATTTTTAAAGCCTGGATCAATCAATTCTACACTGACAGGATCAAGCTCCTCAATTTGTCTGTGATTCATCACACATCTACCTAGCATTTCCTGCTCTAGCCTATGACTTCCTTTTTTATTATTATTAAAAAAATTTTAATATTATTTTTTCTTATTTTGCATAGCTATCCCCATCCCCACTCCCTCCCCTCCTCCTGGTCTGCCCTTCCCCCTACCCTACACCCTACATCCACTCCTCAGAAGGGTAAATCAACAAAGTCTGACACTTCGCTTGGAGGCACGACCAAGGCCTGCCCCCCTATATCTAGGCTGGGCAAGGTATCCCTCCAAAGAGAATGTGCTCCTAGATGCCAGTTAAAGCACTGGGGATAAATCTTGGCCCCACTGCCAGTGGTCCCACATACTGTCCAAGCCTCACAACTGTTTCCCACATTCAGTAGGCCTAGTTTGGTTCTATTCAGGTTCCCCTGCTATCAGTCCAGAGTCAGTGAGCTCTCACTAGCTCAGGACAGCTGTTTCTGTGGGTATCTCCATCATGGTCTTGAACCCTTTGCTCATATTATCGTTCCTCCCTGTCTTAAACTGGTCTCTGTTAGCTCAGCCCAGTGCTTCACTGTATATCTCTATATCTGCTTCTATCAGTTGCTGGTTGAAGGTTCTATGACAATTAAGGTAGTTACCAATCTGATTACAGGTAAAGGCCAGTTTTGGTGTCCTCTCCACAGTTGCTTAGAGTCTTCACTGTGCTCATCCTTGGAGATTCCTGAGAATTTCCCTACTGCCCTGCTTCTCGCTAGCCCTTTTATGGCTCCCTCAATCAAGATATCTCTTTCCTTTCTCTTCCTCACTGTCCTTACCCCTTCTTGAGTATCCTGTTCCCTCATGTTCTCCTCCTTCCCCCCTTCTCCCCTTCCCCTCCCCTTCTACCCTCACTTCTCCCACCCTCCTAATTTTCTCAGGAGGTCTTGTCTTTTTCCCCTTCCCAGGGGGATCCATGTTTTTCTCTCTTAGTGTTCTCCTTGTCACCTAGCTTCTCTGGGATCATAGACTATAGGCTGATTATCCTTTGCTTTACATCTAATCTCCACTTATGAGTGAGTACATGCCATGCTTGTTGTCTACCTGGGTCTGGGCTACCTCACTCGGGATGGTTTTTTTTCTCTAGTTCCATCCATTTGCATGTAAATTTCAAGATATCATTTATTTTTACTGCTGAGTAGTACTCCATTGTGTAAGTGTACCACATTTTCTTTATCCATTCTTCACTTGAGGGGTATCTAGGTTGTTTCCAGGTTCTGGCTATTACGAATAATGCTGCTATGAACACAGTTGAGCAAATGTTCTTGTGGTATGAGCATGAATCCTTTGGGTATATGCCCAAGAGTGTTATTGCTGGGTCCTGAGGTAGATTGATTCCCAATTTTCTGAGAAATCACCACACTGATTTCCAAAGTGACTGTAAAAGTTTGCACTCTCACCAGTAATGGATGAGTGTTCCCCATACTCTACATCCTCTCCAGCATAAGCTATCATTGGTGTTTTTTACCTTAGCCATTCTGACAGGAGCAAGAGGTTTTTCTCAGAGTTGTTTTGATTTGCATTTCCCTGATGGCTAAGGATGTTGAGCAATTCCTCAAGTGTCTTTTGGCCATTTGAGTCATGACATCTACTAGTTCTCATGTTTCTGGGCTAAGTTTCTGTCTGGCAGACCTGTCCATTGGCATGAGTGTAGGGTATTGAAGTCTCCTACTATTAGTGTGTGGAATTTGATGTGCAATTTAAGTTTTAGTAATGTTTCTTTTACATATGTGAGTGTTCTTGTATTTGAGGCATTATATAGTCAAAATTGAGACTTCATATTGATGAATTTTTTTCTGTGGTGAGTATGAAGTGTCCTCCTCCATTTCTTTTGATTGACTTTAGTTTGAAGACTATTTTGTTAGATATTAGGATAGCTACCCCTGCTTATTTCTTAGGTCTATTTGATTGGAATATCTTTTTCAAACCCTTTACTCTGAGGCCATGTTAGTCCTTGAGGTTGAAGTATATTTCTTGTATGCAGCAGAAGGATGAATCTTGGTTTCATATCCACTCTGTTAATCTGTGTCTTTTTATAGGCAAATTGAGTCCATCACTATTAGGAGATATTAGTGGCCAGTGATTGCTTATTCCTGTTATTTTTGGTGGTAGTGTTTGTGTGCTTTCCTTCTTTGGTGTTTGCTAGTGTAAGGTGTGAGGTTACTTGTTGCCTGTGTTTTCATGAATGCGGCTAACTTCCTTGGGTTGGAGTTTTCCTTCTAGTACTTTTTGTAACCTTGGATTTGTGCATAGGTAATTTTTAAATTTGGTTTTGACATGGAATATCATATTTTCTCTATGGTGATTGAAAGTTTTGCTGGGTATAGTAGTCTGAGCTTGCAAGCATGAACTCTTAGTGTCTGCACCATATCTGAGCAGGATCTTCTAGCTTTTAGAGTTTTCATTGAGAAGTCGGGTATACAAGGAACTTCTGCAACTCATAAACACTTTCAGTAATGTAGCAAGACACAAGATTAACTCAAAAAAATCAGTACCCCTGCTTTACACAGATGATAAATAGGCTGAGAAAAAAATCATAGAAACATCACCCTTCACAATAGCCACAAATAACATAAAGTATCTTGGAGTAACTCTAACAAAACAAGTGGAAGATCTGTATGATAAGAACTTTAAATCTTTGAGTATTACACAGCTGAAAAAAATAATGACATCTTGAAATTTGTGGAAAAATGGATGGATCTAGAAAACATCATACTGAGTGAAATAACCCAGACCCAGAAAGACAAATATCATATGTACTCACTCATAAGTGGCTTTTAAACATAAAGCAAAGAAAAACCAGCCTACAATTCACAATCCCAGAGAAACTATACAAAAGTAGACCCTAAGAGAGACATACATGCATCTAATATGCATGAGAAGTAGAAAAAAAAAACAAGATCTCCTGAGTTAATTTAGAGCATGGGGACCATAGGAGAGGGTTGAAGGGGAAGGGAAAAGAAGGAAGGGGAGCAAAGAAAAATGTATAGCTCAATAAAATCAATTAAACAAAAAGAGACGTCAGGAATAATTCTGATGGGTCTGCCTTCATGTGTTATTTGGCCTTTTTTTGCAGCTCTTAATATTCTTTTTTTATTCTGTATGTTTAGTGTTTTGATTATTATATGGATAGGGGACTTTCGTTTTTAGTCCAGTCTATTTGGTGGTCTGTGAACTTCTTGTACCTTCATAGGCATAGTCTTCTTTAGGTTGGGAAAGTTTTCTTCTATTAGTTTGTGTATATATTCTGTGCCTTTAAGCCGTACTTCTTCTTCTACCCCTATTACTCTTAGGCTTGGTCTTTTCATGGTGTCCCAGATTTCCTGAATGCTTTGTGTTAAGGATTTGTTGGATTTAACATTTTCTTTGACCCATGAATCTAATTCCTCTATTGTATCTTCAACTCTTGAGATTCTCTCTTCTATCTCTTGTAATCTGTTGGTTGCATCTGTGGCTCCTGATTGTTTACCCATATTTTCCATTTGAAGAATTCCATCTGTTTGGGTTTTCTTTACTGCCTCTATTTCAGTTTTCAAGTCTTGAACTGTTTGAGCTATTTGCCTCACCTGTTTGTTTTTTCTTGGGTTTCTTTAAGAGATTTATTAATTTCTCCCAATTTTTTGTTTGTCTTTTCCTCCATTTCTTTAAGGGAATTTTTCATTTCCTTTTTAAGGGTCTCTATCATCTTCATAAAATTATATTGAAAGTTGTTTTCTTGTACTTCTTCTGAGTTAGGATGTTTAGTGGGTAAATGCACATATTTTTTAACTTGTACATTGATTTCATGCTGAAATTGTAATATTTTTACATATTCTATTAAAATATTAAATAACTTTAAAAGTTTAATTTTAGATTTTTTTTCTCTAGTGCTAAAGATCAGGCCAGTATTCTAACACTGAATTATATATATCCAGACTAATTTTAGATTTTTTTTTAAAGTGGCTGAATAAAAACATCCCAAAGATACCAACATCCAAATCCCCAGGATGTGTGAAAATGCTGTATTAGCAGCAAAAGAGCCTTTGCATTGATGACAGAGCCAAGTACAGTGGTGAGACAAGAGATCCAGCATTACGAGGATGCTAAGGAAGGAAATTTAACTGCAATAGGTAACACTGTTAGGGCTGATGATGGAGAACTGGCCACAAAGGAAAGCATGGAAGTGGCTTCTAAACCAGCATTGTCATGGAAACAGACTGCCTCTGAAGCATCTAGAGGGAAGACAGCTGAGCCAACATCTTGATTTTTAAGCTGTGATTTCCAAAACTGTAAGAGAATTAACGTATGTTGCTTCAATCCAGTGTGGCAACTTGGACTGGAACAAGTTACCTATTACTACTTTTGCAGTAGCGGTAGGCAATTCATTCATGTGGCTACTGGGAAGTCTGAGAGATGAGAGACTCCCATTTGTCCCATGTTGCATTCCAGAGCACAGTATGCTATGGAATCTGCTCCCTGTTGCTTTAACCCTGTGTGATGCTCGCATTCCCCTGCACCAGTGTTGTCAATGGCAACCAAGTGTGTGGAATGAAGGCGAATCCCGCTTGCTTCTGATACCTCTCCATAACTTCCCATTTCCAGGATTTGCGGTCTCATCAGCACCAAACTATCCTCTGAAGACATCATCTCTCAACCCATCTGGTCTAACTCTGCCTCCAGATTTTTCTTATTTTCCATTTTTTGCCTGTTTCCTTGTGTGTCCCCTGTACCTTAAATATATTTTATTTTTGCTCATGTCACTCATTTTAATTTCCAAAATACTGTCCACCCATCAGAATCCAGTCTAAATTCCAGGCAGCCTTCCACGACTCTCAGAAGTAGTTCCCAAAGGCTGTTTGCACATCTGTCGCTAGCCCCAGTACCATCATCTCCAGCCTAGACCAGACATGTGTCTGTCCTGAGCATTCCCAATGACAGGGCCCTCCACCTTTGCCCTAGTTCCATGGACTCTGTCCTAGCAAAGTATGCTGAAGCTTAACCTTCAGTGTGATCACATCTTGAGATAGGGTCCTTACCACCAGGGTCTTTAACCCTTGCTATAAGAGTTAAATAGGCCGGGCGATGGTGGCGCACGCCTTTAATCCCAGCACTCGGGAGGCAGAGGCAGGCGGATCTCTGTGAGTTCGAGACCAGCCTGGTCTACAGAGCTAGTTCCAGGACAGGCTCCAAAGCCACAGAGAAACCCTGTCTCGAAAAAAAAAAAAAAAAAAAAAAAAAAGAGTTAAATAGGATCATAGGGTGGGGTCTATTTCTAATATAACTCATACTCAGGGCCTCTCTCTCCCTCCTCCTCCTCCTCCTCCTCCTCCTCCTCCTTCTTCTTCTTCTTCTTCTTCTTCTTCTTCTTCCTCTCTCTCTCTCTCTCTCTCTCTCTCTCTCTCTCTCTCTCTCTTTCTCCCTGTCTCCCTGCTTTCTACCTCTTTCTCCCTCAGCCATCTCCGTCCCACTTTCTTCACTTCCCCGACTCCCATGTCCTCCCATGTCCCTGTGTAAAGGAAAAGGAAACCATTCCCAACCTAGGAAGACAGTCCTGACTCTGCACTTGGCCTCTAGGCTTAAAACGAGTTCTAGGCAGAAAACTGTGCTTTCCAAAAGCTCACAGTTCACCCTGTCGACCACAGCAGAACCAGGACAGGAAGGCAGCCTCTGGGCACTTTCTTTAGTGCTGCTCAGGGCTCTACTTTGCACGTCAGTTTTTCTGTACTGAGATTTATATATTTGTGGGAATAAAGCATTTTAATTAACACTAGCTTCAAATCAATCACATAAAAGCACGCATACTAAGGGGAAAGGCAAGTTAAACTGTTGGGCAATCAACTCCAACATCATAGGGTCCTTGGTTATATTTGTAGGCAATAACGGCTCTTTTCTTAATGCCTGCATGGCACTGGCTGCCAACTAGGAGAACTGTGGAATACTTTACCATAAATTAATGTGCTAAAGTAGGGCAATTTTACTACCTTATAAGAGATTCATTTTAGCCCATTGCTCTTGGCCTGAAGTTTGTCTCCAATGATTCATGTTGAAACTGGACAGAAAATGAGTTAATCTTTCCACAGTCATCAGTCCCCTCGTTCTCTAAGACCAGTCAGGTTCCAGTCATTTATGTCAACACTGTGGCCCCTCAGAGTGTGCCCAGAGCCCTGTGGGGTTTCATCCCAGTGCTGTACCTCCACTTATACCATAGTACAAATGGGCTGTCCAGACGCCCCACATATCTATCTGCCTGGCTGACTGAAAATCTGAGGGTTCTACAGACCTTCCACCGGGATCAAGAACTCACTAGAATTCCTCTTGGGACTCAGAAAACACTTAAGTAACTATCACATGTATTATATTGAACGCATGTCACACAGCCACATGAGAGAAATCTGTAGGGAGGTGGAGAGGGAGGAGGCTTCCTGGCCTCTTTGAACACACCACCCACGCAGCACCTTGATGTGGTCACCCACATAGAAGCTCCCCAAGTCTGCAGGTCATGTGGAAGTTTCATGGTATGAGCATGAGTAATTGGATAGCTAGCTCGGTATTTGAACTAAACATCTATTATCATCAGTCCCCTTCTCTGACACCTGGAGATCAGGAGGTGGGGCTGGAAGTGCCAAGCTTTCTAGTTGGAGCTGAGTCTTTCCAGCAGTGACCCTCCCCTCTGACTTTATCCAGAGCATGGCAAGAGTCACCACATCACAGCAAAAGGTGTCCACATCATCTGACCACTCAGGAAATCCCATGGTCCTAGACACTCCCAGGAACTCGGGAGCAAAATCCAAATATATAATGCCATTAAGTCACATCAGAAACCATCTTCCATTCATACAGAAACACACAGGGCACATTATTTTGGTCAATCCACATAACAGCATGAGGGAAGTTAGTAAAAACAATTGTTTTGTCACTATTTTGTAGATGAGGACATTCTCAAAGGTAGGTTATGATAAAAGAGGAATTCAAATTCCTACTCTCACAATATCTAAAATTGTCTTTAAGTGAATGCAGCTTATACACTGCCTGGTCTAAGAGGGATCAAGAGATTTTACCTTAGGGTTTCTATTGCTGCAACAAAACATCATCACCAAAAGCCAGCCGGGGAGGAAAGAATGCATTCAACTTAAACTTCTACTTTGCTGTTCATCATTCAAAGAAAATCAGGACAGGAACTCAAACAGGGCAGGATCCCGGAGGCGGAAGCTGACACAGAAGAGAGGAAAGGGTGCTCCTTACTGGCTTGCTCAGCCTTCTTTCTTTTAGAACCCAGGACCACCAGCCTAGGGATGACCCCACCCACCATGGACTAAGCCCTCCCCCAGTGATCACTAGCTGAGAAAATGCCTTCACAGCTGGATCTCATGGAGGTCTTTCCTCCACCAAGACTCCTTTCTGAATAGTCTAGCTTGGATCACTTTGACACACAAACCAGGCAGGACAGATTGTGTGCTCAGCACCCAGTTTGTGGACAGAGAGAAGGCTGAGAAGGGTTACTTCCCTTGCCCGTCCTTGAGCGCTCGCCAGGCTGGTGCCACATTCTAAACTGGAGCTTCTTAAAATTTCTCCACTTAGAGGAGTCGCCATGATTTTCCTACCAGAGGCAGACTCAGGCTAGAATCTCCCCGATGCGAAGTGCGAGTTTCAATACAGACCCGTATGTTCGCGAATTTGGAATCATGGTCAAAGATGAGCTGACAGATGTGACAGGACGGGTTCTGCAGCCTCCCTCCATTATCTACGGGGGCAGGAACAAAGCGATTGCCACCCCTGTCCAAGGTGTGTGGGACATGAGAAACAAGCAGTTCCACACAGGCATCGAGATAAAGGTGTGGGCCATCGCCTGCTTCGCACCCCAGCGCTAGTGCACTGAAGTCCATCTGAAGTCTTTCACAGAACAACTAAGGAAGATCTCGAGAGATGCCGGGATGCCCATCCAGGGTCAGCCCTGCTTCTGTAAATATGCCCAGGGGGCAGACAGTGTGGAGCCCATGTTCCGGCATCTGAAGAATACCTACGCTGGTCTTCAGCTGGTGGTCGTCATCCTACCCGGCAAGACTCCTGTGTATGCTGAGGTCAAGCGTGTGGGAGACACGGTGCTGGGGATGGCCACACAGTGCGTGCAGATGAAGAACGTGCAAAGGACCACGCCACAGACCCTGTCCAATCTCTGCTTAAAAATCAACGTCAAACTGGGAGGCGTCAACAACATCCTGCTGCCACAGGGCAGGCCTCCAGTGTTCCAGCAACCTGTCATCTTCCTGGGAGCCGATGTCACCCACCCGCCAGCTGGGGATGGAAAGAAGCCTTCGATTGCTGCCGTTGTGGGCAGCATGGACGCACACCCCAACCGCTACTGCGCCACCGTGCGTGTACAGCAGCATCGACAGGAGATCATCCAGGACCTGGCTGCCATGGTGCGGGAGCTGCTCATTCAGTTCTATAAATCGACACGCTTCAAGCCCACCCGCATCATCTGTCTCTGAAGGCCAGTTCCAGCAGGTCCTCCATCACGAGCTGCTGGCCATCCGAGAGGCCTGCATCAAGCTGGAGAAGGACTATCAGCCAGGGATCACGTTCATCGTGGTGCAGAAGCGCCACCACACACGCCTCTTCTGCACAGATAAGAATGAGCGGGTTGGTAAGAGTGGGGACATTCCAGCAGGCACAACCGTAGACACGAAAATCACCCATCCGACTAAATTTGACTTCTACCTGTGCAGTCATGCCGGCATCCAGGGGACAAGCCGTCCTTCTCACTACCATGTGCTTTGGGATGACAATCGTTTCTCGTCTGATGAGCTGCAGATTCTGACCTACCAGCTGTGTCACACCTACGTGCGCTGCACACGCTCTGTGTCCATACCCGCACCAGCCTACTATGCTCACCTGGTGGCCTTCCGCGCCAGATACCACCTGGTGGATAAAGAACATGACAGCGCTGAAGGAAGCCATACCTCTGGGCAGAGCAACGGGCGAGATCACCAAGCGCTGGCCAAAGCGGTCCAGGTCCACCAGGACACACTGCGCACCATGTACTTTGCTTGACATGTTGTAGTGTTTAGCGATTGTGTACCAAGTTGGATTCACACGAGACCAGCTACACTCAGACCAACAGATGCCCAGCCCTTCCGTGACAGCCAGCATCGAACATGAGACGTCTTTGGTTTTATTAGATCCTCCATTTTCCAGAATGCCTTCCGTCCCAGATTTCAAACTTGGATTTTGAGCTGCAGGCCTGTATGAGACCCCATTGTAGGAAACGTGGTTTGCCAAAACCTATAAGCTGCTCACCGAAAGAGTCCGTGTTTCCTAAAAACAAAACAACAACAAAATGTCCTCAAACCAGTCTATGAACTCTCAGGGCTTTAAAACATTTTTAATTTATTTGGTCATTCGATTTACTCGTTTTTAACACCTGATTCTCAATGAAATCGCTGGGCTCTAACTAGCTGTGAAGGCTCTGAGCAACACCATCACCATTGGGGTTTTAAAGCCTGACCCTAAGAAGTTGTCACTAATGTTGTTCTAGGGGTGCCACGTGCTCTGCAGCCCCAGGGCAGATGGCTGCTTGGTATCCATGGTGTCTCTCACCTGCCACTGCCTGCCCTCGAGGCCTGAAGGAAGGCGTAGTCGCAGAGAGGACAGTCACGTGTGTTTGCAGCAGTGACGGGTCCGAGAGATTGGCAGACAAGTGCCATTTTGATAAAAATTTATTTAAAAAGAGAAAAAAAGACAATATACTGACAGTCTAATCATAAGATTTGTCCTGTAGGACTGTGACATTTATTTTCCAAAGTTTCTAAAGAATACGGGTCTGTGGTGGTAAATACAGTACAATCCTTTTTCACTGTTATGTCTTTAATGTAAGAGAAGAATATATATATCTAGTTTGCAGTATTAAATGTGGTAGGTAGAAAAAAATTTCTCCACTTAGGACAGCTTTTCCCCATTTTTTTGTTTGTTTGAGAAAAAAATTTAGATGATATATTCTGATCAAGATTTCCCCTCTTCCAACTCCACCCAGCTCCTCCACACCTCCACATCCAATCCCATACCCTTTCTTTATCTCTTTACAACCCAAACAGGCAAACAAAACAAACAAGGCAGAATTTAAAAATCCACACACACACATAGCAGACACATACATACACTTAAAAAATTAAAATTAAAACACAAAATCAGAAACTATAATACATAAGCAAAATGCCCAATCAAAGCAATAACAGACAAAAAAGTCTACAAAAAAATCTTGTGTTAAAGTCTACAAAAATTGCTTTGTGTTAGTTTTGTGTTGGTCATCTACTGCTGGGCATGGAGTCTGCCCTTGAGTGTGGTTCATATACCCAGTGAGACTCCACTGGGGAAAATTAATTTTTTCCTTGGGAAGCAGTTGTCACTTGCAGACAGCTACTTGGTCAGGGGTTGTAATCTCCTATTCTGTCTCAGTGCTGGGTCCCCATCTGGCTGGGGGGACCAGCCTCGCACATGATGCCAGTCTCTGTGAATTCGTCTGTGCCTCAGTCCTGTTGTGTCTGTAAGATGCTCTTTTCTTGTAGCCACCCTCGTTCCATACTCAATGCCTAATCTCTGTGGCTATGTGAATTGCAGCATGCTTATTGAAAGCTTGAAGGCTTTCGATAGAATACATACAATATTTGTCTTTGGGGGTTCACATTACTTTACTTAAGATGGTTTTTTTTCTAATGCCATCCATTTTTCCTGAAAACTACATAATTTTGTTTTGTAACAGCTAAATATTCCATTGTGTAAACGTGTCACATTTTCATTATCCATTCATCAGTTAATGAACATCTAGGCTTTTACCATTTTTTTGTAATTATGAATAGCAATTAACATGGATGAGAAAGTATCTCTGTAATAGGATGTAAAGTTCTTTGGGTCTATACCCAAGAGTGGTATAGATGGATCTTGAGGTAGATCTATTCCCAGCTTTCTGAGAAACCACCACACTGATTTTTATAGTGGTTGTACAAGTTCGCACTCCCGCCAGCATCAGATGAATGTTCCTGTTTCCCTTACTCCACATCCTCACCAGCTGTTATTTGTTGATTATTTGTTCTCTTGGCATCCAGAGGTTTTTTTTTAGTTCTTTTTTTATATATTACAGATACTAGCCCTCAACCAGATGTGTAATTGGCAAAAATCATTTTCCATTCTGCAGTCTGTCACTTTGCTTGAATGATGATATCCTTTGCCACACTGAAGCTTTTCAGTTTCATGAAATCCCATTTATTAATTATTCATAGTGCCTTCACTATCGGTGTTCTGTTCAGAAAGTCTTTTCCTGTGCCAATAAGTTTAAGACAATTTCCTACTTTCTCTTCTATCTGATTCAGAATATATGGTCTTTGGTTGAGGTCTTCGATCTAGTTGGAGGTGAATTTTGTGCAGGGTGATAAATATTGGGTCTATTTGAATTCTTCTACGTGCAACCATCCAGTTTGACCAATATCATTTGTTAAAGATGTTATCTTTTCTCCAGTGCATATTTTTTTCATTAATCAAAAAACAGGTACCCATAGGTAGTGTGGGACAATTGTATTCCGTCAATTATATTTTAAATAAACTCTGATTGGTCAGTAGTCAGGCAGGAAGCATAGGCAGGACACCAGATAGGTAGTAGAGGTGGGTTGATGAGAACAGAAGTATTCTGGGAAGAAGGAAGCTTTTTCTGCAGTTGTGAGCCCGCCACAGAAAAAGCAAGATGTGACTGCCTTGCTGAAAAAGGTACCAAGCCATGTGGCTAGCATAGACAAGAATAATGGGCTAATATAAGAGTTAATAAGGAGCCTGAGCTAATGGGCCAATGAGTTTATAGTTAATGTAGACCTCTGTGTGATTCCTTTGGGACTTAACGACTGCAGGAACCAGGCAGGACAGAAACTCAGTTAACACATAGATGTGTAGATTTGTGTTTGTGTCTTCAATTCTGATCCACTGATGGACATGTCTGTTTTTGTGTCAATACCATGCTGTTTTTATTACTATAGCTCTCTAACACAACCTGAAATCTGAGATGGTGATACTTTCAGCAGTTATTTTATTATTCAGGATTGTTTTAGCTTATCCTATGTTTTTTGTGTTTCCATATGAAGCTATTTTTTTTCAATTTCTGTGAATTTTGATGGATATCACATTGAATATGTAAATTGTTTTTTTCAATTTCTGTGAATTTTGATGGGTATCACATTGACTATGTAAATTGTTTTTGAAAGGATAGCCTATATTAATAGGCTATATTTATTTTTATATTAGTAAGAATCACTATATTAATCCCACAAATCCATGAGTATGGGAGATCTCTCCATCTTCTGATGTCTTCTTTAATTTCTTTCTTCAATCTCTTAAAGATTTTATTACATAAGTCTTTTTCTTGCTGTCTTAGTTAGGGTTTCTGTTATGGTGAAAAGACTATGACCATGGCAACTCCTATAAAAAAAATCATTTAATTGGGTTGGTTCACTTATAGTTCAGAGGTTCAGTTCATTATCATTATGATGAGACATGGCGATATGCAGGCAGACATGGTTGCAGACACACCTCCTGTTAATACCACTCCTTATGAGATTATGGGGGCCAATTACATTCAAATAACCACCCTTGCTTTGTTAATGTCATGACATGATATTTGGGGGGGGCTATTGTTTTCTTGATTTCTTTTCAGTCTGTATATCATTTGTGTATAGGAAGGCTACTGATTTTGTGTATTAATTTTGTTTCCTGGCACTTTGCTGAAGTGTTTATGAGCCGTAGAAGCTTCCCGGTCTTTTATAAATAAAACTGTATCATCTGCAGAAGAAAGATACCTTGACTTCTTTCTTTTCTAGTTTTATCCTCTGGATCTCCTTGAACTGTCTTATTGCTCTAGTTATGATTTCAAGTCCTATACTGAGCAGATGTGGAGAAAGCAGAGGTATCTCTCCTTGTTCCTAGTTTTAGTGGAAATTGGTCACATTTCTCTTCCTTTGGCTGGTGTTGGCTGTGGACTTGCTATAATTGCCTTTATTGTATTTAGGTATGCCCCTTAAATCCCTAGGCTTTTCAAGACTTTTATCATGAAAGGAGTGTTGGATTTTTTCCAAAGGACATTTCTGCATCTAACGAGATATCACATATTTTTTTTCATTTTTCAATTTATTTATGTAGCAGATTATGTTTATTGATTTATGTATGTTGAACCATCCCTGAATCTCTGAGATGAAGTCCTCTTGTTCATGGTGGATAATGTTTTTATGCAACCTTGTATTCAGTTTCAAAGTATTTTATTGAGAAATTTTGCATCTATTTTCATAAGGGATATTTGTTGGTAATTTTCTTTCTTTGTTGGGGTCTGTGCGTGGTTTAGGTATCAACGCAATTGTGGGCTCATAAAAAATGGAAATATTCTTTCAATTTCTGTTTTGTGAAATAATTGGAGAAGTGTTGACATTAATTGTTCTTTGATGATCTTGCAGAATTCTGCACTGAATCTATCTGGCCCTGGACTTTATTTTGATGAGTAGACTTTTGATTTCTCCCTCTGTTTTGCTAGGGGTTATGAGTCTGTTTAAATTTCTTACCTGGTCTTGGTTTAACTTTGGTAGGTCATATATATCAAGCAATTAATCTGTTTCATTTCGGTTTTCCCCTGTGGCGGAGTACAGATTTCTAAAGCCCATCCTTGTGATTCTTTGGATTTGCTCAATGTCTGTTGTTATGTCCCTCTTTTCATCTCTAATTTTACTAATTTGGATCTTCTTGCTGTGTCTTTTAGCTAAACTGGCTAAGGTTTATCAATCTTATTGATTTTTTTCAAGGAACCAATTCTTCATTTCATTGAGTCTTTGTATTTTTTATTGGTTTGTTTCTTTCCGTTTTACTGATTTCAAGCACACATTTGATCATTCAATAACATTTTGGGGTGTTATTTCTTCTTTTTGTTCCACAGCTTTCAAGTGTGTCACTGAGTTACTAATATAAGGTCTCTACAGTGTTTTATGTGGGCACTTAGTGCTATGAATGTGTCCCTTAGAACTGCCTTCACTGTCTCTCAAAGGCTTGTGTTGTGTTTTTAGGTTCATTCAATTATAAAAGATTTTTAATTTCTGCATAGTTTCTGCCTCAGCACATTTTCATTCAGTACTAAGTTGTTTGGTTTCCATGAATTTGTATATTTTCTGCCACTTTTGTTATTATCAATATTCAACTTTAATCTACACTGGTAAGATAGGATGTATGATGTTATTTTAATTTTCTTGTATCTATTGAGACTCACTTTGTCTCCAAGTTTATGGTCAGTTTTAGAGAACATCCCTTGAACTGCTGGTAAGAAGTATATTCTTTTGTGTTTGGGTTAGATGTTCTATAGATGTCTGCTAGGTCCATATGATTTATGAAGTTATTTAACTTCAGATTTATCTGTTCAGATTTTGTTTAGATGGCCTGTTTATTGGCAAGAATAGGGTACTAAAGTCATTTACTATCAATGTGTTAGAGTCACTATGTGATTTTAGCTGTAGAAGTGATTCTTTTATGAACTTGTGCTTGGTGCATTCTTATTTAGGATTACAATATTCTATTGGTGGATTTTTCCTTTGATGAGTATGTAGTGATTTTCCCTTTCTTTTTTGATGAGTTTTGGTTTGAGGCCTGTTTCGTCAAATATTAAAACAGCGACACACTGCTTGCTTCTTGGGTCCTTTTGTTAAGAATATCCTTTTCCAACCCTTTACCCTGAGGTAATGTCTATTCTTGATGTTGAGGTGTGTTTCTTGAATGTAGGCAAAGGATGAATCCTGTTTTCTAACCCAATTTGTTAGTCTTTTCTTTGAGGAATTGATCCATTAACAAGCAGTATTTATTGATTCCTGTTATTTTGTTGTTATGGTGTGAATTTTTTTTCTCCCTCATTTGATTTACTGTTCTGAGATTATTTATTCCTTCTATCTTATTGGATGTGGTTAAACTCTTCAGATTAAAATTTACCTTCTAATACCTTTGGTAGAATTAGATTGGTAGATAGATACTGCTTAAACTTAGTTTTTTCATGTGGAATGTTTTTATTTCTCTGTCTACTATGACTGACACTTACAATGGGTACAGTAGTCTGAAATGGTATCTGTGGTCTCTTAAAGTTTGTAGAACAACCATCCAGGCTCACTGGCTTTGGGGCAGTAAAGGCACTGTGGTCTGTACCCCCTGTGGCAGGCAAATTCCACAAGTCTCACCCATCTGACTTTCTGGGCCTCACTCTCCTAGTAAGAGGAGCTCTCTATAGCTATCTCTAGGGTCTTTCACCAGTCGACCCCAAACTCTTCTTCATAACTTCATCTTTTTATCTCTCTTGTCACATTCTTTCTTTTCTGTGGATCATCACACTCTCCACACAAGCAAGAAGGCAAAGTTGCCTGCGGGGAGATGTGTTTTCCAACTGAAATTCCCAGAAGAGGAGCAGGGGATAGAGTTGGACAGCAGAGCGTACTTTTGGACACCCCACACAATCCTTGGGCTCCCCACAGTTCCCAAAGAAATCTATGCCTCAGCTTCTGCACCGCTAAAACCCTTGTTGGAATCTGAATGCATCAACTAAGTTTACCATGTATTAAAGATGTTTGAACGTTATCCAGAAGAGTGGGTGGTACCACGGTGAGAGAGACTAACTACCTCATTTACTATCTAAGTTCCCTCAGGCAAATTTCTTATTCACCCTAGGTCCCAGTTTTCTTATCCATTAAGTCAGTATCAAAATACCTATCTCAAATGGCGTATTAAAGATGAAGTAGTCCATGCAAAATGGTCTGGCACACAGAAAGTGAAAATAAACACCACTGCCCTCCCCTCCTTGGAAAGCATTGAGAGTAGAGAGAAGAGAAGCAGGCTGGGGCCCCTCTACAGACTTACAGTCTGATACCATTAGTGTTCATTGATTAACTCAGCACAGAAGCAGTTTCTTCCAAAAACACTCAGGCCTTGCTTCCCCCAGGCTGGGATATGCAGATGTTGATGCCTTAGTGACTCATTCTTTTTCTTTTTATGTGCATGAGTGTTTTGTCTGCATGGATGTCTATGTACCATTTGTATGAAGTGTCCACGAAGGCCAAAACAGACATTGGGTTCTCTGGTACTGGAGTTACAAGCAGTTATGAACCCCCAGATGGATGCCAGGAATCAACTCAGGACTTCCGGAAGAACAGCCAGCACTTTTAACTGCTCAGCCACCTTTCCCACCTCTGTTGACCCATTCTTGAAGAATTGAGAAACCAAGGATGTGGCCTCTTAATTTTATTCCCAAACCAACAAAAGTATAAAGTAAAATCATCTTAACTACACTATCAAAGTGGAAAAGTATGAAAAATAACTACATTTTTTAGGTTTGGGCTAAGGAGGGTGGCTATTTTAAAACAGTTTGCTCTTTGCATGGTAGCTGCCATACCTCAGACACTCTGCTAGGTTCCTTAAATAATATATTTAAGTATCTAATATATAATATATTTAAGGAAGTAGATCATTTTCTAGAGCCAGATGCTTCTCTCCATGCTGAGAAAATAAGAACGGGGGAAATGAAACCTCTCCCTGTGTTCAAATGGTCCTGCTGAACAGCCAAATAGCAACCATGACGTTGTTGTCATGTGACATTTTAGGGGCGTGGTCTCGCACTGATCCATCCCATGAAGACGGTTGTGTCTGGGTGGAGCTCACAGCAATGCAAAAGGACAGCGTCCTGGTATAGGCACAATTTAAGCTGAGTTCTAAACAATGAGTAACAGAAAACTAGAGAACCCAGACGGAGACAGCCCTGGTTAGGGAAATAAACCAATGCTAAAGTTGAGAGAGGGCAGAACAGGCATTCAAGAAATGGGTCCACAGAAAGAAAGGGAAGGGTGATGTGGGGGCGAGGCGACAGAGACCTTGAAGGCTCTAGAGGTCTACCAAGAAAGTCTGGAGTTTTAGCCTAAAAGCCAGAAGATGCCATTGAGTCAATTAATCAACCAGTTAATCTATTGAATGTTGCAGTATTTGGGGGGGGGGAGGCTATCTTACCATAAATATCTATGTGTCTACCATAGAAATCAAATCCATTATACCACTAAGCAAATATTCTATGCCAGCTTCAGAGTTCAAAACTCCTCGTGAGTGAATCCATGCCAGACAAGCTAAACCTTTTATCCACACATTCCAACGCATGCTTGCAGAGCCAAACAGGCATCATGTTCCACACGCTATTCCAGTCGGCACATGGGTCTGGCGAAGATGGAAAACTTATTGAGGATGCTAAGGCGGACCACTGCCTCCCATGTGCCCTCCCATGAAAGATGCTTAGATCCATAAACTGAATTTCGGCTTCAAAGGTTCTCAAGACGACTGCATCTGCACCACTCAACAAAGCAGTCTGGGAGTTCACACGGTGAGAATTGATCATTTCTCACGAAGCATAAACTGTGAAATGTACTTGAAAATAGAGCTTGCTCTGAAAATTAGCATCTTATTCCTGGCCCGTAGCAGCCATCCTGGTACAAAAGTTGTTTTTATTTTACTCACAACACGAAGACTCTCAAAATGGTCTGGTCCACCAAGCTCTAGAAGTTATCGCAGCCTCAGGAAGACACAAAAGGAGGAGCATAATCCCCTTACTTCTCAAAAGCATGTGTGAAATGGTATAAAATCAGAACACGCTTCATTCACACAACTGCTCAAGATAAGGTTTGGGGGGTGCTCAGGACAACATTTCCAGGTGCAAGAAATATCATTTTGAGTCCACAATTCTCTAAATTCTGGCATCGTCCGCCCCACATACCAGGGGTGGCAAACAGCCCACCATTTCTTGCCCTGGATAACATCTCTCTGTACCACTTAGGTTCACTTCATCCTTGATAGGCCATTTTTTAAAAATTTTATTTAATAAGTTCAATTGAAAATTTTTCCATTTGAAGAATTTCTTGACACTTTTGGGATTAGGCTAAATGCCCCAAGGTTCTGTCAAAGTGAAATTAAATAATCATTGTTCTTTTTCTCAGTCAGACTCCAATGATCCTGGGGCAAATATATGAAATTCAAAAGACCAGGAAATGTGTCTAGTATTCGGGATCAAATGTCTTCGAGGTTGTGATCTATAAATGTCTATGAAAAATAATTAATTTATGGATTGGCAGATAACTGGTGTGTTATATTCTCTTGTCTACCCTTTAGTCAATCTTATCATTATGACCCTCAGGAGATCTTGAGAAAGAAAGAAACAACATGAGACTAAATTTCCACAGTGCCTGTTTTCTTGTCAAACTTCAGTCAGATCAAAACTGAAGCTCTCAGAGCCAAGAAGATTTCTGCCTAATCTCAGCAGGACATATTTGCATACTCTCCCGGCCCCATTATTTGCATACTCTCCTGGTCCAGCTTTACTGCATCTAATCAAAACCTTGACCTACATTGCTTTTGGATTCAGAGACAAAGACAGCTTCACAAGAAATTAAATAACTGAACTCCCAATGTATTTATAATTCAGCACTACAGTTTAGTACAAAAAGGTTGCATAGCACTCCCGAAAGGACACTGGATTCTAAGTCAGGAGAGCGGGGTTGGCAGCTTTGCTTCTGCTAGGACCTTGATTCTTCATTTTCATAAATGAAAATGTGGGTTAAGTTTTCTCCACCCTTCACAGCTCTCCCTTGTAAAACAAGGCCTTCTGCTGTCCTCAATATTCTACGAGCTTTGTTTCCATGTCTATCCTTGGTTCAGCAGCAATGGTTTAGCCAATGTAAGGTGTCTCTCTGTTGAGCTCCAACCCTCATGCCTTCCTCTACCGTTAGTTCCATGGAGAGAATATACCTTTTTTTATTTTTATTTTATTTTTTATCTCCTGGAGATTTGAACAATGCTTGATACGTAGCCTTTCTACAAATATCTGTCAGATAAGGAATAGTCAAAAGTTCTCACTTCTGATTTTTTCAACAGTTTCCTTTCCCTCTTCTTTCCTTTCTCGGGCTGCACATTACTCCTCATGCTCCAAAGTGTGCTAGAAAAATCCAAGTTGTTACTAGATAACAAGTTTTCTTTTGTTTTGAGGTGTAGACAAGGTAAGCACTAACTGTTGACAACTCCTTTAAGATGACTTGGTGGGTTGAAGTGCTTGTGGGAGCATGGCGACCTGGATTCAGATCACTAGCACCTCAGCACGAGCTTGTGATCCTAGGGCTGGGTGTGAGGAGAGACAAGCAGACCCCAGGGACTCGAGTCAGGGAGACACTGCCTCAAAAGAATAAGATAGAGAAGTGATTGCAGAAGACAATGCTATGTCAGCCCATAGCTGATGGGAAAGAATACACATGCATACACACACTACACATACATACTCACCACACACACACACACACACACACACACACACACACACACACACATACAGAGTGAAGAGAAGATACCAGTTCTCCCTGATCATTTAACAGAGCCTGGTTCCTAAATGAG
The DNA here is from genome assembly GCA_963919715.1 of Microtus obscurus. NCBI lineage: Eukaryota > Metazoa > Chordata > Mammalia > Rodentia > Cricetidae > Microtus > Microtus obscurus. The sequence continues at coordinate 6,584,978 of CAWTZC010002364.1, forward strand.
CTGAGCTGAGTCTCTTACTTTGCCAAAAAGTAAGTATCATACAGCGTCACAGATGTTCCTTCCACGCCTCGGGCCCTCCTGGAGCCTTGCCCTCCCCTCCCCTATTAAAAAGTGGGATCTATGTTCCCCATCTTGGAGGTGGGGAGACCTTTGTGGTGCTAGACTAGCAGAGTCCAGGCAAAGTAACACCTTGTGACATCCTAACTGCCTTATGAAAGTCAACATGACTTCTGCTTAGTGCTCCTGCCCCCGACTCTTCTTAGAACTCAGTCACCATTTTGTGAGGAAGGCAAACCACATGCAGAAGCCCTAAAGAAAGAAACAAGCACCCAGCCCTTAGCTACAGCCCTGAGTCCAGTCAGCCACTGGGACTCCTGAAGGAACAGAGAGGAGCCTTTCTTCCCCACCACGCTCAAACTACAGATGCCAGAGGGAAACCGCAGCTGGTGAGTTGGTCCACCAGGTCTAGGGTGGTTTACACACAATGGGTGGTGGCAACAGTGAGTGTTGTGGGGACAAATCAGGAGGTTTGCCTTTCAATTGACTCAAAAGGAAACCTAGAATATACATGCATTCAAGCATTTCAAGTCTTAAAAATATCTGTGGAAACAATAAGCCCTCCTGGCTTTGCCTCGATCAGCCCTCTCTGAACTAAGTTCCCACTATGAAAACGGAATAATTATATCTAATTTGCAGAATTAATGATGAGTAAGATAACTATCACAAAATCATGGCGCATAGTAGGTACTCAAAAAATTGTTATTCCTGACCCCACACCAAACTGGAGAAAAATTCCACCAAGTAGCGATCCAGTTCCTGGTACTTCTCCGTGGATATTGGCAGCACCTCTACTCTCAAGAGACTCTACCACATCCCTCAAGAGTCTCTCTCTCTCCTTCCACTCTGAATCTGTTGGCTTCCCACCTGGGTCTTCTGTCACTTTCTGCTAACCTGGATAACGTGTTTAGTAAGTCCTAAGCATGTCGTTGCCAAAATAACTAGAGAGAAAGAGTGAGAAATGACAGGGCCCAATATCTAGGAAACCATATACATTAGAGAAAATGGTGTCCAGAGAGAGTCTCAGTATGAGGGATTCTTTATAGCTCTATGACAGAGAAGTGAAGAAAGCCATACAACGGCTCACCCATCTTCCCTGAAGAATGTGTGTGAGCGTGGGTGTGCAGGGAGAGCTGGAGGAAGACATGAGTTGGTCCTGCCTTCCTCCCCCCAGAGTATGGACTGGGTTTCAGCCAAGCAGCCCTGGAGATGCTCTCTCTGCACTTCTGCACTCATGATCCAACCACATCTCTTAAACTGTGGGACTTGCCGCATGATTCAAGGACAGTTCTTTCCACTTAAAATGCTGATATTGACCTGGGAAGCGATAATTAAGTTTGACAGACAAACTCGCACAACCCAAACTCCTCTTTACTCAGGTCAAAGTTAAAACTAATGACAAGTCGTACCAAAAATAATGGCCTACAGGCCCCATGCTAGAGCAGGTCAAAGACGGTCACTTGTAAGCACAAAAGAGGCCTCCTATTCCCTTGGATGCCGTGAAAAATGCTAAGTTTATATTGCCTAATTTGGAAAAGTGTTAGCTGATGCATATTTATATTTCTGGTTAAAAACTAGAGTGTCAAATCTCTTCTCCTAAAGAGACTTCGAGTTGATCAAAGATAGAGGATTGCCCTAATTCTTTTCAAATGTAAACCATGTTTTAAAAGCTAGAGCGAAACCATGCCTATGACTAAATAGCGGGAGAACTCTTGCAATGCTTACAATTTTAAGATGTTTATCTTTTGATGGCGCTAATCTGCAAACCTTTTATTACTGGGTCAAGCCTATTTTTCTATGGCATGAAGTTTGCATCCCAAACCCAGCAGGTCACAGGTTTGTATTTTATAATCTTAGTGACTAAAACTCCTCCCTACCGAGCTGAAAAGCACAGAAGGTTCTGGAGTGCAGCATTCTGCCTTAAATCCTGTGTGCTCCCAGACACTGGGCTTCCAGCCCTCTGGCTCCCAACCAAGGAAGTTGCTTCAGAACCAGCCCGCACATCCCTGGGGGCCATTTAACCTCCACTCCCCAGACGGAATCTGCTCAAGTGTTTTGCTCTTCAGATCTAGTTTGGGGCTCCCCTGGCTCTTGGGGGGCTCAAAAGACCCCTCATTTCTTGTGACCCGCAGAGGATATTTGTAATCAGAATGGAAGAGGCAGAGTAAGCTGGACCTAAGCACTTCCCCAGGAGCCCAGATTTCTTCTGCCGCCTCTGCCTCTCAGCTGAGCCGCTTGAAATCCACCAGAACCCAACTGATGGTCCACGTGATGGAATCACCTGGTGCAGGACCGCAAGAGGCAGACAAGGTACACAGAGCAGCTAAGAACTGTTTCGGGAGGCTAAAGGCTACACAGCGCCATTCCTGCCTGAGGCCCAAGACAACCACATTTCTCTTCCTCAGGCTTCCCCCAGATTGGACAACTGTGTTAGAAACATTAACCAAGAGCTTCTATCAGCCAGACACAATGATTTTCTGTGACCCAAAGGTCCTTTCTCTAGAGCTTCCAAGCCCTTCGAGAGAGGAAAATTCCCTGGTCCTCAGCCCACGGATCCCATTTCCAGCACAAATCCCCGGTCCCTGCCCAGTAAAGGACTGTAAAAAAAAAAGCCAGTCTCTCCTTGAAGGGACTAGGTCACAAGAACACCACTGACCGTAACTTCCGCATTACCTGGCCCATCACGGTCTATGACCCAGACTATTTCCTCCATCACACGCTGGAGAGAACTGCAGTCAAGTTCCGACTGTGGCCAAGCATCAAAGGAAGGGGCGTGGCCGAGCTAAGCGTCTTCTCGGCCTCCCAGACTTTTCGCTTCTGCCCTGCCCCCAGCTGCAGCTGGCTTGCCCCAGCGCCTCCATTCCTGTGAGCCTGGGCCACACCTGAGCTCTGAGAACAGACCAGGGCTGGGGAGCTGGCTCTAAGAAGCCACGGCATTAACTCGCAACTAACATGAGGCTCGTTAGCTTGTAGATGAGGTTTTTTTTTTTTTTTTTTTTTTAATTAGAAGCATCTAAATAGGACACTAGTGTGGCCGGGCACATAGTTTAATGCAGTCTCCAGACCACAACTTGAAAGCAGGCTAAGGCTGGCTCTTTTTTTTTTTTTTTTCCTCCAAGACAAATCCTGCAGTGCTGGCTGTCCTGGAACTCGCCTGTAGTTCCAGACTGGCTAGGGCTGGTTCTAAACAGATCAATTAGTGGGCAAACACTGACATCCTCCAGGAATCATACACAGCATTACAATATTTAGCCTGAATATAATTCGCCTTCAAATCATTTGAACTAAAATGTAACAGATTCTATACCAGATCCACACAATCTTAGGGAGCCACTCCAAACACACTGGGTCACAAATGGCCCAACTCAGTACTGATCAGCTAAGGCGGAGCCTTCATCAGAATTACCCTGATGCATGCGCTGTTCATGCTTCATGGACAAGCCCTGTATACTTTATGTACTTTTATATATTTGTCTTCCCAGTTTTACATAAATAGTTGTGTTTTACAGCCTTAGTTATTTTCACAGGCCTTTTCAGCCTTAAATGAAACAGTTATTTCGTAAACAACCATGTTGTGAACCCACTCTCCTGTCCAGGCTGGTGTCTAGCTACCCAGGAAACACTGCGTGCAGATCCCGTAAAAGGCTCCCACAGCCGTAACTCCAGAGGGGACGGCGGAGGCTGCTGGCTTTGGTCATTCATCTCAGTTCACAGCTCTGGCCACCAAATCACAACATTCACTTTCCCTGCCCCTTTCTGAACGGGTTGTGAACGGACCACGCTAGAGCTAAGCACCTGTGTGCCTCCAGCGCCTCACAGGCCAGCAAGCTCATCCTCTGCGCTCTGTAGGAAAGGTAGAAAGCCCACATGGGGATAGTAGGGGAGAAACAAAGGAATATGGCCCGGTTCTAACTAAGGCACTATTGTCCCAAACCAAACTGGTGTCCAGTCTCGTCTCCATTAAGAGGGTTGGTCACCTACGTGAATTTATTGCTCCTCTCTGAAAGAGGTCTCCAGTTTTACGATTTTATGACCCCGCTGTTAGAAATGGTTGAAACAGCATTCCAGCCTCAGGGTGCATTGTGTGGTTATGAATTTCACTGGATTGCTGCCCCACCGATTTGGCATTAACTGCTGCAATTCAGGATTGCTTGGCCTTTCTACCTGTTATTGTGTCTTCTGGAGCAAGTGGGAAAAAAACAAAAATGAGTATAGGAGGACCTCACAGCCCAGAGGAGGACCTCACAGCCCAGGGGAGGACCTCACTGCCCAGGGGAGGACCTCACAGCTCAGGGGGAGGATCCCCACTGCCCAAGGGAGGATCCCCACTGTCCAGAAGACATTAAAAGAATATAGCACCCTGTTTAACCAACAGGTACTGGGCAGTGGTGGTGTATGCCTTTAATTCCAGCACTTGGGAGGCAGAGGTGGGCGGATTTTCATAAGTTTGAGGTCAGCTTGGTCTACAAAGTGAGTTCCAGGATGGCCACATCTACACAGAGAAACCCAGTCCCCAACAATAACAACATTCCTTAAAGGCATTTGGAGAGTGTGAGGCTCTGAAGAAATTGAGCCCAAGTCTCGTAATGGAGAATCTCTTGGTCTCTGCCAGAAACACCAGTGACCTGGAATGTCCAGCAGCGCGAAGCAGGAGCGATCAGCTGCGCAACGCTTTAGCCTCCTGGTAGGCTCAGTACCGCTCTGTGTTACAAACACGTTCTTCTACAAGGCCAGACAGACAGACAGGTTCCTGTGAGAACTGTTTAAACAAAAGCCTCATGTGACAGAAAGAGCACTTTGTGATTCTGGCACACGGCTCCTGTCATTGAGGTTCCTGGTGAGCGCTTGGCAGGCAAGTAAATCCGCAAGCATCAAAGCAGAGGCAATCAAAACCTGAGCAGGTCAGAAGACCCGGAGGCCCCCGGCTCAGCTCTGATGAAAGTGTGATGAAGTCAGACAGGAATCTGTTCTTGCCACAGTGAGGTCATGTGCTTTGACTGACTCAATCCACAAGATGAAGGAAGTGATAGACCTGGGGATCCCAAGTGACTTTTCGACCTTGACTCTGACAATTGGTTTAAAACATATTAGTGTATTATCTTGGATGGTAAACTAGAGAGCGTTATTAAGATGGTTGGGTTAAATTTATTCTTTTGGTGGGGGGGGGGAGTCTTGAAAGTCAAGTAGAGGGTCTCAGAGACTGGAGCAACAGCTGGTTGTGTTATATTATACACAGTCTTCGTGTTGGACCAAAATAAAATATTCCAAGTCTCCAGGCTAGCTTTTCCTCTATGAGATCCGGTATTCATGAAGAGACAAACGAAGGGGAAGGGTTCCGAGGTAGCCCACAGTGCAAAGTTCTTCACCTAAAAAGTAGAATGGAGGAAGCAGAATGACTCTCCTTGTCCAGAGGCCCTCATTTTACAATGGAGTCATGTACCAAGAAACCCACTGTAAGCTGGAGATACTGCAAGTCAAACACACGCCTGATACCACCTACTTGGACACTGTCACTTAGCAACATAGAACACTGTAGAGTGCCCCGTGTTTACATGTGGCACACCAGGAGCTAGAGTGTCCTGAAACTACCCAGTGTAAAGAGAGATTGGAGCTCTACGTATATATCACTAGTCCCAGGGTAAGAACCCCTAACTTCTAAGTATGGTTCCTGAAGGGACACTGCTTTTACACCAGCAGAATGCCAAATCCTGAACTCTGTAGAAACTCTTGTGGGAGGCAGGTTATACTACCCACTTTGTATCTATCACTCACTCTGGCCAACTGTTCATGTCTGTGGCTGCCCTCCACCTCACAGATCGTGCTGCAGAGACATGCAACCCAAATCTATCCACCTGGAAAGTTCAGTCAGGCCACACATGGGATGGGCTGCAGGTTAGCAAAAGTACAGATATACAAGGTGGGACCTTGGATGATGGGGAGAGAGTGATCAGGCATGAGGATTAGCCAGGCAGAAAGGAGCGGCCAGAGATCAGGTATGTAGAGCCAATCTCAAACGCTAGTGTTGTGGAAACACGGGAACATATGCAAGTGAGGAAGGGGTGGTTGGCCGTGGAATACAGCAGCCCATGTACTAATAACCTGAGCAGGGTACAAGCAAGAGAACAGAGGTCCCATCTAGAAAAATTCTGGGCTAAATTTACTGTAAAAGAAACAGCAATCTTTGCTATATCTAGAATGCAGGGAAAGCATTCTATCAGACTAAAATATCTACTCTGTAATCAACTGTGGAAGACTATGACATTGCTGATGAATGTCTAGGAAGGCATCCCAGAATCCATGTTTTTGATTGAGAGTTCTGCTATCAGTTTCTTATTCTATGATACAAAAGAGGCATGGACATCATTGGGTGTGGTAGGACCAGTCCCCTGTCTCTTTGCTCACTTTCATTGCAAGCTGAGTGTCGCCCTAGAGGAACACACCTATGCCAGCAGCAGGTTGAACTAGACTAGCTCTGGGGGCCAAGGGTGGAAACTGGCCCTGCCAGGTCACTTTTCTGCCTGTGTGGGAAGGCATGGATGCCAGATGAGAAGGGCACCATATCTAACAGTAAAGACTCCAAGATGGCTGCCATCATATACAACATGGGGCTCACCGGGGACAGTCCCTGTAGAACTATGCAACTCTGTGCCTCAGTTTACCCAATTGCAAACAGAGGTGTTTGTAATTGGTGCATGTAAAGCCCAGGGCCTGACACAGAACGTGTGTTTCATGCTAATGTCTGATACTAGCAAGGAGATTGTGTTCATCAGGGTTCCTCTCTCCTCTCCATGATCAGTAAAAGTTTCAGGACTAGAAAGTATGGTTGGGTTAGAAATGGGACTTTGCTGCTGAGCAGTGGTGGCACACACTTTTAATCCCAGCACTTGGGAGGTAGAGGCAGGCAGATCTCTGTGAGTTCAAGGCCAGCCTGGTCTACAAGAGCTTGTTCTAGGACAGGCTGCAAAGCTACACAGAGAAACCCTGTCTCAAAAAAGAAGGAGGAGGGGGAGGAGAAGGAGGAGGACTACTTGGTGTTCACTTTGTCCACTTGCTCTCCTCTGTGCCGGGACCTTGGCTGATCTGAGTCTGTTCCAGTCCCTTTGAGTCCATATGTTACTTTCCATGCTGTGTCAGGACAACACCAGGTTCTGCAAGGCACAGGAGACATCAGAGAAGCCGGTAGAAGGCAGAGCCCAAAGCCAGCAAGCCCCGCACTCTGACCTAGTGCTTCCTTCCCTGCGCTCTGTGTACCACTTAAGTCAGTCATGAGCTCCTCCTCACTCCCCCCACCCCAACATATCATGGAATTTCAGACCAAATTCACAGTAAGAAACAACCACAGAAAGTAGGCAAGCACGTCTATCCTATTCTCAACCACAGAAAATAGGCAAGCATGTCTATCCTATGCTCCTCAAGACATGTTCTCCAGACATGGAATATTTGTAGGCTAATGTCAGAAACTCTTTCCCAGGGCATATTTGATTCCATGCCTTCAGGGAGAGCCTGCAATCTGCTTGAAGTGGAAAGGTTTGCGATGTTCTGAGGACACAAGCATTATTCTTAGAGGGGCCTGGGTCCCTAACACCCCAGGCACACGCCTGATGCTCCAGCAACACATGGCTTTCCTTAGAAATGTCAGCTTACGGTGTCAAGTCCTCAAGACTGACTTCAGTATAATTACCTCGGGCATGAGGCTATTTCATCCCAATACCATATATAGCTTTGGTTTAGGCAAAGAAAAAAGGCATGCCAACAGTTTGAAGCCCATGAAATGATTACAAGGACCACTCCCTCACACTTCCTAATTTTTTTTTTATAATTCCCCAGAACAAACACATAGTGGTTTTCTGGCTGTTTAGCAAGAAACCTGGTGCCCCTTAAGCTATCCTGGCATGGCCTCTGAAAAGTTTTAAGATGAGCTGAAGTCAAGGGGAAAAAAAATCTCAGTAATTAAAAGACACATAAACAAAAGATCACTTACCCAAAGGACTGGAAAGCCTTTAGCAAGGCCATTGTAAATTGTGCTTGGGGAAGAACAGAACAATAAAACACTGTAGCAAGCAAGTGCTTTATTGCACGAAAGCAATCTTGGAGCTGTGTACTTCCCCAATTCTGCTTCTATAATCTCTTATAATCTATATTCTTTTCTGCTTGACAAAAGCCCTGAGATGTTCATCTTTGAAACCATGATCTGTTACATTGTGGGGGAAGCCACTTCACGGACAAGTTAAAATGCAACCTAGTGCAAAACCCGTGGAAGAGGTCCTGTCTGGGTTGTACAACACGAACCCTCCCTCCTCCCTCTTTCTCTCTCTCTATTTTTTTATTGCCACTGAGCTGAAGATATTTCTGAGCAGTAAGGAGGGGTCACCGTGGAGCAGAGGACAAACTTACTATGTGGCAAGAGAGAAGAGCATAAAACTTAGACAAGCCCTGAAGAAGACAGTCATGTAAATCCCCAGAAAAGGAAATACATGAAAAACCCATTGCCCTTACCCATTGGAAGGGTCCATTGGTCTATAAGCCTTGAAAAACTCAATATAAAGATCAACACGGTCCAGGGTTACTATTGGTTTTCAGTCCACCACCATCAGTTAGACTAAAGCCAACTTACAAGAGCAACACCAAGCTGGGTCTCACCTAAAATTAACACCTTCCCAAAACACAAACACACTCAGGGAAGCCAGGGAAGAAAAATCAACAATAACAGAAGAACTAATCTGGGGCTCAAGAGACAAGTTGGTGTAAGCCAGAAGAACCAGAGTGCATTCGTGATACTGCGAGCTATGTACAATGCTCTCACCTTCCCATGAGCATCTTATTTATTGATCCCACTATTCCACGCTTCTGCTTTTAACTGGGGAGGAGAGACCAGATCCCTGTAAGCCTTGAGAAACATACCCCAAAAGTACAGATTTCCGGAAGGGTTAGCCAACCCAAGCCCTGCTCAGGAAATACCAACTCGACAGCTTTCAACACAATCTGATGGTGTGCCAAAAGTCCTCAACCCGTGAGCTAGAGGCCTTTTCCAATTCCTTATTGCTTGGCTCGAACTAAATACAGGAAGTGAAGGCATTAACACACTCCAGAGATTCCTAGTGCCTTCACGTGGCAGAACCAGACTTCCCAGATGAAATCAGAACTATCCCTTACTGTGTGGGATTTTACTTTATCCAACAAACACGCACCAAGCCCGAGAATACAAAAGGCACAAGGCGTTCTCCCTGCCCAGCCACCATGCTCCCAGACGGAGCAGCTGATGTAGGATCCTCTCCTGCAGCGGAAACAGGGAGGGCTCTGAGCTGGAGTTCAGGGAGGCTGGGAGAGAGAACACCACATCTGGCCCACGCATCTTCCCAAGGCGCTCGCTGTGAACTCCCCAAAACCTTTCTAGCAGCAGGAGTCACTGTCAATTTTACAGATGAGGGAACCAAGAGCTCTAGAGACCCAGCGTCTTGCCGAAGCCAAATGTGTGTGTTCAGAAGGGGAGTTTTGATCATATTACATCATGGGACATCTAGACATGACAGGTTTTATCCCTAGAGGAGTCGTTTATTGAACAAGTCATAAAAGACCAAAAAGGCCTGGGCCGTTTTCAAATGTTCCCAAGTTAATCTCAGGGACTAGTTTAGAACTGAAGGGATTTGCTTCGATAATTTTCGGTCTCTATTTTAGTGTTGCCTTTTAAACCCCCAAATTATGAGCCCTGCTTCTCCCTGTGGAGAAATCGCTGAGATGGGAACCCCTTAACTGGGGACCTTTCCTGTTGATGCAAACTGTTTGCCCTTCACTTGCACGACGGCTAACATTGTGAGAAATCATGGACGCTCAGGCTCAGGAAGGCCTCAGAAGCACATACTGTTCTCTATAAAAGATGGCCTTTCACTCACTCTTTCATTAACGACCATCCTACCGACAATCTACTACATAAGCCAGGCAATAAAATACAACCAACCCATTTCAGAGACCCCGCTGAAGCAGAAACCAAGATAGCTGAGCTGTCTAAGAAACCGGGAGGTCGCCGGGCGGTGGTGGTGAGCGCCTTTAATCCCAGCACTTGGGAGGCAGAGGCAGGCAGATCTCTGTGAGTTCGAGACCAGCTTGGTCTACAAGAGCTAGTTCCAGGATAGGCACCAAAGCTAAAGAGAAACCCTGTCTCAAAGAAAAAAAAGAAAAAGAAACCGGGAGGTCAGCTGGGCTCCTGCACCTGGGGAGTGACTCATCTTAGGGCATGGACAACCCCCGACACAGGCATCAAAGCCCTGGTTCAGCAAAAATGATGACTCCATGCCCCGGGGTTTAAATGACTGGTGTGTAATTGAAACCATGGAGTTGAATCTATAAATGTTAAAGGTCCCTACCCTTGCAGCAAGACATTTGGATTCTAGCGCAGGCTTGCTGTTGGGGAAGAGATGGATAACCTGACCTTTCTGTTTCTTCGTTATCTGTCAGAAAGACTGAGTAAAGGTAGGCGGACTGCGAAGTCTCTCAACTCAAAACACTGACTGTGCTGAGGAGGAGAAACTTAGGAACTGTATGTTTTAGTTGTTTTTTGTTTGCTTGTTTCTCTTCGTTTGTTTGCCCAGACAGGGTTTCTCTGTGTAGCCCTGGCTGCCCTGGAACTAGCCCTGTAGACCAGGCTGGCCTGGAACACAGTCTGTAGACCAAGCTGGCTTGGAGGTCACAGAACTGTACATTTTAATCTTAGTGTAAGTTCCATGTTATATGTAATATCCACACGATCGATTCATTTTCGTTAGAGGTCTTCATTCTCTTCGGGAAATTAAAAACTCTTCTATTACAACTACAAGATCAAGAAGACAAATACTTAGGATCGTATATAATGGAAAAATAACAGCTGCAGCAGCTGTTGCCAGTCAAGGAAAACACTGCATTGTTTCCATGAGACAGGCATCCAAATACATATTATTTAAATATAACTGGAGTGTGGCTTCACCGACTGTGAGTTAATCAATCCTTCAATCTACACAAATGCAAACACTGTTTGAAAATAACCTGGCTTTTGGGCTAAGGAGTTGGCTCAGTGAATAAAACGCTTACTGCACAAGTGTCAGGATCAGAGTTTGGATCTCTGGATCCCATGGAAATGCCAGACAGGTATGGCAATCCCTGTAGCCCCAGCACTGGTGAAACCAAGACTAAGGACCCCTGGATCAAGACAGCTAGCCAGACTATCCAAATCCGTGAGCTCTAGTCTCAAGGGAGAGACCCTTTGCACTTGTATGAGAGTGTATATGTCTATCTTTATGTGTGTGTGTAAGCCTCAGGAAATATTAGGTGTTTTTCATGGTTTCATTCCACCTAATGTACTTGCTTAGAAATAACACAGTTTCCAACGTGGTCCCATACTGACCTTTGCGGGTTCACTATTCAATTGTTCTCTGTCGCCTTTCTTGAGCGTGCAAATGGTGGTGACAAACTGCTACTAGTGCCTGATATTCACTGACTGCCCATAGTAGGTATGCAAAGCTCTCCGTGCCCCCCAAGTCTTCTGACACCATCATTTCAGAGGCAGGCTGTTTAACAGAATTGGAGACTGTATTTGTTGTGAGCTACCAACAATACCAACACCTATGATATGGGAAAATAAGAAAAGTGTTCCAAACAGTGTTCCCTTAGTTATGAAATGGCCCACTTGATCCCTAAGTTCTAGAGATTTGCTGCATCAATGTGTTTCCATACCCTAGCCTAGTGCAAGCAAGCACAGGCGTGCATGCACAAGCCAGCACCCTCATACTCACAAGTGCTCAAGTGTACACACCCAAGAATTTAAAGAGATGGCACAAAGATGGGATGCTAATACTCTGTTCAAGACTTTCCAGACAACAAGAGTCAAGGAAAAAGAAGTGACATATTAATTTTATATAGTCTAAATCAGAAAATCAAGTCTGAATAGACACCCCCATATTGGCAAACAACACTCAGTTAAGATACATCTCTCTAGACCTCTAGTTCCTCATCAATAAAAGGAAATCGCCAGGGGTTCTCAAAAACTTTAAGTGAGGGGGATGACAGTGCTCTTGCCCTGAAAAAGTCCTACTCAGAACCACAGTATGTATAATATGGAAACTGAGTGTTGTTACTGCAGAGGCTCCTCACTCCTTTCTGGTCAGCCAGACTATGAGGACCCAGAAGTTCCCTACACTGAATGATCTTCAGAACTCCTTCTGGTCTACCCCTCTCTGAAACTGTAAGCTACACTCATTTGTAATGTGTAGTCCATGCCACAGAGACAGTAGACATTAGTGGCTGGGGGTCAGATGGTGTCTGATAGAAGGTGTTTATGTATTCAAGGTCTTGCTCAATACAAGACAATTTTCAGTTTATTCTTCCACCAAAAACAGTTTGAGTCCCAAATTTCCCCAAGAGAGGTCAGGGAAAAGGAAGAACTCGGCAGCAGGACTCCTCAGAACACAGGAAGTAGGGCAAAAGTGCCCACTGCGGAAGACAGCATACAGCACACATTATCCCTTACCAAACCTGCCTTTGTCCACGCCTCTCACACACCCACCATTTTCTGTGAAAGCCAAGCTACCGTAAGAAGAGTCAATGCTGGGAATCCTATTCTAACCTGAATCTCCCACTCCAGAACCTGGATCTCCATGCCAGGCTTCTGTCTTTCCTTAGAAATATGTGTTATTTGCTTGTGCAGTCACGTGTGGAATCAGAGGTCATCTAAGCATAACATATTAGCATAAATGGGCTCGACTGGTTTCTTCTACAAATGGAAACTTATTCTGGGGCTAGCACTGAATGTGCCCTTCTGACAGCAGCTTGGACACGGAGACAATGGGGAGCTGACAACGGGTAGTCCTCCTTGTGAACACACGTTTGAATAGGGAATTTTAAATATAAACCACCTTCGAGTCGAGAATGGATTCTGCATAAAATATTCATTGCTCATTCTAAAATGTATTATAAATGCAAAGTGGAATGATTTTAAGTAATTGTACCCCCAGTTATTCCTTTATATACTTAGAGACACCATTTTGAGACCACATTTAATTAAAAAACTAAAATATGGGTTTTTTTAAGGTAGTGATGTTGGAGTGAAGGTTTTTCTATCATTTAAAATAGGCTTTGTAGATAGCCAGCCTATAGTCCACAGTCCCAGAGAAGCTAGGTAACAAGGAGAACCCTAAGAGAGACATACATGGATCCCCTGGGAAAGGAGAAACAGACAAGATCTCCTGAGTAAATTGGGAGCATGGGGGTTGGGGACAGAAGTCAAGGGGGAGGGAAGAAGGATATGGGGGGGGAGAACATGAGGGAATGGGATAGTCAAGATGGGGGAAGGACAGAGAGGGAGAGTAAGGAAAGAGATATCTTGATTAAGGGAGCCATTACAGGGTTAGCAAGAAACCTGGCTCTAGGGAAATTCCCAGGAATCCACAAGGACGACCCCAGCTAAGACCCTAAGCAGTAGTGGAGAGGGTGCCTGAACCAGTCTTCCTCCGTAATCAGATTGATGACTACCTTAATTGTCATCATAAAACCTTCATCCAGCAACTGGTGGAAGCAGAGGCGGAGATCCATAGCCAAGCACTGGGCAGAGCTCCCAGAGTCCAGTCAAAGAGAGGGAGGAGCAAAGGTGTCAAGACCATGATAGGGACACCCACAGAAACAGCTGGCCTGAGTTAGTGAGAGCTCACTGACTCTGGAATGACACTGGGGGAACCAGCATAGGACCAAATGTGGGTGACAGTTGTGTGGCTTGGGTAGTTTGTGGAACCACAGAGAGTGGAACCAGAATTTACCTCTAGTGCTTGAATTGGCTGTTTGAAGCTCATTCTCTTTGGAGGGATACCTTGCTCGGCCTAGATACAGGGAGAAGGGCCTTGGTCCTGTCTCAAAGTGATGTACCAGACTTTGTTGACTCCCCATGGGAAGACTTACTCTCTCTGAGGAGGGAGGCGAGGGCATTATAAAATGAGAAAAGATTGTTCTAATAAATAAATAAATAAATAGGCTTTGCCTAATTGCTAAGACTTCAGGAAAATATAAATGATGTATACGCTGCAGTGGACCAACCATCGAACCGCCTCCCTGCCAATATTGTCATAGTTACGGCAGAGAAGTCCATGCAAGGACTGTAGCTTCTTCCCATTGCCGCTTGGCTTGTCTCCTCAGTAAGACTTGCTAATCGTCTGCTTTGTAGAATGTCATGCTTTGAAAGAATACCAAATAGAGGATATCATTAATGATTAAAAGAAAATAGGGAAATTTTGACAATGCTGCTTGGGGCTTTGAAGTATAATTGCCAAGATCTCAAAAAAGCCATAACTCTCATTTTATGAAGACTCCACGGCAGCCGCTTTGTACTTTCTTTCCCCCTAGCTGGATTCATTTTTTCTTTTCTACCTCTTCTCCGAGGACTTGATAGAACTTTCAGAAAGTTGCCAAGATGGGCTCTGGGCTGTGATTTCCAAGGTTATAGATTTGCTGAACTGCTGTGGGCGCATGGCAGGGAGCTCAAGGTTTGTTGGCACAATGAACAGACGGAGGCAGCATGCCAGGTCTCCACCCTGCCGCCTACTGGATCCGCCTGGCCAGCTCCAGCCACTAGGAACAACATTAAGCTTCCTCGCTAGTCACACATGCTATTCAAGGAAACTCAAGCTTACAGCATTCAAATCATGATTCAAGTTCTCTCCAAATAATCTCGCTGCTCACCCTGGGTCTCCTGCGTGGGAATAGCATGTGTCCTACAGACAGGGCCACCAGTCCAGCTCAAGCCCAGGGAATGGGTGGGTTAATAACACTTGGTTGAACTTAAGGCTCCGCATTAATTCTTTCCAGCTGTCCATTTATCCTCGGGAAATGTCCTGATTCTCAATCATTGTTTTCTAACTCTTAGAGCAGATTATCTCTCTGAGAATCTTCGAGCTGTCAATGCACGGAGGTCTTAATGCTATCATGTAGGAGACGAGGCCAAGAGTCCTCCAGGTCTAGGAAATTCTCCACTCTCCTCCAGTCTCGCCGGCACCGACGAAGACTCACAGGAAATGCCATCGATCATTTTTGATAGCTACAGGATCAGCCTAACGGTTATTTGTTTCGGTGGAGTAGGGGAGGGGGGGGGTTGGATTGATTTTTGCTTCACTTGAGGAGTGGACTTTTTTTTGGTATTGGTGTTTTGTTTTTGCCAAAGTGACTGAGCACGTGGTACGATTCTCAACAATGTATGTAGATTTCCTTGAAAGAAAACCTAATATGGCGATAATCTTTCTTCACACAGGTCAATGTTTTGAATATTTTCTATTTCTGATGACTGATTTCCATGAATCCACTAGGGAAAATTTCACAAGCCTAAAAAAATATTTAAAAAGGACATTTTAGCAGCAGACAAGTTAAGGCTTCCCTGATGCCTGAGAACAAATTAAACCTTGTTTTATATCAGGAAAACTTGACAGCTACTACTCTGTAATTTTTTAATATTTACTATAAACAGCATTAGGAACAGGCTCCTCTTCTTCTCCCTCTGAGGGCACCTTGGGCTGTGGTTGAACGTCCTTCGCCTCCGCCTGCTGGTTTTGCTGCTACTGTCACTTCAGCGTTACAGACTTGGGGCTTGAGAATATAGAGAAGATGCGTTTCTAGGAAACCAACAATTAGGTCAGCTAAGTGAGCCATAGACCCTTCCTGGGATGCCGTCAGAGAAGAGCTTGCCTGCCCTGACTTCACGGTCTCACCAGCTGAGGCGGGGTTCTTCTGATACACTTCCGTTCCGCGTTTCGTAGAAATGCCTTCTGTTTACATGTCAGCTAGACATTTTTGTTTGCCTCTTTCTGCCACGTGCCTCTCCTTCACAATCTCATCTATTTCCCAAAGGGCAGAGGCAACGGTCTCCCTAACTCTCTGCAGCACATCCAGGGGAGCCAGGCAGTTTCCAGGAATACTAGAGAAACATATTTTATCCTTCTAAAAAGTCTCCAGGAAAAGCCAGCATGAGGCATGTTCCTTCTCACTAAGAGGAACCTTGATTGGAATCCCCAAGACGATTGTCGAGCTAACCAGGACAGCCTGTAGGAGAGGAAACTGGGGAGGAATGCTGTCAGTAAATGGGAAGGTACCCCTTCCAGCCCCCCAATAAACCCGGAGCTGATTAGCTGCTTTGGTCTTGGGCCAGTTGACTGCCAGGAAACATGCTGAGGTTGAGTGTCTCTGCACGCCCTGTAGGGGGTGGGAGGCTATTCACTAAGGCATTTTTTTTTAAGAGACAGTGTAGCCAAGAGGTAAAGTGTCAAAATACCTTCCTAAAAATAGAAGCTTCTCCTGCCAAGGATAAGGACACAGACTCGAAGGCACAGCCTGGCGGCACCAGACAGCTGTTGGAGCATCTGCTTGCCTCTCACAGAAGAGTATCTATCAATCCTGACGAGCGAGTATTTGGTGAGTCAACCTGTGACGGGATCAAGTGAGTTAATTATAGTTATCAGAGAGCTTTCTATATTAGTGCAGCAACAAACCTGGTAGCCTGGTCTTCAGCTCTTCTGGTAGTGGGGGAAGCATTCTCCCCTGCCTCCCCCCCACCCCCCCGCCGCATGTTAAGGTAATATTAACATATTGAAGCCTGCCAGAGGGTTTTTTTACAGAACAATAAAGCCGGTTGATTTTTGATATCTGCTGTCTAAATCTTTAGCAAAGCCTTGGATAACAGTCAAAGATCGTGTTCCTGTTTACAATTTGGAAACCCGAAGAGGAGATGATGTCCTCTAATTTAAAAGGCTTGGGGAAACGTCTCACACAGCAATCACAGAGCTTGGAATGAAGGGCTGGACTGAATTTGTGACAAAGACTGCCATCGTGGTTTAAAAATAAGAAGAGAGTCTACACATGTGAGTGTCAAACGTGTGTATCTCAAGGGGGTGGCCTCAAGGAGAGGCACAATGGAACAGCTGGACAAGTCAGAGTTTATTTTCAGGAAAAAATAACCACGGCTAGAAGGGGTCATCTGGTGTGGCTGGCTGTGCCTCCACCCTCATCCTCGGTTTACTCCCTGCTCCCACTAAGGCACGAAGAGCCAAGAGCTGAGGAGTTTTTTGGTGCTGTCACACAGCTAGTTGGTGCCAAATCACCAAACAGCCCAAGTCTGTGACCCCTGGGAACACTGGATATAGTGGGAACACGCCCTGGGGTCTCATTAAGATCTTTTCTTATGCGGTGCTAGAGGCAGAGCCCAGAGCCTCGCATATGTGTGCTGCATGCTCTCTCACCGAGCTGTCTTCCAGCCCCTACCACTAAGAACGTCTTAAAAATAAAACCGTTTTGTAAAATAATCCAGAAACCAAACTTTCATAGGTTTTGAGAGTGTACTCACTCACAGTTTGATGTGTACATTATGGAGAGTTAATTGTTGCATACAAATCGCCTGGAGAGAGTAGAAAGAGAGTCACTAAGACTAAAATACTTCTGCTCATGAGTGTTCAAGAGTAAGGTGAAGCCAGAAGTCGCTATTTTAATATATAAGATCCCATTGTTTCTCCAGATGAAAGCAGAAAAAATTGAATGGGCATTTGGGTTCTGATCATGTGATGTGTTGAAGCCAGTCATATAGATCTTGACATTCAAACTTGTTGAGTAGGGGCTGGACCTTAGTTTTTCCTCAATCTGGCACAACTCCCAATCATAGGGAATAAAGCCATTTTCAACTAACCCCAACGTACTCAACCCAGAGGCTAGAAAAACCAGTGCCAAGCCATCTCCCCACATGTAATCTGACCCATACCACAGCATCCCAAGCAGAACTGGTCAGAAACTCGAAAAGTAGGAGGTTGGGCTAGAAACGAGTCAAGGCGCAGATTTTAAGCAAAATTGTAAATCGCATCAACCACATGGGATTCTGAAGCTGGTGTTCAGGGTCATCCGATGTCATCATTGCTGTGACACTAAAGGCTGTGCTGTGGCTGTGGTGCCATGGTGGAATCCCTAGGAGCATGAACATGGAAAGGCTGTACAAGATAGCAGTCCCATGTATGCCTTAGGTTCTCTTCCCATCTTCCCTTCCCAGGGCTTCTCTCCTTCCTGGGCCTTTCCCTTCGACTCCATGCTGCTTCTCCCGAGTCCTTACTGAGGCCACAGTGCCCTAGACAGGTATGGCAGCACCGTTACCCTCACAGCATAGCTTCTCATAGCCTGCTTGCTGCAAGCCTCCACCCGTGGAGAGATGATGACAGGCAATCCCATACTGGCTGGTTAATGGCTGAAAGAGATTTCATGCTGGGCTGACAGCATCCTAAAGAAAGAGAACATGACAAATTATCCAAGGACGTGTCCAAGTGCTTGCCAATAATTGTCAGAGTAGAGGAAGGAAGCCCAGCATCCCTAAAGTCAAGAAGACTGGGGAACATGAATTGGGGCAAGCAGAACCACGGCAGAAAGGGAAGACTCTCGACTGTTTAGATCTTCGCTCTGTCTTAAGTCTCTGCACCAATCAGCTGACTTTGTCAGGGAAGCAGAAAGAGTCTGAAACTAAGAAGAAGATCTGCAAGTGTGCGTGGAAGTCTGCCCCTTGCCAGCTAACCAGATGAATGACCTAATCAGGATGCTGAACGTCTCCAAAGCCCAACTTCCTCATCTGTGTGTCACTGGGTCATCGATGATCGTATGACACAAGACATAAGGTATATTCTGAGTCCTTTGCCAAAACTGGGTGCTCAACGGTGTTAGGTGGTCACTATGACATCTCTTGATGGTGGCAGTCCTCACAATCACAGCAAGCCTGGACACTTTTTGTCATCATGCTTCTTCGGGAGTCAGCAGCTGCCTATGACACTATGGGGCCCATAGAATGCAAAAGAGCATTCGGCCCTCCTGCAAAGTCCAAGCTAGTTTCTCATACTGCCTCAACTGTGTGACTCTGAGCCATTCACTTATCTTCTTGCTGTTTCCTCTGAGTCCTCATCTGAAAGAGGCAGTACTACGCTCTGTGTCTCCTGCAGAGACCGGAACCAGCGGAGCCTGGAAAATGCTGACACACAGCCCGGCACCCAGGAAATGCTCTAAATGCCATCATTAGCAGCATATGGTATTCCACTACAGCAGATGTGTCCTTAGAGGATTCACGCATCTGGCCCCGTTCCTGCCCCTACCTAAAGGCCATCCATCAAGTCCCAGTTCAGACGCCTCCCCATGGAGCAGCGGCGCAGAAAGCTCCTCCTGGGGAGCCAGTCTTTCCACACAGTGTCCTGTTTGTTTACTTCAGTGCAATGGCCACAATCTGTAATTAGCTTGGGACTGTGGGTATACCTGTTTATTTTCTTTTTAGTCCACCCTAAAATGTCAACTGCCTAGCAGGAGGGAGTCCCCATCCGCCTTGTTTCTCATAGAACAGATTCTGGCAGACACAATATTCACAAAATATCCGAGGACTAAAAAGAAAAATAAAGAGAAGAGGCTGGCGAAAGGATGGAAGGCCAGGTTCGTTTAAATTATAGGACTGGACTGTAGGATGTCCAGGGTAAGAACTGTCTCTATTCATCTTACCCGCCACGCCCATCCACATCAGAGTAAACTAATTAGCAGTGCAGAGGGTGCATACATGGAGTCCACTCTCAAGCCCAGCGTTGCTGCGGCTGGAGTCCTTGAGCATCTGTTCTGAAGATGCTTCCGGGAATCAGTGGGAGGTGGTTGAGGTCAGTCATCAAGAATCTGCCTCCGGTCTACAGGGCTGTGGTCCATGGAGTGTAGCATGCATAGGAATCACCTGGGGGTATCACTAATCTTCACATTCTTGGTTCTCACCAAACCCAATTCTGCAGGTTGAATGAGTTGACCCAGATGTTTCTGACCCATGAGGTTGAGAATCCCTCTAGTAAGTCCCCACCTTCAGAGATGACATTGAAGACTCAGCCTCTTCTCTAGGATGAAGACCTAGGACCTAAAACCAACTCTGAGAACAAGCAGGGAACATCCAGGATTAAAATGAACACAGAAACTCTAAGCACCCTGAGAGTGAATAGGCTATAGGATCCTAGGAGGCTCTGCAACCATGATCCACTCTTAAGCTTCATGGGAAGAGGAGGAGGGCCACTCTCTTATTAGTCTAGAAAACTAGAACAAAAACATTTCTCCTGCTTCTCAAACTCTTGGACTGACATTGATTTATTGATAATACAAGTAGTATCAACACCTCAGAAAAACATGGATCCTGACTGGGTTCTTTTTTTTTTTTTAATGATAGGACCAAGTACTCCACAAATCTTGAAGGGGTCAAGTTATTCAGGGGCCCCCAAGATCTTGGTGACTCTTACTTCCTTCACAACTTCCTTGTGTGTGTTGTGTTCCATTCTAAAGTCACCACCAGGGAACAGCTGCTCTGTGTAGAGGGGTTGTGGGGAAAGCGAGGCAGGAAAAGGACTAGGAAAATGAAGTCTGAGTCCTTAGGCCTCACAGTAAGCTTTGCAATCTTGGACAAGTCTCTAACTTACAGGGTTTTCCTAACTATGCACCAGGGCCATAGCCAGGGCCTGTGCTTTTCTGCATGCAAAGAATGAATTCAATGAAAAGAGAGTTTCCATTGATGGGAGAAAGGAAGGGAACTCTCACCCTCGCTTCTAACATTTGAAATCTCCCTGCAGTAGCACCTCAAAAGCCCAGAGTTGCAGCAAAACTGTTTATGGTGTATTCTCTAAGAAACATAACTGGCAGAACAAATAACCTTCAAAAAGCCCATTTTGGTATTTTTTTTTTTAATCTTGTTTTCAAGAGTACGGGAAATGTAAACGAGATGGCTACTTCAGAAGTCCAGAAAGAAGACTGTAGATTTCAGGGCAGGGGCTAGCGAGTTCTTATTTCATTACAAGAGAAACTGTCAATTCATCGATAGCCTCTGTTTCTGTGGCGGGGGAACACAGCTCTGTAGATTGAAGATGTTGAAGAAGAGGTCTTCCTCTCATACATTCAAACACATTCAAGATAATCAGTCATCAGATTCACTTCCTTCCAAAGTGGACCGTAAACGATATAACAAAAAATGTCATATTCCACAATCAGAAAGCCCATTCCTGGATCCAAGAATTACATGGCCGTTCTACACTAACACTCTTACTTACCAGAAAAATAATTTTTAAAATTATACAAAATTCTTTTCTCAGGTTATTTTACATACTTCCATCACCTCGAGGCGGTGAATCAATCGGGTGGTCTTCGCTGCTCCACAGTTTTCCAGGACAACATTCAAAAGACATTATGTACGTATAAGAAAAAAAGTAGATGCTATGGAGAGTTTCCCTGGTCAATGTGAAATGCTGGCAAAATTCCACTCTCTGTTCTGCAGGATGCTGAACCGATGAGCTCATGTGTTTGGGGTAGGATTTAACTCTCACTTCTGTCCCTGGAGGGCTTCTTCCATTCATGGAGTTCCTTCTGAAACCGGGACAACGGCTGGGTTTGGGCAGCAGTACAGGAGAATGTGTAAGGGGAAAGTGGATGATACTGAACAATCCCAACTGTACTGACTCTGGCTTAAGGGAACAATAGGCTAAAACAGGTCATTCAAACACCTTTACGTAGTTGTTCTATCATCCGAAAGCAATGTCAGTTTCCTCCTTGAATGCCCTAAAAGTAGAGGGAGAAGCAAACAAATCTGTTGCTCTTTGTGTACGACCTGGATGACGAACAAGAAAGACCTGGTGACTGAGACAGAGTGACCGAAACCTGGGCAGAAAGCATCGAGCTGAAGGAAAACAAAGAAAAAAAGAAAACAGACTCATGCATTCTTCTAGATTCCAGACAGGATGTTCAAAAAATCAGAGGAAAAGAGCCTATGAAAGTCAGAAACTATAAAAAGAAACACATCTCAAGAAATGCTAAAAATTACAGTCTCTGTTTAAAAAAAAACACAACACTACTGAGTGATCTGGGTGAGAAAAAGGAAGGAGTGGGTTAGGAGCTGTGATTGCACAGGCTGCCTGCTGATGAGTCCAATTTTAGAATTTGAATGTGAACGCTGCTGCAGACTCCGCCACCTAGTCCTGCTTGCCTGTGTGCATGCCTCTGCCACTCACATCTGTACCCTGCACATGGTCTAGGGCTGCACATGACCCTGCACCTACTGAGCTGTTACTATGTGTCAGGGCAAGATCCTAGATCCTTTTGACACAATCTATTCTTCACTAGGACTGGCAAAGAAAGTTTCATTGTCTACCCTACTCTCAGCAACTGAGGTTCAGACATGTTAAATAAATAAATTGCCTTAAATAGTGAATTTAATGATGGGTAGGACTGGGATCCCCTTCAGGGAGTTCATGTTTTGCTTGCAATCTTGGAGGAAGGCATAATGGGAAAATGAAAATATAATATGACATCAGCAGAGGACAGGAACCATGGTGAAAGTAGATAGTGTATTCGCACTCATTCCTTCATGTCTAGTCTACATTTCATAGATGTACAAAACATTATCTCCATAACACAACATCTCATCTAATCCCCATAACAACCATATGCAGTAGAAGCTCATGTCTTTTGACACAGGCAAAGAGCTTTGAGATGGCACTCTTTCGCATTGAGCTGCACTCTTCTGCGCTGAGCTGCACTCTTCTGCACTGAGCTGCACTCTTCCGCATTGAGCTGCACTCTTCCACATTGAGCTGCACTCTTCTTCATTGACCTGCACTCATCTGCATTGAGCTACACTCTTCCTCATTGAGCTGCACTCTTCTGTATTGAGCTGCATTCTTCCGCATTGAGCTGCACTCTTCCGCATTGAGCTGCACTCTTCCGCATTGAGCTGCACTCTTCTGCATTGAGCTGCACTCTTCTGCATTGAGCTGCACTTTTCTGCATTGACCTGCACTCGTCTGCATTGACCTGCACTCGTCTGCATTGACCTGCACTCTTCTGCCCGCATTGAGCTGCACTCTTCCGCATTGAGCTGCACTCTTCCGCATTGAGCTGCACTCTTCCGCATTGAGCTGCACTCTTCTGCACTGAGCTGCACTCTTCCGCATTGAGCTGCACTCTTCCGCATTGAGCTGCACTCTTCTGCACTGAGCTGCACTCTTCCGCATTGAGCTGCACTCTTCTGCATTGAGCTGCACTCTTCCGCATTGAGCTGCACTCTTCCGCATTGAGCTGCACTCTTCCGCACTGAGCTGCACTCTTCTGTATTGACCTGCACTCTTCTGCATTGAGCTGCACACTTCTGTATTGACCTGCACTCTTCCGCATTGAGCTGCACCACCTTGGAAAAAGTAGAGGTTCTGGCCAAGTGTTCTTCACTCCACAAAGACACACTAACCATTTGCTGGGAGCCCTGCACTTGAGACATCAGGGAGATAAACAAATGACAGAGACAAGTGGAAAGCCCTGCTCTCATGGAGCCTAAACTCTTGTGGAATGAGAGGTAGGAAACAAGATAAATAGAAACTAGACTGTAAGTTAAATAGCAATAACATAATACTGAGGAAAGAAAGAAGGCTGAGAATACAAATAAGTATCAAGCAAGACAGGTTTCTATAAAAGGCATCATGCACCTATCTGGACGCAGTCTTTAATGAAGTAAGGATATGAGCAGTCACAGCTTGGGAAAGCAAGTACAGAGGCTCTGTGGCAGCACAGGGTGAGGCAAAATAGTAGAAGAGGAAGCCAGAGAGTAACTTGGGATAGAAATAAAAAACAGTTGACTATTTAATCACTGGATTTTGAATGTGAGTGACCTTAGAGAGAGCAGTCTTAGTGGACTGAGTAGGTGAAAACTGATCGCAGTTATGAAGACTTAATTTAATACAGATGATACATCCAAGGGGGTTTCCTAGGGGAGGAACCTGGAAAAAGACTACAGCAACTGAAGAGGGGTGTGGGATGTCTGGAGACTGTGTTAAGATGAAGGAAATGGTAACTAGGTTCAGATAGAAATGACCCAATAGTAAAGCATCATTGACGACAGAAGACATTCCTACAGAATGTCCTTATATGAAAGAGCTGTGACTTGGTATGCTCAAGTAGAAGAATGTAGTCACAGAAGGTAGAGCACATGGACCAGGCACAGATGGGCAACATGGCGTTCATCAGATTGTGTGTAAAAGTAGAAGGGAAGCCGGGCGGTGGTGGCGCACGCCTTTAATCCCAGCACTTGGGGGACAGAGGCAGGCAGATCTCTGTGAGTTCGAGGCCAGCCTGGTCTACAAGAGCTAGTTCCAGGACAGGAACCAAAAGCTACGGAGAAACCCTGTCTCAAAAAATCCAAAAAAAAAAAAAAATGTAGAAGGGAAGAGCTGACTCCACAAGTCATCTTCCAAGCTCCACGCATGCACTATAGCACATATGTTCCCACACACATCATACACATATATGCACACATAATAATTGTAGTTGTTGATATAATAAAAGATTTCTCAAGATGAGAAATGAAGATTTGGGCAAGGTTCAATGGAAAGCACTAAGTCTACTGCAATATGACCAACGGTAAGGCGAGTTGTTAGATGGACTGGAGGGGATGATTGGGAGACAAAGTGAAGAACCCTATATATGTGTGTAGCCTGCCAACAATTAAAGAGAAATGATGACGTGGAGATGACAGTTAGCTACGAGCTGAAGTCCTTGGGAAATCAAGCAAGTGGTCCATGGAGGGCTAGCTATAAAGGAAGTGTGGCTTACTGGGTGATCTCATTGCAGGACATGAACTCCATAGGTGAGGGAATTCAGAGAGGAGAGAAATCTGTCTAGACGTGGAAACGGTGAGGGAAGGAATCGCTCAGTCCCACTCCAGCCTGAGCGGTGCAGAAGGAAAGAGGCGTCCTTTGAGAGAGAGGCAGGGGAGGCAGTCTTCCTGAAATCAAAGTGGGAATGGAAGGTTGACTGATGAGGATGCTACCATTGTCCTTAAATTCCAAAAAGCCAATGTAATATTTTGAAGGAAGTCACAGGGGAATTAAAGTCTGGCCACGTAGAAGGTCTTGTCCTGAGCTTCAGTTGATGAATGACATGAGAAATGTAGCCCTGGTGACCCCAAGGCAGCAGACCCAGCTCTCTCTCTCTCTCTCTCTCTCTCTCTCTCTCTCTCTCTCTCTCTCTCTGTGTGTGTGTGTGTGTGTGTGTGTGTGAACATATATCTATATGTTTATATATACATATATATTTTTTATTTTTATTTTATGTTCATTGATATTCTGCCTTCATATATATCTTTGTGAGGATATTCATCCCCTGGAACTGGAATCACAGGCAGGTGTGAGTGGCCATGTGGGCGCTGGGAATTGAACCTGGGTCCTCTGGAAGAACAGTCATCTGAGCCATCTTTCTAGCCCTCAGGCACAACTCTCAAATGTTCAGATTAGGCTGGCATTTATAGGCACCTGAAGAGTTTTATAGTACTCTCTTGACTTACACTGAAGGGGATCTCCATGCAAGCAGAGCATGACCCCACTCTTTTGATCTCTATTACAAAGTAGATAGGCCCCCAAAAGAATGTTAGCTACCTTATCAAATAAAGCAGCTGTTAGCATACTTCTGACCCAGTCACAAGCCCAACCCTTTTGACCATTTTCTTATCACTAACATGAGACCTTCTCCTTAATTACTTATCCACCAAAGAAAATCATTTTCCAATGAGAATGAATCAAACAAAACAGATTAAAATCCCAAGGGAGCAAACCCTCCTTCTCCATGAGTAATTGAGGTCTACATTTCCTGAAAAATGGTTAGAGGTGATAATTAGAAAGGGGCTCGCATCATCCTGAACCTTAAGAAAGTTCTAGAAGAAATCGCAGAGTTGGTATGTAGCACCTCCTAAAGAACCCACTCTGGAGGCTAGCCCTGGCTCACTGTGAAAGCATCAAAGTCGCTTTGTAACTCAACCACTTTGTAAATACTCTGAAAGGAGAAGACACTGACTCTCCAGCAGTAAACATCCATCCCCCAAACAGTGACCCAGGGACCCCCAGAGAGGCAGGTGAGCTGCAGGGATGGACAGGTGTGAGCAGTGCAGAGTTAGGGCTGCCTGATCCAGTGAGCAGAGAAACTGAGGCATCCACCGATTGGGAATAATTCAGGCCGTGGCACCAGACAGAGCAGTCTCTGTCTCCTCGCTGCTTGTATGGGACACAGGAGAGATAAAGAGGAAAATAAAAGTACTTCTCAAATGCTTCATTGAAAGAGATAAAATCATCATTTTCTTTTTTTTCTGGCTGGGTTTATTCCTGTCGCTGCAGCAATGGCCCCTGCTATGCTCACCCAGAAGGCTCCCACTGAGATGCTAAAGCTAAAAGCCGTCCTTTAGCAAATACAAGCAAGGCAGAGAGGAGGCAGAGTGTGGAAATCCCCTATGGAGAAGTCACAGAAAGAAGCAGGGGGGATTCTCAACTAACCTCCTGGCCCCAGGGAACCGTGGCGCTAAAAACAGCATCTTCTCTTGCTCTCCAACATGGTGTCACGGGTGTCACGTTCTAAAAACTCTGTGAAGGTTGCTGATTGAGTTAACTCGGTGCTTCACCTCTCGCCCCCAGGCAGACACGGCTTAATGAGCCAATGGGGGCAAACTTTCAGGAGCGGAGTCCCAGGGGAGAATCTGTCTGCTTTGTGGCAGTGTTGTGTATAGGACGTTTGCTCCTGGCCAAGAGACAAAGCCATGCAGCTAAGAAGCTGGATGCTGGAGAGACAGAAATTCTCTCTTTGGGCATTTCCCTTCCAAATTTTCTCTTAATGTAGTTAATATTTTGACTAGCAATTCTTGAGTATCTCTTACAGACAAGGAACCAAAATACACAATTCAAATTTGTTTTTGCTAATAACCCTCAAGCTGCCTTTTATTCCTGGCAACATTTAAACAAGAAAACTGAGACGCCTCCCAAGGTTTCACCTATGACCCCACCCAACCCAGTAAATGTTGTGGACAGCTGGCCTCACGACCTCTTATTTATGAGACCACTGGACAGATGATGCTCAAGAAGGCAACAGCCAGTCTCCCCAGCACAAGCTGTGGCCTCTACGCCAGGCTGGCCGCTCTATCAGCAAGTCTAATGAACAAAGCCTGCACCGCCCTTCACTTCTGCATGCCATACACTCAGTTAAACCCAAAATGAAAGATCTTTGGCTAGCCTCAGCTACCTACGGGATACCTCTCACAACGCAAAGTAATATTATCTGTATTTGACACCAGGAGAGCCTGATAATCTGCAGAAAGCCATGACCCTCAGCTGCTGCTCCAAACACTTCTCAAGTCCACCTAACATCCCTGCCAGGTAGTTTTTGAGCAGTCTTCAAAAGCAGAAAAGCCACAGAAGACCAAAGATAAGATAATATTTTCACTATACTCATGAGATTTTAGATCAATCTTTGGTTGTCTTTGTGATATCTGCTAAGATGGAAAAGTATAATTACATAATTAATATTTTCTAGGTCTCCACTATTTGCTTGGAACTGTGGAAAGCCTTTTGGAGAATCTACTTACATAGCTTTCAGTTCAACTCTTGTAGGTGTTTCTCCACTCTACAGATGGTGATACTGAGGTCCAAAGCAGCTATGTGACTTTTCCAATTTCACCCTACAAACAAGTGAAAGCTGTGGACTGGAGGGTTTTGTCCCCCAAAATTTATAATGTGAAGTCTGAGTCCCCAGCACTATAACATCTGGAAATGAGGACTTTGGAAGTCATCAGAGGATGACCTCCTTGTTATGATGTTAGTGTTTTGATATAAGAAAAGACATTGGAAAGAATGACTGTAGACCCTTACCCAACTGTGATGAGGAAACAGAGGGACAATCATCCCCTAGCCAGGAAGACACTCATCCGGGTAGTCAGAAGCACACTGTAGTGACTCTAGGCTGGCTCTGTTTTAGTCTGCTTTTTTATTGCTGTGATAAAAACACCTTGAGCAAAAGGGAGGAAACTGTTTATTTCATCTTATAGTTCTACGGCACAGTCTGTTATCCCAACAAGTCAGAGCAGGAATGGATGTAGAAGCAGATGGAGAAACGCTGCTTACTGGGTTGTCATCGTGGCTTGCTTAGCCTACTTTCTTATACACCCCAGGATGACCAGAAGTGATCACAGTGAGCTGGGTCCTTCCACATCAACTGTCAATCAAAACAAAAAAAAAAATGCCCTACAAACTTGCCTGCAGGCCAATCCTGTGGAAATACTTCCTCAGAAAGAAGAGTCCTTCTTTCCTGATAATGACCCTAGCTCGTGTCAGGCTAACATAAAACCTAAACAGCACAGGTTCCTAGGGAAAACACAACTGTCTGCATATGGTGTGAAAGTATTGATTGGCTGGCAGATGGGTGGGGATCTGTAATGCCCGCTGCAGGCTGTCTTTGTCTTTTCTATTGAATCTCTTGCTTATCAATATGCCAGTGTCATAAGTACTTCTCATTGGCAAGCTCAAAATTTTATCAGAGAGTAGGTAAACTGAAGTTACTTCAGTTGCTGCGTGTAGACCTACGCAATGAATCCTACGGCTAATGTGGGGGAGTAATGCTCCCTTTACTGCTGTCCTTTGGAAGCTAAAACAATGTTAGACTATAATAGAAGATGGAAAGCACCAAAGAGACTTCCATTCTTTGTGTGGTTTGCTGAGTCCAAGCTTTGCTGCATTTTCAAGACGTTACCCGACCCCAAGAGTCCTTCTAAGCAAAGCAATCAGAATTGAAAAGTGTGCAAGCATCCTGCCGAGGCTGAGTGGTCCAGACCTGTAGCAATGGCATCTGAGGGGAGAGTCAGGAAGCTCCTGTGCAGCACGGGGCACAGGGAAGGGATGTGGCACAGTTATGTAAAAGCCAGAAATGTGGGTGGATTCACTGAACAGTCTGGTAGGACACAGAAGAGACACTGAGCAGGCCCAATGAGCAACTAAATGGATAAATGAATAAAATGTTTGAGCAAAGAGTCATGTGGTCCTCTTCCTGGGTGTGGCACACAGAATCCTGACCTTAGGTGAAAGGCTGTGCTATCTTGAGAACATTCAGAACTGGGTCATCTTCTGCCAGTTCTAGGGAACCCTGTCCCCATGCCTTCACTCTTCCCCTTAAAATCTACCCCAGTGGTCGAGCAAGATTGATCCAAGGCAAAAGTGCTTGCTGCCAAGTCTGATGGCCTGAGCTCTGAGTTCAGTCCCTGGGACCTACATGGTAGGAGAGAACCAACGCCAGCAAGTTGGACTCTGACCTTCAGACACGTGCTGAGGCACTCAAGTCCACACACAGAAAATAAATAGGCAAGAAAATATTTTAATTTAAAAAGAAATGAAAGAGTCTCCCCCCTGAACCTGGGTATGTGTGAGACCCTCAGAGACTAAGACATCAGGGGAAGACCCTGTGTTCTCATCCCCTCTCTCCCACAGAACCCAATCTGGAAATTGTCAAAAGCCATGTACACTGACTGTACGGCCAAAGAGTCACAAAAGGCTGAAAGCTAAAAGTTCTCTGCAAAGGCAGGGGCATGTGCCAGTAACAGGCAGGCGACAAAAGCCGCAGATCCCCCCCCCTCCCCACCTTTATGCCTTTCCCAAGAACCAAAATCTACCGAACAACAGAGAAAATCCACCACTTCCCTGGAGGTGTCCAGATACATTGCGTCGGTTCATTGTTCACTCTTTCCATAAAAAGCTATCATACCCTTTTGAAACCAAGACAGTGAAGCGAAAAAAGTATTGACAACTTCACCAGGAACACACAGAGCGAGATGCTGGAGCCAGGCAGCCAACTGAGCTCTTGACCAAGCCCCTCCTTGTCCACAGAAATGTGAATTTGTGCCTCCAATGTCTTCTCACAGTGAGGCCCCATGGGGTAGCTTCACACTCCACATACAACACACGATCATTAAATAACTGTTGGATTCAGTAAGCACTTTAAATCCTCTAGAATTGGCTGCGAGTGCCCAGGGTTCCCAGGAATGGGTACAGCAGACCCATCCCGAGGCTCTGGTTTGATCCCAGTATAAAATATGCTTGTCCTCACATTCCATTTTGGTTCTGTGGTTTTTTGTTTTATGACCATGTTGCTTTTACTTAGCTTGGGACATGCAGTCATTGTTTGGGCTTATGCAAAACGAAGATAAACATTGAGATCTAAGTTTCTAGTTGTCTGTGGCTGCTTCGCTGCAGAGGGTGTTAAATTTAAATTTGTCAGCTGGTAACTTAGCAAAGGAACTTGACTTTCTTCCCAAAAGGACCAAAGTTCCTTATCTACTTGGTGAGCAAGCCTCTCTTTGAGACCCTAACTCTTGAGATACAGTAGTTAGAGTTTAGCAGAAAAATCCCAAATCAAGCTAGACAAACAGTTCAGGGGTAGAGAGCTTGCTGTACACACACACACACACACACACACACACACACAGGGTGGGGGTGGGATAAGTGGCTTAGTTCTTAGGGATTCAAAATCGACAAGACTCCATAAGGAAGATCAGGACCAGAAGAAGCCAGGCTGCAGCCGTCATCCAGCTAGGATGGGACGTGAACACAGGACAGTCACAGCAGCCTCAGCAGAGCAACCAGGGGATGCAGGAGATGCCCTGGGGGAGCTGGAATGGACTTCACAGGACTCCATGCAGCCCTGACCTTCCCTCTCATCCAGCTGGCTCTCAGTTTCGAGGCAGATTCCATTGGCTGGATTCAGCAGCTGTGGTAGCCTGGAGGCTCCATCCTGCACAATGCAGCGGGCAGGCAGCCAGTTCTGGGTTGACTGCTCTCTGTATGATGATTCAGCTCTGCTCTGGAAAGGGAACCATGTCAGCAAGGATGAGGTCTCCGGGCCATGTGGGTCCCTTGATGCGATCGATCTCTCCGTCTTAACCTTCCACATGAACACCACTGTCACTGAAAGCCCCTCTGATGTTGAGGATTCATTTAGCAATGGGCAAAATAAATAAAAGCCAATTCGCATAGGAAATGAATTTTTAATTTATCCTACCAAAGCTGTGACAGAGTATCAGGGAAGATTTACCTTTGCTGAGCAGCTTCAGAGAGTTCAGCCCGTGCCTACTTGTCTCTATGTTTCTGGACCCATAAGAAGAACATCATTATGGTAGAAGCACATGAGAATAAGAGGCTAGCACATCATGAAGGTTGGCAAGAAGAGTAGAGCCAATGGGAAAAGGTCAAGGCAAGATGTAGCAGCCATCTTCTGTCTCCAGTGATGGACATTCCCCAGTCAGGCCCCACCTCCTTCGGTCCCATCACTTCCCAAAAGTCTATTCACATTTTCTAATCTATCAGTGTATTAAAGTCTTCATTTAGGCAGAGCCTTCATGATTTAACACTTTTAGAAGATATACCCAGAAATGGGCCACATAAAATTCCCAGGAGTTTCTCAACCCTGTTTCATTGACAGGCAAAAGCACCTGGTCTAGTAATGCAGATCTCTAAGCTCAGCCTGGTGTGGGAAGTTCTTCTGTCTGTGTGTTACTTTTATTGGTTAATGTATAAAGAACTACATTGAGCCTATGACAGGGCAGAACAGAACTAGGTGGGAAAAGCTAGGCTGTGTGCTGGGAGGAAGAGGGCAGAGTCAGAGAGACCCCATGTAACCCCGCAGGAGACAGACGATAGAACTTCCCCCTCCCCCCCATAAGCCATAGCCTTGTGGCGATACACAGATTAATAGAAATGGATTAAATTAAGATATAAGAGTTAGCCAATAAGAAGCTAGAGCTAATGGGCCAAGCAGTGATTTAATTAATACAGTTTCTGTGTGATTATTTCGGGGCTAAGCGGCAGGGAACCAATAAGCAGCCTCCTCCCCCAACAGCAGCCACTCAGAAGCTGGGGCAGAAGGATTACAAGGTCAAGTCCTAAATGGGATACAAAGTGATTTCAAGGGTGGCCTGAGCAAAGTAACAAGTTAAAGTGGAGCTGAGACTAGAGCTACCTGGTAGGACATTTGCCTACGCGGTACGAGGCCCTGGGCTTAATCCTGAGTTCTACAAACAAATAAATTGGAACTGTTATAGGCTCAGTCAGAAATACAGCCCCGAATATTATCAATGACCTAGTATTGCAAGTGATCTAAAACCCAAACAGTACTAGGATGGCTACATAAATTTAAGTATATGTCCATTTGGTGTCACACAAATAACCATTTTTAAATCACAGTAAATAAGAATTCCTAGCTATTTCGTTTCATCCAATATTACTAAATGAGGGAAGGGGAAAGTAACAGAGCATCGTGCAGGATACCTTCACCTTTCTAAATGGAAATAAAAGGCTTGTGTGCGCGTGGAAGCAACAGAAGTAACAGACACAAAACGCTGACCACAGTTATCTCTGGGTGGTGAGATTTGTAGCGACTGGGTTTTCTATGTGTTTTCTACAAAATTCACCTTTTGTCAAATTTCCACAATAGGTAAGTGTCTTGGTCAAATACCGATTAAGAAAACAGCCCTCATGGAATAATTCAATATTAGGAATTGAGCCTGGAGAACTCAAGAGGTTTTAGAAGAAATAATAAGTAACAGGTCTTTTTGTCCAAGATGCTTCTCTATGTCTGGCTTAAAGATTTCACCTATATACAAAACTGTAATCTTCTTGGCACACTGAAAGATAGTAGCTCCCTCTTGTAACAAGTATTTGAGTCTCCACCAATCATAAGCTGACAACTCTCCAAGCAAGATAGCTATGAGCTCGAGCCAACCCAACTAGCTTTGCACCTCACTTCCCATTCCTGCATATCACTTTGTCTTCTCTGGCTGTTGTCACATACGGTGGTGGGGAGGATGCTTGAATCACCTCTGGTCTAGATTGCTGTTAAAATCTAGGATCAAACATAAGGCCAATTGTAGTAAAGCAAGTTGGCACGTTTTGATTTTGTCTTTCTGCACAGGGAACAGTGAGAGAGTCTAGCAACTGGTGGCATCCAAAGCTGGTACCAACTGGGCATGTGGAAACAATGCCCAGCGCCTGTAGTACACTCCATATCTGTGGTACCCGGCTGGGAGACAAGGCCACCTGTGGAACAGTACTTGAAGAGGGGAAGACACATCTTGTTTGCTTTTTTTTTTTTCCTGCTTCTTCTAGTCACCTGAGGCACATCTAATAAGCTGAGTCTGAAGTTACTTGGCAAAGGATCCTGGGAAACGTCCTTTGAAGGGGCAACCACGGATACTGTAGAGCAGTCCTGCAGGGAGGCACCCAGGTTGTTGACCCAAAATACTGCTCAAATAATAGAAAACAACAGACACCATGGCTTTCTTCTTCTTAAGAAAAATATGGTGTGTATTTTCAAATCTTCTTCCTCCTGCGATTTAACAACTAACATTTAGTGAAGGGCGTCTGTGTGCCCCATGGAGTCACATGTAGACACAGTCAGATTAAACGTGGACAGAACACTGGAGGTGTTAGAGGAAAACAAGTCAAAACCCAGGTCCTAATTTGCTTCTCTGTTGTTGTGATAAACACCAAGACCACAAACAAGCTGATAGGGAAGGGTTACTCCATCATGGAAGGAACTTCAAGGCAGACGCTTTAAGGCAAAAACTTAAAGCAAAAACATAGAAAGTTGCTTACTTACTTGCTCCCCAACCTCTGCTCTGCTAGGTTTCATAAACAGCCTGGATTCCTTGCGTAGAAATGGTGCCACCCACAGTGGACTTTACCCTCCTGCATCAATTAGCAATCAAGAAAATGCCCCACAGACATGCCACAGGCCGATCTAATGTAGACAGTTTTTCCATGAAGACTCCCTTAGACAACTCTGGGCTGTGTCAAAGTGACAGACCAGGCAAGTGGGGACTCCAGAGGTTCTTCTTGCCCCAGGACATTTTTGCCATTCTTCTTTATAAATTTTAATTCTACCACTCACTATGACTGTTCTTCCTGTCACCAAAAAACAAACAAACAAACAAAAAAAAAAAACTGGCTCAGCTGTCACCATCTTACAGTCAAAGAAAAGTGAGCCATGTTCCATAAACGCCATGCCCTCTGCAGCTACCCAAAGAACCTCTTTCTGTGATATGAGCGCTCTTGTTGACTTTGCACCTCCCATTTATTTTCAGCCTCCTGAAACATTCTACCTAGATCCGTGGCTGTGATTGTTCTCATCTTTCCACAGCCAAGACCAGCTAATGGCATTCGGTGATCCTTTCTGGATCCCATTGAATGCCTTGATGATCCTTTCTGGATCCCACTCGGGGCTTTGATGATCCTTTCTGGATCCCATTCAGGACTTTGTTGGTCCTTTCTGGATCCCACTTGGGGCTTTGGTGATCCTTTCTCATCAACTTGGTATGCATCATCTTTCTACTTCATTCCCCTCCGGTTCTCTCCCCTCCGCCTGTACAGCTCCTTCCCTCCAGCTCACACTTCAAATGTGGGTGCTTCAAACCCTTACATCTCTGGTCCTTATCTCATCTGCATGCTTCTGGCTGGTAATTTCATTCTATAATATCCATGTGACTTCCTTGTAATCCATGTCCAATTGAAACCCAGATTTATCTCCCAGAGTCACGGCTGCCTTCACTTACAATCTGCTCGAATCAAAAGCATCCTGTTTTATACATACCACACACTTGCTCGTCCCCTTCCTCCAAATTCAATCCCCCATCATCCATCCCAGTGAAGGACCCTCTTACGAGATTAGTCAGTCGTACACTAACAGCTTATTCTTGAGTCTTCCTTTTGATCAGCTATCAGCCACACCCAGTCCACACTGTCAATTGTGGATCCTAATACTATCGTCCCAGCTTCCTGGGCCACACACACACCTTATCCGGTGCTTAACTCAGGCTCTGAACTAAGCCTGCCTGGGTGTGAGTGCTGTACTTCCTGGGAGAAGTTATTTCATTATTCTGTGTCTCAGTTTCTTTATCTACAACCTAGAGGTTAGAATAATAGCGTCTACACCGCAGTTCTATTACAGACGTTGAACCCTTCCTGATACACAGAGACTCTGCTCTCAGATGCTAGTTCTGATGACTAATGCTCATTGCCCACAGCTTCTGAAAAGACTTTTTGACTCTTCCATCTAGGATTGGAGCTTTCAACTCCACCCATCCACCCCATACTCCGCTACCTACGTGTCTGCTTCTCCCACAAATTATGAGCCCTGTGAGCGCAGGAGCTGCTTTACTAGCCCTGCTAGTATCGCCAGGACTGGGTCAGTGCTCAGAGAATAGCTGTTGCAGGGGAAATGCTGGCACAATGCACAGGAGGATGAATGGCACAGTGATGACACACTGTGAACATTTGTGTAAGAATTCACGGGGCCCTAACTGACACATTTTCCTCTAATTTGTTCCTCAAGCTAACCCTACTCAGTGGGGGTGTTGTGATTATTAATTATCTCTGCTTTCTATATGCACCATGCACAAGGTTCCTAAGTCAGTAAATAGACAGGCGTGAGCTAAAGCTTCTACCTTCAAATCCCACGACTTCTCACGGCAGGCAGAACACTGTCACTAGGGGATCATGAGAGGCGGTTCAGGCCTAGGGTATGTAATGTTATGCTGATAGGCAGAGTCTGAATCCAGGACAAGCTACCAGCCAGTGACTGTACAACAAAGAGAGTGTTTCCAGATCCACAAAACAGCAGTCTCAGAACTACTTCCTCTAGCTGTATCCCTGATCCACCAGGAACTGGGTTCGGTTGCTAGACGGAGGCTTGAACACTGAATCTAAAGCTTGGATGGTGAGGAGGCTGCAGAACCGCAGGGTTCCAGCTCTGTCTGTTCCACCTCCTTAACCATGAAGTGAGCATAACTCCAAAATGGCCCGAGAGAGTCCTCCCGTCTTACATACGTACAGTCCCCTTCTCGCCTGAAAATAAACAGGACCATGACTACGATGGGTCTCAGTCAGAGCCAGCTGCATTGCAAGACAAAGGAGAATCGAATTTGAAGATAATTTAAAATCAGTTGACTTGAACTGAATTGAAGAGTTTATCCTGTGGGAGCCTGGACTCTTCAGAGAGTCTCCAGCCACATGTGAGAGGACTGTATGTCCAGAATGTGAGGACAGGCCCTCCGCATTTAGTGTGACAGACTCGCCCCTACCCCATCAAAGCCAGCAAGAAATCATACGTCAGCTCCAAAGGAGCCGGGGATTGGGTTCTGCCGAAGTGTGTATACACCAGGAAGGGGAACTGAAGGTGCAGACAGACCACAGCCTGCCCCACTGCAGTGGAGACCTCAGCTAACCCCTTACCCAGACTCTACGCGTACCCAGAGGAAGACAAGAGATCTCCGTTGCTTTAAGCCACTAAATGTGTGGTGATTTGTTCCGCCGCCATAGAAAACTAATCCATTATGTGCAATACACTAATACCATTCTTCATATACACCAGTGCTCCGGGAGCTAAGAGTTCTGGCTTTAAATCCATGACTTCTCCACAGCATTAGAAAAAGCTGTTGCTCGAGGTATCCTGAGAGGAAGTAGAGAACAATGGGGGGAGGGTGAATATTTCTGCTCATCTCCCCTCATACACAGTACAGTTAATCACCGAGATGCCAGCCTCTGTGTGTTCGACTACGGGAAAGAAATACAGAGAGAGGGTAAACAGAGAGCCGCCACCCGCTCAGTTCTCTCTGTTCTGAGGAAGATCATAGAAATCCCGCTCAGAACTTCATCTAGACATCCTAAACCAGATGAACACAGCTAACCTCTCCTGCCCAGGGAGCAGGGAAGGAGATGGTCACCCTTACCAATAGAAGGAACAAGGTTTCCCACTCCTTAGGCCTCTCTCCCTAGGAAAGAATGAAGGGCTGTCCACATGCTAGAGTTCTCTCTTCATGAGGTCTTAAAGTACCCTAAGCCAAGGATTCTGTGCCCCCAGGACTGTCAGTAAGAAGCTCTGTAAGGCTCCAGCGAAGTCCCCGTCTGCCTGCCACTCCTCCCGCTGGGATCCATGACCATTGTCCTTCCCTCCTTTCCTCTCCTGTGACTTCAAACACCAGTACTGGTTACACCACAGGCGTTGACACCCCACCCCAGAAGGGAAAAGCTTTACAGCTTGGTAATAGGGTTTTGTTTTAACAGAGGTGGGAGGGAACGCTGATGAGAAAAAGTGAACCGTGGGGAAAGAGGAAATGCTGACTCTATAGAGAACCTGTAACTTGGAGCTAGCGAGGCCAACAGTCAGACAAGGAAAGGATAGGAAAAGATCTTAGTGACGTCCCCAGAAGCCAACGTAGGCAGACTGCAGTTAGAAGGCGCTTGCAGGTGAGGACTGAAGAATTCACACCACACCAGGAGTTCTTCCCGAAGAAACTAGAGACCCGAGTGCCGGAAGAGCTCAAAGGAAATGGTCCATCAGTCACACCCGGCAGTGCCAAGCATCCCTCCGTTCTGCAGCAGAAGAGATGGAACCAGAGATCATGCCGGAGAGAAACAAAAGGAGGCAGGAAGCACAGGTGCTCGTCCGTGTGTAGAATTGTGAATGCTACCCATCTATGCTTCATCGCTCCATGGGCTGCAGCATTGTCGATGAACTAGAGTTATCATGGTTCCATCAATTGCAGACCAGCACAGCCCTGGCCACTGATGGCGAGAAGCTAGATTTTTTTACACTTCCTGGTCTTTGGTGATCTAATGACCCTAGTTCCTTTAGTTCCACTTATTCCCTTCAAGAAGTAAATACCTTCCATGTGGCAAAGCCTGCCTTCGCCTACCTGCAAGAATTCCACTGGTGCTAGCTTTTCATGGGTCTGATATGGCGTGCTGAGATTTTCAATGACGTTCTCACATGTTATTTCCATGTGTACACGTCACTTGGCAGACAGTAAATGATGGCAATACAGAACACAGGAAGGAATTACAAAGACCCGTAAAGTCCAAGCCTTTCCAATAATTTTATAGACAATTCCCCACAGCAAAAGCACAACTAGAAAACAAAACAAAACAAACAAACAAACAAAAACAGCCAGGGAGTATTTTGAATGTTGGTTCTAGAGAGAGCAAGAGTTTGAAAGCAAATCAAATACTTAGGAGCCTAGGTCAGCAGCGTGGTCCATTATCAAAGCTGAGGGCACTTACCTATAAATGGCAATAGCAACAGCATCTACCTGAGAGGGCTCTTTGACAACCAAATGAAGTAATAATGCCTTCGAGCTCTCAGCACAGTGTCTGGTGTAACAGACATTTCCTATTGCTCTCAGAGCTGCC
The DNA here is from genome assembly GCA_963919715.1 of Microtus obscurus. Lineage (NCBI taxonomy): Eukaryota > Metazoa > Chordata > Mammalia > Rodentia > Cricetidae > Microtus > Microtus obscurus. The sequence goes on from CAWTZC010002364.1 coordinate 6,623,083, forward strand.
TCAATTCCTTTTCTGCTATTATTCCCAAGTGCTAAGCTCATTTCCTTCCATGTAAACCCACAGGCCTCAGCAATACCCACCAGCCCACATGTATTCCTGAAACCTGAAGGCATCTCACAAACAGTGTTCCCAGCCAAGGCTGTACAACCAAGAATGCACAAACCCCTCTGGGCAGCAACGGCATGAATAAATATACTTAATTGAAAACCAATGGCCTATTCAAACCTTGCCATTGATTGAAAGGCAAATTTAGGGCCAAATCTGTGAAGAGTTTGTAAGGTTCAAAACCATTTCCCAAATCTGTTATTTACAGACCCAACTCTGACCTGAGCCTGGAAGCCATGTGTCTTGACTCTGCGTACTTTTGGCACTATTTCAGGCTGCCTTATGGAATTCAACAAGAATTTCCTGAGAAACCACACCAGGGGTTATGAAGGAGAACAAGATGGCGGTCCTGCCAAGAATGGCACAGGAACCTCTTCAGGGAAACAGGAATTCATGGTGCTAAGACTCTGAACAGAGTGCCAACAGTGTGCTAAGGGCTGTATTGCTTCTATTTCCTGAAGCTTCCATTGGGGGAAAGTGGGATTGCTTCTAGAGTTCAGACCGTGGTGAGTGACGAAAGATGGTAGGGGTAGATGAAATCATGTTGGCACATGTTCAGATGTTGAGAAGGAGACAGGAGAGGAAGAAGGAAGAGAGATGGAGAGACCGAGAAAGAAACCTCAAAAACGGAACATATAAACAATAGAGCCGAACTATGATACACCGGGGTTCAGAAAAAGCCAATTGCTGAGAAGGCCATGTACCATTACGAGGTGGTGCAATCCTTGTAACAGCACAACACCCGCTGCTGTCTCCACCCAAGTCTCAGACCATCTGCCTTGGAACCTGCTATGACCTCTCAAAGCAAGAATGGCAGCAAAAGAAACAGTAAGAGCGGTTCTTATGGGGGAAATCCCTCGCTGAAGACAACCCCATTCCTGGGGGGAGGAGAATCGAGCAGGGATAGACCAGTCTCCTCACAAGCTGAGGAGGTAAGATGGTGGTTGACGCCATTGTTTCTGAGCCTACTTTAGAAGAAAAATGAGCTTCCATGTTCCTAAGTCTCTGCTCGGCTCTGAAGTTGCAGTCAGCATTAACCACAACTTTCTATCAGGCTGAGAGGGTAATGGAGCAATAGAAAGTACACTGTTCCAATTTCCTCTACAACCCTGATAGCTTTGGAGTCAATGAATCATCCTGTCTTGCTCTGGTTGGCTGTGTAATAAATCACCCCCCAAACTCGATGGCCTGAAGCAAATTTTACTGCACTCATAGGTTCTGGTGAGTTAGAAATGGGGAGATAGTATATCGGACATGGTACATCTCTGCTCCATGCACCCTGGAGCCCAAGCTAGACACACTCAAAGCTGGAGGATGGAATCATTGGGAGGTTTCTTCACTTCGGGATGATGTTGCCTGTCAGCTGAGACATTAGAGTGTGGCTATCACAGGGGGCAGTGGGAGAACCTGTACCTGCTCCCTGCTTCTCATAGGAGGAGTCCTTGTGTTAAGAAAACTAAGTTCTAAGTATGTCAGCACAAGGGAGCAAGCCAAAAGATAGTACAACCAGTCAACAAGGTGCGAGGGCCAGTCAAACCCCAAGATCACACTACAGGAACATTTGTGGGCTAAGAGAGAGATTTCATCAGTTACCCATTCCAAAGAGTATCATATCCTGTATCCTCCACCCACTTGCTTAAAACCTCTACCAAAGTCATAGTTTCCATTTAAACATCAAATAAAGCAGTATTCAAACCATACCCCACATTTTTCAGATCTTCATGGCATCTAAAATAACCCTTTGAAGTAATTTTTCTCACACCATTCTACACATGAAAAACACAAAATAAAAGACACTACGTGAGCTCAGCAAAGGCACCTAAGAGATTAAAGGTCAACTTAGAGTTTGAGTTCAGGATTTCAGGTTCCTAAGCCTACATTATTTTTACAACCTCTCTCCCTTGAAGTAAGTGATGACAGGCTTGTCCAATGGTTGGTGACAAACACACATGTGGCAATTAATTAAAAAAAATGAATGTATAAATTATTCCAAAGTCATTTAAACAGTCATAATTCCAAAACTCACGGCAAGAATCATTCCCTTGCTTTAATGAAGTCTAAGGAAACAGAACAGTGATGAATGAGATTAACATCGATGGCCAGGAACATCTCCTTACAATTGAGCCCAAAGGAACTTAAGAGCAGAGAACTCTGTGGCCTCCAGCATGGAGCTACTCAACCAGTGCTAAGAAACCTGTGAGGCTCACCAGGCCTTGGCACTGTGAAATAGAATGCAAATCATTCTCAAGTGTGGGTGGATCCAGACCTTGCCATGTGGTGCTTGTGGTGGTCATTTTATTTCCTGATTTTCTTTACTAATAACATAAAGCTAACACACACATTTCCAATTACAATGCAGATAACTATCCTTCACACCATGTACTAAGGAGCTGGATTTTACCCTTGATTCTTGTATGTTTTAATTCAGCTCCAGAATATTGATGAAAGTGTTATGCCTAACCTAGAATGTGCACAGTCTCTTCTCTGCTGTTTTCGTCACTGCTTCCAACATTATGCCCAGAGTCATCGGATCAAACATGTGAGGAAAACCATCTAGTAATCTTGAATCCTTTTCATTAAACCTTTCATGGAAGTCAAGTATCTGAATATTTTTTCAACTCAATGACACTGCACAGTGAAAAATGATTTAATCATTTAAGGCAGTGGTTCTCAACCTTCCTAATGCTGAGACCCTTTAAAACAGCACCTCATGTTGTTGTAGTGACCCCCCCAACCACAAAAATTATTTCATTGCTACTTTATAACTGCAATTTTGCTACTGCTGTGAATTGTAATGTAAATATTTAATATTCAGGATATCTGATATGTGACCTTGTTGCTATGAAGAAACACCATGATCACATCAACTCTTTTTTTTTTTTTTTTTTTTTTTTTTTTTTTTTGGTTTTTCGAGATAGGGTTTCTCTGTGGCTTTGGAGCCTGTCCTGGAACTAGCTCTGTAGACCAGGCTGGTCTCGAACTCACAGAGATCCGCCTGCCTCTGCCTCCCGAGTGCTGGGATTAAAGGCGTGCGCCACCACTGCCCGGCTTCACATCAACTCTTATACAGAAAAATATTTAATTGGGGTAGCTTAGATTTTCAGAGGTTTAGTCCATTATCATGGTGCAATATGGTGGCATGCAAGTAGGCATGGTACTAGAGAAGGAGCTTAGACAGACCACTTCCCTTGAGTAGCATGGAACAGGAAGTCGTCTGTCTCACTAGGGGTAGCTTGAGCATATATGAGACCTCAAAGCACACTTCCACAGAGACACATTTCCTCCCACAAAGTCACACCTACCCCAACAAAGCCACTACTTCTCAAGAGTGCCATTCTATATGAGTTTATGGGGGCCAATTACATTCAAGTTATGACAAACCTTCAGGGGCCATGACCCACAGGTTGAGAACCAGTACTTAAAGTTTTCACCATTGCCTTTAAAGTGTAGTAAAGGGATTAACAAGCAAAGGACATTCTTTCCTCGAAATCTCTATGAAATGGCACAGTCAGAAGCAAACTAAAAATCTTCTGTATCAGTTAAGTGTAAATCAACATGGAAGAAGGGCATTTAGAGTTCTGGACTGCAACTACTTTTCCCTAAAACTTTGCCTTTCAGTAACCTTGCTTTTCCTCTAAAAGCCTATAATGTTAAAGAGTCTGAATGATGGCCATTTATATCATTTCAGTATTTATAAATCTGTCCTAGATAGGTGCCAGAGAACAGAGACCAATTCAGTTCACATAATTCAATATGATTCTCTTTACTTCTCAGTGAATAGAGAAATAGTCACTCCGGGGACTGCAATCTCCGGTTTAAAGCAGACCATTAATGATTTACAAGGGTGACTTTTTTTACGGAAGGAAGAGAGATACAGTTTTGCATGGGTTGTCTTCTTTTAGAAGCATTGATATGAGAAGTTGTAAAATATTGTTCTTACACAGAACAGGCTTTGACCTCTCCTGGGGCATCCTGGCCTCTTTGCAGTCTTCTCTTCACTTCCTTCTTTAATCACTTCTTTAACTGCAGTCCCTACCCTTGCTACTCTTCCCTAAGCCCCTCTGGGCTTGAGTCTGAATCTTCAGTCCACCCCCTTGGGTTACTACATGTGATTTATTGGATATATACCACAGACAGTCGCAACACTGCCTATTAAGGCCTGGTCCCTTATTATTCATGTCATAGTCTGCCTACCTGGCTTCTCTCACTTCAGGGGGAGTCTAGTAACTGTTTTATACATAGATAAGTAACAAATTAAACCAGGGGCTGATACATCTACTTGTCTGGATATAGACTCTAAACTCTGCTTCGAAACAATACCCAGCGTCAGCAAAGGCTGAGCAGCCCACCCCAGTACATGTCCCATACTTCTTCTCTTGTGCATAAACTAGTGTCATTCAATATGTATGTACTGTGGAGAGCTGTGCAAGTGGACAATTACACGAGACTACTACTTCTTCCGGACACTCACTAAACTCCCAGCACCTAAGAGATGTTGTTGGGCTCCAGTTGCTATTCAGTAAACTGATGTTGCCCTTAGCTTTCCATATGAATAGGATGTCTACTTCCCTAATTCGATGGCCCCAGCATGCCTGATAGGAAGAGCAGTAGAAACGAAGGAACCGACCAGGTGTGGCAGTACATGTCTATAATCCCAGTACTGGGGAAGTAGGGCCAAGAGGATCAGGCCCCAGCTAAATCATAAGTTCAAAGCCAACCAGAGCTAAAAGAGACCTTTCCATTAAATTAAGTAAATAAGAAGACATGAGCAAGTAAATATATTATACAAGAAAAGACACATATATAATGCCCTTCAAGAAAGACGATCACAGTACAAAGCTACCAATAGACTAAGAGCAGTAAATACAGAAAACTGGACATGCTCTTGGACCTCACGTTTTTCTGGCATAAGTCCCTCTGAGAAACTGAGAGAGAAATGAGGAATGGGAAGACAGATACACCCACTGGTGGGGGAAACACTCATGACATAAACATGAACAAGGTTGGTCTCAGCATCTTCCCAGTCACGGCTTCGAGCCAGTTTCACCTCAGCGGCTAACATCTGCAACATCTGGAACATGACTTAGAGCATGCGAAGACAAGATCCCCTTAATGAAGAGAACTCCCCGTTCAACTTGTCTATGTTACATTCTGAATCCTAGCTCGGTATGCAACCTCTTCACAATGGGGGAGGGGAGCAAAGGAGGAGGGGAAAGAGAGGCATCAGGGGAGAGGGGGAAGAGAGTATTTGAAAATTATGAAGAAGCTGGACATTGGTGGCGCACGCCTTTAATCCCAGCACTCAGGAGGCAGAGGCAGGTGGATCTCTGAGTCTGAGGCAAGCCTGGTCTACAAAAGCTAGTTCCAGAACCCACACTGAGGGAAATGCATGTTGAGCTGAACTTCCATAAATGGCTTAGAGGTATCTCGCATTTAGTTGCCACCCCGTCTGCTGTGTGACTTTAGGTAAGTCATTTGCTCTCTCTGTGCTTAGTTCTCGTCCCTTAAAACAGACGCTCATGAATTTAACAAATTGCTCATCAAATGTCTGATGTGAATCAAATAATAACTAATTCGCATTCATTCTCTCACACGGAAGCATAAGAAGTTATATTGTGGTCAAATTACCATGGCCGCTGTCCTGGTTATCTGGAGGTATGTAACAAACCACAATTATTTCGCTACTATTGTTCACAGCTCCCTGGAGTTAGGAATCTGGGGAAGCTCAGTTGGGTACGCCTGATGTGGCACCTCTCTTTTAGCCAGATGTGGTTGGATCCAGCCAGAAGAAGAGAAGGCTCAGAGCAGCTGAATTTGGTTGAGTTCTCTGACACACACAAGCACGTGCACATGCCCACACTGGTAGCAGCAGGCTAGAACTTTGTCCAGCCAGAGCAGACTCCTCTGTACGTGTTCCACCCAGAAGCATTGCCGTCTATGATCTAACACTGTTTTAGATCATACAGTATCGTTCTATTCTACCTATGATCAAAACAATTTCAAAAGTCAGCCTAGTTTTGAGGCTAAAAAAAAAAAAAAGAAGATAGAAGCCAACTCTTGAACGGAATGTGTCATAGCATTTTCAGATGTCTTTGAAAATCACTGCAGCTCGGCATCCACAAATTATTTAGGTCCCTAACACATCAGAAAATATGCACCGCTGGACCAGGGCTTGTATAGTTTTATTCTGTTAAGCTATCAGACTTGAGGTTTAAAATTTTATCATCTGAATCAAATCTAAGTGTGGGTAGTATACACTGGGAGCAATTGCGGGGAGGGCATGGTCCCTTGAGAGTGTGTCCCCTCAGTCCAAAGACAAAAGCACTATGCCAGGTTCTGTTCCACATACCATACACCAACAGGACAGGAGAGGAGGCTTCACAGCCTGACTTTCATCCAAGGAAATGCAAAACACGCTTGGAAGTCACCAGTCCACAGGCGTTGGGAAATCAGCCACACAGGCACGTGTGGCCAACTCTTCCCCTCATCGTCATTAGCACTGCGTTCAAGGGCTGACTCTCTGGGCTCTCCAGTTCTCTGCCTACACTTCCGGTGTCACCCTCTCTGCCATTTTTTGTTGTTGTATACAAAGCAGATTGTTTACACCTGAATATATTTCAGTCTCCTTCCTGCCCACTTTAGTTCAAGAGAAAGGAGACATCTTTCCATTTTATTCTGTCTCCACCCTTTTTAGTTCAAGATTATCCAGTTCTTTGGAAACTTCTCATGAAACTTTTCAATGTGTAAAGAAAAGTGTTGAAGTTTTTAAGGCAAGCCCGAGGGTCCCTGTGAGATCATAGTTGCAAATCCCCCAGAGGCATAGAACTCAGTCCTTGGGGAGGTCTAGAAAACTTCTTCTTAAGAAGCCCTTGAGAACTGCCAGACATCTATCTGAAGTCCTCATGTGATCTCCCAGGACAGCTCCGGATGAACTTTTCCAAGAAATGAACACTTGAGAGGTTTGCTAGCTAGTGAAACCGCATTAAGAAAGTTTTCTTTTCCAACAGACTTAGTATCTTAAGAGTTTGTTCTGAAAACGGAAGTGCATTTTCGGCTCCTTCCTTCACCTTTACCTTATCGTACACAGCTAACTGGAAGCAGGGGACCTCCTCAGTGCTCTGCACGCTGCGTTCTCATTGGGTACATTCCCTTTGCCACTTCCGCAGCGCTTCGCAGACTAGAGAAACAATATACCACTGCCCAACAAAGGCCTCCCTTCCTACCCTTCTCGTTCAAGTTTTCCTCCTGCTCCCTCCTTTACAGACTTACAGCAGATTCATCCAGGCCCTGCTAACAATTTCTTCAAGGCACACCTGGTACCTGCCTACAGCCCTGATGCACTATGACTTGATGTGGGGTTCCATTAGGGCTGCAGCTGCAAGCTGCTACAGAGTAACAATACCGCTTCCATTTTCCTCCTGAGGAGTAGCAGAGCTACCCAAGAGGAAGTATTGTAAAACAAGAGGAAGCAATCCAGTCCCCTGCTGTTTCTGCAGTCGGGCTTCACAAGGTGTCTCTGACATATTGTCCCCTGTTGTGTTGGCCATCACAGTACTGCAACTGGAAGGCTAGGTGGTTTATGGCAGCTGAGGGACAACCTTTTACTATCGTGAAGTCTCTCGCTTAGACCCTAGGTTTGTCTCTTAGCTTGGGATGTCATACAGTATTTCTATTGGGAAAAAAGACCAAACCCCTACTACATTAAAAAAAAAAAAAAAAAAAAAAAAAAAGCCAAAAACACAAACCTGAGAGAAGAGCACTGTCCCCAAGTCCCCAATAAGTACCAGCTGACATATTTGCTGTCGTTTATTGTTGTATCTCCATTACTTAGGGTAAAATCTCATAAAAGACGCTCCAAAAAAACCATGTGAACTAAATGAATAGGTAAGTGTTGCTTTGTACTGCTGTTGTCTTAGTTTTGCATTTTATCGTATCAATGGATGTTGAAATGTAACATTCTCTCTTAAGGAATGAACCACCAGAACTATTTATAAATGTTTCTCTTCCCTGGTGGCACAGGCCTGCAATCCTAGCTGCTTGGGAGGCTAAAGCAGGAGGATTGCAAATTCCAGGCTAACCTGGTAATTTAGCAGGACCCTGCCTCAGCATAAGTGTAGAAGAAAGCTGGAGCCGCACCACCACAGTGGGGCACTTGCCTAGAGCAGGTGCAGTTCGGAGCCAGCTCCCAGCACAAAAGGGATGCAGGAAGATGGATGCTTGCAAGGAAAAAGCTGACAACATGATCCATAGTGTCCTGATTTTTTTTTTTTTTTTTTTTGGTTTTTCGAGATAGGGTTTCTCTGTGGCTTTGGTGCCTGTCCTGGCACTAGCTCTTGTAGACCAGGCTGGCCTCGAACTCCCAGAGATCCGCCTGCCTCTGCCTCCCGAGTGCTGGGATTAAAGGCGTGCGCCACCACCGCCCGGCTGTGTCCTGATTTTTATAGCACATATTGGGCTACGGTTTATGCACTCACTTAATACACACATGTGAGACCCACAGTGCCTCAGAGGCCAAACAGCTAAAGAAATGAGTAATACTTCCAAAGGTAGGCCTGCCTGGCCAGAACACTGAACAACATTCAGCATGGGTGCAGCAGCAAAAAAACAAACCAGCGAATGGCAGTTTGGGATGCCAGGGATGCTCAGGGCAGAGGTGCAGCCATCTTGAGGAAGAATGGCAGAGAGCAGACCAGCATAGGGCAGCTGAGAGTAGCAGGATACAGTTATCTGGGGACCAGCCCTTAGAACAGAAGATGTCTTAAGCCCCCTCACTAGGGACTGGAGGACTCTTGAGTCTTGCCAATGTATGCGTATACCCTGGAACAGTTGAAGGACTTGAAGGATGAGCGGGTAGATGAACAGTGTTTGAGGCGGCAGAGAAGGGACTAAGAATGAGCAGGAACGATACTATAAAAATCAAGTGCACTTTTCCAAAACAAATTTTTGTTTGTGGAGGGTTATTTTCTACCCTTGAGACGAGCATTTGAATGGTCTCGCCACTCGGAAACTACACAGGTGAGATGTTCTCGTGTGGAGCGGGGCTTGATAGACAGGCTGACCACCTGAGTCTCAGAACACGTGGTGGGAGGAGAGAACCAGCTCCCAAAAGGTGTTCTCTGACCTCAGCAAGCACGTGTGGTAAGTGTATGAGTGCATGCTTGCACTCACGTATGCATAACACTCACACATGCACACGCGCACACGTACACACACACTGATCAAAAAAATTTAAAGCAAAAATTACATAGAAAATTATCTAAATAAACTAATACATCCAGTAGCATGAAAATGAACTGTTGATCCTGACTCTCTCTCTCTCTCTTTTACTGTATCTGTGTGTATGTATGTGTGTGTATATGTATGTGTGTGTATGTATGTGTGTATATGTATGTGTTTGTGTATGTATGTATGTGTGTGTATGTGTGTGTGTGTGTGGTAGAAGTGACATCAGCAGAGTGTCTATTGTACTGCAGTGTAACCCACATGACAATGGCAGCGCACACTAGTAACCCCTGTGCTGGAGATGGAAAGGTCAGGGCAACCCAAGTTCAAGCCCAGCTTCGACCCCAGAGATCAATGAAGTCATCAGAAGATGCCTTTGTGACTCAAGGACTCAGATCATTTACTTCAGCCTCTGATCAAAACAGCACCTCCATCAGGTCCCCTGGTTTTCCAGCCTGCTGCCCAGCAATCCATTACAGCGGGGGATCTATCAGACTAGCCATCTGTGCAACCGCGAGTTCCTGAAATCAATCCATTCATGTGCCCTGATGAAAAATGGCGTGCAACAATGGCTTCGGGAAAAACTTCCAGTGTCTTCATGCAGGTTGGCACCATGGCATTGCAAAAAGCCAGAGGGGCGGTGTAGTGTTTCTGCTTTACCACACTACAAATCTTTCCTGGTGATCAAGGGAAGAAAAAAATAGCAAGTCTTTTGTTTGCGTCTCAATGAGGGCCTTTTCTATCCCCTCACATACCCCCTTTCTCCATAGATTGTAAAGGCACCAACACAGTGAATCACCTAATACTCCTGTGTGCAAACAACTCATAGGGTTTCCCCAAATTTTGAAACCACGGAGATAGTTGTTTTCCTGGCTGACACCGGCTGGCAAGAGATTTGCTGTACCTTCTTCTGCAGCAGCAAACTGTAGAACCGAGGCACAGAGGAGGAAACAGTCCATGTATGAGGCACAAGGCTGGTGCACCAGGCCAGCGCTCTCTCCACCGAATAGCATCCACAGCACCAAGAAAGAAATATTGCACTTCCATCTGTCTGTCACCGGGAGCTTAGAGGAATCAAGCTTTCTCTTTTAGTATTTTGAAGCTTGAAAATATTTAAAGCATCTTTAGAGTTGAAAGAAGGCTTGGTTATTAAGAATACATACTGCTTTTTCAGAGAACCTGAGTTCAGTTTGGGTTCCCAGTGTCCACATCAGACTGGGTGACTCACAACTACCCTGAATTCCAGCTTCAGGGGCTCGTTCTGACCTACACAGGCACTTGTACTCGAGTACACACAAACACACATACACACACACACACACACACATCTAATCAAATATTTTTAAAATATTTTCAAAAGTCATTTTAAATTTTGTATGTCTCGTGAAGTTTCCTGTTGATCACAACACTTAGACAATAAATTTCTGTGTAATAAAAAAGACATCAGTTTCAAATCAGCAATGAGCTATTACGCAGACTCATGGTGAAGTGGTAAGGAGCGAGTAGAAGAGGAATGCTTGTGTGTTTCTGTCACTACCGCAAACTGACAAAATCACTCTTGAAGGTAATTAGCTCCCCAGTATATGATCCATAAAGAAGTGTTTGTGCTGTTGGGCCCAGACCTTGCAAGTTGGAGAATCAATTTGAAGTAAACAACTTTACAAAGTATGGAAAGTGATGTTTTCTGCAACTTTATTTATAGTTGCATGAATTGGGAACCGTTCCAATGCCCAAAATTAAGGGAATAATTATATAATTTGAGGTTCAGCCAGCAATATGGTAACAGTTAAGTAAACAGTTGCACCGTTAAGACGAAAAAGCAAAGGTATATGTGTCCCTCTTGGTGTATTCCAAAGTGATTGTGATATAGCGGCATCGATAAGAAATGTTCTCCGGCCCTGAAGCTCTGCCATGCACTGGGAAGCCGCGATGCCTTTCACTGTTGAGACAGTTTTAGGAGTTTCTCTGAGGCAGCCCCCAGGGAGGGAACTATATTAAAAAGTCTCAGCATTAGGAAGGTGGAGAAGCACTGGTTTAAGCGACTCAGCAAAAACTTGGGGACTTCATGAAGATGACAGTCACCTCTATGTGTTCTAAGGTCAGAGGGACCACAGCAAATGAAGATGCCACTGGACTCTAACCCTGAGTCAAGTCCAGAGAGTAGACTACAAAAATAAACTGAGGAACCCTTTCTTTAAGATCAGAATGTCTTAATGATCATTCTTCCCTTTGAGTCGCACAACAGAACATAGAATGTTCTTGCGCCCTGCTATCTAATCAGAACTTTCACTGCTAAAAAGGAAAAACAATGTTAGACACCAGGCTTGGAGGAAATGAGTGTGCAAACGAGACATCATGCGTAGAAAATATCACAAAGTATACAGTAGAAATGCCCTCCGAGTCTGCAGCTGCGCGGAGCCAGGCCTCGTGGAGCTGGATCCATCTATTCTGTCACCCTTGTCGCCTTTTATCATCTTGTTCCTTTAAAGGAAACTTGCTGCTAGACCCACATGCAAGTCAGTCGGTATGTCCCCATCCTCAAAGTGCTCACACCCAGCCCCGCTACCATCCCTCAGCCAACAACAGAATACACGGCTGATGTGTTTTCCAGGCTGCTTCTCTGCTCCAAGACCCTTTCGGTCTTCTCTGGTTTCCGCTCTGCAAAGAAAGAGGAGGCCGAGCTGCCCATGCCAAGATGTCTAGCCCACTCAGCTGCTCCCTGCACCTGCCACCAAACCGCACTCACTGACAGAGAAGAAACAGAGACTGCCCGTCCCTGTGCATGGCATGCAGCGCACAGTCTCCTCTGTAGCTGCTACAGGCCTGCAGGCTCGGACATAGCCCTGTTCCCAGGTTTTATTTAAAAAAAAATTAAAACACACACAGAGAAAGAAAGAATGCTAGAATGCAGAAGGACACCACCACTCACCAAGGTCACCCAGCTACTTAAGGACAAACCTAAGTCTAACCCCAAGAGTGCAACCCCCAAAATGTTCAATTACATATTTCTGATGGCTCTTGGGTGGTCCCGCCAGGCCCTGCGTCCTTCAGTCTTCGCTTTTACTGAAAGCTGGGTAGTCAAAGGAGCATTTTGAAGGACAGACAGATGCTCAGGGCTTAAGGAGCTTTTGCTTCCAATGAAACCAAGGAGCGACACAGTCACCTTATCTAACAGTTGCCTAAAGTTCCTCTCAAAGATGAATTTGACTTCAGGGCTCTGACTAGCGTATGAAGACAGGCTTCTCCCTGAATATCTACTATGGGAAGCATCTGAGTCAGATTATAGCCGAGCATGTGTCGGGCTATTTTTGGAAGAGGCTGTATATAGGACATAGCTTTCTGGTTATGTCACAGCCTTGCAGGTGGACCCTCTCTTCACATTCGGGATAAAAATAGATGCATACCTTAATGATACAGAGACAAATACATGCAGCTTCTGCCCTTGAAGTGTTCCAAGACTAGTTACAGGGTCACGAAAAGTAGAAATAAGGTATATGAATGAAAAGAATCAAAATTGGGGCTGAGGAGTTGCAGAGAGCAGAGACTTCAGGCACCTCGCTTACAGTGGACTTAACTGTACAAGAATCTAACCAAAGGCTGGGCAGCGAAGTCAATCGTGCACCAAAGCAGGCATGGTCTCGGTGCCAGGAAGCCTCCATCCTTGGGAAGAAACCACAGGTGGTCCGATGCGGGCGTCAATGCAGAGTTGTGCTGAGCCGAGTGCTCTGAGCCACACAAGTACTGCTTGTGGAAGACTTGACTTGAACATAACCTGGGTTGAGTGCATGCAGAATAAGGTACCATGCCATTAGGCAACTCGCCCTCTCTCCATAGCTATTCGTGGTAACAAGAAAGGCTCAGAATTGTGAGGGGGACAAAAAGACAACGTCAACTCATATTTGCTTCATTTAAAACAAATCAGAAATTTTTTGGTTCGTGGAAATGTTTGTTTTCAGTTATGTAAAATGTGTTTTTAAAACTTTAATCCCTTTCCTAAAGGTTTATAACCAAGACTTGCCATCAGTGGCTTGAGAAGTCGTCCTGTGCTCTATGGCCCCCTTTAAATGAAGTCTGACAGTCATGGCAGCATCTGTGTCCCTTTGAAGATAATTCACACCCCTTTTCTATGAATGAGATCAAGTTCATGTCATATATGCAGAAATGCCTTGGCCTGTAGTTTGGAAACCCCCAGTTTAGGTAAACTTTGCGGCTCTGTAATTCTGATCATTTCCCAACTTTCGGTAAGAATGGTTTGGACCTTTCTCTCTGATGGAAGCAATGCAAGAATAGCCTCTCTTGCTTAATGTTGTGCCCCCCCCCCAAAAAAAATCATCTCTGGGGATGTAACGTCAGTGGTGAAATCCTGCCTGCATCGCCAGTGATTCAGTGAGATTCTAAACATGTGTCCCCTGCAGCTGATTAGGAAGTCCCTTTAATGTGTGCTCTAAGCTTCCGGACCCTCTCCCCCTCAGCTGTTCTGAATCTGATGCCATCAACCTTGATCTTTCTAGGGTTCAGTCTCTCTGAGTTTTGCTCTCCCCACTCAACAATCACCCCGGAGCTCCAGGCCAGTGACCCCCAGCACTAGAATTTCAGGAGGCAGCTAGCTGACTTTGCATGTCCCATCGCTTCTGCAAACAACACTGAGTTAAGATCCAGATGATCCGCATGCCCCGCCCTTAGCCAGTCACTGCAGATGGGGCAGGAGGTCAAGTGTCACCTCCATGCACCTGAGAGTGGAGAGGCAAGGGAAGTCAGAAAGAGAAACAACACAAGAGGAAGACAGGTGCCCACAGACCAAAGCAACATCCTTAGTGTACTCTGGACTTACTTTTTTTAAAAAAAAAAAATTGAGAAACAAAGTTATCCATTTTTGGATATAACTGAAGACTCCAATACTGGTTTGGACCCTTTTTGGTCTGTCATTGGGTTGGTTTCTGGCTCAGCTAGACTCAGGAGCTGAAATAATGACTAATTCTGCCCTCCTATTCTCTCTCCCCCTTCCTTTCTTCAGTCTTGGCTTCATTCTTAAGCTTTCTCCACAAGGAAGAATCTCTAGAAATCTTGATGTATATGGCTGGGCTGCTTAGTTTAGGCCAGCCTCACCCAAGCTAGAGTCATCCAAGAGGAGGGAAACTTGACTAAGAAAATGCCTCGGCAAGATCAGACTGCAGGCAGGCTGAGGAAGTCATGGGGAGCCCGTCAGTAAGCAGCACTCCTCCGCGGCCTCTGCATCAGCTCCTGCCTCCTGCCTTGCTTAAGTTTCTGTGCTGACTTTCTCTAATGATGAGCTGGGATGTGGAAGGGCAAGCCAAATAAGCCCTTCCCTCCCCAACTTGCTTTGGGCCTGGTGTTTTGTCACAGCCATGGTGACCCTACCTGGGACAGCAATCCTAACTATTGAAGAGACAGCATACTTCTCTCACCCCCCCCCACACACACACACATCAGCATCCATAAAAGGCCTCAGACTAGCCCAGCTAGAGCTCCATGTCCACCCAACACTGATCACCCTAACTAGAACATGAAATCTACCCGGAGCCCACACCTGAGGACAAGAAGGAGGGGAGTTCAAATCACCAGTCCCACAAAGCATAAGAGGCAGTTCATTGTGGCAAATGTCAAATATGAACCAAAACCCAAGAGGAGCATTAAGAGGACAAATACCTTAGCCGTGGGCCTCCAGTCTCTGCTCTGATGCTTAAAGGTAACACACCATAGTGGTGACACCGTCATTTAGGCCAGTGATGCTTGCCTTTCCCACTCTTTCCTGGCTCACCACATTCCTGGAAAACTCTCATGGTTACTCTTGCTTTAATCCAATCTGAAGACTCCGATTTTCATTTTCCTCTAAGGGATAGTCTCTATTCCAATGTTTATAATGAAAAGAGAAAATTAAAAACAGCGGTATGGTTAGTTTTAGCTGTCAATCCAATACAACCTAGAGATACCTGGGAAGAAAGTCTTAATGATGGCATGTCTGCAAGGATTTTCTTGATTGTTAATTGATGTGGGAAGTCCCAGCCTACCATGGGTGGCATCATTCCCCAGGTCTGGGATCCTAGACTATAAGAGAAGAGAAAGCGGGCTGAGTATAAGCAGTAAGTGGACAGGCAGCGTAAACACATTCATCTCTCAGTGCTCTTAGCATGGGTATGATGTGACTGGCTGCTGGAATTCTTGCCTGGATTTCCCTAAAATTATGGACAGTAGCCTGAAATTGTAAGTCCAATACCCTTTCCCTCCCTTCGGCTGCTTTCTCTCACAGCAACAGAAATGAAAGAACAAGCGGTAACTCCGAAGAAAATAACATCATCTTAGAGTGGGGATAAATGAAGCCCAGCGTTGGGGTGTGGCAGAGTGAGACTGTCCCCCCACAGGCTCAGCTATGAGCATTTGTTCACCACTTCATGGTGTTAGTTGGGGAGGTTTTTTTTGGGGGGGGGGTGGAGATTGACCTTGATGGAGAAATTACATCACTTGGGGTGGGCTTGGTAGTTTTAAAGCCTTGAGCCACTTCGAGTTCACTCTCTCTGCTTCATGCTTGTGCTCAAAGATGTGAGCTTTCCGTTCCTGCTGCTGTGCTTGCCGCTTGCTGCTGGGCCTCCCCACCGTGATGGATTCTCATCCCTCGGAACCACATGTCTTCTGTAAGTTGCTTTTGTTCATGGTGTTTTACCACAGCAGCAGAAAAATAACTCATATGGATAGAAGGCTGTGCAAGCAAGAGGCAGACAGAGGAGAGTCAGCCAGAGCACATTCCTCAGGGCACGGTCCCGGCTGTGGTCATTACAGCTCAGGAGCGGAAAGAGGTTGAGAGTCCAATGCGCCCTTTCACGGTACTTAGTGCCAGACCTATGCTAAGTTACCTTACATCTGTGAACAGGCTCAGTTCTCACATTAGCCCTACCTGCAACTAGCGTGCTGTCTACAGGTCAGAGAGACAGCCATCCACATGATCTGGACCCGAAGTCCAGCAGCAGAGCCTAAGAACCAATGTACATAACATCTTCTGCCTTAACGCGAATCCTAACCACTGTGTTAGGCAGGATCCAGTGATATCTGTAAAGCATCAAGCCGTAGATGAGCAGGCTAGCAAGAGGCAGAGCAGAGGCATTGCAATGAGTGTGTGGATGGAAAGAACGAAAACAGGGTGCGAAGAGGGGGTAGAATCTGGTAGAGGAACCCTAGTCGAGGGAAGCAAGGCTGAGGAGGAGCTGGCTCATAAGCAATGATGAGATGATGAAGCAGAGACAAGAACAACATGACCCTGCTCTGCAGAGTCCAGAAGTGAGGTCAGGGGATGGAGGAGGAGGACTGAGTGAAGCAAGTATCTAAGAAGTGCAGAGTCCTAAGGGGAGGTGCTATATAGTTTGAATGTGAACCCCAAATTCATATATTGACACTTAATGGCCAGCACCCCCAGATACCTGCAAATGTCTGAAAAATATGACTGAAGAGCGAAAGGGATATTTATGTACTTCTATCCTGCTTCTCCTCCAGAGAGGTGGGAATGGTTCCCTACAAGGAATTTCTGAAGGAAGGCCAAATATGAGTTTAGCCCCTGGTTTATCCCAGGGCTCCCAACTTTACCTGATGTTATTAATGACTTTAAGTGAGCCCTTCCCAGTCTAGTGTTTGCTGGAATCTGTGTCTGGAGATTCTGTCAGTAGAGCTACATGGAGCCCAGAATGGGGTACAGAATCCATCGTTTTCTGTACACATCCCTGGCCGCAGCCATCTTTTGGTGTGATGGTTTTGAGAGGCACTGATCCTTGAAGAGATAGATGTTCTGCTCCAACATTCTTCATTTCTTCCTTACCCAGACTTCTGCTAACTTCTAGGTCTCCCAGCTTCTGCCCACCACATGCTCTGTCCTAATACCCTCGCCGTTCTTCAGAGTGGGATCACTAGACTTCCCCCATCAGGACTGGGTCTTCCTCCCATTCTCTCCTGCATCCCGCCTTGCTTGTGGATAGAATACTCATCCTATTCTCCCGCTAGGTTCCAAAGGTGCTGAAAATGAGAACAACACCTTCAAATAACCCAGGGTCATAAAGTGTTTATCACTTGCTTAAGACAACTCATCTCTTCAGAAATATTACCCCACTTCCCTTTCTTTTTTTCATATCCCTTCAACGATGTGTTTTGCATATCATCTGTTTACTAAAATACATAAAATAAGTGAATAACTGAAATAAAAACATTTTGGGGTCTTATTTATGATGCTTGATGATTTCAATGAAATAAACTTAGAAAAAAATGTCTTGGTGGCATTTAGCACTTCCCATATGAAATGAGATGTTTGATTTTTCTCTAAATTGCTCATAAATTACATGGCTAAAGTTTGACTGTTGGACTGTGGGTCATTCCGGGACTACACAGGCATTTAGCTGAGCTGAGGGCGTACCTAAAAGTTCTCAGATCACTAAAAAATTGGGCAAACTAACCGGGTAGTTTCTGCTTTTCTTTTAACACAGAAAGAAACAGAATTTCAACTATCTTCTGGTACAATTTCTCCAAACTGCTTCAAACCTCTACTCGATTCATAATTACCATAGAGACTGATATTTTATAATAAAATTTCTAGTTCATATTAAGTTTACTTATACAATATGCAAATCTAAATGCTACATTATAAGGGTACTACCTGTATTTAATATAATTGCTATTTATATAACCTCTATCATTGGAACATTTTTATATGACTAATTTTGTAGCAGGTTAACCCCATATTCCAATTGTTACTAACAGTCCCAAGCACTAGACAAGAAGTGACTTTGATTGCCAGGGGTCACCATTTTGAGTCAGTCTCGAGTTCCATCTTGATATAGAGTCCTGCCTTGGTACTGTGTTCCCCTCTGAAATGTCTGCTTAATGAGGCAGTGATCCCACGCCCAGGTGTTAGACTCACAAACAGCCCTTACACAACTAGATACAATTTCAACAAAAATCAGGAAGTCTACATAAGGGGAGGTCTTGCCCAGGGGACACTTCTGAGACTCTGTCTATGATATAGCATTGCAATATCAATGCAAAAGAGCCACATTATGATGGTGACAACATGGTGACAAGCTTAAGAACATAAACTCTCATTTAAAAAAAAATACTATCAATTTTTCAAATGCTTCTTGATATCCAGATATTTGATAATCTAAAACAAGACATCTGGGTAACAATTAAATGGTTTTTTTGTTGTCACCAAGATGTTTTGCTTTTTATAAGTCTGTATAGTCCAACGCACAATCAGCTCTTCCCTTGCCTGGGGAAATAGGGGTCATGGAATCTGAGACATGAGTTGTCTCCTGCGCTGTTGGCTCTGGCCTGGTATGAGTGCATAGCCTGTAGATTTCTTCTGAATGCCCTGCATTCCGATCTCACAAGTGGGGACTTTAAATAGCAGCTTATCTTCGTGTCAGAATGCCTTAATGCTTTTACACCAAAAATAAAAAAAGAGTATATAAGGAGATTCAGAAACCAAGCTGTTCCAGCCCATCATGCGGCTGTGTAGGTGGTAAATGGGACGCCCAGTGACCTCTTAGAACTGCCATTATCCAGCTCTTCAAGACAGCTGGTACATTTAAAAGATGAGCTCTTTTGAGTTGGTTAAACAAAGATTCACTGGGAAGAGCTCTAATGCTTTTCTGTTACGTAACGTCAGATATGAAAAGCTTCCATGCCTGTGCCCTGTGGTATGATGTAAAAATAGCATCCATCTCTGACTGCAACTTGATGGGGCAAGGGTACCAAAGATGAAAGCGGATAACGAAGAGCAATAACGCGTGACTGTGCGGCTTTAAGGACGACGGGGAGAAGGAAGTCCTGGGGACTCCTTCCAGCTAGCAATCAGGCTCCTTTCATTCGTTTTAATTATAAATAAAGAGAGAGAAGAAAAGAGGGGAGAGGCTGGCGAATGTCTTACCTCGATTAATTCCAGCAGAGTGCAGGAATGTGTGTGTCAGACTCAACCGTCGTTAAACCCGGTGTGTAATTATAGCACCATGTCTTGCAGGATCTTGAAGCAATCATTTCCATTTTTCATTCCTGTGTGGTGACTAAAAATTACCATTTCAAATTTCAGTGAGGAATCCGCATCAGTCTTGGATATGGAAGAGGTCTGCCAAACCCGAAGGCACAAACAGAGCTGCATTCGGGTGACGATGTCTGTGGTCCATGGCTCCGGGACGCCGCTTGCCTGCTTGCTTATAAGGATGCACAGGTGACCATTAGAAAGCACCAGATACCCTTTCCAGTTCAACAGGCACTTGGTGTCCAACAGCGCTCAAGGCTGGGCATGCTGCAACACAGGGAAACACAGCTCAAATCTTCCCTTCCAGGTAGTCTTGTCTGTACAGTTTGCTATTGGCCTCTGACCAGAGAAGTACCTGCCACATAGTAGGGCCTCGCTAAATGCTTTGAATGAATGACTAAGTTCTATCTTTCTTAACAACACTTCTCCTTATAAGGGAGAGACCTAGTGATGTTTTTTCTAAGTGGTTATATGGTCAAACTGTCTTCTGACTGTTTGTGCTTATAGCCACAGATTGGTGCTGTGACCTGCCTTGGCCAGCGATGTTTCTTCTTGTGGTGGGCAGAGGTTAATAAAGAGAGTGGTTATAGTTCAAACTCCTGACAATAAATGGCTGTGAGTGCGGAGCAATAGGTGAACCATCTACAACAGTCCCCACCAACCCCCCAACTTCCAGCTCAAGGCTCAGAGAACATCTCAGAAAAGAGGAAAGAAAAGAAGCCAGAAGATAGGGTAGACTATTGTGAAATGCTCTCCTCCGGACATGGCAGGCTCTTGCACCCTGCGGTGCTGTGGTTCCTCGCACAAGACCTATACAAGATCAAGCTGGTTAAAAGTTCTATCATGGAACCGCAGGGTGATGGTGCTTGTTTTCAATCCCAGCACTCTGGAAGCCAAGGCAGGCGGTTCTCTGAGTTTGAGGCCAATCTAGTTTAGAGAGCACATTCCAGAACAGCCAGGGCCATTACACAGAGAAACCTTGTCTGGGGGGGAGAATCCTGGCGTGAGACTAAGAGGAGCTCCTGGGGGCCTCAGCCTAGCTGAGTGACGGTTGGCAGGCGATGGCTGCTGTGGGAAGGAGAGTCACTTTTCTTTGCGGGTGTGGTTGTCATAAGGCTTCCTATGCCCCAGTGGATGACCCCACAACCATGTGCATATGGACATTAGTAACTGTATTCAGTGGGTTAGAAAGATATATATGTAATGAATTAATTAATTTTTAAAGGCCATGAGGTTTGGAGGGAAATGTCATGGGGCAGTCCTGTAGAGTTGGAATGGGAAGCTATGGGTAGAGGTGATCAAGATACATTGGATACATGTAAGAAATTTCTATAAACTAAAAAAGAGATGGTGAGACATCAAGGAAGCTATAAGAATACGCCAGGCATTTCCAAGGCCATGAAGAGCAGAATACTAGAGGGGAAAAGAGCCACAGCCAAGCCTAATTAAAATACAAGTCAGAGATGCTTACCTGTCATATGGGGCCATACCTGAACGGCGCCTTAGTTTGGGAAATGGCAAGGAACCACCGAGATTTCACCCAACGGTGTGAGCAACCACTGTTTTTGACTGCTTGAATCTCCAAGCTTCTGGCTTCCGACGAAGGCCACAGCTGAAGTACTAATTACACTAAAAGACGCTGTCCTGTTGATTCCAGAGAGCCACAAGGGAACCCTTGTTCTCAGAAGACTCCAGTCCAGATTTCCCAGGGCCTGGGCCATCAGACTTTGGGTGGTCATCAACACAAGCCAGAGCCCCAGCCTCTCCAAGAGCTTGTCTTCTGCCACAGAGAGTCGTCCTCCCGGTGACAGGCGGGTCTGATATGAACCCCCATCCGTTATGTTCTTTCCACGTGTGCCATTCTTAGACTTATAGCTGTGTTTGTTAGAAGAGAATTAAAGCTGTGGTATTAGGGAATTTATATAACACAAGTAGACTTTTAAAATGTTACCAGAATCACCGGAAATGTGCGCATGTCCCTGACAACACTCTGATTCATCCCCCCTGGGTTTAACACAGTAGGAGGTGCTAAAATACCAACAAAATGTGCTTGTTTTTTCCCCTCTGTGATGAGGAAAAAAGCTTCTCCTGAGGTCTGTTTAACCTCTCGCTGTGTGCAACTGCTGGTGGATTCCATTAAAGGGGCCCATTTGATGCTAGCAGAATTCCAAACAGCTCTGGAGAAGGAACTGTTTCAGGTACTCAGATCCATCAGAAGGGAAGGTAGACAAGAGAAACGCTGTGAGACAGTCACTTTCCTCCTCCCAGGATGCATTTCAGAAGCAGCAGTCTGGATGCTTCGTCTGAATGCTTAGTGTACCATTGTCCAACGCCACATTGTCTGTTGCATAAATTATGTTATCAGTGTCCAACATCATGTGGTCTGCCCGATGCTTAGCGTGCCAGTGTCCAATGCCGAGTTGCCTGTTGGATACTGAGATGCACATTGCCCCAGGCCATGCTGTCTGTTGATTGTTTAGGATACCTAATGCCCAGTTCTGTGTTGGGTGTAGAACTACAGATAAGTGTTCTTCCACTGAGCATAAGCAAGAAGTCCCCCTTTGCTCCTCAGTAGCCCACCAACTTTGCCTGATTCTGCAGCCACTGTTTGGGCAGCTCTCTGCCTGAGCAGCACACACCCCTGGCACAACACTAGGTCAGACACCTATGCAAGGCTTGCATTCTCCAGGGTGGGGTCAACAAAAATAAAATGAACCGTACTTGAAGAAATTTTTGTTTGTTGATTGTTGGGTTTTTGTTGTTGTTGTTGTTTTGCTTTTCTTGAAGTTTGAGGAGCTTAGAGCCACTAGAAAAATGGATTGCATAGCATCTGGAACAGTGGAGGATGGTTTGACGATCTCTTACAGCTGTTCTTATTTTTCCTACTAGATATACTATGCCATCGGCCACCAACAGCCCGGTGGATATTCCAACAGTCATGGTGGGATCCTGGCCCAGCCACGTCGCTCAAAAAATAAAAAATTGGAAAAGCTTAAGCTTATACAAAACTGTACACACCTCTTTTCATAGTTACCAAAACAGAAAATTTAGATATTGTTCAGTGGGCGAGATAGATGTCCCGTATCTCGAATACTACTTAGTAATGAAGAAAAGGAAGGGACAAATCACTGACATCCTGTGGCTGTATCTCAAAAGTATCATGTTAGACGAAAGGAGACAGGGTGAGAACGCAGCATCCTGTGTGATTCCATTTCTATGACATTCTACAGGAGAGATGAGTGACCCCAGCACCGTGGAATGGCCACATATCCTGACTATGATGGTGACCACACAAACCTATGCAAGCTAAAATCCCTACGATGTCTTCACCTGGGGTGATGGCTGCTCTGACTCCCACGGATTCCCACAGTCTCTCTTCCCAGCATCCTCCTTGTTTAGCTCTTTATGCCAGATGTCAATGATACTGTTTACTAATAGAAATGGCGGGCTGGCTGGAAAGGAGCTAACATTTGAAGAGCTGACAGCAGAACTTTTCTGGGACTCTGCCTCAATTCTACACACAGCAGCCCAGAGAAGGAGTGTGAGTGGTGGAGTCAGTCTGTGAGCCTTCTGCCTACTCCTGGAGCCACGCTCTGGGCCAGCACCGTCTACTCCAAGCAGAGAGGGACCCAGCGATTCACACCCTGGCCTGTGTGACCCTTGACATCATTAAGCAGGTGTATTGGTTGTACCCTTCCAAAATAAATGTGCTATCCAGGAAAAAGACCTCACCAACACTTGATAAAGGAAGTACTTAGGAAATTCCTGGTAAATAGCACGTTGAATGTGTTATTTGTGGAAAATTGCAAAAAAAAAAATTTAAAAAAAGAGAGACAGGAAGGAAAGAAGGAAGGAAGGAAGGAAGGAAGGAAGGAAGGAAGGAAGGAAGGAAGGAAGGAAGGAAGATAGACAAGGAAAGGAGCCAAGAAAGAAAGACTTCAGAAATCAGCAGTGGAAGTCAAAACAGACATCATCTCGGGTGAGGTCATTTCCCAAGGAGGGACAAGGCTGCCATGGAGACACAATTCCATTCCCATAGCAGAAAACACACATCAGCATCACCAGCATTAAAAGGAACCCAATCTTTGCCTCTTTGCTCTGTTGTTTGGTCCCATAATTTAAATTTGACTAATTCTGAACTCCTGGGGAAAGGAAAGGACTATCATGTGGCTTTTATTCTTACCTGCCTGGGGGTTGATTTGATACTTTTTAAATGTGGGAATGAGTGAATGCAGCACTTTGGTTCCAGAGTTCAGACCCTTCCCAGCTCCTTCTTCCCAGTTTATCCTTCCCGGTCTGTAGTAGGAGGCTGCTCGTTCATTCCCGGCCACTTAGACCCAAAATAATCGCTCAGCAACTCTATTATTTGCAATACTGTTTGGTCAATAGCTTAAGTGTATTGCTAGCTAGCTCTTATAGCCTAAACTAACCCATCTTTATTAATCTGTGCATCACCACGAGTTCATGTTCTACCAGCAAGAGGCATCTGTCTCTAGTGGCAGCTACATGGCTTCTCTCTAACTCTGCCTACTCTCTCTCTATATATATACATACATATATATATACACATATACATATATATATACACATATACATACACACACACACACACACACACACACACACACACACACATATATATATATATATATATATATATATCTTTCAGCCTGGCTTTTCTCTGTTAAGCCATTGGCCAAAAGCAGCTATATTTATTAATCAATAAAAGCAACACATATATAGAAGGACTTCCCACACCACAGTTCTGCAGCCGCAAACTCCCCAGCCAAGGAACCAAACCCATACCCCTTGTCGGATCAGATAGGACACCGTCATGCCCTGCGAACACTGCCTTCTGAAAAGCCAATCACAAAAGCAGCGCAATAACAGAGATTTCCTCTCTGGTTGAGACCACTTTTATTGGAGTATATCGCGCTCCTCTTTCTCGACCTGCCCTCTCTCATTTCCTCCCTCCACCTTGTCAGCAATCCACCCTGTTTTCCTCAGGTGGCATCTCTCTGAGGCTAGGGAAGAGCAATGCTCAGGGCCTACGTTTCTGAATAACAACACAAATGTCATCTTAACTCTGGCTGGTTAAGGTACTCGGACAGACAAAGGCTTCATTCCCTCTGTTCTGGAGTTAGGCCCCTTTTCTAAACGTCATGACTATATGTCGTAGCTTTGTTCTTTCTTTTTTTTTTTTTTTAGCAGCAACATTGAAGCATCCTATTGGTTATTACACAGACGCACAAATACATGCCACATTCCTTTCTCTCTTACACAATTTAGTACAGGAAGCCATTGTCCAGACAGAAAAGCCAGTGAGTAGACAGAATTGCACCTCTATAAAATATTGCCTGGGCACTTTTTACTGTCTCTCTTTACTGAAATTACATTTTCATACATGCATGAGTACACACATGAGAGTTCGTATTCTGTCTAAACGTCTATCCTATGCAGAAGTATGGAAATGCTAAGCAGGCGTTGGGGGGGGCTGCTGCAGCCACAGAGTGTTCTTTTCATTAAAACAGCAGTGGGAGCATAGCAGAACCCGAAGGAGGTCCAGCCCTGGCATAGGAGTGCACACAGCTCTACTGTTTAACACCGAAATGCTATTTATTAGATAAACATTACATTGAAATAGCCCAGGAACATACAAGGCCATTGCAAAAACGAACCTTTTTTTTTTCCTCCACCACTTATTTCTTTTTATGTTATCTCCTTAAAGAAGGACTTTCATACACCAGGGCAACCTTGGGGAAAATGAGACCACAAAAAAAGCATTCACAGTGGTGAGTTTTCTAGACCCCCATTCTATTCTTTGAGATATTTCCTCTTGAACACGAGCTTGCTTTCCCACAGCTATGCCTGGCCTCCTGGCTTGCAGTGACGTGATGTCTGTGTTGGTGACTTCCCAAACTGCCACTGGGAAAACTAGTACCACAAGTTTAAAATAAAGAGCCAAATTCCAGCCTCCAGTCCTTTCTCCGTATTCAGGACTTTCTGAGTAGCCATTGTTTTCCACTGCTTGGGGAGAAAGACAAAATAAAGTTAGAAATCAAACCTATATGCTAGATTGGTAGAATGGCACCCAGTCCCTCCTCCTTGTCAGCAATGGGTATTGGACGACTTCTGTTTGGAAGACAGTGATAGAAACTGCAGAGAAATAGAAGCGATGCTTCCTTCCAAGGGCTCCCAGTGTGGTCGGGAAAACAGAGCAGTACACATCCAAATATGTACCAAAAGAAACAGCAAATAAAAGGAAACAAGAGAAATCGCTTCCAGAAGAAGCTGAAGGCAATACACCAAGGGCTCTTTAAGGAAGAAAAATTATTTGGGCTAAGTCTCGATGACTGGTTGAAGATGCACAAGGTTAGGATGGGCAAATAAAGAAAAGAACACATGCAAATAGAATGAGAAACTCCCGTGTACAGCTACATGGCTACACTTAACTCAATGTGCTGTATGTATGTATATATGTGTGTATATATGTATATATGTGTGTATATGTGTGTAAATATATATATGATGTATATGTGCATATATATGTGCAACATATATATGATGCACAACCAGATTTAGATGATTTTTAACCAGGAAGAAATGATAAATATTGGAAGAGGTGGGTATGTTGAAACTAGCTTAAGTACTAAATTTGAATTGATCTGCTTAGAAATTGTGCTATTTCAAATTTGCCATAGTCTTGCCAGTAGGAAAGTATTTAGTGATAGCACACTCATTAGGAGATTTGCATATTCAAATGTCTGGTTTCGGTGGGGACGTGTATCTGCTCTTGGGTTATGCTTTCGTCATTGCAGATGGGGGCGTTCTTAGACTAGCCCATGGTCCACTTTAGTTCATAGCTACTGAAACCAGAGCTGCCTCTTCCTCCTCCTCCTCCTCCTTCTACTCCTCCTTCTTCTTCCTCTTCTTCTTCCTCTTCTTCTCCCTCACTTCTTAACTTACTTTTCAGGCCTCCACTTTTCAAACTGAGAAGTTGTAACAGTACTTACGCCTATAATTTTCTAATATAGCCAAGCAAGGCAGAAAAGAGAAAATAGAAAAGCCCAGTTGCTATAGACAACACAGCTCGTCACCATTTCTTTTGAAAGGCCAGGACTAATGGAAGAGGTAAAATCTATTTGTTTCTAAGGCAAAGCTTTCTTCGCTTCCACTTTAAGAGATGATTAATGGGAGCGATTTTCTCGTGCGCTCTGCTGATCCTGCTGGACTGCCTTCGCTGAATTCAAGTTGCATTTGGGACTAAATAGCATTATATCTTCTGGCATCACATGTCCCGCCTCAAATGTAATTACAAGCTTTGAGGGGCTGAATATAAAGAACTCATTTAGAACGGCCGTTCAGGTTATTTACTGTGGAACATACATACAGTTACTCAGAACTAGAAAATCATTCAGTCACTAATAGGCCTTTTTTTTTTTTAGAAAAAAAAATGAATAAACCTCTTGAAACAGAGTGGTTTTACTTTAATCAGTACCTCCATGTTAAATTTTGCCGTTAGACCCCAGTCGGAAACTTGGATTTGAGCGTGAGCCATAACAGTGGAGAGGCTCATGGGGCTGTGCGTTCGTTCATTCACACCGACCTGATTCTCTGGTGCCCACCGAACTGCCGTGGCTGCTGACAGCCAGAAATAGGAAGAACCTTGTTTCCTGCCAAGGAAGAATGACAGCTATCAATCTGGAGCTGCTCTCACAGAGAAGAGCCCGGGGCTTGTTCCACAGGTTCAAAGCAGCCATGATCCCAGGAGGCTTGTCACCACACGCTGGTGTCTCCTGTGAGCTCTCACCTTGGTGTGTGTCCTATTTCCTGCCTCCGTTCATCAACGCTCTGTCCCATGCGGTTTTCCTTCAGTTTCCTTTAAACAACAACAAAAATAAGTTGCAGATTTTTCTATTCCCTAACACATTTTAGGGACTGGAAGAGCTAGTGACAATGACATAGACAAATGTCACAGTGACCAGTCTAGTAGAGCTGTCTGGGACTCTGCCAGGCAGCAAGAAAAAGGACCTGAAGTAAACACCACTGGGATTTTTATGAAATTGTGTTCATTTTTATAAGATCTTCCTCAAAACATTAGCAAGCTATTTTGTTCTTTTTTTCCAGCCACTCCACTTCCACTCCCTGGAATTAAACAGATTCTCACAGCCTTTATTTCCCCGTAGCCCTTAGAGCACTGGTCACTCTTATCAGGGTCATGTATATCTTCAAATACATTATTTCTATTAGAAACGTGAGACCAGCTAGTCTATCTGGTAAATGTGAATGGGTTTCATTGCATAACAAAAGACAGCTGACATTTCTATTAGTCTAATAGCCATGTGTGGTTATGTGGCCCTCACCACATGTACAAAATATTTTCCAATAATGATATCCCTGAATGACAGTCACCAGGGTAACCCTAATGCAACGAGATGCACAAGAGATTTCATGCATCTGTACATCTTCCCAGTGGGGAAATCTATTTGCAATTCTGACTTCAAGCATAGACTATCTTTTCCTGCCAGACAAGGTCTAATATGCCAGCCCCCATGCCTTGACACTCAGAACACTGCTTTCTTAAGGACAGCACCAGGACCAAGGGAGGACATTAACTCCTACTGCGGCAGTTCATAGGAAAAGCAACGGTCAGGGTTCATCTGGCGTGTTAAAGAGCCCAGCTTCCTGTAAACAACCCTGCACTAACAGTCGGTGAATAAAGAAAGACTAAGAAAGATCTGAGGATAATCCGTGATGGTCCTTGGCCGATAACAAAATCTCATAAGCCTGGCGCAATGACTGCAGAGAGACCGGAACCATTTCCTTTGTCAAAGCTTATTGAACGAAAAGAAGCCAGAAACTATTGTCAGAAACAAAATCAATGGAGAGAAAATAAACACCCAAGTTAATAGTGTCAGGTCCTACTGCAGGAACCAGATCAGACTTGTGGTTTTAAGTTTGCCCGTGAAAGGTGTGTATCAGCTGGCTTTCCATGGCTGTCATGAAAGTCTTGAGATAGTCAACTTGGAGAGAAGAAAAGGTTTTTCTGGTTCATGGTTTTAGACAGTCCAGTCCACAGTCTCTTAGCCCCATTGCTTTGGGGTCTATGTTGAGGCAACTCATCACACGGGTTCTTGAAGACAAACCCACTTAACCCATAGTCAGAAAGCAAAGCAGAAAAGAGGAAAAGGTCAGGGTTCCAGAAAGCCCTTAGAGAGCACTATACCAATGACCTAAAGACCTCCCTATGACGCCATCCTGGAAACCAAGCCTTTGAGCCTGTGGGAGTCTCTTCATCTCCAGGCTATAGCAGAACAGGAATGCTGATTTCAGCTAAACCCAGTGGCAATGGCTCAGTGAAAGGAGGGTGTTTGCATTGAACCTGTAAGCAAAGAATTCTAAAATAAAAGCAATGGAAATTTACGTTCTAGCGATACTGGAGGCTACGTGGCCAAGATCAATGTACTAGAAGACTTGATTCCTGGAAGCCTGTCTTCATGGCTTGGAGAGGCCCAACCTTCTTCTTTCTTTCTGTGTCTTCACATCCTTGTATGTATCCAAACTCGCTCTGCTCTGAAGGGTCGCTATCATGTTGGACGGGGGCCACATCAATAGCCTCATTTTACCTAACTTGCCCCTTAGTGGAGCTTGTCTCCAAATTCGGGCACACTCTGGAGTACTGGAGAAAGGACACTGGGCTGCCCCGTAGGAATTGGAGCAAGAAGACTAGGGCCTCAATACAAGCTAGCTCTTTTGTGACTCAAGTTTGTTCAGTGTATTTTATTCTCAGTAATATTTAATGTTATAAATACTGTACTAACTTAGTGTGTAGCTGTATGCATTTTTCAGCTTTTCATAAACTATTTCTGAAAAACTTACAAATAAAAAATCACATACTGTAATTAACTAGACCTAAATAAACTTCTTTACGGTTAGAATAGCCATTTCAACATTGTTTTTAAATATTTGCCATTTAGTAATGATTAAATCATTCTTACCTCATTGGCTGGCATGTAGACACCTAGCCAGTGCTTCCCCCCTGCTAATCATTCAAAAATGGCAGCTGCTTGTATCACCTTCATTGTCTTAGGAAGTGAGTACCACACCCAAGCCAGGAAGAATGCATCCCCTTAACTACCAAAAGGGGGGCACCTGGAGGCTTGTCCCTGAAGAGCCTCCTCCAAATACTTCCTCGATTCCCCGCACAGCAGGCTCAGCACCTGAACTAACAGGATGCATGCGTGAGGTTATCTACAGGAGCACCTGCTCTGCAGAAGTCAGTAGCTGTCCCCTCCTTCCCAGCGCTGCCTGGCTGCATCCCCTTCCTCATTTTGCTTTCTGGACAATGTGACTTTACTTATGCCTATGTCATCCCTATACAACGCATGGCAAAAAATAAGTACAAGATGAAAAGGGGGTGGCTTTTTTGGCTTCTTTTTTTTTTTCTCCCCTAGTTGCTAAAAATAAATAGCCTCAGAAAACCCTGGAAGAGCTTTTATCAAGTACAGTGAGCAAGTAAGCCTTGCCGCCTGCACAGACCCTAGTGACAGCATCTAATGACAAATGAGTCACCGTCTGGACCCCAGGGAAAACTCTAAGCAGACCTGCAGCCTCCCAGGAGTCAACCCACAGTACCTTTTCCAGACCCATAGCCATCCCTCCTTCTTGGTCTTTATCCTGCTTGGAAGAAACAGCCTATGAATTGGAGACTGAGTGAGTCTCCACTCTCTAGTCCCAAACTGTTAGGAGTCAGAAGAGACAATAATAATATGATTATTATTATGATAAATATGATTGGGAGGAAGTAAGGGGATGGAACAGGTGAGGAGACAGGAAAGCTTGCGTTCCTAGCATCTGCTTAGCAATTCCGAACACGGCGAGCCAGCACAGCATTTTCCCGTGCTGTGTCAGACAGACCCATTACCGCTCTCAGACAACGGGGCCTGAATGAGCAAAGAGCTCTTCACTGCGGGTCATCTGGCCTCTGGTAACGGGCCTGGAGCCATGTGCTCAGACATGGCACTGTGTCTATCAGAACAGACACCGTGGCTTTGCTAAGGAATCAGTGACTGTTTACGAAATGTTTTCTTTTCCTGACCACAGAATTCTGCCCCACAAAGACAGTCATGTTCCTGGAATCAGTGAATGTTATTGCACCTGGCGAAGGGGACTTGGCAGATACGGTGAAGGGATGGGAAGCTGATCTGGAATTAGCTAGGTAAATCCAACCTAATCATGAGAATCCTAAAAGTGAAGAATCACTCCTAATTAAAGCAGGCTAATAGGAGGTAACAGAAAAATGGACAGAGTAGTGATATTATTATTTTTGAAAAAGGCCATGGGCTAAAAACTGAGATCAGTGAGAAAATGAATTCTCTTCTCTAAAAGCTTCCAAAACAGAATACAGCCCTCTCAGCACCTTAGTTTTACCCCTAAGGGACTCCTCTATTAGCATAAACAATAAATTTGGTGCTTTTATTAAATTTGATATAATTTCTTATGGTAGCAATATAAATCTAGTACAGCTCACCGTTAGATTTCAGTGTGATAAATACTGAGAAAAATTAAAGAAAAACATGTATTTTTTGCCTCATGGTTTCTGAGTCTCAGTTCATGGCCACTGTCTCCATTGTGTCTGGACCAATGGGTGAGTGGCTCGTCACGGAGGAAACGTGCTGGACCAGAGCTGCTCATAAAACAGCCGTGGAGCAGAAAGACAGGAGGGAACAGGAAAAAAATACCAGCCCCAAGGCCATGATGCCTGGCTCCCTACTTCACCTCCCAAAGTCCCCACCCCTCACAAAACAGGTGCATCAGCAAAACACACATGAGCTGCGTGGTTGAAGGGGGGAAAAAAACTTTATATGGAATAAAAAGACATCCAAAGTTCTGGCCTACAAAAACAGTTTTTAACTTTTTGAAACACATCCTTCTTGCTTGCAAAATTCGAAAGCACCGTTAAGCATTGTATTGTGTTTTTTTTTTAAAGCTGGAACTGAGACTTTGGCTCTGTCTTCCCCCTTTATTTGGAACGCAGGGGAGCACTGCTTTCAGATTTTTTTTTTAATGAGTACGCATGGTGATTAAAGTGTTGATAAAAAGTAGGACCTGAATTTGGAGAGCAAGTGGTTTCCAGTTTGGGGAGGAGCTTGAACTGGTGCAAGACCATCTCCAAAGCAGAAGAGAACACGCTCAGTGAGCCATGAAAGGGCTTGGTTTCCACTCACCAAGGGCAAGCAGGGGCAACCGTCCATGATCTTCAGCACGGAAAACCAGGTTCCTATTGTTCCAAATAATTGGAGTTACAGGAGAAAAAGTCACTCCTGATTGACTTATTAATTGATGTGGGTAGCTATAAAATGTCCCTCGTTCCTGAGATGATGAAATCTTCAGAGCGTGAGAGTGGGGACAGGGGCCCTCTCGTGTGCTTCCAACACATAAAACTGCCAAGTGTCAGTCAGTCCTGCCAAGCCACCTCATGCTATTCCTCAAAGGCCACCTGTATGTTTGTACAACACACTACTGCGCTGAGGGCATCTTCTATACCTGGTGCTTTCTCAATGCGAACATGAAAAGGCATAGTGCTTTTAAGATCATAAATGCACACTTTTCCTCATCAAAAGTGACGTTGGCCTTCACATATTCTTTCCTGGATTGTAGGGCTATTTCCTATAACAATTGTATTTTTTCTATAGCAGATTATGTCAGTGGAAAATATCCCAATCTTATAAGATCAAAATTATATTAAAAATTTTAATTGATGGTGTTATAGTCACCTATAAACTTATAATTACAGATTCATGTATTTTTTTATTCTTGAGGTTATAATTAATTACATTTCCCCCTTTCCTTTCCTCCCTCCAAACCCTTCCAAATACCTCTCCCCACTCTCCTTCAAATTCACGGCCTCTTTCTCCACTAACTGTCATTGCATGCATGTATGTATATGCATATACATATATTGCTAAATATGTGTGCATTTTTAAGTTGTGTGATTATATAATATGATGAAAATGTTACATTCACTTACAAACCCATAATACATTTCACCACATGTATTTTCCCATTTTCTATCTTTATTCCCCCCGCCCCAAACCTAGGCTCTTGGTATGCTAGTCAAGGCCTACATTCCTGATGGCTCTGTCTTTCCTATTCCCACAACACAGTGACCTTTCCATTTAGTAGTTACAGCTGCATCGGTCCTGATGGTTGACCGGTAAGTTTCAGGATAGAAAGAACTAGAAGTCACGTACTACCACACTGAAAATATCCCTGTAATACTAGAACGTATCTATTCCTACAATATTAAGGAGTCTCCCTCTGGAAGGGAGATTTAATTACATGTATTATCTAAAATAGAAATCCATTAAACTCTGTCTCTGGCAGACAGCCCTACAGCCTTTGCCTAAACATCATCAGTGACCAGGAGTTCCAAGCGGCTTCTTAGTAGTAGGACAACTCCTGGATGTAGCAAGTAAAACCCTTCTTGAAATCCAAGGCCAGCTTGCCTCTACTTCTACCCACTGCTCCCACTGGTCTCTTGTCAGTAACACACAGCAACTGCCCTATACAATCTTCTCCATGCTGCTGCTCAGATACTCTAAGACATTTACAATCTTGAAATGTGTAGACCTCCTCAAAGAATTTTTTGGTTTTGAGATCATAAAGGCTGTGTGACTCATATGTTCTCTCTCAAAGATGTATTGCATGGACATCTTGTTGTCGCCGGAGAAAATTTACTTATTGTTCAAAAGGCAGCATTTAGAGAATGTGTGTGTGTGTGTGTGTGTGTGTGTGTGTGTGTGTGTATCTGTCTGTCTGCCCATCTGCCTGCCTGTCTGTCCCGCTTTCTGTCTGTCTCTTTCTCTCCCTCACTTCCCCAACTTGGTTTCATTTTCTTGGATCTGAATCTCAAGATCCTGGGGCCACTGAGGGTGAATAAGTTAGAATTGGTTTCCTCCCTGTGGAGGAAGACCAGGAGAGACACAGTTATCACTACTGGGCATCTCAGGTCTAGGATGGGTGAGAGAGCAAAGGGCAGGTTTGTCTGGTTTGCTGTTGCTTTATCTCCATGTTGTTATTCACTTATCTTTATACAGATTTAATGACCTAATCTTGTCTCAACATTTTCTGGGAATTATGACAGAGTTGTTCATAGACGGATTATAGATCCCTTTCGTGGTAAAGGAAAGGATCTGTCTCTTATTAGGATGAGACCTATAAGGCGGTCACTACGGATAGCTATGGTCTTTAGCACCAAACTTAATCAATTAGAAGTAGCTGCCTGGAGCACGAGGTAAGAAAAAAATCCGAGGCCTCATCCAGACTCACGAGGAAAGAATGCTTTGATTAGTGTTACTGCCATCAGTCATGGTTATGACACAGGGCAAGGCAAGTAGGTGAAGGGTGAAGAGAGACTCTACACATCAGGAGCTGGGCTGGACCCCTGAAGGATGTGAACTTTCTTTAGGCACGAGAAATTCTCGGTACTAAAAGAGAAACTATTTCAGGAAATCTACTGTTGATCTTGTAACTTCACACTGTACTTTCTCCAGGCAAATCGCTTCCAACCCGTCCATGTCATCCATCAGGGTAGTTTCCAGATCTTTGGGCATCCAGGCTGTGTTCCATAACGTGCATTCTGGCTTATGTCTGCTCTTCCTAAAATGTTATACTCCCTGGAAAGCAGTGGAATAAAAGATGCATAGTCAGCCAAGGCAGCGGTGGCACACGCCTTTAATCTCAGCACTTGGCAGGCAGAGGCAGGCCGAGCTCTGTGAGTTCCTGATCTGCCTGATCTACACAGTGACTTCCAGGTTAGCCAAGACTATATAGAAAAGAAACCCTGTCTTGAACCTCCCACCCCCCCCCAAAAAAAAACAGGAAGAAAGAAAATGCATTTCAAGTGTATTTCTAATACAGGAAGCAAAGTAATAAAAAAAAAAAGTATAAATCTGTGGGTCCACGTTCAGGTGCTCTTAGTGTGGAGCACCAAGAACAAGAGGCATCCAAGCTTCACAGACGGTGTCCATAGAGGCAAACACCCCAGTGCTTGCAAAAAGTGGATGCAGAAAAAGCAAGCAAGTTCTTGTTTGAAAGAAGGTGGATAATTTAATAAATACTTCAGAAATAAAGTATGAATACTTCTGTGAATGTAATAAGAGGGGCTGCTCATTGGAGTTTCTGTCTCACCCGGTACCCCACAGCCAGCAAGTGCCAGAGAAAATTACACAGAGATCTCCATAAGTTATAAAACTGATTGGCCCATTAGCTCAGGCTTCTTGTTAACTCTTGTAGCTTATATTAACCCATTGTTCTGATCTACATTAACCCCATGGCTTGGTACCTTTTTCAGCTGGGCAGATTACATCTTGCTTCTTCTGTGGTCTGGGCAGGACTGGGAGGAATGGGCTTCCTTCTTCCTAGCATTCTCCTGTTCTCATTGCCCCGCCTCTACTTCCTATCTGGTTTACCCGCCTATATTTCCTGCCTGGCCAATCAGCATTTATTCAAAACATGATTGACAGAATACAGACAATTCTCCCGTATCATGTGAAGAACATTTAAGAAATAAGGCTTATTATGGAGAAGTATCTCAGAACTTTTTATGCAGATACATATGAAATTAGATTATACATACATGTAGTGCTGATCATAAACATATATGTATTTATATCTCTATATTATAACATGTATTTAGTAAATATACAGGCCTAAGATCCAATTTTAAATATTCAACATGTTCTTGAACTTTTCTGACCTGAACATCTTTTCAAATGGATGTGGAAAAGGAGCGATCATAGGACAGAGAAAGGCTGAGCGTCATCTCCCTTTCTTCAGAAAAATTACCCAGTGTCTTTAGATGCAGATGGCCTCTGGGGACCTGTGTGACCCCAGACCTGGCTCTCTTAGGTGCATGTTAGGACTACCTGGAGTGTTGCATGGTTTTGTTCTTGTTATTTCTTTTTTTGTTGTTGTTGTTTGTTTGTTTGTTTTTCTTTTATTTATTTATTTATTAAATATTTCTGTCTCTTCCCCACGGCCGCCTCCCATTTCCCTCCCCCTCCCCCAGTCAAGTCCCCCTCCCTCGTCAGCCCAAAGAGCCATCAGGGTTCCCTGCCCTGTGGGAAGTCCAAGGACCACCCACCTCCATCCAGGTCTAGTAAGGTGAGCATCCAAACTGCCTAGGCTCCCACAAAGCCAATACGTGCAGTAGGATCAAAAACCCATTGCCATTGTTCTTGAGTTCTCAGTAGTCCTCATTGTCTCTATGTTTTTTCCCAAGACCGGTTTTATCACTATCTTGAGTGAGGTTAGCCAGACCCAAAAAGAGGAACATGGGATGTACTCACTCATATTTGGTTTCTAGCCATAAATAAAGGACATTGAGCCTATAATACGTGATCTTAGAGAAGCTAAATAAGAAGGAGAACCCAAAGAAAAACATATAAACATCCTCCTGAATATTAACCTTCATCAGCCGATGAAAGGAGACAGAGACAGAGACCCACATTGGAGCACTGGACTGAAATCTCAAGGTCCAAATCAGGAGAAGGAGAGAGAGCACGAGCAAGGAACTCAGGACCGCGAGGGGTGCACCCACACACTGAGACAATGGGGATGTTCTATCGGGAACTCACCAAGGCCAGCTGACCTGGGTCTTGTTATTTCTTTATTAATTAGTTCGGAAGTTGGCCAATTAAATCAGTTTTTCTGAGGAAGTGGTAAAACAAATGACTCTTCCCAGCCTCTTCTGAGGCTGAGTCCCGACCAATTTCTAACACTCTTCCACCTACCGCCTTCACTTTCTGAACAGCTGCTCACCCCAGACACAAGCTGCTGGAATGAAAACTGGCCATGAGC
This sequence comes from Microtus obscurus, assembly GCA_963919715.1. Classification (NCBI taxonomy): domain Eukaryota; kingdom Metazoa; phylum Chordata; class Mammalia; order Rodentia; family Cricetidae; genus Microtus; species Microtus obscurus. Next base: position 6,659,303 of record CAWTZC010002364.1, read on the forward strand.
TACGAAAACCAAAGTCTTCCTACTCTACTTTTACCAGATAACTTCTGCTCCCAGCTGAGTCATGAGGCAACACATTCTTATTTATGCAAATTGTAGAGGACACTTCCAGGCTGGGAAGATGTAAGAGAAGCTGAGGGGGAGCCATAGAAGTCAGAAAACATCTTCCTTCTATAATGTCTAGACCACAGCTAAGAAGACTTGGCTCCGAACATGCATACGTTTTTCCACCATGGACAAGCATTTGGTACATTTTTAGGTATATGGCAAGTTAAAGTCCATTTGCTTAAGAGATCATTCTTTCTTTGATGTTGTTAATTATGGTCTCTCGGGAAGCATACCAACCTTATCAAAACCCATCTGCATGGTGTTCTCTTGGAACCAACCTCCGGTGACTTCACCATGAGTAGGACTTACATGCCAATGGTCTTCTTGGCACTAAGCAATCCCAGTAAGACAGGTTTCATGTCAATGATTTGAAGGCTGAATAACAGCCCCACACCTGACATATGGCTCCAGTGTAAATATGAAAATAAAATTCCACTCTCATTTTTCTTCATCTTGACCGTGGTTGTCCATGAATACTTTTTCTTCCTAATTTTTTCTGTCTTACAAGCTAGAATTTGCTGTTTTGGGGGTGAGAATTTTCTTCTTAAAAGTCAAAATATCTAACAGAAAAAAGTGAAAGTTCCTCTGCTAGGTTTCAGAATCAGCAATGTATCTTAATCCAGCACTTTCTCTCCTGTGCACATGCTGCGTCTAACTCCTGGTGCTGACTTTTGTTAGGAATCAAAATGACTTTAGGTGAAATTAGTTTTATAAAAATCATTAAGAAAGGCAATCCAAGTAAATCTAGTAGATCCAGAGAGGAAGTATGAACACCAGAAAGAAGAGGAAATAAAAGCAGAAAATACAAGAGAAAAAAAAAAGATGCCAATGAGGGAATAATTGTTAAGCAACTAAAAAATGAAAGAGAAAAATTCAAACATTACTGTATTGTAAGAGAAATACTAAGATAGAGCATAAGAAGAAGCTGAATAAATGTTTAATGAATGAATAACACCGTGTCATTGCACTGTACAGCCAGATCAAGTCAGAAATAAGAGAGGTGGTGGCATTTACAATCCTTAAAGAGATCTAACATTAATTATATATTTTTATTTTTCATTAATGCAAAATGGGATTGAATACTTGCTTATACATATCAAAGAGAAAGTACGAGAAACTATATATATGGAAAAGTCAGCAAATGATAGCTAGTCATTATAACAGATACAAGGAGAGACTACAAAGTATTGTTTGGGAAGGTAGCCAGCCAGGAGGAAATAAATACCCAGAGGAATGAATAAACATTTGAATTCTAGCATGTTCTAGATCCATCTGGTTGGATGTTCCGTTTGTCTGCCTAATGACTCTGCCAGGAGACTTAAGATCTCCATCTGAAGATGTAGAGAGCTGGACATGGTGGTGCTTCCCAGTTATTCCAACTCCTTGGGAGGCTGAGGCCTAAGGATTCCGAATTTTCAAAAATGCCAACGACAACAACTCTACCTCACAGAGTAGGGAGAATGCTCACCTACCCTGTGCAGGGCCCTGTGTTTGATCCCTAGCACCCCAGAAATACATATAAATAATAAGTAGCCAGGCAGTGGTGGCACTTGGGAGGCAGAGGCAGGCAGATAGCCAGGTCTAAGGCCAGCCTGGTCTACACAGTGAATTCCAGGACGTCCAGGGGTACACAGAGAAACTGTGTCTCAAAAAATCAAAAATAAAGAAACCCAAGGCTCAGAAAGTGTTTGTCTCACAAACCTCTTACTAATAAGTAAAAGAAATGCATTTTAAACCAGGACCTTGGTTCCCTAAGCCAAGCCCCACCCCAGCAGTCCAGCACTTTCTCCAGAGCGATTTGCCACCGGGGTATCCTCCCCAACAGAGAACGATGACAATGAATCTTACTGCTCAGGGACACACAAACTTGTTGCCGCTCCAGGATCACAGAGCCACAGTTGCAGGTTAACACGCATCCTGGGTGACGGACACACACACCAGTGTTTGAGAAATCCTCCCAAGAGAGCGGTTTCCCTAGAACTCAGCGCCGCCTTCTTGGGAAATTTTCAAAAATTCCCCCAAACTGAAAACAGTGGCAGCTCCTTCCCATTAATTCTTATCAGTTCCATACTGGACATCAGTAGCCACACTGTCTTGGTTATGTACATGGAAATGTTCAGATGGTGTGCTATGATTTGGATGCGATTGGCTCCCAAGAGATCGGAAGATTGGATGCTTAGCCTTCTTCAGTGGGGCAATGTTTCGAGGTGGCAGAACTGCTGAGGAGTGACGCTTAAGTCACTGGTGGGTATTTCCTTGGAAGGAATTCACGCTGGCTTCACGGAGCGAGCAATTCCTCTGAGTCTGTTATGAAGAAAGTGTGTCTGGCTCAGCCCCAGTGTCTGGCTCAGTCTCCCCCCGTACCCTCTTCCACTCATGCACACTCTTGCCATGATATACCATCAGTTGCTCGGCCCTCACCAGAGCTGCGAAAGTGGGGGGCCTTGCTCTGGGATCTCCACCACTGTGAGCTGAACAAATCTCTCTTCTTCACCTATCTCTCAGCCTTGAGCATTTTGCTGCAGTATTGGGAAATGGATAATGACATGGGGAAGCCGGCTTGTTTGTTTGTTTTCCCAACAGCATCCCTTAAAAAGCTAATTCTCCACCAAGGGCTCTCTTCCATCGCCTACCCAAAGACATCAGACATCTGCCACTAGCCTATTTCTGTCACTAAGACCTCAAACACAGAGGTCACCGTTCATGCAGTTACACAGTAGGGCAGAAAGTGTCTTCTGGAGGTATGTTCCGAGTTCCCATCAGGGTTAGAGTTGAAGAACAAGAAGACTGAGGACCTCTTCCAGGCAGGCTCCTCCCACTCAGCCCCAGGTTTGTCTGCTCCTACACAGCTGGAGGTATGTCACCCTCGAGGCTCTTAGCTCTGCCAGTTAGCTACCCAGTGGCCTTGAGAAAGTCACAGTCCTTTCTTGGCACACCGCCCCCCCCCACCATAAACTGGGCCTCACCTACTTCTCAGGGAAACTAGGAGGATTAATTAGTGTTTGTAAAGCTTTAAGATCGCCTAGATGAAAGTGACTATATGAGTATAAATGATTATTATTATCATCATCATTATTATTACATGAAGTATGGATGGCAGTTTAAGCACGGGGTTACATGTCACCCCGCTGGGACTGATGGATTTCTGGATAAACAAAGGGAACCGGAGGTTGTTATTACCTACCTGTTTTTCCCATGTCTGCTCAGGAATGTATCATCAAGTTTTCCAGGCTGGTAATGCCAAATGAAGGCCTCCTTGGTTCGCTAGGGATGAATGCAGATGTCATGGTAATGACCTGGAACTGGGAACGTCTTGCTCTGTATGTCTCCGTGATCAGGCCCTCCTGCTTCCCGTCTGAACTCCGACGGCATGACCCTGAACCGAGCCGGCCTCTTAGCTTAATTCCCAAGGCAATTCAATTACAAACTTGCATTTTCTTTTCAGGCCATCTTACAAATGAAATTGTGAATAAATGCTGAGAGAATCTGAAATCTCCCCCAGATGACCCCACTACACAATAGCATCAAAGACACGGGGAGTGGGGGAGAATTAAGGCCGCGTCTGTCCGTCCTGATTACGCTGGAATTGGCCTCGCAGCACATGTTTAATCTTTTTATTCTCACAAGACCCTGGTTCTACAGTGTGCATGCACTGAGAGAAGCCCCCAGGGGACAATAACAGAGTTGCTCTGGTGACAGAACCAGAAATTGTAAGACTAGCTAACTAAAGGGCACCCCTGTGGCTTCCAGAGTCTACATGTCCTGAACATCCTAGAAAAGTCCACAAAGTCTTCTAGGTGTGTGAGTGTCTCTAAAGATTCACGGCTTTCAGACCTCCTGTGACCCACAGGACTGAGGTTCAAATGTGTTCCTGGCCGTGAGTTTTACTCTTTTGGACCCGTACTTGTCAATGCTCCTGAAGTCTTAACAAGCGCTTGTCCCTGTGCGAAACTGCTCACTGCGTCTGATCACGGCTTCCCCCGTAAGTCCTCTCCTCTGACACGCTGTCATCCTTAGGAATGTTTAAACCAGTACAAGCCATATACCCCGAGCCTGTTTGTCATTAGGGACACTCGGTTGCTACAAATCTTTTTCCATGTGGAATGTGTGCTCTCCTCCCCAACTCCTTGGCTGGCTCACTTCTCTGACTGCTTGTTGAAGCACCCTTTCAGGGTCTTAAGAAGACTCTGTTGCGGTTGAAATTTGGTAGAGGCAGCTCGGGCTGAGAAAGTATGAATCTTAATTCTATTCCAGATAAGATCTTGGAAGCTGTCCATACTCTCCAAAGCCATCAGTTGGAATTCGCTTGGCAACTGAGCACTCCCACAGGCCCCTGCTTCTTTCCTGTGTGATTTATGAGAACCCCCTTTTTCCAATAAAGTTGCAAGAACCCGGGAAGCAGTTTCTCACCCAACATTTTGTAGCTGTAGCTCCCAAGCTGAGCCAAGACTAGGTGAGGCAAAAAGTCCGGGTGTAAAAAGACCATGGAACAAATTCTATTTAAAGGCAGAGAGAGCATCCTCCTTCATCACTGTGTGAATTAACGACACACTTTCCACTGATGCACGGGTTCCAATGTTGACTTGCAGTCTTGTTTCGGAAGTGTCCTAGCAGTGCTGAGTAACACAAAATTGCATTATTCTAAAGACCACCTTAAGAACAGGACGTTGGGAGCTCTGAGGCCTGAGCCCTAAATGACCACTTGTTCCTTAAATAATCTATTAGTTTCTTACAGTGACCCCTCTTCTCCATGGTGGTCACAAAAGCCCCAGTAAGTGCCTGAAACTTACTGTATATACTGTAGTACCCAACCCTGTATATACTACAACTTGTTATGCAGATTCGTCTATGGTAAATTTTGATCTATTCATTGATCTCAGTAAGACCAGCATACATAATGAAATGGGCTTTGTAAATCTACAAAGTTATCTGAATATGCCATCGTCCCTCTCTCAAAATACCCTATGATACCGCACTCACCTTTCTTCTTGGGAGGGTAGGAGAACAACCCGTGCCCACTTGAAGAAAGGAAGTGGTGGGAGGTGGGTTCAGCAGCCTTTGAGGGGTGTGTTAGACTTCTACATAAAGGTTACTGGGACACAGGCCTGCGATATTGAGTCAGTATGGTAGCCAATCAGCACTAAGTTACTCTGGGATGGCAGCAGATGCAGTGTGGACACGCGGGACAAAGGAACGGTCCACATCACAGGTGGGGCAAAGTGAGTCGGCACAAGATTTAAAGTTTGCGCATCGCTCCTTTCTAGAAGGATCCCAGCTGACAGTTCAATACATGGGTTCATGCCATGGTTGGGTCCATGTAACTGAAACCGGAAAACAAGAGCACAGATACTGGGGGTGAGGGAGGCACTGCATCTGTAGGATAAGGAGGGCAGAAGGCACCACCGATGGACAGACAGCTCTGGAAGTTTCTACAAGGGCTGAGTGTTCTCCAGGTCGTTAAGGGACATCCTCCTGAGGCTGTTGGCCTCCCTGGCTTTCACAAACAGACATTTGCTAGAAAAGGTGTGTTAGACGAGGAGTTGACATTCAAGGAAGTAGACAGTGTCTTCCCCAAAAAAATCTCCCGAGTCTCTACAAAGTGTGACCATGATGAGGCTAGCCCAGAGGAATCAGAGCAACTTGGCAAGCACATGGTGACAAAAAGGCAGGGGTATTTTTGTTCAAGTAAATCCCCACAAGCAAAGTTTCAGGGACATGTACTGCCCGAGGTAGCCAGGATGGAGCCAGGCCTGTCTCCTGTGAACTGACTCAGCCCTGAGATCAGGAAGGAAGTGCAGAGGTCTCCTGCTGCTCTCCTCCCCACTAATCTGAACCCATTTCCTTCATTCCAGACCTATCTTTGTGCAACCCCAACAGCTCTAGTGTCAAACTAAAGCGAACGAGAGGTAAGTGCTGCTGAAGACCCCAAGGTTCAAGGTCCTCGTTTACAGACACCTCACCCCTTCCACCTTCCTGACTGTGCTGTGTGTGCCCTGCGGAAGGAAGGATGGAAGAGAAAAGGAGGGGCTGGAGCCGCCCTCCACCCTCTCTGCTACAGTGAAGAAACATTTCACCCCACCCGAGTTCCTGTGCAAATGTGCCTGCTTCCTTTCCCATTGTTGAGCTTGAAGAGCTCCTTGCTCCTGTCTCTCCTGCCCACTGTAAGAAGGGAGAGAGGAAGCAAGGATGCCAAGTGAGCAAAGTACTGTTGTTGTGAGTAGCAATATATTGCTCCTCATGACGGGTGAGTGTCTTGACTGTTTCCTGCTTCAGTGACTCTTCCATCAACAGCTCTCCGTTGTTCTTAACTCCCTTTCCACCTTTCTCCTTTGGGATTAAGGGTTGGCCGGTGACTACTAAGAACCAGAGGACCATAGCCAGGTCTTAAACAGACCTTCTTCTCCTCCTGCTGCCCATACCAGAGCAGACAACTGTATTTTACTCACTGCCCTCCAGCTGGCAAACAGTTCTACCAACCTGCGGTTCTGCAAGGGCCAAGAAGCAAACACAGAAGGGTTTGAGTCTTTGGAAGCCACAGTGTGCAAAATGGGTCACGGCTTAGAAAAAAGCAGTGAGTCCAGACCAGCCTGGAGAATACTGCAGATGTCTCCATTGAACCGGCTCTGGATCTGCTCTCTAGTTAAAAACAGCACTTTAAGGTGCTCAAGCCAGAGCTTCCTGGGCAATGAAATTACTGCTTCAAGGGCAGGAGTGCAGTATTCTCAGCAAACAGAGCGACTCTGTGTGTGTGTGTGTGTATACATGTGCGTGTGTGCACATGTGTGTATGTACACATGTGGGGGCACACATGACATGCTGTGCTTCCATGTGTGCACTGTGTGCATATATGAACCCCAAAGGGTGACATCTGGTGTCTTCTTTGGTCGCTCTCCACATTATTAAGACAAGATTTCTCACTGCCTTGTAGCCTTTGCAGCTTTCAAGGTAACTGGGCAAGCTCACGGCCAGCAAGTCCCCAGGATCTGCCTGTTCTCAGTCCTAACTCACGGATTGCAAGCGCACCACCACACCCAGTTTTTATGTGTCTGCTGGGGATTTGAACTCATGACCTAATATGTACAATGAGTAATCTACTACTAAGCATCTATATTTTCACAGCTTCTGTGTGTTGCACTGTAACTGACCATATTACATACCTGAGAAGAATCAAAAGCAGGTTTTTTTTTTAAAGTGGCTTTAAAAAATTTCTTATACCATCAGCTTAAAGACAAGGTGACACTTAACGAAGAAAGGGAAAGTTCTCATAGAACAGAATTTTAATTATTAACAAGTTTATTTCATCTGCCTTATTGTTTACAAATAAATTATAAGGTCTTTAGTGCTTACGTTATACGTATTTGAACATTAGAGGAACCGCACAGATAGATGTAACCCATTCCTGGCCCTGGAGATTTCATTTGGGGGCAAAAGATGTCTAGTTGGGCCATTGTCTCCCCTGTTATTTGGTGACTCCATGTAGATTTCTATCATCTATGTGTATATATTAGGAAGGTTTTATGGTACTAGGTTTCCATATGACCCTCAAATGGCCCTTAGAGTTAGCTGTCCCTCCCCAAGTTCCCTCCATCACACCCTCATCTCTCATCCCCATTTTATCCTCCTGCTCCTGTTTCCCCTGTATCTCTGTAACTGTATCATCTATTTCTCCTTCCATAGTAGATCTCCCGTACCATCCTCATCCCTTACTCAATACCTAGTCTCCTTGGTTATATGAATTGTAGCTTGCTTATAGAAGCCTTGAAAACTGACATCTACATATAAGACAATGCATACAATATTTGCCTTTTTCGACCTGGGTTACCTCGGATAGGATGGCTTTTTTCCAGTTCTATCCATTTACCTGAAATATTCATAATTTTGCTTTAACAGCTAAGTAATATTCTATTATGTGCATGTACCATATCTTCATTGTCTATCCGTCAGTTGATGGACATCTAGGCTATTTCCAAATTCTGGTAATTTTGAATAGTTCAGCAATGAACACGATTGAGCAAGTGTCTGTCCTAGGATGTAGAGTCCTTTGGGTATATGCCTAACAGTGGGATAGATGGATCTTGAGGTAGATCTAGTCCCAGCTTCCTGAAAAACCCTCACACCCACCTTCATAGTGACTGTAAGTTTGCTCCTCACCAGCAATAAGTGTTCCCCTTTCTCCGTATCTTTGCCAGCATGAACTGTCCTTTCTTTTGTTGACTTTGGCCATTCTGACTGGGGTAAGATGAAATTCAAAGTAGTTTTCATATGCATTTTCTGATGGCTAAGGATGTTGAACATTTCCTTAAGTGTTTCTCAGCTGTTTGTGTTTCGTCTTTCGAGAACACTCTGTTTAGTTCTATGCCCCATTTCTGTTCAGTTGTTTTTTTTAGTTCTTTATATAGTTCAGATAATATGACCTTTATCAGATGTGTAATTAGTAAAGTTCTTTTCCCATCTTGCAACTTGTTAGAATGATGGCGTCCTTTGTCATACAGAAGCTTCTCAGTTTCCTGAGGATCCATTTATTGTCAATCTTAGTGCCTGTGCTATTGGTTTTCTGTCCAGAAAGTCAACTCCCGTGTCAATGTATTCAAGACTATTCCTCACTTTCTCTTCTCTCAGATTTAGAGTATAGAGCCTTTGGTTGGCATCCTTGATCCACTTGATACTGGTTTTTTTGCAAGATGATAAATATGAATCTATTTGCATTCTTCTACATGCAGTCATACGGTGTGACCTGTACCATTTGTTGAGGATGCTATCTTTCTTCCCATGGGTATTTTTTGTTTCTTTGTCAAAAATCAGGTATTCATACAAGTGGGGACTTATGTCTGAATCTTCAATTAGAGTTCATTGGTCAGCATTACTAATTTTATGCCGACACCATATTTTATTAATATAACTCTATAGCACAAATTGAAACCTGGGATGAGCTCCAAAAGCTCTTTTTTATTCAAGATTACTTTAGCTATTCTGGGGTTTTTGTATATCTTTATTAAGTTGAAAAATCTTATTTCAATTTCTGTGAAGAACTATGCTGGAAATTTGATGGCGATTGTATTGAATCTGTAGATTATTTGGTAGGATGTCCATTTTCACTATGTTAATCCTTCTGACTGTGAGCATGGGTGACCTTTCCATTTATTGGTGTCATTGTCATTTTCTTTCTTTGACGTCTTAAAGTTTTTAATAGGCAAGACTTTGGTTACTTATCCCAAGTTATTTGTCATTTTGAGGCTATTGTTAAAAGTATTATTCCCCTGGTTTCCTTCTCAGTCTGTCATTTATACATAGAAGGGCTACCGATTTTTGCCTGCTACTTTTATGAAGGTGTTTATCACCTATAGGAATTCTGCGGTAGAGTTGTTTGGGGTCTTTTATATATAAAATCATATCAACTGCAAATAAAGGTACTTTGACTTCTTCCTTTCCTATTTGAATCCCCTTGATCTCCTTCGGTTGTCTTATTACTCTAGCTAAGATTTCAAGTACTACCTTGAATAGGTATGGAGAAAGTGGACAGCCCTGACTTGTGCTAGATTTTCACGGAAATGTTTTGAGTTTCTCTCCAGGTTGGCGGTGGCTGTGGATTTGTCATAAATTGCCTTTATTATGTTGAAGTATGCACCTGCAAACCTAGTCTCTCCAGGACGTTTATCATGAAGGATGTTGGATTTTGTCAGAGGACATGACTGCATCTAAAGAGATGATCTTTTTTTGTTCTGTTTTGTCTTTCAGTCTGTTTAAGTGATGGAGTACATTTATTTATTTGCATTTGTTGAATCATCCACGCTCCCCTGAGATAAATCCTACTGGATCATGGCAAATAATCTTATTAATGTGTTGTTGGGTTTACAAGCATTTCACTGAGCATTTTTGTTTGTTTGTTTTTGTTTTTTTTGTTTTTCGAGACAGGGTTTCTCTGTAGCTTTGGTGCCCGTCCCGGAACTAGCTCTTGTAGACCAGGCTGGCCTCGAACTCCCAGAGATCCGCCTGCCTCTGCCTCCCGAGTGCTGGGATTAAAGGCGTGCGCCACCACCGCCCGGCTTCACTGAGCATTTTTAACATCTAGTTCATAATGGGTATCCAATGGCGATTTTTTTCTTTATTTGGCCTTTGCATGGTCTAGAGATCAGGGTAATTATGGCCTTGTTAAAAAAAATTAAAAATAAATAAATAAATAACCCTGGGACTGTTTCTTCAGTTTGTATTTTGTGAAATGACCTGAGGAGTACTGAGGTGGCATTCGTTTGTCACTGAATGTCTGGTAAAAAAAAAAAATCTATACTGAATCCATCTGATCTAAGCTTTTCTTAGTAGGGAGACTTAATTTCTGCCTCAACTTCACATGGAGTCCTGGGTCTGTTTAAATTGCTTACCCGATCTTGATTTAACATTAGTAGGTTGTACATATCAAGCAATTCATCCACTTCTTTTGGGTTTTCCAGTTTGATAGAGTACAGATTTTAAAGTATGTCCTTATGACTCTCTGAATTTCCTTGGTGTCTGCAGCAATGTCCCTTTAATTTTGTTAGTCCGGCTCTTCTCTCTGTGTCTTGTAGTAAATATTGTTTATGGTGTGTCAATCTTGTTGATTTGCTCAAAGAATCAACTCTACATCTTATTTATCTTTTTATTATTTTGTTGTTTGTTTGTTTGTTTGTTTCTATCTTATTGATTTCAACCCTGAGTTTAATTATTTCTTGCCATTAGGGTTGTGAGCCTTCATGGTGTACCATAGGCATGGATATGTTGCGTTTTTATTTTCATTCAATTTAAAAAAGTTTTTAATTTCCCTCTTGGTCTTTGCCTTGACCCATTTTTTTTATTTGGTATTGATGGTTCTGTTTCCATAAGTTTGTATAGTTTCTGCTGTTGATATCCAGATTTAACGAGTGGTCAGATAGGATGTGTGGTGTTATTTCAATATTCTTGTATGTGTTCAGACTTGCTTTGTGTCCAGATAATGATGTCAATTTGGAGAAGGTTTCATGAGCTGCAGAGAAGAAGGTGTACTCTGTAGAGTGTAGGAGAAATGTTCTGTAGGTGTATGTAGATCCACTTGACTTATAACATTATTTAGCTCCAACATTTATGTTTACTTTTTGTTTAATGACCTTTCTGTTGGTGAAAGAAAAGTATTGAAGTCACGCACTATCACTAGGTGAGGGTCATTGTGTGATCGTAGTCATAGTAATGTTTCTTCTTTGGACTTAGTTACACTAGTGTTTAATGCATACCTGTTTAGGACTATAATTTCTCTTTAATTTTTCCCAGGATGAGTATATAGAGTCCTTCCTTACTCTTCTGATTAATTTTGGCTTACAGTCTATTTTGTCAGACATTAAAATGACTACATCTACTTTCTTCTTGAATCCTTCTGCTTGGAATATCTTTTTCTGTCCTTCTACCCTGGGGTGATGTCTATCCTATCCTTGCTGTTGAGGTGCGTGTGTTGGATACAGCAGAAACAGAGAGATCCTGCTTTCTAATCCAATTTGTCAGTTTGTGTCTTTTTATTGTGGAATTGAGATCATTAATATTGGCATTCATCAAGAAGTATTGACTGATTCCTGCTAATTGTTTTTTGTTATGGTGTGGATTTCCTCCCTCTTTTGATTTACTGCTCTGAAATATTTTATCCCTTGCATCTTCTTGTGTTTGGTTAAGTACTACTTCAGACTGAAGTTTCCTTCTAGCGCCTTGCGTAGACCTGAACTGGTGGATAGATGATCGCTTAAATTCGGTTTTATTGTGGATTTTCTTTCTTCATCAATTCTTATTGATGATTTTTCTGGGTTGGCATCTGTGGTATCTTGGAGGTTATAAAACAGCCATCAAGCCCTCTGGCTTTCACGGTCTCCAGTGAGACTTGGTCTTTACCTCCTTACAGCTTTTAATATCCTTTCTCTGTTTTGTATATTTAACATTTTTATTATATGCCATTGGAAATTTATTTTTGGTCCAGTCTATTTGGTGTTCCATATGCTTTTTGTACCTTAATAGGCATCTCCTTCTTTAGATTGGGGAAATTTTCTTTTATGATTTTGTTGTAAATGCTTTCTGTGCCTTTTGACCTGGTTTTCTTAACTTTCTTCTACCCCTAGTCTTCACAGATTTAGTCTTCTCATAGTGTCTCAAATTTCCTGGATGTTTTGTGCCTGGATGTTTTTTAGACTTAACATTTTCTTTGAGATACTTATTTCTTCTACCTTCTCTTCAACACCTGAGATTCTCTCTTCTATGTTTTATAATCTGTTGGTGAAACTTACCTGTGAAGTTTTTGCTTGATATCTTAAGTTCTTCATTTCCAGTTTTTTTCTTTAGTAATTTTGGCTCTTTGCTTTCATGTATTGAATTGTTTTCTTGAGTTTTATATAAGTGTGTGTGTGTGTGTGTGTGTGTGTGTGTGTGTGTGTGTGTGTCTGTTGAGGGACTGACATCCTTTGTAAGATCCTTGAACATACTCAAAGTTGCTATTCTGAAATCCTTGTCATATACTTCAGCTATATTGCATTTATCAGGGACCCTGCAAAAGAGCTGTTGAATTCTGCTGGAAACATGTTATATTGTTTGTTTATGTTTGTGTTTTTGCACTGAGATCTGAGAAGCAGTATTTCTTGATGTCCATATCTGAATTGGCTTTGTTGGGTGGATTTTCCATTCTCTGGTTTTTGTTGCCCTCTCCGGATCCTAGGCAAGTGTGATGACTGCGGAGTCCCTGGTAGAGATTGCTTGTGAGTCACAGACCAGTGTGGCCACTTGCAGTCCTTGCTAGAAAGATTGGTGGCTGACAGAAAGAAGGGGGATAGGCTAGAAGAAAGAGCTGAGAGGATCAGTGGGAAAGAGTTAAGTAGAGTCTTCATCAAGAGATAGAGCCCCCCAGGAATTCACTATAAAATATTTTTATTTGATGTCTCTTCAAACACATCAACTCTGGGCATTCAGATATTTAGCTAAGGATTTCCCTTCTTTTATATAGTTTTGCAATCCTATGTTATTAGAGCTGTAAGAGGATCTTTATGATCATAGAAACCTTATTATGGAAGCTTTCATCCATGGCTTATAGAAATCTAATGTGAGTTAAGCCAGTTTCTCATCAAGCTAAATGCTCAATGCTCACCTGACATTAAGAATCCAATTACAAGGCTAATAATTTAGAGTGCTTTCCTAGCATGTGGGAAGCTCTCTAAGTACAATTCCCAGCACCAAAATAAAATAAAAATAATTGGTTTTGGTTCTGTCAGTTGTGTCTCAATAAAGTTGTATAGAAGGGGAGTCCAGAAAAAAAAAAGTCCCAAAAGTCTAGAAGGGAAGGAAAAAAGGGTTTTCCTTTCTGCCCTTGTCTCTGCTGTCTTTCAAAAGCATCAGTCTCACTTCCATCTCCTTACATGATCAGAGTGGTCCAGCAGCTACTGCAGGATCATTCTGTATCTGTGTCTGTATTCACGAGCATCATCCTCACTTCCATCTCCCTAGATGACCAGAGTGGTCCAGCAGCTACTGCAGAATCATTCTGTATGAGCTTAACAACACAGTGAAAACAAATTGCCCTCTCAACAGTTCCAGCAACAATTATGACCAAAATGACTTTCCAGGGAAAGGAAAAAGTCTGGAAGGTTAACATTTGCAATTCCCAAGGTCAAGTTCAACCCGCCAAGATGAGCCTATTAAATGTGGCACAGGAATCCATCACGTAGCTTTCCCACCATGGAGATGTGTGGCACACAGGTAGCCTCAAGACCATAGTCACATGAAATGCAGCCTAACAACTAGAAATGACGAGTTTTGAACTTTTATAGTATTTGTCTCAATGTAATTTAATTATGAGTTTGCATAATCTGTAATGGCTGCATGTCACACATTGCTTGCAAAATTAGAAAGTTACTGATTTCCTTTTGTAGACCAGTATGAACTAGCACCCCTCCCAGAAAAAATTTCCAGATGTGTGGTTTTACAAGAGGCTGGGGTGACATGCCCGTTTTCAGCTCCATCTCTGTATCCGCAGGGATGTAATGTTTTGACTGGCCATGCGGCTCGGGGAGGAGTCAGGCTACCCAGTGCAGTCTGACACTGTGGAAGGTAATGAGTGGTTCGGAGATGGAAAATGAGGGCAAGGAGGTTGGGACAGGACCTTTCTAACTCTTTAACAACTCAAGGAGAGACAAGAAGCACGAGCATGGAGTTTATTGGACACTTGAAGAAGATGGTGCTGAATTTTTCACCTAGTACCACAAGTACACAGAACTCTATCTATGAGAAATCGAAGGCCTGGGCATGGCAACTGACTGGCTCAGAACCCCAAACACGCGGTGAGTCTCAGAGGCAGAAAACAGAGCAGACTTTTGCAATGGACTAGTCAGTCATATCTCATTACATCCTGAAAATAATGTGTAAAGACCAACAAACACCTTAAAATGCCATTTGACCTAAGAATTTAGCATTTGTGAGCTAGTTTCAAGACAGATTTGCTCAGTGGTCCCTTTTTAGGAAGGCTCACTCCAGAGTTGTCAAAAGAGATTGCAGATAATTTAAACAGATGCTAGTAAGTGAAGAGTTAAATAATATCTATAATTTTTATGTCATGATTACATAATTTGTCCTAATATACCTCCTGAAGAGAAGAGAAATGAAGTCTGTAATGTAGGATTTTTTTTAATGCTTTTAACTCACGTTTTATTGGTGTGTCTTCATTGTACGTAGTGATGGGTGTCATAAAAGCAATGTCTTTCAAATGCACTAAGTCTTTGACTGGATCCCCTCTCCCCACCTTCCATATCCCTCCCTTAGAACTCCCCCTCGTCTCCTTCTCCCACGTCACCCTTTTACATTCATGCCATATGTAGAAATCATTTTATGTGTCTCGATAAAAATCTAGGATCCTATTTTTATATGGAAAAAGAAACATGTCTGAAAACACAGAACATATTAAAGTATTAACCAGGATCATCCCTATGGTGAACAAAAATTGTCTTTTAACAGTTATTATTTTTGCACTTTTAAAGGTTGTTTACATGTTCAATCCATTGACTACAAGAACTGAGCTCTGCCTGCAATCGTTGTTAGTATTCGTTGTCACCAGTACCGCATTCATCCTTGTTTAAACCCTATGGAAATTATTCTGCTGGGAACTGGTCCATCTTGTGGCAAAGAGAAGGGGGCATACTAACCAGGGAGAGGGACCTGTATTCCAGCCTCCAGCACCAAGCCCTGCCTTTTTTTCACTCTGTGCATGCTAACTCTTTCAAACTTGTTCTAAATTAGTGAGAAGCTGTCTGCTTTGCGAAACCGCTGTAAAACGCAGAAATGGCTGTCAGCTCGGACTTTGTCCAAGAATCCCCAGCTTTCCCATTTCAAGAACCAACTCAGGGTCATCGGCTTTTGAATCTCATGCCAATAATGGTGCAGGAAACCCAAAAGACCCGGTTTTGAAATTTATACGACTAGAGGAAATTGAAAAGACAAAATGATGTCAAGGGTGTGAAACAGGGGGACAATTATATATAGAAAACTAACTTTAGCCGGGCGGTGGTGGCGCACGCCTTTAATCCCAGCACTCGGGAGGCAGAGGCAGGCGGATCTCTGTGAGTTCGAGACCAGCCTGGTCTACAGAGCTAGTTCCAGGACAGGCTCCAAAGCCACAGAGAAACCCTGTCTCGAAAAACCAAAAAAAAAAAAAAAAAAAAAAAAAAAAGAAAGAAATGGAAGGTCTGATCCCTGGCCTGGCTCTGCAATCTACAGGCTCTGGGATGTGATGGGGGGTATACCAAACACTAAACACTAAAGCCAGGCTTTTGGTCAATAAATACAAACAGCATGGCAGCAGCACAGTGATGCACACGAAGGCTGGTAGATATGGGAGGCTCAGTAACTATGTGCTGAGTCGGCCAATGGTATCAAACTGCCTTTGCAAACTGCAAAATAACCCCTCGGCAGCGTTTAACACTGTGTAAGACAATAGCCCATTCTTCACATTTTTTTCCTTTTTCCTATCTTCATGAGGGAAGGAATGTTGTCCTTTTGCTATTTATCGCTGTGTCTCCAGAGTCTAGGAACGTGTCTTGTTCAGATTAGGCCCGTACTTAGTATTTGTTAAATAAATCTGTGAACATTCCTGTCACCAGTTAAGCCCTTAATGAAAAGCAATGTTGCTGCTCACTTGTGAAGCATGGGGGAGCCTTAGAGACGGTGTGCTCCCAGGAGTCTTCAACTGTTTCCTCCATCCTACTTGTTTTGAGTTTAATCATAGGCTCACCCTTACTTAGGATCTACCTGGATCACCAGACCCAGTTTTGCTGGGAGCCTCGTGAAATCAATTTACATGAAGAGATTGTCCCAGAATCAGCCCCTGTCATTAGTCACATCTGTTTCTTGACTACTTTCACCTTCGTGGATGTAAAATGAAGGCTTAGGGTGAAATGCAAATAGTGTCTCTTCTCCTAAAATTCTGACCGTCAGATAGCAATGTGGACAGCACACAGGGCTCTCAGCACTGAGTTTTGCATTCGCTTTGCATCAGTTTCCAGGGTGAGCATTCTGCCCATAGACTGCACCGGTACCTAACACTGGCTGCAGACGACACAAGGCGGACCCAGTTAGATTTGACAGAGAGCAGCAGCCTCCCCATCTCAGAAGCATATGCTCCAGCACAGCAGGGGACTGACTGCCTGTGCTTGGGTCACTCCGCTGTCTAGCACCTCACACAAAGCCTGGGACATACTATCCTTTCTTTTCTCTAATTAGATGTGTTATTTAATATTCTTGCATGTATACAGTGTGCTTGGAGTCAACCCATTCCTATCCCCTCCCCCAATTTCTCCTCTACTCCCACAACTTCAACTTCATAAGCACATTCTCTCTCTCTCTCTCTCTCTCTCTCTCTCTCTCTCTCTCTCTCTCTCTCTCTCCCAATTTTCTATCCACTGAGTCCACTTAGTTCCGCCTGTATGGACATGGGTGTGGGATTATCTACTAGGATATGGGTAGCCTCTCAGGGCTAAAAGCCCTGAAAGGAGTCACTGTAGTTCTCCAAGTAGCCATCAACAGGCAATGGCTCCTCAGAAGGTGGGATTTCCTGAGCTTGACCAAGCTAGGATTCTGTCTGGCTTGATCTTGTGCAAATCCTATGCATGCAGTCGCAGCCATTGTGAATGCATGTGTGCAACTGCTCTGTCGTGTCCTGAAAATACTGCTTTGCTATGCACATCCACTCCCTCTGGCTCTTCTGCTCTTTCTGCCCTCTCTTCCACGGTGATACCTGGGCCTTTTGAGGGAGGGAACATGATATACATGTCCCGTTTAGAGCCAAGCACTCTACAGTTTCTAATCATCTGTCTGTTGATCAGTTGTTGGTCTCTGTGTTAATCACTATCTACTCGAAAAAGGAGCTCCTCTGAGGAGTATTGAAAGCTGTACTAATCTATGGGTACAAAGATAAGAACTGAGGGATCGGTTTATTACTATGCCCATTTAGCAGAATAATAGTGTGAGATATTCTAACAGAACTTACGACATAGTCATTCACAGGGCTTGGGACCCGGTTCATAATACCAAGAGTGGATTCCTTCTTACAGAATAAATTTTAAATCCAATCAGAAAGTGACTGGTTGCGCCAATATTATTTATGTCGCTATTCTGCCAGTGGTCCTATCTTACCAGGTCGGTTGTTATTATGGCTCACAGGGTCTACCGCTGTATAAGATTGGTGATGGTGTTTCTCTCCTAGAAGAATACACAGAACCTTCTAGCTCTGTGAAAGCTAACCAACAAGAATGACTATTCCAGGTTGGTACTCCCTTTATTTCTCCATGTCCTACTATTCAGGTATGTGGTGTCTGTGGTGGTTGGAATGGGAGTGCTCCCATAAGCTCATAGCTTTGGATACGTGCTCCCTAATTGATGGAACTATGTCACTCAGAGCTCTGAGGTTCAACAGAGTCATTCCCGGTGTGTTTCTCTCTGCTTCCTATTTGCAGACCAATGTGTGCGCTCTCGGCTACTGCTCCAGCCCCGTGCCTGTTCCCTGCTATAATGGTCATGAACTCCAATTCTCTTAAACCATAATCCCCAAATAAACTCTTTCTTCTATAAGTTGTCTTATCATCAAGTCCTGGAGGGAAAGTAAGAGCAAAGGCAATAGCCTGTAATGTTTGGAGGTCTGCAGGGTATCACTGACCAACAACTCAGAAATAGATAACTCATTTTTGACAGTTGGCTTTTCATTTTATATCCAATGGTTTCTAAGGGTATTGCCCCATTATAAGATAACACAATTAAAATCTCTTTTGTAAGTTTATAGGCATATGTTCTAGGAAGCTTCTAGAGTAGCAGAAAAGTCTTGGTTGGTTCTCTTTCAGGGGAAGATTCTCATTCTGGTTATCATTCAGAACACAAAGCTGCCCTTAGACAGTGGAAAAGCAGGTCTGTGCACGGGCTGACAGTGCCAGAGATGGCCTTGCTGCAGGAAATATCAGTATATAACTAAAGAAGAGCGAATGTGTTTGGTTGTCTGATCATCCCTTGGAAACAGCTATTGTGTGTACAGAGACAGGCGGGTGCTGGATCTTTATTGGCCAACATTGATATTTTTTCTCTGAGTTTTTATCCTGGGTCCAAAGAACCCAACCAAAATGCAGTCACACTAAAGTTTCACATGATCCTTACAAAGAGTGTCAACTGATGAAATCTGAAGCAAATCTACCCGTTTGTGTGCTGTTTTCTAATTTCAACCCTTTTCTGCCTGATGAGCCAACCTGCTCTATCCTGCGCATCATTGTGCCTTAGAGAAATGATGCCTGATTCTAGGATTGCTAATGAAAACCAGCTGGAATTTTACAGAAGGGAAAAAAGGAGGGAGGGAAGGATAGAGAGAGGAAGAGAGAGAGAGAGAGGAACAATGGTAGGGTCTTAAACCAACGCGAGCAATCATAACAATGTCAGCCAATAAGAAATTTTGACTTATATGTTTTGAAAGGCAGTTTCTAAAAATTACCAACCTGTCCTCAAATAATTTGTTCTTTGTCATTTGCAATAATTACAGCAAAGAAAGGGAAAAACATTAAAATCAAATTCCCCTACTCTGTGTCCTGAAGAAACTTCATTTTTACATGTTTCAGAGGCATTTAGTGGAAAAAAAATATTTCTTTTTCTCTCAGACAAGTACAATCGTCTTGCGAATCTTTCGCATGTATTCTAACTTTGACAGGTAATTAAACAGAAGCAGGGGAAGCACTCACCCGAGTGACAAGCTGCTCTTCAAATACCTGAAAGTCATCTCTCATCTCAGAAGTGGCTTCCTCAGTTTCCCTCTTGTTGGCAGGAGGCGGTAACTGAAGTTCCTGCCCAGCGCCACTCTCAGATTTCCAAGCATGAAAAGAACATCAAGTTGTGTTCCCTTTCAAACCCAGTGCAGCAGGTGCCTAGTAAAGCCGCCTATAAAATGGAGAACCAGGAAAGGCTGGGACTTCACAGCTGCGTGGCTACACTCAGAACTAAGAGGAGGCCTAAGTGTCCCGCCTTGCTGGTAAGCTGCAATCCTTTATCAGCGCTATGGAAGGTAGACTGTTTCATTTACTCTTAACTTTCTAGAGATGACAACCCAAATTTTTTAATATAAATGGAATGTGCCTGGCAAGCTTTCTAGAGAAAAAGGAAAGAGTTCAGTTTTGCAATGAGTTGGCATTACTTAACGGGAGCATTAGATGGGGGAAATGGAAGCCCATTGGCCGAACTTCAGTCTGCATCATTGCAATGCAGACCTGGATTCCACAGGGGATGTCGTTCCTAACCATCATTGGCAGGAGGAAACAGCCAAGCGAGATGTGTAAATAGCAAGTGCTTACACCGATAGCTACAAGGATTGAGCTGGCTCTCTTGTTAGCCAGAATCTCACCCAAAGAGCATCTCCGCCGAGGAGCTCTGAGGCCAGCTGCACATTGCGAATTGAGCCCGCTCTTCAAGGAGTGGGGTGATTTCCAAAGCAAATCTCAGACACAGGCCTTGAAAAGCTGAGAAAAGAAAGAAAAATCATACCACAAAACACAGAGCTTTATCTGTCTCAAGAAATACGTTATAAGTTCAACCTTCTCCTAGAAATGTCCAATAATTAAAGAGTATAACTATAATTAATCTTCACACCCAAATGGACTATCCATTATCTAAATGCAAATAATGTCTGAAACATCCTTCTGTACTTTGATGGGAGTCAAAGCTGTGGGGAAAGGGACACATGACAAAGCTTGTGCCACCACCTTGGAGCTGGGCTCTACAGGTAACTATGAATGTGCCCAGGAGTGCCATCAGTCACTTCAGTGTGACTTGTCTGAATGAGTCACAATTGGAGAGGGAGCGAAGCTCATGACATCGAGGATTCTGCGATTTGCGTTTTTCTTCAGTCTCCCTGTTGACCGCTCTCTGATAGGTAGAAGGATGAATCCCTGGTTTCCTGCTCTGCAACAGATGTCTGAATAAAAACCAAACATTGATTTAGTGGTTTTATTTTCAATTTACTTTTAATTAAAAAGTGACGGGGAGTATTTCTCCCAAGAAGTTAAGTAAAATGAGCCCCCATTCAACTATGTGTAACACAGCACAAAAACACTAAACTGATTCCAAATGACACCTCTGTCTTCCTTTCGCCCACGGCTGGAGACTTCGAGCCATGGCTGAACAAAGGTAGGTAATGGCATGAAAAATTATATAGAATGGTAAAGAAATAAGAAGTCAATGAGAGAGATTATTCCCATATTTGGACCTAACTAGTCAATGCCCAATTCTGACCTTTTGGTTTATACAAAGATTTGCTCAGAGCCAGTAGGAATGGAGCAAGCAGAGTGCTTCCCTCAGAAAGTCTAAAGCTCGCTGTTGATCACATGTGTGATGAAGTCACAGTCTCTGTAAACTCCACCATATCATGATGAGGCTTCTTAAAATTAAAATTAGGCATGTGAGAAAACCATGCAAAATACAGACTATCTGAGGGAGGGTGCTAACATTTAACTGAGGGCCCCATTCATCTGAGAGACACCGAGGTCATATTGGCTAATACGTCACCACCACAACACAGTCTGAGTGTGCTCGGCCCTTCAGAAAAGCTTGGAGCCCTGTCAGCTGCAAAGCGGAGGAACAGCGATGCTGAGCAAGGGGCCAAGGTCAGTGTCCCGGGATTGTCTTATAAAGAGAAAATGAAATGTGTATTTACTATGCATTTTAAGAAGTATTGTGTATATACTAACTTATAGACATTGGTACTATCATGATCATACCATCTGAAAATTAAGGGGTAAGAAACCCAAATTCATGGTCAATTGATCCAGTAGACCCAGAAATCAAACCCGTGCTCTGTGGCACAAAGCCCTGCTTCCTAACACCTTTCATCCTCACGCTGGCATGGAACGAAGCCTCGAGGACTCTGTGCCGATGAAGACCTGAGCAGTCGTAGAGACCTGGGCTCTGAACACAGTATGCCTGGGGCTTGGGGGCAAAGCTGGGAGGTGGACGCAGAGAGAAGAGCATTGACTCTCAGTGCTGGTGACGTAGCTCTGGCCAACCATAGTGCAGAAGAAGAAGGTGGGGCCAAAGCAGGACATGAAGTTAGCAGACGCAGCAAAAGACAAAGACTGAAACACAGGACAGGGACGGCAGGACATCTCATCGGGGACCAAGTGCTCACTCTGTAGCAACCCAACATGTGCTGTTAGAGGGGAGGTGGACAAGGGGAGCCACTGTGACAGGACACCCTGGAAATGGAAGAGACTCCCTTGCTGAAACTGACAAAATCAAGCGCTCCCTTTAAGCCGGCCCTGGTGGCTCATGCCTATAATCCCAGTACATCTGAGCCCAAAGCAGAAGGATCTGAAGTTCAAGCCTGGGGTCATCCTTGGCTAGATGAGACCACCTCAGAAAACAAAGCTAGTGAATTTTCTTTCTTAGGAAACATGAAACTAATTCTCTGCCCGCACTGAAAGATAAATGCGCCACTCCTGCTTGCTGCTCTGCTGCCCCGAAGCCACATCCCAGAGTCTAACCCTTCCCCTGGCACTATCCAGATGTCCATTCGAGAGTTGTTCCTCGGTGGCACCATTGCTCCTGTGTCCTCGTCTGAAATAAGCCAATCACTTTTACTACTTGACTCACACTCTTTAGCATTGTGCTGGCTGGTTTTATGTCAACTTGACACAAGCTAACGCCATTTAAAAGAAGAAAATCTCAATTGGGAAAATGTCCCCCCCAAGCTCCAGCTGTAGGGTATTTTCTTAATTTGTGATTGGTAGGAGAGGATCCAGTCGATGGTGGGTGACGCCATCGCTGGGCTGGTAGACCTTGGTTCTACAAGAAAGTGAGCTGAACAAGCCGTAATGAACAAGCCAGTAAGCAGCACCCCTCTGCAGCCTCTGCTTCAGCTCCTGCCTCCAGGCACCTGCTCTGTCTGAGCTCCTGCCCTGACTTCCCTCAGAAGTACAAGTGAAATAAACTCTTTCCTCTCCAAGTTGCTTTAGGTCTTGGTGTTGCGTTGCATTAATAGAAATCTGAACTAAGCCAGGCGGTGGTGGCACATGCCTTTAATCCCAGCACTCGGGAGGCAGAGGCAGGCGGATCTCTGGGAGTTCGAGGCCAGCCTGATCTACAAGAGCTAGTTCCGGGACAGGCACTAAAGCTACAGAGAAACCCTGTCTCGAAAAACCAAAAGAAAGAAAGAAAGAAAGAAAGAAAGAAAGAAAGAAAGAAAGAAAGAAAGAAAGAAAGAAAGAAAGAAAGAAAGAGAAAAGAAAAGAAATCTGAACTAAGACCAGCTTCTATCCCTCAACTAGCTAGATTCATTGTGAGAAGAGGAGGGTTTTGTCTCTCCCTGCCTTCCGCTTCATGCTAATAACCAGGCCCAGGGCAGAGTAGATGCTTAGTAAATATTTGACTGACCACACAGTGCGTTCGTGTTAACCCCAACGTACACACATTCCAGATAGCAGAACCAGTGGGAAATTTAAGAGCACAGTTCAGTGTCTCCAAAAAAAAAAACGATCTTTCCCCTTTACCTAGCAGAGTGTGGATGTATCCAAAGAGCAAAATAAGTTGGAAAACCTCTGACCAGCTCTGCTCAAACACTGGGACTACGTGGAGGCGCTTTCTAGGAAGAATGTTAGGGAATTGTTTGGAGACCACATATCTAGACCAACCACCTCATTTTTCAATTGAGGAAATTGAAGCCCAGAGCGCTTACATAATTTCTCAGAACTCATTGTCCGAAAGTGCGTTCACACGGACTGCAGTCTAAGCGAATGCGGTAGCGGTGCATCACCTGTGCAATGTGGTCCAGGTGAAGCTCCTGCTCCTGGAAGCCAGAGCTTTGTTGGGGCTGCCCTGCCTGCAGAGTCTGAGCGAACGGAGTCTTTTGTATGTTACAAGTCAAATCTCTTGGTAAGGCACCCACTTCTTGCTGCTCGGCTCTAACAAATAAAACTTGGCACAGGGCAAGTTTCCTGCCCCCTCTGCCCGTACCCACCCCAGGCTCTTGAGTGTCAGCCTCATCTCTTCTTCAAGTTCGGTGCTTTGCCCTCCTCCAGTCCCCCCTCCTCCATCCCAGTTGCACTCCACATGCTCCACATCTGTCAGGACGCCCTGCAGCCACACACTCCAAGTTCTTACACAGTTCGGAGTGTGTTCGTGGCACTCTCCCTCCACATGCCAGCCCCCCCCCCCACACACACACAAGATCACCCAGGGCTCACTGAAGTAGGATTTTTCATGAAGTCCTTGCCAATCCAAGATATCCACTTGGAACTCCTCCTTCTCCCCTCCTCCTCTCCTCCCCCTCCTCCTCCCATCCTCATCCCTCTCCTCCCCCTCTCCCTCCTCCTCTTCTCTTTCTTCCTCTACTCCTCCCTCTCCTTCCCCCTCTTCTCCTCCTCTCCTCCTCCCTCTCCTCCTCCCTCTCCTCCTTCCTCTCCTCCTTCCTGTCCACCTCTCCTCCCCACCTCCTGCTTCTCCTCCTTTCCTCTTCCTCCCTCTCCTCCTCCTCTTCTAAGCTCTGCTGGGCCTAACTCATTTGTTACTTTGCTCCTTTTCCCTGGTTCCTGCAGATGACAGAGGGAGTGGGATGCTCGGCCATGAGGAAACACGTGACATGTTATTACGGAAAATTCTTCCCTACATAAAACCTAGCCATCTGGCAAAAACAAGTGTAACAAGGGAGAACCAATGCAGGAAGAGAAAGCCTGTGAAACCCAAGCTCATCTCAGGTAGAGAAAGAAGATGAAGACCAGGAGAGGATCAGTTTGAGTCCATGGCTGGTTAATGGAGACCGCTTGTGAAATGGAGCAGTTGAGACGAGCCAAAGCACCTGTGTTCAGGCCGGGTGCAGTAGTTGCGTCCAGGCTGTGGGCAGAACCTGCACCCAGGCCATAGGCAGAACCTGTGTCCAGGCCGTGTGCAGAACCTGCATCTAGGCCATGTGCAGAACCTGCGACCAGGCCGTGTGCAGAACCTGTGTCCAAGCCGTGTGCAGAACCTGCGACCAGGCCATGTGCAGAACACTGAGAGTCAGATCCCAAGTAGAACCATGCCAAGGGAAACTTGTAGGAGACTCTTTAATGGTATTTATGGAGGATACAATTTGTACCTCTGTCTGATAAGCAAATGTAAGTCATGTTTATTTACCTAGCTCTTCCTAAATAAAATCGCCACATGGAAGATGTTTAAGTTAGGAATAAGGCTGCCCTTCACTTGTGTAGCGCTTGCCTCACACGCATGCACAAAGCGCCACAAGATGAGATAAAAGTCAAAGCTGGAATCATCTCCTGTTGCGACCTGGACTCTGACATGGACGGAGCTGCGGTCACCCGGTTCTCAGACATGGAGCCCAGGAATGGAGCTGTGGTCACCAGACTCCTTCTCAGACAGGAAGGACGGAGCTGCGGTCACCCGATTCTCAGACATGGAGCCGGAGGACGGAGCTGCAGCCAGCACAGATTTCTTCTCAGGAAAAGCCAGAGATTGACCACGGGAAAGATTCTCCCACTTCATTTCCCTGAGACAGAATGTTGGCGCAAGGCAGAGAGAGCAGGAATGTGCTTTATGAGAAGCAGACAGGGCTGACTCCCCCCAAACTTGGCTCGGACCAGCAGCCTGCTATTTTCTAATAATGAAAATACAAGAATGTTTGTGTGTGAATAATAGTCATATCTGAGTAAGCCACGCCGTAAAGTGCCATATAAATTATCTGTGTCGAAAGAGGGAAGGGGAACTGGCGATTGTCGAAGTAGCTAGCACCGTCTTCATTTCTATCTTTGGTATGCAAAACAATGGTGATACACACACACACTTCAAAACATCCTGAGCTGTGTTTCAGAGATAAATGATCCCGGACTGCCACTGAAAATCTGTGTTCTGGGAAAGGCCCTGGTCCCATGCTTCACCTGCCTGAGAGGACCAGGGTCTGTGTGACACTTCCGAGACTGACTCGTGTCCTTGCAGCTATATCTAGGGCACAGTGACAGCACCTGGGGTCCCCGGCAATCAGGATCTGGAAACTCAAGGTCATCCTGCTATACTGGGACTCTAAGACCAGACCCAGGCTACTACAGGAGACCCTGTCTCAACACACACAGAGACGTGCTCTTGGATTCTCTGTGGCCACATCGTGTTCTTGTCTTGTGTTAGTCTCAGCTTAGGACTCGGCTTCTCTCACACACCATAAACTTCCCAGAGAAGAAAAAAGACAAGCGTTCATTTCCCGGCGTGATGAACATTTGTACACACCGCTCTCCCTTCCTCTGGATGTTTCCCTGGCTTCCCGCAGCAGCAGCTGGAAACCCTGACTCGGGAAAAGTCTCTCCATTGAAAGCCACTAATTCGAAGAGGTCCCAAAGAGAGAAGGATGGATGACTTCATCCCTAAGCCCAAGCGCAGGAACAGAGGAGCAGAACGGGAGCAGAGGGGGCTGAGGGTCTTTCCACACTCGTTACAGCTCTCCTGCTTCTTTCTTCTTAGCCGAGTTGCTGCTTTGTCTGATCGTAAGCATAAAATGGCTGCCCGGGGCTCCCAAATTCAAATACTAAGGTTTGTTTGGTTTGGGTTTGTTTGTTTGTTTGTTTTTTAGATATACAGACTCCTCCTTCCAAACCCAAGGAAAGAATTCTAATTGGCCCAGCTACACATTTTGAACCGACAGGAAGCATAGGGTCCTATTCCCTTTGAGCTGTTGGGAGCCAATCGTGATGAGGGAAACCATCTGGGTGATGGATGAGTAGCGACCTACTGGGAAGGCAGGGTACTGGGGACTACTGGGTGACTGGAGCATGACAGTCTAAGAGGGGGTAGGTGAGAGTGTGAGCAAAAAGCCAGCTTCGTGTTAGAGAGAGAGAGAGAGAGAGAGAGAGAGAGAGAGAGAGAGAGAGAGAACAACACGGGTGTTTAAGGGGGGACTATGAAGGTCAGGAAGAGGCCTGAAAAGAGGGAAGCTGAATCGTCCTGGATTATATTTGACGTGAAAGCAGCGAGAACATTGTATGGAGGAGGAGGGGGACCCACAAGGGTGGGGAGAGGAATGAGGAGGACAGAACCAGAGATGAGAAAATAATTAAAGGACAATAAATCCTGTAATTTATTACAGTAATAAAATAATAACAAAGTGAAAGAGAGAAAAAGGTATTTATGTGAGATAAAGCTTGGCTCATCGTAACTGCAGAATCCCAGCCCGAGAAGAAGAACACAAGCCAGGCTGAGTGGCCTTCGAAGCTGCACTTTCTGACCCTTCTGAATTACAGCTCTTACATCAAGGCCCCTTACGTTCTCCGGTAAGTTTCTTAGAGAGCTTTCTATGAGGTTGGGTTGGGTAGTGGGAAGAGGAGGCTTGGCTGAGGGGAGCCAGTGACTCTCCTCGGGGCTGCAGGAAAGCCTGTGTCATCAGCACAGCCAGCATCACCACAATCTGCTTCTTTGGCTGTTGTTCCTTCTGCCTAAGGCAAGGAACAGTTTAAACCAGGCTCTCGGGGGGAGACAGCTCCTCTCCTTAACATCTCCCAGACACAGAGGCCAGCGCCCTGGGTGTTGTAAAGTTCCTGTGTGTCTGTTATATATCACCACAGCCACCGTGTCTCCTAAATATAAACGGTATGTTGAGAAAATGAAGTGTCCTTGCAGAACTGAACGGTGCATGATGAGCCGCTCAAAGCAGGAAGTCTGTATTAGCACTGCGGGGAGAGCATCCCAGGCTTGGGCCCAAAGGCCAGAGCTCAGATGTAAAACAAGAGTAGAACCCTGTTTTGAAGAACGAGGAGCCTTGGGGTGTCTCTAGGTACCAACACAAAGGCTCCGAGTGTGCATTTAACATACATGGAACATAGTTCCGCCCTAGAACATTCATGCCTAAAATTAGAGCGCCCGAACAAAAAGTCAGCAGGCAGCAGCGACGTTGAATTTAGCTCTGAACAAGTTTGCCAGGTCTCCCACATAAACCACAGCCCACTCCCGGGACTCTGGAACACGGATGTGTCACCTTCCAATCTGTCCCAGAACATTCGTCCTCTATGAAAACAGGGGCAATAGCTACACAACCCTCCCCCACTTCTCCTCCGCCCACGGCCTTCAATTACCGCAGAGAAGAAAGAGGGATTGTGGGAGCAGGACAAGCATGAGCTCACTTAAGGCGTCATGCGCATGATGGTGCTGACTCCAACACCAAAGCCAAAGTGTACAGAGAACCCAGCCAGGTCATTCAGTAAAGCAAAACACACATAGAGCGAGTCAGCTCCCTGTGGAGGAAGAGGAGCTTCGTGCGTTTACAGGAATTCTTGCCAAAGAAATTTCCAAAGACTAGAAGACCATTTCTCTCCAAAAGGAGTGTCTTTGAGCTTTCAGCACCTGCCATCCTCCCCCTCCGTGGTGGTGTCCCAGTTCCTGAGATTTAAGGGTGCTCTTTAAGAACCATCATTCTTTTCTTCCGTTAGTCTTTCGGTAATTTATCAATACTTTGGAAATTCGTTTATGCCCCCATCACTGAACTAAAGGCAGGAGATACAGAAACTGCTAAAATATGCAACCCCAAGTTTTACACATACTGATACAGCTTAAAATTCTGTCACATACCTTTCAGTGAATCCATGATGCCATTGTCTTTAGTCTAAAAGAATCAAATTGTTTTCAGTAAAAACAAAAGAAAACTGGCAGTTACCGAGACCATTTCACTGCCATTGATAATATGTATGGCATGAATAAAAACATAACTTGGTGATAGTCTAATAACTTATGCCACTTACATAAGTGAATGATCAAATTTGTTTACTCAAGGAAAGTCTTCCCGGTGCCAATCTTGGCGTACTAAGCCATTGGACCAACACTTCCTTCCTGTAGAGCCTGCAGCATGGTGGGAAAGACAGACGATCAGTGAATGGCGGGTAACTTTAGAAGACGCGCACCCACCCGTGCACCCAGAGGGAAAGGCAGCCAGCAAGGCCGGGCCACCACTGCTCTTGGAGAGCAGTGCAGAGGCAGAGGTCAAAGTGAGACCGAACAGTGTTTCCTCTAAATTTAGTGAAACTCGTCTCTTGAGTTTCTGCGTGGAGGGATTGAATGTACCACTGTGGCTGTGAAGTTAAGTCACTTCTTTCGGAATGACTAGAGAGTGAGCGAGCGGAAGAGAACAGAAGAGGGCGGACGCCGCTCAGTGTAGGCGGTCAGGCAGCTGAAGGGCACGCCGCAATCTTCAAAAACCCGGAAGGACGTGGTTAGTAGTTACTGAATCCCCAGCATCTCCTATGGAGCTGGGAACCTAGCAGACCATCCCGAAGTATTGATAAGTGAATGAAAGGCCAATAGAAAGAGGGATGGGAGTTCTCAGACAAAGAGCACATTCGAATTTCGTGAACACAGACACAAGCAATGCTCATCTGTACCTCCTGCCTCGGGGTGTTATGGTTGGACCTCCCAGAACTACGTCAAGTGTATAGTCAGGGTTCAGTCATCCACTCTTCCCTGGGAAACAGCTTCAGAACCAAAAACCCTTTTGCAAAAACACCTGAAAAAAACAGTGGAGAAACATCAAGAATTAGCTAACCACTGTTCATCACTATGCAAGTTTATTTTTAAAAAATGACATTAAGAGGAAGGAAATGTATATTATATTATATTATATTATATTATATTATATTTATTATATTCCACGTTTCCAGGACGAACACTTTGTGAAAATCCAGAGCACCATTCCGTCATGATTTTTAACTATTTTTACAAGAGTCTTACAACAAGGGCCTAGGAGAGGTCTCCCTACAGGCAAAAGTGCCTGTTGAACAAGCCTGACAACCCAAGTTCAACCCCAGGAAGCCAGGCCTGCTTCTGGAATTCCAACACCCCTATGGTGAGATAGCACCCCAATGGAGACATAATTCGTCATAGGCTTCTGGGCCCGCTAGCTGCCTTAGGCTTCACAGAAACAAGGGAGACGCTGCCTCAAAGTGGAAGGCAAGAATCAGCCCCTGAAAGCTGCCCTCTGACTCCCACATATGTGTGCCCACACACACTAAAGTAAACACATTTGAATTCTTAGGGGTTGGAGAGAAGAGACAGGGGCCCTTCCAAAGGATCAGAGTTCAGTCTGGAGACGGACAAGTGTCTGTCACTCAAGCTCCAGTGGGATTCTAGGCTTCCGGCCTCCATGGCTACCTGCAGGCATGAGTACATACCTCTCCATCTACACACACATAAGTAAATAAATAACTTTTCTTAAATAAGAAAACTTCAACTGGAACAGATGTTATCAGTATGTTTCTCCTTTTAGAGTGGTCTATTCTCTTCGTTTTTCTATTTAGATTTTTTTTCTTGTGAAATAATACTTTTATTTTTATTTATTTTTTTATTCTTTTATTTTTGCGGTAGCTTTGGAGCTTGTCCTAGAACTAGCTCTTGTAGCCCAGGCTGGTCTCAAACTCACAAAGATCCGCCTGCCTCTGCCTCCTGAGTGCTAGGATTAAAGGTGTGCGCCACCACCGCCCGGCTGAAATAATACTTTTATAACAAAGCTCTCGGCCACACACTGCAGTCACATCGACCACTTTTTGCTCTCTTGCCTGACTGCTAAGGACGGCCCCCTTGCCCAGCTCCTGGTGCAGGACCTTAGCCACAACTCAAAGGAGTCACAAAAGGGAGGCCAAACATGTGTTTCCCCAGTGGCTTGGAGAGCGTTTGACTCCTCGCTACCTAGAGCGAGGAAGATGCCGCTCTACCATTGAACAAGGCAAGAGTGAACGCTGGGAGATGCTTGGGTTTAACGGCCGCCCTGTCGCTGTGAGGAAACTGGAGCCCATTTCATGCGAATTTAACTGGAAATCTCATCAGTGTTCAGTGTGACTCTAGCCACAAACAGCCCTAGAGCACAGTAACCTAGTAAACACGCAGCAGTGTAAGTATCTCTTCATCACCCCAAAGCTGTTTCATGCTATAGAAACCTTGCCGGCCAATGAGGATAAAGAAGACGCAATGAGCCTAATTTGTTCACAGGTGATTAACTATTAGGCTGAAAGAAAACTGGGTCAGGCAGCTGGGCCACCGTGCACTAGAGATCAGTTCTGCACGGGGACAGTGTTGGGCACAGAAGCCCGCCCTTCTTTTCTACCTTGTGTCTGGCACATGGTCAGCAAGAGCACACAGGCAAGTGAGCAAGAAGACAGTCTTACTGTGCTTCTGAGAAAGCACAATGAGGTCACATGTAGGGGGAGCAGAAAAGCAAAGAAGGTCATTGGTGGGACGCCTGTCCCTTAGACTTAACAAAGTTGAACCCTGATGCTCCCCAGAGGCCGGAAGTAGGGAGAACGGGAAATTGCAGATCTTGTTGGGGTTTGTCTCTGTTGTTGCAATGGCAGACAGAGGCCCTTGTTTTGCAGACTCCTTAGGAGATAGCTTGTGGAAGACTCCAAGGAAGCCTGGTCCCTTTAACCACCATTAACAAGCCTTGATTTTACTTTATTGGAGAAATAAGCATGTCCCTCACTACCTGGATGGACCCAAAGACTATTAAAAACATAAGTAGAAGCCAAGGACAGGAGATTCAGGGTTAGAGCTCATGAAGTTTGAGTTTAATCTCTAGTACCAGAAAAAAAGAAAGGAAGGAAAGAAGGAAGAGAGGGAAGGAAGGAGGAAGGCTGGAAGGGAAAGAGGGAGGAAGGAAGGGAGGAAGGGAGGGAGGGAGGGAGGGAGGGAGGGAGGGAGGGAGGGAGGGAGGGACTACCAAAGTGAATGTCTCTCATTCACTCCCAGCTTTATTGGGGGGTGGGGTGTTCTTGGTCTGCTGCCCTCCATGAAGAGCAGGCTGGTTTTCAGATTAATTGCTCAGCATTCCTTTTCAGTTTCACTGGATGAAAATTCTAGTTTCTTTGGCAATTATTGATCCAGTGTCAGCTCTTCATTTCACAGGCAATGAGTTATGGCAAGATTGCATGTTGTACATTGATCCATCTGCCGCAGCATCACTTTTAACAACATCTCTGGAAGTCAATCATGACCTCCTTTTGGTCAACTTGTACCTGGACCATTTGGTGCCAGCTTCAAGTCTAAGGCTACAAGTTTAGCCAAGAAAAGAGAGGTGTCCTCCCTGCGCAATTATACGGCAAGTTATATCTCCTGGGAATGGCTTCCAGAAGCAGCTGAACCTGTTGACCAATTACTGTCTGCAGCCACAGCTACATAGTCATTTTGTCCGGCTTAACCCCATCCTGTGCCAGACGCCTGTGACGTGGACAAAGGTGGCACTCTACAAAGCCCTGAGAGAGTGAGATCCTGAGTGAATGTGTATTGTTTGACATGGGCATGACTATGTCAGGGACTCTGCAGACCCAGGGAGGAGTTCCAAAACTTTCCCCAAGAGCAAGGCTCAGAGAAATAAAAACAGCAAGGCTTTTTTCAGGATAGGGTGCAGAAAATGTCCACTGTACCTTCCCTTGCCCAGGTATCTCCAGCCTAAAGCTTGCTCCCTACAGAGACTGCTCCTACAAAGTGAGCTGAACACAGCTCTTTGATCCAGCTGTATGCCATAAGCCCTGCCTCTTTATCTATATGTAATAATCCCCTCCTTGTTCGATTGTACTCCATAACTCTGCCTCTCTGCTTTCAGTAAACACGCTGAGCTTCTGGGAACTGCAGCTTCTCCATCAGAGGGCCTGGTCCATCTGACCCCAGCTTTTCTTTTGGTCTCTCTGTGTCTTTTTTCCATTCCCTCACTACCATAGTCAGGTCCATCCTTGGAACCATGTAAGGGCATGGCCCAACACTAACAAACTGATCTAAAACACTCCTCATTCAGTATCACACGGCCTCATTCTGAGGCCAAATAAATGATCCTGGAAGACAAATGAAATGGCTGTTGTAACTGGAGGTTTCTCTCTTGCCCTCCCGTTCCCAAGTCACCACGCAGAGGTTTAATATTAATTAAACTGTTTGACCTATTAGCTCAGGTTCATTATTAACTAGCTCTTACAACTTAAATTAATCCATTTCTATTAGTCTATATTTTACCAATAGGCTCGTGGCTTGTTACCTCACATCTTCCTTCTCCAGCAGCTACTGGCATCTCCCTGATTCTACCTCCTTTTCCCCTGTATCTTTGTTTGGATTTCCTCCCTGGCTCTATTCTGTGTGGATATTGGAAAAATCAGCTTCTTTATTAACCAATGGCAATAAAACATATTCACAGCATCGTACAGAGAGGCATCCCACATCATGCAGTCTTGTTCAAAATCAAACATGATTAAG
The DNA here is from genome assembly GCA_963919715.1 of Microtus obscurus. NCBI lineage: Eukaryota > Metazoa > Chordata > Mammalia > Rodentia > Cricetidae > Microtus > Microtus obscurus. Next base: position 6,692,138 of record CAWTZC010002364.1, read on the forward strand.
AAGTTAAATCAATATTCCTATTGAGAAAAAAAGCAAATGAGGATTTGGGTGATTTCTTCCTGAAAAATACTTTAGATTAGAGTCTGTGCTATGTTGGATATTTTTTTTCTTAACTGGGAGCAAATTTGGAGAATTAAGCAAAGTACTTTTTTCAATGCTTACACGACGAAGTACTCAGTAACAAGAAAGTCCTCTAGACTGTCCACAGATACTCCTTAGTCTACCGTCTGTTCTTCTAACAGCCTCCTTGTAGGTATCACTTTGACAAACCTCTTGGGAGATTAAGAGTTCAAGTTTAAAGTCTTTTGTGATATACCTTAATCATAAAGAACTTTGAACTTGTTGTTTTTTCTTGCCTTCTCTTGCTACAAAGTGTGGTTCTAGAGGGGAAGAAGCTGAGGGGCCAGGAGAAGGGAGATTTTTCATGGTTTACATATTTCACCTATAGAAGCCTAAAATTCATACCTGGTGGCAATTCAGAAGACTGATTCCATGACAGTCCCTTCCCAGTTTGGAGTGAGAATTACTGGGTTCTTTGGTTTTGTCCTGTTTACTTTTATAATCTCCTTACCCTCTACTGCTTCATATTCTCTTTGGAATCAGTCTAGATATAAATGTCCAAATATATGCACATACAGACACACACCATGGTGGAATATTTGTATACACTGCAAAAATGTTCCTCTGCCTACGGTGCCTTCTGATTGGCTCAATATAAAGTTGAATGTCCAATAGCTAGGCAGAAGAGGATAGGTGGGATTTCCAGGAAGAAAGAGGAAGAGGAGGAGGATTCTAGGAGCACACAGATTTTGCCAGAGACTGTGAAGAATTCAGCTGTATGGTACAGAACAGAGGTAACCGAGCTATGTGGCAGAATGTAGAGACAGGTTAATTTAGGCTAAGACCAAGCTTTCATAATTAATATTAAGTTTCTATGTCATCATTGGGGAGCTGGCAGTCCCACAGAAAAATGGTCTGACGGGAAAGTTTGCTACAACACACTACCCCCACACACAGTCTGATCATCGTGCTGAAAGGTTCTTGGCGAATTCCCAACGTCGTCACCCCACATGATCTGTTAATGGCGTACTGGACCCAGAACCCAAGTCTCTGCAATTTTCAGTCTTTTGCTCTTTCTGTTCATTTTGAAGGGGCTTGAAAGTCAGCCAACTGTGTGCTTAGACTTTAAAAGCACAACCGTGTACTGCTTGTCCAACCCTAGGGACTGTAAACCAAAAGGCATTGTCAAGAGCTAATTTTCATCTTTATAGGAAAATGAGATAAGAGGTACTGTTTCCAGTGAGAACTGGGTTACCCTGAGGAAATATTCATTGTGTAATCTGCTAATGTTCTGCCAATGTCTTCCTCATCACAAACCCCCGGGCCCAGCATCTTGAGATATCTACCTTCCTTCTCTCTCCCCACACTAAACTACTTCTGGGTTCCTAGACACGCCTCATAAGACATGTGTTGTGTCTCCTACCCTCTCCCACTGAGCCCCCTCTTTCAAACAGACTGTACACATCCCCAATTAGTCAACCCTTTCATTGCTGTTCCATTAATAATGTGGAGATGTCTCTCATTACAAGGAGAAAGTTTATGCTGATCTATCTAATAAAATGTGTGCTCACGCAGAAGTTAGAAGGAGATGCTAGGAATTCTACTCAGAGGTGGAGGAGGAAGATCAGGGCTTCAAGATTATCCTTGGCTGCATAGAGAGTTCAAGGCTAACCCAGGCTTCAAATGGGTTCTGTTTCGAAATAAAATAAAGGCACACACAAACTATATAAGAACATAATGTAGCATGTGAGATTATACACTAAATCAATACAACAGCAATAATTCAATATTTATTGAAAGCAGGTTATCTGTAGGTATATGACAGCGCTTTGAGGGATTTACAAAGTCTAAGAAATGCTCTGTGTCTGGATAATCAGAACTTTAAAACACCATGGAAGACACATCGACATTATGAACATGTGTGCGCAGTACAGGTGAGGGGTCAAGACGATAAAGCGTAGACACCACATAGAGGAATGCAAATAAAACTCCCTCTGAATAAGGAGAGAACGGACCACTGGCAGCAATACCACCTGCTTCCCCTCCATATCACGCTCATAAATCAGCGAAGAAAATAAACTGTGGTTTTCTGCTAGATGTTCTCATTTAATTAAATTTATTTAGTCAAATTAATTCTGCCTTTAATTTGAAATGAGAGAAGAAAATACAGTGTTCATTCAGCTATTAAATCCTAAGACTAATAAAAGTAATGATAATGAGATCATTTGCCAAGTGCCAGTCACTGGGTTGATGGGTAGCTGTCGCTATGAGAAACTGAATCGCTTGTTTCTGTTTCAACAACTTTGCTCCACTAGAAAACACCCCCCGGATAGCCACACGCTAATCATCAGGCTAAAACACCACCTATATATCCCTGTTCTGGTTGTGACAAGAGCTTCACTTTCTTTGGCTGTATTTTGAAAGCACCCCTTTTCCTTTTCCTCCCAGCACTTGCCACCTCCATATCTCTCCTGAACCTTGCAGTGTGAATCAAAGACCAAAGAAGCATGCTACTATGTCCCCATTCCAGGCTTACCTACAGATTTTTCTAGGCAGGAAGAAGCCCAGATCGGTAACTGATAATTGACCCATTCCACTTTCTGACGAAGCAAGATTCCACGCAACTTGCAAAGACAGCGGCAGACAGAAGTCTGGTCTACCATTTCACCGCCCACGTGACTCACTTAAGGACAATTATTCCTTTGAATTGCTTTTAGCACCTTTGTGGACTTCTTTTTCTTCCGCGTACTGAATTATTTTGCTTTTAGTCAAAGCAGGACTTTTTTAGAAAGAAAAGAGTGGGTTTGCACTCAAAAGTTCAAGGGCTGCCAGTCATGTGACACGCAGATTTCCTCCTTTTTTTTTTTTTTTGGTAAGGTTTCTCCAAGTTCATTTTTTCTGCCACAGAAAAAGTAAATTAATAGAGCAATTTGCTGTCAGAGAACGAATTCTAAAAATTAAACATCACCCTTTGATTATTGTTTCAATCTCCATTTGCCTTTTAACCTAATAGAGTCAGTAAACTAATTTCCTTTGGGCATTTTGTTCAATGCCATCGTGAGTGACACATCACTTCGCTAATGCTGCAGGACAGTCACACAGGGTCACATGGCTAGCAACCCAACATTAAAGGGTAATTTCCAGGCCATCAGCGGCACTCACTTCTGAGCAAACCACATCCTGCAGGGACGGGGATGGTGTGGGAGTCAGTTCCCATGGGTTGGAGTCCCAGGCTTCTCCCAACCCCTTGCTACCATTTCACAGCCTTACCTGAATTCTAGCAGTTGGTTGGCAAAACTCAGAAGTGCAGCCACAGCCCATCTCCTTCTCTAGTTAAAGTTCAGGAAAAAGCTAGCACAAACCCACATTGTACTTTCTTTATACCCACGCCCATTATCGTATTATTGAACACTGTCATAATTTTTTCTTACCCTTTGAGTTTTAGTGCCCCACAAACCCTGGGCTCAGGTAGAAGTTGGGGGTGGAAGTAGAACTAGCCAGACCCAGAAGCCTAGGGGGCTCTGACTGCATTACGCAACCACACTCTAGAAGGGAGAACTGTGGCAGACACCACATGTTACACTGGGAGATATTTGTGGAATGCCGTGTTCTATCTATAGAAGATCTACAAGCCTGGGGCCAAAGGGAGCAGAAGCAGCAAGAGTCTGAAGCAGGAATTGGTGTGGCTTGTTTTTGTTGTTTTGGTTTGGTTTTCTAGAAGGACTCATATACACAGAGCACCTAAGATTTAGTGTTTCTTGAGTGGGGAAGCGATTTTTTTTTTAATATCCCTCCCTTCCATCAGTGAGTCCACTCCACATTCCAGAGTTCCTCTTAGGTAAAAAAAGAGAAGACAAGACACAGTTAGACCAGGGTTATTTTTCAGAAAGGGAGCTTGAAGCCATCATGTCACTCCTTACGTTTTTACCACGTGCCAATGTAAGCTAATAAGTCTTGGGACTCCGCACTGAACAAAGACAATATGAAGACAAGAGATAGGACGGTCGTCGCTATGCACAAAAGGAAGATTCCCTTTTCCCCTTTCTTGCTTTCTCAGATTCACAGAGTGTGAAACGGATAGTGTCGAGTCTGGGGTGTAAATAAGGAAGCCAGAACCAGGAAACAAAACAAACAAGCGGGGTGTAGTGGTGCCTGCCCTCAATCCCAACACTCGGAAGCTGAAGCAGGCGGATCTCTGAGTCTGAGGCTAACTTGGTTTGCACTCTGAACTCCAGAACAGTCAGGGCTTCTTGCAAAACAACAACCAAAAATAATAACAAACAAAACAAAACAAAAAGCTAGAATCTGGGGTAGAGAGGTGGTCAAATGTTTGCCATATAAACATGCACAATACAAGAGTCCCAAGAAGTGGGTATTTAAGCAAAGGGTTTTTTTGGGGGGGTGGGCGTTAAGGACAGAAAAAGACTTGATAATAAAAAAGGCCGTGATCAGTGGATTTCAAGCTACCATCAAAGCACAGAGGTCTCAAATAGCTTGATGCTTTTGAAGAACTGTAAATAGTTGATACAATTAGTGCAAATACAGGTGAGGACAGTTAGGAAATCCACATCGTACAAACGTGAGTGCCTTCTCTCTACTCTGAGGGCAGTGTGCTTTGTCCCAAAAGACACAGGACATCCTTGGACTGTTAACACAGGAGCATGCCTTGCAAGCTAGTTGTTCACTACCCACTCAAGATCGTGCACCTTGCAATCCCTGTGTCAGGTTGAGTCTGCAGGTCATGGCATGTTTGAGATTTGGGGTCAGGAAGCACGGAGAACAGAAACCAAGTAAAAGGTAAGAACCAACCTGACCTGAATGTGAAGTCAGGATTGTCAAAACCTCTGGAATTCTTACTTAACTCCTTGGTTCTTTTGTCTGAACTGATGTGAATTCTTCATCTTGAGCAAACCAAGAGCATTCGTAGCATGAGTTCTTGGGTACCACATTTGGTGACTTGTGCTGTCGCAACAAAGTATCACAGGTGGGCTAGCTTAAACAATGGAACTACATTGCCTCACAGCTGAAGAATAAAGAGGAGTGAGATCAAGTTAGAGGTACAGCTGGTTCCTCCTAAGAGCTGTCCCTCACTTAACTGGCTTCTGATAATTTCCTACAATCTGTTATGTCCCTTGGCTTGGAAAATATTGCCACAATTTCCACCTTCATATTTGTGGCATCCTTCCTGAATGCAGGTCTGCCTACAGATTTCCTTTTCACGCGATTAATCATGCCAGGCATGATACAGGGGATGAAGGCAAGAGAACTAGGAGTCCGAGGTCTTCCTTGGATACAAAGCAAGTTCAAGGACAGCTTGGGTTACATAAGACCCTAGTCTCAGAAAAAGAAACAAATACAAGAAAAACTCAATTGTATAGGCTTAGGACTCAATCTAGTAGCCGTGATTTTAGTTTCACTTGATTATAACTGTAAAGAGCCTGTCTCCAAACGAGGTTACACACTGAAGCAACGGAGACAATGACTTCAATGTAAGAAATTTGTAGCTACCGCTCAGTACACGAGGGTATAACTTTTATAAAAATTGGTTTCGCTGCTTTAAAATGACTCTGAATTGATTTGCATATTAAAAGTGTGAGATCCTGTTTAAGTGACAAGACAAAGAAGGGAGAGACCTAGAACAACCAAGTAGTTCACAACGGAGACTACATTGGGCCCCTTAAACTATATTTTAAAATACATTTCGTTATTTTCTTACGTGTATGTCTATGTCTATGCGAGTGAATTCTTTGTGTGTATGGGTGCCCATGGATACCAAGAGAGAGCAGACACTGGATCCCCTGGAACTTGAAGTTGAGGCGGTTGTTGAGTCACCTGATGTGGATGCTGGGAACCAAACTCTGAAAGAGCAGTATATGCTCTTAACTGCGGAGCCCCCATACAGTCCTGATACACGCTAAACCTTAAAAGAGTCTTCTCTTTTTCTTATGTCAGGCATGGCGGTATGCAGGCCTGTACCCATAGTTCCTCAGGAGACTGAGCTATGTTCTCATTCTCTTCAAAGAGAACCTATGGAACACTGAAGACACTGACACAAAAAATAAGATTAAAAGGGCTCTGGTATAGCTCTTGCCTAGAATGCATGAGTCCCTGCATTCAATCCCCAATACTGGCAAGTGTGTGTATTGGGGGGGGGTGACTCTAATTTGTTGGGTTTCACAGAGGCAGGAGTAAGGGAAGGCGGTTGAGAAAAAAATGTGATGTAGAAATGTCATCCTTAAAATCTTCTTGACTAATTGGAAGCTTCCTTCAGCCTAGAAACCCAATAGCTCTCTGATGGGGCTATCATCCTCTTTACGGAGGAGGAACTGAGGGCCAACGATGTTAACGACATCCCTTTAGGGTCCATTAGGGAAATGACGGGGCTTGGGATGTAAAAATCAGTCTATTCTAATCTCACTTGAACTGCCTGAGTAATTTTTTTGAGCATCTTGATTGAAAACCAAGTATTTGTTACAAAGATGTTTCTAGTACGTTGCCCAAAGAAGTAGCCTCTGGGGAGAACACTGTTTGCACCACAAATAATTGATGTTCGATTTTTATCAAAACCCTCTGTGAAGTCACAGCTGTAGGTCCTCTGCTGCAATACCCATGTCATATGATAACATACTAATACACATGTCATAGGTCTTCTGCTGCGATACCCATGTCATGCTGTAACATACTAATACACATGTCATACTATAACATACTAACACTTTTTCCCTTTGCTAGCGAGGTCCAAGCTCAGGCTATACAAATACCCTTTCACGGGTTTTCCCCACCCAACTCTTCCGCAGAAGTGGGCACTCTCATGAGACAAGACTGTGGGGAATAACAGACACACCTCCCGTGTCATCCTCCCCAGCACCATTCCACTACATCACTTCGTCTTTAATTTTTGAGAACCCACTTTACTTTGAAGCTTTAAGGGAGAGAAAATAGACAGGAGCCGAAGCCGTTAATGACGACAGTAGACCCACCCTTTAAAGTACTCATTCTCGCTGTGTGTGGAAATGGAATGAGTCATTTTTGCCCGTTTTCTTGGGCAGGAAGGTTAGTTAACAGCTCCATGCTTATAGCTTAATAGAAGTATTTGTAGAGCTGACAAGACACAACTTAAACGGCCGAGGCCAATGAGATACTAAGGAGCAGGAAGGCTTAGGTCGTTCTAGCTCTGGCTCTGGTCATTGCGCACATCACTTACAAATGGGAGGATTTCAACAGCTACAGTCTCCTCTCTTGTGTCAACAAAGTGAGAAGATCCGAACCCCCAGAGAGAGCTGAGACCAATAGTCTCTGGCTTTGGCACGTTCTCTCCTTCTTTTGTCGTTAGCTATTAGTTTTACATCTTCTTAGTCTTTGACTTTTGCTTTACCACCAGAGAAACATATTTGCTACTGAGAAAGTCTTAAAATGGGCAGCTTTGTTTTTTCTCTCGAAGAGATACAAATTCATCAACATCACCTCCCTGCTCCTAGCACATAAAGCCTTCTCTGCCTGCAAGATGCTACTTACAGCATCTTGGGAGGTTTAGAAGTCATGGAGAGATCCACAAAGGTTCTGCTTTGCAGGGACGTCTGTCAGGTTGGCATTACCAGCGGCTGTGGGTTCTGCTCCCTGAGGCCTGGTGTCCCAGTACCCACAGCGTGACTCCACGGATCCGGAAGTAGAAAAGTTAAGGGGTTCTGAGTTTTATGGGGACGCAAATGTCAGGGCAGAACTTTCATACAGACTGAGTCCCTGTTGTACGTGGGCGACTGAGCCTGACAGCCCAGCCCTAGGAATCGGGCAGAGTTAAAACACGGAGAATGGCTTGGTCAATGAAAAATGATCTTCATGATGGAATGAAGGCTTTGGACCTCGTATCTAGTGCTCCCGGCTAACTCGAACCTGATCCCCAGACACCGTGGTTGGTTCCCCGAGGGTCCTCGCTGCACCCTCTGGCTTTTTCCTTGAGACCACCAGTTTGGGCTTCATGTTCTGAATTCTCACCTTCTTGGCTGAGGAGCCGACTAAGGCCAACCCTCGGGGAATTACACGAGATAGGATCGAGTCCAGGTGGGGTTACCAGAGGCGAAAGCGCCAGAAGGAATCAAGAGTTTAATTAACTTGTGCCCTCTCTACACGCCCCAAAGGAAAGGGAACCCTAATGGGGACCCCGTCAAACTGTTTGATCAGAGGAAATTGGGTTTACCTTTTCCTCCCCTTCACCCTTTCTATCTCGCAATCAATCCGTCTGGATTATTGACTGAACCACGACCACAGCATTAAAAAGGGCAGAGACTTGGGGGGCGGGGCGGGCCGGGGCGGAGACTCGCGGGCCTGCAGACCGCAGCCCGGCGGGTGCAGCCTGGCGGGAGGGATCGGGGCCCTGCACTGTGCGCGTGGGCGCGCAGAGTCTCCTGCATCCCAGGCGTCCGCGCTCCGGGATTTCGCTGGCGCCCGCTCGGCGGCCCGGGGCGGGTGCTCTGCAGCGGCCCCGGCTGGAGCGCGCACTCCGCCTGCAGCCGAGCAGCGGCCGGGGAGCTGCCACCATGCCATCCCCGCGCCGCCTGCGCTGACCTGGTACCGCGCGGCCGCAGCGCTCCGTGCCCGGCTGCGGACGCACCCGGGGCTGCGCACGCGGGAGCGCGCCTGACGCGGAGGACCGCAGCTCCCAGCGCCGGCGAGGAAGATCGCGCGGCCACCGCTCGCGCGTTGGGGTGAGTGGCTCGGGGCGCCGGGGTGGGGGGCGCCGCGGCTCGGGCCGCGTTGTCACGGCGCGGGATGGGACGACCGGCGGTTTGGGAGCGCGGGGAAGACTCCGGGTGGGCTGCTGGGCTGTGGTGGCGCAGAGGCTGGGCGCACGGCCCCTCGTGCTGCGTGGCAGCCAGGTCGTGCCGGCTCTCCCCCCTCCCCCGGCGCCGAGGCCAGCTGCATGGCCCCGAATCGGGCCACGCAAGAGCGGGGAGGCGAGGGTGAGTGGCTGAGGATCGCCTGTCACCTACTGGCGTCTGCGGGGAGGCTCGGCCCCTAGCGCGCCCGGGAAGGGCCGCCTGCCCTGGAGAGGCAGCCGCAGCCTGCCCTTCGTGGAGACCCCACTCTGCACGCAGCTCGCCCGTGGGAGAGAAGGGGAGCCGCGGCGTCCTCCCTTCTGGCAGAAAAAGTTGAAGAAACTAGGTCTGTTAATAATTAGCAGGAGCGGGACTCGGGATGCAGCAGAAAAGCTGTTGAGTTTTCATTGCCCTCTAAGAAAAACAAACGGCATCGCCAACGACTATTGGCAGGGCCGTGTTATTTTTGGGACTTTCGGAAAATTGTCCACAGATTGCATTCAGGAGACTGAAGACGGAGGGGGGTGTACCCGGGAGGTCGCGGGGACGACTGGCACAGCTTTGAGTTCCAGCCCGCCCCGGGAGGACTCAGAGTCTTAAGCCTGACACACTTGGTTCCTGGTTTTAAAACGTGTCAGGCAGGACTGCAGCCAGGATCAAGGAGAAGAACGCACGGCGAACCGGTCTGAAGGAGCATATGTGAAAATCCCTGGTGGAGCCCAAGTGCACTTGTGCTGTTTAAAAAAAAAATGCTGCATTTGTGGCTTTTAGGGTAGGTTTTATGAATGACAAATTATACTTGATGAAATTGTATCTCCTATCTGTCCCTGAATAGTTCTGTCTGCCGCCTGGTTTTAATCAGCGCTTTCGGAAGGCAGTGTCTGCGCTGCGCTGATGTTATGTAATTGACGTGGTTCACCATCAGATATTTTTTAATGTACTTTTGGAGTGAAGGAGACTTCCATCTTCAGACAGGCCCAAGGTGTAGACGAATGAGGGCTGTTAAGGTTTGCCCTCCTCTAGCTCCAGATGTGTGAGCTCAGCTGTTGCCTGTCACTTAGGTGACAACTGGCCTTTTTCCGACTAAGCCTTTGCTGTCGCCATTATCCTCAGTGAAGTGTCAGTGTTCAGCGGCCTTCTTTACCAAGAGTGGGACCGTGCCCCTTGGGACGTGTCAGCCGCGTTTGATCATCCCCAACAATATGTCTGTTTTTAGAGTAGGAAATGGGGAGGAGAGAATACCAAAACCCTTGACAGCCAGATAGATACACTTTTAGATTTAGGACCAGCCTAATCTAAAAATTCTGTTTTCATCAAGACAGCTCCGTAAGGATGACGCAATGTTTGTCGAGCCTTTTTGCCTAGAACAATATTTACTCCCACCAGGGGATTTAAAACTTAAACAGCAACCATTTATCTTGCTGTCTGGTGGGGTTGGGTTCATTTCGCCTCCAATGTGGTTCCTAGCCTAGGTGGCTGGGACAAGAATCTATCATTGTAGCCAGCTGGAGCCTAAAGAAAGCAAAATACAGCACCTGCTGGTAGCAGAGAGTTCTAAATGCCATCCGCTGGCGAGTCAGAAAACACAGAAGGAGATATTTAATAAGCACTTCTAGAAGTGTTTATACGAAGGATTTAAAAGCTAACAATGTAGGGGCTATACAAAAGGCACTAGGAATAAGGGATGCTGCCCTCTGTTAAGAGTTCGAACACTTCCTGATAACTCAAAATAAGTCATGCCTGGCGTGGATGAATGACTCGTGCTTTGAAATGAGCCTTGGGAAGGAAAAGAAGAGGAGCAGAATGGTGTCTAAAGATGGACAGGTTGATATGAGTGAATGAGTTTGGTAATTTGATTTTCCCATTCTTAATTTGATATAATTGGAGAGTTACCAGTGAGTGAGCCTGTTGATTCATGGATTGTTTCTAAGAGAAAACTGCTATATTTCACCAAAGTAACAGATTCAATCAGTTCTGCAGGTAATACTAATGATGCTTAAAAGGTTGCCTATGTTTTTTAATATATATATATAACCAAGGATCATGGGTCTACTTTTTGTTATAATGAGTCAGCTTGGGTGATGAAAGAAAAACTTAGCACAAGCTAGAAGGAAAAAGAAACTTGGTGGTTGATAGCTAGAGTATGGTAGCAGTGTCCCTGCTAGTCTCTCTTAGTAGTTTAAAATATCCAGAATAGGTAATCTCTTTAAAGTCTACAGTAGCTTGTCCGTGGCCCACAAAAGGTTAGGTTCTGCAACCAATGTCTTTGCAATACTGGGGACAAACCTGGGCACGTGCTCGGCTCCACAGCTGAGCCACACCCCAGGGAGTGACAGCCCTAATACTAATACCTAATACCCAGGGAGAAATAGAATGAGAACCAGATAGAAACTCTCACAATAACCTACCCTATATTTTTGAATTGTCTAATATTAAGGGCAACAATTCTCAGTCGAGATGATCCTTTACTGGTTGGTATTGTCATTTAATTACAGCAGTTAGTTCCCTGAACATAGTATCTTATAATGGATAAATTTTCCATTTTAAAAAAGTAGAATTTCAAAAGTCAACAACAGGGTTCTGGAGAGATGGCTCAGTTGGTAAAGAGCTTGTTGTACAAGTATGAGGGCCCTAGTTCAGATCCCCAGGACCCACGTAAAGGCAGTTGTAATCTCAGCAACAGCGGAACAGGGCAGGCAAGGTTTCCAGAGCACCAGGGAGCCGCCTAGACCATCAGTGAGTTTAGGTTCCCTGAGAGACTGTGTCAAAAAACAAGGTGGAGAGACAGAGAGGGAGATGGGTGACATCAACCTCTGACCTCCATGCTGACACCACATACGAACCCACACACCCACACACACACACATCTACATACACTGATTCTCATGTATGCACAGGAATGTTTGTTATGTCATCTGACCAAGATAGACTCCTCCCCTCAGGAAAACAGTTCTGTGTTTTCTCCATGTTATATAAAACAGTGTTCTTCTTTGTTCCACTCTTACTATTGTGAGAATATTAAAATTGTGTAAATCTAGGTGCAATGTTCTAGAATGAAGAGGAATAAGGACAGCGAATGAGGTGCTTCTTGGTGGGTTGGTTTGCTAAGGGATCATTATTTTTCTCCTGGTTATCGGATAAGGAACTTCAGAAAGTGGGTGTGAACAAAGGGTTGGAGCAGGGAGCAGACTTATCTAGAGTCCAAGCCAGGCACTGCTACAGTGTCTCAAAGCCTCAGTAGAAGCAGAGGCTGTGCTTCTGACAGAGTGTCAGGGACCAGGATGGCCTAAGGGCAGCATAGAGCCTTGCCCTTCTGGACCCCTCCCCTTGGACACATGCAAAAGTCGTCCCTCAGCACCCTGGCAACCAGCAAATGAACCACGTGGTTTACTGTGGTGCTCGGCAGAAGTGGAGTCGGCCCTGCATCCAGGAGCTGTGGCAAAGGCTGGCCAATAGCAGCCAGGAAGCTCTGCATACCCTGTATCCCCTGACCCTCTCCTGAAGAAGGCAGTGGAAAGAGATTTGCTTTACAGCTTGGCGCATGCTGATGTCATGACATTTCTGGCACAGAGATACGACAGAATAATCAGATCCCTCGCCGTGTGCCAGAATGACATGGTTTTTCCGCGAGCTGTTCCTGAGCTGCTGGTTCACGGGCATGGGCTGTTTCCAGTTACTCGGGGGATCAGGCCTCTCAGACAGTTCAATAATTCTTCCTGTGTCTGTCTGTTTAAATGCTCGTGGTCACATCTGAAGGGACTTCTCAGAGAACACAAAGATAGTACCACCTTCCGTGGTCATTTTCCTATAAGGAAAAAAAAAAGTCACATAGGCAGAAACCACTGTAAGTATTTGAAAACAGAACTGCAAACGAGCCAATAAGCTGTCATTCACTTTTATGTAACTCTTCTTCCCAAGTTTTTCCTAGGTGATCCTTAGAAACCAACTGGCCCATGAAGCTGAGCTGGCGTTTTTTCTCCCTGGGGGATTGGAGCCAACCCCTTCCTTTCCAGCTCGTTACATAGTTGTCAGGAAACAAGTGAGGGCTGTGTTATTTCAGTTGTCTTGGTACTCTGTCCTGCTGGTGGGTTTCCAGCTCCCACCAGCTTTGCTGTACTCTTCTGGCCTTTGGAAAGAAAAATGTGTCAGTGAAGGGTGACATTCTGCATTAAGATGCCCCCAGTGCCCCGAGTCCCCTCCCATAGTTCCACCGCCCTTCTTTTATGGAGGGTACTGAGCCCACAGTTCACAATTATGGTCTGTGACTTCAGTAACAATTCTGTTTGAAATGTTTCCAATTACACATGAGATTGGCCCCACGCAGCAGCTGCATGCCAAAAGCATTTCCTAGTGAGCTCCAAGAATCAGGCCGTGATTGCTTTTAATTTAACTAAAGGCTATTTGGTTTCCTGTGATGTTTTTTTTATAACCACCTTTTCCTCCTTTTGCGTTGCCTTTTAAAAAAAAATTAGAAAGGCCAATATAGAGTAGCCAGCACTTAATGTGATATGACCCCAGTTTTCTAGGATCCCATGTGCTCTGAGCAAACATCAGTGGCTTAATAAAGGAAAGAAACTTTGTGTGCCATTGGGGTCCCGCAAGGAAGGGGAAAGGTTATCTGGTAACACATTGGAAGCCACAATGTTTTCAAGTTTTTTTTTTCCTTTTTTCTTTAGAGACCTATCAAAAATTATTCATTTAGGCCTTTGAATATCTGATACATTGTCTTTTATTCAAATTATTTCATCTTGCCATTTGAAGGACCATGAAGAGCTGTTTAAAACAAAATACTAAAATGGTAGAGAGTTAAAAACATACTTAAGACAGAAGAGGAGACGGCAAATAATTTCAGGCATTCCTCGGCCACTAGGGCTTCCCAGTCCACCTCCTCTGGGGGCTTCTGACTTTTTCTAACACGGTGGTGACTCCAGCCCTCCAATAGCCAGCGGATGGACTTGACGTACTAATCTTGAAAATAAGAAAATACACAGTCTTGGAACTTGGCTTGTGTGGATTGGGATCAGACTTGGGAGGGGGGCTCTGTTTCCTGAACAGTTTTGTGCCTCGTCCCCCTGAAACACAACACCCACAGCCAGAGGGGATCCAATGGGTGCGGTGCTGAAATGGTCTGCAGGAAGGGTTTTACACAGGCTCTTTCAGTGCCTCCAGTGCATCCTGGAGAATGTAGTTCTTCTTTGGGTTCAACAGTAGTGGGCTTGCCCGAATGCCAGCATCTCTCTTAGCACTTTTGGACCGTTTCCACCATGCGATAAATAGTGCTGTTTAGTCCAAATTTGTAAATGCCATATTTCATGGAGCCCCTGCGGGAACAGCAGTATTAGCCCACTGCATGTGGGCCCTTTGCTTCAGGGACCAGTTCCTCAGTAACTACCATTAAAACAGAACACACATACACACACACATACACATACCCACACGCAAGCTCACAGACTCAGGCATACATGCATACATACTAGCCTAATAGTAAAACTGGACTATTTCACCTTAGTGAAAGAAAAGTAATTGGAGTTGTGTTGTATCTTCACCAAAAGCATTTGTGTTTTATGATTACTTAAGTTATGACAAGCAAGTAGCATGGTAATCTGAAGAAATCAATAACTTGGTAGGTGTAATGGGTATCTCCAGTTAGGCTATTTCTTGAATAATCTTAAGTTCCTTGATTCTGAGTGGGAAGGAGGTTAGAGAGTATGGCACTTGGCTTTTTTTTTTTTTTTTTTTGAGACAGGGTTTCTCCGTAGCTTTTGGTTCCTGTCCTAGAACTAGCTCTTGTAGACCAGGCTGGCCTCGAACTCACAGAGATCCGCCTGCCTCTGCCTCCCGTGTGCTGGGATTAAAGGCATGCGCCACCACCGCCCGGCTGGCACTTGGCTTTAAAAGAGACCCATGACAGACCATGTTAGGCTTCGCATGAGAAGACTGCCCAGAACACACATGCTGGAACACTTGTCTAACCTCTGTCAAGAGAAATGACACGTTCAATTCTTCTGTGTCTGTGTAATTAACTAATATGGGCAGTGTTTGGAGTTTATGCGTGCTACATAATTTTTCGAGAAACGATAAAGTGAGGCCTGAAGTACTTGGAGTCCCAGATGTTTCTTATAGAAAGTGCAGATGTGCTGTGGGAATTCTGCACCACATTCTGTGTAGCTTAGCTTGGTTCATCTCAAGGGTCCCGCGAGGAATTCCGCCAAGCGGCCTCCACTCCCATTTGCGCACAAGTCTTGAGCAATGGGCTGAAGTGATAGCTGAGCCCCTCATGTTGTTCTGAAATGCTTTAGCCTTTTGTGCTTTTCCCTGACTACGAAGGGAGGGGAGAAAATAGATGTAGAGGTTGAACTAACTTCACCATCTCCGTTCCCGTTGTGGGCCGTCTATAAACGTGACCAGCTACGTGGGCTAATAGCCAAAAACATGTCCTTCAGCCCTGCCAAGTGTGAGAAAGGCAGGCCAGCTTTCTCCATTTTGAAGGATTGGAAAATGTACTTTCTTAACCTTCTTTTGAATTGTAAGGAGTTAGCCAAGAAAATCATTTTCCCCTCCTCCTCCTGACCCGGGGAAAGCAAACAGCAGTGCTGTTGGATGGGAGCACTTTGCACAGCTGACTTGGCTGTGTCAAAAACAGGTGACCAGGTCATCAGAGTGGGAAGAGCCTGCTGGCTGGCTTTGTGATTTCCACCTCGAGACACTGGCTTTTTAAACATTGTTTCAGTCATTTTTTTTTTTTTCGAGACAGGGTTTCTCTGTGGCTTTGGAGCCTGTCCTGGCACTAGCTCTTGTAGACTAGGCTGGTCTCGAACTCACAGAGATCCGCCTGCCTCTGCCTCCCGAGTGCTGGGATTAAATTTTTGAGAGAATATCTTGTTCCTGTATCCTTCTTGTTCATGAGCAGGGGTTCTAGGACAGACAGCTGTGAGCTCACACAACCATGCAGAGGAAGACTGGTTTTTGTTTTTTGTTTTTTTTTTCCTGGAAAAAAAAATCATAAAAGCGGGACTACAGGCCAATAGCTGTGTGGTTTTCGGTCAGTTCCTCAGCATCTCTGGGCCTCAGTTTTCTCATATATACAATGAAAGAATTAGGCTAGGTCTGTATGTAATTAAAGAATGTAATCATAAACACCTGTGGAACTTTATCAAAGGACAGATAACGCACAGAGATTTTTAAGGTGGGGCAAGGGGGCGTGCATTTCTCAAGACTGGACGTCGAACCCAGGAAAGTCCTGTGTGGGTTCACGGCTAGCCACGCCCCCAGCCCTTGGGTGGACTCTTGCACACGTGGCCTGAATCAGCCATTCAGGTGATCCCGGTACACGGATGTGGTGGAGCCACTTGAATTAGACGGTGTCAGAGATTTACTGGCAGGACGACAATTGTGTCTTTGCCCCACAGGGACTGAACTCAATGCATTCTGCTTTTTCTTCTTCCCTTCCCACTCACTTCTTCACCTCCCCTCTCTGCCTCCCTCCTTCCTCTTCACCGTCCCTCTCTGCTTCCTTCCATCCTTCCTCTTTTGTTCATCCATGCTGAATGGCTACCCCATTCTATCGCTAACAAACTCTGGAAGTGTCACTGGGCCCAGTACTGCATGTGATTCATGGTGATTCATGCCACAGGGCAGAGGCCTACCCCTGCCTGACACTCACTCGCTGCCGGCAAATACAGATGCCTGATGTCAAAGAAGTTTGTGAAAATACAATGCAAATTGTGTTCTCAAACAGTATACCTGCTATATTTTTGTCACCCTGGAGACACCTTTTAGGTAAACTATCTCCAAATTTAAAACAATTAACATAATCATTCACTAATCTGAAAAAGAACATCATAAGTATATTATTTTACAGTACATTTGCCATACTCAAAGCATATTTATTGTAATTTGTTTCAGATTAGTAATTGGCCCATTGTTTTAAACTTGGGAGTATTCTCCCTTAAAAGGTATCAGGAAATGGGGAAGAGGGGTGCATCTTATTCCAAAGTACAAGTTTTTCAGAAAGTGCAATTTGCATAGTGTTGAAA
Source organism: Microtus obscurus (assembly GCA_963919715.1). NCBI lineage: Eukaryota > Metazoa > Chordata > Mammalia > Rodentia > Cricetidae > Microtus > Microtus obscurus. Next base: position 6,709,047 of record CAWTZC010002364.1, read on the forward strand.
AAAATAACTTTATCCTACGTCTTCTTACATTCCTAGTTCCTATAGTTGTTTAATAAATATTTTCAGGGTTTTGCAATCATAGAAATATGTCAGTTTAAGAACTATTTTCCAAATATATCACTATAAATTTTTTAAAAACTTATCTGAGCCAGGCGGTGGTGGCACACGCCTTTCATCCCAGCACTCGGGAGGCAGAGGCAGGCGGATCTCTGTGAGTTAGAGGCCAGCCTGGTCTACAAGAGCTAGTTCCAGGACAGGCTCCAAAGCTACAGACAAACCCTGTCTCAGAAAAAATTATCTGAAAAATTATGAGTCTATTACAATTTTATTTACAATTTTGCATCCTACCTTTAGATATTTTGAATCATAAGATCAGACATTTTAAAATAAAACTTTATTAATATGAGATTTTAGATACGCATCTTGTGTAGAGAGATATGGGTCTGCCCTCTCAACAACAGGAATACTGATTCCCATTTCCATTTTTTTTAGTTTTATTTATTTTTACGTGCATTGGTGTTCTGCCTGCATGCAAGGGTATCAGGGCCCCTGGAACCAGAGCTACAGGCAGTTGTGAGCTGCCACGTCAGTGCTGGGAATTGAACTTGGGTCTTCTGGAAGAGCGGTCAGTGTGCTTAACCCCTGAGCCATCTCTCCAGCCCTTCTATTTTTTTAAGATTTATTTTCTTTGTAGTTGCGGGGAGGGGGCAGGAGGAACAGGAATATGTACGCGCGTAAGTGAAGTTGCCGCAGAGGCAGGAAGATGGCCTCAGGTCCCCCTGAAGCTGGGGCTATTGTTGCAGATGTTTTGATACACGTTACATGGGTGCTGGGAACCGAGCCCAAGATCTCTAGGAGAAGAGGGCCCTCCTAACCATTGAGCCATCCCTATAACCCAGTTCTCATCTTTTTGGCTAGTGGAGCAGTCTTTTTTAAAAAATATTTATTTTTATTTATTTATTATATATACAATATTCTGTCTGCATGTATGCCTGCAGGCCAGAAGAGGGCACCAGACCTCATTACAGATGGCTGTGAGCCACCATGTGTTTGCCGGGAATTGAACTCAGGACCTTTGGAAGAGCAGGCAATGCTCTTAACTGCTGAGCCATCTCTGCAGCCCCTGGAGCAGTCTTTAAACTGGCTAGTTGTAGTTATTTCTGTAGCCAGTATTATTTTCATCCTTGCACAGACATAATTCCACATATATTCCATAACGCGAAGTTCTTAAAAACCGCACTTCATGCTCTATGCAGAGACTCACTTCCGAGTCTCAATAAAATGTGACAGACATATAGTTTGTGGAAATTCATTAATAGGATTTGTTACCCATCTCCTTTCTTTCCCTTTTTGGTCTGCGGTTTTAGTTGCTGCTCTTGGCTATCCGTATGGCCATCGTTTCAGCATCCACAAGCTACACGGAACTTGAAAAGTCACTCTGGTGCATGTGACCAGCAAGCATAAGTCCCTGGGTCCCTTCCCGGATACACGGAATGAATAGTAGCAGTCACCATCACTAGTGCTGCGTCTGCATAGCAAAAACCAAAGAGGACCGGGGATGCTTCTTCAGTTTCCCCGACTTTTGTTTGTTTGCTATTGCATTTTTAATTTAATCTAACTTTTTTTTAAATGTAATAAGGCTTTTTTGTTTGTTTGTTTGTTTTTTGTTTTTCGAGACAGGGTTTCTCTGTGGTTTTGGAGCCTGTCCTGGAACTAGCTCTGTAGACCAGGCTGGTCTCGAACTCACAGAGATCCACCTGTCTCTGCCTCCCAAGTGCTGGGATTAAAGGCGTGCGCCACCACCGCCTGGCTGTAATAAGGCTTTTAAGTTCACAATTCTACAATCTGACTAGCTTTCCGATGTCCCTTGGACTTCTCACTGTGCAGGTACAACCAACCAGTCACAAAATCAACTGCCTCGGCACCTCTTCCTGTCCAGTGCGCATTGCTGAATCAAACATCCCAGGGCCTGAGTGGATGTTTCTACCCTTGGGTTGTGCGCAGGGTGTAACTGAAAACTCTCACTTTCGGTCATTCTGTGAATGACACAAGGCACTGGACGCAGGAAGAGCTAAGCCATAGCTGACAGAGTTGAAGGATCATTGGGAGAGCAAGCCGGGGGGCTGGCGGGGGGGGGTGCCTCCCAGTGTGACACAGACGTTTGTATTTGTGGATTTAACTGTCCTCAAGTTTCCCAGCTAATCCCATGTTTGTGATGGATTCCAAACTCCTATAAAAAGGCGTGGGATGGAGGCTCACTATGCCATTCATGTCGCTGCCTGAGGGATCAGAGACATAATACAGAAAGATACCTTTCTTGTCAGTGGGCTCAGAAGGGAATCCCTGCTCTGGCAACACCCCTTCATTCCCCAGTGCCACCCACCAACCCCACCTGTGACTTTTCCATAGTCCTAGAAAGCCAGCTTTCTGTTTTCCCGATCTGCAGCCCCGTCCCCAGCTCTAGAACATGGTACTTAATAGCTGTGAACAGAGTGAATCCTCGCTGTAGTACAGCGGTGTGCAGTGCTCAGAAAAACATTTTACTGTAGTTTCATTCTGATACTCGAGCCGTAAGTTATGAGATGATTTCTTCTCTACAAATCCGGTACTTAGGGACCATGTTATACATAATATAAAGACAAAAGAAGCCAGGACTGTTGCTTCCCTGAGTCTTTCTTGTTTGGGGTTTAGGTTGTTTTTGTTGTTGTTTGGTTTGGTTTGGTATGGTTTGGTTTGGTTGTGTTTTGAGACCAAATTCTCCATGTAGACCTTGTTCTTGGAACGGGTAGACTAGGCTGGCCTAGGGCTCGGAGATCTGCCTACCTCAAGACCGGATTCTCTATGTAGACCTTGTTCTTGGAACAGGTAGACTAGGCTGGCCTAGGGCTCAGAGATCCGCCTGCCTCATCTCCCAAATGCTGGGATTAAAGGCATGTGCCCGGCCTGTCTAGGGTGTTTTTTTTTTTTTTTCCTAGCTGAAGTTTCTGAGAAACTTCCCTCTCATTGGAATAAAACTAGGTGAGAGGCAAGAGTCGAGGACGGGCTGGCCACCCTCCTTTCCCTTCCTCCACCCCACAGTGACAGGTGAACTAGGACTACAGAGCAGAGGGAACTCAGTCCTCAGAGATGAGCGTCTGCGGAAAGGAAGCTCCATGGCCTTCCTCTTCACCATGAGCTACACTCCCTACTTAAGAGAGAGGTGGAGGAAGCATCTTCAGACAGGCTTTGGGGCTGCCCCAGGGTGACAGGCTGTCATTTACTCCTGATTTCAACCTGCTTGCTAGGAACCCTAGTTGCTTGAGTTATTATTATTATTTTAAAGTCTCAGGTTCCAGGGACTAATTGGCAGTGGCTCAACATTTTAAGAAGCCTAACCAACTTATTTGTCCAGAAATGATCATGTTTTAATTTGACACTTTTTTCTTTTTTACCGCAGTCAGACAAATGCCCCCCAAGTGCAGAATGCCTTCGGGTATATATACCTCATGCATCTTTACTTTGGGTTTGGGGGGGCTACCCAAGGTTAACCCGATGTCCTGATGAGGAATCCACTGGGTTCAAAGCTCTAGCTGCTAAGCAGCTGTGGCTTGGCAGCCCCTCAGTCAAGCACATCTGCAGCTGAGGTCTTCAAAAGAAAGAAAGGCAGGAAGGTTGAGTGAACGTCGCTGTGGCTTATCCAGTCTGGTTGATGTCTGTGGTCTCCTACACACGGCTGTCCTTCCACAAATATGTCCTGTGTGGGAAATGCCTTTAACTGGTGGCTCTCACTGAGTTGGGAGAGTTGGATGCATCACTTAATTCTCTAGACTTCTTACTCTATTCTACTTTGGTGGCCTCGGTTAGAATATGAAGGGCATGGTGATATTCTTAGTTTATACTTTATTTGATTCCAAATGCCCGAGTTAGAGGCTATCTCTTCAGGGGGCTAGATGGTGGCTAGCGGAAGTGGTGTCCCATAGTCATCATCACCACCTGAGTGGATGACTAGATTTATTAAAAGTCACCCGGAAACACTCTGGCTAGCAAGGTTCAGCTCACAGCCCTATCCATTCTTCCCTGTGGTCAGTTCCAAATCCAGAACTATATATTCAGGGATATATATCCTTCGCAGACCCAACAGTTGTTCTAAATAGATTCCTTGCGGTGCACTATGATAGCCACAGATAAAATAGATCCGGGCGGTAGTGGCACACGCCTTTAATCCTAGCACTCGGGAGGCAGAGGCAGGCAGATCTCTGTGAGTCCGAGGTCTATAGAGTGAGTTCCAGGACAGCAAGGGCTACTCGGAGAAACCCTGTCTCTGAAAACCTAAAATAAAAGAAACAGAAAAGCAGAGTTATTAAGTAGAAAGTCACCAATGGAATGTATGTACAACAAAGACTTCCTTGTCTTTGGCAAAAAAAAAAAAAAAAAAAAAAAGCTAACTGTGACCATTATGTTCATCATGGGAAATACAGAGGATTTAAAGCGTGGGAGTCGGAGTGCTGTGCTCATGTGTGTTTGTATATTCACAGAGTATGAATAGACCTGTTTAAAATGTCCATGGCTTTTGACCAAGGTTTGCTTGAAGATAGTGCCATTTGACTGCGTCCTGATATTTTTGAGAACCCTGATGACATTCTCATTTATTTCAGAGGTACACTTAGCAGAAGTGCAGCCAGCAGTAAAGTCCCCTCTGGGTCGTGCTAACCCCGGCCGGTACAGGTTGCACATGCGACCAGACCAGACCCAGCGGAAAGTACTTTCTAGTGCGTTGTAATTAGTTGAGCCATTAACTTTTCAGCAGATCCTCAGGACCTCAAATGTCTGTCACGTTCTAATGAAGCCGGGCTCAATCATACGCCCACACTGGGAGGCGTGCAGCCGGAGTGGCGGAGCCTACAAGCCTCATCGGCAGCAACACTGGGGGGCGCATCTCCCAGCAGGTTCCTAAGTGACTCCGATGTGCCATGCAAGGGCTCTCTAGATGTGACATTAATAATCACCAGTTGGAATCTGGGTCACCTCAGCCGTGACTCCGAGATCAAACACCGCCCAGTGGTAATGAGTGTGTGAAGGTACCCACTGGGCTTCCTAATGACACCTTTGGCCTCTTTAGCGCTGTTAGGGGCAGAGTGGAAATCCAGCCGTCGGAGCCCTCCGTCTGGAGGCCAGCCCTTCGGGGTACAGCTGGCACCCTTTCATGGGGACTCTCGAGGATGTCCCAGGGCTTCTGTTATCCTCGATAGTTCCTCAAATGGTTACCGAGACCCTTTCATCTTTTCCTGACCATGCCACATCAGAGTATTGATGCCTATTTTGTGTATTCTCTTGTCAAACAATACTCACTATACTCACATGTGCATGCCAGCCTTTAATATTCAACTTTGTCGTGCGTATTTCAACTTGGGGACATGGTTTCCTTGGAGTGTGCCTTTATTGGGTGGTTGCGTCGTTCCAGGCTTAGGGTAAGGCTCTAGGAACACAAGCATTAGGCTGGCCCAATCTTGAGAGAGCCCACTGTTGGTAGCGAATAAAAGCACTTGAACTAGGATATATACAGAGGTGAAGGTGCAAGCCCTTTTGTCCTGTGTGGGTTGCAATGAGAAGCAAGCTCAGGTTAAGCGGGACCCGAAGGATGAGCAGGAGTCGGCCAAGCCATTAGAACTGGAGATCGAGTCATTTTAGATACAAGGCAGAGTGGACAGAAACCAGGAAAGAGCCATGAGGTCTGTGAGCTGCAAGTCTTTCTTGGTGACACCGGCATTGATTCTGCTGTTTGTGAAGGGGCTGCTACCCCTCTACAGTTCAATCAGCAGTTAGAGATGACTTTGACAACCTTCCCTCTGGGCTTCTGAGTAAGAGACTCCTCCTCACAGGTCGAGAACAGCTGCCCCCTCTCCCTCCAATAGGTGTACACTCACGGATCCTTTTGTCATTGTATGAACACACTCCAAACTCCAAACTCTTTGGGTTCGCTGACAAGTTTGGATCTCTGCTTGGCCAGCACCAAGGGATACAGGTTATGCGCCGAGGTTGCTTGTGCTAGCTCCTGGTAGAGATTCTGGGGACTCTAAGGATCAGGCAGAAAAAGCCCAAGTGTCACTGAGTAGCCTCAAATTGTGATTTGCTATGTTGCTATCTCTGTTTTCATGAAACCCTTTTTAATTTTTAAAAAAAAGAAAACAAAACAAAAAACAACAACAACAAAAAACCTTACTGGGGCTGGAGAGATGGCTCAGCGGTTAAGAGCACTGGCTGCTCTTCCAGAGGTCCCAAGTTCAATTCTCAGCAACCGCATGGTGGCTCACAACCATCTATTATGAGATCTGGTGCCCTCTTCTGGCATGCAGGCATACATGCAGACAGAATATTGTATACATAATAAATAAATCTTTCTAAAAAAAAAAGCCTACAAGTACAAATAGTAAACAGTAGACTCATAGGAGATTAGGAAATGAACTGCTTTCTGCTTATCCTCCTCCTCCTCCTCCTCCTCCTCATCCTCCTTCTCCTCCGCCTCCTCCTCCTTCTCCTCCTCCTTCCTTTGGAGGCAGTCTCACTATGTGACCCTTTCTGGCCTGGAACTCACTATCCCAGGCGAGACTGAGACTCAGAGATCCCCCTGCCTCTGCCTCCCGAGTGCTGGGCGTAAAGGCGTGCACCGCCACTGCCAGGTCTTCATTGGTTGATATTTCTTGAACTCTTTTTTTTTTAAAAAAAAAAATGTAATTTATCAAAACAGAGCAAATTTTACAAACTATAATCCAGCTTTTAAAATAACAGTCTAAACTACTCTACTTTTGCTTGAAAAGGAATCGTGTCCCTTTGTCTGTTTGGAAAGGTGAACTCTCTCCTTAGAGCTGTGGTTGGTTCTTCAATGTGGAAATACTACAATTTCTTGACTTAACACTTTAGAATCTCTTGTCTCCTAGTTGCTACCGATCATGCTTCCAGGCAGTCTGGCATGTGATAAATATTTTGTAGCATATGTGGCTGAACATGCCAATTTCAAAGAGCTTTACAGGCTTTAATTAATTTTCCCAGCATCCAGATGCTCTTGGTTTATTGATGGGAAATCCACAGACAGCAGGGCTCAGACGCGTTGCTTGAATGCATCTACCAAAGCGGTCTTCAGACTTTGATGGCATCCTAGGAGCAGCTAAATACTTTATGCGAACATCAGACGACCTGGAACCCAGCATGTAGAGTTAGGTTGCCATGCTGGGGGCAGGAAAGTTGTTCTGTATCGGGCTCCCTGTTTATCCAGAAGAAAAGTCGTCCTGTGCTGCTGGCCAAATTTGAATTTCGAATAGCAATGTTTTCAATGCCAGTTGTCCTAACTATTGCATGTTCCCTAAACTTACTCACTGTTTATGTGAATTCAAGTTTAATTGTGCAATCTGTGTTACACGTGGTAACCCCAAGCTGCTGGCTGTAGCCTCTCTCTCACTCCCTTGTCTCCTAGACAGGTGAGGTTCTTGGCTCCGTGAACACATTTGAAGACCACAAACAGGAGCAAGCTGGACAAATACTGGGAAAGAGCGAGCGCTGCTCCCCATGTTCCTGAGACTCTGGGGGCGTGCCTGTCAGTGCACATGAGCGCTGCCCCTATGCTCCTGAGACTCTGGGGGTGTGCCCACCAGTGCACATAGGCACTGCCCCCCATGTTCCTGAGACTCTGGGGATGCATCCACCAGTGCACACGAGCACTGCCCCCCATGTTCCTGAGACTCTGGGGGTGCTCCCGCCAGTACTCACGAGCGCTGCCCCCCATGTTCCTGAGACTCTGGGGGTGCTCCCACCTGTGCATACAAGCTCATCTCTAGAGTTACTGCTTTCCCTTCCCTTTCTTTTCCCCTCAGTCAAATCATTCAGTGCCCTGGTCTTTGGCAACAGTGTTTACTGTCGCCCATGTGTGGAACCTAACACGTAACCCCTAGCAGAAGGCAGAGCTGGTGGTATAACGGTGACTGCAGGTTGCTTGCAGTGAGCGGATAATGAGGAACGTGAATAGGAGCTATGGGAATGGTCCTAAGGTGGCCATGACTGGAGGTCAGGGGTGGGGTTGGCTGCCATGGAGTCACCCTTGTCTTTTGGTCTGGATGCCAGAGGCCTTCAGAGGCGCTGGCTTGCTCTCGATGTTTAGCGATGCATGTCTGTTTTCACGCTGCCACATCTTAAAGCAGACTTTGGAAGTTGTCCTTGTTTTCCTAGCCAGCTACTCCACAGAGTATCTTTATTTATTCAGCCATTCAGTTTCTCAGTGTGAGTGAGCATGGAGTCCAAAACCAGTGTGTTTGTTTTAGAAAAGAAACTCCTTTCTTACCAAGGGAGCTCAGTGATTAGCTGATAAAATTAGTTTAAAATATAGAAGAGCCCGGAGGTGGCACACTCCTTTAATTTCAGCACTCAGAAGGCAGAGGCAGGTGGATCTCTTGGGTTCAAGGCCAGCCTGGCCTACAGAGGGAGTTCCAGGACAGCCAGGACTTCACAGAGAAAATCTATCTGGAAAAGCAAAACAAACAATAGAAACTGGAGTCCTTATCCTGGGATTAAGGTGACCCAAGTGCCTTGTGTTTGCTCATCTGCATGGCTGTCTGGCCAGCTGTGAAAGTTTGCATCTGTGAAACATGTTAGCTGCGGTTTGTTCTTTGATAGATGCGTCTGATAGGGTGTGATCTAATTCTTTAGGTTTTTCTCTGTCTTCCCGAAATTTGTGCTGTAAGCGTGTTACTTGCAACAACATGAAAAGGAGGTATTTGAGATCTTGTTTTATCTCATTTCTATGTGTTATTTATCTGCAGTGCCAGGAGTCAAACCCAGGGCCTTGCACGGCTATTTCAGTCCTCTCCTGCCCAGCTACCGTACACCAAGCCCAGACGTGTTCAGCGGTTGTAGATGCCATCTCGAAGTTGTAGGTGGAGATCTTCTGGGATAGAGATATCTTGTTGTTGTTGTTTTGAGACAGTGTCTCACTGTGCAGCCCTGGCTGGCCTAGAACTTGCTATGTAGAACATCCTGGCCTCAAATACACAGAAATCCTCCTGCCTCGGCCTCCTGAATGTTGATATTAAAGGCATGCACCGCCATGCTCTCTGAGGTATATATGCTTTAGTTTGCAAATGTTTGTGTCTAGCTTCAACATTATGTGTAACCCGCTCAAATTGTCTGTCATCTTCTTTGACTTACCCGCCACAGGGTTGTTGAGATAGTCCCTTGTGTCACGGGACAAGGTAGCAGGTAGAAGGACAGGAAAGGGGAGGGGAAGCTACAGTGCAGCATCCCCTTCCTCAGTACTTATGGGTAGGGGACAGTGCTATTCTCCCAGCCGCTCTGCGGAGGAGAATGGTGGGCTTCCATTAGCTATGAGTGTTCTGATGTCCAAGGATGACAGAGAAATCACCAGGCTCAATGTTTCCATCAATGCCTAAAGGCCCAGGACACCTGAGGTCCTGGTAGGGTTTGTAATCTGATACTGTAAAAGCAAGCACAGGCTCCCATCCAATCATGTGGATCTTGAAGCAATCAAACCCAAAGCCTAAAACCAGTGAACTCGTCCACCGCCTCCAAGGAGGCCAGTGGCAGAACTGTCTGCAGACTCAGGCCAGGGTCTGGCCAGCGTTTCACGTGGTCTCACTTGTGCAGTGGCTTCCCTTCCACTGGCTAGTTTCAAGGAATCTAATTTTAATCAACTAGATAAATAATACAAACTACATGGGCATTTTCCTTCTTTCTTTTCTGTTGCCGGCTTTTTAGCTTTTATGTATTCTCTTAAAGGAGAAAATAGCCTGTAATTTGGGACTTTGAATACCTCCTTTCAAATCTAGCTCTCCTTGTGCTTGGAATGTCACCCAGTGGGCGAGTGCTTCCTGGGGTCTGCCTGGAGAATCATCCCAATCTATAATACAATATGGAGGAGGCTGAGATACACGAGCTTCTTCTCTCTCTGGTATTTATGTAGGGATGCTGCAGGGTTGGGGAGGACCTGCTTCACTCTGTCAGAGGCTAGATGAAAGCAGGATTTGTTGGGCAATCTGTGGAGTATCTGCGTGATAAAGCCTAGGATCCTAAAAGATTTCATTCTTGCTAACGGCAACTTTCAGAGTCAAAATTAAATGCATCCAAACTGTTTCATATACTAGGTATTAAACTGCATTCTTATTGACTTTGACTTGTCAATACTTATGAAAATAATCTCCTAGATATAAAAAAAAATTCGAGCACTGGATAAGCATAAAGGAACTTTCTTAAGGATTTGCATAATCATGAATAAACTGGTTGTTTTAGAGAGACAGGAGCGCTGTGCCCAGTTGGCGGCTCGCAGTCCCTGAGGTGGCGAAGTCAGGGGTATGTCTTCCTCTGCTGAACCGCCACGTGGAGTTTATCTACAACTGAGGCCAAAGCCTCTTGATTCTTTAGGACTCCTGTGAATTTGATCACAGAGCCTTCATGACCCATTTGAAAGATAGTCATTTAAACACGGACTCTGACAACTGTTTAACAATGCGTAGTAAAACACAGGTCAGGTATGACTCAAGAAAAGGAAGTATACTAATTGAAACAGCCAGGACTAGTCGGGTAGGTGGCTGCAGCCATCGGGTGTCTGGGCACCAGTCTCCTGCCACTGACTTAATGAGCTCCCGAGGCTGAGCCCCCTGCTTCCCATTACCGCGGTGCCACGGAACACCACAATGGGACCTCGATTGCAAGCGATTCACAAAGGAACGCCCTGGGTCACACAGTGCCCGTGGTACCCTCTGCAGAGCTCTGATTTCAGAATTTGCTTTTTTCCCAAATGTCATATCGCTCATCTTAAACATGAAGAGCGTGGTAGAGTGATGTGCTCCCATAATTGATCCATCTATTATTCCAGGGACTGTGTCACCATGTAGAAGTCAATTTGTCTTGTTTGAAGGGGCATGTTTAATTGAACAGGTCAGTTAAAAAAAAAAAAAGTTATATAACTGTTTTTGCCTTTTAATCTGTGCTTTGCCTTTTCTTCAAGACCACAGAACAGTGCGATCAATTTCCTTAATCAACACAGCTGGAACCATAAATGCGCTATAGACTGAAACCTAAGTTAATGAGCCCAGTGATAGTCCTTGAAGTGGTTTGCAGAAATCCTCCCACAGGCTGCGGGAGGAAAAGAGGCGCTAGGTGGCGCTCTTCAGCTAGAAATGACCTTTCCTAAACCAAGCGCACCCAGAAAGAAGCTCTTGCTTCTTATAAATGGACTTGGCTTCCTAAAAACTGCGAATCCAAGAGCAATGTGAAGCTTTGAATTTCGTTTTTAAAATTAAGGACAAATCCTTATTAATGCTGTTTTAGGTCCCCTGCTGAGGTCGTTTTGTTACTGAATTCTTTTACTGTCTCGTTTAATGACACGTTTTAAAAAGGCTAGCGGAGAATTCTTTTAGGCATGAAAGCTCAGACAAAATGGTGGTATGTCCACAAGGTGGGAGGAGTGTGCACCTCCTAAGAAGGAATATAGAGGGAAAGTCGTGTGAGACACACAGGGTATATTAAGTGGAAGGAGACAGTTGTGAAAGGATATGTATAAAGTCATTGTTCTTTGGGGGAAAGTAATATATATTCAACTGTGCTTATGGACTTGTCCTTGGCGGTCTTTGGCAAACCTGATTTAGGATTTATTTATTTGTTTTTTGGTTATATTTACTGTTAAAATAATATTCTGGGGGGGGGGGGTAATATCCTGGGCATATAATTCTGCACTTGGTAGTTTGGAGACACGAGTTCAATTTTGTCCTTAGCTACATAGCAAGTTTTAAGCTAGTCTGGGCTACAAGACCTTGTCTTAAACCAGCTTGGCTGTGGAGATAGTTCATTTGGTAAAGTGCAATCTGAGGGCCTGATTTGACTAACTTGAAGGTTCTTGCTCCAGCGGCGGCAGACCTGTGTCCAGGCTCAGGGCTCTCTCCACAAAAGAACTGCTCCATGGGAGGCAGTAGCTGGTCTCAGCAAATAGAGGGTCTCTAATTAACCTATAGTGTTATTATTGCTGTCTGACTGGATTCGCTTGGGTGTTCGTGAAGAAGAATAGTTTCAAATGTAGATCTCTGCCAACTCTTATAGTCTTTGTTTACTTCCAATTTGCTAGAGTTAGTGTTCTTTCCCCAAATATTAATATAAGTTAGTCAGGCAGATTAAATACCAGTTAATCGCCTGTGCAGTAGTTGAATTATTGCTGTTACCAGTGCAGTTGAACTCTATTGTTACACAACAGTAAACGTATCCTTTTGTTTTTGTTTACATCCCACTAGAAACTTTGAAATACAGTCATTGAGACAACACACACACACCCCAAAAAAAATCCTCAAATCTGAATCCTTCTTCCAAAGATATTAGTGTAGTGGTAAAGTTGACTTGAAATTTGGGAAGTGATAGTATTCATAAATTTTAAAATAGGACCTCAAGAAAGATCTCAATACTGTTTAGAAAGAGACAAATTTAATTATCAAAAAGATATGACTGATAAGTTGTTTTCTTACCAATCTTTTGTTTGTTTGTTTTTGAGACAAGGTTTCTCTGTGTAGCCCTGGCTGTCCCGGATATCATACTGTAGACCAGGCTGGCCTGAAACTCAGAGATCTGCCTGCCTCTGCCTCCTGAATGCTGAGATTAAAGGTGTGCACCACCACTGTCCGGCAAGTCAAATCTTCCTGATATTACTTCACTTTAGATATTGCTAGACCATATGCAGTAGACATGCCTTTGATCTCAGCATTCAGGAGGCAGAGGTAGGCGATCTATCTATGTATGGAGTTCCTGGCCAGCCTGATCTACACAGGGAGACCCTGTCTGACAAAAAGCAGAGGAGAGGGAAGAGGAGGAAGGGAAATTGCTGCTCGTTTGTGGTGCCCAACATCAAACATCTGGGTTACTCTAGTTAATAATCATTACTTGAACCTGTTAAGTCCTAACAATGTACTGGTTTGCATAACAACATTTAAGTTCTTCCCAGTCTGTTTAATATCAAGCAATTGGAGTGCTTTCTCTCTGCCCATTTATCTTGCAAATAAATGTGAAAACATATTGGACTAAAACCCCTTCAGCAGGTAGCTGCTTACACCCCTTCAGCAGGCACATAGCTGGAGAAGGCAACAATGTTCTTCTTCCTTGGCTTGTTTCTATTTTATTAGCCCAAGAAAAGTTTCTGTTGTGGCAGCCAGCTTACCGTGGTTTCCAAAACCATGGCCCTGTCCTGGTTACTGTTTAAATATTTTTATTAAAGCCGCTGAGACGTTAATGCAACCCTATCTCCGTTGGTCATCCAGTGTTTCTGTCCAGTGATTACTTTTTCATTATCTTAGCCAGCTTTCTTCCACCTGTATGTGTGTAATTTTGTCTTTTCCTACTGTAATCAAGATGTGAAGGGCCAGTCTTCATAAAGCCTTGTCAGTATTAAAAAGTGATGTCTACATTTTATTTATTTTCATAAGTCTTTCCCCTGCTCTGACACTTAGCTGTGTATCGGCTCCTGAAGCCTTCCATCTTTATTTTCTTACGTTCATCCATTTGTGTATTTAACAGTTAGTTCTAATTCTTATTTTGTTTTTCAGATTTTTTAAAATATTTATTTATTTATTATGTATGCAATATGCCTCCAGGCCAGAAAAGGGCAACAGACCTCATTACAGATGGTTGTGAGCCACCATGTGGTTGCCGGGAATTGAACGCAGGACCTTTGGAAGAGCAGGCAATGCTCTTAACCTCTGAGCCATCTCTCCAGCCCCAGATTTTTTTTTGAGTGTTTGCCTGAACGTATAGGTACCACGAGTGTACCTGGTAGCCACTGAGTCATTGGATCCCCTTGACTAGAGTTACAGATGTTTGTGACCCCCCCACGTGGGTGCTGGGAATCCAGCAAGGGTCCTCTGGACAAGCAGCCAGCACTTTTAACCACTGAGCCATCTCTCCAGTCCCTAGTTCTTTGTTTGTTTTTGTTGTTGGTTGGTTGTTTTATTTTTTGAGACAGGGTCTTACTGTGTAGCCCTGACTGGCCTGGAAGTCTGTGTAGACCAGGCTGGCCTTGAACTCACAGAGATCCACCTGCCCTTTGCTTCCTGAGTATGGGATTAAAGATGGGCGCCACCATGCTTCACTCCCTCATGCTTGTTTTTAAGATCTCTCCCAGGAGCACGTTCATTCAGAATTCACCGTAGTTAATGCTATATCAGCCAATCTCAAGTACATTCATGACTCTTTAAAGCTTTCTGTAGCTCTAATATGTATATATGGTAACCTGACTCTTCCTTTTATAGCGTCGACATCTTATAACCTGAAATTAACCTCTTTATCACTTGACATGGTCTCTAGTGAGTTTCCCTCCCCATCTTAGTCTTTCGTACTTTAATATTACCACATGAGCATATGTATATGCCTTAGTTTTTCTTAAGCTTTTGATCCAAAAATTAGTTTTATTTTTTTTCCAGTATATCTCTAAAGGCTACATTGACTGACTCACAGTGGTTTGAATTCTTTTTTGTAAAGACAGGTTCTCATTCAGTAGCCCCAAGTTGGCCTAATACTTGAGATCCTCAGGGCTGGAGAGATGGCTCAGCGGTTAAAAGCACTGACTGTTCTTCCAGAGGTCCTGAGTTTAATTCCCATCAACCACATGGTGGCTCACAACCATCTGTAATGAGATCTGATGCCCTCTTCTGGGGTGTAGGTACACATGCAGGCAGAACAAAAATCTTTGGGAAAAAAAAAAAAAAACTTGAGATCCTCTGCTTGAAGTTCTGAAGTCTGGGGTTGGGTATGTGGCTTGCAGTTAAGAAATACATTATAATTGGATAATATCCTGATCTTTGATTGACATGCCTTTCCATCAGACTTAAGAACCGGCTCATTAGTACTAAAAGCATTCTGCTTGAAAACTAATACAAATCTCATTTATACTCTGATAAATCTCAAATGAGGACTTGTAACTTGTATTTTACCCTATAATTAAAAACTTGTTACTTTCTAAACCTGTGGTTTTCAAGTTTAAAACGAAGACTTTAATTCTTGTACAGAATGGAGTTAACGTCCTGCAGTACTTGGCACATAAACTGAGGATAAATGGCGCCAATTAGCTCTTCCATGACTGCTCCAAAACTCGGACGTTAAATAGAGTCAAAAATAGTATTCAGAAGAAAAACGAGGGGATAATGTGGAAGTTTGGTAGAACAAAGGTCAGAGAAGTGACCGGGAGTGGAAAGGTCCCTTCTTAAGGAAGCCGCCCTGCCACTGTCACTTGTAAAGGGAAAAGGCTTCTTGCTGGATATGTCGTCCTAGCTTCTGCAGTAGCAGGTGACAGTCGGTTATTAATGGGCTAGTATGATGTCTGCGAAGTCTTAACTTTGGGCCCTTCCCTAACATGTCATTCTAATAGCTTCCCAGAGTTCCTGGGGCTTATCTCATTTTGATCTTGTCAGGGGTGTGACAAATGCCTCAGGGAAGCAGGACGGATATAACCAGTCTTCAGAGATTTATGTGATTTCAAGCAGCACAGACCCTGGGCCTCTTCTTTGTTCTTCTTCAGGACAGAGTTCTGTTACTATGTTTATGTGAGTAGTCAATGTTAGCAGGATTGTTACTTCTATCACGACCTGTTGCGTGGAGATAGGGCTCTCCTTCCACAATGGGGGGCGTTTTTTCTTGACTCATAGGCGTTTATAGTTGAGTGAGCTCCCTTTTGAATAGTGTTTGCCATGCGTAGGATAGCCTTCAGTGTCGAAGATCCTGACTTTAACCATGACAAGGCATGAAAATGACCTGGTCTAGTTGACAGAAGTAGTAAACACTACCCTTTAGTGGAGAAATTGAGCCCTCCTTTCTCCTCCCCTTTTCTCCCTTCTGTCTGTGCCTCCTTTGCTTTCTTTTTCTCTGACATTGTTTCCACCCCAACACACAGTCCTGAACAATAGAAATAGGATAAATTTGAATACACGTTTCAGAGACCGTTCATACCTAAAAGTCGAAAGATAATCCATTTAACTGGATTTGGGATTTTAATTCTCTGCTTTGACTTTGAAGAGATGGTCCCTATTCCTTTCTTTTCTGGTGCATTAAGAATTGTTGGGAGAGCCAGGCGGTGGTGGCGCATGCCTTTAATCCCAGCACTTGAGAGGCAGAGGCAGGCACTCACTCTGTGAGTTCGAGGCCAGCCTGATCTCCAAGAGCCAGCTCCAGGACAGGCTCCAAAGCTACAGAGAAACCATGTCTTGAAAAAAACAAAACCAAACAACAAAAAAGAATTGTTGGGGAGACTGGAAAGATGGCTTAGCCATTAAGAGCACTGGTTACTGTTGTTATAAAAATGATTACCGCGGCAGGCTGGTGGATCTAAAACGGCGGCAGGTTCTCACCAGCAAGGGGGCACGCGCCTCGCAGCGGTGGCGGAGAAACAGAGGCGTGAACACAGAAAATAAGTATAAGGCATTTTATTAAGGGAGAGAGAAAGAGAAGGAGAGAGGGGGGGAGAGAGAGAGAGAGAGAGAGAGAGAGAGAGAGAGAGAGAGAGAGAGAGAGAGAGGAGAGGGAGGCGTGTACACCGGGAAAAGATGGCGGAGAGAGAGCGCGAATTGCAAGCGGGGTCGGAGGTTAAAGAGCGTGGGCGTGGCTAGGGCGGGACCAAAGAATAACAGTTACTCTTCCAGGAATCCTGAGTTCAATTCCCAGTAATCGCATGACTCACAACCATCTGTACTGAGATCCGATGCCCTCTCCTGACATGCAGGCATACATGCAAGTAGAACACTGTATGCATAATAATTTCTTAAAAAAGAATTGTTGGTTAGACATTCATTTTGTGAGACGATGTCTAGGGAACCTGAGAGCGTCACTTCATTGGCCGGCGACTGTGTATGCATAAAGAAAGCCCTTCAGCATGGGCAGCAAGCCTCACCCATCTGATGTGATGTCCCCCACTGTGGAAGCTGTCATGTGGACAGGATCTATACCAGAGCCAACAAGGAGGTCAGTTACCTACTTGTTTGATAGAGACCAGGACAGCTCCTTTAGCATGGGAAGTCTTAAGTGAGTTTTATTTTGGTCTCTGTTAATGACACAGGATTAATAACTTTGTAACAACACCGCTCTTCTGAACTCTCTGATAGTTCAGATGGATTAGATTGCTGCTTCCTAAAACCTAAGAGAAGAGCAGTTGTCAGTAACAAGGAAGGAAAAATGATCTCCTTATGGCTCTAATGTGTGGATAGCACTCCACAGGGCCCAAGCTCTTTGTCCTTTGGTTTTTTGTTTTTGTTTTTGCCCCAGGCCTCTTGCAAATTCTTTAGTGCTCCCAAATCTTAAGTTTTCTACTGAAATTTCCACTCAAAACGGCAAGCTAAAAGCTAAGACCTCTTGATGAAAATGGCAAACAGTCAATCATGCAATTGGCTACCTTGGATTATATACCCTTTAAAAAACAAACAAATACTGCTCCTCTGCTGGCCCCTTTGACTGACTGAAGGTAACTAATTCACCCCTTCAACAGTGCCTTCTGCTCTCTGAGCTGAGCAGCCCTCGGCTGCCATTTTTACCGTTATCCTCCGCATATTTGAGCTCTTCGGAGGAGAATGAAGCTATTTAAGAGGAAATCAGATCATAAAAGCCGAGAGAGAGAGCACTGTATTACTTTGTGTGAGCAGACTTTTTACAACAGTGTGGCTTTGTAGTTTAGTTACCCAAAGGCAACAGGCAGGCGGGTCCCGGTGAGCCTGTGGTCTCGCCAGCGCCCACTTAGAGCTGGCATCTGCTGGCCTAGGGTAAAGCCAGCCAGGGACCCAGGCAAGCAGCGTCCTGTTGGAGACCTTAACTGCACTTTCCACTACAGCCTTGGAATTTTCCTAAGGCAGTTTCGCAGCTGGAATGTTAAGGAAGGTTGGCCCTTCAATAAAATGGCAGTAAATCTTAGGAAACATTGTGCCTTTTTTGTTTTTGTTGTTGTTGTCGCCGTTGTTTTAATTAACCTGGCATTTCTCTACTAAACCATTAACAGATTGTTGGCTGCTCCCCTCCCCCTCTTCATTCTTAATGGTAATTCTGGACAAAGAATAATTACGAAGCGTTTTTTTTTTGCATAGTACAAAGTAGGGTGATATAAATATGTCACTGAATATTTATTTACATCTTGTATTTTGTTCATAAAAGTGTGCATGCATGCATCCATCTAAGGTGCAGTTCCTTTGCTGATGTGACTGAGTGTTGCTTTGTGTTCTGTTGACACGTTTCTTAGAGGCAACCTGCGTATCCCATGATCCTCTCCAGGCTTCGGAGACACCATCATGCTTGGAAGCCTCCTGTGGAAGCTGTCACACTCCAAAATGCCACTTTCTGGGCCTGTAGCTTTTCTCTTGAAAAGCTGGGTTTAATGACTGCTATCGGAACAGTCTAGTCAAGCGCTAAATGTGACAGTCCCTTATTTTAAAGTGTCAAACCTGTTCACTTTTTTGATTGAAAAGAAAAACTGCGGTGTTTTGGAGGGAGTTCCTTAGCATGGGCTTGAGAAGCTTCCCAGAGAGAGAAGTGTTGCACGGTTACATAAAACAACCATGAAACCTAAAATTGTGATTTTGATGACTCCCCCGGAGCCCTCAGTATTATAACAATCCATGGCTCCCTGAATTGCTCACAGCAAATGAACAGCAGGCTGCATCCGGTTCTCCTGCCTCCAAAAGAATCTTTTAAATGAACAGTTTTACCATACAGCACCGGGAGAGGGGATGGGGGAAAAGGCAGAGTTACCTGCTGCTCCGATGCAAATCAGAAACACGAATTGTCTGAGCTTGCAAATTATTTAGAATTTTCGGTGGATCCTCCCAGTTGATGCGAGCAGTTCTGCTAGTTTGCCCATCATCCATCCGTTTAGCCGGCATTACTGCTACTTCTCAGTCCTAGGGCTGTAACCCAGCCAGTCTACAAAAGGTTGACCCAAGTATGTAGGTGTTGAATAAATTGTGTTTTACAAAGCAGCCGCCTGCTGTTGTCTTAACCTCCCCATCCCCAAAGCTTAACATAGGGCAGATTTCTTGTTGCTGACTAGCCCCGGCCAGTGACTGTGGTAGGACTGCAGCTTTGGTCCCTAACCTACGCTAACCCATAGGCTCCCTGAAGGCAAGGGAGTGTATCGTTCTACAAGGGACATCTAGCACACGGGAGGTGCTGGAAACAGTTGCTGATTTGGCGGGAGGACATTTATGAAGTTCATTCCAATTTACAGAGTGCAGTTTTCAGTCTTGTGCATCTCAACCCCCCCTTCCAGCCCGATAGACAGATGACATTGAAAACTGAAAAGCACAGTGACTTACAGACATCCAGCTAGAGAGGTCAGTCATCCGGACACTTGACAAAGATTTCTCAGACCACCGCGAGGTAGTGGCATATGCCTTTAATCCCAGCACTCAGGAGACAAAGGCAGGCAGATCTCTGTGAGTTTGAGGCCAACCTGGTCTACAGAGCAAGTTCCAGGACAGCCAGGGCTACTCAGAGAAACTGTCTCAAAGATTAAAAACAAGCAAACAAAATTCTAAGACCTTTCTTTATGTCGGGTCCTGTTCCTGAGTAAGATGCTGTCCATGACACTGGAGCTAGCTGAGTGAGCGCGGGCAGACTGTGAAGTGGAATAGTAACTTCTTAAAGGACTGCCCTGAAGATGACAGAAATCCCCACATATAAGATGCGTGACCCCGGTACGGGTAATTAGATATTATTATCATGGTGCTGCGGAACATTGTTGTTGTTTCAGAAAGAGCCAAGACAAACATAACTTGTGATGAATCTGGGAGGAGGTTAGGGATCAGGTCTTCCCAGGGTCCTGCTACCTTAGGGATGTGGTGAGGTCTGTAGCTTTTTGTCTCTGCCTAGATTAGAAAACCCCAGTTAGTGATTTCTGCAAGCAATTGCTTAAGGCAACCTTGTAAGTGGCCACTTAAACCTAATCAATAGGGCTTTATGCGCGAACCACAGAAAAGAATATGATTGTATCCAGCCACTGAGGAGGGTGGTAAATGTTTGCTTACCTTCCAGTGGAATTTAGAGACACTGTAATATTACAGACCTAACCCCAGGCTGTTTATAAAGAAATCATATTTGGTGATTAAATAGTGAAAGGTGTAATTCTTAGAATAATAGAAGGTTTCTGTGTGCTGGCATGAGGAGGGAGGCCGTTCTGCTGAGCAACCAAGCAGCTCACAGTGCAAAGGCTGCACAGAAATAATTGCCCTTCCAGGAGGGATCTGGAGAGTGGCTCTTTAAAGTTGTTCTTTAATGCCACCCTTATTTCTTACGGCTAGGATGTTTAGACCGTCTGAGAGCTTACAAATACCTAGTTGTTCTATTTTAAATTTTTGTAGTAAGCCCTGGAACGTTAACTAAAACATTTTCAGGCCTGAGCGTCTTTGTCTTTGGAAACACGAAGAAACATTAGGATAATGATCTTTGTGCTCCTTTTAAGAAAACCCTCTATGTAAAGCACAGACGTGGAAGATCTTACACCTTCACGATAGAAATGCAATGGAGCCCTCAGTGGCACGGGCCGTGCGCCATCCATCCCAGCCCTGGGAGAGCAGAGGCAGGTGGGTCTCCGTGAGTTCGCAGCCAGCCTAGGCTGCATAGTAAGCTTCAGGCCAGTCAGGGATAGGTAATGATCATATATATATATATTACATATATGAGTGTGTGTGTGTGTGTGTGTGTATGTGTGTGTCTTCATTCCCTTGCTAGAGCTTCTACACAAGCTCTCAAGTATTTTGATGAAATGAAGTAGACAAGCTGATTTGATATTCCCACATGAAGAATGTTCTCTGCTTATTATTATTTAATAATTGTAAGTCTTCCATGAATTTATGTATTCTCTGGCAATTTGAAGGCTTGGCAGAATTTTTTTTTATTTTTTTTATTTTGAGAGTTACCCATGTGGAAAGCAATGCTTTCTGAATCAATGGGTCTCACTAACGTGCTGTGTGTTCCTGTCTGCTAAGGTATTCCACCTAAGGAAGAGCACTGGAGAACCTTTATTGAGATGGACTTGTGCTCGTATTGGTCCCAGCGGTAAAGGGAACTTGAGCCCAGGTGTTAGTGGGAAAATTACTCTGCCAGGAACAGAGCGTGGCTTTACAGTAGTAAAATGGTTGTTCCCTTTATTCTCTTGGCTTAGTGATGGCCCTCCCTCTCTCCTTCCCTCCCTCCCACGCCCCCCTCCCTCCTTCCCTGCTTCCCTCTCCTGCACCTCCCCCCCCGGTTTTTCAAGGCAGGGTTTCTCTCTGTGTAGCCCTGGCCATCCTGGAATTCATTCTGATTGTAGATCAATCAGGCTGACCTCGAACTCACTGAGATCCACCTGCCCGTCTGTCCCGAGTGCTGGGATTAAATGTGTGCGCCACCACTCCCGGGTCAGTGATGAATGAGTCTCTTACGTGCAAAACTTCCTAATCAGAATCTTCATCATCTCGTATGAAGCTTTCGCATCCCTGGGGGTTTCTGGTTCTTATTCTGTGTGCCCTGTGAATTATTAGAGTCAAGGAGGTGGGGATGGGGCCACCTTCCACCTCTGAAAGTTACCAGCCTCCTGTTCTAGTCTCCCTTTTGCAAGATAATCAGGGAAACATCCTTGCTTCTCTTGAAAACAGTCTCCAGCTACTATTTTGGACTTTTTTTTTTTTTTTTTAAATATTTATTTATTTATTATGTATACAATGGTCTATCTGTGTGTATGCCTGCAGACCAGAAGAGGGCACCAGACCTTATTACAGATGGTTGTGAGCCACCATGTGGTTGCTGGGAATTGAACTCAGGACCTTTGGAAGAGCAGGCAATGCTCTTAACCACTGAGCCACCTCTCCAGCCCCTATTTTGGACTTTTTAAAAATAGGTTTTCACTTAATCCTGAAGGTTTCCACTTTGAAATTATAGCTTATTTTTCTTGTTCTCCCTCAGAATTTTACAGTAAACAAAGTAAATTTCAGCATAATGCCTTGCACTCGGGCCAGTGAGATGGCGCGGCCTGTGAAGGTGCTGGCTTCCAAGCCTGGTTGAGCAGCGTTTGATGCTTGGGTCACAAATGGTGGAAGGAAGAGAGACAAGACAACTCCTATAGTTATACTCTGGCCTCTGCTTCCATCCAAGGGGAGAGGTGAAGGGCTCTGCAGTTCAGAGCACTGCTGTGCTTCCAGAGGACGTGGGTTCAATTCCCAGCACCCACGTGCCAACTCAAAACATCTGTAAGTCCAGTTCCAAGAGATCTGACACCCTCATACAGACATACATACAGGCAAAACGCCATGCACATAAATTAAAGATCATTTAAAAAATTGTTTTAGGGAAACGATGTCATCTGGGTGGAGCCCCCTACTGGTGGTTGTTGGGACTGACGGGCAGGAATGGAAGGAGTAAAATAATAAACCAGCTCCCCTTTGATGAGTTGTCTGATCCAGGTTCTATACTTAGTACTACAAATTATCTTCCTGAGTTCCCACACCTTCTACCTGTTTGTGTGTAACACGGAGTAGCTGTGATTTCCCCCATGCTACAGAAGCAGACAGGGACGTAATGACATTAAGTTGCTTTCTTGAAAGTACAATTACGGTAAATGACTAATGGAGTTCTTGATTTTAGGATTGCTTTACTTGTTTGTTTCGGTTGGTTCGCTGGTTTAAGGGTTTTGTGTCTGGGGGGGGGTTGTTTTGTTTTAGTTTCTGTGTGTTTGTAAAGCAGCGAGAAAGGGAGAGAGAGATGGCTAGGATACTGAAAATTAGCCGTCAGTTGATTTATGAATTAAAAATCTTCCTTGCCGTCGATTAGTAAGTATGTAATCTCTGCTTATGAAATTAGCTGGGTCCAGCAGAGGACCCTTTGAAAGCAGACAGTTTACTGGCTCCTTTTAAGAAGGGAAATGGCCAGATGAACATCTGCCCTTCCCTTGGGCCACACACAAAGCAGAGTCCGGCTCCAGCCCCTGGCTCACACATGTGTGCCGCTCCCTGCTAGGGTCTCCTCTCCCTCAGCTTGTTTGCCGCCATACAGAGATGAGACCCTCATTCTTTGCAGGTGGATCAATATTTACAGCTGTTGAGAAGTTGCTGGCTCCCTGTTCTTTAGGCTGCTGGGTAACAAAAGCCTCCTGTCTTCCCCGGGGTTCTCCCCCATCTGCTAGTACGATTGTGGTCAGCATCACCCAGAGCCCGAGACAAGGCCAGTCCAAAGGAAGTCTGTTTGCAGGGCTTACAACCGTCTCCCTGTTTGCTGGGAAGACAAATGACTCTGTGACATGAAGGCACCAGCCCTAGAGGTAGCCATGCCGTTCACAGTGGACATCATTTTCCTATCTCCGTTCTCACGGTCCCCTCAGCATCCTGAGGTGTGCTCCGCCGCTGTGCAATTATAGCTGCTGAAGATACTGCACGGGAAAATTAAAGGTTAGATAGGTGCATATTAACAGGGTGGTGCAAATAAGTAAAGAAATAGAGACATGATCACAACTTTTTTTTAAAATTAATGAATGTGATTTGGCTTTAATTATTTAAAAAAAAATGTATGCCTAACAGGCTTCCTCGATCCGACTTTTTTTCTGCTGACCATGGAACATTTTTCTTCCAACAATTGCACCGCTCAGCTTCATCATCAAACAGATGGTTTCTATTAATCCTCGGGGAAAGTAAATGATTATAAGTAGTCAACTGCTCAAAACTCAGGGATTCTGGGGTTTTGTCTTGTTATTCCAGGCATGAGTCCACGTGTTGCCCTCTCTCTGACAGTCGTGTCTCCTCCTGGAGTTCTCAAAGCTCCAGTGAACCCCGGTTGCCTTTCCTGGCTCTAAGCATTTCTGAGTTTCCTTGCTTCTTGTTTTAGAACTTGAATACAGGTGGAAATAGTCTAGATAAATTTGAGCACAGCTAAAGATAGTTCCAGAACTGTAAATTCAGGTAAGACTCGAGGGGCTATTTCTTTTAAACAAGCACCATGTTGCATATCTCAGGAGTCTTAAGTCAGAAAGGTCACCATGAATTCAAGGCCTGGGCTACGTTCTACAAAGTAAGACCATGTAACAGAAACAAAACACAGTAACACCACGTAATGCTTTTCTTCCTCATCCTATCACAATATACGTAAGGCGTGGAAACAAGTTATTTCAGTAGGTTCAAAGAAAGGACGAAGTGGTGGAGACTGTCCCATTCATCTCTCCCACACCTATACTCTAATGTTGGTTGTTGGTAGCAGGTTTCTCCCAACTTGTTGGCCTCGAGCAAGCGACCCTGCTTTCATTTTGAAGTTTAGTCATACTTGACACATGTCTGTTTGGTTGGGTTCCTGCACATGCTCTCCAGATGCTTACAGAGAGGGTCCCGAGTCCAAGCCTGAATTATCCATGACACCCGTGGCCCAGAGCCAGGCGTGCCTCTCCACACACAGAAGGGTACCGAGAGAGGATGAAAGCAGGGTTAGTGCTGGCACTGAAGCCGGAAGATGAGACATGACCAGTTGTCAGCATGGTGGCCCCAAAGCTGGGGAGGGTCAAGGACTGCTCAGGAAATTAGATGTTACCAAGGGTACATTTCAAGGCAGAGTAGCAACAGCCCAGATAGGCTGGTGGGCTGGGGCCAGTTAATGATGCCCTTCCGTGCTGTGTGAGAGGGGTCAGATGTTATCTGGTGGGGACTTTCTTTATGGGAGCAGTCTGGAGGATTGAGAGATTAGAGGAGGCGAGGCCAGACTGGGGAACAACTAAGTCGTCTTGTGTAGAAGTAAGCGTTCACAAGCTCCTGCTTCAGATAGCCATGGGTCCCATGAGACAGGGCTGGGAGAGACGAGCTCAGCCGCAGGACCCTTAAGTCACCCATAGGTGTCCATAGGCCATGGCAGTCCGGGTCTGGGGCCTAAGGGAAAGACAGAGCCTGGAGTCCCAGGTAATCCTTGCACTGAGAACTCAGTACATGGCTGGGGAGACTGTCAAGATGAGCTTTGGGCAGCCAGCCTCTCCTGCTGTCCCCCTTGTGGTTAACTTGGTTCTACATGGGTGTGGATTCCTTCGGAGCTTGTCTGGTCCAAGCATCAGGGCTTCACACCATACAGACCTAAAAATGAGACCCACTGGGATGGGTGAGAGCCGTTGATTGCTGTGCTGGGTGAGGCTCTTCTTCCAGCTTCCTGTGAGGTCTCGGGTTTAGGAATGTAGGAGCCCTTCTTCCGCCAAGACCAAAGGTTGTGTCTTCAGACACCCAGGGTGCGTCTTTCCTGGTAGGTGGGGTAGACGGGGCAGAGCCTTCTTCCATCTGTAATGATGACTTCCAGCTTGCTCCCCTCCCAAGGCTGCCCTCTAAGGACCAGCTCGGAATCCGCCCGTTCCTTTGAACTTACCTCCCACAAGCCAGCCAGCCCTGCTCCTCAGAACCCCAGCAGTGTTTATTATTTTATCTCTTCTTCTTTAGCACTTAGCATCCACACATGGTGGAGTTTGTCATTCTGGTTAGTGCTGATGCCTTATTGTCCTCCCAGGGGGAAATCTTCACAGAGTGCCCAGTTCTGTTTTCCATATTGTCTTATGCCTAGAAACACATAATAATTTGTGTTAATATTCTAGGCTGACCTAAAGTATGTGTTTTTCTACTCCACATAGTATATATAGTATATATAAGTATGGTCTTCTCATAAATAAACACTATCAGCTATAAGCAGCTCCCTTTATGATATATAACACTATTAATGTGAGAACTTAGAAAATAGGGCTATCTAATGCCTAGCTTTTAATCTAAGCGGGCCTTATAATAGCAGTTCATATTATTTGAACACAATGTGTATTATCCCACGCAGTATTTTGAAATAACACGATGACTAGGGTTGTGGCTCAGGAGTAAGGCATTTGCTTCGCATGCATGGGTCCCTGGGTTCAAGCCATACGAAAAGACTAGCAACTGAAAAATAGCGTCAGGAGGTGTTCCCTTCTGAGCTTTGAGGGCAGGAAAGCTGGGCCTTGGAGAACTTGCGTCGTCTGTCAGGACAATCATAGCTCTGAAGAGGCAAGCTGGAATGCGGGCCCAGCAAGGTTCAGCCACACACAGTACAGCAGGCGCTCATGCATCTGCATGCATCTGCCATTGTACACATCAGCCCAAGAACCTTGTGAGTACCATTGTTAGCATCCTTTTCAGAAGAATAAGCTGAAATTTCAAAACTAAGTCTAAGAGCCTCCCAGCCTTTTCCTTTCCTACCAGGTACCACTTCTTCCCAGGACATGCTGCCATGCCTTGGCTGGAAACTTAGTGTGGTTCTTCGCTAAGATCTTTCCGTCCTAGGAGCCTGTTATTATGAGACCAAAGTATATCATGGAAATAACGTTACAGGGGTAGAAACTGTCCTCACCATGCAAAGCGAACTTCATGACTCTTCGGGTTTCTGTATTAGTAAACACACAAGAGTTCTTCGAACTTGGAGCTCATTCAAAACAAAACCAGGTTTATCTGGTCAGAACTGTTGAGCCCTCTTGTGAGGAAAGCAGAAGGCAGACAACAGTGAAACAGAGAAATGGGGTTCTCAGCATGCCCACAAAAACTGTACCATTCAGCCAGTAAAACTGAGTTTTATGGCCATGAAAGCGAGCTTGTAAGCATTCTTGAGTACTGCGTGGAAGACTCGCTTCAGGGTTCTAATTGAAGAGCCGGGCTTGATGGCTCTGTCGATGGAGTGCCTGCTGTGCCAACACAGAGACCTGAAATTCATCCCCAGAACCTGTGTGAATATTCATGGAACATGCACTGGTTCTAATCCCAACCCTGGAGAGGCTGAGGCTGGAGGATGCCTGCTCTCACCTGACCAGACTATCTAGCCCCAGCTGTGAGTTGCAGGTCTGTCAGGATGAAGGTGGATACATCATTGCTCACCAAGGATGGTACTTTTAGCGGTTTCAGTCAGCATCACGTCTGTGAGAAATGCTTTCCCTGGAACAAATCTCCTTCACTCTCCCTTATGATGTCTACTCAGCCAGTTTTATTTCTTCCTGACTATCGCTGTCTACTGGTGATTAACAGTCCACTTTGAATTTATTATTATATTAGTGTAGTTATTATATTATCCCCAAGTGTGTCCTGAGGTGTACTGATGAGCTGAGGGTTTTTTTCAGAGTATTTACAGTTTGTTCTTTTGGTTTTGCACCAGGCTTTTGTTTTTCTAGACAGCATTTCCCTGTGTAACAGCCCTACCTATCCTGGAACTCACTTTGTAGACCAGGCTGGTCTTGAACTCACAGAGATCCGCCTCCCTCTGCCACCTGAGTGCTGGGATTAAAGGCGTGCTATCACCGCCCAGGCAAATAATTCTTTTTCTATAAAACATAAATTGTAAGTACCGATCTCTCTGCTGTTGTAATGAACACTGTCTGAGCTCCATTTCAACCGTCCCCTGGCCGTCATAGACTCTGTTCGTATTGTAACATTTCTTGACATTTTGCTAGTGTTTTTTGAATAATTTTCTTTCTGAATGTAGGCTATAGGGTGCTTCCTGGAGAGTCTTTGTTAGTTAGTACTAGTTAGTTAGTTTGTTTGTTTTTGAGATGGGTTTTTCTGTGTACTCCTAGCTGTCCTGGAGTTGGCTCTGTAGACCAGGCTGGCTTTGAACTCAAAGATCCACCTGCCTCTGCCTCCCGGATATTGGGCGCCACTGGCCCCCTATAGTTTGAGTCTTAAGTGACCCCTGCTGCCCCTGTGTTAAAAGGGGTCAGTTCCGTAGGGTTTATGGGGATGCGCCCAACAGGGACTCATGAGAGCGTGCTCCTTTTTTATTCTCCTGGGATTTTTAGCCATGAAGTGAACAGTTTTGTTCTCCACTGACGCTTGGTACCTTCACCAGAACCATCCAAAAGAAAGATGCTTTCTCTCCCTCCTGGACTATGGTGAACAGAAGCAAATGCTCTAATTTAATTATCTCAAGTATTTATCATAGTGGTGGAGCACTGACACAACACACAACATTCTTTCATTTTCTTCTTTTTTTTTTTTTTTTTTTTTTTTTTTTTTTGGTTTTTCGAGACAGGGTTTCTCTGCGGCTTTGGAGCCTATCCTGGAACTAGCTCTTGTAGACCAGGCTGGTCTCGAACTCACAGAGATCCGCCTGCCTCTGCCTCCCGAGTGCTGGGATTAAAGGCGTGCGCCACCAACGCCCGGCTTTCTTCTTTTTTTTATTTGTTATTTATTTACTTATTTATTTATTTTGAGGCAGGTCTCACTGGCCTGGGACTTGCTGTGTAGACCAGGGAAGGTATCCTCAAATTCACAGATCAGACTGGCTCTGCCTCAGAGTCCTGAGATTAAATATATAAACTACCGTGCCCAACCCACATACTTCTTTTTAAAAAGCAAAAATCCAGATATTGTCCTTTGCGCCTAAGTACTTTGTTCAGGTTAAGGGAAATTTTCTGAGCAGGAGCACAGAGGAGGACTTCATAGGAAAGGAGGCGGGAAACTTCATGTGTGATAAGCCATGGTCAATTTCTTTTCTGCTCTTAAAATACAACCATTTGGCCGGGCGGTGGTGGCGCACGCCTTTAATCCCAGCACTCGGGAGGCAGAGGCAGGAGGATCTCTGTGAGTTCAAGGCCAAGCCTGGTCTACAAGAGCTAGTTCCAGGACAGGAACCAAAAAGCTACAGAGAAACCGTGTCTCAAAAAATCCAAAAAAAAAAAAAAAAAAAAATACTACCATTTGATTCAGAGAATGGTGGCGCATGCCTTTAATCCCAGCACTCGGGAGGCAGATGCAGATGGATCTCTGGGTTTAAGGCTAGCTTGGTCTACAGAGAGAGTTCCAGAGCAGCCAGGGATCTATAGAAAAACCCTGTCTCAAACAAACAAACAGCAATAGCCTATAGCCTTTATCTTAAAATTGGCGTACGTGGCTGCTTCCTTACTGCATGCTGAGCAGCATGTGGTCAGGATAGTATTTAATGTTCTCAACAGCCCTGTTCTCAGTCCCATTTCACAGATGAAAACTCCGTCTTCCAGAGACTTTTCCTAAGGCCTGTGTGTTGAGATGGCTGAGTGGAGAATTTGTATATTGTATTCTTAGCCATCACTGCCATAACCTTCCTGCCATGGAGTTGTCTCTTTCTGGGGAGAGATGCTGACTTCTGGTGATGCTCCCCAGGGCGATGTAGAGAGGTGAAGAATTGTGTCACAGACTTTCATTGGCTTAGGTTTTGTAGGATAACTTTTAGTATTCTTTTTAAAGTAACTTTTAAAATATGTCCATCTTTTAATGTGCCAGATGCCATCTAAAATGAAGCCAGGGAGGTACATGGGCTATGCAGTGTAACACAGCTTAGCCTGGAATAGGGTGGGGGTCGATTTTCCTCTCACACAGACTAGAATGTCAACTGGGAGAGCCATCAAACATCTCTAGGACATTGGATTGTAATTAAAGGGCTCCGCCCCTCTTTCCCTTCACCTCCCTCAGAAAGCCAAGTTCCGAACAAAACTTGACGTTTTGTTCAGTCCTGCACGGTAGTGAAGCTTTCTTGCTGCTTTCTTAGGACTACATTTACCAAGGCACAGAGGACTCGTCGCTGTTTTAGCTTAACGCAGAGAACTGTGCCTCTTTAGAAAGACGGCCGACTTTCTCAACTTCATTGCAGAATTCTTCATTCATAACTGATTGTAAGCAGTAGGCACCGTGGTTTATAGGAAAATAAGGGCTTGCTGGGGAATAGTTATGAGGACTGTAGGGCTGTCTGCTTACAGCAGGGCTTCTGCCAGCACCAGAAACATCTTCACTTTCCAGGACAGCGTGTGTGGGTTTGGAAGACAAAGACAGGAAGTTTCTGGGCACGTTTTTCAGATGATATTTAAGCATTTCCTACCTCGGAGGTGGGAAGGCCCTTGTCTTGTCTGTTATCATTTTCCTGCACTTCCCCGCCGACTCACACTGGACAGCCAGTAACTGCTGACCGCTGGCTGCTGTGCCTCCATTTCACAGCTACAGCTCCTGTCCCAAAGGAAGAGGGGTCTTGTCATCCTCGTTGCTTGGACCCTCAATGGTCGTATAATGCAGGCCGTCCTGACGACCTGTCTACATTTGGGCCTGCTCATCTCTAGTCTGTCTGTCCTGACTCTGATCCCCATCAGGTCTCTCAGAACCACTTCTGGAGAAAAAGAACTTGTTGCTTTGTTCAGACAAGAAGCCCAGGAGCAACTCGGCTTCAAGCACCATCTGCTTGATGATTACCGAGAACCTAGCCTCCACCCCTGCACCTTCTTCCTCCTGCATTGGCATCTTTCTCAGGTGCAACTGAAGCTTACACCTTCTCAGTTGTTCAGGAACATCCCAGGGCCGAGCTCGGGAACCATCAGCCATCATGCTAGCTTCAAGATGATTTCTGGTCCAGGAAATGGGATTCTAATTGCTTATGTTTGAAGCGTCACTGTGGTCAACTTCAAAACCAGGCCACCAGAGGGAATGAGAGATGACTTCTGTCTTAGTTTTTTTTAATTTCTGTATAAAGATCGTGACCAGGGCTGGAGAGATGGCTCAGCGGTTAAGAGCACTGCCTGCTCTTCCAAAGGTCCTGAGTTCAATTCCCGGCAACCACATGGTGGCTCACAACCATCTATAATGAGATCCGGTGCCCTCTTCTGGCCTGCAGACATACACACAGACAGAATATTGTATACATAATAAATAAATAATAAATAAATAATTTTTTTTAGAAAATAAAATAAAGATCGTGACCAAAAGCAGCTTGGCGAGGAAGGGGTTTGTTTGGCTCAGATGTCCTCATCATTGCCTCACTGAGTGACACAGAGTCAGAAACTCCAGCAGGGCAGAAATGTGGAGGTAGAAACTGACACAGAGGCCACAGAGGAATACCGCCTACTGGCTTGCTCACTTCGCATTTTTATATATCTGGGGACCACCGGCTCAGGGTAACAGCACCCACAATAGGTTGGGCCCTTCTGTATGGATCATTCCTGATCAAATGCCCCATGGGCTTGCCTACGGGATGATCTTCAGGAAGCATTTTTGTTTTGTTTTTGTTCTCAATTGACTTTCCCTCTTCCTAAATGACTGGAGCTTGTGTCAAGCTAAAAAAAAAAAAAAAAGCTAATCACACAGATCACACAGCTTGCCAAAGACAAATGATATCCACAGGATAATAAGGAAAATGGTATTTGAAAGACAAAGATCATAGATAGGTATCTGCTACAGCACTCTCTCCTGGGTCCTATTTGTTATTTTTCTCCAGTAGCTAAAAACAAAACAAAACAACAACAACAAAAAAAACCACTTTCATAGCTTCAAGGACTATAGGCATCAGGGAAAAAAAAAAAAAAAAAAAAAAAAAAAAGAGGAGAGGCACTCCAATGAGGGAAGTTGGCAGAACCCTGCTCTCACTTCACACGTCATGCCACCCTAGACAAGATAGCAATTTGGCAGGTGCTTAGTAAGGCCTACCTCCACCGTGTCTATGGGGAGCAAACCCACCATCATGTGGGAAGCTCTTAATGCATGCGTGACTCACCAGACATGCTAAGCGCTCAATCTATTGCTCTCATGTAGGGCTGGCTCATCTGAGGACTCCCACGGCTAGTGTGGTTTTATTACCCTTACCCTTCCCAGACTCCCCTGGGCGCCCTCCGTCTTGCCTCTGCAAATGCATGCTGCTTCCTGTTCTGGTCTGTCTGCCCGGTGCCTACCAGGTGCCGGTGTCAGTGAAGGAGATTTCCAAGCCCTTACCCAGCCATAGGTCTACGGTTTTCTTCCACAGAGTCCTTCTTTCCATCGTTGCCTCTGAAATTGTAAAGGAATGAATCGTATGCCCTGGCCATGCTGAAGCAAGCATACTTGGGCAGCCCGTATAAGGTGGTTCTGTTGATCATGAACCCTAGATGGACAAGACAGTTGTTGCCTCTCCCCAGTCTGTAATGACCTGGTGATTTGGGGTGATTTCCCTAAGTCTAAGCTCCCCTTTATAAGCAGACCTTGGGCAAAAATATCTTAGTAAGACAGATCGCTGTGATGTCGGATATTTTCTGGACCCGTTTAAGGGTACTTGGAACTTTGTCGAAGCTGCAGTGAAGACTGTCTCAACAGCTAGACAGTTAGTGATGGGCTAATACTGCAGAGGAACAGAGAGCAGGCTGGTCTTGGCCTTGGAGCTTTTGATTAAATGGGGAGGAAGTACTATGTGTAGCACATGAACAGACACCAAACAAGGGACAGATGCTCATGCTAGTTTAGCCTTACCATTGCAAAGTGAATTGTGGCTACCAGTAGCATTTTGTGCTCTCTCTCTCTCCTTCCCTCCTTCCTTCCTCTACCCCCACTGTGGCCCTGTCTCTGAATATGTGGTCCAGGGTGTTATAGGTCATATTACCTGTTTATTATACAATTCCCCCAAGTACATTGAATGGTCACATTATAAATAATGGCTATTATTGCTGTCTAGACTTAACAAATGGCTATTTAACAGGCAATGAAATAATTTATCCACAGGTCTTATACTATAATTACACACACACACACACATTTAAGGGACAAATATTAGGGCTCATGTTCAAAATCCAAGTCTTGTTCACAGTGGTGAATTATTCTCCGCAGACAATGAATGCTAGTGTGAAATACAGAACAAACACACCTCAGTTTCCCAAGGATCAGACTTCGGTTGTCATTGTAATTCCAGTCCGTGCTGATTGGAAAATACTGAGTAACATGTCTGTTCATTAACTTTATATAAAACGCTGTAGACATTTTGATATATAGCCCCCAGGTTATCGTCTCCTTTTATGAATTTTTAAAGTATGGCATTGGGATCATACTGTACCTAAGTCATATAAACTGTTCTTAAATTTTCAGAATACTGTGGGGGGAGGGGACTGTGAGGTGTGTGTGTGGTATGTGTCTGTGTGATGTGTGTGAGTGTGTGTCTGTGTGTGTGATTATGGGGGATAAAATGTGTGAGGTATATGTGTGATATATATATCTGTGTGTGGTATGTGTGTTTGTGAGTGTGGGGGTGAACTGTGTATGTGTGTGATATGTTTGTGTGTGTCTATGTGTGAGTGTGGGGAGTAAGGTGAATATGGGGTACATGTGTGTGATATATGTTTGTGTGTGCTGTGTGTGTGAGTGTGAAGGGTGAGGTATGAGAGTGTGTGTGTGTGTGTTTGTGTGGAGGGTGAGGTGTGTGTGAGTGTGTGTGTGTATTGCGAACCATGAGGACGTGAGTTCTATTCCCAGGACCCATATGGATGGAAGGAGAGAACTGGCTCATCAGAGTCGTCTTCTGACCTCCACCCATGCACCCCTTGTAAAAATAAGTAAATAATTCAAAACAAATGTTTTGGCTTTACATTATTTAGCTTTCTCCTTTTTCCGAAAGATACCATTCCAGTCATTATCCATCATTCATTTTACTTTGATTCAAAGCCATCATTTTAATTATTTCCAAATAAATTACAACCAGCTACCACTAAGTTGTTATTGAAACGTAGCAACGAGTTTTCCTGCTTTATGAATTGCAAAGTCCTGAATTGGAAATTCATGTCATTTTTCTAAATTAAAGGTGTGCTGGGTTGGTTGACTATAGTCCATCGAAAGTGGAACATACTAACAATGTGTGACTCTCTAAATTTTCCTATTTGTGACATTGCGTGGTAGGATATGAACTCAATAAATTACCAGAGGCTTAGAGTGTTGGATTTCCCTCTATAGAAGCACAAGCCAACAGTCTTAGCTTTGTTTAGTATTGTGCAATTAAAACCCAAAAGCCCTGGTCTGTGCAGCAGCTGCCCATGTGGGCTGCCCTTGCAATGTTAGCTGGAGAAAGTGCATTGGCGTTTCCTTGTATGTGGCCAGGAGAGCCACATACGGTAATGCCCTTGCTTGCTTCCAGTTTCTGCTTGTTCTCTGCACTCTCCGGTGCTCTCCAGAGCTGCTGAGCTCCTTCACGCCCCCTGGGTGGTGTCAGAGAATTGCTGACTCAAGAGAGAGATCTCATGCCTGACTTAGAGACGTGGTATTTGGAAGGATTTATTGGACCCAACAGAAAGTTGAATATAATTTAAAGGTTTGTTTGCATTGCGGAAGCACAAAATGAAGTGTCTGGCTCACTGTCTGTGTTTCTTTTGAAATAATGAGTAACACTGTCTAATCGTGGAGGACAGAAAAATAGAACCCTGCTTGACTGCAGCTTGGCGGGTTCCTCCTTCGTAGAAGGCAGTGCAGGTGACAAACAGCTCTGCCTGACACCGCCCTGAAGATGTACCCAGAGGCTCTGCCATGTCACTGTGGAGCTGGGGAGCCTGGCGTCCACAGGCTCACACAAGTTGGCTCTCTGTAGGAATTCTCCCGTCTGATTGCAAAGGAGGGTTTCCCGGTTCACCAATTTAAACACAGATGGTTCGGAGCTTTGCTGTTATGGTTTGGGTTTTGCTGTGTACTTTCAAGCTGGCCTCCCACTTGGAGCCACCCTTCTGTCTCTGCTAGGACTCCCAGGACGTGACACCTTACCCAGACGACAAAGGTGCCTTCAGGGAGCAGCCCCTTTTGCAGGTCCTATAGTATTCCTTTCAGATATACAGAGACAGGCAACCGGTGGTTCTAGCCTGTGGTATTTTCAGTCTTCCATCAGATATAGTAGTAGTAGTCCGGAAATGGCTTGTGCTCTGAAAGAATCACGTTATCTTTCACTTTTTTTTTTGTTTTGTTTTGTTTTGTTTTTTCGAGACAGGGTTTCTCTGCGGCTTTGGAGCACGTTATCTTTCAGTAGCATTTTGAAATTAACAACAAAAATTAAATAGGTGCAGTGGGTACATGCCTTTAATCCCAGCACTCAGGAGGCAGAAGCTGAAGATCTCTGTGAGTTTCACACCAGCCAGGGATGCATACTGAGAGCCTGTGTGTGTGTGTGTGTGTGTGTGTGTGTGTGTGTGTGTGTGTATGGGAGGGAGGGATGTGTGCGCGTGCGTGTATTTAAAATAATATATATAATTATATATTATATAAATATATTTTTATATAGTATATAATTTTACATTTAAAATAATATTTATATTATATATATTATTTTTAAATGATGCAGTGTTGAGGATTGAACTTGGGGTCAGTGCACACTAGGTTAGTGCTTTATCACTGAATGACACCCCCAGCATCCTTTGATGGTGTTTACAGCCGAGGACTGATAGGCATATAAATGTATAAACGAACCTCGTCCTCATTCTTGGCTTACTGAAGCTCATTTCTCACCGGTAAGTGAACAAGCAGGGGCCCCTCTGCTACTTAGAAGTGTAAAACCCTTTTCCTAAAGGCCATTCATTTCCTAAAGGCCATTCATTCCCGTGCTTTTTTTAACTTGTATACATAATAAATAGCTCAGTTTAACTCCATATTGAACATTTGCCAGTGGCAGGTCTGTCACACATCAGTGATACAAAGCCCCAGAAGGACGTGTTTAATTGAAGACCGAAGACTACAGAAAAAGCCTTCCAAAGCAGTATTTTGATTACAAATAAAATTCAAAGCAAGGCATTTCGTTTTAAGGAGTAGGCATTTTTCCTAATTAAAAAGAAAAATGAGAAACCTGCCACTTATTCCAGTATCATTCCGTAAATGTTTCCGTGTGCAATGCCAAAGCAGGGGGGAAAATAAACCCTGAGCCCAATGCATTCGTTAGAAAAGGAGGAAAGAAGAAAGTAGGGGAGAGGCTGTTCTCCTGGAGGCGTCCTCGGGCTTGAACTCGGAGAACAGTCATCCGTGGTGTGCACAGGAGACCTGCTCTCTAGTGAGCACGGCTGAGGAGAGAGGTGTAATTGCGAAAGGCCCCATGCGATGTGTGTCGCCTGCACAGCCCCATCGACTTGGAGATGATTTCTTGACTAGGTTTACATTGTGATCCTAAGCCTATCCAGTGGACTCTCACTACCTGATGTATTTGAAAACTTGCCGTTAGTTCAGGTTCTGCCTGAGCAATAAAATATAATTTTTTTTTCCTGATGATTCAGGCAGTTAATGGAAGTATTTTGATCTTTTGTTATTTATTAATTTTGTTTTTTACAAGATAAATGGAGATTTTCATACACGTACACAATGTATCTGATCATCTCCAATCCCCGTTTCTGCCCTCCAGCTCTCCCAAACCATCCTAAACTAGCAGGACATTGCTGTGCAGCCCTGGCAGGCCTGGAACTCTCTATATAGACAAGTTGACTCAACTGTAAAACAGTTCTCTTCCCTCTGCCTGCCAGAACTTCAGCTGTGGACCCCTGGACCTTACACTCTTAACTCTTTTGTTAACTTAGCAAACTTGACAAGCTAAGATTTTTTTAAAAAAATACTATTTTACTATGAAATGACATTCAGAACTGGGCAGTGGTGGCACAGGCCTTTAATCTCAGCCCTTGGGAGGCAGAGACAGGCAGATCTCTGAGTCGAAGGCTAGCCTGGTCTACAGAGTGAGTTCCAGGACAGTCAGGGCTACAGAGAGAAACCCTGTCTCACCCCTACCAAAATAACAAATGACACTCAGACAAATATAAAAGCAGACTCGGCTTTGTAGCTTGCTTTTGCTTTGACTGTTTGTTTGTGTTCTCTCCTGGTGCTCAGGGTTAAACTCTTGGCTCCATGCATGTGGAACACACATTCCCCTGTTGAACTATGACCTCAGTCCCTGAGTTTAAGTCCTTACAGGAAGAGGCGTTTGTTGTTGTTTTGCAAAGGATGGGTTTTTCTCGAAGCTAGAAGCCCTCTTTGAGCCGCTCAAATTTAACCATCCTGTGTGAATTTGATAATGCTTGTATTTCGTTTTAGTTCTCTAATTGCCTTACTGCAAAAAAGGGGGGGGGTACAGAAGATAAGAATTTGGAATGTGGGTAAAGTAGTAGGAGCGTAAGAGATGCCCCATGGTTAAGACCACTTGTTCTTGCGCCTGGTTTGGTTCTCATTGTGCACATTCACGACTTCAGTTCCAGGGGAGCCAAGACAGTTTTCTGCCTCTGTGGGCACAGGTAGTGTACATGATGCACAGACATACATACAAGCAAAACATCCATACACATAGCCAAATTTTTAACAAAAAAGATTATGTGTATACAGCTATATAACGCCTTGCCAGTGTCCCATGTTTAACAGGGTGCCTGTGGTAGACATACATACTGACCACAAAGCAATCCCAAGTAGCTGCTTACTCATCCAGATAGCAACACTTTTTGTTTGTGCTTTTAGTTTTTTTTTTTAATTTATTTATTTATTGTGTATGCAACATTCTGCCTTTATGTATGCCCACACACTAGAAGAGCGCACCAGATCTCATTACAGATAGTTGTGAGCCACCATGTGGTTGCTGGGAATTGAACTCATGACCTCTGGAAGAGCAGCCGGTGCTCTTAACCACTGAGCCACCTCTCCAGCCCATGTGCTTTTAGTTTTTATACTGGGTCTCAGGTATCCCCAGCTAACGTCAAACTGGCTGTGTAAGAGGATAACGTATTCCTGATTCTCCTAACCCAGCTTCCCAAATACAGGAATAACTGGCATGTGCCTCCACACCTGGCTCTATAAATGCTTTTTTTTTAAAAAAAAATAGCTTACAGAGCAAGTTTTCCTGTGGCATTTTCATACAAAGTTCATGGGCCTGTCTCTCCCTCCCCCGTCTCCCTCTCCAGCTCCACGCATGTCTCCCATCCCTGCTCCGTGGTCCCCATCCCCACTTCAGAACTCGTCCATCATGTCTTATTTTCGGAATTTCTTCCCTTTGATTTCTGTCATGTTTGTCTCCATTTTGTAAATAAAGAAGTCAGAGCATTTTGCTCCCAGCTACACAAAACCAAGCTGAGCCCAGTGCACATGCCAGGCATGCCAGGGGGCTTTGTAGACAGCCGCAGAGTTGGAAGAACCCCACCCCTGTCTTGGAAAGGCTGAGGCAGGGCATTTTTTTTTCCTGCAGCCTGAGAAACGGGCCATGGCTTGGCTTCCCCTGAGGGAGGATAGAGGGAAATGGCTCACCTGTAGGACACAACCTTGGGTTCTTTCTCCCGTGTCCCCCAGACCCCAGCCGGCTCCACCTCTCCTTTATTAACTGTGTTACACACGGAAATGCTGTTTCAAATTACCTGTGTCACACAGCAGACCTTAGTGGAACTAAAATTAGCTTAAAGATAGGAAGTACTTCTGATTAGTTCAACAAGGCCATGGTCAATTCAATTAAAGTGTTAAAATATATTTCAGAAGAAAGGATGTTTAAGATCATCAACTAATTCCACACAGCTGATCTGAGCACTCACGGCCCTCCTGGGACAGTGCGCTGTTCTCTGGGCTTTGAAGATAGCTACTATTTTTTTTAAATGCCTGTTTAATAAAATCGTGCTTCTGAATACTGTATTTAACATCAAAGACCATTACCGTGAACTGTGTGGCTGACAGTTCTAATTTCACTAAGTATGGGATAGCTGAGTCTTACTGGATAGCTTGCAGATAGATAAAAGCTGCAAGCATCCAAATCGTGCTAGGACTCTGGTCCCAGCTGATTCTCACCTGTACCACAGAACGTCTCCCCGGATTTTTACCCTGTGTTGCAGCTGCTTTAGGTATGGGTAGGCTTTGTCACCGAGAAAGACTAAGGAGACAGACAAAGCTTGCTGTCCTCAGAAAAGGCTACCAAAAGGTCCAAGGTGCTCTTAAGATAAAGTTTAGGTAATATCTACTTTAAAAGTTAACATCACCGCTGGACAGTGGCGGTGCACACCTTTGATCCCTGTGAGTGTTTCAACTTTCCACGTACACGGAAGAACTTTTTAAAAGTTGAAAACCCTTCGAGTTGCCAGGCTTAGTGTGGCTCAGTGGTATAATTCTAGCACCTGGGTGGTGGGAGCTGGAGGACTTCAAGACCAGCCAATCAGTCAATCAATCAATAAAAGTAGAAGACAAACACCAAGAAACCTTTTACATCAATAGCATATTTTGAGGTTAGTATAGATAGTACGTGAAGTGAAACCTCAGTCAAACGAAAATAATAACTTGGCCACACATCTCATTGTAGTCTCATACACCCCCCACCCTCCATGCAAAGCACTCATCCTGGATCACCCAGTCAACGCCAGCCATGCTCCAGGAATGTCAGTTTCATATTTCCTAGAAGGCTCGCAGAAGGAAATGCGACCAGTGGAAGATGAAGGAGCTCGCCCCAGTCACAGCCAGTAATGGTTCCACCAAAATGGCCTGACTCCACAGCCCCGCATCTGTTTCCATTCTCCCGAGACACACAACCGCCAGGGCGTGCATCTTTCTTTTCGGCATTTTTTGGGTTATGCTGAAGAGACACAGCAAGAACGTGAGGATTTACTTCAGAGGGGTACAACTATCTTTTGTGGGCGTCTGATTCTAGAACCACCCCTGGAAAGGGTGATTTTCCTCATCATCCTGTAGAGGGCGCTTCATTCACTTCAGCTGGGTAAGAACCACAAATGTTTTCTTTTGAAAAGCATCAGGGGGCCGCATCCGAACCTGGTACATCAGCTGCGGCTGTGAGTCCTTTAGGACCCACTAGGACTGAACCTGGACCACTAGGGCTGTTAAAGAGAAGGAGGACTGAGAAATTCTGGCTGCGGGTGTATTTCTTTATCATGTTTTAAAGCCCACGCCCGTGTGCGCCCGGTGCATAGATCTTCCTTCAATCTTAGTTGAATTGCTAAGTAAAGTAAGCATTGGGGTAAAACACACAAGCCCATAAATTAGACATATGCTCTTGTTTTTGAGCTAAGTAGATACACCCACCCCACCTTCTCCTTGTAGGAGTGTTTCTTGCCTGCTCACTGGTTTAGGAAACACTGTGTGGGGATGTTCATCCACACGCTAAGCCGGAGAATTGACTTTCGGGGCCTGGAGAGATGGCTCAGCAGTTAAGAACCCTTGTGGCTCTTCCAGAGGACCCAGGGTTGCTTCCCAGCACCCGTTTGGGGTGACTCACAACGACGTGTAACGCCAGCAGACGTGAAGTGCTGCCCCTGCGTGCATGTCACAGATCCGCACGCATTCACGCAGGTTTTTGTTTTTGTTTTTTTTTTGCTTGTTTTACAAGTTGGCTTTCATGAGCTATGGCTCAGCGGCAGCGCATCCCAGACTGTACCAGGTCTGCTTTAGTCCGCAGCTCTGGGGAAACTGTGTGCCCAAGAGCTGTCAGGACAATATCGCCAGTGTCCCTCCTACAGCCAAGGACCGCTGCAAGGGCTAGACGGCCACGGAGACATGGATGGACCTAACAGATTTTGCTTTAAATAAAAATGATGCTAAATTTTATCTCATAGCTTCTATTTAGGTGATTTTTTTTTTAAGTTGTAAAACTGGCAGACAGATGCAAGGGACAAACAGGAAATTCAGGACCACTGAGCTATTTCTGACAGTTTCAAATTAAGTTTGCAGCTGCCGCTGGTGTCAGAACTTAAATAACTTTGCTTGCTAAAAAATAAATCCAAAACATATGGATTTCAGCAGATTCTATGTTTATTGTTGGTGCTTATTAAGGAAAGGCACAGCGGTCAAAAAGTTAGAAAGTTTCAAGGCTGTGAAGACAGTCTCCCTTGTTGGCAGGAAACTGGTCACCGTATCAGTAAGTTCTCTGTCCTCAGAACCTTCTGACGTTTTTATCTATTTATCTACCTATCTACCTACATCCCTGTCTGTCTGCCTGCCTACCTACCTACCTATGTAATCCTGGTTATCCTGGAACTCACTCTATAGACCAGGCTGGTCTCGAACTCACAGAGATCCACCTGCCTCTGCCTCTCGGGTGCTGGGGTTAAAGGCATCTGTCCTCAAAACCTCCTGTTGCTTTGAACTTAGCAATAAAAGTAGTCTCCTTGCTAATGGATCAGAAGCAGTTTTGAGACCAGGTTTCAATTCTGTTGTCTTAATGACATTTATCATTTTATATAATTTATTTTTATTTTATCTACCTTGGTGTTTTGCCTGCATGCATGTCTGTGTGAGGGTGTTGGGCCCCTAGAACTGGAGTTACAGACAGTTGTGAGCTGCCGCATAGCTGCTGGGAACTGAACCCAAGTCCTCTGAAAGAGCAGTCAGTGCTCTTAACTGCTGATCTATCTCTTCAGCCCTAATTACATTTGTTTTATTTTATCTTATCATAGTGTGTCCTCACATCATTGTGTATATGCCGAAGTCAGCCACAACTGGAGAATGTAGTTCTTTCTAAGGAGCATCGGAGGCGGGGCCTGATGTGGGTAGGGAGTGAGCCCCAGGGGCGGGTCCTGATGTGGGTAGTGAATGTCTTAGTTAGGGCTTCCATCGCTGTGAAGAGACACCACCACCACAATTTGGTTGCTTACATTTTCAGAGGTTCAGTCCATTACCATCATGGTGCAACATGGCAGACATGGTGCTGGAGAAGTACCCAAGTGTCCTACATCTTACAGGCAACAGGAAGTAGACTGTGACACTGGGTGTGGTTTGAGCATATATAAGACCCAAAATCCACCTCCTTGGTGACACACTTCCTCCAACAACACTACACCTACTCCAACAAGGCCACATCTACTCCAACAAGGCCACACCCACTCCAACAAGGCTACACCTCCTAATAGTGCCCCTCCCTTTGGGGGCCATTTTCTTCTAAACCACCACAGTGAGACCGCTGAGCTCTCTAAAACAGGCAGATTATCCTTTCAGTGAGACTAGAACAAAGGCTCTCTAGGGTTGGAGCCATAGCAGGGCTGGAATGGATGTCTAAACCAACCAGGAGAAACAGGTAACAGGCTTCCACTTGGGTTTCCACAAGTCCAACCCTAGGGTCATTTCAGAGGAAACGCCAAATTGAAAGACTTCTTCCCTGTCCTGTCCTTCCA
This sequence comes from Microtus obscurus, assembly GCA_963919715.1. NCBI lineage: Eukaryota > Metazoa > Chordata > Mammalia > Rodentia > Cricetidae > Microtus > Microtus obscurus. Next base: position 6,750,865 of record CAWTZC010002364.1, read on the forward strand.
AGCAGATAGCTTCCAGCCAACTTTCGAGTGTTTCACTTTGCAGCATAAATAGCCAAGAATCACTAGGAAATAGAAACAGAATGGATACCTTCCAGAGGTATCTAAGGAGGCTGAGGGAATTATAATATATAATATAATATATTTGAGAAAGAAGTAACTGCAAACAAGAACAGGGTGCTACAAAAGAAGAGCCTTCATAAAAACAGAAGGGCTTACAGAGATAAAAAGTATGAATTATTCTGCAATTGAAACTCCAGATGTTTAATTTAGGAATTCTGTGTTTAGTTTATTAGGATGCATTGTCAAATTGGGAAGAAATACCTGAAGAAATGGAAATCTGTTCGCTAGAACTCTTAGAAGACACAGCACAGTAAATCTCATAGAAAGTAAAATTAAGCAATCAGAAATGTGTGCCGGGAACGTGATGAGATCCAGCGTATAAATAAAAGCAAAAGAAAGAATGAATATTGTTGAAGAAATAATTCCAGAAACATGTGTGAACTTGAGGATATGAATTCATAGATTAAAAGAACCACAAAGTGGTGTATGTGCATTGCTTGAAAATAGACTCAAGTCAGCGTGCATCATCAGAAAACACGAGAACACCAGGAACATGGAGTGTCCTACAGACTTTCAAAGATGGGGGAGGGGGGAGAACCAACGATCAGAATGACAGCACAGGACACTAGGAGACAGTGGGTTACCTTCAGAATTCTAAGGAGGCATCAGTTTGGACATAGCAGTAAAGATTTCACCAAAAAGTATAATTTGAGGTTAAAGACAAAGGAAATCAGTGAGGTGGCTCAGGAAAGGGGCTCGCTGCCAAGCTAAACACCTAAATTAGATCCTGAGTTGGCACCCACATGGTGGGAGGAAGGAGCCTGAAGACTGTTCTCTGACCTCACACACACATACACAGAGACACTCATGCCCCCTCTGCAGATAAATAAGTAAATGTCATGTTGAAAAGATGAATAGAAGACTAATGAGACATACACAGCCTTAACAAGCTTTCCTTATTCCCATGGCAGGGGCATGGGTCAGAGTGCATGAGGAGAGAGGAGCAGGCACAGGATGTCAGTGCTGCCTAGAGAAGTGGAGGCCACTGCTAAGGAAACAGTGAAACAGGCTTTCATTGGGGAAAAGATGGAAATTAGAAACCACTATGTTTCAAAACAAGACATTGTTTGCTTTTTTTTTTTAGTTAGTTTTTTTCTTTTATGTTTTCTTCGAGACAGTTGTTTTTTTTTTTTCTATGTAACCCTGTCTGTCCTAGAATTTACTCTGTAGACCAGGGGCTGACCTCGAACTCACTGAGATCCACCTGCCTCTGCCTCCCGAGTACGAGGATTAAAGGCGTGTGCCACCACCACCCAGTTTGTTTGCTTTTTAAGAGCATGTGCTTATATAATTTTGAAAAGTGACATTTGAAAGGAGAAGAAAATGGAATAGTATAGGAGAGAAGAAACACGAACCTTGGCTCTTCCTCTCTGGGTGATCTGGAGAGGCTAGTGTGCTAAGTCGTCTAGGCTGCTCAGAACCCATACACGGTCCACACTGGGTCTGAGCTCATCAGCTTCCCAACTGCCCCAAGGGTTTGTGTTGGTTCACAGGCCATAGTGGAACCATTCTTTTCTAACAGTAGTTAAAGCTGCATTTGAGCAACCGTTTATCATGGACAAGGGAGTCCACACACTTACAAAAATAGTAATGTTTCTCCCTCTGCTAAAGAACTGTAATAAAGCCGACAGCTAGTGCTAGGGAGACCACTCGGTCCATCAAGTGCCAGCTACACGAGCAAGAGGACCCACATAAAAGGTTTGGATCAGCGGCACCCACATAAATGGTGGGCACAGTAGCATGCATTTGTAACTCTAGTGCTGGATTAGGGCGGGAGCCGAGAAACTCATCGGCCAGTCAATCTAGGTAAGCCAGTGAGCTTCACATCAGTGAGAGACCTTGTCTCAAAAATAGGCCTTTAATGGCAGAAGCAGGCGGATCTCTGTGAGTTTGAGGCCGGTCTGGTCTACAAGAGCTAGTTCGAGGGCAGGCTCCAAAGCTACAGAGAAACCCTGTCTCCAAAAAACAAAACAAAACAAAAACCACAAAAATATGGTCAAGAGCAATCAAAGAAGACACTTGACATCAACTTCTGCCTCCATACACATACAGCTGCGTGACTATACATATACTATACATTTGCCCACATAGGCACCAAAGAGAGGCAGGGGATGGAGGGACAATGAATATGAATGAGAATCCTAACTGGTGGAGAATTTAATAGTTTCTTGGCACAAAGACATACACAGAAGAAAATACAGGGGAAATAGAAGACATTTTAAGTCCCAGAATAGAAAATATAGTTTCAGTGGCTAGAACCTGAACTAATTGCTTTTATGAGATCATAAATGTGTCTCGATTTGGGAGAATGCCATGCTATCGAACTATTTTATTGTGCTGATGATGTCTCGAAGGATTTGAGAATACCAAATGAATTTTCAGTGTTACAGTCTTGGGGGCTGCTGTGCACACTTCAGTGAGTAGCTTCCAGTGCAGGATGAGATTGTATCCATGTTCTATTTTATAATAATGTTTAAAGGAGACACACTAAGCTTCGAAGAGAGAGAAGACATAGAAGTGAGGAAATCATTAGAGGTACTTAAAGGAAGCAGAGGGTAAATGGCCTGTGGACCAAGGGCAGCTCTTACGTGCCCCAGCTCAGCAACTTAACAGCGCTTTGTAGCCATCCAGATAGCAGATACTGAGTGACCCCTGTGCATAGGTGTTCTTCACCCACCGTATCAGTGAGCAAGTCAGATCAAACTCTTGCCTTTGTGAGCTTATCGTCCAGCAGGTAAGTTACGTGTAGGAGCAGACGCTAAACAAAAAGGCTACACAATACACCTCCGGTGTCATATGCAGATAGGGACTGTGGGGGTCAGTAACCCCAGAAGGGTGAAGAACAGAGGTCAAGGAATGCAGAGGATGCAGTTCTCCATAGGAGCGGGGCGGGGCATAGCATTTGTATGCACAGGGCATCAAAACCAGGCTCTTCCCCCCTTTAGGCACATGTACACTCAGCTACACCCCAAACCCCTAAAATGATGTCTTGTAAAAAATAAATAAATAAATCCATCATTCTCTCTGGAGTTTTTGCTGAGCCCTCATTTGGTTTAGGAAGAGAGCACATCCCATCAGGCCTGCAAGCACAGAACTGGGCACGAAGAATAGAAATGGGGCCTGACTCGCTGATCCGCACTAGGGTGAGTGGAGCGGTGGCAGGAAGCTGGATCCCCACACACCGAGACCTGCACCCCATCCTTAACAAAGGAGGGTGTTTGCTTGTTTATAAAAATCCTTGGTATTTAAGAGTGTACAGGTCTACCTTTGAGGGGAAAAAACAAACACCTTGTAAGTCAACTTTGATCCTAAACAAATGGGGCTCCTCCCTGCTCGCCTCCTGCTTGCTGAGCCTTTGTCTGGACATCCTGTGTGTGGTGTCTCAGATACACAGAGCTCTCCAGGCGCTGGCGAACCCTTGGGGTAAGCCTGACTGTGGGTACTGGACCTCCACACCCCTTCCCTTGCGGACTATGATTTGACAAAATAGGGTTCGGATTTTGATTTTTGTTTGTTTGGTTTTTCAAGACAGAGTGTAGCCCTGGCTTTCCTGGAACTTACTCTGTAGTCCAGGCTGGCCTCGAACTCAGAGATCAGACTGTGTCTATCTACCAAGAGCTGGGATTACATTTGCCATCGCCACCAGGCTGGATTTTGATTTCCAAGGAATTTAAATAAGACCAACCGAGCACAGCTCTAACACAAGCCCGGAACCTCAGAGGGCACTCAGCAGGTGCTGCTCTCGCCAGACCTCACCTTCTAGACTTCCCTGTTGCATCTTGCAGTCCAGGAGAGTTCTTTATTCTTATTTTTATCCGCATCTGCAGAAGTCACTTAGATACCTAGAGACTGGATTATTACAGACACCTTGCTGCCTTTCCCGCCACTCTCCGCAGTTCCATGATGTGTTCAAGGCGCGGTCTCTGAAACCAGCCTCCACTGCCCCGTAGCCTCCACAATCTCCTGGCCCTGGTAGAACCTACCTTCTTTCTTTGTTTGTTTGTTTGCTTGCTTGTTTTTTGAGGCAGGGTTTCTCTGTGTATAGCCCTCGTTCTCCTGGAACTCACTCTGTAGACCAGGCTGGCCTCGAACTCAGAGATTTGCCTTCCTCTGCCAAAATGGGTGCCACCACCTCCCAGGAGTGAGAACCAATCTTTTGAGTATACAGTGTTGGGAGTAAATGCTGGTTAGACAGACATCTCCCCTTGTTATCCCAAAAACAGAATCCAGTGCTCTTGACTTGCCCCCCAGGCAGGAGGCACTCTCAGAAGCTCTGCATGCATCACAGCTAGGGGTAAACACCACATCCTCTATGCTGGGCTGCTGCTTTTGAAGTGTGGTGAGCCTGCATTGGTGCCAACTGGAGGACTCCTTTGTTTTACAATGTTGAGACCCAGGAGCCTGCTGATAAGACTTGGGACCCTAGTGTGAAAATGACCCTTTGAACTGAGAAGAGTCCTCCGATAAGCAAGCCACGACATTGTTGTCATAGGCCACATTCTATTGGAGCTCTTTACAGAGCAAGGCATGCCAATAAAGGCATTCCAGGTCCTTCTGCACAGACCCTGGACTTATTTTAAAGATGCCAGACTCCAGGAAGGTCTTTGGAAAAGTAGTCCTACGTTAGAGGAATCAATCTATAGTTATTTTAAATCCATTATGCCAGAAAGAAAATGCAAATGGAACGTATGCACGGGCTTTCTTTTTTCCCAAGAAAATGCGCTACTCTCTGCTCTGAAATCATCTTGATTATTTTTCACAGCTAATGGCATGGGTGATTTGTTAGTGGGGCGACTGGGAGGGAGGGAAGTCGTGGTCAGATGATAAACAGTAATCTTTCCCGAGCTGGCATTTCAGCCATAAGTGTTCTGTGTCTCAGGGAGTCTCGGGTTGCGCATCCATCACTGAGCCATGCAGCCAACCTTTGTCCCATTCCTCTCACGCTCAGGCTGCTGAGGTAGTGTTGAGATCCAGCCCCAAAGCCGGCACTCTGGTACTCTGTCCCCAGAGTTAGTCTCCCACCGCAACGCAACCACAGACAGCAAACCCTTTAATATGAAGAGGGAACAGAATGAGGGGTCAGGGTCGTGATGGGGTGCTGGACCATTCCGCTGGAGCATTCTGCCCGGTACTGGAGTTGTCTGGAACTTTATTCTGAAGTCTGTTTTAAATTCAGGGTTCATTCTGCCTTTCCAGCAGCTCTTTCGGTATTTGTGTCCAAGGGTGCTTTCCAGCTTTCCCTTGTCTGAGCCTAAATGCATCTCTAGACAGTCTCCCAAAATAGAATTTTCCATTCCAGACCGAGAAACTGGAGCTGAGATGGAGATTTGGGGTAAATGCCATTGAACTCTCATTTGAAGTTGGAAACTCTCAGGACAGAGAACCGCTGTGTCTGCCCACTCTGCCCTGCAGGCCTTTTACTGGCTACCCTGGAGTGTCAGGGCTAGCACCCCGAGGTGGCTGCACTCCCAGGGAGTAGATGGAATTGCCTCTAGTGTAGCAGTTGGCTTTAGCCAGCTCCCCCATATAGTACACCTGCCTGCCCTCCTTTCCCCCAACTTCCCTGCATACAAGCCTTCCGTCCCCCAGCTCCCCCTGTACACCTGCCCTCTGTTCCCCCAGCTGCCCATGTACACCTGCCCTCCTTGCCCCCAGCTGCCCCATGCACACCTGCCTGCCCTCCTTTCCCCAGCTTGCCTATATAGCTGCCCTCCGTTCCCCAGCTCCCCGTGTACACCTGCCCTTGGTTCCCCAGCTCCCCATGTACACTTGCCCTCCATTCCCCAGTTGCCCCGTGTACACCTGCCTGCTGTTCTTAGCAACAGCGTGTTGGCCTAAGTCATCTCCTGCATGTACCACTGCCCTCCATTCCTCGGTTTTATAAAGAATTCAGGAAATTCCAGGACTCCCAGCCTGCAGACCTGAGGAACCAACCACCTGCCGTTTTGTGGGATAGAAACACAAGTCCAGAGGGCGGAGGTCTTCTAGCAGTTAGTGGCAGAGACAGACCCACAAGCCAAGGCCAGCCCTTCCCCTCAGCCACAGAGAGAATCGGGACTTAGGACTACAGCCTCCTAAGAACCGGAAGCCACCCTCTCTTCCTGACCCCGCCCCTTCCCTTCCATCACTGACACCTGTCTTCCCATCCATTTGAGACCAGGTGTTTGCTGAATGCTCCGCCCAAAGCAAGTTTCACGGCCGATGATTGACTAATTGACGCTCTAAAGCAGTGGTGCTTGACCTTCTTAATGCTGCGACCCTTTAGTGCAGTTCCTCGCGTTGTGGAGTCCCCAACCATACCATCATTTCTGTGGCTGCTTCATAACTGATTTTGCTATTGTCATGGATCATAATGTTAATATCTGATATGCAGGATGTCTGATGTGGCAGCCCTGTGACCTACAGGTTGGAGAAAGGCTGCTCCAAGCGACAGGAACGCTTTCTGTGAAGCAGTCCTTTGTCCTGGGGTGAGTGTGAGCTTTCTGACTCGGAACATGCTGTAACCCCATATATAAAACTTGGGCCCAGACCTATAAAGGTTAACCTTAGTGCTGCAGGGGAGATTTATGATCGCCTCAACTCGCTTTTTCTTTCTCCTTGCAAACAGTAGCTTGTTTGTATGAACAACCTTATGCATGATATTTGGACCTTCTTGACTTTTAAGCCAGTGTTCGAGGTGGAAGTTGAGTGTACTCTCATAGGAAAGTATGCTGTGCTAAGGTTGTGACTGAATAAGGGTCACAATGTCTGTAAGCTTATTGATCTCCCATAATTATGGAGGATCCACTACAAAGATACAGTGTTGGGCCGACCCTCCACCATTTCCCCTCTCCCGTTCCCTCCTTCCTCCTTAGAACTGTATTCTCTATGCTTTCCATTTCCTACCATTAACCATTATAACATTATTTTCATGAGTTCTTAGAAAGGCAGTAATCGTGCTTCCGTTGTGATGAAAATGAATTTTTTCTATCATTTGTTTATCAAGCTAACTTGTAAAACTTCATGAGTGACACACTGGCGGGTTGATTCAAAGAAGGATGGCTTCATTGTAGCTCCTGTCTTGATACAAACTGTAGAAGCAGGCGCCGTCATCTTAGCCCACTGCGACTCCTCAGAAAGGTTCTCTGGCTAACAAGCCCATGTTAGGACGCTCAATGGAATGACTGAAGCCAGCTATAAGCGGATGTCTAGTCTGGCATTTGGCTGGCCATGACCATCTTCTGTTTCTGCGTGTTAAGTCAGCACAGAGGCTGTGGCTTTGTAGAGCCTCAGTCAGCATCACTTAGGCCATGCACTTGGCTCAGTGCGGTGCTGCCTTCAAAGGCGGCGTGGTGGGGATTTGAGGTTAGTTCTTCCAGAAGATTCTTCCTTCCAGTAATAGGATAATAATAGCTCAAAAAAATATTACATGTAATAAAACAAACCAGGCCAAACAAGAGAAGAGCTGCCGACTGGTATAAGAAGAAAGGCAGACGAGATTATAATTGGGGGGGGGGTAGAATTAGAACCAAATGGACTCATTTGTCAGTGGTCCATTTTAGGGGAGCAGCAGCTTACTGAGCAAGAGACCTTGTCTGTCTTTTGTCTGGAGAATACATCCAATCCCGGTGAATGGGTGTATCCCCCAATCCAAAAGGGTCCAGACCTCTTTTCAGCTTTCATCTGTAAGGGTCATGTGTTTTATTGCTTTGTGCTTTGTGTTTATAACTTGATCTGCATTAGTATTATTACCGAACAGTCCCTGTCCCCCAAATGACAGGTGATCCGCCTGTTGTTTGTTCATATGTTGAGACCTTAATGAAGACTGTGCAGTCAGGGACACATCACCTGCCCTGGGGCCTTTGTGTTCATCCGTTCTCCTCAGCAGGACAGAGGTTCACCAATGCCCACGGAGGCAGCGTTTACCTCCAAATGGACTGTATGCCCGGAGCTGTGGGATGTACATGTAGTCCCAGCTCCTTGGGAACTGAGAGGGGAAAGATTTCTTCAACTCAGAAGCTGGAGTCCAGACTATGTAAAAGGAAGAAAGGGGAAGGGAAGGAGCTAACCCTTCATTTTGCCAGTGGAAGCAGTAACCAAAATACATTAATTTTTTTTTCAAAATCCACTGAACTAAAAGCCAAAGGTTTCCAAAAAACAAACCAAAAAAAAAAAAATGATGTTGAAAAAAATGGAGCTAAGGGGAAGCTTCAAAGTTAATCAACAGAACTTAGCTTCGCATGATGGCTGTGTTTCTAGAAAAGAGGGGTAAAAATAAAACTGAAAGTGCTTTAAGGGAGCTGTCAAAAAATGGAACTTTACGCAAAAGAAATGTGCTGAAATTGCAGAAACTGCCTAAGTAAAATTAAGCATTGCCTCTCTCCAAAATGGTGGCTTTGATGTTAAGATGATGAAATGGCTCTGAGTTCTAAATCTCACATTTCATGTTTTTTCTTAACCCCCTTTTTGCCAATATTTTGGGAAAGTTCTGTGCATGAAAACCAGTACCACAAGCAGTGTCAAAAGAGCGGTCCTCCTAACCCACTGAGGAGAGGCCGCCTTCTGCTTGAGAAAGACATTCATTGTGGCGAAGATGGGGGAGATTCCTCAGGTGATTTATGCTTGCGGGCGGTTTCAGGAGAGGAATCAGGTTTACTCTTCAATGTGAGGGCTTTGTGGGAAGTGGGAAGACACGCTGGGGTCCTGAAAGAACGTTGCAGGAACCAGCTACTGACTGTAATTTTGAAGATGCTCTTGGCTCTTATGCCACAAATGTGCCACTTTGTTAGAACTGGTAACGAAAGCTGATGTCGTCTGTAAACCAGTGGTCCCTAAGCAGTCACAAACTGCAGTTTTCTGTGGAGAGTCTATGGAATACAAGCGTATGCATCACAATTCCGACTCACCGAGCACATGGGATACACTGGAGACTTCTGTGTTGTGTGAGAGGCTTCCCACATGATGCTCCCGTTGCTAGCTCAGGGAGTGCCTACTATGGTCTGATAGCTAGCAATAAAAACAAATCACTTCCCGGCTACCATATCTGACACCCAGTTCTCTTGCCCATATTACAAACAGAAATTTTTCCATTAGAAGTGGTGGTTTTGCTTTTGCCCAGGTTGACTCTGAACTCTTGGGATCAAACAATCCACCTGCCTCCACTTCCTGAGTAGCTGGGACTACAGGTATTAGGCAGACCCAAATGAAGACATTTAATCATTTTATAGACATTTTTGGAATACCTGTGCAGGACCAAACAATCCCACCCTTGCTGAATCACTGGCCCTCAACCCACAATACATGGGTGTCTTCATGTGCATGCACCGTCATGCGTGCATGCACACACACACTACATACCTCCAGGGAAACATGGAGGAGTGATGGTTGGTAGCCTTCTAGATCATGAGCTATGAGGTGGCCCCGGAAACTGAGCAGCCATGCAGTCCTGCTTGCATGAAAAGAATAATGAAGGGCTGGAGAGATGGCTCAGTGGTTAAGAGCACTGACTGCTCTTCCAGAGGACCCGGGGTTCAATTCCCAGCACCCACATGGCAGCTCACAACTGTCTGAAGATCCAGTTCCAGGGGATCTGACACCATCCCACCAATGCACATAAAATAAAGTTAAATAAACCAGAAAAAAAATATTTTTTCAAAAAAAGAAAATAATGAAATGCTAACTAGAAAAAAAAGGAGACTATTTGAAGGTGAATGCTGTCTAGATGGCTGATGGATTTCCTTTCTGAGTGGCTGTCACTCTCAGGTGTTTAGTTGCACTTCTGCTACTCAGGAGATACCTGTGCGCTGCCTGCAGATCATTGCTCTCCCACCAGCTGTGACCACTTTCCCCATCGGGAGGCGGCCCCGGTGACCCACGTAACTCAGATCCTCTGCTAGCTGAATGTGGTCATTGGAGGTAGATATCACTGGATTCCCAGCTGGGGTGGTCTCCTTAAAGTCTCTCGAAGCGTAAGCTGAGTTTCCCTGTTCTCTGTCCACACCATTTCCTCCCTGGCTCAATGGGACAAGTCCGGGAACTTGCCTGACTCTACAGATTGTGCTTTCGGCTCCCAGCTTCCTGGCTCTCTGAGTGTCCTCCTATTTTATGACATTTTCCCTCAAACCCTTCTTTTCCTCATCATGTTTCCTCCGTTTAAGAAAACTCACATTCCTCTGTCATCTACTAACGTTTAGAATTCTAAAAGCCACACTTGATCTTTTTGTGAAGATAGAGTGGTTTTTTGTTGTTGTTGCTGCTGATGCTTGCTTTTTTCCTTCCTTCCTTCCTTCCTTCCTTCCTTCCTTCCTTCCTTCCTTCCTTCCTTCCTTCCTTCTTTCTTTCTTTCTTTCTTTCTTTCTTTCTTTCTTTCTTTCTTTCTTTCTTTCTGCTAGTCTGGAACTTGCCACGTAGCCAAGACTGGGCTGGAACTCACAACAATCCCCCTGCTTCAGCCTCCCGCATTGTTGGGTTACCTTCCCTTCCCGCTCAGTGACCCTCACTTAGGGGTATGTGTAGATAGGCCTTCTCTAGGATGTGTGGTGATCTGCATTGTGATGTTCTGTTTGGGGGAAATTCCAGGGATTTTTAGTGTGTCTTAATTTCTTTACTACCCAGCAGGCCGGAGAACCTATTCCCTTGTGTAAACCAATGTGAGGGGAGTCTGAACTTGCTCACCCCAGGTGGGAGTAACTGAGCCAGGACTTCACAAGATAAGTAACAGGTGTGAGGTGTTGCCAGCAGGCCCTTCTCTTTGACAGCTGAATTGAGCCATAAAAGTTGGGAATGGTTTATGCAGGTCTGCAGGAGTCCAGGTACAGATTGTTAATCCCTGGCTTAGAATGTGCTGATTTCACGTGGGAATGCTTGAAATGAATTTTTATTGTGGCTCTTATCTTTGGCCTAGGTGGAAATGTTCAGATTGCCCCATAAGTCAAAATTAATTTAGCTTACCATTATCCACGGATTTCACCTCTTTTGTTTGCTGTTGAGTAGAATCAGAGTTCATTATGATCATATGTTTCAATTTATACTTTAAAATACTACAAGATGGCAAGTCCCGGGGATGAGAACCCCTTCCGCCATCTTTAATTTCAGTGTAACTGCAAAACCCGCACAGTCTTCTTCCAAACTGGATTTTGCTGCAGAAAAGCAAAGCAAAGCAACATGTGGTTTGTGTGTCTGCTAAGTCTCCTTAGCCTGGCTTGCATTAGGAAGCTGTGGAAGCTGAGTCCAAAAGCTCTCTAAAAAAAAAGGTCCCGCAGGGAAGGAAGGACACAGCGAGGAGAGACAGCTGAACCCCTCTAGAAAAGCACATTCCAGTATAAAGTGTCGGTCCTTGGTAGTTGGGAGTAGAGAAGAGAAAAATAAGTCATTTTAAAGAGTCACATCTAAGGCATACCCCAGTTAAGCAGATCTCAGCTTTTCCCTTTGAGAACCATCCTGAAAAAAAAAATCATCTTTTTTTTTTTCTTGGTTTTCCAAGACAGGATTTCTCTGTAGCTTTGGATCCTGTCCTGACGCTCGCTCTGTAGACCAGGTTGGCCTTGAACTCAACCTCCTGAGTGCTCCGATTAAAGGCATGCACCACCTCCCAGCATAAAACCATTTTAAAAGACAAAAAAAAAAAAAAAAAAAAAAATCCTAACTATCTGTGGTTCCCAGGGCTTCCTCTGCATTAACTGCTGGCCCCTAGGCTACTCTAGGAAAATAAAACACAGGGCCTGCTGTGGTTGCTCAGTGGTTAGAGCACTGGCTGCTCTTTCCCAGGAGCCAGGTTTGATACTCAGCACCCACATGGCGGCTCCCAATTGACTGGAACTGCAGGATCGGGGATTCTGCACCCTTCTTTGACCTCTGTGAGCGCAGGCTGCATATGGTGCAGTGCATAGACATGCACGCAGGAAGATGCCCAGGCATGCACAACAGTCATAATAGCTAAATGTAAAATGAAGTCGGCCACCAAGAACCTCCAGTGAACGCTGTAGCTGCCACACCTGCAGAAGGTTACTAGAGACAACTTGGCACAGACAAGCCTGCTTTCTCCTCATTGCTCCTGGCAATGCCAGTGGCGGCAGCAGACACTTCCGCACGATGCCAAAAGGGCTCACGTAACGCACGTCTGGTTATTTAGGGTGCCTTTGCCCCTTGTAGTCCCATCATAAGGTTATTATTATATATCTCCAGTGTCCCAGGTGTTAATCCATGTGGTCGTCCTGCTTCCTTTCCTCAAGAATTCCTATAAGCACCAGAAACAGAATGACATATACTATAGTCTCACTTACCTGACTGTATTAAAAAGCATACTGCACAGCTAGCCAGGTGGTGGTAGTGCAAAACTTTTACCCCCGCACTCAGGAAGTAGAGCACTCAGACAGATCTCTGAGTTCAAGGCCAGCCTGGTCTACAAAGCGAGTTAAGGACAGCCAGAGCTACACAGAGAAACCCTGTCTCAAAAAGACCAAAACAAACAAACAAACAAACAAACAAAAACTGTCATACTGCACTTCATGAAAGGAGTAAGAATCAGATGCGTGTCATTTTAAAGAATCCTGGAATAGCATGAAGATGCTTCTTGGTGCTGCTTATGTAACTAAAGGAAAAAATACATATATTCACTTACTTGTTTTGTGCATGAATGTATGCATGTATATGCATGTTCATTGCACACAGATGCACATGGGAGTGCGTACAAATGCATATATGTGTATATCTGTGGAGGTCAGGGGACAAACGTGGATATGCTTCAGTTGCTGACTGCCTTGCTTTATTGGGATAAGGGCGCTCACTGACCCGCTAGCTAAACCACCAGCTGGACTGGCTAGGCAGTGAGCTTCAATCCTCTTATTGCACTATCCCAATGCATGGGCACCCCCATTCTGATATTCAAGTGTGGGCTCCAGGAACCTAACTCAGGTCCTCATGTTTTCAAGGCAGTACCTTACCGGTTGAGCTTCTTCCCAGCCCTGACTTTTTTTATTTTTTATTTCATGAGTGGTAGCTCCCTCTGAAGAGGCTGTTTAACCATATTGTCAGATCCTTCCAGAGAAACATACATCAGCTGGGAGGTGGATCCCTATGAGTTCAAGACCAGCCTGGTCTACAAGAGCTAGTTTCAGGCCAGGCTCCAAAGCTACAGAGAAACCCTGTTTTGAAAAACAAAGCAGGGCTGGAGAGATGGCTCAGTGGTTAAGAGCATTGCCTGCTCTTCCAAAGGTCCTGAGTTCAATTCCCAACAACCACATGGTGGCTCACAACCATCTGTAATGAGGTCTGGTGCCCTCTTCTGGCCTGCAGACATACACACAGACAGAACATTGTATACATAATAAATAAATAAATAAATATTTAAAAAAAAATACCAGAAAAGAAAATTTATAAAAAAAAAAAAAGGGCTGGAGAGATGGCTCAGAGGTTAAGAGCACTGGCTGCTCTTCCAGAGGTCCTGAGTTCAATTCCCAGCAACCACATGGTGGCTCACAACCATCTGTACTGAGAAAAAAAAAAAGAAAAAAGAAAAACAAAGCAAAAACAAACAACCAAAAACTATCCCTTCCATCCTAAAATGCAGTACGGCATAAGGCATAAAAACCACCCTGGACTTTGCCGGCACTCTTCACTCAGCTGCTCCTTACTCTCAGACACACTCCCCAACAGTAGAAGGTTGGGGAGGTAGCTCAGCCGTGGTGCACTTAGCTAGTTCACTTGAAGCCTACATGGGATCCTGTAACACCCTGCACTCTTATACAAGGCAAAGCATTTCAGAGGTTCCCGGGATCCTATTAGATCGTACTGTGAGGAGACTAAAGACCTCAAAAACGATTGGTCATAGCTGTGTGCCTTAGTCTGTTCTGTCAGCAACACTGTAATCAGTCTTAAACTCCTGCCAGAGTTTATATGGAAGGACGTGGATTCTCCAGGAGCCTACGTTCCCATCCTTACAGCTCCTGTTATTTAAGCCCGTCTACTGTCAATTTATGGTGGGCAGCTTGTTGTCAGAACTGCCCAAAGGCCCTTCCAGACAGCTTATTGATTCTATTGCACTTTATTAATTGTCTCAACTAAAGAATGTTAGTTGATTTTTTTTAAAAAAGTATTATAGTCCCATGACTTGAACTGTAATCAATTTTATCTGACAAGTTTTTATGGCTGCATTATTTCAGTGTCTTTGACTTTCAGATCATATGAGGTGGCAGAATGGGTTATACATACAGTGTCTCAGTGGAACAGATCTTGAGGTCTGTCCCTTGTCCCACATGATCTGACTTTTTGAGTTGAGGAGGTGATGGGTGAGCCACTGACTACATGCAAGAGTGATATCTCAGTGAGAACGTAGGACACACTGATACTGGCTGTCACGAAGAGGCCACAGAACATCTGTCATGCAGAGATCTCAGTAAGCCAGTTGTGTTGTGCTGGGACAATCCGATGTGTGTCTGCAGAGATCAGAATGGCCAGTCAGCTTCAGAAATGCAAGGAATCTCCACCATCAGGGAGGCGTTCCTGGTGTTATTTGCCTTAGAGCTACACAAATGTTTGGTTCCACAGGTCAGCAAAGTCATATATTATCAGTGAGCTGCCCTAAAGGAGGCTGACAGCCGCTGCTTCATTATCAGTGGAAATAACCTGGCATGTGGATTTCTAGAATATTCTTCTATGTTCTAGTGCTGCTGCTAAGGGAAAGTTAGGGAAGATAAAACATTTTACCTAGCCATTTTTCAGTTCCCCGAAAAGAAAACTCTGTGCCATCCTCAAGGCTCACCACAAGGGTGTGAATGACGTCTGAAGTTCCCAATCAGCCCACACTCCACCTGTAACACCCACCAAACAGTGTCTCCGCAGTAAGCATCGTGAAGAATGTGCACACAGCCATCTTTCTCTACTAACACCTTCCACCCTTAACCGAGTTAGTAGCTATGTTTGTCTCTACCTAAGCTCTCTTTAGTGTCACTGTTCAAAGCCCTGTAAGACGGTTACTGGTTTCCTATGGCTTTGCATTTCCCTGTTGTGTCTGGAAAAGTCTTTCAGTGTAGCCCATATCCAGCTGCTAGTGGTCTATGGGTTATCTTCAAGCCTTGCATCTGAAGCAGCATCTAAAGGTGTTGGATTGGACAGTTGTTCCCGGAGGATCCTTCTACACTCTGCCTCAGGATGTAGTGACTCTTGGCGACCTTCTAGGAAAAGAGTCTCCTCCTGCCTCCCTCGCTTCTGCTCCTCACCTACATTAGCCATGTTATCCAGTCCCCTTCATCATTGCGTCTTCATTGAGCACTGTGAGCTCTCAAAAGCATCCAGGTGGGATCGCAGATAAGATAGATATGGATAGAACGTCCGGCTGACTTTTTTCTTCTTGGCAAGAGGCTTTTAGCTGCTTGACCTAATTCTTTGCCGAGGCCCCTCTGAAAATAACATGCTTGGTTACAGTACCCAGTCACAATGCTCAGAGCTAGCCTGCCTGGGTTTTCGCCTCTCTTGGCTGATGGAGAGTTGAACTAGTAAGCAGGAACAGATGGTGCACAGAACTCTCTCGAGCAAGTAGTGCGTGGCCCAAGGCTGCAAACATCCTGTAAACTCACGTTTGTCAGGAAACGCTGTGACTTGGGCATTTCGTTGAAACGTGGCTGGATTGCAGACCATGCCAACCACCACCACCTCACACCCTCTCATTCCCAGTGCCATTTGAGCCTCTGCCGTGGGACTCAATCTTCATGGAGTTTGCTGACTACTTGAAGAAGGTGGGCCAATCTCTTTCATAGTGATGGGCTTTACCGTGTGGTGTGTAAACATTGTAATTCATCTTATTTTATGTATATGAGTATTTTACCTGCATGTATGTGCACCACACACTTTTGGTGCCCTTGGAGGTCAGAAGAGATGGGGAGAGCCCCTGGGTCTACAGATGGTTGATAGCTGCCACATAGGCGCAATAAATAGAACCTGGATCCTCTGCAAGAACAGCCAGGGTTCTTACCATTGAGCCGTCTCTCCAGTGCCAAAGTATTATATTTTTTAAAGATTTATTTATTTGTTGTGTGTACAACATTCCATGTATGCCTGCACACCAGAAGAAGGCACCAGATCTCATTTTGGATGGTTGCGAGCCACCATGTGGAATTGAACTCAGGACATCTGGAAGAGCAGTAAGTGCTCTTAACCTCTGAGCCATCTCTCCAGCCCCCTAAGTATTATATTTTAAAGGTGATTTGTTTTGTTTTGTTTTTTTGAGACAGGGTTTCTCTGTGTAACAGCTCTGACTGTCCTGGAACTCGCTCTATAGACCAGGCTGGCCTAAATCTCACAGAGATCCGCCTGCCTCTGCCTCCTGAGTGCTGGGATTAAGTGTACGGCCTGTCTGGCTTCCAGTTCTCATGAGGCTGTAGCCCGGCTAGAGGTGATTATTAAATGGAGGGAAACTTAGAGTTTAGACATGTAAATCCTTCTGGTAGCCTTGAGTTCAGCCTGTCCTGTAGCAGTTTGAAGCTAGAGGCTCACATCAGGGCTTAGCTTTAGTTCCCTCGAAAGCCATGGGAGTGTGCTGGCTCACCTTGGAATGCCAGGCACGTCGGGCACCTCTTACCCCTGCACCCCAACTGTGTGCACTGGGGAGCTATAGTCCAGCCTTGACCCCCCAGAACACCTTCCTCAGGCGAGGCCCTGCCACCCCTGGTCTTGACTGTTGTGGTAGTTTTCTCGCTCCTCCCATTTGCTGTTCTGGGTTCTTGGCCCTGTTCTCGTCACCCCGTCTAACAAGAAGGCACACGTGCCAGCCACTCTTCTGCGGAAGCGTCTGTGGGTCTCCCTGCCCTGGAAGGGCTACACAGATACCCACACCTGGGTCTTCCTTTGGACACCCTTTCTAGTATCTCCACCTCCCTCGACCTTTGATGGCTCACCTCAGTCCAAAGCTATTCATGCCTCAGTGCCGCTCAGGCTAGCATCCTGACACCCCACTGTCACTCGGCTTCATCTTCTCTTGATGTCCTGCTTGTTTGATAAATATAATCGTAAAATGGTAGTTACCAATGGAACTACCCTCCCCTAAGAAAGGCTATCAGCATTGTGCTCTTTATATTCTCTCAGTATTTTGTGCGCTCTCTCTCTCTCTCTCTCTCTCTCTCTCTCTCTCTCTCTCTCTCTCTGTGTGTGTGTGTGTGTGTGTGTGTGTGCTGTAAGTTCTCAGTCAAACACTATGATCGTGATACCTGGATATATCTTGGATACTGTACCAGGGTACAGCCCATCCAGTACTTTTGGAAGGTTTCTCCTTAATTTCTCCACATCAGTAGTTTGTTTTTGAAGAGAGGGGATTTCTAGACAGGGTTTCTCTGTAGCTTTGGAGCCTGCCCTCGAACTAGCTCTTGTAGACCAGGCTGGCCTCGAACTCACAGAGATCTATCTGCCTGCCTCTGCCTCCCAAGTGCTGGGATTAACAGTGTACACCACTATCACCCAGCGTTGACAGTAGTTTTTCAGTAGTGAACTTTAAAGATGTTTGTAACAAACCCCAGACCCAAAAGGAGCTGAGATGGTTGAGGGTCAGAATCAGTGGCAACTCTCTCACTTATATTGGACACAAGTTTGTTTGCCCGACATATCTTTGGGTGTGAAAAGAAGTCCCCGAGAGTGGTTGGGAGTGAAGGGCAGAGCAGGCCACGGTGGCTGCTGGTTTTCACTAGTGTTACCTGAACAACCATCAGGAAAGTACTCCAGATCTGTATTCTTCACCCAGCTGTGCCGAAGTCTCAAACAGCCCCTCTCTCAGCAGTGATAATGTCTAAACGGTGACCAGCAGTCAAGCCCTTAGACTGAAAAAAAAAAAAAAAAAAAAAAAAACACTGCCATAGCAAAAGCCAGAAGAACCGATGGAATGCTGGGAGCAGGCAGCTTGGCACGGAGCAGCATGGCTGGTGTTTGTGCGTGCGGGGAGCAGTGGGCCGGACTTTCTCAGAGCTACATCACCTTCGTCTGTTTCTGTGTCAAAAGATCTGTTTTACCTGGAGAAAAAAAATGGTTTGTGCTCCACCCCCAGAAGTTTTAAAATTGACCTGAGAACTGGCATTTTAGAGATGAGCCACTCACCATGACAAAGACTAACCTTAGAGAAGTGATCTGTCCCAGTGTTGGCAAGTACCTGCGGAGAGAATGGGCGTTTAGCTCCCTGATGACAAACCTTGTGTACCAGGATACTTTGAAGTGAAGATGGCCCCACTCGCTGAAGGAGGGGTGGGGGCGGGGGCTGGGTCGCTGGGAGGTTTGGAGTCATAAATACAATGGAATGGGGTGTAGAAACTGTTGAGGAACCAGTGCTCTCTAATCATGATGCTTTCAATATAATCAAAGGGTAAAGAAAGTAATTGGAGACCTTGTGAAGCTGAAACTTATCATAAACCTCCATAAATGCCCCTAACTCCAGAAAAAAACCTTGCCACCTGCCTTCCAGCCCTTCCCTGGGGTGGAGCAGGCTCAGCTAACAGGACTGAGAACTTCCAAAGGCTCAGTGGTCTCCCAAGCCACGACAGAAACAATGTGGTACCAACTTGTAAGGATGAGACAGCTTGCTACAGTTACTTCTCCAGCGTTTGACTTACTGATCTGGACAAGAATTGTGACTGATTCTACAGGATGTATGGTTTGGGGACTCTGTTCATTGTGAAAACCAAATCACTGCCCTACGCCATGCCTCTACCAGAGACTAAAATCCTACGTGTTTTGTTAACTGTTTCTCAATGTTAGGTGGATGCAGTGACATGATGACCACTGCAGCCAGTCAGTCACCCCCGTTTGCTGTTTTCAAAGACTTCTGCTCGGGAACGTTCTTGCCCTGATCACTGGCATTTCATCCTTAATGCCTTTAAAATGTTTTGAAATCAAGAGCAACACAGCCTTAAAGCCAAGAAGGAAGTCTGCGCTTCACTACTGTGTGTGCATGCGTGCATGTGGTGTGTGGGTAGGTGTGCTCATCTGTGCACGGCCATGTGGAGGTCAGAAGTGGACACTGCTTGTATTCCTCTATGGCTCTCTGCCTTGCTTTTGAGACAGGGTCTCTCACTGGACCTGGAGCTTGTGGTCTCAACCGGACTGGCTGGTTGCTGAACCCCTAGGACCTGCGTGTCCCAGCACAGAGGTCCCGATGTGCATGGCCACAGTTGG
This sequence comes from Microtus obscurus, assembly GCA_963919715.1. Lineage (NCBI taxonomy): Eukaryota > Metazoa > Chordata > Mammalia > Rodentia > Cricetidae > Microtus > Microtus obscurus. The sequence continues at coordinate 6,770,110 of CAWTZC010002364.1, forward strand.
CTTTTTACATGCTTGCTAGGGATCCCAAATTCTGGTCTTCATGCTTGCACAACAATCACTATGCAGTGAGCCACTTCTCCAGCCCAGGGAAGTGTTTTTCAAAAGAGACCTCAAGGTCACCATAAGGAGGTGGCACCAAGGTTTCCTTGAAGCCTGTACTTTATCTCTTTCTACCAGACTCGACAAGCTGGCATTTGACAAAATACTACCTCTTTGTTTCTCTGCCCTTGTCACATTTGTTCCCCTAAAACAACCCCATCCTCAGGACAATGGCTTAAGCTTAGAAACGGTGTTACTTGATAAGGTATGGATTTGAGAAGAACATGCGAGAACCTTTTATTCACTTCCCTCGGTCGGGTTCACTGCACTGCTCTGATATGTGCCAGGCACAATGCTGAGAACACAGCAGTGAACTCCAGAACAGAAGACAATAACGCGGTGACTAAATAGGCACCCAGTGCCAGGCGGTGCTAAGTGCCCTGAGGCCAAAGGGGGAGGGAGGGTGACGCTATCGTCAGCTGGAAGGAAGCCCTCAGGGCCCTCGGGTTGTGGGAAGCTAAACCCTGAGAATTTCTGAGTTTCCTTTCTCACCCCCCTAAAGTGTGATCTTCAAGCAACTGAATATTCTACCTACCTGAAACAAAAGGACACCAGCTGGGGGCATTGCCCTCTATCTGCATAGATTCACTGTTGACAGTGGCGAAGCTTTCCCCGACCAGACCAAAGTCTGTTTCATTCAGATGGAAAGTTAGTAGGAAGTTTCTCGCTGTCCCCAAACTGCTTCACTGGCAGGAACACAATAGACAAGTTGACAGTACCTGCTGGAAATGTGGCAAACGGTATTTACAAGTAGTTACCTTGTAACTGCCCACCGTGGCTAGGCTACATTTAATACCGATAAGCCTTCACTACAGGATATAGTGGGAGTATTTGTGTGTTAACACTCAGTGTGGCGCTAGCCTCCTGGAAGAGTTCTGGTCCGCAGGGTCAGCCTGGCGGCATCGAATATGTTGTATTTTACTGACAGGCCAGTTTAGAGTGTGATGTAAAGCAATAACCGGTCGCACATTTGTTCTGGTCTTCCCCGAGGAGCTCAAACAGAAGGAAGGAGGAAAAGGGAAATCTGAGACAGGTGTGGTGGCTCACCCTGCTAATCCCAGCACTTGCGAGGGCAGCCTAGGTTACACAGCAAGTCTGAAGCCAGCCTGGACCAGATGAAAATCCCTGAGTGAAAATAAAATAAAATAAAATAAAATAAATAAAATAAAAACCACACAAGAAAGCGAGCAATCCTACTCATCAGATTCGGTGGTGAATTTTACAGATCAACAGGGAAAGAGATTTCCCACAAATTCCCGTGCCCTCGGGCATGGGTACTCTTGGGAATCATCTGGAAAACTTGAATCCACTTGAACTGCAAATAATAATTTGTGATATTTGAACTATTGTTCCCAAACTAGTCTAACAGCAGAGCCAGGACTTTTTGGGTTCTGGGGTTCTGTCACTTTAAAAAAAAGTAGCAACTTAAAAAAAAAAAAAAAACCTCAGCTTGTCCTCTGCTGCCTCGTTCTGCAGCAGAGATAACAGAATTTGGCCACACAGTTATTTACTCGAGGGATCGATCTATTTATGGCAACCTGTGTATTTTTAAATTGCAGCTACAATAGGCTATTGTTCTCCATATAAATAAATAAATGCTGCAGAATCGTCATCCTGGGTTTTAAAGTAGAAACTGTTGCTCTTCACGGTGCGCGTATTTACTGGCATTGCCCCCACCTGATAAGGCTCTTGTCCCGATTAAAGCTTGTAGCTCAGGAGAATCGTGGACGTCCGCTGTTCACTAGTTACTAATGATCACTACCAATTCTCATTGCTTTCTGGGCTCTCTATGAGGTCCAGTTTTTGCTTCTCTGAGCCTTTTCTGCAGACAGCTGAAGCCAAATTCCTTTCTTAGAGCCCCTAAAAATAGCACAGAAATAAGATTAACATGAACGTGCGTGGGGCGTCTTCTTGTGGTTCAAGGATGATAGTTAAAAACCCTTACTAGTTTACTTAAGTGCCGCGTGTGCCTGACTCCTTTTGCTTTTGCTGTTATTTACTGCTAAAAAAATAAATAAATAAAGTAAAATAAATCTCCGGTTCTAAGCCGCAGGAATTGCTTTCATTTAAATGCAAGGAAGTCTTAAGCGGAGAGAATTCGTATGTTAATGAGCCCTTCGGAGTGAGAACTGGGTTAAACGCGCCATTTGCTGGCATTGTTATGGACAGCATGGAGATGATTTGTGTAAAAGGGAGCCCTATGGGGCTGGGGGTGTAGCGCCGTGGCGGAGTGCCTGCCCAGCGTGTGGAGTCCTGAGTTCGAGGCTCAGCACCGCCCCCTCGGGCACTGGCCCGCGCCTGTGACCGCGCGTGCACCTGCGGGCGGGGGAAGTTTACAGAAGCTCTCAGGGGCGTCTGCAGCGCGCGAGTCACAGTCCTGGGCGGCGGGGAATGGAGCGCGACTGGCGGCGGTGCTCCCGCATCTGGGTAACTTTCCTAGGAATGCCGTACGGGCGGGCGGGCCCCGGTGGACACCTGCCAGGGGACAGTTAGTGTGACAGTTCCTGGAAAGCAGGCGGCGCGACCGGCTGTCCTGAGCCGGAGCCGAGCTGGGGGTGGAGCGCGGAGCGACACCGAACGCTGCGAGCCTATGCGCGGGGACCGGGTCCGGGTGCCGGGCGTGCAGGTGCGCGGCGCTGGCTGGGTGCTAGCGCGGGGCAGGGACAGCGGGGACAGGACCGCGGGGACACGATCGCGGACGTGGGCGCTGGCCTCCTCGGTGCTGCCGGGACGCGGGGCAGACCGGGACGAGGCTCCCCCTTGCGGCCAGAGCCGCCACCGCCGCTTGCCTGGACGCAGGGCCGAGCCTGCTCCGGGGGTCTGGGTGGCCCCGCAGCCCTCACCGCCGCTGTGTCCCCGAAGACGGTGACATCCTTCCTCCTAGCCCGTCTAGAAAGGCTCACATTAATCCGTATGCGGATAAAGCAGGCGGTGTGTGGAATGGAGTTTGTTTTCCCAACTCGGAGTCTTGTCGCATACTTAAGGAAGTGTTTTCTCGGGAAACGGCGTTTCACGAGAGCTGTAAGTTTCACAAAGGGGATGTTGTTCTGGAGCCAACAGGTGACGGGGTGAAACCCGAGTCTGTGTGTATATTGGAGTCAGGTCTGGCCTCCGTTTCCTTGGGCCGCGGCCGAAAATAGAGATTAAAAAAAAATCAGTAAGACATTGACGGGAACATAGTTTTGAGAAAATGTGTCTCCCGCTGTGGAAAATGATGGTCTTGGTAGACATGGCTTTGCGTGATTCGTCACAGGCCACAGCATGAGAGCGTAGATCTCTCCAGAAATCTCTGGCAAAGCACCATGCCTTGTCATGGGATTTCCTCCTTTTGTTAAGCAGCCTCTCACTGTCCTGGAATAGTGTGTGTGTGTGTGTGTGTGTGTGTGTGTGTGTGTGTGTGTGTGTGTGTGTGTGTGTGTGTGTGTGTGTGTGTGAAGTTAGGATGCTGTCGAAGAGGGAAGAGGTCCGCAGTCCCTCTTGGAAAAAACTGGATAGTATTTTGGCAATTGGTGGCACGTAGCAGCTGGGAAAAATGGGCAAGTTGGGTGGAGGTTTCCTTGGAAAATACCCAATGGCAAATGCCCAAATGCCACCGATGGCTAGTGTGGGGGTGCTTTTGGTAAAGAAAAACTGTGATGACAACCTCCTGATAGCTGGGTGATACCTGTTCTTCCACCACAAATGAAGCCGACTTGGGTTCTGGGAGCAGTGACTTTTGTCTCTAGTAGGCCACAGGGGTGTGTGGAAACTTTGAAGAAATTATAGCGTTGTGTGTGTATGTTTATTGGGAAATTCAAACTTTGATTAAAATGCTTTTGCTCACTCTGGGTTCATTTTAAGTTAAGGATGTCATAAATGGAAATGCGTATATCCATAAAGCTGTGTAATTTGTGTTCTGAGACCAGACGTGTGCAGGCTTTTGTACCACCAGATTTGTGCTTGATTACATTTATTTGACCTGTATGTGTTAACCTCTTAGAATCAGAGCAATTTTGAGTAAGGAACCTGGAATGGCCGTTGTGCTCTAAGGCCTTGCTAACAAACAGATTAGCTCTTCAAGTTTGTGGCTTGCAAGGTGGCACTTAGCAGTGGGGGACACCTAGGGAGCTTTAGCCCAAATGACTGTACAAATCACTGTCTGTCCAGGTGATCAAAGGGCTTCATAAGGACTCTCCAGAACCACAATAATCCTTACGTAGTGATTGGCATGGAGCTTTATTGGGAAGTATGGACACTGAAGGTTAGGGTCTTAGACTTCATAGAAGATTGACGGTTGTTTTAAAGATTTACTTGTTTTATTTTATGTGGGGGTGTGTGTGGGGGGGGTGCCTGGCTGCATGTATCTGTGCACCGCGTGCATGCCTGGTGCTATAGGATCCTCTGGAACTGGAGTTGCAGGACAGTTGTGAGTTGCCATGTGGGTGCTGGGAATTGAATCCTGGTCCGCTCCAGTGCTCTTAACCACTGAGCCATCTCTCCAGCTCCCTGACAGTTGTTTTAGATCTGCTTAATTTTGATGTGATTTGGTGAGTTGGTCCAAGAATATGATGACTGGCAGGGGCCAGGGCAGAGATGACAGGATTATAGCCTTCTGCAGGAACCGAATCCCTGGGACCCTCACGTCCCTTCTGAGTTGCGCTCCCATCTCTCAGCTATAGGATCTCAAAACTCTAGGTTTATTCTCCCTTTCCTGCTAGTTTGTTTACTTTCTTCTCCCAAGCCACCCTTGGAGGCTTCCTTAGGAAGTAGGTGCTCCTTCCAGGCTTCTTCTCCTCTTTCCTAGTCATAATTTTCAATGTCTGTCTTCTTGGAAGGCCAGAAACATTCTTCTGACATCAATAGTATCTAGGCTCCAGCCTGGCAGGTTCAGTTCTTAACAGCCTGATCAGGTACCGTTCTCTGGGAGAAGCTGTCTTCTAGGAAACGGCTTTCTCCACTGCTGCTTCTGGAACTTTATACACTGTTGCCGACTTAGAACAACCCCGCCCCCCTGATCCTCTTCCCCCACCCTGCCACAGCTCTCTAAAGCAGCAGTTCCCAACCTGTGAGTCCCGACCCCACAGGGGTTTCTATATCAGACATTTAAATTACGGTTCGTAACAATAGCAAAATTTCAGTTATGAAGTAGCAATGAGATAATTTTTTGGTTGGGGGTCACCACAACATGAGGAACTGTAATAAAGGGTCACAGCTTTAGGAAGAGCAAGAACCACTGACTTTAGAAGCAAAAAGAAAGGCTGATTTTTACATCTCAGGGTCAGTCAGGATACTAATCCTTAGCTGTCCTATGCAGAATGAAAAAAAAAAAGTGACTTCTAATGGCCAAACTACCAGAGGAGGAAAAAAAAAAAAGCAAAGCTGCTCTCTGGCTGGGTTGACTGACACCCTCACACCTGACTACCATCAGCAACAATGCCTGTGCTGATAGAGGAATACACTGTAATGCAGTCAAGTTGTACCATTTGCGGGTGTGGGGAGAATGGAAGGAGTTCCAGACAGGGTTTCTCTGCACAGCCCTGGATGAATTTGTTCTTCCAAGCTCTGCCTACTTTACAGAATACTGAAGGCAGCAGCTTTTAAAGATTTCAGCGTTGTTGACCGTGGGTAAAAGGATAAGGCTCCTTAACAACAGACAGCCTTAGTGAAAGTGAGCCAGGCATTGTGAGCAGATGCCTTTAACCCCAGCCAGCACTCAGGTGCCAGAAGCAGGTGGATTTCTGTGGGTTTGAGGTCAGTCCTGGTCTACAGAGTGAGTTCCAGGACAGCCAGAGCTACATAGTGAGACCCTGACTTGAAAACAGCAAGAAAAAGAAAAGAAAAAGAAAAGAAAAGAAAAGAAACAAACAAAACCCATGTCAGCAGGGAGGAAAACACGTGCAGAAAGTCTGACCAGCAGACTGCTGGGCTCGAGCTCCTGTGTACACTCTAGTCTGCACATATTCCGGGTGAACAGCAGGTTTCTAGGTCACCCAGCTGGATTCTGTCTCCCTTTCTGGAATTCTGAAGCTTGTGCACTTTTCTCTGTGAAAAAAAGTGGCCAGCCACAGGCCCAATCCTGTAATTTACACACAGGCCGCCACTACAGAAATGTATATATATATGTATATATATATATGTATACACACATACACACACACATACACACACATACACACACACACACACACACACACACACACACAACAGACCTTGGACCGTTCCTATTATATGGGCTACACTTACTTAAAATTCTGGCTTCCAGTGGAATGTCACTTGTCTCCTTTTTAAATTTTGTTTTGAAAATTTTTATGTGTATGGGTGTTTTGCCTGCATGTATGTCCATATACCACATCTGTGCCTAGTTCCCAAGGAAGCCAGAAGAAAACATCGGGTTCTCTGGGACTGGAGTTACAAAACTGTTGTGAGCCACTATGTGGGTGCTGGGAATTGAACATGGGTCCTTTGGAAGGGTAACAGGTGCTTTTACCACTGAGCCATCTCTCTAGCCCCAGTTGCTACCTCGTTACCCCCACCCACACACACAGCCCCCACCCCCAGCCCACCTTTAATCATAAGAATGAGTGAATGGAATGGATAAATCAAGAAAGAAAAGACCCCTACATTGATCACTGAGTGAATGATTTGGGGACAGATGCCCTTCATATCTAAGACTGTGTGTAGGTGTTGTCCAACCTGTTCTGTAGACGGTACACATGCTCTGTGTGTGCTCATGACACATATCATGTCCAGGATTAGTGTGGGAACTGGAGGAGCTGCCTCCAAGGCTGCTGGAAGTGGCAACCAGTAATTTCTCAAAATTGTTTGCCCTTAAGAGGCTAGAACCCTCCCAAGTTCTAAATTAAAAGTAAAATCCAGCCGGGTGGTGGTGGCACACGCCTTTAATCCCAGCACTCGGGAGGCAGAGGCAGGCTGATCTCTGGGAGTTCAAGACCAGCCTGGTCTACAAGAGCTAGTTCCAGGACAGGCTCCAAAACCACAGAGAAACCCTGTCTCAAAAAACAAACAAAAAAAAGTAAAATCCAGGGGTCAGCACCCTGTCTTCTTTTGGCATTAGCATGTTCCTATTCCAAATGTCCCCTGTCAGCTTCAAGAAAGTCTTCTCAGTCATGGCTAAAGGAACCGCCTCTTGTGGCACCCTGCAGTAGTAACTTTGATGCTGTGTCCTCAGAGAGTTCCTTCTTGGTTGCAGAGTCTTTTGTAGCCTTAAAAGCATCTTTCCAAGGAAAACTTTGGTGTGTGTGCCAGCCGGAAGGGAGTCAGATTCCCCTAGAGCTGAAGGGACAGGCGGTTGTGGGAACCGAACTTGAGAAACAGAGCAAGTGTTCTTAACCATTGAGTCGTACCCCCATTTGCTGCTTTTAAAGAGCCAGGCCTCGGGGTATTTGATGACTCATGAGGGGATCCAGAATTTCAGAACTCAGTTTCCCCAACACTGAACCCCAGATCCTCACCCAGACTATCACTCTTACCTCCTGGGTCAGATGTCCTCTTGACACTTATACGATGATGGAAAAGTCATACATCTTCAGGCTGCGAGTGTGGTTCTTTTTAAATGGTGAGAGTAGCTAGCTAGTCTTCAAGAAAGAGGAGGCGAGAAAAGACAAAGGAGAGGCGTGGAACTGTTAACACTTTCTGACTTAAGTTGTGTGGAATACCACCATGATGACCCCTTTAAAATATACCAACTCTAGGCAGAGGCAGGCAGATCTCTGGGTTCGAGGCCAGCCTGGTCTGCAGAGCAAGTTCCAGGGCTGCTAGGGCTACACAGAGAAACCCTGTCTTGAAAGACAAAAAAATTAAAAAAAAAAAAAAAGAAAAGTATACCAGCTCTTCCAATCTCCTGCTTGTTTCTCACCCAGATGGGTCTACTCCTAAGGCTCCCTAACTCCATGCCCCTGGACACCAGGCCGTGAGGCTCAGCATGTGTTGAGTGAGACACACCACCCATCTCACACTGCTTCATACTGTACTTAAATATTGTAATGTCAACGGTGGCAGGTAAGCTGGCTACCCTGCTGATCAAACCCAAAGCCACACTTTGGATGAAAACAACTCCTGTTTTCCCACGATAGCTGAACTCTTTATATTGTCAGAAACTAAGTCTTCAGTGAAGTTGGCTGAGAGGCTGGAATGAACCTCTGAGAGTTGGAGGTGTAAGAAGTGGCCAGTTCATCCAAGCAACTAGGGGGCGTGGTGACATTTCACAGAGACCGCCTCCATCAGGATGGTGATGCAGCCCACATTTTCAGAGCGCACAGCTGTATAAGGGGATTCAGATCTTCGGCATTCTACATCGTGGGGCAAGTTTAGAAAAAAAAATGGTTTGACATGATTTATAGTGTCCTTTATTTTCTCCTTTTAAGAAAGAGTAACATTTAATTTTCAGGTTCTTTTTAACCTGTATATTTTCTGTTATTCCCACCCTAGCCCGCCCACCCCCAGCCAGGTCTGACAACAGATAAATGCTCCTATTTCAAAATTTCAGCAAAATTGCATTGGGAGTGCCAGCCCTGGAGGGAACCTGTGAGTTACAAACCGAAGCCTTCAGCTCTAGTCCTCTTCCTTTGCCACATGGAGGGGGATCTTTTGAGGCAAAAGAAAAAGATCCGAGACAGCTCCTGACTTTCATTAACACGTTCCCTTTCATTGCTGGGAGGAGGGGGAACGGATGAATGCCCCTCTGTTTGGAGAGCCCGCCTAAGACGAATGGTCTGCACCTGTGGGAAATGACTGGGTCAGGATGGTGGTGTCGGAAAGGGGGCCGCCTTCCCCTGTGTTGGGGTGGACGAAGGCCACTAGCTGGGGCAGCATCTGCTGAGTCAGCATTTCTCCCGCAGGAATGGTAGGAGCCAGGAGGCAGGTGCTGTTCCGTCTGTGGTGTCGCGCTTAAAGTGGCCCTGCTTTATGAAAGGAAGACGACATTTGGATGGCCACGAATTTTAACAAGTGCTTCTCCCCGCTCTCCTCAGCACTAAGCGTTGAGAGAGTCGCTGAAACATGACTTCATCTCAGGCTGGGGCTGTTTAGGATTGCAGCCCTTCCCTCAAGGATAAGCAAATAAGTCAGAAGAATTCCTGATGTCTGACTTCGGCTTTAAGTCCTTACACAAGCTGTTCGCTATCCTTGAGCCCCCTTTTGTCTAAAGTGACTGGATTGGACTAGTCACAATTTTCTTTCTGTTTTTTGATGTGTAAATGTATATATAAAATCAAAATATACACAACTTGCTTTATATATTTTGATATATAAATTTATAAAATCAAAATATATAAAGGAACCTTGGCGTTGCGAGGGTTCTTGTTTTCTTTAGAGCCTGTGTGAGGATGATTAGAAGACAAAGACACAATCCACGGGGCTGGCAAAGCTGACATCCCAGAGTCAGGATCTTAACACCTTCATTGTCCTTTTTCTGTGGCGGCTTTTTTTTTCAGAGATTTAACACCTCACACTGACTAAGAGTGGGCTGGTTGAAATGCAATAACTCAATAAGCGTTGCCTAACTTTTCAGAAAAATGTTGGTTGATAATGCGATTTAACATCAAGTCACCCAGCTGGACTTGGTTGTGGCATGGACTGTCTTGTGTATTCCTTTCCTGTTTGTAGAGGGAGTTCCCTGACTACCTTCTTGACCTGAGCCCTTTCTAATCCCCGTGTAAATCAGGTTTGGTCCAGGGACTAGACGTGTCCAATGTGCGGTTTGTCCCAGGGGCTCCACTGAGCAGTCAGCACTGCCTGGGATGGAAGACTTGCTTAGGAAATATGGGGAGCCTAGCAGCGAGCATCTCGGCAGCCATTTTCTTGGGTAGCTGATGGTGGGTGAGGCAGAGAGCCCAGTTCCTGTCTTTGTAAACTCTGAGGATCGCACAGGATTTCACCTGTGGGGAAAGTAGTGCACAGAGAGGTTTCCTTGAGTACTTGCCAAATAAATCATGAGCAGGAATCATCTTTTAAAGGTGACCCAGAACTCTAGCATGGTGGCCTTTCTTCTTTGATCCTGAGCTGGTTAAGGAGGATCACTTCCTAATCGTTTGAGTGGTACTGGGGCTTGCAGGTGACTCCAGGCATTTGATTCCTTTCTCTGGGCTCATCAACATGGACACAGATATTAAGTAGACGCTCTCGGAAGAGTGGAGGTTTTACATTCGTTTCTCCTGTGTCATCCACAGCAGCCACTGGTGAATGTCCTGTGACGGAGAAGCCAGGCTTTGAACCTCATTATTATGCCTTTGGAGATGGAGCCCAAAATGAGCAAACTGGCCTTCGGGTGCCAGAGAAGTTCCACGTCAGACGACGATTCTGGCTGCGCGCTGGAAGAGTATGCCTGGGTCCCGCCAGGCCTCAGGCCTGAGCAGGTAAGGAGCCCACTCTTTGATTGGCTTTCCAGGAACTTCTGCTGTTTTTCCAAGTGTGGATCTTCACTCTCCCTCACCTGGATTTGCTTTCTAAGGTTCTCTTTGGCTTCTTAGTCGAAGCTTCCTGTCTTCCCACTCAAGGATCCTGTGGCCCCACGGCCGCACTCAGCTCCTGCTGTAATTAATAAAATGCCGGGTACCACAGGTGTGCTTCTTAGTGCTCTTGTGAGTCCCTCTTCAGGGAGGAAGAGGAACTTACCTGACTTAGATGGTTTGGGTTTTTGGTTTTTTTCTTTTTGATGGTCAGGGGAGCAGGGGCAGGGTGTGTCTTTTGAAACAGGGTCTCCCTGTGTAGTCCTGTCTGCCCTCCAACTTGCAGAGATCTGCCTTCCTCTGCCTCCCAAGTGCTTAAAGAAAGGCGTGTGCCAGTATGCTTGGCTCTATGTATCTCAGAACTTCAGTAGAAACCGAAGGAAATAAAAGGGCCACCTCCCGGCCAGTTCTGTGCAGTTCTCCTCCGTGGAAGAGGGATGCAGTGTTGCCACTAAGTCTGGCCTTCCATGAGTGCAGCGGAGGCTGGGAAAGCACCAGCGTGGCGCTTCCTTTGCGTCACTGTTTGGGGATGATGGGGACAGTGTCTGCCTATTTTCATTTTCCAGTATCCTTATGATGACGATATCACAAATTGTTGGTGGGTCTTAGGCAGGCAAAGTTGTCCTTCAGAATAGAAGACCGCAGACTCGCGTCTGGTTGTCGAGTTGTCTTTCTTGGAAGGTGGGAGGGAACCCCTTTGAGATAAGGCATCCTTATACATTCAAGACTCGGTGTATAAGTAGCGACTAGTAATGGTACGGTATCAGCAAAGCTTCTAGAGCCCACACAGGAAGCAAAGGTGTGCAGGCATAGCCATTGGGGAAGTGGAATTTTGAGAGACTCCCTTACATCCTAGATGGTGATTGTTGAACCATTGCTAGCAGACGGCCCCCAGGTCCTTTAGGTCTTCTACTTGAATCCCTTTGATTCCACCTCAGCATTGCGGCATCCTTTGTAGCGTTCACCAAGGGATTTCCTAAAAGACAATAGAGACATGAAAATGATGTCCCCTTTCAAAGTGAGCTGAGACCCGTTCAGCATGCTGCGTACTGCAGATAACACCCATCCAAACCCTGTAAAGCGGATGGCAGAGAGAACCGTAGAATTTAGAGAGAAAATTGAGTCTGTCTGTTTAGAGGCCGGATCTTGGATATTTGTCACAGAATCTCCAAGAATTCACCCAGGACTCTCTCTTGATCCCTCAGCTGACCTTTGCAAGACTGGGGAACAGGAACCGTAAATGCGTGCGTTTGATAGCACGTAATTTATGATGTCCTTAATTGTCACTGCAAATTGCATTCCTGAGGAGCAATTTAGCAGCTGGATGCTAGTTGATGCTAGCAGATGCAGGTTTGCACCGCTGCTGAGTTGGCTCAGCTGGTCCCCTCATTAGCTGCAGGGGGGCAGACCCCCCCCCAAAGGAGGGAGAGGTGAAGACCCGCCCGCTCAGACCTTCCTTTTGTGTATTGATGGCATCCATCCTGTGCTACCCCCACAGATCCAGCTTTACTTTGCTTGCTTGCCGGAGGACAAGGTCCCTTACGTGAACAGCCCCGGAGAGAAACACCGGATTAAACAGCTTTTGTACCAGTTGCCACCACATGATAACGAGGTAAATTAACAGGAGGCAAGCTAATTAGTAAGAAGAAAATAAACAGTCAGCGTCCTGGGGCCTTTCCGAAAGCCCAGCTCTTCAGCGGCTAGGCTGCTCTTCGGCCTTTCTTAAAAGGTTACCTTACGAACAAGGCTTTTCTTCCTTTTTTTAGAATAGAGAAAAAGAGTATCACAGCGGGACTCTTCACACAAGTTGTTCTTGATGGTGTTTTCAGCCACCCACCAATTATCGGGAGCTTTTCCTTCCACGTGCAGGGCGAGCACTTCAGGGTAGTTCAGGATTGAAGACCCGAGTGCCTGCAGAATGCAGCGGGAAGGAGTGAACGTGGCAATTACCCGGTTTCAACCTTCTGTGGACGGTGGCATCTTCCTTGCTGCTAAGGACTGCAATCAGTTCACACCTAGAAAATAGTGAGCCACGCCCATTCTGTCAGATAGCGCGTCCCTTTTCTAGAGATTGAGGTCCAGTTTACTTTATTTTTTTGAGACGGGGTCTGGATCTCAACATGCAGACCAGGCTGGCTTCGAACTCCTGGAGGTGGACAGGTCTCAGCCGCATGGGTGCTGGGATTAAAAGCGTGAACCACCACATCCAGCCGCACTGTATTATAACTGAGGGTTTGAGGCAGGGCAGGGCAGGCAGGTGTACTGTTTTCCGTCCTGATACTCCGGGGAAGGAAGAACGGTCACGGCCACCCTGCAGCACACACCTCTGTTCTCTTTCCTGCGAAGGTGCGGTACTGCCAGTCTTTAAGTGAAGAGGAGAAAAAGGAGCTGCAGGTGTTCAGTGCACAGAGGAAGAAAGAAGCGCTCGGGAGAGGAACCATTAAGCTCTTGTCCAGAGCTGTGATGCATGCGGCGTGTGAGCAGGTAGCCCCTTCTAGGGCGCACAGAGGGTGGGTGGCAGCGGTGTGGGTGGGGTGAGCGGAGGGTGGCTGATGGCTGGCGTGGATGCACACCCTATAAAAACTTCTGAAGAAAAAGAATTCCCTAATGGTTCTTACTGTCTGCACTGCTGTGTGACAATAGGAGTCAGTCTGTTTGAATGACACTATCCTGCAGGGAGGGACCCTTGTATTAAAACATAGATAATGAAGACATTCTGATCCCCTACTAATGGTTCTCAGCCCCTAGGAAAGCTCTAGAGTGGGAAGCAGCTCAGTCACACTGGGCAGAGCTGGGAAGAGTGGCTGTGTAGAGGTGTTGGTGTCATTTAATCACCAGCAGTAGACAGAAATTAAAGCTATCCTAAAAACATGAAAAACAAAAAAACCCTTGTTAGTTTGTTTAAAAGTGGGAAAAACTTAACTTAAACGAAGGGTCATTTTAATTTCCAATCTTTGTTTTTAGTGTGGATTGCAGATGAATGGAGGGGAGGTTGCGGTGTTTGCCTCCCGTGCAGGCCCCGGAGTATGCTGGCATCCGTCCTGCTTTGTCTGCTTCACGTGCAATGAGCTACTGGTCGACCTCATCTATTTCTATCAGGATGGAAAAATTCACTGTGGCAGGCACCATGCAGAACTGCTCAAACCTCGATGCTCAGCCTGTGACGAGGTAAAAAACAACAAAAAAAAAAGTTCATCCCTTAATGATGGAAAAAAATAAGCCAACAGCCAACATTCCACTGTTCACAACTAAGCAAAACACATGCCTCCTGCTTTGTTCTTTATGGATATTTTTAAGATAGAGTTGCCCGTCCACAATGGAATTCTGTGTAGCCAATAAATAGGGGGCAAGCAGGTGCTTTTTGCTTGTCCATGGATGTCTCTGATGAAATGTATAGGGGGGAAAAACACTGCAGAAGAATATGTAGAATACAACCTTTTTTATTTTTTTTTCAAATATAGGCAAGAAAAAACTCAATATAATGTACATGTTGTATACAGTTAGCAAAGGCTAAAAAGGCAGACCAAAGTTAGTCAACGATATAGCATAGGTGGATAACAGTGTAAAAGGAATTTCTTTCTCTTACATTATTATTATTATATAGAGATTTTTATTTTTTTAATGGTCTCATAAGGCTAGACAGGCCTCAAACTTACTATGTAGCTGAAGTTCAAAACTTTGAATTCTTTGTTCTCCTGCCTCCTGTTTCCAAGTGTTGGAATAATAGATACATACCACAATGCCCACCAAACTTGTTTTAAAGTGACTTTATTTTTGAAAAGGTTGAAAAGATACTATAGACAGCCCCTATACACCTTTCTCCCCACTCCCAGGTGCCATGCTGTATATGGTGAAAGCAAGAATCACCATTCATGCAGGGGCCATGCCTATACCTGTTGGCTTTGGTTAGATTGTTGCCTTTACTTTTTTCCCCCATCAGTGAGTTTATTTTAGGTCTTTAGGCAGTCATATAGGAAAAGGACATTACGTGGTTCCCTGCAATTAGGGTTCCTCCTTGTGTCTTCTTTGTTTTCCTCAGTCTGAGACAAAGTTTTCAGGTTATACATCCACACACATATTTCTTTAATGAAATATTAAAGATTTTAAAGTCCCTAATGTAGAGGCGGCCTCTGTGTCAGACAAAACACTTCCTTCACAACTGTTCACACATCCCCAGCCTCACTGTGGCTCCGTGTTCACTCCGCAGACACTGGTTTCAGTTAAAACATATGCAGACCAAAATTGCCTTGACTGCTAATGTGTGCTTCATCAGATTTCGCCACTAAAATGGTCCTTGGGAACAAACAAAAGTGTAATAAATTTACTTCTACCTCCAAGTTTAAGCAAACACTTAGTTTCCCCTCTCCAACAGTGCCAGTTTGTATTCTTGTAGACAAGTCTTTGTCAGTGAAACGGGAACATGCATGAAGCCAGTATTTATCTGTCGCTATCTATGTAGGCACACATATTACAAACCATTGCACATTTTGTAGTTGACTCTTTCTTACAGGTATGATGAACACCAAGAGCATAAATACAATATAACTAAAGTCAGTGGGTCAGGCCCTCTGTGGTAACAAAGCCAAACACTCATTGGGTGTGGTGGCGCATGCCTTTGAGCCCAACACTCAGGAGGCAGAGGCAGGCAGATCTCTTGAGTTTGAGGCCAGCCTGATCTACAGAGCGAGTTCCAGGGCAGCCAGGGCTACCCAGAGAAACCCTGCCCCCAAAAATCAAATAAGCAAAGTTATACACTCTTCCAGCCAACACAAAGCAGACACGTAGGGAAGAAGGATGACTTGTTGAAAGTTATCGATGATCTGATGAGGATTTAACTTAACGAGAAATTAGATGTAGAAAGTTAGAGCAATTAAAGAACATACTAGAACAGGTTGACCCTCCAAATCAAAGACTCCCTTCAAATTGAAGCTAATGTTTTCTTTTTCTACTTTGTAAAGGTTCAGAGGTTTACAGTTTAAGGCTTTGGAAGCAAACAGGCAAACAAACAAGGACAAATTGGGCCTGGACATTCCCTTGACCAGGAAGAGCTGTGTTTCTGTTGACACTGTCCTGACTTCCAGTTGCTCACATTGGCCCTTCTCATTCTCCACCCCGTCACTCAGCTTTGTCCTGCAAACTCAACTGGTCTCTTATTGCTAAGTTCCAGGAGCAAGAGCTTTTCCATGCTGGGTTTGGTGGCCTCTGGGTACCCTGTGGATGTGTCAACCTTCTGTTCCACCCCTTCTTACTCTGCATGCCATTTCCTCTGCTGTGAGCTTTTTCTCCATTTCCTGCAGCTAGCTGCCTCACTGCCTGCATTTTCTTCTCCCCTCCTCTTTCTTGGGTCTTGTCCAGGCCGCTGTACTTGCCCACCATGCACCCCAAGATGCCAGGGTCATACAGGTGGGCAGACATGGGGTCTGTGCCTTTTTCCACTGCTAGGGCACGACTATTTTATAACACCTCACACACACACACTCCTCACCAAATGACCTAGAGGGCTAGGGCCACCACAAAGGACACCTCCAACAAGAATGTCACCACCAAATGAACCCTTAAGACAGGACCTGCTGCAGGGTGTTTGAGCTCAGGTTCGAGAGCCAGTGTCGGCTGTGCAGAGTGGAGGCTTGTCTTGGACATATGCTAATTTGTTTATTTGTTTTTGTTTGTTTGCATACTGACCTTCCATTCTACGGTTCTGTGTTTCTTTTTAAAGATAATCTTCGCTGATGAGTGCACAGAAGCCGAGGGTCGCCACTGGCATATGAAACACTTCTGCTGCCTGGAATGCGAGACGGTCCTTGGGGGGCAGAGGTACATCATGAAGGATGGCCGCCCCTTCTGCTGCGGCTGCTTCGAGTCTCTCTACGCGGAGTACTGTGAAACGTGTGGGGAGCATATTGGTAAGTGTGGCTGTCGCCCACCTCCTGTCTGCCCTGTCACACAGCCGCAGCCGTCGGTGATTATCCACCATCTTGCTCCTTTGTTAACGCTGGTGAAAATTGAGGTATAATTTACATGTATCGGAGCACACGGCACGTCAGTGATTGTCAGATGAATAGTCTGTTCTGATTGTTCATAGCAGCGAACACTGAGCTGATTCTAGGCACGCTCAGTTAAAGTTCCCATGGGCCTCTGGGGATTTTCCTTTTTCTGGTGGGGATAGGGGGTAAAACCCAGGACCTTGTATATACTAGGAAAGCCCTGGTCACATCATATTTTTCTCAGTCTATTAATACATCTGTTTCATGTGTTTTGGGGTTAAAGCCTTTCATTAAAAATATACTGGCAGCAGTGAGCTCTCAGCCAGCAGCATGTGGCTCACAGTTAAAGCCGATGGAATACTTGCATCTGCATGTGTGTAGAAGCACGAGACAGTGGTTCAACTACATGCCCCAAGCATTTTCAAAAAAAAAAAATCACAGAAATGCAAATGTCATGATACTAAACACGCAAAGCTCAGGATACTTGACTACAGCACAGGAAGTGAAACCAAAGGGTCCCTTTGTATGGCCTCAGTGGGGAACATGCGCTGGTCAATTTGAACCTTTTTTAAAATTTATATGTATTATATATACACGTATATTTATATATATACATATATGTATATATAATATACATACATATAATAATTAATGTATTATATATACACTTGCCAGGAGATGGCACCAGATCTCATTAAGATGGTTGTAAGCCACCATGTGGTTGCTGGGATTTGAACTCAGGACCTCTGGAAGAGCAGTCAGTGCTCTTAACCTCTGAGCCATCTCTCTAGCCCTTCAATTTAAATCTTAATGGATCTGCATGTCTGTTGATGACCCTGTTTTGGCTATCAATGCTGGGATTACAAATAATCCTTTGAACAGATAAGTTGACAAATACATTATCTACCGATAGGGATGGTGAACAGTATATGTAACCCACACCTGACAAGATCAAGGCAACATCAAGCCAGATGTGTAGTGCACATCTGGAGTCCTAACACAGAGGCTAAGGCAGGAAGGGGCAAGAACTCAGAGCCAACCCCGGGTTCACAGCTGACCTGGACCACATAGTGAGATGTTTCCTTAAAACAAAGCCCAGAGCGTTCCCATCACCCACAAGTTCCCTCCTGTCCACACCTCTTCCCAGCACCTAAGTGTTTTCCTGTCTCTTTTAACACAGGTGTGGACCATGCACAGATGACCTATGACGGGCAACACTGGCATGCCACAGAGGCCTGCTTTTCCTGCGCTCAGTGTAAGGCCTCTTTACTGGGATGCCCCTTCCTTCCAAAGCAAGGTCAGATTTATTGCTCCAAGACCTGCAGCCTAGGCGAAGACATGCACGCCTCCGATTCTTCTGACTCCGCATTCCAGTCTGCCCGATCCAGGGACTCGAGGAGAAGTGTGCGCATGGGCAGAAGCAGTCGCTCCGCAGACCAGTGCAGACAGTCTCTGCTCCTCTCCCCTGCTCTGAACTACAAGTTCCCCGGTCTTAACGGCAATGCTGATGACACCCTATCTCGGAAGCTGGACGACTTGAGTCTCTCAAGGCAGGGAGCAGGCTTTGCTAATGAGGAGTTCTGGAAAGCCAGAGTCGATCAGGAAGCCTCGGAAGACCCTGAAGAATGGGCCGAACATGAGGATTACATGACACAGCTCCTCCTCAAATTCGGGGATAAAAGCCTCTTCCAGCAGCAGCCCGGTGAGGTGGAGATTAGAGCCAGTGAGCACTGGATGCCTGACAACATGGTCAAAAACAAGCCTGAGATGAAGCCAAATCACCAGGGCCTGGTCAGTAAGAAGTACCAGTCTGATATGTATTGGGCACAGTCCCAGGACGGGCTAGGTGACTCTGCCTATGGCAGTCATCCTGGCCCTGCCAGCAGCCGCAGGCTGCAAGAGCTGGATCTGGACCACGGTGCTGCCGGGTATAACCATGACCAAAGCCAGTGGTATGAAGACTCCCTGGAGTGTCTGTCTGACTTGAAGCCAGAACAAAGTGTCCGGGATTCTATGGATTCTTTGGCGTTGTCCAATATCACAGGTATGTCACCCGGGGATTGAGGGGTGTTTGAAAAAGCAGGCGCTGAAAGGTTTATTAACAAGTTACCACCGAGTGCCAGTAGGTGGCGTCGTATTTAAAACTCTGGAGGAACAAAGGTGTTTCATTTAAATGCCACAGGATATTAGGCGGGTATGTCTGTGAGGTGAGTACTCAGTGTGATGTCCTGAACAGAGAGCCCTTTGTGACGGGAGGAAACAGATTTGGATAAGAACATCTTTGCCTGGATCAGGGGCTAGAGATTCTGTGTTTAGATTATACTATATGAATTTTAAGACAGTAAAAGTAGCCTGAGCATGTTATAAATTTTTAACTGTTAAAAAAAAATCCTTGGATTGCTCTGTGGGTTGAGATAGCTCAAAAAAAAAAAAATCTAAGTGTTTTTTTTTCCTCATTATAAAATTATGCTTTAGTGTTTCCAAGGCAAATTCTTATTATTTATCCCATGCTTTATGTTAAAATGACCCTTAGTTGTATAAAATGGATATTATTAATTTTAAATAGGAGGAAATGAATTGTTTGACAGCTGAGTGGCTGATGTTACCCAGGGTTTGAAGATAAAACTGGTATATAAAAAAAAGCATGTTATATGAATTTCATGTGGATGTTTGCTTAGGACACAAAAACACTATGCTCCTGCACCTAGTTCACAAACTAGTAACAGCCCGTCCTTTATAGTGTTATAACATAGCCAGGAACAGGACCGAGTGCTCTCCGCTGCCAGTGGTCTGTGCAGAACGGTGAGACACTGCTCCCTCCTGGTTCCTGGCCTGTCACACGGGTCCACTTGTAAGGAGAGCGGAGGAAGCGTGGCAGGTGAGACTGTCTGCCAGACCCTGTACCGGCCAGGTTAACGTGTCACCCTTACTGGGTACAACTGCGTGAAAGGCAGCGGCTGGATGGAGGTGAAGCTCAGAAGTACAGGAAACACTTTGTGTGTGCAAGGCTGTTGGTTTAACCCCCCCAGTGCTGAAAACTAAAAAAGTCAAATGCTAGAGACTGACAGTCCTTGGGAATAAACAAGCTGTCTTTCCAAAGTAGGGAGTTAGCATCTTACAGGAGCTGATCAGGGGCCCATACCAGTCTCTCGCTGTCCTAGATTCATAGAAACTTGAGTGAGTCATATCACCAAGATCATTGCTCTTGGTTTAGGAATAAGAGCGATCTGGAAGTGATGCATTTTAAAGACTGGAGTGGCATAACTGACCGAGGCACAGGCCTGGGGCTGGCAAACCTTGCTCTCAACAGCTCAGTTTATGGCTAGTTTCTGCCACAGGGGGAAGCAGCCCCAGACAACCTAAATACAGCCGTGTTCTGGTGTGACTGCTGTCCCCAGTCTAAGATGAAGACAACTGCCCACTCCGAAGGGGCTGACTGACATTCAAAGGGGGTGGCTCTCGGAGCTTCCGTCTGTGCTGCCTGTGGCACGTGCTAGAACAATCTTTAGGTTCCCTGGTGGCATTAACAAAGTTCATACTTCTCAGTTGGTAAACATTTACACATTGGCTTCCCCAAGTGTGTTTGAATCAGATGATTCAATAGGGAATTTTCTTGTAGATGCTTTTCTGTACCACATTTAAGGGTTGTGCGGATGTTGGGACTTGTGAGAATCACATCATGTTTTGGGCTCTGTTGCAGGAGCATCAGTGGACGGAGAAAGCAAGCCCAGGCCGTCATTATACTCTCTGCAGAACTTTGAGGAGGTGGAGGCCGAGGACTGTGAGAAAATGAGCAACATGGGCACTCTGAACTCCTCCATGCTGCACCGGAGTGCGGAGTCCTTAAAGAGTCTGAATTCAGAGTTATGTCCGGAAAAAATCATGCCTGAGGAAAAGCCAGTCCACCTGCCGGTGCTCAGAAGATCCAAGTCTCAGTCCAGACCTCAGCAGGTCAAGTTCTCGGATGACGTCATTGACAACGGGAGCTATGACGTCGAAATCCGGCAGCCTCCCATGAGTGAAAGGACTCGGAGACGCGTGTATCACTTTGAAGAAAGGGGATCCAGGCCTCACCACCATCGCCACCGGAGGAGCAGGAAGTCGCGGTCCGACAACGCCCTGAACCTGGTCACGGAAAGGAAGTACTCTCCCAAGGACAGACTTCGTCTGTACACGCCGGATAACTATGAGAAATTCATACAGAACAAAGGCGCCCGGGAGCTTCAAGCGTACCTGCAGAATGCCGATCTCTACGGCCAGTATGCCCACGCCACGTCCGATTACGCCCTGCAGAACCCAGGAATGAACAGGTTCCTGGGCCTCTATGGGAACGACGATGACTCCTGGGGTTCGTCCTCCACGTCCTCCTCCGACTCCGAAGAAGAAGGCTATTTTCTCGGACAACCTATCCCTCAGCCGCGGCCGCAGAGATTCACCTACTACACAGATGACCTTTCTAGTCCAACGTCTGCACTGCCCACTCCACAGTTTAGTCAGAGGACAACTAAATCCAAGAAGAAAAGGGGACACAAGGGCAAAAACTGTATTATTTCTTAACCAAGTAGACCCCGAGATGATCTGTTTAAAAGTTAGCCATTTAACCCGGACTTGGACCTTTTATTCACTATAGGAGAGTCGCTGAAATAGTGTAAAGTGCTTCCTTGGCCTATGTAAAAGAGCCTACTGCTGTTTACAGTCAGATTAACACACAGAGAGGGGTGGCCTCCTCCAGGTGCCCTTCCTGGGTGGCGCCAGATTAAAACACCGTCTTGTGCCAGTGGCAGGTAAATTACAACTGCTTTGGTCTCCAGTCCACAAAGAGAACACTCCGGAAACTGCCACCAGGTGATTGGACAGAGTGTTCGTTTTAGAAGCCGGACAGCCACCTTTGTGAGCAGTAGTGCTTGTCCTTAACTCAGTCAGGTTGGCTCAGGTCCTGAGTGGTGTCGTGTTGTGAGGCATGCATGTCACCATGACGACCTAGCTAACCACCATGTGTCCCATTGCGTGAGGCGAACTTGTTCCCCTTCAGCCCTTATTAGCCAGGTAAACATATTGTATTACTTCCAACTACAGATCGAAAGGCCTTGCTATTTATATGTAGTATTTCATAGACCTTAAAGTGTATTCCTAATTTAACGGTGCAAATATTAATGTATATACTGTACAGTTCAGATTTTAAAGCTGATATTTTTATATCCCTGAATTGCAAGATGTTTGTTACACTGCCGTGCTAGATTCATTAGGGAACCAGAAACAGCATTTATGGATGAGATGGTTGCTTGTATTTTAGTCAGGGTTTATAAGTTTAGACAGTCAATTTATATTGCTTAGTGACGGAAAGTTGGTTTGTTTGTTTGGTTTTTTTTTCAATATTATAAAAGGCTCTGTATGCATGGTGGGGCTATGTACATAGTTGTTACTGGGGCCCTGTTACTCTTACAAGTGTTATTTATGGGTCAAGCTTTGTAAACTGTATAAATGTAAAAACAAGCCCCACACGTACCTCTGGAGTATATGGTGAAACCAAGGAGAAGCTGTTGGGTGTTCTTCCCTGGGCATGGGGAGGTCTCTCAGCGGTGATAACGTTCGTATTTTTGTGAGAGTTTGAAGACTTACTATGTAAAGAGAGGTTATTTCTCCTGCCCTTCCCTCCCAGCTGGTCGTTGGCCTTTAAAAGTAACTTTGAAAAACCGAGTTTCCAGTTGCAGTAGGAACGAGCCAGAGCGCCTCAAGTTCACAAGGCTCTGGTTCAACGGGAAACCATGTTGGATTTGAACTAATGAGCGGGTAGTTTGGGCTGGGCTGTTCTTGCATCCACATCTCAGCCCTAACTAAAGGTCCCGGTGTCATCCTGGGCCTTTCAGGGAGGTGTTTAATAAAGGCTTAATAAATGACAGCTACCGTTCTGAGTATGAATCTTCCATTTTGCTCCGGTGTTCACTTTTTCCCATAATCCTCCTACCGCTAACAGATCTTTGTTGAACGCCAGACTTTGAGGAACAGAAACTGTTATTTATCAAGAGCAAAGAAAGGCTGTCTGGCTTTGAAAAGACCAGATGTGAACCCAGTAGGTAAACCTATGGTCTAGGAATTCCTCCCCCTCCCCATCTCTAAAGAGGGCATGGCCAGACATGAATCCAGTAGGTAAACCTACTGTCCAGGGACCCTGCCCCACGAGTCCATCCCTAAAGAGGGCAAGGCTAGGAAGAGTCCCCTCAGCAAAGCTGCAGCAGGAAAAGAGCCCTTTCCTCTGCAGCTCCGTCAGCATTGCCTGGGTCTTGCACACTTCGAGAACAGGTCAGTACGGAAATGAAGATTATTCATGGCAGAAATCCTTCAGACAGGATCAAACACCAAAGCTTATTCCCACTCCTCATCTCCAGAAGTAGACTATTTATCCAGTCTCAGTCCACACTTCTGATGTTCCAAACACAAGTATCTCTTCAAAATACTAGTTGGGCCAGGTGGCTTTTAATCCCAGCACTTGGGAGGCAGAGGTAGGTGGATCTCAGTGAGTCTGAGGCCCACCTGGGCTATAGAGCGAGTTCTAGGACACATTCCAGAGCTACACAGAGGAACCCTGTCTCAAAAACAGAAAAAAAAAAATTTCTAGTTGAGGCTGGGGGTATAGCTCAGTGACACAGCGTGTTCACGCATAAGGCTCCGGGGCTGATTTCTAACAGAGTGGTGGAGAGCTCGACCCTCTAACTTGCTTTTCACTTTCCAGGACTACGTACAGTCATCTCAACTCTCTTCTCCGATAGCTGTTTAATGTTCTATTGGGTGATACACTTGAATTTCCTCATACATATCCTACAGCGGCATACGTGCCTATACACCGAGCAACAACATTCCTGGGGACAAGCCGACATATTTGAAGGTGTTGGATTCCCGCAGTTTTCCTCCAGCAGTCCTCCGGTTCACACACTATATGAGCAGAAGCACCGACAGCGTTCTCGGTGTTGAAGAATGTGAGCTGCATCAGTGTAGTAATATTCTGTTAGAAACTGTACTGAGCAGCCGTCCTCAGGCAGCGCAGGTGTGCACCGGAGACAGACACTGCCCTGCACACTCAAGTGCAATCAATCTCAAGGGATTATTCTTGCTAATGATCTGGCGGCAATCACAGTTTCCATTTCCATATGTAATTATATAGATTGCCAAAACGTAAGGAAACAGATCTCTACGGACAATACTCAAGGAACCTTTGGGCTTTAGAATCTGTTCAGCACTGAGATTACTGAAGGAGAAAGAGAGGCAATCGCTGCACAGTCCTATAAAGAAAGAACTGAACTGCAGTAAAGACCTGAACAGGCCTCGTTACAAAGAATATAAAGTATTCTGGTCGATCAATGAATTCCAAAGTTTGGTTCAAGACAGACCACACAGAACTGCCTCAGATCAGACAGTGGAGAGGCAGATAGTCAGACCCTTATTGTCCTCACTAGAGCTGGTCTTTACAGTGACATCTTTGTATCTGCCGTTCCTGTCATGATCTAATTCCTCAGGGAAGTCAGGTTACCTGCTGTCCCTCCCAGTAGCTGGCGAGCACATGACAAGAGCTGGAGTGTGCACCCAGGACTGTTAGAGCTGCCCTGGGGAGGAGCCAGTGTTGTCAGGTTCAAAGTATTTCAAGACAGGCTAGGCGTGGGCTTCTGTAAAATCCTCAGGTTTTAAGCACTTAAGAACGAATTTCTGAAGACTATCCATCAAGACGAACCTGTCATCTCAACTCCCAACTTCAGTCATAAAGTCAGGAGCCTCAAGCAGGTTAGAGTTCTCTAATGAAGGCCCAACACTAATACTGTTTATAGAAACATTATTGGGAGTCTTTAGAAACTAATTACAAATCCTTTATCTGTCTGTGCTTGTCACAGCTCATCCCGACCTCCCCACCCATCTCCATGTCTGTTAGGAAGTGGTTGAAGGCTATGAGAAATTGATGCACTTTGGCAGTAACACTAGTTCACGTAACTTCAAATTTTACTCTTAAGCAAAGCAACACACTTGATGCAACACTCTTCACATTCGACTCTAACCTACCTTCTTCCTGCAGAAGGGAGATATATTTATTCTTCAATTATGTCTGTAGTTGACAGGGCTGGAGATGAGGCTCAGTGAACTGTTCTACCAGAGGACCAGAGTCTGGACCCCAGGACCCACAATGAGGGGATTAAAATGTATTATCTCTAGCTCCAGGGGATCTGACGGGGACTTTGTGGACAAACACATGTCTACATACACACAGACACAAACACATAAATCTTTAAAAAAAAAAAAGTAGTTGGGACAGACTCCTGCAGATGAACAAGAAAATGTAAGTATGTTAACATGTGCAGTGCTCAGTGCTAAGGAGAAAAAAGCAACTCAAAGCAGCAGGGGATGATTATACCTTAAGTAACATGTCAACAAAGAAAACATTGCAGAGAAATGCTAAAAGAAAGGCAATACCAAACTTGAAATGTGAAAAAGGTTGAAAATAACTTGTATGAAGACATACCACATATTTGGACAAAAGCTGATAGCTAGAGAAGTCACAGGCCCTAGTGGGAAACTATAGTTGCTGCTTTGTAAAATGAACAGGATATTCCCATCAAATATTCTTCTAAATGATATGTAAATGCCCACAGATTAGTGCCAGGCAGGTTTGGGCAGAGGCTTTTTGCAGTGGGCAGCAGTAACTGGAGATACTCAAAGTCATGAGATCAAACATAGCAAAGTTGAGAGAGTATCACAGACCAGAGAACAGGAAGAAGGATGGGCTGGAGTGTTGTGACACTGCCTTCTAGGCCTGCCACACTATCAGACTATCGAATTCTCAGGGCCTACGACCGCCCTCACAGACCCACATGAGACTGGGCACACCAACCCTGTGTCATGGAGTAGGAAGGGGCTTACAGGGTCTCTGAAGATTAATAGGTAGTTTAATGGTTGCAGGAGTTTTTCCTTACTGGTATTGTAATTTAGTAAAGGTATCCATGCTCCTACATATAAATTCTTATCTATGCTTCTGTAAGATACTCATGCCTCATCCCACAAAAACAAAACAAAACAAAACAAAACCAAAACCACACACTGGAAAGACTGGTTGAGAAAAGGATCAAAGTAGGACAATAGGGGGTAATGAGAGAAATACAAGTAACACACAACATATACACATACACACACACACACAATGAAACTTATTAAGTACAATTAATACAAGCTAATTTATGGGAAGAAAACGTGCTGCAGCAGACCCCTCCCAAGCAGAGTAGGAAAAGGTAGAGAGGGTAGGTGTGAAAGACTTTCTGTTCTTTGTGGGACCAGGTCACCAAACACTTTACTCAGAGGTCAGGAGAAGGGTTCAGTAGGTTCAATGACCTGATGTCCTCAGCAGGGCAGACATTTTCCTTCAGATTTTCCCCCGTGCTTGCACACACACAGGCAGACTCTGACACTGTCACTCTTCAGCTTGTTTCTTCCACACTCTTCAGTGTGCACAAGTCACGTCTTACCATCAACTTCACTGAGACACACCTAGAGGGTTAATGGAAAAGCACACTTATGTCTATGAAACTTTCTAGAGTGACTTTGAGGAGGAAAACATACCCTCACTGTGGTGTCTAGAGGCTCAGGAGGAATAGGCCTGCAGGTGTAGACAGCCCCACCCCTACCCTGTGCTTTCTGGTTGCCATGGGGCGGGCAACGTGGCTGTGCTCCAAGCCCCCATCCACCCACTGTGAAGTCGTGCCTCACCACAGATGCAGAACCAGTGGAACGTAGTGGACTCACACCTGAAATCATGCCATAGCCCCACTCCCACCCTGTTTCTCTGGGGTATTTGTCACAACAGTGAAAACTGACATGGCCATACAGGCAAATACCGGCCTTTCTCTATTGCATTCCCTCTTTCTGAACTTGTACTGCTTCTCAGTTGGAATAAATTTTATTTCTCCAAGATGCAGGGGTTACGTTTCATTCAAATGTGGAGACACCTTTAGGTTGACAACATCCCCAACATCCTCAGCTGTGCAGAAAACCAGAGTGACAGCTCAGATGGAGGACTTCCAACCTCGCAGGTCTCTGGAAATCAGATCCGCAGTTATATAATTTCGAGTATTACTCGGGTAAGCACCATCAGGACTGCTCCAGTGACTGGCTCAGTTGTCCTCTTCTGGCCAGCAGCTGAGGTGGAGAGAAAGGTAAAGAGAAGAGGCAGCAGGGAACACAAGCTTACACTTTAGTCATACATGAGCGAGGGAATTTGAGAGAAGACAAGTTGATCACTTAGAATTGTTGCTTTATTTTTGATTTTTAAAATTCACAAAAGCTTTGCAGCATCTGTTTCCCCCCATGTTGATCCTCAAGGCTTTATGGTAAGACAATGGGAATGTTTGTTACCACACAAATTAGGTATACCTAAACAATGGATAATTTACAAACATCTCTAACCAAAAACATTTCACAAAATATATATTCTAGTACACATAAGAATTTATGTGCCTTAAAATGAGACTTTTAAAGGCATAGTAAAAAAATAAAAACATGTAACACTGACAAACCTACAGAATAATGCTGACGGCAAGCTAAAAATAGCTTCGAATGCTGAATGTAATTTGAGGGAAGATTACTGGTTGGCCCTACATTTATTATTATTAATTATAATTATAATTAGTAAGATTCTCTTTTTTAATGAATTTCTACCAAATGAACAATTCATTTGCCTCGGTAGCTGCTCAAATTTTATAGTTCTGCTTGTCAACGACTTGAATAAAAGAGCTGAAAATGAGTGGGAGGAGAAAGGAAACCAGCATCAATGACTTCTGCCTCTCTCAAGTGACCGGCAGTGCAGTCACTGCTTGTAAAAGGTACGTGTAGAATCTCAATGCCAAAAATAGCTCCAAGTGCTCTCACTTAGGAAACGTAAAAGGAAATAAATGTCCTCAATTAGATTTTAAATTTCCCAAATGGTAAAATACGTATCTTCACAATCCATTGTAGGGCTCATTAAAATTACTCATACTGTTATTTCTACTTTTAATATACTCTGCATGTACTTTGGGGTATCTCTGTAGATAACAGCAATAGAGGCCACTAAGAGTAATGGCAAGTATGGTGGCTGACACTTGCAATCTGAGCACTCAGGAAAATTGAGGCAGGAAAACCACCAGAGTTAAAGGCCATAGCAGGAAAGTTTGAAGCCAGCCTAGAATACATAGTAAGACCTGTCTCAAAAAAAAAAAGGGGGAGGGGGACCTGAGCATGATGGCACATATATTTACTTAATCCTAGCATGAAGGAGGCAGAGGCAGGAGAATATCTGTGAGGTTGAAGCCACCCTGGTCTACACAGAGGTTTTCAGGAGGCTAGCTAGGGCTATACTGTAAAGTCCTGACTTAAAAAAAAAGCAGATAATGAAATTGGGCAGTAATTAAAAATCATAATTTTTTTAAAGGTACCTAATGTCACAAATTATGTATTTTGGCTCAATGCTATGCTGGAAGGGACCAGGGAGTGAGCAGAATGGAACGTCCTAATTGTCTCTTCACTTATTCACTGGCTAATCACAAGTGAGGGGAGCTGCTGGCTTCGCTTTTTTCTGCCTCGTAACACCTGGGAAAGGGGGGGGGGGGACTCTCTAAGTTTATAGAACCGAGATCTCGGAAATTAAGAGAAATCTGTTAAAATCGCAAGCATGAGCTCCAATTTGGTAAAGAATGGGCCTAAGACAAAAATCCAGGTTCTTGTACAGTCTAATTATTGTAGTCACCAGCAGAAGGATTTCTGCGAAATCTCAACTTAAAATACATCTTGCATCTCAGATTACCCCCCATCAGTCTTATCTATTGTTCAGAGAGACTCACTTCACAGAAGACACACTGAGTTCACTGACTTGAGAAGAAGGCTTTGTTCTAAGGTGTCCTTCAGATTTAAGTGCTTCTTTCCTATACTAAATAAGAATTATTCCCAAAGCAAATACTGTAAGATAGCAAAGTTCTTATTCCTTAAGACAGCTTACGTGGACATCACCAAAAGTTACAAAGCTGAAGAAAAGCAAGCAGCAAGTC
Organism: Microtus obscurus; assembly: GCA_963919715.1. NCBI lineage: Eukaryota > Metazoa > Chordata > Mammalia > Rodentia > Cricetidae > Microtus > Microtus obscurus. The sequence continues at coordinate 6,798,691 of CAWTZC010002364.1, forward strand.
AAACAACTCCAAATGCTAACAGCGCCTATGAGATGCAACCTGGAATGACCTCTAACTACAAATTATAACCCTGAAACCAGCACACTGGGAAGACTACTGAACATGACTTAAGTACAGAGAGCTGCTCTTCAGAACTGCTTTGTCAAACATTAAAGAATTAACTGAGCCAGGCAGTGGTAGTGCACACTTTTAAATCTCAGCACTCGGGAGGCAGAGACAGGAGATCTCTCTGGTCTACAGAGCTAGTTCCAGGACAGGCTCCAAAGCTACAGAGAAACCCTGTCTTAAAAAAACGAAAACAAAAAACTGAACACTATTTTTGGGAGTTGTACGAAGACAGATTAGAAGATTCTACACATAGGGAAAACATTCTAGTTAAGATGCCTTAAAAGTTATTGTAGACATTTATTTGATACTAGAAACATGGTCAGCTATCATAAAGTATTTCTCTTCATCACAAAATAGTAAGGATTTAAACCATCCAAGGGGAAAAACTCTAGAAGCTTTAAAAAAATGTTTTTGACCTGGGCACTAATTCTTCTAAAAAGCGTCTCCAAAATCTTGAGTAGAATTATCATACTCAGTAATGAAATGTTTGAGTTCTTCGACACATCGTTCGCCTATTTCATGTAAGTTCTGTCTCAATGCAAACTGTATAGATTTTTCTAATGAAGGATCTTTTTCAATCAGCATTTTCACCACCATCCCGAATGTTTCACAGTCTTGTCGGTAAACCTAGAATGGTAAAATACATTTTGGTTAGTATTTCATTAATCAATTAATCAATCACCAATCAATTAATTAAACACTTGGTTGGCTGAGCTGGCAGATACAAGGGAGAAACAGTAACATGGCTGAAGCTCACAACACAAGCACAGCCACTGCTGGAACCTGTCCTGGATTACCTGTACACAGCAGAATAACGACACAAGCACGGAGGGCATCTGGAGTGTGCCGGGCAAGAGGACAAAGGAGGTAAGAGCAAAAGCAGTGCAAACAAATCACTCACTAAGGTTACACAGATGTGGTGGCCACACCTTTAATCCTAGCAGAAGCAGTGGGATCTAAGTTGGAGGCCAGTCAGCCTACATAGCAAATTCTTTGCCACCTAGGGCTTCCTAGTGAAACCCTGCCTCAAAAAAGGGGGCGGGGAAGGGGTATGAAAGGAAAGTTTCTAAACTTCAGATTCTTTGAATCATAATCAATTGAGAAATTCAAAATTGTTTAGAATATAAGAATAAGTTGTAAGGACAAAGACTTTATCTGAGGTCAAAGACTTTATTATACATATTTAACCAAAGCCACCAAAACAGGGCTAAGATCAAAACAACAGATTATGCGTATACAGATGTGTATACTACATCCATAAACACGTAAACATGTGTGGCATATTTTTAAAGCGTATATTTTTATTTTAAAATATGTAATTACCACTGGCAATTAGATAGCTACTGTCTAATAAATGTATGTATCCTCTATAGGAAATGTCATTTCCTTAATTTTTGTGAACGCAAAATTTTTTTTTTCAAATTTCTATACTCCTTTTTATACTTCAAAGTTCATGTACTTAAGGAAAAATCCTGAAGTCTTTGTAATATGTATGTGAATGATCTGATTAGCTGGGTGGTGGTACACATCTTGAATCCCAGCACCCACGAGGCAGAGGTAGGATCTCTGAGTTTGAGGTTAGCCTGGTCTACAGAGTACATTCCAGGACAGCCAGGGAAACACAGAAAAACTGTTTCAAAAAAAAAAAAAAAACCAAGAAAGATCTGATTGAAAAGACCTATTTTATGTTTCTGCTTGTTCAAGACAGGGTTTCTTAGTAGTTCTGGAACTCAGGCTGTAGAGCAGCTTGGCCCCGAGAGATCAGCATGGCTCTGCCTCATTTCCCTTTTCTCTTCTTTTGCTCCTTGGGCTTCTCTGTTTAACAGTTCTGGCTGTCTGGGAACTTGCTTTGGAGGACAGATAGATCTCAAACTCAAAGAGATCCACCTACCTCTGCCTCCTGAGTACTGGGATTAAATGTGTGCACCACCTGCACCTGGTTACATTTTATTTTTTTTAATGTACAGTAACATACCACCATTCTTTGAAAACTGATTTTATTGAGATGCAGATGGGCTTTACCACACAGTTTTTGTTTGTTTGTTTAAGTGGTTATGTATGCACACTAAGTATGGAGGTCAGGACAGCTTTTGTGGAGTTGGTTCTCTTCTCCCATGGGTTCACAGAACTGAATTCAGGGCGTCAGGCTGTGAGGCCAGCATTCCTAACCATTGAGCCACTGTGCCAGCTGGTCACTACTAATTGTGGGGACTACGATTTTGAAACCTCTGCAACATGTTTTTGCTTTAAAAATAGCTATTTAGGGACTCATATTGAATGTAGTCTGCTAAATTTTATTAAATTTCTTACCATGATACTGAAATTAACTAAAAAAGGCAGGCGTGGTAGTGTGGCTCACAAAAACTGAAGCAGTATGACCATGCTATCAGTTTTAGGCCAACTTGAGCCACATAATAGGTTCAAGGCCAGTCTGAGACACACAGCAAAACCTGTGTGTCAAAACCAAGGCAATGAAAGGAAGGGAGGGAGGGAGGGAGGGAGGGAGGGAGGGAGGGAGGGAGGGAGGGAAAGTAAAGAGAAGGGAAAGGATTTACTAAGTCCAAGGAAACTGAAAAGCCTTTCATAAATGACACAAGAGAATACATAAAACTTGTATCTGGGTAAAGGAGCTTGCTAGCAAGCCTAAGGACCTGAGTCTGCACCCACATGGTGGGAGAATAAACCCCTCTGACCTCCATGAATGCGCGCACACACACACACACACACACACACACACACACACACACACACACACACTAAACTCCTAGTGTTCTTGTTAACAATAAAATAACACATACATGTTTTCTCAGACGATAACGTCTGTTTATAACCCATCAAGTTCAACTCAACTATTTATTTATTCCAGTTTATCCTGAGACTTCCTGGAAATGGAAGTGTGTGCCTGTCTTATAAACCAACCAGAAACAAGGTATTATTCACATATCACATGTGATGTTGAGGCAACAGGCACACTACAACTGATCTCACAGCACATGATCCAAGTCAAGTACAGCACTGTGGGAAGGAGAGTCGCTATGCTTACACAACAGCACTCAGCACAGCACCAACCACAGGCCTCAGCAGGCTGCTCTGTGGGTGGTCTACATTCTACTGGTTTTAAAAAAAAAATAACAGATGAAGATAATGCTACACTGAACTAACCTACGAAGTCTTTAATGTCAATCTGCTTCCTACTTAGACCCCATTACAGAACACAATTGTGCCACATCTGAGTAGGAAAAAAGCATCCTAAAATTCGAACACTGAAACCATGACCTCCTGTCATAAGATACAAACATTTTTGTTTAGTATGTGTTTTTATTAAGTCCTTTTTGAATTACTCACTAGAATAAAAAAATGTTTGTACATTTTTTTTTTTGGACAGAAATAACAAAAGCTATTGAAAGTAACAATTCTGTACTTAGAACTTTTTTTAAAGATTGTTTAAAATGCCCTAGTTGGACATCAGAAAGGAAATAGTTTTAGTTAAAGGAAGACCTCACCCTATAACATTTTATAAACATAACTTGAAACTGTCAGGAACCTATTTCCGAAATCTGTTCCACAGGGAATCCCATCCCAGGCAGGAAGGGTGTAGCTCTCTGAAGCAGAGCTTGTTTGCTGCGGTCCCAGATGGAAGTGCATCAATAACATGCAGTCTGATAGCTGGAGGCCACACAGGAAGACTGCTGCTGCTGCTGCTGTGCTTGGGTCTCAGCAGAGTAGAAAGCGAGGCAGTGTGCGGGTGCGGCTCGCACACACTGTACAGACAGCTAATCCGTCAGTGGAATGTTTCCCAGCCCTTTATCATAATGACTAGTGTTAACAACCAAATTCTCACACCAAACTTCTAGGAATAAACTTTGGTTATTAATTATGCTTTCAGATAAAATGCAAAGGTTTTCAGTTGACTATAAGGGATATCTTGGCAAAGCAAATCCAATGGCAAATTTGCTCTATTAAAATTGCTTGTCGGGCTGGACCAGCCACAGAGTTGGTAGAGTGCTTGTTGAGCATGCACAATCAACAGGACTGTAGTGGACAAACACAGCAGCTTGTTAGGATGTGAAACTCCCCCAAAGAACACTACTTTTACTCTCTGTTCCATGGGGGGGGGGGTGATGACGACACAAAATTAAGGCAAGATAAGGTGTGATTAGCACATGTGTGTATGGGGGCATGACTGCTGTATTATCCAACAGGATTATTGCCTCTGCTGTTGCTACCTCATCATTTCATAGGATTTCCTTTACCCAAAATCAGTTGCTTAAAATACTCTGTGTCCTGCTTCAAGAGGGTCACATCCTCATGACAAAGGTAACTGGGGATGATTAAAATTCAGCAGAGTTAGTTGAGCAGGGAAGTCAGAAAAATAGTTCCAAGCGTTGACTTCTTAAGTTAGGAGTCAACAGAAGGCAGTTGAGGCAAGCAAGTATCAGCTCTGGTGTCAGACAAGTTGTTTGTTTCCTTATAAAACTAAGGATGGAACCCAGGTTCTTACCTGTGTTCAGCAGACACTTGGTCTACCTACCACTGACTTAAATATCCAGCCTAGTAACACAATTACACATAATGCATAGCTCAAAGTCAAGGGAAATGCTAAAATAATCCGAATTAAATGAAAATGTCATAATTTACAAAGGCAACAAAAATTGCATTTAGAGAAAAATGAAAGAACTATTAGAAGATGCAAAACTAGCAGTTTATGACACTAGGAAAAATGAAATTCAAAGTAACTGTAAGTAAAAACTACAATAGAAACATAGAATTAAAAACAAGAAATAAGGGGCAGAAGAGATGGCTTAGAGAATAAGACATTGTTACCTAAGTACAAGCAGGAAGGTCTGAATCCAGACTCCACCCCAGCACCATTGAGGCAGAGACAGGAGGATCCCTGAGGCTTGCAGACCAGCCGGTGTAGCTCAATTACTGAGCTCCGGGTAAAGTAAGGAACCCCAACAGACATTCAGTGGTTAAGAGTATTGACTACACCTAAGGTGAAGAGCTCACAAGCACCTGTAGCTGCAGCTCCAGGGGATTCTGGCCTTTGCAGGCACCTGGACTCATAAGCACATACCCCCACCACCCACAGATAAGCAATAAAAATAATTATTCAAAACACTTTTAAAGAAATAAGTGGAGAGTGACTGAGGAAGATCCGCAGCACTGAGTTCTTTTTCTGTATGTAAGCGTGCACACATAAAAGGGAGGGGAAGCAGTGGAACCAAAAGCTGGTTCGGGTTTCACTGTTGGAATAGTATCTCATTTAGCATAGGCTAATCTCAAAACCACAACCAGTTAAGAATGACCTTGAAATGATGCCCCCTGCCTCCACCTCCTGAGTGCTGAGACTACAAGCATACCCTTTTCCTGTGGTGCTGAAGCAAGGAACCTAGGTCTAAGCACACTACGCAGGCACACTAACAAGTTAGCGACACATTCCCAAAACTGGCTCTTTGGAAAGACAGCTAACTTTACATAACCACAGCAACCACCTTCGGAAAGAAGACAGAAATTACTTGATTTCAAGGACAGTCACTAGAAAATAAAGGGTAGTATGAACTCTTGTCCCACTAACTAGACAAAATAGACCATTTCAATAAAAGACATCATCTGCTAGAACTTCTAAGAGAGACAGGATGCTCTGAACAAGCCACACCCACCTCCAGGTGTAAAAGTGCAGGTGTTCCACTGGGAAACCTACCAGCACAGACCTTGAAGTGCTCCCTAACTCACAAGACCCACGCTCCTGTGGAATCCACCAGCACCGAGATGCAGGCTGTGGAGTTCAGTTAACAATACAAGTTACCCAGGGTTGCCAGCCACACCAAGGCCACTACTAAGGAGAGGGGCACCTGCAGGAAGAAAGGTTGTTCTCAAATTTCTACAAAGACAGAATTACTTAAAGATTCGAGTAATTTAGAAGAATCAATATCAATTAAAATTTTTGTTAATTTCTGGGCATGGTTTTCAGTATCTGTGACTGACTGCAATTTCAAAGATTAAATGAGACAACACAGAGCATTCACAACAATGACTTCCATTAATCAACAAGACATTTATTCTATATCAGAAAGTGATGAACTAAGGAGAGGCGGTATTGTGTTTTGTATTTCAGACTGCTGATCACACTGGATTCTTAGGAAGCAGAGGGAGATGAATGCCACTGCGGGACCCACTTCTTTTCATTCGGTCTAGCACTAGGGCGAGCCTTTCACCTCAATAACCTAAGTAGAAAGTCTCTTATAGGCAGGCCTAGAAATCTACCTCTCAGATTACATAGTGAGACCATGTTTCAGAAATAGAACAGAACAACAAATGGAAGCAGCATAGATGTGGCAATGTGAAGTGACGGCCAAATGGTTTGCATGTTTATGCCAGTGGGATAATGTCTCACTTGACACAGACACACAGAGTCAGAAGCTGACAACGAGCCTGGATTTGGAGAAATGAGAGAACACATACCAGGGTCATCAGCAACAATGAAGAAAATAAATTCTTTCCACTCCCACAAACAGAAGTTAAAATGTTGAATGAATAGCAAAAGCATGCTTTAAAAGAATACAAAGGGGCCAAAAAGAAAAGTGTGGACATTTAAACACATCAATATTAGTCATGGAATAAACAACAAAGAATGTAATGGCAAGAAAAAAAAACAGCACTAATGCTATGGGGTTGTATATTAAGGAGACCGTCTATCAAATGCTGCCCCAAAATCAAAGAAACTAACAGCCAAAGTATGTTGACTGAAATGGCAAAACATAAGAACAGTTTATTGGGATTGGCAGCAGTTACAGAGGCCATGTAGAGCTGTACATTTGTATGTGTACTAATGAAATAACATGAAAGCTAACATTTGTCACATTTCAAATACTACTTCACTGGCCAGTGTATGTGTGAAACACCTCCAGTCCTGCAGAAAGTCCAGAGGACAGAAGAGCACAGACCAAGTGCAGTAGATGAGTGTTGACCTGGTCTAACACTAAAGCTGGAAATAAAAAAGTTTATCAATTTGAAAGAAGTGAAGAGAAACCCTGTCTTGAAAAACCAAAATAAATGAGTAAATAAATAAATTAAAAGAGCTGGGCATTGGTGGCGCAAGCCTTTAATCCCAGCACTTGGGAGGTAGAGGCGGCGGATCTCTGTGAGTTTGAGACCAGCCTGGTCTACAAGAGCGAGTTCCAGGACAGCCACAGCTGTTACAGAGAAACTCTGTCTTGAAAAACCAAAATAAACAAATAAAATAAAAGAGAAAACATAAAAATGTATGTTAAGAAAGGAACTCCAACCAGGGCATAGACATTCACAATATCCGCCATGTTGATGAGATTGGTCAACAGTGACAGCACATAGATGTTAATACCCCAAACACGTTCAAACATCTAATTTGGGTCTACAGAAATGCAAAAGGCACCAAAACTATAGTAGCCTATGCTGCTCCTAGAATTGTATTAACAGAAAAAGATGTAGTGTCTTAGTTAGGGTTCTATTGTTGCAACAAAACCCCATGACTAAAAAGCAAGTTGGGGAGGAAAGGGTTTTATTCAGTTCATACTTCCACACTGCTGTTCATTACTGATGGAAGTCATAACTGGAACTCAAATAGAGTAGGATCCTTGAGGCAGGAGCTGATGCAAAAGCCATGAAAGGTTGCTGCTTACTGGCTCACTTTCCCTAGCTTTCTCAGCCTGCTTTCTTATAGAACCCAGGAACACGAGCCCAGGGAAGGCACCACCAATCATTGATCACTAATTGATACCATTGATCACTAATTGATAGGCTACTCCTTGAGACATTTTCTCAAAGAAGACTCCTTCCTCTCTTCTGATAACTCTAGCTTTTGTCAAGTTTACATACTAAATCAGCCAAAACATAGAGGTTGCTAAGAAATACATTCTGAAACATAGATCTCAACTATTAAGAATAATCAAATTCTAGCACATAGCCTACTACTTAGGAACACACACACACATTACAATTAAGCTGTATGGACCAGTGTGTAGCTGGTGGTGGCCTAGCATGTACAAAGAAAGCCCTGGCTTCCAGCTCCAGCACCACAGTGTAAACAACAAACACTAAAACAGTTTAGAAAAGATAAAGGCTTATCTGTGAAGCTTTTATATTTTATATAGAGAAGATAGTCAGATATTAAACTCTACACCATGACATGCATATTGATGAGTTCAGGACCTGAAGTGCACTGAAAAATGCAACATAAAGAGACATGCATTAAAACTAAATGAACTATTGAAGGACTGGAGGGAATATATATTCAGGGTCTACATCCGCAGCTATAAACTCATATGTACAAACTTCATTCCTCTTTAAACAGTGTTTTACATTGAATTATGTACTGCCAAGTAATCTAAATATATATAGAGAGAGGTGGAAGGCAGGAAGCAGGGGAGAGATCATGTTGGTAGCAAGTAGAGATCAAAAAAGCACTGAGACACTGTTAACGTAAAGGCAGTTTGGAAAACCAAACAGAATAATATGTTTAAGGAGTACTGACTCTTAGAATCTTCTCAAGTTTGGAAGTGACACTACTGATAGACTAAAATCAAAATGGATTTGAAATGAACAGCAAGAGTAATGTTTACATTTAAAAAACATAACAAAATACTAAAAAAATTACTTCCAGGGCTGGAGATGCAGCTCAGTTGGTGGTTTTGGTCTAGCATACACAATGCCCTGGGTTTGAATTCTAGCACAGTATAAAACGGCGCAGTGATGGAGACCGGTAATGCACACATCCTCCTGTTGCTATCAGCACTGCCAGGGTTACAGATGTGCACCAGCACATGTGGCTTCTCTATGGAGTCTGAGGACTTAAGGCTGCTGTCGGGCTCGGGCTAGTGCTTATGCCTGCAGAGCTATCTCACTAGCCCAAAAGCCTCTGTGAAGACACATTATCTACAGTCAAGGATTTTAGGTAGAATCTAGTGATGTGGGAGTGTCATATATCAATCTGTTGATTTCATTGGTTAAAATAAAGAAACTGCCTGCGCCCATTGATAGGCCAACCCTTAGGTGGGTGGAGTAGACAGAAGAGGATTCTGGGAGAAGGAAGCTGAGTCAGAAGGAGTCGCCATGATGTTCCCAGTCCCTGCAGATGCAGGCTAGAATCTCCCCGGTAAGCACACCTTGGGGTGCTACACAGATTATCAGAAATGGGTTAGGTCGATATGTAAGAGCTAGCCAATAATGGGCCAGGCAGTGATTAAAAAAAAAACAGTTTTCATGTAATTATTTCAGGGCTTAAGCTGGGCCATGCGGGCGGCCGGGTACAGGGACACAGCCAGGCCGCTCCTCTTACAACAGATTGGCGCGCCAACGTGCTAATGAACTCCACGTAAAACCTGAGAGGGCTTAAAAAGGACATAGAGAAAATTTAAGACAGCGTTTTGCTGTTCCTGGGTTGCGTACTGCAAAGAAATTGTCCTGACTCAGCAAAGGAAAAAAGTGGCTGTTTTAAAATGCCGGCTCTCTGGGCTGTGCCGCCATTACGATTTCTGTCTGGCTCCTGTGGGAGACAGAGCTTTTGAATGGAGCATTTGGAGTAAAGTGCTACGGCTTGCTTGATGATAATGTGGACTACTGTGTGCCTGGAACTGTGCACAGCTCAGGCGCACCAAATGGCTCTGAGGCAGGAGCAGCTCAGCTCCACCATGATGAACTGAGTTCGTCTCAAGCAGGAACTACCGTAATTACTGTGATAACAGGGCACTTAAGGTTTAGACTTTGCAGGACACAGGCAGTACCGTATTACCCCTACATGGTGCACCTTAAGTTTTTAAAAAGTGCTTAACATTTTAAGAAATGCTCCTGGATAGTAAAAAAATTACAGATTCACAATAAAACAGATTCAGACAGACCACTAAATGAGTCACAATGTTGGATAAATGTACGTGGGCTTGATAAAAAAAAAATATATATATAGAGAGAGAGAGAATAAAGTTAATGCCTTTAAAAATAAAAAGGTAAAGTCTTTAAAGAGACAGAGTACAGATGGTTAAGAGATTAAAAAAAAATAAAGAAAAATAAGCCACGTAAAAATTAAAATCCACAAAGAGTCTGGATTATGTACATTGTGTTTTCTTTAAGATTTGTGACTGTGAAGGAGCTAAGTACAGAGAGACATTTCATTATATGGGCTGCCAAGTGGAACCAGAATGGATATCATGAGGGTATGACTTCAGAATTTGGGTCTAAGGATATGATGCTTCGGAGAGGGTCTTCTTTTGTTTTCACAGAGGACCAGACCCTATGGATTGCATCTATTCCGATATGGTATGATAGACCACGCCCTCCTGAAAGGTTGCTGTAAACACCCTCAGAAAATTGCTTCGCTCAACTGCCAACTGAGATGAAACTATCACAGGTTATACCGTAAAAGACCTAATTAACGACGCCCCCATTCAGCAGGAAGCAGTTTGGAGAGAAAAACCTGCGCCCATGTTCCCAAAACATTGATTATATATGTTCTTTTACATTTAAAGGGGGATATGATATAGATATAAATAATTTGCATTGGTGTGGATTTTAAGGTCAAGCTTGTTATATGTATATGTATTTCTGATACTGATTAAGGTATTGTGATTATATAGTTCATTTTTAAAATGTAATGTATAATTAGAAAATATAGGTTGTTGTTAAATAATCGTAAATAATAGTCAAGCTTGTAGTCATGTTAGATTTTCTAGATATATAGAGATATATTTCAGTTATATAGACATTCTTCATATCTCTCAAAGATTGCAGAATATGGCATTTAAAATATTTTAATAATTTAGGGTTTTTCATGACAATGAGACACGTCTGCTCCTGGCAGCACCAATCTACTTTGAGATAAAGATGGGCATCAAAGAGGATCCTTATGGAACTGGATAGCCATTTGGGCAAGAGACTGTTCTTGCCTGGACGGATGCATAAACTGGACACCGAAAACCCACAGAGAGAGGACTGCTGAACTTGCCTAAAGGTGAGATGGTCTTTCAGGGTTCCTGATTCATGAAAAGGTCTACGAGACATTACAGGACACAGCAGAAAATGACTGAACTGTCTTTGGAATTTCCTGCTTCATGGAACTGTCTGCTGGATACTATGGGCCTGAAGGCCGAAGATGGATGCCCCACTGGTACAGAGGAACTTTGGGTGACTGTCCAGGCAGCGAGATGTCTCTGTCATTTCTAGAATTTGGATTTCTTGTTTTTTTAAATAGTATTATATCCTTCTGGAGTCTTTGATGGAGTTAAAGAATGGATAGTTATAGTTTTCTTAGTTATGATAAAAGATAAAATAGATATAAATATTGTAACTGTAATTCTTACTTGATAACTGTTTTGCTATATGTAATTTTACTATGTTAAAATGAAAGCCTTCCTTTTTGTTTAAACAGAAAAAGGGGAAGTGATGTGGGAGTGTCATATATCAATCTGTTAATTTCATTGGTTAAAATAAAGAAACTGCCTGCGCCCATTGATAGGCCAACCCTTAGGTGGGTGGAGTAGACAGAAGAGGATTCTGGGAGAAGGAAGCTGAGTCAGAAGGAGTCGCCATGATGTTCCCAGTCCCTGCAGATGCAGGCTAGAATCTCCCCGGTAAGCACACCTTGGGGTGCTACACAGATTATCAGAAATGGGTTAGGTCGATATGTAAGAGCTAGCCAATAATGGGCCAGGCAGTGATTAAAAAAAAAACAGTTTTCATGTAATTATTTCAGGGCTTAAGCTGGGCCATGCGGGCGGCCGGGTACAGGGACACAGCCAGGCCGCTCCTCTTACAACAATCTAGGAAAAGAAAATGAATGTATTTGCTATAACTATTTGTATGTAAGTAAGAATTGCTGAATATCACTCACTATTTCTGCTTAAACTTGAGGGCAGATGATGATACAATCAAATAGCTAATCATCTTTGCCGCATGTATTTTCACTATGTAGCACATTCTATTTAAAAAGATTTTTATCAAAGTTGAGCTACTGGTGTAAACACTTTTTTGCTTTGTTTTGTTTTTGTTTAGCAAAATCACCCAGGACTAGTAAAATAAATAAATTTGGAATAGAAAAACAGGGAAAATCAAGACTAAAACCTTTTGTTTGGGCTAGTGTCATTGAATATTTGACCGGTTCAAATAAAATAAGGGTCAAAGGTTTCCCACCTTATCATCATGTGAGCCAAAGGAATGGCAGACAGTCATTTCCTCTTTAACTTTCCTCTCACTGAATTGCCATGTGCTTGTACAGATGGAACAGACACAGACATTTTTCATATAAACACATTCTGGAAAAATGTATTAAGCTATTCTCATGTCCAAGAATATTTCCAGGATTATATGATAATAAAATATCAACTTTCAAATAATGTGGCTCCACCATTTGAGCTCAGTGAAAATGGACTCTGTTACACATCCTGAACGCTTGCTGGTTCTGTGTCTGCAGTCACAGTATGAACAGGACCTAAGCAATACGACACCGTCCATTAACAATGGACAGAAAGAATATGCTTTAAGAACATAAATATAAAGATGATTACTATATCTTTTGAACAAACCAAGACCAAAACAAGTGTGGAGACAGTACCATTCAGGATGGCACTATGTAAAAACAAATGGAGCGATGGTTTAAAGGAACTGTTCCAGTCCCGCTCTGGGATGCTCCTCTCCAGGGAGTCCAGCCAGCTCAGCTGTGTCCCCGTGCCTTCTTTATTCTTGGCAAACGGTTGCCATCCAAAGCTCTGTACCCGTGCTGCTACTGAATAAATTCTGACACAAATGTGTGTACCTACCTTTCTCAAAGCATGCTCATATGTCTATCATACATACTGCAACTGGAGCTCTTTTGGCAAACAAAACATGAATGTTCAGTTAGGAAAAAATGTGGCTCAGTGTTTAAGAAAAGCAAATGATCAGAGTTCCCAACACCCACATCAGGCAGCTTACAACTGTGTGTAACTCTAGCTCCAAAGGAAGCTGATGCCGCTGGTCTCCTGGGGACCCTGAACACATATGTATGTGTATGTTCACTACAAACACATACACGTTAAAACATATACATAATAAAATAAAAACCATAAAAAACATATATATAAATGCATCACAAAATAATTAAAATAGGTTCATTGATAGAGAAACCACTTACATTGGTTGGGCACATAAGTAAATATTTTAGTCAAAAAGTGAGAAACCAAAAAGAAAAATTCTAGACAGAAATCTGCATCAGACAACGCCTCCCAAAGGTAATGAAAACATGGTCTTCTTTAGAAAATTAACACCAACAAAACCCACATTATAGTATTATTGTCATTGTCATAATCATCACCACCACCACTACCATCATTACTGTGTGTATGATGGGGACGAGTGCCCCTGTTGGCATCAGAAGACAACTCTGTGGAGTCAGGTCTCTATGTCCACCATCACATGGGTTCTGAGGATCAAACTCTCGTGGTCAGGCTTACAAGTCTCTGCACTTGGTAAGTCAACTTGCCAGGATCAATGTATAGAGAGGACAGAAGTGAGGACTTGCAGTCTCCAGGGTTTGCTTTCTATTCTTAGTAAGTCGGAAGGGATTCCAAGAACTACTGTAACAGTTCCAAGCCTGAATGCTGGGGAACAGCACACACACATCCAGCACTCCACACAACCAGGAAAACTAAGTCCCAAGGCATTTACAAACACTACCCTTTGTTCGAGAATTCTAAATTATGACATGTATTGGTCATTTCCCGCATAAAATGTTTACCATGAGGGCAATGTTTTCTTTCCCCATCCTTTGAATGTATTATGATCAATGTCTAGAGCTAAGTTACAGGTGTAAATTTATTTTTGCCCCTTGCTCCTTTAATTCTAAACTGTGCAACATCTAGTAGCTCAAGAACTGGACCATATAAAGGTTAAAGAGTTTGCAGCTCTCTTTACTAAGCCAGTGAGCACCTTTGACTGCTTGGTACCATGCAGAGTAATTTAACTTGGTCAGCCAGCAAGGTTCACAACTTGTTGATTAAACAGTTTGGTTTACTGTCTAGCCTTATTCACAGGGTGCTATGAATTACTGGAAGAAGTCCAAAACTGCAATTACTCAATCCACTGTGAACTCCTCAAACCTCTCTGGTGACTTCTCTATCAGCACGTAACACACTGAGTAGTCTAAGGCCTCCCACACCCAACTCAGGAACTTCAGATGCTGATAGGACCCCCCTCCTTCCTATCTCCTATCTTGTTTCCTCTGCTCTTAGCAAAATTGCTTCTTTCCACTTATCTTCTTTCCACCTCAAAAAAAAAAAAAGAAAAAGAAAAAAAAAGAAAAGAAAAGCCCTGCTTGTTCTCTCTTCACTCTTGGTCTCAGGAAAGGTTGCTCTGAATTTTTCAGTTAGCTTTTCTTACTTCAGCAACTACTGCTATCTTCAGTTTCCCCCTAACCCTGACATAGCCACTCTCCTCCAAACTACTCCAGTCTAATTCAGGATCTCTATAGCTAAACTGTCCAATACACACTGATCACAATTATGCCCATGCTAAAAGTTCAACCATTCTGCCCATTAATAGAATTCAAAGTGTTTTCCTCCTTTAGTCTAAATTGTTCAAAACTCCACCTCCAACCCACAGACTCATATGTAAGCACCTTTGGGTGTTCACTGTACTTTTCCTACCAGCCAGCTTCAGCAAATGTGCTCTATACTCAATGTTCCTCAGGCTTGGTTTCCCATCTAATACTTGTCAATGGTGCCTTTCACCTTGTGGGGTCAGGCATGAAACAGAACAGAACACTGGACCATTTACAGTAAATTGCAGACATACAGAGTCTTCCTGGGTTCTGAGCTGTTCTAGCAAAGAGTAGACATTTCCCCTGGAAAGCCACATAAACTTCAATTTCTAAATAGAAACTAACAATTCCAAATCTCAAGTCCATAAGGGAACTTCCTAAAATGAGTAAGAGCCAGCAGAAACTACAGCTGAACTAAAGCCCTGGGACTTCAGATACTGTAGTCATTCAGTATAAAATATAAAACGTTTCTTAAATAAGGGCAAGCCGAGCCTAAATGAGGCTTTATTCTAATGTGTTTTTCACACCATGTCTTTTATTATAGGCCAACTGTAAGGCAAACAGCAATAAATAAATAGTAATTCAGTTGACTTCTAATTGAAACTGGCATAAGGGGATCTCGTTTGTTTAACTCATGTTTGGTTTTTGTCTTTTCCTTAGAGTAAGATTATTACTTAGAGTGAAAACATTTATTGACTGGGTTTTATGAGCTGTGCAGCCAGTGTTTCTCACTGAAAGTTACATAGATGTAGCATGTATCCAGCAATAGCACTTCCATCTTAATGAGCTAAAGGGAACTTTACTTAGGCACCCATTTCAGTTGGCTGACAATGTCCATTTAGCTGCTGAAAAAGAGCTGAAGGGGTATCTGAAGGACACTCTGTCCTGTGTAGTTGGGTTCTGCCATTAGTTAGGTCAATAAAGATCACTTAGGAGATAGAAGCAAAGACAGATTTAATCTCTCCATACCCACAAGAGTGAAGGCTTTCTCATTAATTTATTATATGGTTGAAATATAGTGAGAAGATTAATATAAAAAAAACTATGTGTTTTAACTGATATTGACAACAGAAGGGAGTAAGAAAGAATTTTTATTTCAGAGTATATTTTCTTGAGATGTAGTTTCCTATAATGTGTCCAGACATGGATCTTTTAAAAAAAATCACATCTGACATAATTTATTTTTCCTCTTTGAGTATTTACATTGTTCTCCCTGCAGGGCATAAGTATACACCTTTAATGTCAATACTCAGGAGGCAGACACAGGGAGATCTCTGCAAGTTCAAGGCCTACCTGGTCTCATAGAGAGTTTCAGGACAGCTAGAGCAACACAAAGAAACCGTGTTTCAAAATAATAGACGTGTCTCCCTGAATACCGAATGGGACTTTGTGATCACTTTGGCCCTGACTGGTGCCCTTCTTATCTCAGCTTCCCAAGTGCTGGGGAATTCCACAAAGCACGGTTTTACTGTACCTGTTCTATTGGTGGCAGGAGTGGGTCACATTTGGGATCAAACTTAGGGCTGGTACAGGCTGGGCAAACAATCTGCCGCTGAGAAACACCCCTGCATTTGCCCCTCACTTTAAAAATCTTAAATTGTAGGTTGCCTTGCTTAGGACTGACTTTTTAAATCTGTCTCCATCTGATTTACTGTTTCATCCACATGTTGAGGGTTTTCTTTTTCTTTTTTTATTTGTTACATTTTACTTAATTATAAAGAAGGGGCTGGAGATATGACTTGCTTGTCTTGAAGAGAACCCAGGTTCAGTTCCTAGCCAATGCCACATTAAAAAAAAAATTATCAAGAATAAGTTTATGGGGGTTATGTACAGGTTACATGAAAATACTGTTCTTTGTATTTCCAATGGGGGCTAAAGCACCTAAGGATTCTGGTATCTGTAGGGATTCTAGAGCCAATATTCCTGGAATACCAAGGCATATAAAAATTTTCAAAGAAAAGAATCCAGAAACAAACCACAAAACAGTAATAAAGAATAGGGGAGGAAGAAAACCCAAAAACACACCAGCAAGAAAAAAGGGTCAGTGAGGCGGCTCTGCAAGTGAAGACACGCCACCGGACCCGATAAACCTGAGTCTGATGTCCACAGATTGTCCCAACACCCCTGCCCTTTCCCCATGGACAGACAGATGGACAGATAGGGAGAGCCTGGTAACACAGTCGGCTGCCCCCGCTCCACCCCCTGCACACACCTGATTTATGACTTTAGGTCACCTTTAAACAGAGTCACAATTCTAAGTGCAGTTTTACAAAGGTCTTCCACAAAACACCAATGATTCCACTGTACCGACTGTGGAGAACAGAGCTGTTTGCTGTTTCCAAGCATGAAGCCTATTTTTAAACAACAGCCAAGAGAAGACAGGAGATGCAATCTATATGTGGTTAAATCTTGAAAAAGAAAAGACAGCACATAAACAAGAAAATTTTAATCAGGGAAAAGTAGAGAAGAAAATTCTAAGGAAGAAATTATTTTTAAAAACTTATTTGTCCGGGCGGTGGTGGCGCACGCCTTTAATCCCAGCACTTGGGAGGCAGAGACAGGTGGATCTCTGTGAGTTCGAGACCAGCCTGGTCTACAAGAGCTAGTTCCAGGACAGGCTCCAAAGCCACAGAGAAACCCTGTCTCGAAAAACAAAAACAAAAAAAAAACAAAAAAAAATTATTTGGGGCTGGAGAGATGACTCAGTGGTTAAAAGTACTGACTGCTCTTCCAGAGGACCCAGGTTCAATTCCCGGCACCCACATGTCAGCTCACAACTGTCTGAAGATCTAGTTGCAGGGGATCTGACACCTTCACACCAATGCACATAAAATAAAGTTAAATAAACCATAAAAAATATTTGTATTTTATGTACACAGCGTTTTACCTGTGTGTATATCTGAGAGTGTCAGATCCCCTGAAACTGGAGTTACAGACAGTTCTGAGTGCTGGGAATTGAACCTGGGTCCTTTGGAAGAGCAGTCACTCTTAACCACTGAGCCATCTCTCTAGTCCCGGAAGAAATCATTTTTAATGTTATATGTTATATAGAGATAAAGAGAAAGCTAAACGTAAGATGAAAACAAGATCAGAGTCACCAGAATAAGCAAGGTACTCCATAGTAAATTTTTACACTTTGAAAAATTACAAATGATAGGAGAGAAAAGAAGAGGACATCGAGAAAACAGGGTGGGAAATAGAAGAGCAAGCCAGGAATGGTAAACGGTTAAGGCCCTCCTGGGTTCCACAGAGAAGAAAGGGCAGAAGGCACAAGAGGCGAGGGGTTCAAGTCCTGACACAGATGAGCACCAGCTATAAAATACCAAGAAGGAATCCAAAGTAACCATCACCCCAGAGCTACAAAGAAATAGGCAAGTACTACTTAGCACAAGCACTTGGGATTTCCGATAAAGAGAGCACTTTAAGAGAAAGATTCCCAGAGCTGTAGAGATGGCTCAGTGGTTAGTTAAGAGCACAGGCTGCTCTTCCAGAGGTCCTGAGTTCAATGCCCAGCAACCACAAGATGGCTCACAGCCATCCTTAATGAGATTTGGTGCCCCTTTCTGGTCTGCAGACAGACATGCAGGCAGAGAAAATTACATTTAACAAATGTGCAAGGGGGCCCTGAAAGCAATGGCAACCAGACCGCACTTTATAAATGTCCTTAATGTTTTATTTAACAACAAATATAACTGCTGGTTTAAAAGAAACAGAACTGAGTAGCAGTTCTTAACACCAGCACTGGCTCGGAGCAGTCTGCATTTGGCCTAATCCTACTGGAACACTCTGACTAACTAAACAGTTTTTTCTGCATTGCCTTGGAACAGCATCCCCAAGGAAAAAGTCTACCTGTACCCTTTCAAACTATGGTTCTTATAAATGTTTGAGATTTATACTATCTATATACTGCCTCTACCTCCCGAGTACTCAGACAGCAGGCATGTATCACCACACCAAATTTAAGATTTGCTGGGGCAAGCAAACCTACTGCCCCATGCATGCTATATAGCTACATCCACTTGGTTATACCCCCAGTCCCAGCGACTTCATTTCAAATGAAAACCTCACCCCAATACTTCAGCAGCAAATTCCCATAGTAACACCAAAAAATGAGATTTACCCGGTAAATTATACATTTCAAAAACTTAAAAATTTGGCCAAAATAAATTATTTTTAATTATTTTAGAAATGCAATTTTTTAAAGAGGGAAATCTTGGGAATTTTACTAAATCTATATGCAAAGTCTGAAGAAGTACCTGGTAATGAATTGTTAAATACAACTGGGTAGACTTGATGGCTAGACAAGATATTGAGGGAGAACTGTACTTTTAAGAACATTTGTAACTTGTCTGATAACAAGAAAAAACAGAGAATGTTTCTATTATGTGAGGTAGGCTAAATGCTTCTCTCATACACATACAATAGACAGAGCTTCCTCTATTTGAAAAGAATTTCATTTTAACCTATCACAACTAAAAGCTGATTCTTCCCATGTCCACAACTCTCACTCACATTCCCAGGACAACCGTTCATCTGCCTGCCCTTTATTTAGGCCTACGAAGAGAAGAAGCAGGGACGAGTGAGAGGGAGCTGCGGTCAGACACTGTAAGAGCTGCAACACAGAGAAACTGATCCGATACTACAGAATGCACGTTCCACTCAAGGGCTCAGTAAGCACTAATGATCAGGGTACAAGAGGGTTTCTTCAAAACAGTCTTTCATTTTAGTAAAGGATCCCTGTGTCTACTAAGAAGGTTAAAAATTAAAAACACAAATATGAAATACCATGCAACAGAAAGTACAAAGGACTACACACATAGCTCAACAGCAGTGTACTTGTCCAGCATTCAAGGGCCTGGTTTGCTTCCCAGTACTATAATAAAACAAACCAAACACACTGGGTTCATAACACAAAAAGAACAAAGAGCTCTGAACATCAAATATGATTTAAATAAGAAAAGTCAAAGATTATCCAGTCTAACCTTTGCAGAAAAGCTAATAAAAAAGCCCAGTTAAAAAAATGGTTAGAACGTGGAGTTTAAAGCAAACTAAAAATTGATATATATATGTATTGCATACATATATAAATATGCATATTTATATATCAATACATATATGCAGTATATATATTGCATACATATACAAATTATATGTATTATATATATAGTTTTGGAACAGAATAGAATTTCTGTGGAGGCCCAAAAATGTGAGCCTATTCTACCTTGTCTGAAGGTTAGAGAGTTTGAGGTTGCTCAAAGGTGTTAACAAGTATGGCTACACACCAGACTTAGGGTGTAGTTGCTTGCTGTTTTGGACATTAAGGTGGCCCATGGTGGTGGATCCGTTCTGTCTTAACCAAAAGTCAGAGGATTCAAGCATACTTCTGCGTTCTTTTGAAGTAGAAGGTTTGACGAAGAATTTAGCATGAAAGATGAACCAACCTTGATACTGATAATCGGTATACATTGTGTATGTGTGTGTGTGTGTGTGTGTGTGTGTGTGTGTGTGTGTGTGTGTGTAGAATGCCTAGGATCCAAAGCATAAAGAGTCCACACGTGCAGGGTAATAAGGTAAACCACACATACCCTAGAATGTTGAATAAAAGTGGGATGGTTTGAAACTGTTCATCTCCACAATATAGCACTTTAGTCACAAGTGAGTGTTTTCTGGATGGAGAATTTATCCACGTTTAGTTCTAATCTCAATGCCCAGGAATGCCAATGTGGCACACATCTAAAGAATATATCCCCACACGGAGGTGATTCTGCTACAGTCTACCCCGTGTGCCTGCTTTTAAACTTCAAGAACTGCTATGTGGCAACCCAGAAATTTTGAAGGGGAATTTTTATTTAAACTATAATATTGCTTCAATTAAAAGACCTGGGTTTCAAAACCCAAGGAGCTGGAGACATAGTTTAATAGCTAAGAGCACTGGCTGTTCTTCCAGAGGACCTGGGTTCAATTCCAGCACTTAAATGGTGGTTCACAACTGTTTCTAACTCCAGTTCTAGGGATCTGATGCCCTCTTCTGGCCTCTGATGGCACCACATATGCACGTGGTGCACACATGAAGGCAAAACACTCATACATGAAAAACAATGTAAAGAGGAAACACTGAACACCGACGTAGTCACCATATCGCTTATACAGACCTTCTATCCATTGATATTTAATCTTTATTGGAAAAAATCTTGAAAATTATTTCCTCTGTTTGAAAATTAATAATTTTATATATACATTTATTATCAGGTGCTAGCTTCCTGAATTTGAGGGAATTCTGGCCTTACTTCTTGCCCATGTATGAGATCACAGTGTCTAACGGAAAGAGAAAGCTCCACATAGCTTCTATTTTATAGCACCATACT
Source organism: Microtus obscurus (assembly GCA_963919715.1). Classification (NCBI taxonomy): domain Eukaryota; kingdom Metazoa; phylum Chordata; class Mammalia; order Rodentia; family Cricetidae; genus Microtus; species Microtus obscurus. Next base: position 6,819,706 of record CAWTZC010002364.1, read on the forward strand.
TTTCCTTTGTAAAGATTAGCTTCATGCCAAACAATTTTCAATGCACCATCAAGCTAATTTATACACCCTACTGATAACTTTCTCTCAATCTAAGAGACTAACTATGAACAACAGCATAGTGAAAATATTCATAAATGGCAAAATACTTAGCATTTCATTAAGTGTTTCTTCCAGTTACATTCTTTCTCTTTTTAAAGATTTATTTGTTTATTATGTATACAGCGTTCTTCCTGTATGTCTGCCTGGAGGCCAGAAGAGGGCACCAGATCCCATTATGGGTGGTTGCAAGCCATTATTTGGTGGCTGAGATTTGAACTCAGGACCTCTGGGAGAACTGCTGAGCCATCTCTGCAACCCCAAGTTACATTCTTAAGAGAACTTGTTTGTAAAAATACTACAGCTAGGAAATGGTAGCCCACACCTTTAATCCCAGCGCACCTAGTAGGCAGAAGCAGGCAAATCTCTGTGAGATTGAGGCCAGGCTGGTCTACAAAGCATGTTCCAGGACAGCAAGGGCTACACAGAGAAACCTGTCTTGAAAAATAACAAAACAAAGAAAGAAACCTGTAACTTAGGGGCTAGCAAGGTTAAGAGCACTAGCTGCTTTTCCAGAGGATCCAGTTTCAATTTCAAGCACCCATATAAGTGGCTTATTAACTGCCTATAACTCCAGTTCTAGAGAATCCAACACCTTTTTCAAACCTTTAAGGGCACCAGGCACACATGTAGTACACAGACATACATTTAAGCAAAACACTCATATGCAAAAGCACATAAAATAAAAATCAATAAATCGTAAGAAGAGAGAGAGAGAACTACAACTTAAAAAGAAAAGAAAACATTATTAAATTATTGACTCTTTTAAATAGCACCTTGATCAAACCCTGTTAAGAATGAAGCCTTAACGAGGTTGACAGTAACAAAGACCACTTCTGATCTTAAGTGACCCAGGAACCACTCAAAGTCACTGTCAGGGTTATGGCTTTAACCATCATCCAACCAAAAAAATTTGCCACATATAAGAGGTAAGGACAGGGGCACAGTTCACCTGCTTTGCCTCTCTGGGCCTAGGCTACAGCCCTGCAGTTGATGCTCAGCTGGTTTTTCTTGCCACAAACCCACAAGGCCTTAAGGCGAAGCTGCTTGAGTTTCCAGTAATGTGTTGATTTCCTCTAAGTGGTTGACTGAAAGACTGATTTCATGCACCCAAGATAATTCTGCTTCCCGGTCAGCTCTGTCCTCCCCACTTTCATTATCTCACTGATTTAAGCTGTAGATACACCACTGCCAGGACAAAGTCTTTGTCACATGACTCACTGCTCAAAGTGGCAGAGATATACCACCCAGCAGGGCAAAGTCCCTGGCTCTTGTGAGGTCTATGTTATGGTAAACAAAAACAAGAAAACAAATACAGGTCAAGTGAATTTAAAGGGAAAAGATGCTGATGTAGTAGTGCATACCAGTAACCCAGTGTTTGGAAAACAGGCAAAGAAGAGGGCAATGCGTTCAGATTGTCTCAGCTCCATACCAGCCAGGGCTACAGTATGAGAGCCCATCTCCAAACATGAGGAAATTGCAAGGACATGGAGACTGGTGCATCCTAGGCCTTCCTGGCTTGCCAATGTAGGCCAGTCATTGGTTCTAGACTAAGAACCCTGTCCGAGGAACATCTGAGGTCCTCTAGCCTCTACACACATTCAGCGGAACTTCAGAGTTACAGGAGGAATAGACAAACCAGTGTATTTATCCAATGTCAATACTTACATGTGCAGAGCAGCACAAACCAAGAGCGTGTCTATCAGAAGACTGCATTCTTACCTGCTCGATCTCTTTGGTTTTTGATGCAATGGCTTTAGAGCGACTGCTAAGCTGGCTGTCTTCATACAATTCTGTGCCATCTGTTGTGTTTGACTCGGGTTCTTCTGTCTGGTCGATAAATAAGGGAGCCATGGATCCCGTCTTGAAAACAGAAGAAGTCCTTAGTTATTTTCTTAAAGGACATTGAGTATATGAGATAGTGTACGTGGTCACTAAGAGAAGATTATATTAAAAGGAAGTGCTATTTAATAAATTTTAAGAAAAGAAAATGTACAATGTCATGCTACGTAATGAAGTCTAGAGAATATGAATGCTACTTTTATAATTTTTGATGAGACTAAGCCTTACAACATTCTAAAATATGATAGATATACTAAATACAGAATAATTTATGGCTGAAAGGTTTTGTACTATGGTTATTTCTTAATCTATTCAGGAAATATGGATCACTTAAGAAAAAAATCCAAATATGAGAGCATAAGCTCACATAAAGAAACACAATAAGAGAAGGCACAGGAACACACTCCACGCTCAAAGCTAAACAGCCCACGACTTTCCTCAAACCATTAGGAAGAATGCGAGACTGCAGCAATGACTGCTTCTGTTAGACACTCTCCCAACAGTGACTGATTCAGACCCCAAACACTGGGGACTCCCATCAGTAAGAGGCTCTCACCAACAGACAGGTCATCCAGACAAAATTTAAACAGATGAACACTGGAATTAAATGATATCATAAATCAAACAGATCTAACAGGCATCCATGAACATCCCATTCAGACACTAAATACCCATTCTTAACAGCAGCTTGTGGAAATTTCCCCCAAACTGACCACATGTTAAGACACTGAACAAATCCCGAGAATCAACAACCTGCATTCTATCAGACCAGAATGTAATAAACGTTGGTGTCAACAGCTGCTCTTCCCCAAAGATCTGAACAACCAAGCTCAACAGAGGCCTGACTCTTAGTACTTTACCTTAAGGCAATACCAGGTTCTGAGAAAGACCACAAACTGAGACCACCCAGGCACCACCCAGTAACAGACCATCCAAAGGAAATTCCTAACATTCCAACCATTGTAGACAGCACACACCCATCGCTTATCACTTAGACAAATGGCAGCCAATCAGCGGTCCTGAACCTTAGAAATCCCTCACCCCCACCTTTGCTACTATAAATACCCAACCCTAATTGAAAAGAGGCTGTGTAAATGGTGTAAATGAGGAAAAACCCAGAGCTCCATTAAGATTAGGAACAAGGCAAGAGACAAGCAAAGGGAAGAAAAGAGATACAAACAGAAAGAGAAGTCAAATTATCCTTATTTGCAAACTATTTAATTCTGTATACAAAAAACTAAAGACTACCGAGTTTGATTTTCTATGACCCTGAAAAACATGATCACTTCTTGCGGGGGAGGGAGGGGAGTTTATCTGACTTACAAACTCTGACACAGTCCAGCACTGAGGAAAGACAAAGCAGAAACTAAACCAGAAGCCTTGGAGGAACACTGCTTTCTGGGTGCTCAGCCTGCCTTCTTTCTTTTTTAAAAAAATATTTTATTTATTATGTATACAGTGTTCTGCCTGTAGAACAGAAGAGGGCACCAGAATCTCATGACAGATGGCTGTGAGACACCATGCAGTTGCTGGGATTGAACTCAGGACCTTTGGAAGAGCAGGTAGTGCTCTTAACTGCTGAGTCATCTTCTCCAGTAAGCAGCCTGCCTTCTTATAGATTCCAGGACTACCCTCTGTGGAGTCACTGTCTGAAGCAAACTGGGCCCTTCCACATCAATTAATCAATCAAATGCCCTATAGGCTTACATATGTCTATGTGCTTACTTGTCTATATGTGCACTACGTCAGTGCAATAGCCAACGAGGCCAGAAAAGAGCATCAGCTAGAGTTTCAGATTCTTACTGCTGACGAACACTTTCAGCAAAGTAACAGGATAAAAAGCACCGAATCCCTGAAACTGCTAGAGCAGTTGTTTCCAACTTTCCTAACACTGCCACCATTAATGCAGTTCCTCATGCTGGGTGACTCCCAACCATAAAATTATTTCATTGCTACCCCGTAACTGTAATTTTGCTGCTGTTATGAATTGTAATGTAAATAAATATCTGTGTTTTCTGATGGTCTTAGGCAACCCTGGTGAAAAGGTCATTTGAATACCCAGAGGTTGAGAACCCATGTGCTAGGAGAAAAAGTAAGGAGTACATGGTTATGAACAGGCACAAGTAAAGACTTTCCAGCTAGGCAGTGCAGGAAATATAAGGTCAACAACTAACAAATGCCAAACACTCTGTTCCGCAAAGGAAACTGCCAAGTGAGGAGAGGAAGCCCGAAGAATGGAAGAGACATCTTTGCCAGCTATAAAAGAGGCTTAATGTCTGGAATACGCAAAAAACTCAAGAATCTAAACATAAAACTTAATTTTAAAATGGGCTATGGGGGCTGGAGAGATAGCTCAGTGGTTAAGAGCATTGCCTGCTCTTCCAAAGGTCCTGAGTTCAATTCCCTGCAACCACATGGTGGCTCACAACCATCTGTAATGAGGTCTGGTGCCCTCTTCTGGCCTGCAGACATACATGTAGACAGAATATTATATACAAAATAAATAAATATTTTAAAAAAATGGGCTATGGGATTGAATAGAAAGTCATCAAAAGAAATCCAAATGGCTAGGAAACACTAAAATTTTTTTCAGTACTTTTTTTTTGGGGGGGGGTGGTTTTTTGGTTTCTGTGTTACAGCTCTGGCTGTCCTGTAACTTTGTACACCAGGCTGGCTTTGAACTCTCTGCCTCTCAAGTGCTAAGACTAAAGATATGCACTACCACCACCCAACCAGTATTCTTAATAATAAAGAAAATGTAGATGAAAACTACTACAAGATTCTATCTCACCCAGTCAGAATGACCACCATCATCAAGAATACAAATGTCAAGAAATGTTGGTGTAATATGGAGAAATGGAAATTCTTATACACTGTTGATGGGTGTGTAACCAAATAGCCACTTTGTAAATTGATCTAAAAAAAGTGCCTTCTAAGACGTTGTGTTTCTACCCACAGATTTGTGCTACTCCCAATCTTGATAAAGAACCTTCTTATTGCAGTAGTGGTTAATGCAGAGATTAATAATTGTTCAGAGTGCTGAAAGAAGCAATTGGAGCTGGGCGGTGGTGGAGCACGCCTTTAATCCCAGCACTTGGGAGGCAGAAGCAGGCGGATTTCTGTGAGTTCGAGACCAGCCTGGTCTACAAGAGCTAGTTCCAGGACAGGCTCCAAAACCACAGAGAAACCCTGTCTCGAAAAACCAAAAAAAACAAAAAAATAAAAATAAAAATAAAAGAAGCAATTGGGAGTGCTCACTATAGAGTATTGAATATCTCTATGAGCCCTCTCTCCAGGGCTTAGGGAACACCTCCAGATGGAAAAGAAAGACTGTAAGAGCCAGACGATGGAAAGTAGGCTTGAAATGCTGTCTTCTGGACATGATGCTACAAACATGAACTCACAGCAGCTCTGATTACCTAAATAAGACCTACATAAGAACAAGACAGTCAAATTTCCATCAGGGACAGAAGAGGGGATCAAAGGTCCCATCCCCAGAAGAGTTGATATTGCAAGCTGACGGCAGGAGAGGGAGAGAGAGTCAATTTTCTTTGCCAACGATCACTGGGTTGTTCTTGTCTCACGCCTGGAGTTCATATAAATGTATCTTACATAGAGACAGATGAGTAGAACATAGTCGTACAAATTAAAACTTGCATGCATACACACACACACACCACCCAAAACAATAAGGAGACAAGAAACCAGTCTTACTCTCAAATTCGACCTCTGAAGTACAAGTATCTACTGTTAATATAAAAACTATTAAGTCTAAATTATAAAAATTACATCAAGTAAGTAACACAAGATTTCTCTTGTCTATGTTTCAAGTATTTCTAAGTACTAAGGATAACAGCTTGATATATTTGATAAATTTAATTAATACTCAAAAATATCTATTATTAAAAAATAACAAAACTTTGACCTGTTTGAGAAAATTATTATCTAAATATCTATATGACAAACCAGCATATCTCTCTCTCTCTCTCTCTCACACACACACACACACACACAAAAAAAAAGGATTCCTTAATCATGCATGAAGATACGGGTTAGTATACTATTATTACTATTATTGTTATACACATTTAATCCCACATACCACAAAACCTTCCATGAGGATTGGCAATGTAACAGACAGACAGATGTTGTGGAATATTGGTTTAAGATGTGGTACATTCATTGTTTAATGATGCAAAGATGTGCTGCATTCTTTCTGTTGCATTTGTTTAACTCTGTGAAGCTGTGTAGCTTTGCCTGTCTAAAACATCTGATTGGTCTAATAAAGAGCTGAATGGCCAATAGCTAGGCAGGAGAAAGGATAGGTGGGGCTGACAGGCAGAGAAAATAAACAGAGGAGAAATCTAGGCCCAAGAGAAGGGGAGGAGCTAGAAAAGCAGGAGAGGAGGACACCAGGGGCCACTCAGTCAGCCACCGAGTAAGAACAAAGATATAGAATAAAGAAAAGCAAAAAGTCCAGAAGCAAAATGTAGTTAAAGAAAAACAGGACAATTTAACTTAGAAAAGCTGGCTAGATAAAAGCCAAACTAAGTTAAGTTAAATAATCATCCATGTGTTTATTTGACAGCTGGGTGGCAGGCGCCCAAAGAGTAAAACAAAAACCCACTACAGACAGACCCTAGGTTTGACCCCAGGATGCAAAAAGGGTTGGGAAGAGCAAAGCAAAATGGAAAAAGTCTTCCTTTAAAATTATTAAAAAATGCCGGGCGGTGGTGGTGCACGCCTTTAATCCCAGCACTCGGGAGGCAGAGGCAGGCGGATCTCTGTAAGTTCGAGACCAGCCTGGTCTACAAGGGCTAGTTCCAGGACAGGCTCCAAAACCACAGAGAAACCCTGTCTCGAAAAACCAAAAAAAAAAAAAAAAAAAATCAAAAATATACTTTTCACACACTCTTACTTTGTGTAGTAAATTCAATAACCCACAAAGATATTTTATCAAGTACCTGTTGAGGAACAAGAACAGAGCAAATATTTTATACTCTGTTTGCTTTGCCCTCATGCATCTCAGGCTATCCTCAAACTTGCTCTGATGACAACCTTGATGGTCCTCTGCCTGTACCTCCTATATGTTGGGATTACAGGTGTATGGTACCACACAGGACTTATACCCAGGTTAAAATCAAGACAAAATGTTCAGGTGCAAAACATAAAGTTGAAATTAAATACCTCGAACTCAGAAATCTCAGTCAAGTTATTTTCATCTGACTTCTCTGGCTTTTCATTAGCCCACTTGCTTGCAGCCTCAGCAAGTTCCTTCTCGGTTAGCCGGCTGGGTTTGTCTAACACCTACCATAAATAAAGAGACATCTTTGTTAGCATTCTTAAAGGCCTATAACACCAGGAAGCACAATGCAGTGAGATGAGTATACCCCCTTTTCACTCCTTCAAAAACATTCAGCAGAGGGCCAGACAAGATAACACATGTGTGTTCATCCCTAGCACAAGGAAGGTGAGGAAGGAGAACTGAAAGTGCCGGGCCAGCCATAGCTACATAGGAAGATACGAAACTCAGTCCAGAATCCCTTTAAATAGCAATTCCTAAAGGACACAGGGACTATACATCACTCAGAATTTCATTTATATAAAACTTCAAGACCTCATCTAATGGGCCAATGCAAAAAGCATGACAAATACATATAAATTGTATGCAGGATACAAACAACATATTGATTATAATTTTTATCTTTAATTATGCTCAAATGAAATAAAGTAATGGTTAAATTTTATTACAGTAAATCCTTTAAAAAGATTTATTTATTTTAATGTGTGTGGGTTTTGCCTGCCTGTAAGTCTGTGCTTCGCATGTGATCCCGCTGCCCCCTAAGGCTAGAACAAGGGAATATTAGATTTACAGAGGATTGTGAACCACGGAATCAATCCCGGTCCTCTAGAAAAGCAGCCAATGCTCTTAACTACCAGACCATCTCTCCACCCCTAAGGTAAGCTCTTAACTACCAGACCATCTCTCCACCCCTAAAGTAAACTCTTAACTACCAGACCATCTTTCCACCCCTAAGGTAAACTCTTAACTCAAGAGAAAGGCCCAAATATGTCATCTTTATAATTTGTGATAAATCATATAAGTCATTCTTGCACAAGAGTTTAAAGATTTAAATTTCATTGTTTTGGCATACTACTACTTTCTCTAACCGAATACAATATAATCAGAGCATGGGCTTGGAAGCTACAGGCAGATCTCGGCATGCAGTATGGTTTAATCACCTGTTGGATGGGGCTTAATTACTTTTACAAAGCAGTTGTGAGAATAAAGATAACGGGCCTAAAAAGTATCTGTAATAATGTCTTGTACTTTTTCTTTCCCATGTTCACAGCCATAAATTTACTGTACTGAGACAAATTTGGGAAGATGAGTGAGCTCATGAAGAAGCAAAGACAAACAAAAGGTCTTTCTGGGTCACTCTCAATCCCAATAAGGACCTGCAGTGTGGACGAACGAGTGCAGCAGCACAGCACGGGTTATAAAGCCTTTCCTTGGAACCTTCATGGTGGCCCTCTGATTCCATCCTATTTCCTGGAAGACTCTTTACCAACTAGGCCCAATTGCTCCTATCTCTTAACTTTTCTAAGAGTGTATCACTGACTTAATCTTACATCAGTATGATGATTAATCTTGGTTTCCAGCTTGAAGGGATATGGTGTCAACAAAGAAAAATGCCTCTGTTGGGTCAATAAGGTTGCTTTCAGAAAGGACTGACTCAGGTGGAGAAAGTGGTGCTCATGGGCCTTCAAACAGTAGCCCAAACATGCAGAGCTCCGAGGAAAGGGTGATGCTGCAGCTGCTGTCCTCCACAGATATCTGAGCCCGACTTCTCTGGCCTTCCATGACAGGGTTAGTATCAGCAACTGTCCAGGAATCTTTTAGGCCTTAGAACTGGTCTAGGACCACTAAGGCACTTAGAAGCCCAGGTCCTAAGTCTCTCTAATGTGCTGCCATTTACAGACTACCCAGAAACTATCACATAATCCAAGATAGTGCATGTTAAACCTTTTATAATATGTACACACTGCAATAGCTCTACCCAATACTCCAGGGAACCTTGTCTAACATACAGTCCCAGTGAAAACAAACCAACAAAAGAAAAAAGAAAACCACCTCAGCAGTACTGGTGCACTGCCATGAATGAAGTACTTCTACAAACCAAAGAATATTCTGATAGAAATTCACCAAAGGGAGCAAGGCAGGCCTCATTACCTCAAATTAGAAAAACAAGAAACAGAACAATAGTAATTTATCTAAACTCACTAACAAACACTGATAGAAAATGCACATGAGCTTCATTTAGACCTGATCAAGCTCACCAAGAAACAGGAGGCCATGGGTTATTTTTACCGCGCGTGTGTGTGTGTGTGTGCGCGCGCGCGTGTGTGTCTGTACACATGTACATACACAGCATTGTGAAAAAAATATTTTTGCTCCAAAAATACTGACTATTTCGACTTAATTATTCAGAGAAACTGCATGTCTCATAAAGCCAGAAACGACTCCAAAAAGTTGCCTGTCATTTTATAACAAGAAATCAACAAAAGCAAAGTGAGCAGAAATTGTAAAAAGAGGCTTTTTCTCTAAGATACCCATAACCACCTAGGGAAGCTTTAAAGAAGACAGACACTTGGCCTAGAGAGGCCACCACAGTGGTCTTCAGAGATTTCCACCTAGGAAATGGGTCTGCATAATATAGTTTTGGGGGCTAGAGAGATGGCTAAAATGGCCAAGAGTACACACTGCTATTCCAGAGAAACTGAATTTGGTTCTTAGCACCCATGTAGTTGGCTCATAATTACCTGTAACTCCAGATCCAGAGCATGAAAACCTCTGATCTCTGGCACTAGCACTCAAATGCACACACCTACACATGTGTGTAATTAAAAACCATTTAAAAAGCCAAAGGAAGAAGGCAGCCAGCCATAGTCAACCCTAAACTCCCCTGCCTTTGCATACTGCAAGACACAAAATCAACTAGTGGCTGACACTTTGTGTATGGCTTCCATGTACATAGTACAGCTTAGACTTATTTTCTACAAATCTCTCTATTATCAGCTCACGTCACAGACCAAAATTATCAAGTCTTGAGAAGACAAAGAGAGAAAGCCTGAAACTTACCTCTGAAGTCTATTCCACAGCCACTAAATAAGCTTAACTCCCTCATTCCAATCTTCTACCCATCCAGAAGGTTTTGTTTTTATCCCTTGGTTTGTTTGTCTGAAGGCAGAGTCTCAATCTGTAGCCAAAGTTAGTTCATGATTATGAAACCCCTTTGTCTCAGGCCTCAAGTGCTGGGATCACTGGCATAAGATGCCTACTCAGCTAAGGAGGTTAAAACAGTACCTACCATAAGACAGTATATTATTAGAAATACAAAAAAAATTAAAAGAAAATAAAAACATATCCAAGAAAATAATGTATGTTTATAATTTTAAAAAAGAAAGCTTATGTTTTCAGGAGAGCTATAGAACAGAACCAAGCTAATGACTTATGAGTTCTTGTAAAATGTAAAGCAATCCTGCCACAGGAACTATTCTGTTACTGAGTGTGTGCACTTGATAAATTATCACACAGAACTATTTTCTAATAAACCCCGTAAAAATATACTCCCAAAGCCATAATGTTTGGGAGAAAAAGCCCTCAGTTGAGAAGGTAATTTAAAAACTCAGGACACTGATGCAGGATTAGCAAGGCCAGCCTGAGTTACTATGAGGTCAAGTCCAATTTTAAAACCAAATACAAATTTTTCAGAGAGCTGGTTTCTATGGCTGGCAAAATATCTGTCAACCATCTGCAAGGGCAAGGACCTCAAGTCTAGCCATGCCACAGAACAGCAAAGAACAACCTGACACTTCAGAATCCTCAGATTTCTGAGGGTCCTTCAGTGATAAGATTTATCACAGAAAAATCACCTTTTCCTTTCAAGCAGAGAAACTGCTGTCCCTGTAGACCAACGGCAGAATGACAGGGGGTAACTATTCCTGCTAAAATGTCAAAAACGTTAAGAGGAAATCACAAAGGAGAGAGCATCTGAAACAAGTTATGAACATGAGAAAGGGTGAGAGGTTGATAAAGGAAACAAAGAGACATCAGCTCCATCGTTCCAACACGTTTTGAGAAGCTGGGAATAAAGAATGGTATGCGAGGAGCAGCTCCACTTGGAGGAAATTATTTTCGCTTCTGAAGCTTCAGTCTCCTATAGAATTGAGATTTAAACCTAGCTGTGTATGAGTTTCTGTATGGGTTAGTAAAAGATTATACTGCATATCAAGAGTTGAATGGTTCTATATACATGTTAAACTTTTGCCTATGCTCTCAATGCCCCAAATAAAAGCAAATCCTATGAATACACACCCTATCTAAATATGTAGCCCATTTGGTTATGGTGAAGAATGGCAAAGGCTACAGCAGCAAATAAAAATCGTAGCAAAACCTATGGAGAAATATCAATGAGAAAATGATAATTTACTTTGGCCTTTGTAATATTTTCATGTAGAGAAGACTTAAAATTCAAGCTGTCAAAGGGTCCATTAAGCACCCTACGTACACACGATATTGTTTTGCTGGTCAACCCATCATCTTCACATTGCAGTTCTGCCTAACTTTAGAAAAGCAACAAACCTTGGATGAAGAGACTGCTGAAGAACTTGAGGGTGAAGTATCTCTTGATGTTTTCAAAGACTGGATGGATCTCTCTTTACCTATAACAATGGCAAGATTGAATATAGGACAAGAAACAACACAAGATGTAATTCTCTAGCTTTTGTGTTTCCAAGTAATAAGGAAAGCCACATACGTACTTTATTCTGAAAGTTCTCATCATATTACTGTAGTAGTAACATCTAAATCTACCTCTTAGTAACACCACAAAACATTAATGTAATGTGGCATGAAATAACGGCATATATGGCAGTTAGGCCACACCAAAGTCAGTTGTAAGTATAATCACAGAAATGCTGAAAAAGGCAAAAACATACTTTAATTAGAGGTTCCACAAACTTCCCTGCCACAGCTAAGCAAGCTCTAGAGAATCAGGTTTCTGAGTACCCCAGGTGGTATTAAATAATAACTCTTCCCAAGGTTCTGAAGACAGGAAGCCACTCTACACCAGTGACTCTCAGTCAAGGACAGTCTTGTCCTCCCCACCCCGGCACTGGGCAATGTGTAAATCATGACCTTTTCTGCTGCTGAAAATCTTTAACATATCAAAATATAAATACCCAGAATGTTATTACAGTTAGTATGTAGCTACCACAGAGCAATCGATCGGTTAAGAGACAGCCCAGAGAGTACTATACACAGGAAATTTAGCAGACACTCCTAAAACATTCACACCATTTAAAAGAATTTAGAAATCAATTAATTCAGAGCACTGATCCAGAGCCCAGTATAAGGTATGTAAACAATTGTTTTGTTTAAAATAAACCTATATAAGATAAAGTCACCATCATTTGTTATTTCAGATACTCACATAATGCTGCATGGAACCATTTTTAATAGAAACATAAGCCAGAAAATATATGAACATTATTATGTAAGTAGGTTCAATAACCAAAATTTAATTACATTTAGTTTTTAGCTAGCTAATTTATTTAAACTGTTTTAATATCAGTTTATAAAAATTATTAAAAGTAAGCTGTTCCTGATTTAAAAAACACCTTACTAATAACTTTCAATGTACAGTCAATTCTGTCATCTTAAGTTCTGGGAAAACTAAGAATATGAACAATTCAAAGCTATTTTAGAAAGTGGCCACACAAATGTTGCTAAAGCCTAGAAAGTGGAGAGAGCCCAGAGAGCAGGCAGGAGCAGAAGCAGACACCAAGTCACCTGCAGAGTGCAGCGAAGCCAGCTTTACTCAGAGGCTCCACAACTTCCTGCCACAGCTAGGCAAGCCCTAGAGAAGCAGGCTTCTAACCACCTTGTATTAAACAGCTTTGCCAGGGTACTGAAGACAAGAAGCCACACTATCCCAGTGGCTCTCAGCCAGGGACAGTTTGTCCTTCCCACCCTGACACTGGGCAATGTGTGAAGAAATTCTGATTGTTTTCTGTGAGAGAATACCACTGTCATAGACAACTGCAGGCCTAAGACAATATGAAAGATTTCTATGGGGGACAGCCCCATCTATCATCCTTAACAGAATCATCAGGCTTCAATAATGCAAAGGCTCAGTGAGAAACCCCCACCCTAAGTTTAGTACCCCAATTCTGAAGTTTCAACAGTTTTTTTTTTTTTTTTTTGTAAAAGTCAGAACCTAGATTCTTGTGGTAGCATAAGTTCCAGGCCACCCAAGGCTGACTAGTGAGGCCCTATTTTTAAAATACACAAATTAGTTGGATAGGAGGACCCGGATACAATCATCATGCCATTCTCCAACAGCCAAGAACATAAATTTAAGTCATTCCTTACTGTGTTTCCAATGCATGTGGCAAACTGTATACTGCACTGTAAAGTGTGTCCTAGTACCCAAAGCTCCTAGAGCAGTGGTTCTAAACCTGGGGGTCGCACTCTCTTTAGGGGTCACATATCAGATGTCCTCCATACCATATTTACATTACGACTCGGAGCAGCAGCAAAATTACAGTTACAAAGTAGCAATGAAATGTTTTTATGGTTGGGGGTCACATGAGGACAGTAGTAATGGGTCAACAGCATTAGGAAGCTCAACAGCCACTATCCTAGAGGAACAAGTATCATGACTTTTTATAGTAGCTCTGGTCTACATAGCCTATAGACTTAAGAACACAAGTAGGCACTCAAAGTTAAAAAGAAAGCCAACTTATTTTTTTACACTTAGTTACTAAATAAAGGCATAATTATGTTGGGTAATTAGTTGTATATGAGTCTGTCATTAGGGAAGGACATCTCTCTCAAACTCAAACACAGCACACTGTAAAACTAAGAACTGAATCTGGAAAACTCTGATTTGGGGTCAAAGAAGGATATCGGAGACATATCTCTATGACATTTTGACTACCCAGATAAAGGAGATAAACATATGCCCTTTGTCCTCTTCCTTGAGAGTTAATTCAATGGGCTTGTCAATCACTTGTGCAGGAAAACACCCTTCTGGGCAAACTCTCTGTTCTAGAGACCTTAGAAATAGTAGAAAGACATTTAAATATAGATAGATGGTTCCTTTGGCCACTGGCCATTCTCACCCTTCAAGCGTCTTCCAGTTCTGAAATAAACACCATCTATTTTCTAATATGCTATATTCTGTGTGGCTCATCTAAACTGTTTTCAAGATCACGGGATAGGGGAGCCCAGGGAGGGCCAAAGCAAAATCCTAGTGCCAATTATATATTCGATTTTAGCATGCATTAGCGAGAACACAGGGAAAAACCAGCAACAACACTCAGAGAAAAGATGACAACTCAACAGCTGTCAATCTCAAGATTTGCTTCACAAACAGGATATTGCTAGTGTAGCTAGGCCAGGTATGATCCCAAGTGTAGCCCAAGAATCTTTCCTGATTTCAGATGCTCAAGGTTAACGTAAGCAGACATCAATCAATCTTCATATGCAGAAGCAAAGGATTGCTGAAGGAAAAGAAATGGTTTCTCAGAAACACTCATTTATACCTGTTTCATAAATGAGTGGACAAGCAAGAAGCAAGGAACAAAGACAACAGCAAAAACTGCAAAGTAAGTAGAATCTCTAACTCCCACTGCCATCAGACTCATTATTCTATAGGCTCTACCCTCCTGTGGCAGCCATTCCTGAGTAAGAATGGCTGGTCAAGACAACCAACTACCTGGCTATATTGCTAGTGACAGTGTATTTGAGAGAGCAGTAAGATACTTTCCCCCATTTAAATAATTTCTCAAATCAAACCTCCCACCCTTTCAAAATTCCAGATCAAAACCTACTTCCAAACTCACCTCTTCCTGGATTTGCTTCATGCTGTCGTTTGTAGGAAGCACCAACACGCGTGGACTCTAGGGAAAGGTGGCAGGGAGGAATTAACACCAGCACCTCTGTGCCAGGGAGGAGCATGGTAACACCCCAGAAGTAGGAGTAAAGAGAAGAGGTACTTCTGAGCACTTGCTGGTGACCCTAACCACCTCCAACCCACGTCAAGCTGAGCCGTGCGAGCAGCTGTACTGAGGAGGAGCCAAAGCAGAACAGGAAAGAACCAGACGTTCTGCATACTGCAGTGATCACTCAGAGAACTATCAGACACCTGATGGTTCCTAAAAACAATCTTTTTACAGAAGAAATGTATAGTTACCTAGAATAACAGCAGATGCAAAAAGAGCTTTGTATGAGCCTCCTTAACCTACCTAAAAATGAGTCTAGTAAAAATATCTTACTACAGGAAAGGGGACTAGAGTCTAGCACACCACTGAGACACTCACAAGGCTGTCAACCTATTCTGAGAGCAACTCAGACCTCACCCGCGACTGTGTGTAACAAGAAAAGATTTCTTTTCCATATGTCCAACCATTCAAATGCCACAGCTTGCTAACATCTCCCCACCAGAAACCAGTAACCTGCATTCAGAAATCCTTTAAGTTCAACTATCTGACCCTTCCCATGTGTACACAAAACAAATTGCATGTCCTCTTGCAGGTCTCTCTGCTGACTTGTTTCCTGTCAGTTTGTTTCTCGATTGTAAACTATCAAAGAACACAGAAGGAAATGATTGTAATTCCTCTATCATGTTCACTAAGTGGAAGAGTGAGAACCAGCTAAGGACGAAAGGTTATATAAAAACATTATGTGCATAAGTAGCAACATTTGTTCATACAAAAACTATAAGGTTCACATTCAAAGATGTGGTACAAATCACATTAGGTGGGGAGGACAGGTGTAGTTAGGCCGCTGGAAGGGAAATCACCATTAATAATAAAACACAATACCAGGAAAGTTTTCTGACTTGTCCAAGAATAGATTTACCAATACTCTAATATTGCAACAACTAAAACTTACTGATTCCCTTCGCAAAGTCTCTCATACATGGATTTTCCTCAGATACAAATTTACAGCTACCACCTTGGTTGACCCCTTCACTATGCTATATTCAGAATATGAAAACATTGTAGATTCTTAGAGACAAAAAAGATAAAAAATAAAGGGTCCCAAATAATCCTCCACTATCTAATGATCAGACCATAGCTGCTTGATGCCTAATGCAACAAGCTGTTATGAAAGTCCTAACAACTAAGCTTCTCCCCAAATGCCCTGTATTGTAATAGAAACAACTCCATAATAACAGGGTCTTGTACTTGCCATCTACCAAATGGTCCAGAAGGCAAGGCCGGTAGCTTCTCTTCACCACTACAGCCACTGCACTCCTGTCCATATCCTTTACTAAAACTCCTATCAGCTCTGATCTTCTTGGTGCTTCTCACCCAGCAGAATCCTTTGGTGGGCGAGCTGAGGAGTGCACCCCATGCTCCCTTGGCATCTCCTGACTGGGCTGTGGTGGCAGGGGAAGCATCTCCGCAGCAGACTCCAAGGCTTTGGGGCTCTAACTACCCATGATCTCTCTCTCACCCTCCACACATCCCTCAGAAGACCCGACAGGCTCTAAGATCGGCACTTTAAAGACACCCCAGAATGGCTGCGCGCACATCTCATCCTATCAAGTCAAACATCACTCCCTCTAACCTCCCAGCGGGAGCTTCTTAATTTTTATCAGGTCAATTTCTAGTTGAACGCTTTTCATTCGCAATCAAATTGTTCAGATTTTGTGATACATTTCCAAAGATTGTCTTCTCTGTATCCAGGCCAATCCTGAAGGAGATTTCAAATTTCCTCCCCCTTTATTGCTATGTTTACCAAAGGGGAATGTGTAGCTTCTGGAAAACAATTTATTTATTTATTTGTTTGTTTTTTTCAAGACAGGGTTTCTCTGTAGCTTTGGTGCCTGTCCTGGAAATAGCTCTTGTAGACCAGGCTGGCCTCAAACTTACAGAGATCCGCCTGACCCTGCCTCCCAAATGCTGGGATTAAAGGCGTGCACCACCGCCGCCTGGCTTGCAAACAGATTTTTAATAATCACCAGCTTTCATTTCCAACATCAGGTAAGGAATGGATGTGCCTTTCTCAAGATTATCTCCATGCAGCCTTATGTTCTTCATCTTCCAGAAAGAAAAAGAGATCTAGTTTAAGAGATCCCCCACTAAGCTTATACTCAAGAATCAACATTACTGGCCCTTTCTTTTCCCAGTTTGCATCTTTACAATTGAGCATTACCCATATCTACAGGCGTCTCAGATTCTTCACAGTAAGCCCTTCCTCAGACAGTCCTCATACTGGATCCAGAGGTTTGCTGACTGTCTCAGGGTGTTACATGCCTGGGACAGACAAACGAGACTTAACTGACCCAAATTTTCCAGATAACTGCCTTAGAGTAACCCAGGAGGATGAGTCTATCTTTAAACCCACTCACAAGACCAAAGGTCACCTGCAGCTGTGTGTGTTCCAGACCAATCAGGTCCTCCTCAAGTGTCCAAATGAAGTCAAGTTAAAAGGCCTGTCACTGTGGATGTCTCTGTCTAGAATTAAGACTGCTCCACTACAATTTCAAGCAACCTGAATAGGCATCAAACATATTGGCACATCTGTTTTCTGCTGTACTACTCCCCAGAGGCAGAAAATGAGATCAGCCTCCACATCCATCCAGAGACAGATAAAGAAAGCACAGTACTTATGAGCAATAAAATTGTATCCAGTTGCTAAAAAAGAAATTATGACATTTGAAATAAAACAGGTGGAATTGGAAGTCATTATGTTAAACAAAAGTATGACAGACTCCAAGAGGCAACTACCACAAAAAGTACAGAGAAAGACTACTGAGTGCTGAGCACAAAATGGGACAGCCATATCACACCCCATCCTCCCAAAGCTCAGGGATCACAGTGCAAGAGGGGGCAGAAAGACAACAGGAGTCAGAGGTTTTGGAAGATTGCTGCAAAAACGTTTCCAGACAAGACAGGCCTGACACACAAAACCTGCACAAGACCAAGCTTCTAAAACTTCAACATGGATAGAAGAGGGGCTCACAGTTGATGGCTCTGTTCCTTGATGTGGTTACAAACACAATTTGACTGCTGCCACCTTAACTTCCCTAAGGGATAGACCAAAACCTCAAACTATGAATGAAAATACACCCCGAACCCCGTTCCTCTAAGTTTACATCAGGGTATTTTATCGCAAAATGAAACTAAGGCACATGACACACAGGATGCTATCAGAAGCAGTGAGCCAATGCTGTTCACAAGGACAAACAGCTCAAAACACAGGATACTGTGTTTCTAGGCTATGAAACAGCAGGTAAGGTGAAGTCAATGCATTACCAATTTAAAGACATATTCAACTTGTAACTGAAATTGGTGCTATTGTAAGCCAAGGAGCATTTCCATTGGATCCATAGAGTAAAGTGTTTGGCACTGTGAGTGAAACTAAAAGCTGGAGACACAACTTAAATGCACTGAAGAAATATTCATCAAGTCCTGTAAGAGTTTGATGGTATTTGGTGACTTCTTGCACATAATAGCTAAGTATATACCTAATATAATCCTTCAAACAATACTCTCTTCCTGAGATAGGATTTCCTGCTGAAAGCAAAGATACGTGTAATCAGAGTTACCCACTTTAACAACCACTGCTCATTCTTGACAAATCACATGAGTACAAAGGGTATTTTAAAAAATGAAAACCAGAAAGCATCATTAGAGATGACAAAGTTATGGGTTATTTCTCACAAACCACTGTGAAAAACTCAGTGCAATGCTTAACAAGCAAGGACATGCCAGGTATACTTTAATTCAGGAGACAAACATTACAACACAGACACTGTACTGGGTCATTCTTGAACACTGAAGCTTTAAAATGAAAATACAAAGGGTCTTATAGTGACAAGAAATTCTGTGAAATAGTTATAAGATTTTAACAAGTGGGATAATCAGACTCAGACGGACAAAATTTGCATATTCTCTCTTCTCTGTGGAACCCAGATTCCTTGGTATAAAAGGAGAAAGGATACTATTCAGGAAGAACAAGATGGGAGACAAAGGGAGTAGAAAGAGTATGATCCAAGTGTGTTATATACATGAGTAAAAATGTTTTTGTTTAGTTAATATACACTGATTTTTTTAAAAAACTTAAGGACTTTGAAGAATGTGCGTAAGAGTGAACTTGATAGTTCTGGTGTTACGTTTCATGCTAAACAAATTATAAACGATAAAAGGGTAAGAGAATGAGGCAACCCAGGCCATCCTGCAGTGCCATCATTTAAATATGGACACTGAAAAGACTAAAGATGATGAGCTCACAGCTGCACTCAGATCAAGAGAGTCCGAGACAAACTTCAAAGCACTGAAGTCAATTTGAGGATCTGAGCATGTGCCGCACTCCTACAGTCCTGGAACTCAGAGGCAGAGTTAGGAGGATAGCAACATTGAAGCCAACTTGGGTTATATGAGACCCTCTCCCAAAGTAAACAAAACAAGAGAAAAATTATATGGTGAATTATAATTACAAACCTTGCCAATTCTGACAATGAGTCCAATTACACAGAACTCAAGCAGTGGAATGAGAGAGAACTGGCTCTCCCCAAGTAGTACTCTGACATCTATACACACAGTGTGACATGTACACACACAAACACACAGAGCGAATAAAAAACACACTACTATTAATAAGAAAAGTGGCCGAAGTCTGGCAAAAGATGACTCCGTCAGTAAAGTCCTTTCCTAATAAAGTTAAGGACTTGATTTAATCCGTAGTACTCTTGTATGGCAGCCAGGCACGGGACCAGGGAGATGGTTCAGCAAGTAAAGGCACTTCCAGCCATGCTTTATGACGTAAGTTCAATCCCCAAGATCCACGTGATAAAAAGAGAAAATTTTCAATGCTGATTTTTGACCTCCATGCATGTGTCAAGATATGTATGCACCACCCCTATATAAACACCCAAGAAACTAAATCCCTGTGCTCTGCTAAATTTATTTACCACACACCAATTTCTTTGCCATTGCTCATCACTACAGAGACTCAGGATGAGACAATCCCTGAGACACGGCGACTCACATGTGCTCCTCTCCAAATTCTATAGCCGAGCCACTCTAGGAAAACTCTGCTTTAAGTCAGTCCGGTAACAACAGGAAGGTTAGGACAGGGGGACAACTGGAAGCTCAGAGTCATCCTGGGATGCACAATGAGTTCAATGACAGCCTGGGATTTTAGCTAAATCCTGTCTCAAAACACAAAGAAAAAACTTGTTTCAGAAAAACAAAAAGTAGGGCTCATTTGCTATCCAACTAACTTTAATGACTTTACTAGGTGTTACCACGTAAAAGCCTCATCTCTATTTACTATTTTATATTTTATTAAGATTTCATTATTAGCTGTCAAGGTATTTTTCTTTTCCCCCAAACTGTTACATTTAAGATACACATATCTGAAAGGGGTGGGGGAGGCTAAAAGATGTGTGGGATTTTAACTATATCTCTATGCTACTGTTGTTTTAATTTTTCTAAGGACATACTTATTAAAAATCTTTTTTTCTTGGTCTAGAGCGATGGTTCAGTGGTTTAGCATGCTTGCTGCTCATCTAGAGAGAGGACCCCAGTTCAATTCTCAGCATTCATATAGTGGCTTACAACAGCATACAATTATTTATTTATTTATTTATTTATTTATTATGGATACAGTATTCTGTTTGCATATATGCCTGTAAGTCAGAAGAGTACACCAGACCTCATTACAGATGGTTGTGAGCCACCATGTGGTTGCTGGGAATCGAACTCGGGTACTTTGGAAGAGCAAGCAATGCTCTTAACTGCTAAACCATCTCTCCAGCCCTACAATTCTTATTCTAAGGAAGCCAATGCCCTGCTTCTGACTTTCTAGGGCACCAGGCAAACACAGACATAGAATCAGTATTATTGCAGGAGATTTGTTTGGGATGTTGCTCCCAAACCACCAAAGGAGTCAGGACTTGATTCCAAGGGTGTGGGTCTACATCCAGCTGACTGGAGTGGACTATATTGCTTTCTGGAGGACACGCAAGAGGACTAAAGAGGGGTCAAAAAAGAGGCACCAACTTTTTGAGCAGGGGAACCATGGAGTGAGTGTAGAGGTTGCTGATCACTTTCTCCATCACTCTGTGGATATATCAGTTCTTGCCCTAACATCTGACTCCACATCATTTTTTATAAATTTTATATGGTTACAAAATTTAATAAAACAGTAAAAGAAGCCATTTTATCTAGCCTCCAATGTGAGGAAGGATCACACAGCTACAGTCACCATGCTGCCTCAGGTCACCAGCAAGAGCTTTTCCCACTGAAAATCTAGCAACACAGTATGTCTGGCGCATAAACATAGAAGCAGACATCACATCCATACACATTATATTAATTCATTTAAAAATAAAACCTTTTCTGTGTTTATGTGTATTTGTGGTGCGGGACAATTCTATATTCTGTCAATTACATTTTAAATAAATGCTGATTGGCTGGTAGCCAAAAAGGAAGTATAGGCAGGAAAACCAGACAAGAAGTAGAGGTGGGGCAATGAGAACAGGAGTATTCTGGGAAGAAGGAAGCTCTTCCTGCAGTCCTGTCCAGACACCAAGGAAGCAAGATGTGACCTGCCCCACCGAAAAAGGTACGAAGCCATGTGGCTAATGTAGATCAGAATAATGGGTTAATATAAGCTACAAGAGCTAATAAGAAGCCTGAGCTAATGGGTCAATCAGTTTATAATTAATGCAGACTTTCTGTGTGATTATTTCAGGGCTTAGCTAGCCGCGCAGCCTAGCCGTGCAGCCGGGGCGACAAGCAGGCCCCCTTGTTACATGTTTATGTGTGCGAACACCAACATGGATATATCATGGCACACATGGAATTCAGAGAACCACCCTGGATATTGGTCCTTGCTTTCTGCATTGTAAGAGATGTCTTATAGGAGCCATTACTGTATACTATAGGCTAGCTGGTCTACAAGCTTTCCTTTGTCTAGAAGTGGAGAGGCTAGCACTATCTGTCTATGTTCTAAGGATCAGAACTTGTACACACAGCACTTTTCCCCACTGAACCTTCTTCTCAGCCCTCAGTAATATTCTTACCTCTTCAGGCTTATTCAGACACCTGTATGCAAAGAGATGTTTGCTGTGAAGCTTTACTCTTTGCAAATAATAAACAGTAGTTGTGTGAATAATAGACAACTTAAAGATATTTGCTGAACACAAGAATCCAACAACATCTACCAAGAAAGACAAGGTGAGGCTGTGAGTGGGAGAAGAAGGTTGAGGCTGTAACTCAAAGTTCTTGGACGACTAGGAAGTATGGGAGCGTATTCACTTTTAGACTTGATAACAAGGACCTCTTTCACACACAGACGAATTCAAGCATCAACTGTTGTGCAGACTCTAATTCCACACAAAGAACTGAGGAAGGTGTGTGTGTGTATACTTACTGTACTACTCTGTCACGTTTCTGAGTGTTTGAAATTACTCAAGAAAAGATACCTCTCTTATACCTCCGAATCAGTCTGACTTAGTACACTCTCATCAGAGAGGGTCATGAGTACACGACAGAGAAAAAGAAACAAGAAAAGAAAAGCAGACGTACTTCTGTGCTGAGACTGATGGAAGGAGTGTGTTCTGCTTCGCTCTGGAGAATAGCTTCTACTGCTGAGACTGGAGCCAGATCTGCTGTGTGGGGAGTCCTTCCGGCCTACAGGTGATTCTCTGAAAACAGGAGTGTCCCTTTTATGGGGAGATCGTTCTCTTGAATAATGAGAAGAGTAGAAACTTTTTCTTCTAAAGCCATCTCTCATGTCCCTTTGAAGGAAAAAAAAAAAAGATAATTGTATCCTCTTTCTGAATACACAAATGGCAAAGATCTGATTACAAGTCATGCTACACTGAAGTCTTGGCTCCCCCTTTTTAACAGTGACTAACTGTTGAAGTCAGTTAACAAAGCGAAACTTCTGCAAAACATGATTTAAAATGTACCACTTTTCACAGCCTGGAGTAAAGCCAGATTATTAAGTACAAAGCTACTTTGTTCTGAAATGTGAAGAAATAGTCTCTACTACTCTCAGAAACACGTGGGAATTATAAAATGTTCCAAGAAAAACAGCTCAGAGCCTTCTAAATATAGTATGTGATGAACATCTCTCACCCAAACCTTCAAAATCTGAAGCCTATATTCTATATTCATTAGATAGTATTCCCAAGGACTCCTACTGTGCCACATTTCAGAGTTCACACTAGGAATGTTTACCCCATAACTGTTATATAAATGTTAAAAAAAAAAACTGAAAACCCCTCATCTCAAGCATCTCTGAGCAGAGGAACTCTGCCTGTATATACACAGCTGTTGGGTATGGAGGGCACTGGTAGGTAGTGGATAACAATGTCACCAAAATCCTAAAAAAGCCCAAGAAACCAAAGCCACACAAACAGATTCATCTGACCCAAAAGCAATCTCAAATCTGACTCCAATCTTGTGTGCTCCACACAGACTGTTATGAAGCCTACCACCTTTACAAATCACTTTATCTTTGCAAAACACTTTATCTAAGCAGCATCAATTCAAAGCAGCAAGTAATCCTCGCAATAAAATGTTAGGCAGGGCTGAGGATACAGCTCATTACAAATAAAGTAATTTGTAGTGATTACTTTGCATGGAAGACACTGACTTGATACTAGCACTGAAAAAAAGAGAAGCAAAAGAGGTAGGAAGGAAGGAGAAAAACTTTATATAGGAAAAACATCAAAGTAAATCAAACTTATTAAGTGAATCAAGATATATGCCTCTATAAAGTAAACCTCTATCAAAAGAATGTTCAAAGGAGTTTTAATTAACTTAAGCGGACTTTCATTAAGTAAAAAAAAAATTGTTTATTTTTGCTGTTACTGTTTTGAGATAGGGTCTTTTACTGTTAGCCCAGGACCCTATGCACAGCAATCTTCCAACTTCAACCACCCAAGTCCTGGCATTACAGGTGTGAACCACTGTGCCTGCCAAGTCATAAATCCTTATACAGACAAGGGCTGAGACAAACCAAGGACGTCAATTTTATTTTCCCTTCCTTTCCCAGTGCTAGAGATCAAACCCAGAGCTTTTAATAAAAATAATTTTTTTTCCATCAACACCTAAAGAATGACCAAGATCAAAATCACTGAAGACAACTTATGCTGGAGAGGTTGTGGGAAAAAGGGAACACTTCTACATTGCTGGTTGGAATGAAAGCTCGTACAGCCCCTTTGGATGTCAGTGTGGCGATTTCTCAGAAAATTAGGAAACAACCTTCCTCAAGACTCAGTAATACCACTTTTGGGTATATATCCAAAGGATGCTCAATCGTGCCACAAGGACATGTGCTTAGCTATGTTCATAGCAGCTTTGTTTGTCATAGCCAGAACCTGGAAACAACCTAAATGCCCCTTGACTGAAGAATGGATAAGTACTGTGTAATACTCCATTGTGTAAATGGAACAGAAAAAAATAACGACATCTTGAATTTTGCAGGAAAATGGATGGACCTAGAAAACATTATTTTGAGTGAGGTAACCCAGACACAGAAAGACAATTATCACATGTACTCACTCATAGGTGGCTTTTAAACATAAAGAAAACCAGCCTATAAAGCACAACCCAAGAGAACTTAGACAACAATGAGGACACTAAGAGAGACTTACATAGATCTAATCTACATAAGAAGTATAAAAAGACAAGATCTCCTGAGTAAATTGGGAGCATTGGGACCTTGGGGGAAGGTGGGAAGGAGGAGAGGAAAGACAGGGAGGGGAGCAGAGAAAAATGTAGAGTTCAATAAATATCAATTAAAAAAATAATTTTTAACTGATTATCAGTCCCCACTACACGAGCAAGCTGGTTGTCTTGAAGTTCAATTGAGTACTAGTTAATCAAGTCCTTAAATATACTGTCATACAGAAACAAGTTTCTCCAGGAAAAAGTAAAAAGCATCTAAATTTATCTAGAGCAAATGAACTCATATAAAGCACCAATATTGAAATAAAGCATTCGAGAATCAGGCTCATGCCAACCTCTAGTCAGTCAGTCGCTATGTACGTATTCAGACACATAGCAGACCCAATGGAGAACCAAATCCAACACAGGTGCTATAGGTCATTAAACAAATACACATAATACACATGGATGTAGTCAGCCAACAATCTGAGAAGTGGGCACAGGGTGAAATGGGATGACCCACATCTGGATGGGAACATGTCAAGTGAAGAACTTGTGCAGTATCTAGGTGAGCAATTAAAGACAGCAGTCTTAGGCTTAGATGAGATTTTGGGCTACTACTTTACACTTGCGTACAATGGAGCAAGATTTAAGCCCGTGAGTACAGATTAAAATAAGGGATAAAAGAAAAAAAGGCAGCTCAGCACACAGGGCTAGAAACTATCAAACAGGGAGATGTGCTGCTGAAGAATCAAAATGCAGGCCTAACATAAAGTAAATATACATAAATAAACGTAAGAATACAGAGAAGATTCTAGGGTCTGACCACACCTGCTGGCAGCTATAGCTGAAACATGCAAAAAAGAACAGTTATGACATGTTTTCAGAGATGGGCAGGTAATCAGTGAGCAGGAAAAAAATGTAAGCTAGATATTCTTATAGTTTATTCCAAAGACAACAGACTTCCTACTGAAACTAGAGGGTCTTTACTGATTAGTGGGAAAGAAACAGCATCCTACTCAAAGAAAAATGTACCTACCACCTACCCCCTTCCTTTGAAAAGATGAACTGCTCAGCTAGAGTTTCCATATCCTAACGTCAGAGGGCGGTCAAATTAAAGCACAGCTCAAATGAGCAGCTCTGTGCATGCAGTTATCTCAGCCAGCACATATCAACCACCCCCAGCTTCAGCAAAGATATCACATCAGACAACTACCCTGAGTACCTGTTTGGCAAGTCGATACTTGGTCAAATATGCAGGTATGAATATACACATTATTTGATAGACACTGTGGAGAACTGCCTGGCCTAGGGAAGTTTAGTATTTACTGTGACAAGGGGATAATCGGTAGTAAACGTCCCAGGTGGCTGGTTCTATGATTTAAAGTAGTATCAACGAACCAGTAAGAAACTGGGTATTCCGCTTATACATCTGATCACAGTACATCACCCAGGAAGTCAGGGCAGGAACAAGGTAGGACCTGGAGGCAAGATCTGAGTGGAGGCCGCGAAAAATGGTGCTTACTGGACTGATCCTCATGATTTGTTGGGCCTGTTTTCTTCTCTCTCTTTAACCCTTTTTTTCTCTAATATTGAAAATTATCCAGGCAGTATATTCTGATTACAGTTTTCCTTCCCAACTACTCCCAGATTCTCCCGATTTCCCCACCCACCCAAACCACACAACTTTTTTCTCATTAGAATACAATTAAAAATTAATAAGAATAATAAGATAAAATAGAATAAACCAGAACAGGACAAAACAAATAAGACTTTAAAAAAAAACAAAGAGAAATCACAACACATACAAATTTAGAGACACACACATTTGCACATACAGAAAGCTCATAAAAACAAAACAGGAAACCAGATAATAAGTAAACGGTTTGTAAGGTTAAGAAAAGAAAAAGCCCAGACACAGCACTGAGACCAAAACAAAACAAAATAAACAAAATAAAAAACCCTCCAGAAATACCACTGAAATTGAATTTGTTTTGTGTTGATATGGGGGCTGCCCCTAAGTGTGCTTTGTTTCCCCACTGATACTCCTTGGAGGATGCTAGTTTTTCACTTGCAAACAGTTACCAACCTGAGATAGCTTAAGGATTAGGGCTAGGGATCTATTTTCCTCTCAGTACTGGGACCCCATCTGGCTTAGACCTGTGCACACTGCCAGTCTCTATGATATCATATGCCCAGCATTCCTGTTGTGTCTAAAGGCCTTGTTTCCTTGGTTTCTTCCAGCCCACAGGCTCTGTAAAACTTTGTCTCCTCTTCCAACTCCCTGAGTCCTGAGGAAAATGATTTGACGAGGACACCCCATTTAGGACAAAGTGTTCCAAGGTCTCACTCGTAACCTTAAAAACAGAACAACTGACATGGAGCTCTGAGTGGGCAGGGTGCATGCATGAAGTCCTGGATGCAGCCCACAGCACCATGAGTCTGAGCACAAGAGCACACGTGAATAAGGTAGATCAGGATGTTGAGACAGCTCATGGGCAAAGGCACGGGCCATCAAGCCTGACAATCGGGGCTCAATCCTCAAGAACAACATAGTGGAGAGAACCAACTGTCACAATTTGTCCTCTGACCCACACATGCACACTATGGCAGGAGTACAGCCATAATTACACACACACACAAAATGAATAAATTTGTATTTCTTTTTTTAAAAAGTTCATCATCATCCTCAGTTACTTAGAAAGTTTGACACCAACCTGGACTACTTGTGACCCTATATACAAAAAAGAACAATAAGAAACCCAAACACTAATCTAGATATTTTAGCAAAACCAAGAGTTGAATCAACCTGTGTAGTAGGAACTAAATGAGTCAAACACACAGTAACCATATCTAAAGAAGTGAAACTAGTCAAGGCTACATAGGGGGACCCTATCTATAAAAATAAAATAGTAAAATTAATTTTAGCAAATTTTAACTTAACCCAGCATATCCATCTAATCAACATGTACTTGAAAATCTACTGAACTATTTTTTTTTAAATATGTATTTATTATGTATACAATATTCTGTCTGTGTGTATGCCTGCAGGCCAGAAGAGGGCACCAAACCTCATTACAGATGGTTGTGAGCCACCATGTGGTTGCTGGGAATTGAACTCAGGACCTTTGGAAGAGCAGTCAGTGCTCTTAACCGCTGAGCCATCTCTCCAGCCCTCTACTGAACTATTTTACATTGTATTTTCATCTTAAATCTTGAAATCCCAGTGTTACATATTTTCCAGTTAAGAAATTCTTCTACTTGATTGACTCAAATCTCAAGTGCTCAATAGTACAGCCAGAGATTTGCATCCTGGAAGTTCAGATTGAAAAGGCAAAGACAGTACGTCAGACTTCAAACAGAGGGATCAAAGGATATTACGTGAAAACGTCATCAGAAGAGAGACTGAAAAGCAAAGATGGAAGGCATAAGATTATGACTTAAAACTACTTATGAAATACTACAGATGCTGGAAAAAATCTACATTTAGGAAGGATTTAGAGGTCATGTGACTTGTCTATTAAAATGTTGGGGGAAACGAGGTTATTAGAAATCAAACATACCTGTACTCAAAACTGTCACGCGAATGTTTTTCTTTAAAAAAAAAAAAAAGGTTTAGAGAGAGAAATTTGTACAACAGGGAACTAGGGCCAGTCTTATTTTGATGGTAGATGCCTACCTGTTGTGGAAGGTGAGCAAAAAAAAGTCATCTTACAGAATGGGAACTGAAAATCCAACACAAGAATCTGACTAATAAAGAGAACCAAATGTTCAGCAAAGTGACTACAGAGGCCGCCAAGAGAAGAGTGGAGCAGAGGCAGCCAAGGTCGGGGCAGCCCCAGACCCCTGTAAGCATCACCTGTGAGAACAGCAAAGACACACATCTAAGGAGGCTCCTTCCGTAACCACAACAGAACCTCCAAGTTGAGTCCAGAACTCCGCATTGTAGATTCTGAAATTCAACAAAGCTTCCCTGGAGACTTTTACACAAAACTCCTTTGACTTAAACAGCAGACCTTACTAATGTGTAAGAGTAATAACGGAATTGTCCACAAGCTAGGAAACAAATTCAAAGCTCAGGATACCATCCTACCAATTCCCAGAGAAGATTCTAGGGTCTCACCACGCCTGCTGGCAACTATAACTAAAACATGCAAAAAAGAACTGTTACGACCTATTTTTAGAGATAGGCAGGTCGTCAGTGAGCAGAAAAGAATGTGAGTTAGAATTTCTAACCACCAGGGAATAAGTGTGAAGTCCTAGAAATGAGTCAGAGACGAAGGTGGGGTCATCTAAATGGGCAAGTTCAAAGGACAACAGAGGCTTGGAGTAAGTCACAGGAATAAATATTGCCAGAATGTCTTACAAGTCAAAGAATTAGGAAGCATGTGAGCTGAGAAAAAAATTCCTCGCTGCAGTTACAAACCAGGTGGAGAAAATAGCAAAGAAGGAGAGAAAGCATAGCTGCTTTATTTTGAGTGCTGAGTATTACGGCAGGTGAGACAGCCGAGCATACAGACTGCTAACTGCTCTAGTGGAGGACTGGGGCTCCCTGCCTGTAACTCCAGCCCCAGGAAGAGCCAAAGTCTCTGGTCTTCACAGCCGTCTGCAGTCCTGACCCAGCCTCAGAGGAAGCAAGATGTGACTGCCTCGCCAAAAAAGGTAACAAGCCATGTGTCTAACCACAGACAAGAACTATGGGCTAATATAAGTTATAAGAGTTAATAAGAAGCCCGAGATAACAGGCCAATCAGTTTATAATTAGTGTAGACCTCTGTGTGCAACTTTGGGACTGAATCAAAGTAATTGCAGCTGTTCAAGCTGTGGGTCAAACCAAATAGGCAATGCTAGATGAGACCTTCCCGCCTGACATTTGTGCACATGCACAGCACAGCATAGGCACAGAGGTCATAGGGATTGTTACAGAAGTAGGTACTCTTTACACTACACGGGTTTCAGGGATTGCATACAGGTCATCAAGTTTGGTGGCAGATGTCTACCCACTGGGCCGTTTTATTGGCCAGAGACCCACTTTATTACATAAACTTAAGTATATTAGCTAGAGGAAAATTTCAATGAAGTAGGAAAAGGCACCAGAATCTTGACATCCAAATTGGCCTCTTTAAGAGGTAAATGTTCAGCTTTAAGGGATGGGAGCTGTAGCTCAGTTATATGAGCACGATATGGATAGAATGTATAGGGCCAGAAGAATAGAAAGGAAAATTAAAAGCATATACATAATAACTGGCTTGCAATATGCAGAAAGTTGTTTCTGCACACTGAAACTGCTGAACAGATGATACAGAACTGACCTTACTATTTATTTATTCAGTTACAAGAAGTAATGAGGACTAGGAACCATCCTGCATATGTAACACACAGCTGTTCCCATACAGTTCTGTCCGGCCCGCAAGCAAAAGGTAATGAAGAAATTGACCAACTATTGATAGGAGATGGAGACCTCAGAATCTCATTTAAAAAAAAAAAAGTCAATAGCAAGGCTTAAAAAAATAAAAGACTTTTTCATCATACAGCAACAAGCCAAGGATATTATAAGAAAATATACTACTTGTCCTTTATACAACCAAACACTACTACTTGCAGGAAGTAACGCAAAGGGTACTCAAAGGAATGAAATCTGGAGATGGATGTGCTCCATTTTGTAGAATTTTGAAAATTAAAATATGTGCACCACACCACTGACACCTATTCAAAGGGCAACTGCTTTGAGTTTTGAAAAGGCTGATTTAGGTATGCTGAATTAAGACTGATAACGCTCCAGCATATCTCAAAGAAAATGAAACAGTTTTTTATTATAATATAAAGCATATTACAGGTATACCACACAATCCTATAGATTAGGCAGTTAGAAAGGTAAAATTGAACTATAAAGAATATAAATAAACAGAAAGGGGAAATAAAAAACCCCAGAAATGGATTGCATAATGCTTTATGAACTTTGAATTTTCTAAATACTAATAAGTAAGGAACAACAGCTGTAGAGAGATATTGATCGATAGAAAAAAACTACTATTAAATCAGCCAGTATACTTTTAAGATGTGTTGACCTCAGAATGGAAACCAGGACGTGTGTTACACTGTGGAAGGAGATTTGCTTGTTGCCACAACAGAAGAAAAGCTATGGATCATAAAAATTGATAAAGGTTTGATTTAAACAAGAGAGACCCCTTAAGCAGAAGAGATGATAGTTCATCAAACAGTGTGACCATTCAATCTAACCAATAAAACTAACAAATGCTTTTCATTTGATCTGATCTAATTTGCCATAAAGGAACCTTGCCAAAATTAGGGCTGGGGAAGAATTTTATTTTTGTCTTTTCAGGAGAATGAAGGCATCCAGCTAGGAAACATGAAGACCAATGGACAAATGAAACATCTGAAGAAAAAGAACAAATCATCAAGACAGACCCAAGAAAAAGCGTAAACTGGCCTCTTGGCACATCATAACATTTCTAACAGGATAAAATTCCATAAATATTTGCAAATGTTTGTTTCTGCTGTTCTTTACAGACATATAATGCAAATGGTCTTTCTGTAGTCCCAGTTCAATTAAAAATTAAAACTGGCTTTGGAATTGGAGAGTGGCTCTCTCCTTCTCTAAACCCAAGATGCTTGTTAAAGTAAAATTCAAAATCCGTATCTCGTATCAGAAGAGTCATCTGATATGGGGCAGAAGAAAAACAAACATTTAAGAATTATTTCATTGCCACTAATCCCATGATTCTTTGATTTTATTTTTACTCTTTAAGGTATAACTATCTCAAATCTTAAAAGATATATATATATGTACTTTAAATTTTTGTCTTGATATTTATGGCCATATAAAATACTAATTCTAGAAAAAGATTTCATCTACCTTCCTGTACATGATTTGGGGTTTGAGTCTTCTTTTTTTAAAAAAAAAAAAAAAAAAATTATGTATTGGTGCTGGAGAGATGGCTCAGAGGTTAAGAGCACTGGCTCCTCTTTCAGAGGATCTGGGTTCAATTCCCAGCACTCACATGGCAGCTCACAACTGTCTGTAACTCCAGTCCCAGTCCCAGGGAATCTGACACCTTCACACCAACACACATAAAATAAAATTAAATAAGTTATTTAAAAAAAAAGATTTATTTATTATGTATACAACATTCTGCCTCCATGTATGCCCACATGCCAGAAGAGGGCGCCAGATCTCACTACAGATGGTTGTCAGCCACCATGTGGTTACTCAGGACCTCTGGAAGAGCAGCCAGTGCTCTTAACCACTGAGCCATCTCTCCAGTCCCTCTCTACCAGTTTACTGCAGTTAACCAAGAGACTGCCTAACAGCGACCTTTGAAGGAGGATGGGTCCCACAATGATAATTCCACCAGGGGCATAACACCACTAAGCTGGAAAAAAAAAAAAAAAAAACATGTAAAGATCAGCTTTTTTGTTTGTTTGGTTGGTTTGGTTTTTGAGACAGGGTTTTAACAGTCCTAGCTGTCCTGGAACTAGCTCTTGTAAACCAGACTGGCCTCAAACTCACAGAGATTCACCTACCTCTGCCTCCCGAGTGCTGGCATTATAGGTGTGTGTCACCACCGCCCAGCCAAGATCGGCTTTTGAAGTATAAACTGTTCAGAATAATTTCGAGGTAGCTAGCTGAGATGATCCAGCCTACAGACTACTCTAGTCAGGACTTGAGACTAGCCTTTATGCAGAGACTGGACAACAAATGATATAACTATCTCTCCCAAGACTTGTTAATTAAAGCAAAATTTTCTTTTCAGGATCCCCTAAAGCTGTCATCACCCCCACACAGCAGGAAGTAAATTTAAGAACACGACACCCAAATTCTCAAGAGGGGCCAGACGGTGGTGGCGCACACCTTTAATCCCAGTACTTGGGAGGCAGAGGCAGGTGGATCTCCGTGAGTTTGAGGCCAGCCTGGTCTACAAGAGCTAGTTTCAGGACAGGCTCCAAAGCTACAGAGAAACCCTGTCTCGAAAAACAAAAACAAAACAAAACAAAAACAAACAAACAAAAATTCCCAAGAAGTGGGATGGATAGTTTTTGTTTTTTCATTGGTTTATGGATATTTGTCATTGTTTAGGGATGTTGGTTACAAGTTATTATTGGCAATGGTCAGGAGAAAAGCTGAACAAAGTAGTTTAGATTCAGGATTCTTGCTTTGTTAAAAAAAAAAAGGGGGGGGTATAAATATGATAGGATATAAAAGTAGATTATTGAGTCTACTCTGAAAAGAAAAAAGGAGGGATATAAAAAGAGGATAAATAGGTATATTATTGAGTCTACTTTTAAATCAAAAAAGCAACTACTAGTTTTAAATATTTTACATTGATGTAGAATTTTGTATATTGTTACAAATTTAAGGTATTTAAGGTACTCTACATACATTTCTACTCTTGTTCAAGGTATTGTACCTATATGGCTCATTTAACAATGTAATGCAAATTTCTAGTCCTTGAAAGTTATTATTACCAACTCTTTAGGACAATAAGGAAATGCAGGCTAGTAATTAGTCACCTATTACAATGAAACTTGTAGTCATATTAGGTATGTTTACAAGGTCAAACAGAGATATATTTTAGGCAGGTCGTCTCCAAACACTTCAGAGATATGCAAAATATAGCATTTATGATGTATATAGGTTCTTTTCTTTTTCTTTTTATGACAATGAAACATGCCTGCTCCTGGCAGTTAGCAATCTACTTCAGAGAAGATGTTCATATTAAGTATTTTTTTGTGTCTGTGGCAAAAGCTAGTCACTGGGCAGGATAGTGCTCTTGCCTCAACTACTGCAGACAATATGCTGTCTTAACTAGACAAGCGAGACATAAAAGAGAGGACTGCTGAACTTTGTCAAGACAAGGTAGGCAGTCCTTCAGAATATCCTGCTTTTCACAGAAAAGTCTGTCAGACATGTTAGGCCTATAGGTTGAAGATGGATGCCACAATATTGCAGAGAAAACTTGGGTGACTGTTCAGGCAGCCTGCTGTTTATATCATTTCTCACATTTTTTGGAAGCAGCTTGCTTGCTTACTCAGGTAATATTATTTCTTTCTCATGTCTCTGGTGGAGCTGAAGACTTTATAGTTTTTCTTGTTACCAGATACAGAAAAGAAACTCACTACAGAGGTGTAAAGTGTATTTAAGGCTGATTGTGACAATTGTCTATATTCTGTCAATCATGTTTTAAATAAACGCTGATTGGCCAGCAGCCAGGCAGGAAGTATAGGTGGGACAACCAGACAGGAAGTAGAGGTGGGGAAATGAGAACAAGAGAATTCTGGGAAGGAGGAAGCCCATTCCTCCTCAAGTCACTGAAGAGGCAGGATGTGATCTACCCTGCAGAAAAAGGTACCGAGCCATGTGGCTAACATAGATAAGAATAATGGGTTAATATAAGTTATAAGAGTTAATAAGACGCCTGAGCTAATGGGCCAATCAGTTATAACTTATGGAGACCTTTGGGGTTAAACAGCTGTGATACCTGTTGTGAGGACAGAAACAACAAGCAGGTTGAGAGACATTAAAGAGTTTTGGTAATACAAGTAAGAATAGAAAGGAAATTAGGCACAACCTGGTGGACTCATCAAGATAGGATAAATATGGAGTATTTTCTCTGAAAGTGTCAGCTGCTAATGGACTAGACATTGTGGATGTATTTACTGCCTGTGTATATTGTATATAGTTATTGTATTTATTGTGTATACTTTTTCTTATATTAGTTATAACCTTTTTTATTTTAGACAAAAGGGGGAAATGTGGTGATATTGTTTGTGCTGTAACAAATAAATCTTGCCTAAAGAACAGAGGGCAGAGCTAGCCATTAGTTAACCAGACAGGTGTGAAGTGATATGGCTGGGCAGAGAGAGGAATACAGGAGACAGGCGCTCGCCCCTTTTTTGGCTGAGGAGTTAGCATGGTAAGAATTGGCTATGGCTTGCTCCGTTTTCTCTCTGATCTTTTAGCATTACCCCAACATTTGACCAATTAGAACTTGTGCAATAACATGGTACTACAGTATTAATCAGGCCTTCCTTTGATGTTCAATATACTTCTTATGCTAGAGCATTTAAAAATATTTTCTATTTTATGCTACTGATAGCTGATTTATGAGTTGCTAATTTTCTAGTATTTCTAATAGCCAATAGGTTTCCCACGCCTTTTGGCAGAAATGATCATTATTATGTTCATATAGTTTTACTGCTGTTTGTTTTGTTTTTCATACTATCCCTTACCTGCTTTATTTTTGTAATCTTACTGTAAGAGCCTAGATAACTACTAGAATGATCGGGGCAAGGAGGAATATCAGGTGTACGCAAGTGTTCTGCCATCACCACTCAGAATAGCAAATGCAATGCTGTGGGACAATGGACTTTTTTCCTGTCACTTGTATTATTTTTAATAAAATGCTGAATGGCCAGCAGCAAGGCAGGAAGTAGAGGAAGGGCAATGAGAATGCTGAAAAGAGAGAAGAGCAGTCTGCAGTCATGACCCAGTCTCAGAGGAAGCAAGATGTGACGGCCTCACCAAAAAAGGTACCAAGCCACATGGCTAACACAGACAAGAACTATGGGTTGGTTGATACAAGTTATAAGAGTTAATAAGAAGGGGGCTGGAGAGATGGCTCAATGGTTAAGAGCACTGACTGCTCTTCCAGAGGACCTGGGCTCAATTCCCAGCACCCACATGGCAGCTCACAATTGTCTAAAGATCCAGTTGCAGGGGATCTGACACCTCACACCAATGCACATAAAATAAAAAGTTAAATAATCCTTTAAAAAAAGAGTTAATAAGAAGCCTGAGATACTAGGCCAATCAATTTATAATTAGTGTAGACCTCTGTGTGTAACTTTGGGACTGAACAACTGCAGGACAGGAACTTCAGTCAGCATTGCAAGGTCATCAAGTCAATGGCCTTCTCTTCCACTTGCAGCTGGCTATACACTTTATATAACCTGTTGTCGAGTGTCTGCCAACTCTTCTGTTCAGAATCCATTATTGCTATTGCGTGGCTTGGGACAGAGTCTGCTATGTATCTGAATGTTCATGCAGCTGTTTGCCAAACCAAGATTTAATCACTCATGGCTATTGAGCAGTTTTTATAGTTGGTACAGAGACAGTCATCTTATCTAGGTCAAGGTGATCACAGCATTACTGTGAATTAACTATTCATTCAAGAAAAAGGTAAGTTTTGCTTTCTATTTGCTAGTCAAGCTAGAGCTCTAGATAAAAGGCACCTTAGCCACAGTTTAGCCAACTATGCAAACCAACCATCTCTGCCTATTATAATAGGCACACTCTAGGATTTAGAGGGGCTATAACAGGCACTCACACACTAATTCCTCAGCTGACTACTGTATTGTTAATAGTAACTGACTTGCTTGGATAGAATGGATTTTAGTGTCTAATTCTGAAACGCATGGAATTGTGGCAATTACTCCTTGCCATTGTAAAGGAGAGTCAAGGAAGCCTGAATTGACTTGGGAAAGAGGGACTGACCCCTCTAAGAGCAGCTGCTCCTTTTCCCTAGGGCTGTCTCCCTCTCCTTGCTAGGACTCTGTAACCATCATAAGTTGCTATGCTATGGCTGGTACAACCAATGAGGATGATGCTGAGAGAGGCTGGAGAGAGGAAGACCCCAAGAGCTGTGCAAAGTCTGACTCAGAGTTCCTACCACTTCCAGGGTCCCGCCCACAACCCTTAATAGGAGCCGTGTCTGTTTAAATAAATGCTGTTGTTTGTGCCCGCCCCCCTCCACTCCCGTGGCTGTAGTTCTCTGGGTCTCCTCCGGTGGGCTTGCTCTCCAGGAACTTTTGCCTTCACTTGGACTTCTCCCTCCAGTCTGAAGTTTTCCCGTCTTCTTCCCTGGACAAACAATCTAGCCCATGGAATGACCAGCCCTCAACTATGACCCCAGAAACAATTCTCTATGAGACTGTTCTTTTCCATCACAGTTCATGACATCTTTAAGGTACTATGTGTTAATCATCAGCTTGTCTTACTTTGACAAACACATAAGAGAAAGTAACTTAAGGAAAGAGACATCTACTCTGGCTCACAATTCAGATGTTAAGTTGAGGACACACACTAGTGACCCACTTTACCAAGCAAAATCCCATTTCTTAGTTTCTAGCATTTCTCTAAATAGCACCAGTAACTAGAAACCATGTGTTCAATGTATGAAGACTGTGAGGGGCACTTCATATTCAAACCACAGCACTGCATCCTAACCCCAAATGGGCTCACAGCCATCCCAGATGTAAAGTGCATTCAATTTGTTTCTAAGAGCTCCCCCTAGTCTTGTTTACTTATTTGTTTCTTTTTTGAGAAAGGTTTCACTGTTTAGCCCCGGCTGGCCTAGAATTCACTAAGTAGACTAGCCTAGCCTCAAACTCAGACCTCCCAGTCTCTGTCTCCTGAATTAAAAAAACTAACAC
Organism: Microtus obscurus; assembly: GCA_963919715.1. Taxonomy (NCBI): domain Eukaryota; kingdom Metazoa; phylum Chordata; class Mammalia; order Rodentia; family Cricetidae; genus Microtus; species Microtus obscurus. The sequence goes on from CAWTZC010002364.1 coordinate 6,856,804, forward strand.
CATGAATAGTTGCAACAATACTAGCACTGTGCAAGTATCTAAGAGCATAATCTCTTCTGAGACTCAAAGCAAGTTCTTAGCAATGAGCCCTTGTAAAATTCCAAAACTAAGACACATACTTTCAATACACAATGTGTTGTTGTATGATTTTTTTCCTTCCTCCCCAGCCCCCCAAAAGGGCAGAGATGACCAAACCAAACCAAGCATTTATTGAGGACTCAAGTTACTTACTTAAAAGAGTGCCTTAAAGCAGCTGCGTCACCCCAAGCTCACACCAAGGGTGACAACTCACAAAAAGAACCATCCCTAGGGCTCCCTGCAGGACTAACAGTTAGCTCTGCTGGGCTCTTTTGGCCTCAGCCTTGATGTTATTCACTGTGCTTATAATAAGAAGAGATTTGTGAATCTTGTCACTATCTCAGTTTCTTGGGCGTTGTGTCTCTAGTTTCCTGAGCCTCTCGCCCTCCCCCTAGAAAGAATATTTAATTCTGAGGAAATAGGTACTTAATACAACTGTAAATAGTAAAATACTAATTCCAAAAGAAAAAAAAGAAAGAACAGCAAAGAACCAAACCAATATAAGCCCAAAACGGTAAATCCTGTATCTCCCTGAACTGCATCCTGCAATAGCATAAGCAGTCCCGCAACTACAGCGTTTCCCACTGCAGCCCTATCTAGAGGCTGCCTGCAGCTTTCCTGGATAAAGGTTCCACACCTCCAAAGTCCTTAGATATCAACTGTAGCTTGGCCTTCATATACCACCGTTGAGAGCAGGTACCAACAACTCTGACGTTGCCATACACTGCCTGGCCTCCTACAGTTTCCTCTGAAATCTTGGAAGTCTCTATGGCACTTCCATTTTGCCTATCTGAAAAATCAGTCATGTGGATAATACCAAGATCAGCTACCACCTTAACCAATAGCTGGGTCTTTGACCCTTACAGCAGCCTAAGTGCCTTAACAATTAAACACAGGGAAATTTCAAAGTTTGGGAAAGCTAATCCCCAAGATGATCTAAGGCATTTTCCTTATTATCCAAGTACTTGGTGCGTGTGTGTGTGTGTGTGTGTGTGTGTGCACGCGTGCACGCACGCAGTAAAGATGGGACCCAAGGCCATTGGCATACTAAGAAAGTGTTCTGTTTGACCCTACAGACAGTTCATCATCTAAGAACACCTGCTACTCTTGCAGAGGATCTGGGTTCAATTCCCAGGACCCACCTGACAGCTTATGACCATCTATAGCTGCAGTTCCAAGGAATTTGACTTCCTCTTCTAGCCTCCTTTAGTATCAGGAATATATGTGGTACATATACATAAACATAGGCAAACCATTTATACACATAACAAAAACAAACCTTAAAGAAGAATAAGAATAGAGAAGGGAGGAAGGAAGGGAGGGAGAGAGGGAGGGAGAGAGGGTGAGAAGAAAAAGGAAAGAAGGAAAGGAAGGAAAGCGAAGGAAAGCAAAAGAAAGAAGAAATAATATCAAAGTACTTATTTTTATCTTTTTACCTGTGTTCAGGCTGTCGGCTTGTGGAATAATCATCTCTTGTCCATCTGTAGCTAGAATCATCCTATAAAATAAAAAAATTATATTGGGCTTTTGTTACCCATTTTGACCAGCCTTTAAGATAAAATCACAATGTGGGTAAAAACACTTCTATAGGTACTACTGAACTTACGAAAAATAAAACAAAATAAAGTAAATAAAAGATACAAGTCGCCCATTTCAGCAGCTAAAGACGACTATGAACCTGTGGTAACTCTTACCTGTATTTTTAAAAATGCATTATTCCCTTGGTAGACACATACAGACTCAGTGCCACAGACACGTGTCAACACGACAACAGATCATTTGTTATCTAAAGACAAGGGCCTAAAAAGCCAAGCGTACACTGTTCAACCTTTCATTTTCCAAACCATCTCACCAATGTTCAGGTTCAAGCTCAGTGAAGAACTTGATGCTCTTTCCATTTTGCTCACTTCCTTTCCTCGTTTATCACTGGATGATGCATAATTACAAGCACTCTAGTAAGAATTATCACTAATAAGTAATACTAAAATATCTCATAAAAAATTTAAAATTAGTCAAAGCAAGCACATTAGGTCTTCTAAAACACATGTGCAAAGAGACATAAACCAACCCAAATGGGGCTGGAGAGATGGCTCAGGGGTTAAAACCACTTGTTACTCTTGCAGAGGACCTAGGTTTGATTCTAGGCACCCACAGGTGGCTCACAACCATCTGTTAACTCCAGTTCCAGGAGACCCAATGCTTTCTTCTGGCTTCTATGGGAACTGACAAATGTAGTACAGATATGCATGCAGGCAACACACCCATAAAAAATAAAAATAAACTTTAGGCTTGGCATAGTGATACATGCTTTTAATCTCAGCACTCCAGAGGCAAAAGCAGGCAGATCTCAGACAGATCTCTAAGTTCAAGACCAACCTGATCTACATAGCAAGCTATGGGACAGGCAGGGCTATAGAAAGAGACTGCCTCAAAAAAACTAAAGAAATAAAAAAGTAAACAATACAACATGCAAATTAGCTAGTTAAGAAACAGATTTAGCTAAAATATTATTTTTCATCTTCCTCATTAACATCACAAACCCAACACTTCAAAGTGTCTATTTTCCTTCTCAATGTTAAATAAAAACAAGAGAAATAAAAACTCCATAGCTATAATAAAATACCGGACCCAGTAAGTAGTTTCTTTAAGTAAATTCTAGATAAAAATTAGTGCTGTAAAAGTTTTAAGGACCACAGGAGTGCTATTTATTTATTTAAAAAGAAAATAAGTTAAGTCTAAGGATAAATGAGTTTTGTACTAATATGGTTGGTTTTGTGGAGTTGAGGACTGAACAGAAGACTTCTCAGCATGCAAAGCAGGAACTCTCACTTCTAAACGGACCCAGCACAGACAATCAAGAATGAAAGAAAGTAACCATGCTGTTGCTGAACCACTACTACAAGTTTTTAGAAAAACATTCATGTTCATGAGGTATCAAATACAAGCCTAGTGAACACAAAACTCACTGGATGGTACAAGATAAACAAAAGTTTTCATGAAAGGGTACAAGATGCTTTTGCTATGACCAAATCCTTTCTCCCTGAGACTACCCGAAGAATGGGTCTGACAGTAAAACCTAGTATCTCTAGTACAGAAATGAAATGATGCTTACTTCCCAACACTAGACCCTCCTAAAGAAATAGCATGGCAGTATAGATTCGCATAGTAAAGCCAGCAATGCCAGTAAGAAAGGTATAGCTGTAGCACTGCAAATTTAAGCAATGCTAAAAAAGTCCCATTACCACTTTAGAACTACCAGGGCTCACACTATGAGGAACTGACCCTCAGGAAATCACTTACCTCCATTTCTTCAATTGCCAACATGAGGTCAGTCAGTATAGGGTTTACACATATTATATTGGTTACCATGTTATATATTACAGGGAAGACGAACAGTCTAGAAGAGAACTCTTGTAAAATCTGTACGCTCTAAGACATAGCAATTGCTTCCAAAACTTTCAGTGAAAGTAATTATCAAAACCATAAATACCTACCTCTAGATTCTCAAGAACACATTGCTAATCTTAGAAGCTAACATTTTAAGCATTTAGTATCTGAAACAATGACTTGACTGCATTCTAATCTCAAATAGTAAAGACCTTAAAAACAGACTTTGAAAATTCTAACAAAAATGGGATAATCAACTTAAACCCACCTCACCCACAGCACTTCTCATATTAAAAATAAAGCAATTATAAACAGGGACATGAAGTGAAAAGTGTTGACCACCTGCTCAACACCGAGTACCAGTAAATCCCTGCAAGTTTAAGGTAAAAAGACAAATGAGGCATAGGCTAGATATAGGCACACAGCCTAGTAAGAGCTGTATTACCTAACAGGAGCGAGGCCATGGCCTTACTGCCCAGCACCATAGAAAAAGCAAGCATGTTGGAATTAATGTCTACTTACTATCCGGCATCACGAGATTTTTGACAGTCAACAGCAGCTAGCTGGAATAGGAGTCAAACCCTGAAGACCTAGCACTGCAGCACCCAGGAGGCTGCGGCAGGAGGCAAGCAAGTTCCAGGCAAGTCTGATCTGTATAGTAAGACCCTATTGCAAAGGGGAGTAGGGAGAGGCTGCAAATAAAACCAAGCCAAGCAACAAAAGAGCACAAGTAGCAGGTGTCCATTCTACTTCCAAGGCCTGCACACAAACAACTTTGGTTACATGAATTTTAAACTTGAAAGAAAGAACAATTAGGACACGGGGGAAATTTACATACTCCTCTGTGAGGTGGGCCACTTCTTCGATCATGGGAAAAACTGCGGCCCTCGTCATATTCTCGGTAATCAACATGACTGTAATATCTACTGTAGCCTCCTTCATCAGGTCTGGCTAGCAGAGGCGGTCTCTTGTCTAGCAGAGGCGGTCTCTTGTCTAGCAGAGGTGGTCTCTTTGGCACAACATTAACTACTCTATGGTAGCCATCCTAAAACAGACAAAAAGAAATATAGAGACATCACTAATTTCTCTATTTGGTTTTGGAAATGTTTCTTACAAGCACAGGTGTTCTTACCCATAATTCAAGAGTAAGTGTATAAATGAACAAAAATGCACTAGTGAAAAATGCAAGTACGAATAACAAAAACATCTTCGTATAGATTAAGGGAAATAAAATTAATGAAGAAAAAACTCATTCAAAATAACACACAACAATACAAAATGACAATCACAGGTTAAGAAAAGGGGGCTGGAGAGAAAGCTCAGGGATGAAGAGCACTTGCTGTTTTTCTAGAGAATATTAGTCAGTTCCTACCGTCCAGGGACTATGACAACCTCTTCTGGCCCCTGTGGGCACTTCACTCACATAGTGCAGATACATACATGCAAGCCAAACACTTGTACACATAAAATAAAAATCAATCTAAATAGTGTAAGTAAAAGTACTCTTAACAACAACAAACTTTGCACAGTATGCAGGTTACTGCAGTGTTGTTCCGAATGACAATGAGGACAGCACATTGTTTGGCCTACTGGGTTTAAACTATTCTATTTAACTATTTAAACAGGGCAGGGCCTGCACCTGTAAACCAGCAAGCACTAAATCAGAAAGATCAAAAGGAAGCATTCTGCTATGTTTCCAGAAGCTCAAGGGAGAGAGCTTTTAGCTTTTTAAGTTTGGACACAAAGATGATCTAAAATTAGAACTAGCTTCCAAGATAATATACCCTTGAAATCTTTGGTAACTTGGTGGGGTTGGAGAGACAGACAGCCCATTGGCGAAGGGCAATGACTGCTCTTTCAAAGGACCTGGTTCACGGGTCTATCACAAGGTAGCTCACAGCAATCTAAAACTCCAGTTCCAGGAGATTGAAGCCCTCTTCTGACCTCCTTAGGTACTGCATGCAAATGCTGCCCAGACTTATACATGCAGGCAAAATACCCATACATATAAAAATAAAATAAAATAATAACTTTAAAAAGTCACTGGAGTTTTGTAAGATTTGAGTAATTAGAAAACAAAGTCTGTCTTATGTTAATATCATTAATATGAAATATGTTAATAGCTAATATGGTAATATGAAATAAAATCATTAGGGTAAGAAGTAAAGAACTACAGTACACACGCCAGAATCTGATCTAAGTTATCTAAAAACAGCCCCTACAGATTTCTGGTTTTCTGAGACATGATCTCCCTGTGTAGCCCAGGATGGCCTCCACCTCACGCTATTTCTCATTGTTTTGTTGTCTGAGGCAGGGTTTCTGCTAGAGCCAAGAGTAGCCTGGGACAGCGATCCTCCTGAGTGATCACATTACAGGTGACTTAACACACATGTAAAGAAACTGATTATTTTTTTAAAAATCTTAATTTTTAAAAACTCTATGAAAGATGCTTTCATTCCAGAAAGAAAAACAACTAGATGGCTGAATAATTTAATATATAACTATATTATCCTTTTCCCACAACTATAAATATTATAGATAACTGGACATAAATTAAATTGGCTTGGGACATTTATTTGAAAGCATTTCTTGAGACTAGTGTGGCATTCAGTTGTAGAGCAGGGATCAGCATTTGTAAAACGTGGGTTAATCTCCTGTAACAAAACAAAACCCACCAATTTTCTAATGTATCATTAAATGTGAGCTCATTTTAGCACAAAAACACTGTTGCTTTCATGTATTTGTTATTTTATTTATTTTATGTATGGTGGAAGAAGTCCACATGCTTGCCATAGTTTGCATGCAGAGGTCAGAGCCAGCGCTCGACTTCCACCATGTGGTTCCTGGAGATGGATCTCAGTTGAACAGCATTGGTAACAAGTACTGTTACCCACTGAGCCATCTTGCCATCCTTAATTTTGTTTAAATATTGTGAAAAGTTTAAACATTTTGTTTAAAACTAAAATATTATAAAGCCGTTCCTTAAACACCTTTATTCTTTAGAGACATATGGAAATGTTTATATTTGAAACATGAATAGTGATTTACTTCAAAATGCTTTCAGGAAGGGAGTTGAGTGATCAAGAATTCTGACTGCTATTCTAGAAAGCTTGTGTTCAATTCCTAGTACCTACATAATAGTTCACAGAAGTCAGTTAACTACTGTACCAGAGGCTCCAGCGCCCTCTCCCGACCTCCTTAAGCACAAGGCATGCACACATGTGGTCACAGAAATACATAAAGACAAAACACTAATACACGTAAGATAAATATTTTAAAATGAGATAAAATAACCTGGAAGAGAGGAGAACAGAGACAAGAATAAAACACAAGAAACCAAAAGTAGATAATTGCTAATTTCATTACAATTTCTTTGCGAGCTGCTTATCTTGTTTACTTTTAAATACTTAGTTTTTTCAAACAAAAGCCAAGCCTGGTTATACATGACTGTAAAGCCAGCACTGAAGAGGCTGAGAGAGAAGGATGGAAAGTTCAAGCAGATTTGGACTACATAAGATCCTGTCTTGAAAATAAACAGATTCATAAATAAAGCTCAACAAGGGTCAAGCATTACAGCACAAGACCACACTGCACTTTCAAATGCAGCCTGAGTCCCAGCAAAGCCCTTGTCTCAAAAATAAATAAAAAAGAAACAAACAACCACACTAACTGCAGGCAAAGTACCATGGTACAGAAACAGCAGCAGTATTTCCTACCACAGTGAACTTATGATCTGAATGTAACCATAGAAATGCTGTTGGAAAGCCCTGGAAAAGCAGGTGGCACACATTAAACACCCCACACATAGTATGTGTTCTAGTTTGCCAGCTCAAACTACTTTACTTTTTGATAAGCACAGGAATTACTACACCTAGGAGGTGAAAAACTATAAACCACTAGCTGTGCAGACAAGGCTGGCCTTGAATTCAGAGATTCTTCTGCCTCTGCCTCCTGGGTGCTGGGATTAAACAATGCACACCACCACCCCAGCAACCGTATCTAACTACGCAGCACAATATTACCCAGACTAACAGATTTGCTTTGGTGAGTTTTGACAAGTTCACTCTACCACCCACTAATTTATGCTGTGTATTTGACTGATTGATTGCTCAGTGAGATACTGGTGCCTTGGGGTCAACCCAGTGGTTTGGGGGAGGATTAGAAATTAAGCTAAAATATTCTAAGTTGGTCCAACCCTCCAGACACATATTATAAAATTTGGCCAAAAACTTACATTATCTTTTCTGGCAACAGTGAAAAAAGGATGTTAAACTTCAAAATTCTGTCAGTCAAGAAATTAAAACATGCTACCCATACCCACCCATAGGACCCTTTGTGCCAACCACACCACCCCACTCCATTTTCAGACTTCCCATGTCTTCCTCCAGGGTCTAGGCTGGTGAGTACCCTGACTTGTTCATCCACACTTTCTGTGTACTCTACCAGATTTAGCTAGGTTTCTGTGGCCTAGACTGGCCTTCACTGCAGAGAAGCTCTAGGCTTGGGCCAGTATCCCCCTACTTATCCACTAAACTACATGATACTCTCGCACCACATCCAACCTTTCAGACTTATAAATCCCCATCCTCCCACCTGGCAACAGGAAACATATCCTGTACACCAGTCCAGTCCCCTCTGCCACCACAACATTCTCTTCTTCCTAGCCCTGCTCCATCAGTAACAAACTATACATATAGCATGTAGACAGAGAACACACAGATTTCGTCGAAGTAATACCAACAACATGAAAGATTAAGGCAAAGTCTGCCCTCTGAAACCTGCTGGTCCTGTGGAAATGCTTGCCTACATGAGCCAGGACACTGAAGTTAGAAGAATTCAAGGGATGTAAAGAACACACAAACAGCTCAGTGAGATCAAGGAGAAAGAGCTCAAGAAGCATAAATGCCTGAGTGATGCACCAGGTTGACAGACATGACAAAGACAATGCAGGACTAGAAAATGAAACTTAATAAAGCAACAGAAATACTGAAGAAGACTCAAGCTGAAAAGAAGGAACTAAAAACAACATTTCACGGATAGAAAACTCAAAAAGAAGCCTACAGTCTGAATCAAGTAGAAGACAGATCATCAGGTGACCCATCAAATAAGCAAGGCACATGAAAAGAAATTAAACATAGGAAAGGAACATACAGAAATGCAGGACACCGTTTAAAAAAAAAAACAACTTTGAATACAGGCGTAGACAAGGTAGAAAAATCCCACATGAATGGCACAGACCAGATCTCCAACAAGATCATAGAACATTTCCCCAAACTAAGGACAGTCATACTCAGATACAGGCAGCACACAGAAAACAGATAAGACCAGAAAAAAAAAAAAACACAGAATTTCATATTATAACACTAACATTTATAACAAAGAAAGTGTTTTGAAAGCTGCAAGAGAAAAAACACAAGTCACATACCAAAAAAAAACCTATGAAAATAACAGCTGATTTCTCAATATAATCTTTGAAAGCCAGAAGAGCCTAGAGTCCAAGAACTAAAAGGTAAGAAAAGAGAGAAATGTTGTAATTAAAATTAAAATCTCAAAAATAAACAACAAAAAAAGAAGTTAAAATACATCTTCAAATAGCTCTACACAGGGAAGTACTACTCAATTAAACTTTACACATCAACACTCTAGAGTTCAGTCTTTCAAGTATATAGTTTTCCCATTGGAAAAAAAACTCTGTAAGACGAGCATGGTGACCCACGTCTTTAGGCCTCATACTCAGCAGTCAGTGATAGACCAGGTGTGCAGTGAACTCCAGGCCAGCCATGATTACATGACTAGAAATAAAAACAAAACATACTTATACATACACTTGCAGCAAAACATGTTAAGAATGGAAGCAAAATGGCAGGCATAGTAATTTTCAAACAAAAAATGCTAAGAGTCACATGTGTGAGGTCCTGAATCCAAATACTACAAAATATAAGTAAAACTAACAAAATAAATGAGATGCAAAAAAAAAAAAATAGGAATTAGCACATGTGAAGATTTTTAATAAGATGCCCAGGAACTACAAACAAGAAGAAAAGGACTATCTACTCAACACTAACATTCTGTAAGCAATGCCATACAGAATGGTACGTAAGTGAATTACCATATGGAACACTCTTGACTTTCAAACTGAACAAAAAATTACAGGATTGTAGTTTAAGCATATTCATATTTGAGACTATTTAGAACTAGTAAATCCCACGCAATCCCTATAAAGCCTCAGTTATAGCAATACCAAGTTTTAATTCATCAAAAAATTTGTTTTGATTGGCTACACTGGCTGAGAAGTAGTGGCAAAAGCATTAAGATTACAGACCTGTAATCTCAGCACTCAGGAGACTGATGGTTAGAAGACAGGCGAACGAACACGCAGTTAAAAAAAAATTGAAAAGAAAGCTCTGCCCTCACTACAATTTGTATCAAAGCCTAGCATATTTACAGTGTGCATACCACAAAACTACCACCACTAGGTGAACCTTCACGAGGTCAACACTGAATTACCACCCAGATACAGTCACTGCGGACAAGCCTTTCCTTGGGTTCTCTCCAGTGTTTCCTCTCACTAGTGACCACTTAGCCCTTTGCTGTAGTATCATTTTAAAAAGTTGTTCTCAATCTTCTTAATGCTGTAACCCTCTAACACAGTTCCTGGTTTTGTGGTGAAGCCAACTATAAAATGATTTTGTTGCTTCTTTGTAACTATAATTTTGCTACTGCTATGAAACATAACTGTGATATTTTGTTTGTGTTTTAACAAATAAAGCATACCTGAAGATCAGAGTGTGGAGCCAGCCACTAGTCAGTTATATAGAGGCCAGGCAATGGTGGCACACACTTTTAATCCCAGCACTCAAAGACAGAGCAGAGAGATCTCTGTTGACTTCAAGGCCACTCTGGGCTATACTAGGTTGATCCAGTCTCAAGAGAAACACAGGCAGGTGGTGCTGGCTCACACCTTTAATCCCAGCACTAAGGAGATGGAGGCAGGAAGGGATATGGTTGGGCAGAGAGGAGAGTGGCACTCAGTGGCAGGCAGTCTGAGCATAGAGTCTGAGGACAGGATCACCACCCTTTTGGTCTGAGGATCTGGTAGAAGTAAAAGGTGGCTCTAATGGCTGGCTGCACTGCTTCTCTGATCTCTCAGCTTTCACCCCCTCTGGGTTTTTATTATTAATACTTATTAGAATTTATACTACACGTAATGCAAATATATGATAAGTAGGATATCTGATCGTAACCCATAGGTTGAGAACCACTGGTTTAAATAGTCCATCCATCCTCCTGTTAGACAGCTCTTAGCAATGCTACTTATAAACACACGAATGTTTTTTTTAACATTAAGTGATCTCTACTTCATAAGCAAAGTTTTTTTTTTTTACTTCATTTACTTCTATGTATATGTGTATGACACTTGAGCGCTGAGGCAGAGGCCATCAGCTAACCTGGAACTAGAGTTACAGGCGGTTGTGAGGGGCCTGATATGAGTCCTCTGGGAGAGCAAGAAGTGCTCTTACCACAGAACCATCTCCCTAGCACCTTAAAGCTTTAAATGGGGTAATTTTTTTATTAAATCCAAAGTTAGAAACCAAAGCTGCATTTACATTCTACTTTTACTGTTAACCACTTTTCTGCAAATTCAGTGAATTCATTTATTTTATTTTATTTTATTTGGTTTTTCGAGACAGGGTTTCTCTGTGGCTTTGGAGCCTGTCCTGGAACTAGCTCTGTAGACCAGGCTGGTCTCGAACTCACAGAGATCCGCCTGCCTCTGCCTCCCGAGTGCTGGGATTAAAGGCGTGCGCCACCACTGCCCGGCTCAGTGAATTCATTTAAATCAGACGTGAATATAAAACTTCCACAAGGCACATGACTAGGAACTATTCAACTCTGGGGATGGGGTTGAGGAAGAAGGAAAAAAGTTGGAGGCCACATGGGATGGTGAGGAAGAAAAGAAACTATTTTTTTCCTGAATAGAACAGCACAACAACAAAGTTAACAGAAATCTATTAACTAACAAAAATCACTGGTATTTCCAATCAGGTGTGGTAGTCTGAATGCGGTGGCCTCAGTTGCAGGCATCTGAATACTTACTCCCCAGTTGGGGTGCTGTCTGGAGAGGCTGCAAAGGTGTGGCCTTGTTGGAGGTGTCACTGGAGGCAGGCTTTGGAGTTTAAAGGCTGCCATTTTGGGTTCATTCTCTTCTTTCTGTTCTGTCCTTGCAATTGAAGACTGAGCTCTTGACTTACTAGTCCAGTCACCATGCCTGCAACCTTCCTGCAATTACTTCTACATACTTACTTCTGGAAACATAAACCTAAACAAACTCTTCCTTCTACAGTTGCCTTAGCCACTATGTTTTATTACAGAAACAAAAAAGTAATTTATAAATCAGGTTACACCTGTCAGTCAACATTTATATACATCATTGTTTAAATCAAACATGGCTTTTTAAAAAGATTTATTTATTTATTATGTATACAGTGTTCTGTCTGCATGTATGCCTACATGCCAGAAGAGGGCACCAGATCTCACCGTAGATGACTGTGAGCCACCATGTGGTTGTTGGGACTTGAACTCTGGTCCTCTGGAAGAGCAGCTAGTGCTCTTAACCACTAAGCCAGCCCTGCCCTCAAAAGGAGGCCCTTGATATTAGCCATATTCTGCTATAGCTTAGGCCTTAAATGTCTCCCATTAAATGTCTGGGGTAAAGCATAAATGGCCTGGTACCTGATAGGAAGTCGTTATGTCACTGGGAAAATGTCCTCATAGAAGACTGCACCCTATACCTTACCAAAAGTCCAACTCATCATGGAGTACAACCTCCAAAACTGTAAGTCAAAATAAATTTCTTTCTTTAGGCAGGCAGTGGTGGGGCGCACCTTTAATCCCAGCACTTGGCAGAATCTCTGTGAGTTTGAAGCCAGCCTGGTCTACAGAGCACATTCAAGGACAGTCAGTGGTACATAGAGAAACCTTGTCTCAAAAATGGAAAAAATAAAAATTCTTTAAATTGATTATCTCCAGTAAGTGTCAGAGTAATGCAAAGCTAACACACCTTAAAGAAGCAAATATTACCAAATCATAAATTGAGTTCTTGAGCTGGGGGTAGTGGCTCATGCCTGTAAGTCAGCACCTCAGAAGCTAAAGCAGGAGGACTGCCACGAGACTAAGGTCAGCCCGGTCTAGACAGTGAGTTCTAAAGCAGAATGAAACAGAGTACCTCGTCTCAAACAAAAAGAAAAGGAAAAGCCAGGAGGTGCACAGGCCTGCAATCCTAGAACTTCAGAGAAGAGGCACAACAAACAGTTCAAATTCATCCTCAAGGACATAGTAAGTTGGAGGTCAGCCTAGGCAACACCTGAGCCGGTTTCAGAAAAAAAGGGGGGTGGGAGGCAGGCTGGAGATTTGGCCCCAGTGGTTAACTGCTCTTACTGTTCTTTCATTCCCAGAAGCCATGTCTGGAGGTTTACAACTTCCTGTAACATCAGCTCCAAAGTGACAACACCCTCTTATGGCCATACACACACACACGACACTAGTGCTCACACACAAAAAGTATAATAAAATATATCTTTTGATGTTTCTTATACTTTATTACTTGTATTCTGACTTCAATGACCTCATTCAGGCATCATTCTGATTAGAACATGTCTATAATCTCAGCACTTGAGAGCAGGCAAGAGGGTCAGGAACTCAAGCCTACACAGTAAGTTCAAGGCCAGCCTGAGTAACAGAAGACTGAGGCTCAAAAACAGAGGTGAGGATGCCCTAAGATGTGATCTATAAACTTTACCAGATTAGTAAAAGGGCAAAATGATTAAAAGCTTAAGACTAAATTTAACTAAAATGTAAGCATGCCATAAGAAGGTGAAGGAGCAATTTCCAAGAGCCCTCTAAAGAACAAAATACACTGAAGACAAGACAAAGCTTCAAGTCATTCCCGCAAGAAGAGTAAGTTCACCAGAAGAAAAAAAAATCTGAATTCTAGAGGAGAAATACAAGAACAAAGGTTTTACAAATCAGTAAAGTGGGCCTGGGGAATAAAAAAGACCCGGCTTCTCTAATAACGTAGGGAAGGAAGAGGAATGAGCAGGTCTGGCCAGGTTCTGTGCTCCTAAAGGAAAAGCACTTCAGACTCTATCAGATCTTGGCGTTACAGACAGTTGCTAGCTGCCATGTGGGTGCTGGGAATTGAACCCAGATCCTCTGGAAGAACAGCAGTGCTCTTAACTGCTGAGCCATCTCTCCAGCCCCCTAGACTCTATCATGAGTACCTATACAGCTGGACAAGGAGGAAGAGATCTGTCCAAAACATCTACACATCTACGCTGATCCTCAGCACATCAGCGCTATAAAATTTCTCTTCCTACTTACTGATGTTGAAATTCCACTGTTGGGGGAGGAAAGCCAGGGGTGACTACTGTACATTTATATATATACACACACACATATGGCATTAGATCAAAATGGCTGTTACATTTGACTATAAAATGTTCATTTAATTAGAACGTCCATCTCTTTTCTTTCCCCTCTTTTGAGGTGTCTGGGATCAGTTCGAAGGATCATGTTAGGTAAGCACTAACTGAATTACATCCTCAGCCCTTCAATTCTAATTCTTAGACTAGCATTCTGTGAGCCATCAATACACTGAACTTCACCCAGAATGCTGCCATCCTGGGAACTCCATACTCTAAAACACCAACTGCCTATCCTTCTACTAAGAGGTGGCCTTAGACCTCAAGAAAAACACCAACTGCCTATCCTTCTACTGAGAGGTGGCCTCAGACCTCAAGTAGCTTTTTCTTTGTCCTAAACTCCACTTCTTTTAAATAACTCCCCTCTCAGTTCTCGCTTCTTGATGCGGTCATGATTCCTAGTCCAGTTAGTTCTTCAGTGTCGATCTCAGCCAATCACTCATCTTGCAATCTTAAATCACTACAATTTGCTCTGCCCATCCACCAATTAAGCTACTCAGTGAAAAAGCACACAGTCTGCATGTCAATGCCCAGATGGTATGATGAAGAAAGCTCATTGGCTAATAAAGAAATTGCCTTGGCCCATTTTGATAGGCGATCCCTTAGGTGGGTGGAGTAGGCAGAACAGAATGCTGGGAGTAAGAAGCAGATTCAGAGAGTTGCCATGATTCTCCCACTCCAGACAGACGCAGGTTAAGATCTTCCCTGGTAAGCCACCTCGTGGGCTACACAGATTATTAGAAATGGGTTAGATCAATATGTAAGAGCTAGCCAATAAGAGGCTGGAACTAATGGGCCAGGCAGTGTTCAAAAGAATACAGGTCCCGTGTAATTATTTCGAGTAAAGCTAGCCAGGTGGCAGGACACAGCCCGTCGCTCATATTACTACAATGGTAAACTAAAATAAAATTTCTACTCAAGGAATATAGTGGGAAAGAGGACTTGGCATTTTTGAAAGGTAACTCACAGCTATGACTGTATCACTTTTAATCCTTCTAGGTTATCATAAAATAATTCTATCAGACTAAGAAAACTTATTAGAAATAGTCTCCAGAACAACCTGAAAAGCAATGACATAATTACTGAGTCTGCCCATCCTAATATAACGGGATTCCTCGTTTTTTTTTTTCTATCTTAAATCATTTTATATCAACCTGAGCTGTAATTCAGATCAATGAAGGACAACCTTGCAGATGACACTGTTCATTAAGGTGATGATAGGACCAAGTAATAAACTGTCAGCTAGGCCTGGCTGCAGTCCTATAAGCTAACTGAAAGGCAGGAGGATCACAAAGGCAAGGGCTGCATAGGACACAGAGTGAATTCAAGCCCAACCTAAGTAATTTAGTAAGACCTTGTCTTAAAATAAAAAAGAAACAAAGGGGCAGGGGTAGGGCTCAAAGGTTGAGTGCTTGCCATGCATGAGAAAAGCTATAGATTCAATTCCCAGTATTACTACCACACACACAGAAATCCCTAATACTTTAAGTAAAAAATACTTGTCATGTGAACAAGAATTTATGCCTTCTGTGGCATATAAAATGTCTACATAAGAATACAACCCCAAACAGGTGGTGGTGGCGCCACAGGCTTTAATCCCAGCACTTGGGAGACAGAGGCAGGTGGATCTCTGTGAGTTTGAGGCCAGCCTGATCTACAGAGCGAGTTCCAGGACCAACTCCAAAGCTACACAGAGAAACCCTGTCTCCAAAAAAAAAAAAAAAAAAAACAAAAAAAAAAAAAAAACAAACAAAAAAAACAAGGAAAGAATACAACCCAAAGTCGCAATGTTCAAGATGAGTCAGCAGAAGATTCAAAGCTTCTTGACCTCCAAACCTCCCTTAGTTTTCCAAGCAGTTGAAAAATGTGGAGCCCTGCTACATACTAGGACTGGATCCAGTTTGGGTAGAATAAACAATTTATCAAGAACATTAAGAGTCTAGTTCAAAATTCCCAACTCTCAGAACAGAGACAAGAAGACAGACAGAAGATGAGGATTCCATCCTTTGAACCCAGCACTCTTCTCGCCCTGCAAGCTGCCTGACCAGACGTCGCAGCTGAACTGCTCTCTAGGGTGGCAACATGCTTCTCCTACTAGCCCAGGAGGATTGATCTCCAGGTAGAATGTCATATTAGTTCATAACTTAATTTTTGATTTTGTGACAGTGTCAGATTGTGTAGCCTGGCCTAGAACTTGCTATGAAGACCTGGCTTGCCTTAAACTCACAGAGATCCACCGGCTTCTGCCTCCCAAGTGCTGAGATTAAAGGCATCCGACACACTATGCCAGGCTCAATCTATAAATATTTTAAGGAGACAAATAAATGGCAGTCATGAATAGAAGCAGATTTTCAACATTTCTTTGTCTATGCACAGTATAGCATTCATAAAAATTTATAAATTTTCCTCCACAAACTAAATTCAATACAAAACCTTTGTTCTAGAAATTTAAGCATAAAATATAGATTTTTTTTTTTACTTAAATAAATTACCATGTATTTTATAGCCTGTTTTTTTCAAGACAGGGTTTTTCTGTATAACAGTCCTAGCTGTCCTGGAATTCACTTTGTAGACCAGGCTGGCCTCAAATATTTTCTAGCTTTTAAAAGGTGAATTTAATCTCTTTTCCAGCTAGGCTGGTAAACTCCTGCTATTTGAAGACGCTGGAGAAGACAGGATGGCACAGCAGGCTCTGAACCGTCCCCCACAGAGCAGTGACTCACACTGGCATGGCTCCGAGGGGGTGCTCGTTCTCTTGGAAGTCGTTCGTAGTCGTACCGTCCCTCGGACCACATCTCATCTCTCTTGGAAGCCACTGAAGAAAAAACAAAAACAATCCTGGGTTTTTTTTGTCAGCAAGTAAGACACAAGAAAGCAGCAAATGCCAAGATACCTAGAGGAGAGTGAGCGAAGAGAGGAGAATGAAAGCAATGAGTCCTCCTACTGGAGATTTAAACAATCCATGCACATGTATATATGAAGTCCTGCATTCCTTCCATTTTAACGTCATTTATAAGAAAAACTTCCACCAGCATGTTGGGTAAGAGTCATAAACCACATACAGTTTCTTCATTGCCAAAGTTTGAAAAACGAGAAAAGATGCCACTTAATGAATAGTTTGGAAAGCAGGCCAGCATGGTTACTCCAATTAAGGCTGGCCTCAAATTTACTACGTAGCCAAAGCTGGCTTGGAAATACTGGGATTACAGGTATATCCCAGCGTGCAATGCTCCAACGTTTTTAATTTTGTATTAATTTATTTGTAAATGTGTATATCATGTGTGGGGCTAGAGATGCAAGGCTTCTTGAGCCTTCTTATGTTGCTAGGCTTCCTGAGCCTTCTTATTCCCCCAGCCGCAGTTGCTAGGCCTCCTTATTCCCCAGGGAAAGGTGAGCACTCTACCCACCCATTGCACAGCCCCACGACGCAGGACAGACGCGATAGGGAGCAGAGTCAATGCAGGAACTGTTTATTAATGTGAGCGTCAGCTTATGCAGGTTAAGTGACACCGCATGATGTGGGGGTACCTCCAGCCAATGAGAGACAGACAAACCCTCCCTCTGGCTAGAGGAGTGTCTACCTAATTTGTGCTCTCTCATCCTCACTCAAATCGAGCCAGACTTTTCTCTGTCCTACAGGCCTCAAAATACAGACCCTGAATTTGAACCAGCCTTTTTTCTGTCCTATAGGCCTCGAGGTACAGGCCTTGAGATAATTTTGGCCCAATATCTCCCACTTTTGTTTTATATTCCATCCCCTACTCTGGTCACCAAGACAGAATATCCCACCGGGGAGAGAGTATGGGTCAGGGCCAACCCTATACGGAGTTTTGGCCTGGACACCCTCAAATTGAGAGTTTATCCGTGGGGTAAGATGTATCGAGCCTCTCATAATGTACTCGAAGGGCCATGAGTACATTGTACCTGTTGTATCTGTTTTTAGAACGCTTCTTTAAGCCTTTGGAGAACGCATGGACCAAAAAGACAGATCAATAAATAAATAGCCATTGGTCCAATTAGGGAAGAGATGAGTGTGGTAAGCCATGGAGACCAATTAAACCAGGTATCTTAGGGGGTCCTTGACTTAAATGAATCACTATCTTTTCTTAACTCATCTAGGGTTCTTGTAACTATCCTGGAATGGTCCACATAGAAACAACCTTCTTCCCCAAGTGCCCTGCAAATTCCTCCCTGTTCCATAAACAGCAAGTCCAAGCCTCTCCTATTTTGTAAGGTTACCCTTGCTGAGGAATCCAAATACTTTTGTAAATAACGTGATGTGGTCTCTGTATTTTCTAATTACGTCCAGCCCAGTCTGCTCACATCCCCAGGAAGAACAATAGTAACAGGAGTTGCCCCACACTTTCTGATAGTAGAGACAGCCGGGTTGCTTCCTGGGCATACATAAAAGGGTGTCTGCAGGAGGGCATGTCTCCTAAGGACATGAGAACACCCAGGTTCATTAGGGCAAGATGCCTGGGTTAGGGTGCACCCCTGAGAGCCTCCGCGTTCAGGTCTCCCCTCCGTCCCCGGAACATCAGGTCAGGCCACTACATCCAGGGTGTCCTCATCTGAGAGGTCTGGTTTAGGATCCCTCCAGTGCCAGCACTCAAGGATCTCCATGTTATCTTCTGTGGTTGGTGGGGGCTTGCTGCCTGGACCTTGATCCCCGGAAGAGGAATTAACATGATTATAGCTGGGAAGGCTATCTGAAATAGATAAACAGGCAACACTCTCCTCAAGGGTCAATCTCCCTTGGGCAGTGGTGATTTTTCTTTTCATATGTTTGAATTTAATGGTTGTCCACCATAATCTCTTTATTTATTGGTCATCTTGATCTTCCCCATTGTCCTGAGGGGAGGGGAGAAACTTTAAGTTACAAGTGGGTAGCCACATAGGCGTTTCCCCTGTTTGGGAAGACACACCCATATCCTCGGATATGTTTCAACAAGGGATCTGGGCCCCTCCCTTGGTTAGTGAGAGGATCCTTCCACTAACTTGTTGGGTGGGCCTTGTTGGTAGGGATCAATCGAGAACAATGTCTGGCGGCTCTGGATGGAATTATTAACTTAGAGCGACCTTTCCATAATGCCCTGATCCTATGACCCTATCAGTTATTCGATAGGAGTACCCTCCCCAGGGTGCTGTGTCCCCATTCTAATGCTTGTGACTGCTGAACAAGGGCAGCCAGCATCGTCTTTTTCCCTAATAATATTCTGCCTTGGACTGGAATATCAGGATTATATTTTGCCAAAGAAGCCTGATGGAGCTCATTGACAAATTCAGTGAGGGCCTGATGGCTCTCTGGGGGTAAGGAAATGATCGTGTTAGGTTGCCCCCCTTTTAGGAGATCATACAACACATCTAGTCTCCCGGTCTCTACAGGCAACCAGGGCCTTACCCAGTTCATTTCTCACAGTATCTAAACTGAGAGGCTCAGGCAGGATTAATTTCTGTCCTATAGGCCTCAAGGGACAGGCTGAGATAATTCTGGCCCAACAAGAGGGACACGCATGCATCCCACAGAATGTGTGGAAGTCAGAAGATAATCTGCAGGAGTCAGTTCTGTCTGTCGTGGGAGCACCAGAGCCTCGGGGGCCCCAGCCTTTACTTACTACGTCAGCGCACCAGCCCTCTGGTTTATTTCCGGCCTTAAACTGCTGATCCTCCTCCCACAATACGCCAAATGAGGAATTAGAGTACACCACCTGAACCATCAGTAATCAATAAAAATGTGCTGAATATATCATATGAAAATCTGATCAAGAGCCAGTTGGTGGTGGCACATGACTTTCCCAGCACTCAGGAGGCAGAGGCAGGTAGATCTCTTGAGCTGAAGGCATCCTGGTCTAGAGGGTGAGTTCCGGAACAACTAGGGCTACACAGAGAAACCCTGTCTCAAATCACCAATCAAACAAACAAACAAAAAAACAGTTCCAGGTCCAGCCTAGACTATATGAGGTCCTTAACAAAAAATTAAGTACAATAATGTAAAATAAAAAAAGGGAGGAGATTTCTCTCCCCTTCTCCCCTTACCCCCCCCACCGTGCCCCCAAATTCCCAAATTTTTGCCCGGCAAACTGGTCTACTTCCCATAACCAGGAGGATAGCTATATGCTTTTCTTTGGGTTCACCTTCTTATTTAGTTTCTTTAGGATATCAAATTATAGACTCACTGACCTTTATTTATCTCTAGAAACCAATTATGAGTGAGTACATCCCATGTTCATCCTTTTGGGTCTGGGTTACCTCACTCAGAATAGTGTTTTCTATTTCCATCCATTTGCATGCAAAATTCGCGAAGTCATTGTTTTTTACCGCTGAGTAGTATTCTAACGTATATATATTCCATACTTTCTTCATCCATTCTTCCATTGAAGGGCATCTAGGTTGTTTCCAGGTTCTGGCTATTACAAATAATGCTGCTATGAACATAGTTGAACAAATGTCCTTGTCATATGATCGGGCATTTTGATCCTACTTCATGCTCTGGCTTTGTGGGAGCCTACCCAGTTTGGATGTTCACCTCCCTAGACCAGGAGTGAGGGGGGAGGACTTTGGACTTTCCACAGGGCAGGGAACCCTGACTGTTCTTCAGGCTGGAGAGGGAGGGGGAGGAGTGGGGGGAGGGAGGAGGAGAGGGAGGAGTGGAAGGGAAATGGGAGGCGGGGAGGAGGCAGAAATTTCTTTTTTTTTTTCCAATAAAAAAAAAATAAAAAAAGGGAGGAGAACCTGTAATGAAAGCTGTTCAATCTGACACAAGAATACTCTGAAAGGAGAGATCCTCAGTTGAGAAAATGCCTCCATAAGATCCAGCTATAAGGCATTTTAATTAGTGATCATGATTGATGGGGAATACCCCAGTCCATTGTGGTTGATGCCATCCCCATGACACAGGTGGTCCTTCTTAGGTTCTATAAGAAAGCAGGCTAGGCAAGCCATGATGAGCAAACCAGTAAGAAGCACTCCTCCATGGCCTCTGCATCAGCTGCTGCTTCCTGTTTCCTTCCCAATCTGAGTTCCTGTCCTGACTTCCTTCAGTGATGAAGAAGTTTAAGCTAAATAAACCCTTTCCTCCCCAACTTTGCTTTTGGTCATGCTTTTCAACAGAGCACCCTAACTAAGACAGAGTATGAGTATGGGGTGTGTTCACCTGAAACTCAAAGGCCAGCAGAGTGCTCTCCTACTAAGACTGGGCTCTGTTAGGGGCAGCACAGACATCCCAGGGGGTGACACACTACCAGATTGCAGAATGGAAACCATATTTTCAGGTTGTTCCTGATCCAGTTTGGAATTTTCTGCCTATCAGTTTGGAAGATAGACTATCTCACATATCAGAATCACTCTGAGAATCACAGGACAGTGTGAACTATAAAAAGAGGAATCTCTAAGCAAGCTGGCTCATGGCCTTAGGGTGCTTTTTTAACTTCGGGTTGACACCACTATTTCATACATGCTAGCATTCTGCATCCCTTGGTCAAGCTGGACCTTGAATTAAATTACCACAAAAAGGAACAGGCAAAAAAAAAAAAAAAAGTACTATAGAAAATATGCTAAAATTGCTTTCAATTCAAATACTTCCCCAGCATTTTCAAAGTCATTCAGGAGCATTCTTAAGTACAGTAATCTTTTGATTAGTGGCATGTGTCGCTTGACATTATCCATGTTTTGGAAATCAATCCATCCCACAACCAATCAACTACACTGACTCCTGACACTAAACAGTCCCCTCCCATTACTGGAGTCTCAAAAGAACTTTAGGCGGAAAGAGATGGTTCCGTGGTTAAGAGCTCTTTTCACTCACGCATGAAGCGTTTAAATCCTACCACCTACGTAAAAGTCCAATATGACCCACTCGCACATGCAGCTCCAGGAACTGAGGGGACAGGTTCAGTAGGGGACCTCTTTTACAGGAGCAAGCTGGAGTATAATAATAGAAAACAACACACTTGGGGCTCAGAGCACTGACTGTTCTTCCAGAGATCCTGAGTTCAATTCCCAGCAACCACATGGTGGCTCACAACCATCTGTAATAAGAACTGGTGCCCACTTCTATCCTTTAGGGATACATGAAGGCATATGCTGTATACATAATTAATAAATAAACCTTAAAAAAAGAAAACAACACAATTCCCCTGGCCTTTGCATACCCAAGTGCACATATTTGGATATAACACACACGAATTTTTCTTACTTTTTAAAAGTACTCCAGAATAATTCTCTGTGTCACAATAAAGCCGAGAACAGAATTGGAATTCAATGTGGAAAGTGCAAACTTCCTTTCAAAGTGTGTCAACAAGGAGCTGCAGAGATAGACAGCTTGGCAGTCAAAAAGCACTGACTGCTTTCAAATCCCAGCACCCACATGGCGGCTCACAACTGTCTATGACTCAAGTTCCAGGGGACCTGACACCCTCACCCATATATACATGCAGGCAAAACACCAATGCACATGAAACAAAATAAAGTATTAAAAAAAGAAGCATGCCAATAAGTTGATCCCAAAATATAAGAATCTCACTCTTATGCAATAATCAATAGTGTCTAAGTAATGCTGTCTGTGAGTCAAGTCCAGAAGGAAATAAGCCTCTCCTTAAAGCACTCCACTGAGGGATTCCTAGTCCTATGTTCTCAACGGAAAACTGGCACTGTGAGCGAAAGTTACAGGAATTTGAGAAAAAAAACTCACAATTAATGACCTTGTGCCCAACCAAGTCAAAATGTCAAAATGATACAATTCTTTTTCCATGTTATCCAAACTGCTTGTCCTGTACGTTAGGCAACAGAGTAACTGCATTATAATCCAGGCAGTTCCTTTCCCATCTTCAAGTTTTTTCTCTTACATTTTTTTATTCTCCACTAGCTATTTTGATAGCCAGAGTTAATGAAAAGTCCCATTTAAATTCATATCTTGAATGAGCAGTAGGCATTTGTGTTGGCTCCAGACATCTCTGTAACTTCCTCAGCTCTTACCTAAATATTTTAATGCCTCCCAACCAGATCCTGCAGCCTTGCTTTCTTTACAATACTAATCACCTCATGTGTGGGATGATTTACATGCAATGTATGTAGCCATCTTAGTTAGGGTTACCATTGCATTGATGACTCCATAAGATCAGTTTGTAAGCAGGCTTGTAGAGCATTTCTGATGTGGGATTGTCATATATCAATCTGTTGATTTCATTGGTTCAATAAAGAAACTGCCTGGGCCCTGATAGGACAGAAAATTAGGTAGGCGGAGTAGACAGAGAGGATTCTGGGAGAAGGAAGCTGAGTCAGAAGGAGTCGCCATGATGCCCGCACTCCAGAGAGACACAGACTAGAATCTCCCTGGTAAGCACACCTTGGGGTGCTACACAGATTATCAGAAATGGGCTAGTCCAGGTGCAAGAGCTAGCCAATGGGAGGCTGGAACTAATGGGCCAGGCAGTGATTGAATGAATACGGTTTGTGTGTTTTGTTTCAGGGCTTGAGCTGGGCCATGCGGGCGGCTGGGTACGGGGGAACACAGCCTGCTGCTCCTCATACTACAGATGGGGAACACAGCCGGCCGCTCCTCTTACTACACATTTCCTTAATTAATGATTCATGGTGGGAGTCACAACCTACTGTGTGTGGGACCACCGCTAAGCTGGTAGTCATGGGTTCTATAAGAAAACAGGCTGAGTAAGCCGTGGGGAGCAAGCCAGTAAGCAGCACCCCTTCACAGCCTCTGCATCAGTTCCTGCCTCCAGATTCCTGCCTTGAGTTCCTGTTCTGATATCCTTCAGTGATAACTACTGATATGGAAAAGTACGCCAAATAAACCCTTCCTTCCCCAAACTGCTTTGGTCACAGTATTTCATCACAACTGTATCCCTAACTAAGACACGACCTCACTACTAGTATAAAAACAGGAGGTAGAGCCACTATGTTGTTCGGTAACTTCCTCAACAATTCACACAAAGAATGTGATCAGTAACCAGAATGAATTTACTCACATTATAAAACCATCCCTCTCAATAAATGATTGGGCATCTCCCCTTCCATCCTAACTTCCTTCTAAAGAATGTGGCATACACCTCCAACTCAACATACCAACAGTTCTTCACTTTCTCAGAGACTTGTCTTACCTCCTGTCTTCCCCATTCTGATCAATGAAACCCAAAGGCTCAAATCAGAAACCTGAGTAATAAAACTCAACCTGTCACACCTAAATGTTTACTCCATCCAGTTATTTTTACAACCTCAACAAGCACAGGTATCTAAACTTCCTATTCTGGTTACAAAGGATACACTGCAGCTTCACCTCTACCAAAGCATCTCTGAACTATCTAGTCTATGTTCAAGATACAGTCCAAACACCAGCCTTTCTTATATTCTCCCAAAGAGCTGAATTAGTCCTTCTCTGGGCACCTCAAAAGACCAAGAAACAGTCCCATATTCTATTCACTCTTCCTCTTCCTCCTCCCACTGCAAAGGCAATGACTATATGCCTATATTGTTTCTCTGCCTTAGCAGGGCGGAAGAACTTTTTATCACTAATAAGTAGTTCATATGACATCCCAGGCGTCATTCTAGGGAATCCTAATACTAGAGTAGTTGGCACCTTAAATTATTCAAGAACTTCTTGTTAAGTTTTTATGATTATAGTCACACTTTTGTGGTATCAATACCATTTCCAAGGATGAGAAACTTAAATCCCACATCCTCAAGAGAATTTCAATCTTGCTGTACACTAGCGTTATCCAAGAGCTTTACAAAGCTAAACTATCCAGATCCTGTCTTTTCAAAGTCCCCAAAACCTAACTGCTTTCAAATTTTAAACTCATCCCAGGCTAAGATCAACAGATTAAAGGGAAGTAAGCATATTCCTGCCATCTACACTGAAACACTAAGGAAGACGATAAGGGGCTGACCTGAAGCTAAAAATTGTGTAAGACTGCTTTTAGCAGAAAGTGTTTACAATTCCAAACAACTAAGCCAAAAACACTTTTAGAATATAATTAAAATGTTTAAAAAAGATTTCACTGATACCAGCTAAAATGGTCACAACAGCAAAATCCCAATTAGAATTCCAT
The DNA here is from genome assembly GCA_963919715.1 of Microtus obscurus. NCBI lineage: Eukaryota > Metazoa > Chordata > Mammalia > Rodentia > Cricetidae > Microtus > Microtus obscurus. The sequence goes on from CAWTZC010002364.1 coordinate 6,881,810, forward strand.
GTTGCTTGGCACTCAAGAGTATGTTAGGTGTGGATATGGTAAGGGACCCCTTTAATCTTTGCTCTGTGAGTTCTAGGCCAACCAGGGCTACAAAGTAAGAGCTAGCTTTTAAAAATATATGCAAGGTAAGACAACTTTTAAGAAAGCTAAAATAATGTTTTTTAAATTAATAATTAAACAGAATTTTGAATGATGACTCAAAAGAATAAATAGTGACTAATAGAATCCAAGGAAAGGCAAAGGCATTAGGAGTGACTCTGAATGTGTCTGAGAAAGAACTGCCCAAAGGAGACCATAAAGCAATGATAAACAAACCTATCTGCTCCAGGACCTGACAAATTTTTATTTGCTCTCCTAAATGCAAGAATTGTGCAATAAGCTCTCTAAACCCTTTAGCCACACTATCCTAGTGATGGAGATACAACCCCTCACTTTTACATTAAAAACTCTTAAAGCTCTCAAAAACTGAAATTCTAGCGTTGAGCCTGGAGTACCATCCCCAACCCTTCCCAACATTATCACAAGAGAAGTAGGCAAGCAGAGAAAACAGGTTCCAGGGCATCAAACAATAAAGTAAAATTTAGACAAAACACTGAATAGAGGCTTTGAACCTTGGGAATAAGTGGAGGAAGGATGTTATTTCAAAAGGTTAATTTATCAGCATACAAAATGGATTAGAAAAGGAGGCAGGAGGCTAGAACAAAAAGACGATATTTTTTTTCCATGATAAATTATATAGTTTAGGAATAGAGGGGACAGAAGTTTGAGATAGTTTCACTGTGTAGCCCTGGCTGGCTTGGGACTCACGTAAACCCTAAAATTCCCACCACAGTTTAGCATCCTTCAAGCACTTCACTCTTACCAGCTTCACAAGGCCAGGTGTAGTAGTGCATATCTGTAATCCAAAGACTGCAAAAGCAGAGACACACATTTAAAGAGAGCTTTACCCATGTAGCCAGTTTAAAGCAGCCAGAGTTATATTTAAAAAACAAGCCGGGCGGTGGTGGCACACGCCTTTAATCCCAGCACTCGGGAGGCAGAGGCAGGCGGATCTCTGTGAGTTGGAGACCAGCCTGGTCTACAAGAGCTAGTTCCAGGACAGGCTCCAAAACCACAGAGAAACCCTGTCTCGAAAAACCAAAAAATAAAATAAAATAAAAAACAAAACAAAAAAACTCGTTTTAAGAAACATGTAAACCTCAAAACTTCTTTTTTTAAAATATTTATTATTTATTATGTATACAATATTCTGTCTGTGTCTATGCCTGCAGGCCAGAAGAGGGCACCAGACCACATTACAGATGGTTGTGAGCCACCATGTGGTTGCTGGGAATTGAACTCAGGACCTTTGGAAGAGCAGGCAATGCTCTTAACCTCTGAGCCATCTCTCCAGCCCCCACCTCAAAACTTCTTAATTGAAAATAGTGATGGTTACTGGGTGGTAGTCAAGAAGACTAGCAAAAGAAAAGGATAGAGAGAGGTTAATAAATGGGGACAATTATAGCTAAGTAGGGCATTAAGTCCTGGCGTTTCATTGTTGTGGTATTTCACTTGTATTTAATAAAGCTTGCCTGGGGATCGGGAGAGTAAAACAGTCACACTGGCCAGCATTATAGACCAGCTAGCAATGACACACACCTTTAATCCCTGTAGCCACACTAATTGCCATAGAAACTGGGCAGTGCATAACTTTAAGCCCAGTAGTTCACGCCTATAAGCCCAGTCCTAGAGGGGATTATAAAACGAGAGGAGACAGCTCTCAAATACAGTCTCATTCTGAGATTCTTAGAGGCAGGATTGCTATTTTTGGACTGAGGTTGAGTTAAGAGCCAGTGGCTGGCTGCTTTGCTTTACAGATCTTCAGGCTGAACCCCAATTTCATTCCATTGTATAGTAGAGAGGTCATGGATAACAATAATAGTTAATATACTTCAAAAAGTCTATAAGAACTTGGAAAAACTTTACCATAAAGAAATGGTATTTGGCCGGGCGGTGGTGGCGCACGCCTTTAATCCCAGCACTTGGGAGGCAGAGGCAGGCGGATCTCTGCAAGTTCGAGACCAGCCTGGTCTACAAGAGCTAGTTCCAGGACAGGTTCCAAAGCTACAGAGAAACACTGTCTCGAAAAAGAAAGAAAAAAAAAGAAAGAAAGAAAGAAAGAAAGAAAGAAAGAAAGAAATGGTATTTGAAGAAAAATGTTTATCGTGACCCCAAATTAAGAAATACATTTATGTATTTAAGCGTTAATGATACCCCACTAATATATATCTTTCCTATGATTTCCTTCATCAGTTAAAAACAGAGTAGGGCCTGGAGAGATGGCTTAGCCATTCAGAGCACTAGTTGCTCTTGTGGAAGCTAGGGGTTTGTTTTCCCGCACCCACATGGTGGTTAATACAGTCTATAATCCCAGTGCCACTAACCCATCAGTTTTGTTAAAATTTAAAATACTACACTGCCCTTGTCTATAGAAATATCACCCTGCATGCATCTGACCTAAAATACTACATTGGTATCTGTTTTATTCTGTAATGTAACTTTATGTCCCTGAACTAAAATCTGTTATACCAAGATAATAAAACAGATCGAGTCAGTATCTACAATTAAGAGCCAAAGATTGCCAGGTGGTGGTGGCGCACAGCTTTAATCCCAGCACTTAGGAGGCAAGGCAGGTGGATCTCCACACGTTTGAGGCCAGCCGGGGTCTATACAGAGCAAGTGACGGGACAGGCTTCAAAGCTACAGAGAAATCGTCTCAAAAAACCAAAATAAATAAATCTGTTATTCTCTAAAAATACATCATTAGTCCTCTCCAACACCTAAAAGAGATCCCAAATTAGTAATCGGTAGATAACATGTGACTTTTATCAGAAAAACACTTAAAAGCTGAGATTCAAACCACGTGTGGTGGTGCATGCCTTTAATCCCAGACCGCAGGAGGCAGAAGCAGCTGGATCTACAGAGTGGGCTACACAAAGAAATCCAGAAACCCTGGGGGCGGGGGCTGGCTGAGGTATAGGGTTTGTAGTTGTTGAGGGTTTGTTGTTCTTGTTGTTAATAGCATTTGAACACCTTCAAACAATCGGGAGGCAGAAGCAGGCAGATCTCTGCTGAATTTGAGACCAGACATCCCCCAAATATACAAAAGAAAGGAATTTGAACTGTTTCTTGAACAAACTGGTTGACCAAGATCACACCTCACAAATCATCCATTTGTTATAGCTAAGTAGCAGGCAGCCAATTCTTGCCACTTACATATTCATTAACCCCTAAAACTATAGAAAGTTGCATTCCAAAGATAAGCAAGACAAACACAGCCTCCCACACAGCTTACTATCTAAGTATAAAGACAAAAGATACAAACAATTAAGAAACAAATGAAACAATTAAACAAACGACCGCGAGGTAGGAGGGGAAATAAACACTTAAAGAACTCTACCTAACTCCAGGAAGTTAGGGAGGGGACTACTCAGAAATAGAGCACTGCTAAGCCTCAGAAAGGGCCGTAATCAGAACTAGGGAGGACCGAGGCAGAAGAGACTCACCAGTTCCAGGCCAGTTTGGGCCACACTGAGAGTCCCTGCTTAGAAGGAAAAAAAAAAAAAAAAAAAAAAAAGATAAGAATGGGAATTATATTATTGGAACGAGGGCGAAGTGGGCTGAAAAGTCAGAGGACCCAAAAGGAAGCAAGACATTGAAGAGAGGGTATATATAAAAAAAAAGATTTTAAGAAAACGCAATCAATCAGGCATAGACGGAATAACAGCCAATCTTAGAACACAGGTGTTTGAAAACGAGTTCAATTGAAAGGCAAAAGCTACACCTAAGGTTGAAAATGAAAGACAATTTCAAAACAAGGGTTAAATACGTGAGTTTGGTAAGCGGACAAAATCGATTGCACAGAGCACAGTGTCTTCGGGGGTGAACTGAAGAAGTGGCGATACCCCAAATCAAGGGAGAGGAAGCACAAAACAGCACGGAGGTGAAATAACGCATAGAAAAGGGGCTTACATCGTGGGCGATAACCAAGCACAACCGGGATGGGAAGCATGGTAGTTTAGGCTGGCCACAAGTTTGCCAGTGGTCCTTTGGTGGACGCCAAGGCATTAGTGCCTCTCAAAACTCTGCTGCGCCCTGGATGGATTGCACTTCGTCCCTCCGCTTCAGTCAGGATTGATTGTGCAGGCTTCAGGACGGGCTCGGGGCTCCGGGCTGCTGACACGAGGTTCCCAGGGGGTAGTTACAGGCCTGGTCTGGGTGTGCTGCTGGGTAGAAGTTAAGTATAAACTACCATGCATTATTTCCTGATTTCTCTGTAAAAATGAACGGCCTAGGACGACCTCTTAAGGAATAATCAGCGTGTGCCCATTCCGTATTTACGGGAGGAGGGGAGAGAGAGCGGAAAGGAACCAAGAAGCTCGACATCTGTCCATGCCAGTACTCAAGAATGGGTCACTCTGTGAATCCAACTCTCCCCACGCTGGCTTTGTCTCCCCCGGCCACACTGAGATTCTCAACAGCAAATGGGCTATTTCTTGCACTTTTTCAGTCTCTCAAAGTGCCTAGTAAGGAGCCGAGTATGTCCAAAAATAAATATCACAGACTTCCTGACTGATCTCAGGTCACTCAAGTTACCTAGCTTCGTATCGTTTTTGCACATTAAACTGCCAACAAGAAGCCGAACCTGTGTCTCACATTCAAGATTTTGCTTTCCGCCCAAATCCACTGGGCCTCTCCAGGTTCCACCACGAGCGCAGAATGCACACCTCCGACGCGGCAGGAAACGCCCGCCCGGCAACCCTCCCGCCGCATGCGCCCCTCGCGCCTCTGGGGAGAGCGACTCGCTCACCTACGTTCCGCTGCTGCCGCTGAAACCCGCGAAGGCAGACGTCCGCTCTCCTCGAAAGAACTTCCGGCGCAAGCAGTGACGTCAGCGGGCGCGCCAAGCCCGGGCCCGCGTTCGCTGAGGTGTCGGTGTTACGGGAGGGGCGCTGCTCGGCGCTTTCGGGGTGACCGGAGGAGCGCTGCTCGGCGCTTTCGGGGTGACCAGAGGGGCGCTGCTCGGCGCTTTCGGTGGGACCGGAGGGGCGCTGCTCGGTGCTTTCGGTGGGACCGGAGGGGCGCTGCTCGGTGCTTTCGGGGTGACCGCAGGGGCGCTGCTCGGTGCTTTCGGGGTGACCGCAGGGGCGCTGCCCCGCGCTCTCGGTGGGACCGGAGGAGCTCTGCTCCGCGCTCTCCGTGGGACCAGAGGGGCTCTGCTTGGCGCTCTCCGTGGATCTGGAGGGGCGCAGCTCCGCGCTCTCGTTGAATCCGGAGGGGTGCTGCTCCGCGCTCTCGGTGGATCCGGAGGGGCTTTGCTCGGCGCAATCGGTGGGACCGGGCGGGCGCTGCTCCGCGCTCTGGCCGTGGATGCTCGCCCCGAAGAGAGGAGCTGGGGGTGAGGCCGCCGCGGGCTCGCAGCCTCCACTCAGGGCCGCTGAACTGAAGGTAAGCAGCGACGCAGCGGCCCCACGACCCCTATAGCCCCCCCGGCTCCCGCGACCCTCAGGGCCCCCCAAACCCCTGCGGCCTCCACGGCCCCGAACCCGGGGACGTCCAGTCCACATCGCCTTTCTACCTGAGAAACTTGAGAAGTGATCTGCAGGTGTTGACTACCTGAGGCTTTTTAAATATCCTACCCCACCCCCGTGCCGCTCCCGAAGCTCTCTTCCGGTTAATGGGACCATTATCATTCTTAGGGTAGTTACATTGTTATTCCAGGTACTCGTGAATCCTGCTGACACCTGCGCTTCTTAAATCAAAATGTTAAATTCATTTAGGTTGAATGTAATTTCCCCTGGTTATTTGCAGGGTTGTAAGCCGGTGAATTGATTACTGAGCATTCTTATAAATATACATGTTAATGTCCATTCAAAACACGTAATTCATTTAATAAAATAATGTCACTTTATAAATTGGTTAGGCACAAAATTTAAAAAGCTAAATAACTTTATCAAAATGTGAAGCTAAATTCCCTGCAGAAAAATCACTCGGGAGACAAATAATAAGAAAATAAACAAGTATCCAAAGTTATCAAAAATGAGACTGGCGTGGTGGCCTCTCCTGGTAATCCATATATTTTGCAGGAGGTTGAGGAGTTAAAAAAAAAAACACACATAAGAACAAATCGGGTAGTGGTGGCGCACGCCTTTAATCCCAGCACTCGGGAGACAGAGGCAGGCGATTCTCTGAGTTCGAGGCCGATCCGGTCTACAAGAGCTAGTTCCAGGACAGGCTCCAGAGCTCTACAGAGAAACCCTGTCGGGGTGGTTGCCGGGGGACCAAACCAAGAACAAAAAGGAGGGATTGGCAGGTATCTCTTTCTGAGGTGGGCGGGAAAATTATAGATAGCATGTACTTGGAAAGCATCTTCTTGCTTTTACCCCCAAAAGACGGAAAAAATAGCGTTTTGGCTTCTCTAGCTCCTTAAACCGCAGTGCAGCAAACATCCGCTGCTTGAAAAGGATTATGGTAATTCACACCTCACCCCCACAGAACCTACTCTAATCTCTTTACTTGAATGGAGGCTGTGGAGTGCTGCCTTAATGAAATCAGTGATTGCCAGCGTTTGGTTGTATTTGGAATGAGACTCCTGATGGTTTGTTTTCCATTTTAGAAATGAGTGGTGGCTTGGCTCCAAGTAAGAGCACGGTTTATGTATCCAACTTGCCCTTCTCCCTGACGAACAATGACTTATACAGGGTAAGTTTTACTATCAGTTTCTCTTTAAGAGAAAAACTGAATCCAAAAAAAGAAAAAGAAAAAAAAATTTAGAAGCCGAGCAGTGGTGGTGCACGCCTTTAATCCCAGCACTAGGGAGGCAGATGGTTCTCCGTGAGTTCAAGACCAGCCTGGTCTACACTAGCTAGTTCCAGTACAGGTACCAAAAACTACAGAGAAACCCTGTCTGGAAAATCCAAAAAAAGAGAGGGAGGGAGGGAGGGACAGAGGGAGGGAGAGAGAGAGAGAAACCGTAGCTTAAGCAAATTACTGCTTTCTGGAAAATTCTTGGTAGATATCTCCTGTAAATTTTCATAAGAAATCATTTAAAATTTTAACGTCTGTAGAGAATTTTTCATTTTTTTTTTTTTTTTTTTTTCAAGACAGGCTTTCTCTGTATAGCCCTGGCTGTCCTGGAACTCGATTTGTAGATCAGGCTGGCTTTGAACCTGCTTCTGTCTCCAAAGTGCTTGGATTAAAGGCGTGCACCACTATTGATTTTATATAAAGAAAACAATATGTGCTTTATAATCAGCTAAATGATGATGCGTGCCTCTGATCCTGACTGTCTGAAAGCTGAGGCAAGAGATGGTGAGTTCAAGGCTAGCTGAAACTGTAGTATGCTATCTCAAACAAAACCCAAGCTGGACCACTTGCCTAGCGTAGTTACACATTCCTGTAATCCAAGCACGCACAAGGGAAGCTGAGGCAGGAGGCCAGACTGGGCAATTTAGACCCCATCTCACAAATGAGAACAGTAAAGAGGGATACCAAATTAGACTTGGAGGTGAAATCCTAGACTGGGTGCTAAGAAATAACCGTAACTGGCGGCTGGGAGTGTAAAGTATTTGGAAGAATGTTCGCCCTGAATGCACAAAGCCCTGTGTGGGATCGATCCCTGGCACCACATAAACTGGGCATTGATTGACGATGGACCTATGATTTCCAGCTGAATATTGGAAAGTCCATGTCATCCTCAGCTACATGGGGACTTTGAGGCAAGCTTGGGATGCACAAGACCCCGTCACAAACAAACAAAAGGTGACTTTTGAATAAAACTGAAGCAGTAGGAAGTAGTTGTCCGGGTGTTGCAATTACACAGAAGCTGCTGGCCTTGGAATCTAATGTTGCTTATATTAAGACCCAGAACTCAGCATTTCATTACTAAACTGCATGTGATAAGTATTATGCCCAGATCTGCAAAGTCCCCAAAAAGCCAACAAGGAGACCGAGTTCTGTGTGTAAAAGCAAAGAGCCTTTATTTTATACAAGTTTGCAAACTCAGTCTCTCCGTGTGTCCGACATATTGCAATAATTGGAGAGCCCCAAGCTCAGAGTTGGGTTTTTATAGTAGTAAAGGTGGGGATGAGAGATTTCTAAAGCTCAGCACCCCTGATTGGCTGACATTTGTCTCGGGGTGTCCTGGTAAGTGTGCTGGCAGGTGATCCTATCTACAAAGGTTGGAACTTTAGGCATTTCCTTTGGATGGTCTGTTCTTGGGTGGTACTCAGGTAATCTTAGTTTTCCTGTAACCAGGTATTGCTTCAGGGTAAATCACTGAGACTCAGACCTCCATTAAGGTTATCGATGGCTGAGTTCTACTCTGGCAGGTGATAATGGTTGGAAGAACTTCCTTTGGGTGGTCTGTTTCTATTTAGCTTATCGTGGCTGGCTCCACAATAAGATCTAGATGCCTTTTCTTAGGAATATTATTTCTAAGCATTAAAATAACGTCAGAATATTAATGATGCTGAAACTATAGAAATGGGAAAGTTTGTTAGGATGTATGGATAAGTACAAGGGACGAAAGCCCCCCTGTTATACTAATGATGGGATAAGGACTGCACCTGTAGAAATAAAAAGATCCTTGTTTTTTGTTATCTTTTCCAGCAAGATCTTGCTCTGTAGCCTGGGCTTGCCATGGTCTTCTTGCTTCCATCTTCTGAATACTGGGATTTTAGACATTTATAACACTCCTGGCTGGAGATGCTTTTTTTATTATAGGAAGCTTCTGGTTATGTATTTAATCAGAGCTCTGTCTGTCTTTAAACATTGATTGTTTAAGTCATTGGTACTGTGATATTCCACAGTATAGGTTGAGCTGGAGCTCTGCTGGGTTTGATAGTCCCATAGATCAGGAATTCAGCTGCTACCTAGTGCGTATGCCGTAGATCTAGATATGTTGATGGTTTTTTCTCTCCATCCACTCCCTAGGGGGAGTTTAGGAACTTGAAGCAGATTACCTTTAACTCCAGTAACTATATTATTCTAGTAACTTAGAAAATGGGGGTTTTTTTGGTTTGTTGATTCAGGGTTTTGCTGTGTTGCCCAAGGTGGCCCCTAAGTCATGATCTACCTGTTACATAGACTGAAGGCTGAAATTTTTCATAAAATATAGTGAAGAATCTGGTTAGTGTATACAATCAGAATATTTAATTTTGGTAATATTTTAAATTATAAATTATTCTGTGATCTTTTGTTTCAGATATTTTCCAAGTATGGCAAAGTTGTGAAGTAAGTAGTTATGTTACAAGATACTTGATTAAATAAAAATACTACTGTTAACATTTTTATGTAAAGTTCAGTTATTTTTCCATGTACATAAACACCTGACAGTTTTCATATCATAAGTGACTATGTATTATAAATATGTAATAGTTTAAGAGCATTGTCTTAATATTGCTGAGAACCGATTTCAGGGCCTCAGACTTACTAAGAGCACTCCTAAACTCTGAGCTCCGTGAAGGTTTCAGAGCTTGTTCTTGATCAGTTGGAAATGTCAAGGGGAGGGATTACACTGGAGTAACATTGACTCAGTACTCATGGTGGTGTCAAGCCACTGTGAAAATGGTGTCAGATATCTCTACAGCCAAACCTTTGAACTGGCTATAGACATGCCTCCCACCCCATGAGTTAATCCTTGAAACATTCTTAACTTCTGTTGACCCCCAAACTACCTAGAGACCAGTACTGAGCACAGTCGGAACTCCTAAGAAGTGCTGTGATTTCAAGCCCATTTGTAGTTTTAAAGCCGCAACTACAGCGCTATTTTATAAATCCTTGGAGCACATCTTCAAGACTACTTGAATCTGTTTTACTGGATACCAATCCTCATTAGCTCCAAGTAAATATAATTCCCTCTGTAGACCAGTTTGATGTTATTCTCAGCCAATAGAGGAATGAGAGCAAATTGAGATAGTTAAGACTTAAATCTGTAACTACACCATGGAAGAAACCTGGAACAAAATGGTCACAAGGAAAGGCTGTTCATCCTTGAGAGAGCATTTGGGAGTTAAGTCGGCTGTGTTTGGTGTATGTAAGGACTGGATGTGCAACAAGAATGTGATGGGATGGCCTCCGTGTTTCAGGATAGTGTCTGCTTCACAGTGTACACTAGAATGAGCCCCTCACACCTATCCCACGTCTGAAAACAGTAGTACTCTTCCTCGTTCTGCATGCTGGGAACTCAGAGGTCATTACAGATTTGCTTGTTTTGTTTTGAAGTCCTTGCTATGATATTTTTTTGTTGTTGTTGTTACCAAAGAAGAGATCTATAAGTGTGGCCCCTATTATAACTGGTTTACAGTGTCTCCATTACTAAACTTTCCTTTCCCTGGGGGTACATTACTTTTTTTTTTCTCTATAGTGTTCATTGCCCAAGCCTGAATATAACAGTGGCTGAGTATCCAAATGAACAACCATGTAGGTGTACCCTTTTAGGAAACATGTATGTGTTTTTGTTCCAACGTAATGAGCAAAATAAACAGGTTACAATGGTAGCATTAAAAGACTTTACATTAAAGTAGATGAGTCGAGGCATTATCTATATTAAATAGATAAATGAAGGAGAACCTAATTAGTAGAAAGGAGAAGTGATTTCCATAGTATATATTAGGACAGAAACAGAATCTTAAACCCTGTAAATAAGGCAGATTTCGCAAGGAAGAATAAGGTATCTAGTAAAACTAGGAAGCCCTCCCTTTTGTTCTTGTGTGCACACCCTGACATATGCACATAGAGAGGACAGGAGGACCGCAGGTGTCCTGGATCTACCACTCTTTACTTCCCTCTCTCAGCTTAGGGCCTCTCACTAAACCTGAGGTTAACTGCTTTTGCTAGGCTTGCCAGTGAGCTCCTGGGATATACCAGTTTCTGCTCACCAAGACTGCCATGCCCAGCCTTTAAGTGAGTGCTGGGAATTCACTAACAAAGCACTGTTACCTTTTAAAAAAAGATTCCTTTATCCACATGTACCTGTCTTTAGTATTTCCACTTGCTCTGTAGCGTGCACTCCCTTGACTGTGAATATATACATGATGTGTACACATTGTTTTTATACGTTTTGCAGAATATTTGTACACTTTGTGAAGATGTGTTGCTGTAGTTGGTGCAATAAAAAGCTAAACGGCGCCGGGCGGTGGTGGCGCACGCCTTTAATCCCAGCACTCGGGAGGCAGAGGCAGGAGGATCTCTGTGAGTTCGAGACCAGCCTGGTCTACAAGAGCTAGTTCCAGGACAGGCTCCAAAACCACAGAGAAACCCTGTCTCGAAAAACCAAAAAAAAAAAAAAGCTAAACAGCTAATATCTACAAAAGAGGTATAGGTGGGACTTACAGGCAGAGAGAGAACTCTGGACAGAAAGATGGGGTTGCCGGCCAGAGGTGGAGAAGAAAAAGGAGGTACAAGATGGAAGAGAGGTAGTGTCACGTGACAGAATGTAGATTAATATAAATGGGTTAATTTAAGCTATGAGAGCTAGTGGAGACAAGCCTATGCTAAAGTTCAAGCTTTCATAATTAATAATAAGTCTCTGTGTTTTTTTATTTGCGAGCAAAAAGTTTGCTACAGTCTCAGGTTGGTGAAAAGGCTTAGCCATCAGGGACACTGAGTGTTCTTCCAGAGTACCCAGGTTTGATTCCCAGCACCTACTTGGCAACTGTAATTCCAGTTCCCAGGGCACCTAACTCTCAGGCAATACACATACATAGAACACAGACATACATGAAGGCAAAATACCCATGCACATAAAATAAAAATCTTGAATAAACAAAAGGATAGGGTCTCACTACATATCTCACTATATTACAAGCCTTCAGCTTGGTAAAGTCTTCCTGCCCTAGCATTCTGAGTGTTGGCACAGAGCATGTGCCACCATGGCAGATTCAAGCATTGTTTTTCTAAATTTCACTAAATGACATGCGGTTAGCAACCCCTATAGCCTGGGGCACTGAGGAAGAGCTAAGGACCACTAAGCTGGAAATTGTTTGAAATGAAGACACTTGGATCTAAAACTTAATAAAATAGTAGATCATTTCTCTCTGTATACAAGAGAATGCCTCAGCTTGTGTTTTTGGTTTCACAAGGGGAAGAGGATAGGCATTTTGATATGTAGTTGATAATGATGTAGCAGTTGCATCAGCCTGTCTATCAACTAGACCCTTCAAGCTCTGATAGCTCCCAGTTCCAGCTGTGCTCTTCTGTACTGTCAGTGTCTGATAGCTCCCAGTTCCAGCTGTGCTCTTCTGTGCTGTCAGTGTCTGATAGCTCCCAGTTCCAGCTCTGCTCTTCTGTACTGTCAGGGTCATTTTCTCACTTCCATTCTCCTTAATCCCTCGGGACTTTGAGGAGCTGGATGGTTTAAATCATTTTTCTTTAGACGGGATCTCCTAGCCTAGGCTGGCCTAAAGCTCTCTAGCCAAGAATGAATGACCCTGAACTCCTTCCTGTTCCTTCCACTTCCCTCTGCCATGTGTTGGAATCACAAGCCTCTACCACTAATCATGATTTTTTTTTTATTTCTCTTTTCAAATGTTTTATTATTTAACCTGATTTAAAAAAAATCATCTTGAGTTTCCTGAGTAGTTACAAGTTTTTGTCTTATTTTTTTTAACTGGTTCTTTGTGCTTTAAGGGTTACTATAATGAAAGACAAAGACACGAGGAAGAGTAAAGGCGTTGCATTTATTTTGTTTTTGGATAAAGACTCTGCCTTAAACTGCACCAGAGCAATAAATAACAAACAGGTAAGCCATTCTTTTCATCAAGGTTGTAACCTTGTTCATCTAAAAGTGTCTGTATTCATCTAAAGCAAGAGCAGTGGGGCTGCAGGAGATTATAGAGTCTGATTACTATGTGTAATTCAGGAGAAACGATATCAGCATTGTATTGGGTTATCAAAACACTGGAGGACTGAAGGGGAAATTATGGCATAGAATCTATCACATTTATTAAACAAGAATTGAGGAGACAGTATCTGATAACGAAGTCTTGGTGAACTACATCCTCTGTATTTACATTTTCTCTGATTTAGTTATTTGGTAGAGTGATAAAGGCAAGCATTGCTATTGATAATGGAAGAGCAGCTGAGTTCATCCGACGGCGAAACTACTTTGATAAATCTAAGTGTTATGAGTGTGGGGTAAGTAAACCTAAAATTCAGTAACTCTTCTGTAGTATAAAGTGATCTTCATATTAGTCTTTTAGTGGTGCCTGCAGGGGAGGCGGAAAGGGAGACTCTGGGGTGGATGGAGGACACAGGATTCCAAAAATCCTGCCTGATGTATCACTTATTCCCTTTTAACAAGAATCTCTAAACTTGGTGCTAAGCTAGTAACTTGCAGCAAAAGCCCTCTTACCCTGCTGTGTTATCTCCCCAGCCTCACCACGATTTCATCTTTGTTGAGATTATTTTCAGTTTGAGATAGGTCTAATGTAGCACAGGCTGGCTCACACTCCCCCATACATTAGGTGATGATCGTGAATTTAAGATGCTGGCATTACAAGTATGTCCCACCACTTCTAGTTTATGAGTTACCAAGGCGTTCTGCATGCCACACAAGCACTCTGCTGTCTGAGCTGAACCCCAAACTCCTCACCAAAATTTCTGCCTGGCTAAACCCAGATTATGAAAGCGACTTGTCTTGGAGAGTGTGAACTGTTGTAATTTTTAAAAAAGCAGCGTGTGAGAGAAAGACACCATGCGACAGAGCTCAGGTGGAGGGGTTTTTATTGGAATAAAGTGAATGGGAAAGGGGGGCAGGAGAAAGGGGAGACCAGCCTCTGGAGACAGAACAGTAGGAGAGAAGAGACAGGCAGGCAGAGAAGCAGGAAGAAAAGAGAATGTAGTGAATGTGCGCAGGAGGTGCTCTTAGTGGCTGCAGCTGAGACCGTGTCCTGTCAGGACCTCAAGGGCAGGCCAGTACAGATGCCTGAATACCAACATAAATCTGTGTAACATCACTGAAATGACTCCATGGGTAAAGGTGTTCGCCATGCATGCCTAATGACCTGAGTTCAATCCTAGGAACCCACATAAAGGTGGAAGAGAACCTAATCCACAAAGTTGTCCTCTGACCTCCACACTCAGACTGTGGCAAATGCATGTCCACACGCATAATAATATATAAAACTTAATAGTATCTAAAGTCCCACTAGGGGTGGGACTATAGGCGGAGATGAGTGGGAGAGAAATTGCCTGGCATGCTAAAAGATATGGGTTCAATCCTCAGTATCACAAAGCAAAAAGAGAGAGAATAAAAATACCTAGGGTAGATAATATAAAATAATTTTACCAGTTTCTGAACCTTCGAAGTTGTTTTCTAAAAATACAGGTGGCATATACCTTTAATCCCAGCACTCGGGAGGTAAAGGCAGGAGAGAATCTCTGTAAATTCAAGGTCAGCCTGGTCTACACACGTCAGCCAGGGCTACACAGACAAATCCTGTTGCAAAAGCCAAAAAAAAAAAAAAAAAAACTAATGAATTATTTAGTTTTCTTAATGTCTTGAAAGATTTTAAGCAACTAATAATTTGTTAATTGGATCTTGCATGTGTTTGATTGTTGCCACAAGTGTTTAAGTAATTTAGTTAGTTAAGTAGTTTAGTAAGCTAATGTATAGATTGTAGCTCAGAGCTCCTATGTTTTACAATGCAGTATTCTATCTGCTTATAATAATCCAACTCAGCAAAATAGGATGATAATGCAAGCCACGTATGTAAGAAAAAGGAACGAGTGTAGTGCTGGGCCTCAACCCCTGCTCTGTGCCCGCCATGCAGGTGCTCTGCCCTGGACCTGTATCCCCAGCCTTCACTTGTCCTTAAAGCTGAATATTCAACATCTTACAAGTTAATAGAAATAATTTTATCCCCATTTATCAGGCTAATGTAAAGCTTTTAGAGTTGATGATCCACTTAAATTTAGAATTCTTTTGTGTGGCGAAAGTTGAGATTTAAAATTTTGAGGAAAGAATACTTCTTTACTCCCTAGTTTATCACTGCAGATGCTAGTCCTTAGAGTAGCCCACACTCTGCCTCTTCTATTGGGAAGGACCATGTCTGGTCCTGTGTTCCCACAATGAGAATATGGTTTCTCCTAGATTCTAGCCTCTCATTCACAGGGCCAGGGCAGGTTCCTGTCAATAACAGCAGCTGTCATCTTTATTCTTTTTTTCTTTCTTTTTTCTTTTTTTAACAAAAGGAAAGTGGACACTTAAGTTATGCCTGTCCTAAAAACATGCTTGGAGAACGTGAGCCTCCCAAGAAGAAAGAAAAGAAGAAGAAGAAGAAAGTTCCTGAACCAGAAGAGGAGGTGTATGTATAGTAGGCTCACTAAGATGCTGTGTGGTTTTGCCTTTTTACTGTTAGCTGACTACAGCTGAATTTTTTTTTTTCCTTTGCTGACCTAGTGAGGAAGTCGAAGTGAGTGAAGAAGAAGGGGAAGACCCGGCTCTGGACAGTCTCAGTCAGGCCATAGCCTTTCAGGTACTGGTGTTCTCAAGGGATCAGGGTGCCTGGGGACCTAGCTCAGTGATGGACCACTTGCTGGGCAGGGCAGAGGAAGGAAGTAGTGTGACAGTGTGTTGTGTCCCGGTTGATTTGTTTTAACTGAGCGAAGCTACAGCCTTTAATCCTGCCTGCATTGAAGCTGAGGTAAAGAACCATGTGGGCCTAGGAATTCAAGACCTGCCAGAAGAAGCTTTGTCTCAGAGAAAGGGGGCAGTGTAGTAGGTATTCACAGGGCCGTGTCTGTGAACTCAACACTTAGCAGTGTAGAACAGGAAAATGGGTTTAAACCTAGCCTGGACTACAGAGTGAAACCCTGTCTCAAAAACTGAAAAATAAAATTTATCAAGTATAAATAAATAAGACAAGGCACTGTGGTGTAATTCATGTTAAAGTTTATGTTTATATTCTTTTATCACTGTGTTGATCATCATGTAATCTATGTTTTCCTTTCACTGTGTAAATTTGAGGTAACACATTATTCTTAGGTCTTTATCTGAATGAAAAGTTCTCTTTCATTCTTTCTAGGCTGTAAGATCCCATAATATAATAACATACTTTTAGTATATTATTTTAGTCTATACTTTAGTATATTATTAATCTGTCTTAATTACAAAATTAGGTGGTGAAAATATTGGATCAGCTCAGTGGTTCTCAACCTTCCTAATGGTGCAGCCCTTTAATACAGGTTCTCATGTGGTTACCCCCATCATAAAATTATTTCATCACTACTTCATAGCTATAATTTTACTACAGTTATGAACCATAATGTAAATATCTGATACGCAGACAGGATATCTGATATATGACCTCCGAAGGGGTCACAACCCACAGGTTGAGAATCAATGGATTAGCTGAGTGTGTTAGCACATCTGTAATCCCAAAACATATGAAGTAGAGATAGGATCAGGAGTTCAAGACCAGCCCGGGTAAAATTATTGTTTAAATTAAAACAACAGTTTGATTAAAAATGTCTTTAGCTTATCTAGAAAGAATCTTTAGAAATTGCCTAGGATCGAGCTAATCATCATATTTCATACTTGTATTCTCACCTGAGAAGGTTGAGGTAGAAGATCATGAGTTCACACCAGCCTGAACTACCTAACAAGTTCCAGGCCAGCATAAGCTACATAGTGAAACCCTGTGTCGAAACAAACTGAAAAACAAAAATGGCTAGGGTGTTGGTTGCTACCATGCACAATGCTCTGGGTTTTATCCGAGCACGGCATAATCATGGGCTGAGGTTGCAGCCCCAGCATTATGGAAGTAGAGGCAGAAGGCTCAGAAGTTCAAAGTCATCCTTCCATCATAAGGAGTTCAGCACATCTTGGGAGTAGTGGCCAGGGGTGGGGGGTGGGACTGGGGAATTTCCCTAGATTAATTTTTGAGTAGGACCATGATTGGGATTTGTCGGTATGACCTAGGAGGGTGGAAATTTTTTGTGTTCTGGTCTTCTCATGGTAATTCCTTTGGATTAACATGATGTGCCATACATAACGGGTTTTGTCTGCTTTCTGAATCATATTACAGCAAGCCAAGATTGAAGAGGAGCAAAACAGATGGAGAGCCAGTCCAGGGGGTCCCTCAGCCTCCGATGATTCCAGACGACCAAGGATAAAGAAAAGCACATATTTCAGTGATGAAGAAGAACTTAGTGATTAAAATTGTATTTATTTTGTAAATATTATTCAAATAAAATCTTACTGTACAAAATGCTGTTGTGGTCTAGAGTGCTTTTATTATTTGAGTATGTAAGAACACTTAAATCCAAATAGTTATTTACTATATTTTAAAATAATTTTGAAATACCATGTTTCTAGCTTGCCTTAGCACAGTACAAATGTTAAATCTGAAAATCCACTAAAGTGTTCTAAACTCTGAGCACCAACATCATTCCCGAGGAATGTGAAACTATTTCACGAACAGTATATAAGTCCCTTTCCTGATAGAACAAAATGAGATAGTAAATTAGCTCTGACAGACTTGACTGTGGTCTGAGATCTGCTCCCTACAAGTCAGCACTCCTTACCCATCTCTTCATGGGTCTGTCTTTGCCCGTCTGTAAAAGGACAGGGGGGTGTTTTGGTTTTTTCTCTCTCCCAGCCATCCATCTCCACATTATTTTTACTAGATTTCTGTTAAACGTTTACTGAATTTGAAGCAGAAAGGATTATGAGTAAAGCACAGTGCCCGCTGTACGGTGCTACACCTGTAGCGCCCGAGCTGCTATAGGTCGTATGCGAGCCGGGAACTGGGCCTGGAGACTTAAAAATACACACACAGAGAGAGACATGGACACGGGTCATCCTTGATACAAGAATGTCCACTTTATTGTGTTCAGGGGCAGTTTATATAGGTCTCTGGCCATGCCTCAGTTCTCGGGATCTTTCAGCTACAGACTCATCAGAACCCACTCCCCTGTCATCAGGGTCTCAGAGCAGCTGCAGCCGGCTTAGAGCCAAGGAAAACAAGTTGTTTACAAGAAACTCAGGCTCTGGTGATCCGCAGTCCCCAACAATGATGTAAATTTTTTCATGTCATGTATTATATTTCTTTGTATTTGTAACTAAATCCTTACAAATTCTTTATATTTAGCACTATAAAATGGTATTGTGGAGTCTGACTTTAAATTTCTATAGGTTGATTGTACAAATTTGCACCTTTTTTTTTTCTTTGAGACAGTTTCTATGTAGCTTTGGAGCCTGTCCTGCTGTCCTGGCACTAGCTCTGTAGACCAGGTTGGCCTTAAACTCAGAGATCCACCTGTCTGCCTCCTGAGTGCTGGGATTAAAGGTGTGCACCACCATCACCAGACTGAACTTGTACTTTTTAATACTAAAAGCAATAAAACCATGAAAGCAATGAAAGTCTTAACCATTCCACTAGTGAAGAATATTAAAGCTGTCAAAGCCAGATATGGTTATACACCCCTGTAAGCCCAGCAGTTAGACTGATACAGGGCCATGAGTTAAAGACTAGTGTGGGCTACATAGTGATACTGCTTCAAAACGTTATCTTCGGGCAGAAGGATGGGGAGCATTACTTCCAACTCATCCATTAATGAGAAAACACTGTAGAAAAGAAAAAAGACATACTAAAAAAGCATTGGGGGACTGAAACAGGAGGATCAAGAATTTGGGTAGGGGAGTGATTCAAGACAGGGTTCTCTGTGTAGTCTTGGCTGTCCTGGGACTCACGCTGTAGACCAGGCTGGCCTTGAGCTCACAAAGATCTGCTTGCCTCTGCCTCTTGAGTGCCCCACCACCAACCCACAAGATCAAGAGTTTAATGTCAGCTAAGCTATATAAGGTCTTATTAAAAACATATATATATATGTGTGTGTATAAAATGTGGCTCATAACTTAATATCAAATATGTTCAAAGACTTTGAACCAGAAGTCTTATCCTGCTTTATTCTAGAATGCTAATCAGAAATACAGGTATATAGTCAAAGATGATGATGCACACCTGTTGTCTCAGCACTCGGGAAGCTAAGGAAGGAAGATACAGAATTTCAGGCCAGAGCCTAAAGGCATGACTTAGCAGCGAGAGTCTCTTGCTATTCTTTCAGAGGACCTGGGTTCAGTTTCCAGCACCCACATGGCAGCTCACAACCATCTTGTAATCCTATTCCAAAGTGTCTGGTACCACCTTCTAGTCTTTGCAGATGCCAGGCAAAACATTCATACACAATAAGAAGAATTCCAGGCCAGCCTGGACTACATAGTGAGACCCTGTTTCAAAAATTATTTTTGACAGACAAACGTGCATCTCTGGCCCCTTTCCCACTTAGACCTGTGATCCTTGGGCAGTATATGTAAATTGAGTTAACTGAAAACCAGTAAGACTGAAATGAGAAATATTTTTTATTTCACCTATATGAGTGTCTGATAGTTTGAGACCAATCTGTACTCCATCATTTGTGAGCTTGCTTCTCTCTCCCTTTTCTCCCTCCCCCTACATCTCGCTCTCCATCCCCTCTCTTCCCTCTCTTTTATCTCCCTCTCTTCCTCCCTCCGTGTTCTCTCCTCCCTTTCCCTCCCCCTGCCACACACACTGAAGAAATGAGTGTTAGTAATTAAAGGCTTGTGTACTGCTCCCAGAGTATCCAAGCTCTCAACCACCGGTAACTCCAGCTCCATGGTGAGTAGATACACATATACACATAATTTTTAATGAAACCTTTTAAAAATTTTAAGTAAAGGAACAAATAAATTGAAAGTTTTATCTATATGATAGTAAAACTTCAACATATTAGGGCTGGAGGGATAGATGGTTCAGACAGAGGTTAAGAGCACTGGCTACTCTTCCAGAGGTCTTGAGTTCAATTCCAAGCAACCACATGGTGGCTTACAACAATCTCTGAGCTCTGGTCCCTGTTTCTCATGTGCAGACATAGATGCAGGCAGAGCGCTGTATACAATAAATCTTAACAAAGAATCATATCAAAAATCGCATGCTATAGTTAACTCATTGCTTGCCACACCAACTCCAGTGTCATCTGTGTGACATGACATATGTCATTATACCGGGCAGGAGCTATGTGTCCTATGGGACTAGGCTTCCTGGAGGTCAATGGCAGATGGCCCTGTATTAGCCACCACTGAGGCATAGACGGGTTTCTCGATTAGCTGGCTATGCGGGATATAAGCTTTGCACAATTTCTTTTATAATGATGATATTCTATATATCTACAAGACAAGGATTATCTCTTCAGGAACAGCTCTGGGATAGGGAAGCAAAGTATGGGAATGTATAAGACTACAGCAGAAACCTTGTCATACATAGGGTGTATGATGAGCAAGGGAATAGATGGGTTAATGTTGATGGACAAAAAGTATTATATTATACTCTGAACTTTATGGATAGGCTTGCTAGATCTCAACCCCCATGGTGTCTGCTGCATAAGAAGGTACTAAAAAGTATATTTCAACAGGTGCAGAGAATAGCGATAATGAGACAGAAACTTTCTATTCTTTTTTTTTTTTTTTTGGATTTTTCGAGACAGGGTTTCTCTGTAGCTTTTGGTTCCTGTCCTGGAACTAGCTCTTGTAGACCAGGCTGGCCTCAAACTCACAGAGATCCGCCTGCCTCTGCCTCCACCCATGCTGGGATTAAAGGCGTGCGCCACCACCGCCCGGCCAGAAACTTTCTATTCTTAGATGAAACCACTTGTCTGAGGTTTATGTTCCCAAGGACAAGATTTCCTCTTCTAAGGATGCTTTATGTCTAACACCTGTCCCTGATAGTAGGCTTTTCTTTTTTTTTGGTTTTTTTTTTTTGTTTGTTTGTTTTTGTTTTTTTCGAGACAGGGTTTCTCTGTTGCTTTGGAGCCTGTCCTGGAACTAGCTCTGTAGACCAGGCTGGCCTCGAACTCACAGAGATCCACCTGCCTCTGCCTCCACCCGTGCTGGGATTAAAGGCGTGTGCCACCATCGCCTGGCTGATAGTAGGCTTTTCTTAAATATCGCTGATGTGACTAAAAGAAGCTTTCCTACTGTGCCAACCAATGATGCATGACCTTCTGATTTGTTCTTTGTTTGAATGGTATATAATGAAAACATTAATTTAGTAAAATCACAGCAGATTCCAACCACTCTCTTGTGTGTTGTGTCTGTCTGTCATTTGCCGAACTTTTGCCTTCCTGTTACCAAGACCCTGCTTCTCCCACGGTCTGAGTGGCTTCCCTGAAGCGGTCCGTGGCAATTGCTTTAGAACTAATTTATAGATTTAACAAGGAGAAACCAAGGAAATCAAACTCAAAATGGAAATCATGAAACAGAAATTAGGAAATGAGTAGAAAAAAAATCAACCCAAAAATTGGCTCACTGAGTCAATAAAACTGATGGGTCCAGATGGGCCCATCCTATTCCAGCTGTGGCAGTTATACCTGTGATCCCAGCATTTGGGAGGCAGAGGCAGGAAGATTGCTACAAGGGTGAGGCTAGTCTGCTCCATGTAACAAGTTATAGGCCAGAAAGAGAGGGGTGGGGAGGAGGAGGGGAGGAGCAGCACAAAGAGATGCTCAGCAGTTCGACTGCAAAGACATTACTACCTACCTTACAGTAACAAGACTTATGACTGCCACAGCCCACATCGGTCCAGTAGGAAGTCTAAAATAGAGTGAACACATATCTTGGAATGCACAAGTTACCATAACATAGGAGAGAATTGCCTGTGTGGGTTTCTGAACTACCTCAAATTTAGTGACTTAAAACAAAATGTCAGTCATACATGTTGGAAGTCCAGTCTCCTGAAAATTTGGCATCCCACTAGGGTGGACAGAACTGCATTTCCCTAGTGGGCTTCAGGGTTCATGTTTCCTTGCCTCCAGCTTCTGGGCGAGAGGGGGGGGGGTGTCTGCATTATTGGAGAATAATTCTTTGTTTTGGAAATTTAATGTTTATTTATTTGGGTGTCTATGTGTCTATGTCTGAGTATGTGCTGATGCCCCTGGATGCCGAAAGAGGACGTTAGACCCCCTGGAGATGGAATTACAGTCAGTTGTGAGCCACTAAGAGGCTGGGCTGTGAATTCCACTCTTCTGAAAGAGAAGCAAGCTGTAGTAATAAGGAGTGGCAGGGCTGTGTCCCAGCATCCGGCCGCCCGCATGGCCCAGCTTATGCCCCGAAATAATTACACACAGACTGTATTCATTTAAACACTGCCTGGTCCATTAGTTTCAGCCTCTTATTGGCTAGCTCTTACATATCAACCTAACCCATTTCTGATAATCTGTGTAGCACTCCAAGGTGTGCTTACCGGGGAGATTCTAGCCTGTGTCTGTCTGGAATGCGGGCATCATGGCGACTCCTTGACTCAGCTTCTCTTTCCCAGAATCCTGTTCTGTTTACTCCACCCACCTAAGGGTTGGCCTATCAATGGGCTCAGGCAGTTTCTTTATTTTAACCAATGAAATCAACAGATTGATATATGACACTCCCACATCAGCAAGCAGTCTTTTTTCTTATCTGTCCATCCATCTATCAAAGGTACCTAGCCTCTGGTGTGGTCCAAAGGGGCCAGCCTGATCTACAGAGCAAGTTCCAGGACAGGCTCCAAAGCTATACAGAGAAACCCTGTCTAAAAAAAATCAAATAAATAAATAAATGTCTCACGTTATCCACTGCATCAGCTAGTACGGTAAGTCACCAGACACATGAGGAAATTGGTTAAATCACACAACTGATAATACTAGTCATGAGCGTTTTGGATTTTTTTTCTCACCAAAACACATATAAATATCAATTTTTGGATTATCAAGGTAAAAAGCAAAATAAATCCCTACCTGAGTGCTGGGGCGCCTACCCATAACTCTAGCACTTGGGAAGCAGAGGCACAAGAATTGTGAATTTGTGGTCAGCCTGGGCTACATAGCGAGACTGTCTCAGGAAAGGAGATTGCGGGTCTTGCTGTGTCTCTGGCTGAACTGGTAGACCAGAGTTCCCTGAAAGTGCAGCAATCCTACTCCGGTCTCTGCAGTGCTGGGATGGCAGACATGAGGCACCTTGGGCCCCACCATTCTATCTGAAACACTGTAAATTGGAAATCATATAATTAACTGCCCTCTACAGTGCACTGGGCATTCCTGTGGGTGCTTTTCAAGAAGCATAGCTCCTGTCTGTTAATGCTTTCTTGGTTCTAGAAACTCAATCTCTACCTTAATGTTAGACTCTTAAGAAAGACCATAGAGTTTTCTAATAGTAAATATAAGAGGGCTGGAGATAGACCTCAGCTGGTAGGCCATTTTCCCAGTGTGGATGAGGCCCTGGGTTCAATCCCCAGTATCACATAAAACAGGTGTGGTGGTGCACGCTATAATTCTAATACTAGTGAGGTGGAGACAGGAGGATCAGAAGTTTAAGGCAATCCTTGGAAACATAGCAAGTTTAAGACTAGACTGAGAAGCTGGGTGCACGCCTTTAATCCCATCACTCGGGTGGTTCGAGGCCAGCCTGGTCTACAAGATCTAGTTCCAGGACAGCTCAAAAGCTACAGAGAAACCCTGTCTTAAAAAACCACAAAAAAAAATAAAATAAAATAAATAAAAGCCGAGTGGTGGTGGCGCACGCCTTTAATCCCAGCACTTGGGAGGCAGAGACAGGTGGCTCTCTGTGAATTCGAGACCAGCCTGGTCTACAAGAGCTAGTTCCAGGACAGGCTCCAAAACCACAGAGAAACCCTGTCTCGAAAAACCAAAAAAAAAAAAAAAATTCTCAAAATTAAATGAATGTTTGTATCAAACAAACCAACAACAAATTTTAAAAATTCTAAATTCTTAGACCAAGCCTAGAGTCTGAATAAGAGTAGGTAAACTATTACTACAGTAGTACATTCATATCTAACCCAGAAAACCCACTCTTTTTTTTTTTTTTTTTTTTTGCACAGGGACTTATGTAGTCCAGGCTAGCCTCAAACCCATTGTGTACCAGAACTCCCAGTGTGTTTGTCTACAGGCGGACATGTGACCCCATGCCCAGTTGCAGTCTATTTCACCTCAGGTCACCGTCACAACACAGACAAACCACCTCCATCCCTTGCCTACCTGACTGGTAGCCTTCCTAGGCGTTAGGGCCCTTTGCACGTCTACCGTGATTCACCATCTCCTCAGCTACTTCCCTCACACTGAAAATGGAATACTTACCCCTCAGAGTGAATTTCCAAAGCAAATTCAGGTTGGTTCACAGCCCATCCTCTATCTCATTCCTTTCAGAACAAATGGGGAAACACTGTGATAAACGCTGCCGATAAGGCCAAATGTCCAAAGCCATCAGGACAGAAGTGTTTGTGTGCTCAGGTACACACAGACATGGATGAGCACGGTTCTGTGTTTAACTTACACTTACGGGACACTACAGTCACAGCCCTCACATGGACCAAAGTTATTATCACAAGTACAAAAACATGTTAACTTTGTAGGTAGAACCAACGCTGGGACTCCAGCCAAGTCCAAGGAAACACTCTACACCTGGAAAGGGAACGTCTTTGGCTCCAAAGGTGAGCGCTGAAGGCAATCACTTATGTGGCCTTGTCTGACAGGTCTGTCCACCACTGCACCTGTCCACTGAGTGGACAAACTTCAACCAGGGTGGATTGCTCTTTAGAACAAGACATGTAGGGGAGGTCACTGCTGCTAATGTTGTACCTGAATACTTTTTTTAAATGACCAAAATCAATCCTGTTTTAAGAGTTTATTCCTGGGTGACTCTTCTTTCAGGAGACTACAGTCATGATCTAGGGTACATCTTGTTTTCTGAGTGCCTCTTTTTCTCTTAACTTTTATGTTTAAAGTTTATAATTTTTAATAAGTGGGGTGCGGTCATGCACTCTTGAGAGGCAGAAGCAGGTGGATCCCCATGAGCTAAATTTGAGCCTGGTCTATATAGTGAGTTCCAGAACAACCAGGACTTCACAGTGGGAGCTCAGTATACATTGGATTTTAAAAAACAAAAGTCAGCCGGGCGGTGGTGGTGCACGCCTTTAATCCCAGCACTTGGGAGGCAGAGGTAGGCGGATCTCAGGGAGTTCGAGGCCAGCCTGGTCTACAAGAGCTAGTTCCAGGACAGGCACCAAAGCTACAGAGAAATCCTGTCTCGAAAATAAAAAAAAAAAAAAGTCAAAGAAACAACAACAGAAACTCAACTCGGCTTCATTCTGACTAGTTCTGAAATTCTTTTCTGCATCAAAGCCAAGGCTTTTGCCTGCACTGAGGCCCATAAGAGATAAACTCACCCAGGCTGTAACCCAACCACATGGAGCTATGCTGTTGTTGGAGCTACGCCACTGTCTCTGTTTCCACAGCTGACATTTCTTTCACGCTCATCCTTGGATCCTTGGGGAGCATTGTTGCTCAGGAGCCCCTCACAGACAAGGCTATTTATACTTGTGAACCATTAAATAATTTAGACATTCACTTCAAACAAACAACAAAGAAGACACTTTCTTAAATGCAAAGGTAAGTGCCATTAAAAGCCTATTAGTGGTTATACGGTTATTTTGTTTGCTTTCTTGTTTTTAAAGGCACTATTAGTATAATATATGTTTAGTGACTATAATCTCATACTATTTCCCTTTTAATTTGTTCACTTTCTTAAAATTGTTCCTTTATATTCTGCTATGCTCTTAGTATATAATTACCAGTCTATTCTTACAGTCTTTAGGATCTCATTCTTAAACTCGAAAGTTAAAACGATGAAGCCATCATGAAAAACCAGATGGCCATTGACATACTTACAACATTGTTAAAGGGCCAGACAACCCTGGCACTATATCCTCAGCCCTCTAAGATGGACATATTCAAACTACATCTATGTCAGGCTCTTGCTTAAATTTGATTGACTTTCTAACACCATGTTTGCCGGGCAACTCATGGTGAAAACAGCTCTGCTACTTTTGCCCTAATCCTGGTACAAGGCAAAAGCTCCTGTCTGGTGTAACACTTAGTGGTTTCATGTCCAGAGTGGTGACATCCTTTCCTAGAGATTCCCATCGATGAGGACTGTTAACCAGCTCCTTGGCCAGCGAGGCTTGAGTCTCTGGGGATTGGAGGCTATTCCAAAGACCTGTCTGGAGTACCAGAGGACTATAAGCTTTAAGCTCAGGAGCAGTGAAGACAGTTTACCATCTAGAGATGGTGGAAGGCAAGAAAATAGAGCCCCAAAACGAGGCAGACTAAAGTCTCATGCAATGGCCACATTTATAAGGGTCACAAAAACTCATCTAAGTTCTCATGAGTTTTAGCTGCGTATAATCACAAAGACAAGCTACACATGACAAAAACATGTTTTTCCATAGAGGTATATATATATATGTGTGTGTGTGTGTGTGTGTAAATAACCACAGTTGTAATAAATAATCTAAGGTAAATTCTCTCCTCTCTGCTACACCTGGGAGGAGCACAGAAGGACATTCCAAGAACAATTCCATGTGTTTGAAGGTCACAGGACTCTTGTCTTTTTTTTTTTTTTGATTTTTCTCACAAGCACACAGAATTCTCCTCACACAACTCCATTCTGACAAAAACACTTCTCTTTTTTATTATTAAAGCAAGCAAAACATGAAGTGATGTTTATAGTTAACTTAAGCAAACACAAGTACAGTGTGAAAGAGGCGAGAATATTCCTCCCAGGCCTTTCCCTTTCCCACCAAGACGATGCAGACATGACAGGGCACTCCCTTGCTTTCAAGTGCATCTGCTTCTCACAGTTCATGCAATCCTTTCTAGAAGGCCACCCTGTGGGAAGAACATTCTGAACTCCGCCCCATCCACAGATCATAGTAAGTTCACAGCTTTCTTGTACTCACTCCCACAGAGGACCCTCTGATGTCCAAGCTCTTCGTTGTGTTTCCGCTCTGGAGGGGAAGGAATACCGGCTGTTAGAAGCCAGGCTATACCTGTAAGTGTTTCAGCTCTGGAGGGGAAGGTATCCTGGCACAACTGTGTGGCTTTCACAGCAAAAGTAAGCAAAGTAGGGAGCTGTGGAGTAGCAGCTACCTGAGGAAGGGGAGAGACTGGTTAGAGCAGATGGAGGGGGAAACAGCTGGAGGGAGAAGTGCAGGTGTCTTAGTAAGGAGAACTGCACATGTGGTGGGGTCCCGAAAGGGGTTGTCACGTGCTAGGCAGTCCAAAGGATGTAAAGATTCTTTCTTAAAAGGTCGGAGATGAGAGACTTAAGTCTCCTGATCCTGAGGCTGTGGAGAGTAGGCACTGGGATCTGGGAGATATATTTGGTGGGGTTCGATGAGGCTGGTAAAGCTGTCACCCTACCCTGACAATAGGGGAACAAGAGGATGTGGGTACTTAAAATTCATCAGTAGGTGGCCCCAGGGTCCAGAAGGAGAGAGATAGACCACCCCGATACTGTGACGTCTACCTCAGGATCCCAGTGTGAGACAGCAGTGGTTAGGCCAAAGGAGACCGGGCCCCTTCAGTCATCTATGACCAGATCAAGGAGGTCAGCTGAAGGGCCATCTGGGCTTGATGTCCCACACTACAATGGACATGGGGACAGTCAACACCCCAGTGCCCTTCTTGATGGCACCTTGGATATGGTCTGGGTGGTTTATGAGGGATCAAACAGGCCCGGCTCCTGACTGCATTTCAAACAGGCACCCAGAGGTTCTCAGGCTTTGGGAGGCCAAGGAGCCTGGGTAGTTGTTTGGCCAGTCAATAGACCTTTGCTAGCATCAAGTATTTTTGTTTGGGGACTTTTTCATCTTTCCCATGGTACATCTTAAAGGTCATTGCTAAAACTTAAGCCTGTGGAGTCAGGGGTCCTTTCTCTGGACATTTAAGCTTGGCCCTAATATCAGGGAAACTCTGGGAGAAGTAGGTTACGTGGAGTTGTTTTCCATCTGGGGTCTTGGGATCCAGATTGGTATATTGTGAGAGGGTCTTTGTGAGGTGGTCTAGGAATTGAGATGGGCTACCATGTTTGTCCTGGATAACCTCTTGGATTATTTCATAATTTACCTCTTTAGGGATGGTAAAGTTACAAACTGATCCCTAGAAAGGTTGCCTCCTAGGGAACTGTAATCTCATTCAGGGTCCTGGTCAAGGACTTCCTCAGTCCTGATTAGGTGGGCAGTCTGTGGCTGAGAAGGGAGGAAGGGAAACCAGAGAGACTGGAGAGGAAGAGAGGGAACTGTGGTTGGTTAGTATGATTGAAAATAGTGGAAGAATTACCTGGTTTGGGGCTCACAGCTAGGAGTTGTTTTTCCTTGGATCACTTATGTTATGTGGTCACTTTTATCAAGATGGGAGTGAGGTCACATGGCAAAGTCCATTCTTCTCAACCCCAGCAAAGATGGCTGTCAGACATTTAGCTACCTCCATCCCGGCTGGGGGAAGGCAGCTAAGGTGGCAGCAAGCCACATGTGTCCTTTAAGATTACCTATGTCTATACTTTTTATTTTCAATCCTGGTGTTATGAGTTTTAAGTTAATCCTTTTGCTACAGATTTTACAGGGTTTTAATCATACTCAGTATGCTTACAACTCTTGAGAGGTAACAGAAGTTTGCACATAGTTTTACAAACCTTTAGATAAGATTTATACCTTAGCAAAATTTTTAAAGAGTTAAACCAAAACCAAAGGAGTATGAGATGAGCAGCAATGGTCCCTGTTGGGAATAGTCTGTTCCTTTATTTTGTTTGGCTCTCCTTTCTATGTCACACAGCAGATGACATGCCTGATATGGGGCAGAGATTTTGGAAGAAACCTTTAAACAAACATGCTTGGGTCTAGAGAAGGGAGAGTCATGCCCTAACTCTAGAGCTAGATTTTAATTCAAGTGGGGCTGCATAAAACAATGGTGTAATGCCACTCATACCTAAAAGACACCTGAATCCCTGTAAACATGCAACTAGTAAGCTGAGAACAAAGAAGGCTCCAAGACAGGAAGTTTTTGAGTCCTGGCTATAGACAGAGAACACTGCAGGAGGGAGTTGAGAGAAGCACCAGCCAGTGAAGAATGTGTGCAGGGTGTGTGCATGTTGCAGCTGGCCTACTTCTGTTAGGTCTTGCTCCTAGCTCCCTCTTTGCAACCAACTTACAGATCCATCTATGGTAACTTAAAAGACAGGACAGTGTGTGGGAGAGGGGGAAGATTAGACAACAACCAAACAGGGCTTGGAGCTGAGAAAGAGAGAATAGGGAATCTCTTTCCATTTCTGGAGTTGAGAAATAGGGAATGGGGGAATCTCTTTCCAATTCCCCAATTGGTCACAGTATTTGTAAAGGTCCCAAATAATATTAGGATCTAAGGTGTGCTTAGGTGGCCCTTTGGATTGATAATCTAAGGGGTATTGAAGCCAAATTTGATTTCAAAAGCAAATAAATTTAGTGCCCTTCAGGTTGGGTGTCAGGTGGAGAGACTGTAGGTTTTCTAAGAGGCATCCCAAGGGGGAATGGGAAGGTATGGAAGGCATGTTCCAATGGATGACAGAAAAGGAAAACGTCACTGCAGCAAGTAGTTGTGGGTGTCCCCACAACTCAGGGAGGATCAAACAAGGACCAAGCTGTTCAGTGGGTTGTCACCACATTTAATGAGGATCAGGGGCTTAAGCCTGGCTAATCCAGAGAGAGACTTGGTGCTGCAGGAGCCAACCATGATAGGCTAATAGAAACAAACCACCCAAATGAAGTCTTCCAACCACTATCACCTGCCAGTGTTGGGCCTAGCCACTATAAGCGGAGGCCTGAGTCTCAGTAGTTTACCCTGAAGCAACACCTGGTTACAGAAAGGACCACAAACTGAGATTACCTGAGCACCACCCAAGAACAGACCATCTAAAGGAAATGCCTAAAGTTCCAACCGTTGTAAATAGGATCACCTTCCAGCACACACTCACCAGGACACCCCTGGTAACACAAATGTCAGCCAATCAGGGGTGCTGAGCCTTAGAAATTCCTCACCCCCACCTTTACTACTATAAAGACCCAACTCTGGGGGGCTGGAGAGATGGCTCAGAGGTTAAGAGCATTGTCTGCTCTTCCAAAGGTCCTGAGTTCAATTCCCAGCAACCACATGGTGGCTCACAACCATCTGTAATGAGGTCTGGTGCCCTCTTCTGGCATGCAGGCATACATACAGACAGAATATTGTATACATAATAAATAAATAAATATTAAACAAACAAACAAAAAAAAACCCAACTCTGAACTCAGGGCTCTCCTATTATTCCAATACGTTGGACACACGGAGAGAATGAGTTTGCAAACTTGTATAAAATAAAGGCGCTTTGCTTTTACATACAGGACTTGGTCTCCTTGTTGCATTTTTGGGGAGCATCACGGATCTGGGCATTACAGTGCCTGGTACCAGGCCTTTGTAGAGGCCAGAAGGCGAGAATGAAAAGCTGTACTGGAGGAGGAATCTCATCTACACGAAAGAGTCAGGGGATGGGGTCACAAAAGCCACAAAGGCCTAAAGGAGCTGTGGGATTATGATTATGGACAACTTCAGGGGGAAGGTGGGAGAAGAGGGCAGGAAGGGGCGCAATAGCCCAGTTGGGCCTAAGGAAACTGCAGGATTACAGCTTCAAGGGTGGGGAATGGGATCAGATGAAGAGGGTCAGTCGTTGTAGCCTTAAAGGCTGTGGCTGTGGGTACCTCTGCCTCCAAGAGTACCACAGGGGTGCCGGGCACTTCCTCAGACTCAGGGAACTGTTCACACTGACCAAAGGGAAACTTGCCTAATTACTGTTGGTGGATGGGATGCTGAGGATAGGCGAGTTAGAAGGTGAGTCTGCTGCGGGTGGATTGGAGATGAGGGACAGGGTCCTAGTGCAGCTCAGACCATGAGCGGAAATGTAGGCACTAGGCGAGTCCATCTAGGTCACAGAACCAAACGTAAGCAAGGATGGAGGGTATCCTGACAGCCGGGAGTCAAGGAATACCACAAAGTCACACCACACAATCAGCCTCACACAAAGGATTTATTGGGAGTGAACGGTTGCCTCTGCTTGAGTGAGAAACAGCAGCAAATTCAATAGGACATGGGGTTTATATAGAGTTTCTTGGGAATGGGGTGGAACTTTACAGGATGGAGTTTTCCAGGATGGAGAGTGGCAGAATTTCACATCCAGAGATTGAGCTTTTCACTCTGTAGAGTCGGGGCAGGGACCAACAGTTAGACAGAATAAGAAGGAAAGGAAGGATATACGGAAATAGGCAAAGGCTCTACCACTGACCTCATCTCTAGCTCTCAAACCTGATTCTTAAAAATGTTTATTTTATGTGTGCATTTGTGCTTTGCCATCGGTGTTGGGTCCCCTAGAGCTGAAGTTACAGACAGTTGTGAACTGCCATGTGGGTGCTAGGAATTGAACCCGGGTCCTCTGCAAGAGCAGCCAGTGATCTTAACTCCTGAGCCGTCTCTCCAGCCCCAAGCCTGATTTTTGATAGAGGCTAACATTAGATTATGTGGTTACAACCTAATTTCCTTAAACATATGCACCATCCGTCTGTATCTTTTTTGTTTGTTTGTTTTTTGCTTTTTGTTTTTCGAGACAGGGTTTCTCTGTGGCTTTGGAGCCTGTCCTGGAACTAGCTCTGTAGACCAGGCTGGTCTTGAACTCACAGAGATCCGCCTGCCTCTGCCTCCCGAGTGCTGGGATTAAAGGCGTGCGCCACCCATCCATCTGTATCTTAAATGCACTCAGGTGCTTGCACAGCTCCTCAGCCAGGAAGCATGAGAACGGGTGTAAATCTGTCTCTATTATCAGGAAACAACTCAGGAACACGGCCTGCCAGCAATACACTAGCAGAGCCCTGTTTGTCTTGAGTTATGAAGAGCAGGAATTGGCCCATTTGCAAAGGCTCTGTGAATGGATCTTCCTAAATCTTTCTTGGAACCAGTGGGATTACCAGCCTTGATTTCAGAGAAGTGAGTAAACAAACCTTAGCGCTAGTGGAAACTGTCTCCTCCACATCAGGACCGCACAGCTAATTTACCTGGGAACTCCTAATGGATTACCCATGTTTGCTTATCTGCTTTTCTCGTGTGTCTGTTTTCACACATATCGGGGCTAATGAGGAGCTCCGAAGAGTGTTCCCCATGAAGGAGTTTCAAACACTATCTGCCTTTTTAGTCAGGGCTAACGACCTCCCTGGCAGACAGGGCTGCCAGTAGGTTTAGATATTGCTTTTTTAGGACAAGGGATCGAATATCCAACTTATCTTTCTTAGTTCGGATTTCCATAGCTGTGAAGAGACTCCATGACCATGGCAACTCTTATAAAGGAGAACATTTAATTGACGTGGCAGCTTACAGTTCGTAGGTTCAGTCCATTATCATCATGGCGGGGAGCATGGCAGCATGCAGGTAGACGTGGTACTAGAGGAGTAGCTGAGAGTCCTGCATTATGCAGGCAACAGGAAGTTGACTGAGACACTGGGCAGTATTCTGAGCATAGGACGCCTCAAAGCCCACCCCCACAGTGACACCTTTCCTCCAATAAGGCCATGCCCACTCCAATGAAGCCATATCTACTAATAATGACACTCCCTATGAGATTATGCGGGGGGGGGGGCAATTACATTTAAAGTATCATGACTTGTGTAGGAGTGGGAATAAAGGACAAGTTATGAATGTGCCAAGAGATACAATTTCACATGATCTAACCACTAAATGTCATAACATTGGCAGTAAAAAACACTGGGATTTTTGATATTTCTACTTCATGATTATATACAATCCTACAGGTTTTTTTTTTTTTTTGGTTTTTCGAGACAGGGTTTCTTTGCAGCTTTGGAGCCTGTCCTGGAACTAGCTCTTGTAGACCAGGCTGGTCTCGAACTCACAGAGATCCGCCTGCCTCTGCCTCCCGAGTGCTGGGATTAAAGGCGTGCGCCACCACCGCCCGGCTATCCTACAGTTTTTGAGAATGCAATGATATAGAAGTAGGAAAATAAAACTCAAGAAAATGGATGCATAAGAAAGACATTTGTAACTTATGCATATTTAAGTCCTGTAATATTGACTTGCAAATAAACTAGTTCTACCATATATGATCTCTATATAAAGTTCATACAGATTTTATGTTTTATTCCTGTATAATTATATACCACATTAATCTAAGAAGATATTCATCTAAAAGTCTTCTTGCAATATAATCAAGAAATAGGAAGTGTGTGTGTGTGTATGTATGTGTGTGTGTGTGTGTACATGCACACATGCATAGGGGATCTGTGGTAAATAAATTGAAAAGGTGTAATATCAGAGGTAATGATGACAAACTTTATCCAGCAGACATTCACCTTTCAGATTTTCAATCAGTTCCTGGTTTCCTTGGGCAGGATAGCATGGAAACACCACTATAAGGAGAAAGGCAAGTGGATGGTAACAAGTCTGATATTAGCATAAGGGGCCTGGGGAGATGACTCAGTCGGCAAAGCTCTCACTACATAAGCATTAAGACCAGCTTGAGGGCCTGGAATTAAGAGCACTGGCTGCTCTTCCAAAGGATGGCTCACAACGGTCTATAATGAGATATGGTGCCTTCTACTGACCTGTAGGCATACATGCAGGCAGAACACTGTATACATAATAAATAAATTAAAAAAGAAAAAAGAGCTAGTTCCAGGGATAGGCTCTAAAGCTACAGAGAAACCCTGTCTCGACAAACAAACAAACAAAAAAAAAAAAAAAAAAAAAAGAGAAAAGAAAAGAAAAGAACAAAAGGGCATGATGGCTCATACCTGCGAACTCTGCACTCGGGAGGTAACTTCCTGCTACGCCATTCTTAGCAACTGGCTTTCATGGCAGCAAGATGTAATGTTAGGCATTGTGCCCTAGTCACAGACATGGAGCAGGGAAGGGAAGGGGCAGTGTCTGCCTGTCCCTCAACCTCCTGTCCCTCAACCTCTTTTGGGACAGGGTCTCAGGAAGCCCAGGCTGGCCTTGAACTTGTTTTTTAAGGTCTTTCTTTAAATATTTATTTGTTATGTATACAATATTCTGTGTGTATGTCTGCAAGCCAGAAGAGAGCACCAGACCTCAATGTAGATGAGCCATTGTAGCACCTGAGCCATATCTTAAGGCTGCTCCTTTAAATAGTAAGATGGAGGGAGATAAAGCCTACTAGGCAGAGGTGACCAAACCTGGAGTCTGCCTGAGGGCCTAGCAACAGGTGCTGTCAGAGGTCCTGATCATGCCTAGCTAATGAGGGGCAACCATGCATTGTCACCAAGTCAGGGTGCCGGGAGGAGGGTATGTAAGGCTCTCCCCATTGCTGAATAAAGGAGTCTGCTGTTTGCCTTTTACCTGACTCCCAGGGTCTATGCGGTTGACTCCGCACTTTCTCAGCCCTTCGAGTTGACCCAGCAACAAACTCCTGTCTGAATATCTCTGGATTGTCAATAGACCACTCCAGTTTTGGTGGGAGCAAAATTGTTTGATATGGAACACAATGATGTTAGGAACAGAATGACTGTTGTACTAGGGAAGGAGGGGCAATTAGCAGTGAGCACCAGAGTATTCCTTTATTTTACTCTCATGCTGCTGGAGAAGGGGGCAGTAGTTTGCCATTATAACGGTGATGATGACAAAGGTAAGCCACGTTTCAGGACTAACTGAGTTTGAGATTAAAAACAGCCTCAACCTCAGGTGTGTCAGACCAAATGAGGCTTTTTCTATAGTTCTGTCAAGAGTTCTCACAAGTCACTAGCATTTTAAATGGAATATTGCATGACCCCTGTTGCTAGCTACCCAATAAAAACATGGCAGTCTGGGAGTTCCTAGACAGAGCCAGTCAGTGCCTGAAAGCTCTTATTGCTGCCATCCCCCTTTCTGTCTGATAACTCCTTGAGGAGCCTCTTGCAGGCCCCCATCCCAAATCCAGTTCAGTCGTTCCTGTCATCGTGGAGGAAACTCCTACCCAGAGCAATTAAAGAACCAAATGCCTACTGTAAGAAACCATACTGCTCTGGATAATAGAACAGTGATAGAAGAGAGAACAAAAAATTCAGGGGCGCCGGGCGATGGTGGCGCACGCCTTTAATCCCAGCACTCGGGAGGCAGAGGCAGGCGGATCTCTGTGAGTTCGAGACCAGCCTGGTCTACAGAGCTAGTTCCAGGACAGGCTCCAAAGCCACAGAGAAACCCTGTCTCGAAAAACCAAAAAAAAATAAATAAATAAATAAAAAAAAATTCAGTGGCAACCATAAAGTGAATATTTTGGAAAATTCTATAAATCAACAAAGACCAAAAATAAAAATATGAACAAACGACATTGTCATTGAAGGTTTGGAGGACACAGGTGTGGATGTAATAACTGCACCAGAATCTTGGCATCCAAATTGTCCTCTTCAGGATTTAAATGTTCAGCTTTTAGGGACTGAAACTTTATCTTAGGTAAAACAGAGTGTAAGAGGGGTCTAATATATAGGGCCAGGAGGACAGAGAAGAAAATTAAAGCTACATGTAGCTAACATAGCAATGAATTTGTAGGGACATGATTTGTTACAGCAATGGAATACTTAAATTAACTTTCCTCTAATCTCAGAATCAAACCATACATTAACGTATATTTCTGGGATAAATATTAGAAGGTGTTATAAAGAACAGTCACTGACCATTCAAATTGTACAAGAAATGGGCATAACAGCTGATATTTCAATGGCACCAACAACCCTACCTTTAAAATGGCTGACAGACAAACCTGTATGGGTTGCACAATGGCCTTTAACAACAGAGAAACTGTCTGCCTTAGAACACCTGATACAGGAAGAGTTAAATGCTTAGTTAGCATATTGAAGAATCAAGCAGCCCTTAGAATTCTCCTGTATTTGTTGTTAAAAAGAAATCTGGAAATGGAGAATGGTAACAGATCTAAGAGCTGATAAAAAGATGATTCAGCCAATGGGCTCTCTGCAGTCTGGAATTCCTTTACATTCTCTATTGCCTAAAGGATGGCCTCATAGTTATTGATTTAAAAGACTGTTTCTCCACTATACTGTTACAAGAAAAAGAAAAGTTTGCCTTCACAGTGTCTACTTATAATAATTCTTGCTGGGCGGTGGTGGTACATGCCTTTAATCCCAGCACTTGGGAGGTATGAGTAGGTGTATTTTTGTGAGTTCAAGGCCAGTCTGGTCTACAGGGTGAGTTCCAGGACAGCCAGGGCTGTTATATAGAGAAATGCTGTCTCAAGCCCCTTCTCCGAAAAAAAAAAAAATTCTCAGTCTGCTAAGAGATATCAGTGGAAAGTTCCCAAGAGGTGGGGTGGGTCATTTTGTCTTTCATTGGGTTATGGATATTTGTTGTTGTTTAGGGAGATATATTAAAAGTCGTTATTGCTAATGGTCAGAAAAAAAAGCTAAAGGAGATTAGATTCAGGCTTTTTGTTTTGAAAAAAAGGGGTACCGGTATGTAGTTATATTTTATTTATGTTTTAACAAATAAAGCTTGCCTGAAGATCAGAGTACAGAGCTAAGCCAATGGGGGCCAGGGAGTGGTGGCACACACCTCTAATCCTTGGGAGAAGAGGCAGAGGGATCTCTGTTAGTTCATGGCCACCGTGGGCTATACTGAATTGATCCAGTCTCAAAGAGAAACAGAGCCAGGCAGTAGTGCCTCTCATCTCTAATCCCAGCACCAGAGAGGTGGAGATGGGAAGTGATATGCTAGGCAGAGAGAGGAACATAAGGAAGGAGAGAGGAGCTCAGATGCAGTCTGGAAATGCAGTCTGTGGATGCAGTTTGAGGACAGGATTGTCCCTTTGGCATGAGGATTGGTAGAGCTAAAAGGTCTCTCTAGTGGCTGACCACTCTGCTTCTCTGATACTTTAGCTTTCACCCCCTGACTTCGAGTTTTGATTGATTGATTGATTTCTGATTTTTCAAGACAGGGTTTCTCTGTAGCTTTTTGAGCCTGTCATGGAACTCAGTCTGTAGACAAGGCTGACCTTGAACTTACAGAGATCTGCCACCATTGCCTGGCTACTCCAGGCTTTGCCTTCCCGGCAGGCTGCTGGTGGGCGGGAATCCTGTGAGCCTGGGCTCCCTGCGGGACAAGGTGTTGCTCATTGAGAATGTCCATCCCTCTGACGCGCTACGACCCCTCACTATACCCAGATGAAAGATCTGCAGAGACACTTCAGGCCCGTGGCCTGATGGTGTTCCGTTTCTCGTGCAATCAGTTCGGACTGATTGAGAACGAAGAGATTCTGAATTCCCTCAAGTATATCCGACCTGGTGGGGGGTTCGAACCCAACTTTACATTGTTCGAGAAGTGCGAGGTGAATGGTGAGAAGGCTCACCTGCTCTTTACCTTCCTGTGGGAGTCTTTGCCAGCGCCCAGTGAAGATCCCACTGCGCTCATGACCGACCCCAAGTGCATTTGGTCTTCAGTGTGCCGCAAGGCATTGCCTGGAACTTCTCGAAGTTCCTGGTGGGCCCGGACAGTGTTCCAATCTGCAGATACAGCCGCCCTTTCTCACAATCAACATCTAATCTGACATAGAAGCCCTGCTGTCCCAGCAGCCTAAGGGCTCCTAAGGTGTTCCTGGCATCCGGGGTTGGTGATCACTGGCTGCACTCTGGGGGGGACTTCTTCCATGATGGTGTTTTCTCTAAATTTGTATAGAGAAACACCTGATTTCCAGGAAATCCCCTCAGATGGGTGCTGGTCTTGTCCATTCCTGCTGCCTTTCTGCCTCAACAAAAGTGATTTTCACCACTAATAAAGTGCTCAACGTCAAAGAAAAAAAAAGAAATAATTATAATTCATGCTACAGGCTCATTTTTAAAAAAAACCTTGTAGAAAACTATTTCCAGAACTAAGTATTTTTGAGTAAGCTCTTCTTGAATAGTAATTGTGGTTTAAATGAGAATGGCCCCAGTAGGCTCACATAAATATATGGTCCCTCATTGGTGGCACTGTTAGGAAGAGATTAAGAAACAAGTCTTTGTTGGAGAAGGTGTGTGACTGGGGGTGGGCTTTGAGGTCTCACAATTCCTAGTTACCTCTGCCCTGTGCGTATGGATCAGATATAAGCTCTTAGCTACTGCTCACTGCCATGTCTGCCAGCGAGCTGTCATGACGGTCATGGACTCAGCATCTGAAACTGTATTCCCCAGCAAACTCTTCCTTCTATAAGCTGTCTTGATCATGGTGTCTTCACAGCAACAGAAAAGTAACAAAGGCAGTAATAAAATAAACATTCAAAATTTTAGACGCTGAGTATACCTCTAACATTAGAATTTCCA
The DNA here is from genome assembly GCA_963919715.1 of Microtus obscurus. Taxonomy (NCBI): domain Eukaryota; kingdom Metazoa; phylum Chordata; class Mammalia; order Rodentia; family Cricetidae; genus Microtus; species Microtus obscurus. The sequence goes on from CAWTZC010002364.1 coordinate 6,920,059, forward strand.
AAGCAAAAAGCAAGTGACTAGAGAATGGCCTCATGGTGATGAGCACTTATGCTCAATCATGAAGGCCTGGTTTCGGTCCTAACCTGGAAGGTGGCTTACAGATTCCTGTGACCCAGATCCAAGGGATCCCGTGCCTTTTTCTGGCCTCTGCAGGCATCCACATGCACACACACAGACACAGACATAAGAGCATATGTGCATAAATTCAATGAAAAACTATTGTATAAAGCAAATAATAACCCTAAGAACATACTGGATCTTTAATACTACTAAACTTCATGGAAACGTTAGAATGCTTTCCTAAGCTGCCCCTCCTGGCCTTCCCACAACCTATAATATTGCCCATTAAAATAAAAAAAAATCTATCTCCATTTTCTATATCATCTCTGTAAGTCTATCATTAATGTAAAAATCAATGTTAAATAACCACATAATTCCTTGAAGTCTATAGTCCATTGGTATGTCAGTTCTTTAAAAACTAAATGTAGGGGCTGGAGAGATGGCTCAGTGGTTAAAAGCATTGCCTGCTCTTCCAAAGGTGCTGAGTTCAATTCCCAGCAACCACATGGTGGCTCACAACCATCTGTAATAAGGTCTGGTGCCCTCTTCTGGCCTGCAGATATACATACAGACAGAATATTGTATACATAATAAATAAATATTTAAAAAAAAAACTAAATGTGGAAATAAGATATAATCCAATAAATTCCACTCCAGTGACACACTCACAAGGACTGAAACCAATGACTTAAGATTATTTAAATACTCATGTCCACACCACCCCCTTTCAAAACACCTGAAATGGGGACGTTAAGCACCACCAAGATGAACGGGTGAAAAAGTGGTATAGACGCCTGTGGTGATTCATCTTCATTATCTACTTTACTAGGTTTACAATCACCTTAAAAAAAAAATCACCTGAGTGTCAGTGTTTCCAGAAGGTTTAATACGGCAAGGAAGACCTACCCTGAATGCAGGCAGCACCATTCCTTAAGCTGAGGTCGTCCCCTTCTGCTTTCCAACCGTGGGTACACAATGACCAGCTCCTACATGTTCCTGCAGGTATCTCTTTCTGGCCATGATGGGCTGTCCCCTCAAACTGTGAGAAAACAAGCCATTCCTCCCTACTGGTGCTTTTGTCGTGTCTTTTCACAGGCATGAGGAAAGATATTTGTTAAAATACAGTGGGACACGACTCAACATGAAAGGGGAAGAAATTCTCACACATTTTCAACCTCAGAGACAGAAATGAAACAAGTCAGGCTTGAAGGCCACAGCGGCTGTATGCGCACGGTGGTCAGATTCCAAAAGACAGAAGTGAAACTGTGGTTGCCAGAAGCTGGGACAAGGGTGTTTATTATTGTTTACCATATCACCTTTGAAAGTTGAAAGCGTGTGGAAAGGTTGGTGGTGCTTATATATCTAACAATGGGAATATATTTCACGCTGCTGAGCTGGACATCAAAAAGTAGCTAAAACTGTAAGTTTTAGTTACTTGTATTTCACAATAAATAAGCATACCTAAGCCAGTCCATGAACGCTTGGGGATGTGGCCCTGAGGTAGAGGGCATGGACATGCAAAAGTCCTGGGTTCAATTCCCTCAGCAAGGGGGGAAAAAGACTGCTCATGTAAAGATCTAACATACTGTACCAGAGTCAAGGGAAAGTATCACGATTTTAACATAAATAACAATAAAATAACTAATAAATACAATTAAAACTTAATAGCATGGAGGGCACAGTGTAACCTGTAATCCCAGCACAGGGGAGGGCGAGGCAAGACAGACATTTGAAGTCCGTCCGGGCTACACAGAGTGACATCATCAAGAAAAAAACCAAAAGTCCTATATCTTTCAACTACAATGAAAGTCCTAACCTCTCAAATAAAAGATTAACAGCAGAAATTGATCCATTTTCTAAAACTACTTACAAACAAATAATACAACACATCATTGCCAATGCCTATTTGATTAGATTGAAAGATTTAACTATTAATTTATAATGCTTAAGACAGCATGGGCTTGATGAAAGGAACAGACAAGCTGACCAATAGAATGTAATAGAGTTGTGCAATAAACCCTTCAAAACATGGTCAGTTGATTCTGAGCAATTGTGCAAGGGCAATTCAACAGAAAGGGGTAGTACTTTGAATTAATAGTTCTGCAGTGACTGGATCCTCAGCACTCTAAACTTTACATAAAAGTTTGCTTAGATCAATTGCACTTTAAATATAAACTTTAAAATCTTAAAAGAGGGAGCCAAGGACATGGCTAATGGGTAAAGTGCTTGCTGCACAAATGCAAGTTCAATGTCCAGAACTCACATGTAAAGCTGAGTGTGCTAGCACATGCTTGTAATTCCAGCTCCACAGAGGCAGGGGCAGGCGGGGTCCTAGGCTGTCCTGTCCCTTCACCTATTCTGTTTGGCAATTTCCAGACTAATGAGGAAGCCTGGATCAACAACAACAACAAACCAAAAGATAGACACATAGATGATAGAGAGACTGTTCTGGAATATTACTTTACACTGTGTGAAGACAGGTAGGCAGGATTTTTAGGGTAGAGAGAATGCTAGGAAGGGAGACCCAGACAGAGAGTAAGAGAAGCAGGAGGACAAGCAAATACCACACATCATGTGACGACACATAGGCGAATAGAAGTGGGTCAATTTAAGTTATTTAGCTAGTGGGACAAGCCTAAGCTATTGGTTGAGTTTTCATAATTAATAATAAGTCTCCACGTCATGATCTGGGAGCTGATTGGTGGGACAGAAAAAAATCTGCCTACAATAGATAGTTTGAAAGATACACAGACAGACAGAAAAGAAAATAGCTCCTGGGGAAAGAAAACTAATATTACCCTCATCCTATGCCTCCATATAGGCATATAGGGCCACCAACACGTATAAACATATGTATACACAAGAATGAACACACATACACAAATACATTATTCTATGTGAAAGGTTCCACATTCAAAGGACTACAGTCTCTTTGATTTTATTTACACATTATGTTGTGTGATGAAACTTTGCCTGGAGAGATGCAGCACACATGTCTACTTACCTCAGACAGGGAACTCACGTCAGACAAAAGTGCAGACCACCCAAGTCCAATGCAGAAAACTAAAGAGTTTTATTACAGTTCCTTAAAGGGATATGAGTGAGGGGTTACTTACAGGAGCAGAAATAACTCAAAGACAAGTGCATCATCAATGCCCACCCCAGTATGGGAAGCAGCTCACAAACCTGGGAACATAGAGCACACTGCACAGCCTGCAGGCAGTTCCGCATGTTGGAGAGCACCCTTCCAGGTGTCTCAGTTGTCCAACCTCTTCCCTGCAGCTCAGCAAGTTCCTGCTGCTTCTATGCAGGTGCTCTGGTGTGAGTTTTCTTTGCAGCTCAGCTTTCTGAGTCTTCTTGACAGTTTGGGTCATCTGACTATCTTCTTTGCAGCTCAAATCACCTTTCCATTTGTGGGGGACCCTCAGCTTCTGCTTACTGAGACAGGGGAATCCAGTCAGTTTCAGGGACTTCCTAAAACTCTTTCCTGCCTAGGGAACTTCCTGTAGGATGAAATGTTTCAACCTTGGAGGCAACTGAGGCGCACACAGGTAGGATTTGCTGAAGGAGGCAGAGGAAGGAAGATCACAAGTTCAAGGCCAGCCTGGGCTACACATTGAAAAAAAAAAAATAAAAAAAAAGAAGAATAGGCTTCCCCAAGTTGTGAGGCCTTATTTTAAAACATTAAAAAACAAAACACACATTAATAAAGATTACAATTTAACTTTCCCCCCAAATCATTACAATTACAGAATTTGTTGGGATCTATAGTTTAAGCAGCTGTCCTCAGCAGTGATATTTGATATTCGAGCCATGCCCTTGATTCAAATAGAAACTAAGATATGAGCTGTGATTGGTGGCATGAACCTCCAAAAAAAAAAAAAAAACCTGTATTCAGAAGCCTGAGGCTGGAGGATTACAAATTTGAGACATTCCTGGGCTACAAAATGAGACCCAGCTTCATAAACTTAGATGGTTCTGGCTAGATGGTTCCACAGGAAAAGTAGAGTTGGCAAGCATGACAACCTGAGTTTGACCCCGAGGGTCCACACAGTACATAAGGAGGAGAGGACCCACCAAAATGAGCGGTCATCCAGCCTCCACAGGTGCCCTGTAACACAATAAATTAGTGTTTTAAAAACCATGTAAAACAAAAACCCTCCAATCGACTTCTAGTTGCCTGGCAGGGTATTAGTGACCCTTAGTGAGGTGTCCTGTTAACCAGCCATGCTACCCACAGGAGCACTCATTGGGCTGAGGAGAGGTGAGCTACTTAACAATTCCAGTAAGATCCCTGGTCTCTCTAACTTGAGAATAGATTCAGTGCCATCCACTGTAATGATATCTTGTTTGTGATCTAACAAAGCCTGCCTGAAGATCAGAGTGCAGAGCTAAATCACTAGTAAGTTACAGAGGTGGTGGTGGCACATACTTTTAATCCTAGCACTCAGAAGACAGAGACAGATGGATCTCTGTGAGTTCAAGGCCACCCTGGGCTAAAAGAGATTAAATCTGTCTAAGAGAGAAACAGAGCTCACACAAAGATGATCCCAGGACTTGGGATCCCATGCCTTTAATCCCAGCACTAGGCAGGTGGAGACAGGAGTGATGTGGCTGGGTGGAGAGAGCAATATAAGGCAGAGGAGACAGGAGCTCAGATGCAGTTTGAGGATTTGCAGAGACGGATACAGTCTGAGGATTCCTAGGGACAGGTCCGCCCCTTGGTCTGAGCATTGGTAGAGGTAAGAACTCTCTAATGGCTGCCCACTCAGCTTCTCTGATCCTTCAGCTTTCACCTCCTGATAGCTGACTCCGAGTTGTAGTGCTATTATGTTTGTCTTAATAAATAAAGCTTCCACCGGGTGGTGGTGGCGCACGCCTTTAATCTCAGCAGTCGGGAGGCAGAAGCAGCTGGATCTCTTTGGGGTTCGAGTCTGGCCTGGTCTACAAGAACTAGTTCTAGGACAGACTCCAAAGCTATAGAGAAAACCTGTCTTGAAACACAAAACAAAACAAAACAAAACAAAAAACAAAAAAAAACCCCACAACCCCCCACCCCCCATACAAAAAAAACAAATAAAGCTTCCCTGAAAATCAGAACGCAGAGCTAAAGCCATTACAGTGTAGAGCTAACCCAATTTAATCCCAGGACTTGGGGGACAGAGGCAGAGGAATCTCTGTTATTTCAAGGCCACCCTTGACTACATAAGAATGAATCTGTCTAAAAGAGAAACAGACTCTTGAAAAGGTGAGCCCAGCACTTGGGATCCCACCCCTTTTATCCCAGCACTAGGGAGGTGGAGACAGGAGATGATATGGCAGGGTGGCTAAGGCAGGAGGAGACAGTCTGAGGATGCAGCCTGAGGACAGGATCACCCTTTCAGTCTGAGCACTGGTAGAGGTGAGAGTCAGGTATTAGCGGTGAAAGCTGAGCGATAAGAGAAGCAGAGCGGCCAGCCACTAGAGAGTTCTCACCTCTACCAGTAACTCAGAAGGATCATCCTGCTTCTGCTTCCTGAGTGTTGGCACCAACACATTTGATGGGAGCCTAAGCTACAGAGCTATCTGGTCTCAGAAACTACAATGCACCTCAGTGCAACCTCAACACAGGGCTTCTGCTCTAGAGTGTCCCACTCCTGCTTGAGGGAGGATGATCTGGGCACTGAAGTTCTCTTAAGCACCCTTCTGTGGGATCAGGGAGTAAGGAAAAGGGAATGGGAGAAAATCCCAAGAAGGAAAGTGCACACACAGAGCCCACTTAGACCCGAGCCTGCTGACACCACCTACCAGAACCTCCAGCACCAGAGGACAGCACATGCGCCTTGCGGGACTGGCCCTGGGGCCTCTCCAAACTCAGGATGCTGAGGATCCAGACAAGGGTCTCCATAGCAAAGAGCTCAGCACAGGTCACCCAGTGCTGGACAAGGAACTGTCGCCTGTGAGAATAAACAAACAAAAATCAAATATACTTAATCTAAGAAATGTCACATAATATTTAAAATATTATAGTACATACCGTATAAAACATTATTGTATATGTTTATATGATGTGTTTGCTTCTAGAATATATTAATGAATTGTGTTATTTAGGAAAATTTTAATGTTTTTATTAGCATATATCAATTATTCATAACAATGAATTTTATTGTATTTCATGCATGTACATTTTATGGTCACATTAAGATATGGACTCCTTCATGGATTTGTGTACATCCTTGTACAGGGACCATGTTAATCTATTTGTTGTCTGAATTTTAGTGTTTGTGCTACTGAAGCAGGCACCCAATATTTATACATATCTGTCATTTTCCTTTGGTCTTAATCATCCTCTTCTCGACATCCTTTCCCAATTTTCCACCTCCTCTTGTTAACCCCTCCCTTCCCTCACACAATTCCTCTTCTTCTCTGAGGGCAGATGTATTCTTCTACTCACACACACACACTGTCCCATCGTTTCCTTTTTTCGAGACAGGGCTATGTAGTCCTGGCTATCCTGGAGTTCATGATGTTGACTGGGCTGGCCTCAAACTCACAGAGATCCACCTGCCTCTGCCTCTTGAGTACTGAGATTAAAATTGTATGCCATCCCATTTGGCCTTCAATCATTTTCTTAGGAAATTTTCAGAAGAGAAGATTGAAAATCCCCCTAAAATATTATTCTCCATGATTAAGTCTGAGGAAAAAATATTTCTCCACTGAGGAATTTAATAGTGCAACTGTATTCATGCTGGTTTTTTTTTTTTTTGACAAAGAGATTTTTAGGTACTCCTAACTTTTCAGATGTCATAGTAGAAATTTTTGGGTCAAATTTGACATTACCAGGGGTTCTAAATGTAGCTACAATGTATTTCACACTGAAAGCTTATAAACTAATTTAATAAGTAACTGGGGTGAAATCTTTACTATGAGTTTATTAAATGCTGTTTGTTAGTAAATTCAACATCACTAAGGTTCTGGGCTGTGGGATACATATGGGGCTGCTTCCCTGTACTCCTTTAATACCTGCAATGTGGAATTGCAGGAGCACACCAAAATACAAGTGCGCTATAACTGATGTGAACCAAGAACTTCTCATTTTGAGACCCTGTTTGCTTTTTGGTGACACCGAACCTAAAGCTCCCTGTGAACAAGTAACTTAACCGCATTTTTAGAAAAGCACATACACTAAGCAACTCTCTCTAGTGTTACCAGCTTCTCTTTTGCAATCCTGGACATTCATCAAGGACACATATAAAAATCGTATTCCCAGGGCATTTGTAAGCAACTTAAAAGACTTGGAGAAGAACTGGTAGACATAAAATGTTGTTATAAAGAAAATACAGAGATGGGGCTGGAGAGAAGGCTCAGCAGCTAAGAGCACTCACTGCTCTTGAAGAGGACCTGAGTTCAAACCCCAGTACCATGTCAGGTGGCTCACAGTTGCCTGTTAACAGCAGCCCAGGGGGAATTTGAGCAACTGCACACATGTGCACACACACACACACACACACACACACACACGAAAAAGAAAAGCCACATAACAGCACACATCTGTAATCTCAATGCTGGGGAGGTAGAGGCAGGACCAGGAGTTCACCATCAACCTTGGCTACAAAGTGAGAATAGCCTATTCTTAAATACACTCTGTCTTAAAAAACAACAACAACAACAACAATAAAAAACAAACAAAACCATAACAAGTAAAATAAACAAAAATATGGATGAGAGAAAAACAAGAAATCTATGAAGGAGTGTGTCAAATAAAAACAACAAAAGTGATGAAAAGTTGAAAAAGATCAAATTTAAAAGGCAATATCTGTAGAAAAAGATGAAAATAGAACAAAATATAATTAGAAAACAAGATAAATTTAGTATAAACTGAGAACAGATGCTAAAAGAGAATTTTTGGACATGACCAGCAGATAAAATGTCATTTTCTTTTTTTAGATGTGGTATTGCTTTGCTGACCAGGCTATTGTTTGAGTTCCTTCTACCTCTCCCTCTGAGTGCTGAAAGAACAGGTGTGTGCCACCACACCTAGACAAAGAGACACAGTTCAAACAAAAATTTACCGATATCAAAACAAGCACCAGTGAGAATGGTAAGATGTAATATGTAAACAGCCCATGTATATAACATAGTCTATAGGATACTGAGCAGATAGGAAATCATAGTGTGGTCTCTACGTCGTGTAGAGATGGAATGGCTAATCATGCAACACTAAATGGCCACACTGGTTTTCCTTTTGATGAAATGGACCAAGCCCCAAATTTATGTACATGCATAGCAACAACCATTCCATTGGAATGTTGGACATAAGCAGGAGGACAGAGAAGTGCACAACAGGAATTCTCTCAGTCCACACCGGTAGCTTTATAAGGAATTTCATACAACAGCTGGAGTGAGGAAGGTAACATTCTGGGCCTGGTTTACAAGTGGTTCTGTAGGACAGGATGGCTGGCACCCTACAGTGAGGTGGCCCTGAGGGTGGCAGTAGAGAGAAATTCTGCTGAGAAGAAAGTTTACATGGTTGGAGTGGAGACGTGCTGACTCATGGGTAAGCTTGGTGATCAGGAACTCAGGGTAGATTGGGAAACTGACGCAAAGAGTGGAGAGTCCGGTACCGGACGGATCTTTCAGAATGGGCAGCAGAGTGAGCCATCAAGCTATTGCACATAGAGCGTCGTGTGAAGGGAAGCTTGTGGAAGAGAACGAAGTGAACGCCATCCACTTTCTCCAGCCACCCTAGTGCTTTCGTGGTGGGCTTATGCGCAAAGTGGCCATATTGTCTGAAACAGGGCCTTTGTGTGGGCTCAGAACCATGACTCTCTCCCAAGGCTAACCGTGTAGATTTGCAAGATGCATCACTACTGCTGAACCTCTAACGAGCCACCGACACAAACCAGCACTGGGTGTGGCATGTTTCCTTGGATGAACAAGCCAGCTGCCTCAACAGTTTGATCATACTGACCACTTCCTCCTGGCATGGAAGAAAGATTTTTTTTAGTGAAATAGGCACATATTCTAGAAATGCCTTTGCCTACACTGCATTATAGAACACTACTGCTGGTATCACTCTCCATGGACTCCTTGCCATCACTGCTATTGTACTCCGAACAACAATGCTTCAGAGGAATAAACTGAGCTATCTTATGTCATAAGGAAAGCAGCAGTCTGTTCAAACCCATGGAAGTCACTAATCAACAATGTACTTCATCTCTAGGAAGCACCTGCCCTAACAGAATAGTACAATGCCTATGAAGACTTGGCTGCCTCAGGCAATACCTTGGAAGAGTGTGATGCTTAGAGTTGGTTTGTTAATTTAGATAAGAGCTTGTTCTATAGTCCAGGCTGGCTTTAACTCATAGTAGTAACGCTCCTGCTGCAGCTCCTGAGTGATGGAATTATCCGTGTGAATCACCATGCCTGATGATACCTGTTATCATGCAAGATGCAGTGCATGTTTTAAACCAGAGGTCAAAACATGGTGCCATCCTTCCTATGGCCAGGATAGAGGAATCAAGAGAAAAGCGGGGAGGGGTTGAGGGGCATGGCTTAACTGGGAAAGTTCTAGCGTTGAAAGCATCAAGACTTGAGTTCAATTTCCCAGGATGCAGTGGTGCGAGCCTGTTACCCCAGCACCAGAGAGACAGGGACAAAGGATCACTGGGGTTCAGAGCACTGAACCTTTCCTTGAGTTTCCCTCTCGCTTCCCCAAATGAAGGGTGACAGTCCTGGCTGCGCAATGGTTGGGTTGGGGCAGCCACCAATCTAGCTGAATTAGAGAGCTCCAGGTTCAGCGGGAGACTTATCTGAAGTGGAAGACGGACAGTGATGAGGAAGACAACTGATGCTGACCGCTGGCTTCCATATGCACGCGCACACATAGAACAATGCACTTTCCACAGACGGGAAAGAGGGGTCGTGACCCACAGGTTCAGAACCCCTGCTGTAGGCTTTCCTCCCATGGATGCCACCTTTATAAGAAGAGAGTTGGACATAGGCACAGATATACAACGATCAGGACACAGGCATACAAAGATGACTCTGTGAAGGTGGGACCAAAACAGATGGTTATCTGCAAGCCAAGAGCACAGGCCTGGGAAGAACCAGTCCTGTTGAAAACCCTGTCTCTTACTTGGAGCCTCTGGTATCATAGGAAAACACATTCCCATTCCAGAAAACACCCAGCCTCTAACACTAACCTTGGAAAATTAATGCAACAGCTCATACATAACTTTTATACTCATCTCTGGTTTGCAAAAATAAAGTGATGTTAACTGACCAAGCAAAACCCCACTTAAATCAACCTTTTAAATGTTTTTTTCAAATCTTCAATAACTCAGAAACTTTTGCATGGTAAGCAAGTGCTCCATCACTGAGCTAGAGGCCCGGGCCCGTTCTGCTACACCTCATTTTGAGTTCCTTCTCTCAGAGGCCTGCAGCCTATTTCCCTCTTAATTACCCCAATTAATCTCTAATTCCCAATGATAAAAAAGATGGCATTTCTCATTTCGGTTATTAACTTATTAGTTCCTGTTGCTTAGAAAGTAATACATCAATACAGAAGTCTCCCCTTAGCTGGGGTTTTTCTTTCCTATTTCAATTACCCTCAGATAACATAATGCAAAACATTAATGCTTTTGTAAGTAATTAAAACAATGAAAAGTTTTTAGTTGCCATCCCACTCTGAGTATTATGATGGGAATTTGCTTTATCCCGCTCTGTTCCATCTGGGTAGGGATTTCCTAAACATCCTACAGTACACCCCAACAGCGAGTCACACAACCGGTTGTCTTCTTTTCCGACTGTTAAGCACGCAGTGCCTGAACTCGGGTCCTCTTCACTTAAGCCTGACGCTAAGCTTCTATGCCTCCACCGAAGTAAAGAAGGCAGGGCTCTGTGAAGGGATGGCATTCATTATTCTCTCTTCAGGGTGCAGCTTTCCTGCTGGCGAGTCACCGACTGCCATGCTAAGGTCGTCTCTTGATTAGAGCGAAGGCATGATAACTCTGGCGGTGGGTTACCGGCTGGATCGGCGAGGCGGAACCAGAACTTAAAGGACCATCTAGCACGAGATGCATGTCTCCAGCAGGCTCAAATAAAGAGATCGGTGTATGTGTGTGTATGGGGGCGTGGGTGTTCAGGGCACCAGCAAGCTCGTTTGTCATGCGAAGCATCCGTTTTATAACAAGCCACTGCAGAGCCCCGTGAGGCCGAGAGAACGCTTCTGGAATGAAAACGGGATCAGACCCTGTGGTTTCGTCATGTTTGAATTATGTAAGCTACGAGCAGGGCACCGAACCTTTTCCTTGAGCTTCCGTCTCGCTTCCCCAAACGAAGGGTGACAGTCCCCGCCGCGCGCGGGGGCGAGGGGAGCCGCATGCCCGAGCGCACCGGCCTCTGCCAGCGCCTGCCATCGCACACTCCTCCGGGATTCCGGGGCCTGGGAAGCTCCGGGCGGGAGGCGGGGAGGCGGCGCCGCGAACTCGCCCCGGGTGCTGGGCCGCGCTCCCCGCGTTTGAAGTCTCCGGCGCGGCCGCTGGTTGGGCGGCGCGGGTCACGTGCGCGCGGGCAGGAGTTTCCCCGACAGCTGGAGGCTGCGTGGGATCCGGCGGCGGCGGCGGCGGCGGCTGCAGCTCGCGGCGCGGCCTTCCCCGCCCCCTTGCCTCGGCGCTTCCGCCGACCCCTCTCCTCCGGGCGGCTGACAGACCGGCCGCGGCTCTGAGGCGCGCGTCGGCAGCGAGCATGGGCGACAAGAAGAGCCCGACCAGGTAGGGTACGGCGGCCCGCCGGCGGGGCGGCCGCGGTCCGCGAGGCCGGTGGCGCGGCACGGGGTGGGAGGTGGGGGGGGGGGCGCGGCGCACGGCTGCTGCCCACAATGGGCCTCGATGGCGGCCGGGGTCAGCGGCCGCGCTCCCCCCCTCCCCTGCGCGGCGCCGGGGGAGGGGAGGGGGCGGGGCGGGGGTCGCGGGCCGGGCGGGGCGGGGCACGGGGGCCGGGCGCGGCCTGCGGCTGACCCCGCGCTGCGGCGTCGTGTCCGGTTGTGTCCTGCAGGCCGAAGCGGCAGCCGAAGCCCGCCTCGGATGAGGGCTACTGGGACTGCAGCGTCTGCACCTTCCGGAACAGCGCCGAGGCCTTCAAGTGCATGATGTGCGATGTGCGGAAGGGCACCTCCACCCGGTGAGTCCCGCGCGCCCGCGGCCGGCGTCCTCCCCTACCCCACTCCCAGCGCCCTCACCCCCGCGTGACGCGGGGCCGGCGGGGCGGCCAGCCAGGCGGCGGCCGCGGTGGGGCGCGACCCAGCTCCGCCGTGGCTCGCGGCGGTGAAGGGGTCGGCGGCGGTAGCGCTCGCAACGACCGCTGCGGAGGATGAATGGTGCTAGGGGGTCGCTGGCGCGGCTGCGATTCTTGTGCGCGGCCGGTGCGGTGCCCCCTCCCCAGCCTGGCACGGAGACGTTGGCCGCATTGTTGTTAGTGTGCAAGGGGGTGGGGACAGAGGGTGGAGGAAAGGCCGCGGTGTCATTCGACCCTCGGGGGGGGGGGGGGGGGGTAAAAGTGTCTCGTTGTAGGATCGGAATAGGTTAAAGTTTCTTAGTGACGGACGTCCGGAAGGGTCAGGCCAAGGTTTTGCGTCTTGTTTTTGTTCTATGTCTGTAATATTTTGCAGTGAAGTAGTTGAGAAGCGAACTCAGGAACACAGTTTTTTACTCCGAATATCTGAATCTCTAGAGACGAACGATCTTTTTTTTTTTTTTTGTTAACGTGATCTTTGCCTGTTTTGAGCCTTAAATTTGTTGTGTGTCATAATTGTCTTTAAAAGATAAACACAAAGATTAAGTCTAGGAAATTCAGAGTTAGTGACATTCTCCATCTGTCTGCACTTGGAGCCTTTGAATTCACTTCCTAGAATCTTTGTGATTTGTAGCAATATTTAGATAAAGTGTTTATTTTGATGCCTGTGAAGCCTATTAAAATACACTTTAGCACAGTAAGAACATTGGGAAGTTTCTTGTTGCTTGAAAAAGAGTCCCTATATAATTTTGACATATTCTAAGTAGTCCAAGTTATTTCTAAAAATGACTTATCTTGGTTTTGAATGCAATTCATAGAATTTTATTAAAAATTTAAGTGTAGAGACGTGTCAGGATTTTATTGTTTCTACAATCCTAGTTGCTTTTTAACACACCTGTCTTGTAAATCTCAATAGGCTTTTACAGTAAATTCTTATTTACATTAGATAACATTTTCAGCGTTTCAATGCCTTGTAAGGTAAGGTTCTAAAAAGAGAAACTATTTGCTATTTTTGAACTCCTGTTTTAAATGTTTTGAAAAGCAGGATGTATCTTTTTTTTTTTTTTGGTTTTTGTCGAGACAGGGTTTTTCTGTGGCTTTGGAGCTGTCCTGGAACTAGCTCTGTAGACCAGACTGGTCTCGAACTCACAGAGATCCACCTGCCTCTGCCTCCCGAGTGCTGGGATTAAAGGCGTGCGCCACCATCGCCCGGCTAGGATGTATCTTTATAAGTCTGTAAGGCTGGGAATGGCTTAGCAAATATAATTGTATATCTACGTATTTATAAATAAGCAATATGTAGAACATTTGACTTTTTGGGAGGCAGGCATTTTGAAGTAGAGAGTTACTATAATCCTAATCTCTGCTGCTATATTGCTGCTTTTTTTTGGTTCCCCCGTATTCCTTTGTCAGTATTAGAAAAATGCTGGAATTGGAAGGGCCTGTTTGTTTATTTGCAGGGACAGCATGGAAGGGGGGGAGCTGGTGACCTACTCTACAGTCAGTCTTGGCGTTAGAGGTGCCCTGAGAAATAGAGTAGGTGGTGACACTGGGAAGAGAAGCAACAGGCTGAATACCTGGCATCTGGATGAAGAGTATAGTACACAGGGGAGTTGGCTCAGAGGCCTACCTGGGGGCCCCTGACACTTTTATTTTCACCAGTATATCTGAGCTCTCGTAGATCCAATTTTTAGTGGTGGAAACCTTACTTGAGGACTCAGAGAAGCATTGTCATTTGGACTGAAACTGAAGAGGCTCTGGGCAACTCACCAGAAGTCTAAGGGACACTCTGTTCCTAAAAGTAAGTGTTGTGCACTGTGACCCTCTAGGCTTCCTCCTTCCTCTCTCTGCATTATCTCTTCTCTTTTGACTTTGGCCATAAATTGACTATAAGAGCTCTCATTTCTCTGCTTTCTGTTACCTGTCCTTCTGCTGTTTCTGAAATTGAGAGTGGAATCCATGTTCAGACAGAGCAGCAGAACAGGTCATTGTTAATAAGTAGATATGATTACGTGCCGAGTATGTCCTTGTTAGGACAATAGGAAAACAATTAAAGGACGCAGAACACAGATGAAAAACCAAAGTTTTGGTGGTTGGGAGAAATGATTCCCCGCAGTTGACCTCTTTATTAGCAGTTAGAGGATTTAAAGAATAAAGCTGGCAAGGACCACAGCAGGAGTGGGTAGCTGCAGAGCCTAGGGATGCAGCTTGCCAAAGCCTTGTTTGTATGACCATTACCCGTATTTGGATCCCTTGGTTCAGGAAGGCCTCTGAACCGAATCTGTCTTATTTGCCAAGTGTGGGGTTAAGCCTAAACCATCTGAAATGTCAGGTCACTACAGAAGGTGGGTTCATGGTGTTTCTTTCAAGATTGTACTGGAATAGATATGTATTTATATATGTATACATATATCTGTAATTTTCTTTTTTTGGGACAGGGTTTTCTGTGTATCCCTGGCTGTCCTGGAATTTGCGCTATAGACTAGGCTGGCCTTGAACTCAGAGATCCACTTGCCCCTGCCTCCAGAGTGCTGGGATTACAGGCATGTGCCACCTCGACCTGGATCATGTGTCACTTTTTTTTTTTTAAGCAACTGATTGAAATGCTTTATATTAGAACAGATGACTGTTTCCTTTGACTCCATCTTCAGTAAGTTGTATCATTCTGCTGATTTTGGTTATATACTTATCAAGTATGTCAGAATAAAATGTGATTGGACATAACATGTCATTTCTATTATTGAATTTCATTTTGTATTTTATGACTAGTTTAAATTTGTGTAGTTCTTTAAAAAATTTAGAATATGCACAAGAAGATAGTTCAAGGATCTTAAATTTCTATATTATGCTTTTATGTTAACAGTGATAGAGGTCAAAAAGACAGTTTTCCTTTGAGTTGGCTTTGCCCTGAAGTTCAGGCTAACCTTGAACTCACAGCATTCCTCTTGTCTTAGCCTCTTGAGTGCTAGGATTACTGGCATGAGCCCCCTCAGACAGGGAGTATTTTAAAAGGAAACAAACAAATAAAACCAAATCCCAAAAAATAGGCACTACATTGTCAGAGGTGCTGCCTAGTCTCCTATATAGCTGGCTGTTTTAAAGTGAGTATTATAATAAAAACTTGGAGACTTCAGGAAATAAACTGTTCAGTAGCAAGGAAGTATTAAGAAACGTAATAGAAAGGAAAGTGTTTAAGTATTGCCTTGGAAGGTATTAACTGCTGGAAGATTGAATTAAGATGAATATCTGCATGTAGGAATGGACAATTTCTTGCTAAATTTGGATAGCAGATAGAAGTAAAATTGACAGAGTCATTTACTTTGGTTTTGAACTGTTGTCTTAATGCTAGTTCATAAGTCATGCTAGTCCTACGGGCATTCAGGCATGCCTGGTAATGTAATTTTTAATTTTTCAGGGTAGGTGTCTTCTTGGTCTCATTTTGGGGAGATAAGAAGATGCCACAGTAGAAAAGTGCTGGTTTTTATGGTGGGCAGGAGTCTGATAACTCCATGTCTCATTTGAGCTTTTTACCAAGTTTCTCTAGTGTCTTTGGTTGTACAGATCTGAGATAGGTACTCCCTGTAGTGAGGAAATTGTAGTTTCTTTGCTTTTGTTAGTGTTTTGTGGGTGAGAAACACTTGGGCTTTATATAATTTTGTAAGTAAGGGGCTGGATAGGTGGCTCATCAATTAAGAGCACAGGTGCTTTTCCAGAGGACCTAGGTTCCATTCCCAGAACTCATTTGGCAGCTTACAGCCATCTGTAACTCCAGTCTTAGAGGCTCTGATGGCCTCGTCTGGTCTCTGTTAGTAACAGGCACATACACGATATATAGACATAAATGCAGGCAAAACACTCAGAAAATAAATAAAAAATAAATTCTTTATGTGAGGTATTATATTTTTAGTGTGAACGGAAGAGATAAAATTACCTATTAAAATATGTATACTTTATAGCTAACACAGTATTATGGTTAGGAGTTGACTCTTGGTAAAAGGTTATTTCAGCTTCTATAAAGTAGGAATAAACTATAAAGTACACATTTGAAGAAATTCTATAACAACCACCTATATCAGGTTCAACTCCCAGCACAAGTGTCTAACTTCATTGCAGGGGAAGCCAGCATTTTTGCATATACATACATGTAGGAAAAACACGAATGCATACAATAAAAAGAAAAAGAAATAACTACTTGGAAAACAGAAGATTTATAATTCCTTGAAGAAGCAGAGTTGAGACTGAGTGTGGTGGCACATGCTTTCTGGTCTAGTGCTTTGGAAGTAGCCAGGGGACATTGCAAGTTTGAGGTCAGCCTGGGCTATGAAGTAAGACACTGTCGTCTTCTTCTTCTTCTTCTTTTTTTTTTTTAAGAAAAAACAACTTCTTCTTTTACATATGTTTTGGAGCCTAAATATATTTCATGTTCTTGGACTAAGATAATGTAGTGAAAGAAATTAAATGCATGGACAGGTATGACAGAACACACTTTGGTTAAGCAGATGTGGGAAGCATGCCAAAAAAAAGTCACTATACACAAACTTATTTTGGAAAATGCAGAGGTTTTTTTCTCCTTATAAAGAATATATCATTTAATTAAAATGTGATGTGTTTAAACATGAACTAGCAAACATGTATTTGTGTTTTCTGGACATAGAATGCAAGGTCTCGTCAGTGGTAAAGCAAGTGCTCTGTCACTGAGCTTGGTCTGTTTTTATTTCCAGAACAATATACATAGATGAGAACACATAAACAGGGGCTGAAAGATGGCCCAGAACTTAAGAGTGCTTTGCTGCTCTTCCAAAGAATCAAGATTTGATTCCCAGCACCTACGTGGCTGCTAATAAGGGATCCGGTGACCTCTTCTGATCTCGTTGGGCATTGCCTGCATGTGGAGCATATACATGTATGCAGTCAAACACTCATAAAATAAAAATAAATGAATATTTACAAAGTCCATGTAAATGTAGCTTTTGACAGTGTGACAAAATCCTGAGACCAAAAACTGAACTGCTGGCTCATAGCTTTACAGGCCTGTGTTTCCGCATAGGAGGTTGACTTGAGCAGATATTGGTTGTACTTCCTGTTTAGTCTAATAAATGATGGTCTGCCTTAACTGCTAAAACTTGTTGGCTTTACTTTAGTCTTCTTTGAAGTGTCACCTTCTTGGTCTTGCGTGTTGGTGGCTTTTGTTTTTGAATTAAAATATTTCTTCTTTGATATCACCAACACTCCTTTATTCCTAGAAAGTCTCTGAAATTAATTTTTAGCCTAGACATATTTGACTTTTCTATATTCTTTACTTTTCTATGTGTCATAAACATTTTCTAGGACCTAAGCTAGAAACGATCATTGTCTTAACCTTGACTCAAACTTACTTTTATTTTTCGTGTACAATCTTCCATGGCTTGTCTCTCATTTCTGTCATTACAGTTCAGAATCCTGTGCCATTTTTTTCCATGAGATAATGTGATACTAGACTAATTGATCTCTTTCTCAAAATGCTGCATACATCTTTTACAAAACCTACACTGATGCTGGTCCTTGTATGTTTCAAAAAATTGGCAACTAAATAAACGATGAGTGCCAAAGCATGGCGCTCAGGTGTCCGTGCTGTTCTCAGCAGTCCTGATCTGTTCGCCTCGGGGAGAGAGGCAATAACTGACCAAAGACACATTCTACAGCTAGCTGGGCGAACCAGTAGAGGAGCATGCACTCCCAAGAAGAGACCCCCCTCTACCAGGTGTTTGTATATTTTCACACAGGAGAAGGGTGGCTTGCGAATCTTTGATTCCTGGACTGTCGCCCCTTCAGTTAGGAAAGTCTTGTGCCGCACTGATTTCAGGATGGCAGTGGCTGGAGAACAGAGTTCCTCAGCATTCTCCTTTGTCCTCTGTCTCTTAGATCTCATTCCTTGTGCTCCCCTTTCCACATGATCCCTGAGCCTTGATGTCATTTTCTCTTATTTAGGGTGGAGCATTGAGCTATTATTCATGGTAAGTGTCACTTATCCTCAGCACTTTGACTGCTGATGAGTCTCTGCAGAAATCTGACCCTACAAAAAGATGTTTTTTTGACCAGGGCCAATAGCAGTCATAATCCATGGTTGTAAACATAAAAGGCAGATTGATGGGGGCACATCATATCCATTTAGCAAAACCACAGCAGTAGCTTTTCCATAGGTTTTATGACCTCTCAGCCATGGGTCCCTATCCTGACTTATAGTTCCAAACCTAAGTTTCTTCATTGGAGCAGGCCTTGGAAGGTGGTTGAGTGTTCTCTTATCAGTCATGACACTTCTGCATCTGTGGGCACAGCTTGCCTGGCATACTGATGGTGCTAGCATGCAGGATACATTGCTGAGTAAGACCTTGGGCAACAATTCTTTAGCAGCCTTTGTAGTACCTGTCTGTACTACAAATCATAGCTAGTCAGGAGTGTGCTTTGGACTCAGCCTATCCTGATTCCCCATGTCCTGCAACCAAAGTTCTTGTTGTTTTCAGTAGTAGAGTCTTAACATCTAGTTTAGCATACAACTTACAGCACCAGTAGTAGCCTTTTTGATTTGTGTAGTTTCAGTGATCCTCCTAGCCTGGCACTAGAATTTTTATCCAGTAACCTTGTAACTTCCACAAGTGCTTTTTTTTCATCCATGCAGGGTACCTTCATGAAAATTCTTAACCATGGTTTTAAAGTTTATAGGCATAGACAGTTGTGGATATTTTTCAGTTACCTTATTACTGGCACCTGATTCAGTCATAAACTCAAGAATTTTGCAGTGTCCATGGCCCATGCGCCTTATGTGAATTGATTTTCTCATTTGTGCTCTTTTAGTTGCTCTTCCATGTTTTCAAGATTCTTTTCTAAATCTGTGTGACATTCAGGCTTTATGTAATCGAAGCGAGGCAAGTGCCAGTGGGTCTTCAGCAGCTAATAGGAAGAAAACATGGGCAGCAGGGTCCAGAACAGCATGAAAGATCCCATCACTTGCATTAGTTTTCTCAAGAGTAGTTTTGGATAGAGCAGCTCCATAGGTAATATTACTTATTTTCCTCTAACCCATGGTCATGGACGAACTCCCTGTGTCTTGTGCATCCCCACTCCTCGTCCCTGTCCAGGTTTGCTTTTCTGTTGCTGAGATAAAACACTGACCAAAAGCAGCTTGGGACAAAAACGATTATTATGTCTTACATAGTATAGTCTGTCATTGAGGGAACTGGAGGTAGGAACCTGGAAGAAAACTGCTTGCTTGTTGGCTCCCGGTGACTTGCTCCACTACTTACCTTATAACCTAGGACCTCTGCCCAGGGATGGCACTGCTCACAGTGGATTGGGCCCTCTGATGTCAATTAGCAACTAAGAAAATGCCTCACAGACATGCCCACAGCCAGTCTGATATAGGCAATTTCTTAATTGAGGTCCCTCCTCTCAGGTGTGTATCAGGTGGGCCACTGAGGCTAACTGACACCTCCCATTCCCCAGGGGCGAGGTAGGGCTAGATCTAGTGCCTCAGGAGGTGTGCTTTTGCTTACTCCACAGGCTCTAAGCAGGCAGTACTACTGCTAGCTGCTGCTTTCTCATTGGCTACACCTGAGTGTTGAAAGATCCCAAACTGGGAGAGCAGTTTGTACTTCCCAGGGTAGGGGAGTACATAGGATACTCTGGGAGCGATTGCCCACCCCTGGAACAAGTTTACTCTTTTTTAATCCTTTGTACCTTCACTGAAGCTTCCCAGAGGCTCACAAGTACTCAATTTGGTTATTAGCATTTCTCCTAGAAACTAGCCCATCACACATCTCTTTGAGTGGCCATCATGACAGGCCTTCTTGACTGCTTTAGCACTTTTAATTTTTTCTTTCATTTACAAATGTATTTTATGTGTATGGATGTTTGTCGTGTCTGCATGTATCACATGTGTGCAGTACTTTCAGAGGCCTGAAGAGAGTGTCAGATTCTCTGGGACTAGAGCTATAGAAGTTGCCATGTGGAAATTGAACCTGGGTCCCCTGGAAGAGTAACCAGTGCTCTTAACTGCTGAGCTATCATTCCAGCACTATCTTCACCACCTTTGGAGCCTGATTTTTATGCTGGTTTAGGTCACTTAGATTCTCTCAGTGTTCATGTACCTGGTAGAGACCATCTCACTAAGGAGCTCAGCAGGCACTGAGGCTTTGGCATGGGGCCAAACTTAGTGAGCCCAGTCCTAGGAAGATCTCAGTCGACAGTCACAACTTGTGTGATTTCAAAGATGGCAATGGCCGTTTCAGGTGTGGACAACAGAGTTCCATAACATCAAATCCATAGTAAGTCATTCCTAAATTATTTTCCTAGCCTCACTTCCTGCCATGTATATGTCTCAGGATCACTATTGCTGTGATGAAACACGATGACCAAAGCAAGTCGGGGAGGAAAGGGTTTATTTGGCTTGCTCTTCGACATCATTATCTATCATTGAAGGAAGTCAGAACAGGAACTCAAACTGGGAGGAATCTGGAGGTAGGAGCTGATCCAGAGGCCATGGAAGAGTGCTTCTTACTGGCTTGTTCTCCATGGGTTGCTCAGTCTGCTTGCTCGCTTGCTTGCGCGCGCTCTTTTTCTTTGTTTCTTTGAGACAGGGTTTCTCTGTAGCTTTGGGGCCTGTCCTGGAACTTGCTCTGTAGATCTGGCTAGCCTTGAACTCACAGAGATCCACCTGTCTTTGCCTCCCGTGTGCAAGGATTTAAAGCATGTGCCACCACTGCCCGGCTTCAGCCTGTTTTCTTATAGAACCCAGGTCCCACGTGCCCAGAGGTAGGTCCATTACAATGGGCTGGGCCCTCCCACATGAATCCCTAATTAAGAAAATGCCCTACATGTTTGCCTATAGCCCGATCTAATGGTAGCATCTCTCAACTGAGGCTCCCTTCTCCCCAGTGATTCTAGCTTGTGTAAAGTTATCCAGGCAGCACAAATATCTTAATCAGTTCTGTGAGGTGTCACTGAAGTATTCTCAGCTGGTACTGCTGAAGAACACTTTACCCTTTCCCACACTGAAATTTGTGAGTGTGTGGTTGTGCTGTGTAATTATTCCTAGTGAATCATCAAAATGCTGTAAAATTATTGAGATGTTTATCTGCTCTGTAGGGCAGATAATGTTTTATTCATTTCAGTCCTCCCAAACTAGGAAAGCACCTGGAGCATTCTGGATATTTAAATGTTTCCAATGAACATTTCTTTAATTTTTCTTGTTTCTCTATGACTAATGAGTTTTCCAAACATTTTTTAGATCACGTTTAAAAGGTTTTTTATCAGATTATTTAGTTCATAAGTTTCTATTGTCTTCATAATAAGGATGATATTGTATAGAAAACCTTAATGTTTAAAAAATTCTCTGACTTATTGGTGTGTGTGTCCACATGGCGGTTAGAAGAGAACCATTGAGAACTGGTTCTTTTCTTATCTGTTGATAACTCAGGCATCAGGCTTGCCAACAGGGACCTGCACTTGCTAAGCTATCCTGCAGGTTCTCCCTTAGTATTTTAAAGGGTAGTTTGGAAAGTTGTTATTTTTTATGATCTCATTTGCAATATTTGGGGTCTTATTATTCAGTTATTGAAAATTATATAGTCTGGATCCAGGTATGTGCCACATGTCTTTAATTTTAGCACTTGGAAGGCAGAGGCAGAAGGCTCTCTGTAAGTTTGAGGCTGACCTACTTTATATAGCATGTTCCAGAACAGCCAGAGATATGAGGAGAGACTCTCTCAAATAACAACAACAACAAACAACCCCCCAAAACCCAAACCTAACAACCAAACAAAAAATTATGCAGACTAAAAATGACAACAGTAAAATTATGACATTTTTGAAATGTATTATGTTCCTTGACTAAATTTTAAGTTCCTGAGTGACTTCTTCAATTTAAGGTATTTGTTCATTGGGGGGTGAGGGGGTGAGGATGTCCATGGGGAACTGGAGAGGTGGCAGTGGTTAAGAGCATTTGTTGCTCTTGCAGAAGACCTGGATTCCGTTCCTGGCACTCACACCATCCGTAATTCAAGTTCTAGGGAATCTGGTGTCCTTTTCTGACCTTCTTGGCACTAAGCCCTTATGTGGTGCAAATACATACATGCAGTCAAAACAAACAGCATTAAGTAGTAAGTGGTGGCTTTCACTGTTCTGTCAACAGCTTCTTGTTGCCAGGTTAGTTTGAATGACCATTTTTCCTACTATTTTTGGTTCACTTTGGTCACAGTCCCTTTCTAGGTAGCCTTCCATTTGCCTTAATCTAGTCCCTGTGGTTGGGAAGGAGTATCTAGTCACAGCACGGTACCAGAGCCAAATAGATATTCAGCAGGTTTTCTGACTGCTGCTTGGTCTCTTCATTCTTTCTTCTTTGGTAGAGAGTTTATAAAACTAGCTGAAACGTCACTTTATTGTGTCTCAGGGTTACCTAGAGTGCTATTACACTTAGTCACTTAGTGGGAATGCAACATTGGGGTGTCAGCTGCCATTCTAGGCCTTTTTGTTTTGTTTTGTTTCGTTTTTTTGAGACAGGGTTTCTCTGTATAGCCCTTGCTGTCCTGGAACTAGCTCTGTAGACCAGGCTGGCCTCAAACTCACAGAAATTCACCTGCCTTTGCCTCCCCAGTGCTGGAATTAAAGGTGTGTCCCACCACTACCCTGCTCATTCAAAGATTTTAAACCAAAAGTTTTTTCTAAATCCTTTAATGAAACCTTTGGTTTAAAACTCATATTTTACTTAAATTATTCCATTTAAAGTTTGTAATAAAATTATGTTCTTATGATTTTTAAAGAAAGTATTCATTTAACCAAATATTTATTGAACTTCTAGTGTTTTATTTGATTCTTAAGATTTCTCGTCTTCCTATTGTTACATAAGTTGTTCTATCATTGACAGTCATCTACTTTAAAAGATTCTGTAGATATTTGATAATACTGTTTATTTTAGAAAATTGTAGAACTAGGATTTTAGGATTGGCAGGGATCTTTCAGGAGCCTTGAATGCATTCTCATTTCCTGGGACATGCTAGTTGTGATTACTTGATCTCCAGGAGGTCTCAGGCAGTCTTCAGAGGAAAGACTCAGAGATTTGTTGTAGGAGTTTGGTGTTCAGGTTCTTAAATGAGTTCAGGGCACTGTTGGGTGCAGACTCCTTTTGGGATTTTCAGCTGCATTTGGAAGATATTGGTAGTATTGTCCTAGAGAACCAATTGGTAGTGCTGGGAATCTGATAGAATGAGGTCTTCACTGTGTTTTTCTTTTATTTGTGTTGTGTTTGGACTTAAGGCTGTAGTCCAATATGTTGGTGATGGAGGTGACAGTGTGGAGACAGGCCAGGCCAATAGCTAGTTAATTTGTGATTAAAGTATCTGGAGGTCTAGGGTCTTTTATCTAGCTAAGGTAAAATGTAAACTCCCTAGCAAGCATCTTAAGGGTTTCTTCTTGTAATTATGCTCATATCTAGATATTTATTGGTAACTTCTAACATAAAACATATTTCCTATACATAGGAACCAAAGAGCAGGACATGAAGGCTTATATCTGTAATATCAACTTGTGGGAAGCTGAGGGAGGATTGCTTGGACCAATCACAGCCATTTAATTTAGATAAAGCATGACCACTTGTTTGGGCTATTTCAGTGCCTGACAGACACAATGCTTTTGGTTTTTCAAAACAGGTTTATCTGTGTAGCCGGACTGTCCTGGAACTTGCTCTGTAGACCAAGCTGGTCTGGAACTCAGAGATTGCCTGCCTCTGCTGGGACTAAAGGCTTGTGACTCCATACTTGACTGACTTAGGAAATACTTGTCTCTTAGCAGAAGTTTTAGCAAGTCTTCTGAATCAGTAGGGGAGTGTTACTGCTCTGGCCAAGGTGGAAAATGCCCTGCTCTTCA
This sequence comes from Microtus obscurus, assembly GCA_963919715.1. Classification (NCBI taxonomy): domain Eukaryota; kingdom Metazoa; phylum Chordata; class Mammalia; order Rodentia; family Cricetidae; genus Microtus; species Microtus obscurus. Next base: position 6,944,287 of record CAWTZC010002364.1, read on the forward strand.
CAGTCCACCTAGACTTGTGGTAGCATGCGTACTTGTTTTTAATTCTTACATGTCTCCAATGTCATAATGAACAGCAAGCAAACATTGAAAGAATCTAAATTGTAAGAGTTCCCTGCAGTTAGCAGCATGGTGTTTAAGTTGTAGATGCTGGAGTTCCACTCTTGGATTTGAGTATTTTTTTTATTTTGTTTTCTCCTCTTGTAAGCTTTTTAAATTTGTTTTTATTTTGCCATTTTCTGACTTTTTATTATCAGTTTTTCTCATTTTTAAAAATGGAGATTATAAAATACTTTCTTCAGTTTTAAATGAAAGTAGTGACCATAAAATTCTTAGCACAGGGCCTATTCTTAAAAGTGTTAGCTAAAGCAGTCAGGTGTGCCAGTGCTGGTACAGCAGTAGTCCTGAGTACAAAACACATGGATCCCAGTGTGCTAACCCACGCTGTCAGAACCTAAGAGTCATTTCTCACAGATTGCTTCAGTGACATGTGTTTAATCTACCTACCTTCCTCCTGTCCTTACACCTCCTCTTTCCTTTCCTCCTGCTTGTGTGTGTCAGGAGGGGTGAGAGCAGGAATAAATGGACTTTCTAGTCTAGCGATGTCCATTGTCATATGACATCGTGACCAGAACAGTAAGTTTAACATTTACTCTCCGAGCAGCACCCCAGTTGTGTGTGTGAAGAGCAGAGTATGCTGAAGTGTTAATCAGCAAACGCGAAAGCATTCTCTGCTAAAATGATGGTTGTGTTCTGGAGGAATGTTGTTTTGTTTCACCCCTCCTTCCTAGAATGTCTTCTTCTTAAGGGAACCATTTGTTCAAGAGTCACATTTTGGTCTAAATCCTCACCTTGCCATTTATTTCCTAAGAGATTTTGGTGATGAGTAAAAGTGGTAAAGGGTGTAGTGTAGCGTATTTAATGTGTGTCGGTCACTAATGATTGTAGAGTGTTAATTGAAATTCTCACTGCCTGTCTGCATCTTACATAGGAACTATAGAGACCTTTGTTATTTATCTCATTATGGTATTGCCTTAAACTTGTTTCCACTTGTTTTTTAAGGAACATTTATTTCATTTCATTTTGAGTTACATGGGGTTCATTTTATTTCCCCCATTTTACTGGATAAAAGAACTTAAATTTTTGTGATTTTATTTTTAAGCACTTTAAAATCAGTTTTCTTTCACCATCACTGCAGTGTGTGATTAGAACCACAGCCAGTAGTGTTTTATTCTTATTTCATCACACTTGCTTCTTTTTTTTTTTTTTTTTTTTTTTTTTTTTGGTTTTTCGAGCCAGGGTTTCTCTGTGGTTTTGGAGCCTGTCCTGGAACTAGCTCTGTAGACCAGGCTGGTCTCGAACTCACAGAGATCCGCCTGCCTCTGCCTCCCAAGTGCTGGGATTAAAGGCGTGCGCCACCACCGCCCGGCTCACACTTGCTTCTTGACTCCAAACTTCAGCGGATCATTTAGGAGAAAAAATTGCAGCAATCTAGGCAAGGGTTAGTATGGTATGAAAAAGGCAATTCTAGTGCAGAGGGAAGTGAATGAATTTTAAATATATTTAGGGAAAAATTTATAGGACTTGATTGTTAATTGGGTATGGTTATAGGAGTAGAAGACTGGGTTATGTGGAAGAAGGAATCTCAGATGCAGTCTGGCTGACTTAGGCCATTGCATAAGTAGACTTTCGAGTCAATAAGTGTCATGAAGGCAGTAGTTTACTTTTATCTTTGTGAAGTCTTAGGTGCCTAGAGGAAGTCTGAAAGGGTAGATCCAGTGCAGTTAGACATGTGGAGAAGAGCTTGGGAAAGAGAAGCTATCAATGCATATCTATTAATATGTATTGGCAAGCATGACTAGGTAGAAACCAAGGAAGTGGATGAGGAAAAGTATAATAGAGAGAGTAGGCTGCGTAAATGAGAAAAGAGACTTAGGGAGACCTTGGAGAAATGTCCCCAGTCCGCTCCCTCCAGTGGTAGAAGATGAGCACAAAAGAATCGGAGGAGAGAACAGTAGAGGAAGAAGCCCTGGAGAATGGAGTGTTGCAGAAGCAGGATAGAGTGCTTTCTCCCATGAAGTTCTGTATAATAGATACATACATGACATGCATTTACCGAATCCAGTTTAACATTTGTTTTCATGGGTAGAGAATTTTTGTGTATACTTTAATTTGTAAGGGATGATAATAACTGCATTTTGCTTGTCTTCGGCTCTTCAAATGTAATAGTTTTGAATTGCATCTATAGGTTAAATAAAAGAGATTAATATTAGTAGGTAGGAAGATGAATAAAATTATGCTGTTAACTAGCTTTGATGCCCAAAGAAGATTGGCATAATTATTTAGTAATGTCTATTTTTAAAACCATACTTCTTTGGAGGAAGGGAAAGCTATATTTTTTTTTATTTCCAATTGTTTATTGGATATCAGACATGTGAGGATGAAAGAAGTTATGAAATAATATTTAGCAAGACATCTATTAGTCACAATGGTCACAATAGACCTGCGCTGGTGTGTCAAGCTAGTTAAACACCACCCAGAGTAAGTATGATAATTAATATTGTCAACTCTACAGAATCTAGAATCATCATAAAATCAAGCCTCTGAACATGTCTACAGAGGATTATCTAGATTATATTAATGAGGATGGAATGACCCAGGTGGGCAGCACAATTTCATGGATTGGCATGGCAGACTGAAGACAAAGAAGGAAGTGCACTGAGCACCAGCATTCATGTTCTGTCTCCTGACTGTGGGCACCATGCTACCAGCTGCCCCCGGTCCTGCCACCATGCCTTCTCCCCCACAGTGGACTATACCCCAGAAATCTGAGTTAAAATGAACCCTTGAAAGCTATATTTTTTAAATGTAGCTCTTACTTGTAGTTACAGAATGTAATGTAAATAATATCTTCCCAAATTTGGGTTGTTTTTGGTGTCAAAATTTTTTTAAATCCTGTAGCTTTGAAATGTGTGGACAGTTACATAGCTCTTTGTGAGGGAGCGTGTGTGGCTAGGGGAAGCTCCTCTGTCTGTCGTCTCTGATTAGGAGGGAGACTCACGCATTCTGCTGATCAGCTCACTGAGGACATTGGGTTTGATCCCGGTTCTGTGAGTGCTAAGTTATTTAGAGCATAAGCACTTCAGAAACTAGCTGAGGCTCTAGATCTGATGATGAGTGAGTTGCAGGTGACGGCTGAAATTGCTTAAATTTTGAAATGCAGTTGTGAGACTGGTGCCCGATGAGGTAGCAGAGTTGGAACAGGGAGTAAGGTATACGCTTACCCTCATGGATCTAAGCTAAAATAATCCAGATATGATATGTGATAACAGGGACATTATGGGAAACACAAAGACAAAGAGGAGGAAGCTTCTCTTGTGGAGGTGACTTTTTAAATTTTTTTTAGTGCTGATATTGAACCATACAGTCAGATTCTCTGCAAATGAATTACATTCTCAGTCTATGTGTCACTTTACTGTATTTGTGTGTTTGTCTCTGCATGTGTGGTTTAGAGAACAGCCTTGAGGAGTTGGTTTTCTTCTTTTATTAGGTGGGGTCTGGGGATGAAATTCAGATAATCAGACTTAGCGGCAGATGCCCGTATTTTGCCATCTCTGCAGTCTTAACATGCAATTTATTTTATTTATTTATTTATTAAATTTAGTTTTTGGTTTTTCGAGACAGGGTTTCTCTGTAGCTTTAGAACCTGTCCTGGAACTAGCTCTTGTAGGCCAGGCTGGCCTCGAACTCACAGAGATCTGCCTGCCTCTGCCTCCCGAGTGCTGGGATTAAAGGTGTGTGTCACCACCGCCTGGCTTAACATGCACTTTTAAAGTGAGGTGGGATTACTGTAAACGTGAATGATCAGAATTGCACCTGGTAAAATGTAAAAGAGGAATTTTTACTTAAACCTCTCTCATTGGTAATAAAGAAGGAATAACTTCCCTTTCAAAAGAAGGAAAAGGAGGTGCTCAGAACCACCGTTCAGTTGTCATGAACTAGTACTGTTAACTTAAGATTATGTTGAATTCACATTAGAAAAATTTGCCACTGTTTTATAAAGTCAGTTTTATACAGAAAAGATGCTCTTATTTTTTAGAGGTTGTCATTAATTGATTTGAGGGGCTTGTGAGATTTGTCGGTGGTTGAGAGTACTTGTTGCTCTTAGACTAGGGTGTAAAGGCTAAGAGACTGGCTCTAGCCCCTACCCAGGGTCCCGAAGATGAAATGCCAGTCAGGAGCGAAGGAGGGGTTGAAAAATCTCTATAGTAACTTTATAAACATTCCAAGAGTCATGTTTTTTATTATTGTCTTTTTTTCTTCTTCCTCTAATTTAATTCTTCTGTCCTAATTATCTGTAATTTCTTAGCTTTAATTTTCTGTCTCAATTCTTTAATTTCAATTCCAATTCTGTTTCATTCTTTTTCCTTTTCTTCATTTTCCTACATTCTTATCCATTTACATTTCTCCTAATTTCTACCAGCTTCTCCCTCCAGCTACTACCTCTTCTCTGGAGGCTTGAAGCCAAAGAAGTAGTTACAAGAGTAGCTCTCATTGTTCCGAAGTACATTCCTAGGCTAAGCTATAAGGGCAGAGCCTTTGCCTTGGCAACATAAGGTCCCAAGGCCATAGGAGCAAAACCTCAACCAGACAAGGGGGAGCACAGTGCCCAGTAACAACTTTGAGACACAGATCTATAATAGTAACTGGCAAGTGAAGAACTGACATGCTTTAAGATTAATGTGAGGTTAGCTTGGGACAGCACTTTCTTGTTTGCTGGTAGAGTGCATCCAGTACACATTCTTGTTCTTTATCTCTCTGAGAGCTATGGCTCAGAGACAAGTTTAGACATGCTATAATTCTTGTCCTTGGGCATCTGTGAATGTCTTAATAGAGGTCTCTTTTTTTTAAAATATTTATTTATTTACTTATTATGTATACAATATTCTGTCTGCATGTATGCAGGCCAGAAGAGGGCACCAGACCTCATTACAGATGGTTGTGAACCACCATGTGGTTGCCGGGAATTGAACTTCAGGACCTTTGGAAGAGCAGGCAATGCTCTTAACCGCTGAGCCATCTCTCCAGCCCAATAGAGGTCTCTTTGCCTGGACTCGAATAACACTGACCAACTGTCTGCCAAGGAAGATAATTGCAGGAGGGCAGACTTCTAAGTTTATACAAAGACCTGGTTGAGAGAGCAAGGGCATTGACTATGATTACTTTCTTGCCAGAATCACGTATTGCTGGGAACAGTCATCCAATATACCAATGCATAGGGGATATTGTGCCCAGTAATTGATTAACACACTGTAGTGCTGTGGGAAAACTCTCCAAGCTGTAATGTGAGGGAAAGAGCTCTTAACACAAGAAATCTGCAATGAAGACAGGTGACAGGTTATTGTTCTGCTAGATAAGGTGTCTCCATCAGATGTGCATCTCTGGTGACAGCATCCCTCATTGCCTTGCGACATAAGGTCTGTCTCCATGAGATAGGCATCTCTGATGGGCTGACCCCTGAAGTCTCGGTGAGCTCTTACTGCATAATTCTGCGGTTCGTAGCACCAGGGTTTGAGTCCAAGCACTCACTGACTCTTTACACTCATTTATAACTCCAGTTTCAAGGACTAAGCCTCCTTTTTTGACTGCCACAGGCACCAGGCATACACACAGTGTATTTATGTACATGTAGGCAAAGTATCAGTACGTATAAAATAAAAATAAAACAAATCATTAAAAAGGAATTGATTTGAAAAGTGTTGCATGACTATAAGATCTGGTCAGAATAATTTTAATATTGCAACTGTTAAAATTTTCCTCTTTCTTGTCACAAAGCTGTAATTAAGTTGTCAGCTAGAGTTGCAGTCATTTCAGGGCCCACCACAGTTTACAGTTAAAACTTTTTATTGTTGGCAGGATTGTCTTTGAGGGGGAAGCTCATTAGGGAAACCCAGAGTGTACATAGGAAAAGGCAGTTGTAGGGGGTAGAACAGGAGTACCAGGGACTAGGACTTAACTGCACTTTTGACAACAATTTGCACATTATTAGCTGTGAAATATCACTTAAGAAAGTGGACATAGACTGACCTTTATATTTTCACTCAGAATTTGTTGGCAACTGCTCTTACAAATTCTGTCTTATAAATAAGACATTAGGGTATGGAAACAGCTTGCAACAAAGTTTTAATGTCTGAATAGCTTCCATTACTAAGGTAAATGTAATATAATGCCTTGTAGTTATGTATTGGAATGGTATTGATAGTGATTTATGTAGTTAAAATTCAGTGTTTGTGTACATGTATGAGAGAGACAGAGAGGCAGTGCTGGAGATGGAATCCAAGGCCTCACGTATAGTAGGCAAGTGTTCCAACATTGAGCTATAGCCTGCTACCCTTACCTTATCCAGCCTCTTGTTCAGAATGCTGGGCATTGAACCTAGGAGTTTGTGCATTTTAGGCAAGTACTCTACAGCTGAACTACATATACCTCCCCGCAATGTTCCTTTCCAGATAGCTTCCTACTGTGCAGCTCGGAAAGACTTTAGACTCATTGTAGAGTTCAGGGTGGCTCAAACTAATGGTGCCCCCTCTGCCTTGTTTAAGAGCTCTGGATTGCAGGTGTAAACCACCATGCCTGGGCTTTATATTACTTGAGACATTCTGTTTGTTTAGCCCAGATGAGCTCAAACGCAGGATCCTCCCGCCTCTGCCCCTGGATTATTGGGATTACATGTCCCACTAGCTACTACATTCTTTTTTGTGTATTTGTTTTGTTTTGTTTTGAGGCAAAGTCTCTCTACATAGCTGGGTCTGTCCTGGGACTCATTGTGTAGACCAGGCTGGCCTTGAACTCACAAGGATTGGCCTACCTCTGCCTTTGAGTGCTGAGATTAAAGGCATGTACCACTAAATTTTAGCTACTACGTTCTAATGTAGCCCTTTTTTTTTTTTTTAAGTTCAGTCAAATTCTGTGAGGTAACTTTTACTGATAAAACGTTTGGCTCTGTTTTGAATACTAAGGAGTAACTTTCAGTTGATGCATATTATAATTACAAGAGTTCCAACAGACTAATTTTGAGTAGTGCATCCTAATCTCTAGAATTAAAAATAAAATCTGCTTGAAGGCATAGAGCTCGGTGGTAAAACACTTGCCTAATGTGTGAGGTCCTGGATTCAAGTCCCATCGCCACACACACTGCAGTAACGGAGTAACAGCAACACAGGAAGATGTGCTTTCTCAGCCAACGTGCAAGACACCCTCTGGTTATATCAAAATGCTTTGAATATGCCTTAATCCTCTTATTTTTAAAATGTATTTGATTATTTAAGTTTATATGACTTAAGTCTAAACGGAGACAGTATTTTCTTTAAATAAAAATTGGATATTACTTGATTTGGAATGATGTATTCTAGCTCATTCTATTAAGAAAACATTACATAATTGCTCCTGTAATCTAGATGAATACATCCAAACTCTGTGTGCTGTATGCTGTACAAAGTGACTTGACGGTAAGGGAGAGTCCAGGTATATAAAAATGTTGATATGGGTGACCTTTAAAAATACTAACCTGAATTAACATGATGGCACATGCCTTTAATCCCAGCACTTGGGAGGCAAAGACAAGAGCATCTCTGAGTTTGGTCTACAGAGTTCCAGGACAGCCAGGGCTCCACAGAGAAACCCTGTCTTGAAAACAAAAAAAACCTAGTCTTTATATTATAAATTGAAATGGAGCCTGCTGTTTGAGTCAATAACAAAATACATGAAGGTGTTGCTTGAAAACGGTTGGGGAGGCACTCAGGTTATATCCCAACAGGCAATATAGTATATCCCATGGTTGTAGTACCCAGTTTGAATGGATTAGTCATTTAAAAATGAAATAATTTGCAATTATTGTACTTTAGGCTTAGATTTATAGAAGATGATGTAATTTACCAGAGAGATGTGCATGTTAAAATTAAATGTGAATCTAGTAAAAATGTTAGCAAAGTACGACCAGACTTTGGTATTTGTACCCTGTACTAAATACTGCATAACAGTATTGAAATGTAACATCTTTATATTCCAAATTTGTTTCTGTGGAGAAATTATTTTATATTATTTAGTCCTATTTAATCTTATAGATGAAACAGGAGAAACCTATACAGTTTCTTTAGTTTATTTCCATGGAATGAAGAATGATGAAGCCGCCAGAATCTAGAGGGTGGACTGGTATAGGTAGCTCAGTTGATAGAGTGATTGCCGAGCATTCATGAAGTCCTGGGTTAAGTCTTCAGCATGACATAAACTAGGAGTCACGGTACATAGCTATAATTCTCACATTTTGGAGGTGAAGGCAGGCATATCAGAAGTTCAAGCCTAACCTGGGCTATATGAATCCTTGTTTCAAAACGGAATATTAGAAGGATCTGGAAGGTAGGGAATGGATGTTCAATAGTACAATGGTAAAAGTACTGACACACATCTGTATCTAGTGCTACTAGTATAGTATAGGGCTTGAGTCTATCACCACTGTAGCAAGTTACAGAATGAATGTGTGGAGTTAAAGGCAATAGGACACCCTTCCATACATTTGAGGATGAGATAAAATTCTGCCTGGGGGTCTCTTTCCTTTGGGTTTGTACGTGTACATGACCTTAGGTGTCATTTTCCCCTCCCTCCCTCCCTCCCTCCTTCCCTCCCTCCCTCCCTCCCTCCCTCCCTCCCTCCCTCCCTCCCTCCCTCCCTCCCTCCCTCCCTCCCTCCCCATCTTTCTGGAGCTGAGGACTAACTCAAGGCAAACATTCTAGCACTGAGCTTAATCCCCAGCCCTAGTCTTTTTCTTTCTGAGGCAGGATCTCTCACTGGCTTGGCACTTTCCAAGTAAGCTTGGGTAGCGAGCCATCAACCCCAAGAATCCATCTGTCTCTGCCTCCTTGGCCACCAGGACTCCAAGAGCATACCACCACTGCCAGCTTTTTAAAGGTTGAGACAGGTTCTCACTATATTCCTGGTGTCCCCGGAACTGACTGTGTAAACCAAGCTGGTCTTGAGCTCAGGGATCCACCTGACACTGCCTCCAAGTGCTGGGATTAAAGGTTTGCACCACCCTACAGCAACAGTTAGCTTTTTTTTTTTTTAACATGGGTTATGCAGTTTGAAACCAGGTCTTTATATTTGTAAGGCAAGCATGCTAACTGCTAAGCCATCTCCCCAGGCCTTTCTTCTTCCTTTTGATTAGAATTTTTCTTTAAATGACAGACATGTTTGTATAAGTACTTAAGGACCAAAACATAAAAAACAAAACAAATCCACCACTACCAACAGAAAACAAGAGTTTGTTATTTTTCAATGACTATAGTACTTTTATGCTTGCTAATAGGAATCCATAGTAATTCTAATCTGAAGTCTCCAACCATGACAGCTGTGTAAATTTTAGTATAAAAGCAACCATGGTGGCATGATGATCCTAAGAAGTGACAGATTTTGATCAACTGTGTATTGTTTTACTAGTATTACAAAATGATGATGGTGGTTCAATGAAATGCAAGCTTCATAGCTGATTTCTTATGTTTTTAAAATACAGCTGCTATTAGAGTGGACATTTAAAAATTAAATCATTCAAATATCTGTATTTTCCTTGTATTTCTGATTTTGCTGAACAGCCAAATACTGTTTTTAATCCATTTTTTCCTTTGGTGAGTACATGTTTAGCTCTGTAGTATGTTTACATCTGTTCCTCCTATAGCACTACATGAGTTAATAATCTCAAATAAAATTTAAAAATCTTCTTATTCTGATAGAGAAGAAAAAACTGGATCACTTACCAGTAACTGGAGTTCTCCTATTGGGTAATCTCCACAGATCCACATTCTTTGAAGCTATTGTGAGTGGCTCGAGGACCAAGGGACCGTTGCAATCCCATTTCAGGAAGGTAAGTGAGTGCCTGCAGCATGTCTCTAGCCTCCTAAGCTCACCCCAGCTTTCTCACGTATGCATCTGTGCTGCATGCCCTCAGTTCCCGTGGATGCGCTTCACGAGGATCCTCGAGATGGACAGAAGGAAGGGGTGGATCTGTGAGGGAAAAGACCCAATAGGATAGCTCAAGTTACTGGTAAGTAATCTGGTTTTCACAAACTTTAGATTTTTTTTCTCTCAAATTTCTTCTCTTTAAGAGGTTAATAGAAAGGAAGTTGTTTTAGATGACATTTTTTGTATGTTATGAAGGCTTTATGGATAATATATCAAACTATCAATAGATATATGTATAACAGTGGTTCTAAAGTGTTATTTATATAGCTTTCTAAAAAGTATATGTTTGAGGTAAATAGTATAATCTAAAGTAATTTTCAGGAAAGCTACATGTTGAATTGTTTTAGGAATTCATTTACATTATTGCTTTTAGTGAAATACTTGAACTGTAAACTTTTACACATACAAATTTGGTCAGATTGTTTTGGCACAATATTTCTGAACAGTAAGAATAGATTTTTTTTTTTTGTTTGAGACAGGTGCTCAGTGTATAGACTAGGCTAACTTGGAACTCACAGAGATCTACCTCTCTGTCTCTCAAGTGCTGAGATTAAAAGTCTGTGCCACCATGACTGGCATAGGGAAATGGGAGGTGGTGGCGGGGAAGAGACAGACATCTTTAATAAATAAATAAATTTTAAAAAAATCAAAAAAAAAGTTTTAGTCAATAGCACTTACTCTTTTTCTTTCTTAGCTTTTTATACACCAAGCATACTCTGAACCATCAAGCTGCATCTACAATCCTACTACCACCTTTAAAAAAGAGATTTTTATCTTTATTCTTTGTTGTGGAAACTGGCTCTTAGATAGACTAGACTGGCTTCAAATTCCCTGAGTAGCTGAAGCTAACCTTGAACTTTTTGGTTCTTCTTCTTCCACCCCTGGAGTGTGAGGATTACAGAAGTGTCCCCACCATGCCTGGCTACCGGTGCATATCAAATGACACAGTTTTCAGTGGGCCTTTTGGTTTCAAGGTGCACCTGAAGATGATCTTGGGAATGCTGCAGTGACCTTTCTGTGTCCTTCTCTGTAATTAAGACCCCTGCTGGTATGAAGCACTCTGATTCCATTAAGTTATGGGTTAGAATTCTCTGTCTATACACACACACACCCCAAACCACACATGGGGCCCAATCTAGAATTCTTTGTCTACACATACACCATACATGGGGTCCAATCCAGAATTCTTGGTCTACACACACACACACACACACACACACACACACACACACACGAGGTCCAATCCAGAATTCTATGTCTACACACACACACACACACACACACACACCACACACATGGGTTCCAATTCAGAATTCTATGTCTACACACAAACAGACACACACACACACACACACACACACACACACACACACACACGGGGTGGGGGTCCATTCCAAACCCGAGGCATGCTAGGGAAGTACTCTACTACTGGATTATGTCACCTACGATTACAGTCTTATTTTTGGTTTTTCTTTTGTTTTGCACTGTCCTCTAAGGACATTTTTAGCACATCGAGTCTGAGTAATATACTTCTATAGCTGTTTTATAAATTTTCACTTATTTCTGGGTATTTAAAGACATGTTCTAATTCCATTTCATTCTCTTCATGCAGTCTTAATTTCTTCAATTTGGAACTTTGCTCACTGTTTTCACTTGGATAGTTTAAGGTTTTGGCCAGTACTTTTCCATTCTTTTGGAATAACTACCCCATTCTTCTTTCTGTGCTTGAAAGCTGAAGCACTTCTACCCCTTACCAGTCTTTATTGGCTAGCATTTTTACATTTGTGCTGTTGTACATGAGTGGGTGGTCTGTGGAGGCCAGAGGGCAATCTCTGTCAGTCATTTCTCAAAGTTAATATACCTTGACATTGAGAGACCATGTCTCTCACAGGGTCTTGGGGCACATTGATTAGGTTGCCATGACTGGCGTGCCCCAGGGCTTTTCCTGTCTGTCTTCCCAGTAATAGCCTGACAAGTGTGGGCTGCTCTGCCTGGCTTTTTGTGTGGGTGTTGGGGATTGAACTTAGGGCCCCATGCTTTTGTGGCAAGCACTTTACCAACTGAGCTATCTCCCCAGTTCCTGGTAGCATCTGTTTTACCTCTGCTTTCTCTGTGACAGAGTGGAAATTTGGTGAATTGTCTTAATTTATGGAATGTGTTTGACAAAGGGCCAGGAGCACATAGTAACACTCCAGTAGCTAATGTTAGACTATAGATTGAGTTGAATCATTTCTGTGGTTTTAGTTACCTGTGTCACATTGCTTAGCCCTTAAATTTTAACACTGCTGGTGATTATTATGCTTCTGTGTAGCCTAGGCTGACCTTGAAACCACAAAATTCCTGCTTCAGTCTCCTAAATCCTGGGATCACAGCTGTATGCTGTCACATAAAATACCTTTTTAAGTACTTAAAAGTTTGTTGGATGTTTTTTGAGATCAAGGATAAAATTTTACCATAATCTCATGTGATTCCTAAAATCAATAACTAATAAAAATACTCATTGAAAAAATTTATTTTCTACATAAATGTGTGAATTTATTTACCACTTTTTTGTGGATGAGATGTTTATTTATTAGCTGGATAAGTTCTATGTGACCTATATTTTTCTCTGGAAAACATTTTTTTTAACCTGTTACATTGAAATTCTAGCCAGTATAATATTAACTTATGTGGCACATTAAAAAAAGAGTATGTGGCTAGTCAGTGGTGGCACATGTCTTTAATCCCAGCACTTAGAAGGCAGAGGCAGGTGGATCTCTGTGAGTTCGAGGCCAGCCTGGTCTACAGTGTTAGTTCCAGGACAGCCAGGACTACACAAAGAAACCCCAGGTTGAAAAACAAAAACCAACCAACAACACACACACACACACACACACACACAGAGTCAGAGTGAGAATGTGGCCTCTTGTTGTGACATTATTGAATAGCATCAGGCCATGGTTCTGCACTACTTCATGACTGGGTCTTAACGATGGCCACACAGGTCATGAAGAACACAAGTTGAGGCCCAGATGGCATGGTAGACACCTCATCAACTAGGCTAAATTTGTATGGGACATGATCCAGAGGATGCAAAGCCCCTAGGAAGTGTGCACCAAGGAACTACTAAAAGTATCCAAGGATAAGTGAGCACATAAGTCTGATGGACTTTGCACACTGTTGTCAAGAGGAAACAGGAGATGCTGAGGAACTATTGGCAACCAAGAGGAAAGTTCCTGCTAAGAAGGACCCATCATACGTTGTCCCCTCTCTCAAAACAGTTATGCTGCAAAATAGGGAGGGGTAGGGAGAGCGGGGGTGGGGGTATCAGGCATGGCAGCACACTTTTTTTTTTTTAAAAAAGAACAACTGATTAAGTCAGTTTATTAAAATACTTGACTTCAGCATCTGCAATAGTGACTTCAACCTCCAGTCCTGGCTCAGTACCGATGGAAGTAATCTGTTTAACAAGCTCGGAAGGACTGTCTAAGTCAATGAGTTGCTTGTGGATTCTCATTTGAAAATAATCCCATGTCTTGGAACCTTAACCACAAGGTGTTTTTCTTGTAGTGATTCTCAGTGTCTTGGTAGGCATGCACACCAGTCCTTTAACTTCCTGATTCTTTTCCTTTGCTCCTCTGATCAAGTCAGCACACACCTTCTCCAGCAGTTCACATTGCGGGCTAGCACACTTGTAACCCCAGAACTGTGGAGGAATAGGCAGGTGGATTTCTGAGTTTTAGGTTAGCCTGGTCTACATTGGCAGTTTCCCAGCTAGCTAGAGCTATACATACTGACCTTAAACTTTTATTTTTAGTCATAAATTTTTTGATAACAGGGTCTCTAATTGAGTTCTGTGTTGGCCAGGCTGCCTGTGAACTCAACATTCATCTGCTTACCTCTGTTTCATGAGTGCTGAGATTAAAGTTGTATGCCGTCATGCCTAGTTTGGCCTCATTCTTTGTAGTTGAAGATGAATGCATTTTGATCCTCTACCCTTGACTTTTCAAGTGTTAGCATTACCATCAGCTTCTGCTGACACTCTGAAGCCATATCCCAACTACAACATTTACACACTCATTCTTACAGCTAGCAGACAGCAGAGATGAGATTCAGAACTGATACTTAAATCTCAGTAATACGGCCCCAGGGTTCACTCTGCCCTGTGCTTTCAGTGCTTAGCATATGGAGAAGGCTAGGAATGCAAGGAAAAAGGAGTGGAAGAATGAAGTATATACTAGTGTCATCCACCACAGAAAACTTGTGGTAATGAACACTTATGGATGGAGTTGAGAAGTGAGGGAGATCTTGGAATAGGGCAGAAAGAGAAACTACCTTTGTAGACAGCATGTTTTCCCCTCTAAAAGTTTATAGTTTATTTTTGAAAAAGAAACATCACAAGGATTGCACTTTTTAGTTCTGATTTTCGTTTATCTTCCATATTGGTCTATGGTAGAAAAATAAAGCAACACCCTGCTATATCATTGTAGATTAGCCTAGTTTTGAGACAGCAGCAGGCAGGCACTTGAAGCTCCAGAAAAGAGCTGAGTTGGTTCAGCCTCTCTTTAAATGCTTCAGAGTTTTACAGAGAGGAAGATGGGGCAGGAGATTCACTTCCTTTTCCGTATGTAGATCTACCTTTCTCCTTCCTGTTTCTCTATCCTTGCCTCTTTTCTTCCAAATATAAACTATAGCAGTAACTCACTCATTCTCTGAAGAGTAGTAGTCGATGTCATGATTTGAGGTTTAAGCAGGCAATAACATATCAACAATGATTTTACTTCCTAGTCTTTTACAAAACAACAAGAATAAATTCTGTAGTGACAAGAGATTGTACTTTATTTGCCATAGTATCTCCAAAACTATTATATATTTTTAATATGTAAGATATAGTCTCACTGTGTAGCCCAAGCTTGCATCAAACTCTGGGTGCAGTCTAAACTAACCTCTACTATGGGATCCTCTTGTTTCATCATCTTGAGTGCATTGATTACAAATGTATGCTACCGTCACTGGCATGGTGTATGTGCCTACTAGAGTCTTAGATGTTTGAACTGGTACAGTTTCATGCTTCACCCTGAAATTAACTAGCACCTTATAGCCAAAGTTCTCTTTAAGCCTTTTGGGACATTTTCTATTGGTTCCCTTTCTTCTTTTGGTGACTGAGACTAAGGTAGTTTTACTGAGTTTTATATGAATTCCTGACTTGTTTTTTGCCAAAACATTGACGTGTAATATTTCAGTTTATAAGAATTTCTGGTTCTCAAAAATTCATTTCATTTTCACCTTTTCTGAGTTGAATCTGTCTGTCTGTCTATCTATCATTTAATTTTTGAGAAAAGGTTCTCCCTACATAGTTCTGACTGTCCTGGAACTCACTGTGTAGACCAGACTGGTCGTAAACTTACAGAAATCTGCCTGCCTCTTCCTTCTAAGTGCTGGTATTAAAAGCATTTACCACTACATCCAGCTGAACTCATTTTTAAAAATTATTAGACAATTTTGGGATAGTGGAATTGTTCCTTTGTTATGAGTCCACTGCCTTTGAACTAGTGCCATGTTGTAAAACTGCCTATATCGTATATTTTGATAGTGAAATTAGTTTCTTTTCTTTTTTTTTTCTTTTTCTTTTTCTTTTTTTTTTTTTTTGGTTTTTCGAGACAGGGTTTCTCTGTGGCTCTGGAGCCTGTCCTGGAACTTGCTCTGTAGACCAGGCTGGTCTGGTCTCGAACTCACAGAGATCCGCCTGCCTCTGCTTCCCGAGTGCTGGGATTAAAGGCGTGCGCCACCACCGCCCAGCTATTATTAGTTTTTTTTTAAGAGAATTGCAAATTCTAATTAAAAAGTTATCTTTATGACAAATTAAAAATCTATAGAAGTCCTTGATCTCATCCAGAGCAGTAATAAATATGGATATGTCCCAAGTTTTTAATTTTAAAAGATCCCGTTAAAAATAGTAAAAGGGCCACAGGCATTAATCTTGCTCCTAAGAGGCAACGAAATCTTCATATTATATTAGAGCATAGTTTTTTTTTTTTTTTTGGTTTTTCGAGACAGGGTTTCTCTGTAGCTTTGGTGCCGGTCCCGGAACTAGCTCTTGTAGACCAGGCTGGTCTCGAACCCACAGAGATCCGCCTGCCTCTGCCTCCCGAGTGCTGGGATTAAAGGCATGCACCACCACCGCCCGGCTAGAGCATAGGGGTTTTAAGGTTCTTACTTTATCAAGAGTTTATAGCTTAATTCCTACACTAAACAGGAAAGAATATGACATTAATGAACCAGCTATGGTAAACTGTCCATAGGTAACACTCCTAAGTGGTTTGCCATGCATTCAAGTTCAGGTGATGGTAAATACTTCTGTCCCATTGGCCTTTGGATTCATGCCTATTTTCCTCTGTCCTTTTCATCGGAAATTTCTTTGAATGGAACATAATACTGGAATGTGGTCAGTGCATTTTGCAAAGTTTATTCTTTGAGTAGTTCATATATGCATACAGTATATTATGACCATTGTCACCACCTCCTCTCTCCTCCAACTCCTCCTTCATATCTTCTCTTTCTGTCTGTCCATCTGATAACCCAATATGGGGCTATCCCCTGGAGTGTGGGCAGCCTGGCAGGAACCTAACGCAAACTGATTCTCCTTCCCCTGCTAGCCGTCAGCTGCCAAGAGCAAGAGCTGCTTAGTTAGAGGTAGGGGGCTCTTGTGCCTTTCCTTCCATGCTTGGGGACTAATTCTAACACACACACAGGTGTCATTCACCTTTCACTTCTTTAAGTGCTAATGCCAGGCTTTAGAGACTTCTCATTTTAGCACCTGGCATTGCTTTGTGTGTGTTTCTTTAAATGAAAGCTGCATTTAATGGTACAGTTTCATTCACAATGCATTAAAGTTTGTCAGTAGCCTACACGTTGTTTAATTACATATTACTAGCTAAGATAATTCCTTCAAATAATTTCTTTCATAATCATGGATCAAACCTCTGCTTACCTGGTTATTCTTCCTCATTAACTTAGAACTCTATCTAGCTACAAGTTGTTATTCTGTGCCTGAGTTCTTTCATTTTTGATTTCACTTATAGTAGGACTTAAGAGCATCTATTTTATTTTTTAGGATTTATTTTTATTATTTTAATTATGTGTATATTTGTGTGTGTGTGTGGGGGAGAATATGCACATCAATGCAAGTGCCCACAGAGGTTGGAGTGTCCGATTGCCCTGGAGGTATAAGTCGCCTAATGTGGGAGCTGGGGCTCAAACTCAGGTTCTCAGGAAGAAGAGTATGTGCTCTAAGCCACGGAGACATCTCTCCAGCCCTAAGAACTTATATTTAATTGCTTGTGTATTTTTTATGCTTTTCACAGTAAAGTGTAAAGGCCCAAACCTCGTCTGTCACGTTAAAAGCACTGCTTTGCATGCTGTTGTGCTAATGTCATTGTTAGAAGGTCTTGCTAGTCGGAACACCTACTTAAAGTGTGACTGTAAAATAGTGTTTGTGACAAGCGAGGCATGAACAGTTGTTTGCCTGTGAGCTGCTGGACCTTTATTTAGGATTCTACTTGTAACTGTCTCACACCTAACATGTTCACAATTCCACACAGATTCCCAACCCCACGCCCTCCTACTCTCTGGATAGTCTATTTATTGTTACTCCTTCTGCTGTTAACATTCCAGGGTAAGTGGTGAGCATCCCCAGCGATTTCTCTGGTCTTACTCTGCTCCTTTCCCTGTCTCCTTTTTGGAGCCAGGTAATTTTTATTTTAATACTATCACATCCAGTTATTTTCCTGGTTAGAACTTCTTAATTTCTTTTTTTTTTTCTTAAAGATTTATTTATTATGTATACAGTATTGTCAGTATTCTGTTTGCACGTGTGCCTGCAGGCCAGAAGAGGGTGCCAGATATCCTTACAGATGGTTGTGAGCCACCATGCGGTTGCTGGGAATTGAACTCAGGACCTTTGGAAGAGCAGGCAGTGCTCTTAACCACTGAGCCATCTCTCCAGCCCAGAACTTCTTAATTTCTTATTCTCATTTGAATAAAATTGTAAGTTCTTTGTGTGTCTGATGGAAAGACAGTATGTAATCTGGCTCCTTGCTGTCTCTTCAGAAAACTACCGTTTTCTTCCCTTTCTCAAGTCTCCTGCAGCTCTCCTTCACCCTGTCCCCCCTGCTGATTTCCCTAGGTCTGGAACATACTCTCCTCCTTGGTTGGTAGGTGTAGTGCTCCATTTCTCTTTGAAGTAGTCTTTTTCCCATTGCTTCATTGGGATGATTTTTTAGTAATATTTAATTGATTAATTTATTTACTTTTGAGACAGGGTTTTTCTATGTAGCCCCAGCTGACCTGGAACTGCTATAGTAGACAGGACTGACCTTAAACTCACAGAGATCTGCCTGCCTTTGCCTCCTGTGCTGGGAATTAAGACATGTGCCATGACATCTGGCATGTTTAAATTTTAGCATGTCATATTTTATACAAAATCTTTGTTCACTGTTACCCTACCTAAGTCTCTCTTACAGTGTTGATGAGATGGGAAAAGGAGCGGCATCTTATGTGCATGTTGCTAATGCTTTGCTTACAAGTATATTCCCCTAAGCATATTTATTTAACAAGCAGTGGGTATTCCATAAATAATAAACTTGATCTATAAATTAAATTGTGCCACAGTAGAAGCATCAAAAGGGGAAAAATTGTGAAAAGGAAAAATTAAAGAAAACAAAATCCAGACCTAATGTTACTCATTAAAACTTCAATGTCCACCATGTGAGCTTAACTGTTAGCCAAGGTTCAAACTTGTGCATTGTATTGCTCCTCTGCTCGGCCTCCAGTGCAGCATTATAGGCACATCGTTACACCTGGCAAACACAATCTTCACTTCTAGCTGTTTATTCTATTGTTTAGATGTGATCGGTTTTTTTGCCTATGTCTGTACGCAATTCATGACTGGTATCTCTGGATGTCAGAGGAAGGTATCAGACTACCTCTAATTGAATAGTTAAGAGCCACCATATGGATGCTGGGCACCAAACTTAGGTCCTTTGGAAGAATAGTAGTACTCGTAACTACTGAGTCAGTCTTCCCTAGCCCCAAATCTTTATTTTTAAAAGGTGAAACGTAGGCTGTTGTTTCAGTGCACACACTTGCCATGGTGGAAGAAAAGGACCAACTGCCCCAAGTTTTCCTTTTTGGAAAAAGATTGAGCATGAAAATATACAGTGTGTAAACTATAGAAATTGAGGAAAAACAGATACAGTCATGGAGTGCTTTAAATATAAGCAGTAATGAAAGACATTTTTAGTCCATGGCATATCAAATGCATAAATAGTAAATATTTGGAGACTCTGAATCATAAAATAGCAGGACTGATAAATATAGTATTGTACCAGGCTTTTTTTTGGGGGGGGGGGGACCACCAACCAGTTTCCAAATCTTGACACAGAAACTTATTAGTTTTGAGTGCTCAGCCTAGCTTAGACTTGTCATTTCTGGCTAGCCCTTTTAACTTAACCTGTTGATGTTTATACACCTTTTGCTTCAGGGCCTTTTATCTTTTCTTTCTGTATATCTTACTTCCCTGCTGCCTCTGTGTTTGGCTGACTGACAGTAGCTGCCTGGCTTCTAGCCCCAGTGCCTTGCTCATTCTCTTTCTTATTTTCTCTCATTCGTTCTTCTACTCGAGCCTAGATTTCTCCTATTTATTCTGTCTGCCTGCTAGCCCTGCCTGTCCCTCTCCTGCCTAACTCTTGTCCGTTCACCTTTTTATTAGGGCAAAGAAGTGCCTTAGGCAGGCAAGGTGAAACAAATGCCACATATCTTAACATAATTAAAGAGACATTCTTACATCATTAAACAGATATAGCTTAAACAAATGTAACACACCTTTACACAGTTAAAGTACTATTCCACAGCATAAACAAATATAATACATCTTTACATAATTAAATATTCCACAATATAGTATGCTACAGTAAAGAGAAAATGTGATGTCATTTCAGTTTCCCATAGAATATTTTCAAATATGGACAACACATTGTTATTATAAAGAAAGCTATAAAAGATTTGTGTGTACGTGCGTGCACGCGTGTGTGTGTGCACACACAAGCTTGTTCCCATGCATGCATCTGTAAGAGGACAACCTTAGGTATCTCATTCTTTGGGCATTGTCTACCTACTCTTTGTATCTTAGATAGGCTAAGATAACTGTCCAACAAGCCCTGGAGAGTTCCCTGTGTCTGACACCCAGTACTGAGATTATGAGGTTTTTTTTTTTTGCTATGCCTGGCACTTTCACATGGGATGGAACACAGGTTGGTGTGCTACTAGTTGACCTGCCTCCTGATCCCTGAAACAGTTTTTAAGTTGGTATGTTATGAACTATATACTCTACGATGAGATTTTCAGTTAATAACAAATGCAAGAGCTAAAAAGCAAACCTTAAAACTGAAATCTGTTTCTGGAATTAAGAAATGTGGGTCCAGGGCTGGAGAGATGGCTCAGAGGTTAAGAGCACTGGTTGCTCTTCCAGAGGTCCCGAGTTCAATTCCCAGCAACCACATGGTGGCTCACAACCATCCGTAAGGAGATCTGGTGCCCTCTTCTGGCCTGCAGGGATACATGCTGGCAGAACACTGCATACATAATAAATAAATAAATAATTTAAAAAAAAAAAAAAAAAAAAAAAAAAGAAATGTGGGTCCATAAGATGATTCAGTGGGCAAAGGTACTTGCTGCACAGGCAGGCCTGACCCACCTGAGTTTGGTCCCTGGATGATCCCACTGTAGAAAGGAGTTCTCTAACCTCCACACACAAATAACCCATGCACATCTGTACTTAAGCACACACATGATGTGCACACACTCTTCCCGCCACATAGTAAGGATAAAAATGTTTTTAAAAAATTTAACGAAGAAATGTAAAAACATTTTCCTAGGCTGGGGAAGTACTTAAGCTGGTACAATGCTTGCCTGGGTTGTACAGTTCTGGATTAGATCTCCAGCATCATGGAAACTAGGTGTGGTATGTGAGTACAATTCCAAAACACAGGAGAATTGTAAATCCAAGGTCATTATCTGCTACCTAGCAGGCCATGTTTCTTCGGGGACAGTTGCATAGCTAGTAAATTAGAAAATAAAAGCTCAGATGAAACAAGAAACCCTAAAAAAAATCCAATAAAATTAAATATGTAAGTAACTTACAGGGTATAGAATGACAGGAGAAACCTAAGAAGATACAGAAGTAATGAAAGGGTAATTAAATAATGCTGAAGCCCTTTTTTTTTCACTAGAAAAAAATTATGTGGTGCTGGGGAGATGGCTCAGTCAGTAAAGTGCTTGCCACAAAAATACGAGGACTGTAAGCCAAGCAGTGGTGGCGCACGCCTTTAATCCCAGCACACAGGAGGCAGAGGCAGGTGGATTTTTGAGTTCCAGGCCACCCTGGTCTACATAGTGAGTTCGGGGCTACACAGAGAAACCCTATCTTGAAAAACCAAAATAAATAAATAAAAAAAAATAGGAGGGCCTGAGTTCAGTTACTAGCATCATAAAAAACCAGGCACTGTAGTGCATACTTGGAATCCCATTGTGGAAAGACAGACAACTAAATCTCTAGGGTTGTGGGTTTCCCACCTTCCTAATGCTGTGAGCCTTTATGTTCCTCATGTTGTGGTGACCCCAATCATAAAGTTATTTTCATTGCTAATTCATAACTAATTTGTTGCTGTTACAAGTCATAGTGTAAATATCTGTGTTTTCCAGTGGTCTTAGGTGACCCCTGTAAAAGGGTCATTTGACCCCAAGAGGTTGTGACCTTCACATTGAGAACCACTGCTCTAGGACTTGCTGGCCAGCCAGTTTACCCTAACTGGTGAGTTCCAGGTTGCCTATATCCGAAAGTCGAGGTTTGCAGCTCCTGAGGAGCAACACCTAGATTGCCCTCTATTCTCCACATGCACACACATGCACCCAGTACACATATGCACATGTACACACCTACTTGTGTACACATAAGACCAGACAAGTTTTCTTAGCTATAGTTTGAAGGTGCTATAAGCAGAATCAGGGCTACAAAAAGAAAGTAGCATCAGTGTGGATGATGATGATAATATTTATCAGGGAATAGTTGGCATAGCTAGTAAATTAGAAAATATAAGTTCAGTGTGATGGCACATATCTAAATCCCAGTACTCAGGAGGCTAGATTAGGAAAGATTGTGAATTCAAGGCCCGCCTGAGTCATATAAGAATACTCTGTCTCCCAGAAGGATGGGAGGCAAGGAGAATGTGTGTGTGTGTGTGTGTGTGTGTGTGTGTGTGTAAATATGAATTACTCAAAATTACCCTACAAAAGACTGAAACCCTCAACCTGTCAGGCCCAGATAGTTTTGTGAGCAACCTCTTTAAAATTTTTTCATTTAGAGCTGTCCCTGCTGGTGGCGGGTGTGAGTGAGCTGGAGAGTGGGAGAGAGCCCCACAGTCTGTCTTGCAGTGGCATGGGTGAGGGAGAGATATTCCCCTCACCCCTCACCCCATATTGCAGGTTCAGGAGACTGGGAGAACTGATCCTGTACCTTGCCTGAGCAGAACAGTAGAGCTGGCCCTGGGGTGTGAGAGCAGGAGAACTGGCTCTGGTCCTTGCTGTCTGCTGCATTGGGTGAGCTAGTGGGGCAGTGCTGGCGGTGATGAGGAGGGAATGCTGGCAGGCTGACCAACCCAACTACCACTCAGGCCCAGAAACAGAACTACAAGGTAACCCACCTCATCTGTGAACTGCTGGAGCATGTGAAGGGGCCAAACCTGCAGATCCAAAGCCACAGAAGAATCTCCATGATACAGGATACCCAAGAGGCGTCCCAGTGAAGGCCCAGTATTGATAGTGTAGCAAAAGCTCGAGGCCTCGAACCAGACCAATGACTCATTTAAATGGACACTTACAAATAAAGATGTATGGACTAAAGGGTAGACTGTGTGATTCACTGGGTTAACTACAGCTTCCATGCCAAGACTGTTTGTTTGTTTTGTTTTTACTTTTATTTTTTTGTGTGTGGGAGGTTGAAGGGCGGAGGGCAGAATCAAGGGGATGGGGGGAGTGGATCTGGATGCATGATGTGAGATCCACAAAGAGTCAATAAAAAGTTAATTTTTTCACAGCAATATTTGGTAAATAATCTGACTGGGAAGAAAGACAAAATTGAAATTTCCTATTGGTTTTCTAACATTTTAATATCCTATGTTAAAGTTGCCTTGGAGACTAGACAAGTGAATATTACTATACTACTTAGAATATGCCTGGGATCCAGAAAGAACTCAATAAATATTAGTGCCACAGAAATAACAGCAATAGAGCAGACACAGTACACATATAACATTTAAGCTGTGCTGTGTCTAACAGAATATTCTAGGACTGCCAGCATAAAGTAATATATTTTAAATATAATTTGTATATTAGTAAGTAAAGATTACAGGTTTTGAAATGATTTAGTTAAGTTGGACATTGATGCTGGGGGGAGGAAAGCCAGCTTAATAATGTGTTAACAAAATTAAAACTACATGAATACAGTCAAGAATGAATTCATGGGCATATAGTAGAGATTAAATGAAGGAAATGCTCTTATCCTATTATTTTAACTATGATGAATATGCTGAAGTCGCAGAAACCAAAGAAGTGTGATACAGAAGAAAGTCTGACACTTTGATATAACGTCTAGGGCTCTGGTGGGACATTCAGTAACTCGTGTTTAAGAATAACTTGCCTTGTTGAAGTCATACCCAGTATGGTAACTCTCATCTGGTGGTGTCATAGTCCTCTTCAGTTAGTCTAATAGGGAGCCCAGACACGGCTGTTGTGGTCGTAAGGGCTAGGGAGCTTCTTGGACACTGCACCTTCCTTTCCTTCCCCCAGTCAGAAAGCTCCAGGCGGCTTTTTAAGCCACTGTCCTTTGCTATCCAGTTTTCCCTGTCACAGTTGATAGCACTAGCATACAAGAATTGCTTCATAAGATAACAGGCACTGCTGGCATTTGGGAGGCAGAAACAGGAGGACGTCTGTGAGTTTGAGGCCAACTTAATGATGTGATAGCAAAATTGGTCTACAGAGCAAGTTCCAGGATGGCCAGGGCTACCCTGCCTTGAAAGACCAAAAACAAACAACAAAACAAGCATACAAAGAAATAACCAAGCCAACCTGGCACCAGTGTGGTGAGATTTTCTTTGTTTTTGGCACTTTTCCTTTCTTCCTTTTCTTTCTTTTTCTTTCTTTCTTTCTTTCTTTCTTTCTTTCTTTCTTTCTTTCTTTTTTTGACTTGTTCTTTCATATATTTTATATATACATACATACAGAATGCTTGTATGTGTGTATATGTATTTGTATGTCTAAATTATACATGTGTGGTTGTGCGTGGAAATGTGATGCATGTGTATGGAGGTTATTATTGAAGTTGTTACTGTTTTCCTTTTTGTTCTCTACTTTATTTTGGGGGGAGGGGGCAGAATCCCCCTCTCTGATCCTGGAGCTTTCTCTGACTTTGACTAATTTAGCCATCCAGCTTGTCCTGGGCATACCCATTCTCTCCCTCCCAAGTGCTAGGATTGCAGGCATCTGCCACACCTGTCTGGCTTTTGTGTGGGTTCTGGGTATCCAAATTGTGGTCCTTAGGTTTTCATGGCAAGCAGTTTACTCACTGAGCATGTATCCCAGCTCATTAGTTCTTCCAGGTTATGGTAGACATAAAGTTATAAGTAGCTTGAAGGGTTCAAGTGGTTGATGGGTGACTAAAGTTGCCAGAGGCAGATATACAGAGAAGTGGTGACTGACAAGGCAGGCGACAGAGCCATCAGCTGGAATGACACAGCCTCTGAAAGTGCTATTTTAAGTCTGGGCAGATGGCCAAGAATATCTTCATGAGTCCAGAGAGACTTGTGTGAGGTTCCAAACAGTGGTTGTGAGTCATCAGAAGCCCACAGCATTATGGGTGTAGAAGGATGAGCTTTAGAATTTGGCAGACCTGGAATTTATTGAGACTTGGAAAGTGATCATAATAGGTTTCTTCACACACAACAGAATTTAAAAGTCAGTGGATAAATAGAGGTAAAAAACTTCATATAATCTGTTGCATCTCTCACTTAAGATAGTGGTTCTCAACCTGTGGGTCACCACCCTCTAGGTTCACATATTGAATATTATAATTCATAACAGTAGCAAAATTATAGTTATGAAGTAGCAATAAAATTATTTTATGGTTGGGGGTCACCACAGCATGAGTGTGGTGTTAAAGGGTCTCAGCATTAGGAAGATTGCCTTAAGGTATCCTTAAAATTAATAGCATTTATGTAATTAAGCCTGTGAAGCAAAAAGATATTTAGTCGAATAGAGAATCAGTTTTATCTAAATGTTTCATTTATCTCTAACTGAAATCTTATTCTGTATTAATTAAAAATTCATTTATAGAGTTACATCAGGTCAACCTTACAGATAAAGAATAGATTTGAAGTATATTCCCCTTCCTGTTCTGCCTTTCTCTTCTTCCCCTTCCCCTTCTCACTTCTGTCACCCCCACTAGTCTTGTTTTTCCTGACAGCTTTGCTACCTTTTTTTATGTCATCTATACATTTATGACTTCAGTTACATTTAACTTCTGATTGTTAGTAAAAGCACACTGTATGTAATTAGATAATGTACTATCAAGTGTATAGCCCTTACATGCAAAAATATCCTCATATGTTCCCCTTGCATCTGTACATAGTGATAGCTGCTTTGTGTAAGATAGTGAAGTGTCAAATTTAAATTTATCTCCAATTTCCTAATATATTCCAGGTAGTCTAATTTACTTTGAATCTGTCAAAGGTCTCAAGTTACTCATGCCCGCCGGCCGGTTAATTCATTGCTGTTCCATATCTATGCCTTTGTTAGCTTAAACCAAACATTTATATTTTAGTGCTCTTTGCTAAAATAAGTTTTGTTTAGCAGAAGATTATAGATAGGATGCAAGAAATTTGCTTAAAACCACAACTTCCTTTTCATCATCCAATGTCGGAGTAGCTTAACTTGACAAAAGCCCTGGTGGTTCTTCACTGGCTTTGGAAAGGGAAGCCCAGACTTGTTTGAACTGGGCATACACAGATACACACACACACACACATGTAAATAAAAATAAATCTAAAAAAAACACCCAAAGCTTTTCCATCTGATGTAAAAATGTTACATAAAAGTTTTTGTTATGTAATTCCTTATATGGCACATGTTTAAGTTATATGTAGATGCATATTAACAGATAGACCTCACCATATAATGGCTTGACTTAATAGTTTTTTGACATGTTGTGGGCTTATCTTCTGCAACTGCATTGTATTTGGTATACTATTTGTGTTTTAATAAATAAAGCTTGCCTGAAGATCAGAGGGCAAAACAGTCATACTAGTCAGTCATACAGGCCAGGGAGTGATGGCACACACCTTTACTCCTAGGACTCAAAGACAGAGGCAGACGAATCTCTGTGAATTCAAGGTCACCCTGGGCTACACAAGACTGAATCTGTCTAAAAGAGAAACAGAGCTCACACAAAGGTGATCCTAGTACTTAGGATCCCACCCCTTTACTCCCAGCACTAGGGAGGTGGAGACAGGAGCAGTATGGCTGGGCAGAGAGAGGACTATAAAGGGGAAGAGACAGTGGAGTGTGGAGTCAGGTTGGTGGAGAGCACTGCAGGGTTGCTTTTGTTTGTCTGACCCTTGGAAAAAGCTCTCTAGTGTTTGCACTGCTCTGCTGTTCTGTTCTTCAGGTTGAACCCCAATATCTGTCTCTGGGTTTTTATTATTCACACTTCACATCATAGTTGTGAGCACTTTTTTGAACTATGGACATGTATATGCATGTCTAGCCCCACAGCCAAGCTGGGACGTTATTGCTATAGAAAAGCAGGGGTCAGGCACCTTAAAAGTTCTTGTTTCCATCCTGTTCCCAGTACCATTGCATTGACAGTAGTGAGGATTTTAAGTGGACTGTTTTCTAATTATTCATTATAAAATATTTCAAATTATATGTAAAATAGAATAACTAAACATCTTAATATAGATTAATTTGTGAAAAATAGTATCCTGTCCTCAGAATCCAATCCAGGCTCCAGACCTCTTACTCAGTCAGGTGCAGCTTCCCACAGCTTGACTCCCCAGCCTTTCCTGCAGCCTATTTCCTCAGCTAGCTGCTCACAGACTTTCCTGAAAGCGCTTTAGACACTCCACATACCTTTTTCACATGGTGGCTTCCTCTGATTTAACTGCCCTGCTTTTCAGCTTTGTCTGTTGAAACTCAGCCCATGGCTAGTTTGGAAACCCTCTTTTCAGGAACACTTTTCTTGGTACATTTCTTCTTCGCCTTTTAGGTGTTGAGGTGTTATTTATGTTTTTTTCCCTTTCATATTTATTCAGCAAATACTTGGGCATATGCTATGTTAGAAATCATTACTGGATTTCTTCTGTTTCTTCTAAATCACGCTCACTGATGCTAGAAACCACACCATCTTCATTAGTCCCTCTTCATTTTAGCATAGTATTTTGCATGTAGAAGCCTTAAATTGAATTGTGATCTCAACAGTTGAACCTCATTTTTAAAAATAGACTAAAACATAATAAAATACACATGTGCTGTTCTTTTAATTTCTAAAAGTAAAATATGTTGGTGAACAATGAGGGCTGATGAGAAGCCAAGGACAATGGCACAGGGTTTTGATCCTACTTCATGTTTTGGCTTTGTGTGAGCCTAGCTAGTTTGGATGTTCACCTTCCTAGACATGGACGGAGGGGGGAGAACCTTGGACTTTCCATAGGGCAGGGAACCCTGACTGCTCTTAGGACTGGAGAGGGAGGGGGAGAGGAGTGGGGGGAGAGAGAGAAGGGTTGGAGGAGGGGGCGGGAAATGGGAGGCTGGGAGGAGGCGGAAACTTTTTTTTTCTTTTTCTCAATAAACAAATTTAAAAAAAATAATAAAGAAAAAAATATGTTAAGTATTTAATAGGGCCAATGATACAGCTCAGCAGGTAAGGGTTCTTACTTCTAAGCCCTGACAATCCATAGTTGGTCCCTAGGATCCATACTGTTGTGAGAGGTTATACTCTTCTGGCTTTTTGGAGGGGCCCACCACCCAGCTCCTAAATAAATCATACACAGAAGTTTGTTCTTAGTTATAAATGCCTGGCCTTAGCTTGGCTTGTTTCTTGCCAGCTTTTCTTAACTTAAACTATCCCAGCTATCTTTTGCCCCTGGACTTTTATCTCTATTTCTGTATGCTTTTCTTTCTTTCTCTATGGCTTGTTGTGCAGATGGGTGACTGAAGCCTGATGTCCTCCTTTCCTTGTTCTCTTGCTCCTTCTCTTCCTTGTTTCTCCTTCTATTTATCTTCTCTGCCTGCCAGCCCTGCTTATCCTTGCTCCTGCCTTGCTATTGGCCATTCAACGTTTTGTTAGCCCATCAGGTGTATTAGACAGGCAAAGAACCACAGCTTCACAGAGTTAAGCAAATGCAGCATAAACAAGAGTAACACACCTTACAATAATATTGCCCAACAATACGATAAAAGAAGAGAACTTTCTCCCATAAGTTGTCCTGTGACCTTCACGGGCACCATGGCATGTGCACAAACACACACAAAACAGTAAGAGAGAATTAAAAGTTAAATGATTTAGAACTCACAGAGATCTGCCTGCCTCTGCCTCCTGAGTGCTGGGATTAAAGGTGTGCGCCATCACCGCCCGGCTCTAAATTGTTTTTGAATGCCTTTGGTTTCTTCTGCCAACGTCTACATGTCAGAGCGAGTGACCCAAGTGCACTGAAGAACTGTGTTCCCATTGCTCTATCTTTCTTTCTAAAAATTTATTTACTTTTATGTGCATTGATATGTTGCCTGCAGATAAGTCTGTGTGAGAGTGTCAGATCTTGAAGTTACAGACAGTTGTTAACTGCTGTGTGGGTGCTGAGATTTGAACCCAGGTCCCTTGGAGGGTAGTCAGTACCCTTAACCGTTGAGCCATCCCCCTGCTTTTTGTTTCTGTTGTGTTCCCTCTCCTACATTAGGAAGTATTGTTTTTTTATTCATTTGTTTTATTTTGTTTTTCGAGACAGGGTTTCTCTGTGTAATAGCCCTGGCTGTCTTGGAACTTGCTTCGTAGACTATGCTATCCTTGAACTCACAGAGATCCTCCCATCTTTACCTTCCAAGTGCCGGGATTAAAGGCATGTACACTGCCCTGACTCATTCAGATCTTTTTAGTAAACAGATTTATAATTACTTTTTGCAACAGATTCCTTTAGAATATTTATTTTCCCATTTTCGGTTAATCTGCCTAGTTTTTAACTGTTCTTTCAGGCTCTAACTTATTTTGAGGTTATATTGTATGCTGAGGTCAGTTATGGTGGTCCATGCCTGTAACCCAGTCTCTTAAGAGATCGATCACTAGTTCCAGGTTACTCAGTTTAGTCAGATCCTGGGGAGGAAGGATGGGGTGGGGAAGAAATCAGGAAAGAAGATGCTGAGACTATGTTCATCTAATCGCTTGACCTCTGGGGCATCTCCTTCCAAGATGGCTCGCACACCTTGACTTTGTTGCTAGGACTGCCTAAGTCCTTGCCATGTGTGCATCTCCATAAGGCTGATAAGTAAGTCTCTTTAGACGTAGCAGCTGGCTCTCAAGAGCAAGTGATCCAGATGAATAAGACAGAAGTGACCCAGACTTACAAGTCCCACTTGACCGTGTCTTTAGGAATTTGACAGTTTGAGCTGTTTTAAGGTGGAGGTAGTGTACAATGGTGGGAATTGTACATCACGCATCAGGCGTGGGCTCACTGTTTTAGAGGGAATGAAGTCAGAGAAATGAAAGCAGCAGTTGCCTGACACCCACTGTGCAGCTGGGAAGCCAGGTTAGAGTAAGGTGGAGACAAAGAGCTCTTG
This sequence comes from Microtus obscurus, assembly GCA_963919715.1. Lineage (NCBI taxonomy): Eukaryota > Metazoa > Chordata > Mammalia > Rodentia > Cricetidae > Microtus > Microtus obscurus. The sequence goes on from CAWTZC010002364.1 coordinate 6,974,212, forward strand.
TGTTTTTCTAACCGGGACTTTGGAAGATAGCATTGCCATGTTGTTCAAAGAGAAGGAGACTAAGTACTCTTGGGGGTCCTGGGACCTCAGTCAGATTTTGGTACTGCTTGCACACATTTTCTCTGAAGCTTTTCATGGACTCGATTGCCTGAAAACCCAGGGTAACATTCAAGAACAATTGTTTCTTTAATGTTTGTTAATGTGTGTTGTAAGACAGCATATGAAATATATGTTTTTAAGCTGCACATAATTTTTATTTAATTTTTTCATACAGTATATTTTCAGGATGTTTCCCCTTAACTTAACATGCACCTCCTCCCCAACAAAACAAACCCTGGAGTTCATTCTGTGTTGACCAAATACTCCTGGGCATTGGAGGTTTTAGTGGTGGCAGAAGATGTCTTGTTAGGACATTGTTTCCACCATTGTATGATGGCTACATTTAGGATCCTTTCATATATGTATATATTTTAGGAACATACAGAGTTTTCAAAAGGTTTTTAGTGTTAGTTGTCCCTCCACATGTTCCCTCCTTTACCCTGCTCTCTCAACCCCCCCACCTGTTTAATCCTCCTGTTCTAGTTCTTCCTTGTCTCACAATAACCCTGTGCTATTTCCTCTTTCTTATAAAATCCTCTCCTCTCTGCCCCTTACTGTGTACCTAACCTCTGTGGTTATTTGGATTATAATACACATACAAAAAGTTTAAAAGCTAACATCCACATATAAGAGAAACCATGCAAATTCTAGGCAACTCACTTCGGTGTCAAACAGTTGGACATTATTCTACTGTACCCCAGGTATCTCAGTCTTCTGGTATCCTTGGAACATACTGGATATGGAAGTATGTTCACATTCTGATAAAATAAAAAAAAATGCATTTAAGTCAATATTACAGGAAACCAGGTCTGGGGAAGTAGTGCTGCTTTTTATTCTGTTCTTTGTAGAGCTCATTTTAGAGAACCTTAAAAGGTGTAGCCTTTAGGACTCCCTTTCAGGGTTCAATAAAAGATGCCACAAATAGCTAAAGGAGGGCTGAAGACCTGAGGGTAAAGAAGTCTACTCACAACAGGTTCCATCTATCCATGGTTCTTTATTCCTCTCTCTTCAATCATCATTTTCATTGTTCTTTCTTGTTCTCCTTGTTCTCCATTGTTCTTAGTTCTACATCATTCTTCCTTGTCCTCCTCATTACAAATGTTCCCAGTCATATATACCCTTAAAACCTGCATTTCTCCAGGTCCAGCAGGTTTCAGGACTGGAATTCTTTTGCCCCATAGGAAATCAGATAAGGGTTCTCTGTCTGTCTGTCTCTCGCACACGCGCGCGTGCACACACACACACACACACACACACACACACACACATACACATCTGTGGGAGTGGCTAGTGCACGTCCAGTGAACTCTTTAATGGAGAAAGTTAAGAAGAGGGATTAAGTCATCAGGGAACTCTTCAGGGGAAGGTTAGTATGCTATGCTACATTTTTAGGTAGTAGATAAAAGGTTTATTTTCAGTAAAATTATGAATAGGGCACAGATTGTTTAAATCAATGCGCTGCTGCTTTTCTCCCAGCAAGCATAGGATCAGGTAACAAAGCAGCCTACAAAAACAGTCAGGGAGAAACTGATGACTCTGGATCAGGTAGCACATATACCAGACACTGCATTTCCGTGGGCCTGGGTTTGGAGTTAGACTTACTGCTCTAAATGGTAGAAACAAAGAAGGGATTCAGGCCTCTGAATTGTTAGTTCTGGCCTATACTGTTATCAGCTGTTCTGGTTGTGGGATTAAAAACAGCAGCAGCTTGGGCAGGTAGTAATTCTATGTCCTTGGAGATCTGTGAAAATCTTAAATGGGATGCACTTTGCCTGAACCCTAAACTCTGACCAAATGCCTGCTGATAAAGATAATTTCAGGAAGGCAGATCTCTGTGCTTCCCTAGGAGAGAGGAACAAGGCCTGGCCAACTAGCAGTTCTGAACTGTGGGAATTAATTTTCAAGTATGTAACAGAAAGGGAGTTAGCTACAGGGAAAAATCTACAGCAAAGGACAGCCACTTATTCACAAAGCAGGCACACCAAAAGCCTTGCCTTTTGGTTTAGCATTTAGCAGATCCCTTGGTTTTGATAAGTCACTCGTGAAAAGATGGCTTGAGTAATTACTCTACAATATTGTGGCTTGTAGCAGCTCATGAATTTGAACTATAGATCGTATATTCATTTAGCATATTTCTTTTCCTAATTTCTGCACTGTATTTTCTGAGTTGTCTAATTAAAACTATAGGTTTCTGAATTGATAACAGTAACAAACTTTTCAGATAATCCTTGCTATTTAGGTTGAAATTGGTCTAGAAATGAAGAGTAATGTCTAATTGAGGGGTGTTTTTTTTATTGTAGTCTCATACATTATGTATATGTATGTTTGTGAGTGTGTTTCTGTGTTTGTATGTGTGTATTGCCTACATGTTTATCTTTGCACCACCTGAATGCCTGGTGCCCTTGGCAGCCAGAAGGAGGCAATGGATCTCCTGTGATTGGTGATTATAGACTTCCCCTGTCACTGAGTTGTTAATTAGGTTTCTAGTACCAGCTACGGTATTCTACCTCTTGTTGAGTGGTTTGTTAGTCCAAGTAGAGAGCTGTTGGTTACTGCCAATGTATGCATGCCACTATTTGACCCTGTTATTTAGGATTATCATGGCATGCTGGTCATTGTGGGTCATAGGTCTTGTAACTGGGTAGGGCTTTTGGTTGCTTCCCTCCTTTGGAAGCTTGTATGGTACCTTCAGGAAGGAGGCATTTAGGTTCCAGAAGGAGGCATTTAGGTCGGTTCCAGCAGAGATCTCTGTGGCAGAGAGAGTACATTTTGAAAGACATGAGTCTTTTGAAACCTCTGTGTTTCCCCCATCCCCCAGTGACACGTTGGCAAACAACAGATCCCAGGTTTATGTTAGAGATAAAGATTCCTTCTGAGTGGGATGGCGCCTGGGAGCAACCTAATGAATATCTGCCCTGAGCACTGTAGGAGCCTTTCTTTTTTCAAGACAGTTTCGCTAAGTACAGACTGTCCTTGAATTCTAGATCCTCCTGCCTCTGCCTCCCACATACTGGAGTTTAGCCATACAAAACTGTGCCTATCTAAGCAATATGTTTTGGTTTTTGTTGGATACAAAATGATAGACATATTAGACCAAATTTTAATAAGATGGAGAGTAGTTTTCTCTATAGGAAAAACAGGTGAAACTGAGTAGCTTAGCCTTCCTAAAGAAGAATATAAGCTGGAAACAACACAAATGTCAAATATTCTTTCTTATCACGACATAATAGAGTTAAATAACCTTGTTTTGAGAGAGCAGTTTTTCTTTGAAAAGGGAATAACAGAAGACTCAGAATTAAAGGACTGTTTCATTCATCCGTCAGGTTTATTAAGTGCCTGTTTGTCTCTCAGTTTAGTACCATTATTTTTAAAATTTAATGAGCTTGTGGGCATGTATAAACTTATTGTGATGATTTGAATAAGAATGACCCATATAGGCTCATATAGTTGAATGTTTAGTTACTAGGAGTGGCACTATTTGAGAAGGATTTGGTGGAGGAGGTGTGTTTTTGGTGGAGGAGGTGTGTTGCTAGGAGGGAACTTTGAGGCTTCAAAATCTTATGTCAAACTCATTCTCTCTTCCTCCTTTGCCTCTGTGTGCACCATCCTGCCACCTCTGCACCAGGAGGCAACTCTCAACTACTGCCCGGGTGCCATGCTTACAACCATGATGTTGGGCTAACCCTATGGAACTGTAAACAAGCCCCCAGTTAAATATGTTCACCTTGGTTATGGTGTCTTTTCACAGCAATAGAACTTACTTAACAAGGTCCTCACTGTTGAGGCAGAATCTCCCTGTATAAACTAGATGAACATCAGACTCACTGGGTAGCTCAGTTCAGCACATGGTGTGCCCGGGTTACAGGCGGGTGCCATCATACCTGTCTTGATTTTCATAGCCACAACTATAAAATTTAACACGTTTAAGTGTGTGACATTTCATTTTATAACCAAGTCCACTAAAATGTTACTTTTCTTTTGGTAACAAAACAGTTGAGGAAGTAACTTGAGGAAGAAAATAGTTACTTTGAAGGTACCCTTGAAGGCGAAAATGTGGTTGAGTGTGGTTCTAGTCATTGTAGGAGCATGATGTGTGGTTACTGCGTCTATAGCCAAAGAGAGAGATGAATTCTGGTGCACAGTGTGCTTTCTATTCTGCTTGCTTTTATTCATTTCATCCCATTGGTGGGATCTCTATCTCTGTTCAACCTCTTGGAAACAACCTCAGATGTTTAGACATGTCTCCTGAGTGATTCTGAATAGAATAAAGTTGCAGTTTTTACTAACGAGTACTTCTATAGGAAAGGCTATCAAAACTGAAATAAAACACCTTTTAAGGAATGACTAGTAGCTTATAAGAAGTGTACTACAAGAAAGGAATCTGAAAGAGGATGTATGTCATATCAAGTAATTAAAGAATTCAGTGTCAGCAATGTTTTATTCCTGTTGCTTGATCCTACAGAAAGATAACTTGTTTTGGGGATATGTCTCAGTGGTAGAGCACTTGTCTAGCAGGCAGAGATCCTGAATTTAATCCCCTGCACTGCAAACAAACAAAAGAACAAACCAGAAGAGGGTCCTGTTTGATGATGTAGTGATCATTTGGCTGATAATAGATTCCACATTACCTTAAACAGCAGTTGATCACAGAACAAAAGTAGTATAAAATTGCTAGCCCCATGCCCCCGCCCAAGAGTTTTTGGGACTGATGGAGATCTTTTTCTGGATAGCAAATTGTAAGGTCCAATATGATATCAGGTTATGAACAAGTAGAGTTTGAGAAGATGCTCCTAGTAGACAGGTACACAGATATATTCATCCAGAGTGTCAGAAAAAGAGGATGTAGAATCACTGTGTAATATTTGTTTCTGATTGGTAATTGAAGCTATAGACATACATGCAATTGCTCTTTGAACTTGTCTACATTAAAGGAGAAGTTAAAGACACAAAGATAAGTACACTATTTACTGGATAAGGTAGGAAGAAGAAAAAAATGTGAGGCAGGGACTGGAAAAATAGCTTAAGAGCACTTGTTAGATTTGCAGAATATCAAGGTTCGATTCCCTGTATCTACATAGTGGCTCAAACCAACCATAACCCTATTTCCTGGCAATCCAGCAGGCATGTACTTAAACCATGTTCATGCATACAATCTAAGCATTCATAAACATAAATGCAAAATGAATATGTCTTTAAAAAAGAATGTGAGCCTTCAAGGACATGTGCTCAACTGTGTTCATAGCGGCAGTATTTGTCATAGCCAGAACCTGGAAACAACCTAAATGCCCCTCAACCAAAGAGTGGATAAGGAAAATGTTGTACATTTACATAATGGAGTACTACACTGTGGAAAAAAAAATGACATCTTGAAATTTGTGGGCAAATGGGGTGGATCTAGAAAACATCTTATTGAGTGAGGTAACCGAGACCCAGAAAGACAATTATCACATGTACTTACTCATAAGTAAGTGATTTTTAGACATTAAAAGCAAAGAAAACCAGCCTACAAATCACAATCCCAGAGAGCATAGACAACAAAGAGGACCCTAAGAGAGACATACATGGTTCCAATCTACATGGGAAATAGAAAAAGACGAGATCTGAGTAAATTGGTAGCGTGGGGACCATGGGAGAGGGCAGAAGTTGGGGGTGGAGAAGGGAGGGAAGTGGAGAAAATATATAGGTCAATAAAAACAAAGAAAGAATATGAGTCTAGTAGTTATGGTAAAAGAGTTAATAACTGCAGCCATACTCTTTGTCCATAAAAGATAAATCTCAAGATTCTCTCCCACTGGATGCCTGATACCTAGTTAGTACCAAACCTGTTCAGTGTTTGTGTGTGTGTACATGTACATGTATGTGCACACAGAGAGAGTGCCACTCTGATAAAGTTTAATTTATAATTAGGCAAAATAAGAGATTAATAGTAATAATAAAATAGATGAGTTTTATACTGTGACCCAGGACCAAGGCCCTCCCCCCATATCTAGGTTGAGCAAGGTATCCCTCCACAAAGAATGGGTTCCAAAAAGCCAGTTCAAGCACTAGGGATAAATCCTGGTCCTACTGGCAGTTGTCCCACAAATTGCCCAAGCCACACAACTGTCCCCCACATTCAGAGAGCTTAGTGTAGTCCTATGCAGGTTCCTCCACTATCAGTTTGCAGTCAGTGAGCTCCCACTCAGCTGTTTCTGGGGTGTCCCCATCATGGTCTTGACCCCTTTGCTCATATTACTGCTTCTCCTCTTTGACTAGATCCACAGCTAAGCCAAGCTTCCAGAGACCAGTCGAGAATGAATTTTTACATTTCAGTGTGTGTGTGTGTGTTTGTGCGTGCATATGTAAGCAGCATGAATGTGTGCATGTGGAAGTCAAAGGACACTTGTGGGAGTCAATTCTCATTTGGTACCCTGTGGGTCACATGGCTCCATCTTTGTCCTGTTTAATATCAAGTACCTTAATGAATTCTCCATACCCTCTGCTGTGCTGAAGGTGGAACCCAGGGTCTTGCACTTGGCTCTAAGCAAGTGCTCTCACACTGAGCTAAATCCCTAGCTCCCGGAAATGAATTCTTATTCAAGATACTTTTCTTGGTTGTCTTGGAAACTTTTTTTTTTTATATCAGAAAACCTTAAATTACTATGTAAAATGATGAAGACAAGAAGGGAAACTAGAAATTTCCAGTAAGTATTCATTAAACTTCTGCTCTTTGCCATTTATGTCTTCACCACTGAGCTAAGGAAAAGTGATCCTCCTGACATGCTGGCGTTCCTTAGAATGAGTGTGGTGGATCTAGCCAACAGATCCACTAATGATTGTTTTGTCCTTAAATTGGGTCCAGTTGTGTTTTGAGTCTTTTCCAACAGTTCCATTTAAGGGCTACTGTTTTATATTTTATGCTTTCCTTATGGTCTGCAAGCAAGAACACTTATTTTAAAAATATCACTGTATATCTTTTTGGACTCTTAGTGTCTAGTTATGTATAACATTTTATATAATATAATTTTATCTTTGCATATCAATTTTTCCAACTATAACTTTTTGTTGATTTTTTTTTTGAGGCAAGGTTTTTCTGTATAGTACTGACTGTCCTGGAACTCAATCTGTAGATTAGGCTGGCAAGGAATTTACAGAGATCCACTGGCCTCTGCCTCTTGAGTGCTGGGATTAAAGATGTGTACCACCACTGCTCAGCCCCAACTTTATTCTTATAAGTGATTAATAAAGTACAAAGACAATAAGACAATGCAATCACCCAAACAGAAAGATGTGGTTGTAGAATAACTCAGTGCTATTATATCAATTTCAAGGGAGTAAAGAAGGCTAATCTTTTTTTTGGGGGGGGCAGGGTTTTTTATTTTTTATTTTGTTGCAAGGGTTTGGAAAAGACAAGGACTTTTTAGCCTAGCTATGTTGGAACTGTTTAGAACAGGTAGGCCTTGAACTCAGAGATCTGCCTGCCTCTGGGAATAGAGACGTGTGGCACCATGACTGGCTAGTCATCATTTTTGTAGTCTTTGTTCTCTCTATCCTTTAGGGTTCTTAAATATGATGAAAGTCAGAGCATTATCTTTCCATAGAGATAAAGAGAAGAAAATGGACAAATGAAGGTGTTTGACAGTCATTAGATGAGTCAAAGGTTGATGCAGAGATTGAGACCCACACCTGTGATGATCGTGCTGCAGTAGACTACAGCAGGGAACTATTGGACTGCAAGTCTTCAAGTGACAGTATACTAGACCATTTTTCTCCAACGCATGAATTCCTAAGTGAGCAATGTGTTTCTTTTTTAAAATTTTACTAAAAATTTATTATAAAAACTTGCAAATAAAAAAACCAGTATGTGCATCTCAATAAATAACTGTGCAGTTCAAGTAACCATTTTGAAGCTTTGGGACTTCACAGTGGGTTTACACTTTCACTGTCAAATCTTACCACAACAACAACAACAAAAAAATGAGTTAAAGTGATAAAAATAGCTTTCTCTCCTCTTTCCCACCTCCAGTGTCCATTGCTTGTGGCTCCTGCTCACACATCCATGTGCATATGGGCAGCTCCCAGTTGGGTGAGGGGAAATCTGAAGTAGGAAGGAAGAGCTTGGGGGAAACCATGAGAATTGGAGAGAAGTAGTAGGGAGTGGATATGATCAAAATATATTGTATACCTGTATTAAATTTTTAAAAAATAATAAAAAGTATTTAAAATTATACTCTGGCATTGTTAAATTTATAGTAATAATAAAGAACAAAAAATTAAAACATTTGGTTATTTTTGAGCAAAGAAAGTGGCTGTCCTGTTTTTAAAATTGAAAAAGAGTTTGAAACTAAAGTATTTGATGGTAGATGTATGGGAAGAAATAGAAGTAAAGATCAGGTAGAAATTTATAATAAGTATATTTGAAATAAAAAACAGCCTTTACAAGATGAATATATTCCTTGTAGATTTATAATTAGTTAGATATTAAGAAAGAAAGGGAGATAGAAAGGAAAAAAGAAAAAAAGCCCGCCTAACTACATAGGTGTGTAACCCTAGCTACTCTGGAGGCTTTGCCTATGGAACCACAAGTTCACGGCCCATATGAACCACAGAATGAGTTTAAGATCAGGTTAGGACCCTTTGTGAGACTGTTTCAAAATAAAAGTGCAAAGAGGGACAGTGATAGAGCTCAGCAGTAGAGTGATTTTCTAGGAGGTGGGGAGGATTTCAAAGTAGGGATGCATGTGTTTAGCATATATGAGCCAGCTCTACCTTTGATCCCCCGCACCACTAAGGAAAACAAAACAAATAAAATCAGTAGTGATTTCAGGTCTATTTCACCCACTCCCTCCAGTCAGTTTTCACATGCATGGATTAAACACCAATTACAGTCACTTTTCGAGGGAAAAAATTGCTTGTATAGCAAGCATGTATAGATATTTCCCCTGTTATTTCCCAAACAATATAGCATAATGATTATTCACATAGTGTTTGTATGTTATAAGGTAACATAGGTTATATGTAATTTTCTAAAGTATACAGCAGGGTATATCCATATTGTATGTAGATATTATACCATTTTATATAAAGGACTGCCCATGTCTATGGATTTTAATAGCCTTTCAGTATGCAATGTGTCTTAGAATCAGTGCTCTGTAAATACAGAAGGACAGTCGTATATCTTCAAAACTATTATAGAATAAGATAGGTTTATTACATTTTATATTATTCAAAAAAGCCTTAATAAAGTTTTTTTTCTTGACACAGTAATGATTAAGGAATGATATTTCATCTGTTTATAACATATTTTCATATTTTCTCTAATCAAAGCATCATTTTAAGTGTTTATCATTTTTTTCAAATTAGTTTTTTGGGGGTGTGGGCCAGTGTGTGTGTGTGTATATATTTGGAGGCCAGAGGAGATATTGGGTGCTATTCTCTATAATTCTCCACCGTATTCCCTTGAGTCGTGGTCTCTCACTCTCTGAGCTGCCTGCAGCGGCCCCAGTGATTATCTTGTCTCCGGCCACACAATATTATGGTTATTGGTGGCCGCACTAGACTTTTTTTAATGTGGGTGCTGAAGACTTGAGTTCCAGTCCACATGCTTGTGCAGCAGATGCTCTTCATATGCTAAAGCTATCTCCCCAGCCCTGAATTAATATCTAAAGTTATCAGAGTGATGAGCTACCTAATGACATTTTCTTATATTTATATTACCCTTTGTTCTTCCTGACATCCTCTTCTACTGCCTTCTTTTTGTCCCTTCTATCTCTCTGATAATTCTTTTGTTTTCTCACATGTGTAACGTGTAAAATTTAAATACCCATTGAATGCTTAATGAAATTTTATTTTTCCTTTAAAAAATACTCTTATTTCTTTGTTTGGAGAACCCTGGCTGGCCTGGAACTCAGGATCCTTCTGTTACAGCCTCCCAAATGTTGGTCCCGGTGCTCTTTATAGATGCTTATTACACACCTGGCTTCCTTGTGGTTGTTGGCATCTCCGTCCTATCCCTTTTGTGAGTTCCTCTCATAGTTTACTTTGTATTTTTGTGGTGAATACTATGACAAAAAGCAACTTTGGAAGGAAAGAGTTTAGTGTTACAATCTGTAGTCCATCATCAAGAGAAAGCAAGAGAGAAGCTCCAGGCAGACACTTGAAGCACAGACTGCAGAGGAGCGCTGCTTATTTGTCGCCCTAGCTTGCTCAGCTAGTTTCCTTATACAGCCCAGCCCATTTGCCCAGGCATGGAACTGTCCACAGTGGGCTGGGCCCTCCTACTTCAATTAGCAACTGAGCAAATGCCAATCTGATGGAAGCAGTTTCCCCACTTGAGGTTCCCTCCTCTAGATGACTCTTAATTTGTTTCATATTGACAAAAGCTAACCATTGCAACTCCCTTTTGTATATTATGGTAAATCAGTATACTTGCTCCATGTTAGACACATGAACATACAGATTTTTTACAATGTATTTAAAGGCTAGGGATATAGCTCAAATGGTAAAGTGTGTAGCATGCACAAAGCCCTGGTTTGAGCTCCAGTACTACATAAACTTGGCATAGTGGTAGATGCCTATCATCCCAGCACTCTGGGGGATGAGGTGTTCTAGGTCATCTTTAACTACATAGGAAATTTGAGGCCATCCTGGAATACATGGAGCCCCATTCCAAATAAAAGAAAAAAAATTATTTCATGATGACATCCTTTTACTTTTTGAGTTAACGAGCCTACTGTGTCATTCAGCAGAATGCTCTCATCAAGTAGAAGGGAGGTCAGTCACACTTTCTCATGATCACTCTGGGCAGACAATGCCTGCATGGTGGAGTTGTGCCTCTCTAGACTCCTGAAGGACCATCAGAAACTGTATCGCCCTTGATGACAATGAAGGATTTTTGAAGCTCATTCAGCATCTACAGAGTAGTAGAGAAATTCATTTCGTTTAATCAGTTTGTTCCCCCACGTTCTCTCCTTTTCATTCAAAGTTGAATCAGATTAAATAGTCCTAGAATTTTGGGATAAAGTTACAGCCTTCAAATCCTTACTATTAGAACAGAAATAAAACAATGGAGTATTATATAATATACATCCAGAAAAGCCTATGATAAAAGAAAGATAAAATTACTGAGAAACTGTAAAAATTATTATATGACAGTTTTGTACATATTAATGCATTCTCTCACCCTGTATCTTCTCTTATGTTCCTCTTACCCTGTTTTGCCCCTACTTCTCCTTACAAATCCCTTTCCCACACTTTTTTGTTTTGTTTTGTTTTGTTTTGTTTTGTTTTGTTTTGTGACACAGTGAGTTTAAACAGGCTCTTCTGGGTTTGGAACTCTGTATTGGCACTTGGTGAGCTCACTAATAGGTAAACAAAGGAAGGCAATTGACTCTGTATCCCACAGGAGCCATTGGTAACCAGTAGTTCAGCAGTGATGGCCCCTTTCCCATCCATGACTGCCTGTTAAGAGGCCTGTTCTTGTACAGGTCTGGTGTAGGTTCCCACAACTGCTGTGGACAGTTGCAATGGCCATATCATGCATAGAAATAGTATATCTTAGTCCTCTCCTTGTCTCCTGGCTCTTACGCTCTTTCTGCTCCCTCTTCTGTAGTGTTCCTTGAGTCCTGCATCACATGATGATATCAGTGTCCTGATTAAGACTGAGTGGTCAGCTGTCATTTTTTCTCAGCACTTGAAAAGCCATGACTCTCTTTCAGGAATCGCTTTTTGTTGTTGTTGTTGTTTTGGTTTGTTTTTTGGTTTTGTTTCTGGAGACAAGGTTTCTCTGTAGTTTTGGAGCCTGTCCTGGACCTTGTCCTGTAGACCTTGAGCTCACAGAGTGAGTCTTTGCCTCTCAAGTGCTGGGATTAAAGGCATGTATAACCACTGCCTGGCAAGGAATACTATAGAAAGTTCATTGGTGTCTAAAAGGAAAAGGCACACGGTACAGAACTGATAGTTATCTACAATTCTGCTTGCCCCATGGCCAGCTTCACTCATAGTTCACAAAACTTGCAAACTCAGTGATAAAACAGCTGACAGAGCAACTTAACGGAGAAGAGGTTTAAATGGCCCATGGCTTCATAGCACAGTCCATATTCACAGAGGGAGCACATAGCTTGGGCTGTTCTTCACATCCAGAACCAAAAAAGAATGTCACCTTGACAGCCTTCCCCAGTGGTTCAGTCCACTTCTGTTTTAAAAGTGTCCATAATCTCCCAAAACAACACTGCCAGCTGGAGACCAGTTGTTCAAACATAGGATGAGTCAGTGGGAGACATTTTACATTCCAGCCATAATATTTTGCATGCCCAAGATCAAGTTTATTGGTTCTATTATTTAGAGAAAGCCATTGTTGTTCGCATAGATCCACCATTTCTTTTTCTTACATTGTCAGCTCCTTATCCTTGTATATCCAGGTATACGTTAAGAGTGCATTACTTAACTTCTTGCTTGCTGGACCATAGTAGAGATCTAATATTATTTGTTTATAGCCTGATACATTCTATTTCTCTCCTGATAAATTCAACTAGTTCTCCATTGGTTTTGCCTCCTGAACATAATATTCTCAAATATTTTGTTCTTTACATTGAGAGTGTAGTACTTTAGGAATATTCTAGATTGATCATTTAAAATAAAGGATCTGATTCCACTTTATGGATTTATGATGTAAATTATATTGTACTAATAGATGCTTACTTTTACAGTGGTTAACCCTGCCTGCCCCCACAGGGAATAATTATTGTAGAGAGAGGATATCTGTCAAGCATACATAAGACTTAGAAGAATAAAAAAGACAAAGTAGCAACTATCTTGTAGGATTTGTGAGTTGCACAGTTGTTTTATTCATGTATGAAAAGTGGGGAGTGTGCAAGTCCAGATGGATCAAAGACCTCAACATAAAGCCAGTCACACTGAACCTTATAGAAGAGAAAGTGGGAAATACACTTGAACGCATTGGCACAGGGAACCACTTTCTAAATATAACCCCAGCAGCACAGACACTGAGAGAAACAATTAATAAATGGGAGTTTGTGAAACTGAGACGCTTCTGTAAAGCAAAGGACACGGTCAACAAGACAAAACAACAGCCTACAGAATGGCAAAAGATCTTCACTAATCCCACATCAGACAGAGGTCTCATCGCCAAAATATACAAAGAACTCAAGAAATTGGTCATCAAAAGGACAAATAATCTAATAAAAAAAATGGAGTACAGACCTAAACAGAGAATTCTCAACAGAGGAATCTAAAATGTCTGAAAGACACGTAAGGAAATGTTCAACATCCTTAGTCATCAGAGAAATGCAAATCAAAACAACTCTGAGATTCCATCTTACACTTGTAAGAATGGCCAAGATCGAAAACACTGATGACAACTTATGCTGGGGAGGTTGTGGAGAAAAGGGAACACTTCTGCATTGCTGGTGGGAATGCAAGCTGGTACAACCCTTTTAACCTACTGGTAAGGTTTTGGCGGGGATCTTTCTTCTTCATCAGCTACATGTTGTCTTCTTGACTCTGCCTACTCTCTCTATATATCTCTGTTCAGATTTCCCACCTGGCTTTGCTCTGCTAAGCCATTGGCTGAAACAGCTTCTTTATTAATAAATGGTAATAAAACACATTTAATAGTGTACAGAGGGGAATCACACATCAGGGACATTAATATTTCTATCATTGTATTAAACCGTGGAATATTGGCTACATGCAGTCAAGAATTTTTATTTCTTGATTAAGGAGTATCTCTTGGTTAGAAGTAATGAGGGCACAGCTAATCAGTTACCACACACTTTTGGTTTTTCTTTCCAGAGAGTCTGATGTCCATTGCTCCTTCTTTATATTAGACCTTTTTATTTATTTATTCTCTCTTTCTCAGTTTATTTTTCTATGGCATTTAAAAAAAGAATACCTTTCTTCCTAGTCTACTAAGGAGATAACAAGCAACTTTCTTGTCTTGTAGAACCTTTTTGCTTTAGACTAAATTCTTCAGTCTTGGTCAAGTTTGAGTTTCTCCAGTGACTCTCTGTTTCTGAAGACTAATTAATCCCCCTTAACTTTCTTTCGGGTGCTATCGGTGTAGCATTCTTCATTCCACTGCTGCTCCTAGCAGTCTGGGACTTTCTGCTGAAACAGTCCCAGGATTTTCTACATGTCTTATGACTCCTCCTCTGACTCAGAGGAGAAAAGCTGCAAAGAGGACTCTGAGACTGGATCAGCTTCCTGGAAGAAGGAGAAACCAGCCCAGCTGCGTGGTAGAGTTTTAGAGCAACTGAGGCTTCTTGAAAGGTCACTCTCTAACCTGTTGAGCTGCCTGCAAGCTGTGTATTGTGCTCCAGGTCCTAGCTTTGTGAACTGTTACCTATGCTGGTGTGGGCTTTGAGTCATTTCTACTCCTGTAAGTAACCCTCACCTATATTCCTGTACACAACCCCAATAAAGCTCATAAATTGAACTTTAGTGGTGTCTGTTGTCTGTACTTTGTCATGAGTTCTCTGTCCAGGAGGCATTTTCTCATACAACATCCCAATGTCTGTAAGGTTAACATTACTTGAAAACTAGTCAGAAGTGCAAATTCTTGGTCTGCACCCTGAAGTTAGTGAATCAGAAATTATGGAGGAAGGAGTTGGCAAGACAAAAAGCTTTCCAGAAAATTCTGATACTACTTTAATATATGAAGTACTCTTTTAACCCTTGTTGTGTTCTTTCCCTTAACAGAGCTAACCATTAAACACTTAAACACTACCCTTAAGTCACTTTCATATGTGTAACTGTTTTGCATGTGTGGTCTATGCATGTGTATATGTACATGAAGATGCACACAGGCCTGTCCTTGGAGGCCATGGGAATGTGTAGTGTTCTCCTCTAGCCTTCTTATCCCCCAACCCTCGCCTTAGTCCCTGGAATTAGGCTCTCTCACTGAACCTAGAAACATGCTAGGCTGATGCCAACAAGCCTTAGCTGTCATCCATATTTGTTGTCGTCACCAGCACTTGGGTTTTTCAGGTGTGTCAGGAGGCATGTCCAGCTTTTACCTGAGTGCTGGTGATCTGAACTCAGGTACACAACAAGTACCCGACTCATGGAACCATTTCCTCAGCACCTGACTCATGGAATCGTCTCCTCAAGCACTGTCAATGTGAACTCATTCTAGACATTGAACCCTGATTTCTTTCAAACCTATTTTTAAAATTAGTGTAAGACTATCTTTGGTATGTTTCCAGGCTCTAAATGATCACAACCCATTTCCTGAAATTTGTTTTACACTCATGCTTATATATTCCCTGCTAGCCTTCAAACTTTTAATGTTTGATTATGCAATATTTTCTCATTTCCTATTTTTTGTTCTGCTATAATTAAAAAAGGACATGGAAGATTTAAAATAATTCTCTGTCCAAAATAGGATAACATTTATTAAAAATAAATTTTTAATTGAAACTTTACTGTAAAAAACTTGCATATTAATCCCATTAAATTTGGGAGGCAGAGGCAATCGGATCTCTGAGTTTGAGGCTAGCTTGGTCTACATAGTGAGTTCCACAACGGCCCAGGATACATAGCGCAAATCCTGGCACAAAACAAAAAGAAGAAAGAACTTGCAAATAAAAAAGTACATGCCCAAATTAGGTAGATCAAGCGTCTGAACATATAAATGAATTTCTGTACAGTTAGAATAGCCATTCTGAAGCTGTGAAGCTTCATGTTAGATTTTACACTGTATCAAAGCATAACCATGACAAGAGTTGAAACAAGAATAACAATTAGCTTTATGTCTTCTTTCACGACTCAGATGCTCTTCCCTGTGTTCACTGCTTCCTCATTACCTACTATGTGGACCATTTCTTGTTCTCCTTTCTACGTGTTATACTCTGCCCGCATATATGCACACACACTGTGCGCTAGGACCTACCGAGGAAGGAAAACGTGTGTTGGGTTTTTTTGGTTTTTTTTTTTTTTGAGGCCACAGGAGAATCTTTAGTGTTCTCAAGTGTTCCCTTCTGCTCCTCTACATACACAGTTGGGTAATATTAATTAATACTGTCTAGTCTAAGTTGCTTCTTTGGGTTTTATGCTTTTCTAGAATAGGATTTTCTAGGCAATAAAGTTACCATCATTTATAAAACATGTGTTAAAAATATTTTTATTTTGCCCATATTTCTCCATTCCTTGTTGTCCTCCTCCTTTATTTTTCTTTATTTTTTAGGAATTTAAGAGACTGTTTTTTCTTAATCTTACCTCAGTTGCCCAAGCTCTGTCACAGTTAGAGGGGTCCTTGATCTGGAGTGATAGGATCCTTCCTCATTCTTGCATCCAAAGGAAAAGCCAGATACGTATCCTGAAATAAGTGCTGCAGTAGTTTTTTAGAAGGTACCTTTAAAATGTGGAAGTCAGAAAACCTCAGAGAATTTGCCGTATTCCAGCATCAGAAACGCATAGGAAGATTGTAGCCAGAGACAGGAGTCTATGATTTCAGTAATGAATTTGACAGTAAACACATAATCAGTGAATGAATTAATGAATTAAGGATTTTAGAGAGGGAACAAATTGATGTTACCATAGAGACTTAGGTCTTTCTCTCAGGAGAAAGGATGGGCTGAAACACCTTCTTGGGGCTGGGGTGTGCCTTAGCTTACACGTTGCATGTGTGAGGCCCTGTCCTTTAGTCTCAACCGTGATGACAACAGAAACTAAAGTATAAGCTTTTGTGTTAAATGTCTATAATTCATGTTTATTATTATATGTGCCTTATTTTCTCAGATAATACATCTTAAATAATGTCACATGTTCCTTTATTATATACAGTTATATTCTAATGGTTTGACCATATATCTTGGACTTAAAATTTGAACTGTTATGATAGTTTGTTCTATTTTGTTGAAAAGGAATGAAAATCTATATTTCACAGACAAGGAACTTTTATACTTGAAATCTTCATAAAAATATATCCTCATAACATGCTATTCTTTTATAAGAATGTGTATATTTAAGTTATAATCAAAGCCTTTCTCTTTACTGCATACAGGAAACCTCGCCCTGTCTCCCAGCTGGTCGCACAGCAGGTTACTCAGCAGTTTGTGCCCCCTACCCAGTCAAAGAAAGAGAAGAAAGATAAAGTAGAGAAAGAAAAAAGTGAGAAGGAAGCAACTAGCAAAAAGAACTGTCATAAAAAAACCAGGTAAGAAAGTGTTTCGTGTACTTTTCAAAGAATAAAAATAATCATTCACTATTCTTTTTTAACTTTGATCTTATCCTTATAAGCAGAGTGAAAGTAAGCTATTTTATCTCAATATGAAATATCATAAACATTTTCTGAGCATGAAAGTTATGTTGGGAATCAGGAAAGGTCAAAATATTAAACATGAAGAGGCTTTCTCTTTTAGTAGATATTTAGAAGACATTTATGTCTTTTTCACTAAAAAGAAGAGGTACTTGAAATTCAGGAAACTTATTCAAAACCATGAGTGGATATTTGCATGACTTTTGACCAGTATCATGGTTGTGGATCATGTAACAGTCAGTGTACAGCAATGGAGAGAGAGGTTAGCCTAGCCTTACTTTTGTTATTTTAAAGATTTATTGTTTCATGTGTGTGAATGCTATACCTGCATATATATCTGTGCACTGTGTATGTCTGGTGCCTGCAAAGATCAGAGGAGTATGTCGCATCCCTTGGATTAGAGTTAGGAGCATTGTGAGCTGCCATGGAGATGCTAGGAATCAAACCTGGGTCCTCTTGAAGAATAGCCCGTACTCTTAACCACTGAGCTGTCTCTCCAGTCCCCAGTCTTAGCTTTTATCATCTGCCTTTGGGGTGCAGTTGTGTCTTTGTTGCCGTAAGACATCTATTGGAATAAAATTCTTAAGCTGCCTGCAAACTTCAGTATGATGTTAAAGTATGGTTAAACCATTATATCTGGGCTGTCAGTCATCTGTCATATTAAAAGTTGATGAATGATTTTGTTTGGTCAATGTCAATGTGTTGAAATATTTTGTGATACGTTTGTGGTTTACTATACATGAATTGTTTTAAACAGAGATTCACTCATTTTATAACTTTGCTTGGTATTTAGTATGTTCTCAGAAATTTGATACTGGGAAAAGCTTGCTTAAAAAACTCTCTTTTTTTTTTTTTTTTTTTTTTGGTGTGTGTGTGTGTGTTTAGACCAAGATTAAAAAATGTGGATCGGAGTAGTGCTCAGCATTTGGAAGTCACTGTTGGAGATCTAACAGTCATTATTACAGACTTTAAGGAGAAAGCAAAGTCAGCGCCAGCATCCAGTGCTGCTGCTGGGGATCAGCACAGCCAGAGCAGCTGCAGCTCCGACAACACTGAGCGGGGCGTGTCCAGGTCCTCCTCACCTCGGGGAGAAGCCTCATCCCTGAATGGAGAGTCTCACTAAGCATTCTTGCTCCACTTAGTCACGCCTGTCCTCCCATGGAAATACAGATTATGCCAAGAACTACCACATTTTCATGACAGACACATTCATGCATAACCTGTAATTTGAGTTTTACATGAAATATGAATTTGCCAGGACTTACTAGATTTTATTGCAGTGTAAGCTACCAAATGTTTCCAGACTTAACATTTTGGTCTCTGGTGTTAAATGCCATGAAAATGTGGTTGAATTATTCATTATGCAGTGTTATTGGTAAGTCTATTTTCACTTATAGTTTAGTGAATTCTAACACATAATTATTGAATTCTCTACTATCGGCATGTAATGAGTTTAAATTTTTTATTACATAGTGCAAGCTGCCTAAATATGTATTATTTGAGAATTGTGAAACAAATAGTTATATGTATGCAAGTCAGAGATCAACTTAATCAACTATGGCTGCAACAGGATTTTCTTAATGGTTATCCTCTTAATGCACCTGCTGGTACTTGGTGTGGTTAAATAGGAAAGTTGTTATTAAATAAAGAATTTGTATGAACCTTTGCCAATGTGTTTGACATGTTCTTACTAAATTATTGTTTCTGAATTATGTTTTATCCATTTTACAGTTTATGTTTGTTTAGTTTGCTTATTTTTTCAAAGCATCAATTTATTGTAATGTTTACTAGCAGAATTGTAAACAATAAAAAATGGATCGTTTAGCTTTCTAATTCAGGTTTAGTGCTGTTGTCATTGAACACTGGTTTTTCCTGTATTCTCTAAGACATTAAAGTTAAAGAAGTACAAGCATCTGGCAGAAACAGAAAAGAACTTGCCATACTTGGAAAGGCTTTAACTTAATGATAGTTTAACACTGTTTCCTTGTTCCAAACCTATCCACGGTCATAGACATGTGAATCTAATTAACATAAACATGGTGACTATTGCACAGAACCAGGAGGTTGATCTTAGATCAGTTTAATTGGCCTTTTATTAAATAGAACAATTCATATGAAAACCATAGTACTCTATTTCCAGATACAGCCTTTAATTTATGCATTTATCAATATCTTGAAATAAAAGTATTTACAGCCCCACTCACTTATATAAGATTACCAATAAAATATTTTTTATGACTTCAGATTTTGCATTTTGTTTACAACTAAATGAAGTGTGTTATGTTGTATTTGAAAATCTATCTTAGAAACCACATGCTACATCTTAAATTCTATTAAATTCTCCTGTTTTCTCTAGCCATTTGCTTAATATATAGATATTAAGTCCCTATAGGACTTCTGAAATGTAAATCAACCTAAAGACAATACGTAACTTGAATATAACCTATCACATAAAAGATGCCATGATAACATTTGAAGGAAAAATAAAACTGTGGACTCTGAAAGTTGTGATATTTGGTTTCTCATGGCAATGTAACTCTGTTCAATTGCAGTGCCTTCTATTGGCACAGTGGTACTCCTGTAACATGCTAGTGTGAATACAGTTTATTTCATGCAGTAAACGTCTGTGATGAAAACATTCAATACCTCATTCTTCAGTGTTGTTAAAAGAAGATGTAAAACTTGTTTTATTCTAAGATACTTCAATGGAATACCAACTGTCTGGCTATGTTCTTTTCAAACGTGTTGTTTTTGAATTGTTTTTCATGTATAAATGTCCAGTGTATCCAGTTTTAAATACTTGTAATGGGGAAATACTCTAGTTCCTAAAACAAAATAAGTAAAGGCAATATATCTTAGAGTGATCATATATTTTCGTAATATATTTTCAATTTCTCTGCAAGAAAGAAGAGCATGAGAAAAGGTGAGGTGTTATCTGAGTAGGTGGAACTCACTCACCCGTGTGCTGGTGGAAGGCACTGTTGGCTGCTGCTCGAGCCTCCTCTAGAGTGAATGCTGTACATTCTCTAGCTTCCTTCCCAACTGAAAAGTGGGGGAGTGATGGCTGTATCTGATGCGTGTGGTCCCAGGGAGGAGTAAATGTTAACCCATTAAGATCCTTAACATTTCTCTAGCACACTCTATCAGTATAGGTAAAATGCTATTAATACATTTTTATAACCAGATCATCTCAGTGCTTCTTAGGTAATCTAAGAGAGCAGTGTTGTCAGTGTTTGCTCACTCTGAGAAGCCAGTACTCAACACGTGAGACTGGAGAGATGAACTGTGCAGTCTAGTGGGATTTTGTTTTCCTTTCATCTTCCTTTATTTCACTCTACCTCAGATATACTTCATATCAGGAAGACATGCAGATTCCATTTATACATGCACTTGATGTTAAAATATGCAAAAGACTACTCAGCAGGGCTTAGGGTATATTCGTAGCTGTTTTGTAAATTTGTAATGTAGTTTTATTCGGTGGATTATTTTATATCTTTTGATTATGTGTACGAGTGTTTTGCTTTGAATACATGTGTGTGCACCATGTGCATGCCTAGTGCCTGCGGAGCTTGGAAGAAGGTTTTGGATTTCTTGGAATTGGAGTTATAGACAATTGTGTGCTCCTATGTGGGTGCTGGTAATCAAACTCTTGTCCTGTGCAAGAGCAGCAGGTACTCTTAGCCACTGAGCCACTTCTCCAGCCCCATCAGCAGTGGGTTCTTTTAACCGGATTCCACCCTGAAAGAATTTGGGTATTTTTCAGTTTATTACCTTAGAGATAAGCAGAAATGAAGGTGAACTTTGAAGCCCACGAGATTAGACACTCTTAAAACCTTTTGTGGGGATGATGACATAATGGCTTAAAGCTTTTAATTAAGGTTTAATTAAAGATTATAGTGACAACAGTCCAGATGAAGTATAGTAATAGGAGGAATAAAGTCGACTAAAGGTGACAGCGTTTGCTATCTTTCTTTTAGGTATAAATCCTCAGTGCCCAAAAGAATGTACTTTGCCATATCGTATACATTAATGGCTTCAGTTTCTTATTATACTTTCTTAGCGCTTACCTCTTTGGGGATCTTTGTGAGGCTCTGGTATAGGAGCTAGTCACAGGGATCTGCTGTGTGACCTTACAGTTGAGAATGGAGGGGGGGCGAGATAGCAGTAAAATGATAATGCTTTGACTTTGTGCTGTTTACCTTCTCAACATGTGCAGAAGCCTGGAGCAAAGAATGTAAAAAGTTGAAGTTCAGAAAAGCCAGTGACAGAAATAGCCAAAGGCAGTGAGCAGTACAGAAAGCAGGAAGCAAGGAAGGCTTTGCTCGACATAAGAGTGAGGAGAACAAGCTCTACTAAGCGCAGGTGAGGAAGAGTGTTGGCATGTAAGAAAGGGAGGAAGATCGCAGGGAAGAGGCAGTAGGAAGGGTGTCAGGGTGGCCAGGCTTCTGGACTCGTCTCTGCGGGCATGTTAGTGACACGCAGTGATTAGTCATCCTCATAATTAATCATAAACAGCTTCCTCAGCACAAGCTGCTAAGTAGGGCAGCGATGTGTTTAATAATTTAGGCTGCTTTTCATTAAGTCAGTGCACTGTAAGCTACTGCAGACAAGTTTTCTTTATATAAAAACGGTTCTGAACACACATACTTACTAGCCCAGATCATTTAAATGTTACTTCAGTGTACTAATGAGACTGTAGTCTGTGTAGATCATCCGGTCATTATGAGATTGGCCAATTTTTGACCATCCTAAATACTATAAAAAGACTAGATAACTCAGTGGAAAAATTAGTAGTTCCAGAAGGTGTCAGTATTTTGAGACATGTTTCCTATATTTTCTGTTACGTGTGTGTAAAGTATGTTTGTGCAGGTGCTGCCAGTGTTGTTATTCAGGCACTATCCACTATGTTTTGTTTTTCTTTTAAAATTTTAATTAAAAATGTGTTTTGAGACAGGGTCTCTCTATGTCTCCCTGACTTTTCTGGAATTCACTGTGTATACCAGGTTGGCTTTGAACTCATGGAGTACAGAGATCTGCCTGCCTCTATTTCCTAAGTGCTGGTATTAAAGGTGTGTACCTGTGTTTGGTTTTATTTTATATGTATGAATGTTTGCCTGCATGTATGCATGTGTACCATCATGTTAGATCCTATGGGACTAGAGTTATAAACAGTTGTCAACCACCATTTAGGTGCTGAGACTCAAACCTGGGTCCTGTGCATGAGCGACAAGATCAGCTCTTAACCATTGACCTAACTTTCTAGCCCCCACCTTGTTTTCTGAGGTAAGATTTCTCATGGATCTGTAGCTCATCAAGTAGGCTAGACTGAGTGACTAGTGAGCCCAAGGGACTGGTTGTCTCCACTGCCCAGTCCTGGGTTACAAGTCCTGGTTATTTATTTATTTTTTAGCTGTAGGTTCTGGAGAATCAAAAGAGAATCCAGTGAGTCCCGCCCCATCCAGTCAGCTGAGCTCCCCAGCCCTGCGTACTGCATCCTTCCACAGATCATAGCTTACGATTCAGTGCTGCCCTGGGCTTGCTGATCTAATTTTTTGTCACTTTAGTGTTATTTAGTTGAGGATAGTTATTAAATGTACTTTGACTTTTAGGTACTGTTTCAAGGTTTGATTACAAAGAGGTTGAAGATACAGAATTCACGTGTTAGAGAGCTATAAATGCAGTGATATCCCTGTAAAAATAGAAATATGTACAAGACACAGAAATAGGAGAGGAAGGAGTACCTGGGTTTTTTTTCCTGAGAAAATTCACCTAGGCCTTATGCATCCCCTGTAAGTCTGCACTCGAGTACTGGGGCCTCATCTTGGTGTCTGCAGTGCACTGAGTGACACGGTGTTTGAACTGGCTTTGATTCTCACAACTTTACCCCCGTAAGCAATGTAATTGGAGATGAATCATTTTCTTCTAATTTGTTGATGTGTTTTAGTGTTTTGCCTGCGTGTGTAAGTGCACACATGTATGTAGTGCCTGAGGAGGCAAGAAAAGGGTATTGGATCCCCTGGAACTGGAGTAATAGTTGGCTGTGAGCCACTTTGTGGGTGCTGGAAACCAAAAGCAGGTCCCCTGCAAGAGCTGAGTTCTCTTAACCCCCGAGCCATTTTTCCCCCTAGATTTTAAAGGTAGGTCTCATTTCTTTTTTTTTTTTTAAGTGAAGGAAGATACTACGTTACTGTTCAAATTAGAAATCTTAGACTGATTTCAGCAAGTTTACTTCATCTGAGAAATCAATTAGCCATTTTTATAGGCAATTCAAATTGTTAATTGATTATTCTCAATTTTTGATGCTGTAAGAAATTTCAGCTAAAATTTACTGTTTTAATTTATGTAGAGTTCAATGGTTGTCTATATTCTAACTTTTTAAATATATAATATATATAATACATATATTTTACCAATTCTGACTTTATGCTTTTCTTTTGATTTTATAAACTGCCTCAACTCTTGTGGATAAATAGGACTTAAAATTAATAATTAAAATTTTTTATGTGTTTTTCTTGCATGTGTATCTGGGTACCGTGCATGTGCCTGGTGTTTTTGGGCATCAGAAGAGAGTACCAGATCCCCTGGAACTGGACCTGAGCTACAGAGGCTTGTGAACCACCACATGGGTTCTGGGGACTGAACCCAGCCAGGTCCTCTGCAAGAGTAACAGCCTCTCGGTCACTAAGCCATCTGTCCAGCTCCTTCTTACTGTTTTATTCTAAGTGTGAGAATATGGCAAAAATAAATTTGGGGCAAGAATCTAGCGCCTCTGCTGCCTTCCCTGCAGTTTCTGAGGAGTGCCTCCTAGGGCCCGAGGTTATATCTTGACTTTTCACTTAAAGACTCGTAGAAGAAAGCTCCCTTCTGGTTGTCACCTTTCTGTAAACTTTTCATAGGAAAATTCAGAAACTAAATTGAGGACCAAGGTTTAATAATTTAGGTTTCCCCATGTGTGTTCTTTTCATTATGTCCTTTGCTTCATAATTGTAGCAAAAATGAGATGGCCCTGTGCCTACTGTCGAGTGGGGGAGTTAAGTAAAAACGGGAAGATGTGGACAGTAAGAAACTAGCTTGGGATGAGAGACGCCTAGGAAGACAGAAAACACGTCTTCACGTGGAGCAGGTTGAGTTTCCAGAACAGGCGCAGGAGGGGCGGAAGTCTAGAATAAAGAGGACTGTCTGACTAGCACAGTTAGGCTGAGATAGTCTGAGGGACACTTTCACTTTTTGTTTTTGAGACTGTCTTTCTATGTAGATGTCCTGAATCTCTCTATGTAGACAAGGCTGGCCTTGAATTCACAGGGATCACCTGCCTCAGCCTTCCAATGGCTGGCACTAAAATGTTCCACCGCATCTAGCCAGTTCTTAATTTTTTATTTTGTTTGGAGACAGGGTCTCGTTTTATAGCCTAGGCTGGCCCAGACCTTGTAAACCTCCCGTCTTAGCTTCTCCAATGTTATTATTAGAGGTGTACACTCCCAAAGCTAGCTAAGGATCATTTTCTCTTTATTAAAATACTGATATGTAAGCCGGGCGGTGGTGGCATACCCCTTTAATCCTAGCACTAGGGAGGCCTGGGCAAGAGGATATCTCCCATAGAATTCCTTTTTATTTTAATAAAAAATTCAGAGGTACAAATGGGAAGGAAATAGTGGACAGGACTCCATACGTGTTTGAGTGACCTAAGAGGGATGGGCAGAAAGAACGAGAGAAGAGAGCACCAACATTTAACATTGTTATTTTTAATTGTGTGTGTATGTCTGAGTGCGCGTGAAGTCCAGAAGAGGGCATGAGATCCCCTGGAACTGGAGTTAACGGGTGGATGTAAGCTGCCCCACAGGGCCCACGATAGACTCAGTCCTCCATAAGAGCAGGCATCTTTCTAACACCGTACCTTCTCAAAGAGAGGATTCTTAAAATTCAGTGTAAGTCCAGAGTCAGGTTTTTGTTTTTTTTTTTTTCTCATAGAGACCTTTTGTATTTTGAAGAAAACCTTGACAAATTACCATTTGAAATTTCATTTCCGATCCTTGCCTGCAGTCTTGCCACCTCGAGTATGCCTGTCCTTAAAGTTCATTTTCTTCACTGACAGTTGTACTTTTGAGTTGAGAATTTGGACACTGGACAATTAGCGTTGTACTTAGAGATAGACTTGGAATACATACATCTGGTAAGTGAAAGAAATACCTGCTCGGTGCTGAAGTAGGTGAAGTTGTTTTTAGTAACAAATATCAATTTTGGAATATAAAAATGCAACGTGTAGTGACTCCTCACCTTTCCAGGTAACCAGGACTTGTTGTGTGATGACATGACAAGGTCTTGAAACCCCGTGTCAAGAGCATGATTATTCTGTATGCTATAGATTGTTGGCTGCCTTCCCTTTATATCACTACATGTAGTTTCTTTTTCGGGGGGGGGGGACTATTAGCAACTTTCCTCCCCCCCCCCACTGCTTCCTCTCTCCCTCCTTCCTTTTTTTTCTAAAAATAGGACCAAGCTCTGTAGCTCAGTTTGCTCACTATGTTGACTAGGCTGGCCTTGGGCTTGTGGCGGTACCTCTGCCTCCAGAGCGCAGGAATTACATGTGTAAGTCAGTCGTCAACTGTACTCAGCATCTCTGAAATGAACATTCTTTGCCGGGGTATTCGCTCTTACTCAGCTAGTGTCACATCCTCTCACTTTCCATTCTTGCTAGTGCTTTTGTAATTTTCTGTACTTTTTAATCTTTATTTCTCTAACAACTGTAAGGTGTATTATTAGAAAGATGAGTATTTGTTTTTGAGGGTAGGACACTCCTTTTATTTCTGAATACTGTGTATCTGAGCCTCTTGTCTGGCATGTAGTAAATATGCAATAAATATTTATTGAATGAACCAATGTGTGTTTTCTTTCTCTTCACACATTGATAGTTCACTGGGTTTCTTTTTTATTTTTTTAGGTAAGACAAGAAGTTTAATCCTTAAGGCGAGGAAACAGCCCACCGTTCATCTAGTGACTTCCCATGGTTGCAGAGCCAGCCCTTGGTGTAGGGGTGAAAGCTGCTGTACCCACCCTTTTCCTCATTGTCCTTTGTGGATAGACTTCTCAGTGACCCAGATGCAACTTGAACAATTCAGTAGTGTGGGTTTTCTTATGAAGCGTGCATGTGTGCATTTTAAGCCTGTTTTAAGTATGCATGCATTTTAAGTGTATGCTTTTAAGTGTGTTTGTCTATATATTTTTAAATATGTGCATTTTACATGTATTTTTAAATGTTTGTGTTTTAAGTGTATTTCTAAGTGGGCATTTAAAAATATCTAAGTGTTTGAATGTATTGTTTAAGTGTATGTGCATTTTAAGTGTGTGTTTAATGTAATTTCGTGTGCATTTTAAAGTGTTTAAGCATCAATTTTGGCTTTGGGCCCACTTTCTTCAATCTCTCTTCCAACCTTCACTGCAGCCAGAATCGCTCTCTAAAATGCAAGTGTGATCATGTTACTTCCTTCCTTAAAAGCCCTTCAAGCAGATCAAGTTCAGCCTCCCAAGAGTTTGCTGTAATTGCTAACTCTTTCTGCAGTCTTAGCACTTGTGTGTCCACTCTTGCATTCTCTTATCCTGGCATCACACTTCTCTCAATCCCCTGAATACAAGAGCAGGTTTCATTGCTCACTCGGTCTAGAATTCCTTCCCTTACTAGGGCCACCCTCGCCAAGAACTCTCCTGTATACTGGAAGGCACAACTGACTGCACTTTTGGGCGTGTCCACACCTTACAGGTGGCTATCCTGTCTGTGTGAAACAGCCCTTTTTGAAAGGGAATAAATGAATTTATTTTGAGCCAATTATGGGTGACCGGACACATGGTTTCGGGTTGCCTGGAATACATGTTCCGACATGGAAGCATTTACATAGTCACAGTATGAAAGAAGTTAAGGCATTTTTCCAGACACCGGTTGGATCATCAGGCTGATTACATCAAACTGAGGAAAAACAGAGGTTTCGGATCTTTAACTGATGACATCCTTAGCTTTCAGACTGGTGGAAACCAGTGGTCCGCTGAGATTGTTTTAAAGGTTTTGAGTCATAAGGATGTTAAGTCAGACACGCGTGATCAACGAATGCCTTTTTCAGGGACTGAAGGTATCTAAGGATAATCACGAAGTTTTAACTAGTCATTCTGCCTTGTAAAATCGTCACCGTAGGTCTCCCGCACCAGCCTACATACTCGAATTTCACTCAATTAAAATATCTACGCCACTACCAACGTCCCCACTAAGCTTCGGTGTGAGCCGCCAAGGCGCTGGA
Organism: Microtus obscurus; assembly: GCA_963919715.1. NCBI lineage: Eukaryota > Metazoa > Chordata > Mammalia > Rodentia > Cricetidae > Microtus > Microtus obscurus. The sequence continues at coordinate 7,001,851 of CAWTZC010002364.1, forward strand.
AGAGGCTATGGAAGTAGGAGGAGGGGGCAGGAAGGGAGGCTCCGCCTGGAAAAGGTCAGCTTTGTTTTTGGTATGCAAATAGGTTGTAAGCGAAGTCTAAAAACGTCGACGGTAGGAAGGACCCCTGCCTCCCAGCCTGATGTGTGGAGGGGCAGGCAGAGAGCCAGAACTACCGCCGCTTTAGGAGGCTGCACGAAGCCGATAGTCTAGACCCGAGGCTCACGTCCGTGGGGAGCAGGATAGGGCGAGGAAGAGCTAGCCACTGCGGAAAACCGCGTTGTCTTTTTAGTCACGGCGCGTGATACCCTGGAATTCAAGCTGTTCAGCGTCACAAAAGACGCAGTGGAAGAATCGTAGATTTAGGTCATGTGCCTAGAGCCCCGCTCCTTTCGCTACGCCTCTCCGCAGCTCAGAGCGGGGCGACCTCTACACAGCGTACACCTCCGTGCTCTGCTTGGTGGACGGCCTGCTCCGGAGCACAGCTCCGCTTCCGGAAGTGCCGCAGGGCCCGGGCGGGAGTTGGGGCGTGGCCCGGAGGAGGGACAAGGCAAGACTAGGGGCGTGGCTAGCGCGGAGGTGGGCGGGTCAGGGGAGTGATGGAGGGGCAGAGCTTGGGCGGGGCGGGGCGGAGTGGAACCTGGCGGGGATTCGGGGGCGGGGCGGGGCGGGAACCGGGATAGTCACGCTGCGGCTGCGCGGTGCGGCTCCTCGCAGTTAGCCCGGGCGGGCGCGGCAGCGGTGGCGGCGGTGACGGCGGCGGCGGAGGCGGTAGCGCGGGCCGGGATGCGGCGCTACCTGCGGGTTGTAGGGCTGTGCCTGGCCTGCGGCTTCTGCTCGCTGCTGTACGCCTTCAGCCAGCTCGCAGTGTCCTTGGAGGAAGGAGCGGCCGGAGGTCGCAGGCCGCAGGCCGCGGCGATGGGTTCCTGGCTGGCGGACGGCGGACGCGGCCCCGGGAGAGGCGCGGGCAGCGCGGGCTTTGACCGGCCGGACAGGTACGGGCCGCAGTGTAGGGCGCTGGGATCTGTGAGTCCGCGGGCGGGACGTGCCTCTTTTAGAACCGAGAACTTTCTGTTTGGCTTTAGACCCAGTGTCTAGAGCAGTTAGAAATTGAATTAACTTGCAACTTTCTAAAAGGTTCGTTGGGAGTAAGTGATGACCCACAAAAATCCCGGTTACACTGTGGCTAGAGGGAATTCCCTCCTGTTTCCATGGAGTTGAAGCTGAGCTATTTAAGAATCGGGCTGGCGCCCTTGTTGAGTCCCCACCTCCCAGGTGTCTAAATTTTCATCAGAAATCTTAGCATTTTCATCAGCAGTCGCAGCGGTTAGATAAATCTGGCCGTGGCATAAAGTGAACTATGATTTTTGTTTTGGAAATACTCGGCTTATCAGGAAACTTGGAGGAAGTTGAGAGCGATGCTTTATGTGCTCATATTTTATGGGAGGGGTGGGATGAAGATTTCATTTTTTAAAAATTGGGTATTTATAACACACCATAATGATTTGGTGGATCTGCATAAATCCCTGCCAGGGTTCGAATTGTGAAATTTAATGGAAAACTGTTGTGGCAGTGTACTTAACAATCCGAGTGTTTCGCACTGCCTTCAGGATACCTGTATTTTTGGGCAACATATTGAAGAGTAGAAGACAGGAAAATTGTAAAAAGTACCCTCTTTGAGCATTTGTGTGCCATCCAGAGAGAAGGGAGGTACAAAGGAAAAGCAGCATGGGGATTGTGATTTGATCGTAGTCAGAGGAATGTGGAATCTGGGTATATCCTTAGATACCATTGGCCACATCTTTTTTTTGTTTTTTGTTTTTTTTTTTTGTTTTTCGAGACAGGGTTTCTCTGCAGCTTTGGAGCCTGTCCTGGAACTAGCTCTGTAGACCAGGCTGGTCTCGAACTCAAAGAGATCCACCTGCCTCTGCCTCCCGAGTGCTGGGATTAAAGGCGTGTGCCACCATCGCCCGGCCATTGGCCACATCTTTAAAAAAGTATTAATTGCCCAGAATTACAGAACAGGAACTTCTAGGGGGAAAAAAAATCTTTCCAACTTCATAAAGTAAAACATATTGAATGGTAAGACTAGTATTTCAGAGAAATCTTTTCTCAATTAGTGTATACGGTTTGAAACAATTATTTCAAGCCAGGTTTTGCGGCCTACACCTGTATTCTCAGCACTCAGGAGGTAAGGCAGGAGGATGGCAAAGATGGCAAATTCAGTGCCAGCCTGGTTTTCATAGTGAGTTCCAGGCCAGCTTGGGCTACTTAGTGAGACCCAGGTTCAGTAGACCAAGGGCTGGCTATGTACCCCAGTGGTGAAGGATTTGCCTGGCCAGGTGCTGACTTCCTTCCCTCCAGGGTTTTAGTACACAGAGAATGCATAAGTTTTAGTCATACAAACTTGTGTTCTCATGCTCTCAAGGGTGCAGGTTCCCTTGATCACATTGTTACTTTATTGTGAATTAATTTCTTTACTGTAAAATGTAGATAATAATTTTTTAGCTACATTGGGATATAATTGACAAAAGTTGTGTGTATTGAATATTAGCAGCTGGATATTTGGATGCACGTCCAGAAATGATTGTCATTTCCCTCCCTCCTCCTCAGATTAGCGAGACATCAAGTTCCCTTCTGCTGAGTACTGGAGACCCTGGTGGGATAGACTGAGAATTAAACACTGGACAGAGTGAGGGCTTTTGAGTCATGGACTTGACCTTTGACACACACTGGCTCTGGACTTCCTCATTAGATATGCACTGTTAGTGAGAACTGAATGAGTAGTTGCATAGATTGCACAGTATGGTACCTGGCACTGTAAAACTGTAGCCGATGTTTTAATTTTAAAGGTTAAGTCCTCCGCTCCCCCTTTTCTCTCTCTCTCTCTTTCTCTCTCTTATTTTTTCTTTACTTTTGGGGGAAAGTTCTGTTCCCTGGACTCCATTAAGAAACCTGCTAAACTAGAATGCCTGACAGTGAAGTCCAGACATCTGTGTTTTAAACATGGGGTATTATTAAGATGCAAATAAATACTGAGATCCCCTGATACAGTTGAGAGATAGATTTAACCATTATTTTTGCAATACTGTTTCGCCCTTCTTCCCTGAATCTGATTTTGAAGAGGAGGGGAGTTGGGGCACTGAACACGGGAGAAAGTTACTCCGCCTCGTTAACGAGGCCTCCAGCACCAGTGCCACACTGTATTTCTGTTTATTAAACAACATAGTGGCATCTAAGTCACATCTTTGTTGAGTGATGTCTGGGCTGCTATAGCAAAACTTCTGTGTTGCTTGGAAACAACAGGAGTCCATTGTTTTTTATACCTTCTTGCTGTGTTCTCACATAGCCAGGCAGGCCAGAGCCTCTCTCTTCTGCATGGACAGTAATGTCTATGTTCTAATCGCCTACCAAAGGCCTGGGCACCCACGACACTAATGATCATTATCACATCAAAGATCAGAATTTTTTTACTGGGTTGGGAGCATACAAAAACAGTCCATGTACTTAGCATAATCCTGATCCATAATATTTAATAAAAACTCGTAATTAATATGTGCCCTTGGAGATACTCATTTGACTAAGAAGTATACTTTTGGCTTAGAGGTTTTTTTGTTTTTTATTTTTTTGGTATTTTGAGGTAGAGTTTCTCTTTGTAGCCTTGACTGTCCTAGAACTTGCAATCTGAGTGCTGGGATTAAAGGTATCCAATGGCTTAGAGAGTTTATTTTAAATATTAAATACTGTTACCTATGTCATGTCTGTTGGAATTCTTTTCTCTGAATAATAACTTTTGTTTGGAAAATGTATGTTGCGTGAATTTAAAGTTTTTTGTTTTCAGGGTAGCTTTTTTTTTTCATTTTTTTTATCTTTATTATGCACAGAACAACTTTGTTCCAGAGTTCCTCCTCCCACACATTTTCTAGAAAAGCATTTAACACCGTAATCTAGATTTGTTTTTTGTCAGGGGAAGAGAGTGCTCTGTGATCACTCTTTGAGATGATTGGGCAGCACCATCTGCTTGTGACACTACCCTTTCCTCACTTTCTGAGTGGTCATGAAATTAGAGACCCCAGACCCAGGGAAGATCTGATGGAGAGCTAGACACACAGCAGTTGTAAGTGAGTTGCCCAGGCAGACGTAAATCCCGCTAATTTCCCCATAGTGTAATACTCTCCTTTAACATGCTCCAATTGTGGTCTCTTGTATGTCCCAGGTGCCCGTGGCTTGAGATGGTTTTGTTGCCTTGTAGCCCTGCACTCAGCCTTCCACATTCTTACAGTGGATTGCTTGAAGTTTTCCTTGACTCTTTATAGAGAAAGAAAAACTTACGTTGTATACAGATTTTACAGAAGTCTTATGATTATTATGGACATTTTGAAATGAAAAAAAAAATACCACATTTTTTAATTTAATAAAATACAGAAGACTGTTATATCCTGTGTGACTTGGTCCTGGAAACCTGACTGGCACAGTGAGGGAAGAAAGGGCAGGCATGCAGCCACGTGGACAGAAAATCTGGGCACTCTGATGGAGTGCTGCCACAGCACAGGGGACTTACCCAGGAGCTGTGTCTGGAGTAGAGAATTCATAGGCTGTAAACGTCAGGAGGAAGCTGCAGTCGTAGTTTTTGCACACACTGGTCAGTACATCTACACTGTCACTGATCACACTGGGGCCAGAGGAAGGAGTCTCATGGGAGCGGGGGTGGGGCTTGAGGGGAGAGGCTCCATGGTTCCCATGGGTCTGAGGCGTGAGGTCCTTGATGTGTCCTGTGGGTGATTCACATGCACTGAGGATGTGTCTGCTCGTCTTCACTCAGGGCCTGCCTACTCGGGAAGACATCTTGGATTTAATCCGCTCCCAGTTTGAGAGGTGTTGATGTGGAGAGCATTGGTCTTAAGTGCTTTGGTTGTTTGTGTCTTTGGCAGGGTCTCACTAGAACCCACACCAGTCTTCAACTCCTACACTCACATCCTCTGTTTCAGCCTCCCAAGTAGCTCGTACCACGCTGTTTGGTTTTGAACCCTGGTGCTGTCCTGGAACTCAGGGAGAGCCAATGCCTCTGCCTTTTCATGCTGGGATTAAAGAATCACACCACCAGCCAGCCAGCCTGACTTTATGCTTTTTTAAATTCAAAAAATAAAACATTTTTTAAAGATGCATTTATTCTTATTTTATGTGCGTTAATGGTTTGCCTGCATGTGTTTGTGTACCACATGTATGCCTGGTGCTCTCAGGCCAGAAAGGGGGTTAGAGCCTCTGAAACTTTAGCTAAGATGGACCCAGTCCTTTGGAAGAGCAGCCTGTGCTTTTAACCATTGAGTCATCTCTCCAGCTCCTTGTATTTTTTTTTTTTTTTTGAAACAGGGTTTCATTGTGGTTTACGCTGGCCTTACACTTAGTCTTTCCACCTCGGCTTTCCAAGTGCTAGGATCGCAGGTGTGTGCTGCAGTCCCAGAGTATAATTTTTGAAAAATTTGTAATTACTGACAATTTTGAAAAGGTGTCTTTTTAAAAAAATTTATTTTATGCATATGAGTGCTCTATCTGCATATATGCCTTTATGCCAGAAGAGGGCATTAGGTCCCACAATAGATGGCTGTGAGCCACCATGTGGGTGCTGGGAATCGAATTGAAGACCTTTGAAGAGCAGCTAGTGCTTCTAACCACTGAACCATCTCTCCAGCCCCGAAATGCGTCTTATTCTAAATTAGTTTTCTTTCGAGAAAAAAATTTTTTTTTTGTTTTTGTTTATTTGAGATAGGGTTTCTCTTTGTAGCATTGGCGCCTGTCCTGGAACTAGTTGTGTAGACCAGGCTGGCCTTGAATTCACAGAGATCCTCCTGCCTCTACCTCCCAAGTGCTAGGATTAACGACATGTGCCACCATTGCCTGGTGAGAAAATTTTTGTTCTGAAATAAATGCTAATTCTTGGTAAGTTTAGAGATACCCTATGCATGCATCTTTCACCCAGCTCCTAGTAGTAACATCTTACATTAGAGTGAGTTTCTTTATATGCAGAAGATGGATCAGTGTAGGATAATATTAATGCCTGAAAGTTGACGTTGTAGTCTCCAGAACTCATCCAGATACCATGTTTTGCACAGTTCTCTCTCTCTCTCTCTGTCTCTCTCTCAGTGTGATTATGTAGTTTTGAGCATTTTAATTACATATATAAATTCCTGTGACCTGTGCCACCCCTTGATTTGTTTGCTTATATTCAGCACCTAGAGCTTTGTGTATGAAACCTTAGGTAACTTGGTGACAAGGCCCAACACGCACACTCAGGGACGTCCCTGTGTCACTGATAACATAGCTACTTCCCTCGCAGTCTCACCATATGCTGGTTGTTTAGAGTTGCGCTTTGAGGGTTGAACATCTGTGTACCTTTTTGAGTAGTAAAAGCTAGGTAAACCCCTTTATTTTTCAAGATTTTGGATCTCATTCTGAGTGTGGGCAGGACAGTCTTCAGATTGCTCTTGTACCTTTATTTATTGAATCTAGTAACACTGTAGTCTTCAGAAACACACTTTTATTTCCCTCCTTCCCTCCCACACGGTTTTGCTCTATAGCTTATGCTTGCCTCAGCCTCTTGAATGCTGGGATTACAGGTGTTTGCTACTATCCCTGACCTAAAAAGCTGTTTTTCACAAGTGCGAGAGAGAGTGGATATTTGAAGTGAAGACACAGTGTATCTCTGGTGTTTTCTTTTCTCTGGATTCATCTTTATTTCTGTGTATATGTGTGAGTGTTTGCATGTGTGTGCAGGTCAGAGGGTAATAGATCCCCTGGAGCTGGAGTTTTAGTCAGTTTGAGCTGCCTGATATGGGTGCTGAGAACCAAACTCTGTCCTCTGCAAGAGCAGCCAAACCTCTTTTCCTTGTCTGTGTAGTATATGCGTGTGTGTGTGTGTGTGTGTACCAGAGGTTGTCTTCTCTTAATCACCGTATTTCTGAGACAAGTCTCACTGATCCTGGAGCTAGACTGGCTGGACAGCAAGTCCAGGGATCATCCTGTCCGTACCCATAGCACTGGGGTCACAGGTGTTCTGTGACACTGGATTTTTATGTGGGTGCTGGGCATCTCAACCTAGTCCTTGTTTGTTTCTCAAGCACTTTACTGAATGAACTGTCTCCTTAGCCCCCCAGTAAGGAGTTTTAACACTTGTCTGTATACTGTGTTTCCCAACGTGGCATTACAATCAAGAAACAGCCTGACTCTTCCCATCCAGATATGTATGCATTAGCTTTTAGAGTTTAATGACTGCCGGACAAAGATCCCATACCCATGAGTCACTCCATTCCTTAGTCCTGTAACCCTTGACTCCCACAGATCTGTTGTCTTCGTAAGTTCGCTTATCCTGGTATTTTCCATAAATGAATCATACCAAGTGTGAACTTTGAGTTTGGCCTCTTTCATTTAGGTTGTGTTTTTAGGGTTCATCTGTAGCATGTATACTATTGGTATTTTATTAAATGGATCTAACACATTTGTTTATTGATAAGCATTTGGGTAGTTTTCTGCTGTTTGGCTGTTATGAATAATAGTTCTATTTATGAACATCTATTTATATTTACTTTTGTTGTTGTTTTGGGGACAAAGTGTCACAGCTAAGCCTGGCCTCAAGTTTATTGTATAGCCTAGGATGACCTCTGTCTCAACACTCCCTGGCTACATACATCTTTCCTGTGGACATAGGTGGTTTTAGTGCTGTTGAGTACTAGGGGTGGAAGTTGTGGGCTGTGGTTGCTCAAACATTAGCTTTTTTTTTTTTTAAAAAAAAAACTTTGTGTGTGTGTGTGTGTGTGTGTGTGTGTGTGCACTGTAGTGACTGTGGAGGTGACAGGACAACCTACAGCAAATTCTCTTTTTCCATCATGTGGGTTCCAGAGATTGAGCTGCCTGCAGAGCCATCTTGCTGGTCTCTAAATTTATACTTTAAGGGGGAATTTTTTGGCTTCTGTCACTCTTTATTGCTTTTCTAACATCTCCAAGCTTCTCTGCAGTTTATAAATTAACAATAAACAGTAACAGTTTCTTAACCATTGCAGGTCTGTGCCTGTCACTCTGCATTAGACACCTCATTCTAAAACTAAGGCTGAAGAAGCTGTCCTTACCTTATGCTCAGTCTCCTGCAGAAGTTGAGTGAGAAGGCTGGGGTTGGAAGTCAGTGGTAGAATATTTGCCTACCATGCTCCAGGCCCTAGGATAAGTCGCTTACAACATGTTATTTTGGCCAAAGCAAGTAACTTCAGGCCAGAGTCAAATGAATAATGAAATACAGCTTCCCTTTAGAGGGAGGAAAGTTAATGGAGGCGAGTAGGACTCACGTTAGTTCAGGGTGTGAGATGGGTGATTATGAGCATGAGGTAGTTTTCCTAATGCTTCTGATTCAGGAGAAGGCCCAGCAGGGCTAATTGATATGGGGTGGTCTTTTTAGGGCCCCCGAGAAAAGTCTAAGAATACAGTGCAGGTGAAGTGCGTGTAGTGTCGTGATCCCACAGAGAGCCTAGTGAAGGACAGGCTGAATCAGTTCAGAGTTGGTGTATTTATGTCATTTCTTTGTAGTCATCCCAGCTTGTGAACAAATGACCTGGCTTTAATTTGATATTTTACTAGAAAGGTATTGCCAAAGGATAGAGTAAGAGTAGAGAATGGATTGGCCCCGTGCTCTAGAGTAATAGGGAGGGAAATGAGTACAGGAGGGAGCCTGTGTACACCTAGAGTTTGTCTGACAGGAGAGGAGGATTGCCATTTAGGGTGTCAGTTTCAAGTGATGACCAGGTCCAGCCAGGATTTCCTGTTTTAGCTCAGAGGAGTTGGGGTACAAGTTAGTGGTGTTGGAGAATTGTGGAACTATTGGAACTATTCTACATTGCAGTATCCAAGGTGATACTTTCTCATTCCCTACTAGACAAGTGTGATTGTGCCTGCTTTACTCTCTGTGTTTTTTTCTCGTGTTTTGCCAGTGTATCTGATCATTCAGTTGGTAATTTATTGAATAAACAGGGAGAGAATTAAGAACTTGGTGTGGACAGGGGGAAGGTGGCCCAGATGCCAACGTTGACTGGAAGAGTACCCAGTAGGCTGCTGGTCCATGCAAGTGCTGCAGCAGGTCAGCTTTTCACAGAACTGGCATTTAATGCTGGCTTCTGACTGCAAGCCCAGCTTGGGTTGCTGCCTTACACCCACTCATGATATTTCTCCAAACACCTTGGGTGTCTTACAGTGCGTATCCTTGAGTTCAAAGGTCCAAGAAACATGCACCTACATTTTGGGTGAAGTAAAATAAATTCTACTTACCTCATGGTAGGAGTGCCCTAGAATTTATGATCTTAATCTACTGAACTTTGATTCTGTAGTTCAGCACCAGCAAAATCCAGAGACCTTGGTGTATCTCAAAGACTTAGAAGATTTAAGCTTAATTAGGCTGCCAAGTGCCTTCAACAGTCTTGAATTCAACTCTTAATCTGTGGCTCTGCCTTCTGTCACCTTTAAGTCATCGCCTTGGGATGTAGCAGGCTATTGTAACTGTAACACTGAGGAGCGGCCCTTGACCTGGAAACTCTTGTGGCTAGCGCGCGTGTGTGTGTGTGTGTGTGTGTGTGTGTGTGTGTGTGTGTGTGTACAGTTTGAGGAAGCCGCTTCTGCTTACGTGGGTGTTTACTTGAAGCTACTCAGGCTTGAGCAGTGTCAGCAGCTTCTCTGGGTTTGTCAACATGTATGTCACCTTTTCCTACTGAGATATTTGTGGTCAGTTTTTTTGTTGGGTCTCAACTGGCTTTCTGGCTGCCCTCAAACTCACAGAGACTGCCTGACTCTGCCTCCCAAGTACTGAGATAAGAGGTATGCACCCCCTTACCCGGCAGGCAGATATCTTAAAAGTATGGGTAGTGATGATATACAGATTTAGTGGTGATGAGTGATTTGTTAGGCTTTGAAAAGTTTTAAATTGTTCTTGGTAACCATGGATCCATTGAAGCATCCAAACTTAAGAATCTAAATTGTGTTGGGTGTGAGCACACACCTTTAATCTCAGCACACTGGAGGCAGAGGCAGGTGCATCTGTGTGAAATAGCAAGTTCTAGGCCATCTTGGACTACATAGTGAGACTCTGTTTCCAAAAAGAAAGAAAGAAAAAGAAAGGAAGGAAGGAAAGAAGATCTTAAGTTGTTACTGTATATAAGCAGCATTTATTATATGAACAACTTTATTGGTATTTTTGTGGGGATGAATGGGTGCAAGGACAATATCTATACCTTATGCATATATGGCAAGCCAGTGGTACTACCTTTTTAAAATATATATTTATTATGTATACAGTGTTCTGCCTGTATGTCTTCCTAAAGGCCAAAGGGCACCAGATCTCATTATGGATGGTTATGAGCCACAACATGGTTGCTGAGAATTGAACTCAGGACCTCTGGAAGAGCAGTCTTAACATCTGAGCCATCTCTTCAGCCCCAGTGGTAGTACTTTTGATGAAAAATTCTTTTGTGGGGCCTAGAACTAAAGAGTCCCTGCCTCAGCCTCTAGAGTGCTAAGGATTCCAGACTTGTGCATCCACACCGTCGTTCCTCCCGTGTCATTGCTTGCTATACTATGTTCACTCAGATTTGGCTTTGAGGCCTGGTTACATTTCCAGCCACCATGGCTTCTGCTGATGCTTGATTAACCAGGCAGAGGACAGGATCCTTGGTCTGCATTTCTAGTGAGGGATCTTAGGACCAGGCAGATTTAGGAAATAATGACAGTCGTGTGTTGTAAAATGGAGTAAGAGCTGCACCAGAAAATGGTATTGTTGTACCCAACTTTACAAAATAATATTTATTGAGCAACTGAGATTTCCCTTTTTATTTCTCTTTTACCCTGTTGTGTAGTTTGGCAGGATAAATAGAATAATAGGGTCATCCCCCCCCCCGCCAAGAACAAAGGTACATGCTAGGTGTTGATTGTAAGTAAGCGGTGTTAAAATGATACTGGAAATGTCTTTATCCAAAAGTTTGTTGTTAGAGTTAACTGGATGTGCAAGCACTTGAATTTGAAAGACGTGTATGTATTTTGTTGGGATACCTCTGAGTTTGGCTGCCTATAAGAACTGTTATATTTTAAACACAAATAATTATCCCTAGTGGGGTACAAAAAAAGTTTCTAATCAAGAGATAAGTGTTACTGTTGGGTGCACATTTACTTTCCTGACTAATCTTTCAAAATTAAAACACTCAACTTTGTAGGCGTTGATGTGTCTCTCCAAGGAAAAGCAAATAACAGCGTAGCTTTGCCCAGTGACTTTAGAGTCCCAGTGCTGTAGCTTATGTAGTAGATAGAGAATCTCCTAGGCAGTGTGTAAAAACTTACCAGTCAGACCCTGGTCCCATCGTCTGTTTCATCGTTAGTCTGGTGTGCATTCTTCAAGAGAGCACGACGCCTTCTGGCTGAGGGCTCCTGCTTTGCATCACCGATCATAGAAATCCAGACTAGGAGTTTTGCAAGTCTGAAATTTCCTAGAGTTTTGATATTAGAGTAGCAACCTCGAGTTGACTCCACGGAGGGCAAAGCTCTGCGGTGCTGAGTTCCCGGGATGTCCTAGTCAGTGACGTTGTGCAGAAGGCCTTCAGGCAGTGAGCAGGTGTCAGATGGTTGCTTTGGAAGGAAATGACCGTGAAAAACATTTTTGCAACGTGACACTTTTCCATTTTTTACCTCCTTCCTTAAGCAAGCCCACATCTCGCTTTTGTAGTGTATCGAAACAGAGTGTAGGCTGAAGCAGCCGTGACTGTCCTCACAATGCCTGCTTTTCAGCTTGAAACACATAGAAGTAGTTCAGGTTGATTAGTTTGAATGTACTTAATGATCTTTTCCTCCCATTACACCTGTATTTGTGGTAAATAGACTATGTGGGTGAAATGATTTTCTAGGATAGTATGCACAGTCTGTGAAGAAAAAGATGAGATGTATTAATGTCTTACATATGTCAGAGTGGAAGAGGTTTTAATGTATCCAGAGAGTTCCTGACCACAAAAATGTACAGTTGTAGGATATTCTACCTAATCAGTGTCTTAAGGTTTTATTTAAAACAGTGTGCCCTAAGTAAAGAAATCAGTTTTCCAAAAATGCTTTGATTTTCCATAGCAATTGGATTTGCAGTTTCGTGCTGTAAAATGGAACATGAAGTTAATATGTTATTCAGTCAACTCCTTGGTAGTGCGCAGTCTGAATACTCACCCAGGACTGTTATTTCTTCTCACCGTCAGGTGTAAAGATCTCTCTCTCTGTTACTGGAATCACTATTGGATGCTGCCCTCTGATGTTTGTGGAATGAACTGCTTTTGGGAAGCGGCTTTTAGGTAGGCCCTTAATATTTAATTGGTAGATGAGAGTAGGTAAGACTAGATAGGAGATGATCAAATCTTTTACTGTAATAAAACATGACTGTTTATTTTCCTGTAACTTAGTATCACTAAATAATTGATATACTGCTTGGGTTTTCTATTTTATCTCCTAGTTATTACTAATTTTAATACATATTATATGAAAATGCTCTAAATTTTTTTCTAAATGTCATTAAGCTGTAAGTTTTAGGAGAATATATGATTGACCTTTACTAATAAATTGATAAGTAGGTATGATTAGTTTGCTTTCCGTTGCTATGATAAAGCAATCTGACTAAACACAGCGTGGGAGGAAAGGGTTGCTTGGTTTACACTTCCGGTCACAGTCCACTCCTGCGGGAAGTCCGGAGGAACCATGGAGGGATGCTATTTGCTGGCTTGCGTTCTTGCTTGCTCAGCTCCCTTCATTATAGAATCTAGGCCCACCTACCTCATGATGCCTACAGTGTCTGGGTCCTACCACTTCAGTCATGGAGACAGTCTTCCCAAACATGCTTATGTTCCATTCTGATCTAGGAGGTTCTTCTCTCAGGTAACTCTTAAGCTGTGTCAAGTTGACAATCAGGCTTACATAAGATAAGATGATACAAGGCTTCCCCTAGACATTTACAGATAACATGCATATTCTGTATGTATGTGTGCATATGCATTCATGTGTATGTATACACACATATGTTTGTCAGTTACCTAATTTAAAAGTAGGGGCTTTAATGCTGGGTATTAAATGCCCAGTGTTTTTAAGTCCTGGGGCTGATGGATGGTTCATCTGGATGGGGCTGGATGGGGCTGATGGATGGCTCACTTGCTGCCAACCTGCCATTGAGCTGAGGAAGATGAGTACAATGATCCTTTGACCTCCATGTGTATACTGTGTGTGCACATCCGCCCTAAACAAAATGTCCTGAAACCAAAAAGCTAGTATACTAAAAACACATTTTGTAGGGGATGAGACAGCCAAGGAAAGATTATGTTAGCTTTAGCCTAGAGGCTTGTAGGGATGCAGAGGATAAGAACACCCTTACTGGAGGAGTAAAAGAAAAGACATTATTTATTGCCCTTTAAAGTCACTGTGTGATGAAGAAGATTTTGGACTGGGGCCTGTGCTGCTCTTGCCTTCAGGAAGAGAATCAAGTGTTGTAGGCAGTTGCTCTCCTGAGACAGTAGTGGTGGAGAAGATGTGGGAATAACCTGATGTGCCTTTCTCAAGAATCTTTATGGTTAATTTAAATTCTCAGTCTGTTTGCCAGTGACCATGCCGGTTACCACATTTTTTTTTTTTACAATTAAAAAAATTATAATTGCATCATTTCCTTGCTCTGTACCACTCCTCCTAGCTGCCCGCCCCTCGCTCTCCTCTCAAATTTATGGCACTTTTTTTTCACACACACACACGTATGTATGTATGTATGTATGTATGTATGTATACACCCTACTGAGTCCACTGAGTAACTTGTATGCATATGTTTTCAGAAATGACTACTTAGTACCAGAGAACCAACTAGAGGGCTCATCCCTGGGGAAGACTTAATTCTTCCCCTTTCAGCAGTTCTTCATTGCCTGTAATACAAGCTGCAATGTTTTTTTTGTTTTGTTTTTTGTTTTTTTGAGACAGGATTTCTCTGTAGCTTTTGGATGTCCTGGAACTCTCTCTGTAGACTAGACTGGCCTTGATCTCACAGAGATCCACCTGCCTCTGCCTTCTGAGTGCTGGTATTAAAGGCATGCACCACCACCTCCTGGCAACAAGCTGCATTCTTAATATTTATAATAGTATACATAAAGTATCAAATTCTCAAATATGCATCCTAGAAGCAAATGGCAAGGGTTTGTTGATACCAGGTTTTCTCTCTGTGTGACATATATCCATGTGTTGGTCCCAGGCTATATTTGGCTTATAGGTTCATGTAGTCTCCATGTTTCAGCCTTTCAAGTAGCTGGAGTCTGCAGTGGTAACACTAGGCTTTTGAATTTGAGATTTTAAGTCATACCCTCTTTTACACTTTCTGCTTGTAATATTGTATCTGTTTATACCAAGTGAATACAAAAATAAAAACCATTTTGCATTATGTATCATTATCATTCTATAATATATCTTAAACTCAGCTTCTTTTTTCTTTTCTTTTAAATGTGTACAAGTGTGCTTATTGCTCACAAAGGCCAGATGATAGGGTGTCAGATCCCTTTGAACTGGAGTTACGGGTGGTCATGAGCTATCTAATATGGGTGATGAAAATAAGCAGACGCTCCAAACTGCTGAGCCATTTCTCCTGCCCTTAAACTCACTTTCTTACGTAGAACTAAATCTCCCTCTTTCAGTGACCCTGTATCAGACAGACAGCAGAAGTGACAGATGCCGTGTCATGTTCACCCTGTTTTAGTTTTGTGTGTGTTCCGTGATTCTGCATGCAAGTGCATATGCTCTGCCGTGGTAGAGATCAGAGGGTAGTCTCGGGTGTTATGCTGTGTCATGGTGAGGTCAGAGGGCAGTCTCATGCTGTGTCATGGTGAGGTCAGAGGGTAGTCTCGGGTGTTGTGCTCTGTCATGGTGCAAAGAGTAGTCTTGGGTGTTGGTCCTCATCTTTTGGCTTGTTGATGCAGATTCTCCTGGTTTTCTACTGAATACAGTGGAGATATTCTTGGATTCTCTTGTCTGCTTCCACAGGAGGAAGCTAAGACTCTCTCCTTGCACAGGGCCTCCAGGGATTGAACTCAGCTTAGCAGGTTTGCCTTCAGGCATGTTTACCCACTAAGCCATTCTACTGGCCCCCCTCTTTTGTGACATGATAGTTTTGTTTGGTTTTGCAGAATGACCGTTAGTTTGATTTGCCTGGGTCCTCATAAGGGATTAAGGATTTGGTGTTGCTTTTGGCTTTTGCTCATGGTGTCATAAGGGATCAGCTGGTACCATAAACTTAGGATTGTTGGCTAAGTTTTATCACACGGTTAAGGCCCTGGACATCCATTTCTGCTCTGTAGTAGTCTCTGTGTCCACTTTGAAATAGGTGTGGGAAATATCCTGGTTTTGGCAAAGTAATCATCATGGTGATTCTCTTATTCTGTATTTGTTGGCAGATTTGGAAGAGTTTTTCCCCTTCCCCTTTTATTTAGGTTTACTCATGGATTCAATTTTTGATTTTTATTATGTTGATCATTAGTGTCATATGTTTTTGGTTTTTTGTTGATGGTTTTGGAGACTGAACCAGAGTGAGCTGGGCAGGAGCTTTAGCACTGAGGTACATTCCAGCTCTTCCTTTTTGTGAGCCTCGGGCTCCTCGAGTATAAGAGGGCATTGGGAATGAGAGAGGATCTGTGGAAGACCCTCAGCCACTGCTCAAGCAAGGAAAGGCATGACCTTGCTTAAGGCCTTAAGAGGTGCTAGTGCACTGAGTTTGGGAAGGCCTCTACAGTGATGGCAAATTGCCTAAACCTCCCCACACAGTTTACAGATTCCCCTCTGTCTTAGTGTCATTTCCTGTTGCTGTGATAAAATGTCCCCGCATAAACAATTTAAAGGAGAAAGGGCTTATTTGGCTTCCAAATTCCAGGTTATGATCTGTTGTGGGAGGTCAGGATGTGAGAACCTGCCCCACACCCAGTCAAGAATAGACAGCGGTGAATTAATATGTTCATGCCAGTGCTTGGCTTGTTCTCACCTTCTTACTGAGCCCGGGGCCCAGTTTGTATGCTGCCATATTAGGATGGGTCTTCCCAGATCAGTAAACCCAGGTAAGAAACTATCACAGGGCATGCCCTAGGCAGCCTACCCTAGACAGTTTTCCTCAATGAGACTTCCTTCCTTTTCATGGTATATCCTGTCAAGTTGACAGTCAAACTCAACCATTACAGTTTAGACAACCTTCTAGTCAGTAGCTTACAACACAGTAATTTTAGCTGTCCCTAGAATTTCTTGGGGTGAAGTTGGAAGGATCTTGATAAAAACTCAAGCTGGATGGGAAGCCTGCCAGAGGGAGCCTGCAGCACAGTCTAACACCTTTGAAGTCCAGGGCGACTAAGCTGCTGCCTCTCTTTGTGGGTGTCTGAGGGGTCCTGCTGGGCATCAGGACCGTGTGCCTAGCTCCCACTTGACGCCATTCTGAGAGGTGTCTGTCCCTCTCCTCACAGCAGATAGCGCTGTGCTTCCCACTTAAGTTATGCTTTAGTGAATTATAAGAGCACTCTGGTGTTCTTTGGATTATCTAAAGATTTCTTGTTGTCAGGTGGGAAAGTAGATGTGATTTCAAAATTCTTTTGGGGTAAGATTTTTTTTTTTAAATCTCTGCAGGGATTTTAGTTAAGATAAAGCACAATTTAGGAAACAGTGATGAAGAATCTTAACGTTCATTCATTTGGGCCAGAATGACTGGAATAGCTGTTTCTGTAGTAAAAGGGAGCGGCGTGGCTGCTGTCCCCTCACCCAGCCGCCCGCATTGTTTAGCTTAAGCCCTGAAATAATTACACGAAAACTGTTTTCTTTTAATCACTGCCTGGTCCATTATTGGCTAGCTCTTACATATCGACCTAACCCATTTCTGATAATCTGTGTAGCACCCCAAGGTGTGCTTACCGGGGAGATTCTAGCCTGTGTCTGTCTGGAGTGCGGGCATCATGGCGACTCCTGACTCAGCTTCCTTCTCCCAGAATCCTGTTCTGTTTTTACTCCACCCACCTAAGGGTGGGCCTATTGAATGGGCCTTAGGCAGTTTTTTTTATTGATAAGAAATCACTCCCACATCATTTCCCCTTTTTCTGTTTAAACAAAAAAGAAAGGCTTTAACTTTAACATAGTAAAATTACATATAACAAAACAGTTATCAAGTAAGAATTACAGTTACAATAATTATATCTATTTATCTTTTATCATAACTAAGGAAAACTATAACTATTTATCCATTCTTCAAATCCATGAAAGACTCCAGAAGGATATAAAACTACTTAAACAAACAAGAAATCCAAACTCTAGAAATGACAGAGACAACTCGCTGCCTGGACAGTCACCCAAAGTTCCTCTGTACTATTGGGGCATCCATCTTCAGCCTTCAGGCTCATAGTATCCAGAGACATTTCCATGAAGCAGGAAATTTCAAAGACAGTTCAGTCAGTTTCTGCTGTGTCCTGCAGAATGTCTCATAGACTCTTTCATGAATCAGGAACCCCGAAAGATCATTTTACCTTTAGGCAAGTTCAGCAGTCCTCTCTCTGCAGGTTCTTTGTATCCAGTTTATGCAATAGTCCAGGCCAGAACAGTCTCTTGCCAAATTGGCTATCAAACTCCATAAGGATCCTCTTCGATGCCCATCTTCCTCTCGAAGTAGATTGGTGCTGCCAGGAGCAGATGTGTCTCATTGTCATGAAAAACCCTAAGTTATTAAAATATTTAAATGCCATATTCTGCAATCTTTGAGAGATATGAAGAATGTATATCTAACTGAAATATATCTCTATATATCTAGAAAATCTAACATGACTACAAGCTTGACTATTATTTATGATTATACATCAACAACCTATATTTTCTAATTATACATTACATTTTAAAAATGAACTACACAATCACAATACCTAGATCAAGATCAGAAATACATATAACAAAATTGACCTTAAAATCCACACCAATGCAAATTATTTATATCTATATCATATCCCCCTTTAAATATAAAAGAACATTTATAAACAATATTTTGGGAACATGGGCGCAGTTTTTCTCTCCAAACTGCTTCCTGCTGAATGGGGGCGTCGTTAATTAGGTCTTTCATGGTATAACCTGTGTTGCCAGGGTCATCTCAGTTGGCAGTTGAGTGAAGTAATTTTTTGAGGGTGTTCACAGCAACCTTTCAGGAGGGCGTGGTCTATCATACCAAATCGGGATAGACGCAATCCATAGGGTCTGGTCCTCTGTGAAAACAAAAGAAGACCCTCTCCGAAGCATCATATCCTTAGACCCAAATTTTGAAATCATACCTTTATATCCATTCTGGTTTAGCTTGGCAGCCCATGTAATGAAATGACTCTCTGTACTTAGCTCCTTTACAGTCAAAAATTTTAAAGAAAACACAATGTACATAATCCAGACTCTCTGTGAATTTTCCATTTTTACGTGGCTTATTTTTCTTTATTTCCTCTCTCTCTTAACTATCTGTACTCTGTCTCTTTAAAGACTTTACCTTTTTATTTTTAAAGGCATTAACTTTATTTTCTCTCTATATATATTTTTTTCTCTCTCAAGCCTACATACATTCATCCAACACTGTGATCCATTTAGTGGTCTGTCTGAATCTGTTTTATTGTGAATCTTGAATTTTTTTACTATCCAGGAGCATTTCTTAAAATGTTAAGCATTTCTTAAAAACTTAAGTTGCACCATGTAGGGGTAATACTGTACTGCCTGTGTCCTGTAAAGTCTAAACCTTAAGTGCGCTGTTATCACAGTAATTACGGTAGTTCCTGCTTGAGACCAGCTCAGTTCAGCATGGTGGAGCTGAGCCGCTCCTGCCTCAGAGCCATTTGGTGCCCCTGAGCTGCGCACAATTCCAGGCATATAGCAGTCCACATTGCCATCAAGCAAGCCATAGCACTTTACTCCAAATACTCCATTCAAAAGCTCTGTCTCCCGCAGGAGCCAGACAGAGATCGTAATGGCGGCATAGCCCAGAAAGCCGGCATTTTAAAACAGACAGTCTTTTCCTGCTGCTGAGTCAGGACAATTTCTTTGCGGCACACAACCCAGAAACAGCAAAAAGCTGTCTTAAATTCTCTCTCTCTCCTTTTTAAGCCCTCTCAGGTTTTACGTGGAGTTCATTAGCACGTTGGGCACCAATCTGTAGTAAAAGGGAGCGGCGTGGCTGCTGTCCCCTCACCCAGCCGCCCGCATTGTTTAGCTTAAGCCCTGAAATAATTACACGAAAACTGTTTTCTTTTAATCACTGCCTGGTCCATTATTGGCTAGCTCTTACATATCGACCTAACCCATTTCTGATAATCTGTGTAGCACCCCAAGGTGTGCTTACCGGGGAGATTCTAGCCTGTGTCTGTCTGGAGTGCGGGCATCATGGCGACTCCTGACTCAGCTTCCTTCTCCCAGAATCCTGTTCTGTTTTTACTCCACCCACCTAAGGGTGGGCCTATTGAATGGGCCTTAGGCAGTTTTTTTTATTGATAAGAAATCACTCCCACATCATGTTTCCACATGAATGCTTAGGAAACTTTAGTCACCAATTCCTGCCATCTAGAAGCTTGCTTAAGATTTCTTCTAATCTTCTGCAATTGCCCTTTCTGTCCTTGGTGTTGAGGGGTCAGGAACCATCTCCCCATCCACAGGCTGATGTTCTAATGAAGACTTTTTTTAAAACCATTGTGAGCAATAGGATCTGAATACAATTAACAGGAAGATGAGATAGAATTCTCTAGAATTGTGTGCCTTGATTGTCTTCGCTGTTTTGAGATGAACTAAATTCATGTTTCCTTGTCAGAGTGTAATGGTACTCATACAGTTCCTATTAGGAATGTTGGCAGATAAGAGGGAAGGGATTAAGGGGACAGATAGGGGAGAAGGCACCACTCCCGTCAGTTCCTTCAGCGGAGCAGTGTGGCGAGCTTTAAGACTGGAGCTCATGCCCACACCAGAGGGAGGAAAGGGCTCTCCAGCCTGCGTACCACTGCCCTGTTAGAAGTGAGTTCCTGCCGAGGCAGACAGGGGAACTGAGGAGATCTTTCCTTCCAGAAAGATACATCAGTGTGTGTGAGGTCCTTTCAGAAATCGCTCCCTATGTTGGTGAGTACTTGGTAAGTGGAACTGATACATGCCACTGAAAAACATTACCTGAGCAAATTTCCTGTGATGAGCCTGGTTTATGACGGGATGTGACGCGGAAATATTTGTGGATGAGTTGTGGCTGACCTGCTTCATAATGGTCTGATTGTGGGGTGTGGAAGGTATGTGAAGGGGCTTTAAAGGGAATTGGAAGAAGTTTCAATGAAGAACTACAGTTTTAAAATACTTGAATGGGGGCCTTCAGAGTACTTAGGCTTCCTTTCTTGACACCTGGTGCAGGAGACGAGTGAAGTCAGTTGTACGTGCTTGGGAGAGTTGCCTCATGAGGTGTGTTGCTTGTGGAAGACTGGTGGAGAGGAAGGGTGATGGAGCCAGCAACAGTAATATTTTGCAGCTTGATATTTCTTTTGCATTTTTAAAAGAAGTTGTAAACTCCTGTTTTTAAATATGGTAAAAATACCATTTAGTAGTAATTACATGCTAACCTGTTGGAAATGCTCTCTTCTTTGCTCTTAGGTATAGTCTGAAAGCGCAGCCCACTGAGAAAATGCACCTTGCTGTTGTCGCCTGTGGTGAAAGGCTGGAGGAAACTGTGACCATGTTGAAGTCAGCTCTCATTTTCAGCATCAAGCCGCTGCAGGTGCATATTTTTGCTGAAGACCAACTACACGATAGCTTTAAAGACAGAGTAAGTACTTGACACACAGTAAGGACTTGAGATTTTACTATCGGATAGTCTGCTGTACCAGAACTGTCTGCTCAGCAGCCTTCCCTCTTAGGGAGGGAGCTCTCGAGTCCAGATACAGTGTAGAGGAAGATTGAATTTTGAGCAAGAATAGGCAACCTAAGTCCCCTGCCAAGTCTGAAGATTTTATTTGCTTATGTTACGTGGTAATTCTTCATCTTTAAGGAGGACTCTTATTTTTTTTTCTGGCTGTGGTCAAGCTATTTTCAATATAAGACTCTACCTCATGGTTTAAAATGGCCATTCAAACTCCAGCCATCACAACCATATTGTATCCAGTATAAGGAGAAGAAAGAGGAAGAAAGAAAAATGCTGTTTTCCTTTAAGGGTGTACTTTGCATTAATAGTTGAGACTTTTTTCTGTTTGGTATGAGTTTAGTCATTTGATTGTATCTGGCTGTTAGATTTGAAAATAGACTATCCACTCAGGGCAGCCTTGAGTTGCCCGTGAGGAATTAGGGGGTACGCAAAGAAAGATGACCTGCATCTCCTAGCTTTGTGTTCCCGGGGGTGGAGATGATACTGTGTCTCTCATTCCATCCCACCCCACTCACCTCTCTGCTAAGTCATGCTTTCAAGCTGCTGTGGATGTCTGTGTTTGATCTAACTATGTATAAAGATTCTTTGTTTTCCAAGTTAAATTAGTTTATTTCCATGTTGAAGAAAAAATGCTGTTTGCAGTTTTTTAGCTTTTGGCCAAGAACTTTAAATTCTATGAGGTATAAGTAGTGTGCTTATACTTTAAATTCTAAGAGGTGTAAATGGTGTGCTTACACTTTAAGTTCTACGAGGTATAAGCAGTGTGCTTATACTTTAAAGTACTTGTAGTCATCTCTTTTGTACTCATCATCTTATTCTCTTTATCCAGATTGTTTCTTAAAGTATAATTTGCTTTTGTTTATGTTTTGTTGTTGTTTTGAGACAGGTTTTCGACTGTGTGATCCAAGCTGTCCTTGAACTCCTGTTGATCCCCCTGCCCCAGTTTCATGAGTTCAGGGATTACATAGGCCTGAGGACCGCCCCAGCTCTATAACCTTTTCTAGTTAAACGTTTGGTTTTGATTTTGATGAAAGAAATATATATATATGATGGACCAAATTGTAAAATATTCCAATATTAAATGAAAAATGTCAAAGACTTCATTTTAAAGTTAGTATTGAAAAGATCTCTAAGTGATCTATAAGTTGAAAGGGAAAATGAAATTATTGTTCTTTCAAAATAGTTAACAGGGACACCAAAGCAGGGTGTCACAAAAGCACTCTTTAACTTTTTTGGAAGATACTTACGCTTTTTGAAGGACTTGAACACAGTTGTATGTCAAAGGGAGATTTCAGTTTGGCATAAACTCTACCCCATCTTCCCCTGGTCATTTCTGTTGGTGTAGACTCTACCCCATCTCCCCCTGGTCATTTCTCTTAGTGTAAGCTATACCCCATCTCCTCCTGCTCATTTCTGTGTGCTCTTGGGTAATTTGAACCAACAATTCTAAAGCTGGGCCTGTTGGCCTGTGCTCATCATTCCAGTTAATCAGGAGATTGAGGCAGGAGCCCGGGATTTGAGACTTGCTTCTGGAGAGTGACTGTTCCTTGTTTTACAGCTACAATAGCTATGCCTGTCGGGATGATATGCTGTTAGAGCAGCAGTGGTAAATTATGTTTGTAACTGAGTCTGGACCAAGGCAGTACTTTGAAGTGAGTTTAGGACATTAAAGGGGAATACTCGTTATAGGTTTTTTTTTTTTTTTAGTATTTTGAGGGCTGGAGAGATGGCTCAGAAGTTAAAGAGCATTGCCTGCTCTTCCAAAGGTCCTGAGTTCAATTCCCAGCAACCACATGGTGGCTCACAACCATCCGTAATGAGGTCTGGTGCCCTCTTCTGGCCTGCAGGCATACATGCAGACCGAATATTGTATACATAATAAATAAATAAATTATATACATATATATATTGGGTCTCTAATTTTTTTTTAATTGGCACTGGGTAAGTATTTACCAGAATAGTTTATTAGGAATACCAGGGCACATTTAAACTTTACAGAAGTGGACTAAAATGGTGATATATTAGTTTGACACTTAATATAAATATTTTTGTATCATATATACTATAGTAATAAATTGAGTGTTTAGTTTTTCTGATTTTAATTTAAGATTGAGAAAATTCACATGGGTAAAGTGAAGGGCAGTCAAATTTGGACTGTTGGGCTTAGCAACCTGTAAGTGCTCAGTCACTTTTTGAGACAGGATTTCCTGCTTGGCCTGGAATTCACTGTGTTTTAGACAGTTGGGCTGCTGAGGAAGCCCTGGTTGTTCTTCTGTCTCCTCTGCAGCACTGTGCTGGGGCCTGAACTCAGCTTCTCACTCTGTGCTTTATGACTGATCCATCTTAGTGACCCTAACACACAGACTTAAAAACATCCTCGGTGCTTTAGATGAGACAGTAAAGTGTTTGTAGCATATCATTGTACTTTAAGATTTGAAATGGAAATGAAGGAAGTAATGGAAAAGAATCTTTTAATTGTGTAACATAAATGTGGTTGTAAGTTTTAGCATTTTTGTTTTGTAGCTGTTGGTTTATGATGTTACAGAGAAGGTTGAAAGTAAAACAAATTGGTTTATGTTTTTAACTTTACTTCCTTCTTGTATTTTTAGCTTGATAGCTGGTCATTTCTACAAAGATTTAACTATACTTTGTACCCTATCACCTTCCCGAGCGACAGCGCCGTGGAGTGGAAGAAGCTCTTTAAGCCGTGTGCTTCCCAGAGGCTGTTCTTGCCGGTGAGTTGTTTTCTCTCCCAGTATGTACTTTCTTTCTATTTTAAACTTGAAGCTTAGTTTTATACAGTGATGTCTTGGTTAGTGTTCTATGGCTGTGAAGAGACACGTGTCCATGGCCGCTCTTAGGAAGGAAAACAGTGATTGGGGCCGGCTGACAGGTTCAGAGGTTTCATCCTTTGTTGACATGAAGGCAAACATGGCCGACCTGGTGCTAAAGAGGAAGGCAGCAGGAGGAGAAACACTGGTCCTGACGGGAACATTTGGAACTCAAAGCCCACCTCAAGAAACACATTTATTCCTCCAGGGTTAGGAAGCAGTCTTAACTACTGAGTCATCTTTCCAGCCCAGCTGTTTGAGTTTTTTTGTTTGTTTTGAAATGTCTCCTGCTTTTGGCTTGTTTCAAACTGTAGGTGATTCTCTTTCTTTAGCCTTCCATGTGCTGGGTCACAAGGCCAGCTTTCATGTTAGAATTCTGATAGTCACATTGGCTTCACAGAGATCTCTGAGGCTATACTTAAAAAATTTGGATCCTAGAATCTTTCTCAGTTTTTGCTTCTGCTGTTAAGACACAAATGAGGAAAATCCTAAGATGTTTTAGACTTTTTAAGCTTTTAATATGAACCTTATTATTATCATCATTACTTGTTTGTTTATTATTCTAGACAGGGTCTCAATATTTAGTCTTGGTTGATCTGGAACTCAATATGTAGATCTGGTTAGTCTTGAACTCAGGGACCCACCTGCCCCTACCTCCTGATTGCTGGAATTGAAGGTATGCACCCTGCCTGACTTAATATGAATCTTACATTGAGTTTTTCCAGTGTCATGGTACAGCTATTTAATATGTAAGTATGGGTAGTTTCTCCCAGTCAGCTTAAGTGTTGGGTGCACAGGAATAAACTGTAAAGATACAGGCTTCATGTTTTCATGGAGCTTATTGTCTGATTGGAGAGAGAACATTAGACAGGTATATGTCACTGAAAATAAAAGTTCGAAGAGAATTGTTTTGAGTGTGTACAATCTTTTCTCTTAGAGATTCTCTCTCTCTCTCTCTCTCTCTCTCTCTCTCTCTCTCTCTCTCTCTCTCTGTGTGTGTGTGTGTGTGTGTGTGTGGTGCTGGGGAACAGCCCAGATCTTACATGTAAGCCAAGTAATCAATCTACCACTGAACTGTACTCAAAATCTTTTTACTTATGTTGATAGAATCTCTCCCAAATTACCCAAACTGGCCTTCAATTCAGAATCCTCTTATAACAGCCTCTTGAATACATGGTATGGTCTGTAGGGCCCATACCACCAGGCCTGGTTTTGAACTTGAAGTTCTAAATAGTGTCTTTGTAGTCTTCTAAGAGTGCTAACCTGTAAGCAGATGTACATTCCGCACAGAAGCAGACTACTGATAAAAAAGCAAATCGTGGGCTAGTGTAATGTTCAGGTCTATGATTCAGCATTCCTTGGGCAATAAGAGCCCAGGAAGCTCAAGTCTAGCCTGGGTTATATATTGGATGCCAGGTGTATTAGTCTGGGTTAACTAGAGGAACAGAGCTGGTAGAGTAAATCTGTGTATATTAAAAAGAGATTTATTAGAGTGACATATGCCTGTGATCTGGCAAGTCCAACAATGGCTGTCTACTGGCAGAAATACCAAGAATCAAGTAGCTGTTCAGTCAGGAAGGTTGGATGCCTCAGCTGGTCTTCAGTCTGCATTGGAATCCTCAAGAAGTAGGTTCTAACACCAGCCAAGTTATGCCTCCACAGCAGAATAGATGAACTTGCTAACAAGAGTGAACGCAAACAGGCAGAAACCCAAAAGCTTCCTTCTGCCTCCTTTTATGTAGGCTGGCACCAGAAGGTGTGGCTCAGATTTAGAGTGAGTCTTCCCTCTCAAGTGAGCCAATCAAGAAACATCCCTCAGGTGTGCCTAACTACTTAGGTTTTGGTTGATTCCAGATGCAGTCAAGTTAACAGCCAAGATTAGACATCACACACAAGGACTCTATAGCAAGATACAAAAATGAAAACAAAAACCATTAACGCCTCTAAAAGCAATTTCCATATGTTTTCCGCCAGTGGGGACACAGCCTTGCCTGTCTCCTGTAACCTTTTCCATTGGTGGGGACACAGCCTTGCATGTCTCCTGTAACCTTTTCCATTGGTGGGGACACAGCCTTGCCTGTCTCCTGTAACCTTTTCTGATGGTGGGGACACAGCCTTGCCTGTCTCCTGTAACCTTTTCCGTTGGTAAGGACACAGCCTTGCCTTTCTCCTGTAACCTTTTCTGATGGTGGGAATACAGCCTTGCCTGTCTCCTGTAACCTTTTCTGATGGTGGGGACACAGCCTTGCATATCTCCTGTAGCTGGAGGGGGAAGGGGGCCTTCTCCACTCAGGCTCAGCCATCTCTATCGGGTATTTTCCCTATCTGCTACTGAATTAGCCTAAAGCAGACTGAGAGAGGGGTGGGGATTTCAGCCTAGCTACTCAGTGAAACCATGTCTCAAGTCTGTTGTGGGAAGGGTAACAAATTTGCGGAGTAGCTGAGCAAGGATCAAGTCTTGTTCTCATTGTGTCTTAACTAAAATGTTTCAGGACCATCCAGCCAACTGCCTGGCTCTATGAATAGGGCTTAGCTATGAACACAACCATTAGAAAGTTGTAAACATTCATAAACTTTAGGAGAACTGTTTCTTTTACTTTGGTAACTTGATTGCGTGGTCCTCCAGCCTCCGAACTTTGTTGATGATGACATGTTGCACATGTCAAAAGGTTGGATACTCTTGCTGGGCTAATCTAATCAGTCATTGAGTTTTATGGTATTCCAGCCTTCGAACTTTGTTGATGATGACATGTTGCACATGTCAAAAGGTTGGATACTCTTGCTGGGCTAATCTAATCAGTCATTGAGTTTTATGGTATTCCAGGATAGGCAACAAATTTGAAGAATTATTTTAAAAGTTTGTAAGGAAAAATGAAAACTTATCTTTGAAAAATCTCTGTGGATGGTACTCAAGGTTTACAATTTTAAGAAGTGCAACAGAGTCAATCTTTTAAAATAAAAGTCTTCTTCTGTACTTGTTCTTCCTAAGTGAGGTTTTGATGTGTTGATGGTGCATATCGAAACAGGAACATAGACTGGAGCAGATAGCTTGGGCTCAGTTTGTCTTTGCACTTTGTAGTGCAGACTCAAGTGATGGCGTGCGGTGTTCGGGCAGGGGAGGGGTCTGGGAGACCTCCATTATATCGCTTTGTTTGTGTCTAGTTACCTGCTCTTGAGGCTCAGTATATGGAGCCATCTGAAGTTAGTGTATTTTATATCTTGAAAATCAGTTTTCTCCTAACCATTCATGTTTTTTTTCTCACTGTGAGTTTTTTTTAATTAGGGTTTGTATTGTTTTTCTAACTTTTCTAAAAATTGGTGAAAAAATTAGCAATGTACTAATTAGAAAGGACATTTCAGAGAAAATTATCTTAAAACATTGTAAACTGACTTATTTCTTAGGTGTAATTTCTATTACTATGCTTTTATTAAAAAGATATATTTATAACTAATTCAAATATCTTTCCTCATAGCTAATCCTGAAAGAAGTTGATTCACTACTCTATGTTGACACTGATATCCTTTTTTTACGACCTGTTGATGATATTTGGTCATTACTAAAGAAATTTAATTCCACACAAATCGCTGCGATGGCCCCTGAGCATGAGGAACCTCGAATAGGATGGTATAATCGCTTTGCTCGGCACCCGTACTACGGGAAGACTGGGGTGAACTCTGGAGTGATGCTGATGAACATGACACGGATGCGGAGGAAGTACTTTAAGGTAACTCGGTGCGCGCGCAGGGTGGTTGATTGCAGCTTCCCTTTCTCCTGGAGCCATTTGTTTTCCTTAAGTCCAAAACTAAAGTAGGGGCTGGAGAGACAGATACTCAGTGATTAAGAGCTCCTACATGGACAGTGATGAGGTTTTGGGATCTACAGTAGGCAGCTCACTATTGCCTACCTGTAACTCCAGCTCCAGGGATCGGAGGCCCTCTTCTGTCTTCTGCAGGCACATACAAATACACATACACATTAGTAAAAATGAAGCAGATGTTTAAAAAAATACATAAATTTAAGGCTCGTACATAGATGGCTCAGTTGTTAAGTATATCTGCTGTTCTCACAGAGACCCAAATTCTGTCCCCAGCATCTGTGGCAGGCAGCTCACAACTGTAACTCTTAATTCCAGGGCATTTGATGCCTTTTCTGGTCTCTAAGAGCACCAGGCAGTCACATGGGTGAGTGTAAGCAAAACACATAAAATAAAAATAAGTATATTGCATGTGCGTGCATGTGTGTGTGGTGTGTCTCCAGATGTGGTGATACACACCTTTAATTTTAGCACTCAGAAGGAAGAGATAGGCAGATCTCTTTGCCAGCCAGAACTACATAGCTAAGGCACTGTCTCAACCCCAAATATATATATGTGTACACACACACACGAGATATAATTGTGTGTACACACACACACACACACACACACACAATATAATTGTGTATACACACACATATGAGGTGGACAGATACAAAACTGTTTAGGATAATTGGATAAAAATGTGTTCATAATGTTATTTAGTGGCAAATTCAAGTAGGCCACATCAGATGGTATTTCTCACGATGAAGTAAAATAGTGTACCAACAAGTACTGCCATCTTGTAGACTTTGATCGCAGGAAGCTGTCATCAATTTATAGTGGTAGGCATAGAGAACTTGAATCTGAAGTGACGTTCAGGCAGAGTTTTGGTGATCAACATAGATTCTGCAGCCTGTCCGTCTGACTCTAACTTTGGCACCATAGCAGTTCACTGACCTGGAGTGAGTTTGACTCTCTCAGGGTGTTTGTATCTGAATGGTGGGATGGAGCTAACTCCAGGGGATCCTGTGCCCTCCCTTGTCCTTCACAGGTAACTGCATCAGCAAAGAACACATCACATACATTCCTTGGGCACATGCACATAACTTAAAAATTAGGCAAATTTTTAAATATTAGGTGAAACCAATTAAAAAGGAGAACTTCTGAGAAAACACAGACTTCCCTCCAGTGCCTATTCTGTTATATCTAGGTAGGATTAAATTAATTAAATTAATTTAAGGGGTTTTAGGAGTCATATATATTTTGCAATTATTTTTTTCAAATATTTTTCTGTGGCTTCTGGCAGATCAAAATTTGCATTATTTTTCCCTTCTACACATTTGTTTAAATCTTTATGTTATGTAGTTTTTTCTGTTGTTGTTTTGTTTTGAGCCAGGGTGTCTCTGTACTCCTGGCTATTCTACAACTTGCTATGTAGACCAGGCATCTTCCCACTTCCCTCTGCCTCCAAAATGTTGGGGTTAAAGTTGTTTACCCCCATGTCTGTGCCAGTTTTTTCTTAAGTATGGCCAAGGTACCACTTGTTGGTGTCATCACTGTATGCCAGCCTTTCCATCTTAGAATCTGTAATGTGTATCACACTATTCTCTATCCATCACATAAACTGTTCTTTTTAGTGTTCCATTTTCTGGATCTTTACAAAGATCTTGATTTTTTTTTTAAATTCAGTTTGTCTCCCAGAACTGAATGAATGCAATCAGTGTTCTGTTGATGTATTAGTAGAGTTTTCTAGAGGAACAGAACTGATAGAACGGGGGAAAACATGTATTTTCAATATGTGTATGCATGTGTGTGTGTATGCACATATATATACATATGGGACTTATTGGAATGGCTTACAGGATGTGGTGCTGCTAGTCCAACAGTGGCTGCCTACCAACAGAAGGCTGGATGTGTCAGCTGGTCTTCATTGTGCCTTGGAATGCTGAAGAAGTAGACTCATGCTATTGAAGGAATGGACTTGCCGTTGAGAGTGAGGGCAAGCAAGCAGAGGGCAAGAGCTTCCTTCTTCCATGTCCTTTTATAGGCTGCTAGCAGAAAGTGTGAACCAGATAAAAGATGGATCTTCCTACCTTAGGAGATCCAGATAAAAGGTGGGTCTTCCCACTACAAATGATTTAATTAAGAAAAATTCCTCACAGGTGCTTGGGTTTTAGTTAATTCCAGGTGTAGTTAAATTGACATGAAGAATAACCATCACAGTTGCATTTGCTCTTGCTTAATAATTAATATTTTGTTTAGTTTGCACTTACGCTTTGAATGTTTACCATTTGTGGAGCCAACATAACAGATGATTGCTATTCCATGTGCCAAACTGTGCTTGGTAATATCATGCCAGAAGATGGTGCTGTAAGATTATCTGCTAAGAATTATGGGGCTTCTCACCAGCTGCATTTGAGCCTTGTAGAATTATGAGTTTAGTATTTTTTTTTTAAAACAACTGTGGAAATAATTTAACACTTTGATTTTTAACTGGGTTATGTAGCTCAAGTTCATGACTGCTCTCAGTTTGTCTGTTCTTTCCTTGACGGTCACTCTTAACCACCTGAGCAGATCCTGTCTCCCCCTTCCCCCTTTTCTTTTGGCATGTTTTAAGCCAGCTAGAGGTGAGGATATAGAGATTTAAATAATTTCTAAACTTTTATATCTTTTTTCTTTTAAGAAGATTTATTTATATCTTTATTTCTGTTTGCTTCTGACCATGTGTGCACCATGCTTATATAAACCAGAAGGCTTCCAGATCCCCTTGGGCTAGAGTTATAGGTAGTGGTAAGCTTCTGGGACTTGAACTCCAGTCCTCTTCAAGAGCAGCAAGTGCTCTTATCTGTTGAGCTACCCTCCAGCTTGATGAAATGTTTTGTTGTGTCCCTAAGCGTAAAGGAGCTGTGTGAACACTCGGACTGTGAATGCAGTCAATTCCATCCACATAGTTACATATGCTCAATCCACTCAGCTCTTTCTCTGTATTGTGCATGAACTTGCTCAGATGGTCTTATAGAATTTACTTATTTTTAAAATGTATTTTCTCGTGCATATTTTTCTTTCTTTTTTCATAGCAAGCAAATTTTAATAATATTAACAATATACTTCCATCTAATTTGATCTCCTCTTCAGCCACAAACCAAAATTGAGTATTTTCTTAACCCAAGCACATGGTGGTTGCACGACTGTGGCCCCAGTACTGAAGAAGTGAACGTGAGAGCATCTAGAGTTCAAGGCTAACCTCAGCTATATAACAAGACTGATGAGATGACTCAGCAGTTCAGAGCACATACTGCTCTTCCAGAGGACCCAAGTTCAATTCCCAGCACCCACTTCAGGCATCCCACAATCAGCTTTAACTCCAGGGGGGGTCTCACACCTCTGGCCTATGCAGGCACCTGAACTCACACACACAGACACACATAATAAAAAATATTAGGGTGCTGGAGAGATGGCTCCATGGTTAAGAGCACTGTCTACTCCTCTAGAGGACCTGGGTTCAATTCCCAGCACCCACATGGCAGCTCACAACTGTCTGTCACTCCAGTCTTAGGGGATCCAATGCCCTCTTCTGGCCACCATAGACACCAGGCACACACATGGTACATGGACAAACATGCAAACAAAACACCCATACATATAAGTAACAAAAATTTTAAATATATTAAAATAGTTTTTAAATGTGGATATTTTTCTACATAGTTTTTCTATCTCTATCTGTAGCAAATATTGCCTTGGTTCCCTCTGTTCAATAACTTTGGGCACAGATCATCAATCATTCTTTACCATTTGACTTGCAGTCACTTCCCAGATTGTCCCATACAACCAGAAGAGTACTTGTTTAGAGTAGAAACCATATTTAAATTGTCTGTTTGTATGGCTGACACCTGTTCTTGGCATTATGACTCTGCAGTTACAGTCTGCTACATAGTAACACTTAAAAAATTAAAACAATAAAAATTCATTTTTGTTCTTTATATCTCTCCCTGCTTGGTAAGCAGTGATGCCTTATTGGTTAAACTATTAATATATACTTAGATTTTGTGTCCTGATCATATTTGCAATGTTGAATCTTTGTTTTTTTGCATGTATATGCATGTTGTTAAATACATACACACACACATATATATGTTGCATGTTTGTATGTATGTATGTAACGGCCAAAAGTTGATGTCTTCCTGGGAGCTCACCACTTATGCCTAGGCTTCCTTGCACCAGTGATCCTCGGTGCCTCCCAAGTACTGGGATTACAGGTAGCTGCCACACGTGCCTGCTTTTGTCTGCCTCCTGGGGATGTACAATCTGATCTTTATACTTGTGTGACAAGTTACCCATTAAACCATCTTTCCAGTTCTTTCTCTTTTTGGTTGTGACCTTTTAATAACCAAACTGTCTCTCTAGCCTTTTTCTTTTTTGAGACAGGGTCTCTGTATGACCTTATGTGGTTTAGGTGTGGTCTCAGATTTCAGGTTACAGGTTTGCACCATCATACACAGATCTTTCCTTTTTCTTAGAAAATGATGAGCATGTTACTTAACATCTCTTATTTATTAGAGAAACAGAAAATACTTTCTTGGTATGTATTCTGTTCCGTGCCATATGTTGCCTTGTGGAAGTGTTTTGATCTGTTTATTTCTACCTCACGAGTGCAGGGTTTATCTTTTGTTGTTTCAGGAACTTTTCCTAGGAAGATAAATGTCCACCTCTTCCTTAAAATGACTCTGATGACAAACCATAGCACAATGATGTCACTAGATCAGACTTGGGGAGCCAGACTTTATTTGACCTGCTTATGGAGCATGGTTATAGAGCTTGTTTGTTTTACCAGAGAGTGGATTACTCCTAACAGTTGTACCACCAGAAAAAATCTCACCCAGCACAGATGACAACTTCCTCTTAGCTACACATGTGGGATTCCCTTTAGTTAGCCTGCCACCTCCTGTATACACTAAGACCTCCCAAGACCTCAAGGTTGGGTGCAGAATTACATATAAATGGCTCAGAGATGAGCAGAGGAAGTCTCAGCTAAAGGGCTCATACTGTCCTCATGTATTTTTATGATGGATATGACAGTTGACATGGCTGATTGTGCATGTGACCACAGCTGTTCTGAAGCTTAAGGCTCTTAAGCTTACAGGACAGTCATCAGACAACAGGCATCCTGCCCTGTCACTCTCCAGAGCCAGGCTCTCATTGGTCCTTGGCTTGGGTGATGGGCAGCAAACCTAAGTGATCTTCCCATTTCCTGCCCCACCCAGTGCCGTGGGCATAGCTTTTTTACATTGATACTGAGGATCTGAACTAAGGTTCTCATTCTTGAGCAGCAAGTGCTCTTAGATGCTGAGCCGTCTCCCCAGCTCCTTGAAAATCTTTTCATATAGTTTATTGTCATTTCTGTTTCCTGTTGTGAATATCTACTTTAATTATATATTTATGTATTAGTTATATGTACACACATTCATAT
This sequence comes from Microtus obscurus, assembly GCA_963919715.1. Taxonomy (NCBI): domain Eukaryota; kingdom Metazoa; phylum Chordata; class Mammalia; order Rodentia; family Cricetidae; genus Microtus; species Microtus obscurus. The sequence continues at coordinate 7,034,890 of CAWTZC010002364.1, forward strand.
ATTATGTATGTGCACACATGTATGTGTATTCATGCACATGTACACACACACACACACGTACATTCTGTGATGAAATGAAGACTATGTCCTTAAAATGGCCTCAGGTGTAGTATCTGTGTGTTGTGTTACAGTTGGGGTTGAACCTGATGGAATGTGGTAAGAAGTGCTCAGTACAGTGTCTGGCTGGCATCTTTTTTTTTTTTTTTTGCACCAGGACTACTGTTTCTTTTATAATTTAGTTTAAAGAAATCATTGAAAATTAATCAATAAAATAATACAAATAAAGCTTTAACACTAAAAAACTGTGCTTCCCCAGCATTTAGGAGGCAGAGAGAAGCAAGAGGTTTGAGGCCATGAGTTTGAGGTCAGCCTGGATCACATAAGGTTGTGTGTTCAAAAAAAGCAATAAACTTGACAAAAATTAGATTCAAGTGGGTGGGAAATAAAGATCAAAGAAAGAAAACTTAATGAATTTTGTGTACTGTGGTACAGTAGTCCCCCACTATCTGAAGAGAATACATTACAAGACTATTAGAGGATGGGTTGCTATGGAATTTTTCCCTGGGGAGGCATGAACCCCAGACAGGGCACCAGTGATGTGTGTCCTCAGCATCCTTGCCTTACCAAGCTACGGACTTTCCAAGGTGGTGTGATGGTGCAGTTTGTATCTTAGCATTCCAGAGACAGGCAGGAAGATGATGAGTTTGAGGTTAGCCCTGGGCTACATAGCAAAACCTTGTTCCAAAAAACGAAACAAAAACCACTTTTCATAGGCCTTCCCTGAAGATGAAGATGTGGTTGAGCTGTCATCCTCCTTTCCTTTCCTTGCTGCCTTTTGTCTGTCTCAGTTCTATCCCTGCTGTTTCTTCCTTCTGTGCTGCCTTCCCGTCTCATACTGGCAGCCCTCCTCACATTTAGGGTAATAAATGACACATGGTTTTGTAGCAGAGGAGTTTTCCTTTCTCTCTGTGGCTTTGTAATGGTTGCTAAGGGAAGAATGGGAGCGGCCATGCTACCACTTAACCCTGAATGCTGAGACTCTTCAATGCTTTATCAACAGAATGATATGACAACCGCACGGCTGCAGTGGGGCGACATACTTATGCCATTGCTTAAAAAGTACAAACTAAACATCACGTGGGGTGATCAAGATCTGTTAAATATCATGTTTTTTCATAATCCAGGTAATCATCTAAATTCCTTTAATTCTTTGTATTTTTAAAAACAATCACAGATTAAAAATCAGAAAGCAAGAAACAGTGGGCTGGGGCTAGCTCCCTGGGAGACGCTTGTTTAGCAAATACAGTGCCCCTCAGGTCAATCCTTGCTACCACAGGAAACAAATTTGTTTGAGTTTTCCACTTATTAACAGTTGTCAGTATTTTCATTTGAGGCAGAATTAGACTTGAATATTGATTTGGAAATCTAAATATCAAGAATAATTTTTTTGTTTTTTGTTTTTACGAGACAGGGTTTCTCTGTGGCTTTCGAGCCTGTCCTGGAACTAGCTCTGTAGACCAGGCTGGTCTCGAACTCACAGAGATCCGCTTGCCTCTGCCTCCCGAGTGCTGGGATTAAAGGCATGCGCCACCATCGCCTGGCTCAAGAATAATTTTTAAGCAAAAACGTTTGCAAGTGTTAATTCTGTAAATTATTTTGTGCTTTATCGCTTTCCCATCATTGGGCTTTTCTTTATTGTAGAAAGCCTTTTTGTTTTTCCGTGTCAATGGAATTATCGACCAGATCACTGTATATATGGAAGCAACTGCCGAGAAGCAGAAGAGGAAGGAGTCTTCATTCTTCATGGAAACAGAGGTGTTTACCATGACGACAAGCAGCCAGCATTCAGAGCTATGTATGAAGCACTAAGAAATGTAAGGTTTGCTCTCCTGAAGTTGTCACTTAAATTTACAGTGTTATGAAGATTGCACATACAATGGGAAGGATTTCCTTTTCCTGTGTTGTAAGGTCATCAGCTCCCAAAATTTGGCTTTGTGGTTTGTTATAGGTTCTCTTTCTCTCTGCACATTGCTGAACACAAATTGTATATAATATCCTCTTGACTCCTAAAAACTGCAATGTTTTTAGTAAGACTATGGATATTTTTTATTAGCCATTATACAGATGCTCTTGCTTTGCATTTTATCTTTTATCAGCAAGGTTGTAGCTTTATAAAATGATAAGGGTATTTATATAAGTTTCTGAGAGGACCCTGACCACGGGCTGCTGGAAAGAGCATGACTGAGGACCGCGCTCTCTGAACTGTGGGTGCAGGCTGTGCCTGCTGCATCAGCCCTTCCAGTGGTGCCCGTCTGTTAAACAGCGGCTGTCCAACAAGAGAAATAGTCTTTAAAATGGAAAGCCACGTCAAAGCGGGAGCACTCTGATGCTCTGTAGGCATTCTCTGTAGGTTTGGGATGGAACTTCCACTCAAACATTCCAAACTCTTTGGATGATGACAGAGATTTCTGTCCCGCCCGGTCCTGCAGCCATTCGGTCCCAAAGAAACACACAGAGGTCTATATTACTCATAAACTGGTTGGCCTATTAGCTCAGGCTTCTTATTAACTCTTAAAACTTATATTAGCCCATAATTCTTGTCTGTGTCTGAATGACGACTGCAGACTGTGTCTTTCCTCTTCCCAGAATTCTCCCCTTCTCATTGCCCTGCCTCTGCTTCCCACCTGGTCTCCCCACCTATACTTCCTGCCTGGCTACTGGGCAATCAGCATTTTATCAAACAAGTACAAGAAACAAATCTTTACAGGGTAAAACCATTGTCCCACACCATTTGGATATATGGATGCCAGGGACTGGGGTGATGCTTCCACTCAAACAACTAGGCGTTAGTACTTTCCTGTGGCGTGAACCTTAGATCCTCTCAGAGAGCAGTTGATTACCCCATAATGGTCATGTCTCTATTGCCCCAGTGAGCACATCTTGCCTAGCAGGTCAGTAGTTGGCAGCATCTCTTCCATCAGTCTCCATAGCACCTTCCAGCGCTGCTGAAGCTGAGTCAGCAGGGAAGTAGCTTCCAGTGCAGTACCAGCTTGATTTGTAGCTTTGGTTTCTTCCTCTAGGTGAAATTACCCCCCCCAGGGATAATCTTGGTTTATTTCTCTCAGATTTTAAATTAAATTTATGATTTTCTGTTTTCACTAACTTCAGACTTTCATATAAAATGTTCTATTTTCAAGACTCATCCATCTTTTAAATAGAAAACAGTTGAAAACACTAGATCATGTGTACTTATTTCTATTATTAGAAATAATAGCTATGCATATTATTTCCACTTAGTTCTGCAATGTGTTTCACTGTGTCACTTGAAGATTTATATGTTGTACATTATAGATGGAAACTGGTCATCTTCCTAAAGTCATAAAATTATTAGGACTATCAGCATGTAGCTGATGTTTCCTGGTTTAGTTATACACAGTCTTGTGCATTAAGAGCTCCTGGGAACATAGGTGGTATTTAGCAGTTCTCAGTGTGCAATGTGTTAACAAACTTTCCGTTATAGAAAGACATGCCTGAGGTTTGTCAGTGTCTATGTAGGGAGATTGGATTTTCCTCACTGTTTCAGAAAGTTCAGTTCATAGTCCTCTGATCCCATTACCTGTGGTAAAATGTTACATCACGGTGGGAGCTGAGCAGAGGAAGCAAGAAAAGGAATTAAGTGCTCACAGTCCTGTGTCCCCTTCTAAGGAATGTCCCCAGTGATTTAACTTCCTGCCACTAGATACCTCCTAAATATACCACCACCTCCCAGTATCACCACGATGTAAGGTCCAATCAACCTGTGGATCTTCTGGAATCATGGCCAAACAGCAGTAAGTCTGAACTTCTTTGGGAGGCGGACAGTTTCACTCTTTGCTGCTCTAGGCCACTGTCGGCACTGTCACTGAGTGCCTTTCAGGAACGGGAATGGCGTGCACGGAAAGACTGCCCCATTCTTTCAATGAGCCTAGCTTTTATTAGTTTCTCCAGGTGCCTTTAACAAAGCTTAGCCGTTTTCTACCAGTTTCTCTGCATCTTTTCTGCTCTTGAATGTGTTCTTCCCTTGGCTTGGGATGCCTTTCCATTGCCCCTTTCTGAAGCGTTCAGAAAGACATTGCCCTGTCTTCAGAGATTCATCATCACAGACTCTTTCTTTCTCTAATAGTTTTGTTTAATTCATTGAAAATATTGATTGAGCATGGGCTTAATGTGAAAATAATAGAAGTTGTTAATAGTTAATACTTAACTGATTGAAGAACTTAACTTGAAAAAAAATTAACCTTTTATTTGTTTTGTTGCCTGTTGTATTTCTTTTCTAGTGTTCTTTTGAAGATGATGCCGTCCGTTCCTTATTAAAACCTTTAGAACTGGAATTACAGAAGACAGTTCACACATACTGTGGGAAAACATACAAAATATTTATCAAGCAGCTGACAAAAAGCATAAGAAGCCGTTATGACACACCACCAAAGGAAAGGTGACTCTTCGTGACTGCTGACCGACATGGGCGAAGTAGTAGAGCATCTGAAGTGAAGGGATCATGGGAGGAGGATTTGGAAGGCATTTCTGTCTCCAGAGTAACCGTCTTCTGGAAGTTAGAAGAGCAGTATATTCAATACCATGAAGAATAAGTTAAACTCTTGGGCTCCAGTGAGAAGACAGTTTTGGTCTCTGATATTTTGTAACATTACTTGGTGTCATTCCAGTGTTAAGGAAAACAGTGAACAGTGTGGCCCGTCGAGCTGTGTTGGCTCTTGAATCAAGTAAATAAAAACAGTGGTGGGGGGTGGGGGGAGAAGATGTACCTCGAACACAGTGGAGACATTCAAGCTGTGAGTGTAGCAGTAACTTTATGTCAGCACTAACCTCACTTTAAAGTGTGAGACAAAGTTTACAGGGGCAGAAGAATTCTGTTTCTTAAGAAATGTGATGTAACCAATGTAACCATTGACAATCTATGTACCCGCATACATTTCATCTCTCTTCTACAATGTCTTGTGACAATCATGTTTGAAATTATCTGTAGGTTTTTATGTAAGCTGCACATTTAGAAATTAACTGTATGAGGAGGGAGAAATAGTGAAAACTTGGGGAGGTGTGTGTGTGTGTGTGTGTGTGTATTTGTGTGTGTGCGCACGTGTGGGCATGTTGAGAAAAGTTTTTTTTTATTTTGTATGTTTTAAACTGTCTTGCCAAACCTAAGTTCTAAGATATTTGGGGACATTTTTGAAATCACTTTAAGTGAAAAATTACAGCTTTACTGGGCATTCTGGAAGCAAATATGTATTATGCTGATAATAAAGTGAGAATCTTAATTGTAGCGCTAGCAGGAAATGCAACGGACCAAGTCTACAAGCCTGTAAGATTAAAGTGGTCCATTTAGACTTTCCTTCTACCTCAAGTGCATCCAGGATCCTTTCCAAGAGGCAAATGCAGAGCCTTACTTTAGATTAGACAACTGTGGAAGACAGTTCTGAGGAAGAGGATTTTTATATCTAGCTATAGAAAAAATGGTTTTGATTTGGTTAATGTGCCTGTTTTGAATACCATTGAAGACAGTTGCCTTTTAAAATGGAGACCATTACCCTTGTCCTTCTTGTCTTGACCCCTAGTGCTGTGGATTCTGAGTGGGTAGCATGTATCGTGTAGGGGTACATAACTCATCTTACCCAGTGCTCCTGGATTATTGTCTTTTTCTCTTGGGTTTTAATACTTACATGGAGAATGGGAAATTATGAAGGAAACATATCATTTATGAAGATCCTGTATCCTTTGCAGTGGAATATTCAAAAGCAGTGATCATTATAGCTTTCTAACTTCTGCAGTTCAGCTAGAGACATACTGAGAGAAGGTTTAAAACACAGTAAAGGTATTTGTGGCTTTGTGCCCAGCTCAGTCCTCTAGAACAGATGGACTCAGAGGGCAGCAGCCATGAGTCCTTGGCGGAATGCCGTGGTAAAGTAAGAACCTGTGAGCTGTGTTAACGTTTAGCTTCTTAGAGAAATGAGAATCTAGCCTCTGAAGTTTGGCTATACTCTGAGGGTGCTTGCTAAACACAAATGGCCTACATATACTGTAACTAGGAGTCTCAAGAATTTTTTAATTTGAAGAGATTAATTTTAAATGAAGATAAAGAGATAAAATTTTTTAGATGAAGAAATTAAAAATTATGTGAAGGTGGACTAGGGCTATTATAGCTCAGTAGTGAGAGTGCTTGCTTAGTGTGCTCAAGGGCCAGCACTACAAAAATAAATGACAAGGAATTGAGAGTCTCATACAGTGGTACTCACTGTTCAAATCTGTTACCGATCAGTATCTTACCATGTTTACTTCATATATTCCTTTTTCTTACATTTAAAGTCTCAGGCATCATTTTTTGTTCCTGCAGTGAATGTTTCAATAATTACAAGTAACTACAGTAACTACATCATAGCTAGCAAAAGTGGCAGCTGGCCTTTGGTTTCATCTCGTAGTCAATCCTTGTTTCAGATGTGCACATGATATGATGATTCTGTTGTTAAGGAGTCCTCGGAAGGGTCTGATCCCAGGAGGTTAGGAACTACTGCAAAGTAGTCTCCATCTTTAAGGTTGAAGTTGGGGGTCACAGTTATTGGTACAACTGCTAAGTTGTGTCATTTTTGGATAGAGGAAGCAGTTGGGGTTATTGGCAAGATAGGGATTTATATGAATAAGTTCCTTAAGATTTTATTTTTTTCAGTGGCTGGCAATCTCACCCCCATGGGCTTCAGTGTGGTTGGTTGAGGTGGTATAATGGACCCTAAAATGTAGTCAAACTTCACTTGTGTAAAAAGAATTTGGAAAACCTCTAGAAAATATATTGTAAGAAAATGCAGTTTTTGCTTATGAAGAAGAGAGCTCGTGAGCTCTGCTGTTTGTCTTTGACACTGCTTGCTCCTGGCTCCTAGTTGCCTCCTGTCAAATACCAGTATAGTGACGAGAACAGGTTGGGAACTGGCCTGCATTCCCTTTTCTTGGGCTTGAGGGGCATGCTGTTGTACACAGTGCCTAAGAAGGGAGGCTTGGGAGGGTGATGGCAGGAATTTGGTAGCTCTGTAGCCACACCGGTGTTGGTGGAGGCTGGCTTCCCAAGGGCCGACTGATTCCCGAGGCTGAAGGGCTTTTGACTTATCCTCCAGTGTAGACTTGCTGATGGGATGTGAAAGGGTCGTGTTTTATGGAAGAGAAAGTAGAGACGTGAAGGGAGATGCAAATGAATAGTGAAGAAAAAGGAAAGGAAAGAAAGGTAGAAGAATGACGGAAAGATGGAGCGACGGTGGAAATGGAGAAGTGGAAGTGGAGGAAACGGGAAACATGGGGTCCCCTGCCTAGGTCGGTGCTTGCCTAGAGTCTCTGGGTGGGGACGGCAGAGCTAGCCTGGTTTGATTTATTGATACCAGACAGGTTTCTTGGTCACTTTATTCACCAGTCCTTTAGTAGCGGTTCCCAGCATTCTTTGTTCTCTCCCAGAGCCCCATTTGTGAGCCAGGACCTGTGGAAACACACATGCTCTCTGTTTGGTATCCGTCAGCATCTCCCAGGGGAGGAAGGCTGTGAAGGGAACTGCTTCATTGTGTCTAATGTGGTGTGGCGGTTTTCCCTAGCACCTGGTAGTAGTAGGCCTTGAGGGGCTGGACCAGTAGTCAGTCTGTTCACTTCTCAGTGAGGATGCTCTCAGTTGAACTGTTGTGAGAGGATTCAGGAGGATAGAATATGGTAGGAGCAGTAAGAGCAAAACCTTGAACAATATTCATTGTCATGACAGAGTTGGCCCGATGGTTAGGAGCACGTGTTCCCAGCATCCACATGGTCCACAGCTGTCTGTAACTCCGACTCCAAGGCATCCAGCATCCTCTCCTGACCTCTGTGGACCCCACACACATGTGGAGCATACATACACACAGGCAACACACACATAAAATAAAGAATTCAAGATACTCATTTTCCTTTTCAGTTGCTTACATTGTAACAAATAATACAGGTACAGTCAGAGCTTCTGAGATGTTTTAGAAAGATGGCTGAGCTGTCTTTTTCCAAAAAATGTTTTTGGTTTCTTTGAATAAATAGAGAAGAAAAATAGTGCAATAATGCCAAGTACGGGGCCAGTTATCCTTTTGTTACATGTGATTTCAAGTGTCTTAACTAATGATTGCCTTACTACATTTTGATATTAATGGAGGTGGACAGAGATGACCAGTACCGCAGGAATCATCTTTTCTGCGTTGCCAAAGCAACTCTTATTGTCTTCTAAAGCCTGGCTGACTTGCTCTGAAGTTTGTTGTTCTTTAACTCTTTGACAGTAAAGCTAGATTTTAAAAACTAAGATATATAGATTTAAGACAGCTGTCTAAGAGCTGCTATAAGGGTTAAAACTGGGCATGGTAGCACATGACCCAATACTTGGGACAGTGAGGTACATTCAAGGCCAGTGTGGCCTTTTCTGAGATTTTGTCTCAAAAAGCAAAAACAAACAAACAAACAAAAAAAAAAACCCAAAAAACTAGAAACAATAAAAAACAAACAAAAAAAGCTAAAAACGTGCTTTTTTAATCCTATAGTAATTAAGGACCTATGGGAAATCGTATCATAGCATATTGGCCTGGGCAGTCTATAGCTGATATATATCAGTGACAGGTTTACTTTTGAAAACTTGTCACCTCACACTAACTAATAATTGCAAGTATCTATTGGGATTTCCTTAGATTTTTCTGTAAATTGATGTTTCAAACAATTGGGAGCTTTGTAGGGAATTTCTCTCAATAATACTGTGAATACCAGATATTTTACTACCAAACTTGAGGACTGATTGGAGCCTCTGTCTTGTATAGGTTATGTGTGCCGTTGAGCTATGAGAGCATATTCACACGCACAGCACGCCGTGACAGCTCCTAAAAGTTAAGAGAATGTGATACCCATACACCATTTAAAAACTCAATTGAGTTTTACTATGATATAGTTCAGTAGGGGACTTCTATTTGAACTGTTATAAATGAACTTTTTTTAAAAACTATAATAGCTGTTTTCAATTTTTATATAAAATCTCTTCAGGGAATACTGAGATGTTACAAAATAATCCATAGCTTGTAGCATTGCTGTAGACTGCTATCTGTTCAGAATTGAGCAGAATATGCCGTCATATTAAGTAATTACCATTGACGTTTGAGAGCTGCATCGGAGATAGTTGTAGTGCTGGATCAGTCTGTGAGCTGGAATTCAGAACTGGTGTTTGCTTCCGCCAAGTGTTTTGCATGAGTCTATTAGTGTGCTGTGTAGAGTTGTCTGAAACTACCGGAAGGCACTGGGATGAACCGTGCTGTGTAGACAGCATCGTGATGAACCGTGCTGCGTAGACATTACTGTCTCGAAACCGCTTTTACCTTAAACTATTTTGGTTTTATAATAATGTGAATATCTTGAAATATCTTACTTTTATATCTTGAAAATTCTTAAAAAGGAGTATAAAATTATAGATTTGGGGGCTAGCTTACCAATATTGGAAGATGCCTTATTCTGTTTTGGGAGGGATTCAGCTCAGGTTTTTCTTGAAAAACTGTATTGCTGTTACTAAATATGTACTCAATAAATATTGGATTTTCTCATGTGTCTTAATTATTTTGCCACGCAAAACCATTTTACAGACTGAGCAGATGACTCGGCAGTTAAGAGCACTTAGTGCTCTTGCAGAGGACCTGAGTTCCATTCCTGAATTAGGGTCCCCAGCACCTAAGAGCCAGGCATGCTGATGCATACCTGTAACCCCAGTGCTGCTGAGGGTTACAGCTAGATCCTGGAGCTTGCTGGCCAGCTAGTCCAGCCAGTGAACTCTGGTTCAGGGGAACCCTGTCTTAGAAACCTGGGTATGGTGGCACACAACTTTAAAAGTCCAGGACACGGGAGATGGAGGTGGGTCTCGGTGAGTTGGATGCCAACCTGTCTATAATTCCAGACCAGCTAGGGCTACACAATGAGACCTGGTCTCAAAACAAAACAGTGCCCCATGACAGAGGAAGGCACTCAACATGAACCTTTTGGTCTGCAGATGTGCCAAACATATTCCACAGATACACAGTAGCAAGAAAATGTGATGTTAAATCCCCTGCACCAAAAGGAAAGATAAGGGGGCTGGAGAAATGGCTTAGAGGTTAAGAGCACTGGCTGCTCTTCCAGAGGTCCTGAGTTCAATTCCCAGCATCCATGTGGTGGCTCACAACTATCTATCTATAGTGGGATCTGATACCCTCTTCTGGCATAAAGTCATACATGCAGATAGAGCACTCATAAAGAATTTTTTTTTTAAAGGAAAGATAAATGAGAACAGTAGTTAGAATCTAGTTGGGCTGTGTAATGAAGTAATCTCTGAAGGATCAGTTTTTGATGGGCTAATTCAGCAAATGCAAACCATCAAGAAGCTCGTACCTCATCTCCATCACCGGATGAAGGTTTGCCCCTGGATTTAAAAATGACTTCCCTCTGAAGAGGAATGGCCACTGAGAGCAACCAGCACATGGGTTCTGAGTGAAGTTGCTAGTGAAGGAGGCTAAGGTTTGGGGTGTAGCCACTGGGCAGGCACACGCCATATTTTACTGGTGAGGACTTGCTATAATTTTTAGGACTAAAAGCTAGATCTCTGGCAGAGTGTCCTGACTGTGCCAGGGACTGGTTTTGTTTTAGCAAGTCTGTAATGTTAAGAGCCAAGCCTCCAGTTTTTCTGTATGTTATTTATTATACAGCACAGGTCGTCAGTTGGCTGTTTCCTGGAGTGTCATGAGGTAAGGGGTTCTGAGAAGACTTGAAACATTCCTTAAGATTGGTGATGAAGGGACTGGAGAGATGCTCTTCCAGAGTACCTGGTTTTGATTTTCAGCACCTACATGGTGGCTCACCATTTGTGACAACAGTCGCAGGAGATCTGACACCCTCTTCTGTTCCCCATGGTTATTGCATACATATGGTGCACAAATAATGCATGCAGTCAAGCATAAAATCTAAAAACATTTAAAAATAAATTGGTGTAAATTCGTATAAGTAATTGAAAGCCCTCTTTTATTCATGTACACCCAGAACATTAGGTGTGTACCCTCCTAGGTGTGTTTGTTTTTCTTTGTTTCTTGGTTGTGCTATGTACATGTGTGAAATGCAGACATGGTCATGACAACCCCCATGCATTCATACATTGTCTTTCACATGTTGCACGACATTCGATTTTCCTCATTTTTATAGCTTTTTGTTATTTCTAGATAGTGTCTTTAATACAAGTATAGGAACTGGTGGGCCACCAGTGTTAGGTAATGATTTAGCTTAGTAGAGGAAGGAGTAACTATGCAGTTTTCTCGTCTAGTGAGAGCTCGTTTAGTTTAGGGAACATTGATTTGTGAGCAGAGCTATTGTGTGCTTCAAGTGCACGAGTAAATGGTAAATTGTTGTAAATCGAAGGGAAATTTACTTGGTAGGTATTAATAAGTTGCTGTAACCATAGTTTGTAAAAGTACCCTGTCTGCTACTTCCAATATTATTTTACCCTTCTTTTTTCTCTTAACATTTTTTACACTTACACACACACACCACTACCACCGCTTCCTCCTCCTCCTCCTGAGAAGAAGAGGAGGGAGAGGAGGAGAAGAAAGAGGGAAAGTGGAAGGAGGAGGAAGAGAAGAAAAGAAAAGAAAAAAAAGAAAAGAAAAGAAAGAAGCAGTAGGCATCCACAGAATGGGAGAGAATCTTCGTCAGCTTTGTATTTGACAGAGGATTAGTATCCATAATACACAAATGACTCAAAAAATAGTCAAGAAAATAAATGGCCCAATTAAAAACTGGGTTAGGGATATAAAACAGTTCTCAACAGAAGAGATAAAAACGGCTTAGAAATACCTCAAAAGGTGTTCATCGTCCTTAGCAATTAGGGAAATGCAAGTTAGAACAACTTCGAGAGTTCATCTCCCCCAGTCAGAATGTCTAAGATCACCCAAACAACTGACCAGAAATGCCGGTGAGCCTGTGCAGGAAGAATGTTGGTCAGAGTGCGCATCTGGGCAGAGACTCAGTCCTCTACCGTATGACCCGGCTAGACCACTCCTAAGTCCAAAGACTTAACATCTTGATGCGTACTCAGCCATGTTTATCTGCTGCCCTATTCATAATAACCAGGAAGTGCAAGCCTAAATGTCAACAGATAAATAGATGAAGAAAATGTGGTACAGGTACACAATGGAATGCTTGAAATTTGGGGGTAAGTGGCTGGAACTACAAAACATACTGAGCGAGATGAAGAGAAGTGTCTCTCGTCTGAGGATCCCATCTTCACATTTTCGGATGTGAGCATACAATGTGGAGAGGACTAGCAGGCTGTAAGTGATAGGAAGTAAGAAGCAATGATGGGACGAGGGAGGGGTGTCAGTACAGGAGACAGAAGTGACTCTAAGGTTGTTTGAGAAAAGGATTCATACTTACCTGGAATTATGCACAGTGTGTGTGTGTGTGTGTGTGTGTGTGTGTAACTCCCTCTGTAGGCCAGACTGGCCTCAGAGATCCACCTGCCTCTGTCTCCCGAGTGCTGCGATTAAAGGCGTAAATAAGTGAGCACTCTTTTTTTTTTTTTAAATATTTATTATGTATACAATATGCTGTCTGTGTGTATGCCTAAAGGCCAGAAGAGGGCACCAGACCCCATTACAGATGGTTGTGAGCCACCATGTGGTTGCTGGGAATTGAACTCAGGACCTTTGGAAGAGCAGGCAACGCTCTTAACCTCTGAGCCATCTCTCCAGCCCCATAAGTGAGCACTCTCAACCATTGAAACCACCTCTCCGGTCTCTGTATTAAGGACCCTGTCTCCAGAACGCCAAGAGCAAAAAGAGGAAAGAAAGCAAACGAGCAAAAAAGAGGGTGTGATGATAAAGCTTCTGTTATGTGTACTTGACTCTGAGCTCCCCACTGCAGAATCCAGTTGGAGGAGGGTTTCTCTTCAGCCCCAATGTCACCATGTGATATTTTAAAAATAAATTAGCATCCAATCAGCTTAGGTGAAAATCTGAGGGGGTGTGGAAAATGGGTAAAGGCCAAACACGACCATAGTTTTAAAAGCGTTCCCTCTCTTCAGTGTGGAGCAGGAGCAGCCAGACAGCAGAAATAACAGGAAGCCTCGGATGGCTGAGGCGCTGTGACACCCACTTACAGATTTCCAGCTCCACTTTTCTCTTTCTGGGTCCAGATAAAGGACATGATAATGGCGTACCAGTTGTGTATTCTGAGTTCATGATGGAACCCCAAATGTAGTAAATAAAGAATAAACTGTGTTTTGGAATTTGTAATAAAGAAGCCAGATGCACTGACCATAACATAGACTGCCTGTGTGTGTGTGTGTGTGTGTGCGCGCGCGTGTGTGTGTGTGCGTGTGTGTGTGTGAAGGATCTTGCAGGAGAACCCTTCCTTAGATAAGTACTGCCTAATTAATAATAATTGAATTATAGACCCTCCTCGTGAAGCTTGTATCATTTGTCTTGTTGATAGTAACTCCAGAACACACCCACAGTTAATTAACTGGCGGTTATCAGAAGAGGAATATCAGCTTGAGAAGGGCTGGCAAGACAGATATCATCTCTGTGTGACACCCTTGCGGCTGTGTGACATGCCTTTGATCAGCTGGTTGACCCACACTGACCCCCGCTCCCCCGCCAGTGTCTGGTGTATTGGCCTCAATCCTGCTTTGATCATGTAGAAGCAGAAGTGACATCCTAGCCTGCCCTTGTATGACCCAGAACATCACGTATGACAAGAGGAAAACAAACACAACAAGGTCACTCCGACTGGGGTGGCCCTTTTAGCGAACCCAAACTGTTTTCTGTGAACCATCTCTCACCTTCTAGTTGGCATGCTGTGGAGACGTGCCTCAGCCCTTGAATATCTCAGCCATGTAAGGAAGCGATTGCTTCCCCTTTTGGACAGACGGACACCAGCTTGGTAATGTGGGTGGGTAAGTGTGTAGCTTTTTGGTTTAAGGCCCTTTATGTGTTTGGTTAGCTGGTACTTCTGAGGTATGATACTCTTGTTCTCTTGAAAAAGATTTTTTTTCTTTTCTAAATGAGTCTCTCTCTGAGCCTTCCTTTGACAATCATCTCAAAAGCGACTGTTGGAAAACCCTATTGTTTTCTTACCACCTTTGTAATGTGGCCCAAGTTTCTCTTTCTTCCTTCCTTCCTTCCTTCCTTCCTTTCTTTCTTTCTTTCTTTCTTTCTTTCTTTCTTTCTTTCTTTCTTTCTTCCTTTCTTCCTTCCTTCCTTCCTTCCTTCCTTCCTTCCTTTCTTTGTATTTTGTCAATCATGGATTTTTTTTAAATTTTTTTATTGAAAATTTCCACCTTCTCCCCTCCTTCCACTTCCCTCCCCTCCCCTCCACTCTCCCTCCCCCTTCCTCTTCAGTCCAAGGAGCAGTCAGAGTTCCCTACCCTATGGGAAGTCCAAGGTCCTCCCCGCTCCCCCCAGGTCCAGGAAGGTGAGCATCCAAACAGACTAGGCTCCCATAAAGCCTGTCCATGCAGTAGAATCAAAACCCAATGCCATTGTCCTTGGCTTCTCTGTCAGCCTCCGCCGTCAGTCACATTCAGAGAGTCTGGTTTGATCACATGCTCCTTCAGTCCCAGTCCAGCTGACCTTGGTGAGCTCCCATTAGATCAGTTCCACCGTCTCCGTGGGTGGGTGCACCCCTCGCGGTCCTGACTTCCTTGCTCATGTTCTCCCTCCTTCTGCTCCTCATTTGGACCTTGGGAGCTCAGCTAAGTTTCTTTGGCTGCTAGGTGACAGCCTCTGACCCCTGACCTTTGACTCTTCCAAGCAGATGCCTTTTGCTACTATATGTGAATACCTCAGTGTCAGGTAGACCTTAACACTGTGGTTGTCACCCCCTATACCCTCCTTACACGATCCCTTCCATCTTCGAGGTTCACTCTGTGCTGTCTCTCTGCACCTGTGTCTGTCTGTCCAGGCACAGGGAAAAGTCTTGTCTGTGTGGCGGCCTCCAGCATTTCCCAGCTCCGGTGGGAGTCTGTGCTGTGCACTCAGCATTCTCTCTTTTGCTATGGGGTGTGTTTTTGCATGACCATTGTCAGCTGGAATTCCTCAACTCCTGACTTAGATTGTACACTTCAGTCTGTAAACAGAGTTGGTTTTCTAGGGCAAGCCCGTTGATCACCTGGTAGCTAACGCCAGAGTATGGTGTAGTTCTGGTTTGTAAACAGAGTTGGGTTTCCAGGGCAAGCCTGTTGATCACCTAGTAGCTAACGCCAGAGTATGGTGTAGTTCTGGTTTGCACAAACATGTAACTGCATTATAGAGATGAAGAATAAGTGGAAGGCATAAGCTGGTGTTTAATAATTCTATTTTAAATCCCGTTTTCTGCCCTCCAAACAATACCCTGAGCAACTCTCATCATTTTCTATTATTATTACTATTATTATTAATCAGTCTAGAACAGTTAAAAACTTCATTCTAATGCCTAATGAAAGTTCTTCCTCAGTGCTTGTAAGGTTTGCTGTTCTGTTTTCTTCCTCAAACACAGGAAAGGAATGAGAAAAAAAGAGGAGCCCTCAGGCCCTCTCTGGACCAGACTGCAGTTTCCCTTGGCTTTCCCGGGTGAAGCTGATGCAGTCTTCCACCAGAGGGCGCATGCTGCCTGGCTCCGCAGCCCTCAGCACGGAAGTCCCTGCCTGTGAAGAGCTTTATCCTTCTCATTCTCTCCTTGCAGGACCGTTTTTTTTTTTTTTTTTCCTGACCCAGATCCTCGCTGGCTGCAGCTGTCAAGATGCAAGCCGGGCACTTTCTGTGACTCCACGGAATGCAGGCGAGTCATGCTACACAGACCCGAATGTACCAGCACAGAACCCCTCAGGGATGCCCTCCTGTGTGACACTCAAGTTACCATCCAGTCTCTGCTGACCCAGTTATCCAAAGATAACGCTCAGAGGGAACTGGGGGGAAAGTGACTGGGGTCAGGTGACACTGTCACCGTCAGGCTCCTGTGGTTGAATCGTAGAAGGCCTGTGACAGGAGAGAGGCCAGACAGCTCTACACATTCCTACACTCCCTGCCACTTGCCATGGGAACCCCGGCAGTGCCTGGGACTCTGCCAACAGATACCCATTACCAGATGGGGCTCCCTGAGGCTGAATCAACTGTGAGCCCAATTAGTCTTTCTTGACAACTTACCTCGTCTGTGGTACAGTGTCATTAAGGACAGAAATTAGACTGCCACTCTAATTTTCCTGTAACAGAAACTCTTTACAGAACGTATGTGAAGTCCTTGCTCCAGTGTCGGGAAAGGGGGAGAGTCACCGGAGGCTGGGATATTCCTTATTTACTCCAGGCAAAAGCAGCTAAGACAGGCAGGCACAGGCAGGCACTCAGGCCCACAGGGACACAGAACCAAACACAGGCAAGTGTAGGCACATAAGCAAACTGGCACACTGTGTGGAGGAAGAAGCACACAGCCCTAAAGACAGACATACAAGCAGACTGCTGATGGCAAAGGTTCAGGTCTCTGGCCCCAAGGCGGTATTTATACAGAACCCACATAAACGTGACATTCTGCTAGGGACAGTTATATCACTGTTTACCTTGGGGGATCCCTGGACACCCAGTGTCAGCAATTTTATGCTGATTCATAGCCCCCTGGTCCCCAGAGTCAGTCAGGTTTCATCTGACTCCCACAGGATATACCTAAGTTGGTGCCATATTGTCTAAGCATAAACAGCTCTTAGGGCCTTGTGTCTACCTAGGTGATCTTATTGACAGCTGTAAAATGGCAGCTGTTTCATTGCTAATGAAGTAATTCTCAAAAAGGCCCAAGATTTTGAACACCTTAGCCTGTTGTATTAAAGGGCAAAGATTTTTTTAGTTCATTAGAGAAGGACTAGTCTAACAGTTTGCTTTTCAATACTTAATTTTCCTGAAATTTTTAGCATCTAAATTTCGATCTGTAAGATTCAGTTTGGAAATGATTAATTTCAGAAGTCCATTGTCTTTGCTTGTGACTTCAGTTTCAATTTTATTTTCAGTGGCGTACGTGTGTGTGTGTGTGCATGAGCGCGCATGTGTGCGTGCTTGCATGTGTGTGCGAGTGCTGTACATGCATGTGTGAATGTGCGTGCATGTGTGTGTAAGCGTGTGTGTGCGTGTGTTTATGTGTGTGTGTGTGTGTATATGTGTTCTACTCCATTACCAGTAAAATCATTTCCAAATTTTTCACTTTGGAGCCACTGTCTATTTCCTCTTTATAAATATGTTTCTTTTACTTTTGAGGTTATAATATAATTGCTTCATCTTCCTCTTCCCGTTGCTCTCTCCAAACCTTCCTTATATACCCTTCTGTGTTCTTTCTAATTCATGGTGTGTGTTTCTTTTATGCATTCTTTTTCTTCTTTAAGCAGACATTTCCAGTAGGTGAAGTCCTTGAGGGTCTGCTTTTATTTCTGCTGACTTTTGCTCCCAGTTCTGTTGACCATCGTATTTTACAGGCTGGGGTTGTGAGATCTTGTTTGCTTGATATTTATCTTTCAACACTTTGTTCTAGAATGTTGGAGACGAAAGTGTTAATCACAATGGCATATGTAGGGCTTGAATGGGAGTGTCCCCAGAGCCTCATAGATTACCAGGTGTGGTTACCAGGGAGTGACACTATTTGAAAAGCTTAGGAGATGTGTCCTTGTTGGAGAAGGGTGTCAGTGGAGGTGGGCTTTGAGGTTTTCAAAAGCCCAGGCCAGGCCCAGTGTGTCTTTCTTGCTGGTGCCTACAGACCCAGATGAGATACTTTTATATTTCGATGCACAGCACACCTGGGACAGGTATGGGCTTATGCGCTTGCTCTCTCTCTTGGTTGCCGAGGAGACGATCCCTCTCCAACCTTCTGCTGGACTGAATGTGAGAACTTTTAAGATTCAGAGTCCCTTCCTTACACAAGGTCACAGTCTTATTTATTATCCCCAAGTAGCCATTAACTCCCAAGACTTTAGATAAAGGAATCAGAGAGCTGAGGCCAACTGCGTTTTTTTTTTTTGTGCCTGTTGTAGTTTGAATGTAATTGGCCCCCATGAGCTCATAGGGTGTGGCACTAGGAGGTGTGGCTTGTTGGAGTAGCTACGGCCTTGTTGGCGGTTGAATGTCACTGTAAAGGTGGATTTTGAGGTTTCCTATACTCGAGATACTACCCAGTGTCTGAGTCTACTTCCGGTTGCCTTCTGATCAAGATGTAGCCAGCACTGTGTCTGCCTGCATGCTGCCATGCTCGGTGCCATGAAGACAATGGACCGAATCTCTGCACTGGAAGCCTCCACTTCAATTAAATGTTGTCCTTTATAAGAGTTGCCGTGGTTGGGCTGGAGAGATGGTGCAGCACTTAAGCGCACTGCCTGCTTTTCTAGAGGTCCTGAGTTCAACTCCCAGCAAACACATGGTGGGCTCACAACCATCCATAATGAAATCTGGTGCCCTCTTCTGGCCTGCAGGCAGACATGCAGACAGAACATTGTATACATAGTAAATAAATAAATCTTTTAAAAGAGTTGCCGTGGTCATTGTGTCTCTTCGAAGCAATAAAATCCCTAACTATGACAGTGTGTAAAACTGAGACCACAGAGAAGGTTTTAGCCAGGACTCTGGGAAAATCCTTGCGTGGTTTTCTATTCTTTTCCTTCTTTTTATCTTTCGCTTCCTCCCTCCCTTCCTTCCTCCTTCCTTCTTTCCTTCCTTCTTCTTCTCCTCCTTCTTCATTTTCCTTCTTCCTCCTCTTCCTCCTTTTAACCATGCATTAAGAAGGATTGATTTTTTCCCCTCATTTTATCTACATATCTATAGAATAATTTGGAAAACATTTGTTTTTCTTACCTAGTTTTCCCACACAGTTTTCTCTGTGTTTTATTCTGAGCAATGAGATAATGAACTGGGTGCTTTGTTGACTGACTGTTCTGTGTCAAATACTTCCCGTCTGTGTTCTCATTGTATTGTCTTCGCTCTTACAGTGCTGATCCCTCTGTGCACAGGACCTGTGCGCCGTTTCCCTCATGGATCTTCTGTGAATCAGACTGCATAGTGCAAATATCCGTTTTCTGCTTTGTTTTCCTGCTCTTCTATATCACAGGGATTGATATATCTTGTTCTTGTTCTTAATTGAAAATTTAACTTGTCGGGCTGGAGAGATGGCTCAGTGGTTAAGAGCATTGCCTGCTTTTCCAGAGGTCCTGAGTTCAATTCCCAGCAACCACATGGTGGCTCACAACCATCTGTAAAGAGGTCTGGCGCCCTCTTCTGGCCTTCAGGCATATACACAGACAGAATATTGTATACGTAATAAATAAATAAATATTTAAAAAAAAAAAAAGAAAATTTAACTTGTCCTTTCATAATTTCACACATGTATATAGCGTGTTTAATCATCACCAACCTGTTATCTTTCATAATTTCACACATGTATATAGCGTGTTTAATCATCACCAACCTGTTATCTTTCATAATTTCACACATGTATATAGCGTGTTTAATCATCACCAACCTGTTATCTTTCATAATTTCACACATGTATGTAGCATGTTTGCTCATCACAAACCTGTTATCTTTAATAATTTCACACACGTATGTAGCATGTTTGCTCATCACCAACCTGTTATCTTTCATAATTTCACACATGTATGTAGCATGTTTGCTCATCACCAACCTGTTATCTTTAATAATTTCACACACGTATGTAGCATGTTTGCTCATCACCAACCTGTTATCTTTCATAATTTCACACATGTATGTAGCATGTTTGATCATCACCAACCTGTTATCTTTCATAATTTCACACATGTATGTAGCATGTTTGATCATCACCAACCTGTTATCTTTCATAATTTCACACATGTTATAGCATGTTTGATCATCACCAACCTGTCACCTTCTCTTTCTTTTTCACTCTTATTGGCCCCTTTCATCCAAACTAGTTCTCTCCTTGTGTGTGTGTGTGTGAGAGAGAGAGAGAGAGAGAGAGAGAGAGAGAGAGAGAGAGAGAGAGAGAGAGAGAGAGAGAGAGAGAGAGAGTCATAGATTTTAATCAGGACTGCTTGTACCTCCAGCAGGCACTCCATACACTTTTTTCCCCTATTGATGAGCACAGCATATGTAAAATTGTGTCCATCTTCATCTGAACATCCAGGAACAGAGAAGGGAAATCACTCGTCCAAGGTTATGGAGGCACCAATGATGTGTGATAAAGGACCAGGTCGGCAGTCAGCGTCCGTTCCTTATTATTGGGGCACAGTTTCTTTCATTAGTTTCTGAGAAGCAAAGGTGAATAAGTGCACTGTAAAAGTGGTTTGATTAAGTGATAATAATGTTCACATCATTAACTTCCGATTGCATTTACTTTTAATACTATTAGATGGCTACGTAGAATTAAGAATGTTGTAGAGTCAGCATGTCATGAGAATGTGTCCAAGCCCTATAGGTTATACTTGGTGCCAAGTTTTGTCATATTCCTGAGAGTTCATTTATCTTGGGAAGTTCCCATTCTAGTTGCAAAGACTGTCAAAAGTTGTTCCCTTCTCAGGGTGACAAGATGGCTCGGTGGGTAAAGGCACTTGCTGCCACCTGTCACAACCCGAGTCTGATCCCTGGGATCTACATAGTGGAAGAAGAGAACCAGCTCTTTGTGTTGTCTTCTCGTCTCCACATATACACAGCCACACACACACTCACACACAGTTGCATAAGCGTGTATATATATATATATATTATATATAATATATATATATGTGTGTGTGTGTGTATGTATGTATTTGGATATAAACACACACTCACAGAGACACACAACATACACACAGACACTGAGACACAGACACATATGCACTCACAGAGTCACACAAACATGAACACACAGACACAGATACACACGCAGACACACTCGCAGAAACACACACACACACTCACAAAGACACAGACACTTCCTCATGCCGGGTCTGTTCTCTGAAGGGTTCCCAGACACATGCCCAAAAGTTGGACTATCACATAAGGTTGATTGCAGTGAGGTGTCCCGTGTCTGGAACAGTGAAGGGCCCCGGTAGTTAATGGAGGAAACCTGCAACTTGGAGACTTGGGGTCATCTCCGTGGGAGTTTTGTGAAATCAGAGTATCTGTCTTGGGCACCTGGGTATGTGGATATTATGAAGCGTGAAGACCGACGATCATGTGTGAAGAGCTTTGGAACTTGTAGCTGGTCATTGGAGCCTCGAGGCCAAGCAGAGGGGGACCTCTGTTGTGACTATGAAAAAGGTGTAGCTGTTCATAGGAATACACTGCCTAGTTTCTTAGGGATTGACCTATAATCCTGTCACTGCCAAATGGGATCTGTAACTAAACTTCAAAAATAGCCACTGTCATGTCTGAAGATTTTTTTTTTGTGGCGTTTAAAACGGTGACATTTAAATTCGTATGTAAACTAAGAAGCGAAGCCCATCCTGTCATAATCTGACAGGTCTAATCAGCTACCCGGCAATGCAAACAGTAACCTAATAGCACGATGCTAATCGTGCCTCGCTGCAGGTGCCGCCAATTAGCTGGGCTGCAGCGGGGTTTGGCTCCCACCTCTGCGCGATGCTGCTGCACCAAGCGAAGGTGGGCTAAGCTGCGGAGTTAGAGCGCCGCCGCAGCCCACGGTGCAGCCTGACCTTGAGACAAAGAAGCTGGAGCCACCCTCTAGCTCCTGTTCAAGGTTCCGTCTGACCCCGGCTCTCCCGGCTCTCCTTTCTTTCTTTCTTTCTTTCTTTCTTTCTTTCTTTCTTTCTTTCTTTCTTTCTTTCTTTCTTTCTTTCTTTCTTTCTTTCTTTCTTTCTTTCTTTCTTTCTTTCTTTTTTAAAATAATTAATTAATTTATTTATTTCTTATGTATACAAGATTCTGCCTCCATGTATGCCCGCATCCCAGAATAGGGCGCCAGATCTCATTGCAGATAGTTGTGAGCCACCCTGTGGTTGCTGGGAATTGAATTCAGGACCTCTCTTCGGGCCCCCGGGTTCTCCTTTCTATGGTTAGGTTTCTCTCAGCTTGTCCAGACTCGGCTAAGTGATGGGTGAGAAGGCGGAAGTCATTTCTTATTGCTAGTAGCTGCATTGCCCTGGGAAGGACAGCAGTAATTATTAGGGAATTAGGAACCATTTGTTATTCATTCAACAAGCTTGTGAGGTTTTTTCTCCGACACAGCATTTTTATTAATAATTTGAGAATTTCATACATAAATGTGGCGTAGTTTGACTGTATTCAATCCCACTCCTCCCACTAAGTCCTCCTAGACCCCTCAGTCACCCTCAAGCTTTTACTGACTATCTACTCAGTTCGTAGTCGAAACAAGGTAAGTGGTTGCTGAGTACAAAAACAATCTTTGGAGAGTTATGGACATTCTTCCTAACTACTTTGTTAAGCTTTTGGATTTACCTGTAGTGAGGCAATAATTCCTGTTTGTGGGGTGAATGCGCAGAGGAGAGTAGGAGAGTCATAATACTGCGGCACTTTCCCTCAGCCTCTGGCTGGGTTGGGAGACAATATTGGTTCTGATTCTCTCATCTGGGCTGAGAAAGTAGAAAACCCAGGGACGAGGAGGAAGCTGCCTCTCTAGAGAACGGATGAGGGGATCTAGCTGTCAGTGTTGCGTGTGGTAGAGGCAGGAGGCCTAGCCCCTAGGCTACCAGCCGTCACCTGAGAAGTAGTCCTAGCGTTTAGGGCCCTCAACTAAAGCTAAACCAAGACTCACTATTTCAGTGACGAAGAGCATTTCAGGAACAATCCTTATGAAGTAGAGTTAAGGTTGAATGAAGACATTTTAATATAGATTTAAGTATGAAAGTGGACTGGAAGAGAGGTGTTAATAGAGACAGACCCAGAGCATAGGGTGGGCTTCTCCGGGCAGAACTGAAGCTCCCTGGTTTTTACTAGAACCGTATATAAGATTTTGATGGGATTTGAATTTACTATCGTTAATTGATTGCTGAGAGACCTAACTAAGATCACAGGGAGGTTGCAGCGGGGCACAAGGCGGCACTCTCGGCACGTAGGAAGGCAGGATATCTTTATTGTGTATAGATTTAAAAGATGTTCAGGAGTCAGAGAATGAATGAGGGCCAACCAAGGTCATACATATACACATGTACATGTATACCTACGCACACACGTATAGAGACGTATATCTGCACACCCATCTGTACACACACATACACACATGCATGCATGCCTCTTGCCAGGACATAATAAACACTTAAACACTAGATGTATCATTAAATCAAAATACCACAGGTCATTAGATATATTGTATAGGCTATATATTTTGGCAAAGTGGGGCGACTGTGTGTAGCTCAGCGAGAAGATACTTCCCTGGTGTCTTCAAGGCTGCGGATTGGATCCCTGCTATCCCACACACTCCAGGGCTTCTCATTTTTAAGCCGAGTGCTGTGTTGCTGTTAACCAAGGAAACAGAAGGGTTGTTTGCCGTGGTTTCTCAAGAGTGCATGGCTTTGAACAGAAAGGTTTATCTGGTCTCTGTTAGTCAATAAAAAGTAGTTGAAAGTCACCTTCAGTATTTCTCTTAAAAGTAACTAATCTTTTCACACCACAGGGCCTTGAATCAATGGTTGCAGATCGATATTTTCTATATTCAGTTATTGTTTCCTTCACCTTATACACTCTGGGCTGGAAAATCAACACACTGTAGTCTGAGACGATCAATGGGGAGCGTTTAGAGAACACTGGGTAGGACACATGTCCTTTTGGAAATCACACACAAAGGAAATTATGTCGACACTTTCTCAGTGGAATCCTAGGCTAATTACGAGATGGATTTGTGATCCAGGAGACTTCTCCTCAATTACAGGAGGGCTGTAGGGCTGTCAATGTGTTTACTTGGCAGTAAGCAGGTTCTCTCAGAGACCCGAGGTGGTTTCTGTTGGAAAAACTGGCTCTGGTGAGTCCAGCCTCAGATCTACAAACTGCTTCTCATCTCGGGCCCATTTGGCCTCCATTGTCAGCAACGGTTACAGTTACAGCTTCGGAAAAACCTGATTTTCACCATTCTCAAGGAATGGGCTGGAGCTCTCTCAGTGGAACCAGCTGAATCGTTACCAAAGCCAGCATGCG
This sequence comes from Microtus obscurus, assembly GCA_963919715.1. Classification (NCBI taxonomy): domain Eukaryota; kingdom Metazoa; phylum Chordata; class Mammalia; order Rodentia; family Cricetidae; genus Microtus; species Microtus obscurus. The sequence goes on from CAWTZC010002364.1 coordinate 7,059,045, forward strand.
CCAGTCCTGGGAATTGAGGTGCCCTGCCGAGGGAAGTCAGACATCCATAGGAGGTTAGCAGGGCTTCCCTAGTCCCTGTTGGTCTGTGGATCAGCAGTGAAGGCTGTGGGAGGGCTGTGGGGGTGGAGTGGGGGTGGCATCTGCCCTTGTGGATGAGACAGCTGAGAGATGGGCTTCATATTTATATTTTGTGACTGTTACAGATGATTATTGAAGACGTAGCACTTACATTGCCGTTTGCAGATTAGATTCATGCAGCTATTTAATCCTAAAAGTAAGGTTAGAGTCCAATGTATCCCTACCTTTCTGTGCACTTTTCAGATAGCCTCAGAGCTAGCTCAGACTATCCACATTCTAGGCAAGGACTGGGAAAATCATTCGTTCATTCATTCTTTCATTTGTTCGTTCGTTCGTTTGTTCATTCGTTCGCTGTATAAACACTGTGCTTGTCCGATGGTAGCTAAAATTTGAGAATATAGTGACAAAAATGTGGTCCCTTTGAGATTTTATGATGCAGTTAGGGGGTGGAATTATCCTCGTTCTGTCCAAGACAGTTTGGGTGGCTATAACGAAATGCCACCTGGGTGGTTCACAGACAGAAACACTTTTTCTTTCAGGTGTGGAGGTTGGAGAGTCCTGGATCACAGTGTAGACCAATTCCTTGCTGGTGGAGTACTTTCCTGGCTTCCTGCTTGCCCTGTCTGGACACTGTGATCACCACTGTTTCTTCTTTGAGGAGCTCTGACGCCATCATGGGAGGCTGCACTCATGGCCTCATCTTAGCTAATCCCGTACATGGTGGAGAGCTAAAACAAGCCTGGGAGCAGGGCTGCTTTGTGCGGGGAATTTCTGGTAATCTCATGGTGTAATCACTTTGCTCTCTCTCTTTATATAATATATCATATAAATATATAAATAATATAATTGTTATACAAATATATACATAATAACACACACACACATATATATAGTTTATTGGAATAACATACAGGTTGCCATTCAACCAATCCGCCAATGGCTGGCTGTGAACAGAAAGTCCAAGAATCCAGTGGTTTGTCAGCCCCACAAGCTGAGTGTCTCAGCTGGTCTTCTGTCTGTGCTGGCATCCCAAAGAAGCAGGCTCCAATGCCAGTAAAGGCACGGATGTGCAGGCAAGGCGAGGGCAAGCAGACAAAAAAGCAAAACCTTCCTTCTTCCGTGCCCTTATATAGGCTTCCAGCAGAGGGTGTGGCCCAGATGAAAGGTGTGCCTTCCTGCCTCCAAGTGAAGTAGTATTCAGAGAAGAAGCGGATTCAAACCACTTCAAACCAAGAATAAAATCTGTCCCAGGGGTGCCCTTCACTTCTGAATTATAGTTCATTCCAGATAGGGTCAAGTTGACAGCCAAGACTAGCCATCACGGGATTCCCTGCTTTCTTCTGCCTCTTCGGGCACTGCATGCATGTGCTGCACAGACGTACATACAGGCAACATACATAAAAAAGCAAAGAAGACACATCTTTAGTAGCCAAGGTATGGAATCAGCCCAGTTGTTCTTTGGCAGATGAATAGTTAAAGAAAATGCTATTTATCTACCATCTCTATCTAACTTGTCTGTCTGTCTATCTAGTAGACTATTTATCCGTGAAAAGAATAATGTATTGTCATTGGTGCAGTGTAGGTGGAACTGGAGTGTCCAGTGTTAAGCACTCACAGAGACTAGTACCACATGCCCTCACTCATATGGGGAAGCTAGAGCAGCTGGTTTTGTGCACATAAAGAGTGGAATAGTGGGGCTGGAGAGATGGCTCAGAGGTTAAGAGCATTGCCTGCTCTTCCAAAGGTCCTGAGTTCAATTCCCAACAACCACATGGTGGCTCACAACCATCTGTAATGGGGTCTGGTGCCCTCTTCTGACTTGCAGGCATACACACAGACAGAATATTGTAGTATACATAATAAATTTTTTTTAAAAGAGTGGAATAGTGGACATCAGTGGTTAGGAATGGTCAGGTAGTGGCGTAGAGGGGACTGGCTCACAGGTGCTGTTGTAGAGTCAAAGGAAGGACTGAATGTGATTTTTCTTATGACAGTTGAGTGGCTGTAGCTTATGATGGTTATATATATATATATATATATATATATATATATATATATATATATTAATAAAGAATCAGAACAGAAAAGCTCAGTGTTTTCCAACACAAAGAAGCAGCCCTGCTTCAGGAGACAAAACGTTGAGGACCTTGATTTGATCACTGTGCGTTGGGTATCACACTGCATCCCATGAATATGTATGTACAAATAGAAAATTTAAAAAGTATCAACTTCAACAACAGGAACAGTGGGATCTTTAACAATGGCACACATATTTTCTTTTAAAAGATTTTTATTTTATTCCTTTATGTGTTTTGCATGCACATGCATATATGTACCACACAGATTCCTGGTGCCTGCAGACGTCCGAAGAGGTCATCAGATTCCCTAGAACTGTTATGGGTGGTTGTGAACCAACACGTGGGTGCCGGGAGTTGAGCGTAGAACCTCAGCAGGAACAAGTTCAAGACATATTTCCACGTGTCGTTCCCTGCAGCTGCTGATACTGTGTTCTCTAACTCTGGCCAAAAGATGCTAGCTCTGGTGTGAGCTGCAAGCTCTAGACTGTTTTCTTTTGCTTCCTTCATCGTCAGATAATGCCGTTTCTGTGGGGTTACTCTATGAGCGAGTGTCTCATTCACAGTTGATCTTTTTTATGACGGTAAGCTGTTCTACTGTTCTGAACAAAGCATGCCTGACTTCTTGTTGTCCTTTTTCATTTGAAATGTCGGCACTGAAGCTTAGCTTTCAGTCTTTGCAGCTGCAGACATGACTGCTTATTGCAACCATTACAGATACGATCCTATGCTGTTGCGGGAGCTCCTTCTGCTCCTTCAGCCAATAGCCGCTGAGATACCAGCCCATTGGGGCGTGGTCTATCTCTCCTTAAAAAAGCAGCCACTGCCCTCCGCTGGCTTTCTGGCTTCCGGCTCTGCTTCCGGCTCTTTCAGCGACTAGGCTCCCTTCCTGATTGCGCAGAGATCTGCTGTCTGGGACGGTGATCTGTAAGTTTGTCCCCCTTAAATAAATAACCATTCTATTAATCATAATTCCAAACTAGTGTGAGATTGTTTGTGACTTATGCCTTTCTATGCCCCTATAAAACAAATCAAGCCGGCTAGTTCCAGGACAGGCTCCAAAACCACAGAGAAACCCTGTCTCGAAAAACCAAAAAAAAAAAAAAAAATCAAGCCGGTACTTACCTTGCTGGCTCTTATAGTACTGTAAGACACAGTATGCAGACTGCTGGCTCAAGGAGGAAGCCACAAATATTCTTAAACAACTGTGAACCCCGGGAGCTGTGATAATGACAAGATATTACCCGTAGGTGCAATGGTGGCATGAATGTTATCTGCACAAACAACTGCTTTCTGGTCTGATTTAAGTTACACGCAGAAGAAAACACTTGCCTGATGCAGCAAATTTGGCTAAGAACCAATGGTTGGGGAGCTCACAGGCCCCAGGGGGTAAACCTATTACCACTACCAAGAGATGAACTCTCTTCCTCCTCATAATTTCTGTGTTTATTGAGATTGCTTGGCATTCTGCTATGGGCTGCACTGAATGAAGAGTTGTGCTTTACAGTTCAAAGCCCCCATCCCTAATTGAGGAGTTATGGGCAGATGATGGCTTCTGGGGGGTTAAGAGTTAAGGTAGAAGGAAGAGAGGTCATTTGGGGTGTGTGTGTGTTCTTGATGGCTTTCTTCCTGATTTTGTCCCCATTTCCTCCGCTTCCTGGTCACTGTGAAGTGAACAGACACCCTGTACCATGTTATCCTGCCGTGATGTCTTGCCTGTCATGGCCCCACAGAGGTTGGGCCTTATGGCTTTAGACAGAAACCTCTGAAACCATAAGTCAAATTAGCCTCTCCTCCTTTTAAGTTGATCCCCTCAGGTGTTTGCTACAGGGATGGGAGCTGAGCAGCAAGATAACTGAACTGACAGCCCCTACTGGAAGCTCATTCTGGCCAGCACAGTCTGTTACATGCTGCAAAGACACTGGTCTGAACCAACTTCTCACAAATGCAGCTTGTTTGACTAAAAATACCCTCCCCTTACACACACTTAGGGGGCTGGAGAGATGGCTCAGAGGTTAAGAGTACTGACTGCTTTTTCTAGAGGTCCTGAGTTCAATTCTGAGCAACCACATGGTGGCTCATAACCATCTGTAGTGAGATTTAGTGCCCTCTTCTGGTCTGCAAGGACACATGCAGCCAGAACACTATATATAATAAATAAAAAAAGAAAGAAAATATCCCCATAGTTTACGTTTATTTGAATGCTTGGTTCCCAGTTGATGGAACTGTTTGGGAAGGACGATGAGGTCTGGCCTTGTTGGAGTAGGTGTGCCACTGGGGGTGGGCTTTGAGGTTTCAAAAACCCACATCATTGCCAGTTAGTTCTCTGTGCCTTGTGATGAGAATCAAGATGTAAAGCCTCAGCTACTGCCCCAGCACCATGTCTGCCTGTTTGCTGCCATGCCTCCACCAGGATGGACATGGACTCTAACCCTCTGAATGGTGATGCCAAAATTAAGCTCTTTCTTTTATAAATTACCTAGGTCACGGTGTCTTCCAGCAATAAAAAAAAATTAAGCAAGACACTCATGTACACAGTCTCTCGGTCATGAACACACTTCTGTGCAGTTAAAAGCTGTTTTCACAAGGCACAGTCCTCCCTAGCTGCATCCCACCAGTGTATGCACCCTTTAGTTTCCCAAGGGCTGGAATATTTGGGAAAATTTTGTAATTTAAAAGGCACAGTTACCGTTTGCTGTCACTTCCATCTTCAATGACAAGAGTGAAACTTAATAAAATGCCAACTGGAACTGATGGTGGGAGGAAGGGGCCGCAGGAAGCCACCCCTGGGCACTGCTGCACAGGTCCCTGTCACAGAAGTGATCCAAAATCTGAGGGTTGACGTTACCTAGACATTCTGAGACATGCTAGGGCAATCCTTGACCAATGGTCAAGAGCTTTTTTTTCCCTCTGGTCATAATGTACAATGTCTGCACCAGCCAGGTTAGGAAGCCAGGGTAGAGACACAAAGAACACTTCTTTATTTTATTATTTTTTTTATTTTTTGTTTTTTCGAGACATGGTTTCTCTGTGGCTTTGGAGCTTGTCCTGGAACTAGCTCTGTAGATCAGGCTGGTCTTGAACTCACAGAGATCCGCCTGCCTCTGCCTCCCTAGTGCTGGGATTAAAGGCGTGCACCACCACCGCCGGGCCAAAGAAGACTTCTTATTCATAGTTGTAAGAGCACTTGTATCTCACTGTTTGCTGTGAGTAAAATAGAGTTATACACTGAGTTTAGCTAGGAAGGAAAAGCAGCAGACAGTGCAAACTGTTTTAGGAAAGCAAGGGTACACTCACATCCCTTGCTTTTAGTTCCCACAGCCAGGCGATGTTCAGAGAGTGTAAGTGAGTGACCTAAATGGGACATCTCCAAATCTCTCCCCTCGGAGCTCAGGGAAGCCTGCAGAAGAGGAGGTGGAAAGAGTGTAAGAGCCAGGGGAATGGAGAACACCACGGAAACAAGGCTTAAATTCAGTAGGACTAACACACATATGAACTCATAGAGGCTGAATGAAGAAGCATTCACAGGGCCTGCACAGGTCTGAGCCAGATGGGCTTCCAGCACTGAGGGGGAAGTGGATGCCCTAACCCAGAAACTATCCCCCAACTGATAATTCAGTTTTCTCCAAAGGAGTCTCACGGGGCAAGCAAACCACACCATGGGCTCCATGCCCAGCAGGAGATAACCAATGCAAAATGAACTCAGCGGCGTTTTTTGGAGGTTTTTTGTCTCATAATGCTTTGTTAGTTTTTCTAACCATACAGGTACTTTGCTTATATATGATGGTGTCTGCTTGTCCGTTTTTCTGTTTTTATGGAATTTCTGTGGGTGCAAACGTGTGTGTCTCTGTGTCTGAATGTGTTTCTTTTGATTTTCTGTTTGTTTTTAGTTTACCTTATTTATTATTATTAATGCCTTTTTATATTCTAATGAGAGAGAATAGTTATGAATTTGAGTGTATGGCGAAGTAGGGAATCTGGGAGGATTGGGGGAAACCATAATCAGAATGTACTGAATGAAAAAAAAAACCTATTCCAATATATATATATATATGTATATATATACATATATATATATATATATTGTTAGAATAGTTCAAAGGTGCTGTTTCTTCTGGAAAATTCTTTAAGCATGTTTTCCCTGTTCAACAGTACCCTTTATATTTGTAACTATCTCAACATCTGTGTTTGCGTTAATTTCATGGAACTTCAATGCAGTACAGAGGAGAGAATTCTAATTAGGGTGAGAGACTTTATTACAAAATGAATGCTATGGCTCTATGAAATGAATAAATCAAAACCTCATAAACGGGTACTTAACATTTCAAATTTGCTTTTGCCTGAAATTAGACGACATTTGTGTAAACTATCAGGAATAATAAAATAAAATATGTCCTAAAATTCTTCCAGTGACAAATCAGTCTTGCGTATTCTTTAATAACATAGAAACTTGCTTAGCAAAATGTAGTTACTCCCTAGAACCCAGTGGTACTCCGTTAAGGGATGACTCTTCCCGCATGCGGACAGCAGGTGGCACTGTGTCCTCCCTTTTCCAGGCCTGGTAAGGGGCGGGACAAACAACTTCCTCAGATCTGAGCTGAAGATGAGGAAGACCAATGTAGAACTTTGTAAGCAACGGAAGGAAGAAGATTCTGCACCTTTAGACTCTTTACCTCATCTCAACAGGCGTTGGTGCCCTTAATCGTGAACTTTGCTTGGTTAAGTCGCTCATCTCCGTAAAGGCCCTGGACAGCCTCTCAGGAGAATGGACCCACGGAAGGGCGAAAACACCAAGAAATGAAAACCTCTCTCCTCCTCCAATGCCCACGTTTATTAAAGTTTCTTTGCGCTCTGTCATGGGCTCTACTGACCCACGAGTCAAACTTTGTACAAAATTCGACGTCTGGGGTCAAAGGTAACAAGCTGTATTCAATCAGAATGACTTTCCACACACTGGCTCTAAGCAACCGAATCTTTTATTTTTGCCTTGTCAAGACGGTGTTGACTGTGTCTACGCGCACTGCAATCTCTCTGCTTTACTTTTTCATTCTGAGTCTGCCCTTCTAGCTAAATTTGCACGAATTGGCTTTGGCAAGCGGATATAGTTAGCTTTTAAAAGAAATTCACTAGACACGCTTCTGTAGTGGGGGCAACAACGTTAAGCACAATGGCTGGGTTTTCAGCTAGATGGGATCTTGGGCTCACACATATGCAGAGGAGGCTCTGCCCCCTGCTTCTAGGTGTTGAATATAAGAATACACTTGGTGCCTTGCTCTGTTTATTCTAAAACAGACCCTGGTCATAAATGTCAAGATTAGTTTGTTCCACTGGCCTGCTGATATGGATTTTGGCTGCTGGCTGTCATTACATAGCCATATAAGTAGCCCTCTGGTTTCCTGCCAGAGTCACTGGCGCCGTTCTGTTTGTCCCTCCTTCCGTTTGCTTCATTCTGCATTTGACAGTGGTCCCAATGTGTCCGAGTTTGTCTCTTCTCTAGACTAAAGTGACCGGGAGGAAGCGGTTCTCTGCGTCTTCGTAGTGGCTGACATCTCCTGAGCAGATGAATGCATGTGTTGGCTGGATGGATGAGCTTCCCATGGAGACAGCCCTGAACCTAGCAAGGCTGTGTGTCACAGAAGGCTGTCCTTGGGCTCTGAGCCCACAGATGTGCTGCATCAAAGACAATCAAAGGAGGGGCTGTGTCAGCAGAGAGGAAAACCTTTTAAACTGTGCGAACGAGAAGGATGCGTCCATTCAGAGAGCCATGTATGGAGGAAGCCCATCCATACAACTGAGCCACAACTTATATTTAGATGGATGGTCCAGGCATCATGACACAAAAAGCTGCTTGCAGACCATTGCCCTGGCAACCCATACTTTTGGGGCTTCTAAGGTGCCGCATAAACTGTTTTGACATTATATTCTTAGGACAGAACTCATGCTACAGATGACCTGGTGAGGGGAGGGGTTCCCCAAATTCCCTTTCGACAACCGTGGTTTTTATAGAGGACAAAGAAGGGACCACAGATACACATCAACGTACCTAATGTCTCATTTCAAATAAGTGTACTTCCTATATTTCAAATTGTTTTCTGGGTGTCTGGCAGTTTCAGGTTTCCTCATACACAGAGTGGGAAGAAGCTGGCAGTCAGAAAATAAATCTGCTGGAGATTTTGTATTTCTTCATTTTGAGTGAAGCCGAGAGAAATGTGGCTATGAGCCCCGGTGTTTCCAAGGGAGCCAGAGATGCACTGACAGTCTCCCTTGCTGTACAAGGGTTGTACAAGAACTTGGGGTGTAGGGGTGGGATTTGCTTTATAGGGAGGGTAGTCTAGCCTCTGTTGATCACAGCTGAGGGTGGTCCAGCCTCAGTCCAGTGTAATCTCAGCAGACCAGTGCATTGTCTAAGTCGGTGTCTGCGAGGCAGGCAGCCCTGTGACTTCGGGTCAGGTCTAGGCATTGCCCATCCCTGCAAGTCCAGCACTCACGGACCTGATATGACAATGATGGAGTCTTTGCTGCCTTGATGCTTACCTTCCCTGTAAGCCTAAGTGGAGCGCAAGAGAGTAAGAGCAGGAGAGGGTGCAGACGAGAGAGTGAGCAAGAGAGAGACAGAGACAAAGCCAGTGTGTTCCACATGCAGGTGGGGACAGCAGCCTCTCTTCCATCTCTCCCAGGTGGATGTGGTCAGTCATGGTCGGGTGAGCCAGGTGTGTGGAAGCGCTTCACCACACACAGGCCGCGGGGCGGGAGGTCTGCACGTCAAGCTCTGTGCGAAGTGCCCTGTGGGCATTGGGCACTGTCCTTCACTGAAATTTCTTCCTCTTGCATTATACACTGTGGTGACACTTGTTTGAGATCTAACAAATAAAGCTTTCCTGAAGATCTGAGTGCAGAGCTAAGAAGCCACTAGTTAGCCAGGTGATGGTGGCACACACCTTTAATTACAGAACTTGGGAGGCAGAGGCAGACGGATCCTTGGGAGTTCAAGGCCACCCTGGGCTATGTGAACTCGATCCTAAAAGAGAAACACAGCCAGGTGAGGTGGTGGTGGGTCACACCTTTAGTCTCAGTTCTCGGGAGTCACACACCTTTAATCCCAGCACTAGAGAGGTGGAGACAAAAAGGGTTATGGCTGGGCAGAGAGAAGAATATAAGGTATGTGTGTGTGTGTGGGGGGGGGGGAGACAGGAGCTCAAAGCATTCAGTCTGAGGTTTCGTTAGAGATGACATTCAGTTTGAGGATTTACAGAGACAGGATAGCCCATTCGGTCTGAGGATTTCATAGAGGTAAGAACTAGAGTGACTGGCTTCTCTGCTTCTTTGCTTCTCTGATCTAATATCTGACTCCGGGTTTTTATTATTAAGACCTAGTTGTTCTCATCTGTATTTAGAGAGTGTGTTACCCTTAAATGCATTCCTTTAAGTCTTAGACGCACATTTGGATGGGAGAGACGCCACCGTTCTGAGAACAGAGTTCAGCTGAATGTACTACCTGTTCCAGGGCATGTTTGTACTAAAGCATGACTCTGAGCTGTTGCCTGCACTATTTAGTGGCCCCTTACCCTCATCTCTTCCCTTTTGATTTTTCCCTCTTCCTCCTAACTTGGGCTTAAAATCAACTTGAATATAATGGGACTCTTTGTGTCAGAGAGAATCACAGAATTTGAAATGCATCGTGGATCCAGGATCCATGGCTGCTACTTATACGTTATGTGAATTTGACCAAACACGTGATCTTTCTGTGTAGATCCTAAGTTTGCAGTGCCCTGTCACAGTCGGATGTGTTGTCATATGCACGGAAAGGCCTGTGTCAGTTGATTGACAGGAGCTGTATCCCATTGTGCTTGTTAGTTTCCTGTTCTTTATCCAAGAACGCTGTGACCATGGAAACCAAGTTAGCTTTTAAGCCCATGGCAAGACTTCCTCTAAAGGAGAAGTTATTTTAAGTCTCTTGTCTGACAGGGTTCCCAGTCTGGAGCTGGGCCGAGACCCTTCACCACCTTTGCTGAACCCTTCCATCTTGAGGTAAAGAGAGTTGGATGGGGTCCTGGTCGAAGGAGTTCCGAGGGACAGCTGGGCTCCAGGACAGAGCTTTTAGATGCTGGGGCTCAGTTTCTGGGGATCCCCCCCCCCCGGCTGCTTTTCTTCGCTGTTAGTCTTTGAGGTTTGTGTCATTCAACAGGTTGTGGCTACAGCCAGTATGGTCCAACTGGAAGAATCCATGCCCTTCAGTGCCTCAGAACTTATTCTCCGAACTGAGACAAGAGTGAGCAAAGATCTGTTAATAAAAATACGACAGCAGTGCCCCGTGCCAACTATGCCAGGGGGTCACACTGCCCATGAGTATGGCTTAGGGAATGTTTTGCCCTTGGTGGCTTTCTCCCTGCTTGCGTCTCTCTCTCTCTCTCTCTCTCTCTCTCTCTCTCTCTCTCTCTCTCTCTCTCTCTTCCCTCCCCCGCCTTGTCTCTCTCCCTCTCCCTGAGACAGGGTTTCTGTGTAGCCCTGGCTGTCATAGAACTAACTCCTTGCCTTGAACTCACAGAGATCCACCTGCCTCTGCCTTTTGTGTCCTGGGATTAAAGACACTCACCACCACCACCTGACGGTTCTTTTATTTACATAGTCTTTCCAGAGATCGATGGAATCATAAGAGCTGAGAAGACAAGACGGTGGACCCCCGGGAAGGGCCACCAGCTCCAGATTTAGGTACCAGTGTGTGACTTAGCAGAGCTGATTGGCGACACTTAAGAGTACTCAGCAGGAAAGCAACTGTTCCTGTCATCTCTCTTCCTCTGGGGGCTGGCTGACTGGCTGAAGCAAGAGACTAGCTGCGGCAAGATGGCTATCTCGAGATAGTCCCACTTCATTCATCACAAGCTGACCTAGACACCGGGACTGAATAGCGACGTGCGAGAACCACAAGAATTGAACACGGATGACACAACTTGGCTCCGCGGTTTATAAGGATCATCTCACTTAATCTCTACAGCCATCCTGCAGTAGAAGTGGTTAACCCACTTTGTAGATGAGAAAGAGGAGGTGTAGGTAGTCGCCCTGCCCACACAGCCAGTACGTAGCAGATTCGCAGCGTCTGTCACCGGCTCTATCCTTAAAAGAGCTGGATGCCCAATAGAGGCTGCAGGGCACCCTCTGCTGGGCAAACCGCTGTAATGCAGGCACACACAGAACCAGGAGCGCTGTGGGGTACAGGGCTGAGTGAGCACTAAGTCGAGGGTACCTTCAACCTTCTCACTGCTCTGGTGCCCAGCGGTTGGCAGGAAGCCTACGCCTCAGTTTCTCCTTTGTCTGTTGTCTAGCCTGTCAGTGTCCATAGGTTCTCTGAGCTCCCTCTCCTCTCACTAATGTAGGGAGCTGCGGGGGAACTGGGCTGTATTCTCCGCAGGTGAATAGCAGGAAACAGGCGGGAGCTGAAAAAGTCAAGTGTAGGAAGACAGATTTCAAGACTTCCAGGCATCCCGTGTGTAAATGTTTTTGCGGATTTCTCTGGGACTTCCTTCTGCCTGATCTTCACTGAAACTCATTCTGGAGAAGGGTTTGATTTGGCCCCTTTCCTAGGTAGGCTTACATAAACAATGCATCAGAGTAGCGGCAGAATTTTGTCAACCAGCAAGATTTTGTTTGTATCAAACATTTACATTCTTGCTTTCTGTTTTTTTTTTTTTTCCAAATAAGAGATGAGTCAGATTGGTCGAAGACAACTGCTATTTAAATGAAAGCCGACTGTCAGCCAGCTGGACTCGTTGAAAGATTTACCTGTCCTCAATGCAGGACTGACTTAAATCAGAAAATTAGGGCATTAAGCCCAAGAATTTATTCTCTAAAAGTACCTCAGCTTTTTTTTTTTTAAATGCTAACTGAAGTTTGAGTACCACTGCCTTATTAGTAAGTGCAACCCAGGGGAGGAATAAGCCCTGTGGGCTGCCAGTGCCACATATATAGAGACAGTCCCTCCATTTGAAAGACATGCATTTGTGCTGTGGTACATAGGAAAGGCCAGAGAAGTCCAGCTGCACTCCAGGAATTCTGAAGTCTTCTGATTGACCCTGAAGGTCTGAGGTTCTACCAGGAGGCCATACAATAAACTCCCTGAGAGCAGTCTTGGCGAGGAGTTCTGTGAGTTCTGAGGTGGGAGGAGTGTGCTTCTAGAACAGATTGATAGGAGCCCTAAATTCGGGAGTGACTGAACTGGGTAAGCGAGGAGCTCATCAGGAGCCATAGGGATGTGCTACCTGGTCCTAGGCTGAGGTTGGTGCATCCTTGTTGGGTATCAGACACCAAGATGAACTCAAAAGTCCAGGAAAGGGCCAGGCTGTGGAGATTCCTCCGAGTGGAAGAACACAGGGCTGCCCTGCTGTGGTGCAAACCACAGAGGGCTGTGATTTGCATTGCGTCCACAGGCGGCCACCGTTCAGCTCATTGAGCTGATAAAATGGATTTTCTCACTGCATTGACCGCTTGTCACACGAAGTTGCAGAGCCGATAGGCCGGCTCAGCACCTTGCAGATATGACCACAAACTCCAATGACTCGATCACATCCTAAAAAAAAAAAAAAATTAGATTTAAGAAACTAAGTTTGTGCTACCCTGCCGGCTCCCTGCTATGTGAAGAATGTTGGGGAGTGCTAAGACAGAAGTTCTTATCCATGGCACTGACGGGTGTGTGCTATACCCCGGTTTTAGGTAACAGACAACTTGATTGAACTTAGCCTGCTTTGACTCTGAGAATTACAGCCACAATGACAAAAGGCATGGAAAAATGTATTCCCGGCTTTGCATTTGGTGGGTCAGCAGTTTGTTTCTTTCCTCTCTGCTTTAACTGTCTTCAAAATTTTATAGTTACTGTGAGATGATCTGAGGGTGGGGAGCAACTTTAAAGGGGGCTTTCGATGCTCATCAACCCAACGCTTTTGGCATCAGTGTTCTTGCCTGGACTGCTAGAAGATGTTCGCGGTTTTCAAAGTCTACCTAGAAAAGAAAAACATTCTGCTTTCAAGTAGGCTCTGCGTGATGGGGTCTACAAATGATGCCAGCACCGCTCGCTCATACAGCATTAGAGAATTGCCTGCCTTTAAGAAATGTTATCTTATGTAAAAAGTTGATAATAGGGTACAGAGATGCTAATACGGGTAGGTGATGAGCTGATAATAGGAAGTTTTCTCATATCAGTGATTTTTCATTTGTCACCAGCAAAGCTGCCCTCCCTAATATGATATTATAATAAAATCCAGGCAGACACTCAGCGGTGAAATTTATGATGCAAAAGAAAAGTCAATAGCGTTATAAATCTTATGGTATGATTATATTTCAGCTGTCAATGTTCCTGGCTGGGAAATCTCCTTCAGTTCCCCTATCTTAGTCCTATTTACTTTAGTGTGCAGAGAGATGGAGAAGACTTAAGTCTTTATCTTAAGGATAACGTTAACGAGTCTCAGTTGGTTCCATATGGCCCCTGGCCACAGGTCTACCACCTTTGCCTAGTTAAACTCCTACACAATCAAGTGCACATTTAAACGGAAGTAGTTGGTAGGATAGAACCAGCAGAAGATAGTTTGGAGGGTGGAACGCATGTTTCCTGTGATATGATGCTTTTAAGCAGTAAATGGCCCCCTAAGTATGTGGGATAGCTTTTGAGTTTCATTAGAGGATTCCCGCAGGCTTGTAGCATGAAAGTCCTTCTTTGCAATGAAATGGAGTCTAGCCAGTGGGGACTTTTGAAAAATCATCTCTCTGGAGGGAAGAGAGGTCCCAAGCAATGCAATTTAGCAGAACCAAGTTATCAACTACAATCTCTTGGGTTTCAGCAAAACCACAAACACAGTATTCATTAGAATCGGGCTAGAGGGCTTTCTATATTAGCACCCTGGAGAAACTCCCAGAGGGACCTGGAAGTCCTTGCAATCAGCTTCCCTCCAGGAATGTGAAACACCAGAGGTCTCCCCTCTGCTTACTAGTGAGGGAAAACTTAGAATCTAAATGTTGGTCTTAATGGCACAAGATATACACCACGCTAGGATACCATAGTCTTTGAGGGTCCAGACTCAGAGTCTAATGCAGTGTGGACACATCCGTTGTTCAGTGTTATTAACAAATAGCTCAAATGTAAGGGAGCGGAGTGCAGGCAGCTCAGCAAATCTCCAAATTTAAGCCAAGGACGGAGAGAAATGCAGGGATGGAGAGTGTCCGTGCACTGGGTCCGATGTGTAGGGAGGCCTTCCACAGTCACGCAGAGACAGGCAGATACTCTCGGCTGTATTTTAAAGAACAACAGGTGACCTTCATTACGATTTTACTACACTCACGACACACATCCTTGTCTCCAGTGGGGAAGAGCTCAAGAGCTTTCTGAAGTGAGAGGCACGGTTCTTGTTGACGCTGGAGGATGGAGGGGAAACCTTAACCTCATGTATTAGACACATCTGGGGTAGTTCACCCTACAAGACGGCCGCCTGCAGCTGACTGTCTAGGGTAGCCACTTTTGCAGTTCACCCTACATACAAGCCACTTACAGTTTACTTTACATGATAGCCACTTACGTAATCCAGAGTCAGAGATCGTCATTTCTCTCATAAAACAAACATTTGGGCTTGGTGAATTTTCATGTAAAATTTTCTTTGGATTCCTAGTTTATCATAATATTCTCGATGTTAAACTTGGGACTAAGTTGAGGCCAGAGGCCACATGGTACCATTTTTCTCTCTAGGTGGGAAGGGGTGTTTAGGAACAATGAAAGGAATAGCTCCAGGACCGGTTGTGTTATCTTTGTGAATTTCTATTGCTCCCAAGACTTGACCTCATGTCCCCCTTTGGTCTCCTGTCTCCACTCCTTCCACCTGCCCTGGCTGTCTCGACCACCCAGGCTGCTATGGTCTTTTGATTTCTTGTGCTATGCTGCAGTCCCTTAAATTTGCTTTTCTTGGGTCTAATCTACCCACTGTGCACCAGGACACTGCTTCTTACCCCAGTGCTCCAAGGATCTCCAATTCTGCTTCCGGGCCAGTTTTGATAAGAAATATGATAGGTGGGCCAGAGAGACATCATCAGATGTGGTCAGAATGTCAAGGCCAGGATCTGATATCCGTGCCAGGTGATAGGGTATTCAGAATCTCCAAAAAAGATGCTTGGGTCGGAACTACTCTCTCCAGCTTTCGGTCTTCTTCCATCAATATTTGTGCAGCTGCTGCATTCTGTCAATCACCTGGTAGGAGGGAACCTCGGCTGAGGAATTGTCTCCATTTGATTGGCTTGCAGGCATGTCTGTTTCTTGATTATTGATAGATGTAGGAGGGCCAAGCCCACAGTGGGTGGTGCCACCCCCTAGGCTGGTGGTCCTGGGAAGTTTTGTTTTGTTGTTGTTTGTTTGTTTGTTTGAGACAGGGTTTCTCCGTATGGACCTGGTTATCCTGGAAATCATTCTGTAGACCAGGCTGGCCTCAAACTCAGAGATCCTCCTGCCTCTGCCTCCTGAGTGCTGGGATTAAAGGCAGGTGCCACCACATTGCAGCTGGTCCTGGGAGGTTTAAGAAAGCTAGCTGAGCATGAGTCTGGGAGAAAGCCAGTAAGCAATACTCATCCATGATCTGTGCTTCAGTTCCTGGCTTCATGGTCTCTGCTTCAGTTCCTGCCTCCAGGTTCCTGCCCTGACTTTTTCAGTGATGCACTGTGTTGGGGAAGTGTAAGCCAAATAAACCCTTTCCTCTCCAAGTTGGTTTTGGTCAGTGTTTTATCACAGCAATAGAAAGCAAAGAAAGACAGCGTCATAGCCTCTAAATTAGGTTTGCTGTAATTTTTTTCACGAACAAGTGGCAACATATATTGTTCCAAAGAGTTTCTTGGTACGAATACTTCCCAGCCAGAAAACAGTACTGGGCTTTGAAGTAATCCCACCCCTTTTAAACGAACATCAGTTGAAGAAAGGAAAGGGTTTAGGGCAGTGCCTATCAATCTGTGGGTCATGAGCCCTATGGAGGTCGAAACACCCTTTCCCAGGGGTTGCATATCAGATATTTATGTTATGATTTTTAACAGTAGCAAAATTACAGTTGTAGAGTAGCAACAAAACTAATTTTATGATTGGGGTTACCACAACATGAGGAACTGTATGAAAAGGTCGCAGTGTTTGCTGAGGACCTTGTCAAGGTCCGTGGCCCTACTGCAGCTGCTGGGATCTGTGTTGAAGTCTGAGGCCCGCGTTGCCACCAAAGGTTATATGGAAACCTGGGGTCAGGGCTGCAACCTGTGGCCTTGTTGGTGTCCAGGGCCATGCCATCAGAGACATCTTGATCTGAGTGACCTGTGCTTCCACCCAGAGCCATGGTGTCACTTGGGCCCAAACTGCTGCTGAGGGCCATGTCTGGGCCTGTGGTCCTGCTGCAGGTGTGTTTGTGTTGATGTCTGTGACCTGAGTCACCTCAGGGGGCCATAGAAGCTATGTATGCATGATGAGACCAGAGGGCCATGCTGAGCTTGCTCTGTCCTTCGCTGACCCTGGGATAGTTGGCCCTGCCTTCCCTGGCATTACAGCAAGAGAGCTGGTGTGTGTGTGTGTGTGTGTGTTTGTGTACGTGTGCATGCGTGTGTGTGCACGTGTGCATGTGCGTGAGTGTATGCGTGTGTGCACATGTGTGTGCATGTGTGTACGTGTGTGTGCGTGCGTGCATGTGTGTGCATGTGCGCATGTGTGCATGTGTGAGTGTGTGTTGTCCTCCCCCCCATGCACTCAGGACTGATGGCCCCACCCCTCACCATGGGTGAGGGACAACTGACTGATGGCTTGAATGTAAGGGAGATGGCTCCTTTCCTTGCCTGAGGCAGGCAGCCCCAGTGGCCTAAACTGACCAACTCAGCTACCACTCAGGCCCACAGCCAGGTTAGGGTTGGCCCACCTTAGCAGGTACCCCATGTAGGACCTGCTGGAGCTTGTGAAGGGACCAGTCCTGAGGAACAGTTCCTGCAGGATTCCATGACTCAGATGGTTTCGGGATGTCTGAGACGAGTTTTGGTGAGGATCCAGTACTGATGGTGTGCCAGAGGGCTTGAACCAGACCAGTGGCTCACTGTAACGAACATTTGCAAATAAAGCTGAGGGGACAAAAAGGTATACTGTGTGACACACTGAGGCTCCCAGTGTCACCAGGACAAACGCAGAGGTGTTGGAGAGGCGGGAAAAAAATGGAGGAGCAAAGAGGTTCTTTTTTCTTTTATTATTGTTTGTTTTCTTGCTTGTTTTGATTTTTTTAGAAAATTTTCTTTTGGGGGACACTGCAGGGGTAAGGGGAGGATATGGAGGGACTGGGAGGTAAGTGGGATTAGATAGGGCTTATGATGTGGAATTCCCAAAGATCCATTAAAGAAATTGTGTTAAATAAACAAACAAACAAATAAATAAAGGGTTACAGTATTAGAAGGGTTGAGAACCACTGGTTTAGGGGTTGAGAAAGAGGAAAGAGGGTTGTTTGGGAAGAGATACCTCCAGACACCACAGCACTGACAAGCTCAGACTCTCTCTGGACATCCTGTGTTTGCACACAGCTTTTGCCATCCCAGTCCAGGTGTGAGCTGGGAGCTCAGTTCAGCCTTTCAGGAACACGGACAGTCTGCATCTGTTGGGTCTCGAGGTGGAGCCTTGCATGAGTGACTTTTCTTTTGGTTATGCAGTCAGTATAGGGATTTTGATGGAGACTTGTCTGGCAGCATAACTTGAGCTCTGAATCATTTTGTGAGCCGGTTTCTGTGTTCTCAATGACATACTTGGAAAACCAGTGAGTGAAATGTGCTAAAGTTCGTCTAGCCTTTCCGTATGTTTGCATTCTATCCGTTACACAGGGGAAACACAAGCATAACAGCTACTGCATCCTTCTCCTTGAGGCCCAGGCTGACCTCTTGAGGTGTCTGTCCCATAGGATGACATTGTATGGTCTCAAAGTGGAGGCCGTAAGAAGCCGTCTTGACTCTCTGACCCTTCAAATGCTCCATTTCTGGGGACTAACTTTTGCAGTTCAGCTGCTGTGAGAAGCCCCTTCTACACAAAGACCTTGCATGGAGACAAAGTCTTGCTCAGGTAAACTTCCTTGCGAAGGGCCAAGAGCAGGCAGTCATGCAAAAGCAGTGTCTTGTATATTCCAGCTCAACCAAATCCAGAGAATTCCAGCCTGTGGGATTGCTACCAGCCCACCGAATTAGGAGAAAGTTAATTTGCTGTATGTCTCTAACTCTTGAGGTGTCTTGTTACATAGTAATAGATACCAAAATACGTGTCTATGTTTTGGCGACCGGCATTTGTTTCAGGCTCCAGGCTATAACCTTGTATCCCCAGGAGGAGTTGTTTGAGGCCTGAGACCTTCATGGAATGTTTTCTAGAGAGATTCAGTCTATTCCTGCTGGTGATTTGCCTTCAAAGCAGCCTTGTTCCAGGTAGTATTTTCAACTCACAGGGGAGTGGAGATCCTTATGAGGTGCCATGCGAAGTTGAGTTAAAATGTGAGTGCCTACATACACAAACACATACACACAAACACACACACACTGGATAGCCTCAGATGAACACTACCTATGTGAGTAGCATCTGAAAGCAGTAAGCCTTTGAATTTCTTCTTCCAGACTCACCAGATGACATAATGTTTCAGTAAGTGTCTTCCACTGGTTTCTGAGATGCCCCAGGTTATGCCTGTAATTAACATGAAATTTCAGAATACAATAAATAAAAACCAAGGTGTAGCCATCCACGATATTATTAAGATCATTATCTAACAATCAGAATATCTAACAAGACCCTTGATTATAATTGGTGCTATGTTTTAAATATGTCTCTCCTTGTCATACTGACTTACTTATATAAAATGTTTTAAGACTAATTTTTTTTAAAAAACATGATCTGTAGCTTTGTTTTGGTTAAGACTTTGGGCTTTAATGATGGCATCTATTTACTGAGTGCATGTGTGCCCTTCACTGTGGCATATCTTTATATAGCCTCACAAGGTAGTTATCACTTTGCTCTTAATGATGGAGAGACTGACACCTAGGGGTTTAAATCATTCGCTCAAGGTCACTCAGTAAATGCAGAGCCAGGGTTGGCTCCACGGTCCAAACGTGATTCCAAGCCTTGTTCTTTCTCTCTTCCTGTGCCTGTACCTGCTGTTGCCCTTCTAAAAAGCTTGTGATTCAAAAGGCAATTTGTAATGAAGAGCCGGAGAGGAACTGGGGTTTTAAAGGCACTGCCTGCCCTTTCGGGTATAAAACATTTTGTTAGAAGCAATAACAGCACAATTATAGCAGATGCCTCTGCCTTCACTGTCACCATGGCCAGGGTCTAGGTTATGGGTTCGAGCTTTCACTGATTATTGGTGCATAATTGGCTTCCTGTAGATGACAAATGTATTACTGATTGATTATCATGACTCGGTCATATCTAAAATGTCAAAGTAGAAAATTGAATTGTCTTATTATCACATGTTCTCATTCAAGCACCAGATAAATATTACAAATGATGATTTTCTACCGCGTACCATATAAAGAATTTATGGAATATTAATAATACTGTTATCCACAACCTTCATGCTTGGTGAATGACCCCCAAACTGAAATCGTGCTTGACTTTTGAGGAATAAACCTTACAAATGATCTGCTTTGACCTATTCCTTTGCTGCCTAGCATTTTACAGAATAAATATTCCCGAGGACAATCCTTGCCTCCATTAGCAAGAATTGGACACTTATGACTGCTTGATAATGCTTTTTCTTTGTCTTGTCCTCTTGCTGCCTGCATTTTTCTGCCTGGCAAGGTAACCACTTTGTTAAAAATCCCTCTTCACAGGCAGCCAGAGAGTTGTGAGAGACTGAGGCCCATTCACCGGATCTCAACATGGCTTTACATCAAAGGCTGTTGTTGCCTGCAAACCCCACTTTCTGTGAGTTTCCTGTTTTCTGCCGATTCTAAGCTTGCTGCCATTTCCAGGGTGGGATCCTATTTCTAGAAACTGGATAAGAGGAATTGAGAAGGAAAATTTTTGAGATAAACTCTGGCGAGAGAGCTCAGCCTGGGGGAGTGAAGCTGCCCCTTGCCTTGACAAGATTAAAGGAGTTTTCAGATTGCTAATCACACCGACTGTTGTCTGTAGACTGAATGTAACACATAGCTTGCTGTGGGACAATGGTCTTTTATCCTGTCACTTGTATTATTTTTAGTAAAATGCTGATTGGCCAGTAGCCAGGCAGGAAGTATAGGCAGGGCAACCAGGCAGGAAGTAGAGGTGGGGCAATGAGAATGCTGGGAAGAGGGAAGTGCACTCTGCCTTTGCAACCTAGCCACAGAAAAAGCAAGATGTGACTGCCTCACTGAAAAAGGTACCAAAGTGGAGCTTTGATGGAGGAAGTGGCCCCCGGGGAGGGTTCTTACTGGTGTCTATCCTTACTTACTTCCTGTCTCACTCCTGGCTTCTTGTTTACACTTCTCTTACAATGATGTTCTATTGAAATACAGGAAACCAAGCAACTTTGGGCTAAAACCCATAATTGAAAATTGTTTTTCCTTTCTTAATTTGTTTCTGTTGGGAACTGTGGCCACAGTGTCTCCAAACAACTTCAAAGTGCTCCCGACATGGTCTCAGGACTCAGTTTAGTCATTCCTTTCCCAGCTGTCTTTCTCTATTTCATTATAGACTCCATCAACAGTAGACGCTCAATAAATGTTCATCAACGATGAAGGGACCACTGTACTGTAAGCGCGCCGTCTATCTATCTAAGGGTAATCAAGCTCATATTCAGCTTGATAGTTCTGAAGAAAATGGAGTCTCTTTGGTTTACAAAGAAAAGGAAACCAGTGCTTTCATAAGTATCATCGAAAAGGTATCTTTTCTGTTACTCTTGGTTAGTAAAAATCAAAATGTATTCTAATTTGAGTTTTCTACCTGACTCTTAGAAGTAGTTTTGTCCAAAGTTGGGGACATAAGGCAGCCATTTTTCCTTCCTTGTGCACAGGTGGGTTTGAAGAGAAAATGCCAGAGTACGTAGCTTTTCTTTGATTCATAAATATGCATTATGCATGATTTTGAACTAACCGAGGTTCTTTCTGAGCTGATGTGCTCTCTCTCTCTCTCTCTCTCTCTCTCTCTCTCTCTCTCTGCATTGTATAGAAGGTTTCTCTAGTTATTTCAGTTGGAAACATTGGGCACTGAGACTGTAAGCTGTACTGTGGAAAACCCAGCTTTGACTGATTAACCTAAGAGTCAATAGACATTTTTTAAAAAGTTATCTGTTTGTATGTGTCTGTATGTGAACCTGTGTGCAGCTGCCCTCCAAGGCTAGAAGACAGCCCTAGACCTTCTGAAGTTGGAGTTACAGCCGGTTGTGTGCTAGATGTGGGTGCTGGGAGCAGAACTCTTAGTCGTTTACAAGAGCATCGAGCACTCTTAACTGCTGAGTCATCTCTCCAGCCCCTAGAATTGATATTTTAGGAATCTCCCCTCCTGCTCCTTGTCCTCTGGCTCTGATAGTTGCCAAGTCAGACAGAGAAATAGGGAGTACCCAGAGTCTGGTGGGAGTCACCAGAATCTTTTGGAAGGTCATACCTCCCTCAAAATAAGTCATAGTTTTGTGAAACCTATGCTTCCTATGGGGTGGGGTTCCAGGGCAGGTTACTGAATCCTCAGACTGCATCTGAACTCCTGTCTTCTGCCTTATATTCCTCTCTCTGCCCAGCCATACCACTCCTGTCTCTACCTCCCTAGTGCTGGGATTAAAGGCCTGTGATTAAAGGTTACTGGGATCACCTTTGCAGGAGCTCTGTTCCTCTTTTAGATAGGTTTAATGCCTAGTAGCCCAGAGTGACCTTGAACTCAGAGAAATCCAACTGCCTCAGTCTCCTGAGTGCTGGGATTAAAGGTGTGTGTCACCACTGCCTGGCCTCTATGGCTAACTAGTGGCTTAGCTCTGCACTCTGATCTTCAGAAAGCTTTACCTGTTACAAACAAAATACCACTACAGATTACTATGTTGGCATCTATTTCTCTCAACTGACTATGGGCACATTGCTTCATCTTTTTTTCCCCCATCTCTGAAAAACAGTCAGGGCAGAGTCAGAGTGTGAGCTCACAGGTAGCATTTGGAGGCCCAGCTCAAATTTAAAACTTATGTGGAAAAGGTCTCTGAGTTAATTCTAAAAGGAAAATTGAGATTTCATCAATTAGCAGGACTAGACCCAACAGAAATTATCATACCTTTTTAATAATTATGAAATTGATGAATTATGGGAAGAAAGCGAATCCTGGCAAAGAGCTTGTAGTAATTTTGTGGGAGAGATTAGCAACAACTAAATCAAAAGCAAGAGAATTCAATTTATAAAGAGAACTAGATCCTTCCTCACATTGTATGGGGCACACCAATAACTGGAACCTCTACATTCTATGCTAATGCAAGTCAATCAGTAAAGGCAGGTTACAAATCAGATAATTTAAGTAAAGTGGATCAAAGCCCTATGAGTATGTCCAAAAGTCAGAATTTATATGTGCTATTCTCATGGTACTAAGGGATTTTAAAGAACCTCTCAAGACAGTTACTGATTCACAATATGCAGAAATATTTTTTTGCATATTGAAATGACCGAATTTATGCCAGATGATATAGAATTGACTTTATTATTTATTCAGTTACAAGATATAATCAAGAATAGGAATCATCTCATATACATAACACACATCCCTTCCCATATGCGTCTGCCAGGTCCTTTGGCACAAGGTAATGCAGAAATTGATAAATAATTGATTGGAAATGTGATGAACACCTCAGAATTTCACAAAAAATATCATGTCAATAGCAAAGGTTAAAAAATGACTTCCGTTATATGGCAACAAACCAAGGAAATTATAAGGAAATATCCTACTTGTCTTTAAACAACCAAACACCACTACCCGCAGAAAGTAACCCAAAAAGTATTCAAAGGAATAAAATCTGGCAGATAGATGTGTTTCATTTTGTAGAATTTGGAAAACTAAAATAGGTACACCACACCATTAATAGGTATTCAGGTTTTCAATGGGCAACTGCTTTGAGTTCAGAAAAGGCTGATTTGATAATCACACATTTGTTAGAAGTTATGGCCAGACAGTGCTTCAGCATATGTCTCTTAGAAAATGAAGGGTTTTTTTTTGCTTGTTATAATATAAAGTATATATTACAGGTATACCACATAATTCGTGCTAAATCACTTTTTTCATCTGTAAAATGGACATGATTATTATTATAAGCCCCATGTCAGAGGACTTAGAAAATATACTATGGTATTATCAATTCAGAAACAACATTTTCCCTAAGGAAAAAAAAATTTTTCTTACTAGGGAATCTGGTTAGGTTTAAGTCCTTGGTCAAGGGCACTGTTTCTCAACATTGTCTCCCAGCCTGAATGATTCACATCTGGGGGAAGCTCTTGTGTGGTCCTCTCTGACCCATGATAGTCATTGAGGATTCAGGGTAGCAATTCACTTCTGCAGGTGTGAGAAGGCCACATACCAAGTAAGAGCTAGTGGCTGCACAGTCACACACTGCCTCTAGTTCTTGGTGTCTTGTACATTTTGATACCTCTAGAGTAGTAACCGCCCAGACACTCCCTTTCTTTAAACACCATTTCTTTTTGAGACATGTGCTAGTCTATGTTGGTTTTGCTCCCCCTTTGAGTAACAGTTGCTTCCTTAATGGCTGCTTGTGGCCTGGGGTCTCCTCTTGTTCTCTAATCTCATCCACTTGTCTTTCTAAAAAACTAGACCTGGCTCTATGATGTCCCCCAACACCACTGTTGTATATTAGATATAGAGCAATAGTTTTTGTTTTGTTTTGGTTTTGGTTTTCAGACAGGGTTTCTCTGTAGCTTTGGAGTCAGTCCTGGAACTAGCTCTTGTAGATCAGGCTGGCTTCGAACTCACAGAGATCTGCCTGCCTCTGCCTCCCGAGTGCTGGGATTAAAGCATGTGCCACCACCGCTCAGCTTAGAGCAATATATATTTTTTTAATGTACAAGTTAATTAATTCTGTGGCTGCCATAACAAAGCATCATAGACTGAGGGACTTAAACAACATACATTTATTTTTCACCATTCTGGAAGCTCCAAGTCCAGGATCAAGGTGCTGACCAGCCTGTTATGCTCTCTCTCTCTCTCTCTCTCTCTCTCTCTCTCTCTCTCTCTTTCTCCTTTTAATTTATTTTTTGCTCACACCGTACATCCCAATCTCAGCCTCCCCTCTCTCCCCTCTTCCCAGCCCCCAACTTCTCTTCTCCCCTAGATCCACTTCTCTTCCATTTTTTTTCTTCAGAAAAAGAGCAGGCTTCCCAGGGATAGTAACCAAACATGGTATAACAAGATGCAATAAGACTAGCAACAAACCCTCATATCAAGACTGGATGAGGCAACTCAGTAGTGGGAAAAGGGTCCCAAGAACAGGCAGAAATGTCAGAGATACTTCCACTGTTAGGAAAACAACTTACAAAACAACTATGCTAACAACCATAGCAAATATGCAGAGGGCCTAGAACATATCCATGCAGGCTCCGTGATTGCTGCCTCAGTCTCTGTGAGCTCCTATGTGGCCTGCTTAGTTGATGCCCGTGGGTTGTGTTCTCCTGGTGTCCTCACTCTTTTGGCTCCTGCAGTCCTTCCTCCCTTCTTCTGTAGGATTCCCTGAGCTCTGCCTAATGTTTGGCTGTGGATCTCTATAGCTGTTACCAGTTTGCTTTCTCTTGACTTCTTGGTGTGTAGATGGCTATCTGACAGCTGTGTTCTCCCATGATCTTTCCACCGTACGTGTACATGTCTGGTGTAGATGTGTCTGAGTTTTCTCTTCTTGTAACAATCTTCATCAGACAGGATAAGAGCCTATCCTAATGGTCTCATTTTGTTTTAATTATCCCTTTGAAGACCCTGTTTTCAAACATAGTCACATTCTTTGGTACTGAGGATTAGGGGCTTTGATATATGCGATTTTCTTGAGAGACACAATTCAGCCTGTAACAGTGTGTGCTTAAAATAACTCAGTTATGCTGAATGTGAAATGCTGATCAAAACATTAGGAATGTTCTATAAATACGTGCCTCATATTAGGCAGCTTTAATGGAAATTAATTTCAGAATTTATCGGGTTTGATGCCCGTAATTTCCAGGTGTCCGGCATGTAAGTTGATGATAGCTGTGTTGCTTGCCTAATCACAGGTCATGACCCATCTGATATTTTAAAATAGCATTTGCTTCATGTAGTTAATTCTCACATGTGTGGGGGACCAATAAGGCCTAGCCACCCACCCACCTCGCCTCACTCCCTCCAGGTGGTACCTTAGCAGGTGTGAATCTAATTAGCAATTTGTGATGGAACTGAATGTAATCAGTTACACAATTTAGAGCCATTCAAACATAATTCATTACATTATGTCATGAAGCATTGAAGAAAAAAAAAAGCAGGAACAAAGGCTTTCCCTGGGAAATTCTCAGACGTGTGAAGTCTTCTGAGTCCTCCAGAGTGCATGCGGCAGCCACGGGTCTTTTAGCCAGGACTCGCCATCCTCATGAAAAGTTGGGATACTGGTGACAACGCAAATGAGATGGGACAAGGAGACACGAACCTCTGTATGGGACAGCAAGAGACCCAAAGACGGTGCCTTTCTTCTTTATGGCAGCAGCCCCAGAATTTAGAGCTGTGTTTGAAAATGTAGGACTTATTAAATACTGAAACTAAACAGTGAGTAAATGAAGTAAGACACCAAAAGAAGCCCACGGAGTTGGAAAGGGTGGTTTCCAAGGACAAAGGGCTGTGGTCTACCCTGCATATGAAAACCATCTGGGAGACTTTAAAAGCAACAGCATTAGGCTTCTGCACTTGCAGAGTGGGGTCTCTCCTAGTTTCCTTTGGCCCATAACATTGACATTTCTGTTTCTGTGACATGTGCCATCTTCTAATACAGGTTTTATCAGCACCCATATAACATTAGGCCATTTTTATTCAGTGACTAATACAGTGTCATAGTCTTGTTTGCAATGTGTTACTTCCTCCAGTTTGTAGTTTTCAGAGTAGACTTTTGGTTTTGTTTCTTGTTGCATCTCCTGTGCTTTCAGCATAGCTTCACAGAAGAATCATCTCTTTTCTTTATTATTATTATTATTATTAAAAATTTCCAGCTCCTCCCATTTTCCTCCCACTCTCCCCACTCCCCCCTCCAGTCCAAAGAGCAGTCAGGGTTCCCTGCCCTGTGGGAAGTCCAAGGTCCTCCCCCCTCCATCCAGGTCTAGGAAGGTGAGCATCCAAACAGACTAGGCTCCTACAAAGCCAGTGCATGCAGTAGGATCAAAAACCAGTGCCATTGTCCTTGGCTTCTCAGTCAGCACCCATTGTCCGCCACAATCAGAGAGTCCGGTTTGATCACTTGCTCCATCAGTCCCAGTTAAGCTGGCCTTGGCGAGCTCCCATTAGATCAGCCCCACCGTCTCAGTGGGTGAGCGCACCCCTCGCAGTCCTGACTTCCTTGCTCATGTTCTCCCTCCTTATGCTCCTCATTTGGACCTTCGGAGCTCAGTCCAGTGCTCCAGTGTGGGTCTCTGTCTCCATCTCCATCCATCGCCAGATGAAGGTTCTATGGTGATATGCAAGATATTCATCAGTATGGCTATAGGATCGGGCCATTTCAGGTTCCCTATCCTCACCTGCCCTGGGAACTAGCTGGGGACATCTCCTTGGACACCTGGGAACCTCTCTAGAGTCAAGTCTCTTGCCAATGCTAAAATGGCTCCCTTAATTAAGATATACACTTCCCTGCTCCCATATCCACCCTTCCTCCATCCCAACCCTCCCATTCCCCCAAGCTCTCCCCATCCTCCCCTTCTAGCTTTTCTTCCCCATCTCCCCTTACCCCCACCCCACCCACACCCCAAGTTTCCAATTTTTGCCTGGCAATCTTGTCTACTTCCAATATCCAGGAGGATAACTACATGTTTTTCTTTGGGTTCACCTTCTTATTTACCTTATCTAGGATAGGGACACTTTACTATCTTTTTAAAACTTCAGCATACGTTGCTGATAAATAATAAATGGGTTCGTCATGACGTGTTCGTACCCATGTACAGTGTTTTCAATCATATCCACATCTCCTTCCTCGCCTGTTTTCCCCTCCTCTGTGGCCCCTGACCAGCCCTCCTCTACTGTCCCATCTTTTCCATCAAGTGATTTCTTCAGCATTTTTTTTTACAGCCACATGTGTGAGATTGTGTTTACAGAGGCATAAATAGTAGATTCTTTTAAAGATTTTTTTGTTCACATTTTATCTTTCCAAGAGTATTCTTCATCCAAATTAGGTTGGGTTTGAAAATAGCACTCCCAAGTTCCCATTTACCGAGAAAGCAAGAGCTCGAACACTCCTCTTCCCTAATTTCCTCATTCATGTTTTTTTTTCTGCCTGAAACTATTATATAAATTATTTCACTTCTACCTTCCCTTCACATATCCCTCCTTGCTCTCTTGCCTGGCCTCTCTTTTCATTAATTGTTACAGGAATTTATGTGTTTTCTTTTTTAACTGTTGCTACCTTCTAAGCTACGGGTATCCTAGTCAGCAGTTTGGCTCTAAGAGCTGCAGCCTGAGGAAATTCTGTTCCCTGGGGCACTGACTCTTTCAGAGCTACAACAGCAACTTATCTAAATCTCTGTCCCCCAAAAGAACTCAAGATTCAAAGACTGGGGTAGAATCCTGCTTGCCAGAGAGGCTGAATAGCAAGCAGCTCACCTCCTAGTCTCCCAAGAAGTTCTTATGTTCCTCCTTGCCCCTCCTTAAAAACCCTTCTCCCTCTGGTTCCTCCCTACAACTTCTGGTCAGCTAGTCAGTGATACAGCCTCCTGACCACAGATGAATTTGATTTCATCAGACACATCTTGCATCATTAAACAAATGGTCCAGAGTATAAACAAAAGTAACACACCTTAAAATAATATTCTATAACATACATGTGTATGTGTGTACACATATATTCCTAAATGCAACCTGCCCAGTCAGTATAACACTACTCATATGATGTTCCCAAGGCTGATTGATCATTTGGTATTGGATAGTCAATTGGTGGCTCTTCCCTGGGGAAGATGATTTATCCAACTCTCAGCATTTCTTAGGTACCTGTAGCTCTTTGGATAGGGTTGGGGCCTCGTGGGCTTTCTCCTGTCTACATTGGCATATCTATTGTTGTCCTTGGTCAGCTCAACTGTTTCAGAGATTTCTGTTGTCTTATGTTTTCATTTTCATGTAGTTTGAGTAGATTGTTTATTTCTTTCCCTATTTCTCCTATGATCCATTCATGATTCAGTAATGAGTGATTTAATCTCAGTAAGTTCATGTACTCACTAGAGATGTGTTTGATTTTGATTTTTAGCTTTATTGCATTGTGTATAGATAGGCCACAGTGAGAGATTTTTAATAATTTTGAATTTATAAAGATTTACTTTTTGTTTCAGGTAGTGGTCTATTTTAGAAAAGTGTCCTTGTGATACTGAAGAATGGTATATTCATTGCTATTTGAGTATAATATTCTATAGATGCTTATTAATTCTGATTAATACATGATGTCAATGAATTCTTATGGTTTTTGTTCAGGTGACCTCTCTATTAGAGAAATTTGTATATTGAAATCACCTACTATTAATATATAGATGTTCATCCATATCTTTAAATCCCGTAGTGTTTTTTTTTTTTTTCTTTTTTTTTTGGTTTTTCGAGACAGGGTTTCTCTGTGGCTTTGGAGCCTGTCCTGGAACTAGCTCTGTGAACCAGGCTGGTCTCGAACTCACAGAGATCCACCTGCCTCTGCCTCCCGAGTGCTGGGCCGTAGTGTTTTTTTAAAATGAAATTGGGTGCCCCTTAGTTTGGTGCATATATGTTTAATATAGTAATGTCTTCTTGTTTAACTGTTTCTTTGATTAGAATGAAGTATCATTGTTTATTCTGATTCGTTTAGTTTGAAGTGTATTTTGTTAGATATTAGAACAGTAACTCCTGATCTTTCCTTGATCTCATTTGATTTGAATACTTTTGTCGATTCTTTTACTCTAAGGCAGTGCCTATCTTTAAGGTTAAGATATTTTTCTTGTAGATAACTGTCAGAGTCCACTCCAACAGAAATCAACAGGGGACACCTGGGAGGGGGTGTGAGGCTATAGGAAATGGCAGACTACGAGAAACAGAGAGAAAACACAAGCTAGACCAGGAGGACTAAAGATCAATACCAAACAGCCCCGAGTTTATTTCTCAGCAGCATATATATTAATTACAGGCAAAAAGCAGAACATAAAGAAGTACAGCCAGCTAACCGCCTCCCTGCACTGTCCTTGGAAGGAAGCTCAAGCAGGTGCATAATCTCCTACAAGAATTCCGATAGCAGCAAGTGGCTACTAACTCTAATTGGATGTACCATACACCAGCCCAAATCTTATAGATAATGTGTTCTTTTAGCTGGGCTTAATCAGAACTTTCTCAGAGCCCTCAAGGATGCAGGCAGAACAGCAAGCTTGAACTCAAATGACTTATAAGTCAGAATTGACTCTAGAAGGAAACTGAGTCACACGTGGGCTGCTACAGATAACGAACAGGTGGATTTTGTTTCTTGATCCATTCGGTTAGCTGTCTTTTGAATGAAGAATTGAGGTCATTTACATTTAATGCTATCATTGAACTATTTTTCTTTTCTTCTTTTTAAATTTAAATTCTGTCCATCGTGTTGTTGGTTTTGGTAGTGTTGTTTGTGCTCTCAGTGATATTTTGTGTTTTAATATTTGTGGCTTAGTGTCCCTTTCTATGGTCTCTCTTCTATCCTCATTCCTCTGTTTAGTCTAAATATTGCTTCCTGTATTTTTAAAGGGTTTGGTTTGTTGGATATAAATGTTTTAAAGCTGCTTTCACATATTGTGAAATGTTTTCTTTCTCCATTTATGACAGATAGTTTAGCTTAAGTATATCAGCCTAGACTGGTCATTGTAAGTCAATTTGAATGTATTGCTCTAGGTTCTTTTGACTTTCCAAGTTCCTGTTGAGAAATCAAATGTTATTCGGGTGTGTGTTCCTTTATATGTGCTGTATTATCTCTACATACAAGCTTGGTCTCCACAGCCCATGACTGATGTACCCCAATACCTTGTAGTTGCTTGAGTAAGAACGGCCCCATAGGCTCATATATTTGAGTGTTTAGTCACCAGGGAGTATAACACTATTTAAAAGGATTCGGAATTGTGGCTTTGTTGGAGCAAGTGTGCCATTGGGAGTGGGCTTTGAGGGTTCAAAAGTCCCTACTAAGCCCACAGTCTCTCTCAGCCTATAGATCAGAATGTAGCTCTCACCTACTGCAGCAACTGTCTGCATGCTACCATCCTCCGCACAACGATGATAATGAATTAAACCTCTGACCCTGTAAGCTAGTTCCCTATTGACTGCTTCCTTTTGTGGGAGTTGCCTTGGTCATGGTGTCTCTTCACAGCAACAGAACAGTGACTAAAACACATGATCATATCCTGAGCCTTCTAACTGGGTCTGTCCCACACAAGCTACTCCTGCCCCAACACCCAGAAAACAGTGTGTTGAGCAGCCTCTGGGATGTATTTTAATTTCATAGCTAATTTATACAATCTATTACATTTCTGTTACCAACCCTTCTTCAAACTCCAGGACAGCCTTGGAGGCTGCAGACCTCTGGGGGAACAAGTGTGATTCTGGGAAGTGATCAACTGCTCTCTAAAGCAAACCCATCGCTGGCCTGGGTTTGTGAGTTTTAAAAGATTTGTCTTCTCAGTTGAGTGCTTAGCTTTCTTTGTGGAGGTGTCTGCAGACTTTCCTTTGAATGCACGGGAGCCCCTCCTCCCCTCCCCATCTCTGTCAGCTGTCTTGACCCCATTTTCTCCCAGTGCCCATCTCTGTCAGCGTCTTGGGTGTCTCTTAAACTACTGCTTTGATGGCCTGAAAGTTCTTCTTTTTCCCACTTTTATCCAACATTTCAAGGCCTGTGTGTAATATTACCTTTCTCTGGCTCTCTCTCTTGCCCACTCTCTTACTCTCTCTTCTGCTCTCTCATGCACACTCTGTCCTCTCTCTATCTCTCTTAATCTCTCTTACTTTCTCACTCTCAAGTTCTCTTACTACCTCCAGCTCTCTCTCTCTCTCTCTCTCTCTCTCTCTCTCTCTCTCTCTCCTGGTGGCTGGTGGCTATGCCCGATGCTTCATACATGTATACACAAGGCAAATTTCCTATAATTCACCCACACCTCTGGTCCTGCCCCTATATTAAGAATTCAATTTGATTTTTAATTTTGTGTCTCTGTGAGAGCATGTGAAGGGTGTGAAGGTGCCCCAAGGGGTCATGGACCCTATAGAGCTGAGGTGGCAGGCAGTGGTGAAGTGCCTGACATGGGTGCTGGGAACTGAATCTGTGTTGTCTAGAAGCACAATAAGTGTTCTTACTCATGAGCTGTCTCTCTGGTCCTTACCCATTTTGGAATCTTTCTGAGCTCCCTGGGCTTCAGTCCATGGGTTCCCATAGCTCTTGGTAAGTGGTTCTTGCTGTCCTCATAGTCCTCAGCCTTGTGGTCACCTTCCTCCTCCTTGTCATTCTCTTCCTTTTCTTTCATTTCCGTGAGGCAGGGTCTTATGTAATATAGGCTGGCCTGGAACTTGCTATGTAGGTGAAGATGAGTATGAAGTCCTCACCTGTTACAAGGAGAGGGGGGCCCTTTGTTTGTCCCAGCTGCCTGGCTAGCTTACACCTGAAACAACCACACAGAAATTGTATTAATTAAATCACTGCCTGGCCCATTATCTCTAGCCTCTTATTGGCTAACTCTTACATATTAGTTTAACCCATCTCCATTAATCTGTGTATCACCATGTGACAGTGGCTTACTCATAAAGATTCAGCATGTCTGATTCTGGTGGCTCCATGGCGGTTCTCTCTCTGACTCTGCTTTCTTCTTTCCAGAATTCAGTTCTGTCTTCTCCGCCTACCTAAATTCTGCCCTATCCGTCCAAGCAGCTCCTTTTTTGATTAATCAATGAAAGCAACACATAAACAGAAGGACCTCCTACACCGCTCACCCTGCTTTCTTCTCCTAAGTGCTGGGTTTACATGTATGTGGCACAGTGCTCACCACGCAATGCCTTCTACCTCATGTTTCATGTGCTGTTCAGCTGTTGATTTTTATTAGTCTGAGACAGTCAAGGGCAAGGTCACATTTATTCTGAATTATTTCTAGTGTACATTGTATCTTTCTTCAATGTGTATACGTGTGTGTGTGTGTGTGTGTGTGTGTGTGTGTGTGATATCTTTTGGGAATCACATTACGGTGGTTTGAACGAAAATGACTCTCATAGGCTCAAATATTTGAACACTTAGTCTACAATTGGTGGAACTATTTGGGGACGATTAGGAGGCATGGCTTTTCAGAGGAGGTGTGTCACTGGGGGTGGGGCTTGAGGTTTCAAACGCCCATAGCATTCCTAGTTTATTCTCTCTGCCTCGTGGTTGTGGATCAAGATGCCAATGTTTCTGTTGTCACAGCTTTGCTTCATAAACTGCGACCCTCTGAAACTGTAAGCCCAAATTA
Organism: Microtus obscurus; assembly: GCA_963919715.1. Classification (NCBI taxonomy): domain Eukaryota; kingdom Metazoa; phylum Chordata; class Mammalia; order Rodentia; family Cricetidae; genus Microtus; species Microtus obscurus. The sequence goes on from CAWTZC010002364.1 coordinate 7,091,813, forward strand.
AGTATCATTTTATTTCATTAGTTGCCTGGGTCATGGTGTCTTATCACAGAAATAGAAAAGTATCTAAGACACACATGATCTTGGGGTCTTTCTTTGAAATGTCATGTGCTTGGATCTGGTATATTTTAAAAGGTCCTTGAACACAAGCCCATTTTTCCTAAATCTAAGGGAGGCTTGCCTCCTGAGGATCCCAGTGACCTGAATGCACTACAGTAATATCGGGGTTCTCAGAGGACTCATTAAATGGAATGCAGTTTCACACGCTCTATCCCAGACTCCCAAATAAGGAGCCATAGATTGTTCATCCTAGACCCCAAATCAGGGACCCTGGATGGTCATTCTAGACCCCCAAATCAGGAGGCCTGGAGTGGCATCAGTGACCTGTATTTCGTTGACCTGAATATTTATTCACCCTTCAAGAGGCTGGGAGCCTGGCAGCCTTGGCTCGCCATAGGCATCTCCACGGCTAGCCAAGACAGGGAACTAAATTGGCAGGGAAAAAATGACGACTGAGGTGGGTAGAGGAGGGAACCCATTCGGCAGTGCCTTGTTCTAAGATTTGGGCTAAACTAAAGTCTCCCTGAAATAACGTGAATCATGCCCTTTTCCCTACGTGTTGCTGTCCTGACAGATCTTTCAAGTGAGCATCCTCTGACAGGGAGATATAAAGCTGTACCATTTCCAGATGGATGCAATTCATAGACAAGTGAGACACTAGCTGAGCCCTGGCGGGGCTTTGCCTGTTCCCTGTTGTCAAGGCAGTGCAGGCTCAGGGTTGCGGAGAGACTGGAGGGGGAATTGGAGCAATGCCGAGCCCCAAGGAGACACGGTGTTGAACTCCTGACAGGCACAAAGACAGGGAAGTGAATGCTTTAGTGTCTTATAAATCATTTGGAGGAAATTATGTTTTATTTATGTTCATTTTTGAATGTATTTGAATTTTTATTGCAGATATTTTTCAAAGACACAGACATGGAGGCTATCCTGAGGGAACATGAACCTCAGAAGAATGTGGCAGGAGCCGACTGGATTGGCTGAGGAGGTAAAAATTATTCATTTTAAAGAGCAGTCTGAAGGGGCTTTTCCAGGGGACCAAATCAGAATGAAACTCAAAAGTTTTAAATAGTGACAATGAAACACACCTGGTGTGAAAGGCTTCGGTGTGAGCCGGCGGCAGTGCACGAGTGAGGTAGAGGAACTTGGGCTGTGGCGGAAGAGCCTTATCGAGGGGAACCTCAATAAGATGGGTTAGTCAGTTATGAGGACCACGTTTCTGGCCAAGTTTTCAAAATTCCCCTTCTCCAATTTTGCTGAGCCTGCACTTAGAGCCACTCATTTTGCCAGGCTGCACCCAGCCAATGGACCAGATCGTTCAGACCCGCTCAATCCCAGCATAGATCTCTTGGTGGGACTGATGGTGTCGCCATTGGCTCTCTTGGGAGGAGATCAAAGGAAATGTATGTATGTGTGTGTGTGTGTGAGAGAGAACTGTTGTAAAAGGAGTGGCGGGCTGCTTCCCACTGTCCAGCTCCTGGCCTCCTGGCTAGCTTATACCCCAAAATAACAACGCACAAATTTTATTCATTTAAACACTGCCTAGCCCATTAGTTCTAGCTTTATAAGATGTGGCTAATTCTCACATCTTGATTCAACCCATTTTTAATAATCTGTATGTCACCACAAGCTCGTGGCTTACTGGGAAAGATTCAGCATGTCTGATCTGGCAGCTTTATGGTGGGCGGCTCTCTCTCTTTGCCTCCTTTCTCCCAGAATTCTGTTCTGTCTATTCCACCTATCAAAGTTTTGCCCTAACAAAAGGCCAAGGCAGTTTTCTTTATTCAACCAATACAAGCAACACATAGAAAGAAGACCCCCCTACACCAGAGAATGAGCCCATTTCATGGGCTGATGAGATTGCTGTCATGCCTGTTGGGTAGCAAAGGAGTCCGATACTGCTGGGACTAAAAGAAGGATATGTTTCTATGACAGGGACATATTTATTCCTTTCTGAAAGAGCGTGCATGTGATTGTTGGCAGTGGGGAAAATATTGTGCTCAACAATCAAGAGTGGTAAGTAGAGGCAAGAAGTGATGTTTCTCCGTTGTACCAGATGCTGGGTACAGAAGAGGTCCAAGAGTAAAAGGCATAGGCCAGTTCCCGGTCCTGGGACTTTCCCTGCTTCTGATGTCATAGTGCTCTCTGTTTTGTGACAATGTGATTTAAAAAAGAAAATCAGTGCAGGAAGACAAATAACACCTTTAGGATGAGAAATGACCTTTGTGTTGGCGAGAACTGTGTTTCAAATTTTAGAAGGCATGCAGGGCAACAACCTTATTTATTTATAAATAAATCTATGAAAATCTATAAATTTATTTTTTATAAATGCTGCCTTTTTTTTTTTTTTTTTTTTTGGTAATTGTGATACAGAGCTAAGGCCAGAACACGGTGACTGCATTCTGATCGATTCAGCTCATATTCTTGCTAGGCACTAGCGGGCTGCCATCATCAACAAGCCCGAGCTGTGTGTGCATTTGCACAACTCTCCAAGGGAGTGCATGCAAAATGAAGCTCACAGGAAAGGAAGTTCAAGTCCAGGGTGCGAAGTTAGATGTTCTTGACTGCACTGTACATTCAAATCATCTGGCGATGTGTGCTGGGGGAGGGGTCCATGCTTAAATAAATGCTGATATCCAGGCCTCTCCCAAGACCAATTGAAATCAGAGTTGCCTAGCATGGGGGGCAAGCAGGGATTGATAGCTTCTTTGCAGATTCTCTCGGGGGCTCTAATGAGCTCCTGGGGCTTTGGAACACTATGGCAAGGTCACGCTTGTCTGCTAGGGACAAGTTCTGAGCCATCAAAGTCAGATGAGCATGGTGTATTCAAAACTCAGCCTCTTAGCCAAGTGTCACCTTTTCGAAGGGCGGTTGTTACCGTCAGGGATGTGCTCTGAGAGGCTCCTCATTTCCCTGCACAATCTGTGCTTTAGGGTTCTCCATTTCCTGAAAAGTCTTGTCACAAGTCCCACTTTGAAGACAAATACGTAATTCTCGGAAGGCTTCTCACTTAATAGACCGCTACACTCGTGTCGTTGAGTGTGCTCTGTGATTCCACTTAAGATGTTTGTTATATATATTACAGGGATAGGAGTGGCAGAGATAGTGTGGAGATGGATAGACGCCTCCACTGACGGCTCTTTGGTCCTCTCAGAGGACAGCAAGTCATCACTTTGTTTTCAAATAATGCAGTTGGTAATAAGTTTTTGGATGTATGTGAGCTGTAAATCGTTCTGGAAATTGAACCGAAGATACAATATCATAAATCTCTTCAGTGGTGGGGGAATATTTATGGGGCGAGCAATATCATCAGTCATGTGGCTATACTGGGGCTGACGTCTGACTGAATGGGACCTGGTACTCAGGATCTATGGCCACTTTGGAAATCCCTCCGGGTTAATGCCCGTGTCGGGGGAGGACTGTTTTAATGGGGATAATGAGGTGATTCACCCATGATTGGATGTTTGGGGCAGCATTGTGGAAGGGGTGAGGCGAGGCAGATTCTCCTGTCTTCCTGGAGAGCCTCTGTTCCTGGATCCTGGCTGCTGTGTCCTTGTTTATCCTGGGAACTAGCAATCCTAAGCAAATACACATTTCATTAGATTTGTTTAGAAACTCATTATCCTACCATAAATACTTCTGTGTGTGGAGTAATGGGATAGAACCAAGCTAGGCAGGAAAGTCACCGCCAGTTTTGGGAACCGAACAGCAAAGGCAATGGCATGTAACACTCCAAACATTTTTCTTCTGGGTGATGACAATTATTCAAGAGAAAAAAAATTCTCTAATCACTTTTTAATGGTTTTTAGGCTTTTTTTTTTTTTTTTTGATTTGTAGGAAAAGACTTTTTCAAATCGAAGCTGATTTGCCGTCTCATCGTGTGAACAGATTTCAGGTTGAACACGGGGCTGTGACTCTTTCTTGCCTACTTAGCCTCTGGGATCTCCCCCCACCATCAGTTCCCTGGCTTTAGCTGCCCACTCCAAACCCTCTTCTTCACATAAAGCAAGGGTGGCTGGCGATGGGGGGTGGCTCTGTTCTTTGCTGACAATGCCAGCCATCGACACAAAAGAACAAGGTCATTATTTCTCACGCCTTCAAGTTCTTTCCCAACCCGGAATTAACCTTTAAAAAATGGACAGCCTTCTGGTTTTATCCCAGGCTTTTTCAGACCCAGGCCAGCTGGCCTTGGTGAGTTCCCGATAGAACATCCCCATTGTCTCAGTGTGTGGGTGCACCCCTCGCGGTCCTGAGTTCCTTGCTCGTGCTCTCTCTCCTTCTGCTCCTGATTTGGACCTTGAGATTTCTGTCTGGTGCTCCAATGTGGGTCTCTGTCTCTGTCTCCTTTCATCGCCTGATGAAGGTTAATATTCAGGAGGATGCCTATATGTTTTTCTTTGGGTTCTCCTTCTTATTTAGCTTCTCTAGGATCACTAATTATAGGAACATACCGGACAATGAGGACTACTGAGAGCTCAAGAACAATGGCAATGGGTTTTTGATCCTACTGCACATACTGGCTTTGTGGGAGCCTAGGCAGTTTGGATGCTCACCTTACTAGACCTGGATGGAGGTGGGTGGTCCTTGGACTTCCCACAGGGCAGGGAACCCTGATTGCTCTTTGGGCTGACGAGGGAGGGGGACTTGATTGGGGGAGGGGGAGGGAAATGGGAGGCGGTGGCGGGGAAGAGACAGAAATCTTTAATAAATAAATAAAAAATAAATAAATAAAAAAAAATGGACAGCCTTTCCTCTGGTTCTCTCCATGTCTTCAAGGGTCCTAGATGGTTTATCATATCCCTCATTACCTCCCATTATATAATCTTTGGTGGTGCTGAGTATCAAAACCCAGGGCCTTGCCCATGCCAGACCCCTCTACTGCTGACATACATCCTTGCCCCTTGCTTTGATTTTTGATGTGAGGTTGTAATACGTTGCTCAAGATGGCCTTGAACTTGTGGCATTGCCACCTCTACTTTCTAGTGTACAGATTTTAGGCATGCCTCAGCATGCATGGCTATCACTTAGTTAATTGACTTTGTTACCTGACCTCTCCCACAACACCCCTTAGCCTCATGGAGGCAAGGCTTTAAAAGAGCTGTTCAACTGATGTATCCCCAACATGGAGGATAGTGTCTCAGTACATGTTTATGAGTGAAAGCGTGTTATGCTATGCAGTCTGCTTATAGACTAATGAGTTGGTCCCGTTAATCTAAGGTGTTCTGAAACCCCTGCTGTTGGGTAAACAAACACAATCTTACTAGGAATAGGCCTGTGGATTCTGCATTTGGATAGGGAAGAACTTTATTTTTATTTTCATTGAGCCACAATTTAGGCAAAACGCCTCCACCAACTGAATCAGCAATAAGAATTATAGATTTTAATGCTGTATTTTATATAACAACACTTTTTTCTGTTGCCACCTGAAAATGATGGTTATTGTGCCTATCGAGATTTTATTATTTATTGCAGTAATAAGGAATCATGTTAGTGGCTCCCTATTGGGTTTAGCTATCAGAACAAGGGAAGGAGAGTAGAAGAAAGAGAGAGGAAGAGAGAAGAGGGGGAGAAAGAGAGGAGGAGGAGAGGCAAGGAGAGGAGGAAGGGGGTGGGAGCGGAGGGGAGAGAGGCCAGGGAGATTCCCTCTTTAATAGCTGCCATCCTCCTGCAGGGCTGGAGCTCTGCTCTCTTTCAGGCCATTGAGGCCTCATTAGGTCACAGCTGGGGACAGCTCTCTCCTATCGCTGGGCTTCTCAGGTTGTTTCCCTCCGTCTGCATCTGCTTTATGCTTTTGTAATAACGCACAGAGTGCTCCTGCAGTGGCCGCTTTGGCTGCCCCGTGTTTCCTAGCAGGATACTGTCCAGCAGGCTCCTCTTCCAGCTCAGCAGAATCCTGTCCGACAAGCTCTTCCCGAGCTCAACCCCTGGCCCTCTCCATGTGCTCTTTGTAGCTCTGATGTCTCCCATGAGACAAAAATTGTCCGCCCACCTGTCCTTCACTCTTCTGGGTGCTGGGGTATATACACACAGACAAACAAAGCCCCCTTTGGATCGGAGTAGCAAAAGTGGTATTTAGTAAGTGTTCATCAGGTGCCAGGACTTATTTTTTTTTTTTAAAAGGCAGCTCTGTGTCATTTTGAAACGGATCCATCCTTAACAGTGGATTTTGTTTTTGAGGTTTCAGGTACTCATCATTCATCAGGTCTGAAAATATTACACGGAAAATTCCAGAAAAAATTTATACGTGTTAAATAACTTTGATCACAGCATATCACAGTTAAAGTTATTCTGTTTTATTAGTAGTTAAGCTCCCACCGTGTCTAATTTATAAATTTAACATTACAGAGATATATTAGGGAGGAAATAAAAAAATAGAGATTTTGGATAAGTCAGCCACCATATGTGACTTGGAATGTATGGGCCTTGGATAAGGGGATATCTTTAATTCGTTTATCCCAAACCATAATCTTTTTTTTTTTTTTCTTTAGGGATGTGCTTTAGAGACAGGGTTTCTCTATGTAACAGCTCTGGCCGTGCTGGAACTCACTCTGTAGACCAGGCTGGCCATGACTTCACAGAGATCCTCTTGCCTCCAAGAACTGGGTTTAGAGGCGTGTGCCGCCACTCCCAGCTTCTAACCCACAGTCTGTGGTACAGTCTACGGACAGGGAAATGGAATGGAGAGTGAGTAGCCTGTTTGGCATCACAGGTGGGAACCATCAGAACTGGGATCACATTGTCAGCAGCTTGGACTCATGCTCTCTCTGCTGCTCCCCCATCACCTCTTACTAGCTTGGCGTTCTTTGCAGTAACTGTCACTAGGTAGTACTGGGAAGGGACTTCTTGGTATGACTTGAGTGACAGTCCCTTTCGTGGAGGGCAGCTGTGGCACTGTGTTTCCTGTAGGTTTATTAAAGTGCTACGTTCAGCCCCTTTTAAGAATACATTGGCGTTGCAGTATTTTGGTACTATGTAAAGTGTTCATTCACGGAGCAGCGGGTAAGAAGTAGGTTCTTTACTTAGCTGAGCTAAATATCCGGCCACATGCTGATTTCTTTATCCCAAACCAAATAGGGACAGCCACCCCTGTGACACAGCTGTGCTCAGTGGACAGAGTTTGCAGGAAGAATTTAGTTACAACAGAATAACCCCCAGCTTGTTATCATTAGCGGGATCTCGGGTAAGGGTTCATTGCGGCTGTGACTCCTACTGGTGAATCATTCTGTTTGAAATATAATGTACTCAAAAAGCAAAAACTGTAGTTAGAAATCACCGTAATGGCTTTCTTGAAAGCTATCGCTAGTTTAGGGCCCAATTAAAACCAGAAATCCAATTATTGCTGAATAACATAATTGCAAGAAAGTAACTTGAGTTGCGTGTGTGCCAGTAATTAAGGAGGAAGCTTTAAGACCAGAATCCATCTGAACCATTACAAGGACAGGTCAGGATCCTGAACAAGGGCTCCAGGGTGGGTCAGAGCCGGTGATGCCCCCACTCCCCAATTGGTGCTTGCAGGGGACTAGAGGAGTAGACTAGAAAATTGTGCCTGAGCCCCTACCCTGAGAAGCCTCCAGTGTACTGTAAGTGAGCTCTGACAAAGCAGACGCAGGGACATAACTTTTTAGACGTTAGAGAAAACAGCTGGCATCATTAATGCCCCTTTTATGTTTTTACACTTCAACCTCTGCTTGGAGCACCGGGTATGGGCGGCAATGGCTGGGTACATCCAGTACGTCAGTTACAAGAGCGCTCCCTTGGCTGATGCAAAATCTGGCTGCTAGGCAGCCTGATATGTTTCTTTTTCTGTCCACATTTTACAGAGGGTGCTGGCAGCATCTATGGTAGGAGCCCGGGCAGGTGATACATTTTACTAGCAGAGCCTCTCTGATATGTGAACTCTTTAAAAAAATATATTCATTTATTTGTATTTGTAAACCATATATGTTTATTATATATTAAAAATTTTAATTTTAATATAATTTTAATTTTTAAAATGGGGGGTTGCTGCAATGTTTTTGTCATTTGCTTTTAAGTAACTTGAGTTGCGTGTGTGTCAGTAATTAAGGAGGAAGCTTTAAGACCAGAATCCATCTGAACCATTACAAGGACAGGATCCTGAACAAGGGCTCCAGGGTGGGTCAGAGCTGGTGATATTCCCCAAATTGGTGCTTGCAGGGGTCTTACAAGGTCTTGCCTTGTTCCTCAGCCAGGTTCTATGAACTCTTGGACTCAAGAGACCCCCCTGCTTAAGCCTCCTGAGCAGCTGGGACTACCAGTGTATAAATCGGGTTGCCTATTGTCCTCAAATGGCATTTTCCTCACACACTGCAGCCAAGGATGCCCAGTGAGCTTGCTTCTTTTGGCTTACTCAGTGTTGTGAGAGGAACATAGTGTGGCAGTTTTTAGGAAGCATTTCGATTTGGGGGAGTGTTATCGAGATGCTTGCTCTGTGCATCGTTGCTGTTACCACTCTCCAAAAAGGCTGACTTGCTTTCTGTGGCCCATCTCTGCCTCTTTCCTGGTCCCTTTCATTTATTAGTTCTTTTATTCTGATTAGCACTTACTATATAGCAGGTTTAATTATGATTTTTCATACATGTCTATATTGTATTTGATCATATTTATTCTCCATTACCCTCTCTTGTCCCCCCACTTCTCTGAGCCCCTTCTTCTCACTAGTCCCTTTTCTACTTTCCAGCTCCTCTGTGACCCAGTGGGTTTAAATAAGGTTATAGACAGGAGCATGGCTGAGGGTTTGATGAAGGAGGGTCATCTGTCTATGTGTTACTTTCATTGGTTAATAAAGAAACTGCCTTGGCCCTTTGATAGGACAGAAAATTAGGTAGGCAGAATAGACAGAACAGAATGCTGGGAAGAAGGGAAGTGAGTCAGATGTGATGAAGCTCTGGCCCAAGATGGACGTGAGTTAGAAACTTCCCAGTAAGCCACCACCTTGTGGTACTACACACATTAATAGAAATAGGTTAAGCAAGATATGAGAGTTAGCCAGTAAGAGGCTATAGCTAATGGGCCAGGCAGTGTTTAAAAGAATACAATTTGTGTGTTATTATTTCTGGGGCTAAGCTAGCCGTGCGGGAGCTGGGTGGGATGAAAAGCAGGCCTGCTTGCTCATCACTACAAGGGTTATTTATGCAAACATAGGTACTTCACAAGTGCCTACATTACTATAGAAATTTCTCTTCCTCTCCCATCAACCATTAACTGCCTATAGGCCTTCAAGGAGGGGTGGGGCCTCGTCAATCCTTCTTGCATGCATGACAAATGCTGATAATCCCAAAAAGCTTATGCAAGTCATTATAGGTGCTTTGAGGTCAGAGTGCAACAGTCATGTCATGCATTGAAGACATAACAACCTACTCTTCTACCCTACCCTTTGATTCCTTCCTTCCTTTCTTCCTTTCTTTGTTTTTTTTTCCCTCTTTGACAGGGTCTCATTAGGTAGCCCTGGTTGGTCTGAAAATCGTTGTATAGACCAGGTTAGTCTGGAATTCACAGAGATCCTCCTGCCTCTGCTTGCTAGTGTTGGGATTACAGAGGTATACATGTGTGTCACCTCTCCTGGAAATCTTCTGGTTTCTGACTCTTATATTTTTCCTCCTCCTCCTCTTCCTCTTTCTCCTCCTCCTCCTACTCCTCTTCTTCTTCCTCTCCTCTTCTTTTTCCTCCTCCTCTTCCTCTTCATCCTCTTTCTCCTCCCTTTCCTTCTTCCCCCTTTTCTTTTCCTTCCCTTTCTTCTCCCCTTTCCCCCCTCTCCACCTCTTCCCCTTCCCACCTCTCTCCCTCTCCTCCTTCTGCTCCTTCTTCTGCCCTTCCTTCCTCTTCTTCTTTCCCTGAGTTTTGGAGAGGAAGATATAGATGTTCAACTCATGGACTATACAACTACTCACTCTTATTGCATTGCCCAGTTATGAGTCTCTGTGGTTACTGATGTCTACTGCAAAAGATAATATGACCATAGCTAACAGCAGAGCTGATATATGAATATAAATATAGTTACTCAGAGGGATTTGTGATGGGCACATCATGTCCATTTATGAAAACAGCACCCTGTACCCAACTATAGGCTTTGACTATATTTGCGGTGTGAGAAGTGAGTTCCCTGCTGTGGAGCTGATATGAAATCCCACCAATAGTGACCAGCTACCCACTTAACAGACTTGCCAGTGTTTTACCTGTGGGCACTACAAGCCCGGCAGGTCAATGTTGCTGCTCACACAGCTGAGTATACTAATGACAACCGCCACCCTCGGCCCGCACATAGCCTGATTCTGGCTATATGCCGGCTAGCCAGCAGGGAGGAAGCTTCCAGTCCAATTCCAGTTTGCTTTCTCCATGCCTTACGACTGAGGTATGTGGTGTCTCCAGTAGCAGGGTTTACCTCCTAGTGCTCACAGGGAAGTAGCAGCAATGGCATGGGGCCTCCAGGGCCTCCCTGACCAATGACTCAGGGAGGTAACCTCCCTCCTCTGGCACTGAGAACAGCATTTTCCATCCCTGTCTGATAAATCACTTGAACTCTTTTTAAGGTTTCTATTCTTAATTTGCTTGTCAAACATCAAATTTTCTTTTCTTTTTAGATTTATTTATTTATCTTGTATATATGAGTGTTCTTTCTGCATGTGTGCCTTTATGCCAGGAGAGGAGGGTACCAGATCTCACTAGAGATGACCGTGTGTCACCATAGGGTTGCTGGGACTTGAACTCAGGACCTCTGGAAGAGCAGCCAGTGCTCTTAACTACTGAGCCATCTCTCTAGCCTGCATTAAATTTTCTTATGACTTTTCATACATGTTATGATGTCCTTCTCCCTGCTTAAGCCTTTTTTTTCCCTTTAACTTTGATAGACACGTTCAAAATTGTTTTCTCAGTAAGACTGGGTTTGAGCCAAACAAGCATGGCAGTCTCTTGACAAAGTCCCAGTACAGAAAGGCTCACTAACCTAGTTATTCTTCCAGCTTCTCTAGGGTTTTCCATTCTAAGGGGAGGAGCCCCTCCAGTGAGCAGAGAGAAAAATACTAGCTATTATTACCTACTTATGGAACCTAAGTTACCGTTGCTAAGAAAACATATCAAGATCCAAGTCGTTGGGCTGTGTAGACTGCCAGGGGGACCTGTCTTAGGACGCCTCCTCTCAGGAGTGGTTCATTCTAGGTCACAAGTTGGGGTGAGAGGAGATAAATCCCCAAGAACAGGGGTGGGCAACCAGGACACATATTCTAGAATAGCTTTGCCCTCGGAAGCAGTAGGTGCTAAAAGGACAGAGTTTTGTATATGAAATCTCAGTACTTTTTGTTTAATTTTCCTGTAAATTTAATTTTAAAAAAGTCTACTAAGAAAATTCCAGAAGGGAAAATGAAAGGAATCAACATTTCTGGTGCTCGTGAGAGTATATTCCAGGCTTCCAGAGACTCCTCAGTACCAAGAACCTCTTCAGTATTGCAGCTGACACTTTCCTCGTGGTCCCTGATATTAAAGTATTCTGCCGATAAAATGACATTCTCAAGAACTTTTTTATTCATCATCATCAGCAAATGACTGTCAATCAGAATGTCTGGTGACTGTCTAGAGGATGCAGCCAGAAGGGAACGCATGTCCTTTGCTGTTGGCTTGTACAAACGTACGGTTGGATTTCCACTAGGCAGTCACAAATATAAATAAACGTAAGGACCTTCATTTCCACCCTTCCTAGGGTCCATGAATCCCTGCAATGTGTGTTAGGCTCTTTTATGAAGCTTCTAGATTATGACTATCTCAGAACTGGTAGACAATGAAATGTTCAATTTGGGGTGTTCAGAGTTATATGATGCACTTCGACTGACTGCTGGTCAGACAACCCAAAGACGAATTATAAACCCTTAAAAGCAATCTGTGCTAACCTGTCAGGGAAAATTTATGATTTCATTTCGAGAAATAGGATAAAGAAATGAAATAATATCTAATTCCAGTGTGTAAATTAGGGAAATCAACCTCTTCCTGCCTGGCCCTGAATGAACTGCTTCCTATTTGACGCGCTCAAGAGCGTGGTCTTCCCTCTCATACATATTTTGAAGTAATTGCCCTGGTGGAAATCAGAAACAGGCAACGTAATATATTAGTTTTACTCAATGATTCTTGAGAGGTGATACCTCAATTAACAAATCCTCTGGGAAAGAGGCAGTGTTGCAAGAAAATATGCTTCCATCTCCTTCATAAATCAAGCCGGGCAGAACTGCCTCCAGCCATCGGCAAGACAAATCAACTCAACCTTGCTACTTCTGCCACCAAAATAAAACAAAACTATGACAAAAACCAAACATTCTGAGCCTAGTGGTTCTCAGCCCTCCTCACCCGCAATCGAGCTGAGTCACTGTGGGCAAATATATAAAACAGTTGGAAGTTCTGTTTCTCCACATTTTTCTTCTGTTTTCCTGGAGAAGACTGCTCTGACCCTTGACTGAAGGACTCCTGGGCCTGTTTTTCATATTCCCCCTCCAGTAGGCACTGGTTGCACACCTCTGTGTATTCATAGAACGCTAGTTTAGGACAAATGGATTTTAACAGACATGGTGGATTCAAGGCTTTTATGACCTTTCAGGAACCTAGGAATCTAGCTTAGGGTTTATTTGAGATTATGGCTCCAGAGACTTTGGCTCCATAATGGTGGGGACAGCATGGCAGCAGGTAGCAGACATGGTGGTTATAGCTGGAAGCTGAGATCTGTTGTATTTGGCATCTTTTCTCCTTCAACTATGAGAGCTAGTTTTATTAGGTACATCAGTCTAGGTTGGCCTTTATGGTTTTGTAGGACTTGAAGTTCATTGTTTCAGTTTCTTCTGGCTTTCCAAGTTTCCTTTAAGAAATCAGATGGTATGTGATGAGTTTTCTTTTATATGTGACATGTATTTTTTTTCTAGTGGTTTTCAATACCTTTTCTTTGTTCTATCTATCTATCTATCTATCTATCTATCTATCTATCTATGTAGTTTTTATGTAGTTTTAACTATAATATGTCCTGGAGATTTTCTTTTTTGACCTTATCTATTTAGTGTTCTGTGTGTTCCAAGCATGGGGCCTTCCTGAGTTGGAGAAACTATGTACAGGAACAACCCTGTCTTCCTTCTTCAAATCTCTTGCTTTCTTTGCCTTTTCCTCCCTCACCCATCTTGCATTTTCCCCCCACATTCTAGAATCCAGTAGTATGTAAAGGAACTGAGTCAGAGTGACTGACTGTCTCAGTTTTTCAGGGATTGGGGAATGTTCCTGGGAGGTGGGTTTTCTATTTAGAGAGTGATCACCTTACCCACAAGGAAGCAGCAGTATCTCTCCTAACTGGAATTCTGAGACACTTATCTGGGCCTCTTTTTTTTCTTCTAGTAACATTGCCCTTGGGTGCTGTGATTGAGAGTCTCCCCCATCCCAGGCCTGTTGGATCAGAATCGCTCTGGGAACAGGATCTCCTACAAGTCAGGGCAGTTTCAAGCGCTGTTGTTCTGATATGGCAGAAGGATGCTGGTGAGGCATGCAGGCCACTGCAGCTGAGTTGACTTAGATGGATTGCCTACATTTTCTAGGCTTCAGTGCGTTCACCAGAGAAACACAGGAATTGGATTTGTACAGCGAGCAATTAATTGGCGGACACATAGATACTTGTTAGCTGTGTTTCGGTTTAAACAATCCATATCCACCAGCTGACCAAGCCAGACACTCTACTTTCGTTGTTTTCTGGTTTGGTTACGATAATAGCAGCTTCCAGTTTTCCCGGAGGGGCAGTTATGGAGCATAAGTGTCTGGCATGGGGAAGACCCTCACTAGAGTTGGTATTATGTTTATTTTTATTTTATTATTTTTTTTTTTTGTTACTAGAATGTAAAAGCCCTTAGGACCACTTCTTCATAGGGTTGGTCTGGATACCGTTTTACCTGGAGTTGAAGAGCAAGGAGACTCAATGTTGGGAAGTAGAAAGTACTGAATACCACATTTCATAATTTAGATTATTTAGATTTATTTATTATAATCCAGTCTACCTCTACCTTATACAGAGATCTTTCTTGAGCCTCAGGGCAGAGCCATCAGTTACAAAGAAAAATACCAGCAGGAACATCTGCAAACAAGATCCATCAATATGGTTCTCACAGTTAGGCAAACCCAGCTTTGATTGCTGAGGTGACAGTCATTCTAAGTTTGGTTTTCTCTGTAGGCTGGAATCTTGGCTGTCAACCGAGTGGCAGTTCTGAGTCTCCAAGGTCTTTGTTGGATATTTTTTTTTGTTGTTCTTTGATCCCAGCGTTCTATCAGATTTACATGTTGGAGATATAATTAGTCATAGACTGATTGCAAAGAATCAGCCACAATTTGAAAATACGAATTAACATAAAATGGCAAGCATTAAAAGTTAATGTTAACTCGATGCTCGTTTATTTTTGCATCCAAATGAGCCTTATTAAGTTACTTAGTCCATCGAAACATCAGGGTTTTTTTCTTCTGTGCTAAGTTCTGATAACAATTTCTTGCATGTTAAACTCTGATAATGGAGTCGGATCCGCTGCTGTTGCTAAGCACATTCCAGCTTCCTCCGCGACCTGGCTTGTGCCAGCGCCACTGCCGTGTAGCAGATTAAAGTTCAGACTCCTTCAAAGGGCTTTCTCGTGGAACTTCTGTTTCGAATGCCAGGGCTCTGTGCCTTTCTTTCCCTGCCAGAACAGTCAATAACTCTGGGCAGGCGGATGGAGTGTGTGTAGGCGTGGAATGTATGGAAATGCAGTGGCCCTGGGAGAAGTGAGCTTCACTAGCTAAATCAAGCCAATTGGTCGAGAATTATGATGGTTAGGTTTCTAATGCATATTCAAGGAAGGCTGAAAAAATGTATGAAATTTAATTGTACCATAAAGCTGTCACCAGAAAAATATATACTGAATATCAAGTAGGGCAGCACTTCTGCTGGAGAGTTAATCTGTGAAAGTTGAGGAAATTTCAAGAATGTTATAGCTGAATAAATAATAGGAAGAAATAGTGGAGCTGGGGAGCAAGACAAGCACCACATAAACTTAGATTTAATGGGTGAAAGACATTTGATAACTTTCTGGCATTAGAGATTTCTCTATTGAATATATGTAAAGCCTGAGACAAAATTTCAAAGTGAGACTCAACAATATCCATGTGAGGGACTTAAGAAATATATTAGTGATATTTAGATATCCATTAATTATTATTATGTTAGCAAATGAATCAGCATCGATGGAGTGAGTTTTCCCTTATATAATTAAACCCATTGTTCCTTTCAGCCAGATGAAAATTACTTGCTCCTTTTTTAAATCTGTAGCGGTTATTTCTCTAACTTTAAAGTGCCCATCAGTCACTAGAGAAGCTTCCAGGGAATACACTTTATTAGTAAAGCCTAACATGAAATTAATTATGAACCATTTTCAGTAATTTTTGGCATCTTTACAGTGTTGTGAAACTGTCACCTCATCACCAAGGAGACCCGAGGCAGTCACTCCCCGGTTCTCACTCTCCACCCAGCCTTGCCAGCCTCTCGTCTGCACTCTGTCTCTGTGGCTTTCCTTCTCCATACTTCCTGTAAACGGATCCATATGATCTGCAACCTTTCCAACCCGAGAAGAATCAATGAGTTCAGGTGATTCAGAAATGGAGGAGGCGGAATCGAGATCCTGCATTTTGAATGTCCCCACATGCTGCTGGTGGTGTGAATGAGTGTGTTAGTTACTTTTGTTGTTGTTGCTGTGACCAAACACGTGACCAGAGCAGCCTGAAGATGGGTGTAGTTTTGCTCCACCTCACAGTGAGGAAGGCACTGAACAGGGCACAAGACAGCTGTTACTTGGTCCCTAATAAGGAAGTAAGGACAGGATGCTGGTCCCCAGCTCCCCCCTCCTCTTTTGTTTAAGTTGGATTTCTATTGTAACAAACATCACGACCAAAAGCAGCTTGGGGGAGGAAAAGGTTTATTCTAGCTTACATCTTTTTGGTCACACTCCATCACGGAGGGAAGTCAGAGCAGGAAATGGAGGCAGGAACTTGGAAGCGGAACTGAAGCAAAGACCTTGTAAGAACACTGTTGACCAGCTTGCTCACCATGACTTAGTCAGCCTGCTTTCCTATACCCCAGGACCACCTGACCAGGAGTGGTAGCATCCCACATCAACCATCAGTCAAGAAAATGTACCACAGGCTTGCCCTCAGGCCAATCTAATGGGGGAGGGGGAAAACTTTCTTAATAGAACTTCCCTCTTCCCAACTGACTCTTGCTGTTTTAAGTCGAGTTGACATAAATCTAGACAGCACACCTTTTTATTCAGTCTTAGGACTGTAGCCCATGGATGATGCCGCTTGCATTCAATGTAGGTCTTTTCTTTTTGGTTGAATCCTCTTGGAAACATCCCTCAGACATCCTTAGAGGAGTGTCTTCTAGATGATTCTAAATCCAGTCAAATTGCCAATGAAGATTAACTATCACACAGGAGTTGGCAACATGTGATCCAGAGCCAAATCTCACCCTCCTGCCTACCTAGTAAGAATGACTTTCACGGTTTCCATGGATTAAGAATGCTCAAAAGATGAATGATATGATAATGTATAATCATATGAAATTAAAATTTCAGTGCCCATAAATGATTGTCTTAATAGACACATCAAGCTCATTTTTTAAAATGATTTATTTATTATGTATTTAGTATTCTGCCTGCATGTATCCCTGCTAGCCAGAAGAGGGCACTAAATCTCACTGCATATGGTTGTGAGCCACCATGTGGTTGCTGGGAATTGAACTCAGGACCTCTGGAAGAGCAGGCAAAGCTCTTAACCACTGAGCCATCTCTCCAGCCCAAGCTCATTTGTTTATGTATTGCCTGTGGCGGCTTTCAGGCAGTGACAGCCCTCAACACAGACCGTATGGTTCACAAATTTACTGTGTGGTCTGTTCCAGGCACGGTTTGCCAGACTCCGGGTCCATACAATGAAGCTCGGAACAAAGACGGTGGGGTGAACTGTGGCATCCCGGTGGCATGAAAGGCAGACTGACCCATGGAGTCCTAAAGGAGAGAAAGGCAGGAAATTTTAGTCGTATAAACCAACAGTTAGGCATCATCAGGGGGGAAAAAGTCGGTTCACAGAGACGAGCTTCATAAAGCCGAGCTAATAAAGAAATTCTTATTTTCTCCTCAGAGAGCCAAAAATTAGACTCCCGCTTCTGTTCAAATATTAGAACCCCATTCCTTTCTTCTTTTTAAATCTCCTCTCGGCTGTCTCTCGTGAGCATCCTCACATTTCCCCGGCTGTAAAGCCGGATGTGAAAATGTCAAGTGCTTTTAAGAATGGATTTTACACTTGCCATTTTCAAGTGCGGTGGATTTACACTTCAAAAGTCAGGCCCGACTTCATAATTGAATTGCACCTGATCTTTTCAAGTGCCAGGCACTGGAGCTGGGGGTCAAGGACAAACCCAGAGCTAGACTGAGTTTTGAGAGGTTGAACCGTGATGCTTGTAAGCCCTCAAGGCGAGCAGGAGATGAGTCCTGGAAGGGCGAGGCAGACATACGCTTGCCTTCTGGACCTAGCTGTCGGTGGACAACCAGGCTGTTATTTTGTCTCAGTTCCTTTTCATATAAAAAAGATAGACTGGAAGACCTAGGACTTAATGACTATCAGAGCTACAAGGGCGATCTCAGGAGATGATGGAGAGAGCCTCAAATATTGCATCAAGTTCTTATATCTTAAGGAGAGACCAGACACTGCCCCTGTGGAAAGCCCGGTGTTGCTCCTAAGAGGTTAAGCTGTGGTCATGACTCAGGATCTGCAAACACCAAGCTTCCAGGATGGCGGAGTCTCTGTGGTTCTTTGAACAAAGAAAAACAGAATGTACTTAACCCAGGTGTTCAACCTCTAATCACTGACAGCGTGGAGCTAAACGCAGAATTGTAACCCTACTTACAAGGTTAGGAGGTTTTATCTTTTGAAACTCTTTTATGCTCAATCATGCTGCACAGCCCAGTCATGCTAGGAAACAGGTTTGCTGTTGTTGCTGCTGCTGCTGCAGCTGCAGCTGCTAGGAAACAGCATGCTAGGGAACAGGTTTGCTGCTGCTGCTTCTAGAGACTTGGAGCCTTAAGCATACAGATGCATTTTTTTTAAAAGATCTAAATCAGAAAATACATTTGAAATGTGATTTTTTATTTACTAAATAGTGTTGGCTAAATATTTTGACAAAATTTGTTCTTGGCAGTAAGAAAGTGCAGTGATCATGTGTGTGTGTGCCCATGTGCATGTGTATGCATGCGTACAAGTGTACATGTGTATGTCTGTGTGCGTGAGGGTGTGTGTGTGTGTGTGCATGACTATAGACAGAGAAGGTAGGCTATTGGATGTCATTGTCTATTCCTCCCCACTTTGTTTTATGGAGGTCTCTCCCTGTACATGAAGCTAGGCTAGTGGACAGCAAGGCCTAGCAATCCCGTGCCTCTGCCCCCACAACACTGGTGTCACAGGTGTTCACTCAGCCTTGCCCTCCCAGTAGGTGTTGGGGATTCAAATACAGGTTCTCACACTCGCTCAGCAGATGTTCTTAAGTACCAAGTCATCTCTGCAGCCTCTTATTCGCCTTGTATATTTTAGGGGAGATTTTTTTCCCCCAGTGTGAAGTCACAGGTAAAGTAGGAAAATGTTTGCTCTGGCTTTGTTAGGTGAGTGAGCATGTTTGTCAGATATGAATGTATGGGGCTCTTATTTTGTCTCTTAAACCGGATGAATGGTGTCTGCATCCAGAGGAAGCAACAGGAGAAAGGCCCAGAGGGTTATTGCAGATAGGAGAGACGGTCTCTGTGGTTCACTGCCTTTTCCTTCTTTGTCCCTTAATGATCCCTGCATGTTGTGGGGTGAACGGCAAGGTCTGAGGACACGTATTAGGTGCCCAGAGATGTCTTTTGCTAGGAAGTGGTGACCTTGTCACTTGCTCCTGCAGGTGCCCAGTGGGTAACTAAAAGGAGGATAGATCTAGAACCCCTGTCTTCATTTTACACAGAGTATGTGAAAATTCACAGATGTCCTTGAAAACCTCCTGCCTTTATCCTTGAGACAAGTGAGGTGGTTTAGCCAATCTAGAGCCAGTCAACTGCTACTGTCTACTTTTAGATAGACACTCCCTTAATGATTAAGCCATATGCTTGCAGAGATGGGCAGACATCTAACTCCACATTAGACAAAGGGGACAGATGTCAACAAAGCTCAAAGGACTTGGCGATCTGGAGTGTTTTGACATCAGACATGGAGATGCAGGGTTTGGAGTTTGTCCAGCTGGTTTTTGGTCTTGATTTGGTGCAGTATTTCCTCACTATGCTCCCTTCCCTACACTTTGGAATGGTAATGTGTATCCCATGCCATTATTTGTTGGAGATATGTGATCTTCTTTTTGATTTTGATTTTATGGGGGGGTTATACGTTAGGAGATCGCATTAATCTCAGAAGAGACTTGGAACCTTACACTTTTAAATAAGTCTGAGACTGTTATAGACTATGGGACTTCTGAGTTGGACTGAATATATTTTTACATTATTATCATGGCTTCAAGCCTTGGGGGATCAGGGACTAGAATGTGGTGGTTTGAAAGAAAATGGTCCCTGAAGAGAGTGGCTCTATTAGGAGATGTGGCCTTGTTGGATTATGTGTAGTCTTGTTGGAGCGTGTCACTGTGGAGGCAGGCTCTGAGGTCTCATATATGCTCAAGCCATACCCAGTGAGATAGACCACTTCCTGTAGCCTGCAGTATCAAGATGTAGCAGCTCCTTCTCCAGACCGTGTCTGCCTGTACGTCACCATGGCCATGTTCTTCTCCATGAAGATAATGGACTGAACCCTGAATTGTAAGCTGCCATCTCAGTGAAATGTTTTCCTTCATACGAGTTGCTGTGGTCGCTGGGCGATGGTGGCGCACGCCTTTAATCCCAGCACTCGAGAGGCAGAGGCAGGCGGATCTCTGTGAGTTCGAGACCAGCCTGGTCTACAGAGCTAGTTCCAGGACAGGCTCCAAAACCACAGAGAAACCCTGTCTCGAAAAACAAACAAACAAACAAACAAAAAGAAAAAACAACAACAAAAAAAGAGTTGCTGTGGTCATAGTGTCTCTTCACACCAGGAAACCTTAAGACAAGGGAGTTCCCTCACATGTTCTCTGGTTCCACAATCTATTAGAAAGAGTCACAAAAATCAGTGAAACCTGCAGAACTCAATGCTAGGCCTGATCACAGAAAAAGGACAAGGGTCAAAAGCAGTCATCAGAAGACAGAGTGTAGATGCTCAAGGAATCATTGTGGTTTAAATATGTTCCTTGCAGTATTGTCAACCAGGGACTCTCATTTAAACCATAGTGTCCAGTTGAAATTTTTTAAAAAATTTTCTAAATTTTATGTGTTTTGCCTGCATATATGTATGTACACCACAGGCATGCCCGTTGCCTGAGGTGTGCAGAAGAGGGCAGGGCATTGGATCCCCTGGAACTGGAGTTCCAGATGGTTTTAAGCCACCGTGGAGTCTGAACTGGGTCTTCTCTAAGAGCAACAAGTGCTCCTAAACCACTGGGCCATCTCTCCAGTCCCATGATATCCAGTTATGGTATGACATTGATACTTGTACTTGATTGGCTGCTCATGTGGTTGGAGTCAGTCATGATATCAAGTGGTACCCAATGTTCCTGCCTAGATCATGGTCAGCTCCCAACCAAAGCTTGGCCAGACTCATCTATAAACGGAAACACTTAAGACAGAAAAGACTTCCCAGAACGGAGGGCCAAGGCCGGTTCTTGCTTTCGGTAAAGAATGTGGTTTTCTGTGTTTGCTGTTTTCCTTTCAAAGTAGAAGTAAAAATAAATTTTTAAAGACACATTTTTGTCAAAGGTTGTCAGTATTTGGATTATTGCTCTTATATATCTCCATAAGCTCTTGGTTTTACACTTGAAACTCAGGAGAGAATGGAGCATTAGGGTTCTTTGGTCCCTCACTATGTTCCTCATCTGTATTCCAAAGACAAAGACTTTTGTTTGTGTATTTCTTTCGGATATTGTAAGACTATTCTAGACAGACATTTTCAAAACAACTCATCCCTCCTATAAAACCATGGAGCAGGTGCAGCTCTAAATCCATGAGGATTACGTGTTCAGACGAAAACACAAATCAACTTTATCCATTTTCATTAGTTACAACTTTTTAAGACCAGTTTTATTGTTTCTGAAACAATAATACATACTTATTACAATGCCTTCAAATGGCAGGGGAAAGGGAGGAAACTCATTAGGCGTTTCACCACGCAGGTACAAGCGTGTTGATTATCCCTGTCCCTTGAAAGTTTTAGCATGTTGTAGACATTGTTTTTATTTGCTTTTTCATCTGTCATTGTCGCAAGACCATGCACTGTGAAAAGGCAGGGCATACATCTCTTG
This sequence comes from Microtus obscurus, assembly GCA_963919715.1. Lineage (NCBI taxonomy): Eukaryota > Metazoa > Chordata > Mammalia > Rodentia > Cricetidae > Microtus > Microtus obscurus. Next base: position 7,113,309 of record CAWTZC010002364.1, read on the forward strand.
GGCTTGCATCCTAGGGACTGACTCAGTTCTCAGTAATTTATTTACGAATGATTGGTGACCATCCACCCTAAGAGCCATCTGTTGCTCATCTATGCAAATAAACAGCTATATAACACATAATCCATGATGCTAGAGCTTGCGGTGTGCTTTATTTTACTTGTATATTCCAACTGTCTAGAATAGAGTCTGGCCAGTTACCAGTAGCACCTGAGTTTATTCAGCATCCCACCCCCCTTTTTTTGTAAATAAAGTTTTATTGAAGCCCATTTATTTACATTTTGCATGGTGCTTATTTTTTTTTTTTTCATATTACAGAGGCAGAGTTGTGCGGTTGTGCGGAGACCCTAGTGTAGATCGTAAATTATTTATGGTGTGGATTTTGATGTGGATTTATAATCGAGCTGATCCCCTGAACTGGAGTTGCAGATGGTGGTGAGTCACCATATGGAGGCTGGGAACAAACTAGGTCCTCTCTAAGAGCAACAAGTGCTTAGTACTTAATAGCAAATGACCTCTGCTATAGTGTGATGTCTTTCACTTAGTATATACTCAATAAACATTTGTTGCATAAATACATTTTATATAAAATTTACTTTACAAGATGTTCTTGATTTCAAATATTCTCAAGTATATCAGACATCCGAGCCATGTAATTACTTTAAATAATTGTGTTAAATTTTATTTGCGTACCATGTGTACTGACTATTGCCTTTTATTTTGTTGAATCCATTTCCTCTTTTTTTCCTGTAGTATACAGCGACCGCTGTGAACACGCCTCTCTTGGTGCTTGTGCCTCTAGAGCGAGGTAGATTTGTAGAGGTGGACCATCCCATTTTTTTTTTTTTTTTTTTTTTTTTTGGTTTTTTCGAGACAGGGTTTCTCTGTGGTTTTGGAGCCCGTGGACCATCCCATTTTTATAGTTTGGCTATCTCTAGGCAACTCATCTCTTAGAAAAGCACCAATGTTGACTGATGTGGGAGTGTCATATATGAATCTGTTGATTTCATTGGTTAAAATAAAGACACTGCTTGGCTGGTCCTATAGGTTAGAACACAGGTGGGTGGAGTAAACAGAATAGTATGCTGACAGGAAGAGGAAGTGAGCTCAGAGAATGCACGCAGCTCCGCTCAGAGATGTCAGGATCCTGTCTAGCGGGCAGACAGGATGGCTCTGCTCTCTGAGGCACTTGTGATGAAGCTCCGACCAAGATGGACGTAGGCTAGAATCTCCCCGGTAAGCACACCTTGGGGTGCTAACACAGAATATTAGAAATGGGTTAGACCAGGTGCAAGAGCTAGCCAATAAGAGGCTGGAACTGATGGGCCGGGCAGTGTTTAAATGAATGCAGTTTGTATGTTGTTATTTCGGGCATAAGCTAGCCAGGCGACAGGGGTGCTGGGGGACACAACCCCGACGCCCCAATTTCAACAGTTGACTTTCGCCAGCACTGTTCGCCTCGATTGTACCTACATGTGACATTAAGAACAAGATTGCTCTTTTCAAATGAGACAAACGTGGAAAGAAATGTCAGATGGCAGTCTCCCCCGCGCTTCTTTGGTGGTGCCGACTGGCCTTGCTGCATGATGGAAGACCTAAGTGGCTCTTGCTTGCCTAGTTAAGAGCATGGTGATGCCCTTGATTGCATTTCCATTTGCTGCTAATCCCCAGCCCTCGGAACTCAGGGGGAATCATTATGATAATGAAGGCTGCTATTTTTAACCGAATGTATGCATGTACATTTTGGAAATAGGTACGTGTGTTCTTCAAAGAGTGGAAAGCGCTAACCTCGAATTCATTTGTGCAGCGTAAAACATAGGATCCTGAACGAAGCAGGATCAAAGCTTTGTAAAACAGGGCTCCTTTCCCCTTAAGAAATAACGGGCGGCAATCCAATGGGTTACCGGCTACAGGTGTGGACCGACGATGATGTATTTGGAAATGACTCTTATTTAAGAGTTTGCGAAGCCAAAGTCCGAATGCCTGGTATGGTCCCCCACCTCACCACGACGAGTGTGCCTGTGTGTTTAGACATGTCTCTGCTTTACAGGTGTGGAAAGCGCCTTGCTTCAGGGGTTGGAGAGCCATTCTGTCTGTCCTTTGCCCTTTCTGAAAAGCTGGAAGCTGTAGAGGAGGTGCGTTAGTGGTGCCCAGAGAGGACTGGGAGGGCTGAGTTCCCAGAATCGGGGGCTTGGCAGCTTATTTTTAAATCTGTCAAGATTACTGACCTTCCATTTGATGCGATGCAAAAGTGAGTCGATTGAGAAGCACAATTTTAGAGGTCTTAGTCACAGATGGACGTAGGAATTGGGAAGAAAGGCTTGTCTTGCGCTGAGTCGAGGGGCCGGCTAACTTCATTGTTGTAGCGTGCTGCCCCTCCTAATGACTTAGAGCTGCCAACACAAACAGCGGAGTGTGTAATGGAGTCCACCGAGCTGTGAATCGGGCAGGCTAAGGTGAAGAAGTCGAAGAAGACAAGAGCGGTGCCTTGCTGAGATGCCACAGCTCATGGGTCTCGGGCACCAAACTGTTCTGTTTTCTGGGATGTGAGGCCTGGGGACAAAGAATGTAATAAAGAAACACAAACAAAGCTTTTAGGGCCAGAAAGCATTTTGAGCCCTTGCTATATCCCTAAAGGCTTTGGTCGTCTATAGATGCCAGCGCCTTGGCGTTTGTGAGAAGAAAATCTGAGACACTATTCCTACAAAGGTGCAAATAATGTATATAAGGAATCGTTTCCTATTTGGGAATTTCAGCTGTCTTTCCTTGTCTTAGTCCACAGCCGTTTAGGCAACTGATCCCTCAAGAGAAAACAATGGCTTACCCATGAGAATAAACTACCTCTAGGACCACCTTCTGAATTTGATGGGCAGTTTCGAGCAGCGTACTTTGAGTCCGGCATCATACAGCATCTTTATCTCAGTTCTTCTCGAGGCTGTCTACACATCAGAACAGAACAAAGAGTGTTAGCAATCACCTGGCAATTTTGTCAATGGAAACAAAACCTTCTGAGGTGTGCCTGGCAGGTGCAAGCTGTATACAAAGCCCAGACTAGCTGGATAATTGCCATCTTTGTTTCTAGCTTCCTCCCAGTTTCCCTTTACAAATTTCAATTGACAACTAGAACTTGACCAGAGAAGAAAATCCATATGATTGCTGATTGGATCCCTCAGGAAAAGGGTATATTTATTTGTTAAGTGACTTCCAGAGGTTATTTGCTGAGAGACAGGGGATAAACTGGGACTTCTAAATGAAGATTATTGACTCACTCCTAGCCTCCCTCCCATTAAGAGGACATCAGTATGAAAAGCCTCAAGTGCATTGCACTGTGGATATAGATGAGGCTTTCAGTAGAAAGGGAGGCCTCATCAAAATAAAATGCAGGTAGTCCTTAATTACTAATGAGATGCAGGTAGTCCTTAATTACTAATGAGATGCAGGTAGTCATCTTGAATCATTAATGAGATGCAGGTAGTCATCTTGAATCATTAATGAGATGCAGGTAGTCCTGAGTTATTAATGAGATGCAGGGCATCCTGAATTATTAATGAGATGCAGGTAGTCCTGAGTTATTAATGAGATGCAGGTAGTCCTGAGTTATTAATGAGATGCAGGGCATCCTGAATTATTAATGAGATGCAGGTAGTCCTGAGTTATTAATGAGATGCAGGTAGTCCTGAGTTATTAATGAGATGCAGGGCATCCTGAATTATTAATGAGATGCAGGTAGTCATCCTGTCCTGAATTACTAATGAGATGCAGGTAGTTCTGAATTATTAATGAGATGCAGGTAGTTCTGAGTTATTAATGAGATGCAGGTAGTTCTGAGTTATTAATGAGATGCAGGTAGTCCTGAGTTATTAATGAGATGCAGGTAGTTCTGAGTTATTAATGAGATGCAGGTAGTCCTGAGTTATTAATGAGATGCAGGTAGTTCTGAGTTATTAATGAGATGCAGGTAGTCCTAAATTATTAGTGAGATGCAGGTATTCTGAATTATTAATGAGATGCAGGTAGTTGTCCTGAATTACTAAAGAGATGCAGGTAGTCCTAAATTATTAGTGAGATGCAGGTATTCTGAATTATTAATGAGATGCAGGTAGTCCTGAATTATTAATGAGATGCAGGTAGTTCTGAGTTATTAATGAGATGCAGGTAGTCCTGAGTTATTAATGAGATGCAGGTAGTTCTGAGTTATTAATGAGATGCAGGTAGTCCTAAATTATTAGTGAGATGCAGGTATTCTGAATTATTAATGAGATGCAGGTAGTTGTCCTGAATTACTAAAGAGATGCAGGTAGTCCTGAGTTATTAATAAGATGCAGGGCATCCTGAATTATTAATGAAATTCAGGTAGTCATCCTGAATTACTAATGAGATGCAGGTAGTCCTGAATTCTTAATGAGATGCAGGTAGTCCTAAGTTATTAATGAGATGCAGGTAGTCCTGAGTTATTAATGAGATGCATGTAGTCCTTAATTACTAATGAGATGCAAGGAGTCCTGAATTTTTAATGAGATGCAAGTAGACCTGAATCCTTAATGAGATGCAGGTCATCCTGAATTTTTAATTCAGGTATGTTTTTATTCTATAACGAGCTTATCGTGGTAGGTAGAAGTGAAAGTGACAGTTAATTATTCTGTGGCTGCTTCATTGTGATTGCTTCAGGTGTAATATCTGCTTTTTGCACTTCTGACTTTCCCCACATTGAAGTTGTGGCAACCTTATATTTTGTTTTCTTCCCTCAGTAATGCACTTATATAGTAGAAAAGACTGAAAATTATTTTTGGAGGGCAATATGCTTTCTACTTCAAGGCACCCCCTTAGCTTTCCACCAAGTGAAGATGGATTTTCCGGAATGAAGAACAGTTGCATTTAGGAATGTGCTCTTTCTGAAAGGTCCCGGAAGCCGAGAAGGCAGTCTGGAAACACCACGTGTCTGTGTCCCCATCACGGTCTCCCCACAGAGTCAGGAAGGCTGAAGTTGGTGACTGAAATGCTGGTTGGTGATTCTTGTTAGAGCCTGGAGATTGTTCAAGGTACCCGCCCATTCTTAGATTCCAGTTTATAGAATCAGGCTTCTGGAAACTTCCATGAATTAGCATTCTAGGAAGTGTGACAGGTGATGCCCAAACCCACTAACGTTTGAGACTCACTGCTCCAAATGACAGTAGTAATGGCCGTAGTGTGGGGGCCCAAAGAACCCCTGATGACACACGTTGTCACACAGAGCACCCGAGAGACAGGGGAGTATCTTAGTACTTACATTTGAAAAATCGGCTGTCGCCCAGCTGAAATTGACACAGAAAAGCAAAAATCATGTAGGGAAGCTTATCAAATTTGTAGCTAACTCAATAGGAGAAGGGTTAACATGATAGATGAGAACATTACAGCTCAAAAGGGTCTTGACAGGCTGTGAAATAGGGCTGACATTAAGATGTTGCCATGTAACCAGGATAAACGTAAAATCCTTTATTAGGGTTGACAAAAAACTCACTACACAAAGTCAAGATGAAAGAAAGGAACTCGGTAAAAATTTAAAAGTGAGGACTTGGGAGATGTTGTTACCTCTGACTATGCCTGCAAACTCCAGAATGAAGAAGTTAACAAAGCTAAGGCAAGCGAGGGGCTTGGAAAGATGAGGGAGACAGACAGTCTGGAAAAAAGCATAGTCTCTTCTGACTGACGGCAGTGGCATACGTGTCCAGAACAAACAAAGCAAGGAAGGTGTTGGTGGCCCAGAATTCAGAAGTGCTCAGGCCGAGAGGAATCATAATCACACTAAGAAAGGACAGCTGCACTCTAACCTGCAATGGGTGGCATTTCCCAAATATTTGAAGGTATCTGTGACTGAAGGGGGCAGATGACACAGTGAGGTCTCCAGGACTCTGATGGCTTGGGGCATAGGAGCTAGATGAGGAACAAAGGGGGCGGAGGGATGAGGAGAATAGGGACCGGGGATGCAGAAAGTCAGTTTTGTTGAACACTGTGTCAGAAGGCTGGCGATCAGAGAGGAAGGAAGAGGTGGATACATCAAAGTGGAATTGTTCATAACTGCTCCTAGAATTTTGGTATTGAAAGGGGAAGTGTCTCAGTTAGGGTTTCTATTGCTGTGAAGAGACACCATGACCACAGCAACTCGTATAAAGGAAAACATTAAATTGGGACTGGCTTATGGTTTCAGAGGTTCAGCCTCTTTTTGTCATGGCAGTGAGCATGGCAGTATGCAGACAGGCATGGTGCTGCAGAAGGAGCTGAGAGCTTACATCTGGATTGGTAGGCAGCAGGAAGTGAACTGTGAGCCACTAGGCAGGCTTGGGCTTCTGAGATCTCAAAACCCACCCTCAGTGACACCCTTCCTCTCACAAGGCCACACCTCCTAAGAGTGCCACTCCCTGTGAACTTGTAGCATCCAGTTTCTTTCAAATCACCAAAGAAAGGAATTAAATAAGTCTCTGAAAAGATACAGCGTGTAATTGTAATTTTATTTTAAGGTTGGAAATCCTGTGGGTATTTCACTGGGTGACTGGGTCTATGGTTGCAGATTTGCCTTTTGTGCTGGGTATCTAGCTTCTAACACAGTCCCCCTTTTCCACTCCTAGATGTACCATGGTGTGGGCAGTGAATCCCACGGTGCCACAGTGTGTGGAAGGCTAGGGAGAGAGCTGGTGGAGAGGGTGTGAGCTTGAAGATCTGGTAGTGAGCATGAACAATGAAGGAGTGAGGGCTGCCTGGTCCAGGCTGGGGAAGCTCTGGCAGGAGCTGTGAAGTCAATGGCCCCAGGCCACATCCTAACTTCTGTAGGATTCAACCAAACTGGGGCATTCAGACTGGCAGTGAGGAAGATGTTCTTATTCTAACTGTAAGTTCTCAAGAAGAGAATCCTCTGGGGCCTCACTGGAAAGAGTCAGCAGCACTCTGGGCAGTGTCTGTCTCAGGACCACTCAGCAGACCATCCAAAAGCCGGGTACAATGTTCGATGTAGGCAGTTTGCATCTCCTCTGTTGGGATTTTGCTCTCCTAAGTAGATTAGAAAGATCCTATTGTAGGAGCGATAGACAAAAGTAGGCACCCATTAGCCAGAGTGAGTGCTGTTCATCTAAACCTCAAAACCATCATAAATCTGCCATCAGCCATTGCTGTGGACGAGGCTGCTTTTCTGAATGCATATTTAATAGGGTGCATGAATTTGGTGAACATGTGGAATTCCTACTTATAGAAGTTAGACATAATGCCCTGGGCTTTCTAGTGCAATGGGACCATGGACCACCGGCCTCCTTCTAAATGTGCTGTTATTAGCCTCTGTGGAGCTGTATTTCTCCCCATGTGAAGGATCTTAAGGACCCTGTATCTTACCTGCAGTTGAGAGCCTTGGCATTGTGGTTAAGGAAATTCAGCTGAATGTTGGCTTCCATTACCTCCCACTTGTTGTTTGCCTTTGGGCGAAGGACTTCATGTTATAGCTGAGCGTCATTTCTTCAGGTGTGGTATGAAAAGATGATAATACTTATATCATCAATATGTTGTGGAAAACAAACAAGGTAAAATATATATATATATATATATATATTTGAAAAGTTACTATTTTATTGCTCATATCACATTGCCTTATGAGTAAACTCTTTATAGAAAATTTAGATATAGCCGGTGAGTGCTTGAATTCACGAAATATGTACTGAGTACTGTAGATGTTGATGGAGGACTATGCAGTTCCAGAAAGTTCCTCCTTGGTGAAGGGTGTTTCTGTGCATGCCTAGTGCTGTCATCCTGACTTTGAAAGAAGCATGACCTCACCGTGAAGCAACCTTGGCTTTGCTGGGTATTGTTCAAGAACAGTGATAGCACACTCCACTGTATGGCAGGGTGATGCCCAGCTCTGGACCAGGCCCTTACTGGAGTCCCAGTGGATTAACAAGCTCTGCACAGCTTGAGCAGTTGGAAAGAGTCAAAGCATGGGCCAGATCAGAGGTTAATGCCCACTCTGTCTCCAGAGTGCTTCTAGCAAGTCAGAATGGCATAGGTGAGAGAGACAAAGGCAAGGTTTGGGAATTACCACGGCAGCAGGTTGTTTGGTACTACCCAAGGCCTGGTTGATCATGACATGAGATCGGTATCTCAGGATCTCCATGAGGGACTTGGTACCGAGAAGACATCTGATGCTTAGGGGTCGCTTGGTTCTTTCTCATCAGGTATCCATCAATCAGGCCTGTTGTACCTGGGACCCAAGAAAACTATAAGGGAGACTTAGGAGAACTCAGAAGGAAGGAGGAGAAACGACATAATGGAGCATAAGTAAGGTGCACATTTTCAACACAGGTGTGTATGTGTGTGTGTGTGTGTGTGCACATAAGTGTGTCCATGCATGTCTCTGTGTGTGTCTGCATGTCTGAGTCATTGCTTCCTCGCAGGTGAAGCAGTGAGCAGGATAGACAGTTCTCTTACCTCCTTCCCTTTTGATTGAACTCAGCTGTATCTCATCCCAAAGAAGAATGTGGATGTGGATGGAACAGTTTTTATGAGAACAAGTGAGGTTACGCTGGGTGGTAACTTGCAGTGGCTGCTTGTTAGATAGGTATGAGTTCAAATATGGTGCCAGATTTAATCCATGCTGTTTGCCAGCACGGAAGCTTAGTTAGTAGTGACAAAGTAGAACAACGCTGGAATTACCAACTTCCAATTTAAAATATTTGGATCTACTTATTTTTATTTTAGGTGTTTGAACGTCTGCGTTTGTCTTTGTACCAGGTGCATGCAGTGCCAGCAGCGGCCAGGAGAGCAGATGCGATCCCCTGAGTTTGGAGTGATGGATGCTGGGAACTAAACACTGAGTCTCCACAAGTGTAGTCACTGCTCTAACCACTGAGAGATCCAGCCTTTTCTCACCTTTCTTTCTTTCTTTCTTTCTTTCTTTCTTTCTTTCTTTCTTTCTTTCTTTCTTTCTTTCTTTCTCTCTCTCTCTCTCTCTCTCTCTCTCTCTTTCTTTCTTTCTTTCTTTCTTTTTTTTAGTACATAGCCTTTATTTCTTTCAGATCAGAGATTCTGGGTTTAATCATATAAAGATGAGGAATCAAGTTTAGCAACCTAAAAATATTTACTTATTAAAACTATATTAACACTTTAGTAAACTATACAAAAAGATAAGGAGACAAACATGTACATTTATCGAACTGCATATCAGTCAGGCCAGATCCTGCGGAGGGAATTCCCAGCATGACCTCATTCATCTGTGAGGACACAGAACAGTCCTTGTTTAGACACACACCATCTTGTCCTGCATGAGCTGCTCCTCTCGTGGTGGCTTCCTTCTACACACACGTGTGTCTAGTTGTCTGCTTCTTAGAGCAGACATTTACCTTCCTCATCCACCACCCATTGGAGGAGGGCTGGGGCCTTGAAGATGACTGATTCGACCCATTCTTCTTCGTGGAGGGTTTCCTGGTGGCCCTCTTCCGTCATCGTATCTGGAGCCGGACGAGCTTCCATAGCCTCTTCTCTTCTTCACATCTTGCTGAAGCAGAGTTTTGAAAAAAAAAAAAAACCACAAATTCTGCTATTCCCCAGAAGAAATCTGTTATAAAAGACAACCTCCATGGGGACTGATTCCGGCTGTCCAACACTTGTCCATTCGAGATGTAAACCATTTTCCCTCCCTCCGGGAGCCCGCTTCCAGATGCCGGGGGAGACCAGCCCAACTCGCCTCCCGCCCCGCCCCTCACCTTTCTTTCTTAAAGCTCTTCTTGTGGTTAGAAGTGACCCAACTGTCAACCATCACTGACAGCTTTGAAGAACATTGCCTTTTCCCTCTCTCCTAATACTTATTTGGCTTCTACGTTGTGCAACTAGGGCCTGAGTGAGCAGGGCAGTGTGCTTTTAAAATGTGCTTTCAAGCATTTCTGCCCGTAGCTATTCACCTTTGCAGCTAGCCTGTTTGCTTTTTTCTTCACAGATAGAGTCCGACTCACATTTTAGAATCTTTTTTTTTTCTCTCTCTCCTTCAACAACTGCCGCAGCAATTAGGCTGGGTTCCACTAGCTGGCTGGCTAATGGTGATCAGCACTGAGTCTCCACAAACGTGAGTGTGAGGTGCTCAGGAGTTCTTAGGACCCTCGTGCCCAAGTTCTTGCAGCTGAGAGGTGATGGCATTAATATTCTGCTGAAGTACAGGGATTGAAAATCCTTAGTAATACTTGATTGATTTTTTTTTGAGGCCCAAACTTTAACTTCTGTAATTTGCCTTAAAAGCAAAGCCTGATGAACTTGATAACAGACCCATCATTGATATTTCTTAATAATGCCAGGGCTGGCAGTGATGTCAGTACCAGTAGTAGAAGACAGATGGACAGAGACCAACTGTGGCAGTCTATAACTGACATGTCACTAGCAGTCCTTTGGCATTATGGTTTAAAGGTAAGAATGAAAATGTCACATCGAGTTATTCTATCATTTATTAAGAAGATGTAAATGAAGTCCTCAACACAACAGGCGAAGATATATGGGTATCCTTTAGGTGTTAGCTACAGGGACACTGTTCTCAAGCGTAGGACACAGGCCACACTGCCTTTCTTTCCCCTAGGCATTTGCACAGTGTGAGGTACAAGCTGTCAGAGGAGTTTAGACTGAGAATCGTCATGCTGGCATTCAACTCCAGGGTGGTGCATTTTCAGTGTGGTAAATGCAGCTGTGTGGTTCTGTTTGCTAAAGTGAAGAAACCAGTGAGATTGGCAACGCTTCCCTCAGCATGGGTTTGAAGAGCCATTGCAAGAACCTGTAGGCTCTCTGCATACAAAATATGCTGACTTATCAAGTACCTGGCTATGGTTTGAAAATGTTATTGCATTAGCTTACTTATTTATTGTGTATGTTCATTGGCTGTGTTGTGCCTATCAGGGTCAGAGGATGACATAGGTCCTGTTCATCACATAGGCCCTGGGGATCAGGTTATCAGGCTTGAGAGCAGGCACCTTTATCCGCGGAAGCAGCTTGACAACTCTAATGTGTGATTTTGTGTATATTCATTTTTATTTCTCACTCCACCCTACAAGATTAAGATTCTACTTCATTGTAGTGTGAATTCTAATTGGTCTTAATAATATAAACCTCAAGTCAGATATTGAGATAAATGCTGAAAGATCAGAGAAATAAAGGAGCCAGTCACTATAGAGACTTTTTTTTTTTTTTTTTTTTTGGTTTTTCGAGACAGGGTTTCTCTGTGGTTTTTGGAGCCTGTCCTGGAACTAGCTCTTGTAGACCAGGCTGGTCTTGAACTCACAGAGATCCGCCTGCCTCTGCCTCCCGAGTGCTGGGATTAAAGGCGTGCGCCACCACTGCCCGGCTCTATAGAGACTTTTTATCTCTGCTGAATTCCCAAACCTAAGGGAGGCAAGATCCTGTCTCCACAAGTCCTCAGACTGAATGCTCTAGCTCCTGTCTCCTGCCCTATCTTTCTGCCCAGCGATATCCCTTCCTGTCTCTACCTCCCAAGTGCTGGGATTAAAGGTGTGTGACTCCCAAGTATTGGGATTAAATTTGTGAGCCACCACTGCCTGGCTCTGTTTCTCTTTTATACTGGATCAATCTTGTGTAGCCCAGGGTAGCCTTGAACTCAGAGAGATCTGTCTGCTCTGCTTCCTGAGTGCTGGGATTAAAGGTGTTGAGTGCTGCGATTAAAGTTGTACGCCACCACTACTTGGCCTCTATAGTTAATTAGTGGCTCAAACCATACTCTGATCTTCAGGAAAGCTATATTTGTTAGATCACAAAAAATATCATGACAGTTCATTTCAGTTTTATTGATGAGGTGTCGGAGAGATGAAGTGATTTGTTAACAGGATGTAGCTAATGGCAAGGTTGACGTTGCACACAGTAGACTTTGCATGCAGGCTGCGATTTCTGCAGTGAAGCTCTTACCATGTCCCAACATTGGTAGCTCCTCTGCTTGTGTCATGTAAGCTTTCGACAGAGGGTCTTCTGCTAAGTTTGCAGATACATAACTTTCAAAAGAAAGAGTTGTGTACAGAGAGGTAAGGTACTCTACGGATTCAAGCTGAGGATTCTGAGTATTACTATCAGACACATGATCTAAATGGGACAACTCAGAATTTAAGGCCTTGCTACAACCTTAAATACTCCTACAGTGCCTGGACCTCTGTTCCTCACAAACTGCATGCAGGCATTAGCGCCAGTTCAAGCCCTGGCTCCAGGCTGTCTTTCTGGCAGAGAGACCCATTCTGTTGTCTGACCCCCAAAAGGGTCCCTTCTTTGTATAAAGATTTTAGACTAAGCCTATTTATTTTTTAATCCATGAATCAGTTTTAATTTGCTTTCTATAATCTTTCTTTAGAGAATATTCTTTTCTAAAAATTAGCCCATGATTTAAACAGGACCCCTACCCTTTATTTCTTACTTTATCAATTTATGCCTAGGACAACCCTTCCTCTGCTACTACTGTTCCTCTTGCCTTTGCTCACCCAGTGTTGGGACAGCAGGCTTGTGTCATCAGGCTTGGCTTATGCAGTGCTGGGGATCAAACTTAAAGTCCTTGGTGAGTTCCCGATAGAACATCCCCATTGTCTCAGTGTGTGGGTGCACCCCTCGCGGTCCTGAGTTCCTTGCTCGTGCTCTCTCTCCGTCTTCTCCTGATTTGGACCTTGAGATTTCAGTCCGGTGCTCCAATGTGGGTCTCTGTCTCTGTCTCCTTTCATCGCCTGATGAAGGTTAATATTCAGGAGGATGCCTATATGTTTTTCTTTGGGTTCTCCTTCTTATTTAGCTTCTCTAAGATCACATATTATAGGCTGAGAACTCAAGAACAATGGCAATGGATTTTTGATCCTACTGCACGTATTGGCTTTGTGGGAGCCTAGGCAGTTTGGATGCTCACCTTACTAGACCTGGATGGAGGTGGGTGGTCCTTGGACTTCCCACAGGGCAGGGAACCCTGATGGCTCTTTGGGCTGAAGAAGGAGGGGAACTTGATTGGGGGAGGGGGAGGGAAATGGGAGGCGGTGGTGGGGAAGAGACAGAAATCTTTAATAAATAAATAAAAAAATAAAATAAAAAATAAAAACAAAAAACAAACAAACAAAAAACCTTAAAGTCCTTCACATGCCAGGCTCTAGCACGGGAGCTGTATTCCTCTCCCACGTCTTTGTTCTCCGTTGTGGCTCAATCCAATGGGCTAAATGAAAGAGAACAAGGGCTGGGGTCACTGTAGCTCAGTCCTAGTACGGATAACCCACCCCTTTCCTATCCCCAAGAGAAATCAGACATCAGCCTGCCTTTCTTGGGTTTTGATTCAATTGCTATTCTGGGTTGACCCGGAATAACTTCCACAATAACTTTCAGGGGTAGTTTCAGGAAGCAAAAACTAACTGTTGGAAAATCGTGACGTAGGCGATAGCGTAGACCAGGTAAAAAGTCTGAAAAATATGTCTCAGAGCCACACTGTCTGACAGAGAAGCGGCAGCTGGTGGTGTCCCATGACAAGGCTCTGAGTCTTTTCCCCTCCAGTTTTCTCCACCACAGTTTTGTTGTGGTGAAAGGCCCTGCCCAGCACCTTCTTCTGGGATTGCAACGCTGTGCTCATAATATTTGACAGTTGCATTCTATGTCAATATCACCGACTTAAGCTGTCTGCATTGTGGCTCTGGAGGAAAATAGTGCCCGCACAGTAGGCAGGACTGCACGAGTCCCCTGAAGCTCCCCTTTTCAAAACTGAAAAAGCTATTTGTATGTCTGTGATTTTAAAAAGCACTGACCCTTGTGGAGTGGCCTCGACAATTATTATAAAGCTTTTTCCTTTATAAGTAGGGCGTTTCCCTGTCATCTCAGTTAATTTTACATCAGTCCATACTTTCCATGTTTTACTATAAAAACTGATTTTTACACAATGATTCCTTTTAGCCCTCCTGTTTAAGATCCAAACACTAAAAATTTATTCTACTTACCGTGAGCACATAGCTATTCAATTATTTGTCCCTTTCTATCCTTAAACCCATTTAAATATTTGAAACATTCCAGAGTAAACCGCTGTTGGACCTGGTGACACACACTTGTAATCACAACCCTTGGGAGGCTGAGGCAGGAGGATCCCGAGTACAAGGCAGCCTGGGCTATGCTGTAAGATTCAGTCACGAATAAAGTGAAATGAAATGAGACTGAGCCCAAAAGAACTGTGTATCAATCAGCATACCACTCTCCTTCAAGCAGAGTACTGTATAAGTTTGCAGATACTCTTTTCTTGACATAACAGTTCTATGCAAAGAAACACATACATTTTAGATGTCTATGAGGACAGCAAATTGATAGATAATACAAGACTTGTTTGCATAGAATGCTATTACCACTCAGACAGTCCCCTGGTGCCATTCCCCTGGCCATCCTCCATGGCCTTGCACCAGGATTTTCTTCTTTGGAATGGTATGCACTGTTCCTTTTTCACCCAGAATACTGTTTTGAGAGTCATTATTTTTTATTTTACTTTTTTTCCTAAACTTTATTTTCTGTGCAATGGTGTGAAGGTGTCAGATCACCCTGGAACTGGATTTACTTGTGAGCTGACATGTGAGTGCTGGGAGTTGAACCCAGGCCCTCTGGAAGAGCAAGCAGTGCTCATTTGAGAGTTGTTCTTATCACTGCTTTTAAAAAAAAATTTATTTATTTATTAAAGATTTCTGTCTCTCCCCCCCCCCCCGCAGCCTCCCCTTCCCTCCCCCTCCCCCAATCAAATCCCCCTTCCTCGTCCGCCCAAAGAGCAATCAGGGTTCCCTGCCCTGTGGGAAGTCCAAGGACCACCCACCTCTATCCAGGTCTAGTAAGGTGAGCATCCAAACTGCCTAGGCTCCCACAAAGCCAATAGGTGCAGTAGGATCAAAAACCCATTGCCATTGTTCTTGAGTTCTCAGTAGTCCTCATTGTCCGCTATGTTCAGTGAGACCGGTTTTAACCCAGGCTTTTTCAGACCCAGGCCAGCTGGCCTTGGTGAGTTCCCTACAGAACATCCCCACTGTCTCAGTGTGTGGGTGCACCCCTCGCGGTCCTGAGCTCCCTGCTCGTGCTCTCTCTCCTTCCGCTCCTGACTTGGACCTTGAGACTTATCACTGCTTTTTATCAATAACTGATTCTTATTTATTGCCAAGTTACTATTTCTTTCTATGGAGACACCACAGTTCATTCATGAACTTCCTTCTGATGGTTAGGACATTTCCAGTTTTAGGATAGAATAAGTAATATTTGATATTCTGGTCCCAAGCTTTCTATAGGCACATGCTTTGGTCCTCTTGGTGAGAACAAAGCAGAGAATTGCTGGTATACAAGGCATATCTGGCCCACACCCTCCCTGACTTTGGGGTTGTCAGTCTCTACAGTTCTAATACTGCGGGTAATTGTGCAGAGAACCTTGTCATAATTTTAATTTCCATTTCATAGATGATGACAGATGTACACTCTTTGTGTACTTTTCAGTCATTCCTGTATCTTCTGCATTGGAGCACCTTTTTAAACATATTGCTCTTATTTTAATGGGTTTGTTTATTACTGTTTTAGGAGTTATTTATATACCTTATATTTTAATGCCTTATTAAATATATTTTTCAAACATTTTTTTTTACCCAGAATGTGTCTTATCTAGTTCATAAACATTTTTTAACACTTATTGAGTAAGGAAGTAAAGCATTGGTTCTGTAAGACTGTAAAAAACATGCTGATCTGGGGGTTATCAAGTGAGACTAAAATCTGCAGAAAGAGGCAGCCACTGCACTGGGGAGAGCAGGATTGGACCTGGTAAGTAGACTTCAAACTTTGGGGCTCTCCTGTGGATCACTTTGATGAGGACAAGAGATACTGCCCAGGTAGTTGTAGGGTATGAATGTAAAGTTTTTCCTGGGATCAAAGCCCGTAAAATGTCCCTAGTCCTAGAACAGATCCATCCTTGCCCAAGGTCAGGGTTGCTAGAGGTGTCCAAGCCAGGTGTTTTGATTTTGCCCTGGTCAGAGCCTGGGATGCCAGAAGGGAAGCCTGCTTTCTCGCTATCTCTCCTCTGCTGAATGAGCGCCCCTTCCTGAATTAAGAATGTGACCAAAACTGAGAGGAGGAACCTGGACTCCCTATAGTTGGGCCAAACTGACTGACCACTCTACCCTTCCACGTGCCTCGTATCCATCTCAGTCCTATAGGAAGCCCCAGATGACCCGTTGGATGCGATCCCATTTCCTGTGAGCACTCCTGCCTACAAGAGCTTTGCCTTCTTCCTCTGAAGGTCTGACCTATAGATCTATAACGAACTCTAATCTCCTCCTCAATCATCTGGGAATTCTAGACTTCAAATTCGTGATATAAGAGCCCAGAGTAGGTTTTGTGTGACTGAGCATTTAGCATCCTGAGACCTGGGTTCAAGCTTACCCGAGGTGAGCGAGAAAGACTCCACCAATTTCAAAGGTACCCTGTTTCCTTGTATTTCCTCAGCACACATTATCTGGTTTGAATTTCTCAACATCTCTCTGAAGTAGATCATATCACTAAAATCACAACTCTGGATATGTTAGTAAGTTGAACTTAATTAAGTACTCTGGCCCTATAAAAAGGGCTGTTGGGCTCTTTTGCAATTCTACTATTTTCCCTTTCAATGAACAAAACCAGCACTTTCAGGAGCCTGGATGGTTGAGTGGGTTCCTGGAAACCCACCAGTCACCTAAGCCTCCTAACATGAACTGCAGGAAGCCAAAGATCCTTGTCTATTCTGAGTAGGCATCTCTGATAACAGCACAGTCTGCCTGACTGTTGGCATAGGGATGTTGATCTTCTGCTCTGAGACTCAGAAGACTTCACTTAGCTCTTGGACCTTCGGGGTTCTAGATGGAAACTCATACTGTCCACTCTTCTGCTTCACAGACCTTTAGTCTTGGGCTATGACTGGCCCTTCTGGGCTCCGGCTTGCTAATGGCAGATGTTAGGACCTCTCAACCTTTGGCTGAATGATCAATACTTCCAAGAGAGCTTTTTCTTGCTCATTACTCCAGCTGAGCATCCCAACACCTGGCATGCACCAGAATATTTCTTTTTATGTGATTATATTTATAAACCACATTGTATCTGTTGAGTGGCACATAATTTATTTCTGTCTTTTGGTTATCGGAAAAAATACTGCTATGTACATAGGTGTCCATGTAGCTGGTGAGGTCCCTGCTTCAGTGCTTTAGCATGTACATTGCCAGTGGAGTGACATGTGGATCATATGATGATTCTGTGTTCATTTTAAATAAGGACCTGTCAAGCTGCTCTTGGCTGTGGTCATTATTCTTTTTGATACTATAATTATCTTACATTTGGCCAGTGGGTACCAGGCTATTTCGGACTGTAATTCATAAATAATTATCAGCTGCAATGATTAATTTTATTGTCAGCATCCCTGGGATAAAAGATGCCCAGATAGCTGGCAAAATTGTCAGATTGGAAGCGTCTATGAGGGTATTTTCAGAAGAGATTAGCACCCTAATTGGTAGATTGAGTAACAAAGGCCTGCCCTCAGCCGTGTGGGTGGGCATCAGCTGTCTGTTTAGAGCTCTGCGAAACAGAAAGGCAGAACAAAGCGAGGCATTTCATCTTCCTGCCTTGTGGCATAGATCTCCTGCCCAGGGACACTGGCGCTGCTGGTCTGGGAGTCTTTGAATTTTGGAGCAGCATCATCATCCATTCTTAGGTCTTCAGGTCTGACTGGTCACGTAGCTGTGTGTTCTGAAGCCTTTGTGCTCATGTTGAACTATACTCCTGCTTTCTGGTTCAGCTTTTAGACGGCATGTAATGAGACTTCTAGTCTCAACAATTGCATGAGTCAGTTTCTAAAAGAATTCCCTCTTGATATAAACATCTATCTGTATGCATCCTATCAGTTCTGTTTTGCTAGCAAATACTAGTTC
This sequence comes from Microtus obscurus, assembly GCA_963919715.1. Classification (NCBI taxonomy): domain Eukaryota; kingdom Metazoa; phylum Chordata; class Mammalia; order Rodentia; family Cricetidae; genus Microtus; species Microtus obscurus. Next base: position 7,131,218 of record CAWTZC010002364.1, read on the forward strand.
AGTGATGGAAACGTTGGGAAAAGTTGTTTCTGTAAGTCTGGATGTGGCCTGCATCAGCTTTTGTCAGCAGCTGACTGAAGTAAGCAGAGTTCCAAGGCTAATGTGTCTATGTTTCTCAGTGGGGAAACTATGGTACATAGATCTCAGCGAGGCATCATGAGAGCACGTTAGACCTTCGCACTAGATCTCAAGAATCAAATCCATGCCTTCTATCCACGAAAAAATAGGCAAAGAACTTCATCTTGTTCAAGTTTCATTTTCTACTAGCCTGAGAACTTTCCAGGAACGAAGACAGTGAGTTTCATTGATTGCTTCATGCAAAGTGTGATGCTAGGAATACAGTAATGGCTTAATAGATGTCACCGCCTCTTCATTCCTCCCATCTCTCTTCCTGAAGTTTGAATGTAATTGACCCCCATAATCTCATTAGGGAGTGGCACTATTAGGAAGTGTGGCCTATTTGGAGGAAGTGTGTAACTCTGGGGGTGGGCTTTGTGGTTACATTAACCTCAAATAAAGAAGCTACTTTGGCTTGCAGCAGGGCAGAATAGAGCTAGGCAGGGAAAACTAAACTGAATGCTGGCAGAAAGAAGGCAGAGTTAAAGAGATGCCATGTAACAGCCTCAGGAGACAGATGCACCAACTTGTTGATAAACTATGAACCTTGTGGTAAAATATAAAATAATAGAAATGGGTTAATTTAAGATCTAAGAGCTATCTAGAAATATGCTTAAGCTAGAGGCCAAACAGTATTGCAAATAATATAGTTTCTGTGTGATTATTTTGGGTCTGGGCAGCTGGGAAACAAATGAGCAGCCTCCCACTACACAGCCTGACAATTGTTGAAAGACCTTTCTTGCTTGGTAGGGAGGCGACAGGGTCTCTGTGTGGGTATTAACATTTGGCAAACCTTATAGACCAGTGGCTCTAACCTTCCTAATGCTGCAACACATTAATATAGTTCCTCGTGCTATGACTGCCAACCAAAAAATTATTTCCTTTGCTACTTCATAACAGTAAATTTGCTACTGTTATGTACTGTTTAAATTGTAATGCAAATATCTGATCTGCGACCTCAAGGGAGTTGAAGCCCATAGGTTGAGAACCACTGCTTTAGAGGAAAAGAATCTGAAGCCCTTTGCTTTGGGTGAAGGGAGGGGCAATTTAAGAAAGCCAGTCCTTCCAGAAATCATTTATACTTCACCTATGGGATATAAAGATGCATTATATGCTCAAATGTGTTTAGAAGGAAGCCTATTGATATAGAATAATGCACAAATAGATGGAAAATTCCAGAAATAAGCAAGAAGTAATAAAGTTTAAATTGTACATTGTTCAGAGTAGGTCTGCCCCTCTCCATCTTCCCAGGGTGCGTGCGAGTCCTCCCTGTGCTCGGCACATCCATTTCTTCCCTACTTAGTGGGTATCCGGTATCCCAGCACAGGAGCAGCAATGGCAGCAGCCTGGATACACCAAAGGAAGCCATCTTCAAGTAAAAGGTGGAAGTAGAATAAAATGCTTTCATAGAGAGAAAAGGATCACATTTATAGAACTTTTATTAGAGTATGTGGCTATAATTTTCTATTTTCTCATTTACTATTATTATATCCTTTAATGCCTATTATACTAGTTAGACATTTGTGGGTATGAATGTATAAGAAAACTATAATATATAAGGTAAGCATTATTTGGTTTTAGATATCCACTGAGGCATTTGACTTAAGGGCTTACCACATTCAGGTGGACACAGGAAAGAATTGACATGTCTCCCATGGATGGGGTATTACCACATTCACATGAACTCGGAATTGACGTGTCTCTAATGGATGAGGTATTACCACAACATGGACACAGGAAGGTATTGACATGTCTCCTATGGATAAGGGCTTACCACATTCATGTGGACACAGAAAGATATTGATGTTTCTCCTATGAATGAGGGCTTACCACGTTCATGTAGACACAGGAAGGTATTGATGTTTCTCCTGTGGTTGAGGGCTTACCACATTCATGTGGACACAGAAAGATAGGTTACTATTTTCTTTGGTGATATTGGTAAATTCTATGTATGATTAGAAATAGAGATTTTAATGCTGAGTCTGTGATTGAACATTGCCTCTTATGAGATGTTAGAACCTTGGGGGACATTTTATTATATAAATTAAAATAGAAGCACTGTATACTCGTTTTTAAAAGAAATTGCAGCTAAGTTTTTTGGATGTCTGAAAAGACTGAAATCCCTTACAAGGATTCTTCAAAGTACTGTGTTCTGTCTTAAAAATTCAGGATATTTACTTACCATGATAGTCCTTTTGACTGTGGCAAAGAGAGAGTGGAAAAATTGCTTTTGTTTTTATGGAAACTTTATTTCAACAGAAAGTTGCTCTAGTATTATTAGCACTAGACAAAGAAAAGTGAAAATAATTTTAAAATTGAATGCACTGAATTAGGTAAAAATAAAGAACACCATACACGTTTTCTTCAAACACAATTTTTTTCAGACACAATTTAGTTTTAATGTAATTGTTTAAACAGTTGATATAAAGTGTATAATATAACTTGAAAAGTTATATTATATATGTGTATACATATATATATATACACACATATATGAGCTTAAAAGTAGATTTGTAGGTTTTTTAAACCAATATTATTTGGAAAATGTATATTTAGTCACATAAAACAGTGCCTATGAATTTAAAGGTCTTTAAAAGGGTCTTATGTATCACACTTCTTTCCCCCCTCCCAAAGCTTGCTGTGGATCCACCAAGAAGGGTCTCATGTACCACACTTCCCTCTCCCCCTCCCAAAGCCTTCCGTGGATTCACCAGCAAGCGACATCACATTCATTTACATCACTGCCTTACTCCCTGGAGGTGCATGCATCCTTGGAGGAAAAAAAAAAAAAAACAAGATGGGAAAGGATTCATGATTGTGTTTCCTAATGGATATTTTATTCAACAAAATTAATCACATTTTATTAGTGGAGCACTGCACTAATGATGCGCTAATGATAAAGTCATGAATGTTTTATTGTATGTCTAGTTCATCCCCCCACGTGAAGCCCATTCCGTGCACTGTCTCTTCTTACCCTTCTTTAGAGCTGAATATGCATGGCTCTTTCTTAGGCGCTATCTCATTTTTACTTGCCATGTGAAATGTGAAGGAGGTGGAGTGGAGTGGCTACTTTGTGGCTATTCGTTTCCACAGCTGGAGAAGGGGATTCTACCACAGGTAGCCTGGCTCCAAGCGTTCACTCTGGGTTCTTAGTGCAGGTAGGCAGTTACTTGCCATTTTTCTCTTTTAAATAGCTTCCCTGCTTCCATTCTACACCCCCCCCATTACTGTTCTATGTAAAGAGTCCAAATGATGACCTTTGGTCTGTGTGGTGTGATCTGATGCTCACCCCATCTCCCAGCTCACCACTGCGAGGAATTACTAAACACACAGGCTTTATGATTTATGGTTTTAGAAGGTATAGCAGGCCTCTTGAAAAAAAAAACAAACCTTAACCTTCATATTAAAAAGTTTTCTATTTAGGGCTTTCATGAGAAATATTTCCACATGAACTCACCATTTGTTTAAATCATTTATAGCTACACTTGAGAAGGCATTGCCAAGTAGACATGATGTCTACTTCAGTTATCATCAAGATTTAACTTTCTGTGAAGTCTCAAATATATTGATTAGGAGGAGGTCATGATACTTAACTCATCTTAACATTTTAAAAGCGGTGCTTGCAAACCCATAGTGAAAACCTATAACTACATCCTTATTGAATACTGCATCGGGTTGTTGCGTCTTTGCTTGACTATAGAGTGGGGATGCTCTCAGATGCTCCCCCTTTTCTGTATCCACTCACCAGATACATAACGTATTCTCTATTTGCGGTCTTCTTGCCATCCCAACACACCCTTCCTTTGCCTCTGTGTGGCTCCTCTGCTCATTCCGACTCTTTTCCAGGACAGCCCATTCCAGCTTGGCACCGTTTCTCTTGGATTCTCTCGGCGGTGCTATCTGGTTAAGAAGGCAAACCTCACATTTAGATACACCTGTGTGCACATCCCATGGTAGCTATTGTCCGGCAATTTGATTTTGCCTTTCTTAGCCACGTTTTACCTGTGAAGAGTTTAGTGCAACAGATGTCTTGCTCTCGGTGTCCATGTCCTGCTGTGCCATCCCTGCTCTCTGAGTGCCATCAGGTCCCGTGTCTCATTTATAACAGGCAGAATTCTTCAAAGGTTATAGAACACACATGATCTCATACTCACAGCAATGCCATGCATCCCTGTAGAATCCATTTCCCTGGAAAGCTCTCTTCTTTATGGACTTTGAAGAAACAAGTTGCCATGTTGAGAACTGTCATATGCAGAGGGCTATGTGGCAAAAGTTCCAACAGCCAACTGAGGGCCAGTTGGAAATGAATGTTGCTAGCAGCTGCGGGAGCTTGGAAGTTGCCTACAACAGAGACTCAGATGGGTACTCAGTCCTTGCCCATGCCTTGATTATACTTCAGCAGAGGATCCATGTCTTTCCTAGACCCTGACTATGGAACGGTGTGTGTGCATTGTCTTAAACTGCCAAGTTTGTGCAAACATTGCCCCGCAGCCATAGATAACTAATGTAGATAGTAGCTCCTCCATGATTGTTGAACAGAGTTAAATAAAAAATGCATACAAAGTCTGAGCACTGTCCTCAGTGCATGAAGGGTGTGCACAATCCGAAGCTTAGCCTTCTGACTTCAGCTTGGCTTCTAATTTTCCCTGGTTGAATCTCCGAGGCACTTGCCAGTGTTGGAAGAGATATTTGATTTCATCTTACCTGACTGCTGGTAATTTTTTTTTTTTTTTTGCTTACAAATTTCCTCTTGGTCTAGTCTTTGTTTTTATAGTTCCTGGATAGAGAGTTCTCTTTCTAGGCTTTTTCTTCTATAGAAGTCATAGCCCCAGCATTTTTGTGCTAATCGTGATATAGACTATTGGAGGCCCTTAATGTTATCAAACTTCTATCCTGAGCCTCTGAGACCCTGCCCCACTTAGAGTGTGCCAATTAAAAGACCGTGTTTACAGGAAGTCAACAAACATATTGACAGTGCTTAACATCACTGGCAATTAGGAAACTACAAATTAAAGAAACGTCAAATTCTATTTCACCAACGTAGCTACCATTAAAAGGCTATTAATACCAGTTGTAGGCAAGTATTTATTGCACACATCACTTGTGGGTACAGAGGATGTTAAAACCACTCAAAGATTGGTAGTATCTGCTGAAGCTAAACATGTAATACATGCCCGACAGAAATGGGTTCTCAGGTCTACAAAAAGGCACATGTATTTACATTACCTTGTTCATATTTCTTTGTAACATGGTTGTTAGTGAGTGAGACAGAGGCTAGAGAGATGGCTCAGCAGGTAAAAACCCTTGCTACTACTGCAGAGGATTCAGGCTTCCCAATGTCCTCCTGGGGGCAGCTCACTCCAGTTTCAGGAGATCTGACACCCTCTCCTGGTAGCCACAGGTAACTGCATACACGTGGTTCATATACATCCAGGCACACATACATACAACATAAGCTTTAAAATTCTTTTAGGTGTAAAAATAGTCTTCACTTCAATTCTCCAAAGTTCAGCAGGTGTCAAAGGTAGCCTGTTGCAGGAAAGAGCAGAGAGTTGGTGTGTGTGATGGCTCTGACTCTGAGAACTTTCCAGAGTGTGAGGAATGTTTTGACTTTTGTAGTGCTTTCATGGGTACAGATGGCCTGAATAAAAGATGCATTGAGCTCCATGGTTAAAATTTGTTCATGTTATAGTGTATGTCAGTATAATATTAAGAAACCGAGCATCAGGGATTTTTCCATTTGCCACCAAACCTACAGAATAACAAATCATTACCAAGGGGGAAACCAGGTAGGTAGTTTTGCAAAATAAACGATTTAGGTTTAGATGCACAGGTCAGCTTTTGTTCACTTTTATTTGGGGAGTATCATTTGTCATAGTCAGCTTTAGATGTCAACTTAACACACCTAGGAAAGGAGATCCTCAAATAGAGAATTGTCTAGATTCAGTTGGCTGTGGCCAAGTCTTTGGGTGTTTTCTTGATTACTTATTGTAGGAGGGGCCATCGTACTGCGGGTCTGCTGCTTCTCGGGCAGTGGGCATGATGGAAGTAAGAAAGACAGCTGACTGGCCTAGAGAAAACAAACCGATAAGCAGTGTCCCTCCATGGTCTCTGCTTCAGTTCCTGCACCCAGGGTCCTGCCTTGACCTCCCTCCATGATGGACTGTGACTTGTCAACCAAGTAAGCCCTTTCTTTAATCAGGTTATTTTTGGTCGTGGTGTTAATCACAGCAATGGGAAATAGAGTATGGTGACATACATGTTTTATTGTTTCGTGGTTAACAGTGAGACTTCGAACTGGACTTGGTCCATTTTCTTATTTCTTCCTGGTGCACAGTGCCTGCATTCCTAATGGTCAGTATCTTTCTACCTCTGCTGTTGGGTTGAGTGACTCATGTCTGCGAACTTCCTTGGACTTTTGGCTCTTTGCTGGACATCAACTTAGTCTAGCTACCCCAGCCTCTGTGCTTCTTGATGTAACCTCTGGGCACCCAGGGAATTCTTGCTTTCTTGCCCTGTATTACTCTGTGGGTTTCTGCTGGCCACATTTCTATTTAAAAAGAAATTATTCTTAGACAATCTCCTCCAAACAGAGTACATTCTGGTTAAACATACCCCTTCCACCATGCAGTTAGCCTCCTCTTCCTCTCCCAGTCTTCAGCCCCCTTTCTGGTCTTTTTAAATGCTGCTTTATGACCCGCTGGGTTTAAACATTGGCATGCACGTGACACCGGAGCATGGGTAAGCACTGGCTACAACACTGACAGCCTGAAAACCATGACTTCCTCTTCCCCAGTTGCTATTAGCTCCCCTGAAGGGGGGCCTCTTGAGTCATTCTCCTTCTATACTGAATGTTTACTGGCCCCAGTCCTGTGTGGGTCTCTGAAGGCAGCTTAAGTTGTGTCATGTGACTTCATGAGTGTCATGTGACTTCATGAGTGTCATGTGACTTCACAAGTGTCATGATTGTACAATGCCTGTAAGGCAGCTCTTCAGGACACCCTCCCTATCCTTTGTCTCTTATTCTTTCTGGCCTCCTTCCTTGATGTTGCCTAAGACTGGGAGCTGCCACCCTTCTTACATAAAGTCTGGGGACCTTTATATACATGCATCATACTTGTAGGAACACTGAGGGCATGGAAACCCTTCAGTCTGATAAAGTCACTTGCATGTCTCTGGCCCATGTGTATTATCTTTGATACATAATTAAGGAGTGGGAAGACCATGTATTGGACATTTGTGTGGATCATAACACAGAGCAAAGACCAGGTTTCAATCTCTCTTATCTGTCTGTCTGTCTGTCATCTATTTATAACTTCTGAGATCACTGTTATTTTTATTGTATGAGTAGTCCTTAAAATCTCTGTACAATACTGGAATGGACTCTGCTGGCTCCCAAAGGAGAAATGTATAGTTGGGCATCAGTTCAGCTATAAAACCTTCTGTTTACAATGGTGCCCTGGCTGCGAGGGTGGTAAAAAACTTGTGGGAATGACCAACCAACATCTGATTTGATTGAAGTTCCACTCCATGAGAGGGAACCTATAGTCAACACTGAGTTACCAAGAACCTGACACTAGATAGCCCAGGGACCTAGGGTGAAACCAGATACTGCTGTTCTGCTAAAAGGACATGGAAATAAGATGATTTCCTGATGTCATTTTATACCCATAGATCAATGTCCTGCTCAGTCACCATCAGAGATGCTTCCCCCTGCAACAGATGGGAACAAATACAGGGATCCATAACCAGAAACCATGCAGAGAGTGAGAGTCCTTGGAACACTCAGTTCTAAATGGGATATCACCATCAAATTCTTCTCCCTAGGGCTCAGGGAATTCTGCTGAAGAGGAGGAGGAAGGAGTGTGAGAACCAGGGAGGATGGAGGATGTACTGGCTGTTTTCCTGTCAATTTGACACAAGCTAGAGGCAGCAGAGAGGAAGAAGCCTCAGGTGAGGAAACACCTCCATGAGACCCAGCTGTAAGGCACTTTCTCAATTAGAGATCCATGGGGGAGAGCCCAGTCCATGGTGGGTGGTGCCATCCTTGGCCTGCTGGTCTTGATCTCTATAAGAAAGCAGGCTGAGCAAGTCAGGGGATGCCAGCCAGTAAGCAGCTCTCCTCTATGGCTTCTGCATCATCTCCTGCCTCCAGGTTCCTGCCCTATTTGGGTTCCTGTTCTGACTTCCTTCAGTGATGAACAGCAATGTGGACGTGTGAGCTGAATGAATCCTTTCTTTTCCAACTCACTTTTTGGTTGTTGTGTTTTATCGCAGCAAAGGGATTCAGACTAAGACAGGGACCAAGGAAAGGAGGCCTTTAAGCACAACAGAATTGATGCTCATATTGTCCGCAGCATACACATGGTCTGCCCCAGAGGGGGTCCTAGAGCTGAAAGGAGAAGAGGACACACGCCCCCTTCCCTAGCCCAGAAGCTACCTCCAACTGGTTACACTTGCAAATGGACACTTAGTTTCCTCCTAGGGACTCTTACCAGGGAAACAAACTACTCCTAAGGGTAGGCTACTTGCCCTGCGTAGGTGGCCAAGAGAACATGAACCCAAAGGAATCTTTGGAAGTTCCTTGTCTCATAATATTGAGTCATGGCATTTGTTTTTAACCTTAGGTCCTTCACACATATTTTATGGCTTCCGTTTTTGTGTGTTTTTTAAATTTTTTTTTTAAGTTTGACTCTTTTTCCTCTGTTTCCTATGGTTTTATCTTACTCTATTTTATCCATTAGATGCCAGTTTATTTTCTAATCAGAGACAGAAAGAGGGTGGGTCCAGATGGGAAGGGAGAGAGGTGTGGACGGACTGGGAGGCGTAAGGGTAAGGGAAACCATAATCAGAATATATGGTACAAAAAAATATTCCATTTTCATTAAAAAAAAATCAATGCGCTGTAGAATCAGGTTCTATTTGTTTCATCTTCGAGTATCTTCCCCGTGCATCATACTGTGTATTTATTTGTACTCAGAGGAGTGCGGACAGGGTAAACTCAGATTCCTTCACTGCCATGGTGGACCGAGTTATCTTGGACGCCGTCTCAAAAGCAGAGCTAGAACAAACTGCAAACTAAATGCCAGGAAAAGCTCTTCTTAGATCGGCAGATCTGTCCATTTCGGCTTAGTCCTGTACACTGAAGCCTGTCTGTTCTTGAGACATAACCTTAATACTGGCGGTGTAAGCGTGAATATTAATATCACCCGAAGAGCCCACGCAGTGGGGGCTGTGGCGGCAGGAGCCCGTTCCACGCACTCCATCAATACAAGACAAACTGGGATTTTTCACGTCTAGTCTCACTGAGAATATTTTTAACAGTGAAATGAAAACAAAACCATTTCTCGGAGGCACATGCAAACCCACCAGGGACCGCTTGGGGATAATCAGCGCCTCTGAGCACCTGCAACAGGATTGACTAATGGGTAAAGTGGGCTTTCTTTTCAACTGAGCAGTAACTAGGAAGGAAGGAAGGCAGCGCTTTTCCCTGGGCTCCCGAGGCACGGAATTCCTTTTCTTGGCACCTCCTTGGGCTTTCGCATGCCCCGCTGCAGCGAGGAAGCAGCCTTCTTGGTGCCTGGAGCCGCTGTTCCACTAGCTGGCTTTGCACATTATTGCTAAGCAACAATTAGCAGTGTGAATCCTGCCTTCTGTGATTTCAATTTGGGTTTCACACACGGGCTGCGCAGCCTTCACTTTCAGCGAGAGCTGTTTTAGGAGAACCTGTGAGAATAGACGACGGAAGGGGGAGGCAAGGGCGGGTTTTCAGGCTTTTGGGGGATGGTTTTGAATTGTTACTTTGGAAAGAATTGTCTCTAATTAGATCCCAGCCATATGAAAGAAATGCTAAAGGTTGGCGATAAGCTCAAAGTAATTTGATTTGGCTTTAAGGAGAGACTGATAACTGTGGAATAATTGCAAAAATCCTGAAAGAGAGAAGGCACAAGATCCACTGGAAGAGGAAAAAAAAATCTTTTGCTTTAAAAGTTTCTCTTAACCACGGAGCCATTTCTCCAGCCCTAAATTTCTCATGGTAATATGGAAAGGAAATGGTTTTCTTCTAATCTCATATGATACAAAATTCTTTGCTTTGGGTTAGTTACAGGATATTGTGCCGACTTAATGTGAACAATAGATCTAGAAGGAGAAATACATAAACAAGCAGAGGAAGCAGGAAAAATACAGCAGGCAAAGCTCCATTAAAGAAGGAGCACCCTGGTTCTCTATCCATCAGAGACGACAAATGATCATATCCTAGCTTTAATGTGGCTTTTATGAAGATTGTTTTCTTGGAATTTTCTGATTAGCAAAGTAAAATCATTAACATTTAAGAACCCGGTAAACACAAAAGCATACTTATTTCTCGTGTTTATAGGAACATTTCTTCAAAGTTTACCATGTTCTGTTGAAGAGGAAAGGAATCGTGTTCAAACCCTGCAAAGGAAACAGGACCCGGAGGTTATAGTCTTACTCTAGTGAGAGGTCTGTTTTCTAGTCTCTGTTTAGAATCTTGAAGAAAGATCCAAGGGGCCCACAGTGAGAGGAGCCATTAGGAAAAAGGGTAGATGCTTTCTGATTCTTACAGCTCTTAGAATGCACACACAGGACTGGAGAGATGGCTCAGCAGATAGAATGCTTACTGCTCTTGCAGAGGAGCCAGGTATGATTCTCGCTCTCCCATGCTGGCCCAAAGCAATCTGTAACTCTAGTTCCAGGAGGACCTTATAACTCTTCTGACCTTTGTGGGCTTCTACACGCTGCAGTGCATGCATGTACACCCAGGCACACACACATACACAAAAATAATAAATGAAGAAATATAAGAAAAATACACACAATAAAAAACCCTAAGTGGAACAAGAATTACATTCTATTTTAGACCTAGGATGAATCATTTGTGGATAAACTAAATTGTCCTACAGTCGATGAAACTTTTTGAATGAAAGCCCTTGGTCAAAAACTGTTTGGTTTAGCCATGGTCAATTCCGAGTACTTGGATCTACTTTAAACAGTGATTGCTTAAATCTTTGGCATTGGTTTAATTGTGTTATACACAGATCCATGGTGTCCCCCCAAAACCAATAAGGAGAACCGAGTCCCATATGTAGAAGCAAAGAGCCTTTATTCTTACACAAGTTCACGAACTTGGGTTCTCTCTGTGCCCAATGTATTGGCATGATCGGAGAGCCCTGAGCACAGTTGGGGTGTGGTTTTTATAGTAGCAGAGGGATTTATAAGGTTCAGAATCCCTGAATGACTGATATTTGTCAAGCAGTGCCCTGGCGAAAAGGGGATGGGTGTGTACTGGGCTAAGGGACGTCAAGTGATCCTTTTTACAGTAGTTGAAATGTTAGAGTTTTCTTTGAATGGTCTGTTCTTGGGTGGAGCATGGGTGGTCTCAGTTTGTAGTCTTTCTTGGAACCAGGTATTGCCTTAGGGTAAACCGAGACTCAGTCCTACCTTCCTGTTGGTCTATGGAGCCTGTCTTGGCAGGTGTATACCAAGCTGCCCTGGGTCCTACAATTGAACCAAACCTGATATCCGATAATTTCCTTATGCGCACTTTGATAAACACCTGCTAAAGCTGCCATGAAGTTTGTGCATTTATTCAGGTAACTAAAAGGTTTAGGTGTGGTCTTCAGAGAACACACAATCTAATGAGCAGAACAAATAGTTTAACAGGTAAAGTTCTGGGTCATGTTTTAGAATGGAAGAGAATGGTTCTGGAGAAGTTTATTGAGAATGCGTGTGTGTTATACGAGCATATGTGTGCATGATGTATGTGGGTGCGTGTTATACAGCATGTGTGTAGAAGTCAGAGAACAATTTTTTTTTTGAGTTGCTTTTCTTCTTCCACCACATGAGTTCTGGGGCTCAAACTCAGGTTGCCAGGCGGCACAGAGCCATCTTGCTGGTTTTAGGTGAGTCATCTGAAACTTGTTTATTATTTATTCTCCTTCCCCTTCTTCCTCCTTTCCTTCCTCTTCTTCTATGTGTGTATGTATGTGTGTGTGTGTGTGTGTGCATGCACATGCATGCATGCATTCCATGATTCACTTGTCCAACATTTCTCGTAGAGTCAGCTATGTTATCACTCATGACATGGGTGCAGAGGTCTGTCCCACGAGGGGTGGTGGTGGGTGACCCGAGGTTTGCAGCGGGTCCCTGGAAGATGGGAGACAGACAGAACTGCCATGCAGAGAAAGCTTGGGTATAGTGTTCATTTAGTGGTGGGGGAGAGAAAGAGATGAAAGAAGGGGGGAAAGGGGAGAAGAGAGAGAGAGGCAGATGCTGCCTCTTCAGAAGAAGGATAGACAGAGAGAGATGGAGTGGAGGCAGAAGATCTGCTTGCCTCAGGAAAGGGGAGATTGGGAGTGGGTGGGGCTTGTCTCTTAAAGGGACAGGGTACCTAGGAGACAGGGCAGGCCAGCAGATTACAACAAGCTATCTTCTCAAAAGGCTAGCATACAGCCTATTACCTCAACCTGTTACCTGTTGAGCCATCCTCCACCCCATAAGAAGATTATTCTGAAGTTAGAAAGTCAAGGAGGTTTTCCAAGAGATCATTGTGTAATAGGCACACCTACCATGGTATCTAGTCCTGTGTCCAGGGAAACAATGTCAGAATTAGGAATAGAGGCATTCATTAAGAAAGAGAAAGCACTCCACAGTGGGGGATGGGTGGGCTAGTGAACTCAAAGAAAACCCCCGAAAATGCTAGGCTATGAGTCACATGACCCTTCAAAGGGCATTCACACAGTGCTTACCTCTCCCTCTCCAGTACCTGTATCTGAAGGGCTTTTCTGGAGCCTTCTCCATTTGTTGAATGAATCCTAAACTGGGGAGGGTTCTCAGTTTTTCTCTGCCAGCTGGTTTCTTTTATATGTTAATCTTGGTTTTTATCTTTTCTCCAGTTTCTACTCTCCTGCCAGAACTGGAAGTGAATTGCTTGGTGTTAACAGGAGGCTTTGAATACTGACTCTCTGGAGGGTGGCACCTGGGATTGTTAGCATGTCCCTCTGAGGGGGAAGGAACAATCTGGACAAAGACTGCCCTATGTTTTCAGAGAGTGTTACCGCGAGAATATATTCATTCACAATAAGAAGTATGAAAGGGGGAGAAGGGAGTTCCTTCTCCCTTAGAGTGAATGACCTTTCAAATGTTTGAAACTCTCACCTACCCCTAGAATTGAACAGTGTAAGATATGTGTAATGCTCTACAGGTGCTTCTCATGGGATCTAAATCATTTCTCTCTCATCTTCTGTTGAGAGACCGTAGCCAGGGTTTCTGTTGCCGAGCTTGGTATAAGAAGGCCCACTAAGCTAAACTCAGCTACCCACCCTCAATTAAAGAGAATAGCAGTAAAAAAATAAAGAAAGGAGACTTATTCAACCACATGGAGAAGAAGAAATAAAGAGGTTCAGTGGTTTTCATGTTCTCCTTGAGGAACCTGACATGTGGTTCACTTTAAGCAGAGGGTCAGCTGCAGACAGTTCAGCAGTTAAGAGCACTGGCTGCTCTTCCAGATGATCTGGGCTTGGTTCTGAAGTAATGTCGTAATAACTCACAGCCATATGTAGCACCAGTCCCAGGGGATCTGATACCCTCTTCTGACTTCTTTGGGTACCAGCTATACAAGGGCTGCAGAGACACACATGCAGACAAAACTCCATTCATATGAAATAGTAAAACAATCTATAAATAGAGGTCAAGAGGCTTATATAACTTGGTCAAGGAATGGTCTTTTCTTCATTAACACACTGGTCTGTCCTGCAAGTTGTCAGAATTCTACAAATCTCTTCTTGGGAGCCAAGTTCCTCTGACCGGCAACAGGCTACAGCCTGTTTCTTCTCTCAGCATATATCCCTGGAGCAACTCTTGTTCCTGGGGTTTATTATTTCAATAGTCTGATAGCCAATGGGAGGGACCCAAGTGTCCTTTTTGTCTGCCAAGATCATCACATGACCAACTTAGTTTCCCCCTTTGGATTATCTCTTTGTTGTCATAGTCACTTTAAAAATTGAACCCATTTCTTGTGGGTCCCAATGGAGTAGTCTAGATTGCCGAGAAAGTACGGTTAGTGTTAGCAGAGCAGAATAAAGAAGGAGGCCTCTGGTGATTCATATTGTACATACTAGGATAGGCCAAAATGATGAGAACTGAAAGACCATTTATAAGTGCATCAATGAATGCTTATTTGAGCATCTAGGTTGGTGGGCACTCCATGCGGAGGGGCGGGGATTGGGATTGTCTTTCTGCCATTCTCGAGGACCTTGTAATGTTCTTGGTCAGAGCTAGGTGGCAGCTGTACACGGGGGTCTTAGGCGGGAAAAGACAGCAAGAAGGCAGAGGTGTCGTGCACTCAGAAACAGCGTCCTTCACTTCCCTTAGCTTCATTGGCAAGAACGTAGACATCTGGTTACATGGGCTGCCAAGGAGGCTGGACCACAGTGTGCTTAGCAAACTGTTTTAGTCATGGTCCTCCAACAAAACTGAACTGATAAAATGAATATGTATATACTATGTAAAATACATATTACACACACACACACACACACATTAAAAGGGGATTTAATAGACAGGCTATAGTCTATTTCAACAGCAGTCGTCTCATGAGGGAAGGGCAGAGAGTCTTGAAGTCATTCACTCCCCGAGGCTGGATGTCTCAGAAGTTCCCCAGTCTGGCCCTGGAGTCCTAGAAGACTCCTAGATTGTCGCTGCTCTTCAGTCTGTGTTGGAACCCTGAAGAAGTCGGTTCTAATGCAGGTGAAGGAATACCACAGCAGCAGGAAAGATGAACTTGCCAGCAAGAGTGAGCACAGACAGAAAGCACAAAGCTTCCTTCTCCCATGCCCTTTTACAGGGGCTGCCATTAGAAGGTGTGGCCCAGTTTTAGGGTGGGTCTTCCTGCCTCGAATAATCTGACGAGGGAAATCCTCCACGGGCATGCCCAGCAGTTTGGTTTTTTGTTCATTCCAGATGTAGTCAAGTGGACAATCAAGATTAGCCATCACAGAAGCCTTGTGACTTGGTACAACCCAGTTATAATGGAGGAAGGGAAGAATGTATTTTAACAGACAGCTAGCAGTTCTGCCATATTCCTCCACACTGCATATATGTGGTTTATTTAAGTCAGTTTATTCTCAACCTTCTTAATGCTGTGACCCTTTATTATATGTTGTGGTGGCCCCAGCCATAGAATTATTTTTGTTGCTTCTTCATAACTGCAGTTTTTCTACTGTTACGAATAGTAATGTAAATATACCTGTGTTTCCAGATGGTTTTAGGCAAGTCCTGTGAAAGGGTCATTCAACCCACAAAGGGGTCACGACCCACAGGTTGAGAACTGCTGACTTAGCTGTTCTTGTCTCTGTCGAGGCTCCTCTTGTAACCCAGCTAGGAACCAAGGCCCACACTCTAGGGAGTTTCAGATCTTCAGTTTAGACTTCTTACGGAGTGAGTCCTGCCAAGTCTAGGCTTGGTCTCCCCTCACTGTTTCCCTCAGCTGGGAATAATGCTAAGAACAGATTTCGCCGTCTGAAATACCACCTGCCTCACGGTTTTATATTTTCTATAGAAAGGATCGATAATATGTCTGTGGTCACTGAACTGGTTGCCAGGGATGGCGAGCAGGTGGCGTGCCGCTCTGCCCACTTCAGTGTGAACACGGTCCAGTGATCTGTTTCCGTGTTTCGCTGCTTCATGCGTCTGAGTTTGCACACGTGCACGCTTACTTAGCCTATCGTTTTTCTTCATTACAGACGTCGTGACTGATGCTGTTGTTGCGTTGGTGACACCCATGTTTATCCAGCATCTGTCAATGCCATGGCGTATGAGTATTTGTGCTGATGGCAGGAGTTCCGTGAGCCAGGGAGGGACCAATGTGTGGCAAGGTCCAGAAGGGAACGTTCCTATCTTTGTGAGGTCCCCATCGTTCATGCGCTCGGACTCACACCTAAGGTGTCCAGTGAAATCCAGCTTTGGTGGTGGGAGGATTGTGAACCACTTTTACTTTGTACATGGCATATTTCCAAAACATTTGAACTTTATACTAATTTCTCCATATAAATATTTTAGAAAGGTTACATGTGGTAGGTGATGGGGGGGCAGTAGCGACTAAAGGCAAACATGGACCATTTTTTTTTCCCTCAGACCTTGGTGCATTCCCTCAGAGCATTGACAGAGAGGCAAAATAGGAGTCCTTGAGAGCCATGGAGGCTTTCTCTCTTAGGTGGGCAGTAGCTGGGGAGGGTTCTGAAAAATCCACAGTCACCAAAACCACCCCAGGCCTGTGACTTCTGGGTCCTTTGAGTCAAAACCTCCAAGAATGAATTCCAGTGAGCACAGGGAGCGTGAGCTTGGGAAGCAGCAGGGAGAGTTCTGGAAAGGTAGGTTCACAGGTGAGGGCTGGAGGGGATGAAGGAGGGGACAGCAGAGTGCTGGTGTCGCAAGAGCAGGTTCCACAAGCAGGGCTGCCACCAAGGGCCTCCATACGGTTAATAAGGCTTTTCTGTGTTGAGACCTGGGGAGGAAGCTGGCCAATTCAGGTGGACCACTCCTAAAGTATCTATGTACCTCGGGGTTGATCATACCTTTCTGTATCATTTCCAGGCACCTACATAAAAGGAGAAGAAAGGCAATATAAAACCAGATAAGAAAGCAGAACCTTCAAACACTTCTGACATCTCTGGCCAATATAGAAGCATGGGGATTTCTGGCTCTTGACTAATGACAAGACTGCTTTTATAAAGCTGTGTCCCTAAAACTGCCCAGTCAGTTTCTAGTTTGTGTTTTCAGCAATACAGGCCAGGGGCAAGCGAAAGAGATTTGGAATCAGTTTGTCACTCATCAGATAGAACCAGTGGTCAAGTTCCAGACATTCTACCCTGTTAAAAAAAATAATTCATTTTATGCATGTGGGTGTTTTGCCTATGTGTATGTTTGTGCACCACTTATGTGCCTGGTGCCCACAGAGGCCAGAAGATAGCATTGCATTCCCTGGAGTTGGAGTGACAGGGGTTGTAAGCTATTATGTGAGTTTTCAGAATCAAATTCAGGTCTTATGGAAGAGCAGCCGGTGTACTTAATGGCTGAGCCTTCTCTCCAGCCCTATTCCTAAGGTACTTTTTTTTTTTTAGCCAAATTATTGTGTGGGAAGTCCCACGACACAGTATGTGGAATGTGATCCTCAATGTGTGCTAGGCATAGCAATTTACACATACAAAATGTGTGTGACACAGACACTGTAATAGGTATTTATGGAGCCCAACATTGTCTCAAAAGTTTATGGAAGGTTTTAGATATGACCCTGTCTGGAAAATATCCTTGAGGAAGTGATGGATGAGTGCATATATGGATGAACTGTCAGAAAACCAAAAACCCAAGAAAATTGTCACGATCTCTTTTAAGAAGTTCCATGGAGAAGATGGGTAGTGAGGAAGACTGGGGAGCGGATTATTTGATTGGATAAATGTTGCTAATATATCTGCAGCATATCTGGGTGTTTTTACAAAGTGGATCCTGGTGGATACGATGAAAGATAGGAAAAGCAGACCACCAGTCAGTGGAGAAGACAGGGCAGGGTCCTGCTCCTATCTGCCTGTCAGATGTGGTGTGGCTTAGGTAGCCAAATGCCACCGTGAGGGTTGAAGCAGAGGCCTGATGCTGTCTGGTCTCTCAGAGCTCAGGATTCCCTGTGGGTCATCAGCATATTAGAGCAGCATTCCAGCCCTACAGGCTGTTTCTAGGCTGCTTGGGTTGTGGGAAGGGAGCCACATTAGAAGTGTATTCTGAGAAAGAGAAAGCAAATACAGTATCACTCATTTATTAGGTGCAACAGAATATCAAAGAAAGGTTTTGCAAAACTTTTACATTTGTTAAATGTAAACAAGGTTGTTACTCCTTTGGCACTTTCAACCCTTTAATATAGGCACTAAGAATCTGCTGGGGGAGGTTAACCAATTCTTAGACCTTCAGTGTGGTTGGTCGTGTAGTGTTCTGGTGTGCCATGCAAGGCTGGTTAAGAAGAACACGCACCAGGAAATGCCTTATTATGGTCTCAATTGTCGATAGATAAATAAAGCTATGGAAAGAGAGGCTGGAGGAGCTGGAAGTAGGATGTGGCTGATAGGAATATTGGGGGGATAGGAAGGAGGCGGCAGAGGGAGACTGGAGAATTCTGTGTGGATAGAGCAGGTGAATGTGGGGAGAAAAGAGAGAACCAAGCCCCTAGTTCCCTGATACCATCGCTATGAAAACGGATTGCTGTGGAATCCAGGGACGGCAGTGCTGAGGCCTGTGGGGAGCCCTGCATCCCGATTCTACGAGAAAGACGGAGATCACATTTAAGGGAATAATGGACAGACTAAAGGTAAGCTTGCTCCTTTTCTCCCCCTTGTCCCTGGCTTGAAAAGCTATCAAGCCATGATTTTCCCTGAGATATTGGGCCTGAGGGTTTCAGATCCCCATTATATGCAAACTAGAGCCTTCTGGTCTCTAACTTGGGGTTTATGGGTCCTGGTGTGCCACTGATAATTGATACTCCTTCATCACAATTCCTGGACCTGGACTCTTGGCCTTAATCCCAGCTGCAAGCGGCATAAAGTAGCCACATCTATCTTAGGCTCCTATTTTCTGATGTTTAAAGCAACACATATTTGTTATTAGAAATTTCATAAAAGCAGAGCATCCGGGAAGAATATGCACCATCTCACCAAGCGGAGGGAAGCAGCAGCATTTGTCTCACGACCATCTGATATTTCTGCTCTGATCTTATTTTTCCATAAATCAAGATTATTTGTAATTCAATTTTATATCCCGCTCCCCCCCACTTAATCGTATGTCATGCATTTTCCATCTCATTAAAGTGCTTCATAAATACGAGTCTCGGGGACCGCCGAATATGCTAACGATGGCAGCCTGTGATGGACTTGGCTGTTGCTGTTTCTCTGTGTCACGTGTCTTCTTTTCCAGAGCGCTGTGCCTTTCCTTTGGGTGGGGACAGACGCTGCTGAGGATGTGTGGTCTCTCTTACAGATTGCGATTACACAGTCTTTCTCCAGAAGTTTACGCCTTCGGTTTTCATTGATTCCTCGAATGCGGTTAACCTTTGTGTTGTCTTAGCATTTTCGCCGCAGCTTCCGCGCGCAGTGCTATTTAACTTTCCTGTGCTAATCTTAAACACGCTACTCGCTTGCCCTTCCTCCTGTCGATGGAGCGTGCCCTTTCAATGTGCCATCCTACCGGGAGGGTCCCTCTGTAGATGGTCTGCACCGTTCCTGGTCGTCTGAAGAGACACACTGCCTCGAGGAGCGCCGCCTCACGGGCTGGAATTTTCATCCTCTTCTATAGAAAGTCCGACTTGCAGGGTTTCAGGGACTGGGCTATTTTGTTCCCTCGGGGGACAAATGCCCAGGGACTTCAACAAAGAAGAGTGTATCAGTCCACACGGGCTGCTGTGAAAAAAAAAAAACTCCATAGACTAGACAGTTTGAATGAGAAATTCAGTTTTTCATATTTCAGGAAGCTAGATGTCCAAAATCAGAGCCAGGAAAATTCAATTTGGCAATTTTGGTGAGGCCTCCTTAGGTTGCAGAAAGCCTGAATTCATGTGTCTTTATCTGGTATCTCTCTCTCTCTCACACACACACACACACACACACACACACACACACAGAGAGAGAGAGAGAGAGAGAGAGAGAGAGAGAGAGAGAGAGAGAGAGAGAGAGAGAGAGAGAGAGGAGTAGTAGAGGCCTGGCATCTTCTTACTAACATGAGCCTTGCTGCATCTGAGCTCCATTTAATGATTCAACTCATTAGTTTAGCACTGCAGTTTTGGGGACATGATTCAGTCCACAGCCAGAGGCTGTACAATGCTGGGGTGCTGTGAAGTTCTTGAGTTTAGCTGTTCTCAGGGAATTTGGCTAACTTGGTTCTTGGATTACTGACTCCCAGATGAAGAATGATGTTGCTGTTGGATGTTTGTACTGCCGTTTATCAAGTAAATAGATGTTAAATAGATAAATGCCATTATTTGGAGGGTTTGACCATAGACAAAACACATTCTTCACTCAATAACTGGGACTCAGGGTTTGGAATTTAAAAGCTTGAATCCAGAGTTATTACACAGAGAAACCCCATCTCGAAAATAAAAGCTTTAATTAGTGAATTATTTCACGGATAAGTATCTCTAAGAGCAGTCTGAGGTGCCTGGAGATATGGCTCAGAGGTTAACTGTAAGTACTGCTCAAGGATGAGGACCAGAATTCAGGTTGCAGTACACGGGCACACACACACATACACATGCATACATACATACATACATACATACACACATACACATAAAATCTTAAGACAAAAGAAATCAGAGGAACAGTATGGATGGCCAGATACTAAGGACCTCGCCTCCATGCAGGGTATTACAGAGGCCAGCAAACCTGGAGTGCCTTAGGTTAACATTCTCATGGGGGAAATGGGCCGTATACAGAGGGGCAGCAGGAAGATAGGGCTGAAGAAAGCAAAGCAAGTGTCTTGACAGCTACTGGGGCTGCATTGTTGGACAGAAAGTGTCTTCTCTGAGGAGCCAGTATCTGGAGAGGTGATGTGGGATTCCCCTCTGTATGTTGTGAATATCACTGGTTAATAAAGGAACTGCTTTGGGCCTACAGCAGAGCTATAGGGGAACAAAGCTAGGCAGGGAAAACTAAACTAAACAGAATGCTGGGAGAAGGGAGGTGGAGTCAGAGGAGAAGCCGTGTAGCCCCTGCTGGAGACAGATGCTGGGAACTTTACCCGGTAAGCCACAGCCCTGTGGTGATACACAGATTAGTGGAGATGGGTTAAATTAAGATGTAAGAGTTAGCCAACAAGAAGATAGAGTTAATGGGCCAAACAGCATTTTAAGGAATACAGTTTCTGTGTGATTATTTTGGGGTTAAGTGGCCGGGAACCAACAAGCAGCCCCCCTCCATACAACAGAGAGGGATGAGGGAGATGCTCAGGCAGGTCTGAGGGGAGTACCCATATCAGATGTTGTTGACCCTAGATGGTGTCACAGTCCACACCTTGCTTACGGCCAGAACCTGCCACAAGGTGGGATCATCTTAAGTCCGAGTCCACATGTTTCTGAAACCCAAACCCCTTCAGGAGCTCATAGTTACTACTGTTTCCACAGAAAGTCCTTTTTAAAGCTCAGGAGAAGCACTGTGCAAAGTTAAAATCGTGGAATCCTATGGCGAGGAACATCAGAGGTGCCCTGTGGCAGAGGACACACAGCACAATGCTCCTCAGGGTCATCACAGTCACTGCCTACACAGGAAAAGCTACATTTGCTTAATGCTTTTCGAACTCACGGACAATGGGGGGAGGCAGTATTTCCATCTCATCTGTAGAGCAGATCTGTAATTAGAGTCTAGAAATTGTGTAGTACAATGATATATAAAGCCAAATAATATTCGGAGTTAAGTACAACATCACTAGAAAATGGTTGTTTCTAACTGGTCCCTGACTGGTGGTGAGTTGGTTTTCAAAAGGATTCTTCTAACACCCAAGTCAGCATCATGAACACTGTTTATCAGTGGGGCCAGTTGCCTGTGGGGTTTCACAAGCAACCCTCACCTGCAGCTCTTCCTGGATCCTTGCAGTACACACTTGGTGCCTACCACACATGCAGCTCTTCTGTTTGTTCTAAACCTATTGTATTTCTGTGTTCCTCTCAGTATCTGTGGTCTCTAGTGAGATCAGTAGCTGTTCATCCTGCTATGATTGGAATCATTCCCAAAGTGGGTATTCATTCCTACGAGTGTTGTGGAATATTATTTTAACTCTGTAAAGATGTGTTACCTTTGTTTACGCTGCACAATGTTATTTTAACTGTGTATAGGTGTGTTGCATTTGTTTAACGATATAAAGGTGTGCGTTTAACTGTGCAAAGACGGGTTGCATTTGTTTCACCTTCCCTGCCTAAGGCACCTGATTGCTCTAATAAAAAACTGACCAGCCAGTAGCTAGGCAAGAGAGGGTTAGGCGGGACTGTTAGGCAGAGAGAATAAATAGGAGGAGAAATCTAGGCTCACAGACAAGAGAGGAAGAACAGGAGAAGGAGAAGAGAACGAGGGAGACAGGGACCCTGGATAAGAAGCCAGGGTGCTGCCAGCCAGGCAAACACAAGAAGCAGTGAAAGTAAAATATACAGAAAGAAAGAAAGAAAAGTAAAAATCCCTGAGGTATAAGGTAGGTGAAGAGAAACAGGTTAATTTAAGAGAGCTAGCCAGAAATAAACCTAAGCTAGACTGAGCATTCATAACTAATAAGAAGTCTCTGTGTCATGTTGTAGGTAGGAGCTGGTCAGTGGCCCCAGGGAAAACCTGGTACACATTTGAGAGTGCCCTGAATGGTTGGGATGGGGCTGTCTGGGGTGTCAAGTCCAAAGTGCCACTGAGGTTTCTGCAGCAAGTTCCTGTGTATAGCACTGCAGACAAGGGAGGTCCCGGAGTCTGAATGACATAGGATCGTGGCTCACAGTTGGGGACATCTTATTGTTATTTTATATTTCAGTATTGTCAGTCTCAGTGTTTTGGGCAACAACCCAACTGCCTTTATTAACAACTTAAACCTTTTTATCAATGTAGGCACGGGCTCAAGCCTAGAGAGCCGTGGTTCTCAACCTTCCTAATGCTGCGACCCTTTAATACAGTTCCTCATGTGTGGTGACTCCCGACCATAAAATTATTTTCGTTGCTACTTCGCAACTGTACTTTTGCTGCTGCTGTGAATTGTAATGTAAACATCTGATATTTGATTCTTGTGGAAGAGCTGTTTGACCTTCGAAGGGGTTGTGACCCACAGATTGAGAAACCCTGCCATAGAGGACACACACACACACACACACACACACACACACACACACACACACACACACACACAGGGCACGCTGGTTACAGAGCCCTCAAAATACTCTTCATTTCCAAGGATGGGGAAAAAGTTATGGGGTCTCGGGACCTCTGTAGTAGGGTTTTCCAGCATCATGGGCCATCCTTCCTCTTTCTTCCATTCCTAATAGATATTATACCAATAGGAATTGTGGGAACCGAACAGCAAACTCGAGTCTGCCACATACAGCCCTCAGAGTGCTGGGTGACTGGGCGACAGGTCAGGACAGTGGTCCTGGGAAACTTCCCATGATTGGACTGCTGTTTTGTAGGGTGGATGTGGGGGTGAAATGGTTCCCTCAGCTCCACCTTCAGACGGCTTTTAGAAAACAGCCTTTTCTCCTCCAAACCAGATTATAAGATTCTTTTTTTTTTATTGTTGGAGCTGAAAATCCTTTGAACAGATAAAAATATTTCTTTTTGCAGAATTCTTTACCTTATACCCCTTCCCTCTGTTTTCATTACTATTTTTACTGTTTCCTGCCTATCCTTTATTGTGCTTTGGGCTCTTGAGTAAATAATTCGCTATTATTTATGACAGATGTTGTAATGGGATTTACTGAAAAGGAGAGCCTTGGGCAAAATTTCAAGGTGGTGAAGTGTTTGTCTTTTCCATTCTCATTTTTCTCTTTCCTTTTGGAGGGCTTACAGGCATTTTCCCTAGACACCCATACCCTTTACCCAGAGTCCCCGAGGCTCCCCTCAGTCTTGTGAGACTTATCAGACCTGGTCTTCCCTTGACAAATCTTCTGTCCAACCAATTAGTGTTCCTTTTCCTCTCTACTCCACTATTTGAAATGTGGGACAAACAAAGTCATTTAGGACAGGTCGCTGGTGTGTGTGTGTGTGTGTGTGTGTGGCATTTGGTTCCCTTCATTCTGTGCAGAGTCCACAACCACTTGTTTGATTCTCTTCTCACACGATTTGCAGCATTTGATCCTAAGTTCAGATTGTAAGACATTGATTCTTTATTAATATTTTCCTCAGGGTTGGTTGGGCTATGGCTTAGTTGGTAGAGTGCTGGTCCCTATCAATCATGCCCACAGTTTGATATTCCAGCACCGTGTAAAACCAGGTATGGGGCACTTGCTTGTAATTTCAGCCCAAGGAAAGTGGAGGCAG
Source organism: Microtus obscurus (assembly GCA_963919715.1). NCBI lineage: Eukaryota > Metazoa > Chordata > Mammalia > Rodentia > Cricetidae > Microtus > Microtus obscurus. Next base: position 7,155,388 of record CAWTZC010002364.1, read on the forward strand.
GAGGGCTAGAAGGACAAGGTTGTCCTCTCAGTGAGATTGAAGTCAGTCCTGGGTAAATTTGACCCTATTGTTTTATTTTTTTACTTTTGGATCCTGTGATATGAACTACGAGCAATGTACAGCTGGGAATAATGGCTTCCATTAAGACATGCTGTTTCCCACTCAGTTAGAAGGATTCTAGAAGTGGTCCAGGGCTCAGAGAGTAGTTTCCATTGCCAGAGATGTATGCTTCTTCTCTCTGTTCCATCAAGACCTTTGTTTCTATTGTTAAAAATGATGTTCTGTCCTCTCAGAATACGCCCTCTCCCTTAGCCGACCCTGGTGTGTGGCCATTTCAATGCTCTGTTAGTTGGCCAGTGATTGGTCATCTCAGATACTGGGGTTCTTTTATCAAAGTGCACAATTCTGGAGTCCATCTTGATCCTTGGTTGCAGGCTTGGGTCAGAGTGTTGCCCACCGAGATGGACAAAGGTCAGGGGCTGCAGCTCATCATAGACATAAGAAAACAAACAGCAGAGAGTGAAGGGTCTTCCTATGGAGAGGAGAACTCTGACCAAATGTTGAACGTGCCTGGACATCTCTTCTGGTGAAGGGGTAATTCTTACCCAAGAGCACTAAGGTATGTTAGGGTTAAATATCAACCTCTCTTGAAAAGTGCCATTCTCCACAGGTAGTGTAGCTAAGGGCAGCAACTAATCAAAGCAGATAACTTTTAAATTTTGCCTTTCAGTTATGGAATGAGAAAAATGATTATTGTTTGACAATCATTTAAAAGTAAGGCTAAACTAGGGGTCTGGGGAGATAGCTCAGCTGTTAAGAAAACTTGCTGTTGATCTGGAGGACCTGAGTTTGGTTTCCAGAACCTACATCTGGCTGCTTGCAACATCCCGAGACTCCAGATTCCGGGGACCCAATGACTCTGGTCCCCACAGACACTTGTACTTACTCACATGTACCACCCCAACACATAACTAAAAATTAATAAAAAAACCGTAAAACAACTGATCATCTTTAAGATGATGTGGGGGGACTATGGTGATGAACACACCTACAATCCCTTCTTACAAAGCTTATCTCAAGTTGGAAACTAGTGTTAGCCAGATAACCATGTTAATAAACCTGTCATTATAAACTCGGACATACATCAGCCTTCAGCACTACAGAGGGGCATCAGAATTCCTCCCAGTGAGTGAGGGACAAGCAAAGGGTAGCAAATACATCTTCCCGGAACTGGAGACACAATCTGTGAGGCTCAATGCAAAGTGGAAATGTCCAGTTCTCATTCAGAAAGAAGGAAGTGTGTCAGACTAGGCTCTGATCTTTCCCAATGCAACCTGTACAGATGCACGGGCCGTCCACCTGTGTCGGCAGCCCCATTAATCACATTTCTTGTCCTAAGGCCTGCTCCAGGTGACAGATTCATTTAATTATCGCGGCAGCCTTGTAGGAGCGATAGCATCAATTATCCCCACGCTATTTTATTGTGGGTCCTGTTTTCTCAGTTCAAAATTTTTTTTTCTGGATTGAGTATAAAGTTTCATATTTCTGAAATGCTAAGCAGATACTGGGTGTGAATAGGGACTGGAGTAGGTAGCAGGGTTGCCTGGGAGAATGTTGGTTCCTTCTGTCCTGAGCAGATGAGTAGTCATCTCTGACAGGCTCCCAGAGCTGAGGCTGACTTCAGCTCTTCCTTGGGAACTGCTTTCCTTTTTTTTTTTTTTTGATTTTTGATTTTTTGATTTTTCGAGATTTACGGGTTTCTCCGTAGCTTTTGGTTCCTGTCCTAGAACTAGCTCTTGTAGACCAGGCTGGCCTCGAACTCACAGAGATCCCCCTGCCTCTGCCTCCCGAGTGCTGGGATTAAAGGCGTGCGCCACCACCACCCGGCTAAAATGTGTAGCCCAGGCTGGCCTCGAACTCGTGATCCTCCTGCCTCTGCCTTCTTCAGCAAATCCTACCGGCGTGCCCCACCACAACCGGCGGGAACTGCTTTCCTGTCCTGCAAACCCAGCGAGAAGTTAGGAGAAGATGCAGAGAATAGATTCCTCTTGAAGATTCTCTAAATTCAGTCTTCTAAGGGAAGGGAGGTTGGATGCCTGTAGTCTGGAAGGAACCTGCCTTCACCGACTGTTTCTTTTGGCCAACAAAACCCAGGAAAGCCAAGTATAGGACCTTCCCATTACCAGCCTCACAGCCTGCTCCTCTGGGGCTTGGCGGCAGGAGGTGGAGCAGTGGGGTCTTCTTAGCTGGCTTCCTGCTTCTTCTAGGGAAAACCTCAAGATAGTGGTAGATCTTGTCTAAGCTGTCCTTACTTTGATTCTCTTCTTCCAGAAAAAAAAAAAACCCAAACAAACAAGGAGAAACTATTGTTTAGCTTTTACATAAATAATCAGAAAACATATAATCAAAACAAGCACAAGCATTAATAAATCAAGATGTGAAGAAAGGTGTCCCCCCTTCCATCAGGTCCGTGTGCGGGGTTGAAATTCAGCAGCACACAGGTGTTCCCCCTTCTCCACGAAACACACACAAACACACACATCCCCCATTTCTGGACACAGAGGTAGAAGTGATCAGAGTTGGCAAGAAATCCGATCACGCCCCCAATAGAAGGCTTCTGTGCAGCGCTGGAGCACAGAGCCAGGCAGGGCCAAGGGCAGCACTCCAGGAGTGTGAGCTCTTGGCAGCCTGAACCCGCTGGGTGCACTGGGCACCGTTGGCAGGAGTGGCGCGGAGTGTCATGCACGGGGTCTCCAGGACCCGGAATGGTTCCGGAAGTGAAGCAGGCTAATTAAAAAGCACTTAGGCTTGGAAAGCAGAGGGCAGCAGCAGGAGGCAGCAGCGTGGCTGGGTGGAGGGGGGCTGCATGGCTTTGCCTCCTGCCAACCTCCCTGCAACCAGGCGGTGGAGCACCCGACACCCACAACCTGCACCCAGCATCCAACACAAAGCACAGCCCTGCTGCCCAGCCTCTGCGGACTCCCACTCCGGACCGTATACACCCTGAGCCTCTGCATGGTGAACCAGCATTTTGCTCACTCTTCTGGTGCAGGCAGGGATCCGAGGGAAGAAGTTGGGTCTCAAGCCACAGTTCCCCGACTTTGGCTCTTAGGCTCATTCTGTCTGACCTGAGCTGTGTAGCTATTAATTTCCAAATGCTGATGCTGTGATTGCAATTGCCAGAGATTTAGGGTGCCAGCGCGGGCCTCTGAACTTCAGGCCTGGGGAAGCTGCCTCTCGGGCAGTTGGAGGCCAGCCTGAACTATATGAAACCATGTCCCAGCAGTAACAACAAACCACCACAGGGAGCCGGTGAACTGGCTAAGCGAGTAAAGATGCTTGCCGCCAGGCTGGCCTGCCTGAGTTCCAACCCTGGGAATCATAGGATGGAAAGAGAGAATCTAATATAGTTGTCCTCTGGTTTCATAACCTACATAAATAAACGGAAAACAAAACAAGGATCTTATAAACAAGAAAACAAGCAAACAGCAATCAAGAAGCAGATTGCGACTTTCCCAGAAAGTGAAAGTGATTGCCAATCAGAAAACACTCAAGGTGCTGAGGTGTGGACATGGCTCCTCCACTGTGTGCCTGCTCCGACCCTTCTGGTTTGGAGCAGTATATGGCGTCAGGGAGGACTGGAGCACACTTTGGAAGAGTGAACAGAGGGCACCTATTTCTCACAATAGCAATTGTGGTGCAAGAGACACCTCTCAGCAGTTCTGTTACTGCGCAAACTGGAACATTCCATCTGGAACTTCCTTTAAAGCTGGCCCTATGCCTTTGCAGTCATGGTTAAATTTTTGGGGTGAAATCAATACACTCTGAGTGAATGTATTTGCTTTTGCTATTTATCAGTGCAGAACCAAATAACTTCCTAGTTCATTCTCAGAGGCTGAATTTACCATCCTGGAGGTTATTAAAAAATGCCATGGGCACTGAAGGCGATTCTCCCAGAAGGTGCCCGAATGTTTGTAATCATAAGGGCTGCATGGGGAAAGTGTCTCACTTTCTGGATGAGTACCTGGGAGGAAATGGGCTCATTTGATTTATTCGTGTGTGTTTGATAAAAAAAAAATCAATTCCATTATTCATATTTACATTATACCCACGGAAAGGGCTTAAGAACTTTTGATGGAGTAAAGAAAGCAGCCTTGGAATTGTTTGCTCTTCAGCCCTGCTCGCTCGCCTGGAGCGTGGGAGCTAGCTGGGGCTGGGCTCTATTTCTTATTTATTAAACTTCGTCTTCTCTCCTTTTGCCCAATTCTGTTCACTTCTATGAGTTTTCAAAAACTTCACTTTTCCTTTGTTCAGTTTTTTGTTAAAATAACAATAAAGTCTTAGTAGCTTGGAATTGTAGAGAATAAAAGGCTCTCCTTTATTTAGAATAAAAATGGCAACTCTAGCATATGGCCCAGCCCTAATTTCTACTGTAATGAAAGCAGATTTCTTTCCTGCAAGCATTTCTGCTTTGAGATGTGCTCCCTGGGAAAGGAGTGAGAGCATCGATGCAAACTTCAGTGATTGCTACTAATCAATGCCGTGTGACTACCATCTAAGTCAAGACAGAAGCATGGGCAGGAGTTAGGCCTTCCCCCAAATGCCCATTCCTGACACCGCCCCATTCTTCCCCTTACTCATGTCTCTCTCTGTAAGGATGACTTGTTTTTCTTATGTTTCCCCTCCACACAAACAGGTGTCTATAAACTCCACATGGTGGTTTTACATGTTGCTAGAATTTAGGTGTAAGGGTCATGAGACACTATCAGTCATGCAGTTTATAAGACTTATCGGTGACTGTCACTTACCTCCATTGTGTAGAATCCACGGTATAAGGTCACCACAGTTTGTACTGCAGATGGATATTTGAACTGTTCTCAGTTTGGGGATTATCCTGACCCATGCAGCCCCGAACCATCTTCCACATGCCTCGGTGTGTGTGTGTGGGACATGCACTCCTATGGTTATACAGTGGGCAGTGGCCTTGGCTGCACACAGTTTTCAGTTTGCATTCCCGAGACTGCCATTGCTAGAAGCAGGTATTTTCAGTCTTTAGCTTGTTTTGTTTCAGTGACTTCTCCACGTTGGCTCTTTCTTTCCAGCGGTTTCAGGATATATCACATTTCTCTATGAATTTTAACGTTTCTGTGTTGACTTGTGCTGGCATTACATAACGGAGTTTTGCATGGTAATGTACTGAATTTAGATCCATCCTTGCCATGAGTAAGTTTTTGTTAAATATATGTTACAAATTCTACTTATACCATTAGTTTTGTTTAATCTCTCAACAACCACATATTCATTAATATTAATGATTTATATACCCAAACTTCCTCCACTTAAAAAGCGTACAAGTCTCCTGTTTCTAGTTTGTCTGTAAGGATGCACAGCCACCATCCCATCTAACTTTGAGGCCTTCTCATTTCCCCTACAGAAACTCTACTCCGCGGTTTTCATGCTCACCTTGTTTCCACTGGGAAACCTTCAGTCATCTTTGTCGCTGTACGTCATATGTAAACGTCTCTTCAGAAAATTTGAGCACCCAGGGGGGTGGCACAGTGTATCGATAGGGTACCCTGCAAGACCAAGAACTAGAGTTTGGATCCCCAGAATGCGTGCAACTAAAACTGTACTGGGTATGGTAGCATGCGTGTGTAATCCCAGAAGACATACAGCAGAGATGGAAGGCAGAGACCAGAGAAACTCCAAGAACAGATGTCCTGACTTAGGCGGTGAACAAAGAACCCCGTCTCAAACATGGTGGAAGGCAATGACTACATACCAGGGGTTGTCATTTGGCTTACATGCACACATCATGGCACATGAGTGTCCATACTCTCTTGAATATACACCAATATGTATACATATATAACACACACACACACACAATCTCACATTCATGTATTCAAAAGACAAAGGACATCTGGAAAGTTAGGGGGCTGGAAAGATGGCCTGATGGGTGATGCAGAAGTATGAAGCTCTGAGTTTGGACCATCAGACTCTGCATGGAGCTGGATGTGGTAGCACAGTCCTGTACTCTCAACTCCCCTATGGTGAATCCCTGGAAGGCAGCGTGTTGGATGCAGTGGAGGTGAAGGACAAGAGGACAAGAACTCTGTCTCAGACAAGGCAGAGGATGAGGACTGACACCTAAGGTTGTCCTCTGACCTCTGTAGTTGTCAATGGATCACGGCATGCACATGCGTGCACTCATACACAGAACACACACGCTACAGAAAGATTAAAATGGTAAAATCTGAATATTTAAGATGTTTTTCTAGCTGATTTAAAGCAATTTGGTAATTTGGTTATGAGGTTTTTGGCAGTTTTCTGCATGTTTCCTGTATCCTACTATTTTGAGTTTCTGAGGCCTGTTCTCTTATGATGTCCATCAAGTCTAGAAAGTATCCACACTGTTACCTTTTCAAGTTTCTCTCTCTCTTCTCTTCTCTTCTCTTCTCTTCTCTTCTCTTCTCTTCTCTTCTCTTCTCTTCTCTTCTCTTCTCTTCTCCTCTCCTCTCCTCTCCTCTCCTCTCTCTCTCTCTCTCTCTCTCTCTCTCTCTCTCTCTCTCTCTCTCTCTCTCTCTCTAGCATTCTCTTAGAAACTCCAATTCAATTTTTAACTAGCTGCTTGGATTTATGCCACAGCATATAGATATTTTATCATGCTGTCTTTCTCTGTGTTTTACTTTGCTCTATTTCTGCTCTAGTCAACTGCCTTATTTTCTATCTCCTCTAATCTGCCATTGATCTAATTTCCTGTATTTTCTTCTGACATATCTTTATCCCTATAGTTCAGTTTAAGCCTTTTCAACATGTTCTGTGTCTGAATTTTTTTTCTCAGCACTTGGGAAAGTTAAAGCAACCACTTTAATGTCCTTGTCAAACATCAACCCCAACAATTCACTTGATTTTGTGTCCCTCTCTCCATCACGGGTGTCATCGCATGCCTGGTTATCCGGCAGCCACAGATATTGTGATCTTTACTTCATTGAGTGCTGTGTATTTTTATATTCTTATAAGCATTCCTGACCTTTGTATTGAGATGCAATACAAACACTGGAAGCCGTTGTTTCTCTCAAGCTCTTAGGAGTCTCTAGACAGGGACATGCCGATATTTGGAAGAGAACTGGTAGTTTCCCATAGAGTCCCCTGAGCAATTCTGACTGTCATGAGAATTTCCACTTGGTGGGAACAGGACCGAGTGCGAAGGTGTGTGATTCTACCGTGCAATTCAAAATAGCACATTGTTGAAGTTTACGAGCTTTTTATTTCCAGCATTTTCTGTCTGATAGTTTGAGATTGTGGGTGATGATGGGTTGTTGAGGCTTTGGTAACTGCAGTTGCAGATGGGGTGCATGAGCTGTTATATTTCCTTCATAAAAATCTGCTTCCTAAAACGACTTGCTGTTGGCCAGTATTAAGACAAAATTTTTGGTAGGGGCCCGTTGAAGAGAAAAATTTAAATTTCAGGTTTCCTTTAAAAAGACTTATAAAAAAGACTTCTCAGATGCTTTGATCTCTGTTTGTTCTCAGTTCAGTTGTAACAAGTAAATTGCACTTTATAGAGCTTGCCTGTTTACTATGAAGTGTCTACCTGATGGGCTTAAAATTATGCTAACTTTCTTTTGTTTTGTTTTTAATAACTCTGCGTCATTCGTGGTGATGAATCTTTTTCAATCCTGATGTATTCTTGTGCCTTTAAAGAGAATGCAGCAGTCTCATTGGCTTTTGCTACTTCCTTAATCGTTGCAGAATGAACATTTTGCTCTCTGGGTCTTCCCACTGCATACCTGGTTCCCGCCCCATTAGTCTTTTGTTCTTTTATTTACTTTATTTCCTTGTCTTGGTTTTTAATTTATTGTGATTTGAAGTTTTTATTGAAAGGAAAGCTCACAACTTTCTGGAGGAGCACCATGGTGATCATTGCGTTTGCACACTGTGTATTAATCAGCTTGGCATATGGAAACATTAATCATTTCTTTGTGAAGAGAAAATTAAAAAAAAATCTCTTGCAGCTATCTTGAACCCTGTGATATAAGACTGCTGACTGCAACCACTTCCTGTGAAATAGAACACTCTTGGACTGTGACTTGCCACCTGTTGCAATGTCTCCCACTCTTTCCCTGGCTTTGGGTGACTACTCTTCTATCTGCTATTGTTTTGCATGCATGGGACCATACAGCATTTAACTTTCTTTGCCTGGTTTGTTTCATTTAACGTAATCACCTGCACCTCCGTTCATGCTGCTGCAGATAACAGGACTCTGCGCTTTTTAATGGCAGACTAGTATTTCTTTGAATATGTAACTCGCATGTTCTTACCCATTCATTCACGGCTGAGCACTTTGGTTGATTGCTTATGTCAGTTATTATGAATAGTACTGCATACTGTTTCAAAACTTACCCCATGAGGTGCAGACTTTGCCTCCAGGTTTTGTTTTTTAAACATGAACTTAAATTAGAATCTTCTCTCCAAGTTCAGTTATATATCAAGGTTTGCATTTTTTTAAACAATTTAACTACGAGTATGCTATAATGTTATTTTTCCTTTCATTTATTGGTTATTAGGAGTTTATTGCCTAATGATCATATATTAGGCAACTTTCTAGTATTTAAATGACCTGTTTGCAGTTTGATCTTCATAGGACACAGTACATAAAAAACTTTGTAGATAAGCAGTGTTTTTCAAAGGATTTTTAACCTAATTTTTCATTGGAGTTTTGTGATTTATAGTTTTCTATTTTAAGCAATACTTACATTATATCCTTTTACTTTTTTCCTCCTAATACTCTTGAAAAATATGTATTTATGTCTGCTATCTATCTATCTATCTATCATCTATCTATTATCTATCTATCTATCTATCTATCTATCTATCTATCTATCTATCTATCTATCTATCTAGTTGTTTTGTTTTCAAGACACTATGTAGCTCTGGGTGTCCCCGAATTCACTAGGTATATGGCCTCAAACTTCAGGGAGATCCTTCTTAAGTGCTGGGATTAATAGTGTTTGCCACTATTTGAGGCCATATATCCTTTTTAAAATACTTTTTTTTAAAAAAAATTGTATGTATGTGTGCACACTTGTGTGTGCATGTGCCCATGGAAACTGGAAGAAGATGCTAGATCCTCTGAAGCTGGAGTTCCAGGAAATTGGGAGACTCTATTTTTAAATATGACTATATTCTTTAGTACTGTTAATGTGAATACTTCAACACCTCTGAGTTTGAGGTGGAGGGGAGAAAGCTTCTACAGTGACCTCCAGATAAGGTGCAGGTGCAAAGCATATATGTATTTGTGTAGGCTCAACACTCTCATGGCTGATCAGCCCCTACTAAAAGCTTGTCAGCATCGCGGGATGGTAGGAAAGTATTGAAGACTCTCATTGTACTTGGTGTAGCTTTAGGACTTCCGACCTGAGAGTTACAATCTCAAATCAAACTTCCACAATTTCCTGTGGCTTTAGTAGGATCACTCCACCTTTGTTCTCACTTAGCTTGATTTAGAGGGATTCTGGAGCAGCCTGTGCCTTGGAGAATTTCCCCCATTCCTTTTTGCTGCAGAAGACCCAGTAAGCAAACAAGATCTAGGTGTGTACACATTGCCATATTTTTAGAACAGGTGTTGGTTGTTTGCTTTTAATGAACCTCACATATTTTTTTGAGCTTAGGAAGGAAGAACACGGTTTGCCCTCTTGACCTTTACGTATCTCAGATTAGAGATCAACTGAAATTTATGAGCACAGGCTGAACATGTTTCACTTGTGATTTCAGTTCCTCTAATGGAAAAAGAGAAGACAGGCAATAGGTTCTGAGGGGAGGGACAGGGTTCCCTGAGTGCCTTGGAAGATAGCTTTAATGGTCAGCAGATTAGCTGACCCATAGTTAAAGAAAGGATTTAACAGGCTGAACTTTATGAGGAATTAATTTCTTATTGCTTTATGAAATAGACATAATTTGATTTTGCTATTAGTTCGGAACAAATGTGCCATGCCTTGAAAGGTGTACTCATGTAGGGGTGGACAAGCTCTGGTCTTGGGATTGAGTGCATTTGCTGCTACTTGCAAATATGGTTCAGTTATGATTAGCCAGGCACCCAGTGACACTACCCAGCTGTCTGATGACCCTTTCGTGAAAAAGAAGTTCACTGTTATTTCTAAGTAGAAACTACAAATTGAGCGACCTCTCAGGCTCATTGCAGTATTCCTTCACTAAGAGACTCATGCCAGAATAGCTTCTCGGCACGATCTAGGTTGTCATTTAGGCATGACAGCACTGACATGCCCTCACTGAGTTCTCACGAGATGCTAGGTGCGTCCTCGGGGACTTCTCATGTGTTATCTTGATGAATCCTCTAAACTGATACCTGGCATTGGCAAAATTTCTGTGATGTTGCTGTACTGATCCAGTTTGCAGATAAAACAAGAAATCTTACCGCGGCCACAGCCCTAAGTGCGTTGATGTCTCTTACTGTGTCAGTGGCTGGCAAACCCACTTAGAAGTTGTTTGAATAAGACAGCAAATGCTGGCAAGGATGTGAAGAACAGAGAACCATCATGTAGTGCAAATTGGTGGAGAAATTATTGAAATCAGTGTGGAAGTTCAAAAAAAAAAGAAAGAAAAGAAAAGAAAAGCAAAACAACCCCTCACCCCAATCTAGAGGTAGCTATACCATCTAACTCAAATACTTCTGGACATATACAAAATGGACTCTGTTTCTTACTACAGAGACAATTGCTCATCTAGTAATGCTGCTCTATTCCCAATATTTCCCAATGGGAAGCAGCCTAGATTCCTATGGTAATGAAAGTGGGGTACCTACACATGTTGAAATTTTATTCAGATGTAAAGAAAAGTATAAATATGAAATCGAGTGAAGTAACTCAGCCCCCAAAAGACAAAACTTACACATTCCCACTCATTCATACTCATTGTTTGTTAATGTGGAGTAAGTATAAACTAGAAAGAGACCATTTGGGGGGTAAAGAAGAAAGGGGCGGGAATAGTAGAACACAGATGGTATGAGGGGCAAAGGGGACCAATGGGGAGGGAGGCTCAAACGGTGGGAGGGCAGGGCAGAAGAAGGAGTGGGAGGAGAGCTAATTAACACTAAGGACATCTGAAACAGTGATATAAAAATGTCTATATTTAATTGAAATTACCCTCCATAAGGAAACTGCTCCACCTAGAAGCCATAGGTTACCAAATAAAAATCTGAGTGTCAGGTGTGGGATACCTCCTCTAGAGCTGCTGGTAAGGGATATCCTGGAGACACCCCAAACATTACACCCTATTGCCATTGCTCTTGATTGCCCACCAGTATTTGGTCCCTGGTTCTTGGTACTGTTTGGGGGGAGGATACGGAACCTCTGGGAGGTGGGGTCTTGCAGAAGGAAGTACTTAACCGGGGGCGGGCTTTGAGATTTTACAGCCACACCCTACTTCCATTTCTCACTCTCTGATTCTTTTTTTCTTTCTTTTTATTTTGTTAAATCTTACATACCATTCCCAGTTTCCACTCCCTCCTCTCCTCCCACCCCACCCCCCATTCACTCCTCAGAGAGGGTGAGGCCTCCAATGGGGAGTCAACAAAGTCTGACACATCACTTGAGACAGGACCAAGGCCCTCCTCCATATATCTAGGTTGAGCAAGGTATCCCTCCAAAGAGAGTGGGCTCCGAAAAGGCAGTTCAAGCACTAGGGATAAATCCTGGTCCCACTGCCAGTGGTTCCACAGTCTTCCCAGGTCACACAACTGTCATCCACATTCAGAGGGTCCAGTTTGGTCCCTCACAGGTTGCCCTGCTCTCAGTCCAGAGTTAGTGAGCTCCCACGAACTTAGGTCAACAGTTTCGGTGGGTATCCCCAGCATGGTCATTGTTTTTTACTGCTCAGTAGTACTCCATTGTGTAAATGTACCATATTTTCTTTATCCATTTTCAGTTTATGGGCATCTAGGTTGTTTCCAGGTTCTGGCTATTATGAATAATGCTGCTATGAACATAGCTGAACAAATGCCTTGTGGTAAGAGTATGCATCCTTCGGATATATGCCCAAGAGTGATATTTCTGTGTCTTGAGGTAGATTGATTCTCAGTTATCTGAGAAACCGCCATCCTGATTTCCAAAGTGGTTGTGTGAGTTTGCAGTCCCACCACATACTCCACATCCTCTCCAGCATAAGCCCTCATGGGTGTTTTTGACCTTAGCCATTCTGCCAGGTGTAAGATGGTATCTCAGAGTCGTTTTGATTTGCATTTCCCTGATGGCTAAGGATGTTGAACATTTCCTTAAGTGTCTATCGGCAATTTGAAATTCTTCTGCTGAGAATTCTCTGTTTGTGTTTTCTTTACTGCCCTATTTCTAGTCTTAAACTGTTTTAATTGTTTGTTTCACCTTTTTGATTGTTTTTTCTTGGTTTCTTGGCTTTTTAAAAAAGATTTTTTTTTTATTTCTTCCATTGTTTTTTGTTTGTCTTTCCCTCTATTTCTTTAAGGAAAATTTTTATTCCCCCTTTAAGGGCTTCTATCATCTTTATAAAGCTAGATTTAAAGTTGTTTTCTTCTGTTTCTTCTGGGTTAGGATGTTTAGATCTTTCTGTTGTAGGACCACTAGATTCTGGTGCTGCCATATTGCTCTTCAGGTTGATGTATGTATTCTTGCATCGGTGCCTATCCATCTCTTTCTCCAGTTGGTGCAGGCAGTGTCTTTGCCTCTGGTCACTCACCTCTTAGTCTACTCTGTGCAGTCACAGTCTGCTTCCCAGAGAGCTTCTGAGATCATGGGAGATGGTTGGGTTTAGGGACAGAGTACGACTTGTAGATTATAGGGTCTGATGTGTGTGGGGGTGTTGGAGCAGCCTGTTTTCAGTAGGCTAGTGCTGGTGGTGGTGGGGCCTGGGGTTTTGCTTGGGGCCTAGGGCCTAGATAGAGACTGGCCTGTCTAGCCGGGTGGCTGGTCACTCACCTCTTGGTCTGCCCACTCTCTGCTTCTTTTCTGTGGTTTGGGATATTATCTCTCAGCTTCCAGATCCTGCTTCAAGCTTAGGACAGCCAAGACTGTAGGAAAAATGAGCCCAGTGGTCTTTGCTTTAATTTAATGAAAATTTCCATTTTTGCTAAGACAAATCAACAATGGAGAAGATTTCAAATAATTTTAGATTTTGCTGGTGTTCAAAGTTTTTATTGAATTTACCAATTTTAGAAAAGGTTTATTTATTTTTTTTGAATTTTATGTGAATGGGTGAATTTTGCCTGTGTATGTCTGTGTAGTATGTGCATGCATTACATATGGCGGCCAGAAGAGGGTATCAGATCCACAGGAACTGGAGCTCCATGCTTGTGAACAGCAAGTAGGTGCTGGAAATCAAATGCATGACCTCTGGAAGAGCAGCCTGTTTTTTTTTTTTTTTTTTTTTTTACTTCTAAGCTATCTCTTCCATCCCTGAAGCTATCAATTCTAGAGGGGAAAAAAAGTTAAAATTAAAAGTCTGAAGCATGAGGATGGTTTTGAAAGACTAAGTTTCCATGGTTGCAACTCATGTTTTGGAGGCATCAAATGTGGTTTTCTCATCTATGTGGTTCTCACACAGCACTCTGGGGAGTTCCTCAGTGTTCATGACCGCTGGTGCCCTTGTTTGACTCACAGATATCTATCTTTGGTTTGAAAAGTGTGTGGAGGTATTGCTGGGTGTTGGTGGGCATCTGTGATTTTCTTCACTTTTTTTTCAAAAAAAAAAAGGGATTGAGTGGCCAGCAATTAAGTGCTTAGCAGTGTAGTATTTTCAGCGTGAGTTTCCAGGATTAAGACAAAGAAAATGTGTCCATGTACTCGGTCGCTCACTGAAATTAGATTCCTCACCAGAGTTCTTCTTAACAGCAATGGATGCCAGGAGTTTTATGACCACATCTCTAGAGTTAGTGCTTTGAGGACTAGTACTTGAATATAGCCATCCACGTGAAATATCTCTAGAAAGAGTCGCTTTTACCTTGAAACACATAATGTCAGTGTGCCAACCCTTCTTATGGCCGATGGTGTCAAGGACATAGACCGCAGAAGTGTATGTATGTGCATTGAGATTTTTAAAGTTGAAATATTGAACGAAAAGAGGGAGGTCTTCTGGAAACCATACTAATGTCTCATGCTCAGACATTGTCTCTTCTCTGTGCATTGCCAGAAAAAAGCAGAAAGATTTAGGTTAATGAGCAATAAATTTTGCATTGCTATTTCTCAGTGAAGGATAATACGGAGGGCCAGCCTTCCCTAAGCTGGGCTGTGCTTTAGACAGGTGAGACAAAGAAGCCCTTTCTTGTCCTACATACTTAGCTCTCTAAGGGACAAAGTCGTGCATGTCGGCATCTTGGTTTAGACATGTAAAAATGATACACGGAGCAGAATCAAAGCTTTACCCTGATTAATGTGGCATAATTTTCAGTAAAGTAACCTTGAGTAATTATCCTATAATGTCTCCTAAGAAGGTGTCTGCTAGTGTGGTTATAGTTGTAGGCATGCCCTGGAGAGTCAGGCTGTTTTAGAGCCTGAGAGGCACCCCTCTTCTTTGAGGCTTGCCTGAAGAGGGCCTGGCTTCCTAATTGCCAGTGAGTCTGCCTTAAAAACAATATCTCACACTCGGGAGGCTCCACTTCTCCTTTCAAGGCGCTTTACAAATATCAATTAATTGCTTTGAATGGGAAGCTCTGCAGCTGCAGGGAGAGAAAGGGCTCGCGGTGATTGGCCCATTATCAGTTACAGCTGTTGGAAACGTTCTTCAAAGCGTAATTACAGATCTTCATATATATTTAAAGAAAAAAGGAACGGGAGGAAGGCCACTGAGGGTCTTCTGGAACAAATGACTCTCATCTTCCATTCTGTTTGGAAAGCAGCGGCCGCATTCAACAATTATCCTCCCTGGATGGAGAGAAGCGAAAGTGTTACACAATCCCTATTCCCAAGCAAGAAGACAGAAGAGCCGGCAGATCCCCTTGAAGAAGCCACTGTTAGTCCCGCACATTCTAGTTTGGGTCTGTTTAGGACTAAACAAAAAATTGTTATCAGTAAAGTGGTGGCTGAGGGTCTTTGCTGAATGCGGCTTTATTTGATGTTTGATATGATGCTGGCTTTGTTCTTTCTTGCTTCCAGTCTCCGTCCTCCCTCTCTTCTTCATCTTCCCCTCCCCTTCTCTCTCCCTCATCTCCCCCTGCTCCCTCTCTCTTCCCCATATACGAGTCTCCCTGACAGGCAAATGCGTTGCTAATTCTATTAATTTTCTTATCAAATCCAGCAAGGTAACCAAAGCTTCCAATTTAGTGATTTATTTTCCGCAGTAAGCTGTGTGGAGTGCGCCTTTCATTTTGTGTAATTGACACCGGAGGGAAAGAGACTTTCAGGAGGGTGTGCACTCAACTAACCGTTTCCATTTCAATTGAATAGTGAGCAAACAATTGGAGTGTCCTCTCATCGGCTTACGTCATTGAAAGGGATACAGCTAGTGATTCTGCATCTGAATATATACCAATGCTATCTCTGGGGTAGATTCTGACCCTGAAGATATTAAAATATGAGTATAACTACATCCCTCCATAAGATTTGCTCTCAATAAAAACATCTGAGTGCACTATGTTGATCACATATGTAATGTGACCCTTGCTATTGCACCATCTTGGAGACCATCAGCTTCCCCTTTTCAACCGTGAGCTGGATTCTTTGTGGATTAAAGTGGCCCACATAAATGGTGGATTCAGATATGGGAACATTAAATAGAATTTGGTACCAAAGGCAGGAACATGAATACGATCTTTTTTTTTTTTTTTTTTTTTTTTTGTCAAAGCCTCCGTTTATTAGGGACAGGGTAACAACTTATATACCCCCTGAATGAGGGCTTGGGGAGCAGGGCACAGGAGCATGGAATCTGGCCGCGTGGTCCCAGTCACGTAACCTACATCCGGTCAGGTAGGCCAAGAAGTCAGGAGTTGCCACACCTAGTTCCCTGGATAGCTGGAATTTAAGGCAGTTCCGCTATCAGATTAGGTTCGTTAGCAATTAGCGAATAGCTAATTGGGTGTGGGGCAGGTTTTGCCAATAGGACTATTCTTAACATAATTATGGGTTTGGGGTTCCCTGCAGGCTCCCCAAGGTGATGGTTTCTGTAACAATCTTTAGGGGGGGGAAACGGCTCCCAACATATTCCTCCTTTCTTATATAAAGGCAAGTAGTTATAGGTGGAGGGCACCAAGACAGAGTCAACCATGGTGTCAGATCTAAAGGAGAAGGGACTGGGACAAGGAGAGACCCTCCTCTCGACTGGTGAAGCAATTTACCTCTCCTGGGAACAGAGGGGTGCCTTATGAGTAGCATTAGTTTCTTGGAGCTTCTCAAATAAAAGGTATCTAGTAGGATTAAAGTAAGCAGATCACAGGGCACCCTGTCTTAGGCTATGTGGAGAGCGCCCTCGTACCTAAAAACCATGCCATGTTGAGCCGGCCTGTACGGCCTCTGTATGGTTTGAAATTTAGGTGAGGATCCACACTAACTCCCGTCATTGGGCCCCTGTATCTATCATTAATGAAAAATCTGTGAGGTGCTCCTTAAACAAAAGATATGATATAATTTTGGCACCAATAACTCCATCTCCAGACAAGAAGAAAGGGGCACCTTCCAAACCCAGTATTCACCTTTTAGTCTGGCCCATGGTATGTCCTCCTTCCTAAATGCCTACTCCACAAAAAGTTACGTGTGCTTGCCTGCCATCAATTAGGGAGGTGAAAAAGGGATCAAAATCTAAAATTCTTAACATATGCATTAAACCCAAACACTTTACAGCATGTGTCAAACCTTTCCCAACATCTATAAGCAGTTACAAATATCATTAGATCAATTTCAGTAAGAGTACAATGACATACATTGTTGTCAAATACCACCATTTCCAGACTCTGAGCAACAGTCACAGGAACCCCAATCTTTCCCCTTCTTAAGTGAAGAGGTTAGTATTTTAATTAAAATGAGTTCTGTGTCCCAAAGATTAAAACAGTCTGATGTCCAGTCTGCATCTCAGCTCCAAAGCAGACCAGAGTTCAAGCTGCAGAAGCAGTTTAGCACTTGTGCTTCAGGGCCGGTGGGATTTTAACAGCATTTTTCCCCTTCCTTTCTCACTCCAACTTCTCCCATGTACCCCTCTCGAATTCATGACATTTTCTATAATTATTATTGTTTATATATTATATATACATACATATACATGCATGTATATGTATAGACTAGAGTCTAATTAGTATTGCCTACATGTATACATGCTTAGGGTTGACTACTGGGATTGGATCATCTATCAGGGGGCTTGTCCCTGAAGAAGACTGATTCTCCCTTTCTTAGCAGCCATTGATCGCCTGTAGCTCTTCATCTAGGAGATGAGCTTTGTGACATCCCCCCCTCCCCATCTTTGTTGGTGTGTTAACTGGTATAGTCATGGTGCAGGTGCAGGCAAGCATATTGTTGATGCAGGTGGGGATGGGAACACGAGAATCAGGCCCGGGGGGGGGAGGCGGGAGAGAGGGAGGGAGAGAGAGAGAGATAGAGAGAGAAAGCCGCACTGAAACTGAGGGACATTCGAGGGATGATGTGGAAACCTAGTGAAGTGGGAACTTTCTAGCTTACATGAAAGTGAGCCTAAGGAGGATCAGGAAAATGCAGCGCCTTTATACACAACAAAGCCAACATTAGATCAAGCATCAGATGCAGCCACGTGCAGCAAGGTCCAGTGCCAACTACACAGAATGAAAGGTGCATCCACACAGCTTGCTTTGGTGTGCCGTGGCTGCAGCTTCTCTGTCATGGCTTGAAGACACAGCTCACAGTGCCAGTGACCCCACAGACTGCCCAGCCACACAACTGTCACCCACATTCAGAGGGCCTAGTTTGGTCCTATGAAGGTTCCACCACTGCCAGTCCAGAGTCAGTGAGCTCCCACTAGCTCAGGTCAGCTGTCTCTATGGGTTTCCCCATCATGGTCTTGACCCCTTTGCTTATGTTATTGCTCCTCCCTCTCTTCGACTGGACTCTGGAAGCTCAGCCCAGTGCTTAGCTGTGTATCTCTGCATCTGCTTTTATCAGTTGTTGGATGAGGGTTCTATGATGACAAATAAGGTAGTCATCAATCTGAATACAGGGCAAAGCTAATTCAGGCACCCTCTCCAGTATTGCTTGGGGTCTTAGCTGGGTTCATCTTTGTGGATTTCTGGGAATTTCCCTAGTGCCAGGTTTCTTGCCAGCCCTCATAATGGCTCCCTCAATTAAGATAGCTCTTTCCTTGTTTTCCCTCTCTGTCCTTCCCCCATTTTGGCCATCAAGTTTTCCTATCTTCTCTTCCCCCTTCCCCTCCCTCCCTTATCTCCTCCCTTCTCCCCTTCTACTCCCAATTTTCTCAGGAGATCTTGTCTATTTCCCCTTTCCAGGGGATCCATGCATATCTCTTAGAGTTCTTTCTCCTTGTTACCTAGCTTCTTTGGGGGTCATGGACTTTAGGCTAGTAATCCTTTGCTGTATACCTAATATCCACTTCTGGGTGAATACATACCATGTTTGTCTTTCTGGGTCTGGGTTACATGACTTGGGATGATTTTATCTAGTTCCATCCATTTGCCTGCAAATTGCAAGATGTAATTGCTTTTTACAGCTGAGTAGTACTCCACTGTGTAAATGTACTACATTCTCTTTATCCACTTATCCTGGACATCTAGGGTGTTTCTAGGTTCTGGCTATTATGAATAATGCTTCTATGAACATAGCTGAGCAAATGTTCTTGTGGTATAAGTATGCATCCTTTGGGTATATGCCCAAGAGTGGTATTTCTGCGTCTTGAGGTAGATTGATTTCCAATTTTCTGAGAAACCTTCATCCTGATTTCCAAAGTGGCTGTACAAGTTTGCAGTCCCACCAGCAATGGATGAGTGTTTCCCTTACTCTGCATCTTCTCCAGCATAAGCAATCATGGATGTTTTTGATCTTAGCCATTCTGACAGGTGTTTTTATTTGCATTTCCCCGATGGCTAAGGATGTTGAACATTTCCTTAAGCATCTTTTGGCTATTTGAGATTCTTCTGTTGAGAATTCTCTGTTTAGATCTCTACCCCATTTTTAAATTGGATTGTTTGGTACTTTGATTGGTCTAGTTTCTAGAGTTCTTTATATATTTTGGAGATCAGTTCTCTGTCATATGTGAGTTTGGAAGATCTTTTCCCATTCGGTTGGCTGCCATTTTTTTTTTCTTATTGACTGTGTGTTTTGCCTTGCACAAGCTTCTCAGTTTTCAGGAGGTCCTATCTATTTATTGTTGCTCTCAGTGTCTGTGCTACTACTGGTGTTATATTTAGGAAGCTATCTTCTGCTCCCATGTGTTCAAGGCTACTTCCATTTTCTCACATGAGGCTCCTTGTGGCTGGATTTATGTTGAGGTCTTTGATCCATTTTGGACTTGAATTTTATGCATGGTGATAGAAATCTATTTTCATTCTTCTACATGTTGATATCCAGTTATGCCAGCACCATTTGTTGAAGATGCTTTCTTTCTTTTTAATTGTATACTTTTAGCTTCTTCATCAGAAATGAGCTTGTTCTGTGTGTCAATATCATGGGTGGTCAACACCCACTTATGAATATCTTCATTTTTAACAGGTGTGATGGCATTACAGGTGACAGTGTTGAGTCTCTCCCAGTTTAGTTGTTGAATAAGGATACCCTTGGTAGGATCAGATAGGATGTATTTTTTTTTTAACAGCATTGGTGGCATGGGTCAAAAATTCAGGAAATGGTTCTGCAGCCTGCTGGACAAGATTGTGGAAATAGCCTACACTATCCTGGAGCATACAAAGTTTGAGGGCCTGGAAGGCTAGGTTGGACACTTGTTGGAAATAGGCATGCAGTCAATCATGGATTGTGATACAGGATCAATGTATTGTCCATGGCCAGCAAGCATGTCAAAGGTGACATTAAGTCAAAATTGCAAATTTATATGGGCTTGGGTCTCTGCTGCATCATCATAAGCAGAGCGCCATTGGAGGAAAACTGAGGGGTCAAGGACTGCCTTCAACAAGGAGATCCAGTCATAATGGGTTTGAAGCTTCATGACTCATTGTCTGAGTACTTATGCATTGGCCACCCCTCATACACCCCTGTATGGTTCCCAGTCTGCTCCTGGCTCTGCTGCCGCTGGGAGGGCACATGGCTGACAAGGACAACATCACTGGAGCCTCCAGACTCCACAGGGATGGGATGCTCTCAGCAGTGTTCAAGCGTATCAAGAACGGACTGGAACCCGTTAGACCCGAGAATGATCCTCCTCATTCAGTGACAAATGCAAGTGCTTGGCCCTGCCCTGGAAGTTGAAAGTGAGGACATATTCACCACATCTTGTCTCACTGTGACATACAAGGAAGACATCATGGGAACTGGTGCCTCCTTTCAGCACTATAACTGGGCAGCCTTGAGTTGAGAGAGCATGTATGGAACCAAGGATATCCTGAGAGGGGCTGATCCCCCTCAGTGCCCTCTGACTCTCCCTGGAACAGCGATGACCCTGTCGCTGCTTCTGGAGTATCCAGGGGAGGGGAGGGAGTTGAGAGGGGATGAACTGTCCCTCTTGAGGGCTCCTCCTCAATAGGAATGCGAGGGGGCAACTCCAGAGGACGCAGTTCCATTAAGTCCAAGTGGGAGGCAGCGATGGAGGCAGAACAAGGAGAGAAGGATGCTGATGGCTAGTTGGAAAGGTCTCCATCAGCCCCCAGCAGGCGGTCATTACTTTTGCTGGGTCCCAGCAGCAGATCCTGGCTGGGCAGACTCTGAATAATTCAGGCAGGGCAACTTCAGGCTTTCTGCGTTATCCTTTATGAGGAAGAAGATCCCAGGGGCCAGGGGAAGGGTCATGGGACAGGGGCTGATAGCAGGGCAGGATCCTGGGCTTATGCACTCCTGGATGTCAGAAACCCAGGCATGTCATCTTTCTTCACCAGTTGTCTCCAAAATGTGCTCTGAAGTAATGTACTCTACCTTAACCAAAAACGTGTTCTCCCTGTCAGGCATCTTTAGGGCCGTGGCTTTGTGGACATCACTCATAGTAGAACAGGGAATGCAGAATTGAGGCTGGATAGCTTAGGTGGTACGAAGAACTCCAAGTAACTTCCTCCCCTTCTTTCTCCTTCACTTCAAAGAGGAGGCAACACTTTTGCCACTGAGGCTGACCTCGTCCCTCTGAGGTCAGTCCAGCCGCCCCTCCTCCATGACACTCCTCCACTCCTGCTTCATCAGGGGAAGCTTCTTCAGCCCCCACAAAACTGAGCAACTCTTCTCTCTGTACAATTCCTGCTTTGTCTTACAAGGTCCCCCCTCCATGACTCAGTCACAACCTCTCAAAGTGGTGAGTCCATCTCTCCCCAGGGGATGCGCCATCACTAGCCAAACCCCTATCAGCTGTCCCAGCACCACCAGAGGAGTTGGAGTTGCTGTCTCCACCTAGGACTGGAGGGCCTGGTGTGGTCTCCAGAGGCTGAGCTAGGGAGGAAGTGTCAATGGCCCCTTGTCACTGCCTCATACAGAACTCTGACTGAGTGACCCCACTGAATGGAGGAAAAAGCATTTCTTGCAGCTTTGAGGACATTGTAAAAGAGGAAGAGACTGAGGAAGGTAGGGGGTCAGCTAGGTTCTCAGAAGATAGAGGTGGGCCCAATGCAGCCAGGACCCCAGCCACCCTGCAGCTGGCAAGGGACAAGCCATGTGGTGGTGTAGTCTCCACAACAAGGCTCGGTGGGGCAAAGACAGTTAGGTAGAGTGAGCCCAAGGCCTGGGTCACAGCAGCTTCAAAGTGCTGCAGGAAAATCTCAGCAAAATGGCCAGAAAAGGCAGCTTCTGCTCCAGGCTCTGTGTATTGTGGGTGGGAGGCCAGGTAGAGGAAAAACCGGTAAGCAAGATTCAGGGCAACAGCCCTTGCATGGGACTCACAGAACTCTCGCCAGCTTGGGGGAGAGGGTGGTGGCAATGCTGGCAGAGAAGGGAAAGCCCCATCTTCCAGGGAAGGGGCACAATTCACGATGGGCTCCAGGAGGAGCCCGTGAGGAGTGGCAGCAAAGAAGAAAGCGGCCAGAGGACACAGGGTGAGTGGCAACAACTACATCTCGTTCCTCATGCTCAGCTCCAGGGTCAAGCTGGTGGAAGTAGCCGCCATTTGAGGAGAATGCTTCAATCCCAGAAGGGAAACAGGATTCAACCACAGCCGAATGGCCAAAGCATTTCTGTGAATTAAGAGACTGGCCACCTCTCTAATGGCCTTTAACAGGTGGTCATGTAATTGGATTAGTTGAGAAGAGAGATGAGGAAAGAAAGTCCAACAGCCCACACTCGGAAGAGCGGTTGGGATTCCCTGTAAAGTAGAGAGTGTCCAGACAATCCCAGAGAGTCTCAGACAGCGAGGGAGTCTGCAGGAGGACAAGGACTGAAGGGAACGGGAAAGTAGCGTTTGCAGACTCAGTGTGCTGCTTATAGTGAGGAACTTCCTTGGTTTGTTAGACTGTGGCCCTATGCTCACACAGTGTCTCTGGGTGAAAAGGACCTGTTGGAGAGTCCTTTATTGGTTTTTACCTCCTGGATTGTCTGCTCTTATGTGGAGGTACCAGGACAAACCAAGTCACGATGGAGAGTTCCTAACCAAGACGACAAACGGGAGAGAAAAGAAAATATAGGATGTAGAGGCCCAAAAATGTGAGCTTATTTCCACACTGACCAAAGGTCAGAATTGGAACTCACCTCTTTTCTTTCAAGGTTATTGTGTTTCTACCTCAAACAAAAGTCCCACCTAGATTTAGATCAGAGAGTTCTGTTCTCTCAAAATTATTGTCAACAGGTGTGGCTAATGGCCAGACAGACCCTGTATTTCAGGAATAGAGAAGTAGATATGTTTCTACCTCAAACAAAAGTCTGAGGATCCAACTAAGATTAAGCATCCTTCACCATGCTCAGATGCTGGAGGGCTAGTTAACCTTCCCGCCTGCTTTGGCTGGGCAGGGTTCAAACTAAGTTTTAAATTCAGAGTCCGGAGATCAGAAACAGTTTTCTAATCAGTGTGCTATTCTTTCTCCAGACTTACATTTTTGGGAAGAAATAATACCCTACACCCTTAAATGTTAAATATAAATCATGCCTTGAATTACACCATGCCCAAACCCTTGAATTAGTTTTTGGTACTTAAAACTTCAAAGAAAACTCTATTAAAAACGAAATCACTTCTCTCATGATATATTTCTTAGGAATGACGATATTTTGACAATTTAGTACTTCCCTCCCGATTCCTGTCTTTCCCCTACCTCCCACTTACAGTTCCTCTCAGGGACCAGTAAAAGAGCTTTTCCTGTGGAGGCTATCTGCAGAGCCGGAGCTCTGAGACCTAGTGAGGAGTGTGCAAAATGATTTAGACATCTGTTTGGGCTTTTAATCTTTGCTCATCTACACGCACTACCAAAATAAAACCCAGTGAAGTATGTGCCCTATAAATCTGCTTGTTCTCTCTCTGCTCCAGAATATTTCAGACAGCACTTGACACTTGTAATCAGCACTGGGCTTAGGTGCTGCCTCCTCCTGAGCCAGTCATGCCTCCGCCCACTTCCCTTTCCAATTTCAATGGCATAAAAGGGGGTGAGGCCAGAGAGCACTGACTGGGGGAGCATGGCTGTCCCAAGAAGGCAAAGTCTACTTAGGTTCGATGACTCCATCCCCACAACTACAGCCTGCAGATCTGAGTTAGGAGAAGGCCATGTTGGGAAGGCACTTAGTGAACCTTGCAAACCTTGTAAATTAGGCTGTATGTGTGTGTGTGTGTGGGGGGGGATTATTAAACTCTCCGAGATACAGCAGAAGCTATGTGTGTGTTCGTAGTGGTGTGGCGCAAATGTTGTTCGAGAATATCAAAAGACTTTTGGAACTTATTTACAAACAGGTGGGGCTTCAAAGAAATTAGGAAAACATTCAGCTTAAAGAAAGACTATTTGGGCACTTGAGAAAAGGGGAAGACTAGATAGTCACGATGGAGTAACTGTTTGCGATGCTGGTAGGCACATGATGTGTGACAGGTGAAGTGATGCTCTGGGCTACAGAGGCAGCTCGGTTGATAAAGCGCCTGATATCTGGCACCTGATTTCCAGAATTCATATTAAGACAAAGAAGTGTGGTTGTATCCCCTGTGCTGGGGAGTTGGAGACAGGTGAATCCTTGGAGATCACTGGCCAGTCTGTCTAGTCTCCCTGGTGCTTTTGTGACCAGTGAGAGACCCTTGGCTCCTAAGAATAAGATCTGGTTGCCCTCTCATCTCCACGCACATGGATACACATGCGTGCGTTTGCTGCTCACACAAGTGTGCCCTCCCCAGGAGTCCAGTTAAGAGAAGGTAAATAAAGGAAATGTGAGCCAGAGAGTATAAAGAAGAAACTGTGTGCCACCCTTGCAACCATCGTGGCTTCTGGGTCTTCTCTGTGCTGTGACTCCTGAAGATGCCATTTGCGTTTGATGCATGGGAAAATAGTCTTGACAGTGCAGTGGTTTGAATAATAAACTAAACTAATAATCAATTTTTTGGCTGCTGATTAGTTTAATTTCAGTTAATCCATAAGATCCTCCAGCCTTCAATCTAACATGGAACCAAATAGCTCCTACATGTTAACAATAAACTATTTTAAAAGTAAATCAAAATAGGCACTATTAGGCAAGTCTTGCTGAGAAGGAAGACATTCATACAAGCAAGTTCTGTGGAATTTCCAAGTGACCGTCAGTGTGCTTTTCAAGGGTGAGCAACGTCTCAAGAAACCAGCTGGGACCTAGCTAGAGGGATGCATTCTCTCTCTCTCTCTCTCTCTCTCTCTCTCTCTCTCTCTCTCTCTCCCTCTCCCTCTCTCTCTCTCTCTGCTTCCAAGTTTTCGTCTGTGTCTTTGGCGTCTGAAGGTGACCCTGACTTCAAAGGGCAATGGGAATTGGATCTGTTGAGAACCTGGGAGTGGAAAATATATGATCTTTCAGGTAAAGGTCATTCCATGCCATATAGGAGCTCAACTTGTATTTTGATTAAATTCTTTTCAGTGCAACTGACGAGCTAATTGCTTCCTCAGCTTCTCGGCTCAGCAACGTTTACTGACATAGAATGCCTACCAAGGGCATGGAAGCCTCAAGGTGTGTATTCTTGTATGTAAAATAATTAATATTAATAATAACTAGCCATAAATTGTAACCAGTGTGGGTCAGATGGCCTTCCCTTCTTTCAGAAACTTCTTTATGTACTTAGTTATTCAAGAGGTAGAGGTGATACCACAGCCATAAACTGACATTTGAAACTAAATGACTGATCTTGGAGGGAAGTTTAAATAATTTACTCAACAAGGGCACTGCCTTTCACGCATATCAGATTGGAAGCTTTAAATGGCATTTGTTATGTCAAAGAAAACTTGGTCTGTCTGTAGTCGTGCTGAGTCCGGCCTCCTCTTGGCCTCACTCCTAAGAACTCGCCCATTAATCACCGCTATCGCTGGTAATTAGTCTTTTAAGTTGCATCCAGATGGAAAGTATAAATTGCTAGAAGTTTCCTGCCAGGCACAAGAGAAGATGATTCATGAGCCTGTGGCATTTCCCTGTGCTCTGTCCCTGATAAGCAGATCTGAGGAGCATGCGGTTCACAAGACAAACTTCACGCGACTGTAACAAGTACTGGCTCTCACTTTGGGTGCCTGGAAATGCAGCAGGCCAAATTCTTTAGGCATTGGTAGACTTGCTTTAATCCTGTCACTGTCCCCACCTCTCTGGGTTTCCTAGTGTTGTCTCCCCTTCCGTGAGCAGCCTGTCACTCTGGCCACTTCCCTGTCTGCGGTGAACAGAGTGTGGCCTGCACTCTCTTTGCTGTGGGCATTGAGAGGGGAGGAGGAAGAGGGGGAGTGAGATCCGATTGAATATCCCTCAGTGGGTATTTAACTTTGAGCACCTGTATCATCTAACTGTCTTCCTGTTCTTAGAAAGCCACTCCCTATACCTCTGTCCTCAGTGTCTACTTGACCCTAGATTAGCCCTTGTCACCCCCAGGATCTTCCCATATCTGTAATCAGGCAGCTCAAGGCGAAATATGGATAGCGCTATATAGTGACGATGGCTACACACATAAATGAGTAAGAAATCCCACTTGGGCTAGCTTCAGCAGTCATCGACTTGTATTTATTTAACTGGAAAGGTATGGGGAGAAGATTTAGGCCAGCTTGGATCTAAGCATTCAAGTTCTGTCCCTAGGGATCATCATTCTTCTCGAGATTGATGACGAGATGAGACACGGCACTCGTAACCAGGCTTACAGCATCGGATGCTCTTACTAGCAGTGAGAGAGAAGGAGAGAACGTTCATTATGTTAACGACAGTGAAAACTTCAGCCTGGCAGGGTTAGTCCCATGTTCATATGAAGGATTGTTATTCAGGCTAGATCTACTTAAATTACTTGGGCAGGTAGTAGCTGAGGCGGCCATTCCTGTCGATCCTGAGCCTCAGAAGTGGTCCCAAAACTGCTCAGCACCTCCCCTACCCACTCAGGTTCAAGGTGTGTTCCCACTCTTAGCAACAGACAGTCTTGACCATCTTCTCTACTACCAAGCTTCCGCACTGATGCCTACCTTAACCACAGCCTTCTCTGCCTCTCAGGGATGATTGGTATTTCTATTTTACAAAGATAGCCGAAGCTGACCAATGGAGAGTTACCTTCAATTTCTTGCTCCCTAACTCTTATGTGACATAAAGGCTCTGCCTTTACTCAGGGCTGGTGCCGTCACCTGTTCTTCCCTGACTCTGGCATCCAGACATGTAGCATCCTCTTACTCCATGTACATTCCTAGTCCACTGCCTTCTCCACCCTGGAACCTTCCTGATCATGTTCTTTAACTAAGTAACACTGCCCGTTGGTCCTCGCCAGTCTCTAGCTATCGCCCTGAAATTTCCTTTCTTAAGTCCAGCTTCCCTCCAGTGATCAAGCTTGTTATTTCTATGCCTCCCTTATTTCTCTTTAGGACCGAGCAGAGGTTTGCAAGGGGCTGTTCATGATAATATGGGTATGGTGGAATGAAATCAGTTAAAAAAAAAAGGAAGCCCCCAAGAGCTGTTATCAAGAGTGAAGATCCTCACAGGTGCAAGAAATATTGGCACATTCAAGAAATATTCCAAACACCTGGGCTGTAGCTCTAGGACAGAGCCACCTACTAGAACTATGCCTTTTAGAAAAAGACCATGGTTATAGTTAACCCAAGACCGTCTGGAGAACGCCAATGGAGTAAATAACCAAAAACCAGTGGCCGAAGAGGAGCAGGAGCTAAGGGGCGGAAGGTCTGGTGGAGTCACTGGGGCTAGCCTCGTGAGCTGCTGGGGAGGGTGAGAAGCAGAGGGTGGACAGAGAAGGACAGAGCTGCTAACGTTTCGTTCCTTTGCCTGTGGGATCGTGGTACCTTCTTTATTGTTGATCATTCTTAACCTATGAATTCTTTCCCACCATGTGCTTTATTTCTGTGGAAGCGTTCTTCAACTAACAGGTCAAACTCATCACTTTGGAGCTGGATTCTTTTCATGTCTGGGTTTGTAAATACCCCTTTGTTGATGTGATAATTTAAACTTTGTCTATATCCTTCCTAAAGATCTATTCTTCCCATGTCTTGTTTAACTCATGGCAGAATCTCTGTATTAATCACGGTCCTAGCATATGGGGCTTTATAATTCAGCAAGGGTTCACGAAATACATTCTGAATCATAGACTGAAATTGCATGTTCTTGTTTAAAAATCTTAGTGTTCCATCTTCCAAATTCATGTTGAAGTCATAAACCTCAAAATGGTAAGATGTAGGGTAGTTTGGAAGGATAGTAAGTGGTGAAGGGAGAGCCCCCATTAATGCTCGTATATAATTATTATAATGATGATAATAGATAATATAACAACTATAAAATTACACAAGGGAGCTTGTTTGCTCCTTTTGTGAGTAAGGGTGAAGAGCTAAGACCTCATCTGTGACCTCATCTGTGACCCTACTGCTAAACAAATCCAGAGCTATGTGGTTTTGGACTTTCCAGCTTCTCAAACTGTGAGAAATAACTTTCGATTGTTGATTATTCACCTAGTTTATGATGTTTTGTTGCAGCAGCACAAAAGGAAGCAATGCAATCAAAGTGTTAGTAGACGTTTTGGAAAGCCCCACATTGGGTGCTTTTAAACTGCCGGGGAAATTAGAGTCTCCTCTCGGAGTTCTTAGTCTCATCAATGAAAGGATTTAAGAAAGGATTCAGAAGAAAGTCAAGGACAGTTTATCAGCGTTGTAAAGAAAACCCCAGGGCAGGCAAGCTATAAATCTCAGCAGCTGCCAAGAGGAGGAAGATGAAGGAAGAGGAGGAGGAGGAAAAGGAGGAGATGAAGAAAGAAGGAGAAGAAGAATAGAGGAGGAGGAGGAGGAGGAGGAAGAGGAGGAGGAGGAGGAGGAGGAGGAGGAAAAGGAGGAGATGAAGAAAGAAGGAGAAGAAGAATAGAGGAGGAGGAGGAGGAGGAGGAGGAGGAGGAGGAGGAGGAGGAGGAGGAGGAGGAGAAGAAGAAGAAGAAGAAGAAGAAGAAGAAGAAGAAGAAGAAGAAGAAGAAGAAGAAGAAGAAGAAGAAGAAGCCACACCGTTTTGCGTTAGGCATGGAGGTTCAGCAGATCAGCCACATGAAAAGGGAGGTAGCTTCGGAGAAAGAGAAAGCATAGGTGGGCTCTGGTCAGAATTTGATAGAAAGAGACAGAAAGGAAGAAAAGGGAAAAGCCAGAACTCAGAAAAGTAAGCAGACCCAACACAACCTCATGTTAGATGAGTGGTACAGGCATTCCAGGATTGGCTGTGCCCAGAGATAACCCAAGCGAGATCCCCATGAGGGCATCCCGGTAAACTGGTTCCTGTTTATGTAAGGGCACACTGTTCCAGTGAAGGCCAGGATTGCCGAAAGCTAACCCTTCAAGCTTTTCCACTTAGACATAGGCATGGGGACCTGCTGGACCACTGGCCAGTGCTGAAGTAAAGAGGAACTTGTGCCTGTTTAGGATATCCCAGGAGCACTCACCGCAGATACCGTTATCACCCTAGGTTCAGCTTGCTAGAGGCTGTCTGTGCCGGAGCAGAGGTGTTCCTTCAGTGCTGGTCTGCATTTGGTGGAGCAGCGTTGTCAGGACTTGAGAGGAGACTTTGTTCCTATCCTGCGAATGGGTGCGGACAGCTAGCACACGCTTTTCCGGGCCAGCTCACCCACCTCCCCTCAGGCTCCCATCCCCCAGTTCAAGTTCCAAATACCTGGCACTTGGCACAAGCACCCCAGCCTCAGGACTGGAGCCAGGAGTCACAGTGCTTTCTCATCATCCCAGGATCTGAGCCTTGCCCTGCACAGAACCGGCTGCCTTTGCCATCTGCTGCGGGGTCTCCTCCCGCACACCCTGTTGCCTCCTCCCAGCATGCTCAGCGCTGTGTGTCTTAAAGTACCAACCCGGAAACTCACAGAGCAATTCACAGACTTTTGCAATTTCTACAGGATTCGCGCCACTTCTTCTGTCACCAACCATCAGTCGCCAGCCACCGTAATTAGTTAATTGATTGATTAATTCATATGTAATCTGCTAAGTGCTGCGGTTAGAAATAGATTTTCTATAAAGTTTAATGAAGCTTCAGCTTCAAAATTTTCGCCCTCTGGACCTGTTCCAAAGCCCTAGATGAGTGGTCACACAGTTACGTGTTTTTGTAAAATGTGTAAAAGTTAGCTGTGATCCACGCTTGGGCAGAATGGACTCTTTTCTACTGACTTCTCAGGTGCATCTCTCCTCTACTGTTATGCCGCAGACGTGCTGGAATAAAGAGAAGTCATCCTGAGAATACATTTTGTTTGGGTCTAAGTACACGCCTGTGGTTTTTCAAAGTTATTTCCACGAGAATTTAAGACATTGCTCCTCAGCCTGCGCTATGATGGATTTGAGTCCTGCTCTGTTGGGCCTGTGTGAACTTTGCTGACACTGGGATGCGAAGGCAGGGGGCCAGAGCTTGTAAGACGATGTGACCTTGTTCCACACGTTCTTCCACAAAACGAATGTGGACAGACGTCAAAACAATTTGAAATGTACAGAACAGAGCTAATGTGTTGAACATACCCTGTTGTAGGATGTTTGTTTACTGTGTGAAGGTGTATTGCTATGGTCGGTATAATAAAATGCTGAATGGCCAATAGCTAGGCAGGAGGTATTGGTGGGATTTTTGGGGAGAGAAAGGAAGAGGAGGAGGAATCTAGGTGCACAGGAAATGTCAGGAGAGACAGAGAAAGCAGGAGGTGCAAGATGGAAGAGACATAATGCTAAGTGATAGAATGTAGGTTAATATAAATGGGTTAATTTAAGTTATAAGAACTAGTTAGGAACAAGCCTAAGCTATAGGGCCAAGCTTTCATAATTAATAAGAAGTCTCTGTATCATTATTTGGGAGCGGACTGGCAGGACAGAAAAAGACTCATTACAAACCCCATTAGTAGGCAAAATTGTAAACAAGGGCTTTGTTTCTTATTGTTGTCTATTTTAAATGGAATGCCTTTAATAATAATTACAAACAACTAGGAGGTGTTATTTTTATGGGAATCATACAAAATAGAATTCCTCAGGAATTCTGTGCAGCCACATAGAGTTTGTATAGAGATAATGTAGACTGTTCTTTAAAAACACTGTTGTTATTCTTGTGGATGTGCGTGCGTGTGTAGGCTCGCGAGTCAGGGCAAACGGATGTCAAAGAACCGGCTGTAGTCATTTCTCTCCTTCTCCTGTGTGAGTCCTGGGGACTGAACTCAGGCTGTTAGGTTTGGTAGCAATTGCCTTTGCCTTCTGAGCTATCTCACTAGCCCCCAGCCCTCTGTAATAGAAACAAGTTTTGCTCGACTTTGGCAGAGGAATGATTGAATTAGATGTTAGTGTTATTATTTTCTTCTGGTATTCTGATCAAATCAGTTTGTCCTTGAAGTGTTTGCTTGTTTTCCTCCCCTCATAAGCAATACCAGTTCATCGTTAAAAGTCTTTGTTTAAAGAGGGTTATGTAAACATTGCTAGCTAGCTCCCAGACCCTACCCTGGAAGCTGCACCTGGACTTTGTGGTTGTGGTTGTGGTGCACAGAGAAAGGCCTTGGTGATTGCCGAAAGAGGAAGTCCTTCATCCGAGGTCTGGAAATCCAGGATTTTTCCAGATTAACTGCATGTTGTAGGGTGGCTTACCTAATCTTTTCAGTCTTCCACTCATTGTCAGGGCTCCCTGCCTCCTGGGTATTTATGGTTAGGCTCTGCACAGCTGTCCTCATGTTAAAACTTGCTTTGTAGAGAGGAAGTTGCATCATTAGCATCCTGTGCATTTAATTCCTGAGGGGAGAAGCAGCCAGGAGCTGAAGGCTCCTAAGGGTGTTTGTGACTTGTGGGGGAGGGGCACATTGAGGCTTGGAGGGCCTCTCTGGGCAGCTGGAGGGAGCCCAGCTTCTTTTGGGATCCTTCCGCTTAGCATGTACAACAGCATAACCTGGATGGTGGGTGACAGATATCCAGGAGGTTTTTCTGTGTAGTTTCCAGAGGACAGCAAGCAAGAATCAGAGCCCAAGAGAAAGACCAGGAGACCATCTAGCCTTGTGGTGACTTTGGCTGGGAGGTTGACTTTAACGTCAATCATTTCAGCATTTTTTTTTTTTACTGTATAACTGCCACGTGCTAGATCATAGTCTAAGACTATAGAAGAATATAAAGCATAAAAAAAAAACCCTCACAACAACAAAATAACAAAACCCAACTTCTTTGGAAGAGACAGGATGCCAGGAGAATAAGAAGAACAAAGAGAACTTTGTGGAGAAAGGAGAATGGAGTTTGCATAGGCGGGGAGGCTTCCTGGCAGTGAACTTGCAGTTCCCAAGGATCACAGTGAAGACGAATGCAGACTTCGCATTGCAGACTGGGGTGTGCACCATGACTAGCTCTTGTATCACAGTGGAGTTCTTCTTATGGAACCTGCGAGAGACCAAAGGTCCATTCGTAAACTGTACAACATGCGCTTTACAGCTAATTGGAGAAAAGCTCTTGAGGCTCTCAAAGGAAGGAATGGCAGAGTCAGGCTTATAGGTTGATCTGGGTCTCTCACTTCTCTGTGGGCCTGGAGAAGGGATATGAGGAGGTTAGTTAGGAAGCTTGAGGCAGAACTGGGGAAGTCAGAGGGTTTGAGAAGGTTCAGTGTTGGCCAGTACTTTGGAAGCAAAATCTGCAGAGCTTGGAGCCTACATAGACAGAAGGCTGTTGTGAAATAATCTTTTGGTACACTGTAAAGATGTGTCTTCACCAAGGCGCCTCTCGCTGGTTTAATAAAAAGCTAAGCAGCCATTAACTAGGCAGAAGGTATAGGCAGGACAGACAGACACAGAGGATGCTGGGACGAAAAAAAGTCAGGGGGACCAGGAAATGTATTGGGAACAAGACATATTGGAGGATAGGTAAAGCCACATGGCAACATGTAGATTAATAGACATGGGTTAAGTTGCAGGAGCTAGTTAGTAACAAGACTAGCTATCAGCCAAACTTTCATAATTAATAAGAAGTTTCTGTATGGTTATTGAGGAGCTGGCTGGTGAGACAGAAAAATCTGCTTATGGAAGGCAAGGGATGGAGGACAGGATAGGCACTGCATAGCCATGTCACCAGAGACATGTAAAGACGAAGGGAGCTTCAGGATGATATAAAAATCAGTACTGTGTGTGTGGAGTTTTAGGTGACATGGATATATGATAGAAAATGACTTTGGGGAACTTTGATTTTCCTAAGTCTGCTGTGAAAGTTCGACAATTAGAAGTCTTTGCAGTTAGAGATATAGGTGTTTTTTGGATATAGAACATGGGTGAGCTTGCTGCAGAGGAGTAGGTGACTAAGACTAAGAAGGTGGTGGCCCACGGCTGGACACCAGTCACTATGCATCAATCTGGACCATAGAAAAACAGGGCCCTTAAAGGAAACCAAAGGAGGCCGAGAAAGTGAACCAAATTGCTTCAGAAGTCTCCAGGATGGGAGCAAATATAGAACTTCTGAGTCCATTTTAATTAACATAAGAAATGTTTCCTAAACACCCTTGGCTGTGTTTCCCACTAATAACTCAGTGACTGGAGTTAGACAACCAGATGGTTGTACTGTCGACAACACATACGATTAACTCCATGATGGGAAGAAATGGCTGAGAGAAAGGTCCCTTGGCCCTTAGCAGGAAGGCACAAGACGCTGCTCATATAGTTGGCCAAGCTGTGCTGGAGACCACCAGATGGGGACCCGGCAGAAGCACGTGGTAAACAGGTGGCCTGGTGACCTGAGCTGGAGGCCTGCTACGTGGCTTCCCTCCACAGTCACCCATGTGTCTGCTGCTTGGTTGGCAAGGACAGTCTCCTGGAGAAGCCTCAAAATCCTTCCTTAAGCCACAAGGCTCTGCTTTATGGGTTTCTCTCCAAAAGCAGCCTGCACAATCTGTTCTGATGCCACTGAACTTGGGAGGAGGTCCCAGGGCTGCACTGCACCAGCTGTGATGGGGTAGTAAGGAAGGGGCTGTCCTTTCTTGGGAAGCCCACAGAGAGACAAATTCCTCACCATTATGCAGACAGAGTTTAACAGTTGCTAGGGGACATTGCAACTCCGGCCACAACCTTTAGCTTCATCCACAAAATACCCTCCCAGAGATCTGTGGTTGAAAACATCACCACACAAAAAGGTAAGAGAGCTAAGGGAAACAATGAGGCCTAAGCTATATGGAAGAGTTTCAGAGGATACAGGCTATTGCAGGAAAGGGATGGATAGTTTTGTGGAGAAACTCCTAACCCAGACACGGCTTTGTTTCTGCTTAAGCTTCTTGACTGCAAGCACAAAGGAGCAGTCCCAACTTTAGGGTGTCCCCATCCCTACTTCATGGTTGTTATTCTGGACTCTTCTTAAATGCTTTGTACCGCCTGTCAGCGGTGTCACAAAATACTTTCCAGTCTGTCTTCAAACACTTGTGATACAGGCTGAATCTGATATGTCTGTTTTGCCAGAGAAGAAACAACCTCCTAGTGTGTGAGGAATTTTGCCATCAAAGCTGCCCGGTAGCAGGACTGGGAAGTGAGCCAAAGAAGGGCTTGCTGGGTCCCCCACTGCTCCCTGTCTGAGCGCTCAGCTGTCTTAGCCACACACTATGCCACCTAACGATTTTGGATTTGCATCCAGTGCCTCCTGGGCAGGTCTACATCTGAATCAAGAACTGGGTTTTGGAGAAATCACAAGGTTGGGTGTTCAGAATTCTGCCTTTGCTTTCAGAGTTGGAAGGTGAGAACATTTGTAGTGTGTGGCTCAGCCGCCATCCTGTTTGTGTCTCCATCATTAAAGATCTGTCTTGAGCCATGGTGTTGGGGGTGACATGGAGGGGAACAGCTTCCACAGACGGCAGAGGCAGGCCAAGTCATCTCTGTGGAATGGCGTGAAGGCAGAATCAAAAGGCAGACACTGAGGGTGGACTATTTCTGCCCCTTAGGAGTTTGGAGATGGATTGGAGACGGGCTTCAGAATGTAAAGAAAGCAACACATCATATCAACAATCAGGGTGGAGCTTTCCCTCTGGGGAATGGTTCTGCTGTCGTTAGGCAGAGGTGATCACCTGCCTCAGCTGTTCCTGACACTTCAGGCAGGGAGTTTTGGCTGATTTCTTTGTGCTGATTAATCACTGAGTTAGTTTATTTTCTCACCTCCCTTGGTTTTTTTTTTTTTTTTTCAACCTTCCTAACACTGTGGCCCCTTAATACAGTTCCTCATGTTGTGGTGGCCCCTAACCTATTTTTGCTACTATGTCACTGTAATTTTGCTACTGTTATGAATCTTTCTGTAAATCTCTGTGTTTTCGCATGGTGTTAGGTAACCCTTATGAAAGAGCAGGTCAGCCCCAAGGGCTCACGACCCACAGGTTGAGAAACACTGCTAGAGTATTGTTACAAAAGGTAAGTTGTATTAAAGTACATTAAGAAGTGCTAGTTAAACTTGCCAGCTTCTAAAGAAAGAATTGTTGTCAAAGGTTTCTGTCCCATTTGGTCCCTCAACCATTCAGTCCCAAAGAAACACGCAGAGGCCTACATTATTTATAAACTGGTTGGCTCAGGCTTCTTATTAACTACCTCTTACATTAACCTATAATTCTTGTCTGTGTTAGTCACGTGGCTTGGTACCTTTATCAGTGAGGCCTTCTCATCTTGTTTCCTCTGTGTCTGGGTGACGACTGCAGACTGAGTCTTTCCTCTTCCCAGAATTCTCCTGTTCTGGTCACCCCACCTATACTTCCTGCCTGGCTACTGGCCAATCAATATTTTATTAAACCAATACAAGTGACAAATCTTTACAGGGTATAAGATCATTGTCCCACAGTAAAAAACATTTACTTTGCTGTTTCTTTAAAGGTGCCTGAAGCCTGTGGCTTGTGAGCTATCCATTTGGAAATGCCACACCTTCAGATACACAGTATCGGCTTTCCTGTGACTTAGTGCTATAGAGACTCATTAGCCTGTTACAAATTTTCTTCTTTGTGGTTACTTCATTTAATTGACTTGGGATACATTTTTTTGGTTGGGTAGAAAATGTGTTAATTTACCCTTCTTACTGCCTTTGAGACCTTATAGGGTCTTAAATATGGTCAGGCAATTTTCTTCTTTTGTTTCCATTTGCGACTGAATGTGTAATGTGATTTTGCAGATCCAATGGCTACAGATTGGCCAGCTTCCACACTCATTTAAAAACACCATTGGTACCTCTGCTGGAAGGGGTATTCAGTTCTCCATCTCTAAATCTGCCCTTCTGAAAGATTTAGTGACCAGATGTCCAGGATCAGTGAGGAAGATCTTGCCTGCCAGAGTCAATATTTTTCCCCTATCATCCTGCTGGCCCAGGGATTTCAAAATCCCCATTAAGTCTTGTGAGCTGTGGATATCTCTGGTAGAATATTCCTACCCAAATTCTGGTTCTTAGGCCAATCCTACTGCAATATTTGACTTTTTCTTTCTTTTTGTCTCGATTACGTCATCTTTTAAAATTCGATATTTTTTTAAACCATCTCTTCTATTCTTCCAGTCCG
Organism: Microtus obscurus; assembly: GCA_963919715.1. Lineage (NCBI taxonomy): Eukaryota > Metazoa > Chordata > Mammalia > Rodentia > Cricetidae > Microtus > Microtus obscurus. Next base: position 7,191,564 of record CAWTZC010002364.1, read on the forward strand.
AGTCTCTGACTTTGTTTCTTCCCAACCACAGAAATACTTCTCTTGGATTCTATCCTGTAGCCACTTTCTCTGTTTGCCTGAGATATAAGACAAGCGAGGGGTCTTGTATCTTGGGGGAGGTCTTCAGATGATGGGGCCAGCATCACCCATGAGTCTATTGGAAATGCAGACTTTCAGCTCTCCCTCCAGACCCCCTGGTTCCCAGTGTGTTTTGCTGAGGACCCAGGCAGCTTATATGTGTGTTAAGGTTGGAAGGGTCGCTCTTTAACAGGAGGTCTGCAGAACCCAGATCTCCCCTTCTCAAATGGTTTTTGCTCCCTATGTTGAGGAATGGGATGCTAGGGCCAGAGTTGGTACCATGTTCCCAATTACATGACTCTGGGTAAGAGACTATTTGGGCAAACAATTATTGTCAGTGTCTGCACCAACCTGCGCCCTCCTTTCTCATGTTCCCAGCAAGACAATGAAGCTCTTACACAGTGAAGATTTATTTCCAGTGATAAAAATCACATGTCGCTGTGATGGTTTGAATGACATACCCACATTGTCTAGCATATTTGAATACCTAGCCCCAGTTGGTGGCACTGTTTGGGGAGCCTTAGGAGAAGTGAGAAGTGAGAAGTATGTCACTGTAGGGGGAGCGGGGGAGGCTTTGAGAATTTAAAGACTCATGCCATTTCTAGTTAACTCTCTCTCCTTCCTGCTTGTGGTTCAAGATATGATCCCTCAGCTTCCAGCTCCTGCCGCCATGCCTCTACTGTGCCATCATGGACTCTGATTCATCTGGAAGCACAAGCCAAATAAATCCTCCTTACCATAAGTTGCCTGTTTGGTCCTGGTGTTTGCTCATAGTGACCATAGTGAGTGAGGGTCAACAGCATGGTGGGGAGACAAGCAGCTGTCAGAATGTCATCTGTGTCTGCTAAGTGACACAGTTTACCAGGCGGGCAGATGCCTCTCCTTCATCCATGTAGCAGTCACTATCCTGAGATAGGAGCCCGGTGAGCAAGCATCCTGGCTGTGTGATTGACAAGTACCTCAAAATGATGACTTCCCCATAGGAAGTAAGTGGTTCCCACTGAGGTTCCACGTTAGCAGCACATTTCCAGGGGTTGCACCTTCAGTCCCCCAGACATGGGAGAGTCAGTAGGAAGTCACTGTGGCCATCACCAAGGAGTTTAGAGGCAGATAGGTTTCCAGGAGGTGACCAAGCAGATTTTGAGGCTCTGTGTTTTTGGAAGGGCTCCCAGGCGACAAGGACAGTGGACTTCCAGTAACGAGGAATGGTGGCCAGCTCTCATCTCCTCTCCCCCAAAGGGGACTTTTAAACTGAGAAACAATTAGCATTTTCAAATGCTTGCCACAGGGGGCTACTTTGCTCTTTCAGAATGAGGTCAGAGAGTTTAAGATTTAGGAGAGGAATTGCGCCTTTTCTTTTTTAAAAGCAAACGACATATCTCATGGCACACTACATTCATCCAGAACAAGAAAGACAGAATACATAAGCCTTCAATTCCTTTTGCCTCCCATCCATCTAGCCACTGTCACCAACATAATCTCCCTGAAACACCACTTTGCCGTGTCATTTCTCGGCGTGAGGATTTACAGTCATTCCCTATTTCCTATTGGGTCAAGTCTAAATTTACCTGCCAGGCTTTCAAGGACTCTCATAACTTGGCTCACTGTGCTTATTCAATTTTCGTTTCTTGTACCTCCCGGGCAGAACGCTCGCTGTCAGTCAGGCCGGCCTGCGAGCTGTTCCACTCCCGGAGTGCCAGCTCACCTAGAGTGCCAGCTCACCCAGAGTTTTCATCTTTTAGGCTCATTCTCCTGTCATGTTGCCTCTCACTTGTGGCCAGTTTTCTGAATGCCTTTGACCAAGCAAAAATTTAAATTTAAAATTGCTTTATAGAGGATATTGAATAGTGTGTGAACCGGATCTCTATCTCTGTATGAAATACCCATAATAAATGGACTTGAAGGAAAGAAAGGCTCATTCTGGCTTACGGTTTCAGAGGTGTCAGTCCACGGTTGCTAGCTCTGTTACTTTGGTCCTGTGGTAGCACAGAAGGTGGGACTGTGTGACAGAGCCCTGCTTAGCCTCATGGTGGCAGGAAAGCCAAGAAGGAGAAAGGCAGGGGGTGGGGGTTTCAAACATACCTTCAAAGTCATGCCCCCAATAATTAACAGTGATTAACTCCCTTCTACTAGGCTGTGCCTTCTAAATGACCCATTTCTTCCCAGGGTGCCACAGGCTCGTGGACCTTTGGGGATATTCTAAGGCCAAATGGTAGCACATATTATCCACTCTACATTTATATGTACCTGGAATCTTGGGATGCGATCTTATTGGTAAATAGAATCTTAGTGGTTATGGCTGGCATGAGGCAGGGCTTTATATAATAAGAGGATGGGTTTTACACCCTACAACCATTATCCTCCTGAATTCTCCAAATCCCAAGGGAATCTTGCTTATAATATGCATGATGACTTCACAGAATAATATCCAGGCTTAAAAAGATGGCATCACGCATGTTACATATGTCATTATTTACATACACTGTTTTTTATTGTTTACTAATCTAATGGGAATGTAGGTTGATTCGCTGACTTGGCAATTGTAAATATGTTGATTTAAAACCTCGGTATCAAAGGGTTCTCTTCTGCATCCTTGGTAGCATCTGCCATCTTTCATTTTCTGATAAAAGTTATGCTGTCATGTGTGAGGAAATATCTCACTGTGATTTCAATTTGCATTTTCATATTGATTAACCCATGTTAGACATTTCCCCCCATATCTATGTTGGCTCTTGGCAAACCTTGAGGATTGTCAATTCTTGTCCCTGGACTACTTTGAAAACTTGTTTTCTTTTCTTGACATTAAGGTGCTTTTTCGGTCTTCTTTATGTATTTTGAATATTAATGGCTGAGTCACTATATGAGCTCAGTCCATGATGTCTCAACATCCACAGTCCAGTACCAAAGTCTTGAAGGATTCATGGAGCACTATTAGTCTCCAGTCCACATGGGAAGGCCAAAGAAGCTGGCTTCTGACATCAACAAAGGATGTCAGTATCCATAGCAACAGAGTAGATGAGTTCACAAGCAAGGCGTAAAGGCTATGAGGCACAAAGTAGCAGCTGGCCCCGTGGACCTCCTTATGTGTATGCTCTGGTGAGAAGGTGCAGTGAATTTGGAGAGGGGGTCTTTTGTTCATCTTCTAGGAAATCCTCTTACAGACCCTCCCAGAGGCAAGTCTCTGAGTTGGTTCCAGATCCAGGTAAGTTGGTAACCAAGATTAACCATCACAGTAGTGAATTATCTTGACTAATAAACTATCAGTGCACCATTGCAATCTTTTCCAGTGATCTTACCCTATTCTAATTTCTGAGTACTAGGAACCAAGCCTGGGGTTTGTGCATGCTAGGCAAGCATCCTATTGTTGGTCTTTATCCACAGCACTTTTTGTAGTTTTAATTTTGAGACAGCATTTATTGAGCTTCCCTACTCTGTCCTTGAACTTACTCTGTAGCACAGGCAGGCACTGAACCCCAGCTAAGCCCCTCTATTAGCTGGGTTTAATAGGACTGGATCGCCACAGTTAATAGGACTGTTTAGGTTTGTGAAGTGTGCTGGTTTCATTATAACACCCTTTCTCATTTTGGTACTGGCATTATATTGAGCTTATAAAATCTGTTGGAATCAGACTATATCTCAGTGGTAAAGCACTTTATATATAAAATCTTTCTTTATATATAAAAGCTTCATTCTGATTCTTAACATTGGAAGGAAGGAAGAAGGAAAGAAAGGATTGGCAATGTTCATTCCTATTTTATTTTCTGAAATATTTGAATTAATTTTCAAGTTAGTTGAATATTATTAAACGAAATTGTAGATTTTACCACTGAAGTTACATATGTTTTGAAAAGAAAGTATTTTATAAACAAACAAACTAATAAACAAAGTCTCAGATCAGAGATGGTGCCCACCCCTACCTGAGGAAGTATTGCCAACTGATGGCTGCTCCAGAAGGAAGAGTCATTTTTTTCTTGAAGATGTGGCCACTGTTAGGTTATGTAGCGAATGGCTCCACATCCCTGTACATAGGTGCAGCACTAATTTGAGTCAATGGGTTATAAAGGGAAGAGCATATAAACAAAGAGGGTGTGGGGTTGTAAGAGAGACATCTAGGGTACTAGCAGGAGCTGTGGGGGAAGTAGGGAGTAGATATGATCAAAATACACTGTCTATATGCATGAAATTCTTATATAACAAACAAAATATTATTAAAATAAAATTTAAAAATTAAATTACTACCTTTTAATTATTAAGAAAACAAAAATGTAATTAAATAAACTTATAGACAGGGTTTTGTCAGGTGACTCCCCCCCCCCCCGCCCCCCCCAGTCTTGAACTCATGCTAAAATCCAGACTGGCCTTGAACTCACAGATTACAAGTTCCTTGGCTTGTATGAAGGTTTTAAGTGACAATTTTACTTTCTTTAGTAACTAGACTTTATATTTCCTTTTGGCTCATTTTAACGGGTGATATTCCTTAGAGAATTGGTGTACTGTTTGCTGTTGCTGCATTCTTTAGGCAGCATTTTATTGTCGTAGTGTTCTTGAAGCATAACAGTGTCTTACTGTCTGCAGGATGGTGTGGGAGAGTCTGCTTTCATTTCTGGAACTGGCAATTTTTAGTCTCCCCCTCTCTTTTTCTGTGTTCTTGTCCTGTCTTTGCTGCGAATGATTTTCATTTAACCCACAATAGGCAAAGTGGTAAGAAATTGTCATAGTGATTTGGAAATGCCAAGACATGCAACAAATGACAATTTCAAGATGAGAAGTGCAGTCTAAGGAAAATTACTGCATTGACTTATCAGCAGGGTGGATGCCACAGGAGTGGGAATGAGTTTGGAAACAGATGAGTAAAGAAATAAAATTATTCAAAGTTAAGCTCATGTGGAATAAAACTTTGAAAGTGTCCGTGAACTTGGCGGGGGGATTATGGCACCATTTATTTTATGCATAACCAAAGTATTCAAATGAAGAGAAAAGTAGTTAGAATTTTTTTTAAAAAAATATTGAATATTACACTTTCCAAATTTTACAGAAAACTCAGCTGGTAGGTTGTGGAAATTCAACAATCTCAAAACAATTGTTTGACAAGGCACTCTTACTTAAACATGTAGTAAGCAAACTACTGACAAGGAGAGGTACAGAAAAAATCTGAAGAGAAGCCAGAGAGAAAAGTCACTTTACATAGATCATAATTTAAAAAGACTGACTGCCTTCTGAAAACAAAGGAAGCAGACCCAAGTGGAGACGTGATATGAATGATTGAATATGACTAGGGATATATCACAATGGTAGAGTGTTTGCTTAATACTTGTAAAGTCATACATATGTTTAATATCTAACACCTTATGGCCTCCATGATGAATATATTCTCCCTGCAGACGTTATAGGAAAATAAATCAGGTTGGAGAAAATAGTGGATGCAAATTCTCTAAATCAGGACCAGTGAGGTGGGGTGGGGTGGGCGAGATGAGGGTGGGTGAGAGGGCATTTTACTCTTAGAATGTTGTGTCCTCCAAGATCATAGTTCAAATGTAAACAGAAGTATCCAAAGGCAAGGCCATTGGAGGAGGTTCAGGATGGGTTTGCTCTCATAGGTGAGTCGGTACCCTTTGGAAGGAGGTCTAAGTATGCGTGTTAGCTCCTGTGCATTTCCTTTGTGCCTTTCCAAGAGAAGGTATGAGCAGGTCTAAAACAGATACCACCTCTTGGTCCCTTGATACTGGATTTCTCAAGATCCATGAGTTCTGAGTAATAGATTCCCAAAAGTTTCTGAATTATTGTCTGAGATATTTTGCTTTAGCATGCATATGTGCAGGTAGAACGTGATGAAAATAAGGTCGCTTATTCCATGTTTGTACTATGTCCCTAGATGTTGTACATATGTTGTTCTTCGAGGATTGTTTCCTGGTTCCATTGAATGGATATTTCCTCTTTCTGTATACTGGAAATCATAGGAAAAGGCTGCAGTTTTTCTTATTTTACTCTACTAGTCTTGGCAAATTCATGCTACATATTAAGCAAATGGTGGTCCCTACATAAATAAATGTATAAGCAAATACCCATGTGTGAAATTTCTTTATGGATTTCCATACCCCTTAGTTTTAGCTAAGTTTTGTTTTCCCCCTCGTCTCCTCCCAGCATCACCTTCCTGGCTAAACCTTCCCACCCCCGCAGTTCTTCTTTTTCATGTTGGGCATTTAGATAAAAAGCAGGGATGTGTTCTGTCATCTCATTGTTCAGTAGTCCATCTAGACTGTCAGTTGGATGAAAGAATTATTGATAACACAGAGACAATTTTGAAAAGTTAATTTTAGAAGTTAAATAGACTTGATGTTCTATTAACTGAAAGCATGTTAGCAGAATCATGTCCTTTTTTCTTCAGGTCCCCAGACAATTCCTCCTTCTGTGAATATGAATCCACTTCCTTGGAAACCGTCTTCGGGGGGACAGTATGTAGATTAGCAGCTATGGAGAGGTGCCTCCACCTGTGTGCCTGAGGACAAATGCATTAAAAAAAATGAGGTAGTTGCTATTTCAATATAGCGTACCATTTATGCTAATTGTCACACATACATCTTTGCCCCAGGAAGCAGTATTAGTGCCCAGTCTGTTGACTTCTTAACTTTGTACATTGCTTGTAGTTTCTAAGATAGCATATTTACAAACACTGCATATTACATTGGAAATTGTGGGGCTTTCCACTTCTCTTGTGAACATTGTCATAATGTTACTTCATTTCTTGAGATTTTTGTCATAAATCTCAAATTTGGGCATCTGAAACATATAACAAGTAATGTATGCTATTCACACTCAATTAGATGTATATTACACTGACAATGAATTAGCCAATAGCGTGTTGGAAAGTTTTCTTAGGGTAATTCACCCATACAACCAATAACAGAAGAGCGAGGTGCTTCTAGCCGCATTTACCTGCATAAAAATGACTTTATAGTAAAAATATTATGGTTTGCATCACTGCTTAAGACAGCTTGTTAGACACAAAATATGTGGGCACTTACACATTGTGAATTACTTATCACTGGAGACCTTCTGAGGAAAAGGTAATTTTTTTAACCCAGAAGGTGGAGGCGGCAGAAGTGGATGTTGAAGTCAGAGGATGCTACTGCTGCTTCTGCTGCAGAGAAGAAAAGTTTCTGTTATAGACTGCGGGGAATCAGTGACCACAGAACTGTAAGTCTGGAACAAAGAAGGATTAACGAGACTTTGTAAGATGATTGAGAACATTATTGTTGAAAGACAAGACACAAGGTAACAAGACAAAAAGAATCTAACCATCTAGGTGAACTGTAGAGAAATCCCGTGGGTCCTGAGACATGCATCATAGCGAGGAGGCATGTGTAGAATGAGGAGGAGCCCAGGGACTTCCAGGGTACACACTGGCAGGGAAAAGCCCTATTTGCTCAGTCTCATTAGTGGTATGCAACCCCACTATCTTAATTACAGTCTTGAAAATGTTTCTAGTTGAAATGACTTGTATGGCTTGGATTGAGCAGTTATTGTTACTTTTAAGACAGGCGTTCTCATTTTCATGGCTCTCCTTCCTACCTGCCTTCTTCCCAATTTTATTTATGACATCTGCATGCTCCCTCATGGACTGCTTAGCATGGGCTGTCAAGCTTGTTTGTCCCCATCTACCTCCTTTTGGTCTATAGCTTTGAATGATACACTTGCTTGCTATCAAACATGGTTGCAGTTCACCTTCTAACAGCAAAGCCACATTTCCATCTGCCTGCTTGGGTTTCTTTCCTTGTGTTTTTATTCTGCCCCATGCAGACTTCCACTTCAACCAGTGTTTCGAAGGAATGTTCCCAAACTCTCCCTGGTGCCCTCTATCATTAACCTGATTCACTGTGCCTCTTCCATCACCCCCCTTCAGTGTTGCCAAGTCTCCCAGCCACTTTATTCGTTTGTGTCTCATTCACAGGCCAGGCCAGTGAAATGTTTAAAGAGGTTCAATAGTATCCTCTTTCATTGGCTCAGTAGATCTTTATCCAACGCCTGCTGTACCATGGGACTGTCCTAAGTTAGGAGCAAAGCAAAAGAAAATCACTCATTAAAGAGCTAGTGCTGTTGTGGGCCAGAAATAGCAATAACACAAACAGATTCCTTAGGGTATTAGAGATAGGCAATATGGGAAGGAGTGTGGCAGGTAAGTGGAGAAGGAATGCCTCTGCGCGGTACTTGTCTTAGTCATGCTCAGTAGGAACTTCATTGATAAAGCAGGTTTGTGCAGAGAGCTGAAAGGTGGGGTGGTGAAGCAGTAAACCATGTGTGTATTTCCATGAATAGCACACATGGGATAGGCGTGGCGTGGTCATTGTTCAGCTGTGCATCCCAAGGTGAGCTGGCTAAGGTAGCTAGGGTGGAATGAAAAAGGAAAAAGGAAAATGACTGAAGTGGTCACTGTTTATCAGACAGTACTATTCACATCTTTCTCTGTGTGTTATTTTAAATACAGCCTTATTCTAGTCTCACAGTAGTGCTGAGAGGGAGCTCTTACTACCAGCATATCCATTCACAGATGAGAGATGGAGACTCCGTGAGAAACTGGGATTGATCTGAAGTTGACTACTCTTAAGTGTGGTGGTTTGAATGAGAAAGGCCCCCACAAGTTCACATATTTGAATAGTTGCTCTCCAGTTAGTGGAGAGGCTTAGGAAGTGTGGCTTTCTTGAAGGAGGTCTGTTACCGTGTATGAGCTTTGAGGTGGTAAAAGCCCATGCCATTCCCAGTGTCTTTCTCCGTGGATCAGATGTAAGTTCTCGGCTACTGCTTTTGGGCTATGACTGCCTGCCTGCTGCCATGCTCCCTGCCATGGTGATCATGAACTCTAACCCACTGAAACTGGGAGCCCCAAATCAGATGCTTTCTTTTATAAGTTGCTTTGGTCATGGTGTTTTGCCATGGCAGTAGAGAAGTAACTAAGACACTATGATTTTAACTGTTACTTTTTGCCACTGGAAATAGTTTAAAGCAGGAATGGTGTAATCTGAATTTGGAGAAATCACTGTGGATAGTTTCTGGAAAATAGATGATGAGGTACAAAGGTACAGGAAAGAGAACAGTTATGATACATTTCAGAATAAGGGAGGATTTGATGAGGGTGGTATTTATGGATGATGACTGACAAAGGACTAATTTGGCACAGAATTTGAAGTTTGACCTTGGCTAGATGTCTCAATAACTTCTTCAAGAAGTACAGGAGAATGAAGAACATAAAACCATTCTCAAAGTATATTTTTTGTGCAATGAAAAGGGAAGGCTTATGTTTACTGAGCTAGGGAGATGCGGGTGTGGGAAGGGAAGCATGTCTGGGGTAGAGTGTGATCATGAATTGTGCATTCGCTTTAAATCTGAGATGTCTGTTGGCATTCAAATATGTATCTTGACCAGGTAGTGTGACGATAGATAAAATGGGACTGTAGTTCTGGGGTTGAGAGAGGATTTCCAGAATGGAGATGGAAGTCTAAGAGTAACTTAGTTACCACGTGATACAATCTGTATGTGGGGACTCACGTGAGTGAAGAAGCCGAAGTTCATAGATAAAGTCCAGAAGAAGCAAGATTTAAAAATTAGAAAGTTAACAACACTGGAAAGAGATAATGGGAGACTCGTAAGATAGTAACATTGGCTGGAGTACAGACAATATAGTATCATCCAGAGGGACTCACCAGTCTGTCAAATACAGAGTGGTGAAATGAGTGTGGAACATAAAAACATAGGATTAGGGTGTGGGGATTGTGTGTGATAAAGGAGCAGACATGAAGAGCTGATAACAATAGGTTCAGGAGAGGGGGAAAGTAGAGGAGTCCAAAGAAAGCACATACTTCAAGTTTTTTCTGTGTATGAGTATGCTTGTGTATGTATGCGTATCATGAGGGTGCCTGTTGCCAAAGAAACCAGAAGAGGGCATCAGATCTCCTAGAGCTAGAGTTACTGATGGTTGTGAGCTGAAAATCATACCCAGGTCCTCTGGGAGAGCAGCCAGTGCTTTTAAGTACCAAGTCATCTCCCCAGCTTCCTTCCTCACTTCCCCAGACAGCAAACTTATAGAAAACTGTTTTTGAGGAAATTTGCTGTGGCAGAGAAATCAGTTGCCAGATGGAGTATTGGGCTGGGTCTTTCAGAAACAGAGCCTGAGATGGAGTTGGCTCCTGTGACTTCCAGAGGAAGTGTGGTGGAATGAAGGAGGGAAGAAGGTAGGGAGGGCAGCGAGGGAAGTTGCTTGCCAAGGGTGTGGTCTGGGGTGCTGGACTGTGCTGTGTGACTTAGACCACAAACTTGGGGCTACCTTGATGCAATGAGATGAACCTCTATCCTCTTGGTTATTTATTTTTATTTAAATTTTTAAAATTTATTTTACATCCCAACCGCAGTTTCCCCTCCATCTTCTCCCATTCCCTTCCCCACGCCCTTCTACTCCCCCATCTGCACCCCCATCCACTCCTCAGAAAATCTAAGGCCTCCCACGGGGAGTCAACAAAGCCTGGCATATCAAGTTGAGGCAGGACCAAACTCCTCCCCTCTGCATCAAGGCTGAGCATGGCATCCCACCATAGGGAATAGGTTCCAAAAAGCCAGCTCATGCACTGGGCATAGATCCTGGTCCCACTGCTAGGGGCCCCACAGACAGACCAAGCTGCACAACTGTCACCCACATGCAGAGAGGGCCTAGGTTGGTCCCATGCAGGCACCCCAGCTGTCCTTCTAGAGTCCCTGAGCTCCCATGGGCTCTGGTCAGCTGCCTTTGTGGGTTTCCCTGTCATGATCTTGATTCCTCCTCCTCCCCATCCTGCCCCACAACCCTTGCTCATATAATTCCTTATCCTTCTCTTTAACTGGATTCCCCGAGTTCAGCCTGGTGCTTGGCTGTGGATCTCTGAATCTGCTTTCATCAGTTACTGGTTGAAAGTTCTATGATGAAAATTAGGGTAATCATCAATCTGATTACAGGAGAAGACCAATTTAGGCACCTTCCCCACTATTGCTAGGAGTCTTAGCTGGGGTCATCCTTGTGGATTCCTGGGAATTTCCCTGACACCAGGTTTTTTCCTGACCCCGTAATGGTCCCCTCTATCAAGATAACTCTTTCATTGCTCTCCCTCTCCATCCCTCCCCAAACCTGACCATCCTGCTCCCTCATATTCCCCTCCCCATCCCCTCCCCTCAATCTCCCCCACCCCCAGTTTGAGACTGTATCCTTTTTTTTATCAGTTATCCAGGGGGATGATGTGGGTGAGCCATGTGTAACCTGCTGGAATAGGAATCTCCTCTGAGGCCAGGGGCAATTCTCTGATCACCAATAATAATAAATAAAACTGGGTTTATCCGAATATGATCAGCCTTGAGAAGAGAATCAAAGTCTTTCACAGGGGAGTGGGCAGAAGGCATGTGTCTAAAGCAGGGGAAAGTGATCTGTGACCTATGAGGAGCATAAGGACAGGGAGCCTACCTGGAGTTAAGAACCTGGTTGCCATAGCGTTGACTGAGCTATGTGCTAAGCGGTGAACAGGGAAGGGAGATTAGGGCGTTCTGGGAAGAAGAAACGGAACAGTGAAGCTGTGTTGCAGAATTCTGTCTGTTTGGCATTGCCCCCATTGGGCTCCACCAAAATCTAAAGTGAGAGCTAGAAGTGGCTGAGAAGGCTGGGATGTAATCGTGACTACATCGAGTCTTAGGTGCTGTGGTAACGAGTTCAGTCTTGAGTACAGTCTGGAGACATTAATGTGTCTGCTAAAAACTAAAAATAGAACTGTCATGTGACTTAGCTATACCATTCCTGCTTATAAACCCTGGGGAATCTAAGTCTTCATACCATAAACACACGTGTATACCCATATTTTTCATACCATGCTTTATGGCACTGGTAACAATGCCAAAGATTTAGAATCAACATAGACACCTATATCTACATTATAGATGGAAAAGTGATGAAAATATGATACATAAATACAATGGGGAGTATTATTTAGTATCAGTAAGAACGAAATTATGACATTTGTAGAAAAATAGTGAAACTGGAGGTGGTCACATCAAGAAAATTTAGTAATACTCACAAAAACCAGTGACATGTGTTTTAAATATCTAGAATAAAGATTAATATATATTACATGAATATATATTATATGAAAGCAGAAGGAGGATGATTTGGGAGAAGAAAGGGGACTGATGGGGGTCAGTAAAACATAGGAGGGTGTGAATATGAACACACGCATTTATGTATGATGATGTCATAATGAACCCTTTGTTTGTATGCTAAGAAACAACCAACAGTGTGGTAGACGGTAGTGGCAGGGAATCCAGTAGAAAGCAGAACAGATTAGTGGAGCATCTGTTTAAGTATAGGTTATGAAGAAGGTAGCTTTCAAACTCATGGGAAAGTATAGCTAGACAGTAAGATGCTGGAAAATTAGCTCTTGATTCAGACACAGAAAGAGCAGACTGTTACTTTCTTTCAGCCATACAAATAAACTTCAGACAAGCAGCGGAATGCAAAAGGAGCTTGGAAGTGTCGAGGAGACCATAATGCAGCCCATGTTCACAAAACTAAAAGTCTAAAAGGCTTCCTTAATGGGACATTAAGTGCCAGGAGTCATACGAGGAAATGATTGACGTATAAAACCTCATAAAAATTAAAAATTGTCTCTGCGCAATAAAAATCACGATAAAGTTAAAAGACGTGTAACACGCTGAGAAAATTTCACCGCAGGTTTAATGGTTGATTGATTATTTGTGTGGAGTGTATATGGGGCTTCTATAAATCATTCAAAAATATGTGGAGAGGCTATAAATTGGCAATTTACAGGAGCGATACCAAAGGCCAATCAACACAAGAAGAGACACATATAAACATGAAATTAGATAACTATGAATAAAATAGAAACATTAGAAAACATTGGTGGGAATATTGAGAAGCAGCCACTTTCACACATGGTTGGTGGTAGTGTAAATCAGGCAGTCTTTCTGGAAGGTAATTTGATGTTGATCTATTGAAATGAATAATGCTCTTTGGTGGACACTCATATCAACTGGATGTTATTTCTGTTTGGCAATCAGAATTCACCTGGGTAGGGGGCCTCCATCACGGCACCACAGGACTGCATATTCCCGAAGCCAATGAAGAAACTCCCTGGGCACTGATGCAGAAATGGGCACACAGTCAAAACTAATCGAATCAGAGTCTTGGATGTTGGCTTAGCAATCAGAGTAGAAGCAGTCTCTGTTATCCCTGGTGGGGGGAAGGAACAGGAGACCCCTTGGCTGTGATTAGTGAAGTGGACTAGCTGTGGAAGGAGGAAATCTGTTCTGAAAGATGGAAGAAAAGGGGGGATGAAATGGGGTCTGTTGAACTATATTTCCAGCATTGTCCAGCCTTTTGATATTGTAACAGGACAATGCCATCTACAAATATGTTGGGCCACATCCATAGCTCTCCTCTGACACATACGGCCTGTGGCTACAATTGAATGTAGTTGAAACTTTCCTCAACCGAAGTCCTCCCGAGTTTGCATGGAATTTGTTCAGCTCCCCAAATATTTACAGCACTACCATTTATAGAAAGTGAGACACTGGGCATAAATATCTATTAACTAAAGAGCCATTCAATAAACAATCATAGATCTACATCCACACTGGAGACACACATTAAGTTGAACTAGGGAACTTTCTTTTTAGCATACGAGCATTGCTAGCTGACATAAGTACATATATGTCTAAATAATAAGGGTCCCCACCAAATATTGACATTAGGTATCCACAGGGTGAGGAGAACCATAGAAAGGAGCTTCCATTGTTAATTGTGTTTATTTTATATTATAAATCACCCAAGTAATTCATACTACCTAAATAGTTATAACTATGCATTTTCTTTTTAAAAAATGCAATATTATACTGCTTGTGGTAATGAATTAATCTTTCATTCTACCAGTCAGCTAGTGCAATTACAGCTTGGGTCTACACAAAGAATTTCCTTGTTTTTTCTTTAAAAAAAAATAAAGTTTCCTGTATTCTATGAATCTGAAGCTGTGTTACTTGAAAAACATGGCTTGATGTTTTTAAACCATGGCTTCACCACGCACAGTGAATGGAGATTTGAATCGGACAAAGCCAAGTTGGGGAATTAATTTGGAAGCATTAGAGAAAATTTGAGTGCGTACATATATGTGCTACTGGCAGAGTGATGAGACACACCAGTCAAGGACATGACCTATTTTCTGGCACAGAGTGGGCGATGGATAAATGTTCATCTTTAGCAACAGCAGCAGCACTACCATGCCTCCTATGGAGTGCTCTACAGACACTTGAAAATAAAAATTAGCCAGGAAGAATACAGGAGACTTTAATAAACTGTTAAGTAGATCAAATTGCTATATGCATATTAATGTCAGTGACAATAAACGTGTGCTTTATATCCGCATATATTTGTATAAGAATCCATGCCACATATATAAACAACATATTTTATTTTCAACTGTCCTTGAACCAACAAAAATCGACAAAAGCAATTATGATAAACTAAACGAGTGGAAAAAGGAATAAACAACTCTCTTTCTCTGTTTGTCTTTCTGTCTCTCTGTCCGCCTCTCTTTTTCTCTCTGCCTCTCTCTGTGTCTCTATTTCTGTCTCTGTCTCTCTTTCTTTCCCTCTGTTCATCCATACATGTGTGTGATGCACAAAAAGCCTTTTCTTGTTAGAAATTATAATATTATTTTCTAAATAACTCTTGGCTCAAAGAAAATACATCAATTAAAATTTCAGCATGTCTAAAACACCATTGAAAACATTGTGTATTACCATCTGCAAGGTTTAGGTAGGCAGTGTTTATAGAGACTTAGCCTTAAATATGTGCATAGAGTAGGATGAAACAAAATTGAATGGGGCCTTTAACTCAATGAGTTTATTATTTATTTGTTTATTTTATATCCTGCCACAGTTTCCCATCCTTCATCCCCTCCCAGTTCTTTCCCAAATTCCCCATTTGTTCCTCCCTCCCCGTCCATCCCTCCATTCCTCCTGTTTAGGAAAAAAACAGGTCTCCCATGGATCCACAAAGCATGTCAAGTTGTAGTAAGACAAAGTACCTCCCCATGTATTAAGTCTGGGGAAGGCAACCCAGTATGAGTAGGGTCCCAAAAGCCAGTAAACGAGTCAGAGATCGCCCTTGCTCCCACTGCTAGGAGTCCCACAAGAGGACCAATCTGGATAACTGTCACATACATACCGAGTGCCTAGGTCAGTCTCGTGCAGGCTTCCTGGTTGTTGGTTCAATCACTGTGAGCCCAAGTTCATTGATTCTTTGGGTTTTCTTGTGGTGTCCTTGACCCCTCTGGCTCGTACAATCCCTTCTTACCTTCTGCAGGATTCCTGGAGCTCTGCTTAACGTTTGGCTATGGGTCTCTGCATCTGTTTCCTTCAGTTGCTGGATGAAGCCTCTCTGATGATGACTGGGCTAGGCACCAGTCTATGAGGACAGAAGGATATGATTCAGCATCATTATATTGACATTTATTTTTTCCTCTGAGCAGGTTTGGTTCTTTCCTGGATCATCCAGCTTGTGGGTCCTGGTGATCTAGGCAGTGTCAGGGGTGGGCTCACTCACCTGGCATGGGCTTTATGCTAGGCTGCTCATTGGTTGGCCACTCCCTTGCCACCATTACCCTAGCACATCCCATAGGCAGGACAGACTGTAGGTCAAAGGTTGTGTGGCTGGGTTGATTTCCCACGTCTCCCAGTTGAAGTCCTGTTTGATCAGAGGATGGTGTAAAAGGTTCTTCTGTTCATGTGTTACTTTCATTGGTTAATGAATAAAGAAACTGCTTTGGGCCTGATAGGGCAGAACTTAGGTAGGCGGAGAAGACAGAACTGAATGCTGGGAAGAAGGGCAAAGTCAGAGAAGCCATGGATCTTCTGCCTGTGATGGATGCCAGTTATAATCTTGCTGGTAAGCCACAGTCACGTGGCGATACACAGATTAATAGAAATGGGTTAAATTAAGATGTAAGAATTAGTCAATAAAAAACTAGAGCTAAGGGGCCAAACAGTGTTTTAATGAATACACTTTCTGTGTGGTTATTTTGGGGGGCTAAGCCAGCCGGGTGGCTGGGAGGAACAAAGGGGCCCTCTTTGTAACAAGAGGAGATGCCCAGTATAGGCGATGTATCTGCTATTGCTAGACATCTTAGCTGGGGTCATCCTTGTAGATTCCTGGGAGACTCCCTTGTGCCAGGTTTTTACCTAACTCTGAAATACTCCCCCACATCCAGTAGTCTCTTTCAGTTCTCTCCCCCCTCTTCCCCAAAACATGATCATTCATTCATGTTCACATTCCCACTCATCCACAGTCCACCCACGAACTCTCTTTTATTTCCCCTTCCCGGGGAGATCTGGACACTTCCCCCTGAACCATCCCTGTCACCTCGTCTCTCTGGGTCTGTGGATTGTAGTATAGCTATCCTTTACTTCACAGCTAATACTCTAATATGAATGCATGTTGGGAGCCATGCGGTCTAGTTTTGGACCAGTATATGAATGTTTGTTCAAGGGGTCTTCAGATGAGGAAAAAGCCCTTCCCCCAAGAGTGGGGCGGGCAGATAACGAAGGGAAACAAGGGGACCGATATTTACCATGTGGGAATACCAATTTGAACTGGAAAGTAAAAGCTTGACTAGCAAAGTAAAAACTCAGACACTTGGGTTTTCTAGTACTGTTCTATTGGCAGACTGGCATGCAGGCTTAGGCGCTGCTGGCAAGTGTCAGAGCTGCAAATCTCCCAGAGTGCTTTGGAGTGCCAACCTTAGAAGAACAGTTGGTTGCAGAGAAATTCTGCAGAAAAGCAGGTCAAGACTGGAGCAGCAGGGACGGTGGTTCTGATGTCTCTGGTGACCCTGAAGCTTAGTCACTGTAAGGCCATATTCTCATCTGCAGCAAAGGAATCAAGTCATGGAGGTTGAGGCAGGGACAGACCCACCTGCCTGTGTATGTGGTCGACTCCTGGAGGCTGGAGCACAGGGAGCCTGAGGCAGGATACTCAGGTGTGGAGAGTCTTCAACAGGCCAGTCTTGAAAATAATTTTTCTTCTCTAAAGAACGTATGAGACCTGACTCACCAGAGCAAGAAGCTGGTCAAGAGTCAGGCTCGGGCGTCTTCCCTCTTTCCCTTCTTCAAGAAACAGTGTGTAAGACTCAGGAGCTTCACTTTCTATTATAAAAGATGTGCCCTGATTGGCTGAACATGAATGCATATAAATAAGATGCAAAGTAGGACCAATCCAGCAAGAACTGTTGGACCCCTGTTGGAGAGATGACACTGGCCCACCCAAACTTCCCAGTTAGGCCAGTGGTTCTTGCTCTGCCACGTTGGTGGTAGGAAGGCAGGTGTTTAGCTGTCCAAAGGAGTCTCTGGCCCTTTGTGGTTGTTATGGTCACGCTCTGGTCACCTTTGCATTCAGTGCTGCCCTCGGAGTCTTTTCCAGGGGCTGTCAAGGTGATCTCATTAGGACACCAGCAGCCCTGTCTTCTATTACTCTAGCTTGCAGCCTCTTCCCCTACCCCAACTGGCTTGGGTCTTATCCTGTTTCCCTATATTCCGCTGGGGATTTCACTGACTGCTGGGCCTGTCATCAACCTGCTGGTGGCTTCTTGCTCTCAGAGTTTGAGATCCTGGCTGCAAAGAAGGTCAGAACTGGGTTAGGGGACCCTTCTCCCCCCATCACTAGCTTCATTTGAGTGCTTGGCAAAATTTGGACGTTTTAAAAACCTAAGTACTGATCGAGCAAAGGAAGAAACAGGTTTCCTGAGTGCAGGGACTCGGTCAGCTTGCTTTCCTCTGACTCTCTAGGAAACAGATCTGTGAAACCCTGGGGTTTGTTCACACCTGTGTACTTGGCAACCCCTTCTATTCTGATTTGGCGACTGGACATGGGACTTAATTCAAATCTCTAATGGATTTGAAGTGACGCTGCTCTGGGGCTTCCCTACTTCTGTTATGTGTTGGACCTTGTGACCACATGTGAAGAAGCTCAGATTAGCCTCCTAATAATAAGGAACACAATGCATCAGAGATAAGCTGTCCCACTGAAGGCCACAGGGATGTATGAGAAGGAGGGAGGGAGGGAGAGAGAGAGAGAGAGAGAGAGAGAGAGAGAGAGAGAGAGAGAACTCCCTCAACCTCACAGAGGCTAATGATGGCCAGAGGTTACCACAGAGTATCAGGTTCATCGACTCAGCTCAGCTCAAAGTAATGGCTTGCATGGTTAGGTGTTAAATAAATGATCATTTAAAAATTAACTTTTATTAAAGTTTTTTATACAGTGTACTTTGCTCATATTCTTTCCCTTCCTCCAACCCCCATCCTCTCCATTTCACTACCCACCCAACCTTATGTTTTCTCCCTTTCCTTCCCTGTCTCTCTTTCTCCTTCAAAATAGAAAAAAGAAAATTAAAACAAATAAGATAGGGAGAAAAAGACAAAAAATACCTATATGAAACAAAAAATGCACAAAATAGCGGAGTCCATTTTGTGTTGGCCAGCTAGTCCATGGGATCTATCATGAAGAATTACACTCCACAAGAGAAAACTGATTTTCTCTTTCCGAGCATGTATCAATGGAAAATGGCTTCCTTGTTATAGGTGGAACTTTGTGTCTACTTCCCCTTCTTAGTGTTAGATTTTGTCTGGTTTACATCTGTACAGGCCTTGAACACACTGTCATAGTCTCTTGGAATTCCTTCGTGCATCAGTCCTATTGTATCTGGAAGACACTATTTCCTTGGAGTCATCCACCACTTCTGACTCTTAAAATCCTTCAGCTTCTTCTTCTCTACAGATTCCCGAGCATTTGATGAAGCCATACCACTTAAGGCTTAGTGATCCAGAGCCTTTCTTTATATATATATGCTATTCTGGGTCTCTGTGTTAATTTCAATCCACCCCAGGGAGAAGCTTCTTTGATGAGGGTTGAGAGCTGCTCTGATCTATGGATGCAGTAGTGTGTCATTAAGAGTCACTTTGTAGGAGAGTTTCCCCCAGACTCATGACCTATCTATTCTCAGGTTCCTGGATACATTAGCAGTGTCAAATATGGGTTCTTATGGACCGGGCCTTAAATTCAATCAAAAGGTAGTTGGTTACTCCCATAACATTTGTGCCACTATTGCACCAGTATATCTTGGGGGAAGGTTGCAGTTTCAGGGTGATATTAATGACTAAATCTCTCATCTGGGCATATGCAAAACACCCTTTAGCACCATGAATGTTAGTCAGTCGGGGTGAAGCTTCCAACTGGGCTCCAACTCTATATCTCTATGTTTTCTGATGTGAATAAGTAGTGTCTTCAGGAATGGGGTCTTACCAGCAGATTATGGAGAATATCCAATAACTCTGGCAATAACCTGCAATGTTTTGGGGGAGTCTATGTAACCCTTTTGGCCAACAACTCAAAAAGACACAACTCATTCTTAGCATTGGAATTTGTACTTGGTGTCATAAGGTGTCTAGCTGGGCATTGTATCCCCCAATACGGTAACTCCATTTAGATTCATTTCATGTATTATATATTTTAGGATGCTTCTAGAGTAGCAGGTTTCAAAATAATTTTTCAAAAGACCTTTAGAATTTATGTCCCTCTCCCTTTCTTCTTTTACTATGACCCCCAGTACCCTCTCCATTTAACCCTATTCTAGTTTCCCCTTTATCTCTTTATAACACTATATTTCCCCTTCTCCTTTCTTTCCCCATGACCCTTGACTAGCTTCCTAACCTCTGTGGCTATTCAGATCAAAACACACATAGCTAAAGCTTAAAAGCTAACATCTATATATAAGAGAAAACATGAAATATTTGTCTCTTTGGGTTTGGGTCAAGTTACTCAAGATGATTATTTAGAGTCCCACAAATTCATCTATAAATTTCATAATTTTTAACAGTTGAATAATATTCCATCGTATAAGTGTGCCAGGTTTTTATTATCTATACATCAGTTTTGGATGTCTGGACCATTTCCAACTTCAGGCTACTATAAATAGAGCAGCAATGAACATGTATAAACAAGTGTCTTTGTGGTAGGATGTAGAGTCCTTCAGGTATATGGCTAAGTGTGGTATAGTTGGATCTTGTGGTAGATTGATTCTACTGAACAAAATCCATGGAAGCATCTTTCAAGGGTGTATACACATCCACACCTTACATTGTACTGATGACTTTGTAGGCTGGTGGTCCTGAATGATATTAAGAAGCATGCTGAGAAATCCCTGGGGAATAAATCAGTAAGCAATCTTCCTCCATGGCTTCTGCTTCAGTTCTTGCTTCCAGGTCCCGACTCTGACTTCCCCCAGTGGTGGACTATGTCCTGAGAATTGTAAGATGAAATGAACCCTCTCCTCCCCAGCTTACTTTTGTTTTATTATAGAAATTGAAACCCTAACCAAGACAACTTCTTATCAACTGGAAAACTCCATTGAGTAATACTGTGCTCAAGCTCAGATGGTCCAGTTACAACTATGGATGTCCACTCTTCTGGACAAGGTCTGAAGACACTGAGGAGACTTCAGTGATCCTCCCTCCCATATATCAGGAACTATCACCTGTCGGATTGTGTGCTAGTCATTGACTTTGACCCCTGGGCCCCTGGGAAGGAGACTAAACAACCGTTCGATGTGTGCATCCTGACTCAGTTTAGCTAATGCAGACTGACAAATTACAGGTCCTTAAGAATACCTTTGGTTTAAACTGATGGTAGATCTGTAATTTGGGGTTTTTCAGGCTTTCAAAGTTTTACTTAAAATAGGGCCCAACAAAAACTAGACAGATGGGTCAGTGGTTACAAGCACTGGCTGCTTTTCCAGAGAACATGGGTTCAATGACCAGCACCCACATGGAGGCTTAGACCCATCCTTGGCTCTAGTTCCAGGAGATCCAATGCCCTTTTATGGTCTCTTACGGCAGTGTGTGCACATAGAGACAAAACAACTATACACACAAAATTTCAGGTAAGCGGAAACATTAAAAATAAGTGGAACAACAATATTTTCCTTGGTAAGTCACAGCTTTGTTCTAAGGCAAGAAAGGAGTGGGGTTTGTGAAGCCAGGGGCCACACCCAGGAAGGGGGCTGATGTGTTGAAAGTTTCACTGTGACTGTCACTACAGTTTCTACAACAAAGGGATAAACGTGGGCTTTACTCTTCATGTCGTTGTCCCCTAGGCCAGCTGGGCTTACTGAGACACACTAGGCCTCTTGAAAAGCTTCTTTTACTCATCGTAGCTGACAGATTCAGCCATGTAGACTAACCATGCGAGGGGCTGTCTTCCCATTTGGTAAGGGTTATCACTGATATGAAGGGCAGGATAATGTATCCAGTCACTGCTGAGCAAAATTAAATTTCTCATTTAGGTGGCTGCTTGGCTGTAGTTAGTTACCAAGCTCCCAATGAAATGATGAATTCCAAAGTCTCTTTGATTATAGGAAAAACTAACAAATATCTGTTTCATAAAAAGAAGACACTGTAATGAATTTTCCCAGGCCTGCACTCCCTTTGTGTAGAAATACTCTCTAAGGCGCCCTTGGTGACGATATTTACAAGGCCAGTTCTGTTCATAACTATAAATTTTCAGTGCCCTTGAGGGCTGGGACATGGCTCAGCTGGTGGAACACTTGCCAGGCAAATGTGAGAACTGGAGTTGGGCTCCTCAGCATTCATTAAAAAAAGGTCAGGTGGAGCAGCATTCGCATGTAATCCTAGAGCTGGGAGGTGGAAACACACACACACACACATGAGACAGAGAGTCACAGAGAGATGGAGAGAGATTGACACACAGACACAACACACACACATGCACGAGACAGAGACAAAGAGAGATGGAGAGAGATAGACACACAGAGAGACATAAGACACACACGCACAGAGCCTGAAGCATTAAAACAGCTAATATTACCCACAAATACCCTTCATATTGAAGTTATTTTGCATGTGATGTTAGTTGTTTTAATTATTCAGGTACCTCTGCCCAGATTTTTTTACTATTGCGAATGTAGGTCATGCTGTCCATCTTCTGACTCAGAGACGAGGTCCTTGTCACAGATCTCTGCTGGGCCTCCTCTAGCCTCAGCTTAGCCACCCCAGCAATGGGAGCCCCTCCTTCTACATGCCCTCTACTTTGTTCATTGTTCAGATAGAGCATAGAACCTGTGTGTATTTATATTCTGTTTCTGTTTTCTGGATCATGGCAGACTAATGATGCTTTTTCATCCTGACCAAATGTAAAGTTTAGAGATGAAAGAACAGATGCCCACCATGGATGTCGTTCCTTATTCTGCCCCCCCCCCCCGTTTCTTAGATGTAGAACACAATCACATCAGGATGATTTCAGCATATTTCTGCTTCTGAGCTCTGCATCCCTGTGAGTGCTCTCTTCAGCTACCTATGATCAAGACCTGGACTGGAAGAAGGATGCTGTCTGTAACCTAACATTTAAACACTCTTGTTGATCCTTCCCACAGATTTCTCGACCACCTTCGAACCTTGGCTAATGTGTTGTGTTTACCGAAGAGATGAGAATGCATGTTTACTGAGTCCATACCTGCCGAATGTAGTCTAGGCTTTTCTTATATTTTAAGATGTGGGTGGCCATGTGCACGTGAATGCATGTGCTTATGGAGGCCAGAAGAGAGCTTTGGATCTCCGGGAGCTGGAGCTACAGATGGTTGTGAGTTACTGGCCTTGCATCTCCTGAGCATGAGTGGTTTGCTTGGATGATGGGAAAGTGGCCAGACCTAGTTAGCATCTGTCAGGAAGAAGTCTGGATGAGGTAAGTTTAGCTTCATTGTGGGGATGGGTAACAGTGATCGGAATTCGATCATTCTTCTTTGGTGTGTCCTCTACTGAAGACAAATTACTTAGAAATGAGATCACAGGAGGGAGAAGGAGAAGGAGGAAGAGAAGGAAGAGGAAAAGGAGAATTATCATTAAAGGCTGCAATGCTACTGGGCAGAGACTGCGGTGGGAGTATTCCTCCAGGAGAGCAACATTCCACTTCTGGGCATTGCTAGTTCCTCACCTCTCCCCTTTGGCCATCTCTCAGTCTTTGCAACCGGGGACTCTAATCGTTGTCTTTATAGAACTCTACTAAAATCGCTCTATTTAATAGAAATTTCAGGCCCCTCCCCCAGCACTCCTCCGGTGATGAATCCTTCGATTTTGTGCTTGAAGAACAACCAGGAAACTGAGAAGTTTCCAAGTGTGAACGCTCTGCAGGGACTCGGGTTTAGGGCAATGCGGGGAAATTCCATTTCACTTCTTTCGGCTGCTCTGAGCCCCTTCGAGTACCCAGCAGAAGGCACAATGGCAGGTCCACGACACCCGGTAGCCCTGGTGCAGATGGAGCGACTCCAGACATTTGTCTTCTCCGTGCGCTGGTCAGACGACAGTGATTCGTCTGTTCGCAGGAGCTGGGATGAGTTCAGGCAGCTCCAGAAGAGCCTTAAGAAAATCTTCCCGGTGGAGGCGGGCCTGCTCCGGAGATCTGACCGCGTTCTTCCCAAGCTTCCTGACGCTCCACTGCTGACGCGCCGGGGGCATACTGGCCGAGGCCTGGCGCGGTTGCGGCTGCTGAACACCTACATACAGGCACTGCTCGCAACCTCCGAGCACGTATTGAGGAGCTCGGCGCTCAGTGACTTCTTCGCACCCAGACCTCTGGATCTGGAGCCTATGCTGCCTCCGGGCAGCCTGGTGATCCTGCCCACACCAGAGGAGCCGTTATCTCAACCCGCAAGCAGCCTTACCATTCATAGCCTGGAGGCTCAGAGCATGCGCTGTTTACAGCCATTCTACACCCATGACACAAGAAACAGGCCTTTTCACACACAGGCTCAAGAAATTCTGGATGTATTACTTCGACATCCATCAGGCTGGTGGCTGGTGAAGAATAAGGATCAGCAGACGGCCTGGTTTCCAGCTCCCTACCTGGAGGAGGGAGCCCTAGGCCGGGACCATGAATCAGGCCTGGCTTTGCAATGCAGAGGGATGCAGTTCTGTGCTACGCAGGCCTATGAGGGCAGTCGTACTGATGAGCTATCAGTGCCTGTAGGGGCACACGTGCATGTGCTGGAACCCTCAGACCGCGGCTGGTGGCTGTGCAGGTACAATGGCCAGGAAGGTCTGTTTCCTGCAGTGCTGCTGCAGCCTGAAGGGCTGGGTTCCCTGCTGGGCAGGCCAGGGCTCCCAGGCAGCAGGGAAGACAAGGTGGCTGCAGACAGGCCTGTTCCCCCTGTAGTACCAACTCGCCCCTGTGTAAGTGCCATTCAAAGCCGATGCTGCACCATCACCCGCAGGGCACTGGGACAGGACCAAAGGACCCTGGGTTCCCTTTGAGGATTTGTGTAGCCCTGCAGAGAGGTTGTATTGTCAACCCCAACCACAAGCAAAGCAAGGATCCAGACCTGCCAAGAGGGTGGGGCTGGATGGATGACAGGGCCAAGGGGCCACAACTTCCCATTTTCTCTAAATAAAAGTGGAATGATTTCAAAAAAAAAAAAAAATAGAAATTTCACTTCCTAAGTGTCTTGGTCCCCAGAGAATTCAGTGTAGGTAACAGCAGGAAGCATAGCTCATTGCAATGGGGGGCAGTGTTTGCCAGATCAGTGGCTCCAAGTCTTAGGGATTTCTCCAGCTAGGAGAATCTACGGTTCCCAGCATGGCACTTTGTCAGATAATTATATGAGAATCTTGTTCAGATATCCATCTTTAGTCTTCATCATTTCATAAGGAAATAGAACTATTTTTGAACCAAAATGTTATTGTAAGATATGATTATGTCAGCAAACACCAATTCTTTAAACAGTCTAAATTCAGGTTTATGGAAATATTACTTCACGCTTGGCTGAAGCAGATTTTTTGGCACAGGATAGTAACTAGAAGCTGACCAACCACTTCAGTGATGAGTAGGAAGACTCCATCCTAGTGAGGGCAAATTCCAGAGCCGGATTCTGAGCTCAGGAGTCCTCACATGGATGGGGAATGTGATTGGTCAGCTGGTCACTAAGTGGGCAGGATCTGCAAGTATTTGAAGAGTTGAGGAATGAGTACAACTTTCAACTCATGATGCTGTCTGTGGTCATGCTTCTTACCACACGCACACTGTTGATGGCTGATGGGGGTCACATGACCTTGTTCAATTTGAAGAAATACTTACAATTTAGAAATTTATTTAGTATTAAAATTCTGAACACCCCTCTGTAGGTCTGTGTTTTTCAAGTGGATTTAAATTTCCCTTTTCCAAAATACTCTATCATTGACATTTTAGATTTTAATTCATAAAGAAGACTGTAATTTGTTTTCATGTTTCAGGTGTAATGTAGGTGAGCTGTGTGTAGCAGGTAAGATTCATAGTAATTGTCAGTCTTCTAGAAAGAACAACAACTTATGTTAATGTAAATAGTGAAGGAAAAAATTTAAAACTTGTATTATAATGAACAAAATTGTGTGTATATATATATATATAGTCCCATAGTACATTATATATATATATATGTGTGTGTGTGTTGTAGAGTAGATGAATCAAAGTAATTGATATATGAGCATACAACACATTACTATCAACTAGAGTTACCATATTGTGTAATAAATATATTGAACTTATCCCTTTTGTTTAATTCCTATTTTATATCCTTTGGTGGACATTTCTTCAGAGCCTTCCCTTAAGCCTTGGGAAAGTCCCATTCTACTTACTCTCTGCCTCTACGAGTTAACGATTTTTTAGCTTCTGAATAAGATGAATGGAAGACTGTATTTACCTTTCTAGTCTTGGTTTCTTTCAATTAACACACAGTTCTCAAAACTCATTCATGTATGATTTCCTTCTTCTGACCAGAGTAAGGTGAAACCTCAAAGTTGTTTTGATTTGCTTTTCTCTAGTTTCTAGGGGTGGTGAATATTTTGAGATATTTCTTAACCATTTTTTTCCCCAATTCTTTTGAGAACTCTTTTCAACTACCAGGTCTATTTTTGAACAGCTCCCCCCCCCCCACCTTTTGACTCTTTGTTTTTAAGTCCTTTAACTATTGTGGGTATTTGCCTTCTGTCAAATGTAGCTGGCAAATATTTTCTTCCATTCATTCTGTGGGCCTCTTTTTTTCCCTAGCTGATTTGTTTTTTAGCTGCACAGAAGCTTTTTGTTTTGTTTTGTATAATGAAGACCCATTGTTAGTTGTTGAGCCAATGGAGTCATATTCAGGAAGTTCTTTCCTACTCTTGTCATGATCCAGGGTACTGCTTATGTTTTGCTCTAGTAGTTATACTGTTTCATGTTTCACGTTTAGGCCTTTGACCCATGTGGAGTTAGTTTTTGTTCAAGAAGATCAATATGGGTCTAATTTTATTCTTTTGCATGCGGACACCCAGTTTTCAAAACACTATTGTTGAAGATGTTTTCTTTTCACCAGCTTATGTTTCTGTCATCTTTGTTAAATACTAAGTGGCTGAGGTTATATTTGCTTGTGCTTGGGTCTTTGATTTTATTCTATTGTCTGTTTTTGAGTCAGTGTAATATTTTGGTTATTATTATGAATCTGTCTGGATCTTAAGATCTAGAGTTATAATCGCTCCAGCATTGTTCTTTTGTTGGCTATCTGGGGTCTTTTGTGGTCTCATATGAATTTTAGGGTTGTTAGTCTATTTCTGTAAAGAATTAGATCAGGATTTTGAGTGGGAGGGCATTGAACCTCTAAATGGCTTTTGGCAAAATGGTCATTTTTACAATATTAATTTGACCAACCAAATGAACATGGGATGTCTTTCTATTTTCTAATGCTTTATGTTTTTATTCAGAGCTTAAAAGTATTCATTGTAGATGCTTTTCAGTTGCTGGGTTAGTTTTATTCCTAGGCTTTGATGAGGACTGTGGATCCCCAGGCCCTGAATTTCCTGTAAACAACTTGTTTTCCTGTGTTTGCAGCTGCTCTGAGCATGGGACAGGGGAGTGGTTTCTGGTGAGCTTGCAGCTGACAGTTGGGCGTGGCTATTGGTCAAGGAGACCCTATATAATCTGCCTTGGAGCACAATAAAGCTGGTGTTCTTGATTCAAGTTGTATTCTTGTTTCAGGGATAATCCATGTCTCTGTCTCTATGTGTATGTGTGTGTGTCAATCTCTAAGCCTTTGTCCGGCTTATGATATATAATCCTTTTTTCTTTGATTTTTTTGAGAGAGTATTTTTCTGTAGCTTTGGAGCCTGTCCTGGAACTTGCTTTTGTAGACCAGGCTGGCCTTGAACTCACAGAGATCCACCTGCTTCTGCCTCCTGAGTACTGGGATTAAAGGCATGTGCCACCACCGCCCGGCTATGGTATGTAATCTTTTTGATGTATGTCTGTATTCTGTTTGCAAGTATTTTGCTGAGCATTTTTGAGTCTGTGTCTTTCAGGGATATTAGCCTGTAGTTTTCTTTATTTGTTGTGTCTATACCTGGTTTAATATTAGAGTTAGACAGGCTATGTACAGAGAGTTTGGAAACAATCCATCTCTTTTTGCAGTTTTGAATCTTCTTTGAATTCAATGGATAATCCACTTCTTTAAGGTTTTCCAGTTTACTGGAGAATAAGTTTTTAAAAGATTTCCTTACGATATTCTGAATTTCTTTGGTGCCTTTTATAATGTTTCTCTATTTCTGATTCAGTTAAGTTGGGTTTTCTCTCTCGGGTTAGTTGAGCTAAGGGTCTTGTTTATCTTCTCAAAGAACCACTCTTAAATGAATTGACTCTTTCTTTGTTTTCTTTGTTTCTATCTCATTGATATCTCTGCTCTGCTTTTTTTTATTATTCCTTATCATCTAGGTTTGGATTTGGTTTGTTCTTGTTTTTATAACTTTTTTGAGTTTTATCATTAAGCCATTCGTTTATGGCCTTTCTGATTTTCTAATTTAGGCACTTGGAGCTTTAAAAAGCCCTCATAGGACTACTGGCCACTTTCCCCATGGTTTTGTTGTGTTTTCATCTAGTTCCAGGGATTGATTTCTCTTTCTTGATTTCTCCTTTGACCCATTCATTACTCAGTAACGAGTGGGTGGTGGTGGCACGGGAGGAATCAGGTTAGACCTTAGAGGAGGAACTGGGAAGTCTGTGTACCAAGTGCCATACTTAAAAAAAACAAGCAAACAAACAAAAAACTCCATTCAGCTTAGCATGGAAATAGCAGGAGAGAGTACCTGTGTCCTAGGGCTGTAAATGCCCCGAAAGCAAAGCACAGACACAAGGAAAGAAATCCACAATCTCAACCCAAGGGAGAAGAACCAATGTGTCTTACCACCAGTTATAACTGGGAACACATAATAATGTCACCTGGATTTTGTCTTGAGCTGTCCTTGCTCCCATCAACAGGTACAACCTGTTACTTGCTGGGAAAGCATCTTATGAAAACCAGGGAAGGGATGGGAAAGTGTGCTCATCACCTATAGGTGGCGCTGTTACTGTGTGACCACACAGAGAAATGGGGAAGGAGAGATCCACTTTGTCTGTCCTGAGCATGCTCTGGACCTAAATCAAACACATCTGTGACCCTCCATGAGAGTGAGGATTTAAGTCCCATAGAAACCAACTTATTGAAAATAGTTAATCCTGATTTAAAAACCTTAGTCACTCTGTGTGGTACTTTACCAAGTGAGCTATAGGGCAGCCTCCCCTTGAGGTTTAGAGCAAGGTCTGGCCTTACCACACTGAGCCACTCTTATCAGTTTCCCTTCCTCTAAGCCTGATCCAAAGTCTCCCAGGTTCTTTGAGGGAAAGAAGAGAATTCTGTGTCCAGAGAGAGATATGATAGGGAATTAAACAGCAAGATTTAGCTCCCTACCACATGGCCATCAGCCAGTCATAGATGCAGAAAAACAAACAGAAAAGAAAGGGATATTGCAATTATGAGAATTATTCCTTTTTCTCGGAAAGACAAAGTACCATACAAGCATCGTCTAGCCCTAGGGTAAGACCGATAAAGGTGCCGACCAATTGTGTCTTTAGAGACAATTCTTTAATATCCCTGTACTGGTCACCAAATATGGTACCAGACTCTTGGGAAGTCCCTTTGAGAGCAGATAATAAAGGGGAAATTGGATCCTCTCTCTTTCTTAGTCTCATTAATAACATAGTTTAAGAACAGACCCAAACAGATGCACAAGGACAATTTCTCAGAGTTTAAAGAAAAGCGCCCCAGGGTAGACAAGCTATAAATCTCAGCAGCTGCCCAGAGGAGGAGAATGGAGAAGCGAGGAGAAAACCTCCTGCTATTCTAGCTGGAGGTCAGACAAGTAGAGGACAGGCAGCCGCATGGAGGGCAGGGGAAGCTTCAGAGAAAGAGTGGAAGGCCCAAAGTATCATAAAAGCACATTTAGGTTCTGGCCAGCACACAAGAGAGACAGACAAAAGGCAAAGGGAAGGTTGCGCAAGACTCAGAGAGGCAGGCAGACCCAGCAAACTGCATGACTGCTAGGCTTGTAGGAGTCACAAGGAATTTTTTTTTTTTTTATTATGGGAGTAATTTGCTCCTAAAGAAGGTTGTAGATCTCGCCAGGAAAGTAGAAAGACTGCTTGCAGACCTAAAACTATCTGCATCTCTAACTCTGAAACCAATAATGCACTCTTAAAAAAAAAAATCACGGTCCCCTAGTTAGCTACATCAACCTGCTAAACAGAGAGAATTCTCATCAAAACATTAA
Organism: Microtus obscurus; assembly: GCA_963919715.1. Taxonomy (NCBI): domain Eukaryota; kingdom Metazoa; phylum Chordata; class Mammalia; order Rodentia; family Cricetidae; genus Microtus; species Microtus obscurus. The sequence goes on from CAWTZC010002364.1 coordinate 7,221,360, forward strand.
GTGTGAAAAATCCCGGCTCTAGGCGACATCATTAGGCAACAATAAGTCAGGGAAGAAATAAGACAGCCTATTTCACTACGATTCCTTTATTTATTTGAAGGACAAAAGTTTCTGTCCCTGACAGTTCCCTTTTATGGCGGCCCTGATTGCTGGAAATTTTATGCTAAAGCCCACTCCTGAGCTTGCATTAAAGCAGTGCTAGCTCTAGTGATTTAATGCAGTCAGGTACCAATACGTGCATACAATTGATCAATTTGAAACCACCACGCTGTCTTTTCAGGGTGAGGCGTCACTCCGCTGTTAAAGTACATCTAGCAAGAAACTGGCCTTTGAGCTGTGAGAGCAAAGCCCGAGCATCCAGAGGGATGGATGGAGCCTCTCTTCCAATCCTTTTATCTTTAGCCTTCGCTTAATAAGCACAAAGTCGTTTGTGAGGCTATATAAGAGTTCCCGTTCTGTGTAGATTTTGGATAGAGGTTTTGACCATTGTTGTTAGAAGCCTTTCTTTCTTGAATGGGTTCTTTGGATCAACTCTTGCTTTGGTGTGAGTTATGAGCCTTTGAAATGCTTTGATGACATGAATGGTCAGGTGGCCCACACATGAAAGCTTTCCGGAGAGGACAGAGGCTTCTCATTAATCCCCCAGGGACCCAGAGAAGCACACTTCTCACGCTTGATAGAGATCTGTATGAACGCATAAAAAATATGCTAGATGCCAAGGCGGTGACTCTGGCAATGCAGTGGCGATAAAACAGATGATTAAAAATGTAGAATCCCAGCACCCTTAGTAATTGGGAGCGAGGCCCTTGACCTCTGGTCACATACATATTTTTCTCGGGAGTTTAAGGTTGAAAGTCGTTCCTTGACGATTAGTGGTATCTGTTCAGATTAGCTTTGTTCAGAAGCAGTGAGTCTGGTCCGCTGGGGCTCCGTTCAGTGTCATCAGTGGTTGTGATGACTTCAGTTACCGAGGGAACTGTGACATCAGCCTTGGTTGCTAGTCTTCTGCCTCTACACCTCAAGATTCTGTGTGGAAAAGAACAAAGATAGAATTGGGTTCTCTAACATAGCCTTATTCCAGAGCCCCGAGGGGCACTGGGTCCTGGTCCAATAAATGGCCAGAGGTGCTGGGTCCCTGGCTTAGTTGTGCTTTAGTGGTGCCAACAGCTGCTCTGTCTTCCACCTGTTCTTATTGTGGTTTGGATAATGAAGCATCCCTCTAAAGTTGCCTGTGTGATGGAGATGTCTAGTCCGATTCCGTAATTTGCTTATTGAAGGTACTGCCATGATGAACACGGCGAGGAGTTATCCCTGGGATCTGCTGGTTTTGATTCTACCTCGAACACACTCAGGAGCCGCACATATTTTTCACTTGTTTGTACTGACACAACAGCTGTTTAGTTGGTACACTTTCAAAACCATGCACTATTGGTTGTTTAGTGAGGCAGAAAGAGGCAACCATACTATTCCGAGTTTTACATTTTCTGCTAAGGAGAAATTAGAGTCAAAGAGATCCCAACATTCAGAATCAGGTCACATTGAATAGTATTTGACCTTGGATAGTTCTCTCAAATTTGCCTATGTCAACAGAGATAGCACAGACTAACAGAATTTCCTATGCCTCTTTGAGTTTTAGATAGTACATCACGAACTAAAACATCACAAACATCAGGTTGTAGGGGTACAGTATCCTTTTCGGTTTGTTCTTTCTTCACATTGATGTTAACCAAAGGTGATCGCTCTCTTCACTAAACATGAAACAGAGGATGATTGCAACATTATTTCTCAGGTCCATATGCACCGACCACACCATCCACACTACACACCGATCACACCATCCGACCACACCATCCACACTGCATACCGATCACACCATCCACACTGCACACCAATCACACTATCCACACTGCACACCGATCACACCATCCACACTGCACACTAATCACACCATCCATACTGCACACCCATCACACCATCCACACGGCACACCAACCACACCATCCACACTACACACCAACCACACCATCCACGCTGCACACCGATCACACCATCCATACTGCACACCTATCACACCATCCACACTGCACACCAATCACACCATCCATGCCGTTTTTGAGTCTGAGGGATGGGGTGGGAGGTAGGGCAGAAACTTAAGAAAGGCTACATTCTTGACTAGAATTTTTCCCAGGCAGGAGGAGTTGCTGACAGCTAAGAACCCTCAGTTAGCTCAGAGAAGAACCCCAGACACAAGAGGGTAGAAAGACTTTCCCCCACCTACTTGCATTCTGTTTTTATATTTCAAAACTAATGTGTGAAATAGCCACATGGAATTTGTCCTAGCAGAGAGGAACGCACAGGGAAATTACTTAGAGAGCTTCCTGGAGACCAAGGTGTCCCCTTTTGCACCTCATCCCTTCCCAGAGGGCGCTCCCTTTCTGGTTAACTCTGACCCAGTCACGTTCTTCTTGCTGGATAATCTTCTGCGGGGTCCTGGACCCACACCAATCTCTCTTGGAGGAGAGGGGTGAGAATTAGGAAGAGGAACCTTTCCTTATAAGCCAGAGGGTAGAACAATGACTGGATGTTAGGAGTTCCTAAAAATTTCTCCCACGCTGTGCCAATAACTTCAAAAATGCAGGGTACAGACTATGCAAACCATTTGTGGGGTTACAAAAATCAATTTAGTGGGTCACTGCCTGCATTCATAAATAAAATGGGAAATATATGAGGGCAAGATATGAAATAAGTCTCTCCTTATTGGCATGTTGGAAAAAAAAACACTTTGAAAAGAACCGTTTTGCTATCTATGGGCAACTGGAAGTGGCGATAGACAGGAAACGCTGTGAGTCGCTGGCCAGGGCACCTTTCCCTCATCTCTTTAAATATAAACACTCCTCTGAATCTGTAGAATGCCCGACAAAGGGGAAGAGGGATAGTCCTGAAGTTGTTTGACTGGAACCAATATTTTCATTACATGGGATCATTTCCATTTGACTTCATTAAAATGATAGACCTGAAGAAAATTCCTGCCAGCCATGGGCAATTACCTTGTATCAAAGCCCCGGAGGACTGCTGGCCTTCCAATAATGCAGGAGTTTTGCCACTGACTGCCACAGCCAAAAGTGAACAGACACGGGACACCACAGCACTGACTCCGTGACAGCTATTTTAACTATCAGTGTCCTAGGGGTTGTTTGGGCCAGAGCCTGGATCCTGGTGGCCCTAACCCACTAGGTTCAGCCACCTCTCCTCAGTTGGCCAGCTGGTGAAACAAGTACCAATGAAGCACACAGAAAGGAGACTCAATATGGCTGCATTGTGAAGAGGAATAAGGACTTCTCAAGTCCTTCTTTGGGGCCCTGTGATGGAGTTTAGGTTTAAACAGAAGGCAAGAAGTATGTGGATAACTAGGTAGCCCTCTCTGGCTCTCCTTTTTCCTGTGAAGTGGTCCCACAAATTACCAGGACAGTGTGGAATCCCTTGCTGGGAAACACGCGTGCCCTTTGGCACCACACTAGCTTCTCCCTTCACTAAGCATGTTTGGTTGTGGGAATAATTTATTTTATTTTTATTTGATTCTAGGAATAGTCCCCCCCGCCCCTTCATTCCTTTGTTGATTTGGTCATCATTCTTTGGTGAGTCGCTCTCTCCTGGACTTTGTGTATATTCTATAGTTTCTTGTGATGTTTGTTGTGGTTTCCGGTCTCTTTGGGGGACAAGCCACGCCCACTCCCATTACCTCTGACCTTCCCGCCACCATCTCGCCCCTTTCTTCCCTTTCTGTTACCTAGGCGTGCGCACGTGTCTCTGTCTCTCTCTCTCCCTCAATAAATGTTTTATGGCTATTTTTTGTGTCTATGGGTCTGCTTACATGTGCCTGCCGTTGTCGGGAATCCGCTGCGTGGCCCCCTGTCATTGGGAACTCTGCCGCTGCCCCCCCCCCACCTCTGTTGGGGATCCGCTGGAGCTCGCTGCTGCTCCGTGAGCATTTTAAGAATAACAATGTTGATTTCTAGTTTTATTGCATCATGGTCAGATAGAATCCAAGACACTACTTTAGCCTTTCTACGTGTTGTAAGACTTGCTTTATGTCCTAGTGTATGACATGCTTGTCCTTCTGACACCATTGAACCTTGCCTAATACTTCATGGTTCTGATTCGAAGTTTCTTCCTCACTGTTTAGGAATATTCTGCCAATCAGGTCACGCTGTGCCACTTTGTACACTTGAAATGTCTTCAGACAGTAGTTAGTGCTCTATTAATTGGCCTCTCTGCTTCGGGGACGTGTGTATTTTCTCCCATTAGAGGATTTTTTAAAGGAAAATATTTATACAAGTGGGAAATCACCATTGTTCTAGTAGTCATTTGCCTGTGACTCTTAGGAGCAGACAGTGGGTGTTTCAAGCAAAAGGAATATCATAAAAGTCACTATGAGGGGCAGGTCTGAGTGGTTCCGGTAAGTCTCAGCAGGGCCTGGTTAGTGGCTTCCCTGCCAAATGCCAGCATGAACCAGCTCTAGATGTTTCTTCGGTGGCCTTCTGCCAATTCGGACCCCTGGGGTTGACTGAGTTGAGCTCTGCTCGCAGCCATCTTGACCGTTCTGAAAGGAGAACCTTAGCTTGAAGAACATCCAGGAACTCTTGGCTCCGAAACGGAGAGGCACATATGGCGAGAAGGAAGGCAATGAAGCTTGGGAGCCACGGCATGTGCCAGTACTTTTCTTAAATGAGCAATGGACGGGATAGAGAGCGTTGGCTGGGTTTCGGCTCCGTGTTTGAGGCAGCCTCTTGTGGTAACAGCAGCTGCCAGGGTAGTGTCATGAAGCCTGCAAAAGGCAGAGGGGTGAGAGGCACAAAAATGTGGTGAATGTCAGTTCTATCATCTGTAAGTCATATGAGTTGAAGCCAGAAGTTTAGCTCACCTAACTGTGGTTTGTAAGGATGGAGCTTAATGGAGTACGCCTGCTTCGTTGATTTGCGGCCCGAACTCAGTGAGAAAATTCATGTGTATGAAGTATTTAGCCAGGATCCTGATGGATTTTCCATAGGTGCCAGTCATTCGTATTAAAACTTTGTCGACAGCTCTGCTGTCATCTCCCATGTTCTGTTCTCTTATCTGTACAGCGTGTGGGGGTGAAAGCAGCTTCCTAAGCCTCTGTGCAGCCGATGTAGTCAGCACCGACAGAGTTGCTTTTAAAAAAACGCTTCCTAATGACCCCTCTGCGGGGAAATGCACAAAGCATCCAACCCGTGGCTTCTGCATCACTTCAGAATGCACCGATTACGGCACAGCAGCCCTCCACTGAGTGCCTCAAGGCCTTTCCCAGGAACTCGCAGTCTGTTGCCATGGAACATGGTTTTTGGAAGTTGCGAGGCTTAAATGACACATGTCCCATGGTGGGAATGAAGACAGGGCTTCGGGATAAACCACAGCTCTGTGCAGAAGGAAACGATACCGAGCATACTTGTAATCAACCTCCTGCCTAAGAGTAAGAGGCCTTGGCTTGTTATTATACACGACGGCGTGCCTCTATTTAAATCACATCCCTTGACATACAGTAACACCATGTAGTGAAACCTTGCCAGCCGTAGCATTAGCTTTTACAATGACACAATCTTACAATTTGCCTCCAATCTCCATTGAAAGCAGTTTCAAGCACAGATTGCAGATTCTTCTCACTTTTATTGAAAACAATCAGTTGTTCTCAATCGCTTATAAAAAAAAGTTCTGTTCATCCATGCATCTCTCCCAGTCAGCATTTATGAAGGTGCGCCCTGCTTTAGGTAGAGTACCAGGGGCTGAGGGTGCATGGATAACTCACACAGTGCTCTTTTCCTGGGAGTCCAGTTTGGAGAACATGCCTGGGGGAAGTGACATGGCATTGCAGGAGCCTTCTAGGAGAGCCACTCCCAGTGTCACTGGAGCCAAGAAGAGGAAGTGTTGCTTTCTACCAGGAAGAGGAAGGAAACTGATAGTATCGGCAGACAAAGTAGAACAAAGCAAAGCAGAGCAAAACAACAGCCAGCCACCAGCACCACCAAAACCAACCAACTAGTCACCAACAACCAACAACAGCCAACCACCAGCACCACCAAAATCAACCAACTAGCCTCTGCCAAGGAACAACAGCCAGCCAGCCACCACCACCACCAAACCCAGCCAACTAGACACCAGCAAACAACAATAATCAGCACCACCAGCAAAAAACAACCAACTCGCCTCTGCCAAGCAATAACAAACAGTCACCAGCACCACCCAAACTAGCCAACTAGCCTCCACCAACCCACAACAGCCAGCCAGCCACCACCATGGAAACCAGCCAGCTAGCTAGTCACCACCAGACAACAGCCAGAGAGCCACCACCACCAAAGACAGCCAATCAATCAAACACTGAGAATGGCAGACTTCTGAAGTTGGACCACCTTTATGTCAATGTGAGGAAAACCTTATCTTGACATTTTATCTTCTCATCTGAATGAGAACATTAAGTTAATGTGATTTTCTTCATCTACTTCTGTCTCAGGCAGCATTTGGGACTTTGGGTTATGCCCGAGTGTGAAACTCCAGAAGAGTGTGCCTAGGAGGCTGCCTTTCCTTTGCTTTCTCACTCCTTGTTCTTGACATTTGGTAGACTTGCTGAGAGTTACTTTTTTCCTTCACCAATGAGGATTTTTTTTCTTTTTTCCCCCTGCTTTCTGTTTTTCTAGAACTGCCATGCTGGATATCTTCTTCCCAAGCTGTTGGTTGGTAGAATCCCATAGGATATCCTCTCCAAACACGATAGACTATTGACTGCTATGGATCTTGGTTACCCTCCACAACTTGATGGGTAAGACCCTTTTGTGGAGTAAACTGCATACTTGATTCAGGGAGCATGAGGAAATTAATCATACCTGTCCCTGTGCTTCTGCCACTGCCACCGGTGCTGTTGCTGCTGGTGCTGTTCCTCCTTCTCCTCTTCCTGATAGCATCTAGTATCTGGAAGAAATATTGTCCTTCGATCCCTTTTTATAGGACAACACTACTTAAACTCTTTTAATATAAGCATATATTTTAGGTAACTGCTGAAGTAGGTTTCCATATGGTATTTCCAAAGGTCTTTAGCATTAATCATCTCTCACCTTCCTCTACCCTGCCTCCCGTTTCCCACTCCACTTCATCCTTCTTCCTCCATTACTGTTCTTTCTCCCTTCATACTCACTATGTTCCAGTCCCCATTCCTTGAGATCCCCCCCCATGATATTTTAATGTAAGCACCCCAAGTAATAAAATTTGCTGGTAGAATTGCCTCAGAGGTATCCCAAAGGTTCTGATAGGTTGTACTCATAGTTATTTGATTCTAGGAACTCTCTAATTTCTACCCTAATTTCAAGTGACACACTGGTCATTGAAAGTGTGTGATTTAGTCTTGATATATATTTGTAGTTTCTTTAATTTTTCCTGCAATTGATTTCCAGTTGTAACATACAAAGATCTAATAAGTTACCTGACTATTTAAAGTACTTTGATGTGGGAGATCCTTTTGTATGTGTGTTGTTTTTATTAAGATAACGAATAAAGCTTTTTTGGTCAATGGCTTAGCAGAGTAAAGCCAGGCAGGAAATCAGAACAGAGACAGAGAGAATGAGTAGTTGGAGTCAAGGAGACATCATATAGCTGCTAAAAGGAGACAGATGCCAGAACCTTTCCTGGTAAGCCACAACCTTGTGGCGATACACAGATTAATAGAAATGGGTTAATTCAAGATGTAAGAGACAGCAAGGAATATGACTAAACTATTGGCCAAAAATAGCTTTATTCATTATCCAATAAAAGCAACCATATACAGAAGGACTTCCCAATCAGTGCTTTGTATTTGCTCAAGTTTGATTTGTTGCCCAGAATGTGGTCTATTTTAGAGATAGTTCCATGGCTGTTGATATAAATATGTGTTGTTTCTATTGGATGGAATATTCGGTAGACATCTATTAAATCCATGGACTCTATGATGTAGTTTAACTCAGAGATTTCTTTGTTGGTTTTTAGTTTGGGTGACCTATCCAGAGGAAGTGGAGTACTGAAATCATTCACTGTTATTGTTTCAAGATTATGCATATTGCTGCTTATTTTGTGAAATTAAGAGTTCATAGTCACATTTGGTTATGTATTTGCAATTCTTTTGTCTTCTTGATGAATTATTCTCTCTGTTGGTATGTAGTGGCTTTCTTCATCTCTTCTGACTAGCATGAGTTGAAGCCTATCTATCAGATTACAGAACAACTATTCCATTTTGTTTGTAATCTCCATTTGCTTAGTAAACTGTTTTCCCTTCTTTGAGTGTCCATTTGCGATTGTCTTTATCAGGAAGGCATGTTTCTTAAAGACAGCAGAAGGATGGGTTGTCTTCTAGTTCAGTCAGATGGTATATGTCTTTTTATGGTAAACTGAAGCTATTTGCCTTTAAGAGAGGCTCACTGGTACCGTTGATATTTTCCTGGTTGGTTTGATTGTGGGTTTTGTTTTGGATTTTTTGCTTTCTCCCCCATTAGTATCAGGGTTTTCCTTATTTTTATATATTGAATGCAGTGAATTATTTCTTAGCTTTCCCTTGGCTAGCCATTTCTATCATGAAATTTATTCCTTCCTGTGCTTCAGTGATTAAAACCATCTTTATTCCTCCTCTGTGTATAGTATTTCTTTCAGTTCTGTCCATAGTGCTTGGTAGTCACAAATGCCTTTAGTTTGTGCTTATCTTGAAATACCCTGATTTCTCTGTCAATTTTAAACGATAGCTTTGCTGCTGAAGCACTATTGGTTGGCAGTTATTTACTTTCAGAGCTTGAAATATGTCCTTCCACACTTTGACGACTTTTAGGTTTGTTGATGAGTGATATGGTGAGTTCCTGGAGTTTCTTCCTTTGTAGGATATTTGAACTGCCCCACCTGTATTGTTTATTTGCATTGTGTTTTTGACATCTTGACTATAATATATCAAGGAGAGGTTTTTGTCTGGTTATGCTTATTTAAAATTCTAAGTGCTTGCATTTGCATGTCTGCTTCTTTCTCTTGATATGGAATTTTCTTCTTTTTTGCCATAATTTCATTGAATAGATTCTCTATGCCTCTTTCTGAACCTCACAAATTTTTGGGTTTGGCCTCTTGATTACATTCCAGGATTCTTAGATGCTGTCATCAAACTCAGTCAGTTTTTCCTAATGGATATTAATGAAACATTTCATCACTTTGCCCTCCATCCCTGATACTCTTTCTTTGGCTTGGTTGAGTCCAATGGTGATATTTTCCACTTCATTTTTTATTTGATTTATTTAGGTTTTCACTTCCAACAGATGACTCTATTGTTTTAAATGACCTCATTTTATTTGCTCTTTGTGTGTATGTATGTGTGCATTTGTGTGTGTTAATGGCTTTTTAAAATTTGTATTGCTGATTTTCTTGTCCATTCGCTAGGTCTTTCTTTTGATTGCTGACTTCTCTTGTTAGTTTCTGGATAGGATTCATCTCTTAGCTTATATCTGTTTTTAGTTTATTGATCATTTTTTTTATCAGAAAAAATTTGAAATCTTTGTCATGCACTTTACCTGTTTCAGTGTCTTTGACATTGATAGCTGAGAAGTTAAGACTTTGCAGAAGTCATGCTCTGTGCTTGTCCAGACTTCTTGCATTTCTGTGTTGTGATCTGAACATGTTTTAGTTTATATTTATTTCTTCCCTGAGTTTTTAGGTGGGTGATTACAGAGCAGCTTACTCTTGAAGGCTCCATCTCCTGTGACACTTCAGTAGGAGGAAACCAACAGTCTAGGCACGACACCATCAAACCACACAAGATACAAAAGTATACACAAAATCTATTATAGCCCACAAATTCACCACCAATGATCACAGAACCAGAAGTAGAAATATTGCTGCAGAATGTTCTGAGTTTAAATCCAACATGAACACAAACACAAAATAAAAAATAATGTAAAATTTGAAAAATGGAAAAATACACAAAAAATTAGGCAAATATAGGTAAATAAAAATATAACAACATAACAATAAAAAGCTACAGTTTCATAAAATCAGGCTGGAAGGGTACCAAAGAAGTGATTATATGGAAATGAAAGAAAGGAGAAAGGCATGTATAAACAGAGACTCTACATCCATTTTCTGGCCACGCAGACTCAGATAAACATTCAAAACTATATTAATTACAACCCATTTGTCTAATGGCTCAAGCATATTTCTAGCTAGCTCTTATATCTTAAATTAACCCATTTCTATTAATCTGTGTTTTGTCATGAGACTGTGACTGACCTAGAGGGTTCTGACATTTTTCTCCTTTGGCAGCTACATGGCATCTCTCTGACTCCACCTGCTTTCTTCCTCTATCTCTGCTTGGAATTCCCACCTTGCTCTATTCTGCTCTGCCATAGGCCCAAGCAGCTTCTTTATTAACCAATGGTAGCAAAACATATTTACAGCATACAGAGAGGAATCCCACATCATCTGCCTTTTTCTGTCTAAATAAAAAGGAAGGTTTTAACTTTTTGTATGTGCATGTGGTTTTTCAAGACAGGGTTTTACTGTAGTTTTTTTTTTTTGAGCCTGTCCTGGAACTCACTCTTGTAGAGCAGGCTGGCCTTGAACTCACAGAGATCCACCTGTCTCTGCCTTTTGAGTGCTGGGATTAAAGGCATGCACCACCACTGCCTGGCTTGGAAGGTTTTAACTTTAACATAGTAAAATTACATATAACAAAACAGCAAGTAAGAATTATAGTTACAATGTCTAGTTCATTTACATTTGGCAAATTAAGGAAAATATTCTGTCATCTATCCTATCTTTATGAGTCTAACATTTTCTATCTAATTTATCTTTTCTCATAACAAAGGAAAACTATACTTATCTATTCTTCAACTCTATCAAAGACCCCAGAAGGATATAATATTATTTAAGTAAACAAGAAGTGCCTTGAAAACAACTTTCAAAACTCTAGAATTGACAGAGACATCTCACTTCCTGTGCAGTCATCCAAAGTTTTGTAGCATCAATCTTCAACCTTACAGGTCTATAGTATCTAGCAATCTTTTCCATGAATCAGGAAATTCCAAAGGCTGTTTCTCCTTTATAGGTAGTTTGTCAGTCACTTTCTTCTGTGTCCTGCAGAATGTCAGACTCTTTCATGAAGCAAGAACCCTGAAGGCCTGTCTTACCTTCTTTAGACAAGTTCAGCAATCATTTTTGTGTAGTTCATGCATGTTTGGTTCATACAGCATAGCATCAAGCAGTCCAAGTAAGAGAAGTTTCTTGCCCAAATGGTTAGTCTTGTCACAAAGAAGAAAGATTCCATAATGAGTTTCTCTGATGTTTATCAACGTCTCTCAAGTAATTGATGCTACCAGAAGCAGACATGTCTTACTGTCAAGAAAAATCTAAGTTCTTAAAGCATTTCAAATGCTGTATTCTGTAAATCTTTGAAAGTTTTGAAGAATACCTATCCATCTGAAATATCTCTCTGTACATCTAGAAAACCTAAACCTAACTAACATGACTAGAGTTTGATTATTATAGATAATCATCTATTAATCCATGATTTTTAATTATAAATTCAATTTTAAGTGAACTGTATAAGCATAATACCTTAAACAAGAGTAGAGATATACATATAACAAAATTGACCTTAAATTTTCATCAATAAATCAAAGTCCATACTAATATAAAGTATTTATCTCTATATCATATCCCCCTTTTATTTTATTTTATATTTTTAGAAATTGACTGCAATCATTAATCACTCACAATCGAACTTCTTTAAATAAAAACAAATATTTATAAGCAATCATTTTGGAAATTTGCGTTATTTTTTTTTCTTCAAACTGCTTCCTGCTGTTTGTTGGGCAAAGTATTTTTAGGGTTTATGGGGACCTTTCAGGGGGTCTTGTTCCATCAAACCACATTAGCCTGGAAAGAATCCACAGATTCTTATCCTCTGTGGAAACAAAAGCAAAATTTCTTTTCCAAAGTAACATATCCTTAGATTCAAATTTTGAAGTCAAGATACCTTTAAAATATATATGTTGGTTTATCTTAGCAGTCCCCACAATCATATATCCCTCTGTAGTTAGCTCATTAACAGTTAAAAATTTCAAGAAAAACACATGGTATGCATGATCCAGATTCTCTGTGTATATTTCATCTTTATGGTAATAAAACAAATTTATAGCATACAGAGAGGAATTCCACATCACATGACAGCAGTTCCTGAGTTTTTAAAAGCTGGGTATAATCAAGGGAGAATCTTTGTTGGCCTTCAGACTCTTGCCTTGCCTTTGGTTCATGCCATTTCTGACTTTCCATTAGTCAAGAATTATTTTCACAGCTGACTTTTTCCTTCTTTGTGTATTAGGGACCTCTGCTGGCTTCCCTTGATTTTTGAATTCCGTGAGTTTAGCAGATCCCTTCACACTCCCAAGAATGTCAGGACTGTACCACCTGTTTTAGCTGAGAGGTGTTTCCCAGGTGTGTTGGGAATGTAGGAAGCAAACAGAGTCCTAAGATGGGTACAGGCAGAAGATCCTTTGCATTTCAAAGCTTTCCAATATTGGCCTCTCTGGATGGGTGCTGTTGATGGGGTCAGGTGTTTGACTGGGATGATATGCTCTCTGGTTACCAGAAGGGAATAACAAATGGGGGCTTGAGAATGTGTTGCATGAATGGCCTCAGTTTCAGAGTTCTCAAACTTCAGGGTAATTCTTGTTGATGTATTCTGTTCTGAGCCACAAAGGCTGGGGCTAACCTTTGTTTGCACTTACATGCTGCTGTCTGAACTCTCCAGTCTTCCTGTCTTCCACAACTGCCTTTTTATTTGGACTCTTCACCATCCAGGGACTATGACAGGCCTAAGCTAGGCTCCCTAAGCTATGTTATGGATAGTCTCTGTTCTTAGGTGTTAGGGAAGATCCATTTTTAAGAACAGATTTTCTTTCAAGATGGCATCAAACTGGAGCCCTAAGGGTCATGCTATGACTAAATGGGATGTCTGCCAGCCACTGACCCATTTATAAGAGTAATTTCTGTGCCACCAAAACCTGAAGTTAGACCTTTGAATAGAAGGTCCTGTGGTCTTGTCCTGAGTGCAAGGATGCCCAGGTTTCAGCTGGCTTACCTTTTTGAAGGAGTTTCTAAGTCTTTTTCTCCCACCAGGAAACTGCCTGGGCTAAGGCTAAGTTCAGCATTCCTGTAAGTATGGCCTGTCTTGGTTTTCTTCCCTTGTCTAGTATCCTTTAATTTCCCTTGTGAATTTCTGAAACCTTTTCTTCATTTCTCTCTTTTGGCTAAAACCTATTTTACTTCTTATTCTGAACGGTCCCTTATGAAAGCAGCCAACATTGTACCATCTTATCATGAAATCAGCCAACAGTCTACTATCTCACCAGGAAACCAATCAACAGTTCACCATCTTACCAGGAAAGCAGCCAACAGTCTACTGTCTTACCAGGAAAACAGCCAACAGTCTGCCATCTTACCAGGAAGTCCCTAAAAAATGAACTATTTCTGAGATGTAAATTTTACAATATTCCCAAACCAGATATCTGGGATATATAAGTCTATAGTTTATGTTTCATAAGACCACACAAGAATCAACAGCTTAAGGATCTGACTCCACCAATTGTATCAATGGAAGGTGGGGTCTTGATGCTGTCATAGAACTGATCTTAGGCAGTCTGCTGGCATGAAAATGGGCAAAACATTCTCTCTTCAGAATACCAACAGGATTCTGGAACTACCAGCTAGTCCAAGTCACCAATTCTGTTGAGCTTTTAAGTCACTGTGCTTAGTGACCTACTTCTTCATTTTTCTCCTGTAAAGTGAGAAGAGGCTTAGAAAATATTTGGATCACTAGCCTAACTGTAAAGCTGCATAATCAATGTAATCAACGATTGTTGGCAACCACATACAGCAGAAATTATTTTAAACTCTTAATCATGAATTTTTATTAAACTATCATCATTAAGTTTATTTGCTTACCTAGAATCATAAATTTCAGTTCATTATAACAACACACAAAACCCATTCCTTCTTTATCTATTTTCCATGAAGCCCAATATATTTGAGTTTAATTTTCTAGTTTTCCAGAGTCTCACTCTTCCCTAACATCATCTGCTGTCCTTCACACTTGTTTCTAGCGTATCACACGCTTGTCTTTTGCTTTCTGTGAGTCCTGTTCTACAGAAGTCGTAATGGTCCAGACACTTGCAGTCCTTTCTGCCTTGGTCTCTCACTGACCTCATTATCCAGGTCTTTTATCCCCCATCCTCCTCTGTTCTTATTGACTACACAGGTCTAAAAGACATTCTTACAGTGCATAGATGTGTTCCTCATTAAATTTAATACAAATTCATTAGTTATTCCCAGACTGTCTGCCATTCAGTGTATGGCATGACTACTGCTCATGCTTTAATATCCATGTCTACAATATGAGGGGGAGGGAGAAAGAGAGAGGATGTGAAAGATATAAAAATGTGCGAATTGATGAAGAAAGGAACATAGCGGAGTTCAACATTGTAAACAAGGAGGGTACTGAGAAGCAATTACAATTATTAAAGAGCCTGCCATCATTAAAGAAAAACTTTGCCCTCTACATTGGAACAATAGAAAATGTACCCTGAGGAGGCATGGCCCTATCCAACAATGTAATTCAGAGTTGAATGGGGAAAGTGGCTGAATTGTCTATAAAAACAACAGTGTTCTCTCATGTTAAGTCACCACAGTGTACAGCGATCACTATAGCTGACGACAGAAGGGAGCCACACTGCCTCTTTGGCTGATCTTGTCGGTATTGTTTACATAGTGCAAGATTAAGGAGTCAGGGAGTTTTGCACCAAGGTTATTACTGTGTCCAAACAAAGTAGCAGGGTTGCCTTCTCTTCAAGGAGACCCTTGAAGGTCCAGTACATGAAGCTGGGAAGGTAAAGTCTAAATTACAATGGTGTGCCCTGTGTATTGGAGATCCCAGGATTGTGGGATGGCTGTCAGGGAAAGTTGAAGGCACAGATTGGAGTAGGCCAAGCAAGAGGCTATAATACTGTTGATGGCAGAGCCAGAGGATGGAACTCTCAAGCCCTTTGGAGTCTAGATGACTTCATTATTAATTCCAAATGCCAGACATGGAGGAATGGTATTTAGTGTCTTCCTAGCTGGGTTTTGTTCTTGCTTTGGTTTGGTATTTCCTTGCCATGCTCACATTCCTGTCACTTAGAATGATGATTGTTTTGTGACATTGTATTTTGAAAGCATGCTTTTTTTTTTGGGTAGAGATATACAGTTAGGAGATTTCTTAAATCTCACAAGAGACTTTGAACACTGAACAGTGTTGGGACTGTTAAAGACTATGGGGACTTTGAGAGGTAGACTAAATGTTTTACATTATGAAATGGAAATGAGATTGTAGGGGACAGGGATATAATGTTTTGATATCAAGTGATGTCAAAATTTGCAAGGGGCAGAGTTTCGATGGTTCATCATCTTTAACAGCCTGACTGTAGTTAGAATCATTTAAGAGACACATCTCTGGGTGTGTATATTAAGGTTTAAATGATGAGGAAATTATGATCTTGAGTGTGGGTGGCACCCTCTCTTTGGAGAAAGGGGAGAGGGAGCTGAGTGCTAGAATTCATTTCTCTGTTTCCTCACTGCAAATAAACACAATTTGACTAGTCACCTCACAGTCCCATCTCTGTGACTTCTCCATCTACAAAGGGTTATACCATCGAATTGTAAGCCAAAACAAACATTTTCGTCTTCAAGTTGCATTTGCTAGGCAAATTGTCAAGCAATGAGAAAAGAAACTAATCTAAAAGAAAATTCAAAAGAATATATTCTATTAGAAAAATAAAGCAGGAAAAGAGAAAAAGTAGATTTTGGGGTGAGTTGCCTTTTTAACTGAGGTGATCAGAAAATTTCTCACCCAAAATACAATCTGCATAGCACTTTAAAGGAGAGAAAGGAACAAGCCATTTAGATAATTAAAACAAAACAAAACCAAAAACAAACAAAGAGAAGCAGAAAAACAGAATGACCAAGAGGCGGGAACAGTAAAGGGACGAGACAAGCATGGCCAGTTTGGAGGGAACAAAAATGAGGGAAGTAGGTCAGAAGGGGAAGGTGGCCCCTTGAAGATTCTGTCTACTCAGGGTTCTGCCTATACTTTCTGCTTCCTGGTCTTGGATCACACTGTGTGACCAACTGTTGTCATGTATTTTACCACCACTGTGTCCCAGCCACCTCCCCAATAACACAAAAGGAAATACCCGAAACCAAGAGCAGATATAAGCCATTCCTCCCGGAAGCTGCTTCTGTCAGAAATTTTGTCACAACAACGAGAACAAAACAAAACATACAGCTGACAAATAAGTTTCTATTGTGATTGCATCCAGCAGTGTGTTTCAGCTGCTTCTATATTTGAAACACTTGGCATTGACTTCTATATGTGACGCAATCTCACGTTGGTTATGTAGTCGTATTTCACAGTGATTTTGTCTTGAGCTTCTTTGATGAGTAGCTGTGTCAGCCATTTCTTTTCTCCTTATGGATCTTTCAGGTGTAGTTTGTTGTGAACTGTGGCATATTTGTATGGAAAAGAGACTCCTCTTGGGCAGGGGCGTGGGTAAAAGTAGGAGGCTCTTCTCGTAGTCCAGGTGAGACATGGTGACTTGGGTTAGGTTAGCAATGGTAGGAAAGGCAGTCAGCTTGGGATAGATGTAGGGTTAAGCCACTCTCCTTAGGGGGAGGGCTTGCCTCGGATGAAGGTTTACTTATAAATCAGGTGCATGGGCTCCCGTCTGCCCCTTCCTGCTTCCTGTGCTCCACAGGAACCTTGGATCTGTAAGTCTAATTTCCCCATTAAAGCTGTGTATATATTCTTTACAATCTGCCTGCATTCATTTACACCGCAACATTTTTGGCACCCAACGTGGGGCAATCTTGCCCCGCCCCTGCAGGGGGTGGAGGGGGCGCAAGCTTGCCTTTACGAACAAGATTAGGCTACCGGAGCTCAGGAAGCATGCTTTCAAGCGCATAGCCCGCTACGCTCCCGGGTGCCGCTTTTTAGTTTGTGACTAATGACTGGAGCCCCAATGCCGAGTCTGAGATACACTCCACACATTCCCAACGTGGGGCACAAACCCACGACCCTGAGATTAAGAGTCTCATGCTCTACTGACTGAGTTAGCCGGGCGCAGCTACTCGGGAGGCTGAGACAGGAGGATCGCTTGAGTCCAGGAGTTCTGGGCTGTAGTGCGCTATGCCGATCGGGTGTCCGCACTAAGTTCGGCATCAGATAGAACTTGAAGGTGGACCATACCACTAACCTTGATGATAACCAGGGCTTGCTATGATTGTGGAATGAAGGTTAAGATAACGGTACTGATATCACAGGAAAGAAGATCTAACTTGAGAAGCACTGCTTCCTCTCTGCATGGTTCTGAGGAAGTCATAATCTCTGCTTTTATTTACTTATTTACAAAATGGCAACCCACATTTCACATGGTAAATGGAGAGACTGAATAAGGCACCTGGCTTTAGAATCGGACTTAGCAGCTCCTAAGTTCTCAGTAAGAGTTAGTTATTTGCTCTTAGAATTTAACTCAGTTTGGTTTAAATGCCCAATCTTGCTAGTGTGTATCCATAGATTACTACAATTAGCTCCCGCAGTCCCCTTGCACAAGAATGCTGTAAACCCAAGCCCTCAAATACTCCTCTCCCCGTGCTGTTTCTTTGTCCATGCACTGCCCTGTAACTCTCTCACT
This sequence comes from Microtus obscurus, assembly GCA_963919715.1. Lineage (NCBI taxonomy): Eukaryota > Metazoa > Chordata > Mammalia > Rodentia > Cricetidae > Microtus > Microtus obscurus. The sequence goes on from CAWTZC010002364.1 coordinate 7,239,146, forward strand.
GCTGGCACACAGCCAGTGTCACTTCTGCACTGCTATTGGCTAGTCCTTCTGTATATTGTGAATATGTATTGTACTCATTGGTTAATAAAGAACTGACTGGCCTATAGCTGGACAGGGAAGAGGTTGGGTGGGAGAGCCGGACTAGGAGAATGCTGGGAAGAAGGCGGGCAGAGTGAGAAGAGTCACCAGCCAGGTGGAAAGGAAACAGGACATGCAGGATAGGTAAAATCACGAGCCTTGCAGCAGCACATACATGAACAGAAATGGGTTAACTTAAGTTGGAAGAGCTAGTTAGTAATAAGCCTGACCTATTGGCTGAGTATTTCTAATTGATGTAAGCCTCGGTGTGTTTTCTTTGGGAGCTGCTGGCAGGACAGAAACTTCTGCCTACACCACCCTGCTGTCTCTGAGCATGAAAATGGTTAGGTTCCTCCCAACAAAGTCACCCTTCATGAGCTCATTTCTGTGAGTTTTTCATTTTTTTAGGAATTTTACTACCACCACTTATTTCTTTGCCTTTGGTCTCCTTGCAGTGACAAAGTATCTGAGGACATAAAGGAGAATGTGTCTATCTTGGTTTATAGTTTTAGGTGTTTCCATTGTGGTGGCTTGGCTCTATTGTTCCTGCATTGTAGCGACACTGAGCATCCTGCAAGAGAGGGTGTGGCGAGGCAAAGTTTTCACTTCCTGGAAACTGGAAGAAGGGAGAGTGAGAGAAAAAGGGAGAGAGGGTGAAAAGATTGTCTTCTTCAAACCCATGCTTCCAATCACCTACTTTTCCCACTGGGCTTCCATAGCCCACTAAGCTATGACCTCATTAGTGGGCTAGTTCATGGGTGAGGTTAGGGCCCTCATTACCCATCACTGCTTGTAGTATGAGGGGCGGCCGGCTGTGTTCCCCCGCACCTGGCCTCCCACATGGCTCAGCTTATTCCCCGAAATAATTACACGGAAACTGTAATCTTTTAAACACTGCCTGGCCCATTAGTTCCAGCCTCTTATTGGCTAGCTCTTGCACCTGGACTAGCCCATTTCTGATACTCTGTGTAGCACTCCAAGGTGTGCTTACCGGGGAGATTCTAGCCTGCCTCTGTCTGGAGTGGGGACATCATGGCGACTCCTTTTGACTCAGCTTCTCTTTCCAAGAATCCCCTTCTGTTTACTCCGCCCACCTAAGGGCTGGCCTATCATCAATGGGCCTAGGCAGTTTCTTTATTGAACCAATGAAATCAACAGATTGATATATGACACTCCCACATCAACTCCTTAATAGCACCGTCAACTGGACAGCAGTTCTTCAACACAAGAGCCTTTTGCGGGGGAAGGGACACTTCCTATGTAAATAATAGGTACCATAGAACCTACCATTGGCTCTTACCACATTTCATGGGCCACGCTGTTTTATAGTTGTGCTATGAGTCCTGAACCAAAGCGAGTCCTTGTTTGGCTCTCTGTGTCTAGATTTCTCAGCTTCCAGTTCCTATTGCGTCATGCTAACTAGAGTATAAAGTTGCTCATCTCTATATGAACCCAGAATTTCCAAACAGACCCACTAGGCCTGAAGATCTTTCAAGACGCTGATGAGCCCGGGTAAACTGAGTAATGAACTTGTTCTGTTAAAGGCCAGCCACACCTTGATGTACCCCTGCATCCTCTCCCTGGAAACCCCACTCAACCTTCATGTCAGCCTCTTTGGAAATCTGTCTGGCAGCTCTTCCTCCTCCATGTCCTTCCTACTGCCACTTCTTTTCTCCACCTCCCCTTTCTTTTCCTCCTCTTAGGCTAGTAATTAAATCAAAGTGCCACCACTGCTTATCACCAGCTCTTTCATGACAATTCCAACACTGTTGTTTCCTGTATAATTTACACAGATCAACAGAAAGCACAGAGCCCCCACTGCTCACCAGAAAAGAGTTTGGAGTGAAAAAGATATAGAGCTCAAGGTAACTAAATTTTGTACATTTTTCTCTCTTATTATTAAAACATAGTGGTTTGACGACAATGCACCTTATGCCACTGTTTCTCACAATATAATGTCTTATATAGTAGGAGTTCAATAAATGCTTTTTATAAATTAACCTTATACAATTTGAAATTGGGATTATATTGTATAACTATATTAGTGTATATTTAAGCTTCCCAAATAAATAAACCCTGGAGCTTAAAAATACCTTCCTAATTTTAGGAGTTTTTATATCTTTGTGAGATGGTAATATCCTGTTGCTATAAGCAGTTAGGATAAATCTAGTCCCTTGAAACTCTACTGGTATTCTTAGATTTTTGAGGGTATGACATCCTGTGGTTGGGTTAAAGTCAAGGTGTTGGTGGGCTTGTTCTTTGTGGAGACTTAGGGAGGCAGCTCAAGGGTCAGTCTCTAGAGGTGGCTGCTGCTGTCATCTTCCACCTCCTCTTCAGTGGCTGTTCCGTCCTCTGCTTCCATCTCATGAGGATCCTTGTTGACAGCATTGCACCGGCTGCATCATCAAGGATGCTTTCTTTCTCATGTAAGGAGCGTATTCACTGTGCACACGAGTTAGGACGCACACACCCAAAGGGAAGCCCTGCTTTTACTCCATCACGCCTGGTTAACTTATCTCAAACAAACAAAAAGCAACAAAGTCTTGCACAACAGTGCTGCCCTGTAATCCCAGCACTGGAGAGACGGGGTCAGAAGAAATGAGAGTAGGAGCCCATCCCGCGGGAGGCAGAAATTACATCATGCACACAATCAGACAAACAGAAAACTGAAAAAAAAAAAGTAACTTGAAAACCAGAGCTGTACACCTTGCTGAAGAAATAACATTGTAGATGAACAAGCCTGGAAAACCATGGGGCTGTGGTCTATGAGGGAAGGGTAAAGCTAGGGACTTGTGGTGACCAGACACAACCTGTCTAGGTCATCCCAAGTGTTCTGATCCTAGAGTCATCGAGTGATGAGTGTGGCCTCTTAGTTCCTGTGATGAAAGATTCTTAAAAGGATGCAGGCTGTCTGTTTTCCATGGTTATCATTCATATCCAAGTTTAGCAAACTTCTCCTTGTGCAAGCGTTTTCATCTGGAACTTATGGGTGCACAAATTGAAAAACCACCTTTACTTAAGTGAGCTTACATATGTCTTCCTCTAATGAGAACTGGAAATCAAATCTTCTTTAAAGCGGATTATTAAGGTTACTTAAAGGGAGATCAGACGTGTGCTCTGTGTTAAAAGCACATTAGAAAAAAGCCTTGCTTCCTTTCTTCCATATGAAGCTAGGGCTTCCTGAGCAGGACTCTCAGGCACCTGGTGGCTGGGGAGCAGAGCTCCTCAGCGTCAGACAGGCAGGTGCCAGAGAGGACAATACAGCATCGTTCTCGGTAACGAAATGAGATCTTCCTCGATGACGAATGTTTAAGAGGCAACACGTCCAGTCTCTATAGCCTTGGAGGAAGGGAGGCTGAAGCTGCTGCTTTCTGAGTTTGGAGGGGGTGAGCTCTGAGGAGGTCCCGAGGAGGAGAATAGTGCTGCTGAAGGAGGGGGTACATTACAAAGGAGGGGGCTAGAGGATGCACTGAGCATGAGCATGAAGCTCAGCCCTGCCCAGGTCATGACAGGTGGCACCTTATCCTGCAGCCGGGGATGGCAGGTACCAGAAACTCCCCAAAGTTGCAGGGTTTCCGTGCAATAATCCTACAGAGTAATGCACTTGTTTATTCCCGGCTGGTAGACGGAACTGAAATCTCTATGGCTCGAACTGGTTGCTGGTGTGGTTCCCATGCGTGACTGAACCACGTAGCTCTTTCTTCCCCTCTCCTCAGTGCGCTGTCAGAGAGCTTATTAATGTATGTAGATTCTCAGCTCTATCCAGCTATCTGAATGATTCAGAAACAAATTGAAATGTCAAGTTCTTTACAGCTCTCTGGTAATATTAAAATCTACCAGTTCCTATTAAATTTCCATCAAATAGGATCATTCAGAGATAGATCAGTTCATCTCTGTTCTTTTCCTCCCAACACAAGGATGACATAAGACCCAGCTATATAAGTCTTCAATCAGGGATGCCAGGGGAGCATCGGGACAAGGACAGAAATGACACATGGGCATAGAAACCCCAGCCAGGCCTTCTTAATTAGCTCTACAAGTAGAAACTGGGCAAGGCGGATTGGGAGGGGATTGATAATCTCTCAAATACATCATTGCATGAAAAAGAAGTTGCTTTTGGACCGAACAGCTTTGGGAAAGATATGTGCTTTTGTATTCTGCGACACAGGCTTCCTAGGCAGAAAGAGGAAGCACCCGGCAGAACGAACACAAAAGAGAAAGCCCTGCACGTCGTCACTTCCAACTACTCCCTTGGCACTTTTACAAGGAGAGCTGGGCAGTTATTGTTTCCATCTCAAGACAAACGTGAGGAAGTATCAATAAAAAAGTAATTATCATACTAATAATTATAACAACCCAAAAGATAACAATGCGAGTAATAATCATAAAAGCATTATTATGTCTTTCTCCTTCCTTCTCTCATCCCCTGAATCTTCTTAATGTTCAGAAGCTGGGGGTTTCCATCCATTCCGCCTTAAGCAGTAATTGCATTTGATTCGGCCGGCACAATTTTAACCATAATATTAGAGAGAGAGGCGAGTCCTGTGGCATACGTATTGTTGGTTATTATTAAAGATGGGGATCAGCGCCTTATCGTGGGGAGCCATCAGACTGTCACAAACAACTTCCCTTCTCTCACTTTACACTGCTGTGATATTCAATCCAACTCTGATTTAAACCCAATGCCTGCTTATTTTTAACTCAAAAAAAAATAACCTCATTGGTCTCTCCATTTTTAGTTTCGATTTCAGCGTCTTTTATTACTTATCCTTTTAGTCGTACCCCAGGAATTCAGCAAATGTCACGATCCGAACAGGAATTGTGTGCACATAGCATGCTAATGGCATCTCCTTTGGAAATGACCTGGGATTTTGGGCTGCCTATTCTTGGCTTTCAGCAATGACCCCTGTTTTCTTTGGACTTTCTGGTGACCAGGGGAGAGCCTTTTAATCTCTGAGAGTGATAGGACCACTGAGTAGCCATGTTCTCTACATGGAGGAAGACGGTTTCCAGGAGAAGGCAGGAGCAGCTTTGAAAGACAGAGGCAAGTGGAGTCCAGACAGCTTCTGCATTCTCTCTGAAATCCGATATTGCTCTACTTTTTCTGTGTTCTTGAGATTTCCCCTTCCCTATTCCTCTTATTCTTTTTGAGACAGAGTCTCAGGTTGGGAACTACACAATCCTGCTGTGTAGATCAGATTGGCCTCAAACTTATGGTCCTCTTACCTAAGGCTCCCATATGCTGGAATTACAGGCATATGCCACCAAGTATGTGTCACCCCTGTACTTGTAATAAAGCCACCTTGTCTTCTCAAGTTAGTTTTGCTTGCATTTGGAGGACTGATGGATTTGGATGAGTTGTTCTCATTGCCGTAGAAGTGATGTACAGTGGACAGGAGTTAACACTAACACTGAACGCTTTGCTACTTTAGCGGACTGAAGTCCAGTGAAGCTTCCGTCTGTAATCAACCATCATTCATACCCATGTACATTTTGTCATCTCTTCTGGAATGGAAGAGAAGTTGGCACTGCAGAGATTCCCCAGGGCTTGTGTGCACTCTTAAAGATGTGCCGTGAACCAGGAAGGCGTGGCCTATGGAATGAGAGGTTAATAATCATTGCTGTAACATTTCTGAGTAATGCAGCCTGGTCAGGCCGAGCATCTTTGCTTCATCTGCCCAGCTAGTGCAGACATCTGTATTTAAAGCCATGTGACATGGCCATTTATAGCTCTGAATGTTATAAATCCAGTTTATAGAATAGAATGTTGGAGTGGAGTGTGTCTGAGTAAAGATCCATTTCTGGGACTGGGTGAGACAGACTTAGGTGTGTCTAGTGGACAGGAGTATACTTGCAACAGGGGAGGAGAGAATTCTAACGAAAGGAACAGCTGTGGTGGGCTCAAAGGCATGTCAGAGTCTGAAAGAAGGAGCTGAGCTCCACACAGTCTGGGGGCCTGGTTCCCATGACCTCTTGTTCTGCTGAATGGTCCTCACATTAGAAAGCCAGAATTATAAAACAGCTATCCCTAAATATGACAAGATTTTAGTGTACCCCAACTCTTTAAGGCGTTATTATATAGTTTCCTTTCAACCTTTAATGTCCAAAGGGGATAAAGGATGGGTTCTTTTTGTCCTGAAACATGAGCGCTTGTGTTCTACAGACTGCAGAGGGTATATGGAGCTGAAGTTTGCAATCATAGTGAAGATCCTTCAGACTGCTGGGCATTAGTGGAGCAGGACACTGTAGGGAGATGGAATACTGCAGACCAGGAGCAGAATCACCTTGGCTATTGCCCTCTTACTAGCCATTTCCTTTCCACCTCCGTATTTGGCTTAATGTTATCATGACTATTAAACAAAGCTCAGGGAATGTACTGCTGACCTTAGGTGACCTCTAACCCACCAACCCTAAGCTTGTATGCAATGAGAAATCTATAGAAAAGGGTTTTTTTTTTGTTGTCTTTCTTCCTAATTCTCCAACCAACATACTGTGCATTAGTTTTGACTTTCTTTGCTCTGTGCCTATGAAAGTTCATATGACCTCTTCCACGCAGAATACAGCCAGAGCATGGCCACTCTTACTTGGTTCAGAATGAGGACATATATATAGTTGTTAGAGTCTATGTTCATTACAAATAAAGTTGCTGTGTCTCAGAAGACACGTACCTTGTACTAGCAGATTCCTGATATCCTGTGGCTGTTCCAGAAAATGGCTGGGAAAATCTTGAAGATACTTGATGCTCTTGCAAAGTGAGAGCTAGTTGGGGGAGGCGATGGCTAATATATATTTTATTGCATTTCTATTAGTCGCTCAAATGATGTGTGTTTAATAGTTTCCCATTCTTCAAGATGACAATTCAGATATCAGATGGATGCTCTCTTCTGTTCTTTGCTTTACCCCATATTCTCAAATAAGTGTGGAATAATGTTCAGTTGCTCTTCAAAGAGAGAGGAAAGATGGAAGGGAGGGAACAGCTAATCTAGGAAATGGAAGGTGTTGCTGGCTTAGGAAGCCTGAAGATGGGGTTCCTGCTACATTCCAGCATAGTCTCTATAGATGGCCAGAGGGTATCAGTTAGCTTTTCGATGCAGAAACTGTGGATACTCACCAGCTCATATTTACTTCTTGCCAATGTCCATGTCAGAGGAGCAGTGGGCAGTGATTGAGGTTCAGTGTGTTGGCCTACCAGGAGGCAACCCCCTGATGGATAATAAGGCCCCTGAGATCACAGACCCTGGAATGCCTCTTGCTCTTTCGGTGACATTTGCATGTTTGCTGTTATCCTTCTCTGTTCTCTGGCATGGTTGAATTGGGTGTGTGTAATACTCTTGTACACTGTAAAGATTTGTCACTTGCACTAGTTTAATAAAACACTGATTGGCCAGTAGCCAGGCAGGAAGTATAGGCAGATTAGGAGAATTCTGGGAAGAGAAAAGGCAGAGACACAGTCACCAGTCAGATGCAGAGGAAGCAATATGAGAATGTCTTACTGAGAAAAGGTACCAAGTAACATGGCTAAACATAGACAAGAATTATGGGTTAATTTAAGTTGTAAGAGCTAGTCAATAATAAATCTGAGCTAATAGGTCAAACAGCTTATAATTAATATAAACATCTGTGTGTTTCTTTGAGACTGAATGGCTGTAGGACAGAAACTTCTGTTTACAGGTAGGGAGATTCCCTACTGCCTGTAAGGTAATGTGTTTATCTCATGGAAATATCCTGTTCTCCTAGGCAATTTTACCTGTGGATTATTATGAAGATGACTTTCTCCCTAAGCTGTACCCATCTAATTGATAATAATGTTATCTTATATAAAGCTTTGATGAATAAAAATATATACAAGGATATGTTTCACAGCTAAGGCCTATGAGTTATACCCAGGAGCTGTTTTAGATCAGAGCTTAGGTTAATGATTAAGGAGAACAATTGAATTCTCCAGGGGCCAGGTTGGCTCTAATTCTCTTAATGCTTAAAAGATAGTACCTCCTCATACACATTCCTGACCTCAATTTCCTGATATGAGAAACTAGTGATAAATGGGTATACACCCTAAAGATATAAAATACAGTTGACTGATTGCTTTTTATGTCAAAAAGTTTAGGTTTGTGATTCCTTTAAGCTTTCTTGTAAGATTAACTTCCTAGATAGATCATAGAATGGGTGAGATTTATTTGTTTGTTTGTTTGTTTAGGTTTGTGATTCCTTTAAGCTTTCTTGTAAGATTAACTTCCTAGATAGATCATAGAATGGGTGAGATTTATTTGTTTGTTTGTTTGTTTTCAGTAGGCATGGTGTGTAGCCTGCAAGCAAGGGAATTACCTACAAAGAGTTACTTTCTGTCTGCTCACGTTCTATTAATCTGCAATAAGTTACCTAGATGTAAATGTATGTGGGTATTGGGATGACTTTGCTTTTAACCATGTAAGGGAAGTGAAAAACATATTACCTGTGCTCTGTAGGGATTTAGCAAAATCACTGTAGAGGCTAGAGATTGGAGTGAAGAGATGTTTTCAGAGGTATCTTGACCTTGAAGAAGCCTTGTGGAAAACGATGATTGTTTTGCTGAGGGGGCCTGCAGCTTTCCACAAGACACCTCCAATTTGTGTATTGCACACAGCACATTATGAAGGACTAGAGTCATAGAGGTATGTGATGCTCCCCTTCAGTAGGTTAATCTTCTCCACTGTTCTGTGAAGTAAGTGGTTTTGAGTTTTTCAGCATGGAATTCTAAGAGTAGGTCATTTGCTCAAATGACTTGAAATTCTCAGAGTAAGTCTTGCTCAAATTACACAGTTAGGAACCAATTCATGCTTGTTGGCTTGGGCAACTTGAAGTTCTATGGATTACTGTAGTATTTTAAAAATTATATAATAGAATTATATATATATATATGTATATCAACAATTGAAAGTTGAATTCCATTCCTTTTGTACTACTAAGATAAAATTATGTGAACTAAATTGGCCTGATTTTTTATTACTTTGAAATTTGATTCTATGTTTATGGTGTATGTGGAGGTGGGTAGGTAACTTTGGGGAGTCGGTTCTCTCCCACTGTGGGTTCCAGGGACTGAACTCAGGGTGTGATGCTATGAAGAAGTCATTTTATTTGCTGAACCATCTTGCCAGCCCATGCATATAAGATGTTTGCATTGTTTTGATTGTCATATTTGGAAATATGAACAAGACAAATGAGGTGTTACTAAAATTGGTTATTCTTTTTAACACATAAAATATAATTTTATTTAATAACAAATAAAGGTAGTATAATTTTTCTTTCTTATTTTGGTATTTTTGTTTTTCTAAAAATTATTACTCGAGAATGTCACATATGCATACACAGTACCATTTTATTCCCCATTTTTGCTTCTTTCTACCCAACTTTATGTCTTTTTTTTGATTTTATTGAGTTATACATTTTTCTCTGCTCCCCTCCCTTCCTCTGCCCCTCCCCTTTAACCCTCTCCCATGGTCCCCATGCTCCCAATTTACTCAAGACATCTTGTCTTTTTATACTTTCCATGTAGATTAGATCCATGTCTGTCTCTCTTAGGGTCCTCATTGTCATCTAGGTTCTCTGCGATTGTGGTTTGTAGGCTGGTTTTCTTTGCTTTATGTCTAAAAGACACTTATGAGTGAGTACATATGATATTGTGAGTACATATGATATTGTGAGTACATATGATAATTGTCTTTCTGGGTCTGAGTTACCTCACTCAAAATGATGTTTTCTAACTCCATCCATTTGCCTGCAAATTTCAAGATGTCATTATTTTTTTCTGTTGTGAAGTACACCATTGTGTAAATGTACCACATTTTCCTTATCCATTCTTCAATTGAGGGGCATTTAGGTTGTTTCCAGGTTCTGTCTATGACAAACAACGCTGCTATAAACATAATTGAGCACATGTCCTTGTGGCACGATTGGCTATCCTTTGGATATATAACCAAAAGTGGTATTACTGGGTCCGAGTGGAAAGGTGGGATATGGCATTATAAAGTCCTATGGTTAGCAGTATAGTGGAAAGATCCTGCCCAAGCCTAGAGATCTCTGTAATGAAGGCAGGTGCATTATCAGGGTTCCTTGGAGGAACAGAACTAATGAGATAATCATTCAAATAATTCAATCGAGAAAAATCCCTCACAGGTGTACCCAGCTGCTCGGGATTTAGTGTATTCCAGATGTAGTCAAGTTGATCACTAAAAGTAGCCATCACATCAGGGAAGAACAAACTACGTTGGTGAACTGGCTGAGAGACCCATGTTAAATCAGGTAGATTGTGAAAAAGGCATAGATGAGGAAGCCACAGGTACTCACTAGACTAGACCCTGAGGGGAGGACTTGGGAAATTTGGTTGTGGATTAGATTTTAGGAGATGAGACAAAAGTACCTATGGGTGGATGTGATGCTTTCTTGATGAGCTTTCATAGGTTGGGATGGTGTTATTCTTGGAGTTTAATCACTAGGGACTATTTATAGATGAAAAGTACAGAGATGCTGATTACAGAGAATTTTTAAAAATTAGATATGTATGATTAATATTAGGTGACTGTTAAGTAAACCTAAATGTTTGAAGATTTGATATTCATACAGTGTTGTCTTTAAACTCCTAAGCAGCCTTGTATTGAATAGTAGCTATTTTTATTAATAAATAGTAATATTTATTACTATATCTTTAATAGATGAAGATAATATTATAGTTGGTGTTTAGGAAGAATGCATGCACTCAAAAATATTGGCTAATAATGTACTTTTTTTATCACTTAGTTCAAATGGAGAGCAAATTTCTGTTTAAAGATCTAGTTAGCATCTATCTTTGAAATCTGCAAGGATACAAAAACTCAAGAGTTTCTTTCTTTAGTAATGAGATTCTGTTTAGAGATCTGATTCTGAGTCTTTGAACATCTTCATAAAGAAAGGGAAAATGCAGCCTAAGTCTTAGCAGTAAGCAGGAGGCTTTTATCAATCATAACAAGTTGTTTAATTAAGGAGAATATTTATTCTTCAGTGCCATTAGAACTGGTGCAGTATCGAGATGTGGAAAATCCGTGACAAACAACTTTGTCCCTCTTCCTTCTATCCAGTTTAGCCATTCTACCTTGAGTTTAATGCTTCAGAGGGCTGATGTGTGCAGGGCTGTCTCTCCTGTGTGGAGGTTCTTTTTGTTTTTGACTATAAGTGTGTTTTTTTTTTCTGACATTGTTTCTTTGGTTTTAATGTGTGCCAAAAGAGTCAGCAAGTTTCCTGGGTAAGTTTGTGGAATCCCTTTCCCTCCTGCTCCTTGCTTAAGTCAACATGAACTAAAGAGTCTTTCCTGCCAACAATGTGGTGTTGTATTATTATTTTTTGCTTATTCCTTCCTTATCATTTGAGGCAGGTTCTCACTATGTAGACTTGGCTGGGCGGGAACTCACCATGTAGACCAGGTTGGCCTTGAACCCACAAAGATCTACCTGACTCTTCTGGGATTAAAGGTATGTACCACATTACTTGGCTTTGCACCAGTAACAAGTAAACTCAATTTCCTTTGATAATAAAGGCTAATTGTCCAGAACAGGAGAGGAGTCTCTCTTATTTTTGGTTCAGTATATATGTAGAGGCCACATGACTGATGGTAGTTTAGTTTTTAATTGAATGGGACAGTTGTATTACCTACTGAGAGCATTCCTTTTGAAAGATGAAGACTTTAAGCCAATATTGCTTAAGGTAGGGATGGGAAGGAGACACTTTGCAGATGAATCTTAAGCTTTGAGAGATCTTAGTGGGGGAAAGGGCATCTCTTCTCCCTTTGAGTCTACTGATAACTGGATGTGAAGGTGCATGCTTGGCTGGGGAGTCTAAAGTAACTGAGGTTGGAGCTGGACCATAGCTTTTCATGTGGATTTTTAACTCCCATGTTTTATTGGTTACAGTAGTCATAAACTATACTTCAGGTTCAAGGGCAGTGGACATATAATCCTTGACTCACAGGAAGATATATAAGTCCTATTGTATTACAGAGATTTTAGATTTTCAAATAATGCTACTCCAATGCCAAATTGCTATGGTTCTTGGCAAACAAAAGTGAAGTGATGTTCCCTTAATGTCCTCCGACATGGCCCAGGACTTTTCCTTTATGTTCATAACACACCGGCTTTCCTAGTTCTCGGTTTGACAGTGAGGATATTTCATTCATAGATTTTATTACTAATGAGGGCAGTTATACTTTTCATGTTTGTCACCTTGCTGAATTGTTCCTTTCTCACTTACATAAGGCAGACAGCCCTTCCCACTTGTTTTCTACAGGCTCCTTAAAACCGAGACTGTGTTTTGGCAAATGTTGTCTCAATTTTTAAAAAATTTAATTTATGAAGTTTGAGCTAATGACAGAATTTTTGAATTTTTATATAGGTTATGTGTTCGTCTTTATTTTAACCTTTTATCTAAGAATTTTTCAAGTTTATCTTCTAATTCATTTGTTCATTTTCTGCACTGCAGAATTTACTTCTCATTTCTTACATTGTGGCTGGAAATTGGCAGCCATTCCTTACTCTGACTTATCCTTGCCTATTTGTCAATTTCCCAGAGGAAGCATTTTCTTGAATATTTAAGAGAGCATTATGCAGATATTTAATAAAATATTCTTATGCCTTGATGCTTGCTCTGCGAAAAGAAGACACTGAGATGCTTTTGAAGATGAGTTGCTTTCTTCTCCCCATTCATCTCTGTCGCCTCCCCCGGCACCAGGGTCTTTTCATGTATTCCATGACTTTGTTGTTTGGCTCATTCTTTAAGAGGTTCTTTTAGAGGATGACCAAATGTTAATATATACTTTGTATGATTATCTAAGAGCCAAGGTTTATTGGTCAGCAAATATGTCAGAGAGGTGTTTCTCCATCTGGACTAAGGATGCTCTCTTCAAGAGACAAAGACCTTTTAACAAAATCTCCAAATCTCCAACTTTAGGACACATCTCATCCTAATAGGCTTCTAGCCCTATTATGGGTTGTTGGTCAGGGTTGTCCAAGAGATTCTCAAGATATAGACTATTTCTATTGTCCTTAGTTGCCCTCCCCTCCAGAGGTGGAAGGTGAGTTCCTATTGTTGAAGACACCATACACTTCACAATATGGCCTAGAGACCTCTAAACTAGAAATGACCTTAAAGCCTTCATTTTAAGGACTAACTTTCATGGTACCAGAAGGCATCATGCAAGCTTTTAAAGGAGGCAAGTGATCAACAATTCTGTCCAGCTATGATGGCTATGAACCACAATGACCCATATGGCACAGTAACCCGAAGTTACATATGTCTTAGTGATAACCAACAGCTCTCTAATCAGACTTCCCCTAATCTCAACAAGAGGAAAATCTTGCCCGGAGCTGGAAACCTAGCCAGCTACCCAGGGCTAGTGAAGCCATGGATGCTATAGAACAACCTACAGCTACCAATTTACTAAACTAGTATAATCCCTAACTACATTCTAATTTTATGCCCACAGATAAGTACACTCTTTATCTCTTACCAAAGGAACTTCTCTTTGCCACAGATGTGGACAATTATGGAAAATGTAACCAATCAAAGTGCAGATTGTGGAGATAAGTCTCAATGGATATATCTATAAATACAACTCTTACACCATAACCAAGGCTCAGGGATAATTGTGGAAGAGGGAACAGAAAGATTGTAAGAGCCAGAAGATCAGGGAGTTTGCTGGGAAACCATCTTCTAGTAATACACATAAAAGTATTACCAATGAGACTGCCTAAACATGAGCCCAACAAGGACAAGAGTAGATACCTAAAAGTGGATGGAAGAAAGCCCAGGAGGCCTCAACACTACATACACAAAGAACTACAGGCCCCTAAGGAATAATGAGAGAAATATTCTTCCCCAGGGAAGAGCATACCTGATGTGGGATTCCCCTCTGTATGCTGTGAATATGTTTTATTACCACTAGTTATTAAAGAAGCAGCTTTGGCCTATGACAGAGTAGATTAGAGCTAAGTGAGGAAACTAAATTGAATTCTGGGAGAAAGTAGGTGGAGTCAGATAGATACCATTCAGCTGCTGAAGGAGAAAGATGCCTGGAACCTTTATGATAAGCCACAGCCTCATGGAAATACACAGATTAATAGAAATGGGTTAATTTAAGATATAAGAGCTAGCTAGGAATATACCTAAAAAGCCAAGTGGTGTGTTAATGAATATCATTTTTTTGTGTGATTATTTGGGTCAGAGTAGCCGAGAAACTAAAGTCCAAATAGTCAGTTCTGTATTTATTTAGGAATGTGTGTGTGTGTGTGTTTAACAACAATTAATCAAAAAAGAGTCCAAGGATTTGAAAAAGAGCAAGGAGGGGTATAGAAATGGTTCAGAGAGAATACAAGGAAGTGGGGAATGATGCAATTATAATTTCAAAACGGAAAGAATTTATGTTTTAAAAAGTTTCTGTCCAAACCTCCTTTGGAGCACACAGGGCCTGGAGGAGTGGAAGGGAGCAAGGTATAGAAATGCGCATTTGGGCTACCCCCACAATCAGTAGTCAGGAGTGCTTTCACTACCTCCTCTGGTTGGACCTGTTTCCACACCCACACGAGCACACCCACACACTCCCATGCTCGCACACACACATGCTCACATGCACACATGTGCATACACACGCACACACACTTGTACACATGTGCACACACACGCTCACATGCAAAACACATATGATTAATTTCTGTAATGTAAAAATATTAACAAAATGACATTGGACAACAATTGATTTCAAGTGAACTTGTATTTTAAAGATGAAGTCAACAGCAGTGCTTGCTCTTAAGCAGTGAAGGCGGTGCAAGGCGCCACCAGTCTATAGACCTATATGTCAGGATGGAAAAGCCCTCCATATTCCGGCAGTATGAGGAACTCCATCCTCAAATGCAAAGACAAGTTAGGCAAAAACATAGGACTAGATAAAGGGAGAAGGGTAGTATTTATGTTCTTTAAAATGAGGCAGTAATATTCTCAGATAATTCCGTCCACATTCACTTATGACTCAAAGGTTAACATAAAAGTGTGAATTTTTTTGAGTTTAAAATTATTATATATAGTTTATTCAAGCAGTAATCCCCTCAGAATTGGTTATTACCACTATTAATGACTTGCTAGTTAGACTGTTAATGGCCCATAGCAAAAAACTGCTGGTAATGACTGATTTCAAAGGGATTATTGCTTAATTAATGGCACTCCACCTATCCTTAGTCATTTCTGTAAGTATCAGTTTTATTGCCTATTTCAAGACTCTGAGCCCCAGTTTATGATATTTGAGAGAATATCATCAAGACAGATAAAAAAGATAATAATTTCAATTACAGCTAACTTTGCAATGTATAAGAACATCACAAAATTATTTCAAAATCTCTTTGTCTCTTATTAGTAAAATGTCACTCCTAACTTATGGGTGGGCTACAGAAATATTGTTTAAAAATAGACATCTGTTTTTTTTTGCATGATAAAATATCTAATGTTTTTTTCTGAATCAACGAACACAATTTTGCATTTCTGAATTGGGATTGGGTAATGAATGAGAAGAACAGGTGAGAGAAAATATTTTAGTTTGGCAGCCCTCAGTCCACATAGAGGGTGCTGGGCAGGAGGCCATGTGGTCTGGACTTCCGCCAGTTCAGTCTCAGCATGGTTACCTAGCTTGGCTTTTCTGCTTTTCAATATCATCATGAGGTCACTAGGCTCTGTGGCCTCTTTAATGAGCTGAAACAAAATTACCCTTTGGAAATGAGCTTCATAAACAGAGGGGGTGGCTTCATGACCGTGGGATCCAGGGACTGAGGAGCAGAGGCCCAGAGAGGGACCTTCATGACAATTCCCTGAACAAAAGAAAATATCAGCCTTTTGTATTATTCAGGGCGATGGGAAGTTTCTCTATCGAGTAACTGAACATGGGGTAACCTAAGGGACAGAGAGCGTGGAGGAAGCCAGGTACAAGGTATGACCGTAAATTAGGGGTGTTTAGGCTACAGCACAGGACGGCTTGCTTCTTAAGGCTCTGCTCCAGCCAACCAGCTCCAGGGAGGCATGCACTGATTTCTTTAGGCTGAAGATATGGTTTGCGCTCTTAGGGTGAACAGCATCTCAAAGGGGCATCAGGCCTGTTGAAATTGGGGTGTCGGGGTTGCGTCCCCAACACCCCAGCCGCCTGGCTAGCTTATGCCCGAAATAACAACACACAAACTGTATTCATTTAAACACTGCTTGGCCCACTAGCTCTAGCCTCTTATGGGCTAACTCTTGCACCTGGTCTAACCCATTTCTAATATTCTGTGTTAGCACCCCAAGGTGTGCTTGCCGGGGAGATTCTAGCCTTTCATCCTGGGTTGGAGCTTCATCGCGAGCATGCCTCAGAGTGCCGGGCTATCCTGTCTGCCCGCGAGAGAGGAGGCTGGCTTCTCTGAGTGGAGCTGCATGATTTCTGACCTCACTTCCTCTTCCACCCAGTTCTGTTTACTCCACCCACCTATGTTCTAACCTATAGGACCAGCCAAGCAGTTTCTTTATTTTAACCAATGAAATCAACAGATTGATATATGACACTCCCACATCACAGGCCCATGATCTAGACCCATGAAGTCAAGCCTTGCTTTCTTAGATAATACTAAGATATCGTTAGCCCTTTGCATTCTTAACCTCTAAAGAGAACAGCGCTTTCCAGAGCTCTATAAGGTTTGATAACACTCTACAGCATAAGGTATGTCAATATTGGAAAAGCTAAAACAGTGAGTTATTATTCTCTAAATAGCCAGCACACAATCACTTTACAGATACGTACATACCAATAACAGATTCTGTTAAAGTGGATCACAAACTGGGTTTTTAATTTAATCTAATTTTATTATTTTAAAAAGAAAACAAACTTTCTCATTTTATTTACATATCAATCCCTCCGCTCCTCCCATTCCCTCTACTTCCCCCTTCCCACCTCCCATCTACCCCTCAAGGAGGGTAAGACACATTGCTTTGAGGAAGGTCCAAGGCCTTCCCTATGATATCTAGGCTGAGCAAGTTATCATCCAAGGACAATGGGTTCCCCAAAAGCCAGTACAAGCAGTAGGGATAAATCAATCCTGGTGGCCACTCCCAGTGGCCCCACAGTCTGCCCCAGTCATACAACTGTCACTCACATTCAGAGGGTCTAGTTTGGTCCTGTGCTGGTTCCTTCCCTGTCCAGCTGGAGTTGGTGAGCTCCCCTTAGGTCAGGTAGACTGTTTTAGCAGGTGTCCCCATCATGGTCTTGACCTCTTTGCTCATATTCTCACTCCTTCCACTCTTTGACTGGACTTTGGGAGCTCAGCCCACACGGACTGGGCTTTGATGTAGCACAATATAAGGAGTATGTTTTCCTTGTCTCTAATTCCACTTTGCTAGGAACTACCAAGAAACTGCTATTTGTCGAACTTTGGCATGGTATCAAAGAAGGCTGCCATGGCCTGGAAAGACTTCTAGAACAATCCCCTTTCACTTACAGATGCGTGAAAGACCAGCTGCTCTTCATGTCCTCAGTTAACATGATAGGCTGTGAGTGAACTGCATGGAAACAGTTGTTCTGTTGAGCCTGACAGCACAAAGGCTTAAAAATGACACAGTTCTTCTCACAAAAGCTGCCTTTGTTTTGGAGAAAGCAATTTTTTTTCATAAAAATACTAATGTAAATGTTAACAATGTGGTAATGGAGTAAATTCGTCATTGTTGTCCTAAAATAACATGATAACCAATTTGAAGTTTCTATGTTGCTTCCTGATGTGGTTAATATCAGAATGCATGTCACATGAATGAAAGTTCTTTGGAATAGTAATAAATTTTACTTGCATAAAACGACCCCTAGAAAAAAAAACTGTGAGACTGGGTACTTTAAACCTATTGCAGTTCTGAAGAATTACTTGCTACCACTGTGAACTTAACAACAGATAGAAAATGCGCTCTACACACTAAAGGCAATGCCTGAGAAAGAATTTTGAAGGTTTTCTGGGCTGTGGTGAGCCCCAGAATAAGCGTATCCTTTCCAGATGCCGTGGACCAGATGGTTTGAGTGTCTCCCAGGGCTTCATGTGGTGAAAGTTGATCCATATCACAAGCTGTTGGAAGGGTAGAAAGTTCACGAGCCTATGGGGTTTAGAGCTGGGCTTTTGAGGGAGCGATTAGATAATGTCAGTGACGGAATCCCGGTGGCGTTGTGAAAGAGGAAGGCACTGGAGGTGCTCTCTTCCCCTTGGCTTATGATCGAGATTTTAGGACTCGGCTGGCAAGAAGCCATCATCAGGTACAGCCCTCTATCTCTGCACCTTCAGAATTTAACCCCAAACAAAGAACAGTTTCATTTACCAATTCATCCTCCTCCTCCTCGTCTTTTTTTCTTTTCTTCCTCCTCCTCTTCTTCCTCCTTATTCTCCTAGAAAAGTATTCTACTCCAGGTATTTCATTTTGGTAACAAAAATTAATACAACAAGAGTAAGAATTTAAGGGACTAAGCCTCAATTGTATAATAAAAAATTTTGACTGGTTTAATTAGCAAAGTTGTCGCCGTGGTATTTAGATCCACATGGTGAAGCAAAATGGGCTTACCTAAACAAACAAACAAAAAATAGATCGACCAGACAATTAAAGATAATGCAGTCTTGTTGCCGTCAGAATTTGTGGTCAGTTCTGACGCCAATCTTGTTTCTGAGTGCTGGGTCAGCAGCCCTGAGTGGTGGCAGGGGCAGGGGAGATCCCGGGTCTGTCATCCAGCAGGGAAGCCAATTGAGTGCTCTCAGGGGGCTCTCTGTCTAGCAGCGTCTTCATCTCCTCCAGAGGGAGCAGGTGAGTGACAGGCGCCTGTAGCACCCAGACATGGCGTTCATTCACTTTTGCCTCCTTCCCTTTAAAATGCGGAGTGGCCAGTAAGTGTAAATATTTGAGACTGTCTCCAGATCTAGCTCACACAAACATGAGGCAAATTCTGCAGTGACCTTCACGGCCTTGATATTAAAATCAGTTCCTGGGGAGAAAGGCAGATCTGTGAGCTCCGCGTTTGCTTTCCGCTTGTATGCAATGACAAACAATTAGAGAAGATTAAATTCACGCCCTTCATAGCACAGAACACGGATTGATGGAATCCTGTGTCTCGGCGCGCTTCCTTTCCTGCGCACTGGTACATTTTTAACTGATAGAACACAAAGAGCCTCCCTCTGGTCCGAGGAGGTGTGTCCATCCCTATTTTAATTGCCCTGCCTACCCCTTCCCCAGAAGGCGAAGTGCGAAGTGAAGTTCTGCAAATTCAAGGTGACTGCCACACCCGCTCAGGCTGCTGTCTGGGAACGCGCCCGTGGGTGGCTGTGGCGGGAGAGCAGGTGGACTGGAAACGGCAGGCACTCTGACCTTCGAGAAATGCTCCACAGCTTTTGGACACAGATCAGGGGTTGCACTCCTTGGTAGTGCTGAAGATCGCATCTCTGTGTGGCAGACAGTACTCCTCCGGCTGTAAGAGGAACTGAAGGCAACTGATAACAATTTTGGGGGTTCCTGCTAAAATGTGAATCACTCTCTATAGGGCGCACGTAAAAGGGACTGAAGAACTGGAGAAACCGCCTATGTTGTAGAATATTATTTTAAGGCGTGTTGCTTTTGTTTATGCTCTGGAACATTTGTTTAATGATGCAGAGATGTATCTGATTAAATAAAATTCCGCTGTGGTTAGGAGGCTGGGTCAGCAACCTGCTGACAGGATGTGGTAGTGAGGAGCCAGGTGCAGAAGGGTTTTTGAGGAGGGGTGTGGAGCAGGGCGGTGGTGGTGTACATCTTTATTCCCAGCATCCGGGAGGTAGAGGCAGGCAGATGTCTGTGAGTTCGAGGCCAGCCTGGTCTATAAGAGCTAGTTCCAGGACAGGTTCTAAAGCCACAGAATAAACCCTGTCTCAAATAAATAAATAAAATAAAGAGGGGCGAGGAGAAGCACGAGAACTTTTGAGAGGCACAATTCCATGTCAAATCTTGAATCTTGAGTTGTTTAGAGGGACAGAGATTTAGTTAAGTTCCCTTTGTAGCTTTGAAAGAGTCGATGTCTGAGAGAACAACATTCCCTCAGGCTGCGGTCTTCCTGGCCTAACCACTGCTGATAGCCATAGAGCTACCATTTGGCTTCTCCAGAGAATGACATCCTAACAACGCTGCCTGCTCTCCGTGCACAGCTTTCATTTCACTCTGCAGACTCCACCTGAGCGATAGGAGGTGCTTGCTCTCTTGCAATGACTCCCGTTACCTCACCTCTCTCAATTCTGATCAGTTATCCAATAGTTCAGTGGCCTTTGCATCTTGGGTCTCCATTCACCAAGCTTGAACGACACCTGGAACCTGGGCACATTGTGCAAACTCATTTCTTGGCTGTATGTTTAGCAAGCAGCACCCTTCCTCTTTGAGAAAGGTGTTTGGTATCTTGCAGTTATTCAGAGACTGAGCCCGAAAGGTTCTAGTTATCCCTGATGGGAAAGCACTGGCTGAATCTCATTCTTTTCCTCTCTAGAACCTAAGTAGGTCACCCTGTTCTCCAAACCAGTGTCGCTTCGGATACGATACCAGCACCTTCACAGTTCATAGATGTGCAATGGAGTTTCATAGTTGGAACTTCTCTTCCAGTGAATCTATTGGATAACTTGGAAATACATATTGACATACTGAGTCTTTCTGAGCTCAGAGACTCCTGTGGTCTTCTGCAAGTGAGGCACAAGTAGTAAGAAGTAGTAGACACATTGTCAGTCAGGAGAACTGAAGTACAGAGGGACTCTGATCTTGTAGAAAAAAAATACAGTTGTTCAGAGGGTTCGGAGCAGTGTGCCCCATCCCAGAGAGGGTGGACTAGGGTATCTGAAGCTGGGCTGTGGCCTCAGAGTCACACAGCAGACCTGGGTATTATAGCATGTTTCACGGACACCCACAGACATCTGGCCCTCTGCAGCCCTAGCGTTGCCATAGAGCCACCATTTCCTTCCTCCATTACTGACTGCAGCTGCCACCACTTCCAGAGAGGCCCCTCCCAGGCTCGACTCGTTTGCCTCTCTGGCTGCATCTATAACCCAGGCAGGTGTGTCCAGTCAGCAGCGCCAGGTCTCCGACTGTACTCAGCTGCAACAAGGCTTGGGAAGGCAAACACAGCTGGCCTTTCACATCTGTGGGTTCCACCAACTGGGGGTGAAAACGGTCTTTTAAAGTAATATCTGTACAGACTACGTAGAGTGTTTTCTTTTCATTATTCTGGAACAGTACGCCTCAGCATTGGGTTGCATGCCATTTACATTGTACCAAGCAGTATATGAAATCTTTAGATTTCTTATAATTATCTTTCTTATAATTATTTACATCAAAAGGGCTAGTTGTAGGGTATATACAAATGCTAGACCACCTGATGTAAAAGAGTTGCGTGTTCTCTGCTTTCGGCGCACATGAGATGGAGGGCATCCGGGAACCAGTTCTAGGAGATGTGGAATGACTGTCGGCTCCTCCGCTGGACAGTTCATCAAGCATGAGTCTCAGGTACAAGATGGCCTGATTCATGCTAACGGCTCCGGGGAGCCTGAACCTAAGATGACCACCTTCACCTTAGCTCCCACTCAAAGCCTCTGAGACAGCGACAGTAGGACAGTGTCTTCTCTTTCTTGACTATCACTCAGATGCCATGTGTCTCTGGAGTGTGCGTGCTGGGAGGAGGGGTCTTGTCTGAGGAAGGCTGGCAATGTATATGTTTCTGTAAAAAAATACATAAAGGTTGCCAGGAAAACGTCATGTCTTTCTCAGAAGGTATATGATGCTGTCCGGGCTGCCATCCTAAAATCAGACTGGTGGCCCTATGTAACAAAAATTTATTTTAACAAATGGGTCTGCAGGATTGGCGCTCAAAATTATGGTTCTGCTAGATTTGGGAGTTACTGAGGCTCCTTTGTTGTTTTGTCTCACAGGTGGCCACTGGTTCTACATGGCCACTTTTCTGTAGTGTGTGTGTGTGTGTGTGTGAGTGTGTGTGTGTGCTGGGTGCATATTAATTTCCTACTGACAGAATCAGTTACATTGGACATGGACCCATTCATAGGACATTACTCAACATTCATTCTCTCAAGTCCTGTTTCTTTAGTCCCATTCTCAAGACTAAGAATGGAGCATAGAAGTTCTGAGGTGTCACAGGCTCAGCACTGCAAATTCAGACAGTTCTAATTTTCGCTGGGACAAGCCATTAGGTTTCTATGCCTTCAGTTACCCATGGCTTTGCACATGTGTATCATGTTCTCTAGCTCTGATCTCCAGCCCATCAACCACTCTGAGAAAGACACATGCAGGAGCTGTTCTGCTATACTGTGGAGCAGCGAGGACATGTGAGCCAAGCCAGGATCCCCCATGGTACACGAGAACAGAACCAACACAGGGACAGAGTGTCTGTGACATGGTTCGAGTTCTTGAAAAAAAAAAAATGTCCTGTCAGAATGGTGCCCAGGCTTCCCAGGTGTGGATTTCCTTCTCTGCAAGGCCTGTTTGAACTGGGATTTTGTCTGAAGCATGCATGTTCTCCCAATCAGCAACTGTTTTGCTGGCAGTCAGATTAGGTGCACGAAGACCCACGCTGGAGGGTCCTGGACTTGGATCATCTGCTCTTCTGACATACTTGGATTCCTCATAGCACCAGCCCTTGTGGCTCAGCTGCTGTGACTGACCTGAGAATCTGTGGCTGGAGAGAGAGTCTTGTCATGCCAGCCTGGGGACCTGAATTCCATCCCTGGGACCCACAGAAAAGTGGGAGGAGAGAATCAGCTCCACAAGGTTGTTCTACGACCCCTCTCCTCATAGGTGCCCCCCCCAGTCAAAAACAGACAGACAGACACACATACACAATACATTTTAAAAAATGAATGCATTTGAGCCTTAATTTAAATATTTCATTTTAGCTCTCTTAAAAACAGCAAATACAGTTATATATTTGACATGCTTATCCTTTTAATATTGCAAAAAATGATCTCAGTGTGCCCCTTCTAAAGATAGGTTAGGCTAATTTTAATGCCAAAGTAGGCTGATTTTGAATCCATCTCAGCAAGATGGTTTAATCAGGCTGGGCCAGGCTGCTTACCCTGTGTACTCAATGCAAATTACTTCCACTGCCCACACCCTCTCTTGCTGGTTCCCTGGTCCCCAAGCAAGTGCTTCCTATCTTCCAGTTCCCACCTTGCTCTTGTACAAATGATTAACTACAGAGAGAGCTCATTTCTCCCAAGTGGGGTGGTAGTGCTGTTTCCAGATGGAAAATATGTGGGTGAACCACACTCCCCGATGCGAATGTATCTAAATTTTAAATATCTCTTTTACATACATTATTTATTCACTAATAAAAAAATGAAGTGGAAGCTGGCATGAAAAACATTTTTTTTAAAAAGTCAACCATCATCACAAATGAGGGAGAATTGGGAGGGACTGTTATATTTATGCAAAACTTGTTATTTTTTTTTCTGGGGAAAAAAAGAGGACACAGAGAGATTAAAGATATCCACAAGTCATCAATATGTCTGCCGTTTTAATTTAGCCTTCTGAATAAGTCTTAAAATGTACCGTCTTGCACAGGGCTTTATCAGTTCACCTTCCCTCCGAGGAGATAAAAGAAATGAAATCAGCATTCTTTCCAACTCTCTTGGCATAAATTATTACTTACCCTAAGCAAAATGACTGATGGTTTTTAAAGCTCTTTTAATTACACGCTAAACTGATTAGTGGCTGAAGGAAGTCCGTATAGAGCCCTGAACGGAGATTTCTCCCTGATTACCCGCACATGGATGGGGGTATTGTGCCCCACCAACTGTTAGCATGTGAAGGGTCTATGCTGTTTATTATTGGCTTTGAAATAATTGGAACTGGGCAAGAATTTCAACAGAGTCATCTTTTTCTTCACCACCGTTAGACGAGGTCCGAAGCCAAAGATAGGGACCAAAGCTGGCGATTCAGATTTTTGGCCCTTCCACCATTTCCATTTCCTCTTTATTCTGAGTTAGAATGGAAGGTTTAAAAACAGACGCAATCATTCTTAGCCCCCACAATATAAGACCACTTAGGTAGACATCAGTAACAAAGCAGAGTGGCTGATGGAGATACTTAGGTAACCAAGACTCCAAGTGGGGTCCCGAAAGAAGGATCAGAAGCAAAGAGCTCTGTTGCTGTTGCAGGAGACCTGCATTTGGTTCCTAACACCCAAGTCAGGTGGTTTACAGCTGCTGTAGTTCTAGGCCCAGGGGATTCGATGGCCTCTTCTGGCTTCTGTGGGCACCTTCTCTGTCTCTCTCTTTCTGTTAAAGAAGAACTTTAGGCTGTGGAGGCAGTTCAGCAGTTATGGGCACTGTTGTTCTTGCAGGGGACCTGGGTTCAGTTCCCAGAACCTACAATGTGGTTGACAGCCATCTATAATTCCAGTTCTCGGTTATCTTCTGGTCTCCCGAGGGTTCCGCACACATGTGATGCTCATCTATATGGGCAGACAAAAGAGTCAAATGTAAAATAAAACAAAATTTAAAAGGAGCGCTAAATAATAGTAGACTATTTTTTGAGTAGAAGCTATTCTTTTCATTAACTTACTTTTTTGCTACATTTATTTGGGTGTCTGTGCACATGTGTATACATGTCTTAGTGAATGTGTAGACAATTTGTATGAATCACTTCTCTCATTCTACCCTACGAGTCATTGGCATCAGACTCAGGCCATTAGGCTTGGTGGCAGTAGCCTTTACCCACTGAGTCATCTTTCTGGCCTATATTTAAAAATAATATTTTAATCAATTCTTTGATAAATTTATACATGAATAGAATACATTTTGATCACTTTCACCTTCACCCCATCTCTCCTCCTAGCTCCTATTGGATCCACCCCCACCCCCAATTTCATGTCAATTGGTTCAATTTGTGTTTCCCTATACTCGGGGGTCTGGAGGCCATCTGCTGGTGCGTGGCTGACTTATCAGGGGCAATGTCATTGAAGAAATTGACTCTCATGCTGGGCAGTGTGGCACATGCTTTTAATCCCAGCACTTGGGAGGCTGAGGCAGGCAGATCTCTGTGACTTCAAGGTACCCTAGTCTACAAAGCGAGGTCCAGCACAGCCAGGGCTACACAGACAAACCAAAACCAAGACCAAACTGACTTTGTCTTTTTGATTCAACAGCCATCAATTGCTGAAGTTATTGTTTCTTAATATTTATTTTAAAATTATTCGTGTGGTGTGTGTGTGTGTGTGTGCTTGTGTGTGTGCCTGCATAAGTTCATGGAGACAGACTGGAACCCAGCAGGGGAGTCAGATCGCTTGGAAGCAGAGCTCCAGGTGGGTGTGAGCCATCCTAGTAAGACCAGTCACCACTTAGACTTTGAGAGCTCTCTCCGGCCCAGAAACTTTCTTCTTTAAATATGATTTATTTTATTGTGTGAGTCTTTTCCTGCATATACCCTGCCCTAGTGAGTGTCTGGTACCTGCAGGAACCAGAAGAAAGCACTGGATGGAGCCCCTAGCACTGGCGTCATGAGCTGTCATGCAGATGCTGGGCACTGAACTGGGTCCTCCACAAGAGCAGTAAATGCTATTAACTACCCAACAATCCCTCTAGCCCTCAGTGACTAGCTTTTAAAAGTTATATTTTTCTCTAGGGAATTACCTGCTTTAAAATTTTAAATGATAATATCAGCTTGTTTGTGTGTGTGTGGGGAGGCTTTCCCAGGCTTATAAAACACATGATTTGTCTTTTCCAGGAGGGATTTAGATTTTCCTGAATCTGGAGCAGAGGTTGAGAGAGTCATGTACAAAGAAATGAAAACAATGAATTTGCCAAGTTCAGTTCACTTTGATAAAACACAATGCCAACATTAACAAAACTATCTGATAACCCCTGTAGTAGAATTCTAAAGCTATCTCTTTCAGAATCCCACTCCTACTTATTCGGTCAAAGGCTAACCTAGATGCTGTAGGCAAGAGGCTTTGCAAATGGAATCATGGTTACTGATCATCTGACCTTAAATAAAGGAGATTAGGTGGGTGCCACATGGAATCATATGAACCTTAAACACCGAAAAGCCAGAGAGCTGTAGCAGAAGGGGACAAACCAGCCAAGTTACAGGAAAGGTGACACCGGCAAGAGACGTATGACAAGGTCAAAATTCTTGAAGATGATGGGCGTTAGTATGAGGCAAAAAGCATGGACCTGAGAATGGTACAAACCATTACCATCCCTAGCAATGAGTAGCAAGGATGGGGACCTCAGTCCTAGAGCAACATGGACCTAGGTGTGTCAGTAGTGAGGATGGCTGCAGCTGATCCATTCCCAGACGCAACAGGAAAAGGTGGGTGCTCCTGAGGTTGACTGTGACTCTGAGACTCTGAGCAGACACCAGGCTGAACCTCCACACCAGTGAGGTAATGGGGTCGTGGGTTTCTAGCCACCGAATGTGGGGCTGTAACAGCCACAACAGTGCTAAAAAGTGAGCACCGTGAAGAAGAAACGTTACAGTATCCTAGCACGCGGGAGACGCTGGGAGAATATTCTTAAAACACTCCCGTAAAGAAAATCTAACATGAACAGAATCACACTGAGCATGGTGCTAAAACTAGGCTTCACATTTTAGGTGTCCAAGAAGAAAATGTTTTACCAGCTTAGCAAGTTATTAAGAAAAAAGTGATGTTTCAAATTTTGGTTGCCTGGAGATTGTGATTCTGATAAAGAAGGAAAAAGTCCAGGGTCTCCGCTCCCCTTTTCCCTGCCAGAACCGCCACAGTTTTGCATCCAGACATGCTCTGATGGAAGGGGCCTGGAGAGGATTAACCGCTTGTTTTCAAGCCCCAAGTTAAACCCTGATAGCGGCTCTCATAGGTTAAGGGACTTGGGGACTGCAGCGTCACCACGTCTTGGCTCTTGTCCTGAGTAAGAAGAGGACAGGCAAAGGCTCCGTCCCTCTCACACAGGCGGGTGAAGTTCTGTGTACACTTTCAAACAGCACTTGGCATACAGTGGACATGCATCAGTTAACAGCCACTTTATTCTTTTTTAGTATAAGGGCCACTTTCTTTTGACTACTGACTCAGTCTGTTGGTCTTATAAACTGCAAATAAATTGCACAGTTGTTAATACTATAATACTTTTCAGTTAACCTGCATTGATTATATTTCTTTTTCCAATCATTTCTTTTAACAGAGGACTTTTTTTTTCTCTCTCTCGCTATGCAGCTCTATTGTCTTGGAACTCACTATGGAGACAACCAGGCTGGCCTCAAACTCACAGAGCACCGCCTACCTCTGGCATGAAGAGTGCTGGGGATTAAAGGTGCCACCATGCTGGGGCTACAGATGACTCATTTCCTGGCTTTATTAGCATTTATGATCAGGAAGCATTAGGCAGTGGGGGGCTCTCTGGACTCCTAGGCAATGTACTTTTCCCTTACTGTGTTCGTGTGCTCATGGGCTCCTGCACCAGAAATGTCAAAGCGTGAAGGCAAACAAACAAACCACACCTAAATCCAAACCCAAACCCAAACCCAAACCAACCCCTCCACACAGGACATGCAGCCAGGTCCACAAGGATATTTTGAGCTGGTCACACAGTTGAGAGAGCTGTGAAGTCCTATGCATCTGTCTTGTTGATCCTTAGTTGGGTTTCCAGGGTGCACACCACCTCTGGCAGCAGCAGGCATCTGCCTTGCCGGGGTTAACTGTGGGAAACAGCCTTGCTTTCCTGTAACAGAATTTGTGTCAGAACCTGGCATCTTCAGATCGGACAGTTATAGCTTTGGCTGTGTAGTGTTCTGCGTTTTAGTGAGCAGTGTTAGACATTTCACCGCACAGTAGGGGAGATACGAAAACATTCTGTTAACCCTTCCGGAGCGTTAGAATTCTTGGTCCGCACCTTCCCTGAGCATGCTCTTCCTTTCTCGTCTCCATGCCTAGGGCGTTTGTTTCATTCCCCTGTCTTTTCTTGAAGTAGCAGTGTTTCCTGAACCATTTTGCATTGTGGCAATGCTTGGTGTTCACTTCCTGCAGTGTTGCCTGGGCTTGCTGCTCTCTTCCTTTGGGAACTTGCTCTTGGGGTCTGAAGGTGAAGCACTAGGAAGGAGCGATCCGCAGCTTGGGGTTGTGCAGACGTGGACTGCTTTGCCAAG
This sequence comes from Microtus obscurus, assembly GCA_963919715.1. Taxonomy (NCBI): domain Eukaryota; kingdom Metazoa; phylum Chordata; class Mammalia; order Rodentia; family Cricetidae; genus Microtus; species Microtus obscurus. Next base: position 7,267,397 of record CAWTZC010002364.1, read on the forward strand.
GGATTGTTTAGTTGAGATGGCTTTCAAAGCTACTGGGTGTCCTTTTTTTTTTCTGAACGCGAGTGGGTGATGTTTGCTGTAATAAATTACCATAAACTCAGTAACTCAAACATCACAGATTTATTTTTATACAGGTCCGGAGGCCAGGGATCCAAATCATATTCTCTGGACTTAAGTCAAGGGTGTCATGAGTCCTTTGAAGCTGTTGGGGAGTCACAGCACTACAGAACACCACACAGCCAAAGCCATAACCTCTAGCTGCTAGGGGTTGCTGGGGACTGCTGGGGGTTGCTGGGGCCTGCTGGGGGCCCACTGGGTGACCACTTCAGTGTCTGCAGTTTGTCATGACATAGCCTTCTCTTTTATTTGTAGGCAAGTCTCTCTCTTCCTCTAGGAACATATGTTGTAGCACTTAGGGCTTAACTGGATCACCCAGGATAATCCCATCTCAGGCTTTTGATTTAATCATTTCTAAAATGACCTCCCCCTTCCAATATAAGACACACTCCTTGGGCCTGAGGATTGATAGCTATACATTCAGAGGGACCGGCAATCTATGTGAGCCACACAGAAGTTAAAAAAATCCCAACACGTGACTATTCAATTATCTAAGGCCAGACAACAGATTTCGTGGTCTCCACTTAGATCACTCATCCACACACAGATATCTTTAATGGGAAGCTTCATCAATCACAGGGCAAAGGCAGGCAGATAGAAAATCTGTATCTACTGTCCACGAGGCAGGCCTGGGAGATAGGCTCCTCTCTTGACTTGGCTTGTTACCACTCTCCCCCCTCTTACCTCTATGTCCCATCAGCCCCTGCTTGCCTGCCTCCTTCCATCCCTCCTTCTTTCTTTTCCATTTCCATCTAGCAGATGAGACAGAAGAATAGAATAAAAGAGACCTGCTTGTTACTGGTCATTTTTACGGCTAATTTAGATTATTGGCACGCTCCGCTTGGGGAGTGTAAATAAACAGCGAGGTCACCCAACTGAACTAGGGAAGCGCAGGTGGCTCTCCGAAGTGCCAACTTTTGGGGGTGTAACTGGGTACTGAGGATGCCTCTGAATGGTCGTTTAATCGCCCCGGTGTCATAAGGGTGTCTGGCAAATAGCTTTCAGTTTGCCCTTGTGAATTTGCCATTGAATGATGATGAATAGAACCACTTCTCGAACTCAAATTAAAAGTAAACAGAGCAGGGCTTCTCATGTGTAGCCAATAAGTTCCGTCCAATTATGACATCAGGGCATTCCTGTCCTTCAGAGTCGTTAGGTGCCGTCAGATGGCGGGGAATCAGGGAGCAGCAGCAGAATCAGGCTATTAAGTGTTAAATGTTACCGATTTAAATGCAGTGTACTATAGCTCTCAATTAAACATGGTAATGAGAGACATGGAGGAATGCTAACAGTAATCATAAAATATACGGCCAAGATAGGGCTTTAAATATCCTCCACCGTTTAATCAGGGCTAAAAGGGAAACAGAACGGATGCAACGCTCTATTTTTTTTCCCCTCTGAAAACTCTCCAAAGAATATAGAAGCATACTGTGGATTGCTACCAAGAGCAGAAGTCCTCTGAGCCCTTGACCTTTGGAGCTGCTTGCCAACGGCCTCTGTTCCCTGCAATGTAGACTTTCCTAGTTTTCTAACCTCCGGCTCCTCTCCTGCCAGGATGAGGACCCCGGTTTGCACTCTGCTGGAAGTTTCCATTAGGTAAGAGGAAACAGAGTCTCTAATGTTCCAAGATATCCGCTAGGTCAGACAGACGTATTCCGAATACAAGCCTTGGGCTAGGCTACCCACATTCAAGGTGGGTCCTTAAATGTGTCGTTTGTTGCCACAAATCTCCTTCAGAATCCTCATTTTCTTCTCAGTGTTTTTAAGCAGCTTCGAGGGTCCCTGGTTGATCTTGGGCTTTCCAGATCTCACAGACTTTGTGTTTCTGTGAATGAGCTGACGGTATACCTCCCTCTGCTTTCTGCTGAGACTCATACCTCCCTCTGCTTTCTGCTGAGACTCAGCTTCACTTGAAGCCCGCTCCACTCTGTCATGCAGGAGGAGGGCTTCCTTTGGTCTTTTGTTTCAATAGCAATTAATAGAAGAGATCGTCACCTTAGAACATCTCTTGTTTGAGTGTGATAAACTGGTTTAAATTTTCTTGGTTTAGTGCTGTGTATCTGGGCTGTAGGCTGCATTAACAGAAGATCAGTGTCTGAAACAAAGAAAGGTGGCCCAATACCTGAGCTAAGGCTGGTGAGCTGGCTCCTACGATTTTCATTTTGTCCTGAGGTCTTCATGGACTGCGTATAAAGGGTTAAAAAAAATCCTGGAAGCCATGATCTTCTAAAACAGCAGAGGCAGTGTAGCCCAGAGCCAGTGCCCGAAGTGTGTCCTCATAGCCCTGCTCCGGTATTCTCCCTTGAACGTTTCCACAGCTCATGCTAGCCTGTTAGCTCTAAGATGTCAAAAATCACTTCTGCTTCATCTAGAATCTAGTACAAAGTGTGAACTTAACGGGAGCTTGTTGAGTGAGTGAGTAACAGGAACTCTTGCTCGTGGAATGCACCTCTGTGTGAGGCTAACGGGACGAAAGTGAGAGAGCCCATGTCTGTGGCCAGCATGGCAGGATTCCTTACGGAGCTAATATTTCGTTCAACTGAGTTTTCCAGGTAGGGTTAGAGAATGCCGTGTTTTCTGTCATTTAGTTTTGTTCCTCTCAGACAGGCCAGGCTGGCCTCCAACTCATAGTCCTCCTGCCTCTGTCTCCCAAGGGTTGGCTTTGCAGGCCGGGACTCCTCAGAGTGCCACAGTGCTCGGTCTCCACTCCTGAAGCCACACGGGGCCATGTTGACAGAGAAAGTGACACAGGATATGGCAGGGAACTTGAAACATGTGAGGAGTGACTGTTTGTGGAGAAATATGCAAAAGGGAGCAGGAGACAGGGGTTGCAAGGGCGCATTTTTCTTTCTTGTCAGCGTGTGTTTATTGCACACACTAATGGCTTCCACTTGCTAGGTACGCTACGTACTTCCACAGTGGTCACTTCCTGCTCCCTTGTCTTGTTTCTCCTTCCCTTGTCCCTCTTTCTGGTCCTCTTCCTTTCCCTAAGGGTGCAATTTTTTTTTTTGGCTTAAGATCTTGCTACAAATCAAAGCAGCAACGACCAAGTCAACAGATGGTATTAATGACTTTCAAGGTCCATTCCAAAGTTGCACTATACTGTATTTTATCTCTTGTTTGCAACTTCTTTGGTGAGAAGCTGTGGCTTTAACACCCGAATCCATCCACCTGGGGCTTTGTTTCATGGTAGTTATTTTTGTATCGCTTGATTCATCTTAATGTTGCCACAGAATTTTAATGGAGGCATACTGGCTGAAACATAGAGAATTTTTATATGCAAACTCATTTTCTTGTTATTAGAAAAAGACAACATTAATAGTGAGACTTCCTCGTGGAAATATGGAGAAATGTGCAATTTAAGAATATGGGATAATTGCTGATGGTATCTCACTGTGGTTCTTTCCTTACAACCTCAAATCCAGACTCCACACTCTGTTATGTGGGAAAACCTTGACAAGCAACAAAATGAGTTATGATCGTTTGGATGGTTTTGTTGTGAAATTTGAAAGCATACTGAATAGCTGCAATATCATAAGCTAATTATGTACAATGGTTAGATTGAATTTAGAGGGGGTATTCTTTTATCTGACTGTTGCTGTTTAAATTCTCCTCTTGTTTTAGCTTGCCATCTGGCCGAATAGTAACAAGCTGAGAAGCCAGGAAGCATATACGAGAGGTTGTGTCCTTTCCGGCCAAAGGGAGGCTGGTGCTATATTCTTCACATCTTTTATTTTTATTTTTATATATTTTTTGCAACAGAGTCTCACGTTGTAGCCCTGTTGGCCTGGAACTTACTTTGCAGCATTGGCTGGCCTTGAATTCAATTCATTCTCCTGCCCTTGTGTCGGGAGCCACCTTTTCGGGGTGACTTCTGCCACTTCCTAGCCATGGTGGGTTTGTACGTTCCAGGGTAAGAGCGAGAGGATTACAGATGTTAGGTAGTAGGAACAGAGGTAAGAAAGAAACAGAGAGACATTGGACAGTAACGGGAGGGCAATTCAGCAGATTCTGAATGCTGAATTCCGAGTTCTGAGTTCGTCTGTGTTTTTATTTCATACGCTTTTATACCCCAACACAAAAGAGGGGAAGAAGGCAAAAGACTCCTTTAACATGACATAAAGGACAACCAGCACAGTTGCTTCCTTCAGTATTTTGAGACCTCAAGTCATTAATTCCTGAGTAAAACATCTGTTGTTTGGGCAATGAACACACCCTAGATCAAGAATCCTCTAGGCAGCCACTCCCTAAGTCTAACCTCCTGTTTCAAAAGAAGGAACAGAAGTATGTTTGAATTCTTTGACTTTTGGTCAGGGTAGAGCAGACCTGCCTACATGGGCCATCTTAAAGTCCAAAACAAGTAACCATACCTTAGGTCCGGGTGTGTATCCACACCTGTTGTCAACAATTTTGTGAGAGCAAAATAAGTTCAAACTCTCTGACCTTCAGACAAGGTGGAATAGGCTCATATTTTGGGGTTCCCAGACCCCTGACTTCCAGGGTTGCTATTACAAGTGCACCACCATGCCCAGCTTCTTCAGGTTTTCTTATGCTGCTACAGTCTCTTGCCTTAGGTTTTGTTTGGTTGGAAGCTTCACCCAAGCTTCGGACATCCTTATATCCAAACAGTATGGAATGTTTGGGTCCAGGCTTCCCCTCAGCCCCTGGCATCCATTCTGGAATGTTTGGGTAGAACTTTCCATCCCAGGCCCCTCCCCTGGGAGTTGCCGCAGTCCAGACTCCACCTCCAGGAAAGCCCGTCAAATGGTGACCCCTACCCAGAAAGGGCCAGGACCACTCCCGTAGGCTTTTTAAACTGCCACTCAGAGAGGGAACATGTGATCTTCTGGTCTTCCTTTTCCCTCTCCATGGTCTTTTCGGTTCTCCTTCCCCCCTCTGACTGGAAGGCCACCTGGGAGCACTGGCATCCCTTAAACCTGGGCTTTTTCTCATATGGTTTGATTCGGTCTGATTTGGGTTATTGTGTCTGTGGAGAGGTTTGTTGGGCTGTGAAAAACTTTACAGGTTTCTGTTTGCTTCTGGCATCTGTATGTATCACACAGTTGGAAGCCAGTGGCAATAGATTTGTAGTTCACGCTACTAAACAAACTAAGGTGAGCATTGGATTGAAGAGCCTGGACAGAGAAAGTGTGAGAAATAGGAGCCTCAAGCAGCGCGATGCAGTAGAAGAACACATCTCACATTTCATCTTAAAATTTTAGTAAGCTATACAAAGTTAAAAAAGTAAAATTTAGGAATATACACAATTGAATTCAGGGTATACTAAATAGCATGATTTCAACTAGAAGTTATTATAAAGATACTGCAATTTTTGAATTATTATAGCCTGTCTTGATCCACATGGTAATGTCTCACCAGAGAGAGTTAATTTATATCTGGATTCATAAAACTTACACTTACAACATTGAACCTAGCTGTAGAGAGGCTCAGCAGGCAAAGGCTCCCACCACCTGGCTACTTGTGTTTGGTCTGGGAGACTCTCATGGTGGGAGCAGAGAACTGACTCCTAAAGTTGACCTTTGACCTCTAGACACACACCATGGTACACGCATGTGCATACAGACACACAGATCAAGCAAATATAATAAGAATTGTATTTGTCTACTTAAGTTGTTCTAAATACAGAAGTTTGTTAAACGCTAGGTTGAGTGTAAAAACATAATTTACTTTTAGCCCCTCACCTGTGGTAGCCATATTTTGGGCCACTGTCTGTGTAGATCCACACTTCTCACTTATCCTTTTACAAATATCCTAAACCTCACTACAAAGTAGCTTCTGTTGTTTGTCTTCTTCTCCTGTAACATGAGGGCCTTGCTTGTTGGGGTTTCTGTCCTGCCCAGTTCCCACAGCAAGTAAATCCCAAAGAAAATCACACAGAGGTCTACATAAGTTATAAACTGATTGGCCCCTTAGCTCCGGCTTCGTATTAGCTCTTATAACTCATATTAGCCCATTATCCTAGTACTTGTTAGCCACATGGCTCAGTACCTTTTTCAGCAGGGTAGGTCACATCTTCCTTCTTCTGTGTCTGGGCAGGACTACAGAGGGAGCTTCCCTCCTTCCAGAATTCTCCTGTTCTCATTGTCCTACCTCTACTTCCTGTCTGGTTGTCCCACCTATACTTCCTGCCTGGCTACTGGCCAATCAGCATTTATTTAAAACATAATACAGAATTGTCCTGCACCATCCTCCTAGTTTCCAATGCCCACCTTCCATCAAGCTTTCTTCTGAGTTGGGTTAGGCAGGCATTTTGTGGTATAGGAAGTTGCAGGTGGTAGGGATTAATGCTAAGAATTTGTCATATAGGGGTTGGTATATTGAAAAAGCAAAAAGGGAACATCAAAATAACAATAAAATGGTCGTGCATTAATTTTATACTTTCTGCCATCAAGCACCTGTCTGAAAGAACTTACCAGAAGAGTTACCTGTTTGGGCTTACAATCTTGCAGGTTCCAGTCTGTATTTTCAGTCTGGGCACTTGGGCAGCAGGACAATGAAGTTAGTTTTTATTAGCATATAAGAAGCAGAGAAGTGGCAGGCAGAGATCAGGGTCAGACACCCTCTGGAACCTGTTCCACTCCCTCCCTCTATCCGAACCTTAACTTCCAAACAGCCCCCAACAACCTTCCCTAATCCACTCGTACAGAACACCAGTCTGGGGGGACATTTCAAATTCAAACATGGTAGTTACTGTTCTTAGTATTAGGAGACACCAAAGGAATGACAAAGAATTATCCAGAATTAGCTGCTATGAGCCTACTCAAGATATTCAGGTTATAAACATCCATGTAACCACTTCAGAAAGCTCTCAGAGTTCCCGAGGAGGTTTCATGCTGGTCCCTGAGGCTACAGGTGCTCAGGTGACAGACAGAACCAGGCCAGTAGAAGCCATTTCTCCCTCTTTTCACCAATAATTTATCAGTGTCTTCAACTGTTAGAACTTCAACAGAAGCCATTGTTGGGGCTCTAGACTGGGCTAGCAGGGAACAGAGGCATGCATAGCTGGGAGGAGACAGCTGACCCATTAGCAGATTCATGTTAAAAAGCCCTCCCATCTCACTACACCAATGACCATAGATTCCTTAAGCAGCTGTCTTAGTTCCACGGGCCTTGACTGTGCCCTTCCCATCAGCTACGTGGTACCCACTTGGAGCAGTTTGCAAAGAAGCCTGTTTGGGTTCATGAGAAGTTAAAGAACAACTCCAAATGTCTAGGACTAGCCGACAGTAAGTGCTCATTTTGACTCAGTTTGAAATGTCACACGGGATGGGTGGCTTTGGACTTGCTGGAGAGTTGCTAAGCATGGGCCTCAAAAAAGAATGTCTTGTTATGGCATACTTTGTATGCCTACATCTACTTTCAGAGGTTAACTTGATGTTTACAGGAGGACTACAGTCCTGGTTTATGTTCATAGCCTCTGTGGGTTTTACCTTCCTACAAGCAGACACGAAGGGGGCTAGCCACACTCTTGTGCTTCTTTGGAATCGAGTTTTAAGAACTCTAAGGAGGTTTTCAGTGTATTTCCCATTTTTAATGGGTGAGACTCTAGAGTAGCTGGGCTCTTTTCCGAGAGGGAGAGAAATGGAGCTAGAGACGAAGCAGAGCTCCAGGCAACAATCGCCATGCAATAGATGGTCAGGCCAAAGCATGAGCATGGCTCCCGCGCAAATTCTTTGTTCCAGCCATGTTAAAGGCAAGTGGGATTATTTTTGTGGGTAAGATACATTTGTAGCCTCAATTCTGCATGTGTTTGAACTCTTTCCAAAATGATAGGTTCATCAATGCTTAACCCATTTAGAAAGATCTGCTACGGGAGCCGCCTTAGTCATTTCCTGGCGATGCAATGTGTTTATGTTTGGGTTACAGTGCAGTTCTTGGCTTCCTCAGCACACGGCAGTGGCAGTGAGTCTTTGAATTAGCGTGAAATGACACGGTTTGTTTTGTTTATTAGACTTGGTCTTTACAAAGCTGGGGCTCACTGCTCCTGAGCCTGCTGTGAACGCTTGACTGTGATAGGCTGGCGGGGGAGAAAAAAGAAATCCTGATGATAGTTTTGACACTGGGTTTTTCATTAAAAAGGAACACAGCCAATTCCCCGGCCACCCTCCTTTCCTGCCACAAAGCAGAAATCAAGATACTGCAAGAATCTACACAGGAAAAACCAACTGACGGGAGTCAGCCTAGTGTGGCCCTTCCCACCTCAGCCGAGGAAGGTAGAAAAACAAAATTAGTCTTTTTGTAATTTCTGACATTGCCTATGGTTATCTGTCAAATAAAGTAACAAAATGTGGGCTAGAATTTTCCCCTGTGGGTGTGGAGGTATAGACTAGAGAAAGTCGACGAATGCACATCCTATAGCATTTGACAGCTAAGCTTTTGCTCTTTAGTTTGAAATCCTCTAATTCACGGAATCCCTTCCTTCAAGTAAACCCTGGGTATATGTTTTATTATCTTTCTTTTCTCCCCTCTAGGGCTGTACATTTGGATAAAATATCAAAAATAGTGGCTGTTACAGTGTTACAGTCCAAACCACTGCCACTATAATTCTTGGCGACACTCAGAGGCAATGTGACATGTTTAGGAGCCACTACCACCTCTGGGCACAAACACTGGGATCTTCAGGCAGGTGGGTATAGATGGGCTCAGTGAACCCACATACTTGGCTATCTTCCAAAGCAAAAGCTACTGGAAACAAACAATAAATGTTTGGAAAGAGTCTCAAGACAAGCAGGGTTCTCTCTCCTTTTTCTCTTCTTTATCTCTAAGTGTAGGATAAACACTGTATCCATGACAAACTGACAATTTGTGCCCCAGCATTTAGGGAGGCTGGGCTGCCTAGGTAGCACCCATAGTCCTGACTTCTTTGTTTCTCTGTTATGTTTACAGAGACTCCAATCTTTTCCAACCCCTCAGCTATGGTCACTGGAGACAGTGTGTAGGTTGACCAGTAGGTCCCAAGACCTGTTAGTAATGTATCCAGCAGATTAAAGATGCCTTTGGCAAGGGATTTTCAACTATGTAACTACCTAAATATATTTTGCTGTTTTTCTAACCCAGAATTGCTCAGACTAAGCAGGGCTGGTGTTTGGGACTGGGTGATACTGAGTAGTGGTCTGAACTTTGTAGCAAGTTTTCCAGCACCTCTGGCCTCACCCTCACCCGGAGTATCTCTCCAGTTAGCATGCAGGAAGGCAGTGCCAAACATCCCCTTGCAGAAAAATAATTCCGTCTTGAGACCCCTAGTCAGTTAGAAGCCCCTTTCTTCTAGGGTGGTAAACTACTTTAATGACTTCAAATTAATACCTAAATTCTTCATTTTCTCTTGTATGCCAAGAATTCAGTTTTTAGTACTGATTAAGAAGGACCACATGCAGATATGTGTTTTCCTGCTTGAACTTTTCTGGGTATCCTGGTATCTATGTTTTTTTTTTTTTTCTGTGTACTGACAGGTAACATAGGTGGTAAATTTTTATTTATTTATTTTTATTTTTAATTAAAAATTTCCACCTCCCCCCCTCCCATTTCCCTCCCCTCTCCCCTTCCCTCTCCAGTCCAAAGAGCAATCAGGGTTCCCTGCCCTGTGAGAAGTCCAAGGTCCTCCCCCCTCTATCCAGGTCTAGGAAGGTGAGCATCCAAACAGACTAGGCTCCCACAAAGTCAGTACATGCAGTAGGATCAAAACCCAATGCCATTGTCCTTGGCTTCTCAGTCAGCCCTCCTTGTCCACCACGTTCAGAGTCCAGTTTGATCACATGCTCCATCAGTCCCAGTCTGAGTAGGACTCTTGCAGTGGCTGAACTCAACAAGCCCAGGATGGAGTCAAGGGTAATTTCCAGAGAAAAGGCCCCTGAGGGTCTGTTGATAAAGGTGCTTACCTGATATCTGAGTTTGTTTCCAGGGGTTCACCTGATAGAAGATCTGACTACAACAAGCTTTTCTCTGACCTCCACATATGTACCACAGTACATGCCACCATGAGTGCTCACCCTGTAAATAAAATATAATGAAAAAGAAAACTATGACAAGGTAAAAAAAAATTCATTATGAAACTTTAAGTAATTTGAATATGAAAGATGGAGTGTTACTTAAGAATTCAAGAATTTTCATCTCCGATTTTTTTATGTTTTAGGAAAGTAAGTTTTGGGGGGGGGCTGAGAATGTCTGTACCTGCTGTTCTGTTGAAAAGGAGTTAGGGTGAAAGATATGCAGAGCAAGGTCAGGATGGTGCCCACAGCCTGCTTGCTATGCAGTGTGGACAGCAAGAGATGGATCTTGCTGCAGGAAGGCTCTCAACTCTTCTGGTGGCCACGATGGTGATTTGTCAAATTTTCTGTGTCGTGTGGCAGTGGCATCCAGATGGGATCCGGTCTCCTGGTGCCATTTCTAGAGATGGATGCATTTGATTAGCATCTCCTGAGGATGTACTGTGTTGTACAAATGGCACATGTCACACTGCTGGAAGGGACAGTAGCCTGGCAGGGTTCCAGTGCCCCAGCTGGGGACAGATGTCCTGTTTTCAAGGTTCTGACTATCAGTAAGATGGAATCACATCACAAACTTTTCAGTGTCTACACGATGTTTTTAGGAGGAAACCAACCTATTTACCATAGCTCAGTGTTCTCTGGTATGGCATGGTGATGAAGCTAATGCCATTTTTCTTTTTTTTTATTTTATATTTTTTTTATTAAAAAAAATTTCTGCCTCCTCCCTGCTCCCCATTTCCCTCTCCATACCCCCACTTCTCTCCCCCCCCACTCCTTTCCCCCCTCCCTCTCCAGTCCGAAGAGCAGTCAGGGTTCCCTGCCCTGTGGGAGGTCCAAGGTCCTCCCCACCCCTCCATCCAGGTCTAGGAAGGTGAGCATACAAATAGGCTAGGCTCGGGGTGGATATGGAAGAAGGGAAGTATATATCCTAATTAAGGGAGCCATTTTAGGGTTGGCAAGAGACTTGACTCTAGAGAGGCTCTCAGGGATCCAGGGAGATGTCCCCAGTTAGTTCCTTGGGCAGTTGAGGAGAGAGAACCTGAAATGGCCCAATCCTATAGCCATACTTATGAATATCTAGCATATAACCATATAAACTTCATCTGGCGATGGATGGAGATAGAGACAGAGACCCACACTGGAGCAATAGACTGAGCTCCCAAGGTCCAAATGAGGAACAGAAGAAGGGAGAACATGAGCAAGGAAGTCAGGACCACGAGGGGTACACCCACCCACCGAGACAGTGGGGCTGATCTATTGGGAGCTCACCAGGTGGACTGTGACTGAAAAACCATGTGATTAAACCGGACTCTCTGAACATGGTGGACAAGGAGGGCTGATGAGAAGCCAAGGCAAATGGCACTGGGTTTTGATCCTAATGCCATTTTTTTTAATTCTTTCACTAGTTCTTTGAGAATATAATCTTTCAGTTATACTCACTCTCCACCAACTCCTTCCAGTTCATATCCCCTTCCATACCCATCCAGCATGTATCCTTTCCTCCCTCCCCATCTGATAGAATTTGTGCTGCCCATCAATAGGTTTTTGGATGTATGTCGTTCCTCTGGATCACTGTGGTCAACTTCTCAGGGTTACACTCTTGGAGAAAACTGCCTCTCCCTCTCCCAGTGGCTGTCAATTGCCCATAGCTTCTTGGCTAGGGGTTGGACTCTGTGTCTGCCTCCCATCTCCATGTTCGGGCTAAATCTTCTAGTGTTGGCCTTGAAAATGCGGTCACAATTGTGGTGAGATCTCTGTCTCTGTGTTTTTTGCACACTGTTTCCACATATTCATCTACCACCTCTAACTCTTACAGTTTTTCCATACTCTCTTCTTCAATGATGATTCCCCTTGGGTAGGGGGAATGTGAGACAGATATCCCCATGTATGATCAGCAGACTGCAGTCATTCTCCCTGTACCTTGGTCAGTCGTGCAACTCTGTGTTAATCCCCACCCTAACCCTAACCCTAACCCTAACCCTAAACCCTAACCCTAACCCTAACCCTAACCCTAACCCTCTTCTTCAATGATGATTCCCCTTGGGTAGGGGGAATGTGAGACAGATATGCCCCATGTATGACTCAGCAGACTGCAGTCATTCTCTCTGTACCTTGGTCAGTCATGCATCTCTGTGTTAATCTCCACCCTAACCCTAACCCTAACCCTAACCCTAACCCTAACCCTAACCCTAACCCTAACCTTAACCCTCTTCTTCAATGATGATTCCCCTTGGGTAGGGGGAATGTGAGACAGATATGACCCATGTATGACTCAGCAGACTGCAGTCATTCTCTCTGTACCTTGGTCAGTCGTGCATCTCTGTGTTAATCCCCACCCTAACCCTAACCCTAACCCTAACCCTAACTTCCACAGCTTCCCTGATGAGTCTGAGAGACGTGCTAATCAGTGGGTCTAGTGAGAAGTGATTAGGAGTCTGTTTAATACTACGTTCATTTGGTAGAGTAATAGTAGCAGATCTCCCCGGAGCCTGCCCAGGGACAGCTAGAACTCCGTGGTCTGGCCTTTTCACCACCGTTCTTTCCCTCTCCACTTGCTTTTGCCATCTAACTGAATATATCACCGAAGCCCCGAGGATCCTCGTGTTGGCTGTGAGACAGGGAGCAGGGGTGGTGGATATGAGTATGGAAACTCTGAGCTGGTTGACTTAGCTTCTGAGACTTCTCTCTCTCAAAGCAAACACAAGCCAGGCCTGTTTCCATGCCCCATTCTGTAGCCTTCCTGTCCCACACCATTTGACCACCTTCAGTGACAGAATCAACTGCAGTGTGCAGAAGTGAACTGTAGGTGTAAGCTCTGTCCTCTCGTGCTTGGAACTTGGTGCTCAAACTTGATAAACCCTGAGGTCTCAGCTGCCCAGAATGCTGGGCTGCCGTTAGAGGTCAGAGAGATTTATACTTCGTTCTTTCTCTCAAAGTTTTTTTTTTTTCAAAGTTAAAAAGTTCCTAAAATTTCAACTTAATTAGTGGGATCACTAGTGGTGATTGAGTCACGTGTGCTCGATAAGGACCGGCATTGTGCATTGCTTTTATGTTAATGAAGTTGTCTCCCCTTAGGAACTGAGGCTAGGCAGAGCTACTTACAGAGGTTGATTAGGGACCTGTGGCCTTTGCTGCAGACTCTCTTTTTTTCCCTGCCTCTTTTTGTAAACTGGCTTTCAGCCCTGGAAATGTGTTATTGTTTGCTATTGTTATCTGAAAGTACTAGACTATCCTAGGAGAGAAAAAAAAAACCTGGCAAATAATTCTATTTGATTTTATCTTCTCTCTTGAGTTGAACATGTTATTTGCAAATAGACGGCAAAGCAAACACAGTACAATCTATTCCTTATCACTAGTTTCTTGGGGGAAATTTATCTAACATTATTTTTCCTTTTTAGTATGCTTGCTGTAATCCATTTATTTTCCTTTCATTGCTTGCTCCGACTTTATTCTGGAACAGCACTCTTACCATGATTATGTTCTGGAATCCTCTGAGATCTCTAGCTAAATTGTGTGGAACACATGCTGCTGTAAGATTTCATTCAAATGTGGAAAGAATATGCAATTCTGTTCCTTAAATCCCCTTCAGTACGTGAAGCATTTGGTGAGTTGCTGATATCTTTATTTAAACTTTTAAAAGCTTAGGCTCTTACTTACTTTTTTAATGCCTATGTTTGACTCCTCTAGCCACTATTTTTAATTGTGTCTCTTATTTAAAGTAGGATCCATGATTGCTTTGTGTCTTCCTGTTATGTCTGATTATATGAGTGATTCCTCAGTGAGTATCCATTTTAGATTCGGTGAGAAATAACTAAAGATTATAAATAATTGCTTTAATGGTTTGTAATACCGTTAGACTCTTTGGTAGCAGAGTCCTTGATACCACCATACCCCTAACACATATATTGGCTCTATACCAAGAGAATATATCTGTGAGGAAAGGAATAAAGTGGCAGGGTTCTATATCCAGGCTCAAATGCTCCATGATGGCAAATAACTATGGTGCTAGCAAAGCCACTTACTCAGATTTGTGCTCAGAATCTCCCAAGTTTTTTCAAGAAATTATAAATGTGTATTTAATGATGCATTTTAAAGGGAAGTCTTCAGAAATCTCTTTGAATCATAAACAAGTCATTGTGTAATGTGGACATTAATATTAAGACATTCACTTTGGTCATTCTGAGATCCTTGGATGGTTTTGCTTATAAGCATTTCTTCCAGGCATGTCCAGCCTCCAGCCCCAGGTTGTACGTGACCAGAGACAGCTATGGACGACAACTGGCACAAAATCATAAACTTTCTTAAGACATTATGGGATATTGTTGTGGGATTTTTTCTGTAATATGATCACACAGTTCTCAAGTGTGAGATATGTAGGCTATGCCATCATGTAGCACTGTTTAAAGACTGGACATACCTTTGATCATAGAAGTCACTTCCCACTGGCTCTGAAAAGAGATCGCTGACTAGAGTTTGGAGTGGTTGTTCAAGGAGAAATTAGGAACTGTGCCATGATCGCCTCTGGCGATGACCCTGTGCAGCAGAGTTCACCAAGGAAAATCTTACAGCAGAGAAGTCCACATATCTTCCCACATCTTGGGCATGGTAGAAGGACATCGCATGCCTTGTGTCCAGTGGTCCACAGATATGAACCAGGTCCTGTGATGCTGTGTATCCAACATGCTGTATCTAGGCTATTCTGTAACCTCAGGGGCTCCGGAACCTAGCGAGTTCTACCAACTGTTCTGTGTTCTCACATTCTGACATCAGCTTTCTCCTGACTACCAAATGGAAGGCAGGAACCTTCAGGAATATTCATGTTTATTTCTCCTCTGAGCAATAGCCAGTTTGAAATATCAGAACAAGGTTTCTTAGGACAAGAAAGAAAAGAAATAGTTACCACACAGAATTCATAGGTTCAGTGAACCTGTGAATACCGATGAAAGCAGAGTTTCCTTAGTCGGGGGGCATTTTCTTCTGTGATTGTTGAATATATGGTCTACGCCATTGGTTTGTGGTTCTCCCTCATCTACGCCAGTAATTCAAAGATTTTTTTTTTTTTTTTTTTGGTGTCCTTCACTTTCCTTGTGTTTCTTTCCAGTGCTTTAAAATGATCGGAGTCAAAAGCAAACCCGTTTAATAAAGCTCCACAGAACCACAGTGGGAGTGCATGTGTCTGTGTGGTGTGTTTGTGTGTGCGCCCAACACCGTATCTACACATTTATCATGGGAAGACTTTAAAGGAAATTGGTGACATCACTTTGGCAACCATCAACGAATTACATTGTCGCTGAATGAATGAGCACTTCTGTTGTAATTTTAAAAATGGGCACAGTGGGGAGAAGTTCGATTGAAGTAAAATTCCGAGTTGAAATACTCAATGCACATCCTGATACTCAACCACATTCTGTTACTTTTGCCTTCCCAGAAATTCATAATCCCAATACCAATTTTACAGATTTCAGCTGGGCTCCAACCCTAGCTAGCTGTACAGTAAAGTCAGAATCCCGAAGACTCCCAGCCTTTTACTTTATTCTGAGGGAAAACGGCATTTTTCATTAATCTCTACAGAATATGAGAATCACAGCGGCAGGTCCTAGCCAAGTCCCACCGTCAACTCTGCACAGAGTGAGGAGGTGACAGCCCGACTTAGGGACCATTGAGAGTGGGCAGAAGTCTGTGTCTCGGTGCTTGCATCCTTCTCCTGGGCAGTCAGGGGCTCTGGTGGAATCCCCAAGTGCCCTTTGGGTCCTCTGTCATAGGCACAGCCCTTGTATAAAAAACAAACAAACAAACAAAAAAACCATCTTTTAATTTTCAATTCATGTTTTCTAGATGACAAGGTTAAAATCTTCAAGGATGCAGTAAAACCTTAGCATCCAGATGGTTTGAGGAAAGGCGTCTGAAGAGACGGTCCAGGGACTGCATTCTCCAGGTTCCCCCAGGTGAGGACTTCCTGGCCTGCCACTCTTTCTGCTTTAAAGGAAAAGGCATCAGAGCCCTGAAAGGTGGAGACTATTATCTGACAAAGGACTTGTCAGCTAAAGAATCAATTAATTTTCTACTCCTTTGGTGCATGAAGATATAACAATAGGACCTCACACGGCCTTTGAAATGTTGATGCCTAATTTCTTCTTAAGCGAAAAGAATTGAAACTGGCATTTGTGTTCTCTACAGGAAAAAAAAAGAGAGCCATAGTCTGTGGCTTTGATCCCTTTTCTTTCCAAGCCTGGTGCATGGTGTGTGGTATCAGTGTGTTTCATAGACTCACAATCACATTCACAGTTACACACACTTGTAACTCTCATATACACTCAGACATTCACACACACACACACACACACACTTGTACACTTGACAGAAAGGCTTTGCTGTCAGGACAATGTGGGTCTTTTATTCCTTCAAGCTGGCGGTTGCTGCCGTTCCTCCACGGTCAGATGGATCATCTCAACAGCGTGGAAAGACAAGGGCAAGAACAGCTTCGATTTATCTGCTGCTTGCCTGACTTAGACACGTGCAAGAAGACGATACATCACTGGATTAGTGCAAGCAGGACCATAATGAGGACTTGAAGGAGGTGACTCGGGCACACCAACATCCACGTTGCCACCCCTAAGCAGGCGTGTGTGTACACGCTACCCTGCTTTATGTGGCTGAGGGGCACTTGCCTTCCTTCAGAGTAATTTAATGAAGATTCTGGATGTGCAGTCAGCAGGACTCTTGTCTTCTCATAAAGTTCTGGCTCTGGTTAGGTGGTCAGTGGTGGAATATAAAGTTGATACAGAATTTCAGACCGTAATACAGGGAATATCAACGGAGGAATGAGTCAGAGACACGGGCGGATATGAGCCTAAGTGTCATAAAGCAAATCTTAAGGCAGTGCCGTTTATGTAGTAAGGAAGACATGCTAAAACACCCCAATTACCTTCAAAATCAAAGTCAAAGGAGACAAGAGCAAGGAGGGAGAGAGCTGCACTCTCCTCAAAGTCTGTTGTACTGATTGGGCCAGTCTCTTGTAGATTTTATTAAGAATTTCTCCAGATGATCTGGCTTGGAGGTTAAGTTTCACTGTCAACTGGGAAAAGAAAGCCAGACACATCATGTATCCCAGAGGCTACTGTGAGGGGTGGACATGCCATGCAGAGGCTACTGTGAGGGGCAGACATGCCACACAGAGGCTTCTGTGAGGGGGGGGTGGACATGCCATACAGAGGCTTTTGTGAGGGGTGGACACGCCACGCAGAGGCTACTGTGAAGGGGGGTGTACATGCCACGCAGAGGCTACTGTGAAGCGCGGACATGCCATGCAGAGGCTAGTGTGAGGGGCGGACGTGCCACGCGGAGGCTACTGTGAGGGGCAGACATGCCACACGGAGGCTACTGTGAAGGGCGGACATACCACACAAGGCTGGCAACAGCTAGATAAAGCCAAAGAATGATTTTATTTGCTTTACGTGTGTATGTATTTGGTGTTCAAGGGTGTGTGTGGGCATATGTATATGTGGGTACATGCACATATGCGTACATATACCTGGGAAACTGGAGGCTGAGAGTAGGTGTTTCCCTCAGCTTCTCTAGTCTCTTACTTGAGCCCAAAGCTCACTGATTCTGCTAGTCTAGCTTACCAGCTACACCCAGGATCACCGGCTCCACCTCCCGAGGCTTAGCTTACAGGTAGGTGGCTGTCCTTGCCCAGCATTTACCTGGGTACTAGGGACCTGAACCCAGTCCTCACACGTGTGCAGCCTACGCTTTACTGACTGACCTGTCTCCACAGCCATGGAGCCAGATGTTCACAGTGGCACGCGGTCCCCACACGTGTGGCTCCCTGGGTAGCAGCTCAGGGAAGACTTTCTTTTGTCTGTGTTTTTACAGTTAATACCTTTGGGTTTCCCTTGCCTCTAGGCCAAAACCAAACATTTCAATGTGTCAATTTTTTTTTTCCTCTCTGGTGATTAAGTAAAGGACAGCTAGTGGAAATTTAGTCTTTATTAGCCGACTTTCTCATTCAAGCAACCCCATATAGTTCATGTGAGCTCTCTTGCTCCATATTTGTCAAGTTCTCATTTTGTGTCGCGTGCTTCCCTCTGTGCCCCTGGCTGTTTGTGGACACTAAAGTACTGGTAGTTACAGAGCAGAAATGAGTTTCTAACGAAGGCTTGTAAACTAGAAAGAACTCTCTGCAAATGGCCTTGTTGAATTATGACTAAAATCAACAAAACAGCAGGTAAGACATAGTCTTCAAGGCCTTTACAGCCATTACCTGATGCTGAGTGAGGACTGCTTCAGTCTCTCATAAAGCACATCTGATTCGTACAAAAGAGTCACTATTAAACATGTTTTTAGGTCAGCTTTGATATTTATAAAATACACCTGCCTCTGGTCTCCATGGATCCCACGGCGTATAAATAGCCTGATTATTTTTGCCCTCATTTTCAAGGATGATTGTAAAAAGCTTTCTTTTGAGATCCGAGAGGCACAGTTAATTGTGTTTTTCACTGAATGATCTAAAATGGGAGGTCGAAGCCTGGCAAGGGAGTGTAATCTCATCAAGATTTTGCAACCAGGGGCAAGTTTTGGGAAGAGTCCCTTCCTGGTCTCTTTCCTCGGTAGGATCCAATGACTCTGTGGCAGCCCCCTGGTCTCTGATGATTTGTTCTCTGGAAACTGTGGTTGCTCCTTTATACCATCGGGCTCATGTTCCCTTCCAAACTCAAGTTGCTACTAGGTACCTCATGCCTCCTCTGCTGCTCTGCAGACCAGTTTGTGCTGAATCCTTTGCTCCTTCTCAACACGCGTTGAATTTCCATTTGATCCTGCCTTTCCAGATCGCTGCTCATTTTCCGTACGCAGGGCCTTCCATGCTTGACTGCAATGCATTGGTGAGTGCTGGGGTTTGCAGTTGTGGGGAGCCCAGACCTGGGTAAAAAGAGTCATAGTCCTTATTTGGAAAACCCAGGGGTTGTATGAACAACTACAGACATTTTAAAAATGAGATTATATTTTACTTTTTGATTTACATTGTCAACACACACACACATATACACACGTACATGCACACACACATATACACGAGTCACATTCAGCACTAGGCGCTTGCTTTTCCTTTCCTACACTGTTGAAGGAGAAGACAGAAGCAATGCATCCGGTGGTAAACAGTATAGGCAATAGAAACAGGGTGAGTAAAAGCCCAGTCTTGTCTTCCCATGCCTTGGCCCCAATCTCTCTTCCTGAGGCAAGTGGATAGTGTTTGTTGTTGTTGTTTGTGTGTTTGTTTCTGGAGGTTCCAACTGCATGTCAAAATAATGCTTGTGCCTCTATTTCAAACTTGTCAGTTATAAATGTTCCATATAGACTTTCTTATGAGAGATGGGGCATTTGTTATACACACACACACACACACACACACACACACACACACATTTTACTGTGTTTCTCATTCTTAGGATGGTTGTTCTGATGAGATTGAGAAGTACTTGGGAGTTGGTAAAGCACACTGTGGGTGTGTCTGTGAAGGAGTTTCCCTAGAGAACAGATGGAAGAAGAAGGCTTCACCTGGAATACTGTGCTGACATCCCATAACCTGGGGCCTAGCTGAAATAAAGGGAGAGTGGGCCTTCTATCATAGACCCTTCTTACTCTGCTTCCCGGATGCTGCCATGGGAGCTGCTCCACTGTCCCTCTGGATTGAAACGTGTGACACCACGAGCCAGGGCCAAAACATTCCCCTTGAGCTCCCTGTCACAGTGGTGGAGAGGGAGCACTATTGCCTGCCATTTCTGACATTTGATGTCTGTAGTTCCATGTTTGCCCTTACATCCTTTATATTCCACTTCTTCTTTTAATATAAGCTTCCAATGCTTTCAGTGACTCCCAAATTTTGTTTTCATGATGTTATATATAATTGGATACGACCAAAGAGAGTATAGATTAGTATCCTTACGTTTCTAGTATATTGGCATAGGGTCAACCACATGCTATATGAGCATAATTCAGAGAAATAGATTTTATATTGTTGAAGAATTTAAGGATCACAGATTTTAAAATACACAGTGTCAGAAGCTATATACCCATAAACATACAGAGAAATCCTGTTGCTTACATTTTATGTGTTGGGACATGAAGATCCCACATCTACTTTCATAGAATCCATTCGTGGATTCAGAAATATTTCTTGAGTGCCTACTCTGCCAGGCACTGCTTTACAGATGACGATGTAGAAAATATGGCATGAGATATTTGCACACTGTGCAAATTGGGTGCTATAATTGGTTTAATAAAGAGCTGAACATAAATAGGTAGGCAGGAGATATACATGGGACTTCCATGCAGAGAGAAAAAAAGTACTCACAAGAGAAAGGAATCTAGGCTCACGTCAGATGCCAACAAGACATGGAGGGAGTCTGGCATACAGAATGAAAGAGAGTTACAAAGCGATGAGGCAAAGCCTAGGTTAATATAAATGGGTTAATTAAAGTTATAAGAGCTAGTGGGACAAGCCTAAGCTAAGGGTGAACTTTAACAAATCATAACAAGTCTCTGTGTTATTATTTGGGAGCTGGCAGTACAGAGAAAGACCAAGATATGCCTCTACTCTTATAGACCCTTGATGATAAATACACCTGTCATGAGATGTAAGGTGGTGCCTAGTGCCATGGGGGAAGATGAAACATAGGGAATAGGTTAAGAGTAATGGTCATAATGATAGGGATGTTGGCTAGACACATGGCCTTTTGCAGAGTGGCATTTCAGCAAATACCTTCAATCCACAGTTCTCACGAGGAGTTGGGATTTGGAGGACTGCTGTAGTGACCTCACGGACTTGCTGTAAGATCTTTTTGGGTTTTGAGAGAAACAAACACGGTAACAGTCAGCATTCTGGATACGCACAGTTCTAGCATTGCGTCATGTTTCTTACCTTCCAATGGTGATCTAACTTGCAAAGTCAGGACTTGGACTGTTGGCGACAAAAAGCACGTATTTTCTTAAGACCACAAAGAAGAGGTATAGGCAATGGGGTGACGTGTGATCAAACTTTGAGACGTTGTATGATATGCTGACCCAAAGGAACCCCTATTGGTGTGAGTGAGAGGCAGATAAAAGTGCCCCCACCCCCAAAATTTACTCACATCCTAATTATTGGAGCTTGTGATATTGCTTTATACTTCAATAATTTGTTACCCTATATGCCAAAAGATGCAATTAAGAGAGAGGTTTTGAGAGAATGAACTCATCTGAACTAGAACCTCATGGACCCTCACCCAGGTGAGACCCAGAGGTGCAGAAAGAGATTAAGGTACATGCATAGAAGAGAAGGGAACACAAGTGATGGCTGCACCCACCGGAAGCCTGAAGAGGTACAAAATGTTTCTGTGCCCCAGAGATCTCAAAAGGAAGCATTTCCTGAGAAAACCTTCACTTCAGACTTCTGGCTTTTAGGACCACAAGTGAAATTTCTCTTGTCTTTTGCTACACCATTTGTGGTGATTTGTTGCCATAGGAATGTCTTGGAAGCTAGCAGTTGGGAACCAGTGGAGTCAAGGGAGGATCATGTACTCAAAAAGGAAAGCAAAAATGTATTTACCTTAATTTATGCACATCAGTGTTTTCCAGTGGCTCTTAGGTTGACAGGATACTGTTATGTTGTCTGCTTCAGGGAGCTGTTAGTTCTGTCCTATGCTTGATATGAAACCATTACTGAACGATAAAATCACAGGAAACAAGAACTTTTAGAAATCCTTCCTTAAGCCGGGCGGTGGTGGCGCATGCCTTTAATCCCAGCACTCGGGAGGCAGAGGCAGGCGGATCTCTGGGAGTTCGAGACCAGCCTGGTCTACAAGAGCTAGTTCCAGGACAGGCTCCAAAAACCACAGGGAAACCCTGTCTCGAAAAACCAAAAAAAAAAAAAAAAAAAGAAAGAAAGAAAGAAATCCTTCCTTAATATGTGAAAGTAAGCAATAATATGGCTTAAGAAAATATATTCCAGGAAGAGGCAAAATCAAGGACAGAGGCCCCTGCAGTGGGAACAGACATGGGGGATTCCAGCAACGGAGTCCAGTGTGACAGGCTTCATGAGCCGATGAGTCCCCAGGGAAGAGGGTTTTCACAGTGAATGGCCTCTAGGCCAGAGCAAGGATTTTATACACAATTCGATCAATTACTACAATTCATTGTGAACACTTAAGGGTGTAACTGATACATAAAAACATAGCCATTGTGCACATTAATGCAATTGTATGTATGGTGACTGATACATTAGATCAGTTACTACAATTCATTGTGAACACTTAAGGATGTAACTGATACATAAAAACATATCCACTGTGCACATTAATGGAATTGTATGGTGACTATGATACGTGTCTATACTGTATAACATAACATTGAGTTCAACAAGCTTTACGACTGGTATGCGCCTATACTGTATAATGCAATATTGGTTTCAACAAGCATGATGACTCATGATATCTATACTATATACGGTAACATTAGGTTCAGCATACATGACAATGGATGTGTGTCTACATTGTATAACGTAGATTAGCTTCCGCATGCATGCTGACTGGCCTGAGTATACATTGTATCAGGTAACATCAGTTTCAACACATCTGTCTCCTCAGATCACTTGTTTAAGATCCAACTCTTCACATCTCTTTCTTCTAGCTTTTAGAAGTGTCTAGATCTTTGGCATCTACATTTATGTCACTGGGCAGTAATCAGCCAGTGTCTAGTAAGCTTGATGAGAAGTATTGGGTAGTTCTGAGGGGAGGGGCTTGGTATGTGACAGAATTGACACTCTGAAATGGCAGCTCTGGCTGGGGTAGAGAACTCGCTGACTGAAGAATCCAGCCTACAAGTGTTAGACGAGGGTGACTGCAAGCTCAAGGGCTTCTGGAACCCACATTCTTTCCCAAGTAACACCATGTTTGCCATTGGCATATGAGAACAAACACATATGGCAGATGCCATGAACTTGTGCTTATGGTTGAGATCTGATTCTAGAAGTTTATTGATTGTATATAAAGAAAAGCTTTTTTATGTATTATTCCATTTCCTACATGGATTTTATTTTATTTGTTTTTTCTTTTTTTATTATTAAAAATTTCCACCTCCTCCCTGCCTCCCTTTTCCCTCCCCCTCCCCCCACTCCCCACAACCCACTCCCCTCCCCCTCCCTCTCCAGCCCAAAGAGCAGTCAGGGTTCCCTGCCCTGTGGGCAGTCCAAGGTCCTCCCCCCCTCCATCCAGGTCTAGTAAGGTGAGCATCCAAACAGACTAGGCTCCCACAAAGCCAGTACATGCCACTCTTGGGAATATACCCAAGAGATGTCCTATCATACTACAAAAGCATTTGTTCAACTATGTTCATAGCAGCATTATTTGTAATAGCCAGAACCTGGAAACAACCTAGATGCCCTTCCATGGAAGAATGGATGAGGAAAGTGTGGAATATATACATATTAGAGTACTACTCAGCGGTAAAAAAGAATGACTTCTTGAATTTTGTATGCAAATGGATGGAAATAGAAAACACTATCCTGAGTGAGGTAACCCAGACCCAAAAAGATGAACACGGGATGTACTCACTCATAATTGGATTTTAGCCGTAAATATAGGACATTGAGCCTATAATTCGCGATCCTAGAGAAGCTAAATAAGAAAAGCTTTAAGATTGATTCATCACATTGCCAGGGGTTACAGAGGACACAGGCACTAGAAGGAAATGCTTCTGAGAGAGTAGAGTGATCTGCCCAGCCACCTTCAGAGTTGTGGGCATCCTTCTTCCTGAAGGGCCAAGCCATCTAGCCTGGCATGGTGTGACCTAAGCATCTAGCCTGGCATGGTGTGGCCTGGCCATTTAGCCTGACATGGCGTGCCCTCATCATCTGCCTGGTAGAGTATGGCCTAGCCATCTTGCCCGGCATGGTGTTGCCTAGCCCTCTATCTTGGTATGATACGGCCTCGTCATCTTCATGGCATGGTGTCTTCCCGACATGGTATGGCCTAGGCATTTATCAGGAGAGGTTGGATCATATCCTTTCTGTGCTTGGCAGTTATATGTGAGAAAAATACATAGCCTAATTGACAAAATCAAAATCAAAACACAACCCTTAGCAGCACACTGTACAAGCTAAATAAAAAGTAAGAAAGCCCCAGGCACACAGCTCTGAAGACGGCAGTTGAGGGCATGCAGTCAGCGTGCTTGCTCAGAAGGCTCTTCCGCTGTGAGCTCAGGAGCTGACAGTAGTCCACACCTCCCTTTCTCACTTGGTTACGTGGCTTACAAACGTCAGGTCAAGGGAAAAGTAGCATACTTGATGAGACGAGCTCATTCCGGTTTAAGTCACTCTGACTTTTATAGTATGCTGGTCAAAGCTGCATGCTCAATTCTGGTCTTTGACTTAAGCAATGCAATGAAAAGAATTAGATCAAAGTATCCTGACTTCCAACACCCCCAAGTTCCTCATTGTCCAGAGCTCCACAATCAAAATCATTGGCAATTATTACTTCAGCTGAAGGGGAATATCCAAGGTCAATGGGAATATTTTCCAGCTTTGAGACTCCATTGTGACTGCCCTTGAAATTATAGAGATGATAACTCTGAATGCAAGGTTCTTCTGAGACACAGAGAGCATCTCGAGTTCTCAAATGTTTGTCTTTACATATCAAGTTCCAGTGCCTGGGGAACGGTATAGAGAGCTGTCAGAGAAGCAAGGCAGTGGGAGGGGGAGTGCAAGATGAAAGTCCTTAGCATGTCCTGTTTCTTCTGTGAGGAGCAGAAGGGCAGGAGAGGTGAGGGAGATGCTCAAAAGGTGGGCCAGGGCTTCTCCGCCCCCATCCGACACAGGGTGAATAGTGTATCCAGACCTCTGCCTCTTCCGCTGAGCAAATGGAGAAGGGCTGGGAGCCTATAGACCAGACAAGGTCTGGGGAGCTGGAGGAGGACAGCAAGTAGGCTCCTAGGATGATAGCTGAGGAAGAGAAAACCAACAACCAAACTCAGTTTTCAACTCAGTTCTCACATCAGGAGGTCAGCCCCCCCCCCACTGTGAGAGATCAGATGGGATGGGACATCTTAAGAACTGCTGGGGACTGTGTGTCTCATGTAGCCCAGGCTGGCCTTAAACTTGTCATAGCTGAGGATGTTCTTGATGTCTGGCTCATCCTGCGTCTACCTCCCAAGAGATTACAAACAGGTGGTACCATACCCAGCTTCAGACATCCCTTTTTAAAGAAAAAGACTCATAGTAAATGTTCATTTCTAATCTTAAAAGCCAGTCTAAAGTCTCTCTGATCATTTGTTTGGCCAGTGCTCATTTTCTTTCCTGTTGCTGCTGGCACTGACATTTGCATGAGCCCTGTCTTGGCTCGCTGGTAGAAATCATGTATAAATAATGCAACTTCCACTTATACTGGAGTCTTCTCAGTCTGAATGCTATAAACTGAGTAATTCACACTGAATAGACATGTATTTGGTTCAGAGGTTTTAAAGGCTGGGGGGTCTAATAGCATAGTGCTGGTATCTAGGTAGGGTTTTCAGGATGCATAAATATGACAGAAGGCAGAAGGACAAGAAAAGAGAGACTCTAGCACAGGAACCGAAACCTCTGGCCCCAGTGCACGCACTAGACAGCTGATCTGTCCACGAGGATGGGGATATCACGTCTTAAAGCCCTTCAACACTTTTGAACTGGAGATTTTTGCTAACATGAGAACTTTGGGGGACACAAACCATAATCCTTATTTTTCTAGTAACCAAGTATATGCAATTAGTGTCGCAGAAATAGTGGTAGCACTATATATTGTTGTAATAGGAGCGGCCGGCTGTGTTCCCCCGCACCCGGCCGCCCGCATGGCTTAGCTTAAGCCCCGAAATAACAACACACAAACTGTATTCATTTAATCACTGCCTGACCCATTATTGGCTAGCTCTTACATATCGACCTAACCCATTTCTGATAATCTGTGTAGCACCCCAAGGTGTGCTTACAGGGGAGATTCTAGCCTGCGTCTCTGGGGAGTGGGAACATCATGGCGACTCACTGACTCAGCTTCCTTCTCCCAGAATCCCGTTCTGTTTACTCCACCCACCTAAGGGTTGGCCTATCAATGGGCTCAGGCAGTTTCTTTATTTTAACCAATGAAATCAACAGATTGATATATGACATTCCCACATCACTTCCCCTTTTTCTGTTTAAACAAAAAAGAAGGCTTTCATATTAACATAGTAAAATTACATATAACAAAATAGTTATCAAGTAAGAATTACAGATACAATATTTATATCTACTTTATCTTTTATCATAACTAAGGAAAACTATAACTATCCATTCTTCAACTCCATCAAAGACACCAGAAGGATATAAAACTACTTAAACAAACAAGAAATCCAAACTCTAGAAATGACAGGGACAACTCACTGCCTGGACAGTCACCCAAAGTTCCTCTGTACCATTGGGACATCCATCTTCGGCCTCCAGGCCCATAGTATCCAGCAGACATTTCCATGAAGCAGGAAATTCCAAAGACAGTTCAGTCACTTTCTGCTGTGTCCTGTGTCCTGCAGAATGTCTCATAGACTCTTTTATGAATCAGGAACCCTGAAAGATCATCTCACCTTTAGGCAAGTTCAGCAGTCCTCTCTCTGTGGGTTCTTTGTGTCCAGTTTATGCAATAGTCCAGGCAAGAACAGTCTCTTGCCCAATGGCTGGCTATCAAACTCTATAAGGATCCTCTTCGATGCCCATCTTCCTCTCGAAGTAGATTGGTGCTGCCAGGAGCAGACGTGTCTCATTGTCATGAAAAGCCCTAAATTATTAAAACATTAAATGCCATATTCTGCAGTCCTTGAAAGATATGAAGAATGCCTATCTAATTGAAATATATCTCCATATATCTAGAAAATCTAACATGACTACAAGATTGACTATTATTTACGATTACTTAACAACAACCTATATTTCCTAATTATACATTACATTTTAAAAATGAACTACACAATCACAATACTTTGATCAAGATCAGAAATACATATACATATAACAAAATTGACCTTAAAATCCACACCAATGCAAATTATTTATATCTATATCATATCCCCCTTTAAATGTAAAGGAACATATATAATCAATATTTGGGAACATGGGCGCAGGTCTTTCTCTCCAAACTGCTTCCTGCTGAATGGGGGCGTCGTTAATTAGGTTTTTCATGGTATAACCTGTGTGCCAGGGTCATCTCAGTTGGCAGTTGAGTGAAGTAATTTTTTGAGGGTGTTCACAGCAACCTTTCAGGAGGGCGTGGTCTATCATACCAAATTGGAATAGAAGAAATCCATATGGTCTGGTCCTCTGTGAAAACAAAAGAAGACCCTCTCCGAAGCATCATATCCTTAGACCCAAATTTTGAAATCGTAATACCCTTATATTCATTCTGGTTCAGCTTGGCAGCCCATGTAATGAAATGACTCTCTGTAGTTAGCTCCTTTACAGTCAAAAATTTTAAAGAAAACACAATGTACATAATCCAGACTCTCTGTGAATTTTCCATTTTTACGTGGCTTATTTTTCTTTATTTCTTTTATTTTCTTAACTATCTGTACTCTGTCTCTTTAAAGACTTTACCTTTTTATTTTTAAAGGCATTAACTTTATTCTCTCTCTCTATATTTTTCTCTCTCAAGCCCACGTACATTTATCCAACATTGTGACTCATTTAGTGGTCTGTCTGAATCTGTTTTATTGTGAATCTGTAATTTTTTTACTATCCAGGAGCATTTCTTAAAATGTTAAGCATTTCTTAAAAACTTAAGTTGCACCATGTAGGGGTAATACGGTACTGCCTGTGTCCTGTAAAGTCTAAACCTTAAGTGAGCTGTTATCACAGTAATTACGGTAGTTCCTGCTTGAGACCAGCTCAGTTCATCATGGTGGAGCTGAGCAGCTCCTGCCTCAGAGCCATTTGGTGCGCCTGAGCTGCGCACAGTTCCAGGCACACAGCAGTCCACATTGCCATCAAGCAAGCCATAGCACTTTACTCCAAATGCTCCATTCAAAAGCTCTGTCTCCTGCAGGAGCCAGACAGAGATCGTAATGGCGGCATAGCCCAGAAAGCCGGCATTTTAAAACAGCCAGTTTTTTTCCTGTTGCTAAGTCAGGACAATTTCTTTGCGGCACGCAACCCACAAACAGCAAAAAGCTGCCTTAAATTCTCTCTCTCTCTTTTTTAAGCCCTCTCAGGTTTTATGTGGAGTTCATTAGCACGTGGGTGCCAATTTGTAGTATGAGGAGTGGCCGGCTGTGTTCCCCCGCACCCGGCCGCCCGCATGGCTTAGCTTAAGCCCCGAAATAACAACACACAAACTGTATTCATTTAATCACTGCCTGGCCCATTATTGGCTAGCTCTTACATATCGACCTAACCCATTTCTGATAATCTGTGTAGCACCCCAAGGTGTGCTTACCGGGGAGATTCTAACCTGCGTCTGTCTGGAATGGGAACATCATGGCGACTCACTGACTCAGCTTCCTTCTCCCAGAATCCCGTTCTGTTTACTCCACCCACCTAAGGGTTGGCCTATCAATGGGCTCAGGCAGTTTCTTTATTTTAACCAATGAAATCAACAGATTGATATATGACACTCCCACATCAATATATATATATATATATACACATACATATATGTATATATACATATATATATATATATATATATACACATACATATATGTATATATATATATTTATAGTGGTAGTGTATATTTTCAATCAGAAAAAAAGGGTTTATTAGGAAAGTTCACTTTTTTCTTAGTATAAACTGGAAAAACAACTTGAGGGAAATGTAAAATTAATTATAGACCAAACATTTGCAGACATCTGTGTCAAGATCTGTGAACTTTGATTTGGTCACCACATGAGTTACTTTTCTGTGCCTTGCTAGACTTCCTGGACAAAAAGCAGCTCAGAGGAGAAAATGGTTTAATTTTGGCTTACAATTTTAGGTTCCAGAAGGGATATGGTCCATCGCGCTGAGGGCAGCTTGGGAGCAGGAGTGCAAAGCCAGACAGGCAGACAGAGAGCGGAGTGATCATGTTTCGTCCACACACAGGAAGCAGCTCAGGACGATAAAGTGAGATCATGCTACAAAACCTCAAAGTCTGCCCCAGAGATGTCCTTTCCACCAGGGCACTACCTCCTCTAGGGTTCCCAATCTTCCCAAATTAGCAGCATTGACTGGGGACCCAGGCTTAAATTCAAGAGCCTACGAGGACATTCGTATTCAAATTAACACACAGGGCAGGCTTGAGAGGGACAGGGACAGAGACAAAGACAAAGACTAGAGGACAGTCTAAAAAGCCACCTATGATGAAGAGCAGAAAACAGCCTTTCCTGAAGAACAGGCTTGTGAGTTGTTTAACTCAGGTAAGAAGCATAAGCAGACGTTAGAACTGTCTTCCAGTATTTTGAGGATTATTGTCTTGAAGAATGGGCTCTCTCTTGCCATAGAACATTGACTTGATTTGAGAAACCCCATGTTTTGCTGGCATCACACTGGAATCCCTCACACAGACACCACTTCTTTCCAGAGGCACCTTCAGCTGGTGGGTAAGAATCCATAACACTTGATTTGACAAGTTCCTATAGAGGGACCTGCAAGTCACTTTCTATAGCAGACAGAACAAAAAGCCAGCAGGTAGAAATCGCCTGAAGCGTTGTGTAACGTGTTTCTAGAGAACACGGACATATGGTTGTGAGTCTCTAGTTTGATGTCATATTTGATCCCTGCTTTAGTAGCATTTAAGTGCACCCTAGGAGGAAAAGTTAAAGTGCTTACCTTGGGGGATACCCTGAGCCTTGCTTCCTTTTTCTTCTATGATTTATTAATTTTCTCTTCAGTCTTCTGAAAATTCTTTGCAAATTTTTTTTGGGAGGGTAGTTTCAAAGAAAATGTCTCATACCCATCCCTCCCATGTGGCTTGTGGAATGAAGTTTTCTTTTTTTTTTTTTTTCCTCTTCCCTGCTACTGTTTCCTTAGCAGCATCACCAATCACTGTGTCTGACAGGCTTGCCACTGTGCCTTAGCACTCCGGATCACCACTTCTGGGCTATATGACACCCCTCCCACAGAGTGGCCTCTCTTGCCTCTTTTACAGGAATGGCACTGTGATACCGATGTTGCTAATGGAAACCATGTCCCTTCTCACAAATGTTTTTTGTTGGGCTGCATGGTCAGCATTCGTTCACAGAATATCATGGCCTCCCTTCAGTTTGCCCTGGCTGCTACAGCGGTTCTGCTGTGAGTAAGATAATGCTCATTCTTGTGTCTCATCTGATTATAGGAGTCTTGTGCCCGGGAGACCTGTGCCCCAAGGTTATAAGGACTATTTAGTGATACAAAGATGTAAGTTTTTCATCTTAGCTACTTTCTTTTCTCATAATACAGAAACAAAGCCAAAGTTGACAGACACGCATGTGCAGGACAGTTTTATGTCAACTTGACTCAGCCTAAAACCACCTGAGAGGAGGGAACCTCAACTGAGAGACAGCCTCCATAAGATGTGTTTGTATGCAAGCCTGTAGGGCATTTTCTTAATTAGGGATTGATGTGGGAGGCTTGGTCCACTGTGGGTGGTACCATCCCTGCGCAGGTGGTCCCCTTAGTTCTATCAAAAAGCAGACTGAGTAAGCTAGGTCGAGCAAGTCAGTTAGCAGCACCCCTCCATGGCTTGGGTGTCAGCCCCTGCCTCCAGGTTCCTGCCCTGTTTGAGTTCCTGTCCTGACTTCCTTCGATGATAAACAGTGATAAGGAAATATCAAATAAACCCTTTCCTTCCCATGTCGCCTTGATTATGGCGCTTCATCACAGCAATAATAGCCCTAACTACAACTGCAAGCAAGAGACACAGGCCATTCACAATGTGCTCAGATCATGTCTCACTTTTGGTAATCAAGGCTTGTTTATTGAATAAGAGCTGGGATTCTCTACTCTGAGAAGTGAGTTCAATTACATGTACAAGTATGTCTTGGTAAGGGTGACATCATGTTTTCCAGACCCCCACCCCCAGATACTTGCATAGCTCTTAGAAAGTTTCTACTGCAGAATTAAAGGGCTGTTTACTTTGTAGGAAACTTGTAAGTATCCTCACTATTCATCATACTGGTAAGACAGAGTGGCTGAAGAAAAGCAAACCAAGAATGCGGCTGTGAAGAAGAAATAGATTAATTTCCACATGCAGACTTTTGGGTTAATTTGTAGCATGGACAGTGTGGTTGTACGGTTTGGGGTTTCGTCTTGATTTTAAGCAACAGAATGGTTGCTTTGCATTCTGATGGTAAGATGAGATGGCCCAGGCATATGTAAACTAGGTAATGTAGCATACAGAGTATAAAAGACACCTACTTTATACATGGTAACTATAGTATGAGGGAGCAGGCTGCATCCCGCTGCCTGGCTAGCTTAACCCCCGAAATAACCAAACAGAAACTGTATTAATTAAATTACTGTCTGGCCCATTAGCTCTGGCCTCTTGTTGGCTAACTCTCACATCTTGATTAACCCATTTCTATTAAATCTGTGTATTACCACGTGACTATGGCTTGCCAGCAAGATTCTAACCTACATCCATCTCAGTCAGGAGATTCATGGCTTCTGCCTGTCTCTGCTTTCTTCCCCCAAGAATTCAGATCTTTTTTTTCCATGCCTACCTAAGCCCTTCCCTATCAAAAGGCCAAGGCAGTTTCTTCATTCAACCAATGAAAGCAACACAAATACAGAAGGATCTCCTACACCAGGTAACCAGCAGGAGGTAGAATTTCACTGACGATTCTTAAATTATAGCTGGATCACAACTTTGACACAAGCAAAATGATTCTATACCTTCAAAAGCTGCATTTGAAGTGGATTAAAAATTATTTATGGTAATTAAACTGTATCCTTCTTACATTAAAAAAAGTCACTAGTAAGTAGTCAAGTCAACTCTTTTGGGACACCTGATAGGTCACTACCATCGCCAGCCTCCCTGTGGTCCTCACAAGCAGAGGAGACGATCTCACTGATATTTCATCGTACAGCCTGGTAGGATCTTCCTAATGTTCACTTCATTTCACTATATTCACATTTGACTAAAGATATCTATTGTCACCCATGAGCTAACTGTGCAAGGGGGAGGAGCCTGACAAATGACATATGTCTGGGAGAGATGGGGACAAGTTTCTTTGAATTAAACGGGAGAGAGGCTGAGAGGGATAACCCAGGAAAGAGAGGCCGGAAAGACCTAGAAGGAAATTCAGGTGGAAGGCCAAAGTTGAGGGAAACTAGCCATCCTGGAAGAATAATTGTGTTTGGAGCTTTCAGTAGATATTGGGGTTGAGTAAAAGAGTGTAACCATACTCTATTCTTTCTCCATAGTTCAGATGACCAGTCTGTGCCCCATACTGAGCTCAAAATGGAACCAGGAGATGGGAAGAGTGAGGTATGTATTCCAAGATGAAGAAAGCCTTCCACGGCCTAAGATCTACTATATAAGAGTATTACATTTACTCCGTTTTTTCCAACATGATTTCTTTACATTTTTGTTTCTTCTGCCTGGAACTCTTCCTCTCCATGCCCTACTTTTTACCTTCTTTCTTTCTATTCCCTTGCTTATTTTCTGTTCAAAATGTCACTGATTCTGGAAGGTTCTTTTTTTTTTATTCAACTCTCCCTTGACCCCTGAGCGTGTCCAGTGAACATATTAAATGAATGGAAAACTATATTTATAAATTAATGGAATGCCCATGAGGCAATGGTGATGTTAATTAGTTTTCTCCCTGAAATGGTGATTGTTAATTGTTAACTTTAAAGGGTCTCGATTCACCTAGGAGACAGGTCTCTGGGCATGCCTCTGGAGAATTATTGTGATTACATTAATCAAGGTGGAAAGAGGACCCTACACTTGGTTTCAGCATCCATCACTCTGTGGTAGGTTTCACTTTCACAGTAACTGAGGTAGGAAGTCCTGCCTACTCTGGGTAGCACTGCTCCCTGCCTGGAATCTTGGGCAATCTAAATGGAGAAAGGATGCTGAGCGGCAGCATGTATTTGTCATTGTTTATTTTGTGATTGCAGATGTGGTGTGACCATCATCTTCAAGCTCTTCCTGTCATGATGGACTGTGTGTTTGACATGTGAGCCAGAGCAGTACTCATCGGGGATCATCTTGGAAGTTTTGTTGTTAGGGTATTTCATCTCTGTGCTTGGCCGCCCCCACCCTCCCCCAAAATAACTAAGATAGAAATCAGTGCTGAGAAGTGGGGCCACTGCTGTTATAATCCGATCATGGTTTCTTAGGAGATGTTTCGTGGCTTGAATTTGGAACTTTGGGTTAGGAAAGTCCTAAACAGAGATTAATGAATGGGTTGTCCTGATGGGAGCTTGGAAGACTAGACTGATGAGGGAACACAGACAATGGGAATGCCGTTGATGGGGCTCAGAAGGAACAAGCATTCTCTCGGGAACTGGGCTAGGACCATTCGTGTGATAGTTCGGCCAAGAATCTGTCTGTGTCCTGTGGACTTGAATTAAGTGACTGACTAAAGGTATACGAGTGTGACAGAGAGGCCTCTGAGCACTCCCGTGGGAGACTGCCTTGAACATGTTAATTCATGTAGGAAGACTATGGGTGCAGCATTTCCTGGGTTGGGGTCATGGTGTGCATAAAGGCTTGAAAGTGGACTGAGTACAGCATTCACTGACTTCTGCTTCTAGATGTGGATTGATACCATTCCCATAAATTTTGCACATAGAACCTCATGAAAGAATGAAGCCTTCAAACATAGTCAGGTCCCTTCCTGCAAGTTATCGGAACCAGATGAGCCAGTCTAAGGCCCCCTTCAGACTTTTGTGCCAGTAGCGTGAGAAGGTCCACATCTTCAGATAAAACTAAGTAACACATTTTCTTCATGCAATTTAAGCTCCCCAGACCATCAAAGCACCTAATTGTAGGCACAGGCAGCAATTACCTTAGTTGCTGTTCGGTGTGATTTCAGGAAGTACATTCTCAAACACTGTGTCTAGATTCTGATTGTGGCATATACTGTACATGTGTTGATCATTAGTTCAGAGTATATATTTAATTTTATATCATCTTTCAGGATTTTCCATTGGTTGGTCCTTGATCAATGCAGCTGCCTTTGGCAGATTTCTGGATGGCACTTAGCACAGGCCCAGTGCTTTCTTGCTGTTAAATAATTTTCTTGCTTAGAGGCAGTGTTGTATGGTACACAACGGGAAGGACTAAGGTATAATGCATGTCCAAGGATAAGAGTATTGGCAGAAAACTATAGATGGGGAAGAACCATTTATATTCTGAAGAACACAAGGGGCTGCTCCTTCTGATGTAAAGTAGACTAAATAATCTCTTGCCAGGTGGCTCACTTGTGCTCTTGACAAGTAGTAGCACACTTGTGAGTCACTTTCAGTCTGTGCTGGTGTCAGCTCAGACACTCAACGATAGCAACTGCCAGCTGGCGAGTATAATTCCATGTTCCGGAGGTCTTCCATAACCTCGTTTCTCTCTGTAGGCTCTGATTTGCCTAAGGAAAAGAAACTACATGAACAGATTCTGTTATCATTGACATCCGGATACTGAGAGGTTCTTGGTGGTGGTATTGATACCTGCACGGTATTCATTAGGGTTAATATTGATCATCAACTTGAGTTATTAAAAGACACTTATGAAATGAAAAAAAGTGTGCTTTAGATAGTTCATCGGTGAGGCCATTTCTACAGATGATTGGAGCACGAGGCATCTAACCTAATCATTGATTAATTCTGTGATGCTTATGTGATGTGATGCTGTTGTTGAGTATTGATGGAAACCGGGTGGGAGGGCATTTGGGAGGAAGTATCCAGTGGAGGTCTGCTTTTTCAGGCTGTCTCTTGTCTCTGATCCCCCAGTGTGGACGCCTGTTTCCCCGCACCGTGAAGTGAGCTGTCTTGCCTCACCACATGTACGGACCAGCAGCCTATCAGCGCTGTTACTTCAGCTTCACAAATGGAAGCATTCTTAGTCTAGATCAGTGGCTCTCAGTCTTCCTAATGCTGCAACCCTTTAACACAATTCCTCATGCTGTGGTGACCCCAACCAGAAAATTATTTTGGTGCCACTTCATAACTATAATTGTGCTACCGTTATTGTAAATATCTGATACTCAGGATATCTGATATGTGACACCCCTCCCCCCATGAAAGGGTTACTCAGTCCCCAAAGGGTCACAATCCACAGGTTGAGAACCATTTGCCTAAATGAACAAAACATATTTGTTAGAGATGACAAGGAATCAAAATATGAGGAACCGATTTTAAATATAAATTTGAGAATTTGAATCTTAGGCAAAGTCAAACCCACATCAGCCTTCAACTCAGTATCTGGATAAATACATCATCCATTAGGGTATTAATCTGACACATTCCTGGCCTTATTCTGACACATGCAGCAGAACAATAGAGACCGTGATTTGTGACAAGACAGTCTCAGACTGACACCCCCTGCCCCAGCTTTCCATCTCTGCACCATGCCCGTTGCTTTAGGATCCATGCAGGTGGTGGAGCCATCTCACAGAAATGTTTACACAGAGAATTCTTTATTACCTCTGACAGATGTATTGTAGCCCCATTGCTTCCCCAACCTCAGTTCCTGGAAGGCTGCCCAGCATTGTTGCTAGATATCATTACCATGGCAACCATAGACCATGCCACCAGGGTGAGATACAGGAAAGGAAAAGTAGTGTGGGAATGGATATTTTTTTTTTTGAGTCTCTGGTCCCTCTGGCTTCACACCTGACAGAAACATATGTGTATCCGTGAATAGAACTTGAGGGGAAAGCAAGCTAGGACATTGGAGTGCTAGGGACAGACTAACAAGGAGAGTGTCTCACAAAGAAGCAGGGGGACAAGTTAGTCTCCAAAATGTAAAACTGTTTTCTTATTTTCCTCTAAATATAGAGTTACTGGGCTGCTGAATCTTCTTTCAGAGCAGAATGGACTGATAACTGTGTCCTGGTTATTGACACCGTAAAAGCAGCTTCATTGAAACGTCTCTCTTACTTCTGCCGTCAATCCAGCCACAGCAAATTAGCTTGCTCACCCGAGACTGCGGGTGGAGTGCGGCACTGATACAGGTGTCATAGATTTCTAGATTCAAGGCAAATGGACAAAGCATCAGCATTGCCCTACCCTGTGGGGCTGGCAGTGGTTATAGGGGCTTGCTTCCCCTTAGCTTCATGGAGCTTAACAATATGACCAAAATTTAGTCTAATAAAACACCAGTAGCCACCAAATGGAAAGCAAAGGATTGTTAATTACAACTGATTATGAAAATATAGTGGGATTGAGAAGAGGGTTTCTATAGTCATGCAATTTTAATGATGAAATTGGGAGCAGCTTTTCAAGTGATTTTCTTTTTGAAATTACTAAAGCTTTTCATTATATTGTGGATAGCAATAACCTGAGGTAGAGTGTCAGGAGCTTTTGTTTTTGTGTTTTTGTTTGTTCATTTCCTCTCCCTTTTGGGTGCCAGGAGTGTTCCCCTCACCAAGGGCATTTGAATATTACCCATGCATGTGGTTGCTCTTCCTTTTCTCTGCTTCTTGGCTTCTTTGATGTTAGGTGGTCTGCACTGACACACACACACACACACACACACACACACACACACACCCTGTCTGGATGAACTGTTAAAGTGTAAGCTGAAACAAACCTTTCTTTCTGAAGTTGTTTTTCTCAGACACTGGCCACAATAATTCAATTGTCTAGTACAGCTTGGCATGGTGGTATACATCTTCAATCCCAGTACTCAGGAGACAGAGCTCTGTGAATTCAAGGCGAGCCTGGTCTATAAAGTGAGTTCCAGGCCAGCCACAGCTATAGAGTGAGATCCTGTCTCAAAAGCACCCTCCCATAAGATAACCTAAGATGTAGAGCCTTTTAAAGTGAGGCGCAAGGGCAGCCCCAAGTCTGCTCATGTTCTTCTGTTTATTTGTTTGTTTCTGAATGTTAGCTGCCCTTTGTCTGTAGCTCTCTGAGTTTTGGTCAAGAGATCGCACATGGTAAGCATTCATTACAGTTACTTTGCTATTTTGAATTCTCTTCTTCTTCTTCTTCTTCTTCTTCTTCTTCTTCTTCTTCTTCTTCTTCTTCTTCCTCCTCCTCCTCCTCCTCCTCCTCCTCCTCCTCCTTCTCTTCCTCTTCCCCCTTCTCCTCCTCATGTATGCTCATTCTTTATCCATGTTGGTTAATTTCTCTCAACTTGACACAAACTGGGATATATCTGGGAAGGTGCCTCAACGGAGGAACTGCCCACACCAAATTGGTCTTTAGACAAGTCTGTGGTACATTTTTCTTAATATGTGACTGATAGGGGATAGCCCAGCAAACCTTGGGTCATTTTACTCTGGGCAGGATGTTCTGGGGTGTATGAGAAGGCAGACTGAGCCAATCACTTGTGAGAAAGTCAGTAGTCAGGATATTTTCATGGTCTCTGTGTGAGTTCCTACCTTGAGTTCCTGTCCTGACTGCATCAAGTTGCCTTTGGTCATGGTTTTTTATCACAGCAGCACAAAGCAAACTGATGCAGACATTGGTACTGAGATTGTGGGATATTGCTGAGACAGATTCATACTGCTTTTGAGCAGATTGTGGAAGTGTTTGGGATGTTGGATTGGGAAAGTCATTGGGTGGCTAGAGCTTACTGAGATGTTGTGGGAGTTTGGAAGATGATGCACCTATGCTGAAGGCCTGGCTTGTGAAGTTTTGGAAGGAAATTTTAGAGTACTTTAGAGACTTCACTAAGGTCATTCATACAATAATTTGAATTAAGAACCTCTGGTGTCTTGTCAACTTGGGCTGAACACTCAGCAGCAATTACCAAGAGACCAGAAGTACTGAAGTTAACCCTCCTCTGTACTGGGATAATCGATATTGATTAATGGTGGGTGAGAAATCAGCTGTGATTCAGAAAAGCCCAACATTGAGTTGAAATGATCTTGGATTATTTCTTCAGGGCCAGCACACAGAAGCTGGGTTCCAGAACATGTCAAGGCTGCATCTTATGCTGGCAGCTGAGCCTGTCACTGTGTCAGAGTCTCCCATGTGGTAGTAGTTTTGAGGGAATGCGGGAATCACAGAGAGTAGCTGTGAAGAGTCAGGAGAGCGCTGGTGAAAGTGTAGTCTCGGTTGAGTGTAAACCCCAGGAATGAAGGAGTCATGGTAAGATGTCGAGACTTGGGGAAGTAACAACTTGTGGAGACTCCAGCATATGGAGACACCATGACTATGGGATGAGAGATTGCCAAGCGTGGCAGCGGCTATGGAGTAAAACTGGCTTGAGCCTATAACACAAGTTGAGTGTTCTGTGGTTGGTGAAGTGGGGCTTCTCATGATTATTGGAGGCAAGGGGATGATGGTGAGCTACAGATGGCAGGCATTAATCAATTAACATTGTTGGAGTTTGGCTTTGCTTTGCTTTGATTGTAACTGTATTCTGAATTTTACCCTTTGTAATAGCAATTATGTAATTTACTTTTGTCTTTATAGGAGCCCATCACTGAGAGACATTAAAAGAGACTTTGGACACTTTTAAAGAAAAGTTGGACTTTAGAAATACTGCAAAGAATTTAAAGACTGGGAGACTTAATGTTGCTTATATTTTATACTGTGATATTAATATTAACATATAACTTGGTGACAAGAAAGGAAAGGTTGTGGTTTAATACTGATACGTTTGTGTGTCAAGTTGACAAGAGGTCGATTATGCTATTTTTTTATCAACTTGACATAAAGCTAGATATATGGGAAGAGGGTAATCCCAACTGATAAACTACCTATGCCTGATCAGCCTGTAGGTTAGTATGTGGGGCAATTTCTTGATTAGTGATTGATTTGGGAGGGTCCAGGCCATCGTAGGCCTGGGAAGGTGGTATAGGATTGTGTAAGAAAGCAAGATGAGCAAGTCATAGGGAACAAATCAGTTGTCAGCATTCTTCCACAGCTTCCATTTGAGTTCTTGCCTTCATCTTCCTCCTTTGAGCTTCTGCTCTGAGTTTCACAAAGATGTTTTGTAAACTGTAAGCTTAAATAAACCCTTTCCTTCCATCTGGTCATGGTTTGTCACAGCAATAGAAAGAAAACTAAGACAATACCGCTGTCTTCCTGGAACCTAAGTGCATGTGTTTTGGGATCCATAAAATTAAAGATTGGTTGAGGAAACTCCACACCTTTATAATGAAGCTATATTGATGAATAATCCTTAACCTGTGGGAGCTCATATCTTAATGAATAATATTCATTGACTTGTAAAAGCAGAGATGCCTGAGAAATGAGATAAAAGTAAAGTCATGCTTGAAAATGTATTTGAAAAACAATTTAGATGTGTTTAATTTTTGGAGGGTGATAAGATGCAGAACATGACCAGGGGTGGATCCAGAGGAGTGGAAATGAGAAGTTCAAGGCACTGAAGAGCTTGGGTACTGGGCCATTCCTCTAAGGGATGGTGAATTTAATAAGGGTGAGAAAAGGAACACTGGGACAAGAGAATCCTGGAATCCATGAAATCAAATGAAGTTAGGAGAGGTAACCAAGAGATGTATCACCGAGATAAAGAGAGTATCAGATATCCATCCCATAAACAAAGTATCAGGACTTTTACAGGAAGAAGACTCTGAAGGTGTCAAATACCAGAAATGTTTATCTTATAATAGAGGAACAACTTTGCTATGGGAGTGGACATTCCTAAAGTTGTGGGTACAGGAAAGTGTGCTGTCCACAGAAGGTAGAGTAGAATTGTTTGGGAACAGCAAAGTAGGAGTTTCTGGAATCATGGCTATCCTAGTCTCGGAGTTGAGAGCAGGGCACCAGGCTTGACATCAGACATATGATCAGATCAGGAGATGGGGCTTGCACCTTTCTGGTTTCCACCTATGCTGGCAGGCTCTATTCTGCAGTAATCATGGTATTATTGAAATGGGTCAAATCAGAACTGCCTCCTTCATTTGGATCATCATGTGTGGGCTGGCAAAGTCTTTTTGCGCGCTCTCTGAGGGTGACAGTACTTTCTAAAGTCTGCCTCATCTCTTCAGCCCGTGTCCTTATTCTGGGGGGGCTTTGACATTCTTTATGATGCATTTAATAACTGAGTCTCTCAGTTCCTCCACATGATTTCCTCTAAGAATATTCACTTTTTTGTGTATTATGAATTAGTTTAATCACAAGTGACTATTATAAATTCTCATCTTATCTGAAACTGACTTCAATATTTAAAAGGTTAAATTATAAAAATCCCTTCTCTGCTTTCTTTTCCTCTTGCCTTTAATAAATATATTTTTAGCCTTTACTGGAAATCTGTTGTCACGAATTTTTGCTGTCCCCTCAGACTGTTGGTATCATCCCATGCCTGCATCTCTGATGCCAAATCTCTCCCTCTCTCCCTTCTTCCCCCTCTCCCCACCCTTACTCACACACTTCCAGTGTTTTCAGCAGTGGAGAGCCATGACTTTCAGCAACACTTACTTCCTTACTCTCACTTATGATAACTTTTCCATCTGTTGCTTGGTTCACCAGCCACCTTTTTTAGGGCTACAGGACAGGTGAACAAATACCCCATCCTGTCATATGATAGTGCCTAATCTGTAAATTACACATATATGATTCCAAATGCAAATATTTCCATGCAATTGCCCGCCCCTCTTTCGTAGTCATTTCTTTGGGATAGTTTCTTGTTAATTTTCTTTACTCTAGCTTCTCCATGTTAGATACTGAGCTCTTTTTCTAGAGATGTTTTTTCAAAGTAAAGATTAGATCGTTCACTTCCTGGCTTAAAAATCCCTGAGAGCACCCAATGCTATTAATTTGCTAAATGAACATAGTATTCAACCCACTCCTAATGACTTATCGTTATGCACATAGATCAATGTCTCTCAACCCTCATCAGAAAAAAATTCTGTTTGCAATAGATGGTGGTTAACACAGATACCCACAACTGGCCAAGGTGTAGAGAATAAAAGACCACAGAGTGCTTGACCCTAAATGGATGATATATATACTATACCCCCTCCTCCAACCATTCTGGGAGAAGGCTTGGAAAGGTTCTACAACCCAGAGGCAGTTGATGGTGGCACAGCAGCAGTGTCTTCTGGGATTCTGGGAGAAGGCTTGGAAAGGTTCTACAACCCAGAGGCAGTTGATGGTGGCACAGCAGCAGTGTCTTCTGGGATTCTGGGAGAAGGCTTGGAAAGGTTCTACAACCCAGAGGCAGCAGCAGTGTCTTCTGGGATTCTGGGAGAAGGTTTGGAAAGGTTTTACAACCCAGAGGCAGTTGATGGTGGCACAGCAGCAGTGTCTTCTGGGCACATCTGCACATATGATCTCAGTGACCGCGACACATGCACCAGACCTGTGCAATAGGCCGTGGAGAGCAGAATTGGGCATAGTCCTAGCCCCATCTGTTGAGCTGTTGACAGTTGTAAGATACTGGGAGAGGAAGAGTCAATTTTCTTTAACAGTGGAGTCCTTGATCAGTAAGTAGGTCATGCTCCAGTAGAAATCCAGACATCAAAGAACATTTGGACAGCACAGATTGTTCTTGGTGTCGATAAAAACAAAACAAAATAAAACAAAACAAAACAGAAACCAACCTTAACAAAACAAGAGGACACATTTGGTGAGTGAGGAAACAGGACTGGATTTAGGAAGAATTGCAGGAGGAAGGGTGAATATGATCAAAACATATTGTACAAAACACTCAAAGAAATAATAAAATACATTAACAATTACCGTGTGTAGCCTAAAATTTAAAATAGAATCATCGCAGGCTTTTATGCAGGAATCTAATCCCTTTGTATCTTGCCCTCAACTTGCTTGTCTAATCATGTTTCCACATTTATAACCTCTAACCCCTTTAACACATAAACATATATACATGTATACATACATACATGTAGACAGATGCATGTATACATACACACACGCATAGAAACACATGTACACAAATGAACATATACATGCATACACATATGCATATATACATACGTATACAGATACATACATGTGCACACATATGCATATATACACATGTATATACACATGTATACACACACACACACACACGGATCAGCACCACATTGCTTCTTCTGTGTAGAATCAAAGCTTGGTCCTCATTTAGAGGTCTCATTTCCTTTCAGGTTCCTGGACTTGGGTGGTTTTCTTAGTATACCTGTATTCCCCAGGTGTAGGAGCCACTTTTTCTCCTGTGCGTCATGAGACTGTGTTGAAATTGGGGGGCACCGGGGTTGCGTCCCCAACACCGCGGCCGCCTGGCTAGCTTATGCCCGAAATAACAACACACAAACTGTATTCATTTAAACACTGCTTGGCCCACTAGCTCTAGCCTCTTACGGGCTAACTCTCGCACCTGGACTAGCCCATTTCTTATATTCTGTGTAGCACCCCAAGGTGTGCTTACCGGGAAGATTCTAGCCTACGCCCATCTTGGGTTGGAGCTTCATCGCGAGTGTGCCTCAGAGCGCTGAGCTATCCCATCCGCCAGCGAGAGAGGAGCCTGGCGTCTCTGAGCGGAGCTGTATGATTTCTGACCTCACTTCCTCTTCCTGTCAGCATCTTCTTCTGTTTACTCCACCCACCTATGTTCTAACCAATTGGGCCAAGCAGTTTATTTATTGCTTATCCAATGAAATCAACAGATTAATATATGACACTCCCACATCAAGACTAGGCTATATTCTACTTGTTAGGGTTATCTCGATACACATCTAGTCTGATATTCTGTACCCTGACTATCTTGAGCTTTATGACTTTGTGCTTGGCATCTTTCTAGAGGACTCAGTAGCATGGTTAAGATATGGTAGCTACTTGATGATTTATTTTGACTGAGAAATAAGTACCTGACAAGAGGCTTCTCATTTCCAAATATTCATTCAATGGAAAGTTTTAAGCCACATCTAGAACACAGGTGACCATAACTGTCCACCCAAATGGTGCAGACAATAGGGGCAGAAGGAACTGAGAAGGAAGGTTTTCAGAGCGCTTGGGTCTCCATAACAAAATACCATGGGCTGGCCAGCCTAAACCACTAGAACCAATTTTTCATAGTTTTGGATGCTAGAAGTTTGAGACA
This sequence comes from Microtus obscurus, assembly GCA_963919715.1. NCBI lineage: Eukaryota > Metazoa > Chordata > Mammalia > Rodentia > Cricetidae > Microtus > Microtus obscurus. Next base: position 7,310,680 of record CAWTZC010002364.1, read on the forward strand.
AGCATGAGTGTTGGTGAGGGCTCTCTTCCTTGTGATAGACAGATGCCTTCTTTCTCTGTTCTCATCAAAGATGTCTCTTGGTATCTGCTGTACAAGGGCAAAGTTTCCCTATTCATTTGACCTGTGTCATGTCTTAAAGCCCAGTCTCCAGAGACCATCAGACCGGGGGTCCAGACTTAATAACATATGTATTTAATATGTGTGGGGACCACTCCATCCCTGACAGTGCTGAGAGTCCCTCTCCACTATGATGTTTGTTTCCTGAATTATGTCATGGAGGATGCTGCAGTCTGTGCACATCTCCAAGGAAACAGTCTCAGAACCGGGGACTTCTCGAGTAATACTCAGTCTCCTGTCACTCTCGGAATGGAATGTAAGTTGTTAAACCCCATCATGTAAAAGGGATGCATTTATGGCTGTGCTTGACTTGTTTGTAGATTTTGCACTTTTTTTGTAGTTTGACAGTTTGTCTGTTTTGAATTAGCAGGAGAGAGAGTATCGCTGCTGCCAACATACTGGGTGAAATGAAAAGAAATGCCACCATCTCAGAGCTGTCTCTTAGCTGCTCTCAAACTGGGCCTTGCCTTGCAGGAGATGGGCTGATGCTTCCATTTCCCGCCTGCTTGTCCAGGAGTCAGCACTCACTACAAGCCCTCCCTTGCGTCATTCCTCTCCTAAGTCTGTCTGTGACCATAGCAATGTTTATTGTTTCTGCTTCCTACTTATAATAGTAACAATTATGATGTGCAAAAAATGTAGGGGTCCGGCTTCCTTGTGCACAGCTGTAATTCTGTACTTGGGAGGAAGAGGCAGGAGGATCACAAATTTAAGGCCAGCCTAGGCTACACATAATGAATACTGTATACAGAGTATAAAATTTAGGAAAGTGAAAATACTGTTTAACCAGGCACAGGTGACATCCCTTGTGATCTTCATGGTCTTCTATATCATGGTGGATATTCCTTTTTATTCTGGGGGAAGAAAAGGCAGGGAAAAAAATTAACAGAACCACAGATTCAGCTCTCAGATACAAAGATTTCCCTTGGTGTCTTCAGAGAAAGGACCAAGTCCTGGTAACTCTCTCAGGTCTGATGCACTGGTGGCCTCCAAAGCTTACTTGGACTTTCCTGTCTCTGCTCAAGACCAATCTATCACAGTTTGCCTAGTGTCCCTGTCCTGTTCTCTCCATGTCCTAGAGTGTCACCATTATTTCAAACCCTAGATGGCTTCTCCTGCTTGATGTTTCCCTCCAAAAAGAACTGGAAGGGAGGTTCTGCCTTCCAAAGTTTTCCAAATGACTCCTTCTGCCTTGCATTCTCTCTCTTCTAATCTGTACTCAGACTTCACTACTTTCTCCTTAAAATACATTTCTTCAGACTTTGCAAGCCCATTTCCAACTTGACATCAATGTGTCTTATTTTTCTTGAAAGATGTTATCTCTTCCTGATATTTGGCATATTTTGATTTGAAACCTTTAGTTGGTCTTTCTATTGCCATAAAACCATATTCGTGCTTACATTTAACCCAAGTATTCAGTCTTTAACAAGAAAAAGAAAGGCAGAGGATACATACTTCAAAACAATGGCAAACTAAACAGTGTGGTATTGGAATAAAGATGAATGTACACACCAGATAGTTTCAATGGTTTCTGAAAATGGTGCAGAAGGGATTCAGCCAGGAAAGGAACAATCTTTTCAGTCATTGGCTCTGGGAACACTGGGTATTCACATCCAAAAGATAAGCTTAATGCCATGTGTGAAGATCAATTCAAAATGGATCATAAGTATAAACTCAAACTATACAATTCTTAGAAAATGTAGGGCAACAGCTTCATGATACTGGGTTTTTCAATGACTTCTTACATTGGCATCATAGGCAAGGGCAACAAAACACAAACAAATTGTATTTTATGAAAATTGAAATTTGGTACTTCAAAGACCATTATAGGAGTAAGAAAGGACTCTGAAGACTGTGAGAAAATATTTGAAAATCATATGTCTGATAAGGGATTAATATCTGGAATAAGTAGAGAACTCTGAAAACTAACTAAAACAAAACAGTCCAGTCAAAGGTGAGTAAATGCCCTGAACAGACATTTCTCTTGCCCATGGTTGGTGGTCCTTCATAATAGATCCCAGATGCTGGTCACATCTCTGGGCAGTGCTTCAGGGGTCAGGTTCCATGTGCTGTTCTTCCTTTTGGGTAGTCACTCAGGATGTTAGTCCTACTCCACAGTGGTCCTTTTTAATGTTCGTGTTGATGTGAAGATGCTGTATTTAAGTAGGGTTCCACCTTTCCGAATGCTTTCAAGTTTCTTTTCCGCAGGGTAGAGGTATTCAAGGGTCATGAAAGTACCATAACCCTTTCTCTCACTTTCCCTAGAGTTTGGTCATAGAGGATCTGGGGCCACCATGCCTTGATGTGGGAGTGTCATACATCAATCTGTTGATTTCATTGGTTCAATAAAGAAACTGCCTGGGCCCTGATAGGACAGAAAATTAGGTAGGTGGAGTAGACAGAAGAGGATGCTGGGAAAGAGAAGCTGAGTGCAGAGTTGCCATGATGTTCCCACTGCAGAGAGACGCAGGCTAGAATCTCCCCGGTAAGCACACCATGGGGTGCTACACAGATTATCAGAAATGGGCTAGTCCAGGTGCAAGAGCTAGCCAATAAGAGGCTGGAACTGATGGGCCGGGCAGTGTTTAGATGAATACGGTTTGTGTGTTGTTATTTCGGGGCTTAAGCTGAGCCATGTGGGCGGCCGGGTGCGGGGGAACACAGCCAGCCACTCCTCATACTACAGATTGGCGCCCGGACGTGATGGGCTGAATCCACTTAAAAACCTGAGAGAGCTTAATTCTAAACAGAGAAAAAACAGAGTTTAACACAGAGTTTTGTTCTTTGTTGGTGGCGTGCCGTAGAGAGATTTCCTGGTTCGGCAATAGCAGCAGAAAAAAAAAAAAGCTGCGTCATTTTAAAGTGCGGCTTTCTGGGCTGTGCCGCCATTGCAATCTCTGTCTGGCTCCTGTGAGAGACAGAGCTTTTGTATGGAGCATTTGGAATAAACTGCTTTGGCTTGCTTGATGGCAATTTGGACTGCTGTGTGCCTGGAACTCTATGCAGCTCAGGCTCACCAAATGGCTCTGGGCAGGAGCAGCTCAGCTCTGCCATACTGCAGTCTCCGGCAGGAACTACCGTAATTACTGTGATAACAGCGCACTTAAGGTTTAGACTTTACAGGACACAGGCAGTACCGTATTACCCCTACATGGTGCAACTTAAGTTTTTAAGAAATGCTCCTGGATAGTAAAAAAATTACAGATTCACAATAAAACAGATTCAGACAGACCACTAAATGAGTCACAATGTTGGATAAATGTACGTGGGCTTGAGAGAGAAAAAAATATATATATAGAGAGAATAAAGTTAATGCCTTTAAAATTAAAAAGGTAAAGTCTTTAAAGAGACAGAGTACAGATAGTTAAGAGAGTAAAAGAAATAAAGAAAAATAAGCCACGTAAAAATGGAAAATTCACAGAGAGTCTGGATTATGTACATTGTGTTTTCTTTAAAATTTTTGACTGTAAAGGAGCTAAGTACAGGGAGACATTTCATTATATGGGCTGCCAAACTGAACCAGAATGGATATAAGGGTATTACAATTTCAAAATTTGGGTCTAAGGATATGATGCTTTGGAGAGGGTCTTCTTTTGTTTTCACAGAGGACCAGATCCTATGGATTGCGTCTATTCCGATATGGTATGATAGACCACGCCCTCCTGAAAGGTTGCTGTGAACACCCTCAAAAAATTACTTCACTCAACTGCCAACTGAGATGACCCTGGCAACACAGGTTATACCATGAAAGACCTAATTAACGACGCCCCCATTCAGCAGGAAGCAGTTTGGAGAGAAAAAACTGCGCCCATGTTCCCAAAACATTGTTTATAACTGTTCTTTTACATTTAAAGGGGGATAGGATATAGATATAAATAATTTGCATTGGTGTGGATTTTAAGGTCAATTTTGTTATATGTATATGTATTTCTGATCTTGATTAAGGTATTGTGATTATATAGTTCATTTTTAAAATGTAATGTATAATTAGGAAATGTAGGTTGTTGTTAAATAATTGTAAATAATAGTCAAGCTTGTAGTCATGTTAGATTTTCTAGATATATAGAGATATATTTCAGTTAGATAGGCATTCTTCATATCTCTCAAAGATTGCAGAATATGGCATTTAAATATTTTAATAACTTAGGGTTTTTCATGACAATGAGACACGTCTGCTCCTGGCAGCACCAATCTACTTCAAGAGAAAGATGGGCATCAAAGAGGATCCTTATGGAGTTGGATAGCCATTTGGGCAAGAAAACTGCTCTTGCCTGGACTATTGCATAAACTGGACACAGAGAACCCACAGAGAGAGGACTACTGAACTTGCCTAAAGGTGAGATGATCTTTCGGGGTTCCTGATTCATAAAAGAGTCTACAAGACATTCTGCAGGACACAGCAGAAAGTGACTAAACTGTCTTTGGAATTTTCTGCTTCATGGAACTGTCTGCTGGATACTGTGGGCCTGAAGGCCGAAGATAGGTGCCCCAATGGTACAGAGGAACTTTGGGTGACTGTCCAGGCAGCGAGATGTCTCTGTCATTTCTAGAGCGTTTGATTTCTTGTTTACTTAGGTAGTTTTATATCCTTCTGGAGTCTTTGATGGAGTTGAAGAATGGTTAGTTATAGTTATAGTTTTTCTTAGTTATGATAAAAGATAAAGTAGATATAAATGTTGTAACTGTAATTCTTACTTGATAACTGTTTTGTTATATGTGATTTTACTATGTTAAAGTTAAAGCTTTTCTTTTTTGTTTAAACAGAAAAAGGGGAAGTGATGTGGGAGTGTCATACATCAATCTGTTGATTTCATTGGTTCAATAAAGAAACTGCCTGGGCCCTAATAGGACAGAAAATTAGGTAGGTGGAGTAGACAGAAGAGGATGCTGGGAAAGAGAAGCTGAGTGCAGAGTCGCCATGATGTTCCCACTGCAGAGAGACGCAGGCTAGAATCTCCCCGGTAAGCACACCATGGGGTGCTACACAGATTATCAGAAATGGGCTAGTCCAGGTGCAAGAGCTAGCCAATAAGAGGCTGGAACTGATGGGCCGGGCAGTGTTTAGATGAATACGGTTTGTGTGTTGTTATTTCGGGGCTTAAGCTGAGCCATGAGGGCGGCTGGGTGCGGGGGAACACAGCCGGCCGCTCCTCATACTACACCTCTGCTCAACAGCAGTTCTTTTAAAGTGACAACTCATACTTCTCTGTTTTTTTTTTTTTAAATCACATCCTACTACTGTTATGGTTGAGTGCCAAATTGAGGTGTTCCCAGCATCTCTCTTCCCAAACCTGGGTCCTCTGCGAGAACAGTAAGCATTTTTTTGTAGTTTTTTTTGAGATAGGATTTTTTTGTGGAACAGTCCTAGCTGTGTTGGAACTAGCTCTTGTAGACCAGGCTGACCTCACACTCACAAAGATCGGTCTGCCTCTGCCACCTGAGTGCTGGGATTAAAGGCATGTGCCACCACTGTCTTGAAACAGTATGCATTCTTCACTGTTGAGCCATTTCTCCATCTCTCAAAATATTTTTCATTTTTCTAGGTAACGTTGGTATAATGTCTGACAAAAGATATTTCAAGCCCCAATTAATCTGTAAATGTAAAGTTACTTCATATTTATTGAGGCAAAAATTTATCAAAATGTCATTACAGTTTTAAATTTACATATACTTAATATGAGGTCATCAAATTTCATAATACAGAAAATACTGCTGAATATAAAAACACAGATTAATATCAGTGCAGGAACAGAGCATCCTTGGAGTCGACCATCACTTCTAGCTCTTACAATTCTTTTGCTCCCTCTTCTCTTTAGATTCCCAGTCCTCAAGAGGAGGGGTTTAATTTTGACATCCCATTCATGAGCCCTCCAAAGTCTGTCACTCTCTGCATATTGTCTAGTTGTGGGTCTCTCTGTAATTCCCATCTACTTCAAGAAAGAACTTCTCTGATGGGGAACTTCTCTGATGAGGGTTAAGTGATATTCAGATCTGCAAGTACAGCACTATGTCATTATATAACAGAACATTATCAGGCTTCACTCTAGGTGCATGACCTATCTGGCCCCACATTCTTGTCTACTTTAGCAGTATCAGGTATGCAACAAAACACCATTAACAATGCAAGTTACAAAAGACAGGAATTCAGCCTTTCCATCTCATGTCTCTTACATAGGTAAATTTCCATTGAAGAGGTTCCTTGGCCTTAGGCATATATCTATATATTTTTTAAAACTACATATAACAGTGCCATGAAACCTCTGTGGTGACCAAAATATTCATTTAAAATTTTTAATCTTTTTTAGGATGTCTGTATACTCATTCATTGGATGTAACCCGTTAAGAAGGTATGTTATACCATACCACATAGAAGAAGATATCCTCACCAGGGTTCCTTGAAAACTCTCAATCCAGAATTACCTCTGGGTAAAGGACTTATCCTTCTTTACACATCTCAGAACCCGCTGTAGTAACTACACAGCTAATTCCATAGCACAAAGGCGCATGCCCCATCCTATCTAGGGAAAGAGAGCCACATCAGGACCACTCCTTGGGTGACTCCACCCCCAGGCTAATTTAGCCTCAGTTGTATGCCTTGCTTCTCATGTCCAACGCAATGCAATTACTCTCCCCAAACTCCTCTTCATTTCTGTTGGTCCTTGTTTGGATGCCAATTATATTTTGTGACAGTATTCTTGGGGAGATGGGAAGAAATGCCTCCTAACCCTAGATATGAGAACCAACGACAGACAAAAGTAATGATACCACTTGGGGCCAACTTCAGTGAATCCGTGTATTTTATTAATGCTGCTAACAGTAGCATGGGTAAGGGTGACTCACAGGAGCAGAAATGACGTGAAGACAGCTGTGTCACCAAAATCTCACCCTAGCTTAGGATTGCCCACAAAATTTAGAAACCTGGGGCTTACTGAATAACTGGCAGGCTGCCATTTGACAGGCTAAAAAGGCTCTTGTGTCTCTTCCAGGCACCTTGCTTTGTCTGAGACTCTTTCACAGCCCAGCTGGTCTCTGTTATCTTCTAGGTTGCAGAGCTATAAAAAAAAGAAGTAAAATTATTATTGCTTTCAGATTCTCTATATAAAGGACTCTAAAGAATCCACCAGAAAAATTCTTAGAACTGATAAACAGTTTCAGCAAGTGTGGGGATCTCTGCGAGTTCTGTAGCCAGCAGAGTTATGATCCACAGAAGGCAAGAAGGCAGTTTTGTGGAGGATGTGGAATTTGTACACAATTTGCATATTTGTATAAGCTCCTTGTCCTTTTGAAAAACTGTCTGTAAAAACACTAAAAGGATTATTATCTATAGGATCATTGGATGTAATTTTAGGCTATAACCAGAGGGTATCTTAAAAAATATTTCAAAAGGGGAGCTTTAGGATAATGGTTATCAGCAGATCCAGTAACATGCTAATGCTACCTGCCAGTTATTAACAGTGTGGAACAAATATTCAACATGTGTTTAATTTAATGGCACAATGATTTCTGTAGGCTCTTTACCGGCAAGTTGTTTAAGACATTTCCTTCCCATCATTATCAAGTCTAAAATTTCTTATAAATATGCATATTATTGTGAAGAATTCTGACATGCATAAATTTCTATAATATCATTACCTTGTTGATATATAATTCCCATCGGTGCTGGGGAAGGAGGAAGGATAAGTAATTGATAAGGAAGTACAGGATTAGTTCTGCAAGCTGCTGCTTTAGCAGAAACATTATTTGACAAACTAATAACTTACTCTACTTCAGGTGCTGGGTTTCTTACAGTGTTCAACTGAGAGTCTCCAGGAAGTAAGTCAAAGAGTAGAGACCAATCCTTAGTAGTAATAGTCAGAAAAGGATGTGGCCAATTGACAAGGCCCCAAATTTTCTTAAGCAATTGAAGGTAGGTACATTGTTTGGGAAGCTTGAAGTTGAGACAATGATGGCAGATTTGTTGTTGAGTAATAATATATCCTAGATAATTATAAGGCGATTGCTTTTGTATTTCCTCTGGAGTTAAGTTTAAATTTTGCTGTTTTAGTTTATTTACCAAGAAAGTTAAGCACTGATTAGATGAACAGAAGAGGAGAATGTCATTCATATAATGAAAAATTAGTGCCTCAGGAATTTAATCTGCACTGGTTTAAGTGCTTTAGGTATATAATATTGACATCTAATGGTGTTATTTTTATCCCATGGGGTAAAACTCTCCAATGATATTGGATTACTGACTGTCGATTGTGTAAAGTAGGAACAAATGCAAAATATTTCTTATCATTGGTATACAAAGGAATAGAGCAAAAGTGGCATTTTAAGCCAAGTATAAGAATGTAATGTCCTTGAGAAATCGCAGGAGGAACAGAAGCTTCAGCTGGAGGACCCCCCCCACACACGGTTTTCATCATAGTATCTATGTTTCTGAAATCATGGAACAGTTGAAACTTACTCTTTGCCCTTTCACGAATAACAAAACTTAGGGAAATTCCAAGCACTGACTGAGGTTCTGTATGTCTTAGTTGTAATTGTTCCTGTATTATATGTTGAGTCTGTTTAAATTTTTCCCCAAGAGGGAGCCTTGGCCTTCCTTAGCCCAACTTTTCTCTGGGCAAATGAAAGGGGCCCTAGCCACTCAGCTTCTCAGCCTGCCTCACCCCTTGCCACGATATGTTTTGCGGATCCTTATGGTTCTCCTGGAAAGGATTCAAGCACTACTGCAGTCCAGATTGCAAAATAGTTGACAAGGATTTTACCCCCCGCCCTTTTATGGACTCTTTTTACATCAACTCCTATGCATTTCCAATTTTCAACATCAGTGGTTTCTTGTTCAGGAAACCAAGGATTGAATTTTACAGGCACTTGTGCAAAGTATTAGAGCTGTTTCTCTGAATATTCTTGTTTCCCCGGACCTTAACACGCATCTCAATCGTTGTATAAAATACTTTGCCTCAGAGGACTGAGAAGAACATGTGCTAGTTCACGCTCACGCTTCTGATTCCATGGGCATGAGGACTGAACTCCTACTCTCTGCTCTGTTTTACAGAAAAATGTTCTTACTGTCTTTCTCTAAGGCTCAAGCCCACTTGTTTCACACCAGTTGCTGGGGACTCTGTGACCTCCACAGTCAGCAGAGTAACGATCTGTGGGAAAGAGGAGGAGCAAGAAGGCAGTTGGGTTCAGCACGACTTAGTAGCCAGTGTTGGTTCAAACTCCTGGAGTCTGAGCCCAAGTAGTTTGTTTTAGGCGTATTTAAGCACAGTACAATCTAGTAAAAGCTTATTCTGGTGATCACTCAATCCTAGGTTCACAACAAAGCATATATCTTTTGAGGAACAATGTGAGCTAAATACATATCAGATGTGAAACTCATTATAAAATCTGTAAAGATATTCTCTAAAGATTGACTGGAAAAATTACTATAGAGTTCTGGGGGTAGATCCAGTGCCAGGGACGGTTCTAGTCTCCCAGATAGAGCAAAGGTCATTGGGCTATTAAACATGTCTGCTCCCAGCCCTCTGGGCAGGTAAGTTATGCATTCCTTCCCTGAGTATTTAATATTCCAGATTCCACTGGTGCTTATTTGTTATCACAAAGACCTCCAAGCCTTCTATGAACAATGTGGCAGGATGCAAAGTAAACATGGAAAAATTCAATAGTTCTTCTGTATACCAAAATCAACCAGAAATAAATCAGGCAAATAATCCCAAGCACAATGGCCTCAAAATAGAAAAGTCACCTTGGAATAAACCTGACTGAGGATATATGTGAAGACACCAGGAGAGGTATTAGAACAATGCTTAGAAAATAATGGCGTTCATAAAAACCTTTGTTTCACCAAACTGAGTCATCCAAAAGGAACTGATGATATTTTAGAGGCATAGCACTTACCAAAGTTAATCCAAAATGAGATAAATAATTTTAAATTTTAATAAGCAATGAGAGTGAAGCAGTAATAAAATTTCTGGTTAAGAAACAAAATAAAAACACACACAAAACACACACACACACACACACACACACACACACACACACACACACACACACACACACTACAGGCCCAGACTGCTTCATTGCAGAATTCTACCAAATTCTTAAAAAACTAAAATAGACATTTATCCTATAAAATAGTTAATGAAAAATCAGTTCCAATTTCTTTCTATGAATCCAGTATTCAGCCAACAGCAAAACCCAGACAGAAATATAGCAACATCAAAGAAACCTATTGGCCAATCTTCCTAATGAACATAAACAATAGATCATTTTTCTAATGAGCAAAGTCTCAAGAATTCTCAACGAAATACCTAGAAAGTAAAAGATATCTAAAAAAAAGTTCCTCCACTATGATCAAGTTGTTTCTATTCTAGAGATGAAGGGATGGTGCAACATATGAAAACACTGAAATAAAATTTGCTATATAAATAGCTTCAGGGACAGAAATTACATGGTCATCTCAATAGACATAAAAATTCCTTTGATATAATCCATTTTTCCACCATGATAAAAACCCTAGAGAGACTAGGGAGGAAGGGAACAAAATATTGCAGTGTAATAAAGCATATATATTGATAAACTTATATCCAACTTCATTTACATGGAGCACATACACACATACACACACAACATGAAAGTAGATAAGAATAGTTGGAAAGAAGAAGGGGTCATCAGGAACAGGAGGGGGCCAATTGAAGAAGACTAGGATTTCTTTAAACAAGAAATATTTTTATTTGTATAAAATATTTATTTTATTATTTATGGAAACAGAAAAGACTATTGATACTAAAGCAATCCCAAGAAAAAAGAATAGCAGAGAAGGTGTCACTATACCTAATTTCATATTGTACTAAAGAGCCACAGGAAAGTGAATATCATGGTATTATGCCCAAGCAAGGCATTTAAATAAATGGGTTAGTATAGAAGTCCCAGAGTAAAAACTCATACAGCTAAATCCACAAGATGTGTATATTGTTTAATTCTTATGTTAGAATATATTTGTTCTTTGAGAATCTCATAGACCTACAATGCATTTTAATCATATCTACTCCCCCCAACACCCCTCTAAAGCATCTCCCTCCCAAGTTAACACCTTCTTTTTCTTCTTTTTTTTCCTTTTTTTTTTTTAAAAAAAATAATCTGCAGAGTCCAGGTAGTATCAGCCCCAGGCACACAAGTGTGGGGTCATAAAGAAAGTCAAGGCAGTTTGATATTATGTCCATTTATCAAAATAAAACTAGTAGTTCTTCCCTAGGGTCATGACTTTCCTGGTCAGGGGTTTTTGGAAAGGTCTACAGTAGCAGACATGAGTTCTCCATGTTTGGTATCCTCAGTAATAGTGTTCTACCACCAAGTTCTGGCGGGCAAGGCAAAAACAAAGGCAGTAACTTGTATTGATCTGGAGCATATGGGAAACAACCCCAATAATTACATCCCACACAAGACATTGGGGTTTTTACTTAAAACCTATGACTTCTCAGAATAACTCAAATCAGACTTTTTAGTATATATTTCTAATTTGTTGACATTTTCATACATAAGTGCAATGCAGTTTTACTCATATTTGATCCCCCAACTTTTTAACGAAATATTTTACAACAGTAGGTTCTCACATGGTAAGGCCCCACAGTTTTTAACTAAAATTTTAAACTAGAGAAAAGACAGCATCTTCAACAAATGGGAGAAATCCACATTTGAAGAAAAACTAGATTCTCACATTTCATCCTCTATAAAAAATATCTTAAATAGATCAAAGTCTTTAGTATAGACCTATAACTGAAAATGCTGTAAAAAGTCAGAGAAAACACTTTAAGATTTGGGCATTGGTAAGTACTTTCTAAACAGACTCAAGTCATTCAGGAAACAATGCCGACAATCTACAGATGGACTTTATGATATAGAAAAACTCTTATAGTACAAAAGAAGCAGTAAATTGGTTGAAGAAAGAACCAATAGAGTGGGAAAAAAGTCTTTGTTACTTAAGCATCTGACAAGATTAATATGTAGATGTTATAAAATACCTAGAAGAACATCAGCAACAAGAAGTCAAACACCTGATCATAATTAGAGTTTCTGTTACGACAATAAAATACTAAGACCAAAAGCAACTTGGAGAGGGAAGGCTTTATTCTGCTCACACTCTAGGCAACAGTCTGTCTTGGAGGCAAGAACTCATATAGAGGGCACAGAGCAGTGCTGCTACTGGCTTGCTCCTAGTGGCTTGCTCAGCCTGTTTTCTTAACACCTAAGATCCTCAGCCCTGTGGTGGCCCTGCCCACAGTGATTAGGTACCTTCTACATCAATCATCAATAAAAAATGCACCAAATCCAAAATGGTGTCTTCCATTAAAAACATGCACCACAGATTTGCCCACAGGTAGTTCAGTGAGGGGCTCTTCTTAATTGAAGTTCTCTTTTCCAAAATGATGCTAACTTGTGTTAACTGACACAATGATTAAGTAGCACACAACCCAATTAATATAATGGTTAACTGGCCACATTCAAAAGCGGAAAAGGAAATAGAAAAAAAGTCAACAATATTAGCCATCAGAGAAATGCAAATTGCAACTACATTAATATTCCAGCTTACCCCAGTGAGGATGCTAATAATCATTAAGAAATATTAATGATCATATATATTATTCATTATCATCTATTCATAATTTAAACAATGATCATTAATCATCATTAAGAAAACAAGTAACAAATTTTACCAAAAAATTTCTAGAAATAATCAAAATGTTAGCAAAGTATTCAGGATGCATAGTCAACTCATAAAAGTTAGCAGCCTTTGTATACACCAAGACCAACCAATTGAGGGAGAGAACATTGGCTAATTCCCATGTATAGTAAGTATCCTGAAAGACAGTAGAACATTTTGGAATAAACTTAACCACAGACATGAACAATCTCTACAATGAACACTTCAATTCTCTGAAGAAGGACAATCAGGAAGATCCTAGAAAATGGAAAGATGTCCCACATTCAAAGACTGGTAAAATTAATATTGTGAAAATGATAACCAAACCAAAGTCATTTTGCAGGTTCAGCACAATACCAATCAAAATACCCAGAAAATTCTTCACAGAAATAGGGATAAATCCTAAAATTCACGTGGACCAAGAAAAGACCCTACTTCTTTGACAGCCTTTGTCATGACCTCCCTCATACCTTTGTCCCAGTTGCAAACTCCAGTAGGCGTTTCCTGAGAACCCACCGACCAGACCAGACACAAATAGGCAAGAGAAGCAGGTAGGTGATCTTCAGATATTTACTCTTCCTCCTCTTCTTCAAGTCCAGTTCCCAAGTCTCATCCTCAACTCTGTAGCAGACTGCTTGCAGTGAGCTTTCCTCCCTCTCTTTGCCCATCCTCAGGGGCTAAGCAGATCCTTAGTGGCAGCAGATCCATCTTTTCTCTTTCCTGTGGACACCTTCCATCCTCTACCCCTCCTATCCCATCCCCATTTCTAAATGTCAGCCCCCAATAACCAGAAAAACATTCTACCTGGAACCCTCAGTGAACACACCTGGCTGGATCTCAGACACATTCCTTACCAGGTAACCTACAGCCTCTATGCTCTCCTAAGACTCAGAGACGGCAACAGAAACCAAGGAATAAGAACAGATATCATCACCTAGAATCATAATCATTCCAAACCCAGATACTTAGATGCCAGTGTATAAACAACCAATAATGGCCAGGACAATGTGTTTTCACTAGAGACCAGCAGCCCTTATGTTAGAGGTCCTTAAAGAGGAAATGAACAAATCCTAAAGAAACCTGTGAAAACACAAACATTTAAAGGAATGTTCAACATCCTTAGCCATTAGGGATATGCAATGCAAAAATGCAAAACTACTTGAGATTTCATGTAGTTCTGGTAGTGAGAACTACAAAGATATCTATATGATCTATATCTATCTATCTATCTATCTATCTATCTATCTATCTATCTATCTATCTATCATCTATTATCTATCTATCTATCTATCTATCTATCTATCTATCTATCTATCTATCTATCTATCTATCTATCTATCTATCAATTTGAGTGGTACTGGGGTGAACAAAATCATGGAATTGGGGATTGAGGCAGCTGGGAACCGGTCACATGCTGCTTCATACAGCCTGACTCTGATTGTTGAAGTTCTTGCTACATTTATCAGTCAATATAAGATCAATAAAGCAAATGAAAGCTTATGCTGGAGAGAATGTGGAGTAAGGGGAACACACATCCATTGTCATTGGGGAAACAAACTTCCACAGCCACTATAAAAATCAGTGTTGCAATTCCCCAGGAAGATGGGAATCAATATCCAACTCTACCACTCCTGGGCATATACCCAAAGAATGCTTCATCCTTCTATAGATACAATTGATTGCTCATGTTCATTGCAGCTCTATTCAGAGTAGCTAGAAATTGGAAACAACCTACATGTCCTTCAACAGAGGAATATATAAAGAAAATGTGGTATATTTACACAATGGAATATTACTCAGCCATTAAGAAAAATGAATTTTTAAAATTTTTAGGTAAATGGAGCTAAAAAAAAAATCATCCCAAGTGAGGAAACTACAGATTCGGACAGACAAATATAAAGTATGTATTTACTTGTGTTGTTTGTTACTGGTCAGCAAAAGGTTTTCTAAACTTAGGCATATTATGTATTATGAGAAATACAAAGTCTAAGAAATGTTTCCCAAGAGGGGGGCTCTGCTGAGGTGGTGTCCTTCTGTCTGTGATCAGATTGAGAAGTCCACTTCAGGAATTACTTTGGGGAAGACTTGTGTAACCATATTTCAGATCCCACTGCTGGTGGGGTCCATTAATGTGAGACAGGCTCAACACCAGTGTCTGGATGCAAGTCACCTTTTGCGATGCCACAGCAGAGTTCCTGCTGAAAACCCACAGCTGGTGACTGCCACTGCTTTTAACTTCAGGTGGAACTGGTTCTTTTGAAAGTGACTTTGACAAAATTTTACCACAGCTTCTAGGGCTAATGCTATTTCCCTTTTGATGGAACCCAGAGCTTTCAGCCGGTGAGAGATCTGAGAGGATTAGTGGGTTTGAGAAGCATTATTTATTAACCAACGCTTCTAATTCTTTTCCCACCCAGATTTCCACTCAAAGAAAATGTACAATCTCCCCTCTCTGAGTGAAATAACCCCCTGTGACACAACTGGATCTAATGTAGTCAGTTCAATGGTTTTTCCTTCTTAATAACTAAGTTGAATTGACCAGGTAGTTGAGTTCATTGATTGTGAAGAAATCTTTTTAACTTGTTTGGGAAGAAACAAAATAAAAAGCAATTAGGCTGGAAGGCACAGGCATCAGTGTTGGTCCCTGGTGGCTAGATTCTGTGTGGACACATCTGATGTGGACCTTACTTCTTCTTTCCCCACCTGAGATAGGTAAATGTTTTAATGATGGCAAAAGTCTTTATTTATCTCAAGGTTCTCTTACGTTTATGGTTCTAGGGTCCCTCTCTCTGTTCTCCTCCTCTCTCCTTTTCTCTCTCTCTCCCCCCCTCCCCGTCTCTCTCCTCTACTTCCCTCTATCTGTTGCCCCTGTTCATCTACCTCTCTCCCACACTTTCTTTCTCTCTCCCTCCCATCTCTCCTCTCTCACACACAATGATTTTTAATTTTTCTCTCTTAAAATAAAAAGGAATACTGCAAAGTGGTTTCTACATGTAGCATAAAAACGAAATAAATCAATTTTTTAGGATTTTAAATTCATGCCTTGTACTCAGCCGCAGCCTGAAGGTATTTCTCTAACCATTTATCATTTGTACATCCAGAGTTTAAATCCATCCCTCTGCCATGAGGAAAAATTCTGGTGATTCAGGAAATCAAATAGATCTATTAGATAGTCCTGTTTTAAGACAAGGAGTGAAAATTATCACTCAATGACCCAAGGAAAGATGTTCACAAGCAGTTCATTTAGAGTCAAGATTCTTAAACTAGGTTTAATATAGAGTTTGGCTTTCCCACTGAGCATATTCAAGCCTGTCTCCTCCTGTTCCATGTCTGGCAAATGAGTAAGAAAAAAGCACACATTCATTTAAAAATTTTCATTACTCTCTATCTCTGTGTGTGTGGTTTATGTGCATGTGTGTGTCTGTGGTATGTGTGTGCATGTGTATGCATGAGTGTGTATGTGTGCATGTATATGCATGAGTGTGTATGTGTGCATGTGTATGTATGAGTGTGTATGTGTGCATTGTGTAGGCATGTGTGTGTATTCATGTGTGTGTGTGTGTATGCATGTGTGTGTGTGTGTGTAGGCCAGAGGGAAACTTGCAGGAGCTGGCTTCCTCCTTCCACCACGTGAGTTGCAGGGACTGAGCTATGTTTTCAGGTTGGTGGCAGGCATTGTTACTTAGCCATTGTGCAGGCCCTCATGCACTGACACTGAGTTCTCTTATCATAGTAGGAAGTTTGCAAATTTAATCCTAAGGAACTTTGTTTTTCTGGCTTCTTCTTGGCTCTATTCACCCTGGATCAATCAATCTCTATCTATTATCTATTATCTATCTATCTATCTATCTATCTATCTATCTATCTATCTATCTATCTATCTTCTTCATCATCATTATCTGTCTGTCTATCTATCTATCTATCTATCTATCTATCTATCTATCTATCTATCTATCTATCTATCTATCTCAAATAAAGCCAAGTTTTCCTCCCTTCACTTAAGCCATGTTTATACCAACTTGGTCGTCCTCTTGTATTGCTCCTAAAAGCCGCATCGTATGGATAATTTTTTAGAATTCTCTCCAGCTACACGTGTTATATCTTTAGTTTCAGCATGTGGATCTTTAGGTGTATGTCAGAGAGAGGGATATAGCAATTCTGCTGTCCAAAGGCTGCTACAGAAAAATTATTGCTGTTAGTAGGATAGAGTGGACCATGCTAACCCAGATCACTTCCACAATATTCCCCGATGTCTGTCTGCTATGTGGTTATGTGACTTTGCTCCCTGCTGATAGGCATATGATTTGAGCTTCTGCCTGTTAATGGATGAGTGTATTGAGCCATGGGGCTTCGTGCTCCGTTTGCCAAATTCTAGCAAACCTCTGCTGGGTGTAACTGATATAAGCTGAAACTTGTGGTGATTAGCATTCAGGGACAAGGGTGCAATGTTGATGGATTGTTAAAATGGTACTGGGTTATGAGTGTCAGCTGGGACACATCCATGAGTCTTGTATTTTGCCTGGATTTAGAGCAGCAATTGATTCCAGAAGACTTTTACACTATGATTATCGGTTGAGTGTTTCAGCCAGGCACTGGCCCTGGTTCCACGGACTGCTCAGAGGAATGCTGACATCCTCCGCACTAATGGGCTCATCGGGGACCATCCATGTGAGGCAGGTTCATCACTGTGTGTGGAGCTCCGCATTCTAGCTGCCCCCGTGCCTAACTAGGAAGCTGTAGAATGCACATTCTGCTGCTGCACATACTTACGTCATCAGCATCACCTTGATTCTCGGGACTTAGGGGAATGGACCTACAACACAGACAGGGAAAGTCGTTCTCAGAGTTTAACTTCATGCTGAGTAAAGAGTAAAGAATATACTTGTCTTAATGGAAAAGACTGTGTCCAATGGCATGCTTCAAGTTTACGATATGATGAGGGAGTGATTCAGACAACTGAGTTCAGAGTTCCCGTGTTCGTTTGAACAATTCAGATCAGAGAAACAGTTTTAAAAGGAGAAAAAAAATAATTCTAGCTTATGATTTCAGAGGTTTTGGTCTATGGTTAATGGTCAGTGGGCACCATAGCTGTGTGATGAGATGAGGCGAAAAATCAGAGCAGGGGAAAGGTGTGGGCAAACGGTTCCGTATCTCATGGTGACAGAGTATGACAGGCGAGCAGAACTAGGAACAAGATGTCCTTCAGAACCACACCTCTTTGTGATAGGTATTCTCTCTTCCTCCCCTTCCTCCCTTCCTCCCTTCCTCCCTTCCTCCCTTCCTCCCTTCCTCCCTCCCTCCCTCCCTCCTTCCCTCCCTCCCTCCCTCCTTCCCTCTCTCCCTCCCTCCTTCCTTCCTTTTTCCTTTTTTGTTTCTTTGAGAAAGGGTTTCTCTGTGAAACAGTCCTGGCTGTCCTGGAACTCACTCTGCAGACCAGGCTGGTCTCAAACTCACAGAGATCCACCTGCCTCTGCCACCCAAGTGCTGGGATTTAAGGTGTGTGACACCACTGCCTGGCTGATAGGTACTTTCTATCCTTATATTTCCAGTATCTTCCCCACATGGCACCACCAGTGGGGGACAGCACCTTCAGTAGCATCTCCCAACATTCCCAGGGAAGCACAGTTACACTCAGCCCTTGTAGGAGGGAGGATGTTTCTTATCTGCAAGCTTTAGTTATACACATTTGTGCTCTTACAGATTGATACATTTTTTATTATTGCTTTTAATTGAGCTCTACATTTTTCTCTGCTACCCTCCCTGCCTCTCCCCTTCAAATCTCCCCCAAGGTCCCCATGCTCCCAATTTACTCAGGAGATCTTGTCTTTTTCTACTTCCCATGTAGATTAGATCTATGTAAGTCTCTTTTAGTGTCCTCATTGTTGTCTAAATTCTCTGGGATTGTGGTTTGTAGACTGGAAGAGGATCTATCCACATGCATTTCAACCATTGGTATTATCCATCAATTACTTCATGTGAAGATTGCAGCAATCATATCTCAAGCATCCTGACATCTTTAGACACCCAATGGTCATGAGTTCCTGGTACAAGAAGCTGCCCTTTGCAGTTCGCACTGTTAGAATGGTGGCTCCTAGTCACACACCGGGACATTGGGCGATGCAGATGCTCACGGATCCTGAGCACTTAACTCTGAGCAAATTGCACATTATGATTTGAATTAAGGAGACAGCACCCCATGGATGCCCTGCCCAGCCACAGTGAACTTCTTATTTGATGGAGGAAGGTCTTTGGTTAATAAAGAAACTGCCTTGGCCCATTTGATAGGCCAGCCCTTAGGTGGGTGGAGTAGACAGAACAGAATGCTAAGAGGAAGTGAGGCAGATGCCATGCCTCTCCTCTCTCCAGACGCGATGAAGCAAGCCGTCAGGTCAGACATGCTGAATTTTTCCCAGTAAGACTGGTGCTACACAGATTACTAAATATGGGTTAGGCAAGATATGAGAATTAGCCATTAAGAGGCTAGAACTAATGGGCCAAGCTGTGTTTAAAAGAATACAGTTTGTGTGTTGTTATTTTGGGGCATAATCTAGCCGGTGACTGGGAGTCTTGCAGCAGGAATGCAGCCTGCAGCTCCATACTACAGACTGGCACCCATCGTGGGGTGTTCCACACTACACTTATTGAACTAAAAACTACCTACAGAATAGAACTTCTCTTGAGCCTCTGGTACATCCCATTCCAAGATGAAAGAGCCTCCATCTCCTTCCCCCTCTTATATGTCTCATGATACTTTCTTTCCTCTTCCTTTTATTTCGTATTTTTCATTGGATTATCAGGTTTGGTTTCTTTGGAGATCTTAAGGAACCAATTTATGCCATTGGGATCCTTCTGGAAATGCTCTCATCCTCTGTCACTGATGTTCTGTCAAAGTAGACAACTGACGCTCATCCTGTGAAGGTAACTTGGTCTCAGACCCAGGCTTAGGTAATCAGGGAAAACACCAGGTCAGGGAGTCCCAGGCTTAGGTAACGAGGGATGATCACCAGGTCAGGGTGCCTGGAGGTCAGGGCATCCCAGGCTTAGGTAATTAGGGGAGATCACCAGTCAGGGTGCCCCAGAGGTAAGACAGAGTAAACTGAACCAGAAACTTTGACCTGGTTCCTGTGGCTGAAGGGCCATCTTGGATAGTATCCGGGTTCAGAATGTTTAAGCATTGGCATAAATGCCAACTAGTGCACATGAACAAAACTTAAAATACTTTTTTATATAAGCAGCCTGAAAGAAGTCAATGCCCTTTTCCTCTTTCTCATCCTATAAAAATTATTACTTCACTATGGATTCGTAACTATTTGTGTAATATCTTTGAATTGTTACTCTAGGAAATTTGAGAATCTTAATTTTTGTCACACACTCACACACACTCACAGAGGGAGAGTGAGAGAGAGAATCTCTAAGAGAAAAGTTTTGTACACACTCAAAACAATTCCCTTTGAATTTTTCTTAAAGGACATAGGTGTTATGGCTATATTCTCAAGGCTCTGTGTTTTCAAGCTGAAACTAAACTTTAATGTGCATTTATGGCACTGAGAATTGAACCCATGACCTTGTCCATGCTAGACACATGCTCCATCACTGAGCGTTATACCTCAGCTTTCCATTTATCTTTATTTCAGTTTTTACTTTGAGAGAAAGTCTTGGTAGACTCACTCGGTAGCCCAGGCAGGCCTTGAGCTTATAACCCCTCTTGCCTCAACCCAGGGTCCCAGGCCATGTCACCAGGTCTGGCAAACAAAATTTTAAGAAAATATTTTGTCTTTTAGAAGGTTATTTCACAGCATGTTCTTTGCAACCTGAATTAATGCCAGAAAAATCAAACCTTAAAAGACCACTTGGTTGCTATGGAGCTGGGCCTCAGACAGCCACCCTGGCAATCTCTGGCAATCACAGCTGCCTGGAGTTGATCTCCAGTGCCAGGTGGTGCACTATGAGACATGCCATCCTGTGCGGAAGAAGATCATGGAGTGTGTCCCTCCTCCCCAAATGAACGATGTTGGAATTCTCATTCCGCCACCATTTCCATTTCGGTGCTGATGGGAAGAGCGCATAAAGGAAGGGGAACCGGAAAGGCAGGTCATATGCCTTTAAGTGAGTGTCTTCTTCCGGGATTTCCCCTTCTCTTGGTAAGGCACAAAACTCCTCCCCTCTATGGTCTGCATCAAATCCTACTCCTTATCTGACTCTTTTCTCCTCAGACAACTTCACCTTGATGAACTGCCTTTGTCTCCTCAGCGATTCTCACCTGCCTTGCTTACATGCCAATCACTCATCAGTTCACCGTTTTTGTCTCTGTGTTCTTTAGCTTGTTAGATTTAAGCTGCGTGGCATCATTCTTTGTAGGGACTTTCTGAGGGCAAAAACTTCATCTTAAGTTTTCTTTATTCGTCACAGGACTCCCCAGAGCGTCTCAGGGTATCTGTTCCATCACAAGTGGTGGTTAAATTTTGGCTTTGAGAGGCCTTTAGGAGGAGTTTCGAAAATTTCTGGCAAGTCCCAGTGGTTCTGACTCCTGTAGACTATTTATGTGTATACTAATCCAAGTATAACGTAGCCATTGACAGATTATTATATGCCAGAGAGTATGGTCGGCCTTGAGAAAGCACAGATCACTAAAAAATGATTATTATGTAATGGGGGAACAGTCACAAATAGATGGTGTGGAATAATATCTCAAACCGCAGAATAATTACACGTGCAGGCTCTTTAAGTAAAAGAAAAATTTCAAAACAGTGTCCAGCAAATTAGCTGCCACAGTAGAAAGAACAGCCAAGTGAGCTGCTGGTGAGAGGCTGGCCCTACTCTCCTCTCTGTGCTTTGAGTGTGCACCCAATTGTTCATTCAGCTACTGTATATAGATTCAACTTGACTTGATGTCTGGGGGAGGATCCGGATTCATAAACAAACAAAAACCTTCCTTTAAGCTTGAACTTTTCTGGAGAGACTTAGCATGAACAAAAAACCAGAGCCAAGTTACAGCCAAGTCAAGTTACAGTTCACCTGAAAAACACATTCTAGTGGTGGAGAGATAAACACACTTCCAGAATATTCTTGCCAACAAGAATGGGCATTTTCAGATGTTTGCCTTGATGCTGTAAGAGATATGCTAAGATTAACTACTTTTGGCATTTCCTCTGACATCTGACTCTGATCATCGGAAAAACAAATCCTCCAAAGATCAGCTTCTGGGTGAGGACATGAGCGTGAAGTGTCACCGATGGTTCCATCCATCTATTGATTGTATCGGCTTGTCCATAAACTAACATGATTTGCATTGGGGACCAGATGAATGTATTTTCAGCTGAACAAAGGGCACATGGGTGTATCATTGTTTTGTGGCCAGTGATTTATTTTTAGGACATTAAGAACATTGTCCCAGCACTCTTTCCACTGGGTAAGGGATGGCCTTTCCCCTCCTGCTTCTGTATATTGTGAAATGTGTTGTTGTTGTTTTTTAATAAAGTAGAGATGCTTGTATCAGAAAAGGTGCTGGATTGTTTCTGATGGGAACATATGCTTTCAAAACTAAAGTCTATGAATCTTTTATTTTAAAACGTGCTTTTGACAGAGCAGCGTAATCTGCAGATGGCGCAGCTGATATGGCTATCTCATTGCTTGTTAAAGAGTTTATTCTACATTAAATTGATTCCCAAGGGCTGTGTTTTTCAGTGCTGTTACGACCACCAACCTTTCTTATTGAGAAGGTCAACAGGCCTGATATGAAGTCTTGTAAATCATCAGCTCACTCCTTCCGTAATATCTACTATGTCCCAGTCCACATGCCTTAAAAATTATAAACCACAGCAATGCTGTGTATCAACCAAATAAATCAGCTGGTGTAAACGTGGCTTTTCTTTGGGTGCTAGACAGATTCATTTCTGAGCACCTCGCAGGACTGAACTGCCTTTAGCACAATAGGCAGAACCCTCTTTTTATCCAAGTATCAGAGAGCTGGCATGCAATCTTTTTTCAATGCCTCAGATACACAACTGGCCCCATGACACTCACCGTGGCTCCCAGAAATTTGGAAGAACAGATGCAAACAGTGAGCATTATTGTGTTTCCCGTGTTTTTAGTTAATGTCAAATCTCCAGGTTTACTTATATGTCATGTTTGTGTATATCACGGACTGGGGACAACAGGGAGCTGGCCTCTAGCTTTTCAGTTGCTGGATTGTATTAGAGATTCTTCGTGGGTGAGTTTAGTGAGTTCCTGCTCTATTCTCTCCTCATTTCCCACGAAAACAGTTTCTGCCTGGGTATCTTTCATTGATAGGTCTGAATTAACTAGATACTTGTAAACATATGGGTCATGGATTGGAGTGAAGCTGATTGGGAGAATAGCAGAGCCTGGTTTCCACCCCAGCACTGGAGTAGCTGAATACAGGAATAGGGTAAGGGTAGGTTAGAGGTACAGGTAAGGACAGATAGATAGTGACCTGGAACAATGGAATATCCACATGAACTCACTCCCTCTTTTTGACATTTCTGTCGCTTGCTCATTGACTAAAGCGTAAAGAGCCTGTGTTAGACTTGGAGCATGACTGATTCTCCACTGCAGGCCTCCTGACGAGTGCACTCTAAGGGACCTTTAGTTTCCTTGAACAATTTTGTGTTGTAAATTCATTTGTTAAGCTAGGAATATACTCAGCCCTGCTTTCTAGTTTTATTAGCTAAAAATGGGGAAAAAAAGAAAAGAATCACTCAGTCAGTTTGAGTACAGAATGGTCTCGGAACAGAGGGTGCAGATTCTGGTCCTGATTCTGTCATTGATTAGACTGGGAAGGCTCGAAGTCTCTCTCTCTCTCTCTCTCTCTCTCTCTCTCTCTCTCTCTCTCTCTCTCTCTCTCGTCTCAAACTCACAGAGATCCGCCTGCCTCTGTCTCCTACGTGCTGAGATTAAAGGCGTGCGCCATCACCACCTGGCCCTGAGTGTCATTCTTAACTGTCTTTCAGCATGAAGTAGCCACTGATTCCAGAAAAATCCCACTTCTAGGTCATAGCTGGCTCCCTATCTGGTCTAGTTACATTTTTATAGTCATTGTGTTCATATATTTATGTAAATCTTAGTTCCTAGAAGGTTCCAGCTCAGCTGATAATAATCCCGCTTTTGTAAGAGAGCAATAAAAGCAGTCAAGGAAGTGTTGATCATTCAAGGACAATGGAGGTAGCGCATTCCTTTACTTTCAGGCTTGCCCTTTAATAGAAAATGATGCTGTAAATAGGAACGGGCCCGTTAGCTAGAAACAATTCAAGGATTGAATTCAATAAAAAAAATTCCCTTGGGTTTCTGCATGAAAACTATTGAATTGGCTGTAAGTGAACCAAAAGCACTTTCTACTTTTTTTCTTATTCTTTCCCATTGTAAATCCTTGATTTAGTTTATTAGACATTAATGAATCTCCATTGACTTACCTAACTGGTATATTTAAATATCCATTTCATTTACAGTTAGGTATTCAAATAGCCTTTTCATTAAAAAATATGCTCAAAAAGGAATATAACAGCTTGTTCAACCATTCTTAATAGCTCCTCCGGAGACTCTCTGTGCTCTCAGCTAAATCCAAACTTGAGGAATCTCATTACGAGAGAGCATTGAGTCAGTTCAATTGCTCCTGGAATCTGTGGTGGCCTGTCATGTCGCTCGCACCATAGACTTGCTCATTTCCATTTTGCTAAGTCTGTACAAGGCTCTCCTGATTCAGGAGATTTGAGGAGTGGGGGTCTGACCGCTCTTAACGCTCTCCGGTTGAGACACAATATGCACACACGATAGGCAGAAAGAGTGCTGTGCTCAGTGTGCAGCTCAGGTGCCTGCACAGCGGCGATTCTTGAACGCAGGGTCTCAACCCTTTGGGGGAACGGAATGGCCCTTTCACAGGGATAGTGTATCTGATAATCTACATACCAGATATTTCCACTATGATTCATAAAAGTAGCAACATTACAGTTATGACGTAGCAACTAAAATAACTTTGTGGTGTGAGAAACTGTATGAAAGGGTCATGTTAGTCTAGAAACCAAATATGAGTGAGTACATCCCATGTTCCTCTTTTTGGGTCTGGCTTACCTCACTCAGGATCGTATTCTCTATTTCCATCCATTTGCCTGCAAACTTCAAGAAGTCCTTGTTTTTTATTGCTGAGTAGTACTCTAATATGTATATATTCCATACTTTCTTCATCCATTCTTCAATTGAAGGGCATCTAGGTTGTTTCTACGTGATCTTAGAGAAGCTAAATAAGAAGGAGAACCCAAAGAAAAACATAAAGGCATCCTCCTGAATATCAACCTTCATCAGGCGATGAAAGGAGACAGAGACAGAGACCCACATTGGAGCACCGGACAGTAATCTCAAGGTCCAAATCAGGAGAAGAAGGAGAGTGAGCACGAGCAAGGAACTCAGGAACGCGAGGGGTGCACCCACACACGGAGACAATGGGGATTTTCTACCAGGAACTCACCAAGGCCAGCTGACCTGGGTCTGAAAAAGCCTGGGATAAAACCGTCTTGGGAAAAAACATAGAGACAATGAGGACTACTGAGATCTCAAGAACAAAGGCAATGGGTTTTTGATCCTACTGCACGTATTGGCTTTGTGGGTGCCTAGGCAGTTTGGATGCTCACCTTACTAGACCTGGATGGAGGTGGGTGGTCCATGGACTTCCCACAGGGCAGGGAACCCTGATAGCTCTTTGGGCTGACGAGGGAGGGGGACTTGACTGGGGGAGGGGAAGGGAAATGGGAGGCTGCGGTGGGGAAAAGACAGAAATCTTAAATAAATAAATAAATTAAAAAAAAAGGGGGTCATGTTAGGAAGGCTGAGAACCACTGGTATACACCATATTGTCACCTTGATGAAGGCCAAGAGCCTTCTCTGCATTCCCAGAGGGGCCCTATGCTTTTCCCCAGTCAGTGCCTTTACCCCAGAGGTAAACACTATAGGTAGAATAGTGATGTCCATCCGTTTTGATTAGCTTAATTTTGTGTGATCTTTGGCTTCATATAAACGAATCCTGTATGATATATGTTTTTGCCCTTTCTTTATTGCCATAATATCCATGACAGTTGCCTACCTTGTTATATAATATATAGCATCTTTTTTTTTAAGTCTTTTTTTCCAGCTTTCTATTATGTGAACTCAGTTCAGTCTTTTAATACTGTACATTTAGTTGGCTTGGAAGGTAAACTGTGAACCACTAAGAATATTCTGTAATATCTATAATGTGTTCTGTGATGGGTGTACTCATTTCTTTTAAGTATACATTTTAGTATAGTCATGTGAGTGCATGCAGATGTTGTTAGACTATAAATAGTGAGTTTTTCAAAGTGACTGTACTGGTGTAAACAAGTTCATGTTGTCCTGCCTTCTTGCTAACATTTACGATTATCAGTCTTTTAAAAACTGCAGTCATTCTGGTGAGGGAACAGTGCTATATCTCTAAATTTACTTTACAGAATACTTCCGTATGTGCTATTGTTGTTTAGAGCATTTATATTCATTTACTATTTAAATTGTGTATGTGTTCCCTCATACATCATTCCAGAAAGTAGGAGTAATTCAGGAGCAGGCCTGGGATTGGATGTGGCCAGCAATAGGCTCCATGATGGTGATTCTTTTGGACCTGGGTTTCATGGTTGCTGGCCACTTGTCTCAGGTTCATTATCACACAGTGGAGCATAGAATTAAACCAAGTGTACTTGTTGTCATTTATGGTGGATACCTTCCGTTTGCATGTTAGTCTACTCTTTATCTCCCTGTCCTTCAGGAGGGGGCCAGCTGAGGGGCCATGCATTCTGACTTTTCTTTTGTCATTTCACATGGGTTTTGTCAATGTGCAACTCTGTCTAAAGACATGGTGGGGGAGAAGATTAAAGAGGTGCTCCTTTGAAGTTGCTGCAGGTTGGCTGTGCCTAAGCTCTCACAGCCCCTTCTGGTGATATTCTGCACAGAGTACTGGCTCTGCCAGCCAAACTCCTTCCATAACATCTTAAGCACGAAGTATCTGGGGCCCATTATTGTAGGTGGAGACTGTTTGTTTATTTCCTGGCTGCCCAGACCCAAAACAATCACACAGAAACTATATTAATTGCAATATTGTTTAGCCAATAGCTTAAGCATATTTCTAGCTATTCCTTACATCTTAAATTAACCCATTTCTATTATTTTACATTTTACCACGAGGCTTGTGGTTTACCGGTAAGATTCTGGGGAGGACATCTTTCTCCTTTGGTGGCTTCATGGCATCTCCCTGACTTTGCCTTCTTTCCTCCTCTACCTGCTTGGAATTTCTGCCTTGCTCTATTTTGCTAAGCCATTGGCCAAAACAGCTTTATTCATTAACCAATAAAAGCATCACATAGACAGAAGGCCCTCCCACACCACACTATGACCATCTGTGCTGCAGCAATGCACTGTCTCTGTGAGCTCCTTGTGTGCTGTCTTGTCTGATTGGTAGGTGCATGGAGGTTGCACTTCAACAAATACTTGATTTTAAAAAAATCTAAGATGCACGTCAAGGAGACTCTGTCTTAAGTGACTCCCATTCCCTTAATCTGGTTGGCTCCTTCTTCATAACCCAAAATGGAACTTGATATTTTCTGATATAGCTCCATTAAGTCTATTCATTTTAACCTGCTCTATATCCTAGATCACGGGCTGCTGTGGGCTCAGACCTTCATGGAGAACAGAGGGGCTCATGCCCAGTGCTATTGGTGTTAGATGGGGAAGTGGCACCTATTTCCTGGGCATGCATCCTATTAGTGAGACCCTAGTGAATGATTTCTACCTATTTGCAAAAGGGCTGGGAAAAAAAACCTCTCTCTCTCTCTCTCTCTCTCTCTCTCTCTCTCTCTCTCTCTCTCTCTCTGTGTGTGTGTGTGTGTGTGTGTTATGTTTGAAGAGACTGGATTCTAAGAAAGCTAAAATGCTATCATGGATACATTTGTGTCTTGATATGCTATTTTGAATTTTGAATATATCATATCTACATACATCTATGACAGATGAGAATCCACCTGTGCCTACCAGGGACTAACTTTACATGTTTGTATGGGACCTGTAATCCCATGAGACATCTTGGCAGATGTGGAGGTGTTTCCACAAGTCTAAATCCACTTTGTACTTTGAATTATGTTAAAAGGAATTGAGTATGGCTGACAGACCTGAGCTTAAAGACACTAAAACACACACAGGAGAGAAACTTTATGACTTCAGAAAGATTTCATCGTTACCATGCAAAGCGTGGTTCCTGCAGAAAATCTGTGCTCTCATGCAGGAAGTGTTTACTCTACCCTGTCCAAGAGGGTGACCTAGGCAAAGTTCTACCCTGATACAGCCCTAGGCCTTGTTCATGCTGTTTGAAATCAATTAGTAATATTTATTATTGTGAAATCCAGTTTCATCTTATTTAAAACAGTAAAATATAAGTGTGAAAATAGGGATGTTTCTACAAAACTAAATTGGTGGCAATAAAAAGTGGAATAAATACTAAATTTCTTTGGGAAGTATGCTGTTGAATTGAGGATAGGCTAAGTAATGCTATATTAATCGCATTTTAATCTCACATTGAAAAACAATCCTAAATATCATTGTGAATGCATGATAGGCATGGTTTCTGCAAGAGAGAGCATGTGGAACTCATACAAATGAGCTAATGTTCAGAACCAAAGTGTTGGCTATGTAAAGAAAGACTACTGAGCAATCTGTACTTTCATGTTGTGTGTTAAGGCTCAAGTGTTTAAGGTATTTAGAAATAATTTGAAAGCAAGTTTTTGTTTTACTAACTTACTAACTCCTGTTGCAATAGCTTCATTCTTCATGGTGATGGATGGAGATAGAGACGGAGACCCACACTGGAGCACCGGATTGAGCTCCCAAGGTCCCAATGAGGAGCGGAAGGAGGGAGAACATGAGCAAAGAAGTCGGGACCATGAGGGGTGCACCCACCCACTGAGACAGTGGGGCTGATTTATTTGGAGCTCACCAAGGCCAGAAGGACTGTGACTGAAAAAGCATGGGATAAAACCGGACTCTCTGAACATGGCAAACAATGAGGGCGGATGAGAAGCCAAGGACCATGGCACGGGGTTTTGATCCTACTTCATGTTCTGGCTTTGTGGGAGCCTAGCCAGATTGGATGTTCACCTTCCTAGACATGGACGGAGGGGGGAGGACCTTGGACTTTCCACAGGGCAGGGAACCCTGACTGCTCTTTGGACAGGAGAGTGAGGGGGAGAGGGGTGGGGGGGAGGGGGGAGAGGGGGGAGGGGGGGGGAGGGAAATGGGAGGCTGGGAGGAGGCGGGAATTTTTTTTCCCTTTTCTCAATAAAAAAAATATTATGAAGAATAGTATTAGAATGTTAGAATATTCTCCATTACAACTATATTTATTTTTTTTCCCCAAAGACAGGGTTTGTTATGTAGCTCTGGGCTGTCCTGGAACTCCAGCTGAACTCAGAGATCTACCTGCCTCTTGCCTCCTGAGTGCTGGGATAAAGGTGTATGCTACAACTGCCTGGCAACTATTTACAATTTTATTCTGTCTTTTACGTCCTTTTCAACCAGAAGAAACATTTACAGTATTTACATTTTTCTATTATGCTATTGTATATTATGTAATATTTGCTATCTATAGTTTAATTTTTTGTCTTTTACTTTACAAATTATTTTGTTATTTACTTTCTATAGAGAGCATATTTAGGAAGATATTAATATTTTAAATTAAAATTATTTTAGTGCAATATAGTTTAATCTTACTCTTTCCTCTTCTCAACTCCTTTCAGCTCTTCCCCCACTTCCTTCCCCTCCTAACTTAGTGTTCTCTCTTTCTCTTCCCTCGTCAAAAGTAAAAAAAAAAAAAAAAAAAAAAGGAGAAAAGATGTGTTTTAAGTTACTTTCTATTGCCATGAGAAAACACCGTGATCAAAGTAACTTATGAAAGAAAACCTTTAATTTAAGGCTCATGATTCCAGAGGGTTAGAGTCCACGGTCATCAAGGTAGGAGTTTTACTGCAGGCAGGCCTGGTGCTAAAGCAGTAACTGAGAGCTTACATCTTTATCTGCAAGCCGAAGGTGAGAGAGAGCTGATTGGGAACAGCATGTCATTTTGAAACCTCAAAGTCGACCCCCAGTGACACTGCTCCTCCAACAATTCACATCTCCTAATTCTTCTCAAACAGTTCTAACTGGAGACCAAGTATTCGAATAGTGTGCCTATAGGGCCATTCTCATTCAAACCAGCCCCCCAAAATAAGGAAATGAAAAGCAAAGCAAACAAACAAAACATTAAGACAAAAACATCTCCCCAAAGCAAAGCCAAACAAAACATGTACACATACACATGAACACACACACACACACACACACACACACACACACACACACGAGCGTGCTTGTTCCATATTAGCCAACTGCTTCTGGGCATGGAGCCTTCCCTAAAGTGTCGTTAATATACCAGTGACACTCCATCTGGGAAAACTGATAATTTTTCCTTGTCAGCGGATATCAGTTGTGACTAGCTTCGTGGTTAGGAATAGGACTTTGTTTGCACCTCCCCTTCTCAGTGCTGGGATCACACCTGCTTTCATTTGTGCGGGTCTTGGGCATATTCACAGCCTCTGTGAGTTCACAGGTGTATCAGTACTATTGTGCCTGATTGCTTCGAGTCACCCATCAGGTCTGGCTCTTAGAATCTTCTTCTCATTCTTTTCCACATATGCCCCTGAGCCTTGGAAGGAAGGGTGATAAAGATACCCCATTTAGAGCTGAGTCCAAAATTTCAGACTCTCTGAATGTTGTCCAAGCATGAATGTCTTTGCCAATTGTCATTGATTACAAGAAGCACTCTGATGAGGCTTGAGCAAGGCACTGATGTTGATGGAGTTCTCCACTCCCACCCATTTCCCCAAGGAATTCTATTTGGTTATTTGAAACAGTGTGTGTGTGTGTGTGTGTGTGTGTGTGTGTGTGTGCACATGCGCGTGCACGCGCGTATGCTGCTTTCAGCTGGAACAGTACTAACATTCAGGCATCTGTGGCAGGACTATCCTGTGTAACTCCATTCAAAAAGACACACAGAAGTCTACATTAATTATAAACTGGTTGACCTATTAGCACAGGCTTCTTATTAACTCTTACATCATATACAAACCCATAATTCTTGTCTGTGTTAGCCACATGGCTTGGTACCTTTTATCAGTGTGGCATTCTCATCTTGTGTCTACTGTGTCTGAGTGATGACTGCAGACTGAGCCTTTCTTCTTCCTAGAATTCTCCTGTTCCGGTTGCTCCACCTATACTTTTCCTGCCTGGCTACTACTGGCCAATTAGCATTTTATTAAACCAGTACAAATGACAAAACTTTGCAGAGTACATGACCACTGTCCCACAGCACACTGATCTACTCATATAGCAGTATGTCATTGGGAGTCATTTTATTGCTATGTTCCATTAGCAAAATAGTAGTAGTAGTCTCTCCCTTAGGACCATGACTTAGCAAGTCTCAGGGTTTTGGCCGCATTATCAGTGTCAGGTTTGTGTTCCATCTCATGGAGTGGCCTTACATCCAGTGGGAAACAGTGGTTGGTTACTCCCATAGCATCTGTACCACTATTGTACCATTGCATCAAGCAGGCGGGTCACTATTGTAGGTTTCAGAGTTGGCATCTGGGTGATATTATGAGTGGGCCAACAACATGAATGCTAGTCAGTAGGGGTGAAACTAATTTTGGGGTACAAGCTCCATTCTTCTGTTTTCAGTAGCATAAGTAAGTTGTGTCTTCAGCAGTAAGGCTTTATTATCATGTTGTAGAGAGCAACCATCAGTCTCAACAATGGCCTGTGATGTTTTGGGAACTTCCATGAGACATCTTTGGCCTGGGACTCAACAAGATGTAACACGATGGGCACTGGAGAGTTTACATGCTGTGGTAAGATCTTTAATTGTAGCATTGTCTCCCTCATTATATGAAGATTCTATCTTTCTTTCATATCCATATATATTTTAGAAAGCTTCTCCAGTAGTCAGTTTCCATATGGCTTTTCAAAAGGCTTTTCATGTTGGTTGTCCCTCCCAATGTTATCTCCTTTACTCTGATATCCCACCCCTATCCCCACTTAATCCTTCCATTCTGGTTTCCCCCCCCTTTTTATAACACTCTATTCTATTTGCCCTTCCATGGAGGATCCCTTCCTCCCCTGGCCCCATAACAGTTACCCAACCTCTGTGACTATTTGGATTGAAACATTTATCTAAGGCTTAAAGGCTAACTTCCTTCTATAATGGAAAACATGCAATTCTTGTCTTTGGGGGTGTGGATTATCTCACTCTAGATGATTGTTTCTAGCTCTATCCACTTATGTGAAAATTTCATAATTTTTTAAACAGCTGAAAAACATTCCATTGTATAAATGCACCACATTTTTGTTATCCATTCTTTGATTGATGGACATCTGAATTATTTAGAATTTCTGCCAGTAATGAACATGGATGAGCAAGTCTAGAGTTTTTTGGGTATATATGCCCAAGAGTAATATAGCTGGATCTTGTGGTGGATAGATTTTCAGTATTCTGAGTAACTTTTATACCCATTTCTGTAAAGAGTATGCCAGTTTGTACTCCCACCAGCAATGAAAAGGTTTTCCCCTTTTCCCAATCTTTGACAGAATATTTTGTCATTTGTTTTATTGATCTTGGCCATTCTGATTGGAGCAAGAGGAAATGTTAAAGTATTTTTAATTGGCATTCAGGAAGTCACTTTTTCTAAGCTGTTTTTTAGTTGCAATATCATTCATCATGTAAAAGTGTTTTTAAAGATTTTTTTGTTTCTAATTAGTGTTGCTTATGTATGTAAGTTTGTACCTGTATGCATGCGTACTGTGTGTCTGTGGGGGGAGGGTGCACATGTGTGTGAATGCGGACGCCTGACACTGACATCTGGTATCTTCGTCCACTTCTCTTTACTCTCTATGTGGAAGCAGTCTCTCTTGGCGAAGCCGAATCTCACCATGCTGGTGAGTCTGGCTAGCCAGATTGCTTCAGGGATTCATGTTTAAATGGGCTGAGATTACAGACAGGCTGCCACACACACCTGGTGTTTCTGGAGTTCCAAACGTAGGTCCTCATGTTTGCAAGACAGGTGCTTTCCTTGCTGAGCCACCTCCCTGGGCCTTAATGTGCATATTAAAAATTTTAGTTTTTCTCCTATTTATCTATTAAGAGGTGGTTGCTACCCTTGCCCTCCCCTGACAGGAGGAACGACAAACTGCAGCATTATGAACAGCCCTGGCTGACACAGCGTTCTCAGAGGGAAGCAGTCTGCCCCAGGTGCAGCACTGTGTAATAGCTGCACCTGGTTTTAGTTCTCACAGTCCGTGCATCTGCTATCTGAATGCCAGGGGCCAAAAATCCTGCTTAAACTCCTGAGTTACACCGGCTAGTCCTGCCAAAGATGCCTAAGTGTCAGTGTTGTTTCAACTGAAACACAACACACACACACGCACACGCACACACGCACACACACACACATACACGCACACGCACACATACACATACATACACAAACACACCACACACATACACACACATTGCTGCAAATAACCAAATAGAATTCCTTGAGGGAATGTTTGGGAGTGGAGAACTAGAGATAAAAAGGAGAAAAAGAATGCTCCACCCCAATACCTCAAAAATTAAGAATATTTCAAGCAGGAGGGCACAGAGGTACCTTTGCAGGGATGGGCTGTGCAGCATCCCACTAGACAGCCAGGTGCTGTGACAGTGAGCAAAGCTGTGCACACTAACTGGTTCTTTGCATCTTTTGTTAACAGGTCTGTGGGGCACTCAGAGATGTCACCAGTAGAGAATTGTGTTGACTTGTAACGGCGTAAACGAATGCAGATTGTAAAAATATATACAGCTTTAATGGCTAAATAGACTTACAGAACCACCATTCCCGCAGAGACCAGGAAAGCAGAAGCAGTGGCTGGGAGCATGCTCGCCAAATTTATAGGCAAAGGTTAGCCTGAGGCGAACACGCCCCCTAAGGGGCGGGACTTATCCCTACATTGACTGAATGAAATCGTCTGTTGGGGAAATGTCTGGGGGTTTGATAGAATGAGAAATACCTTGCAGGATCTCTGTTAAGTGGAGTTTGGTCTTGGCTGTGTCCATGTGTCACTCAAAGGTACCTACTCCACATTCTTTGCTCTGTCACCCAAAAATGTATGGCAAGCACCTGCTTTGCATAGCGGGCATTCCAAGTTGCAGATTCAACAAATGGTTAAGTGTTCCATTTAAATTAGAAATGGATTTGTTATGCATCTGAATTTGAAAACCAGTCGATCATCCTGTTCTTTTATCTGGTATGTTCTTTGATCAATTTTTAATACAAAGAAAGTAGATTTTTATATATTAACACTTTTTAGCCTTTTTATAAAACTGTTGGTAACCCGAAGTAAATCAAAATTGGATTCTGACTCTAGATACAGAATTTTGCTCTCAGAGGACTGAACTCGGCTGTGGTTCTGGAATAGTCAGATGGGACTAAAATGAAAACAAAACAGCTTCTATAAATGAAGGCCCGAGGAAGAGAGGGGATGACCACATCTTTGAGCCTGCCACTGGAAGGCAGCGGTGATTCTCCGTACACTCCACGTATCAGATCAAAGACAAGTCCAAAGCTCCGGCTGGAATCTGAATCTCTATATTTGGCAAACATCCAGAGTGGTCACTCACTGTGTGATTTATATTCACTGGTGGGAATTGAACCCAGGGCCTTGCATATGTCCAGCAGGCACTCAGCTATTGAACTGAACTCTGCTTGATTCACACTGAAGTCCGATTATCACCAGGTAAAGATTTTTTCCCTTGAACTACTGGGACAGAATAGCGTTGGTCTTGGAGTTCAGTTAGAAATATGGTTGTTGCTTCTCAAATAAAGCATGTCTGCGAGTTCCCATTTCTTTCGCAGAATCTCCTCAAACTCGCATTCCTACAACGCTTGGTGATGTGCTTTCATTTATCAACCACTGATGGGTACCAGACGCTGTGCTTCTCTTAAGGCAAATGCTATAAATAGAAACCTTATCACGGCCTTCTTGAAGGACAGTATCTTCATTTTCTTTTCTTTTACATTTCCATCATTCCCTGTATTGTTGGCAGTAAAAACAATATACTGTTTTATTTTACTTATTTGTCTTCCTGTCTCCCTTGGCAAATATCTAATTTGTTACTAAATGGTATTTATGGGTTTGAACTTGCTTGTTTTCTGCATTACCCGAGCACTGGGGTCCCAGGATGCACTGACAATATGTGTGTATGCTTATCAAAGTGCCCTTGGGAAATGAAATAACACACAGAGCTCATTCGCTATTTTCCAACAAACTTCATAACATTCTCCCTGATTCTATCCCTTGGATAGGTTTCTAGTTTATCTTATATGTGAGAAGTGACCTTATAACCTGTATGTGACAGTTGTTTGGGTTTTATTAAGTGCCCTGCTAGCTTGTGATATAGGGACATTACTCATAGATATTTGTTGGCTCCCCCAGTAAGCCAAGAAAATTTATTTTCATACATTTAACTGCAGTGTCTTTCTTCTCCTGCATGTCACTTAAAAGTAGTTCATAGTATAAGGAACATGCTACCCATTGTGACTAGAGATGAAGGGGAAAGAGATAGATTGTCATAACGGGTCAGGGAGGTGGAAACTTTGCAGCATACACATCTCCCAGGAAAAATTAAACTTGATGAAAATTAAGCAGAAATTCAAACCAAAGGAGCCTTCTATTCTTTATTCTATTTAGAGAAAGACTCAGCTCACTGCTCTTCTTCTATCCCCCAGAGTATCAGGGACCACGGAATCAGAATGTGTGCATCCAGCCATCTGAGACAGTCTGAGATATTCCCTACAGGAAAACAAGTCATTCCTCATTTTTTTTTTAATTGTGACCTCTTAGTGGTCCTTTGAAGTTCTTCCAAGTTTCTCTCATATAAAAATAGTCCATGGTCAAGACAATTCACTAGGGGTAAATTCGAGAGTAAATTTTTAATCATGCACTGGTTTTTCTTTTGTTGATCATTTTCTGTTGTACTGAGACTCATTAGTTACTGCTTGGGAGATTCCATACAGTTGAATGGGGCACAAACCCGACGAAGCTGTCTTCTCTCATGTAACTCTACACAACACTGTCAAAGCAAAGGTGACCATTATGCTCTCTCACTCAGGCCTGGTACCTTAAACTCCATTCTCCTAGCAGCTAGAGTGCGTGTGTGTGTGTGTGTGTGTGTGTGTGTGTGTGTGTATTTGGGGGGGGGAGTAGGTGCACGCGCTGTGTGTCGTGAGCTATCCCACTCATGCCTGACAGCTAGGAGCGGAGTGCGGCCAGCTCAGACTCGATGTTAGGTGATGGCTTCCTGCCCAGGCCCTCTTCACACCCAGTTGCACTCAGAAATGCATGTGTTGACTTGACTTGCATTTTCTTTCCGTGTGTACGCTTTTCCTTTTCACACAGATGCCTAGAAATCGGACAGAACAGCACATGCTCAAGAAGTGTGACAATGGGGGATGCTCGATTTCTGGGTTTTGGCTTCATAGCATTAAAATGAAAGGAATATGCTATAGGTGCACAGTCATAATTGAATTAAAGGCAAATTGTGTGTAATGGCAAGAGGATGGAAGCAGTGCAGATGGATGTTAGTAGGTGTGTGAGCTGAGCAGTCACTGAAGGTCCCCGCTCCAAGCATGACAGAGCTGTGACAAAGGAGCCTTCAAAGTGGGGACAAATGTGGGCAAAAGAATACAAACAGCAACAGAACCACACAGATTAAGGGAAATGATCTTAAGTAGCTTTAAAATGGTTGACTTTACTGGTATGTTACCAGTATAAAAGTCAGTAGGTGTAAAGGTCCTGAATTTCAATCAGCTCCTGAGGATCCATTGACCCCTTCAGGCATCTACGGGTATTCGCACTTTCATAGGCGTGCAACCAACACAAACATATCCACAATTGACAAGATGTCGTGTGAGTCAACGTAGTAGGCATCAGTTGGCCAATCTGCAAATAAACTGGAAGTCACTGGAGATAGAGCATTACAAGTCCGTAAAGCAAAAAGCATGAACTTTGATTTCCATTCTCAGAAAGCATGGTTAGACTGCTTCATTTAAGTGTTAGCAATTCAATGTAAAGAACTAGGAATTTATCTTGCCAGGAAAATATGATGTAGGGTAAGAAAATAAGTCTGGGTGTTGAGGGAACTTTAAAGGTGAATCTTACTTAGAATAAGGATGACATAACTCAAAATCAGTTTAACCCTTTCATAAAATATTTGACTCAAGCAAGCATGAGGACTGGGTGGTGAAACACAAGGCAAAGATTTCATAGATATCAAGTGTTGATCTTTAGATGCCCTGCTAATAGCAAAATGACAAGTTTTGATAATGGGGGAGATTCTCATCACCACTCTACCTCAGTTAACAAACTCACAGCTAGGAAACCCAACATCTTGGACCTCCTGATAAGATACCATTTGAGCACGAACATCCCTCAAAGAACACTACTGTTGGGTGTCTTTAATTTGAGTTATGCCTGCTTACATGTACTGGGGCTAAGAGATCAGGAAGAGGATTGCAGCACACAACCAAATATTGGGACAGGTCCCATCTATCAGAAAACTGGCTTGATCTCAACCTGCTCCTGGTTCAACAGCGTAGCAGGGCATAGTCTCAGTCCTGGGGGATTACACTGTGCATGTTGTTATTTGGACTTGGGGTCATTTCCCGGTTTACTTTCAATGATGCGATGCGCTAGTGTGTTAGACACATAGGTACCAATAATAAAGGAAGTGGAGCACTGCTAATGGACCCAACACTGAGCAGGCATGTTTAAAAAAGAATAAAAACTAGCTTATTGTGGATTTGCCAGCCACATTTTTAAAGTATATTTTAACATATTAGCAACTTACTAGTGACTAAAGGACTATTCCTTTGTCAATGTATTCTTCTGAATACATGAAAGCTTGTAGTATATGTGTGTTGATATACCAAGACCCGTGTGTTAGGAAGACATCTAAGTAAATGTAAAAGATGGTTTTCTTTCTGTGGTTCTAAGAACACTGTCTTGTCAGGTCAATAGCAATGCCTTTGATGAAAGTTGCCTTTGTCTTCACCTAAAGGTTTACTTTCTCTTATGGCTGTATTGAATATAATATAATGAGTGTGTATGTAATATTAGTTCCTCTGTTTTTATAATAAAACTTACATAAGTACATTATTATTACCAGTGGAGTTTAAATAATTTAGCTACATGGGACTAGTGTTGCTAACCCTTTCAAAGTCTTAAATTCAATGTTCTGAGTTACATAACATCAGTGGCCCTTGTTTTTTTTTTTTTATTATGTCCCAATATATGAGATCTGTGTTTATGATTTAAGTTGTTTTTCCTGACTAAAACAAAGTATTTGAGCTCCAGGAATTACAGTTATAAATTAATGTCTAAGGATGTATGTCTAAACAATGAAGTGTAGTTTTAAATAAAACCAAATGGTGGGAAACCATTATGATTTCAAATGAGTCAGATATAAAAGAAGACACGGCAGTAGATGGGATCGATATTAATAAACACCGTGATGAGGCTATGATTGCAAACACAGCCGACTTCATGCAGGTTGATCTTTCCAGTGATTTATATTTCATGCCCTTTATTAGCTGGCATCTAATGAGAGTTCTTTTTCCACTGTATCACATCAAATGCTCCTAATAAAAATCTGCTGTTTTGCATGTACGTTGCACCTTTTCATAAAAAAGAAAATTTCAGCAGTCTTTGACTCACTAAATAAAGTTGTCACTCAAAGCTCATTTCCTGTTTAAACATGGGCAAGTTGAATCGATGTGAATTAATCCCGCATATTGTTTCCACTTGATGAGGTCTCCAAGAGATCTTTGTCGTGACATCTTTAATGGAGGCCCTGGGATGGACTCATTACTCAATTCCTTATCATTTTTAAAAAGAAAGATGTAACCTTAACAAAGCCGTCCTTCATGCATTTGGAAATTATTATAATTTATTCTTAAAACACACTCAAAAATTAGGAACGAGGAGACTCCACTTTATCTGGATACTGTAACAATGCATGCTGATTACAATGGAGGCCTAAGAATACCATTCTGCACTGTTCACTCGTGTTCCATTCCAAACTAGCAGCTAAAGCCGGCACTGCTTCCACCCAATTGTTTAATATTCTACCGTGCTCAGAAAATCCGCAGCTGGGGAATGGAAATGTTCTTGACTTCATTTATCTGTGAGTGCAGGAAAACTAATAACAAATGACTTCTGGATACCATGCAAATCTCCCTAAATTCATGCTGTTGAGATTTGGATTTTAATATCATTTCGCACTGCGGTCTGGAATTGAGTACTTGGATTTGTTATCTTGCTGCATGCCCCTCACTCCCTGTCGTTTTTCCTCTGCTTCACATGCTAATTTGATTAATGAAATTCACACAAATGGATGGAAGAGGGAGGCTAAAATGGATATTTGACAAATATTTAATTTAAGAAAAACCTGAAGAGTTTGCTATTTTTATTAGATTTGGGTCTGTTTTCATACTCTTAATTAATTTGTATGAACTTGCCACTCACAGATGATCACATGAGAAATATTACTGGTTTCATCACTGGAACTCTCAGAACTCCAGTCTTGTAATGACGGCTGTTTTGTTTTTAGATTCGATAGTAAGAAGTTCAGCATGGTTACTACTAAGGATTCTATCCTTTTTTTCTTTTAATTGAAAGCCTCCTTTGGCTTTCACTGTTAATTGACTGGGATAAGATTCTAATCTGTGGTGAGCAAAGCCAGGGAAAGTAGAGGCACAGCAGGTAACTGCTCTGTGACTTGAGGCATCAGTGTGTTCTAGTGTTCTCTCTGTTCTCTTTTGTTCCTCCCCTCCTCTTTCTCGTGTGTGTGTGTGTATGTGTGTGTGTGTGTGTGTGTGTGTGTGTGTGTGTGTTGGGTTATAGGATAGTGAAAGGCAGGTACAGAGTTTTTTTGTTTGTTTGAGAGATGAGGGTAAATAGAAGGCATATACAGTGTATATGTTTGAATAGAAGCTCTGGAGAAGGGAGCCTGCCTGTGTCTAGACTTCCTGTGTTCTGTCACAATGATTTGCTGTCAATGAGGTCCTAGCTTGGGTAAGTTTCACACACAGCATACAAAACCTGCAGTATTTACTTTTGTTAGGTTTGTTTTTAATAGTTTCATCATATCGTTGTTTGAGCCATAGTTAAACTGCCAACTTTGAGACAGATCCTTCAACAACTTGTTCTCAGAAGCTCAGCTCCTGTGTTATGGTTTGGACCTGAACTGGCCCCTTCTTGGAAGCTTAGTCTTCAGCTATTCATGCTTCTGGGAAGTTTTGGCCACTTTAGGAGGGGATGCCCTGGTAGAAGGTCATTGGGGCCATGCCCTTAAATGGGATTCCATGTCCTTTTTTTCCTCCCTCTGTCCCACCATTCTCTTCCCATCCATCTGTCTTTTCTTGTCTTTTTCTATCGTCCCCTACCCAATCAGGAGAACATATTTACTCCACAGCACACTTCTTGTTATGATGTTTTCCTCTTCACTGGCCCATAAATTATGGAGACAATGACCAAGGAAAGATCTGAACTTGTGAGTCCAAATAACTATTTTCTCCTAGAAGATGTCTAAGGTAGTCTGTCACAGAGTTAGAAAATTTGCATGTAAATTTTGATCTTATTAATGCACCCGTAATGGACACTTTGGTCTTTCCTGCTTTTTAAACTTTGATAGATGTAGCATCTTTTCTTCCTGGAATATTCTTTAGAGTCATATTTGTCTGGTAAACTATTACTCCTACTTCATGGTGGAACTCATAGAACATCTCTTCTATGGAGATTTCCCTAATAAAAACCCTCCACAATTCCATGCCTAGAGCTGCCCATTTTTTGTTTGCTAATCACTGCACTGAAACACTGAACTGTCCTTAAAATGTGCCTGTTATTTGGAGAAGTCATTGGTGCTTAATCAAGTCTCAGTCTTTTGTGACAAAGGCATGATTAATAATCTGGGTTTTCTGCTTGCAGGAAGGTGGGGGTTGGTGAAGAAAACAAAACCATGAAATGCTGTTACTAACTCCGGCCCTGTTAATAATGAGTATTTTTATCATAATACCCTTTCTGTTGCGTAGATACATCTGTGCTGCCTTTCCGAATTGAACTGACTCTGCCATAAATTTCAGAACAGTTTTTGAGCAGCTGAAATGTTTATGACACTCAATGTTTATGCAGTGCATGGTGCAGGGAGTGGGAAGGCAACAAAGGAGAGGGGGAAGAAGCCACCATCTGCTAGGTATAAACGTTTGTGATGGGAGGCTGCCACACTAGGAGAAGCAGAAATAGCCTATATGTGGAGCATCTGAAATACCACGGTGGAAAACTGACAATGTGGTATTTATAACGCTGATAGAACAGTTAAACACCTCTGCTTCAAGAAAGTAGGCTTGTAGGGAGCTCTCTGCTCATCCCAGGTTTCTTTCAGTCTGGTGTTGTTAGTCCTGTAGGTGGCTATAAAAGTAAAGAGAACTGTTAATCCACCAGAGGTACGGGCCCTGAGGAATTCTCATCGCTTCCAAAATTTTTTGAAAATTACTACGAAGAAGAAAAATGTGTCTACCATGATCAGTTTAGCTTTCATAGTCTACATCCCCTGAACCCTTATATCCTCATCTATATCATGGATTCCTATTTAATTTTTTATTCTTTGATTATTTCGTACAATATATTTTGATCATATTCTTTCTCCTCCCCCAAATTCTTTTTTTACATCCCCATGATTTTTTATATAGGTATTATATAGATTAAATATAGGACGTAACCATCTGTTATATTGAAAGAAAGTTTTAACGTTACTTTCAAAAGACAAGTGAGCATCATAGCTGATGAAGTTTGGAAGAGAGAGCAGATTTATTTTCATTAATGAAAATGACTTTACTTGTTTGTCCTGGCATTTGTACCACTTTTACTATTCTCTCTCTCTCTCCTTCTTCTTTACTCGTCTTCATTCAAAACCAACACATATTGTTACTGACCATTCAAAGGCAATATAGTTCAGCTGAAGTACTTTGCATTAAGTACTTTAAGTACGTTAAGTCATTACCACTGACTCTCTTCTATCCTAAAAGCTACAAAGGTGATTCCTTCTCTATGGTGAACAATAAACACAGGATTTCAGGAAGTTATTCTTTGCCCTGGTGTGATAGACTGGCAGTATGTAACTGAGTTTTATTCTATCACTTTTTATTTTTCTAATGAGTAGCACTGCTGGACTACAGTTGTTTCTTTGAGTCAACAAATATACTAAGGACACTAAGACAGAAAAGGAGCAAAGAGATAATCCCAGAAATTATAGGACATTCTAAAGTGTAGAATTCTCGATTATTAGTATTTAATTAAACATAACATATATATATATATATCACTTAAAGAAAAAGAAGTATGTGACCCATGATGAGAAGAAGATAGCCAATTAAAACTGATCTAGAAATGAAAGACATGGCAAATATGTAGACAGAACCACAAATGTGAGCTCTAACTTTATTCCATACTTTGAAGACTAGAAGAAAAATGGAACATAAAAATTAAGCATATTAAGTAGAGACATGGGGGATATAAAAGTAAATAAAAATTTTAGAAGTATGAACATCCATAGGCTGAAATAAATGCCAGGTTAGATAAATAATAGGTTCAAAAGGAAAAGATTCATGAACTTCAATGAATAATAAAAAAAAA
Organism: Microtus obscurus; assembly: GCA_963919715.1. NCBI lineage: Eukaryota > Metazoa > Chordata > Mammalia > Rodentia > Cricetidae > Microtus > Microtus obscurus. The sequence continues at coordinate 7,353,305 of CAWTZC010002364.1, forward strand.
ACTGAGTGATGTAGAAAAGGGGGCTGATTTAAAAAGAGCAAAGTAGGTGATCTGTGTGAGAACATCAAATAATCACAAACACAGGTATACGGAGCATCAGAAAGAGATGAGAGAGATATGATGGACAAGACTTGTAGGTGATAGAGTAGGGGATATAAATGACTCCCCCCACCCCCCATATCTCAGTCTAAAGGAAAAGAAGTCTTTGGAAAAACAGCTTGGTGGTTAAGAGCACTTTATGCTCTTGCAGAGGAACTGGTTTCAGTTCCCATCACCCACATAGTCGCTCATCACCATCTTAACTCCAGCTCCAGAAAATCCACTCCCCCTACTGACGGTGCATGCACACTGTACACACATTCATTTAGGTGAAATTCTCTTTATCAGTATTTATGTTGCTGTGATAAAACACATGACCCAAAGTGACTTACAGAAGAGTTTATCTTGAATTGTAGTTCCAGGGTGAGGGTCCATAATGGCAGGGGATTAATGGCAGCAGGCAGCTGAAGCAGAAAGTTGAGATATCACATCTTTACGATCCATAGGAAATAGAAGGCAAACTGAAGAAGCTGGATAAGCTATGGACTCTCAAAGCACGCTCCAGTTATAGATTTCCACCACAAAGTCTCTACTTCCCAAAGACGCCACAGTTTCCCAGACAGACTGTGGGAGTTTCAATGTAATTGGCCCCCATAATTTCTTAGGGAATGGCACTATCAGGAACTATGGCTTTTTTTGGAGTGGATATGGCCGTGCTACAGGAAGTGTGTCACTGTGGGGGCAGGCTTTGAGGTTTCCTATTCTCAGGATTCTGCCCAGTGTGTCTCCTTTGACTTCCTGTTGCCTACAAGATGTAAGACTCCTAGTTACACCTCCAGGACCATGTCTGCCTGCATGCCACCATGCTCCCCACCATAATGATAATGGACTGAACCTCTGAACTGTAAGTTGCTACCTCAATTATATGTTTTCCTTTATAAGAGTTGCTGTGGTCATGGTGTCTCTTCACAACAATAGAAACCCCAAGACACCTACCAGTTGGGGACCATATGTTCAAATACGTGAACTTATGAGGTACTCTATTCTCAAGCCACAAAACATTCTTAGAATAAGATAAACCAAACCTTGAAATGAAAGGGAAAAAGGGGGAGGGGAATGAAAAGATGTGATGAGTGAAAAATAAATATTAAGATCAAATTTGTAACAATCATATAGGATGAAATTGGTATAGGAACCTCATTAAAAAGAGACTGGACCTCAGTCCATTTCTTATGTACCTAGTAGATTTTTCAGAGTAGATGGTACACAGTGACAAGCAAGGAGAAGTAGGTAGATTTATATTTTTAGATTTAGGTTCCAATAACTAACAACTGAAAAATAGGCAGAAAAAACAGTTAGGAATGTAGAAATTTGGGGAATGCTCTCAGCCAATAGGATGCAGCTGATGTTCACAGGACAGTATACCCAACAGTGAGATAAAGAGCAGTTTTTAAAAATCTGCCAAAATTAAACAAACCACAGGTAATAAAATGTACCTCTAAATCTGTTAATGTATTCAAATCATATAAAGAATCTCCTGGGGCATTTTTAGTGACTTCTTTCACTATAGATCAAAAGTAAAACCTGGGGCTCTTATCAACTGTTGAAGTAAAATGAAAATATGGAACCCTCACATGATAAAGTAGTGATCATGCAAAGGAAAGCATTGATGAGTAGACAAAGATGGAGAAGACTTAACCAAACAGTCTGAGTGAAGGTCAGACACAAAGCTGTATACAGTAATATCAGATTCATGTGAAATTTGTAAGAAGAGAAAACAGGTCAGCGTTTGCCTAGTATTATGGAAGGAGTGGTACTTGGCCACAGATTGATTTGATACTATCTGGGGGCTTCTCAAAGTACTGCATATGTTTTAAATAGATAGCTTTCATGCTGTGTAAGCATAATTAAGTAAAATTACTAAAACTACAAAGATGGTAAGCAGGGAAGTCACACACCATGTGCCACACAAGGCCACAACGAAAGTTGTGTGTCCCAGACCTGCACCTTCATGTGCACACATGCCTCTGTGTGTGTGTACTCAGGAAACTCTCAGACCTGCAGACAAGATGGAGATGCAATGACTCTTGAGCCATCAGTGAACAGGCTTGAAAGGTGACATTGTGAAGGTTCCGAGATACTTAGAGGAAGGAACTTGACACAGTCTGCACAGATTTCATGACTAACAGGCCTGTTTGCCACTTGCCAGCTGCCACCTTTTTCCTGCATTCATTATTTCTGTCTACTGTAAAGGGAACAGTTGGATCAACAGGACAGTGAGTCAACTTAACGCACATCATGTCTGCCAATGAAACGAAAAGCATGTCTTTGGGGAAGTAATGAAGTTAGCACTCTAGTCTTGAAGGCTTCTTTAATGTTGTTCGAGAGGATGTGCTTGTTTCTCCAGACACACTATTCTCTGCATTCCGCCTCTTTCAAGCACTTGCAAATACTTGGTTGAGGAAACTGCAAAACGTTCTAGATGTATTCATCATTGTTAGATGTAGAAAAGGATTTGTTTAAATATTGTTTAATTTTCTATAGGGTGATAAACGGTGACTAAATTAATTCTCTCATATAAATGGGGGTAGAATGGCCAGGATGTATGGTAGGCATATGCCTGTGTATAAGAAATTATCAAGTATTAGATGTACCATTGTATATTTCTCCCAGCAATGTGTGAGTTGCAGTATTAGAACAAGTATCACGAAACTATCAACCATCAATCAGAAATGTATTGCACCCACTGTTTACATGGGGACGGGCTTAAAAATCCACCCTTTTGTGGGATGTTGCCTACCCGGTGGATAAGTCACTAAAGGAAGTTCAGGTGTGGTTAGCTGAAGTAAGGGGGTTGTGTGGCCAGTTGGACTACCTTAGCCTTGGCGTGCATGGGAGGTAGAAGAAATCTGAATGATGAGAGATGAACCAGGAAATACCAGGGATACAAAAGCAGGTATGCCTACCCTGAAGGCTAGAACTAAGTTTATGTGGAGGCAGGCGTGAGATGATGGAAAACAAGTCGAAGATTTTGGGGCTGCGGTACCTAAAACAGACATTCACAGTATGAAGTGACTGCAGGAGAAGATTACTATGAGAAGGAGCACTAATACTTTAGCTCTACCATTTACTGGACTTTCTAACTGCTGCTGCAGATCTTGAAAGAGAAGGGTTGAGAAGGTGGCTCTTGGGCATCATACGCCAGCCCTGGAGTGGAAAAGGAGGACTATGCTCTGCTCAGCACCGAATAGTGCCCACACCGTGAAACTGGAGGGAATGGGTCCACAAAGAATCAACAGAGAGAACAGAGAAAGAGCTAGAACACTGGGTTTGTTGACAGGTAGAGGAGAAAGATCACCTGAGTCGGTTCCTTTAGAAATCTGTTGTAATATGTTTTGGCAAATGTTTCGGGGAAGAACTTTATGATTTGTAAAGATTTCTTTTTTAAGTTAAGGACAAAGAAAGTGTGGTTGTCTACAGATGATCTAGAAAATTGGCCACCACGATAAGCTGTTTTTTTTTTCTTTCTATTTTTTTTTCTTTTTGATTGGGAGAGTGTATTTTGTTTGCTTGTTTTTCCTTAACAATAGAGGAAGGAATTCAAACAAACAAACAGAGATAATCAGTGACTGTGTGAGATGCCCCCACCACATACGAGAGAGACAGAGAGAGAGAGACAAGAGAGAGAGACCGAGAGAGACTGAGAGAGAGAGACAGAGAGAGACAGAGAAAGAGAGACAGAGAGAGAGAGAGAGAGAGAGAGAGAGAGAGAGAGAGAGAGAGATTTAGGTCTGTAATTTTATATGGGGATCACAATTAAACCCTGGTCTCCAAGGAGGAGGACGCAATGGTACACACATCTCGTTGGCTCAGCCTTATCTCTCCTGGAGAACTGCCAGAGCCCACACTTTTCCTCTAGCTGCATGGTTACTTCAGAGCAGATATTAATTTGAGATGCTGATGCTTATGTCATCAAATGTTCTTATTTCTAGACTGTGACCCTTTTAATTTGCAGTCTGTGATCATAAATGGAGTTTTTATTGGCCTATTTTATTAGCACAGACCTTTCTTGCTCTCGGTTTTGTGTTAGAATCTGCATGGGAATGGTTGGCTGGTAGTTTAGGCTTTAGAGAAATCTCTCCTGAAAACAGCTAAAGATGAAATATGTCAAACATGTGCAGTATAATTTAAGATGTTTCCCACATCAGAGGACTTTTACATTAGATTTATTTGTGTATTCCATATATTCATCCCAAACACAATTAAGTTCCACAAGCCTTTCATTATGCTAATGAGGATTATGATAATTTCTAAATGTATTAAAAAAAGGAAGAAGGCGGTTTTTGTCTTTGGAGGTATTTGTATTTTAGTAAGCTATAAAGTAATATAATAAGTTGTATTTTAAGAGTTCTTTTTGAAGCCTGTTGTATAGAACTGGGGGTGTAATTTGTCGCATAAATAGAAAGATATTAATGCAGCTAGTCAACCATAATCCTGACTAGCCCTTGACACACACTATTACTAAATCTAATGCTCCATTGGAATATTTTTATATCTAGGGGAATTCATTCAGAGAGGTTTTGACACTGAGATCCTTCTCAGCTGTGCAGGGAACTGTCCCTTTTCCCACTGCCCTGCCTCTTGATAGTGAGATTAGTGGGAGACTCCAGGAACAATCAGAAGGGAGCCCAGGGGAATGGGCACCTGTTTGAGTAGGCGGTAAGCAAGAGGGCTCATGGGTGAACACAGCACTGGAGGAGGGGCGCCTGCTACTCACGTAGCCCTTTTGGCTCATTTTGAAACAGTCTCCCCTTCCCTTACCCCGGAAGCAAGCCCGAGGGTGGCATGCCAATTCAGCATACTTCAGCGTGTGTATCTTTTCAGCTGGAAGGAAATGGCCTTTCAGATCGACCCTGCTAAATTTGGCACCGTTCTTATTCCACCTTCTCAGATTCCAGAAGCTGAAAGTGCTTATTAAAAACCTCTCAGTTGGAAATCAGAGCATAGATCTGTCGGCTTTCGCTGAACCATTAAGCCGTAGACACCACTTTTTCTCAATAGGGCGTGACTTAGTTGTTGCGAAGGAGCGTATTTGCAGAGGTACACATCACCATAGCAACCGGATTTTCAAGTAAGGCTGTGGAGATAGAACTTGAAAGTCGCACAGAGACAAGTCTGTCTCGCGCTGGCTTCAAAGGGATCGCGTTGAGAGGGGGAGAGTCATGATTACATGCCATTTGATCTGTGATTGCTCAAAGGCAATGCGCATGGCTCTATCAATCCCTTGCACCTCCGAGGCAAAGTAGAACATGTTCCCTGTACCACTATTGATTTGCTGTAGGCAAGCTACCCAAGAAATGGCAGCCTCTTCCTCTGTAACTGTGTGGCTTGACTTATCATAGCAATGTATGGATACACAAAGCTGATATTTGTTTTGCTGTTTTAAAAACTGAAATTGACATTCTAGCAGGTGTTGCTGTTGTTTGTTTTACCTTAAAATAGCCTATGTTTACTGTGCTGCCCCAGGAGTTTACGCCCTGTAGGGGTAGATGACCTGTCTGGTGCTATAACAAGGGTAAAAAGTGAACATAGGACAAGTAGCTGGAAGACCAGCATCACAATTTGAAATTGAAATGAAATGTAGATTATAAATCTCTGGTCTTAAATGTGGCTGGAACTCCAAAGGCCATCTTTTGCTGCCCCTCTACTGCAAAGTCCCAAGGTGATTGGATGACTTCTTGACAATCACAGTGTTAATTAAGTGAAACAGGCAATGCTAGGGGCCGGATATTCTGTTTGGAGATTGTACAAGAAACTACCATTTGCACGCTTGAAATAGCTGGAGTCTAACTATAACAGTAAGTTTAGAATTTGCTCCGGGTGTTGCCATTGAATTCTACTAAAACCACTTACTGGATTTTTGAGTTTGGGTTTTCCACTGCAGATCAAACTGGCTTTGTATCTGAGAGGCCCTTGCTCTCCAATTCCTAGTACTGAAGGTGTATGCTGCTACCAAGCCTGCCTTAAAATGTTCTTATTAATAATTGAGGTGTGTGTCTTCTAAAAGTATGACTTGTATCCAATGCTGAATGATAAGAGTATAGAGAATATATGAAAAATAGTCATTGATTGAAATTTAACTCCCTTCCCCTTGAAAAGAGGAGTATTGTATTACAGATACAATCCTTGCTCTTGACTACCAATTTCATTTCCCTCCCAGAACCTTCCTCAGGAATTCACCATCTTGAATACAAGTTTCAAGTCTATGCTACCAAGAATAGGATAGAGCTGTGGCTGATGGCAATGTATCAATATTTTAAAAATCCTTTTTCTATCTACACATAAATTTGTACATATTTTGGAATGTGGTATGATTCTGATACATGCATGCGTTCCTGACAACCAAATGGCAGTATTTGGCACATGTCCTCATGTAGCACTTGTCTGCAGTAAGGACATCCAAACTATACTCTTAATTAATTCAACATACATTATTATACGCTATAGTGATTGCAGCATGTGGTAGAGCAATCAGGCGTATCTCTCCTGTTTAACCCTATGCAGATTCTGAAGAACCTGCTCTCACAGAAGCACAGAAGAGAATGGTTACCAATGGTAGGGTTCAGAGCAGAGAAGGGGTTAAGAGTGGCCAGGAAAGACAAGCATAGGATGGGAACAAGGCATTATTTGTCATTTTGCACAGATCTTATTTACTTCAACATATCGTCCTCCAGATTCATCCACGGTGCCAGAAATGACAAGATTTCATTTTTTTTTATAGTCCAAGATATTTTCATTGTGGGTACATGAAACACTTCCATTGTCTCTTGTCAAGCTGACAGATACTGACTGTGAGTCCAGACCTTGGCTACTGTGAAGAGCATGCCAACATGGCACGGAAGATGTCTCTTCAGCAAATGGACTTCGTGTCTTTGGGTATATATTTAGTTTAATCGTTTCTATTCTAAGTAGAAACATTTTTTTTCTTTTTATTTATTTATTAAAGATTTCTGTCTCTTCCCCACCGCCACCTCCCTTTCCCTCCCCCAATCAAATCCCCCTTCCTCGTCTGCCCAAAGAGCAATCAGGGTTCCCTGCCCTGTGGGAAGTCCAAGGACCACCCACCTCTATCCAGGTCTAGTAAGGTGAGCTTCCAAACTGCCTAGGCTCCCACAAAGCCAATAGGTGCAGTAGGACCAAAAACCCATTGCCATTGTTCTTGAGTTCTCAGTAGTCCTCATTGTCCACTATGTTCAGCGAGACTGGTTTTAACCCAGGCTTTTTCAGACCCAGGCCAGAAGTAGAAACATTTTTGTTCGATGCAATCCTCTGTCTACCTTTTGCTTTTGTTAACTGTGGTTTAAGAGGCCCTTTTATTTGTTTAGTTGTTTGTTGAGACAAGGTCATTCTTAAGAACCCTGACTGCCCTTAAACTCACCACGTAGCTCAGAATGGTCTTGAACACGTGACTGTTCTCTTGCTTCTCTCTCTTTTAAGTGTTGAGATGACAGTCATGAGCCTTTCTAGCATTTTGGAGGTTTTATCAAAGCAAATCCTTGTCCAGACCAAAGAGCCACCCACCCTTGTTCTAGGTCTTAGAAGAAAAGCTGTTTTTCTCATTCTGTATGCTATTGGCTGGGGCATGTTATCTTGAGATGCATTTTTTCCCAAACCTATTAAGTTAGGAGTTCTTGTTGGGGAAGGATTTTTATTCTATCAAATGGGTTTCTGGTGTTTATTAAAATGATCTATGCTTTTTTTCTTTCTTTCTGGTAGTGTTAATATATCATGTATATTGAATTATATATTTAGCCAACTTGCATCCTTGTTAAATAGAAGCTCTACCATGATTAAATGATGTCTCTCCATTTCTCCCCCGCTCTCCTTCCTGGCAGCCACCATTCCACTTTTCATATCTACGATTTTATCAGTGGATTGGTCCCTCACCACTGCTCCAACCAGGGCCGGCAACTGGAGACCAAGTGCTCAGTGAGTCATGTGAATGAGAAGTGATCCCCGAGGGCTCGGCCATTTGAACACCCAGACCCCAGTTAGTGGTACTGCTAAGGAGCTGGTGTGTGTGGCATTGCTGGAGAAAGTACATCACTGTGAGCAGTCTTTGAGAGTTTATAGCCTCACCCCCCTTTCAGATTGTTTTACCTGCTTCGTGTGTAAGGTTGAATGCACGACTTGTCAGCTTCCAGCTCCTGACACAATGCTTGCTTCTTGCTGCTGCTGTGGTTCCCTACCATGATGGACTACTTCCCTCTGGAGCTTGAAGCCAAAATAACCTCTTTCTTGTGTTGCCTTTGGTCGCAGTGTTTTATCATAGCTACAGAAACATAACTAATATGAAAGTTGGTTCCAGAGAATGGTAGATTGTTGTGAAGGGCCTGTGCTTGCTGGTGTTCTGGGAGGATTGTAGATGGATCTTGGAGCTTTAGACAGGGAAAACTGCTGGACTCTCAGAGCTTAATGGTCTGTTTTGTGGGAGATAAGAAAATAAAAATGTAGAAAAAGCACAGGCTTTGGAGACTTGGCTTGTGCCTGTTCAGAGGCAAATTTGAGAATCTCTCAAAGGCTCTACCTTGGTTGATTGTGTAGTAAGAAGAGACCAGCACCACTAAGGTGAAATCTTTCAGGAAGCATTTTTTCTTTTCAGGGTCGTCACACAAAATCTGTTTTCTAGTGGGGGTCACCAAGGCTGCATATCAAGTTTACAACAGAACTTGGCAAACGATCTATACCATTCTCTCACACGGTACTGGTTTGAAGGCAGGATGGGGTTGTGGAGAGCAGCTAAGACTTGGCACTGGACGGCCGGGCTAGAGAATCTTTGAAGAAAATCCAGGGGAGGCCATTGGTAAAGGTGAAGCCTCCATTTCAGTGGAAATGGCAGGATCGAAGGGGTGATGGAGAGAAGCTGAGGCCTAGTACCTGAGGAGGCCAAGATAATGCCTCATGAGCGTACAGCCTCAGTTACTATGGAGATTCCAGCATGTCAGAGATGTTCGGACTGTGGCATGAGCATCTAGGTAGCATAGGCTGTAGAGTGGAGGTAGCATGAGCTCATGAGACAAGTTGTGTGACTCACAGAGAACAGAATCAGGAAAGTGAAGCTATGCAAACGCATTAGAGCCCAGAAGACGGTGAGTGAGTTCCAGAAGCTGGATCAGCGTCACCGGGTTTTATGTATATTGTAGGACTTTCTTTTACCTCATTCACTGGTTCTTCACTTTTAGAGTAAGAAATATTTAACTTGTTTTTGATTGTACAGAAACAAAGAGATTTGTGATATTTTAAAAAGACTTGGAAGTTTCAAAGTGTTTGAATTTTTGCCAAGACTACGGGGCTTTTAAAGTTACACTGTGTTTTGTATTGTGGTATTAACATGAGATCTTGGAATAAACAAGGAAGAACATGTCATGGTATAATAATGATGTATTCGTGCATCAAGTTGACAAGGGGCCAATTGTGCCGTTTGGTTTTTTGTCAGTTGGACACAAACTGGAGTCACTTGGGAAGAAGAACCTTTACTCAAGGACTTGCCTCTATCAGAGTGTCCTGTGAGCAGATCTCTAGGGACATTTTCTTGATGTGTGAGGACATAGCCCACCATGGACAGTGCTAGCCCTGGGAAGGAAGTCCTGGGCTGTAAAGAAAGCAAGCCGAGCAAGTGGCTGTGAGTGAGTCAGGGCACATCGTCTTCCACCATCTCTGTCTGCTTCAGTTCTTGTCTCCCCAATTTCCTGACTGTCCCCCATGATGGGCTATATCCTGTAAGCCAAGCAAACCCTTTCCTCCCCTTACTTTTGGTCATGGTGTTTATCATAGCAACAGAAATCAAACTTGGAAGGTCTCTGCTCAGACAAAATTATTTGCAAATATTTTATCATTTTATACAACACGTTTATTCTATTAATAGAGTCTAATGATACTATTTCATGACTTCCAGTTTATCTGCTATTTTCCTTTTTTTTTTAATTATCTGTACTGTTGATGTCATTTGCAAGAAGTTACCTGATGTTTTCTTCCAAGTTTTGGTAGCATTATGTGTTGTCTCCATTTTGAGTTGTTTTAATGTCATTTTTGGTGATAGTGGACCATGAATATCTACTTTGCCCAGCACTGTGGTTGCATAGAAGGTCATTTCCCCACTGATCGGTCCAGCTTCTCCATTGAAGACAATCTGTATGTTAAAGGGCTTATTTCTGAGTTTTCTGTTCTATTCTGTTGGCCAGATGACTTCTGCAGGCTTTGGTCACTGCAATTTTAAATGCATTTGATTTACAACAGACTCTGCATTAATATGAGATTTCATCGTGTCCCCATCCTTACATTATCTTTATGAGATCTACTAATATTGATATAGGCCAAATTAATTTTGTTTGATTTCTGGTACAGAGATTTTATTTCTTTCTCAATATATGAATCTATAAAAATATAATGTATGTGGGAGAGTTTTATCTTTCAAAATCATATTTTAAAAGTCTCCTGTGTACATATTTACATATCTTTATTCAGACACTGTTGAGTGTTAGGGTAAACCGCTTATTACTTTCTTAGATATTAATGCATTCACTATCTTTATATGCCATTCATTACTTCCATCAATGCTGGTTTTCAAGAATTTTCTATAGATTATAGTTATTTATTTTTGATAACATACGTATACACTGTAGTTTTTACAGAGGAGAACAGTTTATCTGGAGAGCCCTTTGAGGACTGTGAGGAGAACTGCTCAGTTGAAGAGCACTTTGGGAAGTATGAATTGGAGTCATTAAGGGCTGGCCTAGGATTAGCATGTTAGAAACAGACTAGTAAAGACATTTTTTTTTACTGCGGGACAAAATTTTACCTTGTATTCCATTAGTCTGGAAAAGCAGTCTCAGACTTTTCTCATGGAAGCTAGTTTGAGTGAAATTAACCGAAACACATCTTTCAAAGAAATAGTAATATAGGTGAAGCAAGGTTATCATAAATTATATATGACTAAGTGAGGGTGAAGGTTTAATTATGTAATAACCTGTAAAGTCTAAGAACATTGCTATAAACCCAATTCCTATATTTAAATTTACATTTGTAGGAGAAAGAAGATTTTTTAACTACTAGTGAAATGGTTATGCTAAAAAAATATCAGAAAATAGACTTTAAAAACAATTTAAATATACTCCAGTTCCTCCAATCAACTACACAAAATATTATACTGAAATTAAATTTATTGACAACTCAGAGGAAATTATCTACATAATTTCTAGTTATTAAATGACAAGTTTTTTTGTAACCAGTGGATTTTATTAAAATGTTTCAAAGTTAAAAGATGGAAAGAATATAAATTATATTTCTGGAATATCCCAAGTTATCTAGTAGTCTTTAAATTATCAATAAAATTTTGAGTTCATGTTATAGACAAAGAACCACAGAGAACCTTTCAATACCTTTTGAGTTTGGTTTCGAAGTCTGTGACCTGGCAGTATTAATGGCCAAGAGTTTTGCCTGACAATCTCCATGGGTGAAGTGCCTGATTTCAGGGAGAAAAGGAGTTGGGGTAGGAGGCCACGGAACAGACACTGAGGGCACTGAGGACTCCTGAGAGAGGAGGTTAGATGCTGTGCAGCATCCTGAAAGCCTGTTTACTGAGGCAGAGGAACATTATCATGTCCTCCGGACTCATGCCACCAGAATTCTATGAATATATAAGGTACAATGTGTCCACTGGAAAACATCCCATAGTGCATCCAGGGCTAAAACTTCTCAGCTTCATTTTTAGGCTGAATGAGACTTATTCCTGAACATTTTTTGATGGAAATGTCAACTCTCTTGACTTCTGAGGAAGTCACATTAAGAACTCCACCTTAACATTACAGGACTTAACCTTAGGGTGCGTCCGCTCAGATGGGAAGACCACAGTCAGACCACTAAGACTTCACTGAAGTCCAGAGGGTTTTAGTCCTATCTGGAAGCCCCATGCTCCAAAGAGGGACACAGTAGCCTGGAAAGGCATGAGCATTCTGAAGAAACATGGAGTTTGCAGTAAACTTGTGGGTAGAGACTGGGTGATAAACAGGGCATCTTCTGTCTGGGGGTGGCAAACATAAGCACAACCTGAGGACTCAAGTGAGCATGTTAAAAACTCCAAAAAGCCTTTGTTAAAATCTGCTCCAAATTCGTATACAAGACTGTGGCTGCCAAAGAAGTACAAGCAGATTCAGGAAAAGTATAAATTGGTTGAGAAAAGTGTTTTCCTTCTGCATTCAGAAAGATAAAACTCTGGTCACTAGGTAGAATGGAGATGCTAGGTAGACAATAATCATACCCTAGAATAAAATTGAAAACACTGAATGATTTTTGAGGTGTAACTGAGCTATACTGACTTGACGTTTCGGTTTCCTAATTTCTGTAAGACACAGATTAATTCTAGTCAAACGTACCATGCACTTTTGAAATGTAATAGTTGAAGGCTTTTTAAAAATTTTACAGTTTTAGTGAATTCTATTTTAACAATCAGATTTTAGGACTAATTTTTGATGTGTTAAAACACCTGATTCTCACATATAAAAGATGCCTTCATTTAAAACAGAATCTCAAAGTATGTAAAGTTTTATAATAAATTTCAGATCATTAAAAGAATCCCCATGTGCTCATGTATTATTGATTTGCACAATTATGAGGCAAGCAGAAGACTGTATTTTGCACAAGTAGCATTGTTCTGTCAATGTAAGCGAAACGAAGTGCCTCACCTTCCTCCACTTCTGAAATTATGCCTCTGATTTTACATGGCTGATAACGTAGCCATTTGGGAACCTAGCTTATTATGACCATAATTTAAAAAATTCAACAGGGACTGTCAGAACTTAAGATTCAAAATTATATCTACAGATAAAATCAGGAGTGCCACCCTCCCCTTGCCCTCCTCTCACCCTCCCTCCTCTTGCCCTCTCCTCTCCCTCCCCTTGACTGTTCTCATACTTCAGCTCTGAAGTAAACACTGTTAATTGCTGATGTAATTTTCATTATCCCCATCTTCTTGAGAAACTTGGATTTTCACCCTTTCCTTAAGTCCTTACCAAACATAAAAAAAAATATTTCAAAGAAATTTCCTTGAAGATGTAACAGTTCCAAGATAAGATCAAATGAAGAGGGTACAAAATTTGCAGTTTATGAGAGAAAGAAATAGGCCTGGTCTCCATTGACCCTGGCCCTTTTATTTTTTCTCATTTTATATAAAACTCCTAGATTTGATGCTTGGTGCTTATTTTCGGGGTGTCCGAGATGCATGGCTGGGAGGCAGCCAGCTGTTAGGATCTCCAATGCTTTTCCTTCCTTCCTTCCTTCCTTCCTTCCTTCCTTCCTTCCTTCCTTCCTTCCTTCCTTCCTTCCTTCCTTCCCTCTTCCTGGCACCGTGGTTATGTGTCGGTCCCCCTTGGAGCCATCCAGCAGCAGTTGGGTATGTGTGTGCTTTCCCTCTCTTTCTGTCAGTTTTGGAGGTTCGTGTTGGCATCTCTTGGGGCTCATGGATTTTTTCCTTGGTTAGGCCATTCATAATGAGGCATTCATTATTTCTGTCCCAGGCTGTAGACTCCAACCATTTCCATTTGGAGTTTTGCCCTAGGATCCTCACCATCCTGCCTATATTACCTATCTGTTCTTTCATGCTGTCTGCATTTCCATTTGAACCCTCAGCCTGTCAGTTACTGCTTTAGAATTCTTTGTCTGGCCCTCCCAACATTCTTTCCATGTTTACGTGTTTCGCAAACTTGTTCATTTTCTTCAAGGGGATTTCTCTACTTTTTAGTTTTCCTCTTTTGTTGAACAAAGGACACGAAATAGCGTGTTAAAAAGAGCCCCAGCAAGCAGTTCCCTAGCGATGTGGTGGTGACATGTGGGAGAAGGGTGGTGATATGTATTATGGCCCTGTGATTGGGTGTTGGCTTACACAGGGTCTAGGCACCAGAATTTGAACTTTATTTTCTTTCCAGTTCAGCCCAAGATAACACCCTCACCTTCATGTGGGACACAATGGCCGGAGGGTCTGGAGTTGGGTCTCTTCCCTACCACCTGTGCAAAACAGAGCTCTATGGTATGTTTTATTTTCAGGTTGACCAGATGGCTCATTCTGTAAAGTTCCCCAGAGCCCAAGAGAAAAAGCCAGGTGTGGTGTGGTATACCTATAGTCCCCATGCTGAGCTAGACAAAGAAGGATCCCCAGGACCTGTTGGCTAGTCAGCCTCGCCTAAATGGTAAGTTCCAGACCTGTGGAAAATCCTATGGTAGGTGACATTCCTGAACACTCATGGCACCTGAGTTAGCCCTCTGACTTTCATGCGCATACATATTTATGCCAACCTCACACCAAGCACACACACGCATACACACAATTATCATGATTATGATGATGATAATTACAGTTTAATTTCTCCCTTTCCATGCCAGGAGCAGCAGAAACAGAACCTTTGTCTGATATTCATTGTCATTACACGGTAGAGTTCATAGAAATAAATTTCAAAAAAAGCTTGAGGCAGGGTCTCTCTGTGATTGTTCCCCCAAAGATTTTCTCCCTCAGATTGTCCACACTGATCTTCCAGAAACATGTTGGTCGTCAGTGAACATTTGTGTCTTTATTAGAGCCCACAGAAGCCCAAGCTCTGGTGATTTGTGATTCTCGCTCTGACGGCTAACTGAGAAGTTTAAGTAGTGTTGAATGCGGGAGGGTAGGGCAGAGACAGGGAGGGGAAAGGAGCTAACCAACACTAAGGATGTTTGAAAAGGCCATATGGAAATGCACTGTTTTGTAAACATGTATGTATGAAAAGTGTGTGTGTGTGTGTGTGTGTGTGTGTGAGAGAGAGAGAGAGAGAGAGAGAGAGAGAGAGAGAGAGAACACTCTAGAGACTCCAGAGATCATTTCTTCCTAATTTGGCCCATCTTCCTAAAGCCTCTATGACCTCGCAATAAAGTCATCTTCTTATGGATCCACAGTGGGTGTTCAGTTGGAACTTCCAGCTCACCATTGCATGATCTGGGAAGCCCCATTCTCTCTCTCTCTCTCTCTCTCTCTCTCCTGTCTCTTCCTTTTCCTCTCTCTCCCTCCAAACCCTGGCCATTCAGAGAGCTTCTGAACAAAGGAAAGGCGTCCAAAAAAAAAAAAAAATCCCAGCAGCTTGTGGCAGACACATTATTACCCCTCACCTACAACACCTACAACCCGTAAATTCTCCCTGCTTTTGTTTGGCTCCAATCTCTGGGACCTGAGGACCTGCCTGTGAGTTGCATTATTTAAATATACCCATTGTTACACTTCTTCATTTCGACCTGATCTGGCTTATTGTATCAGCGAGAAACTTATTATGGTGTGTGTGTGGGGGGGGGGGGGGGGGAGGGACAGAAAACCTCTTAATGGGTTAATCCACAGAAGAGGTCAGAGCCCTCCTGATCTAGACATTTCTAGAAAGCAGACACTGCTGCATGGGGAAACAAGCTGTTAACACAGAAGACTCTGGGGACCATTCCTATCTAAACTATAATATGAAGTGTGTGCTTGTTGCAGAATCCTAGAGCTTAGCAGAAGGAGCTCGGGTACCAGTCTGAAAATAAAATGGGGACATGTCTGTGTAAACATTTGCTCAATATGAGAAATGCGAGAGTACAGAACTCAGAAGGACCAGGTAGGCATTAGCCTGAAATTTTAAAGGAGTTAGAAATGGCCCAGTGGGAAGAAACTTTTGAAGTCTCTTTTAGTGTAACATACAGACTTCTCACAAACAAAGTGTGCTAGTGTAGCACATGTTGTTTCAGGAAGTAGTGAGTACCTTTCCTGGGGATGTTTAGGCAAAGCCAGATACCCAGTTGGTTGGGTGCTGGTGAAGAAACTCAAAAGGTAGATGACTAATTGAACATCTAATGTTGGGGTTTGGATAAGAATGGCCCCATAGGTTCATATATTCAAATACTCAGGGAGTGGCACTATTTGCAAAGATTAGAAGGTATGGCTTCTTAAATAAAGTTTGTCACCATGGAGTGGGGGGTTGGTATGGATAGTGGGAATGGGTTTTTATGGTTTCAAAGGCCCAAGGCAGGGCCAGAGACTCTTCCTGATGCCTGTGGACCTGGCATCAACTGTACATCTCTCAACTTCTCTAGGATCGCGTCTGCCTCTGTGCCGCCAAGCTCCTCAACATGACAAGACGGGAGTAAATCTCTAAAGCAGCAAGCCAGCCCCAGTTAAATGCTTTCTTTTATAAGAGTTGCTGTGGTCATGATATCTCTTTGCAAGAATGGAACACTGACCAAGACAGCTTTAAATCAAGATTCTGTGATTCTTTTTTAAAAGAAGCTCATTAAATAAAGAGATTTTTCTTTTCAGGGATTAATGTCATGACTAAATGTAGATCAGCAGAGAACAAGACCTCATTATCTCTCAACCCTGCATCAGTCCTAATATTTATCAGATCCTGTCATTCTTATCTTTTATGAAAACCCGTAGTTATCCTATTATATTGACTTCCAATTTTCCCAGTATCTGACTTTTCTTACTATTCTCCTTCAAATGAATTGGCTGTCAATTGTGAAGTTCTCTTCTTCTTTTTTCTTTCTCTTTCTTCCCCTTTCCTTCATTTCTTCATTTCCTTCTTTCTTTCTCTTGCCTTCCTTTTTAAAAAGAACTTTCTGAGACTGAGTTTCACAGTGTAAGCCAAGCTGGCCTTGGACTTAGGGCAGCCCTCCTCCTCCCTCTGCTTCCTAAGCACTGTGATACTTTTCTCTTAATATGCTTATAGTTTTATAAAATAGACACCCAGTCTTTGTCCTCATTCCCTACTATAGAACCTCTAAAATCGTTGGGATCTTGGGAGGGAAAATTTATTTTTCATTTTCTAATTGGGTACCCAGTATATGGGGTATCTTGTAGTAGGAGAGTGCTCATTTGCTCCTGCCTGCCCAGACCTGAAATAATTCTACAGAAACTATATTAATTACAACACTCCTTGGCCTATTAGCTTGAGCTTCTGATTAACTAACTCTTACATCTTAAATTAACCCATTTTTATATTTTATATTTTACTACGAGGATCATAGTTCACTGGTAAGGTCCCCAGGTGTCTGTCTCCTTCAGCAGCTACATGGCATCTCCTGACTTCACCTTTTTTCCTCCTCTGCGTTTGGAATTCCCACCATACTTTATTCTGCCATGTCTTAGGCCAAAGCAGCTTTATTCATTAACCAATAAAAACAACACATATACAGAAGGACTTCCCACACCAGTCCCTAGTAGCTGAGAGTGAGCCTGCAGGGTGTCTAGTAGGTGGGGGTCCCTAGTAGCTGAGGGTGGGCCTGTGGAGTATCTGGTCAATGGGGGTCCTTAATAGCTCAGAGTGGGCCAGTGGGGTGCCTAGAAGATGGGGTCCCTAGTAGCTGAGGGTGGGCCAGTGGGGTGTTTAATAGATGGGGGTCCCTAGTAGTTGAGAGTGAGGATGGTTCACCAAAGAAAATGATATGTTAAAGGTTTGGGATTTTCAGCTCCGCCCACCAGTCTCTGGGAAAGGGAACAGAGCTTGGGCTGTTGAGTTGATCCCCAGCTGTAGATTTATTCAGTTATCCCTGTGGAATGAAGCAGTTGCAAAATCCCCAAAGGACTGACTTTGCAGAGGCTCCAGAGAGCAAAGTAAGAGGATGTCTCCCTAAGAGGCCCCAGGAGCCTCCCTCATGGCTTGTCCATGCATCTTTTTGATGTTGATGCTCCTTTGCATCCATTAGAGTGACTTTTCTAATCGGGGTGTGTGTGTGTGTGTGTGTGTGTGTGTGTGTGAGGGGGAGGTGTGTGTGTGTGTGTGAGAGAGAGTGTGTGAGAGAGAGATTTTCCCAAGTCCTATGAGCTGCTCCAGCAAAAGCTAAACAAGCTTAGGATAAGGATGTTGAGAACCTTGGTTTACAGCTTGTTGATCAGAGGTAGCAGTCACAGCCTGCGGTTGACAGTGGACTTCGTCTTCCTTATTTTTCTATTGTTGTAATAACCATCACAACCAAAGGCAACTTCAAGGGGAAAGGGTTTGTTTCAGTTTGCAGCATACAATCCCTTACTGAAGGGAAGTCAGGGCAGGAACTCAAGGCAGCAATCAGGAGGCAGGAACTGAAGCAGAGGCCATGGGAGGAACTGCCTTGCTCAATCTGCTTTCACACACAGTCCAGAGCCACCTGTCCAGAGCTGGGTCCTCTCGTATCAATTGTTAACCAAGAATTGTCCACAGGTCAATGTTATAAAAGGTTTTTTTTTTTTCTAATTAAGATTTTTTTTCTTTCCAGATATGCTTATGCTTGTGTCAAGCTGACAAAAACCAACCAGCGCACTTTGGAAGGGGCAGTTGGGGGAGTCCCAACCTCCGCCCTGATGCTATAACTAAGTAAACAGAGTCAGAACTGAAAGGGAACTGAAGGATACCAGCAGGTGTTTGCTGCATTACTTGGTTGGGGAGTGGGGACGATCCCTCTATTTATTTGTGATCTTGGACATTCTGTGCTGAGAGTAAAGAAAAAAGAACACTCTGTGGGTTAGCTTTCCCTATCCTGAAAATGTCAGGCTTTCTTTACAGGCTGCTGTTTTGGCATCTGTAACCATCTTTCCATCATGTTTCCTTGGAACATGCAAAAGGCTGATTTCAGGCAGTCTATGCAGTCTTTTGAGTGGAGCCCTCCCTTCTTAGTTTGTTTCTCCCTCCCTCCTCTGTAGCATCTAAGAGCTTCTTTGTAATGTGTCATGCAAGCAAACCCCTTGCCAGTTCTGTTTTCCGTGTCTGTCTGTGTTTTATTCTCCCAAGTTCCCCGTGTCATTTTGCTGTTTCTGTCCTCTCTTTGCCCAGTCTCATTCTGGACATTTCTGCAGGACTGGGCGTGTTCAGTTCTCTCGTTTTCCTGCTCTAGAGTGTTGATCTTTTGTTTCCTGTTCCCATCTTTAAACACACTCGGTCTTGTTGATTTCCTTCTCCCTCGTCCCTGCCTCGCTTTGTACCTTCCCACCCCAGCCTCCTGACTCTCATACCACGTGGCCTGTTGCCCTCACTAAAGACATCCTTTAGTCCCTCTTACAACTCTATTGTTTTCAAAGTAAACCATGGCAGGAAAGATGCTTAAAATGGATGCTGAAAGCAAACAGAAAGGGAGTGAGCTCTCATCTGAATGATGTAAATTCCATCCTACCAAAACCGGCTTACAGGATGGGATTTGCTAGCACTGAGGAAGAATGGTAACCTGGCTGCAGTTGTCTCTGGCGTTCTTATGGTTTCAACCGGAGTTTGTAATTTGTTTTATTTTAGATTAAAATATGCTTACACCATCCCCTCTCCTTCTCCTCCCTTAAAGCTATCCCATGTCCGCCCACTTCCTCTCAAGTGCATGTTTCTTATTCTTTAATTGGTATGATTACACAATATATGAATTAACACATAAATATGACCTGTTGAGTCTATTTAATGTTGCTTGTTGGAGTTCATGGTTTGTTAAGGATATTTTAGTGTGTGAACATGTAGAGCTTATGATCTGAGCTCTTCTCACCACAATTTTATAGAATATTTGACATGCGAAAAGTTTTTATGTTTCTGGTAGTGTGTGTGTGTGTGCTTGTGCATACATGTATGCAGGATAGAGGAAGACATTATAATGTCTTCCTCCACCTCTTTCTGTCTTATCCCTTTGAGACAGGGTCTCTTCCTGAACCTGGGGCTGTGAGCATGTGGCTTGGCTGCCAACCAGCAAACCTTAGTTTTTATCCTCCCCCTCCCCCTCTACAGCACTAGGGTTACAGGTGTGTCTGAGGCTGTGCCCAGCTTCTTCTGTGGGTGCTGTTTTCTTTTCTAATTCATCACTTTTTATTATTTTACATCTCTACCACTGTTTCCCCTCCCTCCTCTCCTCCCATTCTTTGCCCCCATCTCCCTTCTACACCCTCCCATCCAGTCGACCTCTGTCTACATTCAGATGGAATAAGGCCCCCATGGGAAGCAGTAAAGCATGGTTTATCAAGTTGAGGCAGGACCAAGCTCCTCCCCCTGCATCAAGGCTGAACAAGGCATCCCACCTTATGGAATAGGTTCCCAAGAGCCAGCCCATGCGTCAGAGACAGGTCCTGGTCCTGCTGCTAGAGGTACCACAAAACATCAAGCTACACATATGTCATCCAGATGCAGAAGGCTTAGGTCAGTTATAGTGATATTTTATTTAAGTTTTAATGAATGAATCTTGCCTAAAGAGGGTAAAATTAAGCTTTTACTTAATTTTAATTGAGGCCAGGCAGTAGTGTCATATACCTTTAGTCCCAGAATTTGAGAGACAGAGGCAGATGGATCTCTGTGAGTTCAAGACCACCCTGTGCTACACAATCACAATGCAGAAACAGATCCAGGTGGTTGTGGCTCACACCTTAATCCCCGTCACACACCTTTAACCCCATCACTAAAAGGAGTATAAAACGGGAGGAGACAGAGGTTCAGGGTTCAGTCTGAAGTTGCTCAACCTTGAAAAAGGTAAGACTTCTCTAGTGGCTTGACTGTTTTGCTTTTCTCATCTTCAGCTTGAACCCCAATATCTGTCTCTAGATTTTTATTATTCATGCTACAGTCAGTTCCATGCTGGCTTTATAGCTGTCCATCCAGGATCTGTAAGTTGCCACAAGTTCAGGTCAGCTATTTCTGAGGGTTTCCCCAACATGCTCTTGATCCCTCCTGGCTCATAAAATCCTTCTACCCTCTCTTTATTTGGACTCCCGGAGCTCAGTCCAGTGTTTGGTTGTGGATCTTTGCATCTACTTCCATCAGGTAATTAGGTAGTCACCAATATGGTTACTAGGGAAGGCCAGTTCAAGCATGTGCTCCACTATTTCTAGGAGTCTGAGCTGGGGTCATCTGTGAAGGTTCTTGGGAGTTTCTCTGGCACCAGGTTTCTCCCTAACTCCATAACAGCCCCTCTATCAAGATACCTATTTTATAACTCTCCCTCTCCATCCCACCCCTAGCTTAACCATTCTGATCCTTCATGTTCCCAAAGTTCCCATCACCCTATCCCGTCCTCTCTACCCCCACTATACTCCCTCTGTGTGTTTATTTTGGACTGAATGGCTGTGGGACTGTGAAGAATAGAAGTTTCTATCTACACCGTACAATAAAACAACTTCTGGAGGCATCACCATGCCTGGCTTCAAGCTCTACTATGGAGTAATAAAAACAACTTGGTGTTGGCATAAAAAACAGACAATGGAACCAAATCAAAGACCCTAACATAAACCAACACACCTATAAACACCTGTTTTTTGAAAAATACGTAAAAATGTAAAATGAAAAAAGAAAGCATCTCAAACAAATTGTGCTGGCATAACTGTATGGCAGCATGTAGAAGAATGCAAATAGATCCATGTCTATCACCCTGTACAAAATTCAAGTCCAAGTGGATCGAAGACCTCAGTATAAATCCAGTTACACTAAAGCTGAAAGAAGAGAAAGTAAGAAGTAGCCTTGAATCCATTGGTACAGGAGACCACTTCCTGAATATAACAGTAGTTGCACAGACACTGAGATTGACAATTAATACATGGGACCTGCTGAAATGCAAATCTTCTGTAAGGCAGCAGACATTGTCAATAAGATAAAATGGCAGCCTACAGAATGGAAAAAGATCTTCACAAACCCCACAGCTGAAAGAGAACTGATCTCAAAAAAATATATAAAGAACTCAAGAAACTAGACATCAAAATATCAAATCATCCAATTAAAAAAATGGAATATAGATTCAAATAGAGAATTCTAAACAGGAGAATCTCGAATAGCCAAGATACACTTTAAAAGGTTTTCAACATCCTTAGTTATCAGAGAAATGCAAGTCAAAATGACTCTGAGATATGATCTTATGCCTGTCAGAATGGTCAAGATCAAAGATGCTAATGACAGCCTATGTTGAGGAGGATGTGGAATAGGGGGAACAATGTTCGGGTGGGAGTGCAAACTTGTACAGCCACTTTGGAAATCAGTATGGTGGTTTCTCAGAAAATTGGGAATCAGTTTACCTAGAGACCCCAGCTATACCATTCTTGAGCATATACCCAATGTATGCTCAACCATTCCACAAGGACTCTTGCTCAACTATGTTCATCACAGCATTATTTGTAATAGCAAGAACCTGGAAACAACCCATATGCTCCTCAATTGAAGAATGGATAATGAAAATATGGTATATCTACACAATGGAATACTACTAAGTGAAAAAAAAAACAACATAATGACATCATGAAATTTGCAGGCAAATGGATGGAATTAGGAAAAATTATCCTGAGTGAGGTAACCCAAACACAGAAAGACAAACACAGTATGTACTCATATAACATGAATTCTAATTGGTCTTAATATTAAAAACTCAGAGTCAGCTATCATGAGGTGAAAGCCGAAGAATCAGAGAAGCAGAACAGCCACTAGAGTTCTTACCTCTACCAATGCTCAGACCAAAGGGGTGATCCAGTCTTCAGACTGCATCTCAGAATGCACTGCTTCTCAGACTACATTGAGCTTCTATCTCCTCCTGCCTTATATTCCTCTCTCTCTACCCAGTCATATCACTCCCGTCTCTACCTCCCTAGTGCTGGGATTAAATGCGTGGATTCCCCCTAGAGCCGAGATCACCTTTGTGTGACCTCTGTTTCTCTTTTAGATTGGTTAATTTTGTTGTAGCCCAGGGTGGCCTTGAACTAACACAGATCCATCTGTCCCCGAGACCTGAGATTAAAGGTGTGTACCACTGCCTGGCCTCTAGAGGTTTAGCTTTGCACTCTGATCTTCAGGCAGGCTTTATTTGTTAAAACAGTAACAAAATATCGCTACATGCTCACTCACAAGTGGATATTAGATATAAAGCAAAGGCTAACCAGGCTACAATCCTCAGCCCAAGGGTGCTGTGTTCTTAATTTCAGTCCTAATGGTTGTACACAATGTCTAACTGCTGGGCTGTCACTCCAACCCTCTAATGTGTAAGGGTTTTTTTTGTTTTGTTTTGTCTTACATATCAATTTTATAATCTCACTATATAAGCACTGCAGGCCAGAGAAAGATAAAATTATTGTCATTTCTAGATCAGATCATTGGTGTTTAAGGAGATTAAGAAATGCTATAAAGACTAAAAGAAAAAGAAAGTAAAAGGTTAGCAGGATGGCTTGGTGGGTAAAAACACCAGCCTTCAATCCTGAAAACCTAAGTTTAATTCCTGGGAGCTCTCAAGTTGTTCTCTGACCTCCACCTTTGTGTTGATACATGTGGGCATGTACACACACACACACACACACACATGCACACACGCACAATTTTAAAATATAATTCTAAAAAAGCTTCAAAGGCGGTAGGAAGCAACTGGAACTCCCTTGTTTCTTCAGTTGCCTAACTTACATTTTATATGAGATAATTTTATCTTTAATGTTTCAAAATTAATTTTAGAATTCACTTCGCTCCCAAACATCTCTTAGTAAAGTTCCATCACTATTGGCATTTGTTTAAGTTTCACATGGAAGAGGAAAAAGAAAATCCAGTTGTTTTAAACTTGAAGGCGTTTCCCTGGTTCTCAAATCCACTTCCACGCCAGCTGTTTGCTGTGGGGCTGAATCCTAGCAGGGCTCACTCATTGTCAGCTTGCTGAATCCGCCCAGGAAGAGCATGCGTTTAGCTGACCAGAGTATTTGAGAGTGAAAAGCTAGCAGCCCCATCCTAGTTCTCCCTTCTGATTTTATGTCTACACTTCTAGAAGAGCCGTCATTTGTCGCCTACCTCAGTAGGGAGTAAATAGCATTTGCGTAAAGTATTTTTAACCTGGGGCCTGGTGGCTGCTAAATCGTGCTAAGGTTATTCTAATCCTGGACTGCATTCATTCTTTGTAACTCTGCCGAGTCTTAGCTTTAGTTCTGAGGCTTATTCCTAATGAAATTATATTTTTTTTGTTGGAATAAGAGTGGTAAATAAATGTTGAGTGAAAACCAGAATTAAAACTTTGCATATTTTTATACTGACTATTGCAGTAAGCACCACAGACAGAGACATAGTTACTTTCTTTGTGTTAAATAAATATCTAGTTGCCCTTTTTTTTTCTGCCTTAAAAAGGAATTATGATTATCATAGGCCATGAGTGATGGGGCAGAGGGAATACAGTTTGGCCCAATAATGTAAGTAAAAAGTTTCTGAAAAATAACAGAATAAAAGGTATTTTAAAAAGCTTTTACTCCAGGCTACTATAATGAAGAAAAAGTATTCCAAATGTGAACTGATGAAGTACAAAGTAATGAATATTTAATTTGTATAATTTACCAAAGTGCTTTTAGAAATCAGAGCTACATTCTTCATAAACATAATGTTCATTAAGCCTGAACTGTAGCTCACATGCAATTACCATATCTTGCTTGTTTCCCTTCAGCTTCTCGTGGTGCTGAGTAAAACCCCTCTGAGAGTTTCTTGTGGGGAAAGGGAGGACAAAAGTAAGCTTGTGATGGCCACGGAGTCCGAATGGCTTTCTTTTGCCAAAGGAAGCCTGGAGGACGGTGGGACTGGGGTGAGGGAAGGGCAGCCAGAACTTGCCTAGGAGCTCAGTGACTTGCCCAAGGCTCCCTAGTCCCTTGGCAAAAAAAGTAGTTGGGAAAGAGTAAACAAAAACACCAAATTAGTCTGCCGGCTCTGCAGGACACCTTATCACATTCTTAAATGTAAAAGGAGTGCTACTTGAAATCTGACTGATAAGTTATCAGATCAAGCAGGGCAGCCTGCAGCAGAAACAGACCCTGATGTGACTTGAATTTTGATGGAGCAGTAACAGGGCTGAGACTTCTGCACCAGGACCTCACTTCTTGTCCTCATGTTAGTGAGAAATGAGGGCTTTTTTTTTTTGAAGCACAATTTTTTCCCCCATTTTAAAAGTCTTAGCAGCCAGATTATCACTATCAACCAAGGGCTTTTATATATATATATATATATATATATATATATATATATATATATATATATATATATATTCAAAGATTTATTTTGGAATACACAAGGAAGCTAAAATTTAGCAGCATCTTAACAATATTTGTGAAATTCAGGAGTCTCTCCTAATAAAGAAGATTTGGAAAAAAAAATTTCTTAGGCTTTGAAAGCTTATAGTATTTCTGCTCAGCTGTTCTGGGTCGATATGGTTCCACCTTGCAGGAAGTCACCAAATAGTGGTCCAGAGTGAATGGTTCTTTCCCTGCCAGTCGTTGCATGGCACACTGGGGAGAACCTCAAAGCACCTCAGACAGAACAGAGATGGCCTTGTCCTAGGAAAAAGGCCTGGAGCGAGATGACGTATAAACAACAGGAGAACAAGGGTACCATCCGAGCGGTATAAAGAGTTAGGGGATACAATGAAACTGTTGAATACCAAGTTAATATGGAAATCATTAGTGTGTGTGCCTGCCAAAGATTTCTATTAATGGATCTAAAGAAAAATGATTTTGACAGATACTGCTTGTGAATAAGAACATGTAAGCTGCTGCATTTGGCATTTTCCTGTCCATCGCTCAGAGAGAAGGTAAATTGCCTTTGCTTCGAGCCACAGCAACTGAATTCCAGCTCTCCACCAGAACTGTCAATTAGCTGAGACATCCACCTGGAAATATTTGGTGACAGCTGGCTAGTGTGGCCTTCAGGGAGCTCTACCTGTTTGATGTAGGTCCTGCCTCAGTAGAGGGTGTGAGTCTCAGGAGAGTGGTTTAGCAACTGTAGGTCAACATTTCAGACATCTATTGGCAGGAAGCTTTCATTTGGCTTGTCAATGGGAGATACAGAAAAATGCAAGTTCATTTCAGAGCTTCTAAGTAGAACAGCTACAGCAAATGTATCTCTGGACTAAGTCGAAAGGTCTGGCAGAGTATTAGAACTCATACAATGAAGGGATTATGAATTTCAGTGCTAAGCAAAGAAAGAAAAGGCTCGCTTTAGACAATTACTCAATAATATATAGATCTCCTCAACTTCTGTACAAGCAGAGGAAACTTAAAAGAATTTATATATACCTTTATAGGTATTTAATGTAAAGTGTTAGTCGAGAACACCCCGCAATCACATGACAACGTAGGGGAACATGTAATGAGATTGACGTGCTGTTTCATTGTGTGAGTGAGATTGCTAAGGGAGAGAGAGGAAGGAAACCCTAAGAGGAAAGGGAGGTGTGAAGAGTAAGTTGATGTGCAGATAAGTTAATAACAAATGGGAGGAAGTTGAGAGAGTTCATATATGAGCAGCGTTTCTTTTCTTGAATACATAGGAGGTAGGACATCCTTTGCTGAAAGTGAAGGAGATGTGTAGATGTTAAGAGAGTGGGGAAAGTAGGGTAAATGTGTATCAGAAATTGGATGAACGGAGAGGTGACCAGAGATAAGTGTTGGTAGGTCAGCTAAGTGCCTGAATGATCACTAAACATGCTGGCGTTATTGTGCAGGTTCTAAAAACACAGCAGTCAAATACTAAGGGAGGAGTGGTATGATTGACATTAGTCAAGACTAGAATAACTATTGTGGACATTTTCAGATGCTAGGTGAATTTAAAAATACCCAATACTGAAACATACATAGGATGCTTTGAGAAAAGAAGTTTTGAAGCAAAATTAAGGTGACAGTCTGGTATATATTTCTGACATTCATATCTCTGAATTCTATAATTGGATGCTTCTTTCCCATCCACCACTTCCCAAGTAACCACTCAGAGGCTGAAAATAAATTATAAGTGGTCGGCCAATAGCTCAGGCTTATTACTAGCTAACCCTTATACTTTAAATTAACCCATTTCTATGAATCTACATCCTGACACATGGCTTTCACCTCTGTCCCATTTTGTGTGTCTGACTGGTTCTGTATCTGTCTGGTGACTCCAATCTCTGCTTTTTTTCTTCCCATCATCCTTAATTTGGCCACTCTGCCTATACTTCCTGTCTAGCTACTGGCTAGTCAAAGTTTTACTATGCCAATTTGAGTGACAAATCTTACAGTGCACAAGAGGATTACTCCACAGCAGGACTCCATGACTACTTGCAATTTCATGGTTTATGAATTTTTGTTCATAAAAAAGAATGACTTTTTGTTTTTTGTTTTGTTTTGTTTTTCAAGACAGGGTTTCTCTGTGAAGCCCTGACTGTTCTGGAACTTCTGTTGTAGAGCAGGTTGACCTTTGACTCATAAATGCCAGGAGTAAAGATATAATCTTACTACCAGTTTGCAGAAAATAGATTTTTAGAGTACGTCCTTATGATTCTCTAGATTTCCTCACTGTCTTTGTAATGTCACCTTTTAACCTCTAATTTTATTAATTTGAATCTTCTCTCTCCATCTTTTAGTTTATTTAGCTCCTGATTTATCAATCTTATGGATTTATACAAAGAAACTATTTGTTTCATTGATTTTTTTGTATTGTTTGTTTTTGTTTCTATTTTTTTGAATTTAGCCCCAAGTTTTATTATTTCTTGACATCTATTTTTGGGGGAATATACACAGAGAGTCTGGATTATGTATATTACTGTGTCTTCTTTGAATTTTTTGACTGTGAAGGAGCTAAGGACAGAGAGTCATTTCATTATATGAGCTGCTAAGCTAAACCAGTATGTGTATTATAAAGATGTCTTAACTTCAAATTTGAGTTGATGATTATGTTGTTTTGGAAAAGAGGTTCTTCTTTTGTTTCCACAGAGGATGAGAACATGTGGATTGCTTCCAGACTAGTATGGTTTGATGGACCAAGATCCCCTGAAAGGTTTTCTTGAATATCCCTCAAAAAGTTACTTTGCCTGATAAATAGCAGGAAGCAGTTTGGAGATGAACCATGCCCATATTCCCAAATGTTGTTTATAAATGGTTTTTTTTTTAACATCTAAAGGGGGATATGCTATAGAGATTTGATTTGGTATAGATCTTGTTTATTGACACAAATTTAAGATCAATTTTGTTATATGTATATTTCTGCTCTTAATTAAGGTATTGTGATTGTGAAGCTCATTTTAAAAATAATGTATAATAAAAATATATGTAAATAGTCATCTATAGTAGTCAAGCTTGTAGTCATGTTATTTATATTTTCTAGATATATAGAGATATATTTCAATTAGATAAGTATTCTTCAGATCTTTCAGAGACCTTCAGAATATGGCATTCAAAATGTTTAAATTATTAACTTAAGACTTTTCATGATATGAGACACATCTGCTCTTGGCAGCTCTAATGCAGGACCCACAGAGAACTGAACTTGCCTAAAGAAGGTGAGACATCCTTCAGGATTCCTGCTTCATGAAAGAGTCTGCCAGATGTTCTGCAGGACACAGAAGAAAGTGAATAACAAACTGCCAATATAGGCAGGTCTTTGAAATTTCTTACTTCTTAGAAAAGTCTGCCAGATACTGTGGGCCTATAGGCTGAAGATGGATGCCCCAAAGGTACAGAAGAACTTCGGATGACTGTCCAGGTAGCAAGATGTCACTGTCAATTCTAGCGTTCTGGAAGTTGCTTATAAGGTACTTCCTATTTACTTAGGTAGTATTATATCTATCTGGAGTCTTTGTTGGAGATGAAGAATAGATATAGTTTTCCTTAGTTATGATAAGATATAAATATTGTAACTGTAACTCTTACTTGTTTTGTTATATGTAATTTTACTATGTTGAAGATGAAATCTTCCTTTTCATTTAAACAGAAAAGGAGAGGTGATATGGGATTTCCATCTATATGGTGTGAATATCATTGGTTAATGAAGGAACTGCTTTGGGCCTATAGCAGAGCTGTAGGGGAACAGAGCTAGGTGGGGAAAACTAAACTGAATGCTAAGAGAAAGGAGTCAGAGTCAGGGAGAAGCCATGACGTTGCTGGCAGATACAGATGTGCTGACACTTTGCTGGTAGGCCACGAATTTGTGGTGATACACAGATTAGTGGAGATGGATTAAATTAAGATGTAAGAGTTAGCCAATAAGAAGCTGGAGCTAATGGACCAAGCAGTGATTTAAATAATACAGTTTCTGTGTGATTATTTCAGGTCTAAGTGGCCGGGAACTAACTAGCAGCCTTCTCACTACATGAAGATTTCATCTTATATCAGTCAGAAACACAAAGATCAACACAACAACTGACAAGAAACGCTGGAAGGGGTGTGGAGGAGTGGGAATCCTTATTCACTATCAGTAGAGTT
The DNA here is from genome assembly GCA_963919715.1 of Microtus obscurus. NCBI lineage: Eukaryota > Metazoa > Chordata > Mammalia > Rodentia > Cricetidae > Microtus > Microtus obscurus. Next base: position 7,382,538 of record CAWTZC010002364.1, read on the forward strand.
GAAAGCTGATACTGACAGTATTGATATCAAAGCCAGGAATTCACAAAAAGCTGAAAATAAATCTATCCTAGGACCTGTGTATACCACTCCATGCCATATACTGAAAGGATTTAACATCATCTATAACAGGTTCTTAATCATCCATGTTGATTTCTATTCTATTTACAATAGCCAGGAAATGAAAACAACTCAAACACCTTACAGACAACAAATGCACGATGAAAATACAGTTGATATACACTATGGATTGCTATCAATTTTTAAAGAAAAAAATTATAAACTTTGCAGGAAAATGAATGGGGCTAGAAAAGATCATATTGCATGAGGGAACTCAGAAAAACAAAGATCAAATACTCTCTGTCATCAGAGGCTCCTACAGTCAAGTCTTCAAATGTGAGTACATATCTTGGAGTAACTATGGAAAGCTGGGATGATGGTGGGGGGAAGGAGAACAGCAGGGTTTGAGATATCTGATCAGAAAATGGGAAATGGGACCTTTAACTAGGGAGGAGGGAAGATAAATATAGAAAAAGGAAAGTAAAATAACAGTAAAGATTTCTTTAGAAAGTTGTAAACAATCATACTCTTACCTACCTAAAAACTATAATATTTGTCAGTCTGTATATAAGTATACAAATATAATTTTTAAAAACATTTTCTTATCTTACTCAGAATGTTCTCTCCAAGATCCAGAAACATTTAATAAAATCCTCAACTCCAGGCGTGAGAAGCCCTCTTTTGAATTGCTGATCAAGATTGTTGTCCAAAAGACTCCCATAACATTATAGACTATTGTTAGTGCCTTTAGGCCCCCCACTCCCAAGAGGTAGAACATAAGTCCCTATCACTGAAGACTCCATGTACTTCAGAAACAGGGCCTAGATGCCACTGAGACAGAACTGACATGAAAAGTTCCTCCTTGAGGAATACCTTTTGTGGTATCAGAAGGCACCATGCAAGTTTCCCAAGGAGTGAATCAAACAACAGTCATATCTAGCTACAATGCTGGTGAGCCACAGCAATGGCTGGCATGGTGTGTTAATCCTAAGGGTACAGAAATGGCATGCACAGTGTAGCAGCAACCAAGAAAATTGGGTTTGAGGACCACTCAACAAGAACAAAATAATTCTTTTTTTTTTTTTTTACTGTTTTGCCAATAGCTTAAGCTTAAGAGTATTTCTGGCTAACTCTTTTTTTAAAAAATTTATTTATTTATTAAAGATTTCTGCCTCCTCCCCGCCACCGCCTCCCATTTCCCTCCCCCTCCCCCGATCAAGTCCCCCTCCCTCATCAGCCCAAAGAGCAATCAGGGTTCCCTGCCCTATAGGAAGTCCAAGGACCACCCATCTCCATCTAGGTCTTGGTTTCTAGCCATAAATAAAGGATATTGAGCCTATAATTCGCGATCCTAGAGAAGCTAAATAAGAAGGAGAACCCAAAGAAAAACATATAGGCATCCTCCTGAATATTAACCTTCATCAGGCGATGAAAGGAGACAGAGACAGAAATCAAGGAAATTTCTCTTTGCAAGAGTTAGAAACCATTATAAAAAATCGTGATCAATCAAAATGTATGGTTGCGGAGCCCAGCCCCAATGACTACATCTACCACACAACCCCCGTACCTACGGCTCAAGGATCATTGTGAAACAGGGGGAAGAAAGATTTCAAGAACTAGAGTACCAGAGACTTTGCTCCAAGATTGTGCCCCCTTGTGATGTCAGAAGTTTCACCCATAAAGTCTTCCCAGTCCAAACATGAACTGAACAGGGGCAACAGCAGTAGACATGGCAAAGTTGACACTGAAAAGCCCACCATGCCTCAACCCTACACTATGAGTGACAGGCAACTGAGAAATGCTGAGAGCTACTGAGAGAACCAGCTCTATGCAGGCCAGGCACGGAAGAGGAGGCGTGGAGTCCGCGAAACTGCTGGGCAGATGCACAGACACCCTTACCTGAGGGGCAAAGCTTCGTTCTTCATTTTATTTTTCTATTTCTACTGTTTTTACTCGGTTCTGCTCTTCTACCTTGTCATTTTCCTTCTCTTTCCTACTGTTTTCCTCCTACTTCTTCCCTGATGTCTTCCTTCTAACTCTCTTATTTTTTCCCTTATCCCTATTATACTTCCTAAGACAAAAATTTCTATGCAAGGGAAGATTACCTCACAACTACAAGCTACATCTTTTCCAAAAACAAACCGAAATCTTTACTTGGGAATAAGTAGCATTATGACCACAAGATACATGTTTTTCTTAGAGGCCCACAAGTAACTAAACATTTTTCTTTGTATTAATTTCCCCACCATAATGTTCTCACCCCAAAGCAATGATTCTTTTATAACTGATTAACAAAGTTGTAAGCAAGTCAAGTATATTTTAGCCTTTTGTATTGGCAGGCAGCTGTTTGTGGTTAGAAAGAAAGCATCAATCAATCTATTAATTATCTCAAAAGGTAATGTTATAAAAAAATCTTAAAAGAATCACGAATCTAAACTTTCTCATATATAAAAATTAATCAGTCATTTCTACTTTAAGTCCTCAGAAAGCAACAATTTTTTTTATTAAGTCATACGAAGAACCTGAGAGAAAAGTGGGTATAAGAAATTAATCATCAGCCGGGCGGTGGTGGCACATGCCTTTAATCCCAGCACTCGGGAGGCAGAGGCAGAGGCAGAAGCAGGCGGATCTCTGTGAGTTCGAGACCAGCCTGGTCTACAAGAGCTAGTTCCAGGACAGGAACCAAAAGCTATGGAGAAATCCTGTCTCCAAAAATCCAAAAAAAGAAATTAATTATCATTTTTGGTCACCACACATCTTTAGCAAGGAAAGCACATCAGCTCGTAACAACTGGGCTGCCTATTTTCTTGTTCCTTGACTCAAGAAGTCCCTAGTTCAACTAACAAAAGTGTGCCTTTCTAAACTTTAAATTGTTCCCCAAGACTTTCTACATTAAAGCCATTAATAAAAATTTCTTAGCCTAACTTTACTAACAATCTATATCTCTAAATTCCTTCTAAGGTTGGAGGTTAAATCATTAATCCTCTCCAGCAGCAATGCTTGGAAAAAGTCTATTCCTATTATTGTTAGTTCCAGAACCACCATCCGGTGAGGGGCTAGAAACCCCTGAGAGTTTTCACAATAGATTCTAAGGGCTGTGGTGACAGTGAGGGCAATGAGCAGAACAATGCTCAATAACAGCACGAGGTCCTCAGGAAGCATAGTCCTTGGGGCTCTGTCACTCTGCGACTCATCTGCTGTGTCTATGCTAAACAGTGGGCCGTTTTCCATGAGTTCCAAAGCTGCTTGTTGTTCCTCTCACACGGCCCCCGACAGAGAGTTAAAGAAATAGTCTTCCCCAAGGAACACTAATTGGTTATCCAGTTGGTATCAGATGCCCTGAGAACATACATGCAAGTAACATTATCCTGAGCAGGTAAGAACATTTATGTCTATATATGTCTATATGTATATAACAGAAAATAATGGAAAAGGGGGCTATGAATATGAAAAAGATCAAGAAAGGGCATTTAGGATGATTAGAGTAAGGAAAAGGAGGGAGAAATGATGTAACCTTGTTATAACACTCATAATAAAATAATTAAAAAATACACACAAAGAAAGAAAAGAAACAGCTAGCAGAGAGAAAATTTGCAGCTCAGGTTCCACTTGACTTTTCTGCACCGTGCATCCAGCCATGTGTGTTGTGTCCCAGCAGAGGTGTTCTATCATGTGCACCATGCATCCAGCTATGTGTGTCGTGTCCCCAGCAGAGGTGTCCCATCATCTGCTTCTGTTGGGCACCTAGGCGCCGGTAGGGTCTATTTGGGCATGCTCTGAAGCTTCCTACGTGAGGGTTTCCTGTTCTGTCAAACAGCTGTCTGTGACGGCTCAAAACAATAACCATTTTATTTGTGTTCAATCTTGGCACAGTCTAAAAGCCTCTGCTGGATCCAATAACATTAAAATCCATCGTAGTTAAAATCCATGTAGCCTGGGACAGGCATCTTAGCCTTGTTGAGTTTCTTAAGCTTTGTGTTCAATGGACCTATTAGTGCATGTCTGCCCAACCAAAGGATTATAGTGAAAAAGAATGAAATTATCTGAACACGCTGTATAACATGTCAGAAGAATATGAAAATTTTATAGCTTATTGATGACTTAATTCCCATGTTTATGCTTCAAGTTTCTTTAAAAATACATTTAGATTTTCTGCTTTTCTAAGAAAATAACACTGCCATGCAAACTTGGGGTTCATTTGAAAGGTTATCACGACATAGCACTAACTAAAATGTGCTGAGCACTCGCCATGTTGTCTTAACCACTGGGCAAACTCTCAAGTCTCTACACGCCTTAAGAGTGTATGAATTTAAAAATTTACAGCCTTTTAAGAGGTTATCTTTGTATAAAATAAGTCTGGAGTCAGAACGACTTGAGTGTGAATCTTGTCTCTGCCACTTGCCAGCTGAGTGACGATGTGAAAGTTAGCTTAGGTCTTGTCAACCACAGAGAAAAGGATGATAATCGAACTCGCATATAGAAGTCTAAGAATAAATGAGACATCATGGCAAGTGTGTGGCACATTTTGTTAGTGTCCTGTAAAAATTCTGTTTCCACCTAAATGAGTTACTTATTTTTGCTTAAGTGACTGAAACAGGTTTTCCTCTTAGACTTTAATTAATTGCTGTTTTTTTTTTTCCTGCTTTACTGGCTTTCTTCAAAAATGCCACTGCTTTCTCCCCCCCTCTACTTATTATAAATGGTACTCACAACCGTTAACTGGCCTAAGATGCTATTTAAGCAAGGCAGCTTTTGGACCTTGTAATTCCTGGTCTTAATTGTTTGAGGAAGTCCATGGATACATAGTCTCTCCCACTCCAGTAAGAATCTACAGAGAATGCATTAGAAAAATTTTCTTCCATTTGTGTAAATTGCTACTCCCTGTTTATGTATTCATTTTAATAGGTTGATTCATCTTTATTGTTAATTAAACCCTTAAATTACCTTCCAAATTGAAATTAAAGTAAAATGTCAAAGGCATTTACATTTCAAAACTAGATATTCCACATGTACAATGATTCTCAGAGTATTAAAAATTAGGGGAAAATCATGTTGATGTGAAGTCCTAGACCCAGAAATAAAAGGAGCTTGTGAAATAAGCCATTCGTATCTCAGCACGCATTAGGCTGGCTGTGCAACAAACAATTCTCCCTATAACGAGACTGTTGGGGGTCCCCTGTTGAAAAATTGGGGTGTGAGAAAATAAATCAAATTGAGGCAAATAACAAAAACGAAGTGCCTCTCCACAATTTCAGGCGATTATAAATTGTTTTTAATCATAATCTCCAGTTAGAAATTTTATATTTATTTTTATCACTTGTTAGCACATTCTTGCTCCTTCTTGGGGATAAATGAACTGTTTGGGCCGGAGCCTTTTCATTTTGCAAAATTACCATTCCTTTTGCCTCTCCCCTGCTGTTCCATTTCACTACCGAATATTTGTTAACTACAGGAAAAAAAAAATTCTGTTTTGCCCCTGCTTGTCAGGTGTAGTGCGGAAGGACTAATGAAAAGCATTTTTCATGCGTATTCAACAGAGACTCTTCAATGGAATGAGCGAAATGCTTTCTACTTAAACTGAAACCTGTCCAAATGTTCCTTTGGAGGCTTTCTTTTTTTCAACTAAGTAAGCTGACCTTCTATTTGTTTCAATACCAATTTTTCAAATTTCCCCACGAGCAAATTATTTGTGGGGCAAGCTCCACATATTAGTCAGGGTTTTGCAGCAGCGTCAACCATCTGGACTGTGAAAGAATTGGTCCAACTCAAGGGACGGAGCAGACTCTAGGGTGCAATCTATCATCCCGTGCCGCTCACCATCCTGACTCTGAACTGGGTCCTTGGGTGGATGAAGTAGAAAGGCAGACGGAATGTTGGGTGGTGAGAAGGGGCTCTGGATGTATTCAGTTTGTTTTCAGTCAGGGATCAGTCTCTGTGGAAGGGCCCTGCTCAAGTTTGTCTTCTGGATTTGAGTGAGGATGGGCTGGGGTCTGCAGACTGACTTCTAGCCCCAAGCCATGGAGGAGGGGAGATGTGAGGAACTGGATTGTGGGATGCTGAGCTCTCAGAGGGGAACTGGAATCACATCCTTCCTGGGTGAGTTCTAGAAAGATAAAGAGTCCTGGCAGAGAGAATGGATATTAAGAAGTTACATTTAACTATCTTTCATCAAAGGAACCAAAGGAGTATAGGGTCAAAGGTGTGTGAGTGGGTGGATTCTGAGTGCTTATCTATAACAGTTCACGGGTTTCAGAAACACAAGAGGAGACAAATATTCTTAAAATGTTTAATATTTAAAAATATTAATGTTCAGTCACAGTCCAGCTGGCCTTGGTGAGCTCCCAATGGATCAGCCCCACTCTCTCCGTGGGTGGGTGCACCCCTTGTGGTCCTGACTTCTTTGCTCATATTCTCCCTCCTTCTGCTCCTCATTGGAACATTGGGAGCTCAGTCCGGTGCTCCAGTGTGGGTCTCTGTCTCTATCTCCATCCATTGCCATATGAAGGTTCTATGGTGATATGCAAGATATTCATCAGTATGGCTATAGGATAGGGTCATTTCAGGTTCCCTATCCTCAGCTGCCTCAGGCTGAAAAAGCATGGGATAAAACCAGACTCTCTGAATTTGGCGGACAAGGAGGGCTGCTGAGAAGCCAAGGACAATGGCACTGGGTTTTGATCCTACTTCATGTTCTGGCTTTGTGGGAGCCTACCCAGTTTGGATGTTCACCTTCCTAGACCAGGATTGAGAGGGGAGAACTTTAGACTTTCCACAGGGCAGGGAACCCTGACTGCTCTTCAGACTGGAGAGGGAGGGGGAGGAGTGGGGGGGAGGGGGGTGAGGAGTGGGAGGAGAGGGAGGGAAATGGGAGGTGGGGAAGAGGCAGAAATTTCTCTTTTTTTTTCAATAAAAAAAATTAAAAAAAAAACAAAAAAATATTAATGTTAAGTTCATGGATGAAAACAAGAAATCTCGGCATTTAGCCTCATTTTCCTACCTAGTTGATGATAGCAAGAGAGGGGAAAAGCACTCAGAAGTCTAACCCAGAGTAGCTACAGCAGAGTCTCATCACTGATGGGAGAGTGGTCTATGAGGCCCAATCCTCCCGGAGGGACTACCAGAAGTTAATGGCTGCTGAGGGTATGTGCGTCACTAACTTCAGTGTTTATCCACTCATATGCTTCCCTTGCTTCAGTAAATTACTTTCCATTGCGATTGGACAAGAAATCAATTAAACTCAGTAATCTACACATTAAAGGAACACATGACAGTAGGAAGAACCTTATTGAGAAGGATTCCAATGTGAGAGGGAGGAGAATGAGGGAAGGGAATGGTGGTGAAAACGACAAAAGATAATCATATAAATGTATTAAACCACCCCAGACCATCTGCTTTGAATTAAGTTCATGACTGCCAACAAGTTGTGCCTCTCAGAGTAGTATGCCAATAGAAATCTATATCCTATCTCGTCTCTCTCTGGTTCTCTAGATGACAGCTTGCTGCTCTCGCCTCCATTCTCATTTCAACTAAAGATCTTGGTTACTGTTGCACTGGAAAAGCAGAAGCCATCAACAGGTTGCTCCACAGATCACCATTCCCAAACCTGCCCAGCTATTTGTCGTACTTTGTTGTCTCTTCATTTCAGTGGCTGAAATCCAGACAGGATTCGCTGGGTGCATCAACTCCCATTTCTTCCCTCCTAGTCAAGGTACCAACCAGGAGTATTCTCCCCAATCCTTTGCATCCTTCCCTATTCCTGGTTGGTTGAATTACTCTATTTGTATATAAACTTCTTCCCATGACTCACACCATCTCTGACTTCAAGTTTCTGTTCTCAGAGAACTCCAGTGGGCTTCCATATCCACCATTTCATGAAGCAGTCTCTGTCAGTGTTGGCAATAATTGCAATGTTGTTGAATCCAATGACCAATAATATGTCTTTGCCTAGCTTGACCTATTGAAGATAAGGAAGCTGACCACTCTCTCCTTAAAAATGAGTTTAAAACCTCATTTGCTCTGGGTTTTTGAAATACTACGCTGTAAACGGAGACTGCTCGCTTGTTTCCTGACTGCTCAGACCTAAATAATCTCACAAAAACCATATTAATTACAACACTTCTTGGCCTATTAGCTCAGCCTTTTTATTAACTAACTCTTACATTTTAAATTAACCCATTTCTATTAATCTGTATATCTACCACAAGGCTGTGGCTTGCTGGTAAGAATCTGTCATTTGTCTCCTTCAGCAACTACATGGTGTCTCTTTGACTCTGCCAACCTCTGCCAAATCTTTCTCTACATTTCTGTTTGGATTTTCCACCTGGCTTTGCTCTGCTAAGCCATTGGCCAAAACAGCTATATTCATCAACAAATAAACATAACACATATACAGAAGGACATCCTACATCACTATACACTGGTGGGTTCTTTTCTAAATCATGGTAGCCTCTTCCTAAGTCCTTTCTTGTTGCTGGGTCCTAATGGTTCCTTCAAAAGAGGGGGTGAGAAAGCAAGGCATCAACAGCATAGACACTGGGAGTCAAGTAAAAGGCAAAGAGCAAACTCATTTACTTAGCAGTGGGGAGAGCCTTATATACCTTCCTCCTTGTTTCTAGACTGTGTTTCAATTCCTTGACATTGTGTAGTCATCCCTCCATTGGCTAGGCATGATCAGGACCTCTGATAATGCCTGTTGCTAGGCCCTCAGGCAGACTCCAGGTAGGCTCATCTCTTGGCCTTATAGGCTGCTGGGTTTTCCAGCAGAGAGAGCTGAGGCAGAACCGATCCCACAGGTCTCTTTCTGGGGCTGAGCAGGATGGTGCATATTGAGGACCCAGATCTCCCCCATGGCCACTGGGAAGAAACACACTCTGAGTTGGGAATCTGTTAAAGCAGGATCTCTCTTTATTACATCAGGTAGGAACTTCTATAGGGCTGAGGTAGGGGCGGGAGTCTTGGGATAGGGTGAGGTGGAGTAAGAAATAAGGGCCAATAATATCTTGCCACGTCAGTGGTGGTTGAGCCGAGGTGGGCCTAAGTCGAACTGTGCTGAGTCACTCCTCACCAATGGGAAGTTAGGCTCAGGAAGTTACCCTGGGCCTCACCAAACTCATTAGGCTCAGGAAGTTACACTGGGCCTCATGTGGCCCAAGAATAGGCTTTATCTTCCTACACTTCTTGTCCATCCTACTCAAGCCTTGGGGCTTTTCTGTTCTTCATACAGATGCTACGCCTCTGTTGATGATACCTATACCTTCCTCTCTTCTCTTCTGGAGACTCATATACCAAGCTGTCTATATTTCAATATATCTGTCTCATAGAAATTTTAGTTTGGTGTTTTAGAACCAAACTCTTGCTGTTCCTCTTTAAATTCTTGCTTCCAAAACTTTTATATTCAGTAGTAAAATGTTTCTCCAACTTTCTAATTCAATTTTCTATATTTTATTAGTTGGCAAATCCTCTTGCTCCTACATTTAAAACAGCTCAAATCTGACTTGTGCTACCACAGTTTACACCTCATCATCTCCTCTCCTAACCGACAGGTATATTTTCCTATTGTTCTGTGTCTACTTTTGCCCCCAGAACAGACAAGACCAGTACACAAGGAAATATAGTTTTTTTGCTTGGGCTTCTGACTGTTCAATGGCCGAGGAATAAGAGTGTAAACAATACTTCAGTGGATCTTCTTGGCTTTCCCTTTGTCACTGACTGTCAAGTGAAGGTTGGAATAGTAGAGCCACAAGTAACAATGTCCTGTATTGATGAATCACCACACACAGGCCATATGCTAAACATAATAATAGACTTCCACTATATCCAGGAAGAATTTAAATGCATCAAATATTCTTCCCTCCTCCCTCCTTCCCTCCCTTCTTCCCTCCCTCCTTCCCTCCCTCCCTCCTTCCCACACTCTCTATCCCTTGCTCCCTCTCTCTCTTACACACACACACACACACACACACACACACACACACACACACACACACACACACACACGTTAGAGAAGCATATCAACCCTGTGCAATTTCTACCATTAATATCTGCCTCAATTTGTGTTTCTCCCCCTTGATTGTTCTACTTCTGGTCTATTTGTCTTTTTGTTAATCTTGGAATAGCACACACACACATATTCCTCATCACCATCTCAGTTATGTCTTTTAGGGTTATATGGTATCAATATGACTCGTTTCCTTATCTTTCTTGGATGGCTTCAGAAATGGTATCTCAGAAGGGCTATCAACTTTAAAATTTCAAAATTTACTCAAATGCATATAGATGTGTGTAAGCATATGTATGTATATATACATATTTAATATATATATACATGTACACACACACACACACATATATATATATATACACACACACACACACATTACTTCCAAGTACAGTAGAAGCAGCTACTGATGACTAATAGTGTCTCGCACATAGGAGACAAGTAATAAGTGGATGTGGAATGAATGAACAAAGCTACTTTTCTCTAATTAAAAACCCTAAAGTTGGCATCTGCTGATTAATATATTAATAATAGAATGTGTAAAGAATAACACCAGAAATTCACATGTGGCTTATTATATTGCAAAAGTTATACATAAGAAGCTACCAGCAGAAATCAGATTTTATATATGTATATATATATATATATATATATATATATATATATATATATATATATATATATGTATCAGGTCCAAATCAAAGAACACAAAGTATAAACTCATTAACTGCTTACAATTAAAATAAACAACAATAGACAAAGGATTTTTTCTGTAATTGAATCTATTCATTTTAATAAAATACCTATGATAAAATCCGAAAAGGATATTACACAGCCCATTAGTACATAATAATTGATGAATAAAATATATTGCACAATTATAGACTAGGAAATGAAGTATAGATTATGTCTGTTTTGGTATAAGGGGCAGTAAATAAGTGATTTTGAATGCTCACTTAATGTTAAAGCTGTCACCCACTTCCAAGTATTTGCTATTTACACGGAATTATTATTAACACAGTGATATTTCCATATTCACAATTAATTAGGAGAGTTCAAGATTTAATGCAAAAACACCAAAATCAAATAATAACAATTCTTGGTGAAAGTGCAGTGTTATTAAATAAATTTTTCTTTGATAGTGTGTGCTATTAAAAATGCTTACTGTACGTGGGTGGAATCTGCTAAAGGGCTGCGGTGGCATTTGAAACAGGATTCTTAGAGATAAACAAGTTTAAGAGCGGCCTGGATGGTTTGGTGGGGTTTCATCTGGGTTCAGAGCTGAGCAGTAACAGTGTATACTTGGGTCTTATGGACAGACGGATGAGACTGTATGCGGGTCTAAAGTCTATAAGCACAGAATCTAATTCTGCCCCACACTCTGCTTATATTCAGATGTCCATATGCAGTTGAGTGTTTCATTTTGACTAGGACTGTGAAAGTGGTGTCCATCCTTGGTCCTATGTATAGATGAAGCATTTGTCGGTCAAGAGAAGACAGTGCCTCTGTTTTAGCTGGTTGTAAGAGTGGGCGTCGTAGAAAGCCCAGATTCTAGAGCTTGCTTCGGGTTATCTAAAAGAACGCCACCTTACCCAAGCATTGGTTCTGTGCCAAGATGATACAATGGTTCCTCAGCCCAATTCCTGAACATTTGTTTTTAATTTGAAATAAGAAAATGAACATCACACATTACAAACAATCTCTGGATTCAAAAGAATATGGATTATCATTGATAGTTGGTGATTCCTTTGGCTTGTCTACCTCCAACTGTGGACATTCCACAAACCTGGGAAGAGTCTGGTTGCTTTTATTCCATACCATTTGGGGAGAAATCAAGAGAATTATTAGGATATGATCTACATACAACCATTATTGTTATCTTTTGAATTCAGGACTGATTAGATTGTCAGGAGCCAATGAAATGTAAAGGTTTGTCTCCTGATGTTAAGAAACTGATAATGTTTTGTTGCACTTCTTGCTCTGGTTTTGGTTTCTGATGAACATTCCCTCTGATCCATTTTTAGCTGTTCAAATGCTTTCAGAGTTAAGTTCTATATTTGGACACAAATCCCATCAGTGCTACGATTTTCACATATAAAGTGTAATGTAAGATTATATTTGGAGAGCACTTGACCAACAAGGAAGACAATAGCCTTTAATGTGTTTCATAAAGATATTCAAGAAGAGCTTCTGGGACTTAGAATATTTCATTCTTTGTAGGAAAATTGCTTCTAGTCTTGAATTTACTTGTACTTTCTGGAGTCTTAAAAAAGAAATAATACAGTATCACGGATTTACTGTTTAATTGCACAGAAAGCTCATCACCTTTTAAGATGTATACATGTCTGGTTTTCCTTCTATTCTCTTCCACATGACAAACTGTTCAAGAACAAAGAGTCAGGCAAACATAACACATTCTGCCCTAACCGCTAGAAGCTTCATTGCTTGGATCATGGACCTTTTCAATTGGGTCTCTACAAAAATACATACTATTCATTTTTTGCTGGATACCATGGTAACCCAAAATTTTTTCACTGTGGTCCTCCACCTGCAGAATTTCTTAGCTAATAGCTGATTTTTCATGTGATCTTCGCCAAGATATTCCACATGCATAAAGTCTACCTTGGGTACACCATGGAGGCTGGTGAGGGGAGCAGATCTTCTTCAGAAAGCATCTTTGGCCAGTTGGTCCTAAAGTTCTCACCATGTAGCCTAGGGTGGCTTGGACATTCAGTCTTCCTATTGCAGTCTATGAAGGACTGAGATTACAGTCATGCTCTATCACTCCAAGTGGCTCTCTTCCTAAACCCTGTTCGTGGCTATTTGTTACAGTAGCCATAAGAAACTTGGAGAAAAGCCTAGTAAGTGAAGAAAATTATTTTCAATATTGGATGTTTGGGAAGCTGACTGCGTAGAGCTATGGGTTCTTTATCACTTGACTAAATTTCTATTTCTTCTCATATTGACCTGGTTGTGCTAATTTGTAGCTAAGAGAAGGCAATAGGTTTTGTAAAAAGAATTTTATTTTACATGGTCTAAAATTATTCTTACATTTCACATAGTATAGTAGCCAAGATAGATTGTACAAGACTATACTTCTTAGCACCAGTGTCTGTCCCTTTGAGCCAGACACATGACCTGCTTTTAGTACCAGAACCTGAAAGGGTATTAAACATGTCCCTTCCATGCAGCCTGTAAAAAGGAATGTGTATTTTCACTATGTAGCAGCTTATCAGTATGGCTTCATGCCACCAAACATGACGAACAATGGCCTCAGAGACCAGCTGAATATAATGGACATAAATGGTGAGTGGGTACATTAGTCAGGCCCTTTGCCACTGTAATGAAATGTTTGACTGAGGCTGTTTATACAAAAAATAAGGTTTTTTGCTTCTTTGCTTAAGCTTACAATTAAGTTCAAACCCCAAGGTCAAATGGACGGCAGCCCAAGCTGGTGCATGTGTATGCATGTAGGAGAGATACCAACAGGGAAGTTAAAGAAAAGCCTTGGGTCACACAGCCCCTGTTTGGAATGATTTAAGGACCTCCCGTGACAAGATTCACCGTGGCTCCCTATTCCAACAGATGAACAGAGGGCCCCCAGCCATCCACTGTGTGCAAATTCCACAGCTTTCTGTTCCATTGTAATTGTTGCTACCTCGTCGTTTCTGCCGCTCCAGCCTGGCTGGTTTTCTTCCTGTGACCAAGCTGCATCGTGCCCTTTTAGTTTTTAGTTCTGTCTTTGAAATGATATTTATGATTTTGCTGTGCTTACTCCTAATAACTAGACATTATCGAGCACTAGCAGTATTTTAAATTGCATTTGAAATATTAGGTAAAGGCTTTCAAGTTAATGTGTTTTTGCCCACATGAAAAAAGCAAAGAGCTGGTGTACAGAGCAAAGCCTTCCCGGACGTGGAACAATTTATCAGCCTTATGTGTGGATGGCCCTCTCATTTCAAGTAATCACGGGGCATGAAGACATGATTTATCAGGCCTGCCACAAATTATCACAATGCTTAATTTATTCCGAATCTAATTCTCTATTTATATATCCCGGTGACAAATACTAAACACAGAGGGGAAATTTGTGCTCAATAAATTGAAATATGATTTGTTGTATGCCTTGTGAAGTTTAGTGGCCTTTAGCTGAAGAGTCTATTTTGGATGGAACAAAAGGCTTTAATGATCATGACCATCTCCATTTTAGCATTATCTTCTCTTTGAAATATTGTGGTTGCATTTTCAGTTGTAAGCAATTACTTATTTTTTTAAAAGAACGGCTACCTTTGAGGCTTACATTAAAGATGCTGAAAATTAGTCATCTAAAACCATTTCAATTTTATGGAAAAAAAAAACCTGATACGATGTTTCTACTTGGGTGCTCAGATGATCTGTAGGGGAAATTAGTGATGTTGCTAATAGTGGCTCCAGTTTCTAAGGCACTGGAAGGAGGGGATCAGAGAAGGAAAACAAGATAAATAATCCTTAAAATGGAGCAATTAAATAAAGATCACTTGTGACAAAAATCACAAAAGAGCCCCCAGACTAGAGAGGAGAGTCTTTCTTCCCGTTAATTAGGGATAATGAGTGTCTTCTGAGCTGCAGCCATGTGCCTCACTGATGGTTGGCTTCTGTAGATGGACCCTCACTCGGAAAGGTAGCCAGGGTGATAATTCCTCATTCTCTAGGTATGACTTTGATAATAGCTAGGCTCTCCATCATTTTCTTTTTCTAAATTAAACCATACATATAAACCATGTGTGTCAAAGCTCTGAGTGGTGCAATATTTTTTTTTCATTTGGCACAGATATTAAACTAGCTGTTTATTTACACATAGAGCTGCGGGTAAATATGAGATGAAAAATGCCACACAGAGTTCTCTCAGCGGTTATATTCTCCCTCGTCACACTCGTGCCTCTGTTTCAAACCTTATGAAAGGAATAGTATATATTTTAAAGTTAGCAGATGTTGAATGTGTTGCACTTACCTCATTTATATATATGGATTAGAATGTTTTACTTTGTGGTACGCTAGATTGATCTCTTAATTTCAATGATATGAAACTGTTTTTTGTTGGGTTTATAAGAAAAAGTCAATTATTTCACAAAGAAATTCATCCATACAATGTGCTTCTATTCACATATGGAATAAATTTGAATACAGATGTTATGTTATTTCCCTGTCCCATTATAGGAAGTTGAAATGATGATGTTATAGCTTCTTGATTCATATTGCTTTAAAATTCATGTAAATGGGCATAAATACTGGTTTTAGACTTTGGTTTAGCATTTCATGCATATTTATTTTCAAATAAGTAACTATTTCTCATGTCCATATTCCTTCCCTTTTCCCTAAGAAATTAATAAGCCAGGGAATCTAACTGTAAGCAAAACAGATTTCTGGACTCTGTTGCCTTTGCTTTATTTGGGGGTTAGCTGTCTGTCTTCAGGATGGAGTTGCGGTGAGAACAATAGTCAGGGCATTTGGTTTCAAAGATTCAGCTTGTTCTAGGGTAGCAGCTTTCCTGAACTCCTCTCTTGTCTGGTCCCCATCACTCCTTCCCCTGCCTTCCTCTTCAGGCACCTTCCTGTTCCTCAACCAGAGTCCCAGGCATCAGTGTTTGTAGAGCTCCCAAATCCTGGGGCAGAGAGAAAAATCTCAGAGCGGGAAAGCTCTTGCAGACACCCTTTGATTCTGTGGCCTTTTGGAAACTCCAGGAGGCACTCTCAGACTTGGAGCTGTATGGGCGGATGGATATAAGAGTCCAGTTGTGTGGTTCTGTTCTGTGTGATAGTTGATGGTGTCTGCCATCTCGACAGTGCATGCATTTCTTCTTCAGGGAACACTTCCTGTTCCTTAAGAAGGGTCCTTTTCCTTCCAGGAAGTTCTTTTTCTGCCTTCGTTTTAATTTGAAGGTTCAAATTTCCTTTCTCCACTAGGGAGACACAGAATTTTTTGTACACATGATGGCTGGGAAATCTGTCCTATATAAACTCTTAGATTACCCAGCAGTCAATCACTACCCCTTACTCCTGCAAACCTGTAGTTATGTGGCTTATAGATACCAAGTTAACTTTACCTTATTTATTTATCACCAGACCCACCGAACATTTTCTGCAAAGAAAGACCCAAATTAAAAGGGGATCCCAGTCGGAAGCACAGGAACAGGCTGGGGAGTAGGAAAAAGCAAAGTCAGCGTGGGGTTTCCAGATTTACAAAGGCTGGATGTGATAAAGACATCATGTGGGGGCTGCTTAGGGAAGAGCTGTCAAAGAGCACAAAGCGGATTTTGATGAGTTTTCTCTTTATCATCTCTGACAGATAGAATAGCTCTTGTGTGTGAAGACTGAATAATGTTTAAACCATTTCTGTGTTGACAGAAAGTTTGCCAAAGTGGCTATGCATGTGTTTGGGAACTTGAGTCCTGGAATAGAAGCTTTGCTTAGTAGGGAATGCGAGAACATGACTGGGAACAGATTCTACAAGATCCCATGTGCCAAACAATTAGACTGTAAAGCAAATCTGTTACAATCAGATTGGGTTCTGGTTCCATAGGATTTCAGCAGTGATGCTCAGGAATATGGTCCCATCTCTCCTCTGGAGCATCTTGGGGACTTTGAATGTGGAAAAGCACTGAGATGCATGGAAGAAGAGAGAATGCTAAGTGCCACTTAGACCAGGAGTTTTCAACTAGATTGACTGGGAGACCATTTTGCTTTTAGCCTTTTAGCAAAAATGCTATCCTGGGGACAAACCTGATTCTGGCACGGTAGAGGCTTTCCAGGAATTAGAGAAAATAAGTTGAAGTCTGCAGAATGGAAGCTGTGCATTATCATACAGCTATTTGAAAAACATCTTAACATACTTCCTCTACAGAATTTTTGAGTCTAAATATGAGGGATTCAGAATATATTTATGATAGAAGTCTCGTTGTCTGCGTCCTGGTTGGGCAGAAATCAGTCAGTGCTCATGATAAACTTTTAGCCATATGGGGCTGACAAGAGAATTTTATAGTTAGGTGTCATGTGGAGAATAATAAAACATGCAAAAACAAAGTTACCAAGAAAGCTTTCTGGTAGGTGCAGGTAGCTAGCGAGGTGGGCTAAAGAATAACAATGGGGGAGAGAACGTAGTTCAAGGAGGGGCCAGTGGACAAGGATTCACTGAGGAGATTATTCTATTATTCTGGCTCTGATATCAAAGAGGTCAAAATGGGGAACAGACCCTGCAGATAGAAGTGCTGGGTTAGATCTGCAAGGTGTTGCTCAGCTTCTGTAGATGGAGCATGTAGATTCTAGTCCCATCTAATGTGAAACATAATCTGTTATTTTAGTATCAGATGTCCAGGAATACTTATTACCCAAGTATACCGCTTGTGTCTTGTGTTGACATTTCCACCAAAACAGGGAAGAGAAAAGAAAAACCACATTTGCATGAGTTTCAAAGATGGACAGATCTATGGTACTGTGGTAGATAAGAGAACTACGTGCTTGCTATAGTATGGAATGTATGTGTGAGAGAATCATAAGGAAAGGAACAACTGTGCTCACTTGTTATTAATTCCATATGGACAGACATTAGAGCTTTAACTTATGATGTAAGCAGGAGACAGGAACTTCCAGGATGTCGTAGAGAAAAGTCTAAAGACTTTCATCCTTGAAACACCAAGTGGGCTAAGAAACAAAATGTGGAGGTTGCGTAGAATGTTCATGGGCTAAGAGCACTGCTGCTCTCCCAGACAACCCAGGATCAGTACCTAGCATCTACGTACAGTGACTCACAACCGTCACTCTAGGTCAGGGGGATCTGATAATGGTCTCCTAGCTTCTTGGGTGCTTGCATCTATGGTGCATATAGAAAAGCAGGAACATACACATGAATAGAAAAGTTTAAAATGAAATGAAGAGGGGTTGATGGACTTGAATACATGGGGGCCAGATATGAGCTTAAAGGAAGATGGTTCAGTGTCGCATGAGGGTGGAATCAGGGACTGAAGACTACCCTCAGTCATGGGCTAACACAGACGAAGAGATGTGGATATGGACTTGGGTTGATAGGGTGTACTTTGAGTTTTGGTTTTAAATTTGTTATTCATTGAAGTTTTTTTTTTGAGTTTCATAAAATATGTCTTGATTGTATTTACTATCCCACAGTCCTTCCAAGTGCCACCCTCTTCCTATCTATCCATCTTTGTGTTCTTTTCCTTTCTATTATTTTTTGTAAATTCTTCAGGACCATTTGTGCTGCCCCAAATATCTTTGGCTGCGTGAACTTCCACTGTAGTGTGGTTGACCTACCAGGGACTAAATTCTTAGAGAAAAAATTAATTTTTCCCTTCCCCGCAGTTAGCAGTTGCTAATTTCTCCATGAGTTGTGGTGGGATTGTGTGCCCAACTCCTATCCATGGTGGGATTTGGACTGACCTGAATGTATAAAATATTCGTACATGTTGTCACAACCATTGTGAGTTCATCTGTGTATCTGCCTTTTGTGTTTAGAAGCTGTTTCCTTGTATTCATTCTCTGCCTCTGATTTTTACACTCCTTTCTCCCCATCTCCACACTGATCTCTAAGTCTGGGGAGGAGGATATAGTGCTATATATGTTCCCTTTAGGGTTAGTAATTCTGCAGTATCTTATTCTCTGACTGTTGACTAGTTGTGGGTCTCTGTTGATCACTGTGTACTGCTAACAGAAGTGTCTCCAATGTGGTCTGAAGGATGCATTGATCTCTGTGTATAACAATCAGTCATCAGGGGTAGGTTAAGCCTCTGTGGGTCTTTAGGCTGATATTCTTTTTTTTTTCCTCCTTGCCAAGTTATTTTGTGTTGTCATCAAAGATAAAGATTCTGATGAGCAACTAACTGATCACACTTCAGCCACTTTTAGGTAGGCAGCTTTCACCAGCTTCCTAATGTTCTTGAGCCACTAATGTTGTAGGAGGGGAATGCTTGTTCATTCTGGCTGCCCAGTTAGCTCAGTCAGTAGAGCATGAGACTCTTAGTCTCAGGTTTTACGTGGATATAGTTGACCACGTTGGAGCGCCAATTGTTGCAAGGAGAGGCTGCTTGTTCATCCCGGTGATCCTGCTAGCTTAGCTCTGAAATAACCACACAGAAGCTGTATTCATTAAATCACTTCTTGGTCCATTAGCTCTAGTTTCTTACTGGCTAATTCTTATATCTTAATTTAACCCATTTCTATTAATCTGTGTATTGCCACATGGCAGTGGCTTACCAGATAAAATTCTAACCAGCATCCATCTCAGGCAGAGGATCCATGGCTTCTCTCCAACCATGCTTTCTTCCTCCCAGAATTCAGTTCTGTCTTCTCCACCTACCTAAGTTCTGCCCTATCAGGCCAAAGCAGTTTTCTTTATTCATTAACCAATACAAGCAACACACAGAGGGGACTCCCACATCACACTAATACCTGCTTTTAAGGGTAATTACAGAAATCAGTTTTGATAGTATATAGGATGTTTACTATAGTGTCTAGTACATTAAAGATTTTCAATAAATCATATATGTGTATTAATCAGGGATATCTACAAGAGTAGAACTAGCTTTCCAGCTTGGGCCTGGCAGAATGGCTCCCAGAAAGAAGGGTGATGAGAAGAAGGGCCGTTCTGCCATCAACGAGGTGGTGACCCGAGAATACACCATCAACATTCACAAGCGCATCCATGGCGTGGGCTTCAAGAAGCTCCTAGAGCACTCAAAGAAATCCGGAAATTTGCCATGAAGGAGATGGGGAATCCAGATGTGTGGATTGATACCAGGCTCAATAAAGCCATCTGCGCCAAAGGAATAAGAAATGTTCCATACCATATCCAGGTGTGTTTGTCCTGAAAACGTAATGAGGATGAGGACTCACCAAACAAACTCTACACATTGGTAACTTACATGCCTATTACTACATTCAAAAATCTACAGACAGTCAATGTGGATGAGAACTAGCCTACTGAATGTCAAATAAAGTTGGAGAACTGCCAAAAAAAAAAAAGAGTAAAACGAATACAACTCACACATATAATTATCAAAAAGGGATTAGGTTAGTTCATGTAATTGGAGGCTGGGTAGACTAACAATAGCTATCTACACAGGAGATACAGAGAACTTGGTAGCTGCACAGTCCTGGATGTTGGATACCTCCAAGCAAAGAGACCAGTGATGTCGATTCAAAGGTGTGGAGGCTGACAGGTGTCTGTGTTAAAAGGCTAGAGAACTATATCCACAGGTGAGGACACTACTCAGTCATGGGACTTGTGGGCTTTGGCTGGCCTTCTCTTCCATCTTTTCTCCTCTGTGTCTCTATCCTAGGTCATGTTGCTGCCTATGCTCATGATGGGTCTTTGCCACAATGTTTCCCACCTCATTTTCTCTCTCATAATAGTCTTCTCTGTAAACGCCATCACAGGCACAACAAGATGTGTGCTTTACTCTCCTCTAGGCATCTCTCAATTTGGCCAAACTGCTAATCATGATTAACCATCACAATATACATATGTTGATACACATGAATATAATCATTCTATTATTTACATGCTTTTATATATCTAAAGAAAACTTCAAAATATACCCTATGGGAAACCATTTTCAATAATTTTATCTGAGTACAACTGGTAATACTGTTGGGGAAAAAACAGCATTCTTCATTGGGGAGAAGAAACTAAAGTTGAGAGAGATTAAATCAAACTTTGAAATCAATAAATAGCAGAGATGGATTTAAGGTCTAGAGTAGAGCTTGGCATATTAGCACCTGCTTCCTAAATCTAACCAGCTGTCTGGAGCACAAGCCAATCTATCACCATGCATTGGTACTCTCTCTACGCCATAATGGCATAGTCTGGTATCTGCTACAGAGACAGAATGTCCCACAAAGTTCAAAAATATTTGCTCTCTAATGCTTTAGCAAAAGAGTTTGCCAAGCCTTGGTGTTAAGTAGAGGAGGAATGAATAATTCTGCATGAACCTGAAAGGCATTCACCATCAGCAGCTTTCAGTGAGATGACAAGTAATTGGGGGACTCTGAACTGAAGTTTCTCAGATTTAGAATTCCTGAATTTTAGCCTGAATAGCACCATGTGCATATTTAGCTCCATATTTATATTCCCAGCAGGTATCCACATAGTATATCTTTAGGAGAAAATCTGTGCTCTTGAAGTGGTTATGAGAATTTCCTCTCAATTTCTGCTTTGCACTCACTTCTGTCTACAGTTTATTGCTGGTTTATATTGTGAATGTTCTCTTGGGTGCCACTATTATGTTGGAGATGCTTCCCAAAATTGCCCTTCCGCTTCTATTGCCAACCACATCTAAGACTCTGTGAAGACTTAGCCACCAGCATACTTCCTGAGTCTGTCTGCAGCATTCTCCAGAGACCCCCTACATCACTGACGGTATAATGTGAGCAGAGGAGCACACGATTACAAAGTCAAATCAGTCTCTAGCAAATGATGAGTGTGAGATTGATGGACTCACTGCTTATCCCGCACAATAACCCAGTGATTTGAGGTCCCCACTCGAAGGGGGAAAGTCCTTAGGACGGGAGGACTCCACACACCCTTCTGATAATTTTGCTGTTCAAAAGATTTACTTTTTTTTCTTTCTCCTCTTTCCTGGACTAATGGGTGTACATTACAAGTTTGATTTAAGACTATTTAAAATTCTCTGAATTGAGGACTCTCACCCCTTGCTACATAATTTATTGTAATAAATTTGCACAAAATTAAGGGCAGGTGCAAGTTGATATAGGCTATTTGTTTCTCCAAAATAAAATAAAACTGCTTCTCTTTCACAGAACTTTAAGTAGATAAAAGACATGTGGTTCTGATAGTTTGGACTCAGCTGCCTAGGCAGAGAAGAAAAATGGAATGTCATCCTGTTAAGTGGACAATAAAAAGTACTGTCAGCTTGGTTATTTACCAGGTTCTTGTGTCTTTCTCAATTCCCTGATGGGTGTGGTGTGGATAAAAACAGCATCTTCTGTGCCCCTTGTGAAGGTTGAATGGAACAAAGCAAGAAAGATGTTTAGTACTCTCTAGCATTGAACAACTGCTCAATAAACTGTCCAGGACGCATGTGCTGGTTTGTTTGTTTTTCTTTTGACACTGCTACAATGACTTTATTTTATTTTCATGGAAAAGTCTCCTCTGAGAATTGGTAAGACAGTGTGTCTTGGGTTGACAGAAGAAGACAAGTGGATAGGACACTATTTGGTTGCTGCTAACCAACGAAATCAAGACTGAGGATCTTGGGAGCTCAGTCCAGTGCTCCAGTGTGGGTCTCTGTCTCTATCTCCATCCACTGCCAGATGAAGTTTCTATGGTGATATGCAAGATATTCATCAGTATGGCTATAGGATAGAGTCATTTCATGTTCCCTATCCACAGCTGCCCCAGGAACTAACTGGGGACATCGCCCTGGGTACCTGGGAGCCCCTCTAGATCCAAGTCTCTTGCCAACCCTAAGATGGCTCCCTTAATTAAGATGTGTGCTTCTCTGCTCCCCTAACCAACCTTCCTTTATCCCAATCATCCCGTTTCCCCAAGTTCCCCCCACCCTCCCCTTCTCACATTTCTCTCCTCTTCTCCCCTTACCCCCCCTCCCACCACACCCCCAAGATCCCAAATTTTTGCCCGGCAATCTGGTCTACTTCCCATAACCCAGAGGATCCCAATGAGGAGCAGAAGGAGGGAGAATATGAGCAAAGAAGTCAGGACCACAAGGGGTGCGCCAACCCGTGGATTCTTTGGGAAGCTCACCAAGGCCAGCTGGACTCTGACTGAAAAAGCATGGGATAAAACCGGACTCTCTGAATTTGGCGGACAATGAGGGCTGCTGAGAAGCCAAGGACCATGGCACCGGGTTTTGATCCTACTTCATGTTCTGGCTTTGTGGGAGCCTATCCAGTTTGGATGTTCACCTTCCTAGACCAGGATCGAGGGGGGAGGACTTTGGACTTTCCACAGGGAACCCTGACTGATCTTCAGGCTGGAGAGGGAGTGGGAGGAGTGGGGGGAGGGGAGGAGGAGAGGGAGGAGTGGGAGGGAAATGGGAGGCGGGGAGGAGGCAGAAATTTCTTTTTTTTTCCAAAAAAAAAAAAAAAAAAAGACTGAGGATCACCTTGAACCTCTTTGCCGTTAAATGACAGGCAGCTGCTTCCTCCCTCAATACAGTGTAGCTTGAAAATGTCATGTGTAGCAAATCAGAAAAATTACTGTTGCATATACTTCTTGAGATTAAAAAAGACCTTAATTCTGGAACTTTCTAGGGGTCAATGGAACTTCTGAAGGTTTATGTAACATCCTATGTTTACATTATTTTGGATGAAGAAAGTTTTTTTATACACTTAAAAAAATTCTCACTGAGATTTTTGTTCTGGAGATCAAAGGTAAAATTGTAAGCAATATCCAAGTGGGCAAGAAATTGTTTAGGACTTGGGAGTTTTGTGAGAATATGACCACATTCAAGAACTCTACGTTTCATAATCATTTAAAAATTTTTAGGAGAAAAAATAATGAAAAAGCACTTTGTGATCTGTCAAGGCAACAAAACTACTTAATAAAATAAATAATTACATATTTGTGTCACTGATGAGCTTGCTAAGTACATTTCAGTGACACTTTGGAGGAAGGAGTCTAATTCATTCTAATTTAACAGCACTTTACGATAGATGCTTAACAAACCAGGTAATAAAACATAATCAGTAGAAGCCTTTTAGCGCTAATGCTGAAATTCCAGAAAAAAAAAATTCCTCATGTTCTTTAATGACTGTGTAGTCTGTTCAATTAACTGTTGCCATGCTCGGTAAGAGGTCTGTGAGTGCTCAGCAGGTCACTTAGTTTTCCACACTGGCAGCAACCTGTTGTGATAAGACTGAGCCTCCTCTCCTCCATGTTCTGTGCCCATTGATCCTCTGCTCCTTCATCCTCTGAGCCCCTGCCAGCTTCAATCCTGGATAAATGGCTGAAGAGGAGCCACCATTATTTCTTTGAGGATCTACTGTGCTGAATTCTCCCCATTAGAAATGGCAAATAAATATTATTTGTTTATTATCATTTCCTTACTCTTTCATAGCTTTCAAAGAAAAAACAATATAGTGTGCAGGGTGACAGAGGTCATAACCCAATCATGAATTAGTCATACTTTTGAAGTATTTGGGCAAGGGATTGCTTATGGGGTAGGTCTGTCTAAAGAAGAACATTCTGTATTCCCTCTTCTCTGTCTCTTTCTTGTTTCCCAGTTGGGAGATTTCACTCCTCCTTTGGGAAATTTAACTAAGCCACACAGGAAGACATCTCTACTTTTGGTCTCTGTGTTCTGCAAAGTTGAGTGACGGGTAAACACTTTGAGTCTGTATTGTGAAGAGAATTGGAGACTCCAATTCCAGATCATTGAGCCCAGCAGGGACATCTTGTCCTGTCTCTGTGGATTCAGTCCTCATAAGAAGGTAGAATTCTTCATTTCCTTCTGCCGCATAGTAAAGCTATATCACCAGTATTGTAATAATAACCTGGGTGGAGCACCAACATTTTCCACAGTTCATTCAAAAAGTTTTAGAAATATTTGCAAAACAATCATGTAAGTAATGTAATTACATGGGGAAATAATGGAAGACATAAATATGACTCATTTGGTTAGCTTCAGAAGTTGAGAGACAGGCACATTCTAATACTACCTATCAATGGTTTCTACAAACCCTGGATTTGGAGACATAACTATTTATTTCAATAAGAATAATTTTTTAGTTCAAAACTCTTGAGAGTAAAGGCTTGCATTTATAAAAAATTTAAGTGAATGAGGAAATAAGACTCGAGCACGATGACCAGTAGTTCTAGACCTGAGTTTAGTTCCAGCTGCATAGGAGAGACCCTGTGGCCTTGGGCACGTTCTTAACCTTTCCGGTATCTTGGTGACTGTCTGGTGTCCTGGGCACCATGCCGCTACGTCTATCTAGTAGGCAAATTGCAAATGATGCAATTACTTAAGTCTCAGTCACACAAAATGTGCCTGTCTGTCTCTGACACAGTACTGTCTGGAACTTTCTCTACTTCCCATTGACGGGGAGATAAGGCCAGAGTAAGCACCCTGGTACAGCATGGAATTAAGGGTGGGGAAGCAACTGAGTCCCCTCAGCTGCTCATGGCTTGTTGTTCAGGGAAGACAGAAACCAGAAGCCTTCGGAGGTGCTCTCCGCTATAGACCTTGGCCTCTCTCCACTGTGGCTCTGGGCTTCTCTCAGCTCACTTCTTCCGTCTCCTCTCCATTGGCCTTTTGTTAACATACTTGCTTTCTCTCTTTTCCTGGATGTTTTCTTTTCTTTTTTTTCCCAGTAGCTTAAGCTGTCCTCTAACTAGTCTGAGGTCCAAATAGCTGAGACAAAGAGAGTAATGGGGAAGACTCCCTTTGCTCTTCTTAATGAACCCACCTAATTACGGGCCATTAGAACACTCATTAAGAGTGTGTAATAAGATGAAACAATCCTTATGATGTCATATTAAATTTGAAAATAAAGTATCATAAATATAATCGTAGACAATTAAAAATACGTGCACTCCTTGGGGTTTCCCCCAGAGAAATAGAATCATTAAGTTATACGCATAGATATTTAAAGGTAGATGTATTTGTTGATGATTATAAAAGAGATGTGTATGTTTAAAGAGACAAATACATAGCTTTACATATGTAAAAACATGAAACAGCACTGCCTCAACTACATTCTCTTGGCTGCTATGTCATAAACGGCCACAGGGCTTCAGACACCTTGAAAAACTTAAAAAAAAATTCTAGGTTTGGCATAATGCCATTTCATCCGAATCAAGATGCACACTGACAGGCAATGAAGACCTGATTCAGGGCAGTGACAACGTGACAGGATTTACAAACCAAAGGCCCGTCTCGAACTTTCTGAGGTCAAACTTAGGCACCCAGACTTCATAGGAGAGGTAGCCACAGAGAAAACACATGGTCCTGATTCAACCTGTTCAAGGTTGCCCCCCTAAGAACAAATGCACATGACAACAATGAAACCTGCACAAACCCTCTCAGTTTCCCCTTCTTTGCTTGTCCCCTCTACAGTCTCCTGAACGCTGCCTAAGACAGGATAGAAATTCATCTGCGTGACTGAGAGGTTGCTAAGGTTCTCATCTGCAGACAGTGGATTGAAGCTCAAAGGGTAAATGTATCCAAGATACCTCCCTGCACATGCACGCACACACGTACACACACACACACACATACACACAAACACACACATGATAATATGATTCATCCATCGCCCTGAACCAGGTATGATGTCTGCATGCAAGAAGCTAGAGAAAGCCTAGTTGAAAAGTTGAATTAATTAAAAAACAGAAGCAGCCCCAAATGCAAATGCATTTTACCACGGGATGTTATTTCTTAAAAGAGAATGTAATGTTTTTAATCAAAATGTTAACTTTGGACATCTTCTACTGCTTAGAAAAAAAGAAAGGAAGAGAGAGAGAGAGAGAGGAGACTGAAATCTTTTCATCTGTAGACACCTTCACATTCTCCTACCAAGGTCATATTCTCCCTCTCCACATCACTCACTGCTTTTTGGTTTGATATTAGCTTTGTGCTGAAAATTGGAACTGGAATATTAGAACTCAGTTGGGGAGCACACTAATTTAATTAAATATTAAAAGCCAGCTGGTTTAATGTTACACGGGCAAATTAGAGAATTAATGATTTGGTACACTTTCTTGTTCCTGTCAAGCTACGAGAACATGAAGAATAGCTCATTTATACCAAGTTACAAAGGTGAGATTGAAAAATTAGGTCTGCTTCATTAAAGTGTTTCCATCAAGAGTCTTTTGAGAATAGGGTGACTTGCTTATTTGTAAAGCGCCTGGACAGGCTCGCTCTTGGGACAGTGGGAAGGAGCCCGAGAGACCTTGTTATTAGGTGACTCAAGACAGTCCTTATCTGGGAACTCGAAGGTGGCAAGAGCTCGGAATGTCTGTCCCATGCATGCAGTTTGGATGTCGATTGGGGACTCACTGCTGTCAATTTTATTGTTCACCAGTCCCTTAAAGACTCGAGAACTAGCCGAGAGTGTGAGACGACGTCATTAGAAGCTGTACAGATAGCAGCAACACCTTTCGGTCCTCCTTAGTCATTGCCGTAGACTTCCGGGACGTCTTAGTCACATGACCTCACAGGGACAGCACCGGGTGCAGCTGAGGTCTAGAGAGGCTCTGCTCTCCAAACATCCCCTCCTGATGGTGCCGAACTTGTCGGAAGAGCCACGCTGACTCTCCTACTCTCTTGATCGGTGCCGTCTCCCTCATTTCTTTACACTTTTGAAAATGGAGACCGGGGTTTCCGGAGGGGCTGTACAGAGGTTGAAGATGATGCAGCATGCTGGAGTCAGTTTTTCACTTTTCTTCTCTGGCATGAAGGACTTCGGAGGAGCATAATGATGCTCTGGTTACACGTGAGTCCTCAACCAGCCAACCAGAATGTGACGCCAAACAGCATCCTATTACTTGTGGCAACTTTGCCATCTTTGCTGAACCCAGTGATGTTACTTTTTAGCTAGCCCTTCCACTGGCACTGTGGTTGCCTTCCACGAGGTTGTCATGGAGTTAGGTTCGGCTAGGACAGCAGCTGAACTGAAGCCCACTTTTCCTGTGCCCTCAGGTCCTCCTCTCCATGTCGCCTCTCCACATGGACCATCCACTGAGCTACAATCCCAGCCCTACTATTTTGTTTCGTTAATAACTATGTGGTTCTATTTTCTCCTCTGATGGCATGTTTTATTTATTTATTTTCAAGATTTTATTTATTTATTTTTTATTTATTACGTATACAGTGTTCTGCCTGCATGTCTGTCTTCAGGCCAGAAGATGAAGCTAGATCTCATTATAGATGGTATGAGATACTATCTGGTTGCTGGGAATTGAACTCAGGACCTCTGGAAGAGCAGCCAATGCTCTTAACCTCTGAGACATCTCTCTAGCCTCTGATGGCATGTTTTAAAAGAGTAAAGGTGCTGGGCAAGCAGGTATCACTAAGAAAAATGAGAGAAAAATTGTCCTGTAAGAATTCAGGGCAGTGGCAAAGTTTTAAGAGGGGAGGAATGGGTCCCATCTACCCCCATAACTGAAATTGGTGAGGTAAATGTAAAGCATGAGTGAGATGTTAGAACAGAAGCTCTCATGTCCAAAATAAAAGTAATGGACTGAGGCACTACTTGCCACTTCCCCAAAGCTTTGTTTTGCTTCTTGGAGCCCTTTTTGACTCCACCCATCTCCAAGGTCATATTTTACGGATTCACTCCTCCTTCCAGATGTGTGCCCAGGACAACCCACAGGGGGCTCTCCACATAGTCTCTACACCAGCTCCGCGGACACCAGCTGGGCAAAGATTGGCAGGTTGGTTTCACTCATATGCCTACTCAAAAAACTCTGTTATCTCTTAACACTTGTGGACACTTTTACAGGATGGATAGAAGTATTTCCAGTCTCAGGGAAACAGCAGGTGTAGTAGCTCAGCCTTTACTTCCAGGGTCATGGAGCTCGTGTCAGGAGCTCTCAACATCTCCTGGAAATTCCATCCTCCCTACCATCCACAATCCTTGGGAAAGGTGGAGAGGGCCAATGGGCTCATCAAACACCAACTAACCAAGCTCTCCATTGAACTCAAGTTATCTTGGCCCTCCCTTCTCCCCATTGCCCTTACTTGCCTCAGGGCTACCCCATGTTCCCCTATGGGCCTGAGCCCTTTTGAGCTGCTTTATGGCAGGCCCTTTCTCCTTAACCATCATTTCCCAGTTCAAACTCCACCACTGGCCAGGTACCTACCCTACCTCTCCCTTTTAAGGTCCTTTCTCCATTCACACGCTGACAGTTGTCTCCCTGCCCCCGCGCCAGTGGACTCTAATGCCCCTAAACCTGCCCCACTCTCCCCAGGGGACAAAGTACTCCTGAAACAGTTAACTCTTAGGTCTCTCAAACTTCTATGGACAGGACCTCACAGGACACCTGCCTTCTTACCTCCCCCAAGGGACAGATGCCTGATGTCTCCGTGACGACAGTACATGGAATGCCTTTCCAGCCACACCTCCCACTGAGTGTGGACCCACCAACACCTAGTTCTCCCCTTCCCCATGTCACCCTATACCCGCAGGAAATAGCCAGACTTTAGTCAACGCCCCTTTTTCTTAGAGAGCCCAAATTGTTGGTCACAATTATCACTTCAGTTTCCTATCATCCCAATGTCCAAAGAGTCTGGAATGTTAAGTTGGAAACGTAGTCCCCAGCCCCTGGCCTGGGACTTGCTTTGCTCTAGACAGACTCCAAGTCCTTGACCCCCAGGACTACTCACACAGTGTATTTAAGTAAACTCCCAAAAGAGGAACAAGTGGTCTCTTTTCTTTCCTCCTGGTGGTTGTGTTTGCAACCTTTCGGTTCCCTCTCGGAGAGCGCAGGAATCCCATTAAACCTGGATATTCCTTAATTCGGCTTGTTGTGATTTGGCTTGATTGTGATTTTTGCGTCAGCAGAGAGCTTGCGTTAGAAAAAATTCCTAACATAGACCACTTACCATAAAAAGTGCTGCAAGGAAAATGGTTCAGAAGTAGATGAAACCAAATTGTCCCTGTCTTAGTCAGTGTTCTACTGCTGTGAAAAACACCTTGACCAAGTTAACTCATGAGAGAAAACATTTAGTTGAGGCATTGTTGAGGAATATTATTTTTAGGGGTGTGGGTTTTGTTTACGCTGCGTTTGTTTGTTTAACTTCGGAGCTGTGTTACCGTGCCTGTCTAAAACACCTGATGGTCCTAATAAAGAGATGAATGGCCAACAGTGAGACAGGAGCAAGGATGGGTGGGGCTGGCAGGAGGAGAGTATACAAGGAGAAACAAGGAAGAGAGAAAGCAGCAAGGGAATAACAGAATCGCATCAGGAGCTAGCCACCCAGTCACTCAGCTAGTGACGGAGTAAAAAGAAAGGAAAGGTATCTAGAAATAGAGAAAGGTAATAGCCCAGAGGCAAAGGTAGTCGGGATAATTAGTTAAGAAAAGCTGGCAAGAAAAAAGCCAAGTTAAGGCTGGGCATTCATAACTAAGAACTAACCTCTGTGATTTATTTGGGAGGTAGGTGGCAGGTCCCCCCAAAAGCCAAAGGAGTAAAATATCCCACAATAGGGCATGCAGGCAGAGAGAGCAACACTAGGCCTGGCATGAGCTTTTGAAACCTCAACCGATGCCAGCCCCCCAAGAGACACTCTTGCTCCAACAAGGCCACCCCTCCTAATCTTTTCCCTTCTAGCAGTTACACTCCCTGGTGACTAAGCATTCAAATATATGAGCCCATGGGGGCCACTGTTATTCAAACCACCACAGCACCTATTTTGCCTTAGGGTTTGGGCTGCATATAAAGAGATTAGAGAAAGGCAGCCAGTGCAGAAGGCTTTAAAGTTTAAAGGGTGTCAGTGATCCAGAAAAAAAAAAAAAAGTGGAGGCTTTAGAGTGTGACTGGCATTCAAAGACCAGCAGGGGCAACCCCAGGTTTTCAGGGGAGAAGGCTAAGCACCGGCTGCACCAGCTGCACCATTTGTCTCTGGGACCCTGTGGTGGCGAGTCCTGGGGGTCACCTTGACTGGATCAGGGATACCTAGGGTAAAGCACATTTCTGGTGTGTCTAAGAGAGTGTTTCCTTTGGGGTTCAACTCTCGGTGTTGGTAAACTAAGTCCCAAAGACCATTCTTTAACATGAGTGTCAGAGGCAGGGGTGTAAGAAAAAAATAGAAAATGGGAGAAGCTTGCACATTCTCACCTGTGGACCCTGAGTATGTATGGTGTCCTTTTGCAGTTCTTGTTGCCGAGGGCAACCAGAATCCAGATTCCTGAGTCCTTGGAAAGGAGCTGACCCCATTGACTCTTAGAGAGCTGTAGATAGAGGCTATGCCATTTGTACGTTGTATTCGTTTATTAATAAAAAAATTAGTTTTATTTTATGCTGTGTGTGTGTGTGTGTGTGTGTGTGTGTGTGTGTGCCTGAGTATGTGCACCATCTGTACAAACGTGCTTGTGGGGACTGGAAGAAGGTGTTGGATCCCCTGGGACCAGAGTCACAGTGACTCGTGAGCCCTGTTATGTAGGTGCTGGGAAGCAAATCCAGTTTCTCTGCATGAGCCCCAAGTGTTCTTAAACACCGAGTCATCTTTTTGGCTCCTATACTTTTTGTTCTGAAGCTCCCACCTTCTTGGCCTAAGAAGCTATCTATGTAGGGGGCCACAGAGGGATGTTTTCAGCTTCTGGTTATTTAAGCATCTTACAACTATGTATGGATAAAATGCGCCTTATATACAGTATTTTGGGAATACTTCCTATTGATTAGCTTTCTGAGGAACTCTGATATGAGCTGGACACATAGCTCAGTGTCTGATATTCAGTAGTGGGTTTGAGATACTGTAACAAATTACCCCAGAACTGGATGCTTTAAGCATTAATTTCTCAGTTTGAGAAGTGAGAAATTCAATGTAAAAATATTTGTGGAGATGAAGGGGCTCTTTTCTTTGTTCCTTGTGAGGCACTAATTGTTTCTGATGGACTCCATTCTAACGATCTTTCCATCTCCAAAAGGCAAACTCCACCCACCAAGGACCACCTTCTTTCTCCACTGGGGATTGTATTCGCAGTATATAAATTAGGTGTGTGTGTGTTTGTGTGTGTGTGTGCACACAGTCCTCACAATTCCTTTGGGCCATGATCATTGCTTGGCTTCTGTCAAGGGTCTGCCTAGGAGCAGGGCCCCTTCACAATGTAACAGATGCAAGTTTTGTTGAAGACACCAGTGCCCATAAACATCCTGAGCCTGGCTTTATCACTGTGGTTTTGAAGACTATAAACAGTTTTTAACAGCACAAATTAAAGGGGCTGTGAAAGAAAGTCCAACTCTGCCTGAGAAATCCAGCTTCAGCCATAGAGCATGCTGGGATCGAGCCACTGACGAGCATGCGTGAGGGATGCACCTGTGGGCACTATTTTCTCTCCCTTGCCATCTTTCCTGCCGAATAAAAATACCTGAATGCTGCTCCATTTCATCTGAGGAACAAAAAGGAAGATCTGTGTAGCTGTTCAGTCTGTGTTGCATACAGATCAGTCAGTGGGTTTCTGACTGTCGGGCTGCTGTGTTAGAAA
This sequence comes from Microtus obscurus, assembly GCA_963919715.1. NCBI lineage: Eukaryota > Metazoa > Chordata > Mammalia > Rodentia > Cricetidae > Microtus > Microtus obscurus. The sequence continues at coordinate 7,414,767 of CAWTZC010002364.1, forward strand.
GCATGGGGGGTGGGGACTCTATGTGGACATCTTGGATTTTGCTAGCCCAGGACATTCTGTAACCAGTCCAATTCACAGGGCAGCGATGAGATGCTTGTAGTACCACAGTTTCTCATGATTTCCTCCCATTCCCCTCCCCTCCCTATTTCCCATTGCTTTCTCTTTCTTCCCGCCCAATTTCTTTCCCTTTCTTCAAAAGACAGCAGCTTTGCTGCATACTAATGAGGTAATTCTTGGCCTTACCCCTTCATTTATTTCCAGGCAATTAATTCAACTTTCTAACATGCAGCCAGAATGCTATGCAGGTGATTTGTGAGTCTGCCTAATTCCTGGGACCCTGTGGTTATCAGCCAGCAGAGCTCATGGCGACAATGAGATCACCCAGCTGGCAGGGAAGTATGATTTCCAGCGAAATTCCATCCCTTCATTGCAAACACTGGGTCCTTCGGCTTAGCAAGCATCCCTTCTCTCTACTTGGCTCTTTGCTTACACGTGGTGTGCAGCCTCTACACCTTTGCCTCCTGTGCTCATTTTTGGCCATGAAGGACACAGGGCCTGATGCATCATTAGCAGTTTTCAACATAAAACCTGTGATGCTCCTTCTCAAGTCTTGGATCTGTGTGTCTATGACAGTGTATTAAGCAAACAAGTGCATTAACTCTTCCATCCTAAAAATATGTGGAGTGCAGCTGAACGGCTGTTTAGGGGAAATCGTATGAAGTATAAAAGGGCGGGTGATAGAATTTCTGCTTTCACAGAGTTGGCTGCGTGCTTGCACACGCAGATACTAGTCTTTCTGGCTGCCAGGCATGAACTGGGTGCTCATTAAATCTTGGATATTTTCTCCTGTGTGTGACTGACTAAGAATGTTGGGTCACAAGGAGAACGAACTTCATGCATAGATCACACCTTAGAGAATTATTATGGGGCAACATGACTAGGGGCAAGAAAGCAATTTTTAAAGTATCAACCAAGGATAATTAAATGGCGTGAGGAGAAAAATCCTTGAAGAATTTGGCAAAGATGCCTTGGGAAGAAGATATTTAAGGATAAGGAATGATTTGAGAAAGGTGCTGTAGCGTCAAATCAAGTACATGTGACATACTTTACAGGCTTGGGAAATGAAAAGCATAGGTTCTGCGTTACACCTGACTTGAATTCCAGTTTAGACATTTGATATCTTATACGCCTAATTACTGCTTAATAACAACAACACTTTCATTTGTAAAGGGGGGGATAAGTAGATCTCACAAGGTAGGTCTCAGGGTCAAATAGAAATGATAACAAAAGAGTATCCAGAATATAGTATTGATAAAGATATTGATAAAGTATTGATGAACAGCAGATTTTCTTTTCATTAGTATTGTGAGTTTGGAATGAAGGGAGCCCTCAAGGCATGAGAATGAAAAGAGCTTATAGGAGAGTTGATGTATGACTTTTAAAGTTTGTTTGTTTAGTATGTGTGTGTGTGTGTGTGTGTGTATACATGTGTATGTGTATACATGTGAATTGTTTCTCTCCTTCCACTATGTAGTATCCAGGGATTGAATTCAGGTTATCAGGCCTGATGTCTAATAGCTTCACCTACCTCGCTATCTGGTCATGCCTCTTTTATTTCTTACATGTTTTGACAAGTCACTAATTTTGAAGTGCTGGGAACAGATATTTTCTGAAATGAGAACTAACTGTAGAGTTCTGATCAGAGAAAAGAAAATGTTTAAACAGAATATTCCAAAAGCTTTGCTTTTTGGAACTTAAGCCAACTAGCCAGTGGGACACGATATAACAGTGAAGGGAGAAAGCATGGTTGCCAAGGAAGAGGAGGAAGGGAAGGTGGCTATGAAAGATTTCTGTAGGAGGAACTGGAAGGTGTTCGAAGGAATTGCTGTGGCTGGTTAGAAGTGAGGTAGTAATGACAACAGAATACAAAAACAAAAAATCAAGGGTAGGGAAGCTATAATGAACAAGGACTAAAAACAAGAAAGCACCTTGAGAGCCACACATTATTATACCATCTTATTTAGGGGTAAAAGAAGGCAAATGAAAATACAAACTAAAGTGGAAATTCAGCCAGCCTAGCTCTATTGTTCTCTCTTATATTTCCTTTGTATCTAGTAACTCTTGCTTTTCTGGGTGCAATATTATATTAATTTTGACAAACATTGTTACTGTTGTAATCCACAGCCCCTAGAACATTTAGTTCTGCCCATGTGAAGCAAAGATATAACTGCTGATTTGTCCAAGAGACAAATGTATACATGGTCACATTGTTTTGTCTTAATGTAACATATAGTGGTGGAACTCAAGTTGGCTTTGCTCAATACTCCTGAGGCTGCTTGGAGTGGTCTGCTATGAGTTTTCTTCCTATAGTAACGCTGGGGAGTTTGTTTATCCATTCATGAATTAAAGAATGTCTGTGATGTTTCAGTTTTAAATGACTGAAATAAAGTTGTCAAGAAACATTTGCATGCACACACAGAGTTTATTGGTGCTTTGTTCACAGAAGATGGAGAAATGGGTCTAGCCTTGTTTACAGCTGTTTATATGCTCATCAATGATTGAATAAATAAAATGTGGACATAGACAATGTGGTGTCTTATTAAGCTGTTAAGAATGAAGTTATGACATGTATAGGGAAATGGAGGTCATTGCGATGAGCAAAATAAACCAGACTTGGTTATGTGGGCAATGTTTTCCCTCATATACAGAATTTAGATTTCAATTTATGTGGATGGAGGTTATGAAAGTAGAGAGGTGATTGTGAGGAGAGAAGAGGAGACCCTGGGAAAGGAGACAAGGATAATGGAGCTCTCCTCTGAGTGCCCCTTGTACCTCGATAGCATCTTTTGCCTTCAGTTTGGGGGGTTTTCTTCTGTGATTTTTGTTGGAAATATATTCTATGGCTTTAACTGGGCTACTTATACATCTAACCCTATTATTTATATGACTTATATTTTTATGTAATTTCCAGATTTTCTGCATGTTCTGGTCGTGGGTTGTTTTAGATTTAACATTTCTTTAGATTGAGTTATCTAATTTCTCTATTTTGTCTGCACATCCTGACCATCTTTTATTTACTTGACTCATTCTATTGGTGAGGCTTTCTGATGAGCTTTTTATTTGACCCCTGTTATTTGGGTTTCTTTCAGAAATTATCTTTATTGAATTCCATTTTTTCCTTTTTTGCTTGTTTTTTCTTATTCTATTCAAATTTGTGTTTTCAAGATCTTTTGGAATTTATTTGCATCCTCTTTAAGTGCCTTGAATGTATATTGGTTTTTGGGGATAGAAGCCGGCTTATAATTGCCATTTTGAATTCATTGTCTTATATATCATCAAAGTTGTTTCTCTCAAGGAATATTACTATGGGAGAGCTGAGTTTTTGATGTACTTATTGTGAGAAAGATATATACCACCATATTAATTCAGCCAATTTAAGGGTAGAAGAGTCCTTTAATTTTGGTTTGTGACCAAGAACAGGGTAATGTCCAAGTATCTTATTGCAAACCTTCAGAATTACAGCATTTTAAAAGGCAAACCCCACAATTACATCAACGTTACGTGAGATGCAGAGAAACCTGGCAGCATTTATTTAGGCAGAATATTGCAGTTGTTTTAGACACATGGCAGTAGTTATTTTAGACATAATGTGAAAATTTTGATTTATAATTTTGTGAGTTATTTTAGCTTATGTTTAGTTTGTATAGGTATTAATTCTGTTTAGTTAATAAGTCCTGATTATAACCAGGGTCATGGAAATCCCAAGTGTGTTGCCAAGACAAACATGGTTGTTGGGGGTGGGGTAGAGAACTGAGACTTGTGTAGGCAGACACGGAATGGAGTCAGGACCAGATGGCATTACCTACATGGGACCTAGGCATCTGAAGTCAGGCCATTCCTAGTAACTTCCAGTTTGGCTCTCTGTCCCCGTTTGTCAGGTGGGTATTTGGGTCTCTGTTTGCTTGACAGGTTTGGACCAGATGACCAGAACTTGTGGTCAGTCTTGGAGTTACTCCATTGATGTGAGAATGGAGTTAACAAATGGTCCTAACTCGGGAGGGACCGAGGGAGGGAGAGGGGTAGATTCTGAAAACAGGAAAGAACCCTCCATAGAGCTAGTAGGTTCCCGTTCCCAATCCTCAAAAGTTTGTAGGAGGCATGCAGGGTTCTGTGGGCAGACCCTACGCTGATAGGGCTGGGTCGTGAGGATGTGGATAATACTGTCTAGGGAAAAGTGCTCTCAGCTCTACATGGTTCTCAGGTGGTAGGGCTCCTGAATGTAATAGACTTTATGTGACACAAAACAGAAAGGAGGAATGTTTGAAGAGAGGAAGGGAGACAAGCCAGGAGACTGGGGAAGATCAGCAGGGTTGGGGTGGAGGGGGCTGAGTTTGAGTAAGAACAGGGTAACATGGCATATAGGTCTGAAAATGCTAAAACAAAGCCAACCGCTAACTTTAACACTAATTTTAAATGATTTGTATACCGGTTTTGTTGTGAATGTAGTTTTCTTTCTTCTGGTGCAAATATCCAAGAGTGTCATTTGGGGTTCACATTTTGGGGAAATGCTTGATTTCAGAAGACACCGATAAACTGCACAGAGACCGCCATATTTTCCATCTCACTAGCGATGGGTAGGAAGCCTGTTTTCATCCTTGTTAGCATTTGGAATTGTCTGTTTTGTCTCTGCTAACCATTCAAATAGATGCGTGGTGATATTTCTTTCATTGTGGCTTGGGTTTGCATTTCTCAAGTGACTAATTATGTTGATTATCTTCATGTGTTTAATTATCTTCCCTGTATCATCTTTGCTGAGATGTCTGTGAACCATTTCCTTCTTTTTCATTTGAAAAAAAAATGTGAGGATTTAAAATATGAGTAAACTGCATTTACATCATCTCCAGCCCTCCATCTTTCCCCCTCCAACTTCTCTGATACCTTCCACTCTCCACTCTCCGGGATGCCTGACCTTTTCTTCTTATAGCTCTCTCTGCTATTGTTTAGTGATCTATTATCCTAGCAGGAGGATCATCACTGGCGAAAACTGGTTCTTCTTTCCTCAGCATCCAGTAATTGCCTGTGGCTCTTCATCTAGTGGTTGGGTCTTGTGAGATTTCTCCATCCTTGCTGGTGTTATTATACAGATCTTATTTAGGAGATGATATTTTGATTTCATGGGTGCAAAATCCTTATCATGTATACAAGATACTGTCTCCAAACAGTATCCATAAAGAAAAAAAAGAATCATGACTTTTGCAGGTAAATAGATGGATCTTGAGAACGTAATTGAGGGAGGTGACTGAAACCTCAAAAAAGTCTCCTGTGTAATGTTCTCTCTTATTTGTGGAGCCCAACTCTGAATCCTTAGATTGTACTACATGGCCTGGAGCAACCCCAGAAACCAGGGAAATAGAATGGAACTATGGGCGAGGAACTCCAGAAAGGGGAAAGGGAGAGAAAACAGAACTAGATTTAACAGGGAGGACTAGAAAGGGCATACAGAACGAAAGATAAATAAAACCGAAGATGCTTGGAAATTAAAGCCATAGTGAAATATTATTTTACAAGCCTACTCAATAATACATACATAGTTTGTGATGTGGGAGAAGCCATAGACTACCTAGCAAACCCTCAAATAGCAGGTCTCCTGGAGTTGGTCAGGGGACCCTAAGGGACCCACAATTTCCTTCTTCTAAACTGAGTTTAAGGTGCAATCCTAGCATTTGGAACACTGAGGCAGGAGGCCTAAGTGGTCGAGGCTATGCTGGACTACATAGGTCCTGCTTCATGCTCAACTAATGATATCAAACCATAAAAGTACACAGAATAAAATTAAGTTTATATTGTTGACAAGCGAGGTAGTCTGAATGTAATTGGTCCTCATAAGTTCATAAGGGAGTGGCACTGTTAGGAGGCGTGGTTTTGTTGGAGTAGACATGACCTTGTTGAATCTAGTGTGTCATTGTTGGAGAGGGCTTTGAGGTCTCCTATGCTAAGCTGTACCCAGTAGACAAAAGTCACTTCCTGTTGCCTATGGATCAAGATGCAGAACTCTCATCTCTTTCCCCAGCATGTCTGCCTACACACTGCCCACCATTATGATAATGGACTGAACCTCTGAAATTGTAAGACACCCTAAATTAAATGTTATAAGAGTTACCATGGTCACAGTGTCTCTTCATAGCAATAGAAACCCTAACTAGGACACCAAGGCTTGAGAGGTTGAATCCTATCTGTTGGTTGCCATTTTTGTTCACAGAACAGTGTCTCTGGGCATTTGCTGTACTGAATGCTTGCGCCTCCCTTTCCCATGTTGTCACGGTAATAGACAATGGAGCTTTGCCTGGTGATCAGACAGCCCATGGAGCTGGATTATGTCCTTCCTAAAGGCAGTTCAGAGAGCTGCTTTGTCCCTTCTGTTGTGAAAGTGCACAGCTGCCAGAATCGGCAGGAACAGATTTTGGTCGTATAAAAGCTTATGACATTTCATTATAACAGTCTGAATGGACTAGTAGTCCAAATTTTACATTTTATTGACAAATTTAATTGAGCTTTAAAATTTCTCATGATTTTAGTGACATATCTTTTTTTCTTAATCCATAATGAAGCTTTATGCTTAAATATTTTAAAGAAACTTTTAGAACTTTACATTTTACAATTAGGCCTATGATCCATTTGAAATACATTATTATCTGAGCTGTGAAGAGCTGCTTTGTGTTGTCCAGTTGTTCTAACAACATTCAATTAAAGGGCATTTGCTTATCACTTCAGTTCATTTGGCATGGTTGTCAAATAACAATTGACCATAATTACATGAATCTATTTCTGAATGCTATTCTTTCTGATGGATCTATGTGTTTACTATCATGGCCTTATTTTGATGACTGCAGCTATATTGTAAGTCTTTAAATTAGATAGCGCCAGTCCTCCAAATTAACAAAAATATCTATTTTAGATTATTTGCATTTTTGTCAAACTTTTTATAAAGACCTCCCTTACTCCCCCTTTCTCTCTCCCTCCTTTCCTTTCTCCTCCTTCCCTGCCTCCCTCTACTGTGTGTATGTGTCTGTGTGTGAGTGTGTGTGTCTATAAGAGGGTGACAGATGTCCTGGATCTGTAGTTACAAGAAGTTGTGTACCAGCCAGCGTGGTTGCTAGGAACCAGACTCAGGTCATCTGAAAGAGCTATTTTCCCAAACCATACAAAAAAGTTAGAAGTAGTTTTTAATTTTTTTTAAAATATTTATTTATTTTATTATGTATACAATATTCTGTCTGTGTGTATGTCTGCAGGCCAGAAGAGGGCGCCAGACATCATTACAGATGGTTGTGAGCCACCATGTGGTTGCTGGGAATTGAACTCAGGACCTTTGGAAGAGCAGGCAATGCTCTTAACCACTGAGCCATCTCTCCAGCCCAGTTTTTAATTTTTATTTTAAATAAAAAATTATTTATTTACCATCATCATATGTGTGCATAGGCAACAGTGGATGAGAGGTCAGAGAATAATTTTGCAGAGTTAATTCTCTCCTATCTTCAGCTGGGTTCTGGGAATTGAACTCAGGCAACCAGGCTTGTGTGATGAGTTCTTTTACTGCTGATCCATCTTGATAGCCAAGGACTGTGAAACTGTATTGGGAGTTTAAATGGAGTTTTGTTGAAATAGAACAATTTTTGCAGAACTGACATCTTAAAAATATGATTAGAAATATGAGCCTCCAACTGTAAACATAGAACATACCTGTCTGTGTTCTTTAATAGCATTATGAAGACTTTGCTTTTTTTTTTTTTTTTTTTTTTTGCAGAGAGATCTAATTTTGTTAGATTCATTACTGTGGTTTTGTTTTGGTCCTAGTTTAAAGGAATACAGTAAAAAAAATACTTTTTGTAATTTGATTTTCCAAGTGTTTATTGTTCATATCCAGTAGAAATGTTTAAATTTTTAACTTGAGGCTTGTATTCTATATACCCCTTTCGAAGTCAGTCAGAAATCCTACGAGACTTTGTGGAGTCTTTGAAATCTTCTAAGTGAAACTCATGTTTTAATGCACGGCTTATTGTTTTCTTTTGCCTTGTGCTAGCGGATAGGTAGGAAGGGGCATTCTTGCTTTGTCCCAGTTCAGCAAATTCTTGTTTTTCCCAATAAGTTCCAAGGTAGGTGCGCATGTTATAGGGCTGTTATTTACCATGACAGTATTGCTAATTTTAATCATGAATCAATGTTTCTTTGTCAGTTATGATTATACATACTGAGTAAACAGTTGGCTTTCTTTAATCTGTCCATTTCTGGCTTATGTTGATTTTCTAAAATGTGATGTCAGCCTTACAATCCCAGCATTCTCTGAGGCTGCATTACACCATTCATCTTGCATATTGGTGGCTTCCATTTTCCTGACGTTTGACAAGGACTTTTGCACTGACTTTAATAAAGAATATTTGTCTGTGGTTTTCTTTTTTATGGTGTCTTTTTCTGTGTTGGGTATCTAGATACTCCTGACCTAACAAGATTAGTGAGGAAGTATTGATTTCCCCTCTATCTGATGGGCAATAGATCATACAATTTTATTAATTCCTCTTTAAATACTTGATAGAAATTGTCAGTGAAATTACCTGGGTCTGGGTTGTTTATCAACAGTTTTTAACAACATATCTATTACTTTTTAAAAGGGATTGTTCAAATTGCCAAATAAAATACTCAAATTCTGTTTTGAGGGAGTTTTGATTGCTTTGTTCCAAGAATGAATCTATTTTATATAACTTGCTGAACTTCTGTGCATAGAACACACATATTTTAATACTATCTTAATATTTAGTAATAATATTTTAATAGTATTCAATCAGTAATGAAATATCTCCTTCATTTCCTGGTATTGGTAATTTGTAGTTCTTTTTATCTTGACCACTTCAAGGATTATTTTTTAATCAACCTTTTTAAAGAATTGTCTTTTGGTTTCACGTATTACTAATTTAAGTTTTTGCTTCCTGTTCTTATGATTCCCTAGAGAGGAAATCTCCAGGCTTCGTCTTTTCAGTCCACAGTCCTCACAACTGTTATTATCTGAATGGTCATGTTTACTTTGCTTCTCTTTCCTATTTCTTTAAAGCATTTTAAATTACTTTTTTTTATTTAGTGTGAGTGCGTGGCAGGTGTACATGTGCCCATGGTATGTATGATGTATGCAGAAGTCAGAGGACAACTTTTGTGAGGCAATTTTCTCTTTCTGCCATGTAGGTCCCAGGGATCCTACTCAGGTCTATATGCCTGGTAGCCAGTGCCTTTACCCATGGAATCATTGCATTGACCCTTTGTTAATTGTTCATGTATAATTTTGGCTATAGACTTGGAACCTCTCCTACTCTCTGAGCTGTCCATGCTGTCTGAGCATAGTCCCTGGAGTTGATAATAAAACCTAAATGTGTGGATACAGCTCTCACTCAGCTGAAAGGTGCTTCCCCCAGTTAAGTGACTTTCATGCTAACCAATAAATGCAATGTACTGGGGAATCCTTTGAATTCTGCTACTAAATTTATTCAGTTGCTTCTTGAACATGAAAATGAGTTAATCATGTGAAAACAAACACCTAAAACAAATCCTGTCCATCAAGGTCATACCTATGAAGAGCAAGAAGCTTCCTAAAGGAGATGCATTGTCTGCACCAGTTGAGTCCTGAGGCTGAAAAACCTCAACACCACCACATATGAAAGTTATAAAAAAATGACACTTCTTACACACTGTAAAATCAACAAGAATTTAATAAAGTTAATCAAATAATTGTAGTTCAATTGCACATAAATTTAAATTGTTTTCCCATTAAAGAAGGCTTGTCTGTAAATTATTACAGGGAAAGCCATTTTCAAGTTAATGCCTCAACCATTAGAAAATATAAAGGGCATTTTATTAATTAGATGTAGCTCCCTTTCCCCCAGATTGTCATTACCTTTGTTACACAGAATAGGTTTAGCACTCAAATTTATTGATGTGTGTGATTCAAGGCCGCTGTTGTTTAGTGCTTGTCATATACCTGGAAGAATAAGCTCATTTACTATAAATGAATAGTATACAGTCATCTCCAAAGCACATTAATGCTGCTCTCCAGAGCCAGTGTGATGAATGTGAGCACCGCTGGAAATGATGTCTGTGATGGTGACAACTTCCATTCTGAACTATGTAAGGCTGCAGCTTTTCCTGTCGAAGGTCACTTGCCTAGGAGGCAGGGCTTGGAACTATGCGTTTGCAGTGCCTTCTTCAATGGTGGGCAATGTACAAAAGCCACATTACCCCTTCCTGTTCTTGGTGATCTTTCTACTCTAATGAAGGGTCATTATGGATTCTGACAGCTGCTAATTAATTGTCATGGCCACAATGTGATATTCAATATGCTTATTTTTCCCCTGTAGATGGAAAGTTTCTGTCCCACAGCCATTCAGTCCCAAATAAACACACAGAGGCTTATATTAATTATAAACTGCTTGGCCTATTAGCTCAGCATTATTACTAACTAGCTCTTTCAACCTAAATTAACCAATAATTCTTATCTATGTTTAGCCATGTGTTTTGACACCTTTACTCAGAAAGGCATTCTCATCTTGCTTCCTCTACATTTAGCTTCCGATTGCATCTCTGCCTTTCCTCTTTTCAGAATTCTCCTAGTCTGTTCATCCTGTTTCTACTTTCTGCCTGGCTACTGGCCAATCAGCATTTTATTAAACCAATACAAGTGGCAAATCTTTACAAGAACATTGCTCCACAGCATCCCCCAGTCTCCCTCTACTGACTACTGTTCTTTATGATGGAAGACTGATCTCAGGTGTGTGTGTGTGTGTATGTGTGTGTGTGTGTGTGTGTGTGTGTGTGTGTGTGGTAGTGATGGTGGTGGGGAGAGATGGAGGAAGAAATGGAAGAAAGAACATAAGGAGAGAAGGGAAGGTACACTGAATGTATTTGGAAACTCTGCTTTAATGTTTGAAAATATAAAATTCTACAGACTTTCCTATACTTAGTAATCACTAAAATATTTTCAGGACGTGGAGATGCTATAGCAATTAAATTGACTTTTTAGATCAGATGGTAAAATTAATAAAAGTTACATCTTGTAAGTACATAAGTCTCTTTAATTTCCCCAGTACCCGATACCAGCTTAGCTCATTTCACAGTAAAAACTACTGAAGAACTCTCAAGAGAGCAAGGAGTAAAGTGGTTGCTTAAGATCCTTCTTTAATATTTGGTGTAATTCTACCATACAGGAAGCCCCTGGATATGAAGGCAGTGAAACGGTGTGACTTGAAGGAATCCCTGGCATGCCACATCGCCTGAACTTCCTACGACCCTGTTTTGTAAATGCCTGGACTGTTTAGAGTAAAATGGTCATTTTGATATAGTAAGTAGGGTAAGAATATGACCAATTTTGAAGAACTAGATCTTGTATCAAGCAAGTGATTGATTTATACTTTTTGAAAACTTTGTGTATGTATACTATATATAACATATATGTGTATATAATATATACTGTATATGATATATACTGCATATTATATATATATATATATACTATATACACCACTAGGATTAAAAATTAAGCTGGAACTGATAAGAAGTCATATTTAAATATGTATGTTCATGTAAAATAGCCAGGGAAGTTGGGGATATGTTCTTTATAAAAAGATTACTTAGTGCTAAAAGGATTCCCTCTTGTTGGTGCCTTTATTCTTCCTGTATTTGGCCCCTTCCTCTCTTCTCATTTTTCGCTCCTTTCTTGTTTTCTGATTCTTCCCGCTCTCCCTGACCTCATTCCTCATGCTGTCAAGAACAGCTGCAGAGCAATGTTTCAGTATGCCTGAGCCTTCCCACAGTGCTCTTGCCTTCTCTGCAGGGGCAAACACTGTTCTGATAATCACACTGAATATTCATGTGCTTCCTAAGACCTGACTCTAGTGAATTAAGCACTGAGTCTATTGTTGAAAACTTAAAGTAAACCGTAGTAGATGCTTTCACAGTAACAGTCCAGTGATGGTGGACCTGGTTGAGGGCAGTTTGCTGGGACTTCTTTGTTCTCTAAGCCATTCAATAGATGTGAATTTGGCTAACACTTCTTGCATGGAGCATGCAAAGAGAAATAATTCCTAATGGCCACGATTTTTTTTTTTTAAAGAGTGAAGACACTCACTGTAAAAGGATTTAGGACCTATTAGAGTAATCGAAGCTGGGACTGGTAGTGAGTTGAGCATTGTGGTACAGTTGACGATGGAGGGGTAGGTCTTTGGAGGTTAAACTTACAAGATGCTTCCTAAGTACTCCATAGTGATGCTTCTTTGCTTTTATATCTTAGTTTCTTGTTCTCTCTCTCTCTTTCCCTTCCTCCCTCACTCCCTTTTTCCCTCCCTTCCTCCCTCCCTCCCTTCTTCCTTTCTTCCCTTTTTGTAGACAGATATTGTACCTATAGGTCAGGCTGATTTGAGACTCATTATGTAGCCCAGGCTAGACCTGATCTCGTGGCAATCTAACTGCCTCAGATTTACAGTGCTAGAATTACAGGCATGATTCATCACACCTGGAAGATGCTGCTGATTGTTTGAGGCTTCAGGTTTATTGTGTAATTTAGTTCTCACTCCAGCCTACAGTTTGGTTGCTTATGAAGGTGCCTTTACTGATGAATCTAAGTCATGATGCCTTCAGTCACAGGCATGTCAGGGGTTGAAATAGACACAGAGCCAGCAATCTTGTGAGACAGCTCACCTTAACTTCCTATCAGAAATGTGACCACAGGGTTTGGAAGAAACCGTGTCAAATAAGATAAAGGGAGCAGGTTCCTGAGAATGCAAGGTTTCCCATTGCATGACAGCCTTCTTAGGGCACCTGTGCTCTGTCCCTGTGCGAGAAGATGCCATGAATGACAATTGCATAGCCTTGACTATTCTCATCTGTATTCTGAAAGCCTAGATCGTAGGAGACATTTAATATAGGCTTAATGGATCGGTGGATGGAGATATTAACAAGCAAAGCAAATGATTAAAGAAGGGAGTGCTCAGCATCAGGTATTAAAGGAGGCTGTTGGCGGATAGAAGCATGGGAAACCAGTACGTGCAGTAGGCATCCTGCAGCACTTGTGAACGGAGGACGAGCCCTAGGGAGCTGTCACTGATGTGCTCCTAGACGCCCTTAAAACCAAACAAGAGCTGCCAGACCCCAGACACCCATCTCTCATCCCTTATTCATGACTTCCCTATGAAGCATGCACCAAGGTAGCACCAGCTCTACGGTGGAATCTATCTTCCAAGCAGCCTTTAGGAACAACCTGGTGCTAGCATTGAACAGGTTCCATAGTCTACTCTCTAGGTTCCCCCCACGCTCCATTCAGCCTATTACACTGTGATCTGTTTTGCTACTGAAGGCCATCTTTATTTTTCCCATAATAAATACATCAATTAAGCAAGTACCTGTCTAGGCGCTACTTCTAGACAATCCAAACTAGGATGCCCATTGTCCTCAAAGGGAGTTTTCTGTAGTACTCACATCTAAAGCTATATCTGCAAAACAAACTGCCAGCACACATTTGTGTATTTACATAGAAGCTAGATGCACACATTCCTGGACTAGTAGGTTTTATGTTGAGTAGCCCTCTAGTTGACTTCCAGTATCTGACACTCCCCTCCCTTACATAAAGAGCTAGTGTTGCTACAGCTACGGCTTCCTAAACATGTTCCTGTGGCCCCCCTCACATTTTTCCTAGTGAAATGGGAATAAAAGTGTTTAGGAAATCCTGGAACCCTTCTTAGAGAGAAAGTCGGAGTATATATTTCATGAGAAGTCAGTTTGGACCATACTTTAGGTAGGGAAAATGTCACAAAGACATGGGGGACATGGCTTAATGTCTTGGCTTGGCTAACCATAGGCACAATTTGAGAGAGGATCTGGGGCTATCGAGGCAATATCTTGGTTTTACTCTATTGTTGTTCACCCAGAAACTTAACCATTATTACTCTAGGTAGACTTAGCCCATCACACACATATTTTAATATCCCTGAAATTGGGATGCTTCTTAACAATTAATGAGGTCTTACCATTATAATTACAATATTCTTATCTTTCTTAGTGGAACATATAATTATGTTCCTATTCTAATTGCTGGCAACTTATATTTAATGAACTATAGTAACACACTGTAAGTGATAAAACCAAACATTAACAATGTACACAAAGTAAGCAAAGGCATTCTGATGGGGAGAGAGTAAATATTTAAGTACATTAATTTAAAATGTGTTAATTGCTTGAAGCTTGTTGCCCTCCAATATATTTGGTGAGAACAACTTGGTCAAATAGGCTACATTGTTTTATTTTTTGATTTATTTTTGAGTAATTGCCTTTTCTAAATTTAAGAACTCAATGATTCTACATGTCATATTTTAGAAAGATGCTTCAGAAAGACACAGACATAAAGCCTGAGGAAGTTCAATATTAGTTACATTTATTAAATTATAATACTGTCATTCCATAGTTAACTTAATGTCAGTGCATATATTTTCTCCTTCCCTCATGCCAATCAGTTGTTTAAGAAAAACTAAACAGAAAGTATCATGTTTTTGCATTTGCTTAAACTCAAAGCAATTCTATGTAGAGGGTTTTCCCCCTCAAGTTAGAAAATCCCCCCAACAGTTGTAAATGTGCAGATATACAGACTTCTAAAGAGAATGTAGACTTCTGTGACTATTTTCAACAAAACAAAATGCACAGAAATATTAAGACATCCATTATTGACACACTGACCACAAGTCTCTTTTGAAAAGCAGTTATGTTTTTACTTATTGGTTGTCTTTTTGTTGTATTTGGTGAGGATATTGTTATTAGTTGCTTATAATATGGCTACTAATTTTATCAACTACAAGAGGATTAATTTTGCCATTTTCTTGGTGACTACTGTGTCCTCTGAGTATTCACTGCATGTGCTGTGTCTGTGCTGGGAGAGAAGTCATGAAGGGACCTCTTCCCTTTGACACAATTTTATCATTACAAGATTGTCTGGCAGTTCCATACAAGGCCCAATCCATATTGTTTTTATTGGTTCATAACCATGACAGATATTGGGTTAGATCTGGTTGAGTATTATTAGTACATAGTTCTTTCATCTTTTAAGCACACTGATTTTTACTGGGTGCAGTGCTGTATTCTTTCAATTCTAGAACTCAGAGATAGAAGCAGGAAGATCTCTCTTGAGTTCAAGGGTAACTTGGTCTACATAATGAGTCCAGGTCAACTGAGGATACATAGACCCAGTCTTAAAAGAATTGATTCTTTAAAGAACTGGTGATGGAAGGCCCACACCACAAGAGAGATCCCATGCCAGACACTGCCTGGATAACCAGGATCCAGAATCTGGATGGCTCAGAGACACAGGATAGAAAAAATGTAAATGATTTCTAATGTTACTCTGATGTTCTCAAAATTGATGCTAAACCTAGGAACCCAGTCATTATGACTGGCTTTTTCCAGCAGCTGATGGGAGCAGATACAGAGACTCAGAGCCAAACACTAGGCACAGCTCAGGGAACTCCAAAGAAGAGGAATATCAAGGATTGTAAGAACGAGAGGAACTGAGAAGACTAGGAGACCATAGCCCACAGAAACACTAAACAGGGCTCATAGGGGCTCACAGAGACTGACGTGTCAACCACAGGGACTGCTTGGGTCTACACCAATGCTGTGGTTCTTTAGCTTGGGGTTGTTGTTGGACTCTTAACAATAGGAGTAGGAGTATCTCTGACTTTTTCCTGCTCTTGGGACTCTTTTCCTCCTCCTACTAGGTGGTCTTCTCAAGCCTTGATATAAGGCTTTGTGCCTAATCTTATTAAATCTTGTTATGTTGAGTTAAATTGATATCACTGGGAGTCCTGCTCTCTTCTCAAGGGAAATGGAGAGGGGGTAGATATAGAGGAGAGGGGAGATGGAGGGATTGCGAGGAAGGGAAGAAAGGGAGGCTGCAATGGGATGCATTGTATGAAAGAAGAATAAAACAAACTGGTGATGCCTACACATCACAGCTATAGCATAGAAGGTTCTAGCGTAAATATCCTGACTTTTAACAAATGAAATTATCAATACTTGCTGTCAGATCTCTTTTATTCTCCTCTCGCTTAGCTAAGTTTGCTCAAACATATTAAAAACTAAGATACATAAAATATAGAGGTATTTAGAAAATGAAGGTCATCCAGTCAGTTGAGTTTCAGTTTGTCTACATTGTATGTGTGTCTCTATAAGAGGATAGGATCAACTATCCTCTCTGGTCTGAGGGGATATGGGCAAGGCTGGCCAATACCAAAGACCTTTTGAAAAAGTCACTTGAAAACCTACTACTGCAGAAGCTTCCCCAAAAGTTTAACTATATACTCTATAAAGTATAATTTAATTATATTCTCTATGAAAGAACATTGGTGCCCACAGGCTATCAAAGAAAGATCACAGTGTCGAGATGGGCTACCTCTTTTGGAGTCATTGTCCAGAGGAGAAAAGTCATCATCAGTGTTCCCTAGCAATGAACCTAGTGAGCTATAGGAACAGTCTACATGGAAAGATGTATCCATGGCACAGTAGTGTCATGAATACCATGGAAGTAACCAACCACTTTCTGATTAAGTTTGAGGTGCTAGAGGACAACAATGAAACACTTGTTTCTGGACATTAAAAGGACAGCCATGCATATGAATTCACAGCAATTGTGGCAGTACACTTAAGACCTGCACAAGACCAAACATTGGTGCCACATGCCTTTAATCCCAACACTCAGGAGGCAGAGGCAGGAGGATCTCTGTGAGTTCGAGGCCCACTTGGTTTACAAGAGCTAGTTCCAGGACAGGCTCCAAAGCTACAGAGAAACCCTGTCTCAAAAAGAAGAAGAAGAAGAAGAAGAAGAAGAAGAAGAAGAAGAAGAAGAAGAAGAAGAAGAAGAAGAAGAAGAAGAAGAAGAAGAAGAAGAAGACCTGTGTAAGCTGTAGACAGATAAAAGATCTCAGCCGCAAGGAGGAGGGAAGTAGGTATGTAGCCCTCTCCCTAACTGAGGAGCTATTGGAAAGAGATACTTGCTGGGAGAGGGAGAGTTTTTCTTAAGGGTGTGTTCCATGGTAGCTCAACTGTGCTCCAGGGGATGGTCACACAGTAGCACAAACTGGACTCAACAGATTTTAAAAAAAATGGAAGCACAAAATTGACTGGGTATGAGGGGAAGAGGATCTGGGAGAAGTTTGGAAAGGAGAATGAATATGATCAAAATATAACATGAAATTCCCCCCAAAATTAAAAATACTAAAATAATGAGTACAAGTTACGATTCAAGTCAAGAAACTATGTATATGTTAGGCAATTATAAGAATTTATGGCTACAAAAGAAAAAATAAATCAGGAAATAACACTGCAGATTGTCGTTGTACTTTTGTGTGCAGTATAATGAAGTTTTCTATGGAATTACAATGAGGAAAACCAGCGCAGCTCGCAATAGACACATTTTAGGTGGTACTGCTGAACTTACTCTGTAAAAGCTTTGGTGAACTTAACTTGCTCAATGTCTCAGAAGTCAAATATGCTATTCAAATGGAGACAAATACAGAAAATACTCCTGCACCCTCTCCCACCATATGGCCTACACTCCATGTTTATGGCCTATAAACTTATCTGCATCAAAGAAATTTCCAGAAAAATTATTTCTAATGTCCTCTCAATTCACTAGAAACTAGGACAAAGATCATACTTTCTCCTCTCTTTTACCCACCACTTGCAAAATTAAGATTTGGACAACCTGAAAACTATTGTCTTGGTTAGGTTCTATGGTGAGATAAAAAATGTTTTACCAGCTGTGCCATTTCCCCCACTCAGCTGGAAGTTTACTGATTGATTTGTTCAATAGATAGGTTTTATTTGGCTTATATGTTCATATCGCTGTTTATCACTGAAGGAAGTCAGGGTGTGATTCAGAGGCTATGGATGCTTGCTGCAAACTGGGTTGCTCCCCATGGTTTTCTGCGACTGCTTTCTTATAGAAGATAGGGATGGCACCACCCACAATGGGCTGGGCCCTTCCCCATTAATCTCTAAGTAAGAAAATTCCCCACAGTCAGAACCTATGGAGGCCTTTTTTTTTTTTCAATTGAGGTTCCCTCTTCTCAGATAATTCCAGACTGTGTCAAGTTGACATGCTATGCTGAATGCTTTTGAGATAATGAAACACAGACGCAGTGGAATCAAGTGAAAACTGGCTCAGAATCCTCAGTCCTTCAGCCATAGTTTGAGTTCTAACTGTGCCTGTGTGCTTTGGGGTCTTGAACAAATTGCTTAACTTCTCGCTTTAGGCAATGATCTTTAAAGTGCATGATGCTAATACCCTGCAAATGTATTAAATGTGGGGATTCCTGGTGAGGGTGTCACCAGAGCTAAGTAAATGATCATAAGCAAGGAGGTATATTCTTTTTATTTTCAAAATTTCACCCCTGTAAGTAGAGATTTCTCTGAGGGTGGGAAGTTTTATTAGTTGTAGTTAGAGCGGTGGTTAGCACTAAAGGCATTAAATATCTATTGAACAAATCAATCAGTAAACTTCCAGCCGAGTGGGGAGGTGGCACAGTTGGCAAAATATTTGTTGCTAAAGAGGGATGTTAAGTTTGTATTTCTAGCAGCCAAGTAAGAGTCAGGGGCAGCCTAAAAATCTGTAACCTTGGTGCTAAAGAGGAAGGAGAGGGGCACAGAAAGAGGTGGTGGACCAAAGAGTTCCATGGCTACCAGTCCAGCCAAATTGGTAAGATTCTGTGTCAGTGAGAGACCCTGTTTAATAAAATGTATGGTACATAGATGTTGACCTCTAACTTTTACATTACACACACACACACAAACACAGATATGCATATATTAGCATACATGTGTGCACCTTCAGATACACACATATGCATCATACCACACACACACGAATAATAAAATTAAGTTAAATTTTTGGTGTATGCAAAGCATAATTCGCTTATTCTGCCTTACAATAACTCCAGAGCAAAATATTTTCATTATTGTAATAGCCGTCAAGATTTTATTTCTGCTATTGTTATTGAAGACTAGTTTAGAAAAAAAATGCGAAAAGTACTCATTTATCTTTTATATGCGCCATACCTTTAGTTCTTCTGACAGTTTTTCTCATTTGGTGTCAAAAGAAAATATGTGTTGGGGAAAATTCTCTATCAATATTTTGCAGGAACGAAAGAAGCCGAATGAAATACACTGAGGATGGCTAGAAGGGAAAATGCAGCCTGGCTTCTTGCGAGTGTGATTCCTAGTTCACACACACACACACACACACACACACACACACACACACACACACACTTGTTCATTTAGGATATGCTCACATTCATCTTCCAGCGTTCCACTGTGATATTTGAGTTCCAAAGATGAAAATAATTGTTTCACCAGGAATACGGTTTCTTGCAGGACCTATATCAGTTCTTAAGAGGTCCATTTGCTTAAAGTCAACATCAGATTCCTTCAGGTCACTTGGTCTCTCCCTCCTCCGTTTTCTCCACGTGAGTGTGACCACACATCCAGGGACAGCAAAGACTAGCGGTTGAGCTCCGGTTTCTGTCTCAGAGTGCTTACACGTCCCTCCAGCCTCCCCTAAAGTGATATTATATTATATGCTGAAGTTCCTCTAGTGTAGTGACATCTGCGAGCATTTCTTTGCTTGTTCTTTGTGAAGACATTTCCTTTGAATTTAACAGAGAAACAATTACAACTGGTGATATCTTTCCCCACCCCAGCAAACACAAAAATTAATCATATCCGAGGGGCTGTATTCATCCTGACGCAACACACAATGCAAATATGCCTCAGAGTGTATCTGTACATTTATTTGTTAATGTGTGCAGATATGCTTCATATAAATTAATCCCCCATTTCATTATAAGGAAGGAATTATGTCTGTGGTCAAAGGGTGGTGATGGGGGAGCGCTAATCTGATTTAGCATAGCATGTGAAAAATTAATTGAAAGTCAGAACTCCATAGTGTTTATTATAAAGTAATTTCACACCAGCTCAGGATTAGCATGGTGATGGCTGACAATAGGTCATCAATATGTTAATTGAAAGACAGCATGCTTTGAAAGAGAGAGAGAGGAGGAGGGAAGAGGTAGGCAGGCTGATTAGAGACCTGTGAGTTGGTGGTGGTGTGGGACAAAGGCTAGGACCCTGGTGACAAGGACAACCCTTGTAAAATTCAGTGGTTTCCTTTGGGTGGCCTATGCAAAAACACTTTGTGTTGAGACTGAACTCCGAAATAACTCAAGATTGACATAGTTCAGAATTTCTTCTGGTTGCTTCGTCCTCTCAGGGTTGGCTGTCTGGTGGCTAAGGTGGATACCGACACGGGTTGATGGGGTGAGGCTGGGTCTAGTGGAAATAGGAAACTCATGCTGAGTCTTCAGGCAAGTGGCCTAAGTGGTTTGTTTTCTGAGGCTACACCTGGGCTCGCGGAGAATCTGAGCTCTCACCTGGAAAGATGAATTAGCGCTATCAAGGTTGGCGGTAAAGCGAGGGTGACTTTTAGTCCTCAGCCTTGGGATTAATAAAGCCAGCAACAGCAGACAAGTATCAGAGAATAGTCTGTCATTCTGACATCCTGCTGAATGAGTGGCCAAGCCAGCCAGCAGTCCTCGAACTGTGGCAGACCCCACCGAGCATGCGTTATCTATTATAACCAGAACCTACTTTACCTTGGCATCCCAGCCATGTGCTCTGGTCTAGATAGGCAGTACAGGACCACGGCTTGCATGGCAGAGGCTGAACAGAGAAAAAAGCCCTTTCTGTTAGTATTTGCAAGCAGGAGTGAGATGTTAAAGGTTCATGACTAGTAGATCATGCCTGAGGCAAGGCTCACGGGAGAAGCAATGCAGAGGAAACCTTGTATTAATTGCAATCATCACCGAGGTTAAGGTTAGCAGATCCTTAATGATATAAATTCATAGTTCTGGAATAGTAACCAAGCCAAACCGGAAGAAAAAAAGAATTAATATGCAATCAGGTCAGGACTCAGGAAACCAAGTTCACAGAAAGGGATTGGACAAACCCTGTGAACGCTTGCAATAAGGGTGAGCAGCTGTGTGTCTTAAAGTCCTGTGTGAGGGTTGGGGGTGTTGACTGGAGCTCGGGGAACCAGTGACTTATTAAAGAGAAGTCATCTTTGGGGATTCGGCCGCTTGTATTGTCAGCCGATGAGTGTGACCTTTCTGCCTGCCCTTCCTTGTGGCAAGCTTGCAACCTAGGCTGACACAAGCTGCTGCGTTATGTTAATTTCAACCCAATTCTGTCACAATGGCTAATCATGATCTCTTAAGACATTTTCACAAAGAAATGCAATCTTTCCAGACGGAACTTTCAGCCCGGTGTAACCCACCGACCTTTCTAATACAGCTCAAAATTAAAATGGGAACCACCCCCCCACCCCCAAAAAAAAAAAAGGAAAGAGAAAACAAACAAGAAGTCTGGTGCAGAAATGGAAACCCTATAGGGTTGTGAGCCAAGAGGCTGCAGCAGCAGGCCTGACCCCTTCCCCGCATTCCTTCTGGGAGCACGGTTCATTCAAAGAGCATAGCGGGAGGTCAACTGGAAGGTATCTGGAAAAAATTGAATGAATTCAAAGAGCAGGGGATGAGTTGGAAATCTGTCAGAGACCTAGGTATAATTTCAGACATGAGAGGAAAAAAAAAAAGTAGGCAATGCTAGCGGCTTTCTGAGACCAGGGTCAAGGTTCATTTATTCGAGGATCGAACACATGGGTCACAAGCTCCGGGGCCTACTGAGGTCAGTCACACACTCTGAATGTGTGAACCATGAAGTAGGTGCTTGCGGGGTCTGTGGTGAGCAGGGAAGCAGACAGAAGCTTCTCAGCTCCCACTTGTGCTAAGTGCAGATCCAGGCCCACTGCTTTTGTGGTTGCTGTCTTGGCTCTCAAAAAGAAGATAGGAACACATAACTGTATTTTAATACATTTTAAATGTTTTGAAATTTTACGATTGTACAAATCAAAAAATCTGATTGTATCACACCGCTTACCCCTCTCACTCCCTGCAGCTACCCCTCGCAATGCTTCTCCCAACTTCGTAGCTTTCTTTTCTTAACTCATTAAGTCCAACGAGTGTTGTTCATATGTACATTGTATGGGGTCATCCACTATATCATGGAAAACTTACTAGTGGTCACACCCTCAAAAAGAATAATTCTCTTTCCCAGTGAGTGGCTGCCAATACCATCTGCGGTAAAGAGGTAGGGCCTGGAAATCAGTGTACTTCCACCCATGCTGGAACTCAGTTGGTGGTAACCATGGCTGCTGCTGTTTCATGAGTGCAATAGCCATGTCATATTCAGAAGACAGCGCTTCTGCCCATGCTCAGATCCTTGCGATCTTTCTGCCTCTCTATTGTGTGGTTCCCCGAGACTTGGTGGGTTAGGGTGTGAGTGGGTTGATAAAAATGTCCCATTTAGGATATAATTTTTGTTAGTTTTGGTTTGCGACAGAGTCTCACTGTGTAGCCCTGGCTAGCCTGGTGCTCACTATGTAGACTAGGCTGATTCCCAACTCACACAGAGACCCACTGCTTCTCCTGCTGAGTGTTGCAATGATTTAAGGTGTATACCACTGTGCCCAGCTCACAGTTGCATATTTTTCTGTTAAGGCATGAGTCTCTGCATTTACTACTGCTTACTGTAAAAAGAAACTTTTTTGACCAAGATGAGTTCATGTCTTTTGTAGGGGCCCATATTTAAATGGAAATGCTCCCAGAATCGAAATGTGCACAACTGATGTAAATTAATTGCCATCTGTGTGTGTGTGTGTGTGTGTGTGTGTGTGCCTAACAGAATCTGCATATAAACTAGACCAGCTTTGAGGTAAGTTTTTTCTTTTACTGATGTTTTCTGATACAAGCCTACTGGCAAATGAGGCTCTTCCCTTTAGTGTCTGTGTTTGCTGAACTATATTTATTATCACAGTTACATTTGGAAAATAATTTGTAAATCTCTTTAGAACATTGATAAGAAATTTGAAAGTCTAAGAGTAAGTTTTGACACATTTTTGGAGGTTAAATAATTTCTTGATTTAATCTTTTTAGTAGTTACATAAAGGCATACAATTTATATATTTGAATGGCCTATCTTTCAGTACACTTATACACTGTATAGCTTATTTTAATTTTACCTTATCAGTTTACACTACTATATATGCTAGTGAGTGCTGTGCAGCATCTTCATACACTCTGTCCCAGCACACTTCCTCCTATGTACTTTTTAGTTTATATTATGCAGAAGAACATTTTGCTTGTCTCTCTGCATCTGCATTATTCCAGTTAATAGAACATTCCCCAGTTTCTTTCATTTTGCTTCAAGTGAGAGAATTTCTTTTTCAGTTTTGGCAATGATGCTCCATCTGTGCGTGTCTTCATGCTGTGCACTTGTCTGTTGGACACTGGCTAATTACATATCGTAGCTATGGTACTTAGTGCAGCAATAAACACAGGCACATAGGTGCTGCTTCTGTGTGCTGACTTCATTCCTAGGGTCCACGCACAGGGGAGTCAGGTAGCTAGATCATCTGGTAGTGCTGTTTTATGTTAGTTGCTTTGAATGACATTTACTTCCTATCCTCCACGGTGGCCATGGTTTTCACTTTCAACAGTTAGCCAGCATTGCTAACTGGGGTGAGGTGTACCTCATTGTGGTTTGGACTTGCTTTTCCCCTGATGGCTTGTATTTTCTCTTCTCAGAAGGATCTTCCTCAGGTGATTTGCCTTTTAAAATCAGATCACTTGGGCTTTCTCTCACGCTGAATTTCTTTTGTGTAGTTGCTTTATTGATTTATTTATTTGCTCTTTACTCTTTCTTTGGTCTTTATTCTTTCAGGAGCCTGCCAATCAGCCCCCAAATAAATATATGGAAACTTATTCCTACTTATAAATGCCCAACCTTAGCTCGGTTCATTTCTAAAATTATTCCATCTACCTTTTGCCTCTGGGCATTTTCCTTTTCTTCTGTAATCTTACTTTCACTCTTACTCCATGACTGGCAGAGTGGCTGGGTAGCTGGGTGGCTGGGTGGCTGGGTGGCTGGGTGGCTGGGTGGCTGGGTGGCTGGGTGGCTAGGTGGCTAAGTGGCTAGCCCCTTTTCTTGCTCCTTGATCTCTCCTCTCTTGCTTCCCCATCCCTATTTTTCTTTTGTTTATTCTCTCTGCCTGCCAGCCCCAATTATCCTTTCTCCTTCCTTATTTCGATTGGCCATCCAGCTCCTTATTAGACCAATCGTATGTTTTAGACAGTCACAGTAGCACAGCTTCACCAAGTTAACCAAATGCAACATAAAAGAATGCAACACACATGTGCATCATTTAAAAAAAGTTCCACCGAAACAAATGTAACACAACTTCAGCTAATATTCCACAACACTTTTGAGACTTTTTAATATTCTGGGTATTTTTCTTCTATCTGGGAAATGTATTCTCCAGTTCTACAGGCTTTTTCTTCCCTCTGCACATTCTTGGCTGGCTGGGAACTTTTAACTTGGCTCTCATTCCATATTATCAATCCTGATGGGTCTCCAAGACTTGAGTCCTACCCAGAAAAATATGATGACCTGGTAGCACCAAACGCTACAAGCTTTCCTCCTATGGTTTCTTCTAGTGGTTTCAGAGACTCCCTTCCTGCAGTAAAGAATTTACTCCACTTTGAATTGAGTTTTGTACAAGATGAGTGCTCGGAGGCAGCTTCCAGTTTCCTGCATGTGGATCTCCAGTTTGTCTGACACCATGAACTGAAGAGAGTATACGCTAAACCAGTTGTTCTCAACCTGTGGGTCATGATCCCTTTGGCAAACCTCCATCTCCCAAAATATTTACATTATCATTCATATCAGCAAAATTACAGTTATGAAGTAGCAACAAAAATAATTTTATGGTTGGGGTCAACAAGTTTGAGAATCACTGAGTTCCCGGATCAGTTCCATATGATCCCAGAGCCTTTGCTATGAGTCTATTGACTGTGTATGTATATTTCTAAATTTGCTTATCTGTTCCATAAGTCTCCTTGCTGTTTAGGTTATTGTGGTTCTACTTTACATCATAAAATCAGGCATGCCAATTGCTCCATGCCTTCTTTTTGTTCAAGATTTTAGGTTGCCTGATCTATTTCTGTGAAGGATGCCTTTGGTGTTTGAATGGACTTGCATTGAATCTGTGCATTACTTTTTATGGCACATTAATTTTAGTAATATTAAATTTTCTAATATATGAACATAAGAAGTTGTTCTGTATTTTTAAATGCCCTTTTAAAAATATTTATAAAAATTTTCATTATAGGGGTCTTTCCCTCCTTTGGTTAAGTAGATTCCTAGTCTCTCTCTCCTTTCTTTCTCACCTCTCTCTCCCTGTGTCTACTGTGAATGACAGTGTTATGATTTTTTACTCAATTCTTTAAAAGTTTATAGGAAAGCTACCAATTCTTCTGTGTTGATTTTGTACCCTGCTGCTTTTTTTGAATTCATTAATCAGAGCGAAGGGTATTTTTGCAGAGGTTTAGGGTTTTCTATGTAAGTCACATCATCTGCAGACAGGGTGTTTGTTTTTCTTTTTTTCTTTCTCCTTTTATTTCTTTCCTATTTGTATGCCTTTCACTTCTTTCTCTTGTCTAATCACCATAGTTGGCACTATACTGAGTACTATACTGAATGAGATAAAGAGACATTGATATCTTCTTAGTCTGTGAGGCAATGTTTTCAGCTGCTCCTCCTCTTTCTGTGTGGTATTGGTTGTGGGTTTGTAATATGTAGAAGTATAACGTACAATCCTTCTATATGTCATCTGCTCTGAGCTTCTATAATGAAGGGATGTTGAACTTTTACCAGATGTCTATTCAAATGACCAGGGAAGTTCTACCTTTCCTTTATTTCATTGTTGTGTCATTGAGTTGCATGCCCTGAGTCCTCCCATGAGTTCCAGAATGAAGCCAATTCATTCTTTTGTGAACGTTAGGATATGTATGTCAGTTCTCAGCACTTTGACAGAGTAGCTCATGGAATCAACTGAAAGAAGGTAAGATCTGTTGTGGATCACATTTTTATCCATGGTGGCTTTGTCTCACTGCTGTGGGATGCTGTTTAGGCAGAATATTATAATACCACCGTCTTCTGGCACCCAACACAGAAATAAAAGTGATAAAATAAACCTTTAAAAGCCCATGTTGTTTGGCATCCATGTGTCTGCATAATTTCATAGAGACTCTAGAAATTGATTTCTATCTATGCTCATTGTGATCAAAAAAGATACAGACTATGATTTTTTATGATTTTTATTTTTTAAACACATTTTATGACTTGTTTAGTAGCCTAATATATGATCCATTTTAAAGAAAATTCTATGTATTGGTGAAAAGAATATATGTTTTGAAGCTGTTCAATGAAGTGTTTTATAGATGTGCATGTCTATAGTATGATTAACTGATGTTTCTTAACTTTTTTGTTTGTTTAATCTCTTTATCGATAAAAGTGGGATGGTAAATCCTCACCTTTGTGCTGTAGCCTCTATGTTCTTTTAGGTGTATATAAAAGTGGATGCTCTAACAGCAAGCAGCTGCACATAGATTTGCAAATGATATATCTTCTTAATTAATCCTTTGATTCTTATATAGTGATTTTTGTTGCTCTTTGATCATTTTTATATTAGAGTTTGTCACTTTAGTGTATAAGTACCTTATTTGATTTAGGATATTATTTCCCATATTTTCAACTTCCCTGTTTCTTTTTTATGTTTTTAATTGAAATAGAATTGCATCACTTCCTTTTCTTTGTCTCTCTGGCCCATGCCAGCTACCCTTCCTTGAACCTCTGCCATCAGCTTACCCTTCTTTTTTACTGTAGTAGTTGCTGTTGTTGTTGTTGTGTGTACACAGATACATATAAACATAACATGCTCGGGCTGGCTTTGTTGTTTGTGTTGCTATGGCTTCAGAGGTGATTACTCTGCATTGGACAACCAATAAAGGACCTTATCCCTGGGAAAGGATAGTTATTCCAGGTGCCTGTAATTCTTTGTCTCAGGTTGGGACCAGGTGAAATTACTGCTCTCCCCTTAGTGCTTTTAATTGCTGAGCCATCTCTCCAGCTCCCATTTCCAAAATTCTTGTTGCATTCTCAAAGTTCTTTATCTCCTTGTTGAAAATCTCATTCATAGCCTACATTATCTTCCTAATTTCAGTTAATTTGATTTATATATATCCTCTGAATTTCTGAGTTGCTTATAATAATTCATTTTTAAGGTTATCTTTCAAGTATTCATGTATTCTTGAGTCTAGATATTTTAGATGTGTCAAGATTATTACATTTTTCATATTTCTTTTTATATGTTAAAATTTGCACATCTAGTAGACTAGATACTTCTTATTAAACAAACTTATTAACCAGAACTAAGCCTTCTTAGCTTATGAGATCAGAAAGGTTACGTTCAGGGTGGTATGACCACAAACTTGCATAAGATATCTCAACTATTTTATAGGATAGCTTTATGATTATGTAGCTTTATTTTGGAAATATATATTGAGGTATTGGCTTTGCAATGTTGGTTGTATTTCCAAGAGTACACTGTAATGTAGTTGACCTATATAGTCTTTTTTTTTGGCTTTTGAGTATCAAGTTCAAGTACAGTGTATACAAAGATGAAGTATCTATGATCTCTTAAGATTGGGGACACATAGCAGTTGAAGTAAGTATGGTATAGACAGCAGAGTATGTGAGTACACACTTGGTGGCTACTACAGTGAGACTGGTGGCCTCTGTCCAGTACTTGATTTCCTTAGACACTCTTGATATTGTTTTCAATTGCTTCTCAGGGTCCCTGATTAGTTATATCTACAGTGACAAGGGTCTGGAAGCATTTATCTTTGACCAGGCCATAGTGAAGATTCCAATGTTTCACAGGAGAGAAGGGAGCTAGAGCCCCAGGACCTCCTTTGTAGTCCTCACAGTTAGTTGGTTCCAGTGTGGAGGAGTGGATGTGATCTGTACTGGCAACTGCATCAGTGTGGTAGCCGTAGATGTGGGGTGCCCATATGCACCTGCTATGGGAGTTTCTACCTCAAAATGGGGAGCATGCCCCCTCAGCTAGTGTTGCCAGTGAGTGAGCAGGAATGGATTACAGCTGGAGCTAGGCAAAGTTCCCCTGGGTATGCCCTGTCTATACTCAGGCTCAAGGTGGTGACCAGTACTTTCTCCTCATAACTCTTTCAGTTGCAGTGCCTATGAGAGTTCAGGACAATGCCTCAAACACAAGGGCACACTCATATGTAAAAGAAACATTACTAAAGCTTAAAGCACACATTAAAACCCACACACTAATACTGGGAGACTTCAGCACTCCACTCTCACCATAGGACAGGTCAGTCAGACAAAAAATTAACAGAGAAATTAGGGAGCTAACAGATGTTATGACTCAAGTGGACATAACAGACATAATATAGAACATTCCTTCCAAACATAAAAAAATACCATCTTCTCAGCACCTCATGGAACCTTCTCAAAAACTGAGCACGTACAACAACAAATATGGAAAAGAAAAATGGAATAACCTCATGTATCTTATCAGATCACCACGGATTAAAGTTAGAATTCAATAGCAGTACTAGTTCCAGAAAGCCCACAAACACATTGAAATTAAATAAGGAGCGCCTGAAGCATCAGTGAGTCAAGGAAGAAATAAAGAATGAAATTAAAGACTTCCTAAAATTCAATGAAAATGACGACAGAAATTTATGGCACACAATAAAAGCAGTGTTAAGAGGAGAGTTCATAGCACTAAATGCCTACATAAAGAAGCTGGTAAAATCCCACACTAGTGAATTAATAGAACATTTGAAAACTTTAGAACAAAAAGAAGCAAACTCACCCAAGAGAACTAGATGGCAGGAAACAATCAAATTGAGAGTTGAAATCAACAAAATAGAAACAAATAATATAAAGACTCAATGAGACAAAGATTTTCTTAAAGACAATCAACAAAATAGACAAACCTTTATCCAAACCTACTAAAAGACTGAGAAAGAATATTCAAATAACAAAATCAGAAATGAAAAGGACGACATAACAAAAGACACAGAGGAAATACAGAGAATCATCAGGTCGTATTTGAAAACCTGTACTCCACAAAACTGGAAAACTTAAAGGAAATGGACAACTTTCTGGATAAATATCACTTACCAAAATTAAGACCAAATAAGCAAATTAAACAGACCTATAACTGCTGAAGAAATAAAAGGTCATCAAAAGTCTCCTAACCAAAAAAAAGCCCAGGACCAGATGGTTTCAGCTCAGAATTCTATAAGATTTTCAAAGAAGAATTATTACTAATACCCCTAAAATTTTTCTATCCAATAGAAATGGAAAGAACATTTCCAGAATCTTTTTATGAGTCTACAATTACTCTGATACCCAAACCACATAAAGACATTACTAAGAAGAAGAATTGCAGACCAGTTTCACTCATTGTAGTAAGAGGAGCGGCCGGGCTGTGTTTCTGGCACCCGGCCACCCACATGGTTTAGCTTATGCCCCAGAAATAATTACACGGAAACTGTGTTCTTTTAAACACTGCCTGGCCCATTAGTTCCAGCCTCTTATTGGCTAGCTCTTGCACCTGGACTAGCCCATTTCTGATAATCTGTGTAGCACCCCAAGGTGTGCTTACCGGGGAGATTCTAGCCTGCCTCTGCCTGGAGTGGGAACATCATGGGGACTCCTGACTCAGCTTCCTTCTCCCAGAATCCTGTTCTGTTTACTCCACCCACCTAAGGGTTGGCCTATCAATGGGCTCAGGCAGTTTCTTTATTTTAACCAATGAAATCAACAGATTGATATATGACACTCCCACATCATTTCCCCTTTTTCTGTTTAAACAAAAAAGAAAGGCTTTAACTTTAACATAGTAAAATTACATATAACAAAACAGTTATCAAGCAAGAATAACAGTTAACAATATTTATATCTATTTTATCTTTTATCATAACCAAGGAAAACTATAACTATCCATTCTTCAACTGCATCAAAGACTCCAGAAGGATATAAAATTACCTAAACAAACAGTAAATCCAAACTCTAGAAATGACAGAGACAACTCGCTGCCTGGACAGTCACCCAAAGTTTCTCTGTACCGTTGGGGCATCCATCTTCGGCCTCCAGGCCCATAGTATCCAGCAGACATTTCCATGAAGCAGGAAATTCCAAAGACAGTTCAGTCACTTTCTGCTGTGTCCTGCGTCCTATAGAATGTCTCGTAGACTCTTTTATGAATCAGGAACCCTGAAAGATCATCTCACCTTTAGGCAAGTTCAGCAGTCCTCTCTCTGCGGGTTCTTTGTGTCCAGTTTATGCAATAGTCCAGGCAAGAACAGTCTCTTGCCCAATGGCTGGCTATCAAACTCCATAAGGATCCTCTTCGATGCCCATCTTCCTCTTGAAGTAGATTGGTGCTGCCAGGAGCAGACGTGTCTCATTGTCATGAAAAGCCCTAAATTATTGAAACATTAAATGCCATATTCTGCAGTCCTTGAAAGATATGAAGAATGCCTATCTAATTGAAATATATCTCCATATATCTAGAAAATCTAACATGACTACAAGCTTGACTATTATTTACGATTATTTAACAACAACCTATATTTCCTAATTATACATTACATTTTAAAAATTAACTACACAATCACAATACCTTAACCAAGATCAGAAATACATATACATATAACAAAATTGACTTTAAAATCCATACCAATGCAAATTATTTATATCTATATCATATCCCCCTTTAAATGTAAAAGAACATTTATAAACAATATTTGGGAACATGGGTGTAGGTTTTTCTCTCCAAACTGTTTCCTGCTGAATGGGGGCGTTGTTAATTAGGTCTTTCATGGTGTAACCTGTGTGCCAGGGTCATCTCAGTTGGCAGTTGAGTGAAGTAATTTTCTGAGGGTGTTCACAGCAACCTTTCAGGAGGGCGTGGTCTATCATACCAAATTGGGATAGACACAATCCATAGGGTCTGGTCCTCTGTGAAAACAAAAGAAGACCCTCTCCGAAGCATCATATCCTTAGACCAAAATTTTGAAATCATACCCTTATATCCATTCTGGTTTAGCTTGGCAGCCCATGTAATGAAATGTCTCTCTGTATTTAGCTCCTTTACAGTCAAAAATTTTAAAGAAAACACAATGTACATAATCCAGACTCTCTGTGAATTTTCCATTTTTACATGGCTTATTTTTCCTTTATTTCTCTTAACATATAACTATCTGTATTCTGTCTCTTTAAAGACTTTGCCCTTTTTTTTTTAAAACCATTAACTTTATTTTCTATATTCTTTTTGTTTTCTCTCTCAAGCCTACATACATTAATCCAACAGTGTGACTCATTTAGTGGTCTGTCTGAATCTGTTTTATTGTGAATTTGTAATTTTTTTACTATCCAGGAGCATTTGTTAAAATGTTAAGCACTTCTTAAAAACTTAAGTTGCACCATGTAGGGGTAATACGGTAATGCCTGTGTCCTGCAAAGTCTAAACCTTAAGTGTGCTGTTATCACAGTAATTACGGTAGTTCCTGCCTGAGACCAGCACAGTTCAGCATGGCGGAGCTGAGCCACTCTTGGCTCAGAGCCATTTGGTGCCCTTGGGATGCGCAGAGTTACAGGCATACAGCAGTCCACATTGCCATCAAGCAAGCCGTAGAGCTTTAGTCCAAATGCTCCATTCAAAAGCTCTGTCTCCCATAGGAGCCAGACAGAAATCGTAATGGCGGCATAGCCCAGAAAGCCGGCATTTTAAAACAGCCAGTTTTTTTCCTGTTGCTGAGTCAGGACAATTTCTTTGCGGCACGCAACCCAGAAACAGCAAAAAGCTGTCTTAAATTCTCCCGCTCTCCTTTTTAACCCCTCTCAGGTTTTACGTGGAGCTCATTAGCACGTTGGGTGCCAATTTGTAGTAAGAGGAGCGGCTGGGCTGTGTTCCCGGCACCTGGCCACCCACATGGTTTAGCTTATGCCCCGGAAATAATTACACGGAAACTGTGTTCTTTTAAACACTGCCTGGCCCATTAGTTCCAGCCTCTTATTGGCTAGCTCTTGCACCTGGACTAGCCCATTTCTGATAATCTGTGTAGCACCCCAAGGTGTGCTTACCGGGGAGATTCTAGCCTGCCTCTGCCTGGAGTGGGAACATCATGGGGACTCCTGACTCAGCTTCCTTCTCCCAGAATCCTGTTCTGTTTACTCCACCCACCTAAGGGTTGGCCTATCAATGGGCTCAGGCAGTTTCTTTATTTTAACCAATGAAATCAACAGATTGATATATGACACTCCCACATCATTTCCCCCTTTTTCTGTTTAAACAAAAAGAAAGGCTTTAACTTTAACATAGTAAAATTACATATAACAAAACAGTTATCAAGCAAGAATAACAGTTAACAATATTTATATCTATTTTATCTTTTATCATAACCAAGGAAAACTATAACTATCCATTCTTCAACTGCATCAAAGACTCCAGAAGGATATAAAATTACCTAAACAAACAGTAAATCCAAACTCTAGAAATGACAGAGACAACTCGCTGCCTGGACAGTCACCCAAAGTTTCTCTGTACCGTTGGGGCATCCATCTTCGGCCTCCAGGCCCATAGTATCCAGCAGACATTTCCATGAAGCAGGAAATTCCAAAGACAGTTCAGTCACTTTCTGCTGTGTCCTGCGTCCTATAGAATGTCTCGTAGACTCTTTTATGAATCAGGAACCCTGAAAGATCATCTCACCTTTAGGCAAGTTCAGCAGTCCTCTCTCTGCGGGTTCTTTGTGTCCAGTTTATGCAATAGTCCAGGCAAGAACAGTCTCTTGCCCAATGGCTGGCTATCAAACTCCATAAGGATCCTCTTCGATGCCCATCTTCCTCTTGAAGTAGATTGGTGCTGCCAGGAGCAGACGTGTCTCATTGTCATGAAAAGCCCTAAATTATTGAAACATTAAATGCCATATTCTGCAGTCCTTGAAAGATATGAAGAATGCCTATCTAATTGAAATATATCTCCATATATCTAGAAAATCTAACATGACTACAAGCTTGACTATTATTTACGATTATTTAACAACAACCTATATTTCCTAATTATACATTACATTTTAAAAATTAACTACACAATCACAATACCTTAACCAAGATCAGAAATACATATACATATAACAAAATTGACTTTAAAATCCATACCAATGCAAATTATTTATATCTATATCATATCCCCCTTTAAATGTAAAAGAACATTTATAAACAATATTTGGGAACATGGGCACAGGTTTTTCTCTCCAAACTGCTTCCTGCTGAATGGGGGCGTTGTTAATTAGGTCTTTCATGGTGTAACCTGTGTGCCAGGGTCATCTCAGTTGGCAGTTGAGTGAAGTAATTTTCTGAGGGTGTTCACAGCAACCTTTCAGGAGGGTGTGGTCTATCATACCAAATCGGGATAGACGCAATCCATAGGGTCTGGTCCTCTGTGAAAACAAAAGAAGACCCTCTCCGAAGCATCATATCCTTTGACCCAAATTTTGAAATCATACCCTTATATCCATTCTGGTTTAGCTTGGCAGCCCATGTAATGAAATGTCTCTCTGTATTTAGCTCCTTTACAGTCAAAAAATTTTAAAGAAAACACAATGTACATAATCCAGACTCTCTGTGAATTTTCCATTTTTACATGGCTTATTTTTCCTTTATTTCTCTTAACATATAACTATCTGTATTCTGTCTCTTTAAAGACTTTGCCCTTTTTTTTTAAAACCATTAACTTTATTTTCTATATTCTTTTTGTTTTCTCTCTCAAGCCTACATACATTAATCCAACAGTGTGACTCATTTAGTGGTCTGTCTGAATCTGTTTTATTGTGAATTTGTAATTTTTTTACTATCCAGGAGCATTTGTTAAAATGTTAAGCACTTCTTAAAAACTTAAGTTGCACCATGTAGGGGTAATACGGTAATGCCTGTGTCCTGCAAAGTCTAAACCTTAAGTGTGCTGTTATCACAGTAATTACGGTAGTTCCTGCCTGAGACCAGCACAGTTCAGCATGGCGGAGCTGAGCCACTCTTGGCTCAGAGCCATTTGGTGCCCTTGGGATGCGCAGAGTTACAGGCATACAGCAGTCCACATTGCCATCAAGCAAGCCGTAGAGCTTTAGTCCAAATGCTCCATTCAAAAGCTCTGTCTCCCATAGGAGCCAGACAGAAATCGTAATGGCGGCATAGCCCAGAAAGCCGGCATTTTAAAACAGCCAGTTTTTTTCCTGTTGCTGAGTCAGGACAATTTCTTTGCGGCACGCAACCCAGAAACAGCAAAAAGCTGTCTTAAATTCTCCCGCTCTCCTTTTTAACCCCTCTCAGGTTTTACGTGGAGCTCATTAGCACGTTGGGTGCCAATTTGTAGTAAGAGGAGCGGCTGGGCTGTGTTCCCGGCACCTGGCCACCCACATGGTTTAGCTTATGCCCCGAAATAATTACACGGAAACTGTGTTCTTTTAAACACTGCCTGGCCCATTAGTTCCAGCCTCTTATTGGCTAGCTCTTGCACCTGGACTAGCCCATTTCTGATAATCTGTGTAGCACCCCAAGGTGTGCTTACCGGGGAGATTCTAGCCTGCCTCTGCCTGGAGTGGGAACATCATGGGGACTCCTGACTCAGCTTCCTTCTCCCAGAATCCTGTTCTGTTTACTCCACCCACCTAAGGGTTGGCCTATCAATGGGCTCAGGCAGTTTCTTTATTTTAACCAATGAAATCAACAGATTGATATATGACACTCCCACATCAACTCATGAACATTGATGCAAAAATACTAAATAAAATACTGGCAAATCAAATCCAGTAACAGATCAAAATAAAAATCATCCACTGTGAGCAAATCAGCTTCATCCCAGAGAGGCAGGGATGATTCAACATATGAAAATCTGTCAGCATAATCCACCATATAAACAAAATGAAAAATAAAAATCACATGATCATCTTATTAGATGCTGAAAAAGCCTTCAACAAAATACAGCATCCCGTTATGATAAAGGTTTAGGAAAGATCAGGGATACAAGTAACATACCTAAACATAATAAAGGCAATATATAGCAATCCAACACAGCCAATATCAAACTAAATGGAGAGAAACTCCCAGCGATCCCACTGAAATCAGGAACAAGACAAGGTTGTCCATTCTCTCCATATCTATTCACTGTAGTTCTTGAGGTCCTAGCTAGAGCAGTAAGACAACAAAAGGAGATCAAGGGGATACAAATTGGAAAAGAAGAAATCAAACTCTCACTATTTACTGATGATATGATAGTTTACATAAGCAACCCCAAAAGTTCTATCAAGGAACTTCTACAACTCATAAAAAAATAATGTAATGTAGCAGGATACAAGTTTAACTCAAAAAAATCAGTAGCTCTTCTTTACACAGATGAGAAAGAAATCAGAGAATCAACACCCTTCACAATAGCCACAAACAGCATAAAATATCTTGGAGTAACTCTAACCAAACAAGTGGAAGACGTGTATGACAAGAACGTTAAAACCTTGAAGAAAGAAAGTGAAGAAGACACCAGAAAATGGAAAGATATCCCAGGCTCATGCTCTTGGGTAGGTAGAATTAACAGTAAAAATTGCAACCTTACCAAAAGCAATCTACAGATTCAATGCAATGCCCAGCAAAATCCCAGCAAAATTCTTCACAGAACTAGAAAGAATGCTACTCAACTTCATATAGAAAAGCAAAAAATCCAGGATAGCCAAAACAATCCTGTACAATAAAGTAACTTCTGGAGGCATCACAATCCCTGACTTCAAACTCTACTACAGAGCTACAGTACTGAAAACAGCCTGGTATTGGAGTAAGAACAGACAGGAGGACCAATGGAACTGAATCTGAGACCTGGATATTAATTCATACACCTACGAACACCTGATTTTTTGTCAGAGAAGCAAAAAATATAAAATGGAAAAAAAGAAAGAATATTCAACAAATGGTGTGGGTGTAACTGTATATCAATATGTAGAAGAATGAAAATGGATCCACGTCTATCACCATGCATAAAATTCAAGTCCAAATGGATCAAAAACCTCAACATAATGCCAACCACACTGAACCTCATAGAAGAGAAAGTGGGAAGTACACTTGAACACATTGGCACAGGAGACCACTTACTAAAAATAACTCGACACTGAGAGAAAAAAAATTAATAAATGGAACCATCTGAAACTGAAAAACTTCTGTAAAGCAAAGAACACGGTCAACAAGACAAAATGGCAATCTACAGAATGGGAAAAGATCTTCACCAATCCCACATTGGACAGAGAGTTGATCTCCAAAGTGTACAAAGAACTCAAGAAACTGGTCATCAGAAGAAC
The DNA here is from genome assembly GCA_963919715.1 of Microtus obscurus. NCBI lineage: Eukaryota > Metazoa > Chordata > Mammalia > Rodentia > Cricetidae > Microtus > Microtus obscurus. Next base: position 7,451,231 of record CAWTZC010002364.1, read on the forward strand.
AAATAATCCAATAAAAAAAAGTGGAGTACAGGCCTAAACAAAGAACTCAACAGCGGAATCTAAAATGACTGAAAGACACTTAAGGAAAAGCTCAACATCCTTAGCTATCAGAGAAATGCAAATCAAAACATCTCTGGATTCCATCTTACACCTGTAAGAATGGCCAAGATAAAAAACACTAATGACAACTTATGCTGAAGAGGATGTGGGGTAAAGGAAACACTCTTGCATTGCTGGTGGGAATGCAAACTGGTAAAGCCACTTTGAAAATCAATATGGAGTATTCTCAGAAAATTAGGAAACAACCTTCCTTAAGATTCAGTAATACCACTTTTGGGTATATACTCAAAGGATGTTCAATCGTACTACAAGGACATGTGTTTAATTCTGTTCATTACTTCATTGTTTGTCATAGCCAGAACCTGAAAACAACCTAAATACCCCTTGACTGAAGAATGAATAAAGAAAATGTGGTACATTTACATAATTGAGTACTACACAGCAGAAATAAATAATAACATCTTGAAATTTGCAGGCAAATGTTTAGAGCTAGAAAACATCATATTGAGTGAGGTACCCCAGAACCAGAAAGACAAATATCATGTGTACTCACTCATAGGTAGTGTTTAAACATAGAGGAAAGAAAACCAGCCTACAAATAAAGCACAATCCCAGGGAACCTAGACAACAAAGAGGACCCTAAGAGAGATATACATGGATCTAATCTACCTGGGAAGTAGAAAACGACAAAGTCTTTTGAGTAAATTGGGAGAGGATTGAAGGGAAGGGGGAGAGGAAGGGAGGGGAGCTCAATAAAAGCTATAAAAAATTATCCCAAGGCTCTGTAAGTGTCCATGTGACTCTGCAATTCCAGGATTAATGTTCTACTCCATGTGAGTGTGTACTATTAGCAGTTGTGTCTAATGCACACTTGAAAACATGGTGGTGAAACAAGAGAAGGGGATAACCAAACTGTCCACAATGAATTAAATATCTTGTTTCTCACTATTCCTGCTGGATGTAGAACCAGTTTCTTACCCAGAGAATTCAAATTCACTGCCGAGGATGGTCAGCTGATGGGACACATTAAGCTTCTTTAGACCTTTATAAGTTAAGAATGCACAGTGCAACCACAAGGATCATATGGAAGAGCATGGTAAATGCAGACATAGAACATAGAGGACCAAATGGTGACAATGATAAACTATTCCAGTGAGGGCTTAAGAGTAGGGAAAATGGGAAAGAGAACAAGTATCACACACTTGAAACAAACTTGAGATGGAAGGGGTTAAGTTCAGATAGCTCAGCAAGCACCTTTGTGTATAAGACTCAAATATAAGAAAGATTGGATTGGACAGAAAGGTTTGAATGCTGACTGGTGTAACATATCAACACAGCTGAGTAAAAGGTTGGGAAAAGGGCCACGTTGCACACACTCTGCTCTGTCGAGGCTGACATCATAGGACCGAGCAGGATGAGCTTCAAATAAAGAGAAGATACCCACCCTCAAAAGACTGCGTGAGAGCAGCAGGAATAAGGTAGGAATAGTAAACAAGATAATATGGAGAGTGAGTTTAACAAACTCTTAAAAACAACTTAAAGAAACCAAAATGGTTGCTAGTACTACATATTAACTTTGCATCATGTGTTCAACAGATGTGACTTAATTCACTTACATGGAAGATAGTGGACCAATGATTGTCTGAGGATGCACAGAGGAAAAGCTCCAGCCAGACTGAGTTCTGGATTCTGACGTAAGATTCAAACATTTCAAAGAATTAAACTTACAGAAAAAGCATAAATTTTCATGATTATGGATTCAGAAATGGTTTATTAGAATGACAAGAAAGGCACAAATAGCTACAGGAAGAAAAATTACGCATAACTAAAATGTAAATAATTTTATGTGCCAAAAGATACCCTCAAAAAATCAAAAGTATTGGGAATGAAAAAAATCATTTTGCAAATCATAGGGTCATATATCTGATAAGAACATTGAAAACACTTGTGAAAATCTTACAACCTAATAGTAAATTTTGTATAATTTAAAAGTTGTCCAAAGGATCATAGTATCCAACACATCACACACACCACACATCACACATGCACCACATATGCATATAAAACCACACACATGCACAACACAACAAACACCACATACACATGCGCACATACTACACATGCACACACATGCACAACATATTCAACACCATATATACATCCACACACTACATACCACATACACAACACACATACACATGTGCATCACATAACACACACACATGCATACACACACCACACACACACACACACACACATACACACATATAAGAACCACATATAGCTCCACACACATAACCAATATGCACATAAAAAGTCACCTAGCATCCCTTAAAGTTATAGAAATTCTAAGAAAAACTTTAATGAGAAACTATTTCATGCCCTCTTGTAACTAAGGGCACAGGAAAAGCTAAATGTGGAGGAACTGTAACCTTCCTACTCTGCTCGTAGGATTTTAAAATGATGAACAGGAATGAACAGCAATAATCACCTAAAGGACAGGGATTGGGTGATCATCTAATCTATTCTTGTGTCTATACTTACAAACATCATTCACATAAAACTAACACAGTTCTCCTAATAGTGCTGTTCTTGGTAGCCCCATACCAGACATCACTCAAGCCCATCCAGTGCTTAACAGATGAATAAAAAGTGGTATACCTATCTAATGTAATGACTATGAGTGGTGGACATGGGATACAATGGGTGAACCTGGAATGAGTTTCTATTCAGTGTGAGAAACTGACCCTAAAGACCACACAGCCTACAATCCCTCTTACATGAAATGTACAAACATGGAGATCCATAGAGAAAGTACATGAGCCGCGGCCTAGAGCTGAGAGGACAAGGGAGAACTGGCATGATCCTTCTTCTGTAGACGTGAAAACACCCGACTTTGGCAGCTGCAGACCCTTTGCCCATCCTGTAGGCCCTTGAATTATATGCTTCACATGAGTCAGTGTGCAGTATATGAGCTACATCTGCTTTAGGGTGGGACATGAACTCCAGATGTTGGTAAGGACAGACTAATGAAACCTTTATCACAGATCATGGAAGTGTATATTGGTTCAGCTCCCAAGGTACTTGGTACACTCTACAAAAGTTGAACTCTATGATGCAATGATGTTCTTCTAACAGATATGTATCCTTGTGTATAAGTGTGTTCATAACAGCGTCATTCTTAATGAAACCAGGAAATAACTCAAGTGTTCATCCATAGAATAGATGGGCTATATTAACATTAAATATCCCCCAAATGTCTCAAAACCCCTTTAAATTTCAGGTTCTCTCATTCTCTACTATATCAAACTGTGTGTATGCTGTGTCTGTAGTAGGGTGCCTCTTGAGGGTGAGTCTAAAGCCCTCAGAGCATTCTCCAAGGCACCCAAAGGCTCAGCTTTTCATAAGTTGAGCTAATACTGGCCAGCAATTTTTCAGTGAACATATGTGAGCCTTTCAGATGTCCAATGCAAGTAAGGGTCCATAGTCATCTGTATTAAGGTAACAGTGTTAAATAAAGCCCTTTATTGAGAAACTAGCATACCTAAGACTTTTCTGGAAGATTAACTGAAGACTCTTGTACTGCTTAGTTGCTTTAGAGCCCAGGAATGACTTTTGAAAAGAAATTGAAATCTTGTTCTCATACTTTATCAAAACAGAAACAAAAACAAAACCCACAAAACCAAAACTAAAACGAAACCAAACAACAAATGAAAGAAAAAGAAAGACAAAACTGATACTTTAAAGAACTAGTCTTTCTTGAAAACAATTGAGAGATGCTAATATACAATTCTGGTTGTAAAGCTGTTACATGAAAGACTAGGAAGTTATAAAGACAGTCACAAAGTGACTCAATTCACTAAACACTCGAAAGCAAAGCTTAAACATGAACTGAATCTGTCACTCGCCAAACCCTGTTTATGCCCTTGACTCAACGTTCTCCATTTGGCGAAATCCTGTTCTCCTGCAAATTTGTCTTGTCTAGGCACGGTCTGCTCTGCAGAGATCTTGATCTCACTCACATTCCATCATCCAAGGTGTTCCTTTTTTTTTTTTTCCCAGCAAAGCTGGATGTCCGTGCTCAGTACTCCATTGACTGAGTAATTTAAGACACAGAAGAAATACAGACTCCTAAAACTACTTGACTCCGCGCACTAAGTAGTCACGCCGTCCTCTGCTCTCTGTAATGTGTATATGGTCCATGTGTTTGCTTCTTACACAGAGAACTGTCGTCATCTCTTGTCTCCCTGTATGACCTAGGATCTCATTGTCTACTAGCTGAAGGTTTACTGAGTCATGTTCTAAAACGATTCCTGTTTCCTGCACTCATATTTCTTTCTCACTCTTCAACAAGGATGTCTGTTTGATTTCTCTGGATCACAGTTGTGTGTCCTTGAGGCTCTCTCTGCTCTCCTCCCTGCTTCTCAAAGTCACGTTTTACATGAACGTGCAGAGGCAAGCGTTTCAAAGTCTTCCCAGAAAGCAGCCTTTCCTTCCAAGATATAATTAAAAACAATGCTATGAAGTGGGTAGAAATGTGTACACATGGCACGGTCTGTGTAGAATATGACATCTTTCTGAGTCAACCACTCAAGAGTGTTTGAACTGAACTGTTGATTTCCTAGCCGCTTTGTAGGTGTGTGGACACATTGCTTTTTCTCTGTGCCATAGACTGGTGAAAGCCCTTTGGATTTAATTTCAGCCATGCACTCAGATATAAAGACATAAAGAAAAGGGAACAAATGTTTATTTACCCACTTCGCCTTTTTCTTTAAGATAAATAATCAATTATCTTCCCACTCTAACATCCCCCGAGAGCTTTCATGTGACAAGTCGGACATTCTATTCTTGGACATGAACAAGATTCATCCCTTCACACTTTAAATCACCAGAGGCTGAGTAACATCTTAGCTCACTAGGAGCTGTGCTAGACGATGCTACAGGGCTAGCTAGAGATGCCCAGATCTTGAGGCTATGTAGTTTTCCTCCTTTCCTGAATGTGCTGTTACTAATTGCTTACTATCTCTTGTCACTAAAACACAACACAAAGCCCAACCATAACAACCAATCTGGGTAGAGAAAACTTCCCTTAAATGTCTTTTAAACTCGAGTGTTTCTACGTGACTTTTTTCTCTTCTGTCTGTTTACTTCAAAATTACCTGCAAGACCTCCTCGAAGAGAAGAGCCCTGGGTTAGGCTGAGGTTCACCACATGGCACAGAATCAGCTCTGAGCTGACTTCTTTTCAAGGCTAATAAAATTTTGTGTGAGGCATTCGGTGCTGTGGGATTCCCGAAAGGTTATCAGCCAAGCGTTTATAATAAAAGTCCTCTGTGTTTCCCCCTCGTGCACACTGGGAAGATGGGAGCGCTATCAGTCTGACATTTCTGTCAGAACTGGTATTTGAACCACCGGATGATTCTGACAAATGCCATGGCTGTCACCGGCTCAGTTTTAATTACACCTGACTGAATCTTTCAATGACAGCAAGCAGAAAACTTAATTAGACTCGCGAGCATGAGCTGGCAAGAGGATACCCCAAACAGTGTGCACTGACCACATTACAAGCCACTAGACTTCCAGAACAATTTCTACATGATTTCCCAAGGCTTCTGAGAGTATTTAAATTTGAACTGCTCTAGAGAGTACTTTATATTTATGCATTTATTTCATAAGTCACTTAGTCGTATATGATAGTAGGTAGACTATAGAAATATAAGTGGAAAAGAAAAGGACTCTTTCCTTCCTTGGGTATCAGCCAATGCACATGTAAACACACTTGCACACACACATGCACATACACACATGCATACATTACTGGATGACAGTTCTGTATCCAAGAAAAAAAATGGTATTAATGTTTCCATCTTAAATGACCATCAATTTTCAAGGTCTGAATGTTCTTTCTCTTTTAGTGATGCATTTTTATGGAAACACAAGCTAGCTGGCTGTGAGGTCATACTGTGAATATGCTTTAATTAAGATTAGCCGTGTCTTGCCTGCTAGCTGAAGAAAAGCATCGTTATCTTAAGAGAAAGCCCCTCACTGAATCACTGCCCTTCCCTGCAGTGCTAATGGGATCCTGTTTGGGAGATCACAACTCCCTCTGTGGCTCAAGCCCAGTTCCCCCTACTTTTCAAACTGTGCCTGCGCAGGGGGAGTAATCATCTGTGTCCTCACTCACTCGGGCTAAGCAGTTCAGAAAGAGTCCGACTGAATATTGAGTTTTGTCAAACATAAAGGACGGCACTCAATGGTGTTTTATAAATAAAATATGCCCGTGCTTGACAAGACTGAGCTCTCATCCTGATGACTCAGCCCAGACGCAAGACCTTCCCGTCTTGTCAAGCTGTCTAGTTTGATTCTGCTGCCACTGTCCTTGCTGCCTGGAAATTCAGCGAGGCCTGTGTAACAGAGCATTATTGGATACTGATTGACTACTTGGGTAAAATAACAGCCCAAGGGGGTGCTGCTTCTAAAGGAAGGCATGGCAGTGCAGGGCTTTGGACTTTTCTCCAGGGGGGTTTCTGAGAGAATAGCTGTAAATTTCTTACTTTCAGGGATACTAAAATGCCACAGTGTGACCAGGTTAACCTCTTGGATGCTGGAGTTACTTGTTGGTGTGACAGTATACAGGTGTAACTTTGAGTCAGTAGTCTATAGAGAAGGAAAAAACCTTGGGTTCATCCGTAGGCTAAGGAATAGTAGCTCCAAAGATAAACTTGTTCCTGAATTATGTCTCAGGATGTGGCACTGCCACCGTCGGTTTTAAGTGCTGTGTGTTGTCAACACTTACTGCTCACAGAGCCTTTTGGAAACTGTCTAGAGAACTGCTTGGCTTTTATCTAGGAAACACAGGCTCTCTAGACACTCCTGGGAAGAAATGCAAAGGATTGTTGGCAAGGTTTTGTTCCCAAACTTCTGGGACTGGAATAGAATTAAAATGGGAACTCAAATAAGGGGAGGTTCCATGGAGCAAGTAAATATAAAGTATTTAAAATAAAATGCTACAGATGACTGAAAAGTCCAAAAATTGTTCTTGGCATGAATAATTCACCGATTCTCCGATGGCATAAGTCACTTACTAATGTGCATTGCTTGCCATTTAGCAGTGGCTGTATCCGAAGAAATATGGAAATTGGAATATTTTAATAACTTTCTATATGAAAGATGATGAGACTGCCTAAATGATTAAGAGGAAGATATGTTATAATGAACTAAAGCCACTCGAGTGTAAGGTAATTTTAATTCAAATCTCCATCTGCTTATGTATAATTAAGACTCATTTAACAAGTTAATGCTTAACAGAGAGCGCTGATAAGTTTGGTATTAAGGATCTTAAGAGAAGTAAATTAAACTGTCAGGGTTGAACTGGTCTTTAGTTTTAATTTCTTACACCTGAACCTTGCCTGAATTTCAGGGACCACTTTTTTTTTTTTTTATCTCCATCATTGATTTCAGAATGAAGCTGAAGACAAAGCGGGGGGGGGGAGCAGCATATCTCTTTATATTTTAATTTGGGGGAGCCCACCCTGTCTTAGGTATGACAGCATCTTGACTGATATGAATATTTATATACTTGGTACCACGTATACAGCACCTGTGTGAGGCTAGGGTGGCGATTTCAAAGCCACGAAATATTTATGCACACTTGAGATTGGCAGCGGGGTTAAATCATCTCAGGAAATCATGAAAAAGCCTGTGGCTGTCCAGAGAGGTGGTTTCGATCCTTCGTGAGTTCATGGTCTTGTTGCTTGGCCAGGCTTTGTTTTTAAACTTCCTGCCAAAAGAGGTTGGGGGAGAGGCTGAGGCTCACAAATGTGAGGCCAAATTTTGCCTTCAAGCTTGAGGATTCAGTTCCCTGGGAAAGGTGCCTTGTTTATGAGGCTGATGAATGGACTTTTCCTTTCACACCCTGGAACATTGTCCAGACAGAAGTAAAGCCGGTATTTGAAGATGCCTGTGGTTTTCCCAGCAGGAGGCCCACAAGGCAAAGCTTAGCAACCCTGTTAGCAGCAGACCCATGCTGCGAGGCCACAGGGCTGAACCTGAGCTTCTTTGTCATAGCCAGCCTTAACATGGGGCTTGTAGCAGGCCACCCAGAAGGGACAGTTTCTTAAGATAGAATTTCACGAGAGAGAGAGAGAGAGAGAGAGAGAGAGAGAGAGAGAGAGAATTAATCACTGATACTTGAGCTCCTTCAAGTACTCCCATGCTCTCCCTCCCTGAGATACACTGATTCATTTCTTACTTACGAGCTAGGAAGTACTTCTATGCTTTATCTTATTGACTCTTAAAGGGGAAGTCATTTGTCCAAGTTCATGGAGTTAATAGAAGTTCTAATATATGTCTTTTATTTTGTTGTTCTTTCTATATCACACTATTTCTTGCATCTGTCTATTCAAAGTATGACACACATACTATTTATATAATTATATGGTTTTTCTATAAACACGGTCCATATCTACACAACTGAAATATACCAATATTAACATTTACTTTACTTTATACTTCTTGAAATATGTCTCCAGTAGGAAGTAGACATTTGCTAGAACTTTGAAAGTGTATAGGAATAAAGTCTACACATAAAAAAAAATGGTCATGCTTTTGCAAACAAAAGGTAAGAACTAGATATAGTGTTTCCAGGAAGTTTTCATCCATTAGATTATTGAAAAAAAGTTTAAGCATGTTCATATTCAAGAGTCAATTCATTACAAAACTGCTGCCTCAGTAATAGATTTCCTTGGTATATCTAGTCACTAGAACTAGGGAGATGCTGAGCGGTAGTGAGACCTTTATGTTTAAAGTGCCCATCCCTGCCATTGGAGTGAATAGTCTCATATACTGTCAAGCTTGTGACTGTTGAAAAGACGCTGTCTGGAAAGATCAAAGCTGACAGATGACACCCCTGCACTCAACCTGCTGTATTCCCCGGGAAGAAACTGGGGCATCTGGATAGCAGTGGCAGAAAACGCGGGTGACAGCTGAGCCTCCAGTCTAACAGCGAAATGAAATAGGACATGTTGAAAAGAAGAACAAGAAGAATCTAGACTCTGTCTCAGAGGGATTTGTCAGTGTGTGGCTAGAGAGGGAATGTGTCAATGAGCGGGAATAGAGCCATGCTTAACGCAGGGGGTCTCAGAAAGCTACACTGTACTCGGGCAGCAAGCATTTTAAAGAGAAAACAGAAGCAGAGACATGGAAGATGCAAGCTGTACATGACAGGCAGAGTGAGGGGAGACGGCAGAGAAACCCTCTCTGCTTACCACTCCCCTGGAGCAGCGGCGAGAAGCTGAGGAGGCTGAATTGTCAGCTTGATCTGCCATTGAGCTGACCTGCGAACACGTGTGTGGAGAACTGCCTTGCTTGTCTTCACGTAGGAAGACTCAGCTTGAATACAGGAGCACCGTTCTCAGTTTTGGGGCTTGGCACTGTATAGGAATAGTATAAACTAGCTGAGCACCAGACATGAGTGTGCTCATTCCTATCTGCTCTTGACTGCAGATGGCACGTGGCTGGCTGTTGTAAGTGCCTGCCACCTTAGTTTCCCTGCTATGTAGGATTGTAATCTGTATTTTTAAGCTTTCTCTCCCAAGCTTGCTTGTTTATTTATTTATTTATTTATTGGGCAGGGTGGTTTATTGCCATAACATACATGAGAGTAGAACAGAAGTAATTTTACAGACTCCCACCAAATTGATTGCTTGGTGACTCCAGGCCCTTAGAGTACCACACTCTTGGGAAACGCAGAACAAGTGTCATAAACTCATACATAAGTGGTTCTCAACCTGTGGGTCATGACCTCTTTGGGGGAGTGGGCATCGAATGACCCTCTCACAGGGGTCATGTAACAGATATTTACATTATGATTAATAACAGTAGCAAAATTACCATTTTGAAGTAGCAACAAAAATAATTTTACAGCTGAGGGTCACCACAACGTGAGGAACCATATTAAAGGATCCCAGCATTGGTAAGGTTGAGACCCCTGCTATACACTGGCCCTGCCCATGAGAATTCCTCTAGAGTACAGAGAAGGAGCTTTGCATCAGAAACCCTCACTCCACAGCAGGAAATCTGATCGGAGACAGATCATCAGGGGGGAGTCTTTAGGGGAACACAGATCCAGACTCAGGTTCTGTACTCAACTCCAGGAGGGACAGCCCAGGAGCGGGACCAGCCTTTACAGCTAGACTCTTGAAAGGGCTACCCAGAGGTGTGACCAGCATCTATGACCCAATCTGGGAAGTATCAACCATCAGATGTTCCCTGGCCTTGCGACTGACTGCCCAGGGGGTATAGCAGATACCGGGGACCTAGGAATACACCCCCAGAGAGCTGATGCTTCAGCCAGCAGCCCGTGAGACTGTAGGCAGAAACTATGTTCCCACTCTGATTCTTCCTTCACACAAACCTTCTGTCTAACGGTGTCAGCTTAACAGGCCAGCTCTGGGCTGCTCTTTCCTCTCTTTCTCGGTAGTCCTTCCTTTCCCATTTTCCTTTCTATATGCTTACTTCAAGAGCATAAGTTTGCTTGGTTTGTGGGGTTCTCTGTGTCATTTCAGCATCATGGCAGGTGGGAGTCTTTGGGGAGCTGAAGGCATTTCTTCATATCTCTTGATTTTGTCCTACTTTTGCCCAATCTGCTTTACCCATTCACCCCTGTCCTACCATTTCCTCCTCTAAGTTTGCTCTGCTGGCCCAGAACTATGTACTATAGTCTTACCCTGCTTTTCTCCTATTCGCCTGTACCACGGTTGTTAATATCTTACTATACACAGTACAATCATTAGTGTTCTTGGTGTCCTAAGATGACTGGAACTTTAAGGTGCTTGCTATTTGATTGGTACTGTATGTTCCTAGGCAGCCTATCCTTTGGTAGTAGTTGTTTTTGCACACTGTATTCTATTCTGCTTTTAGAGGACTACCAGAGCCTGAACCTGGTACCCAGAGCAGGAATTTAATGAAAAAATAACACAAGCTACAAATGCTACGAACTAATCGCTCTTGGTCATTATAAACATTTCCACTGGTCCTAGCATATAAGATATAATGCAGAGGCAAAACACCCATACATACAAATTGTTTAAAATTAAAAAAAAAATTAAGCCCGGCAGTGATGGCACATGCCTTTAATCCCAGCACTCAGGAAGCAGAATCAGGTGAATCTCTGTGAGTTGGAGGCCAACCTGGTCTACAAGAATTAGTTCCAGAACAGGTGCCAAAGCTACAGAGAAACCCTGTCTCAAAAAACAAAAACAAAAACAAAAAAATTGATGACAGCTTTTATTTCCTTGCAGTTTATAGGTCTATTTAAATTTCTCACCTGGTCTTGATTTAATTTTGGTATATGCTATCTATCTAGAGCTATCTAGAAAATTGTCCATTTCTTTTACATTTTTCAATTTTGTGGAGTACAGATTTTTGTAGTATGACCTCATGATTCTCTGAATTTCCTCAGTGTCTGTTGTTATGTCCCGTTTTCATTTCTGATTTTGTTATTTTGGATGTTTTCTCTCTGCCTTTTGATTAGTTTGGATACAGGTTTGTCTATCTTGCTGATTTTCTCAAAGAACAAGCTCTTTGATTCACTGATTCTTTGTATTGTCTTCTTTGTTTCTACTTTGTTGATTTCAGCTTTCAACTTGATTATTTCCTGTCTTCTACTCCTCCTGGGTGAGTCTGCTTATTTTTGTTCTGGATCTTTCAGGTGTGTTGTTAAGTCACTAATGTGAGCTTTCTCTGTTTTCTTTATGTGGACACTTAGTGCTATGAACTTTCCTCTTAGCACTGCTATTATAGTGTGCCATAGGTTTGGATATGTTGTGCCTTCATTTTCATTTTATTCTAGGAAGTCTTTAATTTCTTTATTTCTTCCTTGACCCAGGGGTGGTTCAGTAGTTCACTGTTCAATTTCCATGACTTCGTACGCTTTCTGAGAGTAGCATTGTTGTTAAATTCTAACTTTAATCCATGGTGATCTGATAAGACACAGGGGGTTACTCAAATTATTTTGTATCTGTGGAGGTTTCCTTTGTTACTGAGTATGTGATCAGTTTTAGAGAAGCTTCCATGAGGTGCTGAGAAGAAGGTACATTGTTTTGTGTTTGGGTGGAATGTTCTATAAGTCTGTAAAGTCCATTTGATTCATGACATCTGTTAGTTCTCTTATTTTCTCTGTTAAATTTCTGTCTGGTTGAGCTGTCCAATGGAAAGAGTGGAGTGTTGAAGTCTCCTACTATTAGTGCGTGGGGTTTGATGTGCAATTTAAGTTTTAGTAATGTTTCTTTTACATATGTGTGTGTTCTTTTATTAGGGGCATAGATGTCCAGACTAACATCAAGATGTTAAGACTACATCTTGATGGATTCTTCCTGTGATGAATGTAAAGTGTCCTTCTCCATCTCTTCTGATTGATTTTAGTTTGAAATATATTTTGTTAGATATTAGGATAACTATGCCCACTTGTTTCTTAGGTCCATTTGATTAAAAAACCTCTTCCCAACCCTTTACTCAGAGGTAGTCTGTCTTTGTGATTGAGGTGTGTTGCTTGTATACAGCAGAAGGCAGGATCCTAGATCCTGTTTTTGTATTCATTCTCTTAGCCTGTGTCTTTTTATAGGTGAACTGAGTCCATTGATATTAAGAGATATTAATGACCAGTGGTTGTTAATTCCTGTTATTTTTCAGTAGTGTTGTATGTTTCCCTTCTTTGGGTTTTGCTAGTAGGTGGTTATCTGTTGTCTTTTTGTGGATGCAGTTAGCTTCCTTGGGTTGGGGTTTTCCTTCTAGTACTTTCATAACCAAAAAAAAAGTCCAGAGCAGAATGGTTTTAGTGCAGAATTCTACCAGAACTTCCAAGAAGAGCTAATACCCATACTCCTCAAAGTGTTCATAATAGAAACAGAAGGAACACTGCCAAACTCTTTTTATGAAGCTACAGCTACACTGATAACAAAACACATAAAGGCTCAAACAAGAAAAAGAATTACAGACCAATCTCATTCATGAACATGGATATTAAAACACTCAATAAAATACTGGCGAACCAAATCCAAGAACACATAAGAAAACATCCACCATGATCAAGTTGGCATAATAACAAATGCAATCCTACCAAAAACAATCTATAGATTTAATGCAATCCCCATCAAAATCCCAACACAATTCTTCACAGACCTTGAAAGAAGAATGATCAACTTCATATAGAAAAACAAAAAATGCAGGATAGCCAAAACAATCCTGTACAATAAAGGAACTTCCAAAGGCATTACCATCCCTGACATCAAGCTCTATTACAGAGCTATAGTAATGAAAACAGCTTGGTACTGGCAACAAACAGGAAGATTGACCAATGACATTGAATCAAAGACATGGATATTAATCCACACATTGATGAACACCTGATTTTTGACAAAGAAGCTAAAATTATACAATGGAAAAAAGAAAGTATTTTCAGCAAATGGTGCTGGCATAACTGGATGTCAACATGTAGACAAATGAAAATAAATCCATATCTGTCCCCATGTACAAAAGTCAAGTTCAAATGGGTTAAAGACCTCAATATAAATTTGACCACAGACATTGAGAACAACAATAAATAAATGGGAAGTCCTGAAACAGGAAGCTTCTGTAAAGCAAAGGACACAGTCAATAAGACAAAAAGACAGCCTGTTGAATGGGAAAAGATCTTTACCAACCTCACATCAAAGGACTGATCTCCAAAATATATAAAGAACTCAAGAAATTAGTCATCAGAATTCTAAATAACCCAGTTAAAAATGTGGTACAGAACCAAGCAGAGAATTCTCAACAGAAGAATCTCAAATGGCCAAAAGATACTTAAGGAAATGTTCAACATGCTTAGCCATCAGGGAAATGCAAATCAAAACAACTCTGAAATCCCATGTTACACCTTTCAGAATGGCTAAGATAATAAACACCAAAAATAGCTTATGCTGGAGAGGATGTGGAGTAAGGGGAACACTCATCCATTGCTAGTAGGAATGCAAACTTGTACAACCACTTTGGAAATCAGTATGGTGGTTTCTCAAAAAATTGGGAATCAACCTACCTCAGGATCCAGCAATACCACTCTTAGGCATATACCCAAAAGATGCTCAATCATACTACAAAAGCATTTGCTTAACTATGTTCATAGCAGCATTATTTGTAATAGGCAGAACCTGGAAACAACCTAGATGCCCATCAGCTGAAGAATGGATAAAGAAAGTGTGGCCCATCTACACATTAGAGTACTACTCAGCAGTAAAAAACAATGACATCTTGAATTTTGCATGCAAATTGGTGGAAATAGAAAACATCATCCTGAGTGAGGTAACCTTGACCCAAAAGATATAGTATGTACTCACTTGTAAGTGTATACTAGCTATAAACAAAGGATATTGAGCCCATAGTTCATGATCCTAGTGAAGTTAAGTAATAAGGTGAACCCTAAGAAAAAACATATATAGATCCATCTGGAAAATGGAAACAAACAAGATTGCCTAACAAAATTGGGAACATGAAGGTGGGGGAGAAGAGAGGACAGAAGGGGAAGAGGAGGGGAGAAGGAGTGGAGTGAGGAGAATTTGAGGGAATGGAATAGTTGAGAAGGAGGAAGGACAGAGATGAGAGCAAGGAAAGAGATATCTTGATTGAGGAAGCCATTATAGGGTTAGAAAGAAACGTGGCTCTAGAGAAATTCCCAGGAATCCACAAGGATGACCCCAGCTAAGACCCCAAGCAATAGAGGATTGGGTGCCCAAACTGGCCTTGCCCTGTAGTCAGATTGATAAATATCTTAAATGTCACCATAAAACCTTCATTTAGCAAATGATGGAGGCAAAGGCAGAGACCCACATCAGAGCATTGGACTGAGCTCCCAAAGTCCAGTTGAAGAGTGGGAGAAATGAGAATATGAGCGAACAGGTCAAGATCATGATGGGTTTACCCACTGAAACAGTCTAC
This sequence comes from Microtus obscurus, assembly GCA_963919715.1. Classification (NCBI taxonomy): domain Eukaryota; kingdom Metazoa; phylum Chordata; class Mammalia; order Rodentia; family Cricetidae; genus Microtus; species Microtus obscurus. The sequence goes on from CAWTZC010002364.1 coordinate 7,466,260, forward strand.
CTGAGTTAATGGGAGTTCACAAACTCCAGCTGAACTGGGAAGGACCAAACTAGTTAGTTCCCCTGGTTGTGTTTGACAGTTGCATGTCTGGGGCAGACTGAGGGGCCACTGGCAGTGGCACCAGGATTTAGCCCTACTGTATGTACTGGCTTTTTGAGAACCTATTCTCTTTGGATGGATACTTTACTCAGCCTAAATATAGTAGGGAGGACCTTGAACTTTCCCCAAACAATGTGCCTTATCCTCCCTGAGAACTGGATGGTGGTGGGCTAGGAGGGTGAATGGGGGGAGGGGAGGGAGTAGAAACTTGGATTGGTATGTATAATGAAATAAAGATAGTTTTCTTTTTTTAGAAAAATTTTAAAAAAGGAAAAAAAAAGAAAATTATCTCACTGAATAAACTAATGTAAATGCACAATAATTTTTATGTGGATTACAGATGTATTAATTGTAAATATTAAGAAGTGGAATAGAGAAAAACATTTTAAATAAATCTTATATATTTTTAACAAAAATTAAGAAATTTCATGGATATTAAAAACATTTCTCTTCTTCCATTGTAAGTAAACAATTATTATTTCTTTACCAGACAAGAAGAATTTGAATATTCATTGTTCTTTCATGCAAAAAGTTAATAACTGACTGGATTTCATGGCTGTTATGGGAGCAACTGTGTTGCTCATTTTCCCAACAAAGCCATGGGAGGGGCTCAAGCAATGGGTTCATGTGTTCCCCTGTTTCTTGAGGTGATAAAACGAAGACATTATGCCTGGAATTGGTTAATATGGCTGGCTAATAGTTTTTGGCTTTCGTTCATAGTTCATATGTAATGTGAGGATGAAATGGCCATGAGCAATTAGAGTCAACAAAAGGAAATAAAAGAATGGGATTATTTTAATTTATTAACTACATTTGTCTGTATCATAGTTACATCTACACAGCTGTGGGCCATTTCTAGTTGTCCTAGTATATGAATGCATTTCAGCACTTCCCTTCATCCTAATTAACCTGAAGACTTCTCCAACAGAGGAGAATGGGCACTCGTGTTAGGCTCTGAATTTAGTCAACAATTCCTGGCATTGAGCCCTGTGAATAATGGAGGAGGAAGAAGACTTAAAACAAAGAAATAATCCAAAGTAAAGCTTTTCAAAGTTTTTTTTTTTTGCTTATGGTAGGAAATTGGGAGTGTCTTTTCCTAGTTCAAAGTGACCCTACAAATGTAAGTGACATAACAGTATGAGAAGACCAAATATCTTAAGTCACATTTTATTTTTAATCTATCATTGGTTGGTCTATCTATCTATCTATCTATCTATCTATCTATCTATCTATCTATCTATCTATCTATCTATCTGGTGTGGGAGGTGCTTCTGTCTGTGATGCTTTTATTGGTTGATGACTAAAGAAACTGGCTTGGGCTAATAGGGCAAAACTTAGGTAGGCGGAGAAGACAGAACTGAATTCTGAGAGGAAGAAAGCAGAGTAGGAGAGAGACACCATGGATCCGCTAGAGACAGATGCTGGGAATTTTACCTGGTAAGCCACATGGCGATACACAGATTAATAGATTATCCAATAGGAACTAGAGATAATGGGCCAAGGAGTGATTTAATTAATACAGTTTCTGTGTGGCTATTTTGGTGTTAAAACATAGGTGGGAAGAGTAAACAGAATAGTATGCTGACAGGAAGAGGAAGTGAGCTCAGAAATCATTGCAGCTCCGCTCAGAGACACCAGGCTCCTCTCTCGCGGGCAGACAGGATAGCTCTGCGCTCTGAGGCACACTCACGATCAAGCTCTGACCCAAGATGGACATAGGCTAGAATCTTCCTGGTAAGCGCACCTTGGGGTGCTACACAGAATATAAGAAATGGGCTAGTCCAGGTGCGAGAGTTAGCCGAGAAGAAGCTAGATATAATGGGCCAAGCAGTGATTAAATGAATACAGTTTGTGTGTTGTTATTTCGGGCATAAGCTAGTCAGGCGGCCAGGGTGTTGGGGACACAACCCTGCCGCCCCCATTTCAACATATCTATCTATTTCTCTATCTCTCTATCTCTTTCTCTGTCTATCATCTATTGGTCTATCTACATACACATCTACCTATTTGTGTGTGAGTGTGTGTGTGTGTGCACATGCGTGTGTGTACATGTGTTCAAGCTCAAGTGTTTGTGCCACTCTAGCACATGGTGAGGACAGGAGACAACTTGTTGGTGTTCTTTCCTTTCACCATGTGGGTTCAGGGACTGAACTGAGGTTGTCAGGTTTAGAGGTAACTACCTTTACACACCAAGTCATCTCATCATGCCAAGATCAAGTAGTTCACACTGCCAGTATTTAACAAATGAATGCGGATAAACTATACATAGCCACACAATAAGACTTATTTCAAGGAATAATCAAAGAGCAGGCAGTCAAACCTGGGAAGAACAGCTTTAAACATGCAGTTTTGGAATGATAATATAGGAATGTTGTGACATCACATTTGTATGCCTTTTAAAATGTATGCATTGTAGTTTCTTATCTGCTTCTAATTATTTTGTCCTGTTCTTGAATAAATTTTAAATTTAAATTTTGTTTTTTAGGAACCCCAAACAAACTCCTGGTTCCAATCAAATCTGACTAAAACTTTAAGTGTCATGGCTTTCCCTTCCTCTTGGCCCCATTATATCTATCTGTCTGTCTGTTTACCTACTATCTATCTATCTATCTATCTATCTATCTATCTATCTATCTATCTATCTATCTAACCTATGATCTATCTTAGTTCTGTGGTTTGAACCCAGATGCTCCCAATGCTCACCAAGCGTACTTGCACTGAACTGCAGTCCCACCCCCATTCTCATGTTACTAACACTAATTGACTTAGTCCTGTTAGCCTGATTCTCTGTGTACTATAAATTTATTCATCTACATACAAAGTTTATGCATAGTTATGATTATCATTAAATTTCATGCTACAGAGATACCTCAACTAATAATCTTAAAGATCACTGCAATTCTGTGATTTCAACACCTGTGATTTTGGCGGCTACTGCCTTCATCTCTACCTCCATGGAGGCAGCATGGTTACAAGTCCTACCTGCAGAGGATGAAGGTACCTGCTTTTGGGGCTTCCCAGCTATGATCTTTCAGAATCTCTGCCCTATGCTGGCCTGTCTCCTCCCTAAGCTCACCTATCATCTGCTATTTACTCTTAATAGGAGTGGAGAGAATGGGGGAGGCAGGGAGAATGTTTTATAGCTTGAGCTGGAATGACAAGCAGAAAGACTGCTCCGCTAGGCCGCCATTGAAATACATGAAGTTCAGAGGTGGTACAACTGTAAAGCCTGGCTTGAGGTTATGTGGGGTTATTTATAGTTTAAATACTCATGTGTCTTGCTGCATAAATATAAATGAATTTGGTTGCAATGTGCTTTGGCAGACATTGCTGAGAATTCTTCTGAAGTTTACACTTTAGGCTTGAGGGTATCTCTCGAAGAAGCTGAACTTGAGTTGGGCATCTTTGACCACTCGGCCATCCTGACATGATGCTATCTCTAAAGGAGAGGAGAATGTTTGGATGGGTTATTCTTGCTTCCCTTCCCCAAGAGGCATAGATACGGCACTTAAAGCAGGGCTCAGGAAGAAGGACAGCGGTGATCTAAAGTGTTCCCTACATCCTTGATGCTCTGAAAAAGAGAAAAGCATGAGATGGACTACTTGGAGCCCCTGGATGAATTTCTCCAGTCCATGGCTCCACTTTGTCAATTAGACAGCTCTTACTAAAATGTTTTAGTGGCTCCTTAAAAGCAGCATCCTAAGGCTGAGTCTTTCACCTTTCCTTCTAGGACAGCTTTCTTGTGTTCAGACTCTTCAGTGTAGCGACACCATTCACTGACTCCCCAGCCAAGCTCTGAAATATCCTTGACAGCTCTCTATCTGTTCTCTCCTCTCTCCATACTCTTTAAAAACCCACCTCTAACTACAGGAAAACTGGTATACCTTCACCACTCATTGCTGGTTTAACCTAAATGTTTTAATTTCCTCCAAATGCCCAGATTGCACATAGACAGTTGTATACAGCACAGACTTGATTCTAGTCATGGCTGCAGCTCTCTGGGTGCCCCTTCATGACCCAGTTCCTGCCCAACTCCTCATGCTTCCTTTGACTGAAGTCATCCTGTATTTGCAAAAACTAGCCAGTGTGTTTGCTAGACGATTGCAGAGGCTTTCTCCCTACAGTAACTCAACAGCAAGCCTGCCTACTCCACAGGGAAGTGTCTTGATGGCAAAGCTCAGCATCATACACACAGATGGAGAATTCCTTCCTTTTTCCATCTTTTCTACAAATATGGACCCAAAGACTCATTTCTTCTAGAGCAAAAACCCATGATGAATGAGAGTTCAGGGGACAGGTGGTCTTCTGGAGAGGCAGAAAGGTATCACTATCAAAGCCTAGTTCCTAACACAGTGGTTTTCAATCTTCCTAATGCTGGGACCCTTTAATATGGTTCCTCATATTGTGGTGACCCCCAACCATAACATTATCTTCTTGCTACTTCATAACTGTAATTTTGCTCCTGTGATGAATTGTAATGTAAACATCTATGTTTTCCAATGGTCTTAGGCAACCCCTGTGAAAGGGTCAATAGTCCCCAATGGGGTCATGGCCAATAGGTTGAGAATCACTGTCCTAATAGAAGGTTCATTATGTGGTAATTAGTAAGTGATAGAAGGGGTGGGTTGTAGAATTATTTTTATAAGAATTGTTTTTTTATTTTTCTACTTTTAAATGTCTGTATCTGCTCCATAACAAACCATATGGCTATATCCAAAGGAAATTTTTACTCCTGGCAAATTTCTAGAATATTAGAAGTCAACTGGGTGAGAAAATAAGAGTTTGAGGTGGTGTTTGTAACTTGTTTAAAATTAGAGCCCTACCAGGAAGTTGTCAAGTAGGTAAGCCATGGTTGAAGGGTCTAAGGCCAGGAAGGCTTTGCAAAGCTAGTGCAAGCCTGCCAGGACCTCACTGGGCTCCTCCTATGTGGTTTCCGTATTCAGTTTTAGACAGATTTAATTCCACGTTCTTTTACTTCATCTGCCCAAGACAAGATGCTTATTGATGATCCATGGAGAGCATCCACCGCAGTGAGCGTTCCAGGATCTCAAACACGTTTTCTCCCCCTGACAGTGTGGAGCTGTTTGTTTCTTTGTGCATTCCACAGAGTCCATTTCAATACCTATTGATTTTCTGATTAGTGTTCTGTTTCAAAATGAGGTCTGAAGGAGTTGACCCGACACCAATAGACATCCATGCTGTTCCCACTGACCCTACCGCAGTGGAAATGTCTGTCTGCAAGGGACTGATTTCCTAACACGCTGGGCTGGCTTTCCTCTCTGATACTGCACAAGGATTTCAAGAGAGATTCCAAGGGTCCCATTTAAACTGTTCTTGTCACCGTGAGAAAAGTGAAGTAAATGTGTCTTGTTTTATTAAATTCCTTACTCAAACGTGCTTGGCAATTAAATGTTAACTATGCTTCTCTTAAAAACACCAGGCTTGGGCCTTATGTATAAGAGTGCTTATTGTACATACAAGAGGACAGGAATTTGATCCCAGCTCCTATATAGAAGGCTAGATTATCATGTAGCCACCTGTAATCTCAGTGCTGCAGTAGGTGGAGACAGGAGGATTACTGCAGTTTATTGTCCCCTAGTCCAGTTCCTGGTTAGGAGAGACCCTGTTTCGAAGAAGTAAGACCGAAAGTGAAGAAGCAGGATGCACAACATTCTCCTTTGGCCTTGTGTGTGAATATTCAGCATACACTCTTGACACACATATGCACACACACACGCACATGCACACACACATACACACAAAATACTGGGTCCTGGGAACTGGGATGTGCATATACAACATACACTCCTTGATACATATGTGCACACATATGTTCACACACCCATTAGGCATACAATACTAGGTTCTGGGATGTGTATATATACAGCATACACTCCTTGACACACATATGCATGTGCGTGCACATACACACAATGCTAGGTTCTGGGATGTATATATAAATCATACACTTCTTAACACACATGTGCACACACATACATAAAATACTAGATTCTGGGATGTACATATATAGCATAAACTCCTTGACACACATGTGTATACACATACACAAAATACTAGGTTTTGAAAATGTCTAAGATTATGCAACTGATCACTAAAACAATGTCATATTTATTTCTGCTCTTGAATGTGCCAGACTATACAAGGGACAGACCAACAATGAATCTAAAGAAGAATAGAGTTATATACTAGATACCTCTAGAGAAACTGCCAAAGGTTCACCGACAGACTCTAACCCAAATATCACAGTATAATTTCCAACCACAGACAATGTTAAATTCAGAGCTGAGGCTGGCTTATGAAATAGCACCAAACTAAGACAGCCAACATGTTTGATGATGTGCAAAAAAAGGCACCGTTTTCTGTCCTTCTGTTGGAAGCAGAGCTGGAGTACTGTGGAATGACACTCGTGTTCATCATCACTGTAGAAGCAGCAGATAGTGGACAGCAGAGGGATGTGTAGACTAGAACCGCAGGAGTTCAAGTACATCCATTGCTTAGACTCAGTACCAACTGTGGCCAACAATTACAATTGTATTAGATGGTTTGCTCACCTAAAAATTAAATATCACCTGGTATCTACTTGCCCCCTCCCCATTGTTTTGAATTTACTAGCTTTTTATATGTCTTGTGTCATTCTCAGCCTCTGAGGAAAGATAACTTTGTTGCTGCTGTAGAAGCAGTAGAAAGCTTAAGTATCTTGCCTAGGACTGCCACAAGGTAGACTCAGGGAATCTGTGCTGACATTTGTTAGGGACACCGGTATCGACTAGAGAATGAACCAGTGGTCTGCCCCAATGCACTTTGCATTAGGACAATAAAGTTCTCTAAGAATTCTGACTATTACAGACATCACCTCTACACTTAAAATATTCAACTCCTTTATCTAAAACTCATATAGATGGTCATCTAAAGGATGGTAGCCCTTCCTGACACTGAGATGTTGTAGTGAAATGGACTGTACCTCATGATACACATGTTTTTGGTCCTTTTTGCAGGGCGTTGAGGTGTGACATAGCAAGTGTGGAAGACAGATACCAGGATAGAGAAGCACTGAAGTGCTTCAAAGATTTTAGGAGATAATAGCAACACGAGCAGATGTGATAAACATTCCCATTTTGATGAAATATCTTGTTTTTTTACAGCTTGCCCGTATTAATAAAACTTTTAGAACCAGAAAAATTAAATTTAAAACTGTCAAAGAATCACACTTAAGAATAGAAATATGGGGCTAGTAAAAAGAAACTGAATCGAAAGCACAAATTAAACCAAGAACCAATTAAGAGATATAAATCAAAACTAACAAACCAGGAAACAAACTCACTATTTGGATGTCAAAGCAGATGAACAGTCTGCTTTTCGGAGATCAGTAACATGGAAGTTTACATGAACCAATCGAGTCCGAATCCAACAACTCAGCAGGAAACCCAGCCACAGCTTCTCTGTAGAGAGAGAAGCCCCAGCCCCAGTCAGAGCCTAATGTGGGTGGAGTCTGCAACACCTCACATTGGCTTCTGTGAGGTCATAGGAGGAAATGAACCAATCACAGCTATTCATGCCCATAAAAAATAAAAACCCCAGAAATTCTTCATCTCTGTCTCCAAGGACTGCACTGGTTTTCTCACTGCCATGACCAATTCCCTAGGAAGAAGCAACATGCGGTCCATAGGTTTTGCTTAGGCCCAGGCTTTCAGAGGACAGGGAACCGTGTCTGGGGGCTTGGGATGATGAGTCTGAAGAGGCTGCTTACATGGCTTTGGCCATGTCCTGTTGCCTCTAATGGGTTCCACCACATTGGGGTTTTACAACTTACTGAACAGCAGCCCCTGCCAGAGACCAAGACTTCAGAGACGTGAGACGATGCGAAACCTCTCACATTCAAACCTTAAGGAGGACATTTGGACTTGAATGTAGTAACAGCAGTAGCAGGAGTGGACTCAGTCAGCTTGGGCTAGCCTGGGGTAGAGGCATGGCTATGGACCAGATGAGAGTGAATATACAGGTGTCTTCAAGTCCTTTTTTAACTCAGAGGCTCCAGTTCTCTGATGACTCTTATTACTACAGACCTCTGCGTCTCTACACTCACGATACTCAATTCCTTCTCTTTAAACACATATTTATGGGCATCAAAAAGACGATAGCCTGTCTGTGACACTCTGAGGCCATGAGGAAATTGTTGTCCCTCAGGACTCTCCAGAGCATGCTTCGTTTAATGAGTGGCATCGTGCACAGGAGAAGACAACATGATAGGGGACTTTATAACCCCAGGGAGAGGCTGAGAGAAGTCACAGAGTAGGTGGGTATGCACCAAGCGCACGGCCAAATCAAATTCCTTATCTTTCACAGCTAATAGATATTAACACACAATAAGGTAAAGACCTGAAACAACTGTACAAAATGTCAAAGGGAAACGGATAGAGAATAATAGAAAATGATTGATAATGAAAATAAACTGAAGCACGCACAGAGAGTAAATATAAAACAAACAATAAGTCGAAACTTAGGCAGAAACCCAGGCGCACTCACAATGTTCAGGTCAGTGTTGATCACAGATGTTCGGTCCCAGAGATGGACAATATGAAATAAGGCTCTCAGGACTCAAATCTTGAGTCAAGCACACTGCAGCCAACCAACACTTCTCCTGCAGCCTAAGGACAAGAGCCAGACCCAGCTGGGGCCTTCTAGGGGTGGGCGGCTCTCATTCCTCACAGTGGCTCTTTGTGAGGTCACGGAGCCACGGACCAATCACAGCCAGCCAGAAGCCATTACTGGTTTTGAGTTCCTTGCTCATGGTTCCTCCCAAATAGATGCCAAGATTCAATTAAGAGAGGCAGAGGTTATTTTGGCTCAGGCTTTCAGAGGATCAGGCACAGCATGGTGACCGGCTCAGCTGGTGGCCCTCAGCAGGGCCTGAGGCAGCTGCTTTCACAGTATGGATATCTCCTCCTGCTCAAGCCTATTTAAATATCCTTGCTATTGAGGCTACTCCTGAAATTCTCTGCAGTGTCAAAACCACAAATCCCAGTTTGGCCTGAGTCAAGATCCTTAAAAGCTTAAGAATACTCTTTAGACTGCTGAGGGTGACATAGTGAAGTTAGGTCTCTGTCACCTCAGTGGTTGACATTTCTGGGCACTTCTGCCATGATCCATCTTGCAGTGTTGGGGTTGAGTTTCCTTGACTGTCAGTGGACTGATCTACTGTGTGGAGTGTGGCTTACAAGTTACCTTGCAGGTTCCTCTGCTTCTGTTCCTCTGGCCAGAGAAGAACTTAGAGTTGGGTATACACTATTAACACCAAAGACAAAAAAATTGTTGTAGCCTAGCTTAAAGCCAGAAATGCTGTTGGAACTCTTGGCAGCCAGGTCGAAGTGAAAGCCGAGAATGCAGGTAGTTAGACAATGTTTATTAAGCCTTTGAGCCTGAAGGGCGTCTCCAGATGAACTGAAAGACCCTAAATAGGAAGTTTGTGATGCGGCCACGGATTTTGTAAACAGGCGAAAAGCTCTGATATCATACATTTTACCCAGAAAGAGAAAGATGAGGGATGGACAGATTTTAAAAGTAGCAAGGAGGAAAGAACAGAGAAAGAAATAGTGTTGGGATAAAAGTGAAAGTGGGGGAACATTTTGAATTTTTGAATGGTGGGGAGAAGGTCCTGGCAGAGCTGCAGTAGTTGCTATAGGCCCATCAATGAAGAAGCTTGCTTTCTTTGTTAGGTCAATGAGTAGCAGTTTTGGCTCTGGGCTGAAGCAGTTTGGAAGTTAACTCTTTTATTTCCAATGAATCGTTTTCATGAAAGCTCTGGTTTACAGAGTGATCAGAGCTGCAAGTGGATGTGAGAACAGAGTCAATACCATTAATTTTTATTTATGTTCTCAGGAGGTCATAGCAAAGAAAGTTGCTTGGAGCAGGCAGTTAGCCCCTTAAAGCTGGGGAAGAGTGTAGCAAACTTGATTGACCCTGGTTTATGTTCTCAGGCAGTCTTATTGTATGGACAGTTCCTGACAAGGGCTACCTCTGTCCCCAGGTAATCTTGAAGATTATCTTTCAGGTCCCTGTTTGGGCACCAAATTTTTGGGGACCTTGGAATGCCAACCTCCGGCTCCCCTCAGGGTCCAGAAGAATCACAGCAAGCACAGGACTTAAATCTGAGGGCAAAATGAACTCTCTGCTACCTCCTTTTCTTCATCGGTTTCTTTATTCTTCTCCTGCTGTTTTTCACTATATACTGTCTATATACACTGTAGTAAGAGGAGCGGCGGGGCTGTGTCCCCAGCACCAGGCCGCCCACATGGCTAGCTTATGCCCTGAAATAATTACACGGACACTGTATTCTTTTAAACACTGCCTGGCCCATCAGTTCCAGCCTCTTATTGGCTAGCTCTTACATGTTGACCTAACCCATTTCTAATAATCTATGTAGCCCACGAGTTGGCTTACCAGGAAAGATCTTAACCTGCGTCTGCCTGGAGTGGGAAAATCATGGCGACTCCTCACTCAGCTTCCTTCTCCCAGCATTCCATTCTGTTTACTCCGCCTACCTAAGGGTTGGGCTATCAATGGGCCTAGGCAGTTTCTTTATTAATAAGAAATCACTCCCACATCAATACACACACAAAACAAAGGCAGTTCTCTGAGTTTGGATGTCCTAGCAGAGAGAGCTTCCCTGGAAGAACACACTGGTAGTCTCCCTCATCAGTCGGCTACCACAAGATCTCATCAAGAAGGTTGCTGCGGAACCCAAGGTGCCGGAGCCTCACAGGTGGTGAGTAAATAAAAATTTCCTACCCCTCCTAAACGCTCTCCTCCATGAATTCTTCACTATGTGACCTGTTTCCAACAGCATCTATTATTATTTATCCAATTATATAAAACTTCCTATAGCAGGAAAAGAGAAGGAGGAAATTCAGCCCTGGACAAAAAGTTCAGTCTGTAATTCCAGTAAAATGTCTCAGTTTCACCAGTTGGTTTCTGATTGATGTTTACAAGCCTCTGATTTTGGTGTGTTACTTTTCTGATGTTATTTGTTCTTTTTTTTTTTCCCCGTGGGGCACCTTATCCAATTGGGCACTAATATTCCAGTGACTCCCTCTTGAATTTCTATCTGACGGATTCAACGTGGTTACCCCCAGGTGGTTTCTGTTATATGTCTTGAGTGCCTGATTTAATAATGTTTTCCTAGGTATTGCTTCTATCCATCTCCAAGTTGCTATGCATTCTCTTACTGTTGCTTGCTATGTGCTCAATAAACTCATTCGAAACTGAAAGTATGGCTCTCATAGGCCATCCTCTGGACTGTACAAAACAAATGGTGATAACTTATTGCTAAAGACACCACACTTTGGCCCAGGATACAGAACCTCCCAGGGGCCATGACCAACAGGTTAAGATCTCTGGATATCTGAGTAAAGACACTTGATGTTGATTGAACTTTTTTTCTGGGGCTGAATTTCCTCTTTCTCTTTTCCTTCTATAGGGAGTTTTATATAATTGGATAAATAACAGTGGATGCTATTGGAAATAGCATTTCTAGCTGTTTGTAAGGGCTTGGTGTTTTTAGTCTTAGGCTCTTTTGCTGTTCTTTTTTCTTTGGGTGGGGTCATCTCTAGACAAGGACCTCTGAGGACACTTTGAGAGAAACATGGTTGAGTCTGAAGTGGTGAAGGGGGAAACTTTGCTTCTAGAATGATCTTTTCAGTAAAAAAAAACTTCATATGACAATTTAACAGAATAACATACATCATGCCATCTAGCTCAGGGTGGCCAAGGACAACACCATAGCCTGCGTTAGGAGCTTTTGGTGACACCTGACACAACATGTAGGGAGACAACCAACATCTTCTGCATAAATGCCATTTGATCTCCTATGGCTGCTGGGAGCAGCACTGATACTTTTATATATCGTCATAATGTAATTTTCACTCATTTACTTCTGCAGGCACTTTTCCCCATCAGTTTATTTTGTAAGGCTGCTCAGATGGTCATAAATCATTTCCATTTTTACTAACTTCGGGTCTTTGTTTCTGGTTCAATTCTGGCAACAGGAGTCTTGTTTGGCAGTTATTTTCCTTCTGGGGTTAAAATACATCACATTATGTCCTCTGACCTGGAGGGTGTTTGTAGTGGAATCATTTCTTAATGGAGTTATCCTTCAATGTGTCTTAGAACCACGCTCACAGATTTCACAATACTGTCTTTGTCCTGTGCTTTGATTTTATATCCCATGATGAGAATTTTTTCTGGTTGTGTATATTTGGGGCTCAGTGAGCCTCAGCATGCTGATGTCTGTGCGGTTCCTAGGATTACAGAATCTCTCTGTTGTTACTACACTGACTTTTTTTTTTTCTCAATGCCTTTGGATAGTGTTGCTGTTCAATCACTGAATGGTGGTGTCCCAAAGATACTGAATGCTTTCTTCATTCTTTCTTTCTTTCCCTGATATTTTTCTACTTGAATAAGAAAATTTAAAAGACCCCTATTCACTCTCAGTTATTTCTTATTCTGTTTGATCTAATATATCTTTAGGCTTTCAACTGAGTTTTTCACTTGAATTATTGAACTTTCCATTTCTATATGGATCTATTTCAAAACATGCATTTCTCTGCTGGGTCTGCATTTTATTATCAACATCAGGGAATGGTTTATCTTCAGTCACTTAGATCTTAGCCATCAATGGCTTTTGAGAAACCATTCTTTGAATTCTCTATTAGGCCTCTCACCCATTTAAAATACATGGCTGTCTGTTACTTAAGAGTTATGACCTTTTGGTGATATCATACGACCCAATTAATAATATTTCCTGTGTTCCTGTGCTGAAACTTGTATATGTAGTGGATCAGCTGTCACTAAAATTGTATGTTTTCTTAAGTAAGTAGATTTATCCACGTGTCTGATAGCATTGGTGCATTAGGCAATGTTGCCATCATGTCCAGTTGGGCATGAAGTACAGTCTCCTGTTGTTCTTTCCCTGTTATTGGTGAGTTGGTATACAGTCTATTCTGTCTCTGCTGGCCATCCAAGATAGGGAGCATGGTAATAATTTAGGCTGGTGTGATGCGGATAGCACTGCTTGTGAAATTCATACTGTGTGTTTATACCTACAATGGTAGTAAAGCCTTTAGTCAGATGATGGGAGGATCTTAGGCACTGCTGCCTTTTTATTCTTTGGGCTTTCTGGCATTGCTCACTGAACTAGTACTATGGGTGCTGAAACTCTACGTCTTCTTCCCAGACAATGGTCTGGGTCCAGTGCTTCAAAAGGAAAAGTCTCTATTCCTTTGTCACACTCTTACTCAGTCTTTCTAACAGCTGATGGTCAGACAAGATGTAGGCTGGACATCTCCTAGAGCAGTGTGACTTGGTGCTCCTGTCTGCTACTACTGAGTGGGTGGAACAAAGGAAATCCCTAAGTTGTATGCTACTGGTGGGCAATAGCTAGGGTGGACATAATAAGAAACCATAGAACCAGAAACTTTCTCTAGGGGGCCTCCTTTCTAACTCTGATTCTTTCTGATCTGGTGCCTTCCAGAGAGTAAACTGAAAGGTTTGATAGTCAGAGATGGGCAAACTTCCTCTTGGGCTTCCCTTAGCTGGGTAGGGTGTTGTTTAGGCTTTTCTGATTCTTTCTAGCTTAGTGTCTATCAGCGTGAGAAGGTAACAAGACAGGGCCACCACTAGCGAAGTTTCTCTTCAAACTGTCTTAGGCTGTGTGCTTGCAGGATGGTTACAGCTGGGGCTCCTGTATTGCTCACGGTTATCCCAGCATTCGACCATGTGTGGTAGCAGTGAAACGGAGTGGCAACATCTCAGGACGGACCACACGTTCTTCCTGCTGCTGCCATGCGTCTGCGCGTGCGCCTAGCGAGCAGGCAAGCTTCATAGCCTGTGTCTTGAGGACATCACCTTCCTTCCCTTACTCTCCATGCTGAAACACTGGTTCTCTGTAGCACAAAGCATCCTGTAGATTTGATTTGAAGCTGGACTTCAATGCCAAGCTTGGTTCAAGAGGCACCCACAACTGTACTAGTGCATTGGAATGTCTGTGGGGTCCACAAGATCGGGATATGGAGGTTTCCCACCCCTGGAGAAGTGTGACTTAAGACAAGCTGTCCCTTCTTGACAAGGCTTTGGCCCACTAAGAACTTGCTAGGAAGTGATAAGAAGTCTTCTGGAAAGAAAAGACTTCTCTGAAAATTCCAGCTGGTTTCAAATATCATGATGCAGACCCCAGAGGACTGTACAGCTTTTTAGTCACTAGGGTTGCTAGCACCTATGCTGACAGTATTTCTGGAATCTGCCCCACTCAACTCTTACCCCTCCAGAGGGAAGATACCACTTCTTCAGTCTGTGGAGCTGGGTGACAAGTGACAGAGTATTTCACTTTCTCTTTGTACACTGCTGTCTCCAGTCTCTGTGTTTTCCCAGGTTCTAGTTTCTCTCCCACATACTTCCGGTTTTCTCCTACAGTCACTGCACTCACGTGCAGCTCTACCCCCGTTGCTTTGGTTTTCCTGTGTGCAGCAGAGGTAAGCTCTAGGTACTACTACAATATCTAAGTGGCAAGGTCATGAATTTCTAGGAAACATACTTCTTTTTTTCCCTAGAAGTAAATTAGTCGATGAGTCTGATGCCATGTTTAACTTTATTGAGAAATAATAGGAGCTATTCAGTTATTGTTATATATGCAGTTAATCACTTGATAATTATCCACAGAAATAATGTACAATTTTAATTAATAGAAAACAAAAATATATAACATTTAATTACATATTCATTGAAATTTAAAGGCTGTTAGTTTAAGGGATCATCAGAAAAGCCATTTACCAAGGCATAGGTTTCTCATTAAAATTGAAGGTTTGAATTGGAAGTTTCATGGAGATTGGTGAGAGAACCGGTGGAAAGATATAAAAATCCCTAAATGATAGTCTCAAGAACTCAGATTTTAAAGTTATTCATGTACACAAGGGAAAAGAGTGTTTGGGAGAGCAGATGTTGGATAAGATGGAGAGGGAGCTTCTGGAGATGAGCTTCCGGCCTGAGTATCCCAGCACGGGCCAGTGATAGTCCAGTCTCTGGGTGTCTGAAGACCGCTGGAAACAGTCTGCATTTTCAAAGAGAAACCATAGTGTTTTGTAAATGAACAGGGAAAGCAGCAACTCAAGAGCACGAGCCGCAGGTGGCAGGCACAAGAGAACAAGGGAACAGCACGGCCACCACAGAGAATATGAGGCAGAGTGCCGATGCTCGAGAGGCAAAAAGAAGCTGGAAACTGGTTGAGTTGAGTCAGATAGAAGATGTAGACATGCCAGTAGTACATGGACCAAGTCAAGATGTAGCTACAGAAAGGTGATATTCAACACACAGTAGGTGTTGGTGAAAGGATGGTGGGGAAGACCAGCAGAGCAATGGCATCTTCCTTCCTGGAAGATGATGGCAAACTAGCCTTTGCACTTACACTCTTTTCTGTCCACACAGGTGTTTGTCGTATGGATCCTAATACTAATTCTTTCCTATCAACATAAAAAGCAAGAATAAAAACACAACTTCAAGATAAGCCAGAGTGAAACATTTTCCTCTTTATATCCAGGTATTTCTTTTGAACTAAAATAAAAATTTCCACATATAACCAAGAATATATTTAGTGAGCAACAGACTTATCGTTAAACATGCTTATCATAAAGCTTGATTATACAGGTAGAGTATGACACTTCAAATATTCAACAAATTTTAAGGGAGGTATTTCAACTTGTAGATCTATATAAACACAGATGTGAAAATGAATCACAGTTTTAAAAATCTGGTAAACATACTTGACCTTACTAAAAGGAAAATGAAACTAGTAATTTGCAAAGCATTAAATTCTAGGAAATGCACATATTTCTTCTGGAAAATGTATGTGTTGGGTTATTTATGTAGGAGAATAGAAGGAACAGCTGGTGTTGGAATTGGGTAACTCAGGAGTCGGGCATTCTTAGAGAAAACCTTAAGACAAACAGAACTCTAGAACTGGGGACCTGTTTGACAGCATGCTTGCCTAGCATGAGCAAGGTCTTGGATTCAGTCCTCAGCACTACGAAAGAAAGAAAGTTCCTTGGGGGGTGTATGGAATAGTTGTAGCAATTCCATTAAAATAAAGAAGCAAGGAAATCTTCAGCTTCCTTACTTTGATATTATCACCTTATCAAATTTGATATATTATCACTTTATCAAATTAAAAATTTGAGTTCCGATTTTCAATTCTAGGGAAATAAATGAGTTTATTTATTTTTTGACTCTTCGAAAAGCTGCAATCATGGAAAGGTAGAAGAAGGAGAAAGTAGTGAACAGACCAATATGTAGGGTTGTCGTAGTTAGCATCACCTTTCAATCTGACACAATCTCAATTGAGTAATTCCTTTTATCTGGTTGGATTTTTGTGGGCATGTCTTTGAGGGACTGTCTTGAGTAATAATTGAGGTAGAAAAGCCAAGCCCACTGTGGGCACATGGTCCAGAGTTGTATAAGGAAGCGAGCTGAGCAAGTGAACCAGAGAGCAAGACAGCAAGTGAGTTCCTGCACTGACTTCCTTCAATAATGGGCCATGACTTGGAAGTGTAAGATGAAATAAATCCTTCCATGCCCTAAGTTTCTTTTGGTCAGAGTGTTTATTCACAGTAGCAGAACGAAAGCATCAGAACAAAAGAGGGCAATACAAATCCATAAAATATTTAAAGGAAAATAGTATTCATTATTGTTGAAATGGAATTTAACAAGAGTTGCAAAACTGGGGATTGAAGACTGTTCCTTCATGAACCTAAAAATCTACAAAAGGAGACAGTAAGACTTATGTATGTGATTTATTTATGAATAAATTCCCAAGGAATAAAAGAGTGTGCTTAACAGTGTGTGCTGAAGAGACAGGTGAGCTGGGCAAGCTATGGGGAGGCTTGAGTACAGTGCTGATGCCAGAGACTGGGAGCCACTCCAGCTTTTCATGCAGGACACTAACTTCAGAAATATTTAGATGTAGTATCCTCATTATGGCAAACAAACTGTTGGGTGAAATGAAATTTTGTATCTAGAGTTAACGTTGTCATCTAGTCTCTAAGTGCTATGACTGGCATGGAACATGCTTAAATAATAAAAAGCTAGATTTAAAAATAAATTGCTTCTCCAGTTGACAATGTACCCTTTAATAAAGACATAGAAGGCATTAAATTTGAACATGTGGAAGGTTCCTGCAAAGATGACGCCCCCAAAGCTTGTATTTAGATGACCTATTAAATGAACATGATGTGTTATACACTGGCTTGTGCCCGACCAAAACTGTATGATTTTACAGTCTCCAAAGCTGTGAGAGGTGGGGTTCCATTGTTGAAACCGCTCGGGGAATGTGAGTTTTATAGGGAAACAGATATGTCTTGGGAGGTCCTTCACTAATATTTTCTTTCCGTTCTTCCCGAAATATTTTTTTTGGCTCTCTCACATGCGAATGGCAGAGAGGGCCATGAGGGTGAACTGAGCATTGCTGGATTGCTGTATTTATTGTCTAATTGGTTCCAGGTAGGAATTCGCAACATAATGATACGTAAGTCATGTTTCAAAACAACTTTATTGAAAAAAAGGTGATAGAAAAAAGTGTACAATTTGTAATTCACAATTAAGTCTTCTAATAGCATATGTACAGCTACACATGTTAACCACAGTGGACAAGGAAAATAACAGTCCTTGATAACTTTTCTTAAGGATAATCAATAATTTATTTTTTTATCATCACAAATTACCACAATTATCTAGCTACATGACCAGTGTCACTACATATCACAGGAAGATTGTCCACCCACACTTCACCGAGACAAAGACAACCGCCATTAATGTGCTAAATGTACACAAGGCCGTTAAAAGGGGTGTTATTCCATGTATAAGACAAGATGTGGCATGTAGTTCATGAGCAGATTTGATTTAGTATTCACTATGCCAGGAAGTAAGCATAGACGTGTTTTGGCATTGAACTATTAAAATAGAAAATAAGAAAATTCGAGAAATAAATCCAGATTTTAACTTACAATAGATACATTAAAATAGGAAATTAATCAGAGCCTTAGTTTTTGTTCGAGTTTTTTCCTTTCCTTTGTTTTTTTCATTGTTTTATCTTTTTTGTATAAATGAGCGCTATGAATATATCACAAGTTAAGGAAAGATAGTAGCCAAAGAAGGTACCAGCATATGAAAAACAAATTAAAAAGTACCAGATATTTTTGCTTACAAAAAATTTAAACTGTAAAGTCACAAAATATATATAAAAACGCCACATTGAACGAGGCAATCATACTCTACCGAAACTGGTAGCATGCTCCGGTAAGCCACTTGTCCCATTCGCCAGGTCATACGGTGGTCACCGACAGAAAGGCATTATGGACTCTCGTGCCATCTGGAGATTTGGCTCCGTGGGTCATCAGTTCTTGGATTGTCATCCAGTTATCCAAAATTTTCTTGTTTCTCTTTTTCATCATCTTTTTGTGGCTCAGTTCAATGATGCTCAACTCCTTCTTGCCCTCGCCGCTGCTCTGCGGGCTCTCCTTGAGACACTCCAGCCGGCTCCGCATCATGAACTCCCTGCGCCGGCGTTGTTCCTTGGCCCTGACCAGGTGTTGCTTCCTCTCCTCCTTGCTCCAGTAGCGCCCCATTTTCATCTCACTCATGGTGTCGTCGTCTGTGGTCATGCCACTCCTCTCCTCCTTGATCTTTAAGGCACGTTCCTTCAGAATTCGGTCTCGCACTGGTCTCTTTGTTATGTACCGGGTCCCGTCACTCCTAATTTTTACCTTCCACTCCATCTTGGGCTCTGAGCCCTTTTGCGATTCCTTGCACATGCTCACCAAGCTGAGCTGACTCTGGGCGTACTCCACGGCAGATTTCTGTTGAATTAGCTGCATGTAGCTTTGATAATGCCGGGCATGCGCAGGGATGTTGGCATATCTGTAGGCGGAGCTGTGGTAAGGAGAGAGATAGGGAGTGTGCTCATTGACTGTGTTGTCCTGATCCGGAAGCTGGTGAGTTTCTAGACTCTTCTCCAGGCTTTCAATGCTGCAGCCTTCGTCGGTGGTTTTGACATGGGTAGACGTGTATTCCTTGGTGCTGGGTCTGGAAGCAGACTGATGGGCTGTCATTGTGCTTCTCAGATTTTTCTTATTGGCGAGGTTGATCATTCTTGGAAGGGAACTGTCGGGAGACCGGTCGATAGTTAGTGGAGTGCTTCTGCTGCTCTCGGCTGTGTTGTATGCACTTGAGCTGTCCTTGTCTGACTTTTCGGGATGTTCCATGATGTCATCCAGTTTTGCCCTCGTCGTATCCAGGCTGGTGTTGTAGTTTCGGAATCCTCCATCATGCAGTGCCCAGATGTCTCCATACTGGTCCGTCACTTTCTGGAGCCTGTGAGCCTGCATGATGTTCTGGCATTCCAGCTCAATGTTTCTTAGCTCTTCATTAAGCAGCTGCAGCTCATGCTCCACCCCGTCCTGCGCCCCTCGGTTGCATTCAATTGTGCTACTCGAGTAGTACAGGTCATAGTCTCCGTGGTTTCGAATCTTAAGCTCCAGCAGCTGCTGGAATCCTTCACACACCTCGTGGTTGCTGGCGCAGTCCGAGTCCAAGCACTCTCCACCAGCAAAGCTCTCGTTGCATTGAAGCTCAAGGCTTCCTAGGGTGTCTTGGCTCTGCCCCAGCTCTCTCTTGCTCTTCAAAGACGTTCTATGGGGGTCCTCGACTGCATTCTCCTGCTCTGAGCTCTCATCATTCCTCAAGCTCTCATCGGTGCGCCCCACTCCACTGTCCTTCTCCTGGTTGTTGGAAGAAGATGTCGCCGTGTCTGTTGTGCCTTCTTCTTCTTCCTGCTTCTTTGGCTGAAAATGAAGTTATGATATTATAAGAAATCATTCTGTAAAAACACAGGCTATTCTACACCTGCTTGAGAAACAATGCTTCAGGGCTAGGGGGCAGTTCCTACAAGCAGCTCTAACTGTAGCATGCTTACTAATTAGCTCATGACAGCCTTCTGTGCAGCGACATAGAGGGAATAAGCAGTTCTTTCATTATGCCTCTAACACTCACTGGGTGTAAACAAGACAGCGTACCTGGAAATGAAGGATCTTTACCTTCAGGCTTTCCTCTCTGGGAAACTGAGGTGAAAATATACATGAAGTGACCCTGAACTTCTCAGGTGAAAAACGTACAGAAGCATACCTAACAGTATCTACATCTTTAGGATTTCAGTGATCCTGTGTTTGGGAGCCACAGTCACCTAACTGTTGCTGCTTCTTGACTTTCCATAAATGAATTAGAATAAAGTAGTAAGGACCAATTATCTAACACTGAATTATTGATTTATTTAGTGATTTACTTAAAGCTCTGCTTGTACTGCCCATTTGCTAAGCACGACTTTACTTGTGACCTGTAAAGATGCATGCTCTGTGGCCCTTCAGGAGGGTGCAGCTCTTGCTGGTCAGCCATCTGAACTGACATCAGTCTGCCATGCCCAGATTCCAACCTTCCACATCCATTTCACTTTTTCCAGAAGGAAACCTCTGGAAACAGGGTGTCTCTGCATGAGTAGGCCAATGAGAGGCTACTGCTTTGACCTGCCTTCCTGGTTTAGGTATATAAGCTAAGTCTTTGGTCAAGGGACAGACTTCTGGAGATGAAGAATCCCTTTAGGAGTCTTGGGCTGTTCCTGCCCTTGGAGTCTGGGTGTAGAAGCAGAATAATAAGGTCCTATGTGGGGGACACTTCACAGCTATTTGGTCTGACCCAATCAGGAGGTATACTCTTGTTTAATTGCTTTATATTTTCCCATACCTATTAATTTCAATTTTTTCTGTTTTGTGAAGCCACGTTGGTGACAGTTGGTTTGGTAGAGGCTGAGGGATTTGGGGGCTACCTCAATACTCCTCTGAGAACTTTCTATTATGAAGCATTCTTGTTCTGAAGAATAAACACTGTCTCCAGCCTTCCCTGGATACCCTGGGCAACAAGGGCCCTGAGATAGGTGCTAGCATAACTTACTACAGTTTCACATGGAAACACCTCAGAAGAACATGCCCCACTCCTGGGTTAGAAGGAACTCAGCTCATCAGAGGGCATACTTGAGAGTGGTCAGCCCTTTTCCTGAGCTACCTACACACTTGGAGTCAGGGTGTTCTGAGACACTAGGAGGGGGTGTCTGGCAGATGGGTGACTCTGAGAAACAATGCCAGATAAGCAACACAGTGGCTTGAAACATTTCCTGAGCAGTGCCTTTCCTTAAGCAACCAGATAAGCCTCTCACAAAATAAGTTCTGGAGACCACCGAGCAGAATTTAGTTCAATCCCGCCAAGGGAAATTGTCCCAAGAATTCCTCAGACTAGGGTTGGTGAGAAGTGACTGCTTTCCTCAGATCTTCCTCCGCCTCCTGTCATCACCAAGCTTACGGGAGTGCCTTGTGGCCTTTCTCTGGTAAACTCACTTGGCTTCCGTGTGCTTCCCCCCTGTGTATGACTAGTGTGGCTCCTTTAAAGTTTCTTGCGGCTATTTCCCATAGAGTTCTGAAACTGTAGCCCTGAGCTGGCGTCTAAAGAGCTTTAGCTCTCTGAGTTCTTGATCTGCCCATTTTACGTCTGTTGATGGTTCCAAGCTACTTGTAAGATTGCTATTTCAGCCAGGCCTAGCTCAAAGGTAAATAGCTAGGAACAAATCCATAGGCTCATTGGAAACCAAGATTAGGAAAAGAAACCAAACGAGACAATATACCACCACCACCACCACTACAACAACACCATCATCACCACCACCATCACCGACACCAACAACAATACACCACAACCACCACTACAACAACAGCAATACCATCACCACCACCAACAACAACAGCAAGCAACAACAACAACTGCAAAAAGCTCCATCAGGAGCTATGGAGATGGCTTCACTTCGAAAATCAATCCAAATTCTATATAGGACTTGCACTAAAAGCCTTAACGTTAGATGACCTTAGCCTTTCCATTTGTTCAGGAATATGATTCAGTTTTAACTTTCTTTTTATTACCTGATAAATTTGTATTACAGTCTCCTGGTTAGCTGAAAGATACACAAACTTAGTGTATATGTGTTTCTATACAGTCCTTTGTATATTTGTTCTGTGGTATGTGTTTATATGAAAAAAGGGAGAAATTCCTTTCAAATTGTCTCAAAATAAAAACTATTAATTTAAATAGTCCCTGTTAGTTCAAATCACTAATATATGAGTGGATTTATTGAACCGGTAAGATTATATTTATTGTTGTTAGATATAAAACATGAGAATCTAAATAAGTTTAAATACTTGAAGCATATTTAACTATTAGTTAATGTGCTTAGGCTTCTTAAATTTTATAAAAATAAAGGACTATTCTGGAGGGTTATAGATGTATTTTCATCCATTTTGGTGTATGGCAGTTAAAGCTTGCTTTCTCCCTGAGTTGTGCTAAAGTTACTAAGATTTAAAAGTATATTTAACATGTATAATTGTATATGCAAAGAACACAAAATGAAATGAAGATACCTTTTTACAAGAAAAACAGAAGGCAATGGTTATGGATAAGAAAAAAATTGTGTGACATAGGAGGGAAGGAGGGAGGAAGAGAGAGAGGAAGAGAGGGAGGAAAAAAATTGGAAAGCTAAACTAGTCAGAGAGGCTTCGAGCAGTCCCAGAGAGTCCGTAGAGGGCAAATCTTCTACAAGAAGAGATATTGTGGAAGCGTTGGTTATTACCTGGTTAGTCATTGTTAGGAGAAGATTGTTTATATGAGTCTCTGAAAATTGAGCACTAACACACTGATATGAAGCTGGACTCTCAATTCTCTGTCTGAAACAAGAGATTCTTAGGTTCTGTACTTTTTAGTTTATGAGAATCGGGCAGCCTTATTCTACTACCAATCATGACTCTTATTTTAAAATGCTTCATGCAGTAAAAGTAACTTTGTTTTTTGGTCAACAGTTAATTCTTATCAAAATTCTACTTCAGTCACCTACACTTCTGCTTCTCCTCAAAAGTATTTGAGCTCAAATCCACTGAAACCTTCCATCTTCCCTACCCAACTCCTCCTCTGTTCCCTTCCCCGCCACTCCTTCTCACCTTCATGACTTATTCTTTTTAAATTTTTATTGGTGTGTGTGTGTGTGTATGTGTGTGTGTGTAAATGCAACCCGCTGGCTCCATTTGTGTTGCTCATGTGTGCATATGTTTAGGGTTAATTGCTTAAGATTCGATAATCAGGGAGACTTGTCACTGGAAAAAATGATTCTCCCTTATTCCAAAACCTTTGTAGCTCTTTATTTAGGGCTAAGGCCTTATGAGTGTTCCTTAGTCTGCCTGGGCATGTTATCTGGTGTTGCCATTATGTAAGTCTTACTTAGATGTTCATATTAGTGAGATTTCATAGGTACAGCTTCTCCTTGGCAAATATAAAGATTTCTGTCTCACAGAAGACATTCTAGCCCCCAGGCTCTTAAACTCTTTCCGTTTCTTCTTTCTACAAGGCTCCCTGAGCCTTAGGTGTAGGAGTCCTTTTAAATACAATTTTTAGGGAAGCCTAAATTCATGAATAAGTTAGGTTTTCTTTGATAAAAATTGGTATGGCTACAGAAAATTATGTTTCATTGTTTAGACCTAGAATATAACATTGGGTTTTAGCTCAGTGTAGTGGTACCTGCCTTTAATTCTAGAACTCAGGAGGCAGAAGCAGGCAGATCTCTGTGAGTTGAAGGCCAGTCTGGTCTACAAAAGCTAGTTCCAGGACAGGCTCCAAAGCTACAGAGAAACTCTGTCTCCAAAAAAAAAAAAAAAAAAAAAAACCAGACCAAATCAAACCAAACAAAACCAGACAAAGCAAAGACCATGGGGTTTTGCTTATCTGTTTCATATTTTCCTCTTAAAGTTTTATACCTGTGCATGTCAAGACTCTGTAGGCCTTCCTCTCATTGCACAGTGATATCTGCTCAGTCACAATGCCTGTTAGCAGCAGAAGAGAAGAGCAAATAGGACTTAGCAGGTATACCAAGCATCCTTGGTTTGAGAACATTTCTTCTGAATGTCTTTGTTGCCATGAGAACAAAACCAGAAAGAGCTTGTACCTAACACACACACACACACACACACACACACACACCACTCTTTGCTCTTCTAGTGACACCTCAGGAAAAAAAATAACAAGAAACCTGGCACTAGAAAAATTTCCAGGAATCCACAAGGATGACCCCAGCAAAAACCATAAGCAGTATTGGAGAGGATGCCCAAACTGGCCTTGCCCTATATTCAGATTGATGAATATCTTAAATGTCACCATAGAACCTCCATCTAGCAACTGATGGAAACAGAGGCAGAGACCTGCAGCACAGCACTGGGCTGAGCTCCCAAAGTCTAGTCGAAGAGAGGGAGGAGTAAGAAAATGAGCAAAGACGTCAAGACCATTATGGGGACACCCACTGAAATAGCTTATCTAAGCTAGTGGGAACTCACCACCTCTGGCCAGACAGGATAGGACTAAACTAGTCCCTCTGAATGTGGGTTCCCGTTGCATGGCTGGGGCAGACTGCGGGGCCTCTGGCAGTAGCACCAGGGTTTATCTCTAATGTTTGTACTGGCTCTTTGGAACCCATTCTCTCTGGATGGATACCTTGCTCAGTCTAGATATAATAGTGAGGGCCTTGGTTCTTCATCCTCCCTCAAAGCAATGTGCCTTACTCTCTCTCTCTCTCTCTCTCTGAGGAGTGGATGGGTCGGGAAGAAGGCGGAGGGGATGTGAGGAGGGAAGGGAATAGGAACTGGGATTGGTATGTAAAATAAAAAAAGATAGTTTGTTTTCTTTTTTAAAAAAATAAAAGAAAAAAATAAACGCCAACTATAGCATCACCCAACACTACAGGGTTCTAGAGACTGGAAAGCAATCTGCTATTCTAGATACTGTTGTGAATGATTTACTGGGTTAAGTTGCTTCTCAGGAAAGATAAGAACTTCAGCATCCATGTGTCCAGTCAACTCTCACTGACTAAAAGGAAGGGCAAAAATGGGCTCCAGAAAGAAATCACACACACACACACAAAAAAAAGTTCCCAAATGAAAAAGCCTGTAGGCCTGTGATGGAATCTCCCAGCTGTTTGTACTCAGATAGTAGTTGTGCTAGACTTCGTATTGGCTTCACAAATAAGACTATAGTCTGTGATATAGTGAACACTAGTGCGTGCATGCATATTAACAGATCTCAACAAATGGAATGAGAAGCAGCCAAGATTGCAATATAGCCAAATAATATAGTCAAAAAAGGTGATTCTATTCCTCAACCAGTCTTGGCTTCCCGTCTTGCTTTTAGATATCTTCATTTGGTTTCTTGCCCTGCTTGGTTCCTTCCTGTGCTCTTTCCTATTGTTTATGGTGATTCTGTTTCTAGTAGTGGGCACCCGACTGCTTTTAAAGTTCCTAACTTGTTTGGATTGCCTAGACACAATGGTGACCATCTAGTATGATTCTTTTCCTACACACAAAGTTTATTCCTCAACCCCAAATCTAACCACTCAACTAGACCCTCATTCAGCAGCAATAGCAGTACTCACTGAACTTTCTAGATCAAAGAATGCATAAAGACAAAGGACAAAAATTACCTCTGACCTGGATAATATATGGGTATAATTTTCTTAATAAAATTTTCTTAATAACTAATAAAGTTCTGAGAATATCTTCTAGAAAAATAACTAAAGTCCTTCATTAGTGATTGACTATTATGAATTGGAACCAACTTTTTTGAGAATGGGTATGAACAGAGGATCCAGTTTATCAGTACAACCATGTCATGTACTTAAGATCCCTTGTATAGAAAGTGACTGCCCACATTGAGCTACACAGCCTATGTTGAGGCATGACATTTAGCCAGTCAGTGAGTGTCCCGGCTAGTTTTATGTCAACTTGGCACAAGCTAGAGTCGTCTGAAAGAAGAGAACCTCAATTGAGAAAATGCCACCACAAGATCTAGCTGCAAGGTATCTTCTTAATTAGTGACTGATGGGGGAAGGCCCAGCTCATTATGGGTGGTGCCATCCCTGGAATGATGGTCATGGGTTCTATTTTTAATAAAGCAGGCTGAGGAAGCCAGAGGAGTAAGCCAGTAAGCAGCACCATTCCATGGCCTCTGCCTCAGCTCCTGCCCCAAGGTTCCTGCTCTGAGTTCCTGTCCTGACTTCTTTTTATGATGAACAGTGATATGGAAGTGTAAATTATGTAAACCTTGCTCTTCCCAAGTTCTTTTGGTCATGGTATTTCATCGCAGCAATAGTAACCCTAACTAGGACATGTTCTCCCTTCCCAGCCCCTAGAAATCCCCCCAGATTAACCCATCACAGAGTAAGTTTGAGCCCTGCTTCAGCTCCTGGCCTCCTTCCTAGTTGCCAATACAATACAGCTTTTTTTATTCTGTAAAAGTCTGAAGTCATAATGTTGGCTACTGCACCAATTGAACAGTGATCCCTTCCCCAATAACAAGTGAAAACGGATAGTTTCCAGGAAAATTTGAGCAACACAGATGAGCAGGCAATCATATAATATAAAAACATGTTTTGACATATATGGACATATCTAGTCTGCATATAGGTTGCATATATGCATATATATATACATATATACATATATGTATATATATATATAATTTTACTTTCATAAAGAACAGCAGTTTATCAATGGCCCAAAGAGATGGACATGCTAAAAGCCTTTCTTTCCTCACTGCGTGTCATCCGTGATCCACTTACCCACTCCACACTGTTTTCCTTACTGTGGATTTACTCCTTAAGATCTATCTCCTTAGTCTAGCCTACATGACTAAACCCAATTAAACCTGTGGTAAGAAAGAATGGATGGAATTATAAAAGTACTCTAAAGTAAGTTTAAAAACTCTCTAGATAATTGCTATTTCATTCTTCAAAAGTAATGTCATATAAATAATAAGGAAATACATCTCTCTCTCTCTCTCTCTCTCTCTCTCTCTCTCTGTCTGTCTCTGTAGTATTAATTATAGGATTTTCAAGCTTTCCCTACAATAAGTTCATGTATCAGTTATGACTACACTGATTGATTTTAAATGCCTTTCTGATAAAAAAAAATTACAGTTAGCAAAGGAAAGCCATTCACAGCCCCACATCTGGCTCTGTCTGACAAGGGCTACATGCTGTGCCTCGCTCACCTTAACCCTGATTGATGGTCATATTACTTCTGGGAGTTTGAGTATACATGCAACAGTCCTTACAATGAAAGCACGCTCGTATCTTGTAAGGACTTGAGACAGTGCAGAACGGCTAGTCTTTTTTTTACTTTAGGTACAGTTGGAAGGATACAAACCATGCCATGCAAATCACTGTACAATGACTTCATGGCCGCTGTCCAACCCAAGACTGCATAGAAAGTTAACCTCGGTGGCATAAGGCATTCACTAATCTGCTTCCAAATTTAAGTTGCTAAGTTGACTTTGCATTCATTGGTCTGTGAAAATGAAAATCTCCCTTCCATTCCCAGAGTTCCTTGCTCTAACATAATGCTCCTAACATAATGCCTGGCTGTCATTTATAACTGCCCTCTGGAATTTGGACTCTGACAGACAGTGTTTCTGACAGGACATTGCTAATGCAATAGTCCTTTCTATGAGGGCAAAAGGCGTTTTAAAGGTATTTGTACTTCTCATCAGTTTTCAGGCTTCTGGTGAAGAAAAATGGCCACACAATGGGTATCTAACCTCAGGGACATTTTGTGTTCCTTCACAAGCCCTCACAGTTGTATTCCATTTGATGAGCAGGCAGCACTTGGCACTGCATGCTCCTGAACAGGATCTCTCCCTTACTCTTTATTCCAACAACCCCTTGTCAATTCTGTATTGGTTACATTTTTTATCTAAGGAAGAAAAGGCCTGGAGCAAGGATTTTCTTGGTTGTAAGTAGCAGCTGCCAACAAAAGATATCTTTATTTGTGGCTGCTGCTGACTGAAGTCATATATAGAAACTCCCACCCTACCTACACTGCAAAACAACCACCACCCAGTGGCATCACTTCTGAGCACGGGCTAGGAGAGGGGCCAGCAAGAATCCTGAGATACATCACTCCTGGCTGTGTCGACGGTGGAGCTTGCTGTCTCAGGGTGTAGTTACGACATTCTGTTTGAGATGGTAGCATGAAAACATATTTCATTATTCAGGTTGGTGAGGTGTTAGAATGGCTATGCTTCACATGGTTTAACCTGTCAGGATTTTTTTTTTTAAAAAAATCTTTTAGGATGAGTTAATAATTAATGTTGGGACTAGGATGATAATTAAACCAAGTAGTAAATTGACAGGAATGTTAGCAAGAGATATGTCAGGCAGATGAAAGACATGAATTAGAATAAAAAATAGGTCATTTTTTTTGTATTGCAAAAATAACAAAAATAAGACTCTTAGAGTTACTCTGCCATAGCCACGCCATGATCTTCCCTCATTGTGTATTAATTAAGGTCAGGAACTCTATTCTTTCAAACATTCTAAGTAGCAGGATGGTACTCGGAACATTTAGAGTTCAAATTTCTGTTGAATGAATATGTGACCGTAAGATAACATGATGCCGGTCACCTCAAATAATGCTGTGGGGCATGCATACAGCAGGCACGGGGCCAAAGATCACCTTTATGGTTGCCTAGGGGCACACAAGTGTGATTAACCCATGAAGTATACAAATCCTTAGATCACATCTTCCTTCTCTTTACATTTATAGAAACATTTATATTGTAAAGTCCAAATTTCCATTTTTGAAGTTACTCCACATTTGATAGCTGCTTGTTCCTAGTAATTATAGCCAAATACAACACACACATTTACTATTAAGTTTCTGCAAATTACACCGAAAACTACCTATTTCAACATGTTAATGCTACTGTATTATATTAACAATATTGCTCAGGCTTTCCAAACTGGGAATAACCTTAATAGGAAAGGTCCGTATTCCTTCTGCTTCATTTGAGATCATTTGCCCAAAAAGATTACAGAGTTGTTTGATCAACCCCTTTGACTGTGTTTCCTTACCCATTAGAGAAAACTAGAGACATTTCCAGTGATGCTGTTCAGATGGGTATGGGTGGCCCTACCTGCTGTAGCTCATTGGCTGTGCACTGGGCCCCTTCATTATGTTCTTCCTCCAGCATCTCTGAGTTTAACTCCTCTAAGAATTCATTCCTTTCATCTTCCAGCCAGCCTTCATCCAGCTGCAAAGGAAAACATTAGTACATTACATTACGTTAGGGAGACCCATGCTAAAATAGGGTAAGCCTCAATGCGGGCTTTATCGGTGATTCTCTTCAGAGCCGCAGCCCCCCTATAGTCACCTCTCAGAAAGAAGAAAAGGTGAGACAAAAAGAAAGGAAGAAAAGGATTCTCAGATCTTTTATCCTCTACTGAAACAGCTTTAGATTTTTCTCTCATAACTGAGTAAATCCCGCAGCACAGAGCATTACCTTCTTTCAGAACCCATGAAAAGCGCACTGGATAATCCACAGCTGGCTCATTATCTCCCACAGCCCTGGCTGAAAAGAACTGCAGTGGTTCTGATCCGGCTATGAGACAATTGGGCTTTTACCATGAACAGCATCCCCCAGTGCGACTGTATACAATGCGCCCCCAACAAGCAGATTTTACCCTTATACTGCTTTTTTCTTTTTAAATTTTTAGTTGGACGACTCAAGATAGCAAGGTGAAGCTCATCATAAAAGGCTTGATAGACAACAGATTTTATCTATAAAAAAAAGAAAAGAAAAAAAAAACACCCCAAAGACTAAAAACCAACCACCCAAACTTTAATTATTCTCTATCTCTCTCTCTCTCTCTCTCTCTCTCTCTCTCTCTCTCTCTCTCTCTCTCTTCTCTCTCTCTCTCTCTCTCACTGTGTGTGTGAGAGTGTGTGTGCATGCATGCATGCCTGTATATATCCAAATTCCATGGGGTCCACCGGAAACTCGGAGCACATCCTGTGGGAGTATGTCCTTTCTTGGCACCAGGTGACTTCAGGGAATCAAACTCAGGTTTTCAGGCTCAGTGGTAAGTGACTTTATCCACTGAGACATCTCACTGGCACCTAAATTCTTTAGGGAAATAAAAGTAACCGTAGCCATGCCTGCTTACTCACAGGGTCCTGAGAATTACTCAAGGCCTCAAGTGTGTTAGGCACATACTGTACCATGGAGGACACCCCGGCTCCCATCACGTCTATTAATCCTAGGGATTCTGGCCAAAGTGGTATTGAATGGAAGCGGAGTGGTAGACAGTTCCTTTTGTGGGTGAGGCACTTTCAACCCTCACTGAAACAAATCTCGTTGGTTTCTTCACACAATGTGAAGTAGGAAGCCGGAGATTGCCGTCACACTTTGATGGCTGTAGACAGCCAATGCGGATAATTGGCCTCCGTTTCTGGAGCTGGAGTACATACATCAACTGTTTATGCTCATTAAATGACCCGTACTGCCACTCTGTTCACTCTGGGCTACAAAGAACACAGGTGTCTACTGACGAAAGGGCAAGAGTCGGAGGTGTTTTCAATAAGAAACCTTTAACGACAAATGAATGTCTGAAAACTTAAAAAGAAAAAATGCCAACTTGAAAATAGGACATTAAGTGGTACCCCCAGTGTTCACACACTCGCATGACATTTATTAACAGAGGACAGATCATGGCGTCATCGTAGTTAACATTCGTTTTGACAAAACGCCTGGGAGAGGGAAAAATCACAGAGGACTTGCCTCCATCAGGTTGGCCATGGGCATGTTTGTGGGAACATTTCTTTAGTTGTTAACTGAGGTAGGAGGGCCCATCCCGCTGTGGGTGGTAGCATCCCTGGGTAGGTGGGCCTATGTTATAACTGGTCTATGCCAGTGCATAGAATCCTTTGTGGTCTTTGCTACAGCTCCTGCCTCCAAGAACTTCAAGGAGCTCTTGCCCTGGCATCCCTCAGTGGTGGGGTAAAACAAACAACCAAGCAAGCAAACAGTTCTTTCCTCCCCCAAATTACTTTTGGTTCTTGTGTTTATCACAGCAAGAGATACCAAACTATAACGCACAGATTCCATGGTGGCCATTAAAGCCCACACAGAATTATATTACCTCAGATCTAACTGTATGCTAAAGTTCCTTGCTAAAATTGCAAGGAACAGGAACGAAGGATTAGCTTCACAGGACAAGGTGTGGTGTCTGCACAAAGTAGGTTAGGTCAGACACAGCACTGAGTAGAGAAAGGACAGAGTACACCGTCTCCAACCTGGTGGTTCCAAGTTTCTCTGAGAACCCTTGCTGCCCCCATTTCCCAAGGGGAACGGGATAGAAAGCAATATCTTTAATGGTCTGAGGAAGAAAATAGGCAGGAAATGAAAGAAAGGTGACAGGGAAGGAAGGAAATGAGTTATTTAAAAACATTGCACAGATGCACACTACTGCCCCCAGCAAGCACATAGATCATTCCCAAGGATCTGGAGAGCATTCGAAACATTTTTAAACACGCTATGGAAAGCACACAAATAGTGTGCTTCCTCATTTTCCCTTCTCAAACTACACACTCACGCAGTGCAACAAGAGATGCTGAATTTGACAGACAAAGACAGCGGGTGGAGAAACGGGATTCGTCTGCTTTTTTCTTTTTTATCTCTACCATGTACCTTGTTAATTCTATTTTAAAGATATGGTGTTATAATGAATTTTCTTGGATGATTTCACTGGAAATCCCATTTTCAAAGCAATCGCATCTTTTCTTGTGACATGTAGAGCCCTTTTTCAGAACCAAGGGTGAAGGCAAGCCTGGTTTGAGCAGGGGGTGTGGTGGTCAATGGCATTGGAGGTGTCTGTTAGCAAGGGGGAAAGGGTCCGATGTGATGATTCGCCCTCCAACACTGACTATTGCAGAGGGAAAGCTCAGGAGGGCGAGCCAGATAGCCACCCTCTGCCAGCCAGGTATGCCTGGCAAAGAGTAGCAGGTCTAGTCTTAAGCCAGTAATATCTATTATTTCTATTACCCATTATGATCACTCTGGGAAACGCTTCAGTTCTAAATTCATGAGCTTCCCAGCAGCTACAAGGGAGGACAGGAAATTGCCTTATAACAAACCCTTTCCACAACCAGGATGGCCGCTTGATTCTTCTCAACTTACCAAGAACTCTACTGTTCCCCTTTATTCTTTTCTTTCTTTTTTCTTTAAGGGAATGGGATTAGTGAGATAATTGGCTCAAGAATCTTCCAGATAATTGCGACAATTTCAAACGTATTTTAAAATTCCCTCCTAGCACGAAGGCACTCCAGCCTGGTGCACGGGCTCATTCCCCTCCACCACGACCTCAGGTGTGTGGCTTTACTCCGCTCCAGGCTACGGCAGACTTTATGAGAACCATTTAGAATGGTCAAGGGCATAAAGGAAATATATGCGGAAGGAGGGGTCTTTTTATATCCACTCTATTCAAGTCAGGACCCAGCCTGACACTGAAATACACGTTCTCTGTGTAATTTATAGAGAGAATGTAGTTACTGAGTCTGAAAAATATCAGATCAATAGCCCGGGAGACAAACGATGACATAACTAACTTCCCTCCCACAGCTGACAGGTGGGTAGGACAGTGATAGCGTGCTGTCCACACTGCATTCAAGGGGACAAAAACAGGAAGTGGAAGTAGGTGTGAGGTAAGTGTCTTTCCCCAACCATTACCTCTCCTTGTTGCTGATGGCACCTTCCTCTCTCAAGACAGTATTCCTTTTGAAGCGTCATTTTTGGGCGGCAGGAAAATGTTTTTGTCATGTTAATTATGGAAAAGAACTTGTGTCCTCCATGGAACTACACCAGAGAGAGTTCGTTTCATAGTTATTTTAGGAAGATTTAAGATGATAGCTACATATGCTAATATTTTTCTCATTAGAGAATCCTTCATGATGCCTTAATATGCCGATTATATATTTTAGATGGAAGCCAAAAGGAAGGGTCTATACAGAATTTAAAATGAAGTAATCTGAAGTCAACTATTTCTCATTTGTTAATTCATTTAAGAAACTATCAAGCAGACAGAGAGATAGGATTCCATTTTGTGTGTTTTAAATTTTTCTCTAAAATCGATGCTTAGCTATTTTTTTCCTGGAGTCTTTAGTTAGACTTTTCTGGGGGTGAAGTTAGACAGTAAGGATCAGCCTTTGCAGTGTTTTGTATCTGTGTTTATACAGACAGCCATGGAAGAGTTTCCATGCCGCCTAGCAGGAACACATAGACATTCATTCATGAACCCAGTGAATATAACGTCCAGGCTCAAGACCCTGCCCTCTGTTCGAACCTGCATATCGGGCCTGGCGACCAGGAGCACAAGTCTCTTACACTCCTCGCTCGACAGCAGAGCCACGGCCTCTTCCCGGTTCTGGATGTCTTCCCCATTTATCTAGAGAACAAATGCAAGTGGCACATTAGTTTCTATTTCCACAATGCTGCACACAATAAATGGCAAATATCAGCTCATTTATGGTGAATGTATGGACAATGAAGCTCCCACAACGGGCTCATCTTCGCCCCTCCGTGGAAAGTGCCTTCACTCAATTACACGCGCGCTGTAAGAGCCGTATCGATCCCTGAAGGATGGTGGACATCACAGGAAGCAGTTATGTTCATAAATGTCCAACCTGCGCCCTGGCAACATACATCTAGCAACACAATTAACCAGCCCCTGACAGGTGACGTTCATCTTTCTCCGCTCAGAGTAATGAAAGTGTCACTCTGAGATAATAGTGCTGGGGGAAGCGGCTGGCAGTTCCACAACTGAAATCCGTCATCCTGTACGCTCCCGGGAGCCAATTAGAGAGCCGCGGAGGGCCCCTGAGCAGGCTGTGCTCCCAGACTGCTGCTGACCTGGGCTCAGTTAATCACTTCGTGTTTGGGTGGGAGCCTGACTCAGTTGTCCGAACATCACTCCAGTTATATCCCAGATGAGTCTCATCCAAAAAGAGAAGAGCTCTTTAGGACCCTGCACCCAACACTTGACTTCTTCCAAGGCCTTACCCACTTCTTCTTTCAAAAAAAAAATCACATGCAATATTTTAAGTATACTTGGAAATTTTAAGGAATGAGTCAAGTAAAATTGACTTTCACCAAAAGAGGGAAAGAAACCAACCTTTTGTGAGCTTTAGATTGTGCAGAAAAAAAAAATCCTACAGCATTCAGACATGCCCACGTTCTTAAAACAGAGTAAGCATCCTTGAACTACATTTTTATGTTCAGATGTATTTATTTTTAATTTAGCAGATTTTCCTTTGGATGCTTTAAATAATTTTGTTTTATTGATTTCTCAAATTCATTGAGGCAATGTTTTCAATCTCTAGCATATTATCAAAATATGTGAAAATTTCAAACATAGAGGAAAGTCCCTAAATGAACACTAGGTATATAGGTTAAAGGGATGGAGACGTGGCCACGCTAGCCAGGTTCTCTCTCCAGCAACTTCATATTTTCACTCAGAGTTTCCACTTGTGGGTCTCTGGGATTCTGGTTGCTCTACAAGGACAGACAGGGTTATCAGAAAACAGGGAAATCAGTCTTAGAATCTCACTTTGGACCACAGAATCATCCTTATCCCTAAACCCTTATTAGAGATGCTTAGGAAAGCAGAGCACAGGAGAAGAAAAGCACCCAGCTTACATTTCATACTCTGATCCAAACAGCTGCCACCTCCGTTTCTTGCTTGTCTGTACATAGAAGCCCCAACACTCATGGGTTTCATGTGTATTCCTTTTTATTCCTAGTTCTCAAACAAGCCTTGTCCAGCTAGGACTGTGGTTTTAACAGACTATGGCCTTTACTTCTTTTGGCCTAAGGGCTTCCGGCCATCCCATGACACTTCTTAGTTTACCTGCAGCACAACTGTCTCGTTCTGGGCATATCTGATTCTAAATGTCCTGTGATTTCCGATACGGCTAAGCTCCATCTTTTTGTCTGGGATTTAACGCTCACTACTTTCCCCTCTGGCTTTCACTCGAGCTTATGCATACTTTCCCTTCCATCACCCAGATTCACCTGCCATCACTCTGCTCCTCATCTCTACTACCCTAATGTTGCTATCGTGTTTGCCAACGTAGACTAGATGCTCATAGTGGCTTTTTCAGAGGGTCGTGGTAAAGGGCAACTATTTGCCTGGCATAATTTCAGCGCATGCCCCTATAGATGCACAGGCTGTATTTCTTTCTTTCTATCTATCTATCTATCTATCTATCTATCTATCTATCTATCTATCTATCTAGTATATATATTTAATCCACTGTGAAGGCAAATTATGTCCTGCTAAGTAAGTAAAGACATCTATCTATCTATCTATCTATCTATCTATCTATCTATCTATCTAGTATATATATTTAATCCACTGTGAAGGCAAATTATGTCCTGCTAAGTAAGTAAAGACATCTATCTATCTATCTATCTATCTATCTATCTATCTATCTATGTGTGTATATAGTATATATATTTAATCCACTGTGAAGGCAAATTATGTCCTGCTAAGTAAAGACAACTATCTATCTATCTATCT
Source organism: Microtus obscurus (assembly GCA_963919715.1). Taxonomy (NCBI): domain Eukaryota; kingdom Metazoa; phylum Chordata; class Mammalia; order Rodentia; family Cricetidae; genus Microtus; species Microtus obscurus. Next base: position 7,501,952 of record CAWTZC010002364.1, read on the forward strand.
ATCTATCTATCTATCTATCTATCTATCTATTATCTATCATCTATCTATCTATCTATCTATCTATCTATCTATCTATCTATCTATCTATCTATGTGTGTATATAGTATATATATTTAATCCACTGTGAAGGCAAATTATGTCCTGCTAAGTAAAGACAACAGAGTAAAATCTACAAAGACTTATTTATGTAGGAGTAGGTCTGTTTCTGTCTAGACAGGTATTTATTGTTGATGTAGTCTTAACGTTTATGAGGACACCAACACAGTGGCACGTTTACTTCTCAATCCCTCTGTAGCTGACAGTCAGCCTTCTTCCTTGTAATCTCATAGTGGCCTGCATCTTGGCTTCTAGGATTGCCGGTAAACACAAAACATTTGCTGTGGAAGTCACTCATCTTCGGGATCACACGGGATGAAATGAAGCCACCACAGAAATTTGCTATTAAAATATTATTCGCTATTTTCTTTTTCAAAATAAGGGTCACTTTATCCAACTGGTTGGTAGATTTCTGTGTTCTCGGGATTTTAGTTTGATGTTCAAACTGATATAAAGCAAGAAATGCGGCTGTGTGTTTCAGCAAGGAGCCCTCTCAGAAATGAGTGATCTGAGGAGGGGAATCTGATAGAGCTCTCACCCTTCAGCTGCCTTTGTTCCTGGAATAATGGCTTGTGGTTGCAAAGCTGCTAGTGGGGAAGCAGCTTGCTCTTTCCAAGGAAGACACAGCGCATCAGAGAGAGGAGAATGATCTCCAGTCCTGTCCCCCTCGGCTTCCTGAAGGACATTTGGCTTAAGAAAGAAGGGATGAAAGCCTCAGGGAAAACAATATGATAATGTCGTTCAAAATGAGGTTAATTTTTGTATAGAATAGATTTAGACCTCATATCTTCTGCGTATAAACATGCAAATATTCATTCCAAAATGGGTATTGTTGGGGCAGGGGAAAGTAGGTATGTCTTTGTGCTGGATGAGAGAAATGAACCAAGCTCTCATTTTAGGTCTGATCTCCAAATGTTCAAAGATCTGTAAGTGGCATAATATGGTTTTCCTGCTTGCATATACCAGTATGTAGGCTTTGGTAGTGTTGTACCTGAGACAGATGAACATCTGAAATGTTGGCATCCAACTTCTTTTGATATTTCTAAGGAAAACCTAAGCATCTTGGGGAAAAGAAGGGGACTAAAATGCATGTGTATTTAATAACTAAGAGAGGGAAGGGGAGGGGTATATGCTGATACAAAGGGGCTAGAAAAGACTCGGGGAAAACCATTGTCCAAAGAGAGGAAATCAACACATAGGAAGTCATGCTGCATGCCAGTTCAGATACAGTGCTGAGAATGCAGACAGCTCACTCAAAGGCTGTCATCCCACCATTCCTTCTGGCAGGGCCTTCACAGAAGGAATCTGTAGGCACATGGTTGGCTCTTTGACCAGCATGATAGCAGGTTGCTTACAGGGACTCTTCTATGCTTATGCCTCCAAGGAGACAGTGGGGCATGGTACCGTCTCCTTTCAGGAACCGGTTGTTTGTATGACATTTAACCATTGCAACCTGACTCAGAAATGCCTTCTTCTGCTCTATAATTTTTTTTCAGGTAAATTTCAGGAACAAGATGGATCTAAGTTATCATCAATGGCATGGCAGATAGAACAACCCAGCACTTTGGGAGAAAATATATTAGAACCTGAAACATTCCGGAGAGGCTGATTCATGTTCATGTTTTTCCTTCTGCATGGGGTCCCTTTCTGATGTCTACCAACTGTGAGTCTGTGAGTGTGTGTGTGTGTGTGTGTGTGTGTGTGTGTGTGTGAGAGAGAGAGAGAGAGAGAGAGAGAGAGAGAGAGAGAGAGAGAAGAGAGAGGAATGGGCATCATCAGAAAGTCATCTAAGATGTCTATGGTATGCTAGATGAAGAAAATATTGGCTCCACAATGAGGGCAGACTCATAAATACACTCCCCTTAGGCCATCATAAATAGACAATTAAAGCCACAGCTTCTGTAAAGAGGTTAATTTAAATAAACGCCAACCCAGAAACCTTATGGATAAGAAGTAATTCCTCTGTTTTCTCCATTGCCCTCTCTCTGGGAAAGGAGTCATTAATTGTTCATTATAAGGTATCCCATAATCTCCTCACCAGACAGATGGGAGCTATTTGTCTGTGGGTACAATTTTGTCACAGTTTTATTTAATATAATTTCACCATCACCCTTAAGACACTTTGCTTCCTATGTGTGTGAGACAAAAAATGAATTCTAGGCTTTTTAATGTGATGTGTGTGTTCATTTAGTTTGCAGTATTTGTCACAGAATGTAAAGTAATCTGGCAGAAAACAGCACTTTATCAACCCTGCCATTGTTTCTTCAATGAACTAATTCCATTAAGGAATTCTTTATTATTCCGTAGGCGTTTTCCTTCAAAAAATAAATCTGCATACAAAATAGCTAAGAACGTAGAAGCTTCAAAATATGCGGTCTCATGGAAACACATGCATTCCCACCCCTTTCTATCCAGTTAGCCACAGAACTAAAGGATGTAATCTTATTAAATGTAATTTTAAAAACAGTGTTTGCCAATGAGAGAAGAGCCGGCTGGAAAGTTGGAAGGGAGCCAGGTGATGGTATAAGAGGAGGTGTGTGTGGGAAGGGGAGGAGGCAAGAGCTGGAAGAGGAAGAGGCAGGAGCTGGCGGGGACAGCAGGGAAGGTGACAGTGGATAGATTCGATACCTCAACATGTGGCTGAATAGGATAGCCACTTTGTGGGCACGAATCCTTCCAAGCTTTTCGAATACTCAACATCTTACTGTGTGTTAGTGCCTAATGACCTGAGAGCCAAGAAGTCACACTGTTTGGGTGAGCTGAAGATATCAATAAGGCAACAACACAGTTAATAATTCAATTCATTTGAAAAATAGAATATTCCAACCTTCCATTATTTATAGTAAACACTAACTTCTTGTGTAGGCTACCCTAGTATAGCTTCTCTGCAGATTTTATTCATCTGTCCTGAATGCCTGTTTCATTCATTGACGTGTGTGTGTGTGTGTGTGTGTGTGTATGTTGAACATGTGTCTCAAAACAAGGCCATGTCTAGATTGCCAGACAGACATTTTATTCCCCTGATGTATCCAACAATGGACACAGGTCCATTTGCTTAACTACAGGCCACCACTCATAAGCCTTCCTGCATTGCATACTCTTGGAGTTTACTGAAAACTGCTTGGACCCTAAATTATTACAGACTCATACTTTTTACTCTTTCCTAATTAGAACCCTAGAGGGTTGTTGGTGGATAGGATCTGTGGTATCAAGCTAAGGAAAAGAAGGAGTGGGAGCCTGATGGGGGTTAGCAAGGTTGCCCTGGGGGCTGGCAGGGTTAGACACCAAGCAGCTTAGGGACCCCTCCACAATGCCACGCTCTTCTGCCGTCATCGGTGTGAGCTTCTGTCTTCCCATTTAGACAGGGCAGGGTGTCCCTTGTGCATCTTGTCTATTTCTGAAGCTCAGAGTTGGAGTAAAGAGTTGAGTCTAAAGCAGCATCTTCTGGGCATCCACTCCTAGCTGGAGAGATGGGAACTCTGGATATGGTACCATCTCTAGAAGCTCTGAGGACTTTTAAGTGGGTACTCCTTCACGCAACCATGCTCGTACCTCTCACTCTGTTTTATACCTATGACTAAGAATTCAACTCAGCACTTTCATCTGGGGATTGACCTGGACTTTAGTCTTGTGTGTATTCTTCCAGTCATTCTTTAAGGCGAAGACTCCGAGGAGATACCATGGACAGAGGCAGGTTTAGAACAGGCCTTGGGCTTGGCAATGGGACTCTTTCCAGCCCTGGACCTGCCTATGATCAGCTCACTGTTTCGTATTTTTCAATCAACTAGAATGTTTTCATATTTCTCTATGGAGAAGAAGTCACAGCTCTTCCATCTGGCCTTGGTAGCTCCCCCAGAAGCCATGAGTGAAAGCTGCTTTGGACTTGTAGAGATTTGTATAGTAAGGAAACACGTGGATCCATGTTCAAGTAGTTTATTCTGGAAAAGACCGCCATCGCTGCAGCTAGGAGGAACAGCTACTGCTGATGACCAGCCATTTATCATCATTGTGCTAAGCACACTGCACCCAGCTCATGTAACCTTTGCAACAACAGCAGGTTATATACCTTACGATAAGAAAATGGGCTTACATGGAGGAAGGCAGATAGCATGCCAAAAGCAATAGTGGAACAGGAAGGCGAAACACAGCCATCTCATCCATGGATCTCAATAATTATTAGCTAATAACTATTGAGAAAAGTAAACCACCCTTACTTTGAAATGATAGCATTTTGTTTTATAAATGATAATATGCAAAAGCCACGACAAGCTCTTTTCCTCCTAACATTTTATAAGAACCAAGATAAAATAAAAGCTGTTAGACTGCCTATGGGAAACTTGAGAAAATAATCCCATCACATACTTGTAAAATACGATCCCCTTCTCGAATCCGGCCATCCTTGGCAGCAATGCTATTTGGGTCAACCTGTAATAGAAAAAGCATATATCTTCAGGGCCATACACTATCCTTCTGAGAGTTTAAAATGCAGTTTTAAAACATAGTACCTTAAGATAGTATAGTTTTAGACAATATTGGCTCGATTGTCTATTGATTTATGATAGGGTGTATCTCATTTTTTTCTTTGTCAGAATCACTAATTCTAGAGCTGTAAATGAATATCTTTAGAGTTAGCAACAATAAAATGGACCAGGCAGACCTCATTTGCAGGTCATTTTTCTGTCCCCTCTCCCTATCTGGACCCTCCCTTTTCACACCCTTTCTGTCATTTCTGAAGCCCGTTGTCAGATAGTCTTTAGCTGACGGGATTGCTGTGACGTCATTAACACCAGGACTTTCCTGGACCTAGGAAATTTACATTACACTAAGGCGACCTGTAAATAATCCTGAAGATGTATTTGGGAAGCTGATCGATATCTTAAGTCCATCCATACTTAGTAAATGGATTTCGGAGCCACAAATATATTATTTTATAAGAGATATTTAATCTATATTGTTCAAGAATTGAAAAAAAAACCTATCTGTACATCCTGTTACTTGGCACCACTTTACATATAGTGTTAATTATATTAGCTTTGCATTATTACAACGAACAGCTATTTACAGCTCTACTAAGAATGTTCCAGTATTTTTTTTCTTTTTTTTTTAAAGATTTATTTATTTATTATGTGTACAGGACATTCCTTCCATGTGTGCCCGCATGCCAGAGGGGGCGCCAGGTCTCATTACAGATGGCTGTGAGCCACCATGTGGTCACTGGGAATTGAACTCAGGACCTCCGGAGGAGCACTGAGCCATCTCTGCAGCCCATGTTCCAGTATTTTAAGAGGCCACACCTGAGTGAAGGCTTTTGGTTCATTGGGGGTTTTACCTGGTTATCATTATAGTTTTGTCTATCCAGTCCCTGTGATAGTTTCAAGTCATTTCTAGACTTGGCTTATTCCATCAATGATTCTTGCCTGAGTATTTCAAGTGGTGCCTGAGGTTGATCTGCTCAGTTCCGACACTGCACGTTATTAGGGTGCCATGTTATTAGGGTGCCGGCTGAGAACTGAGAATGAAATGAGGAGTCAGGCACTGAAATTCTTTGCGCACACTCAAGAGGGATGAGGACAGCAATTCACAACGGCACCTGTTTAGTTTCTGTGGCTTTTTTTTTTTAAGTTACCTTTGAAAAGAGAGATTTCGAACCTGATCCATTTAAAACGCTAACGGAGACTTAACCAGAAGGAAGAGGATTCTATTATCAATGAAGTGTGTCCCTTTTTTTAAAGCCATCCACTACATAAAACTTTGTCTTAGCATTGTAATCAAATCACCCACAAAACTGCCTGCTTCTGTACACATTACAGACAAGGTATCAGCGGGTGTGTCTTGCTCCCCCATTCCTCGGTGAAGAGGGGTCACTGGAGTCTTTCATTTTAAAGAAGTCGCCAAATGAAGTACGCTCTGCAGAATTATCCAGGTGGGAAGGAGGCAGCAAAATCTTTGGTAAAGGGAGAAAGAAAAATCCCATTCCATGTTTTCAAAGTTGTGCTGCTCCCCAGGTGTTTTAGTTGCAGATCTCTTACAGAGTTGCACAGCCCAAGCAACTCTGCAGAAAACTGTTGACTGAGTTTGTTGGGTGCTGTTTAACACTGTATCCATCATGGCTCCGGCTGCAGAGAACATTAGTTTCTAGGCTGCCTAATCCTAACAGACATTTCTGCAGGAACTAAGTCATGGAATCTGCACATCTTCATGGGTGGCGGCAAGCATAGGGTTAAATCATAAGTAGTTTTAATTCAAAAAATACATACCTTTTTTTACATTTTCTAAAATGATCTACTTTTCCAGATATCTATTGCAATAAATTCTGCTTGGCAGTCTTTCAAGCTCACACTAAAATGGTGACTCAAAAGTAGTTCTTTGCCTCTTGAAAATGATCATGTGGTTGGATAAAAGAAATGGACAGATGTACTTCCTGGGTATTTAAATCTGTCCACCCCATCAGCAGAGTCAAGGAGGTGATTATTATGACTGTTAGTTTAAAATAATTAGCCAATACTGCTGTTAGCAGAGTATAAAAGGTGCAATGGGACGGAAGGACAAATGTTTGGGGACCAGAGCTCAGCTCAGCCTGCTGCTCTCTTGTGGGACCTTCCGGGAATTTATTCAAATTTAGACAGTGTTACTACTTTCACATTTTTCCTTGTTGGGATTCTGCAGGGAAAGCCTCCATGCTAAACAAGCTGATGATAATTGCATTACTTGGGTAGCATAATTTGCTTCCCTAATTGAAAGTGGCAAGAATTGGAAGGCGGCCAGTTCTTCACATCCAGGCCTTGAGAAGAGGCTTTTCTCCTCCTGATCCCTTTCAAGTCATCTCTCCCCGCTCCCTCCCTTCAGGATCCTGCAGGTCCTCCCCAAGGCATCTCTCACCTCGCTGACATAAATGCCCATGTCTTCTTCCTCATCGGTTCGGTAGCAGACCGTCAGGCCCAGCTTCTCTTGACTGCTAACGCGACACAGCTCAATCTCCTGAGAGAGAGAATGCATGCGTATTGAGACATTAATCTCAGAGTGCAAACTAAAAGATGCAGATCCGGTCACTGTGAGACATTTTGAGCATTATTGCTAAACATCTGAAATGAATTTTCATAACAAAAAAAATTATCAAGTATTTCTGTGTAGTCAAATCAGCATTTCAGGTTTTCATTTTGTAGCTGGAAGTATGCAGAATCACGTGAATTCATACATAAAACTGCATAGATTATTAAGCTGGAATCATAAACTACTTGAGGATATCCAAGAAGGTAGAAAAAGCTTCACAAATATGTTACTGCATTTTCCTCTGTAATGTAATAAAACGGCATTAAGTTTGAACAAAACAAAAGGACTATACTGAATCTTTCTATCTGCTCTTCCTCTGAACTTTGTAAAGTGTGCTAAGAAGCGAAGGTTTGCGTAGGTCAAGTTAACGTTTTCTATTACTCTACAGCAACCCTTACCCTTGGAAAGAGAAGGAAGGAAGGGTTCATTGGCTGAAGGGAGAGATATCAACCGCCATATGGGGCAGGAGGATGATTCAGAATGCAACAGTGAATGAGTGAGAAAAATCCATTCACTTGACATGCGCTGCTAAGGGGCTAGGAATGTCGGCCTCAGGTAACGTGTACTGAATCCACTTCCTGATTTATGTTCAGAAAAATAATAATTTCAGTTTCGTATAATGAAATGGGCTTGTGCCACTTTCTGACACAAACCAGGATGAATCACACAATTCCAGGTGTTAAAAGACAAATTGCAGCTGCAATCCTGGGGAACTTGTTTCTATTGTGGAGAACATAAGGCCTATTCCTAAAGAATCGGAGGAGGGAGAAGGGTGTAATTTGGAAGAGAAGCCTGGAACAAGGCTCTTGAATGCAGCCCTGTAGAGTGATGTGATTCCCAGTTCTACGAATGCCCGCCCCCCCTTCATTGCCCAAAAAAGCAGGTGTTCATCATGGACTCAGTCACTACCAGGAAGGGTGCTGTCATTCCTTTCTAGTCTTTCCCTGTTTGTGTATTATTTTGTAAAAACAACCCATAATTAAGAAACCTTTCATTTTTTGATGGGAAATGTATGTATTTGTGTGTGTATAAAATGATTATGAAGGCTAATAATAAAATGATATGACCATATATGTCTTTCCCAAATTGGATGTAGAAATGCCAACCCTCAATGCTGTTTTGCAATTAGGAGGTAGGACCTTTGGAAGGTAATGAGTTGTAAGGATATGAATGCAATTAGTGCTCCAATCAAAGGTGCAGAGTGCACAGTTGCCCTGAATCATGCAGATCTCAGGGAGAAGGTACCCTGGGGGAGGAAGAGGGCCCTAAGAGCCACCACACTGCTTCTGAATGGATCCTGAACCTTCCAGCTCCAGCACTGAGAAAGGTGTTTGAGCTTCATGAGTATTCTAAGGCAGACAGAAAGGACTAAGACAGCAAGTCCTAGCTTAGCTGCCCAAGAACTGAAAGAGCAGTGCTAAATACGGAAAAGTTCACTTGACTACAAGCAATAGGGTGCTTTCTACAGCATTTAGTAAAATTTGGAGAAGTCCCCTCCCTTCAGTTTAGTCTATCAGAGACACCCTTGTCACTGAGTAACAACTGTTTGTTTAAACAATGTGCCGTAAACTATGGGTAAATCATAATGAGACCACATACTAGCATAAACTGCAATGACCAATAACTTCATAGACAACAGCAAATAAAACAAAATTTAGCCCTATACCCTGAGACAAGTGCTGCAAATTAGAGCAAAATGAAACTTCAGGGAGCGTAAGTGTGCTGATGTGCTGGAGTTACTATAGTTGCTTCTGAAAGCCAGCTGAATGAGAATACCAGCAAACATGCCAAAATGGGTGGAGAAAAGCCCACCAAGCTTCAACCACACAAAGAACTAAAGGAAACTGGAGGCAGGAGAGATTGTCCTTCCCAGGAAAGAGCACACCAGTTGGGTGTTCACTGTCAAACGGTCAGCCCTGCAAAACATACATACAGCTGGGAATGGTGGTGCACATCTCTAATCCCAGCACTCGGAAGCAGAGGCAGGTAGATCTCTTTGAGTTCAAGAACAGTTTACATAGGGAATTCCAGGATAGCCAGAGCTATATGGTGAGACACTGTCTCAAAACCAAAACAAATCAGAAAACAAAAAAGAAAAACAAGTAACATTATATGGAACATTAAATACAACAGGTTATAGGTTGGGATATATTTGTATATACAAATACATATATGCATATAATAGCAATTAATGAAAAAGACGCCTTGAAGAACAAGGAGAGATATGAGGGGGCCTTTGAAGGGAGGAAAGAGAAAGGAGAAACATTGTAATTAAATTACAATTTCAAAAATAAACAACAAACCTACCAAACTGTCTGGGGAGTAGAGAAAGGTGGGAAATCCCTTACCCTCTGAAAACAGGAAACGTGTTTTTGTCACCTGGAGGGGAAATGCACACACCTAGCAAGGGTTTCCCCCAAGTTGACAGTGGTTCATAGTGCCATAGGCTGAGCTCCTAACCAAACCCATATTTCTCAGCAGGAGTCACAGCCACAGAGCTGTCTCTTCCAACAATAGTATAGTGAGCAAAGAAGCCTGCTGTTCTTAAGAGGTCTCCAAGGAAACCTGAGCACACTGCAGAGAGATGCCTTTGGAGCCCTTCAATCAGAGCCATCAGAGGTCCTTATGGTCTTCCAAAGGGAGGAAGGCTGATGTCTCATGCTGGGGAAGGCATGTACCTCTGGGTGCACTTCTCAGTGTTTGCTCAGAATTCTCAGAGCTCCCTGTTCCCTTTGGGGTCTGTCTACAAGAGGCGGATCTGAGTGCTGTGTGAGAAGATGGAATGAATCCATTAACCACAGAACCACTGGATCACCTACATGGCATCCATTCCCTAAAACGGCAAAGTAGCTGCCTAAGAATGTAAAGGTAAGACATTAAGACCTTGAGGTAAAAATACTATTACTATTAAACCTATGTGAGCCAGGTGGTGATGGCTCATACCTTTAATCCCAGCACTTGGGAGGCAGAGGAGAGAAGATCTTTGTGAGTCTGAGGTCAGCCTGGTCTACAGAGTGAGTTCTAGGACAGCAGAGGCTACAGAGAAACCCTGTCTCATAAAAACAACAAAACAAAAAAACTTTGTAAACAAAAAACACTATGTAAAGTGAGCATTAACACTGTCTGTTTGTCTAGGTTTCCAGTAGGCTACTTTCTGAGAAGGCCTACACTCTCCCATATCTAGCCAGCTGCATTTGTCTTTCTGCACAGGTGTTTTAGGCTTCCTGTTTAATCACACCACCAGCAAAATCTGGTATTTGGGGTGAGCTTCTCTTACAAGTGTACTTGAGAAATAAAACTGATAAATAAATCCTCTTTAAGAGGCTCGTTATTATAATTCATGTAAAATGTGGTGTAATGGTACAATTTTATGAAAATGATTTCTTAACATCCAAAACATTTAACTTTGAGCAGAGCGTAAATCCAAGTCCACAATAAACCATAAGATCATTTAAGAATATGTACTTGGGGGGGGGATAGAAGGAAAGAGTACTGGGCAAGATGACTGAAATTGGGGGGCTTGGGGGTGATGAGGAAGCCTAGTGTAGTGGAAAGTCCTTGGAATCTATGAGAGTGACGTTAGTGAAGTCTCCTAGTAATGGGGAACACAGAGCCCAAAGTGGCCATTTTTTGTAACTAGGCAAGTCTCCCAGCAGTGAGACTGGGGCATCAACCCAGTCACAAAACCTTCAACCTACAAGATGTCTTGCTTTGCGAGATGTGCTAGGATAAAGATGGCTGATGTGGGAATTCCTTCTGTATATGTGTTGCTTTTATTGGTTAATGAGTAAAGAAGCTGCTTTGGCCTGTGATAGAGCAGAATAGAGCTAGGTGGGAAAGCTAAACTGAATGATGGGAGAAAGTAGGTGGAGTCAGTGAGATACCAGGTAACTGCTGGAGCAGACAGATGCCAGAACTTTACCTGGTAAGCCACAGCCACATGGTGATACACAGATTATTAGAAATGGGTTAATTTAAGATATGAGTTAGCCAGAAATATGCTTAAGATATTGGTCAAACAGTATTGCAAATAATATAGTTTCTGTGTAATTATTTCAAGTCTGGGTGGTGGGGAATGAACGAGCAGCCTCAGTCAACAATTGGCATTCAATGTGGCCAACTAAATCCACTTAAAACCTGAGAGTTAGACCAATGACTCACACCAGGAGAGGGAGCCCACACCTGACACCACGTGGATGACTAGAAACCAGAGGCTGGGCAGTCCCAGAAACCCAGGATAGTAGAACCAAATACGACTGAAAAAAAAAAAAGTCATAGATCAGTACCTAGTCCAACTGTGTTCAGATAGGCATCCTCCAGCAACTGATGGGAGCAGAGGCAAACACCTACTGCCAAACACTAAATGAAGCCGGAGAACCCCACAAAAGGGGTAGGGGAGGAAGGATTTCGGAACCAGACGGGTCAAGGACACCATGAGAACACAACTCACAGAATCAACTAAGTAAGATGATAGGGGCTCACAGAAACTGAAGCAACAATCACAGAGGCTGCATGGATCTGAGTTAGAAACTCTGCATATAAACATTATGTTTCTATAGTGTTCTTGTGGGGCTCCAAATAGTGGGAGTGTGTGGTATTTCTGATGCTTTTGCCTGTGTTTGATGTTTGGGACCCTTTTCCTCCTACTGAGTCACCTTGTCTAGTCTTGGTATGAGAGTTTGTGCCTGGCCTTATTGTAATTTGTTGTGACATGTTTGGTTGATACCCCTGAGATACACCACCTCTCTGTCTGAAACAGAGGAGTAGGTGTAGGGCAAACTGCAATCAGGATGAAAAGGATGTGAAAAATAAAAATTTAAAAATATTATTAAAATATATTTTAACTTGCTTTTCTACTGTGTACTCAGCCTTTATAAAGTTAGCCTTCATTTGAGAAAATCATGGATCAACCAACCTTACTATGCCTTAGATTGCCTATATAATCAACTTTTCCAACCTCAGCTAATTCATGGCTTTAATCTTCTATTCCCTGATGAAGACTAACATATGTGTATATGTCTGTGTATTGTGGTAATTGTTTGCTGGAAGCATGCTGCAGTTAAATTCAACCTGAAAACCAGTATCTGCCATAAATGCTGTTATCAACATGGATATAGCCTGATATGTCTGTATGTGGTGCCGTTTACAATTCTGAGTCAGGAAAGTTACCTCTTCTTTTGGAAAATTCCTAGAGATTCTGTAACGAGTCCCTCATTCCCTTCCCATACCATGTTTGCTGTGCTGTTAAGTTCAGAGGAAAAATCCACTGTTAAAGACAGAACTAGGGACAGCAGGATATCCAAAAGACATTCATACCAGACAAGTCATGGATAGACCAGTAATCTGATTTACAGACAGATGAAAGACACAGGTAGAGAGGTAGAAAATTCAGACTTGGGTTCAGTCTTGGTCAAATTAATCTAAGGGAAAAGGCTATGTTTTCATTCCTTAACACAAAATCATGATTTGGTGTCTCTGGGGTATCTTAAAGGCATTCACTGACAAACTGTGAGGATAGAAGGATATCTCAGTGGTTAAGAACCTTGCCTTCTCTTCCAGAGTGCTCCTGTTTGATTCCCAGCACCCCCTTAGTAGCTTACAAAGGTCTGTAGTTGAAGATCTAGGAGATAAGATACTTTCGTCTGAACTCTGACAGCAGTCATACCTGCAGGCAAATCCTCATTCATTTAAAAATAATAAAAAAAATGTTTAAAGGTCATATAACGTGTGATCCAACAGGGGTTAGTTCACATCAGTGCAGGAAGAAAGCATACAGCTTTCTCTGTGTGTGCACACATGTTTATGTGTGTGCTTGGGTGCTCAGAAGTCAAGGATAAATGCCATTTTGTTCCTCAATCAGTTTCTACCATTAAAAATATTTTTCTTTATCTTTATGTATTTAATGTGTGCATGTGTATAGGTTAGAGTACAACTTGTGGAAGCCAGTTCTGTCCTTCTACATTGTAGTTTCAGGGTGTGGACTTAGGTAGTCGGGCTTGCAGCCTTTAGCAGCCAAGTTGCCTTTCTGGTCCCACCTTTTTAGAGCCAGGGCTGGGAGTTCGTTAATTGGCTAGACTGGCTGGGACTCAAGCCCCTGGAATGCTCCTGTCTTAGTGTCCTCAGCACTGGGATTTCAGGCCCATGTCACCGTATAAGGGTTTCTCATTTACACGAGGACAGGAGCTCCAAAACCAGGTCTTCAAGTTTGCATGGCAAGTCCCTCTCCTACTGAGCTGGCTCCTCAGCCACACATAGCTTTAATTCATGGACTCAACTCCAGGGGTAAAACTTCAGGTAATGAGAGAGACCCCAGTATAATGGATACCACAACTTACAAGCCAGAGTACCCAGCACCAATGTAGACCTGCAGCCCTTCCTGCAGTGGCTGCACAGCTCACAGTGGCCCATGGAAACACACACTTCAGAGGGATGGTTCTATGACAAAGGCACTTTGCAGCAGCTGCCAGCAACACATTTCTCTGAGGTCAGGGGAGCTGTGCAGACGGTGTGAGGTGATTCTCTTGCAGAGACCCCATTCAGCACTCCTACGCAGGGCCCAATAGCTTCGGAAGGAATGCTTCCAGTAATGCATCAGGCTTCCTTGCATCTTCACACCCATCTCTCTCTGTCACCAGGAATCCACTTGAAAAACATAAAAGTGAAAAGCTGCTGGATCCCCCACAGAGATAATTCATGGGTGTCTGCGAACTTCAGGCCTCCAGCACTGATGGCGATAGCGGTGTTAACGGTGTTAACATCGCATTGTGTCCCAAATTGGTGCTCAACTTCACTATGAACAACCTTCAAAATGCCATGCTCTGGGAATGGATAAGTTTCTTATAAAAAAAAAAAAAAGCAAACTATGGCATTCACTCCTGCGGGGATTGGATTGTTGTGGATAGAGGTTGGAAAGATCTAAGAAGAGCTTGCTGTGAAATAGCCTAGCCTTTGGACAAGAGGGAGCGTTTTTAACGATGGGATATTGTCTCACCTAGCCAGAGTCACTCCATCTTCATCACCAAATAAGGCGAGACTGCCAAGTGAAAGAGGAAGATTGCACAGTGTGGGAAATGCAAACTAACACAGGCTTTTGGAAATCAGTATGGAGGGTTCTCAATCCCCGTGTGACCCAGCTCTCTCGCCGTGCAGTAAACATCCAAAGGAAGAGGAATACTGTGCCACAGAGGCACCAGCGTCCCATGCTGATTGCAGCACTAGTCATAATCACCATAGCATGGGAACAATCATGACCCAGAAACCAAAGAATGGATAAAGGAAATGCTGTTTATATAAATCCCGGACTATGGTTCGGCTGTCAAAACATTCTGTCATTTGCAGCATGGGTGGAGGCCATGATGGCAGGTGAAATGGCCCTCACCAGAACAAATGCTGAGTGTTCTTATTTATATGGGAATAAAAAATAGATCCCATAGAAGTAAGAGAGAAGAGTGTTTCCCAGAGCCCGTGGGCATGGGGAGAGGGAGAGAGTAGATAATTCACAGACAGAAGGGTACAACAGTGCGCTTAGAGGAATACCTCCCACGGTGTGGCTGAATTCTTGTGGTTGTCAGTAACTGGTTGAATATTCCAAAATAGCTAGTAGAAAGGATTTTGAATGTTCTCAAGATAACAAAATGACAAATGTCTGAAGTAGTGGATTTGGAATTAAATTGCCTCAATCATCACATATTAGATACACATTTTAAATACCATATTTGACTCCAGAAATATGTACAATTATGTGCCCAGGACTCTATAAAGATGATACCACCTAAGACTCTAAGTCATTGTGGAGTCAATGCCTGAATTGGCCTTTCCTTGTGGTCAGATTGTTGACTAACTTAAATGTCACCATAAAACCCACATCCAGCAACTCGTGGAAGCAGATGCAGAGATTCACAGCAGAGCACTGGGCTGAGCTCCCAAAGCACAGTCGTAGAGAGGGGAGGAGCGAGAATAAAAGCAAAGGGGTTAAGACCATGATGGGACACCCACTGAAACAGCTTACCTGAGCTAATGGAAGCCCACTGACTCTAGCCTGAGAGTGGGGGAACCAGCATGGGACCAAACTAGGCTCTCTGAATGTGGGTAACAGTTGTATGACTGGGGCAGACTTTGGGGCCACTGGCAGTGAGACCAGGATTTATCTATACTGCTTGTACTGGCTTTTTGGAGCCCATTTTCCTTGGAGGGATACCTTGCTCAGCCTGGATATAGTGGGGAGGGCCTTGGTCCTGCCCCAAAACAATGTGCTAGACTTTGGTGGCTTCTCATAGGAGGCCTTGCCCTCTCTGAGGTGTGGATGGGGGGGTTCAGGTGGGGGGGTAGATGGAAGGGGAGGGAGAAGGGGAGGAAGTGCGAGCTGGGATTGGTATATAAAATGTAAAATGATAACTTTTTTAAAATTAATTAATTAAAAAAGAATATATTTATTTTGGAAAGCATCAGAATTTTTACAGAAATCAGTTGTATTAGAACACTTTGAAAAAATTATTTTTTGTGATGGAGTCTAGGAAGAAATAAAAAAAAAGAACAACAATAAATCCCATGTTCTGCAGGTAGGACTCTTTATGCATAGTGGCCCCCAGGACTGGGTCACCATTACACAAGCTAGAAGAGTATCCAGGACCAGACAGGACATTCATCTCCAAGGAGATGGGAACAGAGGGGAGGACCTTTCCCATCACTGTCTTCACTTAATTTTGTAATATTGAAGCTAATTAAAGAAATGCCTTGAAAATTATTGAAGAAAAAATTCAGATGAAAACTGTGGAAAGTTGAACCCCTGCAGAGAAAGAACGCCCAAACTTTTCCACTTCAATCCACTAGCTTCCAGGCAGTGGAAGCCCATATCACATCTGCAGGAATATAAACAATAAAACCCCTGGAATGCCCAAGTCCCAGTGATGGCATTGCATTCGGAACAAATTATGCAACAACGACAAAATCTCATTTCTCAGCACATTGGTGTAGGGAGTAAGGTGGATGGCAAGGTCTCTTTGACAGTATCCTCAATTCTAGTCCATTATCAGCTGCTCCTTTTCCCTTGGGATCATAACTCAATTATTACTTGAGTCGACTTTATGAATTCCTTGAGAAATAGATGCAGGTGGTCGGCTCCCCACAGTGGGCTGTGAATCCTCTTAAGTCAAAACTGCTCGTTTTGATTAGGGTTTGAAGCTAAAGAGAACACATTAATTCCCACTGTGTGAAAACTGAGGTGGAGGCAAGTTCACGACGCTGTTAATCAGGAGGCACCATCGTGAATTTCAGAGCAGGAATACAGGAAGAAATGGAAAACCAAGACATGCAGGTGATGTCCCATCAACTTGTCACTAATTCTGCTCGACTGTACCAGGTGACCGCATGCAACTTGGGTCCACTCGGTTGATCCCCATATCTTGGCTATTACGATGAGTGCTGTTGTAAACACGAGAGGCAGGTATCTCTGTAACATACAAATATTTAGCCATGATGGAGTAGCTAGGTCGTATGGATAGTCTGTGATGACCTTGTGCTATCTCCTGTGAGCACAAAAGTGTGCAAGAAAATGAGGGAAAATCTGCCTGTGACAGATGACGTTTGCTGGGTCTTTTGAGGAAATCGCTGCTACTCATAGGTAACTATTTAAAAATCTAGGAATGCAAGGGTTTCAGAGTCGGGTCTTGAGTATTGAGTGGAGACTGAAATGGTTATTGATTAGCTTTCTAATGGCATTGCGAACCATCACAATCATTTGTGATGGTTAATTCTCAGAAGTTTTCCATCAGAACCACTTAAAATGCCAACACAATGTACAAGAAATACAATTTGCAAATATGTTTCTGAAAGTTGCTTTATTAGCACATATTAATTGTATGCAACAAAAGGCTTCATAACACGTATATTTATAAGTATCTATATAGACTTACATACATGTATATATGGTAATTTTGCTCTTCATTTACTTTGACACACACATAAGGTTCGTATTGTATTTACTCCTCCATTTTCCCCCCTGGTCTTCTAACCCCTTTTACCCCCTTTTGGCTCTCAGGTCTCTTTCTTGCTGTTCACCTCCCCACATGAAAGATAATATATGATATTTATTCTCACAAGTCTGGAGTTTTCTAGATCCATCCTTTTTCCTGAAGACATAATCTCATTCTTCTTACTGGAGCGTGTGCATCAATGGTTTTTAGTTGTCTGGATGGCACCTGGGCTCATTCCTTGTCTTGGCTACCGTGGAGAATACTGAAGCAGATGGCTCTGCACTATGCTGACTTAGAAGCCTTTGGGTATATACCTGGCAGAAGTGTAACTAGATTATATGTCGTTCTATTTTTAGCTTTTGGAAGAACTGCCATATGTATTTCCATAGTGACTGTAATATTTACATTCGCATCAATCGTGTATAAAGTTTCTGCTTTCCCTATATCCTTGCCAAGATTTAAATTTTTTTTTCTTGATGACAGCATTCTGCCTGATATAAGAGGGAATCTTAGCATAGTTAACATTTATCCTCGGCCGAGGATGGTGAACATTTTTTTTTCTTGTATTTGTTGTGCAGTTGAGAATTGTCTGTTCAGTTCATCTGTTCATTTATTGATTGGATTATTTATTCTTCGAGTGTTTAGTGCTTTTTTTGATAGGGTTTGTCTGTGTAGCTTTGGAGCCTGTCCTGGCACTAGCTCTTGTACACCAGGTTGGCCTCAAACTCACTGTCTCTGCCTTTGGAGTGCTGGGTTTAAAGTCGTGTGCCACATCTGCCTGTCTCTGCTTCTGGAGTGCTGGGTTTAAAGGCACATGCCACCACCTCCCAGGCTGTGTTTAGGTTTTTTAAACAATCTCTTTATTAGCATATATACATTGTACATGGTTCTGGGCTTGAAATGGACATTTTCACATTAGCATAAAATACAGTTTGACCATCTCTTGGTCTAGGCAACCAGTCTTGTGCTTTAATTGTAAAATGCTTTAAGCACTCCACTTTCTAAGGAGCTCAAATGCTCTCAAAATCACCCCTTTAGCTCCTCTGTTTTTGACCTCAATATTGAGTCTATGACCTTTCTACTTTTCTCTGTGAATACTTCCCTCATGACGTCACCTGATGTCACCTCTGTGCTTACATTGCTTTGAACCCATATGTAGACAAAAATGATTTTTTATTAAAATCCATACTTCCTTTGTTCCCTGCACTGCGTATCAAGTAGAACAAGGTCAATTGCTGTTAAGTCTATCCCTCGTAATCCTATCTGAAAAACTGGGAGGTCCTGGATGAAAACATACACCTCAGCGGCCATGGAGGCTCTGTGGAAATCCACTAGACAAATCTCAGTTGGGGCGGCCTGAAAACCATGGCACCTTCTACACCAGGCTGCTTTTCGACTTCCCATTCTCAAACTTGTCCTTTGAGAATTTTGCACAAAGGGATTTGATTATATATACTCCCTCCCTCAACTCCTCCCTATGCTGTTACACACACACACACACACACACACACACACACACACACACACACACACTCTTCATTCTTGAATGTATGGCTTCTGCTGGAGTATGGGTTCAGGAACTAAACTTTTAACGAAAAATTCTCCTTCTCCGAGAAGCTATGACTTGATAATAGCTCCACAGTCGACCTCCCTGCTCCGAAGCAGATGAGTGGCTAAGGCAACTGCTTATCTAGTTTCTTTCAAGCTGTTGGGATTTTTTTCTCTTTGTCTCAAACTTCCAATAGTGACTTCTCACCACTAGTTAGTATCTCATCTCAGGCTATTATATCGTGTTATGACGAGGCACACCACAACCTCCTACTCTGTCATTTCGTACCCCTCTCCTGCAGCTCCATTGCGATACCTTTTCTCCTCTCATGATTGCCAGTCAGCCTTTTCCATGCTTCTTGAAAGACAAGGAAGCCACAAGATGCAAACTACCGCTTCATCTCTTCAGTGTGTGTCCACATGAACCCTATGCACCCTCAATGCTGCATTTCTGTTGATAAAAGAGTTTAGCCCTCTCCACTCGTGCCCTGTAAGCCAGGTCTAAAATCTTTTTCCTAGGATTTCCATTATGAAGCTACATCTTTATCCTTGTTGTTACTCCCTCTTTCCTTGGTAAATCATTTCCTTTGACATATGCATTCATGAGGGTACACACACACACATACACACACACACGCACGCGCATTTAATTTAACTCTTATTGGGTAGGGCAGAAGAGAACTCCCAAAGAAGAAGTGCTGGTCGCCTTGAAATTGGGGGTGCTAGAAGAACCCAGCAAAATGTCTTGGAATCAAGAAGGACTGAATTTTCAAAAAGAGAAATATTCACCCAGCAAAGGCACCAAGACAGGGAACAATATGCCATATCAGAGAAACTTTAGAAGTGACTGCGCTGCAAACAAAATTTAAAACTGGGCTGGATGAGGGGGTCCTGGTGAAAATAAAACTGAAAACTTGGGCCTTGGCTAGATCATGATTATTGTAAAAGGCAACCAACTGCAATATGTTAAGTAATCTGAATTCTTTTCTGTGCTGGTTAATAGTCGACTACTCTGACAAATGGTCAGAGTGAGCTAATCAACTTTGAAAATTTAAGCCCATAATTATTTGACATATTTTCTTTTGGGCCTTTGGCTAATACGACATGATGGTTGGAGGACTGGCAAAGCCTATTTACCTCATGGCAGTCCTAAAGAAAGGAGTGACAGAAAAGATCTGGGGTTCCAATAACTCCTGAAAGACATGTCTCCAACCACATGACTTCCCTCGACTGGGTCTGACTCTGTAAACAACATCTTTATTTATGTCACATGGGTCGTTTGTCCTGCCCCACACCTTTCCCAAACATTCTATTTCCTTTTGGCTTTAGAAAGTTTGTACAAATCAAATATTATGCTAAAGTGTTTTGTAAACAATGCCTCCCTTAATTTTGAAATCTAGCAATACATAGCCATTGTTTGAGGCCTGTTCAATATTCCTTCACTGTCTTTCTGGAAATGAGATGCTTATTTGTTTTTTTGTTTGTTTGTTTAAGAATTACAGTTTCTTTCACAGTCTATGTGTATGTTTAGGGCCATATTTTAGCTTGAGGAATGGACACACGACCCAGATATTGGTCCATTGAATTTCTCTAGCCCTAATAACCTGTTCAAGAGCAGTACTGGGTCTCATTCAAGGTCATAAAAGCAGGACCGTGACTTTCACTAATACAGACTAAAACATTTGTCTTTTTGCACTTGAACTTGCAAGAATGTAGATCAGGAGCAGCTCAAGCTTAATCTTGCCACAACTGATGGAGGTGGGTCATCTGTCTATCAACTGATGGAGGTGGGTCATTTGTCTAATCTGTTGCTTTCATTGGTTAATTAATAAAGAAGCTGCTTGGCCTTTGATAGGACAGAAAGTTAGGTAGGCGGAGCAGACAGAACAAAATGCAGGGAGAAAGAAGCAGATTCAGGCAGTCGCCATGATTCTCCAACTCCAGACAGATGCAGGTTAAGATCTTTCCTGGTAAGCCAGCTCGTGGTGCTACACAGAATATTAGAAATGAGTTAGATCAATATGTAAGAGCTAGCCAATAAGAGGTTAAAACTAATGGGCCAAGCAGTGTTTAAAAGAATACAGTTTCCGTGTTTATTTCGGGGCATAAGCTAGCCAGGCAGCCGGGAGCTGTATAGCAGGAATGCAGCCCACAGATCCCTTCAATTACTACACACAACGTGTAGCGTCTGGGGAGAGGCTCTGAAAAAGAGCAGATAAAAGTTAACAGTCAAGTGAAGACCAAAAGTGCAGCCCTACTTGAGGTTATCACCGCACCCCTACTTGGGGTGAGGTCAGAGAAAGGCTCCTTTCCCTTACGTGCTTATTTTGGTCTTTTCTTTCTTGATTTTAGTTTTGATTGATTCTGAGACCTGCTGTAAACTTTATTTTATAGACAGGAGAATGCAGAGCCCACATGGATATTTATTTGTGGTCACTCATGGGCAGTAACTGATCAGAAGCAGAAATGGATCGTAGGTCTTCTCTTGGTTTCTCTGAATTCCAAAGCTTAATCCTGTTTAATCAATAAATTTCTAGTCTAATGATCACTGACAAGATCTTTGTATAGATGGAGAGCTAAAGGCAAGGATTCAGTGAACTCAGTGAGGCATTTGGTAAAGTCAGATGAGATGAGCCATGAGAGGGAAGGTTCAGCGAGAGCCACTGTGTGCTGGGTGAGTAGCTCAGCATGGCAGCCGCAAAAATGTGCTTGGGGAAGGACTCATAATCAAAGCCCTTGTCAGAGGAGGAAGAAGGTGCTCAAGACACAAATGTTTCGATCTTCATCTCACATAAATTCCAAATCATCAATTAGGACTATTGAGAGAAAGCAAGCACTTGTTCATCTCATATTTAACTTGGAAAAAATTCCTCCTATTTTAACTTTACTGTTGTTTAAGTTTTTAGGAAATTAACATAATTATATATTTTTGGAATTATTTGAAACTTAGACATGATTTATCTCTAATTCTAACTTTTGTAGTGGAAGTAACTTTCTCGTATTGAGCTGGTAATTTACTGGCAGAGCTCAGAGTCAAACACGTGATCTTCCTCGATGTGATTCAACCGAACTTTTCTGTATTAACTGCTTTCTGTTTGCTCACTTATTAAATTGTCACATAGAAGCTTGGACTGAGGGTGCCGCCAATGGTGTGTTAACTGCAGCAGAATGCTTGAAGGGTGTGAACAATACTGAAGGACGCTGGCTGCACAGGTGAGTGATGCGCAGACTCGGGAACACCACTGAAAACTTAGTGTTCGCTGTCGTGCCAGCCTGGTAGGACAATGACCAGGAAAAAGGCTTGAACTGAAAATATCTCTGTGTTATTTTGGTCCTTGGTGTCTGTAGCAAATGTTAGTTGAAGACAGAGCTCACTAAACTTTTGTACCCAAGCCCTGCCTGTCAGGAGAGGCTCAACCCCTGCTGTCACCTCACTGGACACTGCTGCTCAGAGGCCCTGCAGTCTTTACTGATCCTCTGTCTTCACGTCTGTAAGCTGTGTTCTTTGAATTACTAAAAATGTGTTTTCCCAAAAGAAAGTGCTAGCAACACATCTTTGATACTGGCTGTGCTTTTTCTGTGGAGTCGCTGGTTGGAAAGGACAGGGCCCAGCTGTCTCGGATTTGATTGTGGATCTTGGTTACATTTGTGCTGGCCATGTTTTCAGTAAACAGATGAGCTAACACAATGAGACCTGTAGTTGAGCAATGCTGCTTTAGAGTAACCAGCAATCTTAAGAAAACATTGAGAATCTGTAGGCATTCACTTGAGAAAGGGAACATATTCTGCCCAAATAGACAGACAGAGAATCTATAGCTCATCCATTGTCAGGGTGAGCGCTGGGCAGAAGCCAGAGGGAAACCTAAGCCTTTACAGAATGGCCACAGGAGCTGGAGGATTAGAGAACTGTGGGACTGTAGAGACAGGATAAAATGGCTAGAGTTATAATGGCTATCCCCACGGGAAAACAATGTCATTGGTTGTCAATCTTTAGGTGTACAGGAAACCATGCTAAGCACATGGGACAGAAGTTGGGAAAAAAATAGAAGGTAGGTCAGGTAGAGAAGGAGAAGTTGAGAGTTTTAGTGCTGCCCTTTAAAATAAACCCAGGGAGTAGATTTGGTTGAAGTAAGATCTGAAAGTTTGACCCAGATAGTGTAGGGGTGGGGACTTCTTACTAACTTGGGCTAAAAGGTAATGAAAGGAAAACAAACACAAACGACCAAAAACCTCCTAAAAGAGGAGCATGCTAATTAACAAAATCTATTTCTTGAACTTGAATGGAAATGCTGATCTAAAATGATCAGTTCACATAGCATGCCTCATGTTGGAGCTGCATACCAATAAGTAATTAAGAATTTCAAGGCTAAAATTCTACAAACTTATTTTTCATTGGTATTTCATATTAAGTATAAAATGTCACAGCAATATTAAAAGGAGTCTTATTTTACAAGCATATAGAATATAGCTATGTTCTAGAATTCATGATATTATATTTTTCATTTCTCATTTTTTCCACTAATTTCTTAGATGTTGGTTAAGAATATGCTCAGGTAGTGATTTAAAATTTCTCCAGGACTTCCAGTGAAAATTGGAAATGGGTAGAGGTACACACCTTTAATCCCAGCACTTAGGAGGCAGAGGTAGACAGATCTCTGTGAGTTCGAGGCCAGCCTGGTTTAGAGTGAGTTCCAGGACAGCCAGGGCTACACAGAGAAACCCTGTCTCAAAAGACAAAAACAAAAAGAAAAAAACAAAACAAAACAAAACAAAAATGAAAATCTAAAAATAATATTTAGTTATAAAATATAGTGGTCAGTAGGAAGCATAACCCATAAAACTAATTATAAACAGAACCTTGCTATTCTTTATTTTATATTAGCACCACAGTTCACAGTAACAACAATTTTCCAATAAATATATATTGATAAATCATCGGAAGATGGGAAGATCCCATATTTGTTTGGTATTTCATATTTATTGCTTCTACAATTTCTCACTGAGTAGCATCCCATGGAAATCTTAATTTGATAGAATATTCTAGATGTTCTCTTTCTGTTCTTTTCTTTTGGAGCCAGCAATTCCACTTAATTTTTAAAGTTACTCTAGCATATATATAAAGTGCAGCACATCTTTATGATACTGGCAAAAAAAATTCTAATTAGATGCACTAAAAACAAACAGCGGAACTCCAGATCTGATGCATGAGAGAGCAGGGTCTACATTTCTCTATTTCAGATATTATACATTAAATTCCAGACTAGAAGACGCCCCAGGTCTGTGTTGACACAACAGAAATTTGTCAACGCTTAACCCGGAGCTTCTCTTTGTTTGAAAAGAATTCAGGAAGTTCTTCTGCATGAATTATTAAGGAAACATAAAAGGAAGATTAACAAGGAGGAAGTAGGAAATAAATAAACCTGTTGACAGATGACCTTGACTTCCCTCCACTGCTTTCCGGAGCTGGACTGGGCTTTTTAATAAAGCACCGAGCTCTTATTACACAGTTCTTCTCAGCTGTTCTACACTGTGGATTGCAGCTTTTCCCATGGTCATCATAACAGGAAAAGACATTCGACACTTACTGCTGTCAAGATCTTACCAGTGCCATAGCAACTGCTGGCCAAATTTTTTGCTCTTTTTCTTTTACATGGTAAAATGAAGATCTTGTTTTTTTTTTTTTTTTTCTTTTTTTTTTTTTTTGGTTTTTCGAGACAGGGTTTCTCTGTGGTTTTTGGAGCCTGTCCTGGAACTAGCTCTTGTAGACCAGGCTGGTCTCGAACTCACAGAGATCCGCCTGCATCTGCCTCCCAAGTGCTAGGATTAAAGGCGTGTGCCACCACCGCCCGGCTTTTTTTTTTTCTATCTGCCTATCTTTCTGTTTTTTTTTTCTTTCTCTATCATCTATCTTTCTTTCTATCAATCCATGTAATGTATGTATCTATTTTTTTTTTTAATTTTGCAATAGGGGCTTAGTTTGTGCTCAAGCTAGCCTTGAACTCAAGATGTCCAATTATCAGTCTCATGAGTGCTGTGATAACTGGCCTGAACCACTATGCCTAGTTCGAGGTTCTTAATATAGCTAACTGTGTACAGCTACTTCCCACTTAACAAAGGAGATTAAACTCTAAAAAGTGGAACAACAGGTCACAGAATGCTGTTGCTAGCATTTTTTGTTTTATTCACAGGTTTTCCCTCACTGAAAAACAAAAGCAAATAAAGACAGTAATACCTTCAAGGCACTAAAGCTTTTTATTCAAGTGCAAAGGTAAACATTCTAGGTACCATCCTCCAGAAGGGAGCAAGCTCACTGTGGGGAGGTTTGCACATTCCCTATTTCCAGTGAGGCTCCTACCAAATGCACAAGCCTCATTTCCAGTGATGCTCTTACCGCTGCATGTCCCCTATTTCCAGTGACGCTCCTAGCAAATGCTCGTGCCTTATTTACAGCTAAATGACACGCACAGGGACTTCCCAAGTTAGGTCACAGCTCTTTGCCTACACTCATATGCTAACAATGAACAGTCCACTGTAATGTTTACCACTGCCATTATATTATCATCTACTTTGTAAAAACTGAGAACTAAGTGATGGTCTAGACTTTTGTGAACTGATAGATTTTCCTGTGGGTTTATTTATATCCACATATGCATATTGGTTTTAAAATCTAGTAAGTAGTGTCAACCTGAGTCTGTTATTAGCAATATTAGGGAATTTTAGTAGTGTTTTAAAACTGTTTGACTAGATAAATCAAATGAATTATCTGATTAATTTAAAACTATTTTTTCTTCTAACTATTCATTTACTAAGATTCTTTCATGGTTATTTGGCCCACTGTACAATAAATTGCTTTGGTATTGGGCTTCTGATTAGTCAGCATGCTTCTCCGCCTGGGGATGAGTTAATCTGATCACTTTGGTCATTTGAAAATTAATTCCAAGCATTGCATTATCTGTTCTGCATTTTCTTTATTAAACATGGACCACTGAAGTTAATTGAAAATTTATCAGCATTTCTCACTACCATACAATTATTATCTCTCTGTGTGTGTCTCTTCTCTCTGTGTGTGTGTGTCTCTCTCTCTCTCTCTCTCTCTCTCTCTCTCTCTCTCTCTCTCTCTCTCTCTCTCTCTCTCTCTCTCACCATTTATCTATCTAAGGTTTTTGTTTTGTTTTGTGTTTTTGGTAATTCTAGACATTGAACACAGAACCTTGCAGCATGATCAGGGCATCCTTCTGAGGTACACCTCCAGCTATCTTTAATCTATAATGGCAGTGTCCTAACTGTCTTCAATTTATTAAGGGAAATGATTCCAGAAAGAGAGAGAATGTCTGTGGTGATGTCACGAGTCTGGGTGGCCATGGGGCTGGCTGATGTGGGTGTGGTACCTGGAAGAAGAGCAACCGCTCTTTGTCTCTGAGCAATTTCTGTAGCCCATTAAGATATTTTGTGTTCAAAGAAACATTCCAGTACAGTCGATTTCAGAGTAGCTGGCACCTACTGCTGTCGCTATAATAACTACTTTCTACTTGGTGCTTTCCTGTATTTCCAACGGTTTTGCTCTGGAGTAGATACTTATTTCAAATCATAAATATTTTAAAATATCAATAGTCATAATTTGGTATTGAAAAGATAAATGGTGGGTGCCACAGACACCACGGGAGTCTGCAAATCGCTACTCCCTTCCCTTCTACCTCATCATTTTTTGTTTATTGGAAAACAGTACTTTAAGAGAAAATGTAATTTGACCCAGTGTGGTGAAAAGAAGCCAAACATGAACGATGCCCAGCATAAGAGCACGAGGCAGGCAATGCCACGCCTCCCACGGGAGAATAAAGGGGACATGTGGGACACAAGATGTGACTCCCAAGGCTACCAAGAGGCGAGGCAGGCAATGTGCTCAGCTTGTGAGGACTTGCGATTTGAAAACGTCGCCGAGATAAAACAGAAGGAGGTGACTTCATCGTCCGTGAAGGAGAGGCATGCTCTGACTCGGGCTTTCTCAGAGTGCAGGCCTGCTCTTCACTGCTGGCCTGGCGGGCAGCTCCTGGAGCTCTCTGTGCCGACGGCGGAGCTGGAGTGGCCACTGGCAGCTGGGCTTCGCTTATGCCACAGGTCTCAGCTCGCCAAGCTCATTCATGCTTTTAAGACTTTACCAGCCAGTTCAGGTTGTCACGGTCATTTCTTTACTCTCCAGCTGACATGCCTTTAAGACAGCTGACCTTTGCCAGTGAGATGGTTCTCCTGCCTTCCATTGCTGCTCCGTCTGCCATCGCTGTAGTTCAGGCATACAATAGTTCTCCACTGACCATTCTGTGTCTGCAGGTCTGTCTGATGACTCTCCTTAACGCGTAGCTTACCCCATCAGGCCACACTGAGCTAAATGCTTCCTGTGGCCAATACCACCTAAGAGTAACACAGCAGACCTTAATTGGCGAATGCACCTGGGTTGTCGGACCACACCAAAAAATTCATATAGAATTTGTGATATATGAGCCCATCTAGAAGCCTGACGCAGATGCCTCTGCAGGGCTTTCGGCTGAACATACAGCTATGGATGCCAAGAACCCTACTGAAAACAGCAAGGGCTGCTGCTGAACTTTGGTATCACACACACATCACTCAGAAGACAAAAATGAGAGAAGCTGGAGAGAACTCAGTAGGTAGATTAAACATCCTTTTCACTAGATACCCAGTTTTATGTTGGTATGATCTAATGACATAGATATTTCCATATAAACAATCCCTGTCCTATGTGTACATAGCCTTCTCCATTATCAGTATCTGCTGCCGTAGCAGGATCTCTACAAGTGAGCCTACAATCACGTATCAGCGCCCAGACTCCATAGTTCACATTAGGATTCATTCTTGCTGTTCATTCTGTGGGTTTGAAACAGGGTATGCTGATATTTACCCATCATCGTAAGAGACGAATGAGAGAGTGTTTTCACTGTCCTAAAACTGAGCTCGGCCAACTTGCCTCTCCACCCTTATTAGCACAGCTTTGCCCATTCACTTGGTGGCAACCAGGCTCTGCCTGCCCTTTTCAGACTCAGGAGTTTGGATCTCTGCCTCCCCATGTGCTTTCACGACTTGCTCACTCAATTCCTCTGATGGAGAAGAAGATTCCGGCGTGTGAAAGAAACATAGCAGACCCAGCCATCTACTGAGGTGCATCTCAGATTCCAACTTTCACCCATTTTAAAGCAAATTTTAATCTCGACAGTTCCTTAGTGATCTAAGGGCACCTGGGCTGCCAGACTGACAGTGCCATCGGACATGAAGGACAGGAAGTAAAGTCCAGAGACACCCCAGGTGAAGAGCTTGATAGATGATGAACCCCAAGACCATTTACTGTATATCTTAGCAAGAAACCCATTACCCCATCCAAGAGGAGTGTAAAGACAATCACCTAGCATGACTTTTAGTCCAGGTACAAGATGAACCTTGTCTGAGAATGTATAGCAACAAGCCTGGTGGCCATGCTGACAGCTCAACATTCTATGAACTGAATCGAATCCATTGTAGTTGACAACTGAGCTTGACCTTGCCCTTAAATGATGATAATCCTGTTAGTGTGGCAGAAAGAGAAACTTAACTCTCCACCCCCTCCTCCCCCCCTGCCAGAGATATGGTTAGAATATACAAAATAGTGGACTGTAAGAGAGAACAGGGTTAAAAAATAAACAAGAAAACAAACATCATGACTGCCAAGCCACCAGAAACATATGCCCCACCTAAAGGAATATATTAAGTCACAATAAACATGAGTACATACTCAGCATGGAAACAGCCACAGAAATGTAAGAATTTATGGAAATGAAGGTTACAAGGACTGAGTATGCTTTTAAGTAGCAGGTAGACATGCAGGAGGATGGAATGATTCAGCAAAATTAGTGAATTGT
Source organism: Microtus obscurus (assembly GCA_963919715.1). Lineage (NCBI taxonomy): Eukaryota > Metazoa > Chordata > Mammalia > Rodentia > Cricetidae > Microtus > Microtus obscurus. The sequence goes on from CAWTZC010002364.1 coordinate 7,530,522, forward strand.
AAGGCAGACTTGACACAAATGACCCAGAATATACACAAAGACAAGGAATGGAAGCCAGTGGTCATGGAAGCAAGAGAAGGCAGAGAGTGTGTCAGGGACTAGGCAGCAGCACCCATGGCCTGGAGATTCCATTGCACACAGCGTCTGATAGGTTAGAGAGACACAGGTGGTCTCTTTAATATGCTGTAGGGAAACATGCCGACCAGCAAGAAAGTCTTCCAGAACAAACGTAAGGATGTTTGTAACAAAACAAAGCAAAAGAACTAACCAAGCAAAAAGAGTTGGCAAGAGCAGACTGTGACTAACGAAAATTCTAAAATGTGAACCTCATGTTCAGAAGTTCGGGTGTTCAGTGAGAGATTCAGGCAGAAATATAGAGAAAGGGAATCTGATTATATCTGGGGTGACAGCTCAAAGTGCATAGTGGCTTAATGAGTGAAAAGAGCTACCGAAAAAAAATCTGAATATCTATAAAGTAGTAGGCAATTTAAAACTCAAGATAAACAAAATAATCAGTTACAAATAGCCAATTAAAACTAACACAGCACTAAAAGAATAAATATAATGTAACATTTTTCTCTGAGTAGAATACTAAGAAAAGTAATGCATTCACAAAAAGGTAAGAAAGGGGGAAATAAGAAACAAAAAATTAAAAATATATGTGACATCAGTATAAGATAAATCCAAAGAAGTCAAATCCAAACATAAATGGCTATGCTGACTAGACAACACAGTAACAAACAGAAATTCTTGCCAGAAATTCATGCCAGTTTTACTAAAGGACAAAAACAAAACAAAAAATCCAAAACACCAAAAAGTCAACAACAAAAACCAAACAAACAAACATGAGCAATGGGAATGCATATAAAACACATCAAAACCACTCAGATGGAAACCATTACAAAAGACAAGCCACAGAGTACTAAGAGAAAGCTGGAGTGTAACGACATTGTCATAGAAAATTGACTTTTGGTATCAGAAGTACAAGAAATAATATATATACAACATTACAATGAGAAGGAAGAAAGGTTGACATTCTAGCCTGGAATCATGATTCCAAACAGTAGAAGACGCAAGGACAGAGGAAGAATCCCACATGACAGCATTGTGATGGAAACTAATGAAAAAATCCCGCAGCGTGTCCTCATGTACACAGGACTGAACTAAGAATATGGGTCACAGTTGGTGAATATTATAGCCAATGCATGTCACATATACACATTACCTTCAAACATGAACTGAACCCTTTTTGGGAGAGGGAGGGGCATAGGGTCCCTTTACATTACTTAAGCTGGCATCAAACTCATAATTCCTGCCTCAACATCTTCAATTCTAGGGTTATGGTTGTCTGTCATATAAATCATGGTTGGCTATGAATTAACCTTTTTTGAGAATTTCATAATAATGGCAAACTGATTTAGTTTGTGTGTATAGTTTATATGCAATGTTTTCTTTAACTCTTTTTATTATTTAGTTATTTTAATATAATTAATATTCATAGCAATTCTAAGGGCTTAACACATGTCCATTCCCATTTTACAGATGCGAAAAGCGAGGCAAAAGGGCCCAATTATCTTGTGTAGGAGGAATACTGCTAATGAAAAGATGTATAAGTACCTTATGGAGAAAAGCATATGATCTGTGGGCAAGCATTAATTAGCAAGGTCTTGGAGAGGTGGCGAGCTTGTGCTCAAAATTGGACCAATCGATGGTGTAAACACATTATTCTTCCCAAATTAATATACAGATTCAATACCTCCTGAGCATTGCTGTGGGCTGGCAAAGTGAATTCACCAGGTTATACAAGCTAGAGGAAGACTTGGAATAGAGAAATGCTGTCAAGAAGAGGGTGGGTGATGACCCAGATACCTGATGTCACCTCTACAGCTACAGAACTTGTCGAGATGCAGTGATAGACAGAGGACGCTGGTGATCAGTGACCAGAGACAGGGGCGTACAGGCAGAAACGTGATTTACGATGGAGCTGTCATTACACAGCTGTCAGTATGCTGGCTAGCAGGATGGAAGACTACAACGAACACTAAAACCAAATCCATTTGCCTCCCAAACTCTCACTATGATAACAAGTTAACTCTTCGTAAAGTAAAGGCTAAAGGAAAGATTAAAACTTAGACTACAAATAGGTACCACAGTTTTTATTCGAGCAGGAAGGATTTCTTAAACTATATAGATTAATGAACTGTAATGAATTCCCTAATATATGTTATTGCATTAAATTAAGAGCCTTTGCCAGGCGTGGTGACACACACTTTTAATCACATCACTAATGAGGCAGCGGGAGGCAGAGCTCAGTGAATTCCAGGCCAACTTGGTCAACATAGGGAGTTCGAGGACAGCCAGGACCACATAGGGAGACCCTGTCTCTGAAAACCAAAAACCTGAAACAAATCAAAACAGAACCTGAAAACTTCTGCCTATCATTGATACCATAAAACTACAATTTTTTTTTTTTTTTGATTTTTCGAGACAGGGTTTCTCTGTAGCTTTGGTGCCTGTCCTGGAACTAGCTCTTTAGACCAGGCTGGCCTCGAACTCCCAGAGATCCACCTGCCTCCGCCTCCCGAGTGCTGGGATTAAAGGCGTGCGCCACCACCACCCGGCAAGAACTACAATTTTATAAATTAGGAAAGATTTGTCATAAAGTATTGGCTTAATAATGAAAAGGAGAATATACATATTATACATACAATGGGCTTAGAAGTATAATGGGTTTCATCATGACATGCTCATATTCACTATATGTGTATATCTGCACAAACATATATATTTATAATGGGTTTCATTTGACATGTTAATATTCACTCTATATGTCCATATATGCATATATATTCATTACATACATAGTTTATATATTTTATTCATTATACATATAATACACATCATAATGAAATTGATTATTTTGTACCGGCAATATGCGTGAATAAAAGCACAATAATTATAAAAAGAAAATACCAAAATCTTTAAGTAAAAAATAATGCAGAAAAGAACCAAAGACTTGGTGTGAGATTATAAGGTGAAAGAAAGCAGAACAGACCCAATCAGCACTCAGAAAAATGCCCACGATCATCTGTTACCAAGGGCATGGAGAGTTCAGATCATGGTGTGACGGTATGATATCACTCAAACCAACAGAGGAAAATTAAGTCTGGCGATGACAAGTATCTTCAAGTGCAGTGTGCTAGAACTCATGTTGGTTAGTTAGAACTGCTTTGTTACCTGCTGTTGGTAAATGTACGTTTTCTCCACCTCTCCTAATACACGTCAGTCAGTTCCTCAAAGAACATACACAGGTCTCCGCAGTGCCAGCTGGGTACGTAGGTAAACTGCCTTTTTCAGAAATGCACACAGCACTGATTACAGGGGACATACTCGGAAGTAGGTTCGCGGTTTTGAGGTTGGAAACAAACAGGGGACAGATACGGACATTCAGCGTGCTTGTGTGAATATAATGGGGAAGATCATATCGTTAAGAGCCACAGACATGATAAAGCAAAAAGACAAGGGTGATGGTATACACAAAACCCTCCCGTTACTTCTGTGAGCAAAGGTAAGGGGTAGGCAGAGGGAGAGAACACCCAACACCTGCATTCAGTGGAACACATGTCATACAATTGGATATTGGCTACTAAGCTTCTTTGTGGCTTTGTTTGAAGGAAGGTTGATGCAGAAGAACAGGATTGCCTCTGCAGACTATTTTAGTCCTCCAACCAGAGACATAGACCATTGTTTTTAGAGGATAATAGAGATGCAGGCATGGTGGTACATACATTTTCCCCAAACACTCAGGCAGCAGTAGGATCTCTGTGAGTTCAAGGTCAGTCTAGTCTACACAGCAAGTTCTAGGACCCCCAGGGCTACACAGAGAGACCCTATCTCAAAACAAAATGAAAAAATTATAGTAGAGAACAGGTGTAAACACAAAGACCTAGTCTAGGTCCTTATGAATCTGGTAGCACAGTGAAATAAAGGCCCCTTTCTTCCCTGAAGCAAATAGTGGACTGTGGAATGCTTGTATGCAGTGGTCTGAGTCATGTATGTGAGCCGCTCAGAAACAAGGAGAGCGAGGGAGGGCAGACATCAGAACATGCGGTGCAGGAGAAAGAGAAGAAAAGTGCTAGACTTTACCAGCCATTCTGAAATCACATACGGGAGGGTCTAGGGGAGGAATTCTAGAATATTCTGAAAGGACTTGAAGGGCAATGTGGGGAACTCCTCCCCCCAAATGCAGAAGATAGAGCCAGACTGTGATCTTATGTCTCTATTTTTTAAAGAAAGGTATTTTTCTAAGAAAACTGGTATACTTAAGTTGGATGATGAAAGCTAGCTCATCACAGCTTACATAGTATAAACAATGTTTTGCAAAGATCCCTAAACCCAACAAAACTCCTTAGGAACAAACTTTAAGTGTGCCTTAATCTGTATGTCAGAGACACTATTTTATCATTATTATTAAGTTTTTACATTTATTTTACATCCCTTCCACTCCATTCATTCCCCGCACCTCCCATCTACTGCTCCCCTCCATCCATTACTTCTCCGTGGGAGTCAACAAAGCATGGTACATCAAGTTGAGGCAGGACCAATCAATCTCTTTCTCCTTCGTCAAGGCTGGGGAGGCATCCCAAAAGGCAGCCCAAACTCCAGGAACAGACCCTGATCCCACTGCTAAGAGCCCCACAAACAGACCTAGCTACACAACCAGGGACACTGTTTTTAAAAACAAAAGATGGTGCATGACTCATTGTAATGTAGAGAGGGTCTCTTTTCATCTCCTATTTCCATAGTGGGAATCTCTGCATATTGAACTCAGTATCCAGGACAAGAATATTTGTGTGAACAGCTATGAACACCCGATTTTTGACAAAGAAGCTAAAATTATACAATGAAAAAAGAAAGTATCTTCAACAAATAGTGCTGGCCTAACTGGATGTCAGCATGCAGATGAATAACAATAGATCCATATTTATCCCCATGCACAAAACTCAAGTCCAGATGGATTAAAGACCTTAATATAAATCAGACCACACTTAACCTGATGAAAGAGAAAGTGGGAAATAGCCTTCAGTGCATGGGTACAGGAGACTACTTACTAAGTATAACCCCAGTAGCACAGACACTGAGAACAACAACAAATATATGCAACCTCCTTAAACTGAGAAGCTTCTATAAAGCAAAGGACACAGTCAATAAGACAAAAAGGCAGCCTACTGAATGGGAAAGATGTTCACCAACCCCACATCAGACAAAATATATAAAGAACTCAAGAAATTAGTCATTGAATTCCAAGCAATCCAATTAAAAATAGAGTACAGACTAACAGAATTCTTAACAGAAGAATCTCAAATGGCTGAAAGACATTGAAGGAAATTAGCTATCAGGAAACTGCAAATCCAAACAACTCTGAGATACCAAAATACATCAGTCAGAATGACTAAGATCAAAATCACCAATGATAGCTTATGCTGGAAAGGATGCAGAGTAAGGGGAACACTTCTCCATTGCTGGTCAGAGTGCAAACTTACATAACTTCTCTGGAAATCAGTATGATGGTTTCTCAGAAAATTGGAATACAACCTACGTCAGGACCCAGAAATACCACTGTTGGGCATATACCCAAAGGATGCTCAATCATACTACAAGGACAGTTGTTTAACTATGTTCATAGTAGCATTATTTGTAATAGGCAGAACCTGGAAACAACCTAGATGCCCCTCAACTGAGGAATGGATAACAAAAATGTGGTACATTTACACAATGGATTACTACTCAGTGGTTAAAAAAAATGACATCTTGAAATTTGCATGCAAATGGATGGAACTAGAAAAAACCATCCTGAGTAAGGTAACCCAGAAAGATGAACATGGTATTTACTCACTCATAAGTGGATACTAGCTGTAAAGCAAAGAATAACAAGCCTATACTTCATCACCCCAGAGAACCTAAGTCACAAGATGAACCTTAAGAAAAATATATATAGATACACCTTTTGCCTGACAAAATTGGGAGCATGGGGGTGGAGGGAAAAAGGAGGGCAGAAAAGAAAGAGGAGGGGAGAAGGAGAGATGGAGGAGAACTTGAGAAAACTGAATAGTTTAGATGGAGGAAGGACAGAGGTAAGAGCAAGGAAAGAGATATTTTGATTGATGAAGCCATATGGAGCTAGCAAGAAGCCTGGCACTAGAGAAATTCCCAGAAATCCACAAGGATGACCCCAGCTAATACCCTAAGCAATAGAGGAGAGGATGGGATGCCTTAACTGGCCTTGCCCTGTATTCAGATTGATCAATATCTTAAATATCACCACAGAACTTTCATCCAGCAACTGATGGAATCAGAGGTAAAGACCTGCAGTGAAGCACTGGGCTGAGCTCCCAAAGTCCAGTTGAAGAGTGGGAGGAATGAGCATATGAGCAAAGAGATCTAGACCATGATGCATACAACCACTGAAACAGTCTACCTGAGTTAATGGGAGCTCACAAACTCCAGCTGGACTGGGAAAGAATGAACATAGGACCAAATTAGACCTTTTGAATGTAGGTAGGGGCAGACTGTGGGGCCACTTGCAGTGGCCCCAGAGTTTAGCTCGGCTACTTGTACTGGCTTTTTGGGAACCCATTCTCTTTGGAGGGATGCCTTGCTCAGTCTACATATAGTAGGGAAGAAGCAATGTGCCTTACTCTCTCTGAGGAGTGGATGGGTGGGGGTGTGTGGGGATGGGGAGAGGGAATGGGAGGAGTGGAGGGAGTGGGAACTGGAATTGGTATATAAAATGAAAAAAAAGATATGTTTTCTTTTAAAAAAATAAAATAAATTACATATATATGTAAAGAATGTTGGTGTGGAAAAGGCTAGTGCAAGCAAGCACATTTATGAAGGGGATAAAAAATTAGGATGATAATCAAAGCATTGTATTATACACATAGAAATTCAGAAATCATCTTTCTGTCTCTATTCCCTTCTGCCACACACAAATGCATACATGAGCATACATATCTTACAAAACACACACACACACACACACACACACACACACACGAATATATAACCAGCCTGAAAGCACCGCCTTTGAGCTTGACCAGCCACTGGTATCAAGCACCCCAGGAAGCCTCTCCTTCTGAGCTCTCTGGTTCTAGTGAAGAGTTTCTGCAAATCACTTCTGTAATAGGCCACAGAGGAAAACTGGATGAAAGTCAGCCCAGAAAAAGCCAACTTGAGTGCTAGAAAATGTTTTCTAATAGTGGTCTATTAGGTCGTGGAGAAATCTCCACAGTGAGTTGCGAAGGCTATATTGGAGGGGAGACTTTAAAACTCAGTGAAAAGTTTGGTTTAAACCATGAACAAGGCAAATGTTGACACAGACAAATGCCAAGGCCTTGGGAACACTATTGGCTTCTAACAACTGGAGAAGATACGAAAGAGCAAACCAGAGCACTGCTGTGTGATGAAAAGTATAACTTCAAGAATCGATTTGCTTTCCAAGAAAACAAAATCAATCTTTTAGAATATGGCTTCCTACAGGGACTGTACACAGGGAAGGACCATTTAGCAGTGAAAAGCAATGGGTGCAAGCCTGCTGTAATTAGAATTCTCAATTAAAGAAACCATTCAAGAATGTTTGGAGCTTCTGCTGTGAGGGGAAGTTCTGTTAATGAGCACACAGTAGGTGGTTCTGTTAATGAACACACAGTAGGTAGGCCTGACCCCTGCTGCTACTCTATGCACATCCCAGAGCTGTCCTGCCCAGTCTTGCCAGTGCTCCGCCATCTTCCGTGGGAAGCATAATCCCACCAGAAAGGGAAAGTTTGCTATAGAGAGCACACTATGTCCACTCAGCACAGGCAGGCAGTCCTCTGAGGCTTTCAATTCTTCCCTTCACAAAAACAGAAGTTGGAGTGCTTTGTTGTGTATTGAGTTTAAAGACACCAGCTACTCTAATGTTCAGAATGAAATCCTTTCATTACTTTAAAGAAAAAAAAAAAGGCAGGGGAATGGCTTCTTCTTATCCCCAAAAGGCCCCTTCCGTGCATGAGACAATGAACATCTTGGGACTTTAGAAGTACAATTCCCTGCAATCTCAAGCGCTTTTCTGTTTCACAGAATTTAGTACCTATTTTACAAAATGCAATTGGAGAATTGGCCAAGTTCATGCTTTTCTATAAAAAAACTATTGAAATCCTTCGGTTGCAAAAACAACCCAATGAAAGTTGCCTCTTCAGGCTCCTGCTCAAGCAGACCTGCCTGCAAATAGCTCCACTCTTTGAGTGGGAACAGAGAAGTCTTGGGACAGCAGAGACACATGTCAAGGTGAACAGGTGCCAAATGCTGACAGTTGCATAGTGACAAGAACACATCCTTGTCCCTCATCAATTTTGACATGTGATGTCCTGACTCCCTTGAACGTTTATCAAGGTAGACAAATTATATTGAATATCAAGTTTGTCAGAATGACTTTGATCAGCAGTTGGCCATAAAAAATAACTCATACTCAGCTATCATGTAGGGGGAAAGTTAATTGTTGCACATAAATAATTTTTGCTTATCTTTAATAGTCATCTATTTCTCTATTTCAGTCTACCTCTTCTCATTCCAACTGTTAATTCCAATTCTGTGTGTATCATGTCTTAATTAAAAAATGACCCTTCGTGGTCCTGACATCCTCGCTCATGTTCTCCCTCCTTCCACTCCTCGTTGGGGCCTTGGGAGCTCAGTCCAGTGCTCCAGTGTGGGTCTCTGTCTCTATCTCCATCCATCACCAGATGAAGGCTCTATGGTGACCTGCTGATCTATTGGGAGCTCACCAGGGCCAACTGGTCTGTGTCTGAGAGGGCATGGGATAAAACCGGACTCTCTGATCATGGCGAACAATGAGGGCTGATGAGAGGCCAAGGACAATGGCACGGGGTTTTGATCCTACTTCATGTTCTGGCTTGGTGGGAGCCTGGCCAGTTTGGATGTTCCCCTTCCTAGACATGGACGGAGGGGGGAGGACCTTGGACTTTCTACAGGGCAGGGAACCCTGACTGCTCTTTGGACTGGAGAGGGAGGGGGAGAGGAGTGGGGGGAGGGGGAGAGGGGTGGGAGGAGGGGGAGGGAAATGGGAGGCCGGGAGGAGGCAAAAACTTTTTTTTTCCTTTTCTCAATAAAAAAAGAAAAGAAAATTGACCCTTCATATATCTGTCTTTGGGTTTTGTGTCTCCAGCTTTATCTCTTGTATATCTACCAAAAGGGGGGCATATCTTTGGAATAGCAGTTTGGTCTCCATCACTTCTTTTCTGACATGGAATTCTCTCCTTACAAATTGAAATATAAAATTTAAATTTTTCATTTGATACAAAAAGTTTTCACTTATTTGGCTCTTGTACACATACTGGCCTTATTCCATAGTCTTTCTCCCTTGTTACAACATAGTCTCCAGTTAGATAGACCCATCCACTGCTTATCAAACTTGCTGTGTTTACTGGTGCCTTAGACATTGTTCAAAATTCTGGGTCTTGCTGGTGGGCTGGCATTCCCTGGAGGCAGTCACACCACTTTGTCCTCTTCTTACTGTGAACGTCTCACAGTAGTGTGATTATGCTGCCTCCCTTGTACCCACAGTTACACTGAGCACCTAAAGGCAAGGCAACATCTCATTTTATTTTAGCTTCCCTATGCTCAAGGCTCAGGATAGAATCTGAAACACTGTACTGCAAAAGAAAAAAATTGTTTTTATCCAATAAAAAGGAAAGCGTCAGTTTTAAAATTTTAGATTCAAAGATGAATTTAATGTGATATGAGTAATGAAAAATGTACATGCTGTCTATTTAATCCCATTGTATGGGATTCTTATAATCTATGATGAATGAGACTACCTCTAGTTACCATGTTATAAAATGAAGGATTCACATGAGATCATGGTGATGGTGTTTGTACTAAATTTTAAGAAGAATGAAAGGCCTAAGCAATAGTTAATATTAGAGCCTTTTATTTTTAGTCTTTAGCAATTTGTATTTGATAACAACACCACATATTCAATTAAGACCTTCGTTATCCTCAACTTTCTAACAACTTTGTCTCTTAAACATGTACCCTACAGTCACTTCTGTCTTTTGGTTCCTTCTGCTGCTGTGACTGTTGGAGCTGTCCCAGCTAGACATGGCAAAGAGAATGAATACTTTGCTTTACTTTAAAATACAAACAAACGAATCAACTGACAGACTGAACATATGCTCAATAGAGGTACATATAAAGAAACTAAACCCAAAAGAAAAGGGCATTTGTACCTTGAGAGTCACAAAACCTGAGATGTGAGGAAAGTATATCCTGGAAGAGTTTCACAATCATGCTTCAAAATCAGCATGGCAACTCCTCATGGATTGGAGTGACAAAGTGTATAAGGGATTATGTTAAAGTGTGGACAATGTTTCTGTCCCACCCAGTACTGTAGCTGTTCGGTCCCAAAGAAACACAGAGAGCCTTATATTAATTACAAACTGTTTCACCTATTATTTCAGGATTATTACTAACTAGCTCTTTCAACTTAAATGAACCCATAATTCTTATCTGTGTTAAGCCATGTGTCTTAGTATCTTTTCTCAGTAAGGCATTCTCATCTTGTTTCCTCTGCTTCTGGTTTGCGATTGCATCTCTGCCTTTCCTCCTCCCATAATTCTCCTATTCTGGTCACCATGCCTATTCTTCTGATGCCCAGCTACTGGCCAATAAGCATTTTATTAAACCAATACAAGTAAAAAAATCTTTACAGTGTACAAGGGCATTACCCCACAGCATTAAAGTTCGAAGCTCACCCAAGAGGAAATGAGAACTAAGTAGTTTATGCTGGAGGAACAATAATCCAGGTACAGAGCTAGGATCTCCCAGCCCCTAGGAGGATGGGGATGTCATGCATGCTAGAGTTTCCTCCAGCCTTGGTTGCTCCCAGCCCACCATACGCAGAATTCTCTGCAGCCCTGAGATACATGGTTTAGTGGCCCCCAAACTGAGTCCAGCAAGAGCTGACCTATGATCAGAAGAAAGGACAGTGTGGTGTTACAGCAGCAAGATGCAATGGGACCACAGCACAGAAGCTAAATGCTGTGTACAGGATAAGGACTCAGGAGGCAACTGGATGAGATCAGTTATCATAGTGTATCCTCCAATTAGTTCTCAGCAGTTTGAGAAATAAATGAAAAACTTAGACAGCAATAATCAAGCTATTCCAGGGAAAAGGGAGACCAGAGAAGGTAAAAATAAGAGGTCTAAAGGGCTTAATTCAAGATCCTTTTGAACATATTTGGCCTTCTGTGACTTACAACACTTTTTGTGTGAAGCTCAAAGTTCATGTTTTTAAGAGCTCCTGTTCCTATTTTCCATACAATGTGAAGTTTCTTGTCTTAAGATTCATTTTATCTTTTCCATAAATATTTTCTGCCACTAGAACTGAATTGAGCTTAACAATGGTTAAATGATGGAATACTGATACATTTTCTTCTCTCCTCTCCTTCCTTTTATATATACTTATCATGTATCCATAGACACATTTATATGTTCCTCTATTTTCTTTTACTTATAAGGGATAATATGTAATGTTTATTTATAAATTATCTACCTTTTACTTATTGTACCTGCTTTTTTTTTTTAGACAGGGATTTTCTGTGCAAAAGCCCTAATCCTAGAACTAGCTCTGTAGACTAGGCAGGCCTCAAACTCACAGAGATCTGCCTGCCTCTGCTTCCAGAGTGCTGGGAATAAAGTTTGTGCACCACCACTGTCTAGCTGTACTTCAATTTTTAATATTATCTCAACTAATGTTATGAAATACATATTATTAACAGTATTTTGTACAGATAAGGAAACTGAGGGTCTAGAGGGTCCCATAAGCACCAAGCTGAGTGGGTTAATTTAGCCCATTCAAAACTAATTCTAAAACTATCTAAATATACAATTTCTTAAGTTGGTATAATTTGTTGGAAATAATTATTTTGAAGGTTCAACTTTGATCATTTCCTTTTCTAATTCTATTGTGTCCTTCTGGCACTAGCTCATCCAGAACTGCTTCCTCTCCGAACACTATACCCAAACAACACTGTGCCCAGTATCTGCACATGAATGTCTACAAAGTGTCTCAAACTTAATAGGTCCTAATACTTCACTTCTTGGTTTTGCCACACCATTCCCCTTCTACACAGTGCTAACCTGAGTAGGTGATGAAATCTTCCTACAGTAGCTCAGAATCTTAAAGCGTATCTTAGTTTCATTTCAATTGCTAGGGCAGAACATCACGATAAAGGTAGCCACATGTGAAAAGGCTGACTGGGCTCACAGTTCCAGGTCCTAGTCCCTCAGTGTGGGAGGGCAAGGCCACCCATCCCATCCATAGTCAAGAGCAGAAACGAGTGAATGAAAATACACACTAGTGCTTAGCCTCACTCTGTCCATGTTTATACAACACAGAATCCACTATTCAGAGAACTGTGCACCTACAGTGAGTGTGTCTTCTCAACTCAATTAAGGTAATAAAAATAAATTCTCATGCCCACAGGTCAGCTTAATCTGGATAATTCCTGAGACTCCCTTCCCAGATTATTCTGGATTGGGTCACATTAACTGTCACAAGAGGGAAGCCATCCTTTTGGTTTCTGTTATACTGAATCCTACAACTAGGCTGTCAGAAGTCACGTGTGCTCCCTTTAAAACATTCACCCTACCAACTAAACAAACATCATATTCATGTGGATTAACCCAACCATCGACTGCCACCTTGTTCCTATGTCTTTATCAAGCTGTTATTCAAATAGAAAAAAAAGCAATACTTGGGTTATTTTTTAAATAGTCATGTAAGAGTTGTTGTTTGTATATTCTGCTTACACGTATGTAAGTGTCAAATCCCCTGGTACTGATGTTATAGCTCGTTGGAAACCACCATGTGAGTGATGGGGATTAGACCCAGGTCCTCTTCAAAAACAAGTGTGCTTAACCACAAATCTATCTTTCCAACCCCAATGTACTAGTTGAAAACAGAAGATAAGAAAACTGAAATGTGGGTCAGTGGGAAGCAGCACCTTATAGCTCTTGCAAGGGACCTGAGTTTGGATCCCAGCACCTACATCAAGCAACTCAGTACTGCCTGTAACTCCAGTTCTAAAGAAATAAGGCTCTGACCTTCATAGACTTCTGTGTTGATACGAACACTCTCCCTCCCAAACCAACACACACACACACACACACACACACACACACACACACACACACACACGTATAGACCTACACACAGCTATAATAATAAAAACCAATCTTAAAAAAAAACTTGCAAAAAACTCACTAGTTGGATTATGCCATGCCTCTCTTTAAATACCTTTGAAATATCTTTACTGGACTTTGAATAAAATCCATGTTTTGTGATTAGCAAGGTCCTGATCCCTGTCTGCCTTCTGAAATCCCTTCTTCCGTGGAGTATAGCTTCTTTTTTCCAATAGTGAACCAAGAAGCTTCCTTCCTTGGTCCTTGGCGCAGAAAACTTCTCTTTGTGTAGATGAGCAGGGCCTCTGTGGCAAGGCCCCTTTGATGTATGTGCCACCTCCAGACTCTTCCAGATAGCTACGATATGGCTAACAGTTCTTCCCTAAGTCCCCTTATGTGCAAAATGGGGACAGTTATATTTTCTCTCAAATACTGTTGAAATAAAGCACAGAAGTATTATGAAAATGCCACAGGGGAACTGGAGAGGCAGCTCAGTGGTTAAGAGCAGTGGCTGCTCTTCCTGAGGACCTACATTTGTATTCCAGCACTCATGTTGGGCAGCTCAAAGTTGCCTGTAACTCCAGATCCATAGTACCATCTTCTGACATCCAGGGCAAACAACACACATGTGACATACACTCACAAAGACACATGCACACATAATTAATAATAATATATTTTTAAACTGCCATCGAGACTTTGATATGCATTTCTCTGGGTATATGGATTTCTAAGTGATATTCATTCATTTAATGAACCTGTACATCTTTCTATTTTTTGTGTCTAGTTTTATTCCTTTAACTGGTGTTTTCATAATTTTCAGTGTATAAGTCTTTCACATTGGTTAAGTTTAGCTGATACTTTAGTCTTTTTGATGCTGTAGATAAAAGTGTTTTCTTAATTTCCTTCTCAGATCATTGGTTATATAGAATTTCAAATGATATGTGTATTTGTTTAGTAGCCTGAAACCTTACTGAATATGTTGTTGATATAATTATGGTGATGGTGTTTCACCAATATACATGTATCTCTAAACTGACTGAGTAGCCCACATTGAATATGCACAACTTGCTTGTCAGTCACACTGGTTCAGAGTCACTTAAAAGTGAGCCCACAGGCACTAACTAGTGCTTGATAGAAAAGCGCATCTATTGCTGGTCATTCTTACTCTGAGAGCATGGTGCGGCTTTCTCAGCTTCCAGAGCAGTCTTCTGTGAGCCTTCTGCAGTTGTTTTAAAAAATTTTCACACACTCCCTCTAAACAGCCTTCATTTGAGAATTTCTTACTTAAGAAATATTGATTCTTCTCGTTTTGAGTACAAAGAGCAGCACTCATGGCCTTTCCATTCTCCGTCTCTATTATGAACTAGATGCACAATAGGTATTTCTTGAGCCAATGTGCAACATTGTGGTAACAGTTTTCCAACTTCAGCTGTTTCATCCCGTTTTCTGTGCTTGTCCATGTAGACGTTTCCAGTTCAAACTGCCCTCAAGCAGACCTATAAATATGTTTCCTTTCATGAGTATCATCTCTCTCACACCTTTCAACCAACTGTGATGTTTAGAAGTCATTCGGGGCTATTCAATTATAACATTTACTTGGCTATACATGTGGTGTGATATTATAATACATGCCTTGTTGATTATTTAACTAAAATAAATATCATCATTATCTTCTTTCCATAAATTAAAAAACTTAACACAAAGCTGTAGATATGATTCGAGCCTACTTGTGGTTAATTGTAAATCTACCTAGATAAAGCTTTTCTCTCAGTAAAATGATATAATTTGATATTTAGTTTGAGGGAGTCAATTGATTGGGAAAATCAATGGCTCAGTCATTCATAAAGGATGATAAATGAGGCCTTAATGAAAGGCATTTATTTCATATGGTTGGCATGTAAGCAAAATAATGTCAGTGACTGAAAATCTCGAATCCCTTTTGTAGGACTGATCTATCACCAGTCAGGTTATTGGTCACATTGAATTACTTTATAAGAAGGTCTATATCATGTTGTTACTTTACTCATACAGTCAAGATCACTAAGCAAAGTAGGGGCAGTTGACTCTAAGACAATTTTTGCATATTGGAGAAAAATTCCTGAGAGAGCATTTGGTTTCATAAGTTTTGGGCAACCATAAAGAACACAGCCTACCTATGAAGAGGCAGCGAGCAAAGAGAGCTAACTGATCAATGTTGCCACCTGTATGAGGTAGTGTAGGGGCTATGAGATTGTTTCCATATTCTATACTGGAGTGGTTCTCCACCTTTCAAATGCTGAGTCCTTCATATTGTGATGACTCCTGTCCAATCATAATTTTTTTCATTGCTACTTCATCACGAATTTGCTACTGTTATGAACTGTAAATATCTGTGTTTTCCAAATGTCTTAGGTGACCCCTGTGAAAGAGTCATATGATCCCCAAAGTGTTGTGACCCACAGATTGAGAACTGATACTATACTGGGTTTCATTGCCTGAGCTGGCTTTATGAGAAAGAGAGAGAGAGAGAGAGAGAGAGAGAGAGAGAGAGAGAGAGAGAGAGAGAGACCCCAAAGCGCCTCATTTGGAAAATGTAGATCTTTAAGTGAACACAGTTGGCAGTGAATTCTGCAAACAGCTGGTCCACAGGGTCCTCCTGGCAGGAGTGGGACAGAAGCTTAAAAACCATTTTGCTTTCTTCAGAGGATGAGATTTGATTATATTCTCTGCACATTAAAAACAAAAAAGAAGACTTAATTTGTTCCTAACAAAAAAACACTTAGTGGACCCTCTATTTAGGGAGCCAGTTTTTCTTTTGAAAATTTCAGTTAAATTGCCCCTTTATTCTTAAGGCATATTTGCAACTTTTGCCAAAAGGATTCACAACTGTGTTTATTTGGCAGATATCCACAGACAAGTCAAAGGAAGGAAGGGAAAAAAAATCCTTTAATGATTATGAACTTCCTGGCTTTGAAAAGGCTCAACAGCTGTCAGGAGCTCCTTTGGTTACTCACGAATACTTGGAAGCACAGTATCCTTCCAAAGTCTGTTTGTGTTTTCAGACCTCTCTCAAAGGTAGAGAAGAAGAAACCACAGTGTGTAAGAGGCATTCATTTTACTTTATAAAAGGGAAAATGCGCACTCTTGACAATTACGCTCTCAAAGAATATACACTCAATCACATGCCAGTGGGGAAGTGGAAGAAAGGGAGCAATGGTGGTCCCTCTCTTCTGTTTAATACTACAAAAGTGTTCAATGCTAAAACACATTCTCATCCAGCATCTGCCCTTGATCCTGCTGAGGTCAATTTTAGGCTACACAGGATTCAAACACCTCGGTCAAGCAATTCAGGGAAGCATCTGTTTACATTTAACTGTTCATCTTTCAGCGTGTTGAAAGGTCTACTTGAGTTCTCCCCTGCACAAATTTTACTTGTTATTATCCTAAAGCAAGAATCCATATTTACATCTTAGTTCAGTCTGTATTCTCAATTTCTGTAGCCTGGTTACCAAAAAAGCCTTTTACATTTGACAGGCAGGTTCCTTTCATCTTCAAATAAATAAATAAATAAATAAATAAATAAATAAATAAACATGCGTTACTCTTTGATAAACAAGCTACAATCCTTATGACCACAGCAGTTATGTATAACCACAGAGGGATTGGAGGAGTGAAGGTACTCCAAAAGAAGGAGAAATAGAATAGTTATGGATGGATAGATGGAGGGGGAATGGAACAGGAGGATTAAGCTGAAAAGGGGAGGGAAGGAAGAGTAAAGGAGGGAGTACAGGGAGACACAGCAAAAACTAAGGACCCTTAGAAAGGCCCTATAGAAATCTACTATAGTAGAAGCTTCTTAAAATATATACATATATGAAAGAAATCCAAGTGGAATCTTCAAATGATGAAAGAGACAAAGTACCAACAAGACATCTCTTGCTCCCAGATGAAAGCTCAAGTTCTGGAAATGAGTTATATCTAATAGAGATGTTGGCCAAAGGGGCCCCATTAAATCCTCAAACAACCAAGGCTATTGTCTATGACAATTGGATGCTCTCAACAAACTGATTGCAAGATCTATTGTTGAAGACAACACATACTGAATAAGGAGAAGTCAGGTGGTGCCTAACAAGGACCTTCACCCTTACTAACTAGTGTTGATGATACTGGAAAGCACTCCGCATGGTATAACAGGCTATAAATAAATTCTAACCTGGTCAGAACCCCTTCAATCTATAGTGGTGACCTTCCAGCAGATTATATTCTGGTGTAGCCAGACAGTGGTGGAACATACTTTTAATCTTAGCACTTGGGAGGCAGAGGCAGGCAGATCTCTGTGAGTTTTAGGCCAGCCTGGTCTACATAAAGAGTTCCATGACTTCTAAGGATAAACAGAGAAATCCTGTCTTTAAAACAAAACAAAACAAAACAAAACCAAGATATTCCATTGCAGTAGTGGTACAACCCTTGTGGTAGTAACTAACCCTTTTCTGATTGGATTTAAGACTTAGTCCATGAGATGGAACCCATGCCTGACACTATTTGGGTAGCTGACAACTTAAGACTAGATAGGCCATGGGTCTAGAGGAAAGCCAAACACTACTCTTTTGCTAAAGGAACATAGGAATAAAATGACTCCTAATGGCATTCTACTATACCTATCGATCAGTGCTCCAGTCATCATCAGATAAGTTTCTTCTTGCTGTAGATGGAAACAATTACAAAGACCCACAAATGGACAATGGGCAGAGAATCAGAGACCTTGGAACAATCAGTTGTAAATGGGCTGTCTCCATCAAATCCCTCTCCTCAAAGCTCAGGGAACTGTGTAGAAGAGAAGACAGAGATGAGGTGGAATGCCCCTCTGTATGCTATGAATATATTTTAATACCATTAGTTAATAAAGAAACTGCTTTGGTCTATGGCAGGGCAGAATATAGGTAAGCAGGAAAACTAAACTGAATGCTGGGAAGAAGAAGGTAGAGTCAGTTGAATGTAGCTGATGAAGGAGAAAGACACTGGAACTGTCCTGGTAGGCCACAGCCTCATGGTGATACATAAAATAACAGCAGTTGGTTAATTTAGGATGTGAGAGCTAGCTAAAAATATGCCTGAGTCATTAACCAAGTAGTGTTGTGATTAATACAGTTTCTATATGATTATTCAGGTCTAGGTGGCCAGGCAACAAACATGCAATCTCCTTTTACACAGAAAGATTGTAAGAGCCAGTGTGGAAGAAAGACACCAAGGAAACCATGCCTTCGAGATACAATAGGACGTGTGTGCATATAGACTCAAAGAGACTGTGGTAGTATACATAGAGTCTATACAGGTCTAAGACAAGTGGGACCACAGTGCTGAGAAAGGAAGTGGACACATGACCCCATCCCTACCCCAGACTCTATCTCCAATTGATAACTACTAGTAAGAAAATTGGTTTTCTCCAACAAAGTCTCAATGTGTATACAAAAAACACACTTAGGAGAAGGTCCCATGGTCAGCAATAGATAGCCGACACAAAATGAACTCAATGATTTTTTTTTGTCTCATAATACTGTTTTTTTCAGTTCTTTGGCTTATATATCATAGTTTCTAATATTTCATAGGATTTCTCTGTGTGTAAATGCATGTGTTGCTGTGTCTAAATGTATTTCATAGGCTTTTAGGGGCCTCTTTTTTCTGTTTTGTCCAATTTTTGTTTTTCTTATCTTACATTTTAGATGCCTATTTCTTTCCTAGTGGGAGAGAAAAAAGAAAATGGGTGGAGAGAGGGGGAGTTATAATTACAATATGATGTATGAAAAATATCTATTTTCAATAATAAATACTTTAAAAATGCAAGCTTTATATAGTAAATTATGTGGTTGCTCTATACTGACATCTTTTTCATTGTCAATTGGAGTGGAATTTAATATGTGTGGTCTCCTGAACTGGAGAGATGGGTCAGCTGTTAAAGGTTAGGACAACATAAAAAAGAAGGTTTTAACTTTAACATAGTGAAGTTACATATGTAAAACAGTTATCAAGCAAGAATTATAGTTACAATACTACATTTGGCAAATTAAGAAAAATACTCTATTATCTATCCTATCTTTGTGTGTCTAAAGAAAGGGGGAGATGATATGGGGTTTCCTTCTGTATATGTGTTGTGTTTATTAGTTAATGAATCAAGCTGTTTGGGTCAATGGCTTAGCAGAGTAAATCCAGGCAGGAAGATATTTTGATATAGAGAATTGGTGTTGGAGTCCCCTCTGTATGCTGTGAATACCATTGGTTAATAAAGAACTGCTTTGAGCCTATGGCAGAGCAGGGCAGAAAGAGCTAGATGGGGGAAAACTAAAGTGAATGCTGGGAGAAAGAAGGGCAGAGTAAGAGAGAAGCCATGTGGCCACGCTGGAGACAGATGCCTGAACTTTACCCGGTAAGCCACAGCCTTGTGGTGATATACAGATTAATGGAGACAGGTTAAATTAATATGTAAGAGTTAGCCAATAAGAAGCTAGAACTATTGGGCCAATCAGTGTTTCAAATAATATAGTTTCTGTGTGATTATTTTGGGGCTAAGCATCTGGGAACCAACAAGTGGCTTCCTCATAACAGAGAATTAAGATCAGAACAGAAGACAAGGATTATCCCAGTCAATGGGAAATAAGTATGAGTGATCAAGAACAACAGCTTGCTTAGTGAATGCCAGGCAGTGTGTGCATATATTCATAGCATCCTAAAGTGTTTTGGGTTAGGGGGAGGTGACCACAAGAAATGGATGGGAAGAGCCTCTGTGTGCCATGAACTTTTCACTTCTTAATAAAGGCTTGGATTCTTCAAAGTGGAACATTGGAAAACCCACAAAGCTACAGCTAAGGTATATGTACCTTCTTGGGGTATCTGCATGTGCAAGTGGAGGGCTGTGATGGGAAGAAAATGCTATTGATGATGATCTAAAATTCGTGGTTATACAAAACCACAATGTGTCTAATAAAGGATGGACTATAAATTTCACACCATGGTAAAAAATAGAATTGAAAACATACACAGAATTGTTCTTGCGACTCTACACACAGGGGATGGCAGGAGAGTCCTCACCAGCATGGCGAGCAGTGGCTCAGTATGGCACAGTAAAATGAATACAGGAAGCAGACAGGCTGCCTGCAAAGATGGCCCAGGCAGAACTGAGGTGCCTTCCTGACGATGGAGGCAGGAAGAAATCAACACCACAGCCAACTCTCTGGCATGTGCTACTTTACCTAGAAATGTTTATTTTAAGGGCCAGAGATCTCTAAGTACCCAACTGGGAGTCTAGGCACACCAGTAAATGGTGTACACCCAGTAACAGAGCTGTGCTGTTGAAGGAATCACTAAATAACACCAAGTAGTTGAGAAGATTAGGGATGCAAAAAGGCTTAATCTAGCAGCAACCCCTAGTTTTATTTGAAACACCTACATATTTTGAAAATATGAGCCCATTGTTATTCATCCCAGGACTTTAATCAGTGATGCACTGGGAACTCTTATTTCCATATACAGCTAATATGGAAGTAGGTACGTGAAAATATTATCTATACTGTTAATCCCACTAGCTACACTGATAGGAGTGTATTACTTTCATAAACTTAATATTTAATTCAGGAATCATTAAAATTTAATTGCAATGTTTTAGTTGACACAGGTTTTACACATTTTGGAGTGCCATGTAATGTTTCAACACACACATATACTGTGTATTACTCAAATAGGGTAAATTTATCTCTTTGCGTATTTCATTTCCTGTGATGAAAACATTCCAAATAGTTTCTTCTAGGTTCTTAAACTACACCACAAATGGCAGATAGAGGGAAATAAAACCATTGACTGTTAGTAAGACCACTCTTCATATGTCACTGGTGAGATTGTAGCCCATACATATTTTGAAAACATTCAGAACCTGTCAAAATTCAAGATCAAAAACACGGATGACAGCTTATGCTAGAGAGGATATGGAATAAGTGGACCACTCCTCCATTGCTGGTTGGGAGTGTAAACTTGTACAGCCACTTTGGAAATCAGCATGGCGATTTCTCAGAAAATTAGGAAACAATCTACCTCAAGACCTAGCAATACTACTTTTGGGTACATACCCAAAGGATGCTAAATCATACCACAAGGACATGTGTTCAACTATGTTCATAGCAGCATTATTCGTAATAGTCAGAACCTGTAAACAACTAGATGCCCCTCAACTACAGGTGTAGGCCCCAAAAGGCCAAAGATCAGAGAGTTTGGGACTCCCTTCAAGGTTCAAGGTTATTGTGCTACCACCTCAGAGGAAGGTCCCACCTAGTTGTAAATTAGGGAGTTCTGCTCTCTCAAGGCTACAGGTGTGGCTAGTTGCCAGACCTTGTGCTCCTGGAATAAGGAAGTAGTTTGTTCCTACCAAAACCAAAAGTCTAAGGATCCAACAAATTCCCAGCTCCCTTTATGGAAATAATGTTTGGTCTAGAGTGTGAGTCTAGGGGGTGACCAAGACTTTCAATTGGTATGTTAATTTAGTCTTTTGTCTAACTCCTAACTTTTGGGGTCGGGGCTATATTAGCAATTAGAAATTAAATGTGAGCAAATTTTCAGTACTCATGGAAATTCCCTCCTGATACTATCCTGTATGTTTCTGCGTTTTATTATTTTCATTTGTGTCTTTGTATTCTTTACTCTATTTCTAAATACCCATGCCTCCACTCTGGAGAAAGGTGTTTTTGTTGAGGCTAGCCCCTGACAAGCATTCAGTAGTAAAAAGTAATGATATCTTGAAATTTGTAGGCGAGTGGGTAGATCTAGAAAAAAAAAATATTGAGTGATGTGATCCAAACCCAGAAAGACAAATATAATATGTACTCACTCATAAGTGGCTTTTAGATATAAAGCAAAGAAAAACCAGACTACAGTTCACAACCCCAGAGAACCTAACCAACAAAGAGGACCCTAAGAGAGACATATGGATCTACACAGGAAGTAGAAAAAGACTAGAACTCCTGAGTAAATTGGGAGTGTGGCGGTTACATGGGAGGGTAGATGGAGAGAGGGGAGGGAGGAAGGGGAGCAGAGAAAAATGTACAGTGCAATAAAAACAATAAAAACTAAAAAACCCTAAAATGGAAAACTTTCTTTTCAATATGTATTTATCTGAAGAAGTAGCTAATAATCTACACTAATACATGAATTTTAATTCTGAAAAGCTTTGTCCCATGAAGACAATTCAAAAACACAGACAAAAGTCATAGATAAGTACCTAACATAACAGTTTGATCATAGTAACAAGAAGGTCATTCACGAATATAGGAGGCTGTGGCTGTCTCAGGTGGTCATGATAATAATAACAGTTTGTATCTGAGGCCTCTACTGGACACAAGGCATTTAGTATGCTTGGTTATGGACACACGTTTTGTTTGTATAAACTACATTATATGTCATTATTTAATACGTCATGAGCACTGCTCTCCAGGGAGGAAGTAAGAACTTTTATTCTCGGCAAATCTCATTGTCGTGAGGTTTCCAAATATTCATTTTAAAGACAATATAGTATGGTAGGAAAATAAAAACGAAACTAAATTTGTTTTCTGTATTTTTTTAGTTAAAAATCCAAGTACTGTATGTAAGTGGTGTTTTGTAATCCCTACAGAATATATTAACTATTGAAAATTAGCAAATATATTTGAGTTGCACAGAAATGTGCTCTGAACCTAAAGCTAAAATTAGAGATACTATGGACAGAAATGCTGTTTACTCCCCATTGATATGATATAGTACTGGACACAGTATGTGTGCTCGTGTGAGTGACATGCTTGCCCTATAAAAACTCACACAGTATCCTGTATACCATATGGGTTTACCTCTATACCTACAAAGGTATACACTGATATGTTGATAGCATTAAAACACTATAAAAATTGAAAAGATTTGACCATGCATTTGTCTCATGTTGCTTATAGTGGCTACAGTTGGATACTGAGAAGCAGGTACTGCCAAATGAGTCTATAGCCAACCCTGAGTGTCCCTGAGAAGCTCACATGCAGGACTCTGGGATTCAAAACATTAGCCCCAAGGTCCATCTCAGAAATGGAATTATTGCCAAGCCCACACTGCTTGTTACTTCCCTTTTACAGATCCTATCTTGTCTGAAAGGAACGCTGAAATCCCGGCACACGTGCTATGTATTAGAGAAGGCAGTATTCCTTTTTCCACTGTTGTGAAATTGGAGTGTATAAGAAGTCACTGGGGAAAAATGTGTAGTAAATATTCACTTGAAACGCAACCTTACACAGATGGCCTTTAGCGAATACATTGCAATCCTCTGTGTGTGCATGTGAGTGTCTTTGAACACAAAGAGAATGTCAGCGCTTAGATATCATTTATACTCACAACGTACAGAATCTTCATTTCATAACCATACTCCTAGGGCAGTGCACGTGTCCATGGTTACCTTGTTGAAGAACTAACTTGGAAGGTTCAATTTGCTTTCAGTGTTTGCTTTTCAAATAAGGCTGAGTGCTGTTATAATCAGTGAGGTGAAACATAGATTTGCTTCATGTTTGCTTTATAAAAGAATATAACTCAATCAACAGCCATACTAATCTCATTCTGCAAGAGAGCTCAAAGAATTACAATAACTTTGATGACTTCTCAACCTGTGGCCTCATTTTATAATCATGCTCAAAGAAAGACTTTTCCTTGTTTCTAATAGGCATTCACAATTTAGAGAAGTAATTCAAACTTAATAATATGGGCATTAAAATGAAAAGGCTCTGACTTACTTCTGCCTGTGATATTAAGGCTGTATTATATGTGATTCTAAACCATCAGCCTTAATTAAAGTTTGCCACATATGAAAATACAGCCTTATAAGGTATTGGTCAACTAGGATATTGTCTGAATGTGAAAGATGTTATATCCAAATTTGTGCTAAAAAATTACCCACATTCCAGGACTATTCAGGAGAAAACAGAAAAAAAAAAACGGTCCTAGTGACACTGGCCCCTTGTCCTTTCTCATCTGTATGAACTTGAACATCTATTTACAGTCTACTGGTGTTAAGCTGGTAGTTTCAACTGATGGTTTCCGTGAAACCATCCTTCATGTGAAGATGGTGATAAAAATTCTTCAGTTACCGTTTGGCAAAGAGCATATGCTCAATTATGTTTTCTTTGATTGTTAGATTAGCTGAAGTATTGTGGGACAAACAAAGACTTTCACATTGTGTTTCAAATTTCTAGTCTCACTCATTCTTCTCCTTCCACTAGACTCGTGGTTGTTTGAGGGACTCTTCTGGTGATGTCAAGATCTAGAAACTCAGAACCAGGACTTGGGAAATCCTGCTGTAGAGAACCAGGCTCTCTTTTCAGTACATGCATGGTGGTCCATGACCATACATAACTCCAGGTTTAGGACACTGGATACTACTTCTGATCTCTGAGGGCTCTTGTGCACATGTGATACACATACATGTACTCAGGTTCACACACAGAGCATAAAATAAAATAAATCAATACTGAATACAATCACCAGATCTTCTCTCAAGGCAAAATACAACTATGTGATATAGAACTCACATACAAAATACAACTATATAATTGTATAACTCAAAAGTTTGAAGCAGGAGAATTAGGAATTTGAAGCTAGACTTCACATTAGCTAGACTGGGAGCCTGTCTCACAAAGCAACAGACAATTATAGGTGCATATGGCTGGATCACAGGGCAGAAAATTGAGGGCAGAAACTGAATGCAGAATGAGGCTCCGAAGCTCTGGTGGGAGAAAATGGACTTCTAAGTGAGGTGGGTGTTGTGGGCTGTTTCTGAAGGAATGGTTCTTGGTTCCACTTGGATCAATGATAGAGACTATCAGAAAGGGATGGATGAAGGATCCCACAAGCAAAGGCATGAAGTATGGAAAGCCCACACCTTCCTTTTTGTACTGTTGGCCTAAGGGTCCTTGTTTCCCAGGTCTAGAGAGGCAGGATCGTGATAGTGTTCACAGAATACTCAGTATCAGATAGAGTTGAAGCAAATTTGGGGGTATTTGGTCAATATGATGAATGGGCAACAATCAAGCAGAAGCACCTATAAATCATATTTGTCTCACACTTTGCGATGACTGCAGAGACAAAGAACTCACCATCGGAGGCAGAGCCTCCCTAGAGACAGAATACTGTTTAGGACCAAAGAACTGTAGTTGAAGGAAGGAGAAATTGTGTTACACAGCCTGGAAGGAAATGGTTTAATGTATGACGTCACTGGGCTAGTCTTCAGGATTTAGGCTGACATAATTAAGAAAATCGTGGGCATGGAAGGCCATTAACGGGCACCCCCTAAGAGCCAACTCCATATAGACACACAAACATATTACCTTTAATGTTCAAGTAATAAAAGTGTGTTCACGCCTCATCTAGATCAGGGTTCAAATCAGAATTGTCCATAGTTTAACTCCTACTAAGGGATTTTTCTAAATATTGATTTTGCTGTGTTAGGTGGTGATTTAAAACTATTTTGGATATTTTACGGCTATGAAAGGTGACTGACAGGTGGAGAGAAAGAGGTTGGTGACATACAACCTCCAGTGAACTAATAGTTCTGGGCATTGAACCTTCATGTTTTCTACCCTGTAATCACTCTGCTCTCAATCTGCTGGAACACATAGATAATCCTTCTTATGGCCTCTGGATTCATGGTACTTCAGATCTAAATCCGTTCCTCTCATCACTGGCTTTCGAACTCTTGGACAGGAAGTCCTCAGTATCAGAGTCTGTCAGTTATCCTCGGACTTCCGCACAGGCACTGGCCCGCTCTTTGTTTTGCCATTTCCCTCATGTTGAATGGGCACACTCGTGCGCTGGTTATGAAGGAGGCAGAGTGGTAGGTTAAAGAACATGCCAAATTTGGGCTGGGGAGATGGCTCAGTGTTTAGAATGATTGCTATACAAGTGGGGGGGGGGACTAGAATTCAGATACCCAGAACCCAGAAAATGTCAGATGGGCATCGTTAGCCATCTATATTCCCAGCACATGGAAGGTGGAGAGAGGAGATCCCTGGAGCCAAACTGGCTCTAGCTGTATCACAGGCTTTGAGTTCAACTGACAGACCTCGCCTCAAATAATAAAATAGAGAGTAACCAATGACTCACGAGGTCAGCTTCAAACTACTACATGCAGGTGCATACACTTGCATGCACTCGGAACTCCATACATGTTCCATGAATGTCAAAAATTCACACACACACACACATGCGCATATGGGAAGAATTTGAAATTTATACCAAGTATGAGTTTTATAACTTTATATACTTATAATTAATATAGATAACAGCTATATTTTTTATTTTAACTATATTTTTTCTTTTATACCCTTTTTGTCCCATCCTTAGAAATACTTAACTGGATCAAAACTGATACTAGTGTCAAAACAAATGAACAAAAAGCCAACATCTGCTGGAAAGGGAGAGAACATTCTTGTCACTGCGTGGTGGTCCCAGCTTTCTTTAAATCCCCTTGGACAGACAGAAGAGCAGGAGAGGGTCTAAACTCCTCATAAGCTGCTCTGTACAGACAGCTTTGGGCCTCCAGAATCCTCTGTTATTCCACCATCCAATATTTACTGAGGCCGCACTAAGAGACAGACGAAGTTCTGTTTCCACGTAGAAAAGCAGTTAGTGCTGTACACGGTACACGGGGGAGATTTTTCTCTGAGGCAACTGTGCGAAAAAGCTGTTCAGAAGCATGACTGGTATCTAGTAAATGCTAATCCTGGTGTGTGTGTGTGTGTGTGTGTGTGTGTGTGTGTGTGTGTGTATGTGTGCATGCGTGTTTAAGGAAATTCTGCATACTTTATAACTGTTATTTAACTGTGAGAGAAATATGATAGTCTTAAATTCTCACAACTATTCTGCATATACACATATCTTGCAAAATGACACCCAGAACAAGGGTTTCCTTTTGCTTTGTATAAGTATTGCCAAGGGAAGATAATTCATATGCTAAATGCTTATTCTTATTATTATTAGTTGTGCTTCACCCTACAGTTAACATGTACATAGACATTTGGCCTCTCCTTTCCTTTCCACTCTTAATCCCAGTTCAAATGAATTTCAAAATTCCTCATGCTTCCATCCTATTATGACCATAGGGAGAGTACTTAATTCAGACGTGTGTATATTACTTCTCCTTGATCTTGCAAGGTGGGGAGCATATGGGGTTTCAATTAGCATAGCTCCATTATAACCACCTGAAGGTCCAAAGTGCTGGTTAAATTTTTCCTTGTATTCTAACGAGATGTGTTATATTACTAAATTTTAGTTATTTCTGACTCTTCCACCAGCTTTGACTTTTGAGATTTAATGGTAAATCCTACAAAAATCAAAACACATTGGAAGAACAACAAAAACCAGCTCCCTCGGAGGAGGCAGAGGCAAACGTATCCTGCTTAGGAGTTCGATGGGGAACAGTATATTTCTAGGAGGCTTTCCCTTTAAATTATTTCTGGTGAAGGCTGGATTTTGGTCCTGCTTCTGACTTGCTGAGGGCTATTTATGATTTATGTCAACCTTGGCTGGCTCTAAGGAGGAAAAATGAACAGTGAGAATAAAGAAGCCTAGTCCTCGGTGGTCCCCTGACAGGGAGCACCCTAGCTCTTCAGAGATAGGTACAATGTTTATATTCGATATTTTTCCTTTTTCTCCTTAAAAACTAAAATTAAAACCATATATCTTTTTTAATTAGAGAACAAGTGCCATCATTTTTTAGAGAGAAATGTCAAGCTGTGAATCTTTTCATGGAGACTGGTCCTTTGAGATGTTCTGAAGCACAGTGGGGGAATTTAAAAACCAGTCAAATATTTTTTCTTGGGGAAAGCAGTGATAGGTCATGGTGAGGAGTGGGTGCCATTAACGTCTTTTAGAGATCCCTAATACACCAGAGTCACCATAACGTTGCCACATGGTCTAAAACATCCCCGAAGAAACAGTCACTGTCCATCCTGGCTCTAAGGGAAGCTGGTAATCTATCCATTTTAATCATCTGTGTGTTTAAAATATTCTACATGTGCATTCATAAAATAGTTAGACAAGTTCTGTTCTATTGGGTCAATAATTCATGTACTAATATCTCTCTATATGTACATAATCAGCTCTGGGTCTGAGCCCTAAGTCGGTCTCTAAAAACATGACTGTATCCTTGCATGGTCTGTGTTGGGGCAAGCAGCAGGTGCAGAATGCAGTCTGTAGCACGGGGATGCTGCTGCTAAGATCCTCTCAGCAGTGTGTGTCTGTAGGCTTCGTCCAGCCTTGTTTTTTTAAAGTTAGAAAAAAAAAAACACTACACAGGACACTGTTAGACGACAAGGTAAGACGTGGGTACACAGAGATGTAGACACAGCCTCAGTGCTGCCTGGGTGTCAGCCTTACAAACTGTGCACTGCCCCATTTCCAACATTACCCAGGTAGAAGTCCCATCTCCCTCTCTACTGGTTTCCCTGCTGAATCCTTTGCTTTTCCCCTGCCACGCCCACCCCACTGCCAGAGTGCTATGGCAGGGGTCAGCATGTGGCCCTGTTCTGCTCCAGCAACTCCACCTCAGAGGCAAAGGCCAAGGTCACTCCAGACAGCACCTCATTGCCTCATCTCCTCCCACTCCGGTGTGGCCTTCAGCTGGAGCAATGACCTCATTATCTTCCTGTTTCTTAAGCGTCCATCCTACTCTACACTTTGTGGTGGTTGGAGTGAGAACTGCTCCCTGTAGTCTTGGTTTGGGCATTTAAATGCCTAGTCTCCAGCTGGTGCCACTGTTTGGGGAGGTTTAGGATGTGTGTAGTAGCCTTGCTGGAAGAAGGGTGCCACTCCGGGTGGGCTTGAAGAGTTTAAGGAATTCTGTCACTCCCAGACCATTCTGTTCTCAGCATCCAGCCTACAGTTTAGGAGGTATGCTTAGACCACCACTCTTTGCTCCAGCCGCCATGACCTCACTCCCCCATCAGGGGCTCTTATCTCTCTGTATTTATATACTCCAGCAAGCCCTGTCTTTTCTAAATCACCTTGGTCATGGTATTTTTTCATGGCAATATAAAAGCAGCTAATACAAGGCTGCTTGGGCCTTTGATTTGCATGTCCTTCTTTCTGGAAAGTTCCTCCCACGTGACTCCATCTCTCCATTTCCCTGGGTAATTCTCTGATCACTATGATAAGGTAGGAACAACCTGCCCCGATCCCATGATTCTTCCTCCTCAGTGACCCAGTCTTACGGTTCTCCACTCCTGCTCTCTTCCGCCACTAGAATGTTGTTTGTGTGTTCCTGGTCCACATCTCTTCCCTAGAAATGAAGCTACATGGGGATAGGAAGACAGGAGCATCACCAAGTTTATCCTTATCTGCGCTGAGCACCTTGGTACAAACGAATGTGTGAAAGTACATAAAAGTGTGCATGTGTGTGCAGGCTTCCTGCCTTTTAGACTACCAGGGTGATATGTATGTCCGTTTAGAAAGAAAAGGACCAACACCCTCTCATTCTGAGCTGGAGTCTCCTCTTTGACCACAGGATCTGTCTCCTGTCCTTGGCAAACGCTGCTCATTCCTGATGCGCACATCATTTTACTCTTGGATGTATTAGGGTGATGATGAAAACCCAGAGGAATTTAGTTCATCTCAGTCACAGAAACACCCCACTAGTCAGCTGTCAGGTCCAACAGTAACTGTGCAAAAGATGAAGACAGGGTCAGCATTTCTAGATCTCCCCTCTGCAAGTAGTGTTCAGGAAAGTCTCTGCTGATGGCAGTGGGTGGACTAGATCTTCTAATCAATTTGATGTGTCATAGGGGCTGCCATGAGCAACTCGTGTGTGTTGCCATAGCAAACTGTAGAGCTCTGGGTAGAACAACTGTTTTCTATTAAATTAGGTGACATCCTTCATGCATTTCCTTGTCTCCTCCTGACCGTTAACGATGTGTGGTGTTCTCATGTGTGTGTGTGTGTGTGTGTGTGTGTGTGTGTGTGTTTCCATAGCTGAAGACTGTCATAGCAAATGTTTGGATTCCCTCTTTTCATTCATAAGAACATTCTTGGTGTGTTTTTTCTGTTTTACCTTTTTGAGACAGGGTTTCTCTGTGTAGCCCTGGCTATCCTGGAACTCACTATATAGACCAGGATGGCCTTGAATCCAGACACCTGCCTGCTTCTGCCTCCCAAATTCTGGGATTAAAGGTGTGTACCACCATCATCAGGCACGAGAACATTCTTTATTTCTATCATTCAGAAAGGTACATTTAGCAACAAAAATCACAGTAGGCAACAAAATAATGATGGTGTGATTAGTTGAGATTACACACTACGGAGAGCTTATCTGAACATTTAACAATGTCACCGTCTCGACAGCGGCATTCTACTAAAGATAGATACCGACTAAAATGAGGGTATGGTTCAGCCCCAGTGTGCCCTACAGAATTGGAAGAAAATCTGTCTGCATTATGGTATTTCAATGAGATGTTGATTAATTAACAGATTTTTTTTTTTCTGTTAACACGCTTAGCTTCCTCCGAGGTCTACCTAAAGCATTGGTCTTATTTTAATAAAGCTCTAAGACACAAACTCAATAAAAAGTTGAAGTCATGTAGGCAATCCCAACTCCTAAATGCAACATACATCAACTGAAAAAGAATTTATGCTAAATTATTTGAATAGGTGAGTCAATTTTGTCACTTTTGATGATTAGATAAAATTTAATGGATATCTTAGCGTGTGTCTATATGTGAACAAGTTTCTAAAATGGTTTGTAAGGGACATCAGGAGATAAAAATTTAACACAAACAGCAATGACAAAAGTAAGATAGTAGGTGTCGGTGCTCGTCTCTGCAAAGCCCAGGTGCAGGAAAGTAATGACTTCCATAACCGCTGCTGATGACTTTTGCGGAGGGAAGATTTCAAATAAACGCCTGTTTGCTCTGGGTGAGCTTCGCTGAGTCGGCCTTATTTGATTTCAGATCCTCCTCAGGGAAGAGATTTCAGGATTTCCTGCTTGTAAGATGGAACGAACACTTTGCTGAACTTGTATGACATCATCTGGGCGGTAAAGGGCAGCTAATCGTGGGTGCTTTGCCTGTTTGCCAGCCTCCCCTCGTCCTTAATCTACCGCATTTCCAAATGTCAAAGTACGCCAAAGCCGAGATTGATAGGCTGCAGAAGTGAAGAAATGCCAAGAGAAGCCCTCTAGCTTTTGTGATAGGAGTTAGCAATCCTTAGCTGGGCTTTGCAAAGTGTTAGAAGCTGCACATGGACGACCTAATGATCCACGTGAGGATGCTTAACAGCCTAAGCAGGGCTGAACGGAGTCTGTCTCTGTTTCTAATGCACTCATGAAACCGCCCTTCCTATTCACACCGGAATCACAACGAGGAGAACATAGGTTTGAGAAAGGGAATATATATATAATGAAACTAAATTAAATACATTTAACCAATTAATACCAGAATACACAAGGAAAATAACAATTTCCTTTTTAAACTCCAGAAAGTCACTTATGCTAAAAAGGATAAATGTCACTGTAATAAAACACCCACACACCCACAACTGTGGGTATATATATATTGCATATATATGTGTATATATATATACAAAAAAACCCAATAAAGTTGTAAGCTAATTGTTTTCAAGCTGATACCACTACACAAATATTCTGCAATATACTTAAAATACTACAGATAAATAACAAATCCAAGCTATTTGCAAGATCTTATTCTAGGTATACAGTAGACACGCTCTTTCTGAGACTAAATGAATTTCTTTGTTATGCCAAACCCCTCAACCGAAGCGTATTGAAGAAACATGAAAGAAGACATTCTTACCTCGTATTCGAAGTCTTCTGCTCTCTCTGCCTCAGCCGGCAAGCTGGGGACGTACTCATTGTCTTCATAAAATCCATGCTCCATTGGGTGGAGAGAGTGGCAGCTGTGGGGAAGGCAGCGGCAAGGTAGCCATGGATCCCAAGGATTGCCTCCATGATTAAAATGGAGTTTGGAATCTCACCTTAGCCTTTTCAGCTCTGGAGTAAGATCTGCTTATGGCTAAAGTGATTTTGCCTTCAACTGAAGCCCTTGCTTTTCTTTCTCCCTATTGGAAAAGCCCATCATCAGTGCCCTATTTCTGAAGGCTAGAGGGAAAGTTCTGGGCTCTAGTTCCATTTGGCAAAGACACCAATGTGAATTTTCCCATGGTTCATGTGGCTTCATGGACCGTCTGACTTGCTCCATTGCCCTGAGCGTGACAACCCCTGCATAGGCATGTTGTTGCATTTATAATTGCTGCCTACGATGGTACAAAGCCACAGATCCAATCTGGATGTTCATTGGCATTTTCAAAAGCACATGTTTTTCAGATGATAAAATATACCCACATTGCTGTCTGTTTCTCGGGACTCTACCTCACGTTCTCTCTCATGGCCCAACCCTCACCTTCGATAAAAGGCATGCGCACAAATAATAAAAACATTCTTGGTGACAGCTCTCTGCTATTGTGGACATTGTCCAGTAAGTTCAATTATCATATACTTGCTCTGCTTTGTCTAAATGGTGAGTCCTTTGTTGACGATCTCTTACAGGGTCGGATTAAATTCTCACTTGCATCTTCTTACTACTTCTATGACTCTGCTCGGCCAAAGCTAAGCGATGTGAGACCAGACAGCAAAAGCGGTACAAGGAAACATCCTGACTGCTTGTCTATTGGGTGGATACATCCCCCTTGCTCTGCAAACAAGGAGAAGGTGGCAGCTCTTTTTCTGGGGCATCGATGTGTTCCCTTTGCTCTTCAGCTGATTAAATAGGGAATGCTGCCATAAGGAAGACCTTAGTCATTTCACAAACATTTCCTGAGTGCCCACCAGATGCCAGGCTCTGGGCCAAGGGCTGGAAACATGCTCATGCACAGAATCTAATTCTTGCCTTAATGAATGAGGAAGACAGCAGAGTGGCAATTTTAATATAAGGAAATAATTAAAAGAAAAATATGGATACTGTGGGGTCACATGGTGAGGACAGAGATGCTAAGTGGAGAGTTACAGGACCTGGGGGAAGTATCTGTCCACGCCACTTAAGGGATGCCAGTCTCTACCCAAAGCATAAGTCAGACTCTGAAACTTCCTCACTGTGTGGTCTTAGCCAAACGCCTCACACGTGTCTCCTCGTCTGCAACATGGGGAAGGTAATAATACAGACATTCTGAACCAAGGCTGCCACAAGGACTCAACAGAGCAACAATGTAAAACACTTGGAATATTACATGAAACGTGTTCAAGTCAGGTAATAAAAGCTAACTTTCTATTCAAGAAAGCATGAATTTCATTTGTTTGTTTGTTGTTCATTCTCACTGCAGAATAGAAACACTAGGGGCTACTAACTTTACGACTTTCCACAGATTCTTATTTTATTTTATTTTTTTTTATTTTTGTGCCTGATACAAAAGTTGCTGAATATGTAGTGGGGGAAGGAAGACAGACAGACACACAGACATGTACACCACAGGCTGTGCCCTCTTGCAAGCTGAAGTCTCAAGACAGTTTCAAAAACTTGCTTGGACATTAGAATTGCCTCGGTGGGATGTTTGAAAAATTGTTGTGGCTCAAGTCCACTCTAAAATGTCTTAATTAATTGGCTAGAGGCAAGACTGGGACTCCTATGAGTCAGGGTTCCCAGGCGAGCCCGCTATGTGCCCCTGACTCTCTGAAACAGGCAATGAAAGTAACTAATAGGCTGGGACCAGGCACACTAATGTGGGTGTTTTACAAACTAGAAGCTGGGATAAAGAACGCAGTGAAAATGCAGCCTGAAGGGACCATTGCTCTTAGGAAGCAACTCTGGGCAATGTGTGAAAATTGCTTAACACAGAGAACACAATGTGTGGGACCAAAACCAGACAGGTGACATTATTTAAATAAAACACCCCGCCTTTAAATTTTATAAAATTGGGAGGAAAATTCCCTTAATGACTCCTTATTTCAGTGTTGTGTTTATTTACTCTGTGAAAAGCAAGACTCCTTGTTTGCATCTCAATACCTCTGGTAATTGGTTTCTTTGGAGAACTGTAGTTGAATTAAATCAATTTCCTGGATTCTTTTGTAAAGAAAGGAAAAGCCAGGGAGAGAGAGGTGACTCAGGGAGAGAACTTAGTGCCAGCATGTCACTTTTCCCTGAGCCTTAATGAGGCTTTGTGGCAGCTTTGGTGAGAAAAGTTATTTTCCTGACTCTACTCTGAGCCTTAAGGGGTAGAGAGAGCAAGGCTAGGGAAGCAGAGCTGGGCTTCTCACTGTGCCTCGGGAAGTCTGATTCCAGAGCGCAGCTAACTGTGTGACCAGGCAGGAGAGCAGCAGGGATAGCTGATAACTAATTGAGAGCACACACGCAGTGGGGAGATATTTCCAAACAGAGCTGGGAGTCTGTCCCTGGAACTGTCAACTTCTGGCTCTTTCTAATGCCTGCGTTAGACGGTGAATGACCAACAAACAAGGCATTAGGAGGAAGGAGAGGAGAGATAGATACCTGTCTGAAAGCAGAAACGGACAGGTGTCTGGCACTGGAGGAGTGAGGGGTCGAAGCTTGGCCAGGGCCATGATGTGTTCAAACGTGATGTCTGTCTGTGTGCTGGCATTCATGAGCTGGACTTCCGGGACCATGCCATACGCCGGTCGGCTGAGGGGAGTCCGTCTTAACACCTGCACCACGATGGGCTCCTTGGCGTTTCGAAAAGCTTCCACTGCCTCTTCATGGGTGGCCTTTGACAGATCCTTGCCATTGACCTATGAAGAACACAAGGGCAGTGCACGTCTTAGAGTAAAGAATAGAAGGCTTCCAGGACAGACTGAGCAGTGCTCATATGAATTGTTTGAAAGATTATTTAATTAGACATTGACATTTGCTGTACTATCTGCCAACATAAGGAATCAACAAACTGGCAAGAAAAAAAATTTTTACAGTTTTATGAAGTATCTGGAGTTGATTAATAAAACACCACCAGAATTGTTAATAAAGTTTTAATGGTTTAACCCTACATCAGAAAATGAAAAATTTCTACATCGGTCAAAATCTTCAGCTTGGTAGAAACGGTGCATAAATAGGCATACAACACTTAAAAATTAGCAATCTCTTGTGATAGTTTTAGTAGTTGGCTAAAAACCATCTGAAATTTACTTTTTCATGATTTTGTACAATTTTATTATATTCATGCTATTCACGACCATGTCATTGAATGCATGCATTATATAAAACCATCACAATTCAACATGGCCCATCAGCCAGCAGGATCAACATCATGGAGAAGACTGTGAACGTGCAGAATCCCTGAGTCTATGTCAGACCTGCTGAGGCCGAGTTAGCATTTTGATAAGATCCAAGATGACTTGGACATGCTTGAAATGAACACTATTCTAAATCCCTTAGAGAGAGGACGCCACACCCCTTTAGCATCCTCACCCCCCCCCACACACACCTAACTCATCAAGGTAGCTTCAGACAGAAAGGATGGGGGAACTTGTCATCCCTTCTCCCTTATTATCTGCCAACGGTGACAGATTGTTCGCATTTCGTGGGACTCTTCCTTATCTGTCTTCTAAAGGCCAGCGATGTCCCCCAGTGTTTGTAGAATCCACACTTTCTGCACAGTTCTCCTCTTTCCAAGACTGTTCTTAAATGGTGTCACGCTATTGCCCTCAAATAGGTCCTGATAACATAACCTGTCAGGGGAGGGTTTTCTAATAAATATCTCTAGAATGCAGAACTATGTGAAATTAATCCATCTTGGCTTTTGCAAATATGAAGAGATATTTAGCAGCAACATAATGCCCCCAAAATCCTAAAAGGGGTCAATCAGACATCTATCTAAGCCACTGGTTTGTTGGTGAAGCAGTGATATCTACCATGAGCTGACAAACACTTAAAGAGCCCCGAGTGTCTAACGAGGGAAGGAAGTCATGTTGGCTGTGTAACAATTGCTTACATTCAAATGAGCACATTCTTTCTCCCCGAGTAGACAAAGAAAGTGTGTGTGCTCAGAGCAAGTGTGGGGTAATGGGTTGATGATACGGTGCTAGGTGAAGGCATCATGTCATATCGAGACAAGTTTAATGACCTAGGGGAGCTAATTTGCTCAATGGACCCTGAAAGAGTTAATGTTCCCTCAAAAAATGAGC
The DNA here is from genome assembly GCA_963919715.1 of Microtus obscurus. Taxonomy (NCBI): domain Eukaryota; kingdom Metazoa; phylum Chordata; class Mammalia; order Rodentia; family Cricetidae; genus Microtus; species Microtus obscurus. Next base: position 7,566,919 of record CAWTZC010002364.1, read on the forward strand.
AATTAAGTTTCCACACCAGCAAAACACGTCCCAGTTCCATGGTTGGATCACTAGGGAAACTCAGATGGCGATCTGATTGGCACTTAGTAAAATGCACACATTCACCAGCCCACGCGTTCACATTCTGAGTCTTGTCTCTGTGCACTGAACTTGGAGAATGATCCCATGATTTCACGGACAGCAGCTTGGCCTGTTTAACCTGGTCAGGGAGGGTATGTAGACATAGGACACTTAGGTAAACAGCTGTTTATTCCTTGAGCTTGTTCTGGGTGACTGTGCCCCACTGCCACCATCTCCCTGAGGATAGACAGAGAATCATAAACAGAGGCCAGAATGTAAGAGTACAAGCCCAGCTCTGTGATGAACATTGTCATCCTCCATGTCACCCAGTATGACTAGTATTCATGAGTTTCAGACTATGAGAACAAGCAAGCAGCAATGAGAAATTTCAAGGGTCAGAATGGAGGTGAGAGAACCGGGCGGTAGTGGTGCACGCCTTTAATCCTAGCACTTGGGAGGCAGAGGCAGGCGGATCTCTGTGAGTTCGAGGCCAGCTTGGTCTACAAAGGGAGTTCCAGGACAGGCTCCAAAGCTGCAGAGAAACCCTGTCTCGAAAAACCAAAAAAAAAAAAAAAAAAAAAAAGAATGGAGGTGAGAACTGCCGACTCATTTCCCCAAGTCTTTCATCCTTAAATTGAGTGAACTTTTTTTTGCTGTGTTCTACTCTGCTTCTCTCCGAAAGAACTCCTAGTGTCTTCCTACCGATTTACCCTCTCCTGAAACTGTGCTGCTATGCTACCTTGCTCACAGTCTGGCATCAAAAGCAACCTCTTCCTGTCAGTGACAGGGTGAAGTCCTACACCCCTTGCAAGGCGCTTCAAGCAATGTCTAAGGAAAGGGGAAATGTGTCGCCAGTCACACGTTAGAATCTACTGGTGCATAAAGTGTGTCTGCCAGCAAGCAGCAGACAGACAATGCCATTAATCTAGTGTTTCCCTGAGGGGGCTCGATGTCTTGACTGGGTTAACCTAATTTTTATGTTCGGCATTCATGTTTGTTTTAGTGACCTTCAAAGCAAAAACAACTTTAAAAGTCGAGTTTCCAGATTCTGTGGCGTGTGCCAGGTAAGGTAGGAGAGTAGGAACCCTGCTGCTGAACCTTGTGAAAGAAAACAAGTTTAAAACACACTAAGCTTTTGCTCTGCAGAAAGACAGCGTCTAAAAATGGCTGACTGGTGCTAGTGGAAGTCTCTGCAGAGAAACTGGCAAGACTGAAGACCAGAGCTCTGCTGGAAGCCCGCTCCAACTGGCACCACATCAACCTGCCTAGAAAGCTGCCCCGGAGAGAGAATAAAATAAAGGGGGAAAATGAAGCTGTTCCTCATATACTCCAGATCTACAGAACCAGAGGAGGCCACGGTAGAAGCCAGGGGCCCCAGGGAGTTACCAGTACCACACAAAGCCTGCTAGAGACAAAAGAATCTGAGAAGCTCACCCTTCAACTTACGACAGCCCTACCAGCACGACAGACATCTTCTCTTGATTTCTTATGCCTTTCTACTTAATTTCCACTCTTGCATACATGTGTCGTGATGGTTTTGTTCTTGTTTGTGTATTTCTTGGGGTTTTGAGACCCTTGTCTGTGATTCTCCACCCAGTTCACGCTAACCATCCTTTAGTTCACTCTTCAGCTCATCTCATAAACCCCCATTCCTATGTCCTTTTTTTTTCTGTTGTTTTCTAGTCCTTGCGTCCTTCCCTTTCACTTCCCATTGGTGACCTACCACACAGTATCCCAACTTTCCCCTCCCTCCTACTTCACATAGTTGACCCAAGATTTAATTCTTCTCCATACCCACCCTACTTTCCCCATACTTCTAATCGTATTAACTAAAATCTGAATATACTCCATATTCTCCCTGGTTAGTTAGCTTCCCACAGTTACTGAGGTCGAGAGGGCCATTGTTATTAATTGACTGGTATGATACTTGAATAGTAGTGATGTTACCTGGGATTGCTCTCCCACTTAATATAGTACTTAGGGGATAAGCCAGAGCTTGCACCAGGTACCCTGAGCTCCTGGACTGAGGAACTATTTTCTGAACAACACATTCAAGTCTACTACACCCAAGTATTATTTTACAATTGCAAATACTTCACTGAAATAAATGTAGTTAATAAAAACTAAACCAAGCAATGAAATAACATGTGTAACCACCCCCCCCAAAAAAAACCCTAAAAAAGTATAACTTCTATTATAAAAGCTATTAGTGTGACTAGATGAAGGTCCAGAAAACTCATAATAGTGATTACAAGAATGTTCAAAGAGACTAACAAAGAGCCTAACGGAATAAGAAAAGGCTATGGATGATATGAAAGAGGAATTCAACAAAAAGAGAAATACTGGAGAAAATTGAATTTGAAATACTGGCCAAAAAAAAAAAAAAAAAAAAAGCACAGTGAGTCAAATTTAAAAAAAAAAAACAACTCCAAAATCTCATTAACAGAATACATTATAGAGAGAAGAGATAATTGGAGCTTGAATGGTGAAGGAGGAACTGAAGCAATCTAACCAAGACAAAAATATGATGATGATGATAATAATAATAATGATAGTAAAAGTAATAATAATAATAATAGTCCCCAGAATGCATTCCCATATACAAGTAACACTCTGAAAATAACAAACCTGAGTTTATTAGTCATAGAAGTATAATCTTGCTTTAAAGGCATAGAAGACATTTTAAAAAGAATCATAAGGGAACATTTCCCAGAGTGAACAAAGGAGGTGCCAAACCAAATATAGGAGACTTTTAGGAAACAAACAAGAAAAAAAAAACAATCTTCTACCATTCTATGATATAGGCTTCCAGAGCTCTAGTGGATGACATACATGTGTATGGACAGCATATGGACTCAGTGAGGAAAAACAGAGGAGGAGAAGGCATGAAGTCATGAAGGACATATGTAATGGGGAGTCCAGAAAGTCGGATGGTGGCAAGGGGGAGTAGATATGATAAAAAATACACCTCATGCATGTATAAAACTCTCTAAAGATAAATATTATATTAAAAATGAGTTTCCATAATCATTCCTTGTGTACCTATGTGTTAAGGTTAATTTTGACTATTTCAGTCTGTATAATAAAATCTGCAGAAATGTAAAATTTACTGAAAAGCATTTTGGCATGCAAAAATACCCACTAGTTCTCATGGCAACATTCCGTGTATACCAATAACATTAACATTTATGCAGAAGATCATTTGCTGTTTAGTCTATGACCTGTACACTTATTCATTCGCCATCGTGGCATTTATATGCAAATTTAATTCTTTGCTCTAAGGACAGTCAAATATAATCTTTCAAAAGGACAGTCAATGTAATCTCAGATATCTTACTTCCCTATTGGGCAGTGCTCTTTTCTCTGAGCTACCATATGGCTGACCTCGATTTTCATAAGCCAGTTAATATTTCTCAAAGTAAGAAGGTCTCTGACCTTTAAAGGCTCTGATGCCCCACGTGTGCTTCTAGAAAATGTGAGTACTACTAATACTAAACAGCTTTTTCACTTCACTTGAAGTTCATCAACATATTGTTAGCCTTCCAAAAGGTCACCATTTTATAAATTATGGCTTTCACAACAGAAAAAAAAATAGATTAATTAGGATTATTTTTTTCCTGGCAGTTTGCCTTGCTCGGTTATCTGCAGGTAGGGCTAGAAGAAACAATATCAGAAGAATATCCACCCTTCTGTGAGAAAACCACGCAGCAAATTAATAAATAATTTGTTATAAGAACCAGATTTTCAAGTAGTGAAATTTTAAACCATCAGGGGTTTGGTGTTTCATGGGTCCTGCCTTTATGATTCTGGTACTTCACTGTCGTGCCTGCTTCCCCTTCCCTTCCAGATCCTACTATGGTTCAGTCTTAAACATGATTTTGTATGGACAACGCACAGGGCTTATTTGCTTTGTCATTTAGGACAGGAAGTAGAGAAGCCCTCTAGAAAAGGTAGGAAAAAAAAGTAGAAAGCTAACCCTGATGCTCAGTGTCAACAAGGTAATCTTACATTGTGAGAAATACAAAAACTGATTTGGGGGAAGACAAAAAGGGCCAGAGAGGCTTAAAAGCAGAGCTGCTGGAAAGGTTTGATGTTAAAATCTGCGAACTCATGGAACAGAGCTTGAAGTCTTCATGCGAAGGAGTTTCTTGAGGGGTTACAGGTGGACTCAATCATCGTGTAGGAAAGGAAACTCCAGTGAAGGGATTTTGAGATGGAATGAGTGAGAAATCAAGCGCCGTAAAGAAAATTGTACAAATGCATGTCACTATAATAACTGGAAATTGTAAGGGCATCTCAAGCCATGCTACAGTTCTGTTTCAATGAAGCAATTACAGCGCAACTGCAAACACCTGCTTAGTTGACATTGGGAACAGGCCGGCCATCAGAGGGCGAGGACTGTGACCTGGAAAGATATGTAAGCCACTTGACTCAAGGTAAGTAGGAAAGCAGACAGGTGACAAAACAAGGTACCAGATTGTACAAGGCAAAGAAGAGGAGCGGAGAGGCCAAGCATACGTTCCAAGACAAATAGAGGCATGGGGCTATCTTCATGTACACTAAGAGAATGGGGCTATCCTCAGGCAGACTAGACGGTTGGACAGGGAGATGCCCATGCAGATTAAATATAGCAGAGGGCTATCCCCAGGTGGGCTAGATTCTGGCATAGGGCTATGCGCATACAGACTAAGTAGTGGGGATGTGCTCATGAAGACTAAACTGGGAGCTGGATGCAAGTGAAGATTCTTAACTGAATCAAGTGTGCGCTCTGATCACCCAGTGAACACAGATGATGGGACACGATGTCTGACTGCATGAAGTTCTTCCCCCAATCAGTTCTACGTTGAAAAATAGTTCTGCGATTATATATCTGAGTGATGGCTTGTGATAAACACATAGAAGTTTTTTGATGTATGGAAAATAGGTGTCATGTTTTCGAAAGTAATTACTTTTTCATTATATTGGTGGTTCAATTTTAAGTGGATAAAAATTCACTTTTCAGCAGTCGGTGCAAAGGATGTGTGAATTCATTTCTTGTGGCAGATGGACTAATTAATCCCTAGCAACCTGTGAACGTAAGTAAAGAAGGCAGCTTTTCATATGTAAACCATATTATGGTAATGTTTGACAATGCTTCTGTTTGATGGGATCATCTACACTTTCTGAGCAAACTGGTCACTCATTCTGACACTTCCCAGGGGCCAAGTGTCTCCACTTGGATACAAGCTGCTTCTCTTTTATTGTTTTCCCTCCACGGCCAACCACATTCACAAGTCTCTTGATACCAAGAAAACAACTGGCTCCCTATTTTGAGTTCAAAGAAGTCACCAATAAGTGATCAGTTCTAGAATTAGCTATCCGGGACTAATGAGAGTTTCAACTCCCCCATGCCTCTTAAGAAAAATACATATTTCTAAGCATCTATATCTTCCAAGAGAGAATAAATGTAAGAGTATTTAATAAGCTGCACGTGGTGGCAAACTGATTGATGCATGCACTTGGAAGGTAGAGGCAGCTGGCTCTCTGTAAATTTGAGACAAACCTGGTCTATGTAACAAGTTCCAAGACAGCCAGGGCTTCATAGGGAGACCCTGTCTCAAAATTAAAAAAAAAAAAAAACCTCAATAAAGGAAGTATAGATACCAGTGATTCTGTACTGCTATGACCCAATTTCAGATTAAAAATATGAATGGGGGCTGGAGAGATGGCTCAATGGTTAAGAGCATTGCCTGCTCTTCCAAAGGTCCTGAGTTCAATTCCCAGCAACCACATGGTGGCTCACAACCATCTGTAAAGAGGTCTGGCACCCTCTTCTGGCCTTCAGGCATACACACAGACAGAATATTGTATAATAAATAAATAAATAAATATTTTAAAAAAGAAAATATGAATGGCTGGAGTGTTATAATTCTGCTTGGACATGATGCTTCACCTGCTTTGCTTAATTTTAAGCTTTTATAAAAAAATTATCAGTGAGAAAACAACTTGTGCTGGGTAGGGATATATTCATTATTCATGTAACTAGTATGTAGAACCATAGACCACAATGATCTCCACCATTGTTGTGTTCCATGTCCTCCACAGACAGTCCAGTGGTCAGATTTTTGGAGATTACTCAGTAAATATCCATTTGACACAATGAGCAGGCTTACCCAGAGGTGGCCCTTAAGCTTCTTTTGTCTTGTCTGGACCATGAGGGAGAGGTGGCTTCATTTTCTTCTGTATGAGTCTACCACACATTCCCCAGAGCTCTGAAGCTCCCAGGATTTAGGTACAGGGTTGGCCCAGAGAATGCAAACTCCTGGCATTTGACCCTCCTGATCTGTCCACCGATGTACAGTTCTGTGCAGAAAAGAGTAATGGTGTTGTGTGCACAGATCCTCTGTCTAGTCAGCTGTTGCTGGCCTCTTGTATGTCTGTGTGTGTGTTGCATGCTCTGGACTTACATGCTACCCCAGTAAAGACCATTGCTTAGGTTATAAATTGTGACATTTTTGCATCCTCTCCTGCTAAGTGCTTTGTATGGTACTGTGTTGGTTTGAATAGGAATGATCCCCATAGGCTCATATATTTGAATGCTTGGTCATTAGGGAGTGGTGTCACTTAACAGGGATTAGGAGGTGTGGCCTTATTGGAGGAGGTGTGGCCTTGTTGGAGGAAGTGTGTCATGGGGCATGGGTTTGGGGGTTGCAGAAGTCCAAGTCAGACCCAATGGCACTCTTTTTTCTTGTTGCCTGTCAATCCTGATGTAGAACTCTCTGCTCCTTCTCTAGCGTCATATCTGCCTGTGTGCCACCATGCTTCCTGCCATGAGAATGAACTAAACCTCCAAAACTGTGAGCCAGCTCCTATTAAATGCTTTCCTTTGTAAGAGTTTCCATAGTCATGGTGTCTTGTCACAGCAATAGAACACTGACTAAGACAGACACTATACACATCAACAACTAACAAACTTGGTTAGGTTAAAATTAATTATATATGCAACCCTGTTGAAGACTTCCAGCAATATAGCAAGGCTTTCACAAAATTATGACTCAGGAGGCTGAGCAGAAAGATTATCAGGTTCTAGTGTGGCTTATACTACCTAGAAAGACCCAGTCTTGAAATCCCCCAATGGGGGTCACAACACCACAATGGTCCAGCCTGCTGCTCTGTGATCTACCCACGGTTCGCTCTGATAGAATTTCTCAGACATAAACAATGCTCACTTTTCCTTTCATTTTCCGATGTAAAGAATCTGCTGTGATCTTTTCAAAACTGTCCCTGAACCAATTCATAAGCATGCTTAGAAAACTTCTTGGGGCTGCGCCTTTCACAGATGCTATTTCCTCTGTTGCCTTACGTTTGAATCAATCGTTTCTTCTGTCCTTTTTTTACCCAGTTGCTGAGTTCAATGCAGCCATTTTGGGAATGAACATATTCGGAGTCCTTTCCATGACCTCTGCAAGCATCCCACGTCCTCTATGTGGCTTGCTCATCAAGGATAAGAAGACATTCTTTTCCCCGTGTGGCTTTCAGGTTGCCAGTGCATGCTATGTTTTGCTCGCATCCCCGGCTCACCTTCCAGGTCTACACATAAGAAAGTTGTCCCAGCAACTCCCATTCCTTCTCCGAGTTTGTCTGATAATTTGGAGTACAAAATAAAACTGGATTGCACTTTCCAAGTTGTAAGTAGATACTGAAAGACCTCACTACACAAAGCCAAATGCATCCCACAACCTATGTGTTAACTAGATTAAATCTTCTCCCACAGTGTAATATATACTAAAGCACCACGGTATATCCCGTAATCAAGTACAGGTATCCTTTATCAATTAAAAATCAAACAGATAAAGACTTCCCTTTATTGCTCTTGCCTAGATTTTTCCCTCTCATTTGACAACCATCTCTTCATTTTCCCCTACCACTTTCTTCTTCCACTTAATTATTTGTGCCTTGTGGTTCTGTCCAGAACTCTGATCAATATGAGTAGCCCCTGTGGACTGGCCATAGCGGCACAACTTGCAGCATCGGCACTTCAGAAGCTGAGGCCTAAGCACGATTGATTATGACTTTGTGTCCAACCTGGGTTACACAATGAGACTTTGTCAAAAGAAAAAAAAATAAACAAGAAACAAATGAACAAACAAAAAATTTGTGCTTTGGAAGATTCCTAATTTAAACAATAGTAACAAAAAAGGCAGAGAAAACTGCAGTATGTATCTATGTGACTTAACCCCGCTGTTAAAATTACTTATGGCTGACTGGGCAGTGGTGGCTCACACCTTTAATTCTAGCACTCGGGAGGCAGAGGCAGTTGACTATCCCCGAGTTCAAGGCCAGCTTGGTATGCAGAGCTAGCTCCAGAAAGAAAAACTGTCTTGAATATCACAACAAAACAGAAGACTGCTGAAGAAAACTGGTTTTCCTGCCTTCAGCAGCTATCAGCTGCCATAGTTCCTCAGCTGGGGGGGGGGGACATCATGGGCCCCTCCTCTGACCATGCTAACGCTGACTGGCTTGGTCTTGCGCCGCTTTTGGTTAGGCAGCCATAGCTGCTGTGATCTCATAAACACACTAATTTGACCAGTCTTTCATGTCCACTGGCCTGCACGATATTTCTGTCTCATCTTCCCTGTACCTTGAGAAGTGGGGGGTATTATGTAGATGTCTGACTTAGGGCTGAGCACTAAACAGGCACCTATCCTCTGCATATTGGCCAATCACAAATCTCTGAATTGGCTGACATCTTGGAACTTTTTGACGAGCAAAAATTATGTCAGATTGACCTGTTACAAAACTATTGTTTTGTTATTAGTTAAAAATGGATTTATACTATAATCATTTAGAGTTCCCAAATAGTTATAAGGAATTGGCTGATGAAGACCCTTCTACAGAGTTTGCTTCTGTTCTGATGTATCTTTAAAACTTTTTCAAGATAAGATTAAAAGTAGTGTGTGTATGTGTGTGTACACGTGCTTGTATGCCTAGTGTATATAGATGTCACCTGAGTCCAGAGGAGAGTATGAAATCCTCTGAAACTAGAGTTTTAAGAGTTATGTGGCTGCCCAAATGGATTCTGGGAACCCAGCTTGGGGTCCTCTGGAGGAGTAGCAAGTGCTCTTAACTGCTGAGCCATCTCCAGCCCTGGTCTCTTACATACCTCTAGAGAAACACACCCTCACTCCCGAAATTGATTTTATCTCATCTGTGCATGAGAAGATGCACGCGCATGTGCAAACACACATCCCTATAGGCGAAACTCCACAATTGGTATCGCCGACTTTATCACTGTCATAACACTTCATTTGGTGAATGTCACTGAGCGTCCTGTTCTTCTCCAAGCTAAGCTGTTTAAAAAGATAAATGGCTGCCTTCTGGCTAATGGTGGGAGTGCTCTCATCCCTACACAAAGACGTTTTCTATCTCAAGTGGCTCCCTAAGCAGTGAGTAATGACGGAAAGGCTATGGAGAGGAGCCCACCGATAAAATGATAGGGTAACCAGTGCGTCCTGACCTTTCACTTCCCGGGATAACGTACAGCTCATGCAGGTGGTTATTAATAACCTATCTGTTGAGTCTCTGACATATCAGATCCAACTATCTCAAACTTAATGAGAAATTCTGCTGGAGAGCTAGCATTGTGGGAAGCAGGTCGGAGGATGAAGAGACAAGAGGCACAAACAAGGAAAAGAGTGTTAAAATCAATTCAAACTTTTCCTGAAGAACAAAACTTCCCTGCAATTAAACAACCTATTAAAAAGCTGCTAGTACTTAAAGGTTTCAATAGAGAAACTCATTTTTTTTCTCATTGTGATAAAAAAAAAAGAAAAGAAAAGAAGTTTCTGGCCCTTAGAGAAAACTCTTTCTTTGACCTTTGTAATGGGAGCACAAATGGTTGTTAAGAAACAACAACAACAATAGCAATAAGAACAAAATTTAACAATGTTGTACTCACAACTTGTGGTGGTGATGGTGCCTCACTAGACAAGACCTGTACAAGACTGTGACCATCAGGATGCTACCAGGGTGAGGTAGGGGTTCAGGAGAATTTCCTACACTCTGGAGGAACTGCAAGTCATCAGTAGTTGCTTAGGGAAGGTGAGTTATATTCCTTAGAGGTGTGGCTACTGGTTAAGTATCTTTGCTTCGTAAATAACCTCTCCCCCGTGTTCATGTAGGCAACTCTAATTATAAGCCTTGGGCCACCGAAGACAGGTGGGTAGACAGTGGATTTGTAGGGAAGAAAAAAAGGGTTATGAGGGCATGAGAGGGTAATGGGGGAAATATAATCAAAGTATATACATATTATGTATTATGTCTAAGATCATGCATAGTTTATTGTTTATCTTCAGATCTCAGTATTTTACTTCAAGAAATCAATGAGTTTAGATGCATAGCCAGTAATAAAATTGCAAAGATTTTAATGGCAGTGTTAAGAATTCTTTGGGACAAGAAAGGGATAAGGATATTTGTGGCTATGCCGCTCCATCCTCTGACCCAGGCATGGAAGTGTAAGCCTTCTGCAGACTGTGCGGAGGCTTTGGAGAAGCCTTTGGAGACTGACAAGAATCCATTGCCCTCTTCAGGCTATGCCAAGGGGTAGGTTTGCAACAGCTTTTCCCTTCAAAGCTGCATGGTATCATTTATGTTTGGGAGAATAACCCCGAAGGCTGTGGTGAGAAGCAACTGAATGGGTGTAGAGATATCCCTAGGAAATAGGGAGATGTGATGTGTGGCTGGGCTAAGCCTGCGTAGCTCAGGAAAGTCTCGTTGGGAGAAGAGATTCAAAGGGCTATGACACGGGGCATGGATACTCCCATTCTCGTATTTCTATTGGTCAAACCACATAAGCAGCTTTCCATACAATCTTCCTGTGATTTGAACTCTGATTATTTAACTTCATATTGATCAGAAATGTGAGCTGTGAAAGTTAAAGATTGATCCTAAAGCTATAAATGCATTCCAAATAAAATGCATCTTTTGTAGGCTTTTAATTTTAGTGGTTGTTTTAGAAAATACATACACGTGGAAAATACCTACTTCTAGCAGCCACAAACACTATTTTCTTTTGAGTATTATCCACCTTGATAAGTAGGAGATTGACCCATTATAAATCTCTATCTCTGTCTATTTATCTGTCTATCGTCTCTCTCTGTCTCTCTCTCACACTCTCTACCTATTTATCATCAATTGTTCTATTTATTTGTTTATCTATCATCTCTCTCTATCGTCTATCTCTTTCTCCCCCTGTCTGTCTTTCCACATATTTTATAATAATGTCTTCTAAAATATACCACATGGGATATAAGCTTTACCAAGTGGAATATGTAATAGCTTTAGAACAAGAGAAGTAACACCAGAAAGGACTTGCTTGGCCCATTTCCTCACCAGAGGCAATCCAGTCTAGACTCTAAAGGAGAAAAGGGATTTCACACAAATATGACAGGATGGGCCCGAATATGAACAAATTGCCAGGATTCTAGGAGAGGCAGGAAGTTTAAATCATTTATTACAATCAATTCTGCCACGTGAATATAAACCACTGCTTGCTAGAACTCAGTCTATGATGTAAACCCACTATAGAAAGGCTAGCTCCATAGGGGAGTTTCAAAGCATTGACAGTCACGGGTCAAACCTTTTCAATACCCTCTCAATTTCCTCAAACTAATTCGCTCGGAAAAGAAAGAGTTGATATTACTAAAGAATAAAGGGTTGGAGAGATAGCTCAGCAGTTAAAAGTGTGTGCTCCTCTTCTAGAACACCCTATACAAGGCAGCTCACAACATCTTGGAGCTCTAGCACTGGGAAATCTGGCCTCTCCCTCTGGCCTTTGTGAATAACGGGGCATGTGTATTGCATACATACATACGTGTATGTGCACACACATACATAGAAAAGGAATAAATCTTTGAAGAAGATATAAAGCTGTCAAAGACCAAAATGAAGGCATCTATTTATTTATTTATTTACTTACTTATTTATATTTGGTTTTTCGAGACAGGGTTTTTCTGTGAAACAGTCCTAACTGTCCTGGAACTCACTCTATAGACCAGGCTGGCCTTGAACTCACAGAGATTCACCTGCCTCTGCCTCCTGAGTGCTGGGATTAAAAGCATGTGCCACCACCCAGCTGAAGATATTTATTTAAAATAACAACTTCACTATTTTGTATGGGACATTTAGAATACCTTTTACCTGGAGATACTCTGTTCAAGGCCCATCCTAAAATATATGTGGCATGGCACTGTTAGCTGGGACAGCCTCACAGATGGGACAAGGTGCAGGTGGAAATACTACCTGGGTACTCAGACGCTTTCTGTAGTAGACACAGTCAGAGAGGCATTCAGACAGAACGATCATGAAGGAAACAACAGCTGGACTGGGTGTGGATCAGCACTCACCCAGGGATCTGAGCCTATCTGGGTGTGTGCAGGAACAATGACACATGGATTGGGAACAGCACGTTGTGAGCACTTGGCTTCTTCTCTTCATTACTTGGTGTCTGTGTAGTATACATTATGGGATTGTCATACATTCTTTGTCCTTTGTGAACAGAGTGTCTTACTAGACTCTGTGTATGCCTTCAGAAGCAAACAAAACATGGCAACAGGCTGGATGCAACAGCAAATAGTGTCATCATGTTCTTAAATTGCCATGAAACATCTCAGTACGAACACTGTTTATTTTATTTTGCTGTATTTGGAAGAATGTGGAAAAGGGTAAATTGTGTAAATTTACTTCCTTCAAACAATTAACATCTTTATGCTTTTAAAATAATTTTCAGCAGATAAAATGATTCTTTCAAGGCCTGGTAAAAGCTCTCCATTGTTCCGTGTCTGCACAAATTGCTTTGCATCTCTGATGATTTTATGTACATTTAATCACTAAAGATTAATTGTGTGGCATACGGAATGCAGTGAAACACTGCCGAGAGAACTTCAGTTTAAGTGCACATGCAGCTAACTTGTGGCTTTTTAGAACAATTTTAATTAAAAGTACTAGAAGAATCATCGGGCTGAAAATATTTGGAGCTCTGGGATGGATGGGCTTAGCATAGCTAATTAATTGTATATTTAATCAAAGCAGCCTTTGGCTGTAATTAATAATCTATTTTCCTCTGGTAGTAAATATTGTAGTTCTGCGAAACAGAATTTATAATTGGTGGGATGCCATATGCACAGAAGAGCGAGTCGGAGCACAGCATCCCACGCTGCCTTTCCAGGCGAGGCTGGCTCTGTTTGTTCAGGAGGGCGCAATCTTTATCTCCTTCACTCTCTTTAAATGTCATCTCACGGTGGCAGCTTATAAGCAACTATCCCAGAATGACTCGGACTTTTCAAAGGTATCAGAACCATCCAAACGGAGAGGCAGATAAATGCTATGTGAGTTATGATCTTCTTTTGTGATGAGGGTGGGGGCAGGAATCTCATACTTTAAAGAGCATTGAGTAGTCCTATCTTGAAAACATTGCTGGGATGATTAGACTCGGCATTAAACCAGTCCTTTCCTCTCTCCCCCTTTAAAGGGCCGGTTGAGGCTCAGAGATTTCCACTACCTGCAACTTTAAATCACAGGGTGAAAACTGTTCTCCTCTTTGAAGCAACATAGCTTCTGCTTAGATGGTAACCTTGTATTATTCTCACACACACATACATGCTCATGTACGCACATATACAAGTACACACGTACTTGCAATGCCACCCTGCACACACTTGCGCACACACATACAAGCACACTCATATTCCTCTGCTTTTCAAGAATTCATGCATGACCTAGTACACAGTGCATGGTTGCTCTTCTGTCCCTTGCATTAGGCGTTGTGAGAGAAACTGTATATTGGGCAGTAGTCATGGGCTTCAGATGACCTAGGCCTTCCTTTTCTACATCATCTGGAAAGCAGGATTTAAATTCTAAGAATTTTGCATAGAAAAGAGAGAATCTTATAAATCACCCCCCAGGTTTTAGGTATCCCCTTCCTTTGTACAGGTGTTTTACTATGTGAGCCTTGACTAGCTCTTTGTTTTTAATATTTTTTAAGATTGTTGTATATGAAATAGGAGTTACAGGCTGTTGAATAAATAAGGCTTTAACTTAAGTCATCATGTCACATAATAGAGAACATATTACTTTGTATGCATCTGATACGATTGCTTAATACGCTAATCAATTCATAGCATAAGTTCCATTTTTTCTGGGGTTATGTGGTCTTCATATGAATATGTATGAAAGCAACAGATATGAATCAGGTCATTAAAATTATATCAAGTGAAAATATTTTATTCAGCCTATGCTGGTAGGCATAATGAAGGTCTAGGGACCAAAGAATAGAGCAAAATGTAGAAAGGAAATTTTTGTGGGGTTCTCAAGGGCCATCATTAATATCATGTGACCAAATAAAACTCTTATGAAATAATACATGAGGATGTGTTTGGTGCTTGATGTGTCTAGACCATAGCATGCCATTTCCAGAAAGAACAAAATTACAAACACAAGATAGCTTTCTCTTTCATATTTTGTGTGTGTTTTTGTGTGTGTGCATGCATGTGTATGTGTGTGTGTGTGTGTGTGTGTGTGTGTGTGTGTGTAAAACTTAGAGCAGTACAATGGTAAGTGTGGTGATTCCATGCAGGAACTTGTTAAAGATCCTAGCAGGACCCATCTTTTCTCTGAACCATGACAAGCCACTTTGAGTGCAGAAGCCTATTCTTATTCTATCCTGTTCTTTTCAAACTCTGGGACTCGTCCTCTAATAGCTCAGGCTGGAGTCTGAGGTCTACTGATGGATACTGAGAAGATGGGCTGGGAGAAGTATGATCACAACACTATGCATGTGGTAAGAATATCTCAAAATATATGGCTGCGGTTTGCATGGCAGAAGTTCAGAACCTTAGCCGTGTGACAGTCCTGAAGAGAGCAGAGTCAATACACTGGGGAGCTCATGAGACGGTGCCCCTGTAAGATGAGATGGCAGGATAATAGAAAATGCATCATGCTTAAAGTTTTCCTGAATACCTACTCTGTCTCATAAATAATAATATGGAAGTCACATATAAAGAATAAACAATACACAAGCTAAAACATTATGAACCATGTAAGCTATTTTTTGACTTTGTTATTAACATGAATTCTAAAGGACTCTATTTAATAGTTGCCAGTGTATCTGTGAACTACAACTACGGAAATTTTACACACATAGAGAAAGCTTGTTGGCCTTTTGCTTTTTGATTGTATGAATCTAAAGAATAAACATCCCACTAAAAGAACATTGGGTTAGTGGTTGGAGGAGTCACCTTCAGTTTGTCCCTACAATTTGCTCCAGAGTTAAATTTGGATTTCTCACTCAGGAACCCCAAATCTACAATGTCTTAAATTTATGTGAAGTTATTACCAATGAGGGGAATTAGTGCTTCATATTTATAATCTATCCTGCAATTTGTAAATTAATTAGCTCACCAGCATTTATCTCACTGCCCACAGGAGATTTAAGTATTATCCACATTTTCAATAAGAGACAAATATTGGTTTAATTGATTTTTACCAAGGTCATACCATAAGTGGTAAAGCTGGGATTAAAAGTCCTGACTGTCTCCCAACACTCTCCTTATGTTACAAGAAAATATCTCTCCTTTGTCCTCCATCTAATACCTACAACCGCTAATTAACCACTGTATAGTATATACAAAATGATGGCTAATAATTTAAATCTAGATACTATATTCTGAGTGAAAAACCACTCGTCATCTAAGTCAATGGTAGCATATAGAAACTCTTACGATTTTCAAGTCGTATAAGTATGTGTGAGTTTATTAGAAGCCAAAACACAGAACACTAGGACCCTGTGAAGTGTTCAGTTTGGAAGGCTTAAGGATGCTGAGAACTATGGGGAATTGATGATGCCATTAAAATTTTACCAATTTTAGATTCATCATATAACAAGATAAGAGTTCTATGTTGAAAAGGAAAATTGGAATTCTCAGAAAAAAAAATACCCCAAATGGATGAAGTCTGAATGTTCAAAGTTAAATGATAAATTTACTTTAGAGAATGGTAGGTTTCTCTCGGTGCCTCGGTCAAACAAACCCTTGTGCACATTGCTGAGGTTCCAGATGTGTAGATACAGCCATCTACTGCATCACCACCCTAGTTACAACCTTTTCCCAGTGTGGATAAGATTTTCTACATGGCTCAACTGTTTGCCAAAGCATAGAGGGTCCTGTAGGCTGTGCTTTCTTAGCTGTGGCATTAGTGCCATTTTATGATAAGTAGTTCTTTTTCTTGTCCTTAACGGGGTGCTGTACTATGTACCAGGGATGTGTAACAGCACCACTAACCTCTACTCACAAGATTCCAGGAGCAGATGACTGGTGTGGGAGGTCCTTCTGCATATGTGTTGCTTTTATTGGTTAAATGAATAAAATGGTTTCAGCCAATGGCTTAGCAAAGCCAGGCAGGAAATCCTAACAGATATATGCCGTGGAACTTGAAAAGAGTTGGGTTGACCATAAGCCCAACACTAAGTGGAGTATATAACAAATATTTTAATAAAAACTGACATAGTTATTTTTCTATTATTGTGATAAAACACTGTGACCAAGAAAGTTTTTAATTTGGTCTACAGTTTCAGAGGGCTTGAATCCATAATAACATAATGAAGGAACAGGTGAGAGCTCACATCTTGATCCACAACCACAAGGCAGAGAGAGAGAACACTGAGAATCTACAACTCTTTTGAAATCTCAAGTCTTCTTCCCATGACACACAAGGTCCAACTTCCTGATCCTTTAAAGCAGTTCTACTAGCTGAGGACCAAGAATTCGATAGCATCAACCCACGGGAACCACTCTCATTTAAACCATGGCACCAATATAATTCCAGAAGTATTTCTTTTCCTCTAAATGATGCGTTTGTTTTTATTTTATGTGTATGGGTATTTGCTTGCTTGTGTAGTATGTACATACTACATTCAGAATCCAGTAGAAAGCATCAGAGCCCCACAACTGGAGTTCACAGGAGGTTTGGATCTGCCATGTGGGTACTGGGAATCTAACCCTGGTTCTCTAGAAGATCATCAGGTGTTCTTAACCACTAGGCAACATCTCCATCCCCCTACAAAGTGTTCCAAATATTGTATTTAACACAATTGAGTACATATTTCTTTACATTTACACTGTTAAAAAAAAGGGAGAGGAGCGTAGAAGCAATTCTGTTGACTATGTGTCCATATCTGAATCTCGCTTCCAATAGCTCTGCCACCTGGTCATCAAGACTGTAGTTGAAAATTTCCAGTAACAAGAATCTAAAATAAAACTTTCCTTTAAAATAGCATAATATTATTACATAGGTCTATGATATTCAATAATTTTGTTCTGTGTAAATCTGGAAAGGATTAATTTTCACTTACACGCCTTTAATCCCAGCACTCGGGAGGCAGAGGCAGGCGGATTTCTGTGAGTTCGAGGCCAGCCTGGTCTACAAGAGCTAGTTCCAGGACAGGAACCAAAAAGCTATGGAGAAACCCTGTCTCGAAAATCCAAAAAAAAAAAAAAAAAAATTGATAAAAGTAGCTACTGCTACTTTTCTGTTTTCTCTTCTAAACAGAATTTTGTCTTAGGGTTTTTTTGATACATGTATGTGTATGCAAGTGTATTTGAGTGTGTGCATAAATGAATGTGCAAATTTAAATATGTATTGTCACGTGAAGAATAAGGCAATGCTGAGTATCTTCCTTAGTCACTTTCCACCGTTTCCAAGACAGGGGCTCTCACTGTACCCGGAGCACACTGATTCAACAACACTAGCTGCTCCGTGAGCTCCACGGGTCTTTCTGTCTTTGCCTCCACGGCATTGCCATTACAGGTGCTTAATACCTGTGGGCATCCAAATTTGCATCTCCATGCTCATACAGAACACATTTCACTGTCTAAGTTTTCCCCAAGCCCTCTCGATTAGATTTAAATTGTTAAAGTGTTGCATTCTAAAATTTAGTAGCGTATTTCTAGTTATATTTCTGGCTAAATTTTCTTGTTGAGATTGAGGCATAGCCAAGACAGACACTGGCATAGGTAACCTGCCTTGCCTCAAGTTCCAGTTCAAGATGACTACAATCCATAACTTCCCACCCCAAAAAAATGGCTTCTGGTTTCTTAATATCACACAAGATTGAGTTGTCCTTTACTTAAAATAGTTTTCTACAATTATTTATAGCAGTTTCTTAAGCTTATAAACACTGATTCAGTTCTGTTTGCAGTGAGGAGATTTTTTTTTAATTTCCCTTTTCCACATATTTTTAATGAGGTGGGAAAGGTCTAGGTGTAAATGACTTTTTGTAGTCACGCAGGTGATAGTAAGAATAGTAACACATTTTATGAGTCATGGCATGTGGCATATTGGGAATTTCCGGAGCTGTCCTTTTTATACCAGATTTAATCCACAGGGACAGTCAGCTTCTAATCTAAGGTCTCGTCATCTCCGGATGAGTAGGGCACACAGTCTTGTGCCCAGACATGACAATGCAGACAGATCTCTCACCATATCTGTTATGAACTGTTTGGCCTTCATATTCCTTGATCAGTCAGGGTTTTATTATAGGAGGCAGAAATATAGAAAACAAGTCTGGTCAGCATTTATGTAGCACACACTCAGTATAAAGTGTTTAATATGTTCCTTGCATGCATTCATTTCTCAGTGGCAGAAGGTTCTGTCTTTTATGCTTTAGAGTAGGTGAGAAATAGGGGTAAATGATCTTAAATGTCATATCTCAAATGAATAGCTTGTTCATAGATGGCAGGATTTGACCCCAACTACTGTACTAAAATAAGAAATGGTGCTGTTGTTAGTAATATCAAGTTAGTTCCTGGAAACGAACTGAAGCAAGACTGTGATTCTGAGAAGGGAGGATTCATATTTGAGAAATATTCCAGGTTTACTAATTACCCCATGGATTTATGAGTGATTATTCCCAACTATCATTCTAAATTTCGTATGGTGGTAGGGAAAGATGTATGAATTCTCTCAGTTACACTGATCAGTACTCACTTAAGTCAAATAAGCTGAGCTTCGTTGATAGCTAAACAAAGGAGAGAACGCAATTTTACAGATAATTTTTCCGTATGTTTTAATCCAACTACTTGCAAAGTGTATCTTTAAAGATTGGGATACAGCAAAGAATGCCTATAAAAATCTAAATGAAAAGCACACATGTTCAAATGTCAGAGAGGAAGGTTCTGCCGTGGAAACATAATGTGTGCTACTGGACTCTTGAGTTCAGCCCAGAGAGCTATCTGATTGGCTGATTTTTCTTTTGAGGAGCACATCAGCGTAAAGGCGAGAGGCTTTAATGAGCTGCCCAAGTACCGTGAGGAGATATAAAAATGGCTAACCGTTAGGTACCATAATTTATGGGTCCTGACAAGAACCATTAATTGACACTGTGTTTCTACTATTTGAACTCATGGACTCGATTTAGTCTGAGTTCTTGCAAGATCTGGGAGGATCATTAAAGGAGGCTCGAGGCTAAGCACAGATAATAGGAGTGTTTTAATATTCCTATGCTTTTAGAAAGAAGCAGCATGTCACACATCAATGCTACATGCTATCTGAAGTTCCCCACATAGGGGTGGGAGAAATCCCAGCCGCTCACTCTTCCCTCCAACTGCTTTGAAAAAGGAAAAGAAATATTTAATATCCTGCTCTCCAAAAGTCCCAAGGTGCCATAAGAATCCAAGAAAGCCTCAGAAGAGACATATATGATTTTTTTTCTCTTCTGGATATTTTGTCTTTGAAGTCTGTGAGCTTACTGAAAAAATGATATGTTCCCTTTAAAAGGGAATATAAAGATGAAGACAAGGGGCATGAGAGATGGCTCAGTGGGGAAAAACATTTGCCACTTGTTCTACAAAACTGATGACCTGAGTTCAACTCTGAAACCCATGTAAAGACAGAAGTAGAGAACAGACTCCACAGAGTCCTCAGACCTCCATAAGTGCCATAACATGCTTGTGTGTGTGTACATGTGTGCATGCACTCACACATGCACACACACACAATCACACACACACACACACACACTAAATTTAGAAGTGATAATATAGTGCCATAATATGCTTGCATGTATGTATGCATGTGCATGTGTGTGCAAGTGTGAACACTTTAGGTTGTGGACTATATTCATAACCAAGCACATAACGAAGGGAAAGTATTGAAAATGTAAAGTATTAGGATCGTCTAAATGACTGGGTGGTGGTGGTGGCACAGGTCTCGGGAGGCAGAGGCAGGATCTCTGTGAGTTCAAGGTGAGCCTGGTCTACAGAGCTGGTACCAGGATAGGCTCCAAAGCTACAGAGAAATCCTGTCTCGAAAAGAAAAATCAAAACACAAAACAAAACAAAAGATTGTCTAAACGTGAGCTAAACTTCTCATGAGAAGTCCCATTTCTTGCCTATTCCTCAAAATGCACATTATTTTTAATGTTACAAAGCAACATGCAAGTTAAGGAAATTATGAACCTGTTCAGTAGGGCTGAGCTTGGACTCAGCTCCTCTGGCTGCTCACGCTGCCACGTGTCTCACCCACCTGAGGTCAGTGTGCTTGTGTTTCACCGTTGCCATGCCTCTCTAAGTACCAGGTGCCTCCTCAGCCTACCAACACGTTTTTACTTCTTCGTAGTTGCTAAAATATTGGACTTTAAGACCCATTTGACAGCGAAGGTAATTTGGCCTGAAGCTGGCCTTTTCTGCCAAGATGGCGGACTATAGGCCACATCTGAGCAAGTAAGGGAAGGAGAAGCACCAGGGCTATTGTACCGTGGGTCAAGCTGCTCCCTCTGACTCCCTAACCTACTGGCCAAGCAGATTTTTTTTCTATGTTCCAGAAAATGTCTCCCATGAATGGACCTGGGCACTTGACTTTGCTACCACCATTGATGCAGCAGCAGGGCCGTGGCTGCCATACATACCCTTCTGATGACCCTTAAACGCGTCTGCCAGTGAACTGCCCTCGGAAGTGGCATAGTTGCTGAACCATGAAGAGGCCTCATTGCCTCTTCACCGTAAATCAGTGTTGATCTCTCTGACAGTGAACTCCATGCAGAAAGGACAGCCCAGAAGAGGGTAAACACAAGCGTGTGACCAGTGACCCTGACCATGAGACTGTCAGGCAGAGAAAATGACTCCCCACGCTCTGCCACTCCAGGAACTGACTACGGGGAGTGCTGTGTTGTGGAGCCAAGATTAGCAGAGGATGGTACTTAGGTGGGAGGGCTTTTACATCCTGTCAGAAGCAAATCACAGAAAGTGCTGCTGTGGAAAATCTGAGTCCTAATTCACAAAGGGTGGGGCTGTAAATTACTCGGGAGCAATTAGGGTAAACTTAGAAAGAAAGTATGTTCCATGTCTCTCACAAAAGTCTCTTCTATCAGGAGGACACATGGTCTCTCATCCCTGAACTGCAGAGAAAAGCAGCATTTCCCTTACAAATGACAGGCCCAGGGCAGGGGAAAGCAGCCCCATTTTAATGAGAGGAAAATGAGGACACATCGCCATGAAGGCCTTGTGCACACTTTGGGAGTACAAGGTAGGGTGCTGCTTGCCCACCCCAAAGGACCACCACTGAACCAAATGTGCATCTTTGCACCCAACCATGTGGTGGCCAAGTCCTGCTTCCGGTATTTCATGTCATAGCTGAAGATGAAGAAGTCATCGGGAGAGATAGTGTATTGTGGACAGGTGTTTGAGAAATCGCCACCGTGTTTGAAGAAGTTGGGTGTCTGACTGCACTGTGACTCCCGCAGTGGAACACACAACGTGTACAGCCAGTACCGCGACCTGACCCCTGCTGGTGCTGTCATACAGTGCTACCCAGACATGGGTGCCCAACACCATGCCTATGCACAGTCCATTCAGATCATGAAGGTGGAAGAGATTGCAGCCTGCCGGGTTGCTTCCATGACTCCAAGTTCAAGTTCCCGTTGCCACACTGTGTGCTGCGGTGCCTGCACAAGCCTCGTTTCACCACCAAAAGGTCTAACACCTTCTAGACCCAGAGACCCACTGTATAAAACACCAGAGAGAGAGGGGGGGAGGGAGGGAGGGAGGGAGGGAGAGAGAGAGAGAGAGAGAGAGAGAGAGAGAGAGAGAGAGAAGAACATAATGTCAACTATTTTATGTTACTGCCTCTTTAAATTTTATAAAATGTTTTAGTTGTTTAGGTTTTTCCCCCCAAATTTTATTACTATTTACAATGTTACATGCCTCACTTGAGAAGACTTTTGTGACTTTCCTTTGTATACTTTTCTATACCTTAAACAAAACTTTATTCTCTACTTTTATTTTCCTATGATCGTTTCTCTATCATCTCTAATAACTCCAACCCATATACTTCATTTAAAAATTGTACTTCAAATCCTTTCTCCTCCTTTCTCTATTCTTTCCTTGTTTCACTACTTAAATGTACATATTCTGCCTAAATTAACTACTTAAATGTACACTAAATGTATTGACTCTTTTTCTAATCAGAATCCCCACACTCAGGTCTCTGAACTCTGAATGGACACACAAGAAGCAGACAAGCATCTCTAACAGCAAAGATAAACCCAGACAGTTGGTAAATTAGTGAACAGCACTATTGTCATCTCCCTCCACTCAAAGTATCACCAAGGAATGTAATTTCTAGCGAAATCATCTTCTAAGGGGACTCACAGAAATGATACAGCCAAAAAGTAGGAAAAAGGAGAAAAGTTAAAACAGAACACAACACACACGCATACACACATCTCAACAAATATACAAACACAACAAAAAAAACCCACAAGCAATGTAAGACTTACCACAACACATTGCATCCTCTTGAGTAAGGGAAATTTAAATCACTGAGAAAGAATTCAGCGTTCAACTTAAAAAAGAAATAATTGAGGACTCAATAGGCAGATTAATGAACTGAGACCATCAACAAAGACAACACAGCAAACAAATGAATAAAATGGTAAGCATGAGAAAAACTCTAAAAATGATAAAGAAAGATTGAAGGAGTACCTAATGTAAGTTATGGAAATGTCACAAATAATAAATCAAAGAAAAAACACAGCAGAAAGACATTACCAACAGATGAGACCAAGCATAAGAACAAACTTCAGGGATTAAGGAGAATGTTGGGACAATACATAACATATATAAAGAAAAGAAATTGAACATGATCAATACTTCCAAGAAGTTTGGAATATAGTCAAGGGAAGAAACCTCAGACTCCATTGTATAGATGAAGAGACATCTAGTTTAATGAAACTAGAGTAGCTAATTCCCCAAAACCCAGAGAAATAGAGAAGCACACATTATTTAGAACCCCAAATAGACATGATCAGAGAAGAATTTCCCTACACATATCATAGTCAAGATACAAAGCAATGAAATAAAGCTAAAAGCTGTAAGGGATAACACACACACACACACACACCAGAACAAAACAGTATCATATCTTTCTTCAGTAACCATAAAGCAAGATAGCATGTTAGGATGCATTTTAAGCCTAAAAAGTAAGACAAAACAAAACAAAAAACAAACCCAAATTAAACAAATACAAACAAACAAATGACAGCAATAAAAACCCACCAAACCAAATTTCTATATCTAGCAGAGCTATGCTTTAAAATTGAAGAAGAAATGGGGCCATGTCCAGACAAAAACAAATAAAACAGTATATGGCAATCATTAAAGAAAATACTTAAAGAAATGCTATGCATGGAGTGAGAAGAATGACAGTATTATTCATGAAAACACAGGAAGCAATATGTTCCATTAGAGGGACAGATGAATGCGAAAGAGCTAGGAAGGAACTGATGATCTCCATCACCTCAAACCAAAAGATCTCTAATACAAACAACAGGTGAGGAAAAGAAATACATAAAATCCAAATCAACCTAACCATCAACTAACAAAATCATTGGGGTTGACAAGTCTCTCTCAGTAATAACCTTAAATGAAAATAGCTTAAACTTATCAATAAATAAATTACCCCCAAAAGTGACCAGTTAAAAAATGAGATCCAAGTGTCTATTGCCTCCAAAAGATGCATTTGCCCAAAACAGGCATTCAAAATCAAAATGTAAATCAATGTACCAAGCAAACAGAAGGTGTAAACAAGCAGATGTAACAATTACTATGTCTCACAAACTTCAAACAAAAACTAATCAAAAGAAATAAAGAAGGCTGCTATATATAAATGTAAGGAACAAATCATCAAGTAAGTATACCATTTGTAAATATTTATGCAGCAAATATTGGTGCTCCCAATTTCAAAAACTACCAGTAAAAGGCATAAAAGTCACTGGCTGTAACACAATTATATTGGGGTACTTCAATATCTCACTACTTTTGTAGATAGGTGTCTTAAATAAATAATTGGCAAAACCACTACAGAGATGAATTATACCATAGATTAATTGGATTTAAAATTATCTACAAAATATAAGATCCAAAAGCTAGGGCCGACACATTTATTTCAGCAATGCACAGAACCTTCTCAGGGTTTGCTCAAAATAAGTGCAAAGCAAGTCTTAGCACACACACAAAAATTAAATCAATTTTAAAAATCTCACCATACCTCACTGGGATAAAATAGAATTGACCCAGAAACTACACAAATATTTGGAAATGGAGCAATAGACATTTGAATAAATAACAGACGACTGGAGGACTAGGGCTTGGGGGTTTAAAGAATTCCCAGAAACAAATAGGGAAAAAAAGCACAACCTATCAGATCCTCTGTGGTACAACCTACTAAGTCCTAAAAGGAAAGTTGATAGCTTATATTACAATATCATCATGAACACTCAAATAAACAACCTAATGATGCACCTCAAGGCTTTAGAAAACCAAAAAGATGAAATAAAATATATTGAGTGGTAAGAAAGCATGCATGCTAGTAACTTAGATGAAAAGAAAACACACAAAATTTATCAAAGAGTTGGTTCTTTCAAAAGATTAAGAAGATTAACAAACCTAGGTAAACCCATAAGAAGGAGGAGAGAGATGACCTAAAGAAATAACAAGAGATGAAAATGGATTTCTTATAATAGAATCCAATCAAACACAGAAGATCATCATGAAATACTTAAAAAATTACATTTCTCCAAACCTGGAAAACCTAGAAGAATTGGATAAATTTCTAAATTTACATGACAAAACATAAATATAGAAGCTATAAAGAACTGAAAAGACCTGTAAGAAAGAGAGATTAAGGGTTGGAGAGATGGCTCAGTGGTTAAGAGCATTGCCTGCTCTTCCAAAGGTCTTGAGTTCAATTCCCAGCAACCACATGGTGGCTCACAACCATCTGTAATGAGGTCTGGTGCCCTCTTCTGGACAGCAGACATACATACAGACAGAATGTTGTATACATAATAAATAAATATTTTTTTAAAAAAAGAAAGAGAGATTAAATTAAAAATCCCCTCTGCAAAGAATTGCCCATGACTGGTCAAATTCTACCAACTTTTAAAGAAAGATCTAAAATCATTTCTGCTCAAACTTTCCCACAAAATAGGGGGAAAAGGGGATACTACCAAATGCATCCTATAAGGCTGTTAGTACTCTGAAACCAAAGTGGGATAGAGACATAACTAAATAAATTACAGATCAATTTCCTCATTGACAATAAATGCAGAAAACATTTTCACACCAAATCCAAGAACACATTAAGATCGTATACCATGACTAATTTTGTTTTTCAATTAAGTGATGCAACCTACATATCTTTTCTTTTATCTTTTTTCCCCTTTTCTTTTATCTTGATAAAAGAAAAGGAAAAGGGAAAAATGCTTCTGATTTCCTAGTTTAGAATATGCAGAAGGGGCTGGAAAGACGACTCATCCTTTAGACTGCCCAATTTGCATTGCCAACACAAGGCCTGTATCTCCAGCTCTGGAATGCAGCGCCTTCTGTTAGCATATGTACGTGTGTGCACATATCCATTTACAGAAAAACAGGCCAACAATAATTTAAAGTAATAAACATAAATATTTTAGAAAGAATATGCTTGAAGCTATGGAAGCCATTTGTGACAATAAAGAGACAGTTAAGAGGAAAAGAAGCTACCCTACAGTCCAGAACTTATGAACCCATAGACTCAAATCGATAACAATTATATCTTAATACACACAATTTTGAGACAGTATCTCATGCATCCTAGGCTGGCCTTGAACTTATCACTATATGTTATATGTATAGGATGACCTTGAGTTCTTGGTCTTGACCCCTGTGCATGTGCCTCTATATCCAGTTAATACAGCATGGGGAATAGAACCTAGGTCTTGGGCATGCTAAATGAGTACTTTACTACATCCCTGGCCTGTTTTGGGAATACTTTGACACAGATTTTATTCAACCTAGGCTGATCTGAAACTCATCATCCTCCTTACTCAGCCTACCAAGAACGGGAAGTGTAAGTATTGCCACTCTGCCCAGCTTTTTTGGAATGTTTTGATGTGTTTTTAATGAAGTTCACAATACATATTTAATCCAATTTGTTGGCTATTGGATTACTTGCAGCCAAATGATAAAATTAAAAATTTCTATATAAATATTACTATAACAACATACCTTTTATTTGTTATACTGATGTGCATAAATGTCCAACCTACGTAAAGCAATGCGATCAGTGCTGGATTTGTAAGTGGGCATAAGGTATGGAGTATGGTGTCTGGGTGGAGAGACTCTCTGGTTTTTGTGGTAGAGATAGGGCGTGCATACAGAAAAGATGAAAAGTACTGAACATAGCTTTTTCCACTTGCTAACTTGGCATTGCGAACAATCACTCTCATGAGAATATAAAGAACCGTCAGTGTTATTAATGATCATGGAAAATGCCTCAGAAGCCTTGGATCTGATTTTGTTTTGAAGGAAGATTTAAGGAACCTATTTCCAAATAGAAAATAATTGGAGCCAGGAAAACATGGCTAGATCTGTGGCATGCTGGAAAGAAGACTGCGGATACATTGTGATGAGAAGAGTTTGCCAGAATCATTTTTCATGTTGGAGAGTAAGTAGCACTAGGGAGGTGGGAATGCCAAGCTAGTAAATTGGCCTTGTGTGTGTAGACAAGATGGATTTGGGAATAGACACGTATGTTATCTCTTGCCTGAGAAAGGATACTTTGGAAGCTCTGGGAAGGAAAATGTGATCATTAGAGAGTCACTGAACTAAGTGTCTAAGAGACACGTGATTAGAGTTGGACGAGAAAGGAAGAGATGACCAATGTCTGATGAGTGACATTGATAGTGATGAGAGACCATGACTTGGTTACCACAGACAACTGCTAGAGGGAACACTGATGTCCTTGGGAAATTGTGAAGAGATATGTTTGTGGGACATATGATTTGAAACATACATTTTCAATACCAAATATATCTTCATGTGTACAGGGAGGGGCTGGGGATAGTTTTGAAATTTTACCTATTAGATGAATTACTTATCAAAGTATTTTAAATTTTATATATTTTATACAATATGTTCTATTTACTTCCCCTCATTTCCACCCATATTCTTCCCAACTCCCTACTCACCAAATTTATACCCTTTTTATCTCTCTCTTATTATGCAAACCTAAATAATGATAAAATAAAAACAAACCAGAGTAGAATAAAATAAATGGGAAAGGGCCAATGAAAAAGCAAAAGAAACACATACAGATACAGAGACACATAGTCACAGACACAAAAATCCCACAAAACTACAGTACCAGAAACCATAACTTTTACACTTTATGCTTGAAATCCTGAAGCTTCTCGATTTACCATTGGTGAAGGAGGTCTCTTGTGTTGTCTTTGTGTTGCTTTCATTGGTTAATAAAGAAACTGCTTTGGGCCTGTTGATAGGGCAGAACTTAGGTAGGCAGGGAAAACTAAATGGCATGCTGGGAGAAAGGAGGCAGAGTCAGAGAGATGCCACGGATCAACTGGAGACAGAAGCTGGGAATTTTACCCAGTAAGCCACTGCCATGTGGCAATACTCATATTAATAGAAATGGGTTAAATTAAGATATAAGAATTAGCCAATAAGAAACTTGAACTAATGGGCCAGGCAGTGATTTAATTAATACAGTTTCTGTGTGGTTATTTCGGGGCTAAGCTAGCCAGGCAGCTGGGACAAACAAGTGAGCCTTCCTCCAACACACCATCACAATTATATTTTGGTTAGGTATATTTTATAGTACTGCTTATCACCTCCTCCATGCCACCTTCTGCTGAAACCCTATGTGTTCGTCATTGTACAGGACACCAGCACCATTAGCATGGGGCTCTCATAGAGCTGAGTAATAGTCTTTCCCCATGTCATCTCTTATTTTACTCTGCCTACGTTGACTATCGGAAAATGTCTAAGTCTCTAATTGTCAGCCAAGGCTGACAGCAGAAAAGTCAAACGACAATGATGCTTTATTTGTTTTGAATTACATTGACAAAAATGCACTCGTGTGTGTGTTTGTGATCCTCTCACAGTGCATGCCATAATGTAAACCCTATAAAGCAGGAGCTACTTGATACTTTCAGAGCATATGATGCTTTGGTATTCAGTGTTAGCCAGTGTCAGTGAAATTGAAATCTCAACAAGATTTCTTATTTCATTGAAAATTATATTCTTACTGTAATATGAACACACACATGGCTGTGAATATCCTTTATCTATGAATTTCAAATATCAACTGACTTTATTTAATCAGGTAAATATTTAAGTTATGTGGTGGCCTGGTCATGCGTTGGTATCAGTCGGTCCCCCAAGTTTTATGAGCAATATCAAGACAAGTACAAGATCAAAAAATACCCTCACCAATAAAGGACACCAAAGACATTTAGAGAAAAAAAACAGCCAAGCCACTGTCTCAACAGGTGCCTAGCAACGAATGTGGCTATTGCAAAAAAAGAAATTGTTGACATACTCAAGATCATGCCCTTAAATTTCTAATCTTAGCATTGAGAGGGCAAGATTCTGCACCGGTGTCCCATGGGCACAAAACATTCAGACTTGACATACAGAAATTACAGAACCACAGAGGAAGAATGGTCTTCGTTCGTGTATTTGACACTATTTCATTTTTATCTGTTTTCATAGTCACAGATGGGTGGTGTCCACTTACATTTAATAGAATAGTTGCTCAGAAAGGATGGAACAGATGATGGCTCAGATGAGGAGTTTTTAAGGGTGGAAAATATTTAAATGTGTGTATGAATTAGTCATCATATTTTTCATGCCTTTTGTCGCCACCCATTTCTAAATATAAGAAGATTTGACAGAGGTACAGGTCCATTTCTCTGTTTCATAAACTCAGCTATGAGATCACTTCCTCGATTCCTTGTATTGTGCCTCCTTGTGTCTTGCCTTCTTCCCAGGAAGGAAGCTTTATTCTCTGTGACAGAGAGCTTGGATGGTGAGAAGCTTCGATGGATGATAATGCCAATCATCATCATTATGCCCCCCCTCCCCCCATGCAACTCTGAGACCTGCTGCTCCAATTTAAGTTATTTCTCCTTGGCCATGCTTCAGTAATCATAGTTAATAGCTGGTTAACCTTTCTCATAAAACACTCCTGTGGACATGAGTAGTCATTAGCATTCTTTCAGCCAGAGTAGAAATTTGAATAGCAGAAACAAGAAAAAAATGGATGGATACTTATGTCACATGACTGTCACACTGTACCTACTGATCTACAGGACAAAAGAGAAGAGACATTGTGTCATCTGGTTAAGTTTCCTGAAAAATCATTACCATTTTCACATCGGAAAGTCACCTCTTCCTTCCGTGCATAGTGGAAACTCACATCCAAGTCAGGGTGTGGTTGCATCCTATTTCTTTGTTCTGGTCCCTAACTCTAGCTCAGTGGTACCCATCAATAAAATCCCTTGCTTCTTATCCTGAAATATCTGTATATTACGAGATTGAGCATTGGGATGGATTTTTCACAACTTAGTCTTTCCATGAATACTTGGTTTTATTTGGAGAAATGTGGTAGAGGTAGGGATTAATTTATTCTTTGTTTTCTCAGTTCTTGAGCAACTGAGGATGAGTAACATCTGTGGAATTCTGATTGGAGCATCGTTACAAGTGCTAACACTTTGCCAGCCAATGTGAGTTCCTGAGGCAGCATGATTTCAATGAAGTATTTGTCAAGTCCTACCATAGCTCCATTCAATATTTCCCAGAAGACATTGCTGACCATGAGAAATACTGTGTTAGTTTTACTCATTTGATTATGGGATCACATTCAGTGTGACCATGTAAAATTTACATTTATATTTATATTTTTAAATCTATAAATGTGTCCGTACTGTTGGCACAGTCTGTCGTCCTCTTTGTGAGAGGAGCATACGGCTTTGGAGGAAGAGTGAGTCAGTGGCTGATGTCTTAGTCAATGTTTTATCTTGGCTTCACCCAAATTATCAGTAGTTTAAGATTGTTTTTAAACATATTTACATATAGCAAAGCTAATGTGTGGCTTTCTGAAAGGAAGTAAAAGTCTTCTCAAATCACAACATGATTCAAATTAAAATGTCTATATAAGGGTTTTACATGAACATATTTAACAGCATAATACATTATAAGTACATTTAGGAGAAATATATTACCTGGGGGCATGGAACCAGTGGTCAAGAAAAGTAATCTGGGTTGCCAAACTTGTCATTTTATTATCTATGTAGGTTGCTTTGCACACTGGTAACAATAAACGATGAAATAATTTAATCTCACACTTGCAAGTGATGGCCAACATATCAACAAGGCCAAAGGAATATGGAAAAGCTGTCTCTTACTTCAAAACCACAAAAGAATGCCAACATTTCAAGTGCAGAGTCATGACTTCATGACTAGAGAAGGCCTTTGTGGAGGGCTTGTGAGTGTGTGTGTGTGTTTGCGTTATATTTATCATGGCAGTTTTATCAGCCGTTTTATGCTGAGTTGGTCTGATTATCATCACGTGCACTCATATTCACACCCAACACGGTGCCGATTTATATTCATACTAAGGAAACATCTATGTGTGATTCTGTGTCATCATTAACCTACCACTGAAGCTTGATGCCTTTCAAACAATGGAAATACACAAAGGAGCTCAAATTTCAAAAGTATATCGCCCTCGTTTTCCAACCAACACTGCTTCCATCCTTTGTACCATGCTTCAAGCTCTTCCTAACAGATGTGCCAACAACTCTCCTGGACAATTTCACCTTCAATACTGCTGAGAATCTGCCCACTAATGACCATAATGAAACATGCTTTGTGTGAGAGCCTGTTCATTTATTTTCATTCCCGTGAGTGCCTTCAGAGACCAGAGTTGCAATCACGGCTACTTACTATTTAATTCCCAGCCAAATTTATGGTCAAATTGAAAAATGGAGGCAGGCAGCCTGATGCAAGATGCTTTTGTCTGAAGTGTCCTCATGGAATCATTATACTTGCATTAATCTTTAATCTGCAATTAAACAATCAGTTCTATGTAAAAGATCGCTGCGAACAGATCTCCTGCATGTGGCCTAGACAATATATCTTAATGGGAGGTTGGGGGAAGGGTGAGAATAAGTGTAATTAGAATGGAATTCGTCATGGGTCCTGGTTCGGTAGGATGTTATTTATGGAACTAAAATGACTTTGCTGGATTCAGACACTTACCAAATAGCCTCCTTGTCTTGCAGGGGGTGGGAGGGGCATGGTAGAAAACTACAACACAAGTGTGAGCGTCAGGAAGAGGGGAGGGAGCTTGCCTAGCCTGACTGATGAATGTCTTGGCCGAAATTGTAACCTGCTTTGTATCTGCAGCTCCCCAATTAAGAGGCTGTTTTCCAGTGTCCACAGATGCTTAATTGGAGATGCAGGCTGCCAAGCAGGCACGGGTGCCACAATCGTTAGCAGGTAGTCTGAGGACATGGTGCCCGTGGCTTTCATTCTCAGGGCTGTCAGCGTGGTGGTGCCTTCCTGAAAGACACGCCTGGACAAGGGAAGAATTCAGGGCAGATCTGACAACTAAAACAAAGTTGAGACCTTTTGGCCAGGTTTAAAAAAAAAGCCATTAGAAGGGAGTCTTTTAGATGTAGCAATCCTTAAATGGTCCTGTGTTTCCTATCTGAACTGTCCCCTCTGTTAGACTTTATTAAGCTTGGAATTCAAACAGTTCATTTCATGTCATCACCAACAACTTAGAACAAAACTTTTATCTTTGTGCTTGTGCCCCCAGTTTGCTATGTTGGTTATTTATGAGTACATATGTTATATGAACATTTTACAATGATAATTATTACAAGTTCAGAGAAACCTACCAAGAAGAAATAAATTGGAACAAGAGATTGTGTTGGAGAAATTTCAGAAAGGTTTTTCAGTCAGCCATATTTTTACACATCATTTAATTTCAATATTTTGTTTCTTCATATACACAGTGTTCACAATAATAGACGTTATGGTCAATTCAGAAAGATTGTTTGTTTTTTCTTTTTTGTGCTTTGGGAGCAACACAGTGTAAGTGTGCAGGATGGTTAAGGGACCACAAGGAGCTGCAAGGGATCTTCAGAAGTTTGAGACCCAACCTTCTCACAGTTAAAATCTTTCAAGTATGGAACTATAGTTTATGCCATCAAGTAGCAAGTGCCAAAAATTAAAAAGAAAAAAAAAGATGGGGAGATGAAAGCAAGCAGGATAATCACAAAAAGCTTTGAAAATATCACTTCAGGCATATACAGAAATGCCACCTTTAAAATATATAACAAACACTGTAGCCAAAAAAAAAAACATGCCTTGAATAATGGGGATCAACAAAGCAAACTTGAACTATTAATATGCCACCAACACGCTCCTTTTGGAGTGGTTTAGATCCTTGTGAATAGGGTCAAGCTGCTCTTTATCATTGATTAGAAGCCATTCTCCACACATAAGTGTTCTCATGAGAACTTCCCCACAGTGCCTTTTAAAACAGTGAAGGATGTGTTTCTCCATGCCACTTACAGCCTCGCTATCAAGTATTCCAGATAAAAACAATTAAAGACACAGAAGTAATAGACACATATTGATTCCAGTCACTAAACCATTAAGAGAATTCTAAGGTAATATTTTGCTAAGCATCTGGTGATTTATTTCACGCAGCAGTTCCTCGGGATGGGAATTCCAGATTCTATTAGGAGGAGATGTAGTTGAAAGCTCGGTCTCCCGAACAAAAATCGATGCCGGAGCTCATTTCCCCAGTCTTCCTAAGAGACTCAAGACCACACCTGCCGATGGCAGCTGAGTAATTTTCAGTCAGTCCTGTTTACTGAACATCTAATAGGCACCCTAGTCCTGCATTAGTGCTGAGAATTCCAAAGGAAAACAGAGTTTAGAAATCATGACCAAAGAGGAGAAATAGGCACAGAAACACACCACCATCAACATCCACTACAAGGATATCAAACTCACAATGGGCACTCCAAATATCCATGTCCAGTGGCTCATTGGATACTGCTACTTGTGTCCTCCCACACGAAGTACAAAATTTTCCTCAAAGTGCATCTTCTATTTCAGATCTTGGCCTCCTGACTCTAGATACTCAGGAGTATACTCTTAAATGAGTGTTTAGTTCCTTCACACTTACTTCCACATCTTCTTGCTCCTACATCTATTAGCCTTAGAAAATTTCTAACTTTCCCCCATCAAGAATGCTGATCTAACTCATGTCTTGGGTATCTCAGATTAAAATTTTAGCCATGATTCCCTACGTGAGTTTCTATTGAAGTATTTACTAACTCGATTCATTCTGGTAATTGTTCAATTCATAGTTCTTAGTGTCCCTCGTATCTCAATTTTACAAATATTTTTAATATTGCTACATAATTGCATCAGTTTCCCCATTCCTTTTCCTCTCAACTCTCACGTTTCTCTCGTCCACATTTATAACGTCTTTTTCTTCAATTGTTGTTAAATGCACACACAAACCCATACACATACATATTATCATATAAACAACCTGCTCAGTCAATATAATGTTACTTGTATGTACATGTTTTCTGGGCTGAGCATTTGATATTGGATGACCAATTGGGGGGCTTTTCACTGAGGAAGACTATTTCCTCCACTACCAACATTCCTTAGCATTCTGTAGCTCTTTGTGTATGGGTGAGGCCTCATAGCTTTCTTTCCCTCTTTCCTGTCAGCATGTCTATTGTCTTTCTCCCCTACTTTAGCATGATTGCTGGTGTCCTGGTTCAGCTCCTGTTTAGGCAGTCCTGACGGTGGGGCTTTATGGGTGTTGTTTCTGACTTCTAGAAGACACAATCTCATATCCAACTACTCCCTGCTCCAATGGCTCTTCGAATCTCTCCTGCCTCGTCTTCTGCAATGATCCCCGAGCTTTAAGTATAGCAGTTGGGTTACAGATGTACCAGGTGGGATTGTTTACCACAACTCTGGAGTTTGCTTTGCTCTGGTTTACTGTAATGGTTTTCATTTGTTGCAAAGAGGTATTACCTTGTTAAGAGATGAGGACTACCCTTATCTGTAGGTATAGGGACACAGGTTTAGAATGTAATCAGGAATTATGCTGTGTTAGTAAAGTGTTGGAGATAGCTTCTCTTCCAGGATCCATGACTTCACTAGCCCTGGGTAGTTGGCTAGGTTCCCAGGACCACGCATAGTTTCCCTCACGTTGAGCAGGTCTTAGGTCTAATTAGAAAGCTGTTGCGGCTGCCAAGGACTACATACCTCTCCTACATCCTTAAGGTTATTGTGCCATGCTGTCTTTTGATGTGGTCCATAGGTGTCAGAGCTGGGTAGGACTGCCAGTTGCATCTCTCCTTTGAAAGCTGTCATGGAAACTTCTGGTACCATAAGAGCTAGTCTTCTGGTAGGAGGCTTTCAGGGGTCTCTGGGTCCTGGGTCTGAGGTGCATGGTGTCTTCAGCAACAGGGACTTACAATGCATCTCTGGGGCCAGTCCCCTCTGCCAGGCATTTTTATAGCTATTACCTAAGTGCACGAGAAGGCAGATTCTGGAGAGGGATTTTCCATGCAGCTCATCTTCTCACCTACCTACCATGAGACCTTGAGCCAGGTCATTGGCTCATGAGTAGCCTCACTTCGCTCTCAAGGAAACAATAATAAGAGTGGGCCCCTCATTGATTTGCTGTGTAATTTCAACGAGCTAAGCTTTTTTAAGTACTTAGGTCTGAGCTTATTTCATAGTAAGTGATTTAAAAGAGATTACCTAAAAGTAATTCTAAATTTTAGCCTTTGGTGAGACACTTACTCTTGCTACAACTGATAAATTAATTTCTCCCATTTGGTGGAACTGCTAAGGTGTAAGCAAGCACCTGGCACTTGGGAGGAGCTGGGTATGCAGTGGCCATGATGAACTGTCACTCTTAGACCTCTACCCGACACCAAGGGCTTGACACAATGCGTTTTAATGAATCTCTTTAATCTCCCACTTCCTGGAGTCCTCACCCTGACTGGATAGACTCTTAGCCCCTCACACATTGGGCGCCTCTGGGTTATTCTTTTCATTCAGCCATAGTCTAAGCCTGCATACTTCACTGTTTGTGCCCCTTTCTAAGTCCTAATCTCCCCTTAAGGTTTACCCTTCCTCAGTGAAGTCTCTACCTAAATAATGAGTGTCAGAAACTATCCTTACAATTGTCCTATTTTGTCACTTTGAAAGACATCATTACATGGTATTTCTAATGTGCCCATTTAGCGGTAGGTGAGATCCACAGATCCCAGCAGACAGAGATAAACATGTGGAGAGCGACTGGTGTATTAGGAACAGGGCACGAGCCTGGGCCACGGTCCAGGTATGACTGAAGATAGCAAACAAAGGAACAGACTTGTGTCCGCATTGGCAGAGCATGGGCAGCTCCGAGCGAAAGGCACAGTAGATGACTACAGCTCAGGAAATGCTGGGGTACTCAGTTATCATGCTGAATCACGTGGGACTGCCAACTTGTGACCAGTTTCAGGGCATCAAAGGAGGGCATTTTCTATGGTCAATTAATCATATTTCACATTCCATTCGTCTACTGGGGACCGTGTGCTCACTTCCATGCCTTAAAGGCAACACTCTTGTTGCTTCCAGCTGAAAGCGGGGCAGCTTTCATTCTATGTGGACCGATGCTCAACAACCTCTGATGCTTAAGTCCTTCATTTTAATCTTCTTCTACCAGTTAGTGGATGATTAGTCTGGACATCTTATTTAGCTATTGCTGACTATATACCTAAGTGTTTTCCCGGTTACAATGGAAGTAATGTATCTACCACCTCATGTCTCTACTGAGAAGACCAAATACATTAATAATATGTGTAAAACCTATAGAATGGTGTCCGTTACTTAGAACTCGATGGGGGATGACTGCATGCTCACCAACACAGTTGTAGGAGAAGGGTTCTGGGAGCTCAAAACACTTCTTCCTGAAAACACTTAAAAATGAATAGGATGTATCTGAGCCAAGATATATATCCACAAAAGCACTCATTCTCTTCGCTCCCTGCCAGTCGACAAATACCATTATGTGAAATGAAATACTTCAAATAGAATTAGATCCTTTAAGCCATTTAGAATGCTTAACACTCGTTTTCTCATTATTTGATCTAACTTTATATTATTTGTCACTTATTCACTGCATTCAAGATAATTAGAAATACAATCATTCATGATCTAAGGAATCTTAAGGTATTAAATTACAACATTAAAATAACAGACTGCTCTCTAAGAAGAAACCGTCATGAAAGGGGGTATGTTTTGTATTAGACAACGTCAGGCGCATTTGCAGTAGTATGTCTGTAGACTTGTGTTGTGTTTTAAATGGAATATTGTTTCCAGCATCCTTTTGTCAATAATTTAAGTGTATGATTATCGTTCTAATAATGGTTTTGTCCCAACAGTCCATCATAAAAGCTAAAGTAATTTCAGTATATAGTCACTAATTCATACTGTTTCTGAGTTTTTGTACAAAAGCTGCGACAGTCATTGTCACCAACATCATCAATGCTCAATTTAAATTCATCAGTGTTTCCTAAATACCCGCTAGCTACAAAGCAGCGAGTTGGATAGCAAACAATAGATACAATCCTCCTATCTGCCCAAGTAAAACACAAACCGTCCCGAGGGCGAACTAGCTATGCTCACACATTTCTGCTGTGGAATTGACTGCATCATGCATTTCACCCTTGAGATGTCACTAGAAACAGCAAGCACAAATACACCAGGAGCCAACTCTCGTGACCCCCAAGGAGAGTGGGAGGAAAAGGAGCTCGGCGGTACTGCTCCCCAAGTCACTCCGGCCCTCTGGTTTTAGAAAATCTGAGTTGTTTGATTCAGGCTGCCACACAGGTCACCTTGTCACCAAGAAAGGTTCTGCTACCTTGGCTCTCTGCACGTACCATGACTGTTGCTGAAATCAAATTCACAGTTAGAAAAATATGACCAGCTCAATCAGGAGTGTCATTAATAACCTCGGAATGGAATGGAATGATGTTTTCCTTGTAGGATGCTCTCTCTCTCTCTCTCTCTCTCTCTCTCTCTCTCTCTCTCTCTCTCTCTCTTTCTCCTTCTCTCTCTCGTGCATGCATGACTGATAACATGCTAGACTTCTAGTTACATACCAAAACTTTGTTCTAGTATAATGTTTAGACTGAAGGTGTTTCCAAGCCTTATCCTTGACCTGCACTGTCTCAAATGTGACTCTGTGGCTCATTCTTACCAAAGAATAAGAGCAGAGTAGCATTGCTTGCAGCCTGCATAAGAAGAGCCAGTACATTTACACCTGCTTTACTGTTCTGTAGACTGGGAACACAGGACCAGGAAACTAAGATGGGGTAGTGGGGTGGAAGACTGGCTCTGACTCAGATGGAAGGAGAGTTCTCACTATTAAAGTCTGAATGTTCTTGCTGAGTCCCATTGAGGAATAGGCTTTGGGAATTGACCTGACTGAGGTAGCAGGGGATGAAGAACATGGAGAGAAACACAGAAAAGCTGGGATTGAATGAACTTGACTCTCTAATGCAAAAGACATGGAACCCCAGAAGTCTAGAGTGTTGATCATATACAGTTGAATAGGGAGGCAGTGTAACTATCTACGGATAAACAAGGAGGTAGGGCTTGTGGTACACAGCTGGACCAAATAGGAAGGTTTAGATCCTGACCCTGAATCTCCTGTGCCGGTGTAAGCAACTTGTTTTCCTCTGCTCTTCTGCTCTGAGCAGCCTGCAGCTGCTCTGAGCACGAGACCCTGATGGCAGGGGAGTGGTTTCTGGTGGCCCTGCACCTGAAAGATCCTGAGAGCTGGGGCGTGGCCAGATCACTATATAAGATGCCCCTGAACACAATAAAGGGGGCGTAATTATTTCAAGGATGACCTGTCTCTCTGTCTGTGTGTCTTTAAATCTCCAGGCCCTTGCCTGATTTGTGAACCCGTCTCAAGGTGCAGGTGCTGCACTATAGGTGTAGTACCGTAGTCCACATAGTACGGGCGTACAGTACATTAGCCAATCTCTGTAGAAGCGGTATCTATACGGAGCAGTCTTCAAGTTGTAAATATGAACTTGATGGTGGATGTTTTCTGCATGCTTAAACCAGAGGAAGGTTTTGCCATTCCTATGGGGCTGAGATATTGGGCTCCTTGACATGGTCATGCCTATGCCAACAACATACATTCACTCAGGACTTCACTCAATCTCTACACATTCTTGTCACCATTATCATAAATTTATCAAGGGTGCATAACTCACCAAAAGATTATAGGTATAAATCTCAATTGAAGTCACAAATATTAAAGAAATCAATAGATTTTTTTTTGCAAACATCTGTAAAGCACAACAGAAATTACAAACAACTTTTTAAAAGCCTTTAAATAATAAATAAATAATAAAAACAAGGGAATTAGAGTATCTTCAGTAGGCAGAACTAGAGACCTAACTCTGAGTGTATTTAATAGCCTTTGCTATGCTATATAGTCTTACTTCTGAAGTTCCCGATCTTGAGACTGGGGCCACACAGATTGCGGCAAGAAATAAAACTGGACAGATTGGTGTTTGGGAAAATCAAACTCCAAAAACTAAACAAAAAATCATTTAGAAATGATGAGTGGCTGTCTGGGGAAATACAGCAATATAAGCTGTTGTTAAACTTCACTAGATGCTTCTTTCTGCTCACAGCCAAGTTTGAGTTTAGAAAATAATGACATACATACAGAATAAGAAGCACACACAGGAAGCCAACAGCAAAACACAGACAGAATGAGAGGCACACACAGGAAGCCAGCAGCAACAGGGTATGTAGAAGTCCTTAGTGTACATATTTGTTTTAAATCAAATAACCTTGTTCTTCCATTGAGTGTAGTAATTCTTCTAAAACTCAATCATAACCTGTTTCAGTGACATTAATTTTTAGGTAGCTACTTAGGCAAAATGATTCTATGGAGCATTTAGGAGAAAAGAGTTTTCTGTGTGATTTTTCCAGTTCTAAAGAGAATGCATTTCTCTGCCTAGTGCCCATTGCTCTGACATGCAGGAGACTGCATGCCTCAGCGTCTTCATGAAAAGAAAGAAGGCTGTGAAGGACAGGCTTGAGCAACAATCACAGATGAAGGCAAATGAGAAGGAGAAAATGTGATTCATTGTTTGTGACAAATTGATTTCTGTTATTTCTATTAGTTGTTTTGGATAAAAAGGGAACCTGGAGAGCATGTTGTTTCTGTTTTATGTATTTACACAAAGATTAGTCTAAGTTTGTGAGGGGAAGATCTGGAAAATTAAAGAAAGTTTCAGTCAAGTTCCTATAACTCAAGCTGAGAATTTATATAGGAAAATGTGACTATTATCTAACTGAGTATATTTGTAGAGGGTAGATATATGTGTGTCATACACACACACATATGTATGTGTATAGTGGGTAAGTGTGTATGTGTAGTGGGTAGACATATATGTTTAATGAATGGGCATATATGTGTAGTGTGTATATATATATATGTGTGTAGTAGAATATATACATGTAGTGGGTGAATATATACATGTAGTGTGTGGATCTATATGTGTGGTGGGTCGATGTATATATGTAATGGGTAGACATAAATGAGTAATTGATGGGTATATATGTATAGTACATGCAGGTGGACATATATGTGGAGTGTGTAGATGGAAGCAAGCAAAGAAGTACATTTTTAACAAAGGAAAAGGAAATGTTGGTTTTCCTAGTGATTTCCCTTCTGATTGACCTTTAGGAAGGAGTATATGTCTTTCATGCTAAGTTAGTTCATATTCAACTCAATATTTGGGGCACAGTATGTGGAGCAACAATACTCAGAGAATCCTTTGGAAGGACAGACAGTCCTCAGTGAATGCCTGGACATTGTTGTGCAGTGCTCCTCGAAATGCAGCCACTCATTTTAAACAAGAGTGAACTTGGGGAGCCTGTCTCTATCCAGTGATTGCTTTTGCATTTCATTTAAGTGCAGTAGTGGCACTGTATCCTCCCGGTCAGCTAAAGCCCCAGGCACAATAAACTGTACATGGTTTACATACTGTTCCCTCCTCAACTGGGGGAGGAGTGTGGAGCCCGAAGCTCAGTTGCTGTTCTCTCGTTTCCATGAACAAAGCCCAATGTCAGGTGTCTAGACAGTACTCAGCACCACAGCTACAGGATCTAAAGCTAAGAGTGCCTTCCAGTCAAAATAGCAGCTACTTTGTCCACAGGACAGAGAACACACCACAACCTAGGGACGCCTTGACGAATAAGAGATTTCCTGCTTGGGATTAGCTTTTCTTGCTCAAAACTGTCCTGAGCCTCCTGGGGCTTCCTACAATATAACTTGGGAGTCCCCAGTTGTCATTAGGCAGTAGATCAAAAGGAAGGAGAGGCCCTCGTCAGCTCTGGCTCCCAACTTTGTGTTTCTGGTTCGTGGGTAAGAGCAGATAAATTCAACCTGCTAATCTCCTCTGTATTCTAGGAAAAGAGCAAAGACATGTCAGTGACAGATTCAAAAAAAGGATGGAACTCAGCAAGTTCAAACCTGTTTCTGCCTCCTTCTACTTTGTAGGGGAGGAGCAAAGTTCAGGGAACTCATTTCTGATGCACTGAGGCAAACGGTTTTCTTAGGAATTATTCCTTATCACATTTTTGCGAAGGCCATATCAATTTCAAGTACAATGTATCATGAAACAACATATTATTTAATTACAAATATTTTCCCTCACAACCACCAGTTATTGCTAAAGACAATACCACGAGGAACACATTCCTGGTTCAACATTGTGTGCTCTATTCTGATGAGCTCAGCTGAAGCATCTTACACTCCAAACTCTCACCCTGTCCACCACTGCCCTTATATGTCATTGAAAAGATACAAGCCCTGTTTGTGGCTAGGTATGCGCAGCCCCCATCAGGAGCGAAGCTATTTTGTGCCGTGATGCAAATGACTGCATTCATCAAAGGGGCTTTGTTAGTTATTCATTGTGTTTCTTATCATTCCTTCCTGCAAAGCCCAGAGACTCTGCAGCAAGCACAGGGGTAAGTCAACAGCTGCATCAGCCCCTGTCAATGGTTTCTTATCAGGCAAAGCAGTGTGTTCTGGGAATGACCTGCCAAGCCTCATCCTCTCTTCTTCTTTCCTTTGTGCATAGTGAGATTCTTTGTCCTTATTCCGTGATCTGCCTTTCTCCACAGTATAGCTCACACCGCGAGACTCATGATATAAAGGGTTTGTGAAATCACAAGGCTATCCTGCCCGACCCCTTCGTATTTTCGTATGAAATGGATTATTTCTCCGGTCTTCACACTTGGAAAGCTCAGTTGTTTTTTTTAATTTGTTTTCTAGTGCAAACATAATTATTTAAAGATATCATAAAGCCCAAAGAAGCGTTCCTGAAGTGGTTGGAGAGAAGCCCAAGAGGGATATTGACAAGTTGAAAAAAAGGATCCTCTGACATGGCCAGCAGAGTTGGACACAGGGGGCTCTTTTTCATTACAACTAACACAGCTTAACTGAGTTCAACACACCCTTCTCTACTCTCTGGGGAAAGGTTTTCTTTGTAGACGGGCACTAGAGATTAATCCGCCTGTAATTTCTCCTGCTTCTCCAACTGTCAGGGGATTTGTGTTGGAGATAATGGCAGTATTAATGCCTAACCTGGATGTAGAAATTGCCTTAATATAACAGGAATCACGAGGAGCACACCCAATAATTGTCCCTGAGTGATGGCCCTTAAAGTAAATGGCAATATAGCAGGTCCCACATTCGGTCGTCTTTAATGAAGTTTGGGGTTTTTCTGATGAGATTCCAGACACAACAGGCGGAGAATCAAGACGGCCTCCTGAGTTTTAACCTCTAGCCTGGATTTAATATGGCCTTATTAAAGATCCTGGCTAGGCTCATTCGAGCATGAAATGTAATAAAACAAGGCACGCGCATGCTGTAATTAAAATGGGCTAGATAGTATTATCAGATGCTTAATAATTAGGGATTTTTATCAGACAGTTGTGCTGGACAAGGAGAAAAACAATGTACTGAAACCATGGCCTGTTAGAAGATTACTGAACACACCCCTTGTTTCGCGAAAACACTGTGGTCTTGTAACTTAAACTGCATCAGAATCAGCCGGTGAGATCCCACACCTAACATATTGGAGGGAATTAAGACACTTTGGGCAAAGCTGTTTCACACCTATCCCCATTCTTCACCTATACCAGGACAATGAATTGGAGGAGGAAGAGGAGATGGGACAGTTAGGTCTGCAGCTGTTCGGATACAATGCAAGACTGCAGTCCTGGGGCCAAGGAGGAGAGACACAAAGGTAGATACAGGCCTGCTAGAGCCCAGCAGAACCCGTGAATGGTGTCAGTGTTACTCTTAACCAAAGCACTTGAGGAGACGTTATAGTTTTTCATTTTTTCCACTTATAATTGTGTTAGTACACTCTATCTTCATAGCATCTTCATGGTTGACCAGTTTTCCCAGAAATGTGTATTTTCTTAGGTTTCTTAGATTAGGAAAAAGATAGTTGCAAACAAAGCAATGAATATGGTGGCACCTGTCTGTAATCCTAAAACCTGCAAAGCTGATGCAGGAGGATTGTAAGCTGAGGCTGGCCAGTTTATCTCAAAACAAACAAGGCAAACTAACACACACACACACACACACACACTCACGGGGGTAGGGGAGAGGAAAGGAGAGAGAGAGAGAGAGAGAGAGAGAGAGAGAGAGAGAAGAGAGAATAAAAGTAGTGATTTGACATATATAAAGGCAATTAGAAGCTAAACTTTTGTGGTTGCTCACTGATAGTCTTGAGAATCAAATTTAAACATTCTATAACTTCTCCGCTAGCGTAGGGGTAAGGTGTGTCCAGAAAAAGTGGGTGTCCTAAACTAACAGGCATTTCCAGCGGTGAACACAGAATCGATCAAGTTCAAAATCATATAGTTTCCCAGTTTGACACTTGAGAGGAAGAGCAAGCATGATTTGAGAAATAAGTACTTTCGGTTGCAGCACTTAAAACACATGCCAACCACTCCTAATTTGTGATTTCACAGATAACTGCAAGTTACTAAAGATTTTGCAATGGGGGAAATGACTTGCTTAGATATTACAAGTATTTGCTAGGGAGACTTCTGTTCCTGTCACTGGAAGAATGATCTCAGAGGTCACCTACTCTATTCTTTTATGTTGGCCTTGAGGAAGGTAAGGTAGGTCTAGGACCTGGCAGAGAACAGGCCTTAAATACTTGTATATCCAGACAATTTTCCTAGCTAATACCAATGCCCGTGATGAAATTACTCTTATTCTTTACTTTCTTATATGGTGAATTTCTGTAAAGTAGGTCAGAATTACTGATTCATAATTGTCTTAATCAATTTTTGTGACATTATCTTTTTGATATAGAAACAAGCCTTCCTAAAATTTATATTTCTCTTTTTGTTTTGTCAAAGTCCACAGCAGTCAATATTTTGACTTTTATTCAAAGGTTGGGATTCAGGCTGGGTCCTGCCTCGGTCACTGTGTACCCATCTTTAGGGCAGTCCAAGCTACCCTGAAGGGTTGACTGAGTGGTGACTTGCTCTGCGCATGGGCAGGCTCATCTGTTTAACTCAGGTAGAGATTAGCAGCATCTTGTGACTAATGATCAATGACTTCTAAAGCATGTCAATACCTTTTTATAGTTAAAGGATAATGGAAACTTAATGAAGCTTTCTTGGTACATTAACTTCCTATGAGAAATATATATAAGAAATGCATGTTCAGCAGTTGAGTGACTCCATCTGAGTTTTATGGGCATTCCTGACTTAACAATTCAATTTTGCAAACACTGAATATCAATTTTTTTAAAAGCCCTGTGTGAAATATTCTGTAAGATACACAAATAATATATATATAAAATACCTACTTCACACATACACACACACACATATATATATGTATACACACATCACACACATACATATAATATTTACTTCGTATGTATGTGATGTAGATATTTTACTCAAGGAGTCTTTAATATAGCTAATTAGTTTGCTTATGGTTAACACCAAAAATATAAAAAGCGAATTCAAAAGGACTTCTTTACCACCAATAGGGAG
Source organism: Microtus obscurus (assembly GCA_963919715.1). Taxonomy (NCBI): domain Eukaryota; kingdom Metazoa; phylum Chordata; class Mammalia; order Rodentia; family Cricetidae; genus Microtus; species Microtus obscurus. The sequence continues at coordinate 7,611,513 of CAWTZC010002364.1, forward strand.
AAAAAACTACACACTCATACAGGCAGACAACAGTCAGCGCAGTAGCCCTCAGACTCACAGGAACTAGCTCAACATGAGGCTGATTTTGAACATGAACATAACTGCAAAACACTGTTCTAGGGAGCCAGGGCTGCAATGAGGGAAGGAAGCAGGGCTTACATAGAACAGAGAACTTGACACACATTCTATTGGAATGCAAAATACCTAGGAAAAGTTGAGTAAGAGAGACCCAGACAGCATTATGAATTTTTGAAAGAGACCCCATTTACTCTCTTTAGAGCTTTGCGAAAACAACATGAAGCAGGTAGCATTTAGGTTGTGTCTGAAAATAGGATTTCTAGGGTAAAGAATAAGGAGACAGTCACAGTTATCACAAGCCCAAATTTTAACAATGTTGTTATATGGGTAAAATCTGACTAATACATATGGATACTGAAGAAAGCAATCTTTAGGGAGTCGCATGCGGTAGACGGTTGTCGGGGGTTGTCTCATTGTGTGGCACAAAGGTTGTCTTGTGCAGTGGATGTCATAAGCAGGTACTGACTCTACAGTCCTGGTCAGTTGATCAGGTTATTTTAAACAGTCACGTTCCAATAAAGCACTCCATTTTCCACAGGGAAGTTCTGCAGAACTTCATCTATTCTACAGGAAAAGTCACAGCTCTGCAGAAGACAGCTGCAGAAGCCAAAGAGCCTCTATTTATATGAAGGCTTCAAATGGACCACTTGAAGTTCTAATGGGTCTGCATACCCATGGTACTATCCCTTTGGCCAGACCATGGAGCTGGTTCTCCTGCAGATGAGCACCACATCTCCCTGAAGTGATTGATTAGTTATGTGTAACTTTATTTCTATGCTACTCTATTCTGTCCTCTCTCTTCATAAAGTAATAGCATACTGGTTATAGTCATAGGATGAATCAATCTTGCTCTCAACACATTGTGGCTATTAAGTGCTTTTAGGAGATTATGAGTGATATATTAGTTGTTAAGCACTTCAAAAACTATGACACAACAAAATGTGTCAAATTTAACTTCAGAGGCTAGAGAGATGGCTCAGTGTTTGAGAGCACTGATGACTACTTCAGAGGACCTGGGTTCAAGTTCAAGCACCCAAACGGTGGCTCACAACCATCTATAATTCTGGTTTCAGGAGATCTGATTCCCTCTTCTGGCTTCTGTGAGCACTGTATACAAGTTTTGCGCAAACAGACATATGGGCAGGACATACACACAAGAATGAACATTTAAAAGAAAAAATTACACATAGCTGGTTGGTGGTGGTGAATGCCTTTAATTTCAGCACTCAGGAGGCAGAGGCAGGTGGATTTTGGTGAGTTTGAGGCCAGAATGGACTACAGAGTGAGGTTCAGGACAGCCAGGACTGTTACACACAGAAAGCCTGTTTTAAAGAAAATGAACCAACCAATCAGACAAAGAATCTGATGGGGAATCTCTGCCAGCCAATGATCTTTAAGAGGTTGGACCAGGTTAGGGCGTTACCTTTTGGGTACCCAGACAAAACTGCCAGCAGGCTCAGGGTCCCCCCCCCCCCCCTCTTGCTCTGTGGTTCCTGTGATACACAGCTGAGGTTGGAATTTTCATTCCTGTTTCTTGAGTTTGCCCCTTATAATAAAGAAAATATAACTGGTATATTTTGGAGTTAGCCTGGGGTTCTTTGACCTGTGCCCTTCGACAAGAAACAAACAAAACAAAACAAAAACCCCCAAATTTCTTGATGAAGTTGGAAGTGCTATAGACAGTCAATTGCTCATTTATTCTGCAGGTGGGTTTAGAAGATCAGCGTAGGCAGGTTGCCTGCTTTAATATTTTTTCTAAACATAAAATACAAGTGAAGTTATCTTTACTCACATTCCTAATGCTGTGACCCTTTAGTACAATTCCTCATGTTGTAGGGACCCACAGCCATAAAATTATTTTTGTTGCTACTTCATAACTGCAATTTTGCTACTGTTATGAATCATAATGCAATTATCTGTGTTTTCCAATGGCCCTAAGCATCCGCTACGAAAAGGCTATTTGATTCTGGAAGGATCATGAAGCACAGGTTGAGAATTGCTGCTCTAGATTATTCTGCTGGAATTGAAGAAGAATCAGATGTTTGGTTTAAGAACTGCTTCATTTCCAATACATGGAAAGCATTGTATTGGGAAGCTCAAAAGCAGTGGGACATGTGTATTTTCAACGCCGGGAAATTCTCACCTGAAAAGTGGGTTGGATTCGCAGCACTAGAGGCAGTAGAAAGTGGGTCATTTCCTTGTTCTAAATTTCGACTTAGATATTTGAAAACCAGGGTATGTATTGACTCTGTGAGTAAGTTCTTGTCAAGGCTGCAACCAACTTACAAACAAACAAAGTCAGCAGTAAAACATGTGCCAGGCAGGCTATGTTTATGATCTCCTGACAGAAGCTGTATAAATAGGGAAAATTTACCACTCGCTCACCAGAACCTAATGAAGCACAGCTAAGATCCCACACATTCCATCTATCAAGCGGAGAACACCGTCCATTTCTCAGCTTCGTGCAGAATAGAACTGTTTAAGTCACGTCTTCTGGAACAAAGGCCATTTTATTTTTCCTTCCCTTCGGTCAAAAACAGCAAAACTGTAATCGTACCAGAACTTTCCATTTTTCTTAAGCTAATGTTAATTTAATGGGTAATTTTTCCCAACATCTCTAAATGTAGGAGGTGCAGAGCTACACTGCCCCCTAAAATCAATCAGTTTCATGAATTGTGGTGTGCGAACTACAGTTAATTGATGTTTGTTGCGAAGCAAAATGATTTATAGTGTCTAATAAGCACTTTGAATTTCGAGTTTGTTCATAGCAGCTTCCTGGAATAGCAGAATCCTGGGGCATATAAGTCTATTCGTGGAGGCGATTGAAAACCCAGCATATTCTTAGCCATAGAATTCGATCCAGCAGGATGAAGCACCAAGGAACAGAAATACTTCTGCAGCTAAGTCTGGTAACGGCTAGCTAAAAGGTGGCTGCGTGAAAAGGCTGAAATACATCCCAGATTTTAGGCCAAGGCGTGCTTTCCAGTTTCTGAATGTTCATTTCTATTTCTGAAAGCTGCGTTCCTGCGTTCGCCAGGAGAGGCATATGGAGTTTCAACGACTCGCTCCGTTGCACATTTTCTAGCTTGCGTGTGAAAAGGCATTTAGAAAAATTGCAGCAGCTTGGATCATATGTTCAGGTCCCTCCGCAGCTTTTTTTTTTTCCCAAGCCAAATCCCTGCCCCCATTCTCATTTTTTCTTGCCTAGACACTGGGATTTCTATGAGGCTCATATCTTTCTTAGCATCTTCAGGAGCCTCAGAGGGTACCCTGAGTCCGCAGAACCTGCTGTATCTTCTACAGCTTTCCAGATTCCTCCAGACAACCCATCTTTGTATCTTGAAGCTCCTTATGTAATTTGGATGAAAAACAAGACAGCTATATTCCTAAAACTTGGGGTTCAAATCATCCATCCTTCTTTGTTAGCAGAGCTCATTGGTGGGAGTGTGCATGGGCGCATGCAAGTGTGCATGCATGTGTGTTCATGCATCTGGAGACCAGAGGTTAATGTTGGGGATATTCTTCAGTTGCTCTCATCTTATTTCTTGAGACAAGGTTCAAGATAAGTTCCCCACTGAATCTGAAGCTCATTGATTCAACCATACTGGTCAGTAAGTTCTAGGGATCTGCCCCCCCCCCAAGCACATCACCATGCCCAGATTTTATGTGGGTGGTAGGGATCTGAACTTACAACCTCATGTCTGTGCAGACAGATTTCTGACTGAGCCATGTCTTAATCCTTAACCTGTTGTTGTCTTCACCTTTATAGAATATCTGATATTGGTTACTTTATACAGAAAAGAGGTTCCTTTTTCTTCTAGCTTTGGGGAGGGGTCTAAGGCATGCCCATCTGTTCTAATCCTCCTGTTGGCTGCATGAGGACATGTTAAACAAGCAGAACAGGAACCAGCCAGGTACAGAAAACCTCAGCACTTAGTCACAACACATTACACATTCTCAGGGGAATATACTTTCTCCGCTATACATCTCTCTCTTTTTTTTTTTTTGGCATGGAACTAGCTCTTATAGCCCAGGAGGGCCTCGAACTCACAGAGATCTGCCTACCTCTGCCTACCGAGTGCTGGGATTAAAGGCATATGCTACCACTGCCCGGTTCTCTGCTATAAACTTTGATTAAATCACTTCTGAGGGTGGCCTGTGACACGATACATTCTATCAGCCTCACCTCATAAGGTTCCTCCACCTAGCCACACAAAAGAACTAAATTTCTAACAGGTAAATCTTTGGGGGCACACTCCAGTCACTTGCAAACCGCAGTGCTTAGAAACACACCATCAATCTTCTTGCTTTAGAGAAAGAAAACTCAGGGGCTTCAGGCTGTCCCACATCCTGCTGCTGGATTTTTCAAATGACATGGGGCTGGACAGTTTCCCATGCTTCTCTATACCTTCGTCAGTCATCAGTCCCCTTCCTTTCCTGGTTAGCAATTAATTGATTTTGTCTCTGAAGATGCTAAGCCCCTATAGAGTCTCGTTCATGACTTGAGTCCATTGTCTTGCCACCTTTCCTTCCATCTACAAAACATTTCAGCAAACACGGGTGTTTAACCGGATGGTCACCACACACTGAATCTATTATTTCTCAGGTTACCAAAAGTTACTATTGATTTTTAATTATTTAAAAGAGCTATATCTGAAGTTCATCAATTGAATTATTTTAATTTAATTTAAAACAAATACCATGGTTCTTGTGTCAAAAAATAAAAATAAAAAAAAGCATGGAGCTTGGGCCCCTAGAAATTGGTTATGAATATATGGCTCAAATGGGTGGAGAAACAAACACTTCATTCTCTTTGATGAAAAAGGGGTGAGGGAGAAAATGTTATTCATCACTCTGTGGCTTGAGTGTTTCTCTGTTATTAAGTAGGGAGGAGGGTAAGTGTTTGTTTCAGCATCTACTAGAAGGGTTGAAATAAAATCATCTTTCCAACTTGGAAAATAGCACGTATTGCTACGACACTCCCTTCCCACCTGAAAACACCTGAAGTCAAAGGTATTAGAGGAAGACACAGTGCGTACTTTCAAGGTCATTTTCAGAGATGTCATATTTGAGTGGTACAACTTACATACTACACGTTCATGAGCACAGCACAATCAGAGGCACACCCTTCATGACATAGTCAAGTTAGCTTTACTCCCCACTTCCTGGAGACACTTCCTTTTCTCCAGGAGGGGGCAATGACATAGTGAAAATGAAAAGTGTTGAAAGAGATGAAGCACATTCACATGAGAATAATGAATTAGACATGGATTCCACAAAGAACACGAGAGTGTATGCAGTAGAATCAGATCCAGGGGGTTTCACACAGATAAAAGCTCATCTATATTCTAAGAAAATGGTTCCTCCAGGCTCACCTCTGATTGGCACAAGTGCCACCCTATCCTACACAGTACTAGAAACCTAGGCACAATATTCTACTCAACCTTTTCTTTTGGCTTTTACATTCAGTCTATTAAAAAAGTAATAATTTTTAATTCTCTGTTTGCCTCTCCTTTTCTCTCTCTCCCCACAATGCCTTACTTTGCTAATTTCTGTTGATTCAATTGATACTTACTGCTTAATACCTAGATGCCAGAAACACTTCTATTCATAGTATCTTCACTGATTTCTTTTGTTATTTTGTTACTATCAAGAAAAGCAAAGAATTGAGTTACTTCCTAGCTGGACAATTAGGTGATAACTCACCTGTCCACTTTCACTTGGTTTCCATCTTTATAAAATGGGGAAACACCTTGCTTGTCCCGCTTAGATGAGAACATCTGGGAAATGTAGCCATAGGAAAGAAGACTGAAAACATTTGCAATTGCTAAAGACGTAACCATGAACTCTTCTATAAACTTTCAAAATATGCTGGATAAGAACAAAGCCAACTGGAGTAGAAAAGAGAATGACTGGTTCCAGTTTGGATGATGGTGGGAGGCTTTGGGGGTGTAACACTGTCTGGGAAAGTGAACTGACATTGTTCTGCAGACATTGAAAAACATGACACTGAAGATTCTGGGGCAAAGAAGCTGATAAACAAACAAAAAATGAACAAGATAATGACAGTGGAGCAGAAAGGACCTGGTTGTGGAAAGTGGTTAAGAACTGTGAGAAAGTGGGCTGGTACTAAAAGAAGAAAGAGAATGAGGTGAGGAAGGAAGGAGAAAGAAGTATAGTAGGAAAGGTATTCCAGGCTTCAGCACCTTGCACAGAGTAGGGGTGGGGCAGGCGAGGGACTCAGTTGAGAAAAATGTGGTCCCTTCCGTAGAAGTGCAATGGAAAGCCATACTTACAGACAGTGCTTTCCATTCAAATAAAATGGGTTTAATATTGAAACGTAAGTCTGAAATATACACATCTTGGTGACAATACTCAATACATATGAAAAAACATACTAATCCACAAAAGCATTTTAGAGGAAAAATACATTGAGAGCTTAGAAGAGACGGCAGGTCATGACGGTTTCTCCAGATTAGTGTGTTTGATGACTGATGGACAGAACCCTAACATTCCAGAGATGATTAAAGAACACACAGTACAAATTGCCATCCGGGTCACCCTACTCCTAGAATGCTATTGTTATCATATTGTTGTATTTGGTTTTGCTGAGACAGTTGAAAGGCCATCTGATTTTCTCACAATGACCCAAAAAAGGTGGTGGCAGTTTTTTCTGAGTCCTGGAGACATGGTTGTCCGCTATGTAAATTTCATGGACCCATGCTTTGTCTCCTCCTGGCTTCATGGCTCAGATTTCTAGCTTTCATGGTCTGTAACTTATGAAGTGATATGATTATCTTTTCTGTAGTATTATGTGTCAGATTATTTATTAACCATGTTTTCTATTCAAATTCTTCTAGGGTCTTAAAATCCTTTTACCTTTTTGTGGAATATTTTTAATGTTTGTTTTTAAAATTTATATTTCATCTCAGTCTGTAAAGATGCATTTCATATTTTTTTTGAAATTTTAGTTTCACTACCAAAACAAGCCACAGAGATCATTTTAAATGCTAAGAGAAAATAACAGCTCTGTTATAGACTTGAAGGTTTAAGCATATCGTTTTGATAGTATTGAATATAACTCTTTAACAATGTGCAGACCTGTGTGGCTCAGCATGGTACCCTTTAGCCACATGTGGCTATGACAATTTAAATTAGCTAGAATTAATCAAATCATAGGTTCAGGTCTTCAGGTCCATAGGCCACATAGCAGCTGCTGAGCATCCCTTTGTGGCTGTTACACTGGACCACGTGGGTATCGACAGCTTCTTTGACCACAGAAAGGTGTAGCTTACAGTGCTGGCTAAAACAATTGTTTCACAGAAGTGAAAAGACTTGCCTCCAGCCTGGATGTTTCCATTTGCCAGACATTTAGTCCAAGTGTTTGTATGGCATAGGATCATTAGTATTGCTGAAAATGTTGACCAGCCAGGCTAAGCCAATTTGACAGCTGTTCACAGATACACCCCATGGTCAAAGTCCAAGAATAGCTTCTGTCATCCTGTGACCAAGGTCAATAGGGGAGAATGTCTCTTACCTTCCTATCCCCACCCCCCAAGAGGCCACATTATCCTTTGAAATAGAAATCATTCCATAGGTCCCTGGGCAGTCAAATTCCCTCAAGGAATTCACCCAAAATAATCTATTTTATATTATTTGTTTAAGTTTGTTTCTGTTTGAACTTTGTAAACAGTAAGACACATACACACACACACACACACACACACACACACACACACACACACACTTTAAAGCCTGTGACTCTCTTATGTCTTCAAAGAAATGCTATTCCTTTAACAGAAACACATGGACCTCTTGGGGGACAAGCAGGGCAGAGGCCAAAGCCCATAGCCACTGCTGCTGGTGTCCAGGATTCACGGTTCCTATAACACATTGAATAACATAATCAAACAAATGTTTTTTGAACGTTTCAGATATAGCTTGCTGTTCTGCAATTTGTTGAACAGAAAGATAATATTCAACGGATCCAAGAAAAACTTTGGAAGACGGGGCCTTCCAAAATCACGATGGTTTTGGCTTCAGTTTACAATAATGGTAATTTCAATTATCAGCTATCACAGAACATGAAATGAGCCCTTATGAGAGCTCTCAGAAGAAAAAAAAAAGCTAACACAGAAGGCACCTTTATCTTGCTGATTCTGTTCCTAAGACTTCATCAAAATATCTCCTGACTGTAAACAATGTTAGAGCTAAATTCATCTTGCAAAGATCAAACATTCCAGGGCAGTAATTTCTAAAGCTAAATAGACAGAGGCCCCTGTGAGTTGGAGACTGTTTGGTAAACCTGGCTAATTAAAGCACTTAACAAATGAGGAATCCACCCTCTAAATCTCTTGTTGGTACTAGAAAATTCTCATCTGCTCTTTCAGAGGGATAATCAATTGAAGGGCACATTTTTCTTTTCTTTGTTCTTTCCCATCAATTTTAATGGGTACAGGACATCAGTCACACAAAATGTAATGGGACAAGAAGATGGATGAGTACATCTGGTACATCTGATGCCACTAGACACAAGATGGGGACATCCGGAGGAGGTGACTGTGACAGTGCAGGGTTCAACAGCATGACCCGGACATATTTTCTGAGTGTGGCGGTGTGGCTGTATGACTTTGGATTAGCACTCAGTCTCTACACACAATTCGTACATTTCCAAAGGTCACGGTTTCAAAGTCATATTCCACACTACTTGCTCTAGTGACACCCTTCAGAAAATGACTTAAACTGAGCACCCAATGGATAAAGAGGAGAGGAATGTCCTAACCTTAAGGAGCCCTATCATCCCCCATAAGTGACAAATACCCTTTGGAAGCAATATTTATTATGGCCTAGAAAGTATGCCCCCACTACAAGTTGAATTGGTGTACCCTGAGGCATGCTGAGTGCTGAGATTCCCTCTTCAGAACCAAGTACTCTCTCCTCAGGGCTGGGGCACAGGCTGCTGCTGCCTGGCATCTCTGTGCTTAGCTTGAGGGAGTCCCATGGTTCAAAGATGCAACCACTCAATGGGGCAAGCACAAGGGAGGCAGCCATGTAGAGGCCTGACTGTTTTCCCTGGCTGGAGACTTCTGTACGGCCAGCTCAGCCTCAGCCTCACCTCATTCTCCACTCTGAGGGATCTCTGCTGAAGCTGATCCCAGTTCTCTAATCTCCCCTGCCCAGTCCTCTCCTCTTTCCCTATCTGCTGTTGTCCCTAATGCTGCATGCTGTATACTGTTATCATGCCGAACTTGCACAGGTATAAAGATATTTTATACATTTAATATCTCAGCATATTATGTCTAATATTTTAATAAAAGAGTTAGAGTCTAGTAGAACTTAATGAAAGGTATCAACACATTCCATGTCGGCCTTATTTGCTAGGAATGGTAGGTCATTTCAGAGGACCCAAGGTAACACCAGGACAATATGATCTCTTATTACTACTATTTATGATTATCAAGATATGTTACCAAATAGTTCTTAAGGTTCTGTTTGCCATCTCTCTATTGTTTGTGCATGTTATAAAGGCAGTGATTTGTTCCAGGATATTAAAAACTAAACCTTTATGAAGTAGATCAACAGATGAATCTACAATTCAAATTAGTAAAATTGTTTGCCCCTCTTTTGGAATTTCTCATAATCTCTGACACCCAGATCATTCTGGCCAGGATGATGTGAAAACTTCAAAGCAGCCAACGTAGAGCAAACTTCAAAGGGAGGAGCCAGGATTGAAATTGTTGGGGGATGCGGCAGAGAATGACAGCTAGGTATTTGTGGTGGGGAGAGAAGGGGCACACCTGGGAGCAGCCGTGAGCACACCAGTGATGATGGCAGCAGTGTGTTCAAAGGCACCATAGGGTCAGGGCCAATGTTTCATACAGAAATCTGTAGTTTATCAAGAGTATTACTTGGGTATGATCACCTTAGAAATAGCAGACAAGATGTCTGTGTACCCTCTTTCTTCAAAGTCTCATACTGCTATCTTAGATCTCAGTTCTTTTTTCCTGCAGAACAGGGCCTGGTTACCTTGCTCTCTAGAGATGACAGAGACTGTGAGAGACAGCAGAGGCAGCTGTAAGAGATTCTTATGTACATTTTGTATCAATGTGCTTTTAGTTTAATTTTGACAACTTTTCAATGGTTCGCCTCCAAAATTAGTTAGAAACTTAGACAAATATCTATTCCATGTCAGGCATTCTTAGCTACACTTATTAATATGCTCTTGTGTATGGAGCCCACTATGTAAAGAAATTTATACCATTTATACTTTTCGGGAAAGCACTGATCCTGGCTAATATGGTTCTGGAAATGGCTACCCAGCCAGGTAGTCTTTGCCGGGGAAAGAGGAGCTTGTTTTTTCGGGCTACTACACCAAGCTTTATATATAAATATATTTAATGGGAACTATCTTGACCTACTTTTCAATTGTATCTACTACCTTTGCTCAGTAGAATATGATTTAATGCTGAATAAAACATAACTTTTTAACTTAAGTTTTAAAAAAGTTTTGTAAAGTTTGGATAAATGTACCTAAAATAGGGGTATTCCCTTTACGTGTAGTTCCTCAAATTGTTACCATTGATAAAGCAGTGAAGCACCACCCTCCCTCTGCCCCTCCTGATTTTCCTGGACTAGGGTGAGCTTCTGCTTTGACAAAACAAATATGCTTGGCATTTTTCTAGCAATTATCTCAGAGTTAATATTCATGGCATAGGAAAGTTAACCTTGGATTTAATACACAAATGACTACCCTTTCTGAATGTCCTACATAAAGTTATTTTATGTAGGCCATATGTAAAGTATCGTGTGTAGGCCATGAGCCCATCCTGCAAAGCTAGAGCGATGCTTGCTCTTTAAGGTAGGTTAGCTTCATTTTAACTACATTCTTCATGGACTCAAAAATCCTGGCTCCTAAAATCATGGCTTCAATAAGAATAGTCTGCTGTTCTTGGAAAAATACATTCTTAAATTGAATTATTACTTATAATTAATATTACTTATACCTTAAATTTTAAAAAATATTTTCAGCCTTTGTTTTCTATGATTTTAACTAACATGCTAGCAATGAATAAATTTTCACAGCAGTGCTAGGACAACTGAAGCCCAAAGGCAGCATCATTAAGGGAATTGCAGGAGGTTGGCAGCTTAGTTTACATCATCACCTTAAGTTCTTGTTAACCCGCAGGTGAGCATGTGTAAAGATAAATAGTTCAACAATCCAAGCACATGGTACTATTTTATTAATGGCTATAAATCATTAAAATAAAACAAACATATTAAACTACTCTTATACCAAATATCTTATTACATTTTACAGCATAGAAGGAAGCAAAAGAAAAATTATGGCAGATATTAAATCAATAATCAATTCATTTACTCATACACAAAGTAATGGCTTTTTATTATATAAAAATGAAACATGTCCTATTTTAAGCACTCGATTTAAATGTCCATCTATAGAACAGCAGATCATCACACAAAGCCACCTGAGACCTGTGTCTCGTTTTGTCCTCCAGATCCAGTGTTGCCTTTCTCAGCAGCTGTTGGTACAGCCTATATTACTAGATACATCTGGACGGAGGAGGCCAAAACCTCATCACATTTGGCTTCTGTGTCACCTTCACCACACCATTCTGTTGACATCATTTAGTGACATTTCCTAGACTCAAGAAACACCTGTCAGGGTACTAGGTATGACCCTCACGATGCAAAGAGAGAAAACAGAGTCCTGGAGGCCACTGTAAATTATACGGATACAAAGTGAATATTTAGTATTGCATATTTTGGAAAGAGAAAAATAAGTTTACTCATTTCAAGTGTTCCAGGAAGGTTACTTGGGAGAAACGATACCAGACTCATACCTGAGGGATTCTACAACATAGTTGGAGGGTACTGGGGATGCCTCTCCTCTTCCTAGACCAGTACTTCTTAACCTTCCTAATGTTGTGACCCTTTATTATGGTTCCTCATGTTATAGTAACGCTCAACCATTAAAATTGCTTTTGTTGCTACTTTATAAGTGTAATTTTGCTGCTCTTATGGATCATAATGTGAATATCTGATATGTGACCTCTGTGAAACAGTTCAATCATCAAAGGGTTGAGGTCAACAGATTGAGAACTGCCATCCTAGACTAAGCTTGTATTAGGTACCTGCTTCTGCTCAGACACCATGTAAAATAGTGACATTGCCAGCTTGCAGTAGAGCTAAGCCCAAACAGAACTATCTGACTGTGTTTAAACTTTGGAGTTCTGCTGCAGAGGAGGGTTGAGAGGAGCGAGAGACTCTGGGTTGGGTCAGAGAAGACTTCATGAGGCAAACCTGGATTGAGTCGTAAGAACTAAGAGTTTTGTTTCTTAAATAAGTTTAGACACTGTAGGCAAAAGGGATTTGGGTTGAATGACCACAAGTGGAAAAATTCATTTTAATTACAAATAGAAGTTTACAGTTGGGTTTGACTAAAATGTGGGCTGTTAAAAGAGAATGAAGAAAGAATGTTAAGAAAGAATGAAGACGAATATATAGTCAGATAAGGATTCATAGAAAGTCGGGAAAAATAGTCAGTCTCTCATATTAATAATCTTTCATAGAGGAAAGAATTGAATTTAAATGAGACCATGAAATGGTGAAATAGGTCACGGAAAATATATTTTCTTTCCATACACCAGAAGAGAATGTTAGAGTGGATCCATTGAATGAAAATTTTGAATAGTTTCTCTTATCCCTTTTCTTCCCTTGTTTCTCTCTTCCATGCCACATTACATCATCCTCTTTGTTTGTTTGTGGTGGGGTCTTGCTACACTGTGCTCAAACTCTTGATTATCTGTCTCAGCCTTCCAAGTGCTGGGCTACGGACTCGCACCATCACACTTGATTCCTGCCATTTCTTCTTCTTATTCAGATACTTCCCAAAGGCTCATTGTGTGCCACATGCCCAATAGTTGGGGATCAAGTCAAAAGGAATGGAGTGTGTGGTTTTGTAATAATCTTAACATGGATGTTATGATGAGCTAGATCCTTATTTGAAATTCAAGGTGTTCCCCTTGCTAGCAGTATGAATTTGTCTTAAGATTGTCTTGTGTTTCTGTTTCCTTGCCTGTAGAATGGGTACAGTGTTATCTATTCCCCCAAGGTAATTATTATTAGATTGAAATGAGATTAAAACTAAAAGAGCTAGTCATTATGGCATTCTGGGATAAAGCTATGCCCTTTAAACGTATCATCTCGTTTAATCCTTAATGAAACTCTTCAAGGTTGATATTAATCCATTATATAATGGCTAATGAAGTTATATAACAAAATTAGAAAGTCAGGGCTGTTTAATATTTGGCAATATACCTCAAGAGACAACTAAGAAGAACATTTTCACTGAGGTCACTCTTGCCTAGGTGAAGCCAACTTCAAACACTAAAAACATGAGTCACTAAGGAAGTACAGAGAATGCTCGAGGAATAGACGATACACTCATCTACTGCTGATTAGTTCCGCATACATGTATTTCTTCAAGTTAAGTGTGAAGCAATCAATGTTTCTACGTGTTCTATGATCTGACTTGCCTATCTCTGGTTGTATCCTTTGGCCATTTATTTTGCAAGGTAAGGCTGTCAATCCTAATCTCATCCCTGACTTCAGTCAAGCTTTCCTTCCCATCTTCTGAAGGATGTGCCCTACAAGTCATCTTCCCATGACTGTTTTCTTTCTTATAATAGATCTTAAACTGCAAATGGCTTTAATTGAATCGACTTACAGGAGGAACAGGAGTGTAACCTGGACTTTAGCTCTTAACAAAGACTATCCTGTTATGATCGCACAGTAATTATTGCCATGTTGCTTCCCAAAGTTCCTTAGACTGCCTGTCCAATGTAGAAATGCCCTTCACAGCACGCCATGGTGTCACAGTCTGCCTAGGACATCATAATGGTATCATGATAGTACGCTCCTTGAAGACTACTATTTGGACTTCTGTTTCCTTTATCTTCTCCATACAATCTATTAGAACGTTGAACACAATGCAAGTATGGCATAAATATACTCTCTCAAACTTTTGTTTTAACTTAAAAAGCTAATATGAACATTGACTACAATGATTGGTCCTTCATTTGTGGTTTATCCAACTGTAGTGTTTCAGAAATTCCTCTTTGCTAACATATCTTGAAGCATCACTTTGTTAAATAAAGGAACCTGAAGCTGATTCTTGTGAGACTTGGGAGTGAGAGATTAGTTCAGAAAAATATCTAATTGAGATGAGAGAAAGGTTTTTGCTGTTGTTGTTATTGTTTTTTTTTTTTAAGCTACAGTTTTTCTACAGAGCCACATAAGGTGGTAGGGAGAAAGGGCTTTCCAATGGCCTAAAGAACCATAAGACAAGATGTACAGCTTGTTACAGAATGGCACACATTAGCAATTAGATGTTATATGTGGAAACACAAGAGAGCACAGAGAACATGGGGCTGCTACAGCTTAAGACTTTTATTGAAGGAACAAGAAACTCTTCCTTTTAAAGCTTGTATTCTATATTGGAAGAAATGGGATTAGGAAAGAAGAAACTACTATGGAATAAGGAAGGACATGAGGCAGGTTATATGATGACTTTGAAAATGGGTCTTTAGGAGACACATCTGGGCCTCCATTATCACAGTTACCACCCAGTGGTTCCTCAGTCTGTGGGTCACAAGAATGATGCTGTATCTTCTGAAGATGCTTGGTCTAGGATGAGTAAAGGTGAACAATGTTGGTGAACAATGAACTAAGGGCAAAGACTCTGCTCTGGCTCCTGTTCCCAGCGTGAATCCTGATCAGTTCCAAAGCACAGATCAATCCCAGAACCACAACCCAGGGCCTCTTCTTGATTACCTACTGATTTAATTCTGCTGCCTTCCTTCATCATTTAGGAAGATTGATTGAGCACCCAATTAAATGACTTGTGAAGATTCAATCTGTGAGGATCTACTTATATAAAATGAATGTACTGAACGCTGATTGCTGTAGAAGGATTTTTCACTATCAATTAATCTTTATACTTAATTAGTTAACTCTTATAAAGTTAAAAAACTACTATTTGCTAAAGATATGCAATCATTTGTTACTGGCTAACGTGGCTGGAAATGAATAATAATTGTACATATGTTAAGGAATTATGCAAACAGCATACTATATTTCAGAATTATATTCAATAAAAATTGAACTTAAGAGTTTTCTTATTAGATTATCCTACTCACCTAAACAGTTCAAACAGTTTGCATAGTACAATATTTTGGCATTCCTACAAGATCAGTTTTCAGTAACACGTCTCTCCTGTGTGTAACCTAACAAGGAAAATGTTTTCACCTAAATTGCTATGCAATTAGAAATGGCTGACCTCCAATGTCTAGATCAATTAAGTAAATGACAGGAATTTAAAGTAATAATATACACTTTAGTAATATGTGATATTTTGATCTTTCCAGTAGAAGACACTTTACTTATTAAATTTATATAAATTAAGTAGAATTACTAAAATATTTTTAATTTTTTCTTGCATTTACTTATTTGTATATTTTATGTGTGAATGTGTGTGTACATGTGTGCCAGCCACAGTATGTGTGGGTGTGTGCATGTAGAGATGAGAAAGCAACCTTGGTTCAGTTCACTCTACCATGGGTTACAGGGGTCAAATGCAGGTCGTCAGGATGGGTGGCAGTCACCTTTAATGGCTTAGACATCTTGCTGATTTTCAAATTCTTTATTTTCATAAAAAGTCTTTTATAAAACAAACACTAAAGGGTTTTCAAACACCTTGAATTAAAGAGGGTCTAGATAAAGGAACTATGATAACTTTCATGGTACAGAGGATTGAACCCACGCTCTTGGACAAAGTAAGCAAGCATCTTGCCACTGAGCTGTTCTCCCTATGCTCCATACTGAACTCACCACTATCTGAACATGGTGGCTCGAGATCTTAATTTTAAAAGAAAAGCAAAGAAAATTTTCAACTTTAATCATTGCAATCTTTAAGTGATTTTGCAATCAAAAGAGAAAAGCTACACTCACATGTTAGCAGATTATCTCTGATAATCTGCCATCGCTGAACTCCAGGGATGTATGGCCTACCCACCTTGTTGTTGAATCTGTTTCTGGATTTTTCTTTCACGTTTCTATGCTACCATTCTCTGTAATCACCAGGTCAGGTGCCCCACTCTGAGACAGAATGAAGTGTGTTCCTTTCTAAATGTAACCCATGACGAGTTTGGGCAGGGGCCGGAAATGGAACTGGGCCACAGGGCTGAACTGTGAGGTAGAACCAACAGCTGCAAGGAACACCTCGGTTCAAATGACATTCACAAGGTTCCAGGTCTCACCAAGATGGCCAGCTGTTTGTATGTTTTATATTTTCATCAGTCATCTCCAGATGTGGGGCTTCCAGGAAGAGGAGTGACCTTGGGTATATGGTTCTCTGTAGCCAAGAAGCCCACGAAGGGGCCTACAGAAACATCTTTAGCCACCTGGACCCCCAGGAACTAGGACCAATGGTTCTTCCAGAGAGGGGCTGTGTAACACGTGTCATATCCTGTGCCCTTCCCCATCACCACAAAGCACGGCCTGTGCTAGCTGCTTTCTAGAACTCCCTCCTCTTAGCTCCTCCCACAAGTCAAGTCATTCTCAGCCCACAAGTTTTGTTTTCTGCTTTCCTTTTTTCTCCTTTGTTGTTTCGAGGTTGTGTCTTCATGACTCATCCATAATTCTTCCCTGTTCTATGTTCTTCCCTTTTGCCTGGGCACCTTCAACAGTGGTTTATGCCAAGGTTTTGCTTATGCTATTTGCTACTCCACCTTTGGGGGGGACCATGAATGAGCCCAGAGGTCACATCCACAGATTTCTTTCCATCCTAGGACTTACTTTGCTTCTCTTACTGCTCTCTGTTAGTGTGAGCACATACAGAGTCTCATAAGCCAGACCACCTATTGACTTTTCCTTCACCCTAACTTCATGTTTTCCTCTTCATGAGTTCTTTCTCCATTGACTGACTGGCTGACCCTTGGCAATGGCTTCCTAGTGGATTTCTCTTGATGTATTCTTGCTGAAGCATACTATCCACCAGTCTAAAACATACAGCAAACCTCTCACTGCATTCTCTCCCTTCCTCCATCCAGAAGAAGAAGGAGAAGGAGGAGGAGGAGAAGGAGAAAAAAAGAAGAGGAGGAAAAGGAAGAGGAAGAGGAGGAGGAGAATAAGAATGAGGAGGAGGAGGAGGAAAAGGAGAAGGAAAAGGAGGAGAAGGAGAAGGAGAAGAAGAAGAAGAAGAAGAAGAAGAAGAAGAAGAAGAAGAAGAAGAAGAAGAAGAAGAAGAAGAAGAGAAGAAGAAGAAGAAGAAATGAAAGAAAGAAGGCAAGAAAGAAAGAAAGAAAAGAACAGGAGGAAGAGAAAAAGTAGGAGACAAAGAATCAGAATACAGTGAGCTCTCCAGTTTGGTCTTATCCCACTCTCTGGCCATATCTTGAGTCCTCCTACCTCTTTAGGTTTTTAAACACTTGCTTAGAGTTCTGCTATACCAGATACTTCACAAGCCACTGCCTGTTTGTCATCTTTGAGGAGTTCTTCTATTATTACATTTTCAGTTTTCCTCTGTGTCCCCCTGTTCCCCATCTGCCATCCTGACACCTTTGCACCCCTCTAGCCACCAATCAACGTATCTGTTGACTTCATGTTTCACTCAAAGCGTTATCAAACACTACGCTTATGTGTCTCCCCTCTGCTGTCAGTCTGTCTATTTCTCAAAAGTAAGGACTGTTGAAACTTTTCTGTGTTCCCATTCACAAAGGCTAGGGCTTGACATATATTTAAGAAGACACTGCTTGCAGAAAGCTTATTGAATTGAATAGCATGGCTAGAGTTTTGTCTCCTGTTGGACAATCCACAAAGTGAGACATTAGTCGAATCTGTCCTCATTTATTCTTCATGTAAATAAAATGGAGGTTTACTACAGGGGTGTATCAGAAACAGTAAAATGAGATCACTTTGACAAACAAGTACTTATTCTTTGGGCTTCTCTTTCCATAAAATCCACCTATTTGATTTCTCCGAAGTCCCTGATTCTTGCGTGTGGCTGGAGTTTTATAGTTGACATTATGCCTTAGGCTCCTCAGTCTAAGCAAAGCACCATGTATCTTTTTCTACTGCAATCCCATTACTAATCATCTGTTTTCTAGACTACATTTGTGACTCTGAAAAATATATTAAATGAACCTCCAATCTCTTGTTCTTGGTGGCTGCCCTTGGTCTATGCAGCTTCCAGGTATGCAGCTGTGAATGGGGAAGTTTGATTCTAAGGCTGCGGGTTAGCAAGGCATCCTAGCTCATAACAACAGAGGAGCATCAGACCTGCCTTCCATGGGCTTCTACTTCCATAGAAAGGTGACCATGATACCAGCAGACATGGAGAAGGGGTTCTAACGGTACACAGAATCAAAAGGACCCTGAGGATCCTGAAGGGACACTAGCCCACTTGAGCACGTGGCTCTGATAGCTCTTGCACTTCTTCCCAATTCCCTCTGCCATGCTAAAATCATTGCATCCCTAAAGCCAGCCACCAAGGTCTATTCCCTTATTTGGTCAATGCCTCCTCCTGCTACTGACTACCAAGCTCCAGCTATCAAAGTATTGAAGTTCAGCAATCAAAAGCCCCCTTTGGATTACATAATTAACCTGCCCATTTAAAACTAAACACCTCATCCTAACATGGGGTTTCCCCTTGTACCTTTATAAACTGCCATTTTCCTATATGCCGTGTCTGTCTCTTCTCTATCTAGAGTCAGTGCTTTGTCCCTCCAAGACAAATACCCCTGCCCCCTTTCCCTTGTTCCTACCCTCTTTCTCTTGTCTGCTGTCTTTTATCTTTGTCTCTTTTTCCCTGCCCTCTGTCCCTGTGGGGCAAATAAACCACTTTTGAATGGAGAATTTGGTCTTGCGGTATCTTGAGCCAACATGGAAGTTCCCTACAACCTTGAGGGGGGCAGCCAACTAATTGATCCTAAAGTCGATATTCTTAGAGCAATGGCAAACAGAATAAATAAAAAGTATGGGTGAAGAGAAGGGAGCCAGAATGACGTAGAAGTATAATCGTCTGCAAGGCCACTGTGTGAATAAGCACATTGATAGCTCCTTCCAGCTAGTGGTTCTGAAAGCAATGAGACTAGGGTTTGGAAATGCTGTGAGCGTTGGTAAGAAGTCCCCACTTGGGTTTGCATACTGTGAGACAAAAAGAGGTATCTGAAGGTTCCCCGACAGGTCCCAGAGAAAGGTAACTACGAACGAAACTATATGGATTCGAGAAACACTGCAGGCTAGAAAAGATGGTATCATATTAACATTAAAACATATGGGCAATGGGGCTGGGGAGACAGCTCAGCACTTGTTGCCATGCCTGGTGGCCCAAGTTGCATCCCCAGAAAACACGTGGCAGAAGGAACAACCAACTCCAAGATGTCCCCTGACCACCACATATGGCCCAGTCCAAACCTGCCTGACCTTAAACATGGACAGGCAGACAGACATGAACACACAACAAATAAACAAGCAAAGTTCTTAGAAGATGGGAAAGGGTTACCAGTCCTGGAGAGAGTGCCCAGGACAGTGCTTCAAACACAGGAAGTGATCATTTGGGTTAGGTTTTAATTTTGTTTTTGAGTCAGGCTACTACACCATAGTCCCGAAAATCCTCAAACTCACAGCAACCCTCCTGCTTCAGCCTCCAAAACACTTGAATGATAGGCACCAGTCGCCGTGCCCAGTGGCGTTTGTGTTGCTCTCTGTTCAGGCTATGTCCAGTTCATGTGGCAGATACATGGATGCAAGCAGGTGAGGGGAGAGACCTCTTTGCTGTGCCCAGTTATTCAAATAAATAAAATACCCAGTCTTATATATAAAAAATTATCCCTTCAAAAGAGAGCAGGGTCATGGCCCTGACTCTGCACAGAGACCCACCCCACCTCTGGCTTCCTGAGGTTGAAGGCAAGTCCATTTCTTTTCTCTCATTTGACAAGTAAGAACAGAGCTTTGCTGAGTTCCCTTATCAACATTAAATGGCATCTTCCATAAACACCTTTTGTGGCAAGAACGTGGTCTTTTAAACATTTACTCCACTTAGCTCAATGCTACTAGGCATGCCACTGACACTTTCATCATTCAATCAATCAGAAAGTTTCACTTAGTTTATATGAACAACAAGGCTAAGAATCCATTAGATTAAGCACCAGGGTTGGCTGTCACTCAAGAGAACAGGTGCTAATAGGGACAGAAATGCCTGACCAGCTTCAGCCAGCACTGGCATGGTGCAGGTGGTCATTTAATCACACTAATATAAAATGGGCAATCTGGCTTTTGTCTATAGAAGGTCGTTGTTCGAAGCACCCACTTACTAATTCTTAAGAGGGTAATGAATAACCCGCTTTGCATAAAATAAATCACTGTAGGAAAACAGTCGTGCCCCGGCACATGTAAAAGTTAGCAGATGAGAGGTAAATGACACTGTTTAGTGGGAAGGTCACCTGATCTGTCTCCAGTCACCATGGTGGCCTCATACAAGACCCTGACCCACCCAACCCCAGCTGAAAATAATTTTCTTGAGGTGGCATTCCATTTCTTCTGCCAACGGAAAGCCTTGGCTCTTTTGGAAGAGCAAAGATTTTTTAAAAATCACCAAAATATAAAAGACATCACCTGCCACCCGACTATGTAACCCAGGCTGCCTCAGCTAGGCTCCTCGGTGAACACACTACCTCTTTTCCTGCAGTCATAACCCTGTTCTATTCGGTCTGCTTATCAGCTCGCTAAATCCAGAGAGGAAATGTGGAAAGTTCAAAACCGTCATGATCCTATCATAAAGAAGCATGCATCTTGCTGGCGGGAACACATTAGGTATTCACTGCTAATTTTCAATCATCACACCCTGCTCTCCCCGCCCCCACACAAGCCAGAATTTTCCTCAGCTCTTCAAAATTCCAAAGAAACAAAGATGCAGGTGAGATGGGAATGGCAGGAATACAAACATAGAGTTTGGGGCAGTCGGGGGTTCATGCTTCATCTCAATGCAGTTGCTAGAAACCGGACTCCACTCTCAGGGAGGTTCTGTGAATTGTATTGTCTCTTCTGGGGGCAGCTATGTGCCCTCCCAAACACCTGGTCAAGACCCTGCAGACTTTCATGTGTGTTCTAAGCTGCTTTCCTTTGATATCTTATCTATCCATTAACTCAATAGAAAGATGCTCTGCAGGAAAGCCCCTCTTGGAAAACGCAGGCAAGACCTTTAAGCAGAGGTTTTAACTTATCTGGTGAAAGCCAGTTAAATGGAAGCTAATCCTTCATTTCACCCTTTTATTAAAGACCATAAGTACTACAGCTTGGGAGTAGAGAGAATAAAATAAATGGATGGAGAAGTACAGGCAGAGGCAATAAGGAACGAGGCTTAGCTGTTTGCTCAAGGTTTGGGAAGCACTTGAAGGTAAAACTCCCAGAGAAGCAGACTCAAAACGCATAACAAAGGCTCCTGCTTCAGAGAAAGCCACTGCCTGCTGGATGCAGGAACCCTGCTCTTCGAGGATATAAACATCATACGCCAGGGATAATTGGGGGTGTGAGTTCCCACCACCACCGCACTATGCTTTTATATGTTTTAGAATTGAGGTGTAAAAACCACCAACAACAGAAAGATGAACCCCCTTCCCTGCTCCTGGACCACAGAAAACCAACGCAGGAAGTCCAACTCTAAGAAGCAAACTAAAGGAGAGTGCTCCACCTGGAGACTGTTTTTAAGCATCCAAGGCAAGCGTCCTGGAGCCCGCTTTTCCTTTAGCCCCCACTTGCAAGTTTATAGGTTTTCTTTTCTAAAGGAAAGCCAAAGGTATTGCCCCCCGGTGTAATTAACAATGTTAATCTTCTTTTTCCTCTCTCTGGTGATAAAGGAATCATTTTTTTATATTTAATTAATGCAGAGGATCATTTTGGAAAGTGGCTAATGAGCCTCTGATCACATTACCATGAAAATGTGCATTAACATTGCAACTGAGGAGGCTGTTTCATGTGTAGCAAATCCACTTTGTAATTAGCCCACTGTGAAATGAATCACGTCTGGGGGAATCAGAGGGAGCCAGGAGGCAGTGGGCACTTGGCTACTGCTGGGCCATAGACCACCAACGTCCCAAACATTGC
Organism: Microtus obscurus; assembly: GCA_963919715.1. Classification (NCBI taxonomy): domain Eukaryota; kingdom Metazoa; phylum Chordata; class Mammalia; order Rodentia; family Cricetidae; genus Microtus; species Microtus obscurus. The sequence goes on from CAWTZC010002364.1 coordinate 7,633,773, forward strand.
CTTTTCAGCAGCAATACTCTCTAAAGACAGAAGTGGTCCTAGGCTAGAAAATAAACTTTATTTTGCCAGATGAGACATTTGCATGTGAACGCCACTTAAAAAAATAGTCAACGAATAGAGTTACATTAGCAATATAGAAGCTGTCCAGTTTCCTTATGTTTTAGCCAGAAAAGCCCTCAGATATGCACTGAAGAGATGCTTGAATTTCTAAGATTTTTTTTCCTGAGTCAACACATGCACCCAATAACAAGCCCTTGCAATTAATTTATAGTGCTAAACACACAGAAAATAGTGCAAAGATGCAAGAATAGAGGATAAAAAAAAATTCCTTGTTATCTTTCTTAAGACATGCCATGTGGTTTCCTTTATACAAAAATACCAAGTCTTAAACCAAAACAAAAAAAAAATGTCTCATTAACCAGATAATTTCCTCTGGCTAACCAGATTTGGCAAGAAACTTTTCCTGTCTATTCAAAATCACTGAGACCACAGACCTATTAACTCCCAGTACTTATGCAGACAATGATACAATTGATTTTCAAATGTCAACATGATCCCAAAACCAAAGAGTTCTCTCAAAAGATTACAGTCAGCGACCCCAGAGCTGTTCCTCTGACTTGACAGACATCTTGGCAGCAGATACCCAAAATGTTAAAAGACTCCCACAGGAAGTCATCTGAAGGGGGAGTGGCAAGGAAACTGAGAACTGCCACCCAAACCTCAAATAAAAAAACCCCAAACAGCAAGTCTGCCCTCGATTCCAAAATGCACTGAAAGACAAAAAAAAATCAAGCCAGCCAGACATCATTTCCCTTTGCTCAGATGAACACAAAGCCTGGCTGCTTCAGTGGCCGCCTGCAGAGCTGCACTCACCTGGGAAACTTCGTACAGGAGTTTGTAGTGTTCCTCTCTTTTCTGAAAAGTGCACAAATTGCAGCCCATTCTAGGAAGCCGGGAGAGAGCACAAATCTTCGAGCTTCCCCAGAACGGCAAGGCAAGTGAACTGAAAGGGAATCACCCTCCAGACTTGAGTACTGTTTATCATCAGTCACTTCGGTCCAGAAACAGACGAACCGCTGCGAGCTGAGAGCAGAAGCCGGGAGTGCATGCTCTCTGCCTTCCCGAAGTATCTTGCACTCAGCGATACACACGGAGTTTCCAGTCAGTTCATGGCAACACTCCCCCTGTCTCCGCATCAGTGCACATGACTACACAGATTCCAGCTCATGAATATTAATAGGGCCTCATTGATTATTTATGACAGAACATGTTAGCAGGGTGGGGTGTCATAGCTGCGGCTGATGACAGATGAATATTCACTAATTAAGAAGCAAATGTAGTGTGGTTAAACAAAATTCACTTGTGTCAATACCATCTCTGTTTATTAAGGATAGAGGGGTTGAACATGGGGCATTTAAAAAGATCATACACTTAATTCCTCCACTGATATAAGCTTCTAATGTGGTCATAAAAATTGAGAAACAGAAATTACTTAGTTTGCAACTCCATGTTTTGCAACAAAGAAATATTTTCAACGTTAGTTAATATAGGGAAGATGAAGAAGAGAAATTATTTAAATGTAGAAAACAGACCCAGAAACAAATGAAAATTATGGAGTTGTTTTGGGAGAGGATGAGGATGCGTGTGTGTGTGTGTGTGTGTGTGTGTGTGTGTGTGTCGTGTGTGTGTGTGTGTGTGTGTGTGTGGGGGGGGGTCTTCCAGCTTTCATTTTGACCATATAGATAGGACTGAGTGGATTATTCATAAAGACCAGCACCCAGAGAAAATGTGAGACCCAGTCTCCTACTGCAAATAAAGAACATTTAAGCAAATGTGAGCAGATGACAAATAATAAATATTTTAATTAGATAATAAGGGCATGTCCATTAAACAGACATCTGAAGCACCATAATGCATGTAGATCTATATTTAAAAATTAGATAAATACAATGCACTTCCTCGGATAAATCACCAACATATATAGTATTTATGCTAATTTTATTAAAGTCATATATAACATTTCAGGATGCTGACATTGGTGATATTTACATTCTGATATAATGCACAATAATTCCATTTGTGATTCTATATTTGGAATTCATAAGATGCAAAGGTGAACACAGACTTAAAGATGAATCTCAGATCTGCGAATAAGAGAATTAATTCATTTAATTTTACACTCACAAATAGTTACTTCGGGTTGCAGGATAGTAGTTTGGCTCCTTTAAAGATAAACTACAAACAGCCAAAGCAGATTAGCAAAAGTCAGTTCCTTTTGTTCCAACACTGAAGTGTCTAAAACCTCTGCCAATTAAAAAGTATGTTCTTCTCCCAGTACATTTTAAACTGGGCAGGACAGCAGGTTGATTTGAAAGCAAAACAAAAACAAAAAACCCTTACTTATATACTTATGCATAAACTTATATATACTCATGACTCTGGCTAGAAGACATGGTGGATTGAAGATGTTTAATTGACGAACATTTCTCTATAGATACTTTTTGGCGTCTAATTCCCTAAAAGTGCTTTGTCAAATGTTTTTAGAATAGATAACAGAAAATGAATCCAATAGAACTAATTTTTAACAAATTTACTTTGTGACAGCAACACCTCAACCCAGCCAGTAGCCTGAGATGAGCGATCATTGTTGGCCATTTCCTTGGGGAGGTCATAATCTGATTATCTGGGCCTAATTTCACCTAACAGCCTGGATGGGAGCCAAGACCTGGGACCTTCCTGAAAGTGGTATGATAATTGGGGGTGCTCGCGTGAGTGAAGATCACCAGGATGCTGCAAATTAGAAACCACTTGTAGGAGATATTAATTAAGTCTTGATTTCTTTATGGAACAAGTGTCTTCAAAGAGGCAGTCACAGGGAACTCTACGGAAATCAATGGGGGCCACAAACAGAAGCAAATATTATCGAAGTGTAGAAGACGCAATACCTTTGATGTTATTGGGTGTGAAGATGAGGAGCTCCCCTCTTCCAAGCACACCCTGATTAAATTCGGAAGTTTCTAAACTGAATGTAAGTGAGACATGGATTCTTGGATATTGATGTTCTGTAGTTAAATATCCAGGTCGCGGAATAAGAGTACAATAAGGCAAGGATGGCTCATTCATTTATTCCTGAGTGTTTGCTGTCATGACTCACTAAACTCCTTTGTGGACGGTTTTGGAAGCTGGGGATGCACCTGTCTAGGTTGCTGCTACTCATTTGGAGCTCTTACTGTATCTTAGAGTTGACTCATAATAAAAAATAAACAAAGCTTTAAAAATGATTTTTTTTCAGTTATCAAAAAGTGACTATCTTAGCGAAGTAGAAGCAAGCGATTTGAATTGCGGTTGCTCGTCCAGCTCTGCAGCTGCTCTTGGCTGTTGTGTTTATTCATTACTAGGCCCTCTGTTCTTTTGTTTCCATCTGAGGAAGCAAGTGTGGCTTCTCCAGTCATTTGTCAAATGCTGCCCTTGGCCCATCTACCCTGGAAAGATTCCAGCCTCTGCTGCTAATGGGCTCATCCCAAAGAATTAAAGGGTGTTTTGAACAAAGGACCCATAATCCCAGAATATTCAAAATTTCACTGGAATATGAGGGTCAGATCTTCTAGCAACTAGGCAGCCTAGCATGTATTGGAAAATTACACGAAGTTGGAAATGGAGAAAAATAACATTAATCTGAATATTTGCAAAACGCGAGTAGATTAGGAATAACTGTTTGGGATGTTTATGAGGAGCGCCTTCCTGTTTGTTTCTAGCAGAGAATCTTTGCGATGTGTGAGAATATATATTTGGGAATGGTGCATTTCGATACATACTTACTTCTTTCCGTTGTCTTTCATTTGTAATTACTGTCCTCCACACACATCCTTCTAAATAGGACATGTGTTCATCAAGATCTAATTTAAATATCAAAGGTTAAGCGGGTAGTGAATGTAGGAATCAACAATTTTCAAGTTCATCCTTGTAGCCCTGAATAGCTAAAGAGTAGTTGAGAGGGTCAGGTGTGGGTCGTGCACGCCTTTAATCCCAGCAGAGGCAAAGGCAGGGGGATCTCTGTGATTTTGAGGCCAGCCTGTTCTACAAAGTGAGTTCTAGTAAGCCAGGGCTGTTTACATAGAGAAACCCTGTCTCAAAATAAATGGAAGAATAAAGAAATAATAAATGGAAAATGGGATAGCTGGGAGGGTATTTATCTTTATCTTTATAGAAATACACTGGCTAAAATGGGGTATAGAGTGTGCCCATACCAGTAGTCTAGGTACTGTGAATTACTGCCTGCTGATATGATACCTACTCTCACACATATCAGAGATAAATGGTGATTTTGTGTCACCTGATAGGAGAAAATGCTGCCGCCATTCGAAGACTTTCCAAAGGCAAACAGATTGTAGTGAGTGCAGACGACAGAGCATTAAACAATGCCATGAGCAAGCTATTCTGACATTGACACTGAAGATTGTATTGTATAGATGAACATGAAGGAGGAGAGAGGGGGAGGGAGGGGAGAAAAGAGGAAGGGGAGGGAGGTAGGGAGAGAGAGAGAGGAGGCTGTCTATACTTAAAAGAGACTTTAATGGATTGTTATAGTCTATTTTTAAATATGTCCATGACATACTTGACAGAATTACCAAAACCATGAAACTGAGTGCCATAAGTCACGGTGGTAGTCATTCTTAAGGAAAGCACAAATAACTAGGCAGGGACACCAGACAGTTACAACATGGCTAAGAAAAGTCAGAACTTCTGATCTCAGTGGTGGCTTTTTTTTTAATCAATTAGTCACCAGATAGACTTTGGCTATAGATGGTCTCTTTATTTTTGTTGTATTTTATAGTAAGATCTATTGAAAATTAACTCACCAACAATCTGTGTCATGCAACTCAGTATCCTTATAACTCCTTTTGATTTCATTGGTTCTGCCTTCCTTGGTTTGGTTGCTTTGGATTAACTATAAGCCCAAAATATAAGGATTAAGCTCCGGAAATAAAGAGTCATGGACGATGTAGTGAAGATCCTTGCTCTCTCCTTCTGTTGGGCTCAGGGAAATGAACTGGCTTTGGCTCGTGTACCTGCAGGCCTATTTGTCACAGAGTCTTCGTCTCCTTGTCAGATCAATTGTGCAGCACCGTGTCACTTGTGTTAAAGCCGCCTTTCGTCTCCTTAAAACCATCCCCAAGGCCCAACGTGGGTGAGGCTGGCAATTTAGATATGCCAAAGGGAAGCTGTACATGCTCAGAGGCAAAGATGAAGTGTAAGGATATTCCAAGAGAGAGCGAGCATTCATAAAGCTTTTCTTAGAGCGTAGAACTGTTCCACTTTATAATTATGACCGTGTCCAAATCCTACATTAAACTATTTCATAGTGTGCGTAGAGTCAGAAACATAGTGTGTACATATGTGTACCAATGGCAGTTTTAGGTACCCTGGATGGGTCTCAGAATGTACCATCTAAGGACAAATAGGGGGAACTGCACCCATTTTCAGTCCTTACTAAGAGAAGTAATGGCTAAAGGGGACTGTTCCGCATCAGCAACGTTCTGAGCCTCTCAAAGTTGCCATGGGCAGTGGGTAATCCAATGGCTACCTTTACATTGAAGCACATTTTCCTTGCCGATGTGGTCCCTATACTGACCATCGCCAAATGCAAGCCTTCCAGTACCTTAACACACAAGCTATGCTTCTGTATTCTAGCCCTCATCCTTTCAGGTGATGGCTTAAAAACACATATAGTTCACATATCTTATACTCAACCGCAGACACCCAGAACCCAGAGCTCAGAGAGATCGTCTTGTTCAGGGTCAACTTGAGGAAAGAGATCCATATTCCTTTCTCCAGTTGCAAATTCTGAGGTTGAGTCCAATAGCTAACTGCTGAGCTGTCCATCTCTTTTACAGGAAGTAAGAGCTCTACTGATATGTCCTTTCCTGGTGATCAAGGAAGTGGAAGCTAAAACTTAAAGTCTTGCCATTAAAAAAATTTAAAAAATGAGGGAGAGAATAACACTAAGATTTATCCTAGAATAGGAGAGGTAGTCCATGGTTTAAAAATATATAACTTCTCTATTAGAGTAGTGAAATGTTTTTTCACAGGTCAGGGTTGAATGTAATTAGCTAACGCTACACTAGGCTGGGTTCAGGCACTGCATCTAGATGCTCACCAGGCTCTGCAACTGTCTACACATGCCGGGGCTGTGCTGGCTCTAGCGCAGGACTCCAGATCCAGGAAGTGCTCAGTGCTGATCCCACTGGACCCTGGAAATGACTCACTTCTTCCTTTGGGTCTCAGTCAAGCTGCACTTCAGTGCCTAGTCTTTATCACCTTCTCTTCGTCTCAGATGCCAGCTAGGTCTCTTTGTCCTTTGGAATAAACTCCTGAAACACTAGGCAAGTTCCATTTCAGTTTCCCCTGGGACCTCATAACTAGCAGTGATGTCTTTAGTTCTGAGTTCTCCATATATTTAATCCATAGCCATACATGCTATAGCACACATCACATCTGTATTCATGTTTTATCTCTCTTATTGGACTATAACACATATGAGGGCAGCAATAATATATGATTATTTTTTTAAACTCTTGAAACTTTTTAGCACGTCACCTTTCACTCTCTGGGATTTCAATAAATGCCTAAGAAATAAATAGACGTGATTTGAAGAGGAAATTTCTGGATCTAGCAAAGGAGCATACATTTAGATTTGCATTCTCATGCCTAATTAGTGGGTGACATCCCCCATTGGACTATTTTAAGAACATTAATGAATTGAGGAAATATTTAATTTGATTCTATAAATGTAAATTTTAGAACCCTTAAAACTATCTGTGATAGGTCTACAAATGAATAAGGCCTGATTATATGTGTTTTACAAGTTGCCTGTGTTTACATGACAAAATTTCTCAACCTTTAAATTAACATTCTGACCCATGCGATAGTTACTTATTTATTATACACAATATTTCTGAATGCTTACTTTCTGAATAATACTGGTGTATGGATTGGAGGATTTGGGAATTGTGTTTTACTTTTATACTTCGCAGAGGTACATGTATGAGCTAGTGTACCATATTTACTACAGGGGAAATCATTTGGTGCTAAATATCTCTACTCCAGGAGACTCCAGAGCCCTTCCCTGGCTCTAATCTATTGTTGGTCACACAGTGTGGGGCATTGACCAATATCATGAGTTTGGAAAGATGCGGCACTGACAGCTCCCATGACTGTCTTCCATTTGCTCACGCTAATGCCTGACACATCAGCACGCTGAACCTATCCACACTGTACTCATTTGTTGGCCATATTCAATTCGTCCATGGAGTCAATGCCTGCTGTTACCAGGGTGCTCCACCAACTCCATATGTCTGAGAGTGGGCTCATTACTAGAGAGACTGCAGAGAGAATCTCTAAGGCTCTCATCTGAACCTTGTAGTTATTACCTCTGTGGTTTTGCACAATTTACACATTCTGAGATAATATTTATTTTGCAGTAGATTGTGAAGATCACATATGGTGACAGACATGAGCATGAGTTCCTGAACTATGAAGGATCTTCTCCATGTTGATGTGTGTGGGTTCTAGACTCAATATGCCTTGTTGTCTCAGTTACTGGTGTAATGTGAAATGAATTACTAATATGTTACAATTACGATGGTTTTCCAATATTTCTTGTTTTAATGGGTGTAACTATAACATTTGCCATGTGACTTTTGAAAGAGATAAAGTTGCACTGATGTGTATTAGATTTATCTGGCCCATAATGTGTCCAGAACATACTGCTTATATTTACCACAGCAGTAAATAGAATAAAGATAATTATGATAGCCAACTCAGACTTCAAAAACATGTCTGTAATGTTTTCTAATTATAAAGAGACGTTGTGATTCCTCTCACAATACTTGACATTTATCTGTTGAACTGTTATAATCATTTCTACCACCTCGTTTACTCCTGAGTCCTTTATTTATATATCAGTGTCTTGTTTACTGGCTCTTTGTTTAATACAAACAGTGGCATGGGAAGTACCCGTCTTCATTCACAGAACAGCTCTGATGCTGTGTTTGTTCCTCTCCTGCATAATAAACAAGTATTGTGAACACAAGTGCACTAGAAACTAAGACAGCGTGAGGCAAGCTGTATACTCATGGAACAGCTAGACTAACAGCACTTTTTGAGGAAAATATTATGTATCTGTCTAGCCCAGCTCAGTTGACCTACATTGGTTAGAGGCCAGAGTGGTGGTCTTGGCGTTGCCATACCCATTAGCAACAATATGGGAATTAGTTTATCACAAGTGGTGTCATCACTGATTTCACATCATAAAAGGGTTTCAGCAAACGCTTTCCTTCAACCATTCTTTATTGAAGAATACTGTACATAAAGCAAGGCAGTGTTGACTGGAAAGAACAGTTAGAAAACACAGGTTAATGTTGATTTAATACTTGCCAATTCTTTCATTTGAGTACTCCAGGCTATCACCAATTATCCCATGTCCATCTTTCGAGATGGTTACTCCTCTTGACAGGAGTAATATATGATCATATGGCTAGTAAGTGGGGAGGGTGGACTCACGTTCAGCCTGTCAGCCTGGCACTAGCTCACCAGCACCTTAGAGAGCTTGTCCCTCACAGAGAGTTGTCATTCTAGCACATTCGTAGATGCTTAGGAGAAAAAAAAAAAAAAAAAAACGCGGGCGATGCTTGTAGCATGTTGAGATATGAAAATTTCCCTGAGGGCCAGAAGTGTAGTCTAAAATTAACTCCCAGGATCTATGTTGTATCCTCAAGCATGACTGCATAAAATAGATTGAATAAAACCTAAGCAATTTCCTAACTTCGCTCCACTCGGCTGCCTATGGGATATTCCTGCACTTAATATATGCCGGCAGCTGAAGAGTATTTCCCTTCTCAGTACTTAGTGGTAGGGAATACTCGGGACCTCATATTCCATGTCTATATTGAGGAATAGTGAAAGACAGCCACGTAGCGGAGGCAGACGTGGTGGTTTGGGGGAAAGTGGGAGGTTTGCTGATGAAGCTCAGGTTTAAAGTTCCAGATTTAGGGCTAGGTATGGTGGTGCACACTTTTCATCCCAGCAATCAGACAGGAGGATCCCTCTGTGTTAGAGTCCAACCTGGTCTATAGAGTGAGCTCCAGGACACTCAGGGCTACATAGTGAGAAAAATAATTTCTCTTGAGCTTCAGATGGACCCATTCACTAGCGGGTATATCTACCCTGACTGCACACAACCCATTCAAAGTCTATTTTATCAAAACTTGGAACTGTCTTCCGCATAACTGTGGCTCTTTGTCAAGTGCTGTGTGCAAAGGCGGCCTGACTATTGCAGCCTGAGGGTTGAGCATCTGCCTTGCTTCCTCCTGCTCTACATCTAAGGACTGGTCACTGCCTGTCTGAACTATCAAGTCGCTTCTTCCCCTTCATTCTCCTCAGGAGTCATTCTTTTAGGTGCAGGCCACCATCCCTTCTACTAAGGCCCTGTTCTCTTCCCAGCAGTTAGAGGTAGAAGAAGGTCCAAGGAGCCACTGTTGCCTTCCTGTTTTCCACTGACTGTGAACAAACACCTATGGGCCTTCTCCTCCAGGTCCCTTTCCATTTCAGGCCTTAATCGAGTCTAGATGCTTCGTGACCATCCGATACTGATAGTACTCATGCCTCCCTTCTCATTTCACCTAGTCAGTCATCATAATGGTGTTCGGGGTTTAAAAATGCCTCCGACTTCATGCAGTAGATTTGAGAGGGAACATCAGACAAATGAAAAGCCAGCCATTCTATGAATGTTCAGAAAATAACCAGAAAAGTCACAGGCAGAACACAGGAGCAGTATGAGGGTCAGCCTTCTTGTTCCCTTATCCAATTATGTACACAGGCGACATCAAGTCAATGTAGATGATGAAAAAACGAGGCAGATAAAGGGATATAGACCCAAGAGATGACCTTTTCAACTCAGATATTTGGGTTTTGAAGTTTCTCTACCCGGAGGGTCCTATGAAGTCACCCATCTGCTGTGGTCCTGGCGTCCCCAGACTGACCGCCTTCCACTGAACCAGCTCGCGAGTGCTGCTTCTGTTTCTGTGAATTTGAAAGAAAACTACCCAGCTTCCCACACATTCTATCTAGCTCAGAATTTGTCCCACACCGTGATCATCAGAATGAGTATCTATTTTATTTTTAGACTTTGGTGTTAGACGAAAGTCTTTAACCTTCCTAAAAATCATTTGCAGTATGGGGCTGGAGATATGGCTCAGAGGTTAAAGAACACAGACTGCTCTTCCAGAGGATTTGAGTCCTATTCCAAACACCCACATGGAGACTCACCCAGAATCTCCCAACCTTCTGTAACTTGAGTTTCAGGATATTCAGTGCCTTTTGACTTCTGTGAGCACTGCATACATGTGGTACATAGATATTCACAAAGACAAAACACCCATATACACAAAATAAAAACAAAACCCCAAACGCTTGCAATATGCTTTTGAACAAGTTGCATACCGAAATATGATGAAGTGTCTCTAGTATTTCCTCTGTGAATTGGGTATGTCAGAACTTAATCCAAAGAGGTTTGCAGAACATATATGGTACCTGATTCGTGTAAGTACTCAATAAACTTTAAATAACATTTTATGGCTTATAATTTTTATCATGAAAATACTAATGTAAGCAGGTATGTGTGTGGACACTTTGAAAATGTCATCTTTTCTTAGGAAGCAACTGGATTTCTCTCATGTAAGCAGTAACTGCTGGGGCAGGCAGGAGGGAGTGGGGAAGAGCTCAGGGAATATACAGAGCACAGCCTTGGAGAGACAAGGATGCTCTGAGTCTCCTAGTGTTTGCTGAGCTTCCTTTCCCACCGTACTTTGTTCAGGCATCCAAAGCCAAGGTATTCATCTAGAAGTGGATGTCCCATCATCAGGAAGCATTTTCAACTTACGTTGGGTATACATATAACCCCAGTAGCACAAATACTGAGAGAAACAATTAATAAATGGGACCTCCTGAAACTGCAAAGCTTCTGTAAAGCAAAAGGCACTATCAACAAGACAAAATGGCAGCCTACAGAATGGGAAAAGATCTTCACCAACCTCACATCAGACAGAGGACTGATCTCCAAAATATACAAAGAACTCAAGAAATTGGTCACCTAAAGAACAAATAATCCAATAAAAATGGGGTACAGATCTAAACAGAGAACTCTCAATAGAGGGATCTAAAATGGCTAAAAGACACTTAAGGAAATGTTCAACATCCCTAGCCATCAGAGAAATGCAAATCAAAACAACTTTGAGATACCACTTTACACCTGAAAGAATGGCCAAGATCAAAAACGCTGATGACAACTTATGCTGGAGAGGATGGGGTAAAGGGAACACTCCTGCATTGCTGGTGTGAGTGCACACTGGTACAGCCCCTTTGTGATCAGTATAGCGATTTCTCAGAAAATTGGGAAAAAACTTATCTCAAGACCCAGTAATAGCACTTTCGGGTATATACCCAAAAAGGATGCTCAATCATACCACAAGGACATATGTTCATAGCAGCATTGTTTGCCATAGTCAAAGCCTGGAAACAACCTAAATGCCCCACAACCAAAGAATGGATAAGGAAAATGTGGTACATTTACACAATGGAGCAGTACACAGCAGAAAAAAAATAATGACATCTTGAAAATTGCAGGCAAATGGATGGAGCTAGAAAACATCATATTGAGTGAGATAACCCAGACACAGAAAGACAAATATCATATGTACTCACTCATAAATGGCTTTTACACATAAAGCAAAGAAACCCAGCCTTCAGTTCACAATCCCAGAGGACCTAGACAACATGAGGACCCTAAAAGAGACATCCACGGATCTAATCTACATAGGAAATAGAAAAAGACAAGATCTCCTGAGTAAATTGTGAGCATGGGGACCATGGGAGAAGGTAGAAGGGGAGGGGAACAAAGAAGGAAAGTGGGAAGAAAATATACAGCTCAATAAAAACAAAAGAAAACAAAAAACTTTAAAAAAAGAAGAAAATGTCCACTTCCTCAAGTCATCAGATTCCTTCGGAGGACAATGAATTTAGGTTTCTTTTGTTTTGTTTTATTTTTTTTCCTTCTTCTTTTCTTTTTTTCTTATTCTTTTTGTTAACATTTGCCAGGGCAGTGCTCATTTCCTATTTTGGGATGTCCTCTCACCCAAGGAGGGCAACTTGTCCATGACAACTGGCTGTCTGACCGTTAGTCCGTCTTCCCAGCAACACGCCTCTCATCCATACAGGAGGGTTGTCTTTATTTATAGGACTTTTGATTTCTATTTTTCAGATGAGGCGCCTTAATCTTTTATCTACTAAAACTAACCTAGGTAATCACTTGGATGGTAGTTATAAATATTTATATCTCATTTTATTTTTTCATCACAATTGACTTAAAAACCCTCCTACTGGAAATACTTTTCATCATGCACTGAAGATATAATTTTGGTTCATACAATTATCTTACATGGCAGGGTCTGTGTGGTATATTAACTTATTTTTATTTATATAGAACTAGACAACTGTGTTCGGCAATTCTTCTCATCTTTAGATGCCATGGTATGGTTTGTTCTGGCTAACAGAATAGGGGTAGATGTCCTGATCAAGACTCCTGTCAGGTCTGACCTCCAGAACCTGCTCTCAACTTCTTTCACCTCACAACATGGGTACTAGTACAAAACGCCAATGTAATGGAGCCATATGGTGCAAACAGCCTAGATCTCCATAGGTCAACTTTGACCAAGTCAGTCACAGGAGTTTTCAGACGTGTATCCAAGTCTTTAGGAGGGGATGGGTACCTTTACTGCATTAAACTGAAAAGGATTTGAAGATTGTTATTTCAATATAATTTAGCACAATTAAGACTCAAAGTACACAGATTTAAACAAATTATAATTAGTTTGAAGCAAACAGCTTATAGTGACTCAGTAACAGGTCACGGTGACATTGAGGGACAGAAGCAATTTTGTCTGAAGAGGCTCAGCAGCATTAGAGATTATGAGCATTTAGAAATGGGAGTATGAAGACTTTCAAGTTTACCCACAAGTCCCCCTCATTTCTGTCAGACCATTAGTTTATATACTCATAAGCAATAATTTTTGAAGAAAGGTGGACGATGCTGATGTGAGCAGGGATGGTTTTACACGAGCAGACTAAGTGCAGGCACGTTGTGATCATATAGAGCCAAATGATCTCCAGTCTAAGCAAAAAATAAAGGTCTTGCTCAGCTCAGCAATCCAGGCTCTCAGAGGAGTTGCACATTCTAACTGGGTTAACATGGCCACACCATAGCAAACAAACGTAGGGTAAGTAGGTTGCAGTGGCTGCTAATCAAGCGACAAATGTCTATTTTTACATAACAGAAAGTGAAAAGACAGCTTTTTATGTTAACCACCATCATACATTTTCAGAGCTTGATGAACCTCCCAACACAATCGGAGCAGAGGAAAAAGCACCGACTGCAAAATGCAAGAGCCCTGTGCTTGAATTTCAGCCCCACAATTTGAGCAAGAGAGCCATGCCTAACTTCCTGTGAGATGGAGTTAATAGCCCTTGCTCCTCTTGGTGTTATCGATAGGATTGATTACCTGAAGTAATTGTCTCTCATATAAGCCATCCTACAGGAGTTCCCAAGGGCCTTATCATTTTCTGAATGGCTTGGAAGAGATTCATTGGCTAGCTTTTTCAAAATTTCAACAAGCAGGATATTAAATTCCTGCTAGTATTTTTTTTAACTACTGGGGCAAGGAAGATGAAGTTGTCTGTTTGAGGGGACTCAGAAATATGGAACTAATTTTAGAAGTTGTATAAAATATTCATAGCAGTATGTCTGTTAAGAATACAACATTGGGTGCAGACGGTCAGAGGCATGGGGCTACACAGAGTGAGGGGAAGTTTAGGAAAACAGTAACGCAGCATAAAGGTTTGCTTGAGTTAAATGAAACCAAACCAAATCACCAAAAACCCATATTTGAGCCCATGATGCCAGTTTTTCACCAAGGAAGAGGATGGTTGAAGAAAGGAAATTGTGATAACAACTTGATAAAAGCAGGATCCGTGCAAGGGAGAGGGGGAGAAGGTGTGAAGCACAGGCACCACCCACCATGTTGTAAATGTCTTAGATGTCACATTGACAAAAGAAAATGCTCTTATGCACACAAGGTACACACTGGAGAGAATGACATGCAGGTGGACATTTTATGTCTAGATATATATTGTAGGACACTAATATGCCCAGTAGTAAGGTTACTGCCGTAAATGTGTTATAATTATAACTAACAAAAGTTCACTGATGGGCCCGATGAGTTGTGTGGTCCCTGGGATACCTAGCTCATTTGACTGAAAATGTATTCTTATAATTTTGTCATGTCGTGAGAGTCTCTAGCACTCATTTGTAATATTAATTGGCAATATGCAAATAAGGCATATTGTGTTTCATTTCCTGTTTCCACCTAAGTGACAGACTCATCTCACTGCGTCCATAGGTGTAGCATATAAAAGAGGTCACAAATCAGGGAGAACAAAATTGCAAATTAAAACAAAAACAGACAACTTTGTCAGTTCTGAGAAATACCAAAGTAACGGCCCAAGAGCTACTAATTAAAAACAATTCGTTAAACTCAGTTATTCATTCAACAAGTATTTATCGAAACACATGGGTATTTTGCTATCTTTAAATAATTAAATAAATAAATCATCGAAACAGTATTTTCAGTAGAAATACAGCATACTCGTCATTATGGGATATTAACTGGCTGAGATACCACCTCTTCCATCTATATTTACTTATAAATATGTGATATGCATTTTAATGTTTGCAATTTTTGGCTATTTTGTATGAAAAGGTCACACACACACATATAGAGAGAGAGACAATGTGTGTGTGTGTGTGTGAGAGAGAGAGAGAGAGAGAGAGAGAGAGAGAGAGAGAGAGAGAGAGAGCAGAGATGGAGTAGTTACAATAAAAAAAGCAATTCTCAAGACAGGAGCAAGATACTACTTTGGGGACTGTTAAAGGAACAGCACATAATCCAGTGTCTAGGCACACATGTAGCCTATCAGGACAAGTGAGCCTCATAGATGGGAAGTATTTCTGCAGCTCTGTGTTTACGTTTCTTGCAGTAGATAATACAGCCGCTGAAGTTTCTGCACTAGGAGTGTCCCTCGTTAGCTTATAGTTTCAGTTCCTCGGGGTTCACTGAAAGGCTCCAGCCACAGTGCTTATGATGGACCACAACGACTAACCTCTCACGATAGACTGCAAGTGGTCGTGAATAAGGAAAGAGGGAGACAGGGAACACAGGATAGGAGAGGAAATGCAAGCAAAGGAAGGACGGAAGGTCTTGGGATGTGATGGGGTCTCATTAATGGCAAGAAAAAAACTCTTATGGACAGAAATATAAACAGATTCAAATTGGGTATAGTAAAATCAGGTGACCTCTGTAAACAAAGATGTCCATCATGGAGCTGAAATTCTGAGGAGAAAGGTAAAAGATCTGAAAGTCCCCAGTTTTATTTAAAGCTAAAGGAGTTTTGCATCCAAAGAAAGGAAGAAGTGTGTGTATATGAGTCTGTGTACATTGTGTGGTGTGTACATATGTGTGTGAATGTATGTACATATGTGTATGTGCATACATGCATGTGAGTATACATGCATGTAAGTATGTTATGTATACGAGTTTGCGTATGTGTGTATGGTATGTACATACATGTGTAGGTATATGTATATATGTTTGTATGTTATATGAGTTTTCATATATACCTGTATGTGCACATATGTGTGTATGTATGCAGAACTGAGTGAGAAGAGGGGTCATGAGTAGAAAGACAAGGACAAGCAGAACTGTGAATCCACAGAATTGAAGTTTCAGAAAGAAGGGACTAGGAGCAGGAGGCTGGGGATGGCAGGCAGGAGAGTGGTGCCTGAGTATGGGGTTGGAACACATCTGTCACTCTGAGAATGCTACTTAACCCAAGGGAGAATGGGGACTGCCCTGGCCACAGAGGTGATTTTGAGGCGGAGACACGGGTGAAGGGCAGTCTCTTAGGAAGTCTGTAATGGAAAGGGGAGAGTGGAAGCAAAGGGCTGGTTTACTAGCCTGTCTTCAGCTAAATGAACCCAAGGAAGGGATTGGAGGGGCTGAAAGGCTCCGCGGAGCAGACCCGGAGGAGGGAGGAGTAAAGAAGGGTAAGCACATAGTGAAGCCAGCAACGGTTGACTAGAAGACTTTCTCCTTTTTTTCTCAGACAGAAGAAAATGGTAAATAGAAACATGGCCGATTTAGTAGCCTACAAAAGGGTCTGAGATCTGAATGCGTTCACATCAGGTGTCTACCTTCAGTAATGAGAAAATGAGGTTACCATTTTGGTGAGTAGTCATTGAAACAGAAAAAAAGAAAGCCCACTACTTAAAATGAGATGCTGAATAAATAATCATTTTTTGTGTACTTTTACATTGAAAGAAACAAACTTTCTATAAGGGTCTTTTCTTAAAGGGACCACTTGCTTAGCTTTTGTCTTGATAAATGTATAGCAAGCACACTGAAGACAATTTAGGTCCTTAGCAGCGATCCAATAAGCTGCTGGGTGTGAGTCAAGCATCAAATGTTATTACACAAGAAGGGCTCTGCGTGTGCTGGTTGCATCTGGCAGCTGGCTACTTTGATTTAGCATTACATTTCGAACAGATATCAACTTGTTTCTTGACAGTCATTAACTGTGAGCCATAAAGGGGCCATTAATTCTGCTGTAGTCAGCAAAATGCTTGGTAATGATCTAACGCTAATGTACCCCACTCCTATAAAAGCCCCATGATAGCAAAGGTTTACTCTTTAAAACTGGTTGGGTTTTCTGCAGCTTAAACTTCCTGCCAACGCACCTGCCTTCCAGAGGATCATTAGGGGAAAGTCCCAAGGTGCACAGTCCACCTGGCTCCTGTTACCTCGCCGTCTGCTGGAGAAGAAAATTAATGCTAGCCGAAGACTCTCTTTCCCAAGACTGGCTGGTGTGTGGACACTGGGCCAGCTGTCTGAGGGGTACTTAGGGTTATTCAAAGCTGACCCAGCTCATTCTCTGCATGGATCTCAAATCCCAACATCGCACACTAACACCCCTCCTGAAGCCTGCACCAGCTGTTACACCATTGTGTGGGTACTTAGCAGGATTACAGCGCACGGAAAATACAAGCGTGCCAGCGAGCAGGTTGCCATCCAACTACTGCTTTATGTAGATGCTCATAGACTCCATTACAGGTTTTTTTTTTTTACAACAACAACCATAAAACCAAACCACCAGATATGAAACCAGCATTTGAGACAAAAAGAGGAGAAAAGGAAGTGTTCTGATGCATGCTTATTACTAAAAATCCCTTTAATAAAAGGATTTCTTCCCTTCTCATTTCGTATGGAAAGTAATACGAATTAGCATAGGAAAATCCTGCTTTATCTCAGAATGGAGTTACATAGCCTTAGCCTGAAATCTTCTTTTCTTCTGGCCACGAGAAGCCGAGCAGGGCATCCTATCCAATAGCAAGGGGAGATCTGTCACGTGTGGCTGGTTCTCGCTCTGTGGGTTTTCGGCTAAATGCTGCTCTGCCACAGGGGTCGCCTCTGACAGCCACACCCTGCACTGGTCCCCAACCAGTTCCTTTGCTCCAGGTCCTGCTGCTACAGCATCCTCAGGGAAACAGCAGCAGGGCAACTTCTTTCTGTATCAGGCGGTCCTCCAAGGAGGACCACAATGAAATCGCTTTGTTCGACATAACAGCCTACTCGGAGGAGATTTTATGGTAGAAATGTAGCCACGGGCTAAATGCAATGAATCTCGCAGACTCTCCTGTTTAGTCATTAAAGTGCTACAAAGTCGTGGCTATTTATAGAGCTAGAACTTGCCTTTTGCATTTGCATAAAATGTGAGTGTATGAGTTCTCAAAAGTCAGGCTTTTCAAAAAAAAAATTAACCAGATATGAAATTCCTTGGGGACCATTTTTATAAAACTGGTATCTCTGTGTGGTGACTCTGGTTACTGCCTCCTTTTCACACAAACCAGAAATTCTTGGTTGCTATTGGAAAGTGAATTCCCTAGTATCTTTCTCTCAGTTACTCCTTTCAGATAATGCCGAAACAATACCAATGATTCATTTAGGATAACACTCTATTTTCAATTAATGTTCCATAGAACGAACGTGACGCTTCCAAGTTTTTCAAGTTAGATGGTGCAGCATATTTCTGTTAAAAATGAATATATGCAGTATCAGTGTGCTTTCGTTGTTTGTCAATGTCAGTTATAAATTCAAATGAATGATAATGTGCCGCAGAAGGGTGTGCATAGAAGCAGGAAAAATAACCCTGTTAGAGCCGCATAAACCCTGCTCTGTATTCCATGTTGCATAGTTTTATGAAATTATGCAAACCTGTAATCACACAAATGTTATGCTGCATATGTGTGATGTGGGTTGCTTATTATTTCCTTCAAGGATGAAAGATTCAAAAGTAATGAACTGAGGTATATGTTACATGACTATTGAGAGATCATGTGTTAGACTGTGCTAGATATATGTATCAGTGTATGCATGCGTGTGTGTGTTTGTGTGTACATATACATGTGTGAGAGGTACTGTGACAAAATTTTGATAGTCTGTACTGTACTGTGGCTTCAACTCTTTTTAACTCATCCACCCTTGTATGAAATCATATTTTGAATATTTACACTTACTTCTTCTCCAAGTGTTTTTGCATTCTCTCTGTGACTGAACCAAATACCCCTCTTCCATACGCACACCCCAGAATTAGCACAAGAACTCTGACACTGCATTCTGAGAGCCTTCTGGATGTTGACATTTTGGAAAGCAAGCGCTGTTCCTGTCTTTGGGCATATGCTTACTGGCTAGCACTCCACAGATACCCCATATCTACTACATGACTGAGGAAGCCTGGAAAATCAAATTACTGGTAAAACTGAGGAAGAACAATCCATGAATCTTAGACTGAGTTTGCACTCTTTCCCTTGAAATAGATGATGTCATTTGGTTCATGTTGATAAGGACACTCATCAAGTTTCTTTTGGCCAAAGATGACTATCAATTAGGAATTAGCTTAGGAGCTGAAGACAAAAGAAAACCATCCAATATTCAAAGTACTATGAATATTAAGCCTCTTTTTTACATTGAAGACAAAATATAATGCAAAAAAAATTTGATTTCTCAGACTTGAATAAGTATGACAACTTCCATCCTAAGTAAGGTATTTAGAGATCATGTCTGGTTGGACTACTTTATCCATTTCAATATCTCATTCCTGAAAGTGGTAAAAAGCAGCTATACAATCTCTTCACTGTACAACCAGGGGTGCTAACAGAGACAGGCAAGTCTCATGTTAAGAATATGTTCTTGGGGGCTTTTTGCTACTATGTTTAAACATTGAGACCTGTGAGGCTTATAGCAAGAGGGAATAACAATGGAGTTTTGTTATCCAAACACAGCACCAGACTCTGACACAGGATATAGACTTGACCCAGGATCATTCTCAGTTTCCAGAAAAGCTTAAGGCCCTGGATGGGTTTCCAGGATGGGGCTGGTGGGGGGGGGGCGGGGGGGAGACAAAACTAAAGTATTTCCACAGGGGAAAGAGATCAGTTCACTCCTTAGCTCCACCTCCTCTTGTGGGTAAGTCTGTCCAAATATCTAGCTATATAAAAATACATATTGAGTTCAAAAACTAAATCAGAAAGACTCCATTTCCCTTTCTCTTTGTTTTTGTTTTGAGTGTGTGTAAGACTGTCCTATTTTAAACTGAAGAGAAAAAAAATCTTGTTTTTTTCACCTTTAAGCAACAAGGGCTTCACATCCCACAGAGAAAGTGCGGATAAATGTGGATATAAATATTATGCACTCGTTCGTATTTTAATTTAGTTCTTCCTCCAATTTGTACCATATTTAAACCCTCAAATTTTAATGGTTCAGCTTAAGGAGAAACATATTTGTCAATCTCGGAGAAAATATTTGTGTCTGCTTCAGACAAGAAGTTGTAAAACCATGGAAGAACCCTGGAGAATGGCTTTACTTCTGAGCCCTGCGTGTGCTTGCCAAACAGTCTGTTTTACTCTATTTAAAAATTGAAAATGATTTCTAAAGTGTAAGCATATTATATCTGCAAGCATAAAAATAAGATAGAACTTAGACTAATCCCATCTCGAGTCATGATCTTGGCTATCTCGCTAAATCAGCAGATAGTAAAACGTGACACCCTCGGCCAGCGCCTCCAATGATAAACCGCCTCTGCAAAGCCTCAAGGCGCTCTCTAGTTCACTGTGAAGGTTGCTATGGCAAAGCGTGCCTTCTGGACACAATTCCTCGTTTTCAAATAGTTACATTTTATCTAGCACAAGATAACCAATTTCTGCCTTTAAATACAGAAGAAAAACATTGATGTACTTAACTGTAATCTTTCCCCAAAGTTTAAACTTTACCAAAATGTTGGCTGCCTTCCAACAAAACCTGAGAAAAGTAATTTCAGTATTTTCTTATACATAAGCCAACATGCTTATTTATTTAACTCTTACTTAACCATTGGTGTGATAGTGCTAAACTCCAGGGGGAAAAAGCAGCATTCGAAGGCAGGACCTGAACTCTACAAAGTGGTGCACAGAGAACTGAGGGTCCTTTTGACTTTGCCTCCTTCTGTCCTCATATTAGTCACCCAAGCATGCTGACAGCATCGTCAATGTCCCACCATCTCTGGCACCTCTATAACAAGTTCTCCCCAACTCATCTAGGCTGGAAGCATATCCCCATATCAATGTCATCATACATCTCCTTACTGCAAGCTTATAAGGAACTTTTAGTACCGTGGGATTAAATACCTCATTCCTCACACCCTTTGCCATGCCACGCCTCTCCAGGGTCCACGTAGTTCTCCTGCCATCATCAGCTGACAGTCAATGCTTTCAATGTGGTCTACCTTTATCTGGCTCCCCAGCACCTAGTCTTGTGCTGGTCTTGGAACAGAGAAACCCCCTCTCTTTCCTAAGTGCCTACTCACTTTATAATGCGACCACTTGGAGGACATTCTTCATAAGACTCCTGCGGAGGCTGCTTTCCTGGTAATTATCTTTGTAGTTGTATGTGAGCTTTCATGATAGTTGTCATTTTACATTCATACAAAATTGATTACTATCCACCATCTTCATCTTCGTTAGGATCTTACTGTTACATTTGAAGTGTTAATATTCTACAACAGATAATGGAGTTTTCTTTACTCGCCTTCTAACATTTAATATTAATTGTCCTTTCTTATTTTGTTTTAAATCAATATGTAGCCACCATATCATTATATACCCACGCACTCACAGGGAAGCCACTTCAAGTATACTATGGTGTTCTATTTCCCTGGAATTAATGTTGACTTCCCACCATTAGCTCAGTGTGGATTCATGTATACATGTAAATACAACCAGTGGGGAAAAAAAGAGGTCATGAATTTGAAAGAGAGTACAGAGGGTAGCTTTGGAGGGAGGAAAGGGAAAAAGAACTGATGCAATTATCTCAAAAATAAATAACAAATATTTAAAAATCGCTTGTTGGTGCTGTCGGTTACCCACTTTCGTGTAGATAGTAAGAGAATCCCTAATCCTAACCTGATATGTGACTATGCAGGAAGACCCTATTCTTAGGTGTGGCCGAGTTTGAAATCAATGAGTTGAAAAGGAAATCAGTTCCCCTTAACCATGGCTTTAGTCATGCCTTTTCCTCATTTTTTCATCTTATCCTTTTCTCTCTTTTGCTATTGTTTCAGCAGGAATAAGATGGGCAAGACTAGAAGTGAATTAGTGACTTGGACTTTAAGGTGACTTGGCATGGAGGCAGAGAACTCCAGATATACATGCTTATGCTTCAAGGTCTATGGAAGAAACAACCCCCCCTCTGTCCCTCTCCTCCCTCTCTCTCACACACAGACAATATGCATGTAAATTTATCTATAGTCTCTCTCTCTCTCACACAGACACAAACACAGAAACACACCGAGAGACTGTATGTATGTAAATTTATCTATAGAAAGAAAACAATCTACAGAAATCATCAAATTTTCAATGAGGAGGTCTTTACCCTAGAAATGCCAATTATATCGATCTGTATAATCTCCTTACTTCCGGACTAGGGACACTGCTGCACTCTGATAACATGTCTGCCTCGGGTCATGTAACAATGCATGGCGTTTAAACCTGGGCTAAACCTGAGCTCTTCAGTCCACAGCTGATTTCTAGCTTCTCAATCTCTTTGGCTCCTTTTGTTAACTAACAAGGAGAGATCTTAGGCATGGGCACCTGGGATAAAAATTGTTGATCACATAAGAACTAATATTAATGGATGAAGAAACTGAAGAGTGGTGAGTCTATTCACTCCTGTTTGCTCACTAGAGGGACTTGGTTTCAATGAAAGGCCTTTTGATAGCTTTTGCTTGAACTGGCATTTTTGCCACTATAGGACGATATAAGCCAGAATTTTCATGTCCCCGTTATTTAATGTGGGATGTTAAAACCAGGATGTCATGTCTGTGCTTCCAACGGAAGTGTCAATAAACAGGGTGCTATGCCCATGACTATTTGAACTTTCACCCAGTGAAAAAAGTAAGGGTGACAAACATTACTTTTCCCTCGTCGGTGCAAGTTTTATGACAGCCCACAGTCAGAAACAGAGACCAAGAGGTGGGGGTAGGATACCTCCAGGTGGCACAGCGGCTGCCATCTTCCTGTTTCTTTTGTACTTCTCCTTTCTCAAACAGGAAGGAGAACAAACTGAGGCTTGAAAGACAGCATCGGTACAAAAGCAGAGGGTAACAAGAGTTCCTTTGTTCTCATATCTCAGGGAATAGCCTGAAGGCTCAGGCTCCCTCGCAGCAGACGACCAGGTGGACGTGGCTTTGCCTTTCTGCGTGGTGCCCACGTTTCTGACCTTGAGAAAGACACTCTTCTGTGATGTGTCACTTCATCCTGACAATGCCCTTTCACTGCTGAAGATGAGTAAATTCAGGCCTAGTCAGTTTCGACTATGAGGGCCCTTAAGCCAGAACATGATTCCAGATGAAATCAGTCTGTCTTCATGTCTCATGGCAGCCTCTTTCCTTCTGCAGGAAGCACCAGAGGGAAGATGCCCTGAACATTCCAGCCAAGTCCTAAGTCCTGCCTATGACATTTCATTGGAAGCTAGACCAGAATAACTTTAGAATCCGCATGAGGAAAACAGTATAACAATAGATAAGATAGTTACAGCCCTGCTGTGCTAAGGAATTCTAGGCTGTAGCGTGTATTTAAAAGGTGGATTATCATACAAAAGTCTCAGAGCCCCAATCCTTCTTCTGCAGGTGTTTTACTTGTGTGTTCTGAAGCATTTGCAGTATCTACTGCTTTTAGGAAATGCATGCATTTGACGCTTCAAGCACAAATACTAAAGGAGGAGAAATACGAATCTGTTCAACAAAACATAAAGCAAAGACTGTTGGAAATTATTCTGAGATAAATCACATATGCGATTGATCATATTGTAAAGTTTTTTTTATTATTTTCTAAGAGTTAAAATGTTAAAATGGAAAGTTCGTTCTGATTGTGGCTTGAAGGGTGTACTTTCAGGAGAAATGCTGAAATAAAATATTACTCTATATAAAATGTCCTATCAGGCCATAGGGTCACTGTGGATGTCACTGGTTCAGATGAGGGTTCCTAATTCAATCCACTTGCTATCCTTGCAAGAAGAGAACCATAAGAATAGTCTATACCTCTTTCCATCTGCAAGCCAATCAACAGCAGAGGCTAGAAACAACAGTAGCCTCCACACACAAGGCTACAGAGAAGACACGCCCAGCTGATACTTGGCTTTCAAACACTATTTTTTTTAAAGCCAAGAAACAATAGACTTTTTTTTTTGTTTTAAACCAAACAAAAATAGAACAGGCCTATGAAATGAATGTCTATTCTGATACTAGTTTTGAGAATACACAAAAATATCTTGTGTAATGTATGGAACAGTGAGAATATGTAACCTTTGATGGACTTCTGTTTTGAGTAAGTTGTAAACGAATGAATCATTACTCCATAAAAGGGCAGTAATAGTCTCATATCACCAAGTTCCATGATAATAGGAGTAAGTGCTAAGGATGATGGACAGAACCCTTTCTCTGTTGGCGCAGTGTGGACTCCTCCAGAGTCTACCATCTCTGCTTAATGGTCCAGAGGCGCAAGGGCAGAAGCCTTGTCTTTTCTGAGTTTTGTGCCTAGTGCAATGCTAGACTCAATGAACATTCATGACAGGTGCACAAAGGAGTAACAAAACTGAAGGGAGTTAACAAATTTTACAAGTCCAGAAATGAGCTGCATTTAATATTTGCTTCCTACTACAGAAACATGGCTACCCAAGGCTTTCAGGAAATAGTTTGTCTTGTTCAACTCATCAGATTTTTTATCTGTTGTTGTATTTAGGTATGCAATCAACATCCTTGTTTAAAAAAAAACAACAAAAACTATGTCCAGTCAGAATTCATTCCATGAAGAAAATGTATGATATATTAACTGGAGTTTCATTAAACCATAAAGAAGAAAAATATATAATGTCATCTGCAGGAAAATGGATGGATTTGTGGACTATCACATTAAGCAAAACAATCGAAACTCAGGGAAGAGAATATTTAATGCTTCCTCTTACACATAGAACTTACGTGTACAATAAATATATACACTACATTTAAAACTGAGAATATATACATATATATGTTTATAAAATCATGTCATACAGGGTAATAGTTTGGAAAATCGAGGGAATCAGCCGGAGGGAGAGGGATGAGAGACGGTAACATGGAGGATATGTGCTTGAAGTATCTGATACACTTGAACAAAAATGCCATTGTGAAGCTAATCACTTTGTACAGTGAATATGTTTTAATGAAGACATTGTGAAAAGAGAAGGTCTATTATTTTATTTATTTTATTCTATAGTGTAGAGTTCTGCCTTTGATACCATTTGAAATCGAGCTTCGTATCTAAGTAATCTGTGATATCTGAGGAAGTTTTCAAAGGTAAAGAGAGTAGAAATGCTTATTATGTATTCAAATATAAATCACTAATACTACAGCGATGAGGAAAAAAGTAGGAAGAGAAAGGAAAGAAAGCTTCAGAAGTAAGAAAAGAGATTAAAAACCCTATTGTTCAACCAGATTTTTGAAAATTATGCACTTTTTATTAAAAGGTATATCAAATCTGACTTTATGAGCCTGGCAGCACTCTGGAGGCAGAGGTAGGTGGATCTCTATGAGTTTGAGGTCAGCCTCCTCTGCGGAATGAGTTTCAGGACGGCTGGATTTACCAAGAGAAACCCCATCTCAAAGAAAAAAAAATTTTGACTTTTAAACTGTCAGTAAGGGGCTGGAGAGATGACTCATCAGTTAAGAGCTCTTATTGCTTTTACAGAGGACCTGGGTTCAATTCCCAGAACCCACATGAAACAGCTCACAACTGTCTGTAACTCTAGTCTCAGGGGCTCTGACTCCATGACTTTTGGCTCCACAGGTACCTGCATGCACATGGTACAGACAGGGAAGCTGGCACACATGTGTATACATGTGTGAGCTCGTGCCACACACACACACACACACACACACACACACACACACACCAATTATTTAAACTATAAAAGTCTTCAGTAGAGATCGGGATTGAAGACCTGAGAGGCCATGCAATCTGTTCATTTCCCAGGCTCATCCTCAGCACAGATCTTTATCCTTTGGATAAAATTCCATTTTACTTCCAATGACTTCAGCTCACAGGTTCAGAATAATGACATTTAATCTGCACCCACAAGTCCACTTTGGCAAAACCTACACTTGATAAACTTCCAGAGAGGCACCTCTACTGGGCACAGCCAGCAGGGATGGCTTGCTCTAAAATCATGTTGTGCTTAAGAAAAGCAATTTATTGTTGTGTGGAAATGCTTTTATGTTGAAAACAATCACCATTTTCTAATGAATGAATTGGCAGCTCCTAAATAATTTTATAAAGGTGAAGTAGCCCTTTCTTTACAGAATACAAAATGCCTAATTTTTCTCCTCCACTCACGTTAATGGTCTCAATTAATTCATCATGCATTCTTGTTTATAATGTCCATTTGCTGAAATCATCCTTGACATTTTTTTTCAGTTGATAAACACTGTCACGGTAATAATTATTAAGTGTATATTTCTCTAATCAGCTAACTTGCCTTATTATCAAACCTCACTCTAAAAACGAATTGCATGTCAAGTCAACAGGCCCCATGCTTAAGAATTTTAATTACTTTTCTATGATCGCTTTATATTCTAAACGTAGCATCCAGGTAACACAGCGTCTACAGTGATAAGCAGTTTAATTAGAAAGCTGAGATAAGAAAAATGCCTTTTACGTTGCTAAGTTTGTTCATGCCAGTCTCGTGACGACTGGGGCTTGCATTTTCTTGCAGAATTTGAAATGTGAAATGTTACTGTTAGGTGAGCCTTCCCTCCCGATGGTCTAGCAAATGCTTTATTACTACGCCATTTGGTTTCCTCTCTTTGTACATGTAAACACTGTGGTTGTAATTAGATTGCAAACTGAACCTGCCTTTAATCTTTGTGCCAGTCCAAACACACACGTTATTCCTCACACTCCTCACTTGGCACTGGAATCACAACAAATAGACACAAATGTAAACCCCGGTGCTGCCAAGAGCATGCCTGCTCTTCCCACAAACTGTCTCAGAGGACGGCCATTGATTTCCTAGTTATTATGAACATGAAATTATTGAATGACAGATGATAGAGTGTTAGGTCCTACAAGTTTTTTCCCAAATGGGTTGTCTACCCAGAGTTGCCATGGAAACTATGCTGTTTGACAGACCTGCCCACAAAGAATCCTTTGCTCAGAATTCAGCATCAAATGGCTCTCAGCTTACTGAGGGTTTATGTTAAAACAGAGAACACAGAAGATTTCTTATTAAGAAAAGCAAGCTTTTCTTGTAGATGGACCTGCCCAGTCATAGGAAGAATTAAAATGACATTGAAATATTTCAGCCTGGCACACACACCACACACACACACAAAAAAAAAAAACTACACACACACACACACACACACACACGAATGAGGATTTCACTAAAGGACTGGACCTTGGGATATTAACAAAGACAGTATTAATTCTTAGAAGATAAATTAGTGGATCTGAGCACACAGAGTCCACTGGGAATATAAGTTCTGCATCACAACACACAACTCATTAGGAGGAAAGAAGCCCCAAGCCCAGCATCTCTGGTCAACCCAGTATTTCACTGTCAGGAGGGCTTGGGAACTGAATTTTCCTTTTCTTCTTTTATTGGTAAACACACATGTGAAATAAGAGAACATTTTCAAATTAGAATAACCTTTCTCAATAGAATACTCTTAATGTTTTCTAGTTCCAAGCTCTCTTCCTAAGGGTTAGGTTCGCACTCAACATAGTGAAACTAGGATCATACCCTGGTATAGTTAAGCAAAAAATGAAATCATAACTTCATATCAATCTGGCCAATTAGGGGTGTCATGCTAGCATGGTTAAGGCAGAAGAGGGCATCTGCTGCCCACAGTCGGTGTTGTTCTTTTCCTTCACACTTGGTCCCCCTCCCCTACCCAATCCAGGTTTATCATTCCACTTCTTCATTTTCTTTCAGCTAAATATGGCCACGCAGTCACGCATCACTTAACCACAATGTGGCACTTAGTGCTAACTATGCAAACGGTATGATCGTGATTCTACTAAGATAGCTTGATGTCACAAGATAAAAGAATCACATAAGACCTGTCTCAATTGATGGAAATCCCATTACCAGGTGTGTGACATTGCTCCCCTCCCCACCCCCACCATTTCTCTCTCTCTCTCTCTCTCTCTCTCTCTCTCTCTCTCCTTTTCTCATTTTGATGCAGAGGGCTGAACTCAGAACCCTGTGCATGCAAAGTACAAGTGTGATTCCTGCCTATTCTTTGCTCCTATGTGCTCTGGAAGTTAGAATTCCTTAACATTCTCTCCAGATTATGTGTGTGTGTGTGTGTGTGTGTGTGTGTGTGTGTGTATAGACACATGTTTGCCTCTGTGCATCCACGTTTGGTTGGCATATGTAAGTGCACACGCATGTTTTACAGAGGTGACAAGTTGATACTGAGTATCTCCTCATCTATTCTCCAACTTATTTTTGGAGGTAGGGTCTGTCACTAAACCTGCAGCTTGTCAGTTCGCTGTCCAGCAATCCCCAAGGACCTTCCTGTCTCACACTCCCCAGTTACAGATGTACACTGCCTTGTCCAGCTTTTTACACAGGTGTTGGGGATGTGTACTTAGATCTTCATAGTGGTGTGGCAAGTATTTTACCAACTGAGCCATATACCTAAATCCAAACCGTGGTACCCTGTTAGAATTCTCTGGAGATTGTGTTTTAGTCTTTCTATAGACTACATTGCTATTCAGAAAAAAAAAAACTTGGATTATATTTTCAATCCATTCCCTAGTTCAGAGGATTGGCATGAAAACCACACATTCATTCTGAGTGACGTTTTTAAGGTTCTACCCCACATTCTACAGTATATGATCTGGATACCTTTTATGTCTACTTAACATAAGCTTGTGTCATCTGAGACCAACGAACATCAATTATAAAATACCCCTATAAGATCTGGCTGTAAGCAAGAACATAAAGCATTTTTTTTAAATTAGTGTTTGATGTGGGAGGGCCCACGCCAGTCGTGTACTGGACTGTTCTGTAGGAGCTTGGAAGATAAGAATGTTGAAAGCAGTGCAGATTATGGAAGCCTGACTTGTGAAGTTTCAGAGAGAAGCCATGACTCCACTGGGATATTTGTATGAAGAAATATCTAATCAACTGGTGATTAAAAAATCAGCTATAATTAATAAGAGATGAGAACCATTAAAGTCAAACCCTTGCTGTACTGGGACAATTGATACCGATGAGCAGCAGCTGAGAAATTAGCAGTGATTAAGAAGAGACCAGCATCATAACGGCGAGATCTTCAGGAAAGTGCTTCTCAAAGTCCACACAGAGAAGCTGTGTTCCAGGGGCAGGTAAGTTTGTACTGTGTGCTAGCAACCGAACCTGGCAGTGTGAGAGTCAGCAAGGTGGTACAGATTTTGAAGGCATGAACGGGTCCTGGAGAGCAGGAGAGGCTTAGCACTGTGAGAGGCAGGCAAGGCCATTGGTGAGGACAGAGCCTCAGTTAGCATTTGAAGTCCTGAAAGGTAGGGGTCATGGGGAGAATTGAAGGACTATCACCAAGAAGAGAAACCAGGAGGGCGACTTAGGAAAGCGCTGCCCAGCTGAAGGAGAACCCAGCATTCTGGAGATGCCAGTATTTTACTGAGATCACCAAGCATAGACCCAGCCATGGAGGAGTGGAGGCACCCAAAACCTACGAGATAATCCATGGAGGCTGAAGAGGGTGACACCGGGCAAGAGACATAAGCACTTGCTGGACCCTTGAGCCATTTATACTGTTGAAGTATAGGTTCACTTTGTTTGGATTGTAACTGGGCCCTGGTTCTTCCCTTTTGAAGCAAGGAAGCATTACTTATTTTCAATCTTCAGTTGAGAGATTTGGAACTTCCGAAGAAATTTCAAAGTTTTAGAAAGACTTCAATTCTAAAAAGGACATATTTTTTTTTATTTTTTCAAGAGATTGAACTTTTCAAGTGTTTGAATTTGTAATAGCTTTGGGATTTTAAGGATGTAATATTTTTTATACTGCAATATTTTTAATATGAGATGTGAGGATGAATGAAAAGGGAGAGGTTACTGTTAAATAGGATTATAGTGGTATGTCAGGTTAGCAAGGGGTCAATTGTCCTGGATAATTTTTATGTCAGCTTGACACCAGAATGTCTCACCTGAGAGCAGGGAACCTCATTTAAGAAAATGCCTTTATAAGATCTGGTTGCAGGTAAGTCTGTAGGTTATTTTCTTAATTACTGTTTGATGTGGAGGACCCAGCCCATTATCAATGGGGTCATTCCTAGGCCTCTGGTTCTGGGTTCTATAAAAAGCAGGATGAGCAAGTCATAGACCAAGATGGTAAACAGCGCTTCTCCACGACCTCTATATCAGCTCCTGCCTCTGGATTCCTGTCCTGCTTGAGCTCCTGCTCTGATTTCCCACAGTAACATGCAGTTACCTGGAAGTATAAATGAAATAATCATTTTCCTCTCCAACTTGCCTTTTGTCATGGTGTTTCATCATAGCAATAGTAACCCTAACTAAGATTATAGTATAGTATAGTATAGTATAGTATAGTATAGTATAGTATAGTATAGTATTATAGCCTGAGCTTAGTTTATGGAATTCTATTATCTTAAGCGGATATCTAAAACAAAATTAATTTTAATCCATCTTAATTAACAAGATAAATATATGCCGTTCAATATTTTTCTTACAAATGAGGGAATTATATATCAAATATATATATTAAAGCAATAGTAGTAT
Source organism: Microtus obscurus (assembly GCA_963919715.1). Classification (NCBI taxonomy): domain Eukaryota; kingdom Metazoa; phylum Chordata; class Mammalia; order Rodentia; family Cricetidae; genus Microtus; species Microtus obscurus. Next base: position 7,664,309 of record CAWTZC010002364.1, read on the forward strand.
ACTATAGTCCCAGACACAGCTCTAGTTACCTGGTTGCTTTGAGCCAACTGTAAGGAATTATTATCTCTGTAGGTAGAGAAAATAAAGATCTAAAATAAAGTGGATGTTAAAGTGAGCTATAATTTAGGCAAATATTTTGAATTTCAAATCTAAGTATTTTGAATTACAGAAAACCTCAATTACGTTTTAATATGCTGGTAACTGAAAATTCTCTCTCTGTAGAAGAGGTCTTTTACCCAGACCTCCACATATCCATGGTCAACAGTGTACAGGGCACGACTGTTGGGGTGGTCAAGAAATGTTTTAAATCTAACACAGTGATTCTAAACCTGTGGGCAGCAATGCCTTTGGAGGTCTCATATCAGACAGCCTGAATATCAAATATTTATATTACAATTTATAAAATTAGCAAAATTATAGTTATGAAGTGGCAGCAAAATGGTTTTATGGCTGGGGGTCACCACAGCATGAGGAATTGGATTAAAGGGTTACAGTGTTATCAAGGGTGAGAACCATTGACCGAACACCTTCTATCTTGAGCTCAATGGATTCGTTGTTCTATATTACTCCCTCAAACAGTGGACAGTTTCTCTAGTAAATGGAATGCCATCTACCCAGTTGCCCATGCTAACATTGCCCATCATCTCTATCATACCACTTTGACCCATTAATTACATTACTCAACCCCTAAGTGCTATTAATTCCACCTAATATTGCCCAATTTTCTCAATTTTTGCTTTTACCGCCTTGCTACAAGGCCACAATTATCTTTCTTAAATAACACCAAAGTGGCAGCCTACTTCCATTCAATCTTGTTGTCCTATCCAGAACCCGTAACTCAGCCAAATTAATGTTTACTAGACATAAATCTGGTGAGACTGCCTGTCTGAGGCACTACTTTCCATTGCCTTCAAGATAAAACAATCCCACGACAGACTGACTGTTCACTATCTGCCTTTCTCTCTTCCTTGTCTTGTTCATTTCAGCTGTATCTCTCTGAGCTCTAACTAGACTGAGTTACTCATTTTTTAGATCCCTTATCAGCATATGAATTCTTTTATTTCTGGATTTTTTAATACACTATTTTTCGTTGTAGGGTATTTTAAATTATAAATGTTGTGTGCCCCACATACTGCAGTTCTGTTTACCTCTTTGTCCTCTCAGCTTTTAGGTTACATGGGAGATCTCCTAAGAATGAATGATGCAGAAAATCAGGACATTGAGAAACGTTTTCAAGTAATAACTTCTTGGCATTTGATTTGGGGGAAGTTGAATCTTGAGGGTATGGTAGATTAGAAGAAGGGGAAAGTGTCAGACAGTAGACAATGGATTTTGAGAGAATTAATTCAAGAAGGGCAGGGAAGAAAATGGAAAAGACCCAAGCCTGAAAAGGCCTTTCACAACGAATGAGGATCTTTTCTACAGGGCTTTTCTTAAACTGTCAGCTGCAAAGCAGGCCAGAGTAAGAAAGACAGACAGACGGAAGCCCTGAAAGATCATATATAAGTTTGTGGCTGACACTAATAGAAGCTCAAGTATAGGCCTAACCTTGAGAATGTGGGCTGGGACACTCATCTGATGGGGACTAAGCTTTCAGTTAACACTTAACACAGAGTGCTAAGTAGGAATGATGCTGATTCACAGATAGGAGGATACCTTAGTGATCTCAATGTATACATGGTTTGCACATCAATATTTCTGCCTGCTTAGTACATGAGCTAGCTGACCTTAAGCTCTCTCTTGACCTACATCAATACGTCTCAAGGTTGACACACACCTCAATGCCTGGGGTTAACATTTATTCTTTTCTTACTTTTTCTTTTTCTTTTAGAAAGTCTCAAGAATAGAGAAAAGAAAACAGGACAATGAAAGCTTAGGTCTAGTTTGCACATACAGCAATCATCAACATATTGCACGGCAAAAAAAAAAAATTTAAATATAGGACCCAGGCATGACCTTGTTTTAAAGTTTCCTCATGTCGTATGTGTTGGAAGCCAGGGTGCTAATGACTACATTGGTTAAACTGTGCAATTCTCCCAGATGATGCAAAGCCCCAAAGGGCCCACTTTGTGATCTCTCAAGCTCCCCAGAGAGGTCGCACTCTTCCTCCCTCCCTGGCACAGATGGCAGACTGCAGCTCATCTCTTTGTCCATCTCCTAATGTACATTTGTTGGGAGCCGATTTGAGTGGCTGCCACTATAAGATGGCATTTGGCCCCAGCCTCACTTGATAACTCCATATTAAGGTTGCAGTTCTTCCACCAGAAAACAGGATGAGTTGTTGTGATCTAGCTGCCCACACTTCCCCTGACCAGCAGGGCAACTTCCTTGTGGTCTGTAATTGACAGGATGTTCCCCTGCTTTCTTTCCTGCCGGTGGGTCTCCAGAAAGGCAGTAAAGGTATCAAAGTATCAAAGGTTGCTAGGCAGAATCCCTATATAAACAGCTATAGCTCAGAGCTCCGGGCCCCTTGCTTTCTGCTCTCCCTTCAACCAAGAGGCTCCAATAAAGCATGATTTGAGAAGAATCCTCGTCGTGTGGCTGTTCTTTCCTGCTGGTCAGGGAGTTCGCCGCATACATTCTCTTTGATACTGCATTCATAGGGATGCCTTATTTATAAAAGCAATCACCAATTTTTGAATGATTAAATCATGCTAGCACTAACCTTTGCTAATATTTCAGGAGACTTGTAGTGAAGACCATTACAATCAGAAAATTAATCTCAGGCCTGCTCAGTTTGACATGTTCATTCAAGCTTTGTGTGTAATCTGTCTATACTCTTCTTTGTAATATTCCAAAACTATGTCCTGTTTTCTGTGCATTTATCTACATAGACCATCAAAGGGGTGTTCTAGTCCTCTTAGAACTTAAAATTCTCTGCATCAAAAATCACGAGTTGTGTTTTTCCTCAAGGAACTGTATGCATATGTGAACCACCTGTAACCATTTCCCCAACTAACTCCAGTATGCTCTCCCCATCACACAGGTCTTGTAGGAAGAATTATGTTCAACAGTTGTTGAGGTAACTGGAAGATGTCTCTTAGCCGACTGCTCTACGTCCGCTCTTATTAATGGCTTTTCCCGCCTTATAACAACTCTTAGCAATGAAGTCAACCCAGAGTGGATAATAGGAAGGTGGATTAAGGATGACAGGTGTTAGTCTTTAGGGAATGGTCTATAGATGTTGAATGCCACCTTACAGATAATGCAGCTTGGTTTGTGTTGAAGAAAATCTAAACAATGGAAATGCCAAGGTGAATAATCCTTAGGAAAGATGCTGTAGCAAGATGGGCAATGTGTACAAACAATCAGCAGCACAATGAGTGTAGGAATGGCAGTTAGATGACCACCTTAACAGATGCAGAAAGCCCTGTGTGGGCAGCCTCTGCCAAGGAAAGGCAGATCAGCAAGGAAGGACAATTCTTTAGAGGATTCTGAAGTTTCTTATGAATGGTTGATGAACGCAAGGGGAGAGAAGGTGTGAGTCACATTTTTTATGACTGTAATGGAAGACCTGAGGCAGGCTGCTCTTTAAATAAAAGAGGCTTTTTAAATCCTGGATTTGAAGACTGGAAATCTAAAGAGCATGGTTCAGATTCTGGAAATGCTCTTTCTGTCTGTATCTCATTGAAGTGAGAGCAGGCCATGCAGGACTCTCTGCTTGACCAGGTGTCACTCAGGAAGACATTCTCTAATGCAATTCACCAATTCCTTAAAGGCCCTGCCTCTAAACACCGGGGCTAGGCCTCTCAATCTTCGAACCACAGCCCAAGCATTAAAAATCGCACGAGATAAAAATGGTGAATTTAGTACAGAGCCCAATACGAGAGCAAATGTGAAGGAAAACTGAAGTATCTCATTATGGATGCTGGAAAGATGCTCAGGCTCAGGCAGCTCCCTCCCAGGTTGAGCAGTCGTCCATCACTTTCCCGAAGTGATCTTTTTATTGTTGTGGATGTATGTGCAAAATGGTGGTGGTGTTGTTAGTGCATTCCTTCATGAGTGTCTTTAATTTACCTAGCAAACAGAGCAAAGGAATTAGAGCAAGAGACATAGAAATGTCAATGGGTGGATTTTTGCAAATAAATGTCCTTGTGGCTAGCTACCTCTTTCTTAATTAGACCTTTAAATTATTGGGCAGGGTTTAAAACATGCTTACTTCTTGACTATGTGAGAACTCCAGCTTCAATATATTATCCACATTTTAAGGATACACTAAAAATGATAAATGAAAGTCAGGATTCGGACCAATCTCAAAATGCAGAGAATGCAGAGAGAAAAATCAATCCAACGAGAGTAAAATCCGTGCAAGTAGGTTAAGTCTCCAAAACAATCTTAACTTCTTGAAAATTTATATAAGTAAGAGCTTTGCATCACTGCAAACCAATGCCTGCTCTGATGGGCACTTTTATAGTACAGGTGAGGTGTCCTCGTGAGACAGTTAGCCACTAGGACTAGACTAGACTAGATTCCAGCGGAAGAGAAGGCTAAGAGATACGTGGAGTTACTTTCTGTCTTCTCCCCTCCCTGCATCCCATCTCTAACTTCTCATTCTCCTCCAACTGAAAGCTGTAAACATTTTAGGGCTTGATGGCAGTCCCAGAACAAAAGCTGAGCATATGTACTATATTTTCATATGGAATTAAAATCTCCAAAGCCTCATGAGGTCTTCATTTCTAAAGTATGCCTTCTGCCTAAAGTGCCCCCTTGGTGGTGCCTCCAATGGGCTGCAAATCACTTAGCACAAATTCTTCTGATTCAGACAAAGTCAAAACTCCTTCAGGACAGCATTAGTGGACTCTTTTACACAGAGGCCAATTACATATTTTCTGCACCAGTCCCTCACTACCCACTAAAATGTTGCTGATATTAGCTTACCCAAAATGCCTTTCTGGGATTTAAGTACCAAATAGTGTCTATTATAAGATTCATCCATATTTTCTGTCAAGTTGAAGTTAAATGCACACCAGGGAGAAAAGAGCCACAAAGAAGGGGCAGAACGCAGAAGCTGCAGACTTCAGAAGCTGCAGAAACAGAGAGCATGTGTTTGCGGGTTACGCTCAGGCTCATGAAGCCAAAACCTGAGGTATGTAACTTAATTAAAAGTTTGGGTTTATTGTTTCCTATTTCCTAATTTCATACATGTCTAGTATATATTTTGATTAAATCCACTGCCTGTTTCCCCTCTCCAACTCCTTCCTATCCCTGTTTTCCTTCTTAGCTCTCTTTGTTAAAGTCACTGAATGCCAGTGTGTTCTTGGATGTGCGCCCAGCCACTGAAGCCACCTTCCAAGAGTCACATCTGTAAAGTAAACCAAATCTCTTTTTCCCCGGGAGTCACCAACAGCCAGTAGTTCATCAGCTGGAGTGTTGTGTGTCCCTTCCCCATGAACATCAGAGTTCTGGCTGACTTGATTTTGTACAGGTCTGTGTGTATAGTTACAATGTGAGTTCATGTGTGAGATTGCCCTATTATGTGTAGAAAACATAGCTTCACAGTAGCCCATCACTACCCATGGTTCTTAAAATCTTTTCTGGCCCTTCCATGATGATCCCTGAGTCAGAGAGAGAGAGAGAGAGAGAGAGAGAGAGAGAGAGAGAGAGAGAGAATATGAGAATGAGAGAATTTTTCTGTTGCTGTGATAAAATTCTATCACCAAAAGCAACATAGAGAAGAGTTTGCTTTGGCTTATAGTTTCAGAAGCTATCTTCCATAGTTGTGGGACAGCATGGCAGCACCAGGCAAGTCAGGAGAGGCAAAAAGCAGAGGGCTTCCATGTCAATCACAGATAGAAAATAGAGTCAAGAATGGCTAAGAGGGAGGGCTATCAATCCTTAAGCCACGCCCCCTATCTGTGTGTGCTTCCAGAAGGCTTCTGCATATTAAAAATTTTATAACTTCCCCAAGCAGTGTCACCAACTGGGGACCAAGTATTTAAATGAATGAGCTCATTCAAACTACAATAAGACATAGTATAGATGGTTCACTCGTGGCTGATCACTTACTCTGTACTTGGCTAGTTGTGAGACTCTGTTTTAACCACCATTTATTACAGAAAGAAGCCTTTTTCCGATGAGGGTTGAGAGCATATGAATCTATGAACGTGAAGATAAATATTTAGATACTAGCTGGATACTAGGAGCATAATAGTAGCAGGTTCATCACTAGGGCAGAACTCTCGACCATTTTTAGCCATTTCCATTGTGAATTGTGGAATTTGGATCAAAGGCCAAGTGAGTATATTTTAAAATTCAGTGTCAGATTGAAAAACATAATGGTAAAAAATGAGCAAAATTTGCAAAGCCCCATCACCAGACACATTACATATTTACACCTCTATTCTCATCATCCAGGTTTCCCTGGCAATTCAATTACATGTTCAAGGTTATCTTGCCTCTAGGCAGCCGAGACAGGGTTTGAACTTGCTGTGGTTTTGAGGTCTGCACTGCTGTTTTCTCTTTGTTACCTGCTTCCTATAAGCAGCTCTTTAGTATATGACTTACCCCAAGGTGCAATTGCAAGAGGCAGAACGGCTTGCATGTAGGCAAAAGAAGAGAGGAAGGAGTCTAGTGTCTTAGGAAATAAAATTCCACTTTTTAATGCAAATTTTCTTCCTTCCTTCCTTCCTTCCTTCCTTCCTTTCTTTCTTTCTTTCTTTCTTTCTTTCTTTCTTTCTTTTCGAGACAGGGTCTCTCTGTGTTGCTTTGTTGCTTTCCTGGAACTAGCTCTTGTAGACCAGGCTGGCCTCAAACTCACAGAGATCCTCCTGCCTCTGCCTCCCCAGTGCTGGAATTAAAGGCGTGCGCCACCATCACCTGGCTTTCTAATACAAACTTTTTAAGTTCTATAAGGATACAAAAGCCAAAGTACAGCAGTACAATTTAAAGGTGCTTATTGATCAGAAATGTCTCTCTTTTTTATGGCTGTGATTAATCTGGAAAGCAAAGTCTAAATGTTCCAAGTGTTTCTGGAATACTCTCAAATTTTGATCTATTAAAAGTTACTAGATTTTCAAACCAATTAAAGGCAGCATCTACCCTGGCTCCAGCCTGCCTCTCAATCCTATTAAATCCAAACGCTAATTGGGAACGGAAAAGTGGCAATTTTATCTGCCAAGGGAAAATAATTTAAGGCAAGTTAATAAGAGTTGGCTTATTACTGACTGGCCATTTTGAGTTCAGCCTGTTACAATGCTAGAAATTACTTTAGAAAGATAAACGAACTCACTCTTCAGTCATTGACAGGCATAGGACTTTGTTGTGTCCATTTTGGCGATAGGGAATGGGGTCAGAAGGTAGGAAAGGACAAAGGTGAACACACCTTTGCATGTTACAGTGGCCTCTAGAGTGACGGAAGAGCGGGGAGGCAAAGGACACTAAGAGTTAGACTCATGCTTCATTTTAAGGTGTTAAAGCATCCTCAAAATCAATTTTTAGATCTGGATTTAGAAGAACTCCCCCAAAGATGGGGCATTTACACAAGCAGTGTTTACTCACTGGTACAGTTGCCTATTAAATTATACATTCTACTTTAAAACTGCCTCACACGGGCAAGAAGAAAAACTAATTACTATAAAGAAAGGAAACAGCCAAGTGCTGTTCTATTACACTGGAATGCTTCCTAATTAGAGCCCTTTATAAAAATTTAACAGTAGCAAATAGTAAAGCTGACCCAAAGTATGTTTCGTATTTTCTTGTGTCTTAAAATTTGTAGAAACAAACTCTTTTCCATTTTTCAGAATTATTCCTGATAAATATGGGAAATTAAAACTTCGTCATGCTAAATCTTTTAGTGAAATGATAATATACATATCAATAAGAGAAAATGCTATAAAGGGTTGTTTGTATTATTGCTGATTCTAACTTAGGAGTTGGTCTTTCTGTCTCAGCTGTAGATAAGGTTGCAAAAGCAAGCAAGTCTTTACACAGGCAGCTGTGTTGTTCCCAGATTCCCAATTTACACAAGTAGTAAGATAATTGTTAATGCTGCTACAGTTTGGACATTCTTCATGCAGCAATTAGAAGGAAGACTACAGATATTGGTTCCTGGCTGGTAGATGTCACCCTGACGTGGGAGTAGCTTAGAAATAAGAGTGTGTGCTCAAGAGACGTATCCAAATGCAGCGTACCTCAAGGGGACTATCACATGGCCTTTGATGGAGCTGTCGCTTTTAGAAAAGGAGGCCATTGTTCAGAATACCACACATTGAGGAAGTCATGGTTACAGAGTACCAGACATTGGTAGCCGTTGAGCTGAAGTAACTTAGAAATGAGTCAAGAACATTTCAAACAATGTGTTGAAACTTTTTTCTGATTTCTTCTTAGACTTTATAAAAATAGAAGATCAAAGACTAACTCATGTAAGAGTCTAAAGACTATTAAACACAAGAGAAATAGGAATTAATGGATTTTAAGAATTCTTATACTTTCCATGAAATGTGGGATGCTAAGTGAGAGCCTCTGATGAATGACTGGTACCCAGAGCACTTGGTTCAAACCAAGAGGGAAAGCTGTGTCAGTAAATCTCATGCTAAGGATCTTAGAAAAGCCTAAAGGGGCACATTTGTGTACTATTCGGACATGTGAGGCTGGTATGTCCCCAGGTTTCCTATGAACAATAAACCTTTTGGCAGGATTAAAAATCTACTGTTTTCACAACAACAGAAGACCAAGGTAGTCAAGGGTTTACATCAAAGATATTTTTGGGTGTGACCCTTGTGTAAAGGAGTGGTCACCAGAAAGATTCACAGAACTGTGCATGTCAGTGAGTCGTTTTATTTCCAGCTAGCACTGGAAAAGGCAGAAATAGAAGAAAATGGAACACAAATTCTGATCTAAAACTCTACATGTTGCAAGCCAGCAAGAAAACTACACCAAGACAGACACTGCTAACCGTCTTCGGAAACAATGACAAAGTCCTGAACTAAGCTGAGGGAGGTGGAGAAGAATTACCACACTAACACTGGGATGGCAGAGCAGCTTCCTGATGTTTTCACATCTCTGACCAGGAACACGCACGTCTACATCGGCCACCTTGTCCCAGGGCTTGGCACCTAAAGGCGTAAACCACGAACAATGCCACACAGTTTGGAGTTATTATTATTAGGGTAGTATTTGTTTAAAGAGGAAAAACTTACAGATCACGATCCCAGACAACAGCTCTCTGCACAACTAGAAAGGGAGTCTAGTCGCCAGACGAGCAGGAAGCCAAGAGAGAGCTCGGAGGAAGTAGAAGCTTTTGGAATGGAGAGAAACCACGCCCCAATGGGCTGGTATCTCAGCAGCTATTGGTTGGAGGGGCGGAAAGACCTCCCGCAACAGGCACCTTTGCGTTTGGAATGTGGGAGAAGCACGTGATTTGCCTCCGATTCCACAGAGATTATACTTGTTAAAGGAATCACAGTAGGGGTAACCTCTTCTGTACCTAAACGTTAAACGATTAGGTTATGAATTCAAAACCGATAGTGTAGTGTCTGATACTCTGCGACCGTCACAGAAGGGAACGCACTTTTCTTGTGAGAACCAGAGAAGATATTTGTGATTAAATAGCAGATTGTACCACTCTTTAAAGTTGTACCATCCCTTCAAGACCTGGGCTGGATTTAGTACATTTCTAATTAATAATTGGCACCAGAAAGGATAATATACAATTACAATCAATTTTTATTTTTAAGTGGCTATTTCTTCTGGTTTTGATTTTCTGTCACCCCCACTCTGATACGGTTTCCCTTCCTCATCATTTGTTCTAGGATCCCACTTCTTAAAATGTGAGTAGCCAGCCCATATGAGGGAGGCCACAGAAATAAACGTAGGACTCCTAGACAATCTGGAAACAGGAAGAGGTCTCTGAACACATATCCAAAAACCAATCAAAAGTCAGATGTCTAGGAATCCCGGGTATTTCTGAAAGCCCTTGTTCATGCCATACTAGGTGACTTCACCGTAGCTTTAGTTCTGAATCCTCAACATGGAGGTTGTGCACTGTGCATGCTACTTAATGCCACACTGATGACACCGCCTGAAACACCTCAGTTCCGGGTCAAGACCATGCCTTGTAGACAGTGGGGCTTTTACCGTACATACAAAGTCTTTCTGCTCATAAGAGTGAAAATTTCCAACAATTTCTGAAAGGGCCCTAAACATGCGTTAGCTATTTTATCCCACTTTTGAAAGGTTATATTATCAACATTGTTATTATAAATCAAACTATTAATCAAATCTGAAGATCTTGGTAATTTCTCGATGTTCTATAGTATCAAACATTCAATGAAAATTTAATTCTTAAATTAAAACATACAGGGTTATCTATATTAATAGTATGGAAATTTCCTCCATATAATAGGTCATAATATTATATTTATAACAAAGAACTATTTTCAAATAAATTTCTTTCCAGTTTGTCATCAAGTTCTTGGTGTATATAGCTATCATATTATATACCTACATGTCCCAGATTGTATAAAAATAATTAGATGAAAAAGGAATCCTGAATATAATTAAACTGTGAGGACTTGAGACCCCTTGTGTGAAGTCCCACCCACCGAGGCACCGAGGTCTCTGCTGAGCAGTCAGTATGAGCCAAAGTCTGTTAACAACCAAGGAGGAAAATCTTCCCAATAAAAACTTTAGGTGAAATCACATCATTGGGGTCCCGCTGGACTCAAATCACAGGAGAACCCGATTTCTCAAGAGGTTCTGAGTCCAAATCAGTCAACTGTGACGTTCCTCACTTCTTGACCTACCATAATGGGGTTGTGATGTTATTAAGTCACTCTCTTTTGTAGTTGTTTGTTATGATGCAATGTTCCTAGGCGGCAGAGGGAGTGTGCTGGGACCTTTGAGCAAGAACACCCAAATCCACACCAGTTTCTCTCTGGCCCATTCAGAAGCATACCCTGGGAACAGTGCCTTTGGGAATGTCCTGCTGTATAAACACTGACATTCTTGTGCCCTAATCACGAGCCATCCACCTGATGGTGTGCCATAGAGCTGGTGCCATAGGAGATGGTCAGGTTATGAGAGCTGGACCCTCGAGAATGCATGAATTTTCTCATAGGAAAGGGACTCCAGAGGGCTCTCTAATCTTATTCCTCCAGCATGGTAGCTACCAGTCTGCAGAACAAGGTAAATGCCAGTTCTCAGAACTGTAAGCCATACATTTTTCTTTATAAGTTGTTCATTTATATATTATATTATAGCAGCCTGAGATACACTGTTAATCTGCTATAAGAAATATAAATCTAAACCTTACAACTGTCATTGTTGAGCTTTCATGGGCAGGTGTTCTGATTGGCTGTACCAGATGAACAACCATGCCTGCTAAAGGCACCAAGTGTGCATACTTTGCTAGTGCAACTACCATACAGCGATGTGGTCTTGAGTGCCACTCAGTTTATCTTTGAGACAAGTTAGATAGCCATCATTAGCATCATGTAGAGAAAATGATCACTTTCTGTCTTCTGTGGCTTTCTGTCACACAAAACCATGATCTATAGAATACAAATTTATTGGGCTGTATATATGGCATACACGCATGTGTGCTGAGGTGTTCATCTGCATGTGCACTTTTGGAGCCAGAAGTAGACTTCTGATCTCATTGTCTATTGTCTATTTTATATTTTTAAATTTTAGTCATTTTAGTGCATGTATGTAAAAGGGTCACCACTCCACAATACACTTCTGGATCAGGGGACTATACTCTACTCTTCCTTGTCCCTTATGGGATATGTGGATGGGAGTTGGGTCATAGATGATTGTGCAAGTCCCTTTTTCTCTTTGAACCTTTTTAGGGGCAAGTCACCTAATCTTTTGAGACATGAGTTCTTACTTATTCTGGAGCTTGCTCATTTTGGTAGATGACTTACAGCAAGCCCTAGGGACTGTCATGTCTCCATCTCTCTAGTTTTGGGATGCTGGGCAATCACTTTGCCCAGCTCTCACATGGACATCAGGGATTTGATTCTTGGTTCCTTATGCATCTGCAAGAAGCACTTTACCCACTGAGTCTTCTCCCCAGCTTTGAGACACTGTTATGGTATAGAACTGCTATTTTATAGAACGGGTTAGTCACAATAGAGAGCAAGATCAGTTATCATCTTTATTCTAGGAGAAAAAGGCTCTGTAACATAAACAGAAAGAGTCTCATTTTTATTCTAGAAAAATATTTAATTTCTGAATTTAAATTACTGGGATGGTATAATGAAACCCATTATTATGTTTACTATATAAAATAGAGGGTGACTATATGCTAGATACTTTCCCAAACACTGCATTAGAACTGAACTCAAGAAGTAGATCTTGCTATTGCAGAGGTCCATCCCCTTCTGAAGAAAAGGCCCCAGCATCCATACACATATGTTAATACATAGTGTGTACAATGTGTATAGATGGAGGAGCTGCGGGCTGTGTCCCGCCATCTGGCTAGCTTTACACCTGAAATAATTACATGGAAACTGTATTCTTTTAAATACTGCCTGGCCCGTTATCTGTAGTCTCTTATTGGCTAACTCTCACATCTTGATTAACCCATTTCTAATAATCTGTGTAGCACCATGAGGTGGTGACTTACTGGGAAGGATTCTAGCCTACATCCGTCTGGGGTCGGAGAATCATGGCGACTGCTTCACTTCCCTTCTTCCCAGCATTCTGTTCTGTCTACTCCACGCACCTATGTTCTGACCCATCAGGCCAAGCACTTTCTTTATTAATTAACCAATGAAAACAACACATAGAAAGAAGACCCACCTACATCAAATGTATACTCATAACACAGAATACACTGTAGTGATATCTTGCTTGTGTTTTAACAAATAAAGGTTGCCTGAAGATCAGAGTGCAGAGCTAAACCACTAATGGCCAGGCCGTAGTAGCTCATATGTTTAATCCCAGCACTAGGGAGGTGGAGACAGGATGGAATATGGCTGGGCAGAGAGAGGAATATAAGGTGTGTGTGTGGGGGGTGGGGGACAAGAACCCAGTGCAGTCTGAGGATGCAGTCAGAGGACATAGCTTAAGAAGGCAGTCTGAGGACAGGATCGCCTATTTGGTCTGAACATTGGTAGAGGTTAAAGATCTCACTAGTGGCTGGCATCTCTGCTTCTCTGATCTCTTAGCTTTCACCCTCTAATATCTGACTTTGGGTTTTATTAAGAATAATTAGAATTCGTGCAACAACACGTGTTAGGAGTCAGCGTTTTACCATTCAGCTTATCAAATACGTACTTATTACAAGTAATTGGTTTACAGAGCAGTCACACCATGAAAACAGAGTAATCCTTTTCAATAAAATCACATCTGTATGTTTATTCAACAAGTATTTATTAGTGTTAGACTAATTATAACACACAGAGAGGAAATTATTATCAGGCATCAAAGTCTATTGTTAAGCGTCCTATAAAGTACAACATAACTTAAAAGAGAAGAGGATACTACTTTCAATTTTACCTCTAACTATTCCCTGCTTGATATCTGGTATTTATAAACTGGGAATACCACCTCTGTGAAAGCAAAAAGAAACAGAAAGAAAAGAAACACGAACTCTACCCAACACCACAGATACTAATGATAGCATTGCCACACTAAACACACAAAGATGCATGGCACAAGACAGAAACCTAGCAAGTCTTTCTGTATGAATGACTGATCTTTGAGAATATGGTGGTAGAATGTAGTAGCTTGAAATATTGTCTTGACTCACTATAATCCTACTGTGAACTCAAAGAACTAATTCTATATGATCTGAGCCACATCACATGTAGCTTTGTGATAAAAACCCATGTAATAATGACTGCCCACTGGAAACCACACAGTCCTTTATGAAAGCCATGAGGAGGGATAGGCAGGTTTGCTGCCCTTATAGATCCCCTGGCCATACACTGTTAGTCTCATAACTACTTCCATGGGATTCAGTAGCTGATACTTCTTGAATGATAACTTCTATTACAATTAGGGTATAGCTAAGGATAGAGGACGCTGATAGGGATGATGTGAGGACCCCAAATTAATTGGAGGAATGCACACAGAATATTTGGGGAACATGGAAAACTCTATGCAAATATTTTAAAGAGTAATTTGTAACTCTTTAGTAAACTTCATCTTGATAATGATTAACTAACCATTTAAGTGAAATACACCTGAAATATATATATATATATCCAATGACTGAGATGAAGAGACAGATAGCATTTTTAAGTATCATTTCTTTCAGCTGTTGCTATGAAACATCTGACTGTATGAATCCCAATAAGTATACTTGTTTCTCTGGGATAGGCCCTGGGGAAATATCTACAGAAAGCCCTAGGACCTTGAATGACAGGAGCAAAGCCCTCATTTCCCTCCTGATTCACAGCATAACATCTAGGCATATTTACATTTTAACCTGTGCAAAATGTTGAATTTGCAAGTGGTGTATTTCATGTGGCTACTTCCATTAAAACTCCAAAATAACAAGTTTTTCCATCTCATACCCGTAGCATATCGCTTTACCACCATTTCCTTGCTTTTTTTTTTTTCAATTTTATGTCCCCCCACCTTAAGCTCTGGGCTCCTAAATCATAATGGGATTTGAAACAAACACGACTCCAGGGTTCCTCATCGTCCTCACGTGTTGGCTGTTGACCTTGACACTTATTCAATTAGAACTGACTTGTCAATCAGGCACTCTGGCTGAAGTCACCCTAGTCAGACCAGGGAGCTTATTTCATTACTAAAGATTGCTCAAGGAACCTGGGGCCAAGAAGGGGGGGAAAAAAACCTCACAATATAAGTAAGTGACAAAATTTGGAATGTGTGTAGCAGACTTTAATATAATATTTCTTTGCACATTTAGCTGGTCAAGAAATTGTGGGAATAGTGAGAGAAGAGGGTCCACAAAAAAACATACTTTGGCAAGTGAGTCACTTCAAACGTGCCGTATTGTGAGGCTGTTTAATTTCTTTCTTGGCAAGTACCTCAGTTATGTAGTTCAATCCATCCCCCGACATCATGCCACTTCTCCACCTCCTGCAGAGTGCAGGTGACCAGAAAGTCCATGTCATGTGTTGGGCATACATCACGTTTTGAGAGAGAACAGGGCTTGTTTGGGTTGTCAAGCGCCATTCACAGTTTATGCCTACAGAGATGTTCCCTCTGGAGAGGAACCGAATAGCTCACGCTTTTTGAAAATCGCTCGTGGCAGCCTCTCAGTCTGCTTGAGGGTTCTCCATGTTGATGTGTATTTTCATACACTGCTCATACATTAAAGAATTTACGCCTGCCAGGCACTGACACAGTGCTCTGTCCCTAATCTGCTTTGAGGAGGGGGCTGCCTTGCTTCCACGCATTATCCAAATAAATGCCCATCAGGAGCGAGAGTGACTTAGTGGTGGGGATAAAACATGTAGAGCTTAAAGGTATGGAATTGTAATAAAAAGCAGTCTTTGCACCTTAGAAGAGAAGATGTAAGTAGCATTATTCTTACAAGGTTCAAAACTATATATATAATAGTGGTGAGAGGCCCATAATTCCAGTGCAGTGTAGAACTTGCAAAGTTTGTTTTATTGTTCAAAATGGGATCATATTTCCTCCTGCCTCTGTGATTTATGTCTAGAATTAGGAAAAATAAGACTATCCATGGCGTCTTTGTTCTTTGCTTTA
Organism: Microtus obscurus; assembly: GCA_963919715.1. NCBI lineage: Eukaryota > Metazoa > Chordata > Mammalia > Rodentia > Cricetidae > Microtus > Microtus obscurus. The sequence continues at coordinate 7,679,942 of CAWTZC010002364.1, forward strand.
AAGTAAAAGACAATAAATACTATTGCCAAGCTGTTTGCGTTAGCTATTTCGTTTTACTAGCTTCTAAAATTGCTTGCACCACAGGGGCTGGCTGGCAAAAACCTCAGTATGGCAGGCCACTGTTAATAATATTCTTATCAGAAAACACAACGAAATTTAACAGTATGTCAAATGTTGACGGGATAATGATACGTTAGCCCAATTAAAGGATACGAATAATCTGAACACTGTGTATCATTGGCTTAAAAATACCCCAAACGCTTTTCTTTTTGTCTATTTAGAATTTCTTCACAAGCATCAGGCTACTAGGACAAAACCTATAGTTTTGATAGAGAGCATAGGGTACAATTCCATCTGAAAATACTGTCTCATTGCTTTTTTATCATTTGGACTGTCATGTGAGTTTTCTTGGGGTGGAGAACAAAACAAAACAAACCGGCAGTTATGGGTAGATGGGGGGTGGGCTGCCTTAGACACATGGGAAATGAGATGGTACAGCTGAAGCATCAAGACAAATGTCCCAGTCTGTAGTTAATGAAGCAAGAATTAACATCTATTTGAATATAAAAAGTTTTGTTTTTTTTAATACTCTTTTTGGCTATAAATAACACCAGCAACTCTTCTGAGTAGTAATGCTTAATTATCCTTGCTCTTAAAGGCTAACAAATGACTAGATACCAGCGAGGAAGATACAATTTGTCATTCCAAAATAACATTATTACAATTGCCACTGTCATCAAATAGAAAGCGAGGTTTGAGCTCAGGCATCTACCCAAGATTTACTACTTGTTCCTTAATAACAACTGCCACAATAAGCGCTGAATTGTTGGCGTTTGCTGTTGATCTAAGAACAGTCCGTCTCCTCACCAGAGAGTTTTCGCTGTGCAGTGATCAATGCCAAAACTTACAACTGGCCAAAGGACAGGAGAGTTAAGTGTTAAGGTTCATCCTCACATCTGAGGATGAACAGCTATGTCATCTAGGACACTATGTCATAGTATGACACTATGTCATAATGACATCTATGTCACTCACCCTGTCACTTGTTCGGGCTTGGGAGACAGCATAGAAGACAAAGTAGAAAGATTATAAGAGTCAGAGTTTGGGAAGAACCAGAACAAAATAGTGTCTCCTGGATAGAGCAGGACCTCTGGGCTCAGAACTCACAGCAGTTGTGGCTACCTGAACAAGACTTGAACAAGATCAAGCCAACCGATATTCCAGTGTGGAAGAGGGAGCAGTTCACAAGCTTTCTGAAAATTCCTCCTCCTAAGTGAGATACTATTGACAGCTGATGACCTTTAGGGCTGCCAGAATCAGTTTTCTTTAAAAATATGGCCTCTGGTATGATAACTATGCCTCAGTGAATGGCTGCACACCCACTAGGCAAGGTGGCATGAGTCTTTATTTCCAGCAGTGCTCAGGCAGAGACTGTATGGAGACTTACTGTGCTTACTCTTCAGCCAAACTGGTTGAATTGGTAAGCCCCAGGTTCACAGAGAGATCATATCTCAAATACTAAGGTACAAACACATGTACACATGAACAGTTGAACATACACCCCTAACCAGACATTAATTTAGCCACGATGGTTCATAATGAGACATTGGTGTGTAGGAATTTATTGATTTTCTCATTTATGGTGTTGGGTTTTTTTTTTGTTCTCACAATGCATTTCTTTCTCTTTATTTTTTTAAATATTTATTTATTTATTTTTATTTATTAAAGATTTCTGTCTCTTCCCCACCGCCGCCTCCCCTTCCCTCCCCCTTGGTTTTTCAAGACAGGGTTTCTCTGTGGCTTTGGAGCCTGTCCTGGAACTTGCTCTGTAGACCAGGCTGGTCTCAAACTCACAGAGATCTGCCTGCCTCTGCCTCCTGAGTGCTGGGATTAAAGGCGTGCGCCACCATCGCCCGGCTTATGGTGTTGTTTAAATCCTATGTCAGACTCTTCAATATATACATTGCATTTTATATCTGAGAATTTTTAAAGCAGATCAGCACAAATTAGACCCAGTGGAGAAGAGGAGGAAAAAGAGAAGAAGGAGGAGGAGAAAAAGGATACATGAAATTGGAAGGACTTAGAAATGTGGGGATGGATCTAGGGAGTTTTGGAGGGAAGGGTTGAATATTATCAAAATATTTCTTATTTTTAGTCTCAAAGACCTAATTATAAATATGTTATAAAAAGAATAGTCTGTGGGGATTTGAACGTGCAATATAAGATACTGCTAAGGTTTGAAGGAGCTGAGTTACTCGTATACTGGGACAAACAGAATGGGATGGTTATATTCTGTGTTTTTTAAAATACTTCCTGGTGAAGATAAGGTTCCATGGGTTTTCTGTGTGGCTAACACAAAAGGCATTAACTAAGGAGGATTTAACTGTTAGAAGTTTTAGGTCACAGTTCATGTCCTAGGAATAGTATATGTAGATATGAGATTATGGGACATTACACAAAATGTCAACATTCCTCCTTGGCTTTCAAATCACAATATTTTTAAAATTGCAGCACTGCTATTACTGTATTGACTGTGTTACATCAGACAGTCTCTAAAGTTCATGAATATTAAGAACATATGATTAAACTCAGTGCAAAAACACGCTAAGTGGACCGCATTGCCAGGTGCAAGTAGATACGAGTCTAGCCCCTTCACAATCATTAACTGTCTCCATCTATAAATTCTCGATCAGGGCTATGATTAGGGATGTGGCTGGGTAGGATGGCCCTCCCATACTGGAAGTCTTAAGTTCATTACCACCACTGAAGAAACCAAACTGATCAAATAAGTACTTTATGGATTGGATGGGAAATATGTTTACATTTAATGATTTTGTTCAAAATTAGAGCTTAATTTGGTTGGATTTCAAAGCCTACAGAATGTCTTTAAAGGATTTCAGTAACAAAACAAGATGTGTTTTTATTGCATAAGACATTAACTTAGGGGCTGGGGATATGACCTCATCGGTAAAAGTGCTTGCTGCAGATCTGATTTGAGATCTGTAGAATCCATGGGAATCTAGGCACGGAGGCATGAGTTTTTAATTCCAGCAGTGCACAGGCAGAGACTGTATGGAGACTTACTGTGCTTACTCTTCAGCCAGACTGGTTGAACTGGTAAGCCCCAGGTTCACAGAGAGATCATGTCTCAAACACTAAGGTAAAGAGTGGCTGGATCCCAATGTTGTTGACCTCTGTCCACACACGTGTACACACAAACTGTTGCACATCCAAGCCACACACACCCCTAACCAAACAACAAACTCAAAACATTAATTTAGCCACGATGGTTCATAATAAGACATTGTTCTGTTTAGGAATTTATTGATTTCCTCACTTATGGTATTGTTTAAATTTTATGCCAGACTCTTCAATATATACATTGCATTCTATATCTGAGAATTTTTAAAGCAGTCAAAACACTTAGCACAAGCAAGCATTTTTCTATGTGTTTTCATATAATCTTAAATATCTCCAGACACATTAAAATCTATGACTGTAACATGAAATTAAATCAGTCATCACAGCTAACGTTAGGAACAGTATACTCACTGCTGCCATGAAACCTTGTACAATCAGCTAGCCAGTCTTCAATATTGGCTAGTTACCATATCTAAAGAAAATGCTGAGTGCATATGAATGAAGAATAACTTACTTTGCTCTTGGAAATTAAGCAGTAGCTCTAGAAATAGTCAAACGTTTTAAGGGATGTCTAACATTTGAAGGTCATCAATGAAGGTAGCACAAAATCAGGAAATGAAATTTGGTTCTTTCAAGTTCTCAAGCCTGTAACTTTCTACAGATGTCTGTCTTTTCCCCCTCTCCTAGATACAGCTTGGGATCTGATAGACATGGCTCTGCCTGCCAAAGGTATCCAAGAGCTGGACTTGTCTCCCACCTCTACACACTACTACTTGGTAATTTCTCACCTACAGAACTGAAATAGTTTCTTAAGTGGTTTCCTGCTTTGGCTTTTGTTTCCCTACAGTGAGTCTCAAAAGAGCAATCAAGGAGATAAAAGGTGTCTTTTATCACAACAGGTTCTTCAAAAACACTCAATGGCTTTCTTTTCAATTAGAGTAAAAGCCAGCACCTTGACAATGACCTGCAAAACCTGCCACAATTTGGCTCTGGGAGTTTTCTGACCTCACTTGCTATTTGTGTTTTCTTTGTTCACTCTGTTCTGGAGTGGTGACCTTAAAGTGCCAATAACATGCCCACGCCCCTTGCTTGGTGTGTTCTTTCCTAAAACATTCCTCCCAGGCCTCTGCCTGGCTGTGTCTCCTGCCTCCTTCCCTGCGTTGCTCAAATAACACCTGTGTGTTTTCACTCGTTATAACTGGATCTCTCCAAGCATATATCTGTATCTGCTATAAATTATTCTGTATTTAAACATTTTGTTCATGGCTTAACTCCCTTTACTAGAATATATTTTTCATTTTAAAACATGCTGTAAGGGGCACCAGGGGGATAGTTCCTTTGGTAAAGGCTCTTGCAACACAAGCATGGTGACTGGTATTCTGTTCCCTAAACCCACAGTTTGGGAGAAGGAGATTACCACCCAGATATGCTGGAATAACCACCAGAAATCTCTTGCTAGGATAAGGGGGAAACTTGGTGCCAGTCAGAGGGGAAGCTTGCCTCCCAGGAAGAGATTTCTCACACAGTACCAGCAACTTGCTAAATCCTTACTGAGAGGCTGGAGCTCAGACAATGGGCATTCAGTGAGGGCCAAGATCCCATCTTGACCAGGACTGCTTAGATATACATCTTCCTGGGCCCCTGTTTAAACTTTAACCTCATATAAGGACCCAAAAGATATATTTAGGGAGTTATTGGATCTCTTTTTTTACCCTTTTCAATATGGTCACATTGAAGAAACTTTTTTTCTGATTTTTTTTATTTGCTATTAATTTTGATGTTTTAATTGGTTATCAAGAATAGATAGCTGAGCGTGGTTCTTGAGGTACAGACCATGGCCCTATGTTCGGTGACATTACTTCTGATGTTACAACTTCATTTTTTTTCTGCATGAAAGTTGAGTCCCACTCAGAATGCACTCAGGGTTGAATAAGAGAAGCATGATTCGAATCTGGTGGCTTTAGTGAAGTTTGCCATCTTTGCCCTTGTTCTTACCAAAGGGTTGCACAAACAAAGTAATTGACAACAGGGGAAAGATTGGTCGCTGTTGGTCCAACCGGCTTCATTCAACTAAGGAAGCATATTAGAAAAGTTTCATTATGGGAACTTGGGAGAGGGGGCTGCTATGTTAATCCATAAAAGGTTATTGTAGACCTTCCTCAGTTCCTTCTTTTTTTCTTGGGGAAGGCCTGGCTTGTCTCCAAATCTCATTGTATCTTTCCATTAATAAACCACCTATAGCCTTGTCTATTGCATCTCTGTGCCTTTATTCAATTATTTTTTGCAACTCATTTTTTGCAACTCATATTTTATGCACAGAGGCATAAAGGCTTGGAAACTCAAGTTCCTGCCCTCTAGGCTCACCTTTGCCCTCTAGGCTCACCTTTGCCCTCTAGGCTTACCTTTGCCCTCTAGACTCACCTCTGAACTTAGGATATTTTCACTATAAAAATATGAAAGGCTAGGGCTGAAGAGATACTTCTGTGGTTAGAAGTATTTGCTGCTCTGGTAGAGGACCTGCATTCATTTCCCTGTACCCAAGCCAGGGCTCACAACCATTTGTAGCTACAATTCCAAGGAATCCTACAACCTCTCTGGCTTATGAGGATGCTGAAGGCACATGGTAAACTTAAATATGTTCAGGGAAAACACTCTCACATATAAAATAAAAATAAATCTCAGGGGGCACTGGAGAGATTGTCCAGTGGGTAAGGGCACTTGCTGAGACCTTTCCTGAGAGCCAGGATTCAGTTTCTCGGCATCCACACGGTGGCTTACAAACATGCATTAATTCCAGGAGATCTGAAACTTTCTGTTCCAGTGGTACCAGGCATACATGCCATGCACATGCAGGCCAAGCACACCCATGCAGAAAGTAAGATAAATAAATCTGTTTTTCTTTTTTTTTTCAACCTCCAAAATTATAAACAAAATAGGTTTCTTCATCAGTAGATTGTCTCTGATTCTCAATTTCTGTTTTGTTGCTTTGTTTTGTCTTTTTTTTTATTTATTAAAGATTTCTGTCTCTTCCCCACCGCCTCCTCCCCTTCCCTCGCCCTCCCCCCAATCAAATCCCCCTTCCTAGTCCACCCAAAAAGCAATCAGGGTTCCCTGCCCTGTGGGAAGTCCAAGGACCACCCACCTCTATCCAGGTCTAGTAAGGTGAGCATCCAGGCTGCCTAGGCTCCCACAAAGCCAATAGGTGCAGTGTTTTTCTTTTAATATGGAAGCAGTGATTTCCTCTTACTAAATACTTAGAAATGCTTGATATATCTCAAGTCCCTTTTTACATTTCCTGACTTTTTCTTCCAGAAGTTTTGTTACAAAACAGTTTTACTGGAGGTTTTCTTTCTTTCTTTCTTTTTTAATCTTTTCTTTCTTGTTTTTTTTTTTGGACAGAAGGAGGGGCAAATTTCTGTAGCATCTATATGGCAGAAAAGGAAGAGAGCATATTTCAAATTTCTAAGCACACCCTAAAACCTCATTTGGTGCCCAAAAGAGCAAAAGGCACAGACAGTTTTGCCTCATTAGCATCACACATGTAGAGACCTTTGGTGTAATTTAGTACTAAGTAGTCAGAGTTAAGGCCTTGTGTGTTCCCAAGTTAAAGCCTCACTAAAATGGAGGTACTTTACATTTTATTTAAATGGACCCATTTTCTTGATTTGCTAGTCATCTTCATGGGGCATCTTCAAGGGAGAGAGACGTACAGAGCAGTTGCGAATGCTTTAGTTGTTGCAAAAAGATGCCTGGCACAGGAGAAGGGCTGCCCTGTTGCTCGCATAAGTGCATGTTAGCAGAGGTGCTGAGCAAGTTATTTGCTTTCAGTACCAGCCTTTTCTTAATGTGCTCTCCCGATCTACACCTACGCAGGTGCCAATTAAAGAATAATTGTGGAAAAGCCTCACATTTGTGAAAAAACGTAATCACATTTATAACAGTGTTTCTCCAACTTTTAACTGAACCTGTCATTCAGCTACTGAGCAGAAATGGGGGAAAGCGTACCTTTGAAGAGGAGAGGAGACATACTGCTGTTGCTATTATATATGTGAACTTTGCCAGAACCTCTTCTGTACAAAGGCTAAACCAACTATACAAGGTGCATCCCTTAAAATCCAAGATTGTACAGGAAAAGCGAGGAACCTCAATGAGCATTTATAGATGAATAAAGGCATGAATAAAAGATTCTTACCTCCAGAAATTCTCAATGAAATCCTGGCCCATAAAATTCCCAGTTCCTTATTTTGTGAGTCCCCCTGCCTTCTCTATAGCCAGAAGATATGCACAGATGGAGAAGCTAGTCATATAATAGTGTATGATGACTATTGCAACTTAACAAAATCCGGAATTAGGAGAAGACAAGCCCCCAGGCACTTCCATGAGAGGCTATTGAACTTCTGGAACATGTATGGGGGATCTCTTTGATTAATTTAGTTGCGTGCTGAAGCATTCCCTGAACGGGGATCCTGGACCACATATAGATAAGCCTAGCACACATATTCCCTGCTCTCTGCTTCTCATGTGCAGATAGTCATGTGGTCGGCTACCTCCAGCTCCTTCTGCCCTAACCGCCTTATCATCACACCCAGGATCCTGTGTTCAACCACAGGGTGCAGCCTGTAAACTTGGCTGAATTCAGAGCTCAGACTTCAGACAGGGAATCCTCTGGGTTGAGGAATCCAGCCAATGAACCTTTACAATCATAGATCAAAAACAGTGATCTCACTGACTAGAAACCCTAATAGCAAGCTCTACTGTATGTGGACACACAAGGTTGGGTAAACCCTACTACTGCTCTAACAGATCAGAAGCTGTAAGAAACTATCACTTCCTCAAGCTTTCAGACAGCTATGTATAGCAATAACAAAAGCTCACGGAGACAGAGTACTCCTACAGCAGCTGTGAAGGGCAGTAGCTAATCTGTAAGAAATGTAAAGAGCATATATTTGATTATGATGACCAGAAGAAAGGTACAGAAAATGCACTTGAAGAACAAATAGTTGAATCCCCCAAATTTGGAAGTGGCTATCTAGACTGTTCAGGCCCAAATGATCCTATATATATTAACATTAAAAAGGTCTCTATTAAGACAAGATATAATTAAGTTGTTAAAAGTCAAAGGCAAGAAGAATTAATTATAAAAAGAGCAAGAGGATACAATTCATTTTATAAAGGAAACTTTCATGATTATTAGAGAATTTCTTAGCAAAAATTGAACATGCTTGCAGAGTAAGGAGAAAACAGTGTGTGAGAGAGAGGGCTATGCCAATGAAGAATATTAGATCAACAATCGTCTTTCAGAAATAAAGTAGAAGTTAGGTATAGTACATTCACAGGACTTGGGGGGTTAAGGTAGGTCAGGAGTTCAAGGTCATCCTTAGCTACAGATGAATATCATCTTGGGTTACTTAAGACCTTCACGAATAAAAACAAGCAACAACAATTACAATAATGAAATAAATAAATAAGGATTTCCTAAAAACAAGCAAACCCAAAAGTGGAGAAGCTTTTCACTATTAGTCCTTCTTTGTAAAATACACAAAATGGAGTTACTCAAAACTCAAATGGAATAATAAATACCAATGGAAAAATGTCTGAGTATTCAAAACTCATCAATAAAATGAAATGTGTTTATAAAGTTAGATTATTTTAAATGTTTTTTATGAAAGCTAAGATACATATAAAATAATTATTACTAAAATAATTTTATTGCTCATCAATACAAAAGTTACTAACTACAGTAACGACGTGCAGAGCAGTGAAGGAATAGAATTTCTCTATGCAATTTTCTCAGGTGTTTTCCATTGCAGTTATAAAACGCTATAGGATTTGTTTTAGCTCACAGTTCATAACGCAGTCTATTGTTGCAGGGAGTCAAGGCAGCAGGCGTCTGAAGCCACCAGCCCCATAACATCCATAATCAGAAAAGAGAGGGGGATGAATACAGGCAGCCTCTTTTCTGTAGTCCAGCATCCCCCACCCAAGGATGGTCCTGTCCTTTGACTCCAATTTTTTTAAATAAAACAATTTTTTTTTCATTTTACATACCAATCCTATACTCCTTCCATTCCCTCCATCTCCGCACCCCCACATCCCACAACCCATCCACTCCTCAGAGAGGGTAAGGCATATTGCTTTGGGGAAGGTCCAAGGCCCTCCCTACTATCTAGGCTGAGCAAAGTATCCATCCAAAGAGAATATGTTCCCCCAAAGCCAGTAAAAGCAGTAGGGATAAATCCTGGTGCCACTGCCAGATGCCCTGCAGTCTGCCCCAGCCATACAACAATTTTCACCGACCTTCAGAGGGGCTAGTTTGGTCCTATGCTGGTTCCTTCCCTGTCTGGCTGGAGTCCTTTGACTCTAATTTTAATAACATTCCCACAGACATGAGCAGAGGACTGCCTCCCAGGTTGTACAGATTCTGTCAAGTTGAAAACCAGTACTATCATGGTGATCAAAGTCATTGGTATTAGCTTAAAATAGGGAGACATATGGGTATATCATATGTGCCACATGGTAACCACTAAAGAAAATCTATTAAATATCTGAAAGATTACAAGACAGAAATCAAAATATATAACTACGAAAGGCAACTAATTAACACAGGGAGACAAAAAGAGGAAGAAAGAGACGAACTGTGAATAGGAGAGGATTGCAATGAAGCCTCACTGATGAGTGTCACTTTAAAGGCAAGTAGATCAAATCATATGATAAAACAGCATAAAATAACAAAATAGATTAAAAGTAGCATCTAGAGATTTGATGCCAGAAGACATTTTTGTCTTTGTCTTTAAGGACACATAGATTGGAAATGAAGGAATTAAAAAGGAATTCTTACAAATTAAATTCATTTCAAGTCACAATCAATCAAAGCCTTTAACATCATGGCAAAAGGCCAATTTATAAAACTTTTAAAAGGCAAGAATCAAATATTGGACTACTGCAATAATAACCAACAGTAACAGAGCAATGGGGAAATACACAGAGCAATAATAGAACACTAGAAAGCATTAGACAATAGGATCATCCAGCCAGGAGAAGTAGATTATAATACACTGGAAGCAAAATGGAAGGGTGACATGTGAAAACCATCTTACTCAACAGCACCAGGATACGCCTCTCAATCGTACATGCCACATTCTCAGAACAAATCCTAAGAAATTCAAGAAGGCTTCAGCAATACCAATAACTTAATGACTCATACGGGAAGACAGAAGAAACCAGTAGAAGGAGAGAAATAGCAAAGTTCTCAAATGGAACAGACTTAAACAAGAAACCATTAGGGAAAAAAAAAACCAAAAGGCAAAATTTAAAAATTTGTCAGAAGATCACAGAAAATAGAATTCAAAACAAAACAGCTCAAAATGTATGGTATTTAGCAAAAGCAGTTTCAAGAAGAATAAATTCTATAAATATGTGTAGCAAGAAAACCCCCAAAACCTTAAATGACAAACAACTCTACAACTTTAAAAACTTTAAAAAGAACAGAATAAATCAAGTCCAAATTTATCAGCAAGAAGAGACAAACCAAACACTATCTAGTTTATTAAATGAATTAAATAAAGTACCAAAAATAATATAAAAGGTCAGTGAGACTAAGAGATTTTCTTCAGAATGATAAGTAAATGGATACACTTTGGTAATCAAAAAGAGAACGAGAGAGATCTAAATACATAAAATTGTAAGAGAAACAGATGGCATCATTTAATACCACAGAAATGCAGAAGATAATAGAACTCACTGCAAATACTTAGACAGCAGCAAGTCTTATACACAAGAAAGAGAAATGGCTAATGTCCAGAGGTACATATATTAAGATTGGATCCCAGAAAAATCTGAACAGGTAAGAAGAAATTAGTACAATTATGAATCAGTAATCAAAGAGCAATAAAGAGGGTCTCATTGATTATTCCATGAAACATTTAAAAAGAATGTGCTGGAACATGCTAACATGTGCCTCCCTAATCCAGGAACAGCAGGAAGAAAACAAATCCAAAAACCCAAAGGCAGCATGTTCTAGTGAGCTCCAGACTAGTCACAGTCTACAGAGGGAGACCTTGTCTGAACCCCAACCACACACTCGTGCACACACTTGTTAATATCAGTCTTTCTAAAAGAAAGAGCATTTCCAAACTCCTTTAATGAAGCAAACATTATACTGATATAAGTAACTTAAAAAAATATTGCAGATTGTTATCATTGGGGAATACAGCAACAATCACTTGAAACAAAGGACTTGGGAACTGAATTCAATAGCACATTACAAAGGTCCATGTCCCTGTGCTGGTTTTATCTCTCTGTTATAACCAGACTCTTTATCTGGTTCATTTCTTTTCACCCTGCTGGTTCCTATCATCAGTTACTACCTGTAATACTTAAAATGTAATTGGCCCCCACAAGTTTATAGGGAGTAGCACTATTAGGAGGTGTGGCCTTGTTAGAATAGCTGTGGCCTTGTTGGAGGAAGTGTGTCATGTAGGGGCAGGCTTTGAGGTCTCCTACGATCAAGCTATACCCTGTATGGACACAGACTCTTCCTGTTGCCTATGGATTAATACTGTAGGACTCTTAGTTTCTTCTCCAGCACCATGTCCCCCCACATATCTGCTGCCATGTCACACCACAGTAATAATGAACTAATCCTCTGAAACTGTAAGCCACCCCAATTAGACGTTTCCCTTTATAAGAGTTGCAGTGGTCATGATGTCTATTCACAGGAATAGAAATTCTAACTAAGACAGTATCTCAGTGGCGCTTAGTCTAATGCTTCTTCTAGAAAGGCTACCTTGCCTGAGCTATGCTGATACTTCTATGCCAATATTTATCATCTAGTCTATGACTGCCTATTTCATTCACTATATTTCCTTTGCTTGATGATTTTCTTTTCTGGACTTTCCTTTGCAATGTTAGTAAAATCTGTGCTGGTATCCAGATGCAGTACAACTACACTTAACAATCAATTAATAGATAAATGCAGAATAATCACATCTCATCATTACTAGGCTAAGTCACTTGGTAATTTTCTCGGGTGTAGAAGATATGATAGGAGAGATGAATATATTGGTCAAAGAAAATGTTAAAACTGAAGTGAGGGTAGTGGGAGGAGGGGAAGATGTGGGAACTGGGATAGGTATGTAAAATGAGAAAATGCTGTTTTTAAAAAATTTTAAAACTCAAGAATTAAAAAAAAAGCATTTAGTCATTATCATTTTTTTTTTGCAAATGTCACGAGACCCACAGACCATGGACAGCTTTTTGCAATACCCAGTTTTTTGTCCCAAGGACAAAGTATCTGACAGAATCAATGTACAGAGAGAAAACTGGATTTTGGCTCATGGTGTCAGTGACTTTAGTCTGGGTTGTTAGCTCTATTGTTTCTTGCTATGCTGAGGAGGAGAGCCACAGAGGGGAATATGAGGTAGAGGCTCCTGTACTGCACCCATGAAGGCAACCAGGAAGCAGGGAGAGAGGAAGGGGCCATGGACAAAACAATCTCCCTGATGGTCTACCTCCCATGACCTATTCCCCTAAGTAGGACCCTTCAGATATGATCTCATCAGTGAATCAGCCCATTAACAAACTCAGTCCTCATGATCCAGTCACTTCTCAAGATGTCTCCTCTGAACTTGACTACATTGAGGATCAAATGTTCTATATGTGAGTGTTCTAACAGACATTTCATATTGACCATGATGCCTACATTATTAAAGCAGGGCAAATTGAAAAAAGAGGCAAACCTTTGTACTTATTTACAACATAACTCTGTAAATAGGAAATCTTGGAGAATCTAGCAATTATTAAAAGGATTTAAGCAAATTCTGCACATAAAATTCATTAAATAAAATAGACTTGCATTTATATTCTGGCTTCTGTGTGTACAACTTCCTTCCCCTCTGAAGACCTTGAGCATGTAACCAATATCAATTTTGTGAATATGGATTCCTCATCTAAAATTCTGAGATAATACCACTTCTAATCAATGTTTAATAACAGAATGAGGTTTTGTTGATATCACTTAGAAACATTCTTTTTCCTCTACCACAAAGTTCTTTTAATAAATAAAAAAATATAGTCATTATACAGATCATTTCCTCTTTATGGACAAATTAAAAATGAAGTTTTTACTATAAAAATCATCTTTACATAAAAATGTTTCCAAGCAAAACACTGGCTCATTAGTACATTTAACAAGAGATATTGAAGCTTATAAGGGTTGGGTGATTTTCCTTACAAACAGAAAACTGAAATCCATCTTAGAGACCGGTTCAATCTTGTGGATACTTTGCTCAGTTATCTAAATGTAGAACAGTAGCTTCCATAGTCCCAGGGGGCACCGTCAAAGCCCAAGCTCTGTCTTCTTGTCCAAAGTAGTCACTTGCCCCACAGATACAGCTAGTCACTCAAGAAAAGATGACACAGTTGGTACAAGGGTACCAAAATTGAAGAGATAGAGAAAGAAGCATCAATTTAAACTTACACTAATATTAGAAACTCTCGAATGGATTGAATGAAACCTGCGAGCAAGGAAGATGCCCAAACCTCCTCAGCACAACTTATGACAGGACAAGCAAGGGGGAAGGCTAACCAAGGTTCTGTGCTTTATCTCGGGTGGTCTTGAAGTAATAGTTACTTAAAAACTGGTAACAGCTGATAGCCAGTTCTAAGCCCTGTATACGTGCACAAACATGAGTATGCATGTACGTGTGTGCGTGTGTATATGATTAATGGAAATCTCACAAAATACTCATCCTCATACCACTCAGTGAAGAAAAGCCTTTTGACTTTGATGTGATATAAGCCTGAAGCCCAGTGGTTGCCACAGTGAACTCAAGGAAGAGCAGATGCTGGGTGGAAAGAGTGGAGACTCCTCTCTGGACTGCCCAGGGATCTGCATCAGCAAGGACACAGATATAAGGAAACAACAAACTGTGCAGGTCCAGTGTTCAACAGTGACATCTTGTGGCCCAGAAAAGTAAAGGCAAGCAAATGGTGACAGCTATTTCTCCATTCTTTATCTTAAAGGTAAGACTAGACTCATCTATACTTTTTCTTTTTTTCACAAGAGGAGATCAAGAGAGGGAAAGCAAGTGTCCTGATTATTATAGTGGAAGATGATTCCAGTAATTTAGTTAAAAATATCTTAGTGGCCTAAGACCAGGATATCTGCTATTTCTTGGACATAGCTGTAGAATTCATGTGCTTGTTTGGATTTGTTTTCAACGATTAAATTAGAAAAGCTATGATTTTCTTTCATCTTTTTCATTTGTCCTTTATATTTTATTTATGACAGAAACAATGTATGATGCAAAGAGCAGACTATTTTAGTTGTCCACAGCTGAAGTTCAAAAAGGAATATACAAGTCACTCCTAAGCTATTTATCACTCACCGAAGCTCTCGCTTCTCTTTTGAAGGGATTCATGAAAGACAAATAGCAAGTGATGTGCCATTGAAGAGTTTCCTAGGAAACAACAATTTCACCAGGAAACTCCAAATGCAGCTCTTAAGCAATGAGGGATTGGAATTTTTCTTATTTTGAGTTTCACAGAAGCATGGGTACCTGGGGGTGAGGCAGACAAAGGCTTGTGCCCAGGTGACTGTGCTATCTACTCCTCTGTCTCCCGTAACCTCAAGAATGAGTTTGCCTGGCTTCTAGTCTAGACAGAAATGGGCTCAAATTGTGTCCTGTGCTTGTCCGTTCTGTGCCACTCCAGCTCCATGTCACCCACCTCAACTCTTCTGCAGTGTGCCCTTCATAGGGCCTTCCAGATAATTCAGAGTTACATTAAACCCATTTTCAAAGGAACACTTAAAAAGCACTCCCCAGACTTATAACCCTACAGGAAGGTACATGCTGCTGTAATAACAGCAACATGAAAACCGAAAGCAAAAAAATCAGGGAGGTGGTGATGAATTCTGAGAGACTCCAGGTCTTGCACAGGTTTAGAATTTACCTTTTCTTGTCCTTTCTTTTCTGTAATATCCAGTCGTCCCTAAACCATTACCAGATTTGCACTAAAGAAGCACACCACTTCCAAAAGGAAACATTATGGTATATTTCATTAAACACGGTAAAACTTTAAATTTGCAAATCGGTTCTGCCATGACACGGTAAATGTGTCACGTGTTCATTGTCCGGTACATGATATATTTACAGGCAAATTAGCCGGAGCTCCTCAACTGTATCCGTTCTCACCCTTCTATTTAGATGCAGTCATATATTACTGCTGATAACGTGATGGCAGTGGATAGATTGGAATTCCTCACTGTCCTTTATCAAGATAAATTGTTCTGTCAATAGCAAATGGCTGGCAAGTATTAACACTCTGCACACTGTATGACTTTTCATTCCCTGCAAAAATTGTATTTAATGCTTTTGCACAAAATCTATGGCCATGACTCTCCTTATTACCTATTTAACTACCTTTTAAGAGGAGGATTTATTTCTGCAAATTAGGACCTGGGTAACAAGATGGTATCATGCATCATAAACTTTAAGTCAATACAAGGCAGGACACTTGCAGCTCGAATGGGAAAGTAGCTCACTCTCCTCCCTTGGCCATCCAATAGTATGAGCAGTCTGCGCTGGGAGCAGCTGCTCAGGGCAGAACTTTATCTTGGCCTCCTTCCATCTACACCACTATGGCATCCCATAGTAGCAATTTGCTCATTGGCCTATTACTTTCAATAGGTATTCCAGTAATTGGCTATTTCACACTTGTAAGGCTTGAACTGGCAGAGAGCAAAGGCCAGGCAGCCAGCCTGTCAGGGTCTAGTAAGCTGGTCGTTCATCAATTATAATCAGCTTTTACAAGAGTGACTGAATCTTCCAAAACCTTGTTTGCTCTCATCAGCTTTGCTACCAGTATAATTTGACCCGGGAACTGAGCAGAGTCCTTATCTGAAGAATGGGAATGTTGTCCCCCCAGCGACAGGCATGTTTCTTTATTCAGACCCCTAGGGAGAGGGATTGGAGCTTAAAGAGGGGAATAGAAATTCTGGGTTCCTTCTGATTCCATCTGCTGCCCGTGACACAGCAGACTTTTCTTTGTCAGATTTGAAGATACGAAGGGCGACGAAATGATTTATTTCATAGTAATACAGGAAGGACCCATGGATCTAAGAACTGACTTTTCCTAGGCTGAGTTTAACCATGGGAATTTGTACAATCATGTAGACGATCTTGGAACTACCTATCTAAGTAGAACATAAAATTTTAAAAAAACGCTCTGATGTGGAGGAAACAATTGATGTGGACAATTCATGACATGATGTATCTGTGACAATCAGTTTTCTGGAAACTTCAGCTCTAAGAATAAGCAAGCAAGAGTCTGCTCGGTTAAACAGAGGCCACTCTCCTTTCCTTGGCCATGTCTTGTTGCGGGAGCTCCTTCCGCTCTTTCAGCCAATAGCTGCTGGGATACCAGCCCACTGGGGCGTGGTCTCTCAGCAGCTATTGGCTGAAGGAGCGGAAGGAGCTCCTGCAATAATGTCTTCTTCTCCCTGCTTGTATTACTGTGCTCCGCAGAGTGAATAGCAACACTGTCACATGTCTATGTTTTCAAGGAAACCTACGTGACACTTGACTGGGTGTGGCAGAACATACTGCAGCCCTAGCACGTAGGAGGCTCATGCAGGAAGATGATAAATCTGAGGCCAGGCTGAACTACAGCGTGAACTTCAAGCCAGTTTGGGCTACATGGTGAAACCCTGTCTCGAAAACAAAAACAAAACAAAGAAAAATTAAACAAAGTGCTGCCCAGTTTCTTTGCTGTTTTCTTCCTGTTCTTCTTCCTCTTTTAAAATCAGAAGCTTCAAATTTATTTTTTTAAAACCAATAATTTATTCTCTGATGACTTCATATAGATGTGTTAGGTCTTGATCATAACTATTCTCTACTTCTCACTTCAACTCTGCTCAGCTTCCCCGGCACACCTCCTTCTAACTTCCTGTCTTCTTTACTCTTCTCTCCTGTTTTACATTGCAATTCCCTATCTTTCCCTCCCTAAGTCTCCCCCCACCTCTGTCCTTTCCCCATCCATGACCCCCTCCCCAGCCTCCCTTCAGAGAAGAGCAGGTCTCCAAGGGATATCATCCAAACATGGTATCACAACCAACAATAAGACAAGGCACATACCATTGCATCAAGGCTGGAGGAAGCAATAGGGTCCCACAAATAGGCAAATGTGTCAGAGAGACCACCCCCACTCCCACTGTTAGGAATCACATGAGAATGCCAAGCTACAGCATATATTCAGAGGACCTAGGCCACACCCCTACAGGCTCCCTGATCTCTGTGAGCCCCCAAGACTCCCAGTCAGTTGATTTAGTGGGCTCTGTTCTGGCGTCCCTGACCCCTCTGGCTCCTCTCCCTCCTCCTTTGCAGGACCCCTGAGCTTCTCTTAATTTTTGACTGTGGTGCTCTGTATCTGCCCCATCAGTTGCTGGACGAAGTATCTCTGATGACGATTCTGTTAGGCTCCTGTCCTGGAACACTTTAGGCAGGATGAACTATAGCTTGAAGGTTTTGTGTCTGGGTTGGTGTCCCTGTCCCTCCACTTGAGGCCTTGGCTGGTTACAGAAGATGGCTGGTTCAGGCTATCTGTCCACAATTACCAGGGTCTTTGCCCGGGTTACTCTCTTATATTCTATGGAGTTTCTATTGTACTAGATTTCCACCTTGGCTGCAGAAATTCCTCCCAATTCTGGGTGGACTGGGAGAGGGTGAGGTTGAGAACAGGCAGGATCAAGTGAGGGAGGGGAGGACAAATGTCTTCCTATTCTTTTTCTTCTCTTTTCCTTCTTTCCTCCCTCTATCCCTCTCTCCTTCCTTGCTCTTTTTCTCTTCTTCCCTCTCTGCCTCCCCTTTCTTCATCCTTCCTTCCCTCCCTCCTTCCTTCCTTCTTTCCCTGCTCCACTCCTTCCTTCCCCTCCCTTCTTTTTCCTTCCTTCCCCCTTTCTTTCTCTTATTAGTGGTCAGACTATAAAATTTAGATTAGGCTTAACTGGCCCAGCAGTTTGGGGCCTAAGCATACCGGTGATTGCTAATTTATATAACTCAGCCTCAAACTGAGAAAACTCCAATGTGTTTAATTGGAATCAAAGTATTTTTCAAGGTTTCCTAAAATCCATTTTGTAGCTTTTTATTTCCCGTGTTTTTCCAAGAGTATAAACCCGTGCGGGCTTAGGTTGCATCTTCACACAGTTCCTATAGGAAATCTCATCATCCTCTGTGTTGTTTTCTGCTTTGCTGGGAGTCAGCCCCTAAGATTCCCATGTCGCGGTCAGATGCTGTCTTTTCCCACAGGTCCACTTGATTTGTTGACTGTATAGTGTGACAAGGTAATCCATCATCCACCAACTGCCTCCCGTACAAATGAGTGTGCAAGCCAAACTTGAACTTATTCAGTAAAGATTTTCATAAAATTCCAGCTTAAATAAAGGACTGGAGCTGGCGATTTGGAAAGTTATCAACAATGCTCAAAATCTGATTCTAGGTTTTAAGAAGACATGGGGAAAGTGTTCAACAAATCTACCCCCAAAAACTTAGATGCTCTCACTAGCTGAATAAATGAAGTGAGAGAGACACATACCTAATTGTAACTCCCACAGGATAATCTGCCAAGTCCTGAGTGCTGGGGCCCTCCCCCACCCACCTACCTCCCTCGCCAGCAAAATCCCTCTAAAGTGGATAGGGTGAAGTCATAGAAGACTGCATTTCGACCACTCGGCTCAATGTTCAGAGAGCGTGTTGAATAATCATCACTAGACACCATGAAACGGTATTGGGGGTGTCTCTAAAATGCACCTGAGCAATCTTAGAATCAACAGGACGCACCCCCCTGAGATTGGCAACGTGTTGGATGTTTCTTACCAACAAGGTTTGCCTGAGTGAAGCTGATCAAATCGCCCTGTTTTCCCATGATGGTAACAGAAGGTGGAAGATCTTAGAGAAATGTAAAGTCACGCTGATGACAACAGCTACTTAATCACAGACCAGAGAAAGGACCCAGTGTGCTCAGTGTGTGGGACCACGTGCTGGCTTACTGAACTGAAGCTGTCACCATGATGAGGAGTGCTGCTCATCTGCCCACTTTTAGCACCTCTGGGGAGATGCCACGATTTTCTGCTGCGCCTCTCTCCTGGTGCACACAGCCCTGCTCTACACAGCCTGCCTGGGGACCTGCACCTCCTGAAGACAGTGTGACATTACCATCAAGATCCCAGAGAGGGATTTTGCGGTTGTTTATTAAGGGAATCATTGGCATATTTTATACCAAGCTTATTTTACACAGTCTTCAATAACAAAAAGAAAAACACACAAACACACATTTTCAACCATTTTTAGCAGGTAGGCTGGCTACTCAGCTCTAGTCACGAGGAGACGTGATAAGAAGGGAAAAAAGCTACTTCAGGCACCGAAGTGCTAGAAATTAAACTTCCTATAGATTGGGTGGCTATATGCCTCTCCCAGTACAATTACTAGCAACATTGTTTGTCGATAAAATACCAAATAAAAGCCTACTCTCAAGATATGGCAGCTGCTGCATTTGGACTCTGGAATAGTGTATGCTCTCCTCCTGCGGTATGTCTGTTGCTAATAATGTCTTCCCATCACTAACAGGTACCCTAAGGCCCAGATGTTATATACTTTCCTCTGGAAAGAAAAACAATGTTAAAAGAGGAGAGGATATACGTTACAGATAAGGCGAGGCAAATCACCCTTTTGTGGCATGCAACCTGTAAACTGGAAGTTTGAAATCCTTTGTGATTAATAGAATCCAATTAACGAAGGGCTATGATGGCTAGAAGCAATGTGGATATGAGGTGTCCACTTAGGTGCTCCCCCAGCCTCTAAAGCCCTTCGCTCTGGAATCCTGTGTTTCCCAGGAGCTGGTTCCCATCACAAGCCTGAAAAGAGGCCCAGGATATGGAGAGCAAGCCAACTCCTTGATTTGTGGAGGAAATCCCTCCCTGTGGGAAAGACATACTTGTTTTTTCCTTTTGAAGACATATGCTAAATGTACAGGACGAGTAGTCTTCCTGGCAAAAGGACAGACATATTCTTATTCTAGAACTTTCCTGAGTCGGGTATGGAGGTGCATGCTTGTACTCCTAGCAGATGAGAGATAGACTAAAGCAAATCAGGAGTGGGAGGCTAGCCTGAGACACAGCAGACACAGGCCCCAAACAAACCAAACACAAAACAAAGGCCTAAGACTCCTTCCCCTTAAAGGAAAAAGATACAGTCTCTCTCTCCCATATTTTTAAGAGAGTAGCAGTTAGGATTTTCGCCCAAGCTTGTCTCACCTCCTGTGTTCTGCTTACCTTTTTTAAAAAAAAATTAGAAACCAGCTTTAGGTTTGAAGTCCCAATTTTCTTTTCCAATATTGAGCTGCATAAATTCTCCCAAATTGAGAAGAATAAAAACAAAAGTTGAGTGGCATAAAATAACGGACCTAATCCTCATTTTGCAAGGGGGAGAGGAGTCTTGGTTCTGTTTGCTTGTGGCAGTACCAACAATTAATTTAGGATGATGATGTGACACGAAAATCAAAGTTGTTCTGATTGAATTTCAAGGACTCTTCTGTTTAACTAGTTTCAAGAGTCCTTTTTTGATCATAATAAAATTATTTGCCATATGGTTCCGACGCTCGCAATCCCCTCTCAATGAGAGGATTATGCATGAGATAAAATGCCTACCGTAGCTGCAGCCAAGCACACAGCTGGCTCTGATAATGCCAACAAATGGCTTCATCTATCTCAATGTCACGTAGGAGCTGGTGCGACGCGCGGCGGCCCCGAGTACAATTAAAATCTACATCATCTGTGAGAAAGGTGATGGAGGTTCTGACATCAGAGCTGTGCCAGATTCATCCTTTTCCACGGGAACAGAAGAAACGTGTTGCCCCCTTCACCCTGTCACACTAATGATGCACAGAGTGTGTCCCTTCCCGGGCGCATTAAAGACACTAAATCAAGGGGCCTCTTGTTTCAAAGCTTCACCTTTATCTGACATTCCGTAGCAAGATGTACAGTCCCTACACGTCAGCTATGGGCCCTTTCTTCTTCTCCTGATGAGATCACGCCACTCATGTCCACCGGTAAAATACAAATAGAAAAGTTTATGATCCATACGGCCTCAAATTGTGGCAATATGCAGGAATTTCCTTGCTTTAGTTCCACCATGTTCAACTGCACTAATAAAATCAGGTTGCAACAACCATTTGTTCCAGAAAGCCAAATTTTATCACTAAAACATCCATAACTCATAACAAGCAATCTCGGTTCCATCTTACAGACAAGTTCTTGTTCTGAATGTTTGAAGTCAAATGAAAAAAAAAAAAACAATTGGAGTTTAAAGAGAAATGTTGCTGGTTTGGGGCACATTATGCTAGAGGCTACATTTCAAATATATTTTAGTAGCACTCAGAAAGACTTTCTGTTGAAATTAAATACAATAAAATATAAATTTCAAAACAAGATTAATGAAAACATTTATTCTATAATTAATCTATCATTTATATATTTAGCTCTATTTAGAGATTATTCTTTTTTTAAATTTATTTATTAAAGATTTCTCTCTCTTCCCCACCACTGCCTCCCATTTCCCTCCCCTTCCCCCAAACAAGTCCCCCTCCCTCGTCAGCCCAAAGAGCAATCAGGGTTCCCTGCCCTGCGGGAAGTCCAAGGACCACCCACCTCCATCCAGGTCTAGTAAGGTGAGCATCCAAACTGCCTAGGCTCCCACAAAGCCAATACGTGCAGTAGGATCCAAAACCCATTGCCATTGTTCTTGAGTTCTCAGTAGTCCTCATTGTCCACTATGTTCAGCAGAGTCCCGTTTTATCCCAGGCTTTTTCAGATCCCGGCCAGCTGGCCTTGGTGAGTTCCCGAGAGAACATCCCCATTGTCTCAGTGTGTGGGTGCACCCCTCGCGGTCCTGAGTTCCTTGCTCGTGCTCTCTCTCCTTCTGCTCCTGATTTGAACCTTGAGATTTCAGTCCGGTGCTCCAATGTGGGTCTCTGTCTCTGTCTCCTTTCATCGCCTGATGAAGGTTAATATTCAGGAGGATGCCTATATGTTTTTCTTTGGGTTCTCCTTATTTAGCTTCTCTAGGATCACTAATTATAGGCTCAATGTCCTTTGTTTATGGCTAGAAACCAAATATGAGTGAGTACATCCCATGTTCCTCTTTTTGGGTCTGGCTTTGTCAGTTGCGGGGTTGGTGAAGATCTTCTCCCAGTCAGTGTGTTGCCTTTGTGTCTTAGTGACAGTGTCCTTTGCTTTACAAAAGCTTCTCAGTCTCAGGAGGTCCCATTTATTCAATGAGGACCTTAATGTCTGTGCTGCTTAGAGATTATTCTTAAAAGGCAAAATTATAACCTAAAAACTGTGGCCTGGGTGAACACAGTAGCAAGCAAGTCTTTCATGTACTACACTAGTGGTTTTCAGCTTGGCTGTACTTTAGGGACACTTTAGTAGTTTTCTGAAAGTAAAAGCACATGTTATTTACTCATAGCATGTGGAAATGGAATGTCTGTGCGTGACCTTTCATGTTTCCAAAGAAGGTTCCCGCCAAGTCGGTGGGATGTGTGAACACTGTCTAAAAGTATGGTCCAGTTCCAAGGATTACTTTCTAGTTTCAGTTGTTCGACAAAAAAAAAAAAAATCTGAAGAAAGATTGGGGACATTTTTTCCCTATGCAATGCAAAGCTCAGAAGAATCAAAGGGCCTGAGATAGGTTAGAAATGAAACATCACAAACATTACATAGGATCTTAAGCATGAGACCCTGAGAGTAATCTCTAACACTGCAAAACAAAACCAAGCAGAAAAGCAAACAAACAGAACACCCATCACAAAACTAAAGAACTCCCACAGATAATATGGATAGACATGACATGTACTATAAATGATCTTTAAACTTGTTAATCAAGTCAGGCATGTTGCTGCACACCTTTAATACCGGTACTTGGGAGGCAAAGGCAGACAGATTTCTGAGTTCCAGGCCAATCTGGTCAGAGTTCCAGGACAGCCAGGGCTACAGAGAGAAACCCCATTTTGAAAAAAAAAAAATCAAAGAAAAAAACCCCAATCTATTCTAGATCCTTAAGGGTTAAATTAAATAATTCAAATAAATTTAATGAGTAAAGATGTATTTTAGAAGTGCTAAGAAATTGGACCCAGAAGAGAAATAACTGCTAGAAGAGGCTATTCTTGACAAGGAATTATAACCCAGCTTCATTTGCCTGCTTACAGTATCCTAACTCACACACACAAATCACACAGTCGTCTGGAAGGCAACGGCACCTACAACTGTGGATTAGTGTCTCTAAGTCAAAGAAAAGCCTTTCTGAGATACATTGGAAATCTTGAAACCTGTGTGTGTGGTCCCCAAATGGGTGACCTATAATTAGAGGATCGTTTTCTTGTGATAAGATTAGTCAAGGTAAGTAAACAGTTTGATGCCAAAGCGACCCAATTCTACTCGGTTTCAACCACTCCTTAGCTGAGTGGTTCAGAGGAAATCAACCAACCTTCTCAACCCTAGTTTCTCACCTACCTACTACAGGGAAGTTCCATGTTGGCTGCTGCTT
Organism: Microtus obscurus; assembly: GCA_963919715.1. Taxonomy (NCBI): domain Eukaryota; kingdom Metazoa; phylum Chordata; class Mammalia; order Rodentia; family Cricetidae; genus Microtus; species Microtus obscurus. The sequence continues at coordinate 7,703,680 of CAWTZC010002364.1, forward strand.
TCTCACAGGATCCAGAAACAAAAGTTGTCTCTTAGAAAGTGACTGTGTGGAGTGCAGTCTGGAAAATCTAGGAGCAATTGGAGACTTGGATCCTGTGCCCAACAGCTGGGGGCTGGAACAAGCAAGGGGCTTCATAGCTATTGCTAACCCTGGTCATGGCTAATGGGGCCATGAGAGACTAGTGCATACATATTGCCTTGCAGAACGTGCAAAAATGCAGGTATTACTGCAGACCTCCTGCACTTCATGGGTACTCATGCCATCGACTTGTAGGGATTACTACTCCACATGTGAGACTGACTTCTAAAAAGAAAATTATCCTTACGCTGTCAATACCATGAGGTCAGGGTCCACATTCCTTTGGCTCAGCTTTGTATTCCTAGCTCCTAACTATGTCTGAGACTTAGGTGTAATTGTTTAGTTAATTATTTGATGAATGTACTAGTGAACTTGTTAAGAAACTATATTTCAGAAGTAGACATACATAGAATTATATTCTGACTCTGGTCGCTACTTATTAACTCTATATGGGCTCAGTTTCTTTTCTTACATGAGATGTGTCTCTCAAGATAAAATAGCAGTTGGGACGAAAAAGTTAAACATTTTATGCACACAAGTGAAACAAGAGCATTCAATAAATGTTCTGAAGTAAGTTGAAAGAGAGGTGAGAGAGAAATTGAAGGCTGTTTTCAGTTTAGGATTCAGATAAAATCATCTTTTAGGGTTCGTTACTCATGTCTACAAGATACAAAAGGTGTTAAATATTTTCTGAAGCACCCTCTAAACTGGAGAGTTTAGATCCGATCCTGATCCCCAAGCCGCAACACTTAAGGGAACCCTTTAAAACACGCAGCAGTGCCAGCTCCCAATCTCTCAGCACTGCAGTCTCCCACTGAAAGAAGCAGGTACTAGTTGGACATTTTGCTGCCAGAATGCCACTTGTTACTAATCCTTCCTTTCAGTCATTCAAAGATAAAAATTGACACAGTGATGGTGCCGGAGCCAACTCTCTTCCAGATGAAATCGGTTCTGAAAGGTCATAATAAAATTAGTAAAGGCAGATGGCAAATGTGCCGCTCACAGCTGGGAGCCCCCCAAAGTGTGCACACTGGTGTAATTAGGACATCAGGCATTGCTCTTTCATCTCCCTTCCTTCTCCACGTGCATTCTTTAACTCCCAGAGATACCATTATCTTGGTGGTTGAAATTCAATAGAGTACAATACAGATTGATGGGTAGAAAGACACCATTAGGTCTTTAGCCAATACAGAATTCTTTTTGTCAGTGTAGGCTATCACTGAGCAAACTTGAATAAAGTCTGAGCTTCTGGCCAATAGTATATATTGTAAAACCTACTGTAGTCTAACATTGCTACGAACCTGCAATTTTATTAGCTCCTTCTACAAATGTCAAAGAGTTGAAAATATACACTACATTATAAAGGGGGTGAAATAGTTCTAACTCCTCTATGTTTTAGTTACTCCCCTGAATTAATTTGGATGTCATAATCCCAGATTTTCAAACATCAATGATTTTTTTATGATTATTCAAGTGAAACCCCTTTATTTAGCAACCAGCACTTAGTATATTTAAATTATTATTATAAATGTAGTTAAAATATGTGTATTCTTTCATATGGGCCTATACAATACAGTCCACAATTTTAGCAGATAAATAGTGGCCAAAACAACTTCAGAGAGAGAGTTTTTTTTGTTTTTTTTTTTTTTGCTCGGCTTCGTTCTCAAAGTCAAAACAGAACGTGAATTTTCACATGTAACTTTTCCTCTCGCGTGCATACTTATGAAAATTCAAGGCAAGGAGCCATGAATAAAGTCACAGTGGGAGAGCTTGTCATTGTTTGGAGTAATGAGACTCATAGAAATCACTGAATAACCACTCTCTCCTCATTACGTTTCTTCTTCCCTCCTGGGTAACCATAATGAAACAAAAGTTTGAGTCTCTGAACGAGCTCCAGAAAACTTGAAGGCACTAATACTTTTTGATCGCCTTCTTCCATTTTCATTTCTCATTTTGTGGGGCCCAGCTGTCTGCTTAGGCAACTACAAAGATTTTGGTTAATACAGTATCCATGCTCCTGGTTCACCACTGACAGATTTGAAAAGGTTGCTGAAGACTGAATGCATATATGCAAATGTTTTGTTATTAAATGGAAACATTCCAAGAACTCAAATGATCCATGTGAAATTTTAATTATAACTTAACAGCTGCTTGAGCTAATTGAAGGATATCAGAAAGGTGATTTCCTTCTCATTGTAATTAAAGAGTTAAGCCTAATTTGCTGTTGTCAGAACAAGACTAAATACCAATCTGGACTGCCTAATTATATTAAAAGGCAAACAGATAGCTCCTAGAAAGGGTAGATGCCACCCTAGACAACAACAACAGGTCCCCATGGTGTCTCCATCACAACATTCCCTATTTGGATATGAAAAGTGACCTTTAAGGAAAGTTGCAAGTGTTCTCAGCTTCTCCTATGAAGGTTACAGCTTTCTCTTGCAGTAGCATTGGTAGGCAATTTTATGTCGTAGATCGTAGTTCCACTCCCCAGCATTTACCTGAGGATGCTCCACGATATCTTTGTTAAGAGATAAGGAAGCAGACACCAAGAGAGGGTTAAGCCATCTTCAACACTGTTCTTTGTGCTTTGCATCTGGGACCATGGAGTAGAACTTGTACTGACTTCACATAATGGCAGTGATGGTAGAAATATCTGGAAGTCACTAGTTGTCTTGAAATGATTTGGGATCATGTGGTCTTTCTCCCAGAAGGTCTATAAAGTTGCACTTACAGAAGGACTATGGAAGAATATCCTGCCTGAATGATGCTCAAGTGGAATGGGGTAAAACAGTTATCCATCAGATCACAGATTTCTAATACACTATAAAGGAAGTTCAGTATCTACATTTGGGGCTCCATGGTGTTTATGACAGCCATCACTTACTTCTGGGAAGACCTGTTAGTATTAAAATAGGGTAGGGGGCTCAGTTGCCTGATAATCATGATGCTTTTTAATAGCTCAAGCTCCATTTATTTCATAAATTCATTTTCTATCAGCCCATAGCATGATATAAACATAGTCTATATTTGAATGTCTTGTTTCTATTTGCTTTATAAAAGGGACTTCTAGGTAAATGCATAAGGAAGACAGTAGGAGATGGACATGGCTGATTTAATAATAGTTCTCTCTCAGTAGACATTCAACTGACTGCCTCAGATATAAAGGAATATTGCGAGTGATCTATAGCTCAAAATAAAGAACCACTGTCAAACCAAGGCACTGTGTGGTCCACATGTTTGCCTCAGGCTCCTTCATCATAGTAGTAACTCATGTAGAAAAGTACCAGACATACACCACTGTTTTTAAGGTCTGACTTTCACTTATTTTAATCTTAGTCCAATATCATCTTGCTATTGCCTAACTACAATATTTGACATCAATTCAAACTTAGTCTGTTGAACCCTTTGTGCTTACAAACCAATTCCCTAGTTAATATGATCCATGGCCCCTCTCTTAGTTGTCTTTCCATCTTTGTTGACTTCCCGTCACATCAAAAAAAGTACCCCATGTAGTTAATTTATAAACAGAAATGTTTGCCTTAGCTTGAATGGTAGACTTTCCAGTATAAGATCAGGCACCCCCATGGCTTTGGACTTCCAATCACTATGCATGATGACAATGATGAGCGTGTATACAAAACTTTGAATACATACCTCCAATGTCCTGAAGAGTTCTCCATAGCTACAAGTCCTCGAGTACATAGCCTTCACCATATGGAACTTAGGGGACAGTGAACATCCATGGCATTGCACTAGCTAGAGATTTTTTCTCTCTCTCAAAGAATTCTCCTCTAGCCGGGCGGTGGTGGCACACGCCTTTAATCCCAGCACTCGGGAGGCAGAGGCAGGTGGATCTCTGTGAGTTCGAGTCCAGCCTGGTCTACAAGAGCTAGTTCCAGGACAGGAACCAAAAGCTATGGAGAAACCCTGTCTCGAAAATCCAAAAAAAAAAAAAAAAAAGAATTCTCCTCTGTGATGCTGACACTAATCTTCATAAAGCGTAACTTAGTACTATTTTTCTATCACACAGAATTCTTTGAAATTCATGTGACCCCTGAGCACACACAAAGTCCCTATGCTGACAGGAAAAGACCCTGTAACTAAACCAAAAATCTTGCAATGATTCTTAGATGAGAACAATGGAAAATGTTGCTGGTTTAACCAGAAAACACGAAAGAATTGGTTTTAGACTTATTGGGAAATTAAGAGAAACTGACTCAGAAATAAGCATGAAAAGAGAGAAGCTGGGCGGCCCAGTCCATAACCAATTCCCAGCACTCAGCTGCATTGATGAAGACTTTGCTGCCTCTACCACCAAATACCAGATGCCACCTGTCTGATACTACAGGGACTCAACACCAGGACACAAAGATCATTAAGTGGATTTGGCTGCTCCTGCTACCAAGATTCAGGGCTCAGTAAGATGTGCTAGGTTCGGACTTCGAGGCCAAGTAAATCTCCACCCTGGCTGAGCATATGTCTATGTCCCACCTTTGTTCTAAAGAGACTGGAAAATCAGGTTTCTGTACTCTTCAAGTGATATCACCTACATTATATAATGATAATCCCCAGGAACATTGAAAAAAAATATGGATGCTGGGAAGAATATGAAATTTAAAAAAAAAAGTAATAAAGACTTAAACAGAAGAGTGTGCATTAGAAACCCCTGTGATTTTAGAGTCCTAATAAATAAAATGCATCCTGTTTCCTGAAACAAGTCACATTTATCCCCACAAGATGCTCTCAATAAAAACGCTGAGTATGTTACTAGCCAACAGTTGCCTGAAATTTGTGAGAATTTCCCCTTCTCCCTCCCTCCCTACCTCCGTCCCTCTTTCTCTCCCTCCCTCCGTCTCTGTCTGACCACCTCAACTCAGCCTGAAGTTCTGCTTGATTCCCATCTTCTCTGAGAAGCCAGAACCCTTGAGATCAGTGTTACCCATTTTTTCTCACATCACAGCCCACTGTACTCACTAATTATGATGTTTGTTGCAGCAAATACAGTGGCCCACTGATAACCTCTTCTCATTTATAGTTTTCTATCCTCAGTGTTCAGCTTTCATAACATTAAAGGCCATTCACTGAATTCTTTGTATGAGTTCTTTGAACTCCCCCAAAGACAAGGCCCCTCCCCCTTGTCTTTGGGAGAGGAAGAATATAAACATTGCTCACTGACTGCCTGGTCAACCCCTGGATTAGATGTGAAATTAAATTCTTAACCCACCACCTCTATATATTTCATAGTTTTCATTAAAACACGTTCTGTTTTCAAGAGAAAAGAGCAGAAGAATTATGTTAGGTTGTCGTGTGTCTTCCCTAGTGGAGCATTACCATCAATACGCTCCTGGGATCATTAATTCTGCTCTCGTGGATTTTTTCTTGTTGTTGTTTCACTTTAAAGCACCTAAGTAAAGTTCTGTAAGACAGAATGTGAAAGAACTGACAACAGCCAGTTTACCGGAGGGAGAAATGCCATGATAAATGAAAAGAACTCATGGTCTCTTATCCAGAGTAGAATAGAAGCTGCCATTCACCCAAATAAATCACCCGCCACTTCCCAACCCCGGGCTCCTTCCCTCAACTTCTAAGACACGTATGTCTATCCCATTGAAGTCTAGACAAGTGCTTTCTTGACAGCCTGTCCTCTTTCAGGATGACAGCCCCATTCCGTTCTCTTTCTTTCACAGCCGTGCCGTGGGATGTGCGGCCCATGCTCGCTCTGCATTCTCGGCCTGGCCCAGTCTGGCACCACTCCTCTGTTCAACCTGTTACCAAATTCACTAGATTGCTTTCATTGACTAAACCAGCGCCCCATTTTCAGCTCCCATTTGTCCCCTCTCGCTGTTTTCACAAAAGCTCCTGGCATCCACAGTGCTTCGTCCTCAGCTTTGCCTCCTGATCCCCTGTCCACCTCTCTGTTTCCAGCTATTCTAAAGTTGCTTCACCCGCGAGGACTCCTGTCGCCTAGTAAAGAAGGCAACTCTCCTACTTTCTTTCTTTGCTTTTATAAAATTAATACCCACCTTCCTGTGGATGTCAGATGCAATGTCAAGTCTCTGAGTGAAAACCACATACAGAGTCGGGGATTAAAATCACTCCATCTGAGATTTTTCTGGGAACCTAAGTCCTATTCTAATCAGATATAACCGATTCTGACCCTTCAAGACCCCAAACTCCATATCACATTGATTTCTACTTTTTCCTCTTGGGAGAGAAACTTTTGTTAAATATTGAAACCTGCCCCGCATCAGAATGAAGATTTAACGAACTGTGGTGTTATAGACACTATGGTGTTAGGGGAAACATCTTGGGTGTTCTGGTATCAACAGCCAGGAAGTGCTGACAACTGGAAGGCCTTAGCTGGGTCAGACAAATTCACACCTGCTCGTGTTAGTTTGAGCTCTCCAGTTCTGGTGCTTCTGACAGATATAAAAACAATACATATGGCAGGACTAGGGGTCCATTCAAAACCATTACATTTTCAAGTGATTCGGTGTGTTTAAAAGTCATTGTTCACAGAACGGATCTCAGGAAGTTTCCCTGGCCCTCCCTCTCCTTGAGGCAGAGTAACTAAGCCAGGAGACCAGACAAACTTGTGTACAGAGTCCTACATTTATGGCTCACATTTTCCTCACTAACAACTGTCAAAAGTCTTCATAGATAGTGAAGTTAATTTCAGATGTCTGAGAGAATCACAGGGTTGTTTGTTGCTTTGTATGACATCCTCTTTGATTTGAGTATTTCTTTTTTCATCTAGATTTCCTAAATACATCCACTGAAATTAATTGCAAACCATTGTCATGCCTCTGCCATCTTATCTACATACCCAGATCACCTCAATGGCAAGTTAACCTGAACTCTGGAATGGCTTCAGTCTGCCATACTATTAAAAGCTGGCAGTACTTGTATGAGCCACAGGAGTGCACTGGCAGTCTAAAATGGGGCAGCAGGGACTGCCTTGCTTAGCTTCATAGGTCCAGCATTGAGCTGAATACCTTTCACAGAAGAGAGGCTCAAGTAATATTTGGTGAATGAAGAAATGCTTCATCGCACTGATGTAACGCAGAATACAATTCAAATTTGTTCAAGCCTCATCAACAACCTCCTGCTGTAGACAGGACAGCTAAGCTTCTCTGCATGGTCACGTCTGCTTTGCCAACTCCTTTCTTCCCCTGCAACTGCTGGGCCAGTGGCTCCAATCATGGGGAGTTAATTGAAATCCCTGATGGATGTGTGATATTATTCTTTTTCTTCCTTTCTGGAGCCTTCCTTACAAATGTGTATTTACCGTTTAATTGGCTCAAGGACGCTTCTTGATTCTAAGCCCTTTACAGATGTTCCAGAAAGGAATGCGCACAGCATTCTTGCTGTTGCATCTGAATAACATTTTCCTACATCTAGCACAAAGTCGTCGGCGCAATTTAGCATTTATAGTCTCCTCACCTCAGCAGTAAAGCTCCTTATGAAGTATTACAAGATTATTTCATGGTAATGGACACATGAGACGGTCAACACATGTTGAATAATGTTCATTAATGTTTATGAAGGACATGTGATTAGAGGTCAAGTTTCAAGTGAAAAGCCCATGGAGAAGCGTATTCTCAGCTAGTGGCATAAGTGATCTATTTTATAAGCACATGTCGTTTATCTTCCAGTTGATTTATGGAATGTTAAATCAGAGAAAATTACAAATGAGTGTTGAAGCAGGTTTTTGTCACGACGGCATGCTTTAAACCAAGATAACACAGTATGTTTTAATGTCACAGCATCTTTTAAAGTCAGTGTCATCTTTTGTTCAATTCATATAACTTCATTTTAAAAAGTATTTCACTTACTGAGTATTACTGCAAATTCCCTTCCTATCATGTCTGAAGTGATGGACGAAGGATGTGCCCTTATCACAAGGACGCTTCAGCTTCTACTCCCATGGTACCATAAGGACTCCAAAGTGAACTTCGTATAAGCTTTGGTTATAACTATTGATATTTATTACATAAAAATTAAAACAAAGTTAAATTTATATTAATTTGCTAAATTAACCCTAATCAAAGTTTTATATGTCACTATAAGTAACATCTTAATGAAAAGCATGTTTCAAATCCCAGAATAATGAGAATAACATATTTATATAAATTTTTAGACAAAAGAATTAACTTTATATAGTTCTGTAGATGTTAAAAATCAGATTTTAAAAGTGTCTTAAAATCTCTATTCTAAGGCTCAAGGAACATCAAGAAAGAAAAGCAGGAAAGATTCTAAGAGACAGAAGATGAGCTTGTCTGTTCCAAGATTGTTTTTTCTCTAAATATGCTCCACCTATTAAATCTCAACAATATGACTGTCTCAACAAGACCTGAACAAGACTACCCTAGTTGGCATGTCAACATAGACATGGGGAATCTCACAGGACCCCACACCTAGATGAAGAACCATCGTCACTTAATGGCTGCTGAGAGAGGGAGAACCAGTTTTCCCCAGGGATGAGTCCCCTGATTATCCAGCACCAACTGGTCAGCCCTAAAAACATACTGGTGAGCAAGACAAAATGGACTTTTTGTCTCTCTGTCCATCTGCCTGTCTGTCGATCTATCTGAATACATAAACATATAACTAAAGAAAAAGAAATCAGGAATCTGAGCAGGAGCAGAAGCATGGAGGAATGGTATTGGAGGAGGTAGTTGAAAGAGAGGAAAAGAAGAAACAGTGTAAAAACAGTACTCGGGAATAAAATTAGCAAAAATTAAAATTAAAAAAATAATTTGTCCCGTTTGTATTCCCCTGATGGCTAAGGATGTTGAGCTTTTCCTTTCTGTGTTTCTCATCCACTTGTGTTTATTTGTTGAGAACTCTCTGCTTGGTCTCTACATAGTTTCAAATTGGTTATTTCCTAGATGTTTGCTTATGTTACTGTTGTTCTTTACACATCATAAATACTAACCCTTGATGAGATGTATAGCTGGTAAAGATTTTAATTTCCCATTCTGCATCTGCTTGGCTTGAATTATGGTGTCCTTTGCTGTGCAGAAGCTTTTTAATTTCACAATGTCCCATTTCTTAATTGTTAGTTTTGATGCTTGTATTATGGGTGCCCTGTTCAGAAAGTCCTTTCTGGTTTTAATGAGTTCAGTCTTATTTCCTATTTTCGTTTTTATCAGGTTCAGGATATCTGGATTAACACTGAGAGTCCCGATGTATTTGGAACTGACTTTTGTAGATATGGATCTACCTTAGCTGGGTCAGAATGGCCAGGGTCAATAAAACAAATGATAGCACATGCCAGTTAGGATACAGGGAAAGAGGAGCACTAATCATTGCTGCTGGGAGTGAAACCTTGTGCAACCACTATGGAAATCAGTGGAGCAGTTTTTTAAAAAGCTGAAAATAGATCTATTACAAGCTATACTGTTCTTGGGTATCCTTATTGACAGGATTTAGTGACAAGAGAGGAGCCCTGAGCAGGAGGAACTGAGTAGAGAGACAGTATGTCTGCTCTTACTGATAAATAGGTCTGGCTGGCCCTGAATTCTCTAACAGCCAACTCAGGAGGGTATAATCTACTGACCTTCGCTCTATCCTAACAAGCTGTTAATATTTGGGCTAAAGGATCTATGCAGAAGAGAAGCAAAGATTATACGAGCCAGAGATGGTAGATGTCTCCAAGGAAACAGCTTCTTCTGGACAGAATAGCCCTGTCACACACATAGACTGATAGGGACTGTGACAGCACACACAAATCCTGCATGGTTTCAGACCAGACAAATTCCAGCCCTGGGAAAGAGAAATAGAAACAAAGTTCCATCGCTATTTGCTATTGATATCTGCTTGGAAATGGAATATCTGTTTTCTCCAATGGAGTGTCATTGGGTATATCAGCCAGACAAAGCTTGTATCCAGGAGCAGTTGGAGAACATAAAACAGACTACGTAGCTTTTGTTTTAGTTAGTTTTTTGGGGGGTGAGTTGGCTTGTTTCTTGTTCTTCTTTTTGCTTTGTGTGTGTGTATGTGTTTGTGTGTGTGTGTGTTTGCTTTCCATTTTCTATTTTTTGACAGTATTAACTCCTTACTTGTTGAGAACATTTCTTTTTTATCACCCTGAATGTTAATTCATCTTTTGTATTTATTATTTATTTTTTAAAACAATCTTTTCTCATGTTACTTGTCAATCCCAGTTCCCTCTCCCTTCCCTCCTACCTCTCCCCCACCCCCATTCATCCAACAACTGATGGACATAGATGCAGACATCCACCACTGGGCTGAGCTCCCAGAGCCCAGTTGAAAAAACAGAGGAGATAATATGAGAAATAGATGATATATGATATATATAGAAAATATATGGTAATATGAGAAGAGGGATTAAGACAGTGATGGGGATCCTCACAGAAACAGCTGACCTGTACTAGTGGACCTCACTGACTCTGGAATGACAGCAGGGAAATCTGCATAGGGTCAAACCAGGCCCACTGAATGTGGGTGACAGTTGTGTGGCTGGGGCATTGTATAAGGTCACTGGCAGTGGAACCAGGATTTATACCTAGTGCTTGAACTGACTTTTAGGAGCCCATTCTCTTTGGAGGAATACCTTGCTCAGCCTAGATACGGTGGGCTTGGTCCTGCTTCTAAGTGATGTGTCAGACTTTGTAGACACCCCTAATTATATATCCCTAATTATAGTGCTTTTTACATTTTTATCCTGATCTCCTAAGTCTTCCCAGATTGAACCCCCACACCTACCCAACTTTTCATCCTTCTTTTAAAGCCCATTGTATTTCATTAGTGCTGCCTAGTTTATTGGATCTACCAGCGGCCACACTCCTAAAGAAAACTCACTGTTCATCTGTGTAAAAGAATTATTCTGGGCTTATGGTTTCAGAAGGTTAGAGGCCATGAGGGTGGAACACAGCCATGGTATGGTGGCAGGAAAAATTTGAGAGTTCATCTCTGGATCAACGAAAGAGACAGAGCATACCCCCTGGGAATGGCAGGAGACTTTTGAGATCTCAGAGTCTTCTTCCAGTGCCACCCCGTGTCCAACAATGCCATATATCCTAATCTTCCTAACAGTTCCATGAACTGGGGACCAAGTATCCAGACAGATGAACTCATGGCATCCATTCTGATTAAAGCTACCACAAATGGCAAAATATTAATATAATGAAAATGGCACATTATGCTTTAATATTGATATATACATTATCTTGGCCTTGTTTACTATCTGTAAAATTTTCAAGGACTCTTAGGACTTGACTACACATACACATTGTTCTATCTCACAAGACAGTCTACATCAAAAATACTGTGTACTCCAGAAACGAGATTATAATTGGGCTGAGACCAATCACTGAGTTCCCTGATCTTTACTGAGATCAGGGAAAAAAATCTGTCAAAACATTGCCTCGTTTTTCAAAACCAATATGAATAAATCATTTCCCACTACCAAAGATATATTTTCGTCTCTGACTTCCCAAGAAACAAAATTGGTATCTTCCGTATGGGACTTGTTACGTTTTACCTTGTATTTTAGTTACTTATACCATGTCTGTTGTTCTTTATTAGATAATGTTCTCCAAGGACCTATTTGATTTAGAGTCAGATTCTGGGAAAGCATTGGGAATACAAAACAGTGACAACAACAAATATTTGCTTTGCTCAACTGACTAATATATCTTACAGACCCAAGAAGAATTATGTCATAAAGTGTCCTTTACAGATGTTTTAAATTCAATTTAACAATGCATACAAACCTAAAGCTGCAAAACTCCTAACAGAAAATGCAAGAATAAATCCTTGTGATCTTGAGTAGCAACTAAAACAAAAGTAGCAAAAGAAAATATAATAAATTGGGAAGACAGCTATGTGCCCTCTAGTGACTCTACCAGATACACAGATCAAGAAAGCATCAAGACACCAAAAAATGTAACCAACAGAATAAAAAAGTGTTTGCAAAAGAGTGCATATGACAAGGGATTTGTGTTTAATCCATACCAAAGGACACTTACATTTCAACAACAAACAGAAATCAACCTCAAACTCCAACTTGAAAATGAGTTAAGGGTATGCAAATAGGACCTGGAAAATGTTCAGTGTCCTGAGTTATTAAGGGAATGCAAATGAAAGCGTCACTGAGACACTTCTTTGTGCTCATCTGGATAGCCTTATAAAGAAAGACAGGGTTGGAAAGTGAGAATCTGACTCATCACAGACAGTGATACAGCCTAACAGAGCTTGGGAAAATGCCCTCAAAGCTTTCACCCAGTTGTCATATATGACCAAACAATTCTTCTCCTAAGTACACATGAGATAAAAGCAAATATCCACAGAAGATAAAAGCAGAAATGTTCCCAGCAGCAGCAGCAGCAAGAGAGGAAACAAAGCACACTAATCAATAGGAATGTTTAAAAACAATGCACGTTATCTATACAATGGAATATTATTCAGCGATAGAAGCTACTCAAGGACCAAGATATGAAAAACAAAAAACAAAAAAAAAACCCTAAAACATAACTTAAGGACATGCTGGTGGCTTGTGAGATGGTGCAAAAGGTAAAGACACTCGCTAATCAGGCCTAGGCACCTGGGCTTCCATTCCCTAAAGCTCTGTAAAAACGAAAGGAGAGAACCAACTCCACAAAGTTGTGACTTTCAAACATGTTCCACGGTACGCATACCTTCATGTCCCATACAGTGTGCCTGTACATACAACATGTGCACATGAGTGCACGCACACACACACACACACACACACACGCACACACACACACACGACAGACAAATTTAAGGATTTTTAAAGACATTATACTGAGTGAAAAAAAAACCATACAAATGATCACATATTGTGTGGCTTCCTCCATATGAAATGTCCAGAGCAGACACTTTTATGGAGACAGGAAGGTTTGTGGGAAGTCACTCGGGAATGGAGAATAATAGCTCACCATGTAGTGTTCCTTTTGGGGAAACAAAAATATTGTAACCCTAGATTACTGCAATATATCAAGATGCCAAAAAATGCCTGAGTTGTTCACTTTATAAAGGCATTAAACAGTCAATCCAGCTTCTGGCTACATGAGTTCTATCACCAGCACCAATACATCTGAATATTTGCTTATCAATATTAATTAGCTGTTGCTTATAAAGCAAGAAAAAAAAAAGAAAGTCATACTGCATCTTTGCAGAATATGCACAAGATGCCTTCCAAACTAGGAAACACTGGGAAGTGCTTGGCCTGATACTTCAGCTTCACCTCATGAATAACTAGAAACCGGGCATTTTTGAAGTGAATTAGTGTTGAGTAATCAGTAAATTCTAAAAACACAAGTTTTATTTTCACAATATGGTAGCCACTAATATTATTAGCTTATATAATAACACGCAATCATATATTTTTCAAACTCAAGCAATTCGGAATCAATGTATGCGGTTGTGAAATAAATACCTATACCATACACATTGTATGTGTAAATATCCCACCAAGAATGCCAAGCTCTAGCTGAAGTGTCCCTATCAGGAATGTCATTTCAAAACTCCATGAAGAATCTCAACACCAACATGGATGCCAAGGGGAAGAAAGGTGTATCCACTCCCGGGGCACCTCATGGGTGAAGGAACTGTCTAAATCATTATTCTACAGCTCATCTCTCCTCATTCTGACATAAGTAAGTGCAAAGCCGCTGAAAAGATGGATGGCTCCTACACAAAGTGAGGGGGGGGGAACTAATTTGGGGTGTAATACAGACACATTCATTCTTACTTCAATGCAGTCTCCTGAACAATAATCCAAACCTATTCTTTTCGTGGGCTGTAAGAAAGAGTGTCTGTTCTGTCCTTCCTTTGTCAAGCTTCCCATTCTCAGGCCTCGGTGAAAGTTATCAGCAATAGTAATTATCCATAATAATGGTCAGCTGCCAGCAGAAAGCTGGGGGAGGGAGGGGCTTGGGAGTGAGAAGTAGGAGGAGAAAGACATACTAACTAGGAGCAGAGAGAGGGTCATGAATTTGTAAGACCTAATTTGTCCAATATTCACTAACCAAAGGAATCCGGCTGTGCGGTGCTCAAACGCCACATCAGTCACTGGCTAACTGGTCCCCATAGGTAATGAGCTCGCTCTGGCACGCCCACACTTTGTAAAGACAGCTAAGGAGATGAAAACCAGACAGAATTTGTATCTTAATGCAACTCTTATTCTTGAAACACAAGAATTAATCAAATTAAAGTTGATAAAAAATCTGTCTATCATGAGCTGAGCATGGCAATACATTTGGCCTGAAACTTCTCCTCATGGTAGTTGGGGGTCCCAGGCATAAGGAATCTTTTTCCTTCATTTATCATGAGATGCTTTGGTCTTCTCTAGCCTCATAGCATTCGCTCACCAAACACATTTCAGTCGGGCTTTCATTAGTGAAAAGGGAGACTATGAACTTGAAAGAGCAAGGAGAGGCATGTAGGGCGGTTTGAAGGGAAGGAAGGAAAGGCGGAAATAATATAAAAATAGTGTTTGAAAAGCTGCATTTTATTTATTTTATTAACTTGTTTTAATTTAAATCAACATGATACCTGCTTTTGTAATTAAGCAAAAATATGTATTTATATTCTTACAGTTGCATATTTAGAAAGTCAAAAATAGATTATCACAAATTGCACAGAAACAAAGGTTATATTTAAAAGTAGGTATGGCCGGGCGATGGTGGCGCATGCCTTTAATTCCAGCACTCGGGAGGCAGAGGTAGGCGGATCTCTGTGAGTTCGAGACCAGCCTGGTCTACAGAGCTAGTTCCAGGACAGGCTCCAAAGCCACAGAGAAACCCTGTCTCAAAAAAAAAAAAAAAAACCTAAAAGTAGGTATGTTTCACTGCAACAGAGACCTATGTCTATGCTAAGGCATTTATTTTTTGTTTTTTATTTACTTCTCTGAAAACAAAATCAAGACAAAAGGTAGACATTTTTTCAATTATTTCTCTTTACTATTGTCTTTCCTAAAAAAAACAGTTTAAAAATAAATTCAAAGAGAAATATAAACATGAAAATGTGTTTTGACATTTAACGATCTGCTTAGGAAATAATCAGCAAGGAACACTAGCAGGCTTGCCCGGATGAGGGGCAAGCCATCTCTGCACTAGAATATTCACTGTGTGATCACTGTTGGAAAGGGGCAAACTATGCATGCAAGAATTATTTCTAAAAGACAGTTGAAAATCAAAAGGGCCGAGAGGAAATGGGAAACACAGAAAGCGCAACCATGGCAAGCAGAAGGGAAAGAATTTAATGAGGTCAAGTTGAAAATATAATTTAAGATAAAAAACATCATTGAACTCTGCCTGCTGTTCCACTAACAGGCAGATATAATCAGCTTCCTCAATCTCTGGTATGGATTTTAACTCAGGAAAAGCATTTTGGCAGAAGAAAAGAGGTAAGAAAGGACTTCGCTCCTAATGAGCAGAAATCTAAGCCCACTATTTGATAGCATTCAGAGTGGCTTTCTTTTAAGATGAAAATAATTAAAGTCTGTAATATTTTAGATTGAGTTTTAGGCCTTGTAGACCATAAGGCTGCCAGAAATCCTTGATGGGTTTAAATGAACAGAATTTACAGATTTTATTTAGATTTTTAAAACCTAGATGCACTAATAATCAAGGAAAGGGTGAAACATAGAATCTTGTTGAGATCAACAGTAATAGCCGATAATGAGTCTGATAATTCAGCTCCTATGTTCACCGAAAGTTCCCAATTCTGGTCATAGTTTCAGCATTAAAAACAACCACAGCCTTCATTAAAAGATACACATGCCAAATGTATGCCAAGATGTGGACCAAGTTTTCCCTAATTACCAAGAGGTCCGTCCACCTATGTGTTCCCTCTTAAGGGAGAAGCACTAGTTACATTTAACTTTCTGCAGTTGATGACAAAAACAAAGTGTGCCTTCTCACCCTGAAATGTGAAATGACACTATAATAGTGATCCTGCTTTTCTGATTCTGAACCCATCATCCTGTCTCAGAGACACTGATGTCCCTTGGAAGACTGGTACTTTCCAAACAAGCAAAATGAAATGAAGGAAAAGACTATCTTAATATAGCCATAAATTTAGACAGGGTCTATTTCCTAACATACTGAGGTGCTACAAAATTTATCATGGTAAGGAAAAATATATCCCTGGGGTTTCTGTGTAGCCATCTTTTTTAGTCCCCCACTATCCTTTATTGTTCTGATGTGTTCCGTTCAAGAGCAGGACTAGGGTCCAAGACGGATCTCAGTTGAATGTCAAGGAATGACTTCATTTTCATCCTGGTAGATGACCAAAGAAGCTGAACCTTGGTGTAAAGGTCATCAGACAAGCTCTTGGGAGAACACAGGAAGCATTAGGGCAAAAAAGAAAAGAGCCTATCATATGGCATTCTGGAAGAGTAAGCACATCCTCTGGTCTCCTCTGAAGAACGGGGTTCTGTTTGTCTCCTAGCCTGCCTGTCGCTGGAACTCTTCATTCCTAGACAGGCGCATAGGTCACTATCATCAACCAGGGCAGAACTGGACACTCCACAGTAGCTTGCATTTTGTTGTTCGATTATCCTAGTCTTTGGGGAGATGTTGTCTTTCTTATTTGAAAGACACAACTCTGACCAGCACGGTGTTTGCTAAGATCTGGTTAGGATATTTGAAATATGGTTAGAGAAACAGAACAAAGTGAGGTTTTGAGAAATATACACAAGTTGAAATTCTCAATTTCTCCCAGAGTCAGGTTGCAAACACAGAGAAATAATATTCTAGGTGTTTCAGTGGCACAGACATCAAGTTCAGCTTCTTTTCTTGGCAGATGGAGCCCTGTGTTCTACAGTCTTAGTCTGCTCTTCATGTACAGACAACCACTGATTGGGCCACAGGTGAGGCTATGCCTCAAGGCTAATCAAACTTGCCCCGACCTGTGGTCTATAGGGATCTCTTTGCAGCTCCTGTATTTATCAGTTTTTCTTTTCTCTTCCTTCTTTATATCTCACATGCCACAATGTCCACACAGACATTAACCTTGGAGATATTTGTAGAATCTAGAAGAGTATCAGTCTTATTTGTTGATTAGAGAGGCCAGTGCTTGGAGACTGTACAAAACCATGTGGTAAGTATTCTTGAATGAGACTTCCTAAAGGAAGCTGAGAGTCCTGTGTTAACATGCAGGTGTATAAGCTAGGGAAAACTATGGTTATTTTTAAAATTTTTCGCATCTCTTCTTTAAAGTAGCTGTCATAAGAAACAGGATGCAAATTTTGAAATTTACTCTGTTTTCAACTAATGTTTTAATAACCCATGAACTATCACTTTTCTTAGTGGAAATTTCCGTATGAATGATACCAGAATAAGAGCCTGCTATGCCTATAAGCAAGAAGCCAAGGTGAAGCTGTCATGTTTGGTTATGATGTTGAGTCCCATTTCTTGCTCCCTCTGAGAGACATTAACTCTATGGTTTTCCTGACCATCAGGCTCTTTCCCCAAGACAATATTAGCCTGTTCCTTCACAGTGATAACCCAGTGGAAAAACTAATATCCTGGGTACACATTAGAAATATATCTTATTGTATGCCAAGGAGTGTTTGCATATCTCCAAATCTTCAATACCTTTTCGCAACAGCAAGTGCAAATCAGGCTTGCCATCGTTAATAGGCTGTTCAAAAACTCAATAATTAACCTGGCTAAGAATTCCTGCTCCTTCTATCAGATTATTTTCATACATTGAAAGGAGCACAGCACACGTGACACACGGTGGCATATGTAGGATGTGGGAAACAGGCAAACAGTGATTACCACGATAGTTCTGTGTCAGACGCCTTCATTGTCAACACACAAAGCTGCTTTAGTTGTGTAAATGAGCCCTGGGCTGTCACTATTCTGGATTTGGCATAAACAGTAGGCTTTCGCACAATCCACCTTTATTGCATTCTACCTAAGCAATTTTTCAAAGAATGCTTTCTTGAGATCATTAACACACATTTTACTTTAAAATATTAGAATAAAAAAACCTCAAAGCATATCAAAACTGTACTCTATGCTTTAAACAAAAGATTGGCACCAACGGAGTTGAGAGCTTCACCTACATTTTATTCTGACTTTTAAATAGACGGCAGTTTGAAAAAAAAATCTTATTAAAGTAGTGGCTTCTATTAGGAATGCTGACGAATATCACCAATCTAGACTACAAGGTCACAGTTTCAGTGACAAGTGAATTAAAGGAAAATCAGATATTCTATAATCAATGATTTATCTTTTTTTTTTTTTTAAGCAAGGAATTAAATCTAGCCCGGGTTAGGTTAGCTCAGTTATCTGTGATGTGCAAGGCAGACATGATCCATTGTGCTCCTAGGTTGAGTGACAGCAGGAATGACAGCCTGTGCCAGTCACAGCCAGATAAGGACTGGGTTCTGAGAGAAGCCCCTGCTTGAGAACCATCCACATTGTCTCAGTCATCACTGCTGGCAGGGAGGTTGATCTGAGATAAGGTGATGGTAATGTGCTTGCTGCAGAGGATTCTCACAGGACAATCAGTGACATCTGCATTTAGAACAACAGCCATCAGGGTGGCTTCTTTCAATTCCTTCTTCCTTTTTTGAAACTTTTTAACAATGTCCCCCCATCCTCCCCCTCAACTGATTGCTGCCAAAGCTTCATTACATTTACAGAGCCAACAAAGCCTCCCTCTCAAAAAGGAACCCACCAAACAGAACAAAAAGACCCCCAAAACTGAGAAGAATGCAAGGCAGCAAAAGGGATTCCCGAGAAGGACTCTGAATGATGGACAGGTTGGTGAGATACAAGGAAGAGCTGTACCACAAATTCATGGAATGCAAATGTTAATGAGAGCCAAAGGTTTCTCCAAGCCCTGACCACTCCCCCCTCTCCCCCCACTGAGGCAAAGTGAACTCCTGCCTCCTCCAGCCTGCACACTTTCCCTTCCATTGTTCTTCTGAAAAAGTAACTTCTCTTTCTTCTCCTCCCTCTCTTTGTATCTCTCTCTCTTTCCCTCCCTCATTTCTCTCCCTCCCTTCCTTTCTCTCTCTCCCTCTCTCTTTTCCCCCTTCTTCCCTCTCCCCTTCCTTTTCCCTCCATAACCCACTAAATAAACTGTATAACCCAAACTCTCTTTGTAAGATGTATTTGTCTGCCTCTCACCTGCCAAGGTCCCTCATGGGACTTCCACCCCTCCTGGGACCATTCTTTCCTCCCCTAACATATCTTTAAAAAAGAATAACAAGAGCTAGTTAGTAATTAGCCTGAGCAATAGGCTAAACTGTTTATAATAAGCAAGCCTCTGTGTGGTTATTTGGGACTGAACAGCTGCAGGATTGGGCAGGACAGAAACTTCAGTCTACAGAGAAGAGCATAAATGAAAACAGAAACAGAATAACTGCCAACGAAGTGGCAGGTTGGTAGATGGGCAGCTCATATACAAGGCCACATCAAGGAAATGAAGGCCAGTAGGGACTGGAAAGAAAGAAATACCACCTTGGCAATGTTGTGAGATGTGCACTCTTGCATCGTTAGGCCAGTGCATCACACAAAATGACTAATAGGAGCTACATCCTGGTTGAGGCAACTAAGACCCTTTGAGAAATACCACACTCAGATCAAAACAGTAAATATGATAAAGTCACAAGAATTATGATACATTAGCTTTCACATAGCAAAGTGGACTCATAAGCAGCTAATGTCCTATGTCTTTGGGAACTTTTCTGTATTTGGCATAAGGTATTATAAAATATTATAGAACTGTTTACTATTTTGTCAGGTTGCAAACTATTCCAGGGGTTTGCTGTGGAGAACTGAATGAAGGCAAAATGAAGGAGGGCCCAAGATGGGAAGCAAGATAGGAACTAAAGTCAAGAGACTGGAAATCAGATTCTAGCAGATCACTTAGCAGTCAAGCTTTCCCCTGTGGGGAAAGGTTTATGGGTCTGGGCAAAGCCCAGCAGTGGGAGAAATGAGGGGATGATGAGATGCTGGGCACCTGGCTCCAAAAGGCTTAGCAGGAGAGTTGAGCTGCCTCTCTATGCCTGCAGCATGAAACATGGAGGCTCATGTTAAACTTTAGAAACACAGCTCAACACTACCAACTGTTCACATAATAAACTTAATCCCCAAAAGTGTTGATTCTTCCCATTCTTAGCTGAAGATTAAGGAAACTGTTCAATAGCTTAGAAAAAAATTTCAAATCTGGTGTTTAAATCCTCACATGAGGATTATATTAACTATTAGATTATTAAGATTATTAGCTCCACTATATATTAGCTATGTTTGAAGTAGTTATAGAGAGCTCCCAGTCACCATTTTATGGTTGTTGATGACGTCATTGTTGTGTAAGGTTCTTCTAAATCAAGGGGGTAGAATGACTGTCCTGTTATCCCATGTCCTATTACCTGGTGCCATTGTAAGACCTTCTCATTATCTATCCTTTGCAAAATTTGTCATTCTGTCCTCATTACTGCCTTGGAGCTATTTATATTCATTTCTGAGGCACCCTGCTTGATTTACAAATGAGCTCAGTTTTGGGCCCAGCCTCCCTCCTCATATCAACTGTAGCCAGCCTTGGAGATGTCATCAGTTCTTAGGCTGAAGGACAATACCCTGGAGCCTTGAGTTCTTCACTTCATGATGCTGAGGTCATCCCACTAATAACACCCCACAGAGGCCACACAGAACTTCAGAAACAACATCTGCCCATCTCCCAATCTAAATACAGGCATACCACCTGAGGACCACTTTCTTGTTCTCCTCTCTCTCATATTCAAATAAGCGTTCTCCTTATGTTGTGGCCTTTGGAATACTGAACCCACAGTCTCTGATCTTCCCTTCACCTGTTCTTATCTTTACTTCTCCAGTTATAAACAAACGTTTGTCATTACAATCATACCCTTGACTCTACTATCTCTTCTTCATGTGTTCTCTATAAGCAAATGGCACAGTTGCATTCCAGGTGACCTCCATCATCTTCTTCCCTAACCCTTGCTTCTTGAAGAGCTGTAGACTGCTGAAGGAAACTATCTCATTTGAACCTAAGTACCTTACATCTCAGATAGGCCCTCAATGCTACCCAGTGATTTCATTTCTCAGTTGAGCATACCTCCACATACTGGATATGACTATTTTAAATGTGATCCTTTTCCTGTACCCCAGCTCCTCAGTTTATTCATAGCTAATGTCCTACTCCCCTGTTTTACTTGAAAAATAGAAATTAGTAGATGGTATCTTCCTTAAAGTTAGATTTACAAACTCACACATTTCCCCATGTCTCTATTTTACATAAAAGAAATGCTAATCTGTTCACAAGTGCATGGACGCTCTTTAAGCTTCTCATTCGGGCTATTGAGCCCTTCATTTCCAAGTCAGTGCCCATAGTATTATCCATTGAAATACACAAAGATTTAGGGGGATACGACTGTTTCAAAGTTTGTATAGTCTCTGATGTATTTTTACTTAGGTATGTCCATGAGTAAATGGGTAGATAGACCTGCTGCAATAGTAGAAACTACTTAGAGTCTCTAACAATTATACAAACTTGAGATGATTCGAAAAGGAGTAGAAAAATGAATTAATTTCTGAATATACCAGTCTATCTGTGAGTTCCACAACCACTGTATTTCAGTTTTCAAGGTTTAACTGTCCCCTGTATTTCATCCTGAATATTTCTGGAAAAGACTGTGTTTCCAAAATCAATTGTGAAAACTTGAAATGTGTCAAGTTAGCATTCCCCAAACCTATTCCTATTTCAGATAGTTTGAGCCCACTTCATCTATTCGCTCAAGTGTTTGGCCCCAACTGTTGTGGGAGATAAGGAGGGAACTCAAAATCGCTACACAATGAATGACAATTCAAAATCAGATAATAAAATCTTTGAGAATGGGCTACATGCAACATCCAAACTATTGTTGTGGATGAGGGGTGGCTCCTTGATTGGCTAATGCAATGAATGCATATGAGACAGGGGTACCCTGAAACACTTTCTTTTCAGACTCAAATTGAGATACATTATTCTTTCCCTGTGAACTTGGATGGTGCATTTTCCCCAAGTGGCTTGAGCTGGCGACTCATACTACTTTGGCTATTTTCTCCTTGCTCTCAGATTGACCACATCCTTATTTCCTTCTTTTATTTAAAAAAAGAATAACCAAATTTGATAGAAGGATGACAAGGACAGAAGCTATTTCATGTAATAAGGAGAGTAACTAAGCATGGCAGAAGCACACGCAGCGTATTTAGCACCTTGCTACAAACCTATAGGAGTTACTTGACTATTCTCACCAGCCCATGGAAGAGGTACTGTTTGAGATACCTCTTAAACAGTAAGTTTTAGAAATTAGTTTCATAAGAAGTTAGTTTTCCTTTCCTGTTACCTGTGTAACAGGTATGGATACTAGTTTTAGATGATCTACAATAATTTTAATATCTCATTTTACAGATGAGGATTCTGAAATACGGGAAGGGGAATTTGAGCTCATGGTTCATTGTAGTGGCATTTCAAATATATTTTAATAAATAAAGACTGCCTGAAGATCTAAGAATAAAACAATCCCACTAGTTAGCCTTATAGACCAGGTTATGGTAACATACACTTTTAATCCCAGTAGACACAATACCATGCATCTTTAATACCCATGGCCACAGTGACACGCAACTTTAATCCCAGTGGTATATGCCTTTAATCCCAGCCCTAGAGAGAAATGTAAAATGGGGGAGGCGGGAAGATAGCTCTCAGACACATAGTCTTATTCTGAGATTCCATGAGGCAGGATTGCCATTTCAGATTGAAGTGGAGGTAAGAGCTAGTGGCTGGCTGTTTTACTTTTCAGATCTTCAGGTTGAGCCCCAATTTCTGACCCTGAGTTTTTATTAATCATGCTTCAATTCACCACACTCTAGTCTGTATGACTGACATATTGGAAAGAATTAAAACTCAGAACATGCTGAATATTGAGGGCTCTTGTTTTAAAGTTTCTAATGAAAGTTTGATCCAGGAGAACTCGAATTCTGCAACACAGGACTGCCAATGGCTCTGCTCCTTCAGATTTGATCATATACATATAACACTTTGTACTCGGTCCACCAGAGGGACACCCACTAACTTTAGAAGCCAGAGAGTAGAGCAATTCTTTAAGCAGTACTTAGCAATTCTAAACTATTCACCGCTACTGAAAAATAGAAAGGATTTTTAAAAAATGATCTAGTTTATCTCTTGAGGAAGCCCGAAAGAGGATATTATCTCTGTGATATGATTCTATGATTAATCTAATTTCAGGCTCCATGCATAGACCATCTTGATGCTTGAGAGAGATGAGTTAAAAAGATTCCAAGGGAGGACTGAGTGCCAACTTTCTGAATCAGCTTCTGGCAACTTGAGTGACAAGAGCACTTGGCTTGAGGGCTGGTTTTTTAATAAAAGATTTTAGTAAAATCTTTTTATTAACCTTGGGGTTTTATGTGACCTCTCATAAGTTTAACAGAGTTGAAATTGTAGAAGCAGTGGCAGATCAGATATTTAAAGTTTATTTTATCATAGTTAAGAACCTCATTTTTCCTGTACTTACTAGTAACTCTTTAGCAGTCTTCCAAGACTATAGTGAAGTAAACATGGCGCATTAACCTTATATTACTGAATGTCAACGGATACATCAATGGTCATGGAGAGTGTGCCAGGCGACCCATGATTGGGGGGCTGGTTGAAAGTGAGAATGATGATTGAATTAATTAAGCAGAAGAAAATTTCAGTAAATGCCTTGGGATTAGTTTAAAAAAACTCTCTGACAAACCTACATTCTTTGAGGAACTCTCTTTTTCAAGATCATGGTACAGAGAAAACTGTAGTAGCTTGTAGAAAGTATTAGCATCGAATGTATAAAATGTATAAGTAGTATAAGCTGGCTTTAGCCATAAAGCATCATGTTTAAATGTATTTCAATATCCTTACTATATGAGAAATATTGATATCTACGATATATAAAACTGGGAGAATTGCATGTTTGAGGCCCACTAAATAGAGACCACATCACAATACCAAGTAACAAGCAAAATGTGTTATGTATTTTTCTAGTAATGTGCCCATTCCTAGTAAACCAGTTGAGGAAGGACTCGTGTTGCTCTATGGCTTATCAGGGTTCTGCTGACTATGGTTTGGGCAGACACAATAGGTCAAGAACCAGGAATAGCAGTTGGAAGGATATTGTTATACCTGAGAATCACAAGAGAAAGACAAATTCCACAATTTTTAGCTGAATTTGAAGCAAACTTAAATTAAATGCTGGTCAGGAAGATAGACTCTGCCCAGGTCCAATCCTGGGTTCCCAGAAAATGGCACTTAATCACATTTTTGCAGAGGTTAAAATGGCAAAACCACAAGGCCATCCTATTTCTACACAGATCTAACCATGGGCAAGCATGTATTCTGATATAATTCCTGCCCATATACTTCCTGCCTACATCCAATTAAATGTAACCAATGTTGATGGGAAAAATTTGCTTAGGGTAGTGAAAATACATGGCATGTTACCTCCCATAAACAGTAGCCACCAATATTTCAGGAAGTATCTGTCCTTGGACAAGTGGGGGCTTACAAGTAAACTTTGACCCTTACAGCACCTCCCAGGGCCCACTCAGTGACCGAGCTGAGGTCTCCAGCTGGGTCTACCTTCTAACATTTCCAAAAGCTTTAAAGATAATACAGCCAAACAAAGATCAAGCCCCAATACATTAGCTTTTATGAGGGACACATTTTCTGAGTCATACACAGAAAATGCTATGGAGAAGGTAGAGTATAATTCTAACTTGAGTGTTATATTTACTTACAGAACTGAACCGCTGAACAGAGGTGAAGAACAAAGCCCAATACCTAAGAAGGCACCATCTGCATTCCATCAAGATGATTCCATGTGTTTAGTAAGACCCAAATTTGTTCAAGTTCAAGAACACATTAGTGAACTCTGAAAGCTGATTCCTGGTGTGTTGATAGTACCAGAAAAAGCAAAGCAACAAATTACAAAAGTCATACTTCCCGTCACAAAACAACGCTCACTCTACTCTCTCCAGGTGCCCCTTGCAAGGACAGTCTTGGTCTGTCTTCCATTTTCCTGCAAGCTACAAAGCACAAGATGCGTCTGTTCCAGATCACAGTTGTGTTGTGGCTGTCTCCAAAGATACTGCTGTGATTTGGAAATAGCAAGTCTACCAGTGCCATAGTCACCAGCTACCCTGTGGGTTATGGGCTTCTAGAAGGAGAGTACACATATCTTCTTAGAGTCCAGGAAGACAGAAACAGATTTTGTGTCTAATTTCTAAAATAAAGCTAAGTGTTTCATTAAAAAAACATTAAAATCTACAGTCTGTATTTTTGTGTTATATATAAAATTTATCTTTTCTTCTGGGTACATTTTATCTAGTAGACAACCAACATATATTAAAGAACACTAAACAACACTAAACAATCTTACTTTGCATTTTATACATCAATGATGCTGACGGTAGATTAAAAACAGTCTCTCTCTCTCTCTCTCTCTCTCTCTCTCTCTCTCTCTGTTTTTAGAGACAGAGTTTTTTTATGTAGCCCTGGACATCCTGGAATTCACTCTGTAGACTAGGCTGACCTCAAACTCAGAGATCTGTCTGCCTCAGTCTCCTGAGTGCTGGGTTTAAAAGTGTGCACCACCACTGACCAACTCTACTGTCTTTCAAAAAATAAGCAGCTGGTATTTAAAAAATAAGAACAGTTGGCCAAACACTGTTCTTGTTTCTGAACCAATACACATAGTATGTGTTTATAATTTTAGTAGGCAGGGTTTTGATCTTTACATTAGAAATTTTAATGCAATTTTGTTAATATTAACTGTGCTCCAGCATGCACATAGCATTATGGACACCATGTTTAGTTTAGTGGCTTAACCAAATATACGTAAATGAACAACTGGGCATAAAGAGAAAGATATGCAGTGTGTCTTGTAGATAAAAATCTTTATTTTCGTATACACATTTGCAACAACATATTCAGAGAGAAGTTAATTCCTTTATATCCCAGTTCTACATTAGGCAAGTTCATCTCCAAAGAAAGACCACTGGAAATGTTACAGGCGTTTTTGAGTCTTCTACCAACTAAACCTAAGAGGAGATAGTACCCTGGCAGCCTAAAGCCCCCATTTTTCTTCATTGTTTGGGGATGGGGTGAGAGCTCCCAAGCTTGCCACTGTTTGCCGGTCCTTCTCAAGCCACACAAATCCTGCAGGCTCCTTTGGTTGACTGATGCTCACAGCTAAAACCGCCTCCTAAAAATGAAAGCAACAGAAATCCAGGGGCACGCTGGGGACTGGGTAAAGGTTGACCTTTAAATCTCAACCAACGTGTTAGACAGGTATCTTGTAGACAGGGGAAAAGATTTAGCAAGGAACTACCATCAAATGTGCACACATGGCCTGTGTTTTTGCACCATGGATTAACTGCAAAAAAGAAAATCCCTTAAGGAAGAACTTTCAGGAGGAGGCCCTCAAGCTGTCAGGCCATGGGTTAATGGTTGAAGAAGAGAAGAGAAGAGAAGAGAAGAGAAGAGAAGGAAGGGAAGGGAAGGGAAGGGAAGGGAAGGGAAGGAAGGAAGGGAAGGGAAGGGAAGGGAAGGAAGGAAAGGAAAGGAAAGGAAAGGAAAGGAAAGGAAAGGAAAGGAAAGGAAAGGAAAGGAAAGGAAAGGAAAGGAAAGGGAAGAGAAGAAAGGCTGTGGGAGAGAAAGAAGATTTGGTTTGCACAATGCCAGAGCAAGGCTGCCCTTAGCACCCTGCCTTGCCAGAGCAGGAAGAATCCTCCAGCTCCAAAGAAGCAAAGTCTGATTTTCAGAGAAGACACCAAGGGCAGCAGGGGCGGAGGTGTGGGTACGGTGCCAAAGGGAAATGGAGTCAGAACATGAATGTGTATTTTCTCACTGAGAACCGGACTGGAAAGGTAGAGAAAACTAATTCGATTTGGATGCCCTGGATGAGTAACTAGTTGCTCGGCATTGTTAGCTTGCTTTCACCTTACCTGAAGTTACGTCTCCCTCTTTGGTTAACTTCAGAAGGCCCTAAGTTATCCTGCACATGATTTGTTCAGTCTAGCTGACTTACTCTTTATATTTTGCTTTCAACTGTAGTCTGTTTTGCAGGGATTTGGCTTTGTCACTGCATTTTCCAACTAGAGAGGAATAAATGTTGTCTTATTTCTCATCTGTTGGAGATCTTGCAGATTTATAGAAGCAACCTTATTGGGTAGAAGAAGATTGCATCCTAATTACATCCAGCTTGGGAAGCAGAGACAGATTTCTTTGAGCCTTCTGGTCCCCACTGCCCTGCTATGGCCATGGTGACGGGAGCTCACAGCTGCTGACCTTCAAACTTGCCCACGGTTCCTGACGCTTGATATCCACAAAGAGTGAAATGTGGGTTTGGTTTTCAAATAAAGGTGAGATTTAATGAGCTTTGGAGTATACTGAATAGATCACATAGAACAGACAGAAAATAACAGTTTGCCAGCTCAATATAACTGTGTGTATATACCTATGTTGTTAGGTCATGATCAGATAACATTGAGAGCTACTATATAGAAAAATGTTTGCTTATAAAACTGAAGAATCAAGCACAGAAACTTTTCTACAGGATTTTTAAATTTCTTTCCCAAGGTGTTTATTTTTATGGATTTAGAAAATTGTGAATATTTATAGAGCTGAATGTGATGTTCAACACATAGAAACATCACATGAGGCTAAGTCAATTAAATCCCCACTGCATTAGTTACCCTTTTTGTTGTCGTGATAAAATGACACAATGAAAAACCACTTATAGAAGAAAGAGTTTACTTTGGCTTATGTTCCGTAGGAGGACTACAAAATGGTGGGGGTGGGGAGCACAGGGTAGCAGTCAATCAGAGGTGGAAGCTGAGAGAGCAAATCTTTAACACATAGGAAGCAAACTGCAAATGGGTTGAGGCTACAGACCCACAAAGCCTAACCCAGCTTTGTGCTTCCTCCAGCAGGGATACACCTCCTAAAGGTGCAATAACCTCGCCCAAACAGCATCACCAACCAGGTCGGTATCAAGTGCTAGCTCATGGGAAACATTTCTCGTTTAAGCCACTGCATTTGTCTCCTCAAATATTTATTATTACTTTCTCATGAAAACACTCAAATTTCTTTTTTATTTATTTATTTATTTATTTTTTAGATTTATTTATTTATTATGTATACAACATATGCCTTGATGTATGCCTGCATGCCAGAGGAGGGCGCCAGACCTCAGTACAGATGGTTGTGAGCCACCACGTGGTTGCTGGGAATTGAACTCAGGACCTCTGGAAGAGCAGCCAGTGCTCTTAACCTCTGAGCCATCTCTCCAGCCCACTCAAATTTCTTGCTTCAAGCCATAAAAACAAAAGAAATCGAATCAGAGGAAAACATACATCTCATTGTAGTTATCTGTAGCCAGCCTAACAACAGTCATTGACCAGCTCCCTACCAGCCCTCATTCTCCCTGCTTTCTGCTCTTAGTAGCTAGGAGTCTCTGCCCCAGAGAGTCAACGTTTTCTGTTTTCCCAAAGGTGTGACACCACGCTGTACTTACTTTACTGTGCCAAATTTATTTCAGATATGTGTCTTATATGTGTGTCTTATATTAATTTTTTTTGGTAAGTGCTGTACTTTAGACCTGCTTAGTTTTTATTATGATCTAATTGATAGTATAGTCACATGACTGTTGGTCCTAGCTCTACAGAAGGGATAATACACTTGATGGCTAAAATAAAAATAATTTTTATCACCATGACTTTTTGCACCCTTGAAATCTATGCTCTGGTAATAATATTAAATGCAACAGATCAAGGGTCAGACTTTCTGTCATTGATCATTGACAGGCTCACTGAAGTTTGGGACCTGGGTACAGTTCTTGAGCTAGTACTTTGCACAAGGAGGCCTTTGGGCTGTCCTTACAGTAAGTCTTATACTGCGTAGCCATGACTCTGTTGGGATAACTTTTCAAGACCAGGTTTCTCTGTCTTAGTAGAGCTCACCTGAGTTCATTTCCTCAGGAACTACGGATCATATAGTTTGATGCACTAAATTCTTATACTGTTCTTGATAATCTAGGTAGAGAAGACAGTAAGCATAAAGGCTATGTATGAGACATACAAACTAAAATTAGTTCACACCGTGGCCTGAAAAATCCACAGACTACAGTACACATAATGCAGTGTGCACTTGATGTGCCTAGAAAAGGTAATTCTAATATTCAGTTTTCTAATGTTTTAAAAGAAAGGACAATGAGATGGCATATAAACAGAACTCAGACACCGGAATAGTTTTATTTTAGTTAGAAGCTGAATCAGTAATGATGATATGATAGTGCTTTATGGTCTGCCATAAATGACAATTATGTTCATATCAATAGTCTCTTTAAAGGTAGATGGTAGGGATGTCTCAGTAATGAAAATGCTACACACAAACATGAGGACTTGAGTTTAATTTCTGGCACTCACACAAAGAGCTGGACACAGAGGAGTGCTCCAGTGCTGGGGAAGGAGAGACTGGCAACCCCCTGGGGATTACTGGCCTGCTAATATAGCTAAATTGAATAGATCCAGGTTCATTGAAAGAACAAGTTTCGAAAAATAGGCCAGAAAGCAAATAAGGAGAGCTCCCAACATTTACTTCTGGCCTCTAGAACCACACATACCCATGTGTACACATGCACAGGCTTACATGCACATGTTCACATACAGGTGCATGCACACACACATGCACAAGAGAGGGAGACACCTGTGATGTGAGATTTCCCTCTGTATGCTGTGAATACCATTGTAATAAAACAGCTGGTTTAGGCCTGTGATAGGGCAGAGCAGAGCTAGGTGAAACTGAATGCTGGGAGAAAGAAGGCAGAATCAGAGAGAAGCCATGTAGCCCCTCCAGAGACAGACACCAGAACTTTACCCAGTAAGCCACAGCCTCGTGGTGATACACAGATTAATGGAGATAGATTGATTTAAGATATGAGTTAGTGAGAAATATGCTTAAGCTATTGGCCAAACAGTATTGCAAATAATATGGTTTTTATGTGATTATTTTGGCACTGAGCAGCTGGGAACAAAACAAGCAGCCTCATATGACACGTCTGTCTAGATATTAATTTATAAAATTAATATCTAAACCAGTGGATGTCAATGAAAGTAACAATATGAACAGAGATGGGAGTTACATATGTAACTCAAACTTTCCAGTATCTTAGTGTTCCTAATTTTAAAAGGAATATAACTCAGGTGAAGTAAACTCTAATAACACGTTAACCCCATGTTCTCAAATCAACATGTAGTCAATACAAAATTCAATAAATTTTTAAACGTACTTTATACTAAGCCTTTCAGTTCATAACTTTGCAATTCAAATTTATCATTTAATGGTCAAATTGCCAAGTATGGCTTGTGACTGCTGTTTGAGAAGGCACGGATCTTGAATATGCACTTCCAAGCTAGCTGTTCTCAGGGTCTGTGTCCACGAAAAGTCAGTGTCTAGATTATAGAAATCTCTACTCACACTTGTAAAGAATATTAATAGTGGATGGAGATGGGGTTGGGGGGAGGGTGGAACGGAAGGAAGGGAGGGAGTGGGAACAGGGATAGCAATGTAAAATGAGAAAAGATTGTATTAAAAAATTCTTAATAAAAAAGGAAATAAAAAGACACAATACTGGCACTGAATTTAAGTACATTCCTTATATAAACCACAGAATTTATTCTCTCAGAAGGTTTTTCAAAAAACACTATATGTCCAGTTGTTTCAAAAACTCTCTGAGCTGAAAAAGTACTCATAAAATCAGCGACATCCTTACTGAATTGAATTCGTGATCTAATTTTTCAAACTTGGCTTTGCACATATATTTGCACCAAGTCTTTTTTCTGTAAAGTGAAGATATAAACTTGAGAACATTTAAAGAAACAGGAAGTGCTGCTATCTGCAAGGTCCCATGCGGAGCAGTGGAAGAAGCAGCAATGAAATTATTTTAATTTAGCATCATTTCATTAAAGAGAGCATTCTATGACAGGGTGTATTATGACATCATAATAAAAATGTCACTACAACACAAAAAAAATACAACAACAACAACAAAACAATACAAACAAACCAAAAGCTCTCTGGTATTGTCTGTCTGTTAGGTCATGAGGATCAGTGTCTTACTCAAGTTCAGCTACAAGGATGTGGATGTGTAATTGCCAAATAAAATTCTGAGGAAATAGCTCAAGCAACTAAGTGTTTGGATCGTGTCTTTAAGAGATTAAGGCTATGCTTTGTTGGTCCTCCAAATAGCCTACCATATAGTGTATTATCATGAAAAATTCATAAAATTAATATAAATCACATTTACATATAAAACTTATTAGGAATATTTATTAACAAAATGAAATTAATATTTATGATATAAAATGTAATTTAAAGGTTCAGATAGTTTATACTTCATTACAAGGAAAGAAACACGAAAGTTTAAATTATCAGCATGGTTACTATATTAGTGGTATATTTTTGTACAACATAAATCACTTTCTGGCTGGCTGAAAGTATAATAGAATGTTCAAATGATACAGAAGCCCTTTACTCTTTAGACCACTATCTGTTCTGTCACTTGGTTATGCTAATTTTTTGCTTTCATTTTCTTGATATCACAATAAGAAGGCTAATCTCTTCATCTCATGAAAAATAATATGTTTGCTTGTTTATCCTGGAAGCACCTGATTCCAATAGTTGCCTTGCTTTGGGGCTTTATTGTGTCACATTGTTCTTTTATCACGGGCTTTTTTTTTCTTTCTGATGTCTATCACATTCCACTAAAGGTCTTATGTAAATTCAAGAAAGGGGTCACTACTCCCACAGAATACCAAGAAGCTAAACTACTTATATTTCTAAGCTGATTTGGCTCTTCCCTTGCAATAACAGTGAGGAGTTGAGTTGCTTATATGTTTCCTTGAAGGCATACCCCATCCACAGAAGACTGTGCTGTCCATCCCAAGGCTGCAGATGGGATGCTCACCTTGGGGTAAAGCAAGGTGAGCACTTGGTGCTGCCAGCCTTTAAAGCAACACAGTGTTCTGGGAAGATTAAAAGTGGCTGAAGAAGAGCGATGCAAACACTAGTCTGGCCTCTTTGATTACCAGCCAGGCATGATGAAGAACTCAACTTCTATACTGGACCATGATGACTTGCTTTCTGCCATGATTTTCATTATTCCAGCACTGTGGTAGACATGAACTTCGAAACTTGTAAAAGCATTGTTTTTGATAGTAAAAATTAAGTTACCCTATGAACTACAAAGTCGAGCTGTCAGACCTGCTATGCTCACTGGTCCAATGAAGAAATGACTGTTATTGGAGGAACTAACCACCCTTAGGTTGAATTTGAGGCCCACAACACGGGGAGGGGGATACATGTTTGGTAGTGTTAACTTAGCCAAAAACCCATGGCTAGGGAGCTCATAGATCTCAGGGTAGGACTGCACTACCTTGCTTTTCCTGAATTGACATGGCACCAAATTCAGCATACACACACACACACACACACACACACACACCACACTTATAGACAAATGCTATTCCAGTTCTTAATCACAAATGCTTGTCTTTTCAGTGAATGGCAGTAAATTCAGAGACTTGCAGATATTCAAGATGCTTAGAATAAATATCAACTTAGTGTTCAGTTCTGAACGAAATATTAATGCTACCTCATCCAAGGCTTTAGGGACCATTGCAGGAGAGCAGAAAGAATGGAAGAGCCAGAAAATAGGGAGAAGAAATGCAAAATGTTATCTTCAGCACGGGACACAGCCATTGCACACACACAGCACGAGCTACCTGCCCTGGGATGGTCCAAGACTGCATGTGTCAACATAGAATTAATAATCAGGGAGGTGCTCATAGGACCAT
Organism: Microtus obscurus; assembly: GCA_963919715.1. NCBI lineage: Eukaryota > Metazoa > Chordata > Mammalia > Rodentia > Cricetidae > Microtus > Microtus obscurus. The sequence goes on from CAWTZC010002364.1 coordinate 7,736,682, forward strand.
ACACCCCCTTTCTGAACTATTGGCAACTGATAGATTCTGAGGGAAGGATAGTCATTGCTTTTGGTTACATGTAAAATAGTGTACTTATGAGATTCCATTAGTTAGTGGCCAGAGGGATGTTCCTGGTTAAAATCAGAGTGTCACAAAACAACAAAAAGGCTCATGTGTAGAAAACACACATGTAATGGGAGAGTTACAGAGGTGGGAGTACAAGAAGGGAGAGTGGAGGAGTAAACAGAACATACATATGTATATGTGATATTGCTAAAGAACAAATTCCATCATTCAAAGTCTCTAAGGAAAAAGAATAAAAGAAATAAAAAGAGTAACTCCCACCAAAAAAAATCCACAAACAATGGCAGAATATTTCTTTCTTTTTCTTTCAAGACTAATTGACAGAGAAAAGGGTGTGGAGGGACCTAATCTGGAATTTCTGTAAGTGAGGATGTTTCTGATGATTTAAAAAAAAAACAAATTTAAAGTTAATTTTACAAATTTCAATATACTTATTATAAACAACAAACTCCAGCTATATAATTTGAAGTACTTTTCTAGCTTGAATTCTAATAAGAAGCAACCTTCAAAATCTTGAAGCTGGAGAGATGGGTTAGATGGTGACATGGCTGCCATGTAAGTATGCATCCCTGAGCTTAGATTCCTAAGGCCCCCTGAATTCCAGAAGCAGTAGCACATGTGTGTGACCTAACAATAGGAGTACAGAGACAGGAGGCTCCCAGAACTTGATGAACAGGTAGTCTAGCCTAAAATTGAGCTCTGGGATCAGTGAGAGACCCAGTGTTAAAAATTAAGGTAGAACTTAGAGTATTGGAGCATGCCTTTGATCCTACCACTCAGGAAGCAGAGGCAAGTGGATTTCTGTGAGCTGGAGCCTAGTCTGATCAACACAGAAATTCTGAGCAGCAGGAGCTACACAATGAGACATCATCTCAAAAGCAATAAATCAATAGTAAATAAAGTAGGAAGTGATTTAAGAATACAACCAACGTTGACCTCTGGTATCCATATGTACATGTGTCTGTGTGTGCCCCCCCCACACAGACAGAGAGATAGAGAGACAGACAGACACAGACAGACAGAGAGATCTAGTATAAAAATTTGGAGTAAACCTCAATATTGGTGAACCAGTTACTGAGGCTTATTAAGAACTAATTTCAAGCCAGGCAGTGGTGGTGCACACCTTTATTCTCAGCATTTGGGAGGCAGAGGCAGGCAGATCTCTCTGAGTTTGTGGTCAGTCTGATCTACAAGAGCTAGTTCCAGGACTGAGAAATCCTGTCTTGAGTCTATAAACTTTGATGCATTTTTTTTAGGGTGGAAAGTAGTTTCAATATCCTATAAGCAGAACTACTACATGAAAATAAAAGTTTAAGTTTTCCAAAAAGAATCTCCAATGTAATTGTTCAAATAAGAAAGTTAGCAATGAATTTAAAGGGACCAGTGTCCTCGTTAGGGTTTCTATTACTGTAAGGAGACCCTATGACCATGGCAACTATTATAAATGAAAACATTTAATTGTGGATGACTTACAGTTTCAGAGATTTACTTCATTGTCATCATAGAAGGTGGAATGCAGGCAGACATGGTGCTTGAGAAGAAGCTGAAAGTTCTACATCATGAGCCACAGATGGCAAAAGGATTCTATGTTCTACACTGGGCGTAGCTTGAGCATATAAGACCTTAAAGCCCATTTCCACATTAATGCACTTCCTCCAACAATGCCATACCTCCAAATAGTCCATTCCCTATGGGGCTAGTAGTCAAACACGTGAGTTTATACAGAACATATCTATATAAACCACCACACCCAGGGTGATATGATCAGCTTTGTTCAAGAAAACAAAAAGATTAATTTGTTGCATTTGTCCATAAGATTATTTTCTTGTAGCGTTTACCTTTCTAAAATAAGATGAGGCTGTTTTGTTATTTAAAATATAATGCTTAGGGCAGGTGAGAAGTCATTCAAATGTCAGAGCAGAAAAAAAAAATCAGTGAAGCAAAGAAATAGATGCTATTGGTTGGCAGAGTAGTTACTAAAACAATTTGACTTTGATTTCTTAGTGCTAAAGCAAAAGAGAGCAGACTGGGTTGGAAGCGTCCATTTGTTGTGAGGAGGCACACGACATTTCCCACAGAAACCTAACAGACTTCGGTGTCCATTTCTGTAGGTCAATGCTCATATTTTAAGGTGTGGTACTGAAGAACAGAGCCAGCAACTCTGTTAAAGTGGTTCCAGGACCAGAAGCAGCCAGTGCAGTGGTGAGCCCTCAGTGAGGGCGGCTGTGTGGATGAGAATGTGGTCCAAGCACTCTGCTTTCTGATGACTGGCCCAGTTTAGCGAGGGAGCAGATGGAAAACTCAGACACTGGAGAGCAATTTGTTTATCTGCATAGACTAGCATTTGTGACATAAACAGCAGCTGGGTTCCTCCTTCTGAGTTGCAATATTCTGAAGTTCATTCTTTTTTGTATTCTTAAATTCCAGGTACTGATACTAGTACGATACCTCGCTTACTGAAGTATATGCCACGTTAGTGTTTTTACTTCTGTATTCGCTTGCATTATTTCTTAAAAATTAAAATATAATTACATAAATTTCCTCCTTTCCTTTCCTTTCCTTTCTTTCCCCTCTCCGGTCCGTCCCTCACCTTGCTCTCTCTCAAAATCATGGCCCCTCTGCTATTGTTCACATACACATTCATGCACACACACAGATGCACACACTGCAAATGTATAAATACAACCTTCTCAGTCCATTTTTTGTTACTTTTATGTATATGATTTGAAGGCTTTAGTTCTTTGTCTTTGGTGGAGCTCCTTTCCAGGCTCTATGCTTTATTTTTAAAAGGTGTTTGTAATGGGGATTGCTTATTTATTTATTCATTTATTTTTTGCTTGGTTCTGTATATATTTCCCAAAATGTGAGGATGCTACTAGAAAAATAGTAAAGATTTTACCTTGTACTTAAGCCTTTTAGGACTATGATCACTTGAATTCATATAAAGTCTAAAAGGTAGCTTCATTTTAAAGGTGATACGTGTATAAATATAATATTACATGTATTATTAGAGCTGCTAGAAAACACAAGCAAACAAGACAAAATCTACACACATCAGCCTGGAAATAACCAGCTTTACTTTTTGGTGATTTCTTGCTATTTTTGTAGCTACAAAGTTGCTTTGTTAAAATGAACTTTACTCATATTATCCACTGAGTTTTAATTCCTAGGTTGCCATTCAAAGGACAAGAGGAGATTTCTCTTTGGTACTGTCCCTTCCCACTTCACTCAGTAAAATTCTTGTCCATTCAGTCCAAACACAGAACAGAGTCAATGGTCCCTCCATTGACTCGTTGTTACCGCAGGACAGCCTGAGGTCACCTGGAGGTCACTTAACTGGGTGCCTAGGACAATCTCAGGCAGAAAACAAGCAGAAATGTGAGTGTGTTTGCTTTGTAAAAGGATAGGTCACCTATCTTTTCTCTTCATTATAGAAACTAAAGACCGCACAGCGTGCTCCAGATGCTGCTGGCCTGCAGGGATCATGGCTCAGGGTGCACCATTAGGGCCATCCGTCTCACTGTGCTGACTCCACACAAGCCTGGAGCCTATGCAGGTCTACTCTGGGCCCGGGGCTCATTTGTAATTTCTTCATTGCATCCCCGGTTTCCCACAATAAACATGAATCATTTCTAATCATAAATATGGTTATAAAAGCTTGAGTACACTGTAATGAATTATTATGATATGGTAATGATTTCAGGCAAGCGGTCACAATGCCGTGGTAGCAAATAGAGTTATCTCTAGGTAATTACATAAATATGTCTACAGGAAAATAAAAGATGCAGAAGAGGCTAAATCCTAGTTCACTCTGCCTTCTGCCTCCAGAATGACTTGCTATTGGAGCAGCAGGACCAAGCGTTCCTGGCAACATTAGCCTGCCTTGCAGTGCCACAGAGCCTCTGATCACAAGTCAGTTCATTCTCTCAAGAACTGCAGGGAGGAAGACGTGAAAAACAAAGTGTGAGACAGAGTGGATGGAGAAGGAATGGAGAGAGAGAAGAAGGGAGGGAGGGAGGGAGGGAGGGGGAGGGACAGAGAGAGAGGACACTGATTGAGAATCGCATTATTTTAGACACAGGATTACATTTAAAGCTCTTCTGGGGAGGGAGCAAACAGCATTTATGGAGATCTTGAATGCGTCAGGAGATGGAACTGGTGTTTCTAAAAGTTATTTTTAGATTTTAATAAAGATTTGAGAGCAAACAGATTTAAACCAATGTTTTTACCAAACCTGTATTATTGAACACTGCATGGAATATGGCTTGAGTTTCTTTTATTGGAGCTGATTGGATTAAACTGTTCAAAAGTATGAACAAATCAGGAATGGAGACCAATAAGGTGCAATTATGACATTGTTGCTCTTCGCCACTGTCATTGGCTCCGTGCCGGGACTCTGTGAATGAACTCACAGCTTCCTTCTAACAGTGTCTGTGGGAGTCACTCTCTGAGTCTCATGCATATGTTATTTTTTTTTTAATCATTTTAACCTCTTTTTTTCTTTCAGTGCAATATTAGTCTCAGAAATTCTCATTAGCAGTGATGGTTAACATACTTCTTTCTGGTGAATACTACTCAGGCAGAGGAATCAGATCTCCAACTATTAAGAAAGGCAGCAGCCCCTCTTATTTATTGCTTTTCTGGCTTGACTTTAATAGGTTTTTTTTTCCTACCCAGAATTCCTGACTTAAGGGGTCAATAAATGAAAAAAAAAAAAACAGAAGTATTATAATGACGGGTTACATCTACAAGCCTTGCATATTGAAAGGAATGAGTAGCATTCAAATATGAGCAACAGCTTTCTGATCAAATAGGAGAAAGGTCACAGTTCTACCTGAACTGAGATTCCAAGAAAGAAAATGCATTATTGTGAAGCTCATTTCTGCAGGATTTGCCTCTTTCCCTGGACACCTCACCCTTCCGCACTTCATAAGTCACATGCTGTCTAGACCAGATTCAAGGTTCACTCTGAAAAGATTACATTCCCAGGGTCACTGAGAATGGAGGTGGGGGCAGGTGCCTTCAGACTGAAGAATGGAGCTTTGATTTATGTTGGGTTGCAAACTTAAGTTCTGTCCAAGGTTTTTCCACCTTTTCAATACGAAAAACAAGAACAACCACAAAATAAAATCCCATTTCATGCGATAGAAATGAGAACAATGAATTGCTATAAGGGCAGTTTACCTAGGTAGTAATGAGATGATTGCAGAGTCATTACTATGGTTTACACGTGATAAACAGCACAGATATAAACCCTATGACTGGTAAGACCTAATGTTCCCAGAGTTACAAACTAAGATCAAGTCTCCATTTCTAATTTATTTAAAAATGAAGAGCACAAGAATTATTGTTCTTTACTGGCCCAGATTAAAAATCAAGCCATAATTATAACAAGCAATATCAAGACCCACATTCATATTTATTTCTTTCAAACAAAGGGGTTACAGAGTTCACGCCTGTTCATACCTTTGATATGCATCTTCATCAAATTCAAAGGTCAAATGCCAGTAGTGTGGATCAAAGCTTCATAATGTAATAAAGAAGAGTTGAAAAGCCTCAAATGTCATTTGGCTTTTATACTGTCATGACCATGATAGTAGAGAAGAAAGAACTAAACTTAATTTCATATACTGGTTGGCAGAAGAGGCTCTCACTGTTATGAAGTGGGCATGCATGAGAACAAGGGCAAGCAGAGTTCATAAAATGTCACTTCCCAATGAAATATATGCCCACTGATTTCCTGGGAGGTAGGGCTTCACATGCTTTCAGATGGATATATGGGTATTATAACAGGAAAAATGAACAATGCTGGCAAACAAATCCCGAGCTGCAGCTCAGTTCAAGCCACTGTTCCCGCCTAGGCAAACGCATCACCAAGAGTTCCAGTCTCTGTCATGTGCTCTCTGGCAGCACAGGCTAACAGTTTTCAGGAACTGCGGTGAGTTTTAAATTATTTCTCATGAACCTAAATTTGCCAAGAAGTACTTTACTTTATGGCATTTCAAGACACGCTAGACACACACCAAAGAAACCAAAAAGAAACCAAGAGCAGATGTGGCAGAAATGCAGTGAAGGGTTCTGATGTCTTGTTGGGAAGACACTGGACAGATTAACAACTACAATTTTACTCCAAGGAGAAAGAAGATGGGGGATATCAGGAAAAAAACAGGCCAAATAACCAAGCCGTGAGAGAGCATTTTCCAGCCTTCTCCAAATGCTTTATGTTCTTTCTAAGGTCTAACGCTGTACAGAGTTATTGGCAGGCCTACTTTTCATTTTTCCTTCCATCTTAGAGTCTTTTGCAGTGGGCAGCAGTCAACACAGAGAGACTCATAATTGGCCAAAATATTAAGAATAAATAACTATTTGTGTTCAACCCTAAACATCACATGCCATAAACATTACATGTTCAACATACGCTTACCTCTGACAAGACTCATGTTGCAAGGAGTGTCATGGAAGAGGAGGCTAAAAGAATGTGAAAGACAAAGGATTGGAAAGGTGCGATGAAATGTTTGCTGAACAGGCCTTGAGTGTTGCACTTGAGAAATCACAGAAGCTCTTATTACTTGCACAAGATCCAAGAAAGGTCAAGTCAATCACAATTACAATATGGACGAATCAGAAACTCACAAAACCTCACACCTCACTGAGGCATTATTGAAAGCTGTTAGGTGCTGAGGCACAGGGAATCATTCTTTATTAGGGGTTTGGTCCCTGTTTGGTTTCCCATACTGTAGTAGATGTGTCCACACCCACCTACATATAAACAACACTAATAGGACTTGAATTATGAAGGAGAAGGAGAGAAGAAGAAGAAGAAGCAGAAGAAGCAAAAGAAGCAGAGGCAGAAGCAGCAGAGGAAGAAGAAGTAGAAGAAGGAGAAGAAGAAGAAGAAGAAGAAGAAGAAGAAGAAGAAGAAGAAGAAGAAGAAGAAGAAGAAGAAGAGGAGGAGGAGGAGGAGGAGGAGGAGGAGGAGGAGGAGGAGGAGGAGGAGGAGGAAGAGGAGGAGGAGGAGAAGGGGGGAAGAGGAGAGGAGGGATAAGAAGAAGAAACATAGTAGGAGGGTGTGTTGGGGAGAAGGGGGGGCAATTGTATGATTTGACTGTATCTCTTTATACACATATATAAAATTCTCAGTGAGTAAATTTACAAAAGAAACCTGAGAGTATACTAGTTTAAAAAGAATTATATACACATAGTAGTAGTGTCTTCTTTAAAATAAAAATCTCCTGCTTTCTCTTTTCCAAGTTGAATATTTTATAAGGACTATACATAACAGAAATTGCAATAACATTTTATAAACCTAAGCATTCCTTCATCATGCTGACCATCATTTCCAATAATTTCCTTTAAACGTCATCCTATTCCTCTTGTTGCTGTCAAATGAACATATTTCTTCATCTGATTCAAATTTATTTCTGTTTCTATGGGACATTAATCACCCCAATAACAAGTAAAACCATGAAGGATGCATACATATTCTTAAATATGAATGTTGGCTCCGTATACTAACAGAGGACCAAGAAGATTTCAGCATTCTATGAAAATATGTCGTCTTCAGTCCTAGTAGGTAGTAAATTGGAAAGTTGGATTTCTGAAGTACTAACGACTTAATGTATCATTGTTATTCCTTCTCAGTGACGTTGTTTTAATGTGTTGGAAGCAGTAGATCTCAGAGCACAGTGCCTGTCAAACTCACCTTGTGGAACTTTAGAATTTTATTAAGCTCGCCTGTAATGATGGAATCTGGAAAGTGTCCTTGTGTACTGGAAATTCTAACACAAGACACTGCCCTGCCTCTTCCTGGGTAATGTGTTGTATGAGACTGTTGCTTACCTTCAATAAGCAAGAGTATAATTTCCCAAGTTGCTTTTCTTTCCCTTCAACCCCATATTGCATGTCACACACACAAACACACTCACACAGACACAGAGAGAGAAGACACACTAGACTGATTTTATATATATATATATATGTTGATAAATGTGATATTTGAGAAATTATTGAAGCTAAATGAAGTTCTATAATGAAATAGCATCAGAGGGTTCATTGCAGTGAAAAAAAATACATCAAATACACTAAATAAAATGTTGACAAAAATATCCAAACTACCCAATACTTTCATCTACTTTTGATGCTTTTCTAGAACAGGGAATTTTACAGATGTATAAAAGGATTTTATTAGTTGTTATGTGTGCTGAAATAATTATATTATTAGCAGGAGGCCTAATTTACTCTGCAGATCAGAGGACATTCAGTGCAGAGTGTCCAGAGGCTCCTGAGTGCCAGCCCATCACATCTGTGCACTTCTCTTAATACTATATGAATTCCTGAGCATATAGGCACACAAAGACCCCTTTTACGTTTGCTAGAACTGCTTGGTATGAACAGAACTGGTTTCCACAGCAAAGTTACTAAATAAAGATTTGCAATATTGAAAAAAAAAGTGTCTTGTGAATAAAATACTACAACTTAGTAGTATTTTAGAGATAGTGTACTGTGGGGGGGAGTAACTTTTTTTTTTAACTTAGAAATTTCCTTTTATCTTAAGAGATATTTTATCCTTTATTCTCAAGAGCAAAAATTGACACTGATTACTTAGCAATATTATAAATCCTGGCATGGTCAAGCTGTGATAATGGAACTGTCAGTGCTGTTAAGATGTACTTTAGGTCCCGAGGATGGCATTTGCAAATGTAACTATGATCCTGGGTAAATCCTCGTTGGAGGTCTGGAAGTGGTAAGAACAACCAGAGCTCAGCAATTGCCTAAGTTACAAGGCGAAAAACAGGAGAATGAGATTGTGATATTGAAAGAATGTAGATATTGTTAATATGTGAAACTGCCACTTATTGTGCTTAACTCATAAATGGCCACTTAAAATATGCAAATTATAGTAACATTTTACATACACGCGTGCATATGCACACACAAGCGCACACACACACACACACACACACATGGTATAGGAGGTCCTTCTGTATTTGCATTGCTTTCATTGGTTGAATGAAGAAACTGCCTGGCCTTTTGATAAGGCAGCCCTTAGGTGGGTGGAGTAGACAGAAGAGAATGCTGGGAAGAAGGGAAGTGTGGCAGACACCATGAGTCTCTGACCTGAGATGGACGTAGGTTAGAATCTTGCCGATAAGTCACAGTCTCGTGGTGATACACAGGCTTATTAGAAATGGGTTAAATCAAGATGCGAGAGTTTGCCAAGAGGAGGCTAGATATAATGGGCCAGGCAATAATTTAATTAATACAAATTCTGTGTAATTATTTCTAGGCTAAGCTAACAGGGCGGTGGGACACAGCCCGATGCTCATCCTACAACACACACACACCACACAGACACAGACACACACACACACACACACACACACACACACACACACACACACACCAGTTTCTGTCTGCTTCTCAGACACTGAAGAATTTTCATTTTCTCTCCACTCGAACTCTCTTCTTTTTCATTTTCTTAGGTCAGTTTGCTAATTGTAATTTCCTTGTCATTATCACCAGAGATTTTAAAATAAAGTGGTTTTTGCTATTATTCCGTTCCCTCTTATTTTAGTCTGGGTCAATGGATTAACTTTCCTTTTTATATATATATATATATATATATATATATATATATTATATCTTTGCACATTAGACATTAACTTTATTTGTTATTCCCAATTCAAACAATGTTCTTTTAAGAATATTTTAAAACTTCATTTTAATTACAGATGTTTCTGGTTTTTCTCTAAAAATTATATATTAAAAAATCAACCCAATTAAACAATGTTAAAAGTTGAGGAATCTAGAGAGGTCACTAGGATAGAACAAATGAACCAGCATCACTGTGAGAGGGAGGGGTTCATTATTGATGAAAGTATGTTCATAAAAAGGAATTAACATGCATTATCTTTTCTTATTTTCTGTTGTATAGTCATGGGATGATGAACTATAGCACAAACTCTAATTGTTCTTAATAATAAAATCCTAAAGTCAGATATAGTCGTGAAAATTGAAGGATCAGAGAAGCAGAGCAGCTAGCCACTAGAGATCTTACCTCTGTCAATGCTAAGGTCAAACGGGTGATCCTGTTTTCAGACTGCCTCCTCAGATTGACTGCATCCTCAGATAGACTGCTACCTACTGCAGTATCGTGATTTTGTAAGTATGAGGGTGATAGTATTTAATAAGGATGCTCCTCACTTGAGTGACAAAGGAGTGGCTTGCATCATCTTGATGGCTTATATGCAATTCAAGAAGCGAGAAATTTATCAAAGAGGTCACTGGCAACAAAAGGACTTAGGACCTGAAATTTTAGAAAGTGCTCAGCCTGTCTATAATACAGAAAACGAAAGAATATGTTCATGAGAGACCAATAAGCTGGTGATGTACCAATGCATAAGAAGATGGGAGGCTTGTCAGTCACAGACCTAATTAACAACCCCATTTGAAATGCTGATAGTTTAAACTGAGGGTCATGAAAATGGGACAGAATGAAAATGGTTGATAGACTCCTTACGTCTGCAAGACAGGATGATAAAACCACTCAGATTTTAAACACGCACAGTTCTCCAAGAAAAGGGGAAATGGCTCCAAAGGAACATGGAGATCATCAGAATTTCTTTTTCCATTGCTGGACCTTGGGAATGTCAACGTGGTGCTGGAGAATTGTCTGTATTTTGTTAATCATGGTTTAAATAAACAATGATTGGCCAGGCAGGAAGTATAGGCAGGTCAACCAGACAGGAAGTAGAGGCGGGGCGATGAGAACAGGAGAATTCTAGGAAGGAGGAAACCCATTCCCCACTCCTGCCCAGATCACCTTAGAAGCAAGATGGAAGCTGCCCCACTGAGAAAGGTACCGAGACATGTGGCTAATATAACTAAGAATAATGGGTTAATATAAGCTACAAGAGCTAATAAGAAGACTGAGCTAATGGGTCAATCAGTTTTATAACTTATGGAGATCTCTGTGTGATTTTCTTCGGGGGGTGCTGGCTGTGGCGAACTGGGCAGGACAGAATTCCCCACAGCTGACCCTTATGTTACATCAACGTGACTTTGGTGGGCACAAGGAGCAGATCACAATTCTGCTGCCATTTTTCCTTTCCCACCCTCAAGGAGTATCAGTGCCAGCATTATTTCCAAGTCATCAGGATGGTGATTAATTTTATGAAAACCATACACATTTAAGGAATAGTGTACAATGACTGATGGAGCAGACCTTATGGAAACCTAGCTGCACAAGGGATTCCAGAGAAAACGGGTGACGTCTCCAATAACTTTTTATTTTAAACAGCATTCTATAACTGATTATATGTAATCTTTATTTTACAAGGAAATGCTAAAGTTTTAGACTATAGTTTTGGGATAGTGAAAACAGCAAGAAACCTCTAGGCATGAAGCTATCTACGTGCCTGGGACCCAATCAGAGGCTAGTCGGAAATTACCCCGAGGCACTGAGCTCAGAGGACCCTGGAGAGTTTTCTCCAACCATTTCCTTTGTAATTATGCCACACTGCATTCTATTTTGCCAAGGGCACGGTCTGACTGGTGGTTTTGCTGATTTACTAGGCAACAGGGCAGTGCTATGAAAATGGAAGACTTGCAGCAATCACTGTAACTGCTGTGGCGGTCTCCCTGTAGACCGTCTGTATCCTGCCATCAATGTGTGGCTTCCAATGGATGATTCTCCTGTTGACAAGTCACAGCTGATAGCTTTTGTGAATGCTGAGGCCAGTACTATGGGTTAACAGTAGCTTTAGATTTTCATGACTGCCTACATATGCTGATCTGTATCCATTAGTCCAGACCACGATGCAACCAGGCCAAGACTAACACAGCATCATTCTGGGAAGTCACATTCATGTTCTCAACATGGGACTTATTTTTTCTTTCTGTTTTGTTTAATTTTTTTTAGACAGATGTTACCTTAATTTTGCCTTTCCCAAGAACTGAATAAAAAATCATTTTCAAATAGAATATTTAGTCACTCAATTTTACACCTGCAAAAAACCCTGAAAATATACCATTGCACTATGCAATACAAAGGAACCGATGAGTCACATCCAGCGTCACCATTACAGATTTGGGAAGAACATAAAATGGAAAATTGACAAGACAAGAATTACAAAGAAGCTGCGGAGAATATTTTGCCAAGGTAGTGATACTAAGTAAAAAGAACTAATTATGTGTAGGTCCATATTTCTGTATGGCACAAAAGCCATAGGCCCGATCTGAGGTGCTCACATAGCTTGGCGGACAAGCTGTCTGCCTAATAGCCAGAATGGGCTGCTCCTTTCTCGTTTGTTATAAATGTAGATCGCCGAAGGAGAGGTGTTGGCTGAAGTTGGTGACCTAATGGTCAGGATGTTTGGTGCTTCTTCCTTTGTAATTTGGAGGATATCTTACAGAGATGCTAATTCAGGCCTATGTGACAGCTAGCATACAGGTATATGAGGACGTGACAGAAGGCCATTTCACCTGGTTACCTAGCAGACAGCCTAATGTATTTTCCTGCTCAATTGATGTGATGGTATATAAGTTGTTTGGATAATAAACGCAGGAGATCATCAGGAGAAAAGACCCTGAGATGCTCTCCCATGATGACCGCGTAAGTTGTGTCTGATTATGCCTCGTGACTCCGTACCAGTTCAAGTTAGGGAAAATAGTTATCTGTGTTGGAGCGACACTGGCCCCAATAATTATGTAAAGATAGTTCCTTAAAAATCTGTGGTGCTCAAGTCAGCTTGAGTGAAAAAGATTTTATTTCTTTCTGAATGAAGAAACTGATTCTGCAGCAACCAAAGAGTGATATCAGTTTCTGTTTCAGTACTATAGGGCACCATGCCTCTTGAACCATATTACATCATCAGTCCTTTACATTCTTTCATATTTCTTTTGTAAAAAGCCTCTGGCCACAGTTGTCTTCAAAATACAAGTTAACAGGGTTTAAAAACTGGAATTTGCACTTTGATCTGTAGTGTTTAATAGAAAACAAAAGAAACCACAAAATCAAAAGCAAAATATCTTTTGGGATAGATGATTCTATCTTAAAAAGTGGTAAGTAAATATTATTATTTTAATATACGAATACATGAACATTTGTAAAATATAAAGTATACACACGTTTTTACTATGAATGGCAGCTTCAAAGAAATATCATGGTCAGTCTACGCATTACAAATAAGATATGACATATATACTACATAATGCAGATATTCATATACCCTCAATACATACACACACACACATGCATGCAGGCAAGCACACACACGCATGCTATCAGACATACATGCACATGCATGCTTCTATGGTCCCCCTACAACATACATTCTGTGCATTTCATAATTAAAAAGAGAAGAAGAATGCTTTTTTAACAGAAAGTGTATCACAGATTGGTGCTGAACATTTTAAGGACATTAACAAAAATGACGCTGAGCAAAGGTGGAAGTTAATACTAAGCGGCTTTTAGAGATGAGACGTGATAAAGTGCCTCCTAATAGTTAAATTCTGTTCTCTACTGTCGGCTTTGTTGCCCTTTGCTGCGCTACCATGGGAGAAAATGCCTGAGTACCATCACTCAGAGAGTTCACCTTTATACTTAGCTCTCTCTTTTATTCATGTTACAATTTAGAAATTTCTTGATTAGGTGCAGTAAATACTAGAACTGTCCCGGTAAACAGCATGACTTGAATCCCCTTTTCTATCCGCATGCCAGCCTTAAGTGTTCATATCCTCCCATCTTCTACAAAACTGTGACATCTCTGCATAGCCATGTTCTCTTGTACCTTATAAAAGAAGTCCTCACCAGAACAGTGGTACAGTTATCCACTGGTGCACAAAAGAACAAAGGGAAATCGTTAGATGCTGAGATTTTATTCAAAGCGAGTGCTTGGGAACAGGCTCTGATAGGTGTAATGTTTGTTTCTTTTCTCAGAATTTTTCTTTTGAAACAAACAGAGCAATAATCTTAATCATCATACAAGTGAAGGAGGTCATGGAGCCCCTCCAGCAATCATCTACGAGCTAAGAACTCACAGGACAGAGATGATATCAAAAAATAAGGTCAACATTTAGAATGTGAAACAGTAATAAGCTGCCCTGATAAGAACTCTTATTCTGCGTGGTTCAATACTGTAAAAATAACACCAACAGCTTCACCTTGGCTGTGGTTCTGCAAGTAAGCAGAAGTCATAACATCCAACTCCGGTTTTCATAACGCTGATCTCTTGAGTCCACTGTCATTTCAAGTTCTGGTTCGGGAAGACATATTTATTTTCCCTGAAGCCTTCAATAAAGCACAAGGAAGCCTTAAAAGATGTGCTAGTTCGGAAAGCTCACGAAGTTACGCTGCAAAACTATGTGGAGATTCCGTAGTGACTGCTGCGAATCACTGACCAGTGTGTGAAAGGCCCTGGGGACGTTTGACAAATAGCTTATGGATATAATAGGGAGAACTCTTGGGGTTTTTATTTCCTTAATACACATATCCCGAGGCCAAATGAATATCTTTATTAGAGGCCATTTCTCAAAGACGAGATAATGAACACAAGGGAAAAAATAAAACCTACAGATTATGAAATATTTCCAGTATATGTTTGATTTTAATTGGGGCATTTCAGGGTAGACCAGATGGTTTATTGAAACACTTCACATAAAATTATATACATAACCCAAGTGGAATTATTAAGAGGTATTTAGTTTCTGAAATTCTTGCTGTTGAATATTGCATTTGAAATATAACTAGGCTCAGATGTAGAGAAACCTTGTGTTAATTCTAGCACTGAATTTACCAGGCTTTCACTATTACTGCCACTCTGTCTTTGTTTTTAAAATAAATGAAATACATAATTATATGTATGCATATCTTAAAAGGTTTCAGAAAGATCCAATAAGACATATTTTTTAAAAACATTGAAAAGAGCTATGTGGAAACAAATGGTGCATTGCTACCACATAGTATTTTCATAATATATTTATAGTGCATGTAAGTAATATATATTCTATAAATATAGCACAAAAAAACAAATTAATAAGCATCAATCTACTCTTTCAATAAAAGTATAAATACTCAGAGATGAAAATATTTAAACAATTAAAGATCTTTAGGTATTCAGTTTATTTCTATATGGTGACATATGTCTAAGATTGAAAGATATTTATGTTACTGATATAATCATATAATATTAATACTCACCAAATTTTATCGATTCACAAAAATGAGCAATACAAATTGTACAGATATACATCCATCATTTGTCTCAAATGGCTTTTATTAACCGAATTTGCTGTTGGCTATTTGAAATACAGGGAGATATGAAATGAAATTTGAAAATATGAGAACATAGTAACATTATTTATAGTTAATTCTCAAAAGATTGAATTATAAAAACTTTATTATATACTGATCACCTGAACAACTACTCTGAAAGTTTTTCTTTTTAAGAACTATCCTATAAAAACTCTGAGGAATGCTGTGTAAAATAAACATTATAAGGATAACATCTAAGCCTCGGGGCTTATAAAACAAATATCTTCTGAGGGAATGACATATGCATTTGGATCTAAAGTCAGAACTAATAAATGAAATGAAGTTCTCAAGTTACTCGTATGCCCAACAGGACAGTTCTAAGGTGCTATGAACCACAGTGGCTTAATAGAACACAGCATCTGAATCCCGATGAAGGCGTGGGAAGAGCATGCAGCTCAAGGCTCAACCACAAACTCTCACCCTACAACACCAAAACACACACAACACCAGAGACCGTTTCCAAGAGAGTTTGACAATCATGTCTAAAGCAGCCTGAAGAAAGTTTTGTCTCTCTTTATTTTTTACCCATATGAAATTTGCTGTTATTATTGGTAGTGGTGGTCTGTTTCTTTTTGCCCTATAATGCAACTAATATGGTTATATTAGTCAAGCCTTTAACTGTTATGCCAAACGTTTGAAAGGACACTTTGAAAATGTGTGTATTTACTTTGGTTTTGTGGTTCCTGAAGTTTCAAGTCCAAGGTCCCTTGACCCTGCTGCCTTCAGCTTGAGGTGTAGCTGAAACACTGGAGGCTGTTCACTGGAGGGAGAGAGTGGTGGGAAGACATATAGGAAAAGGAGAACAATGAAGAGGAAGAGAGAGATGTGGAGAGAGGAAAGGGAGAGAGTCAGAGATAGAGAGAAAGGGGCCATGGAAAAAGTATTTCTTCACAGGATCCTTTTCTGGTGACTCACTTCCCCCAACCAGGACATATGTCCCAGTTAAGCTATTAACTTATTATTAATTTATTATTATTATTTCCCAGTTATTAGAAATTGATCAATGGATTGCTTGAGCTGTTGATTAGGACAGTGCCCATTGGTTCCGATCATTAATCAAAAGCTTACTAATCCCTCAAGCCATCACAGAAGCCTTTGTGGAACATCTCAGATTCAAACCTCAACTGCTACAAAGTAAAGACTCCATCTTGCGACCAAAGGCCACGTGGCTCACAGATCTTGGGAGGGACACAGGATGCTGCCATCGAGCACAGAGCTGATGATGGTGTTAGCGTGATGAGAACTGGAAAAGAAGGCCACATGGATGCATAATCACAATGGTTGGGAATCCTTAGTAAAGAAGGGTTCAGAGGGTCCTGGGAGAACTGACCTCCACCTCAGAGGGTCCTGAAAGACCTGACCTCCACCTTAGATGGTCCTGGAAGAACTGACTTCCACCTCAGAGGATCCTGGGAGAACTGACCTCCACCTCAGAGGGTCCTAGAAGAACTGACCTCCACTTTAAAGGGTCTTGGAAGAATTGGCCTCCATGAAGCCAGTGTATTTTCTTGAGAATAGAAACACTAACTCTAAATTCTATCTACATTGACAGGCATTGGAAAGTGTGTCAGCTGTAACTGGTGGCTGTTTCGTTTTCTGCGAGATGCTTATTAGTCTGCTCCACCAGACTAGTTCACTTCCATGGCTTTAAGTCCAAAATCATTTACATTCCGAAAGTTCTAGAGGGCACCTTTCCTCACCCAGTCCTTATAACGTAACTAATAAATAAATATTCCTGACACACATTTTTTAGAAATTCACAAAGTAGCTGGTGAGCGTTGCATACACCTTTAATCTAAGCACTTGGGAGGCAGAGGCAATAGGATCCCTGTGAATTGAAGCCAAGCCTGGTCTACATAGTCCAGACCAGCCATGACTGTAGTGAGACTCTTTGTCCCAAATAAAGAAAATAAAATGAAATAAAATAGAATAAAACCACAAGGCAACAAATAAACTTAAAAAATACACGGGATATATAACGCACAAGTCGTAGAACAGACGAAGGCACAAGAATATGTAGACTATAAACTGTCACTGGGAAAACATCTTTAAACTTAGATTTTGAAATTCGACTCAGTCTCTCAATTATAGCGTTTTCCTCTGTGCAAACATCCTTGACTTTGTTTTCGATAATTATTCTATCTTAGATTTATTGAATGTAAAAATGACAACTGAAATTGAAAATATATTTGGGCAAGAAAATAATACTGTCACTGCTCAGACAGGTGGCTAGACAGTGGTAAAGTTATCGGGGAGGTTTCATAGATTCATTGTCTGGCTTCAGTGGGGGACTCACCACTTCCTTCACTGGTGACCACCCATTACTGTGTTCCCATGTTTCTTCATGGATTACTATAATGAAATGCTATGTTTTCCTTTTTAACTAAATAGCATCTTAATTAAAGGTTAAATGGCAGATTTGGAGGAATCAAGTGAGGGACGGCTTACAGTGTGTCTAGGAAATCTCTCAATGTAGGTTTGTCACTGTCCAATTTGCCCTATGCAGTAGTGAAATCAATACATATTTCTTTGTCAAAATATGTTTTTTTACATTAACAGTCTTTGTCATGCTATAAAAATAAAACAATTGAAAGCCTCAAGGATCTCACATTAGAGAAAAAACATTGAAACATGGTAAGTATTGCTATATAGATTTAAGAGCAAAATTATTATATAAATTTTTTCTGTTTTTATAATTTTAAGAGAAATATTGTTAGAGAGTTGCTTTTTTTTTTTAAGAGGAATATATGGTACTTTTCAACTAATCACACCAGGGAACTTAAACCTCTTGGGCCTGTTTAAACTGTGGTACCCCAGTCTAAGACAGACACATAGTTTCAAAGATTAATGTTACCATAACAAGTTTGCAATGAGCTTCCGCAATCAGACCTAGGTCTGTACTGCAGCTGGCAAACACCCACAGCACTTCGAGGAAGCTCTACTGTGAGCAGTGAAGACAGAATCAAAGTCAACATCCGGGGCCAGAGCTACAGCTTGGCGACATGTCGCCTAGACAATGGGGTTATTATTTGTTTATTGTGTGTGTTCTAATTATCTCACTATTATTTAAAATTCAAAATTCTTGTAACATGAGAAGGTTTCTTTTGTGACATTCTATGAGCTGCTAAAAGTATTCAATACTTTAAAATTCAGAAGAACCATTTTACATACATATATGTGTGTATAATGTTTCCTAAGTATTGAAATTTTCTCTTATTTTATCCTACAGAGAAGAAATATATGTCTATGTGTTCTTGTTAAATGGCTTTTAGTTTTCAGCAATTTTTGCTTTGAACTGCATCAGTTTCTACTGTGTCTTCCTCTCTCTGTTTTCTGTTTGACTTGGAATAGCTTATCAGTGACCATCTCGGGGTTCCTTGTAGTTGAGCTCCATGGGAGAACCATGTTCTACATCTCAAGCTTTCATCTCTCCTGCTTTCCATACTGGGAGCTACACTTCCAAGGAAACCTCCCAGGAAGGCTGAGGAGGAGCTGGACTCTTCAGCTACAGTAAGGCGGAGGCCAGCTTGACTTGAAGTGGAGCTGCAGGCCTGCTGGGTGTTGATTCTTACTGAAGCTTTGCCTGACCAGGTCTGGGAAGCTTGCCCCTTTGTCTCTGCTGCGGGAGGTTGGTGTTTCTGAGAGTTGTGCCTGTTTTAATGACCTCATTATCTATATTGGAAGAGTTTAGATTAAGGACCCTGTCTCTGGCTGTTGTAAGGTTTATTCTCTAATAATTCCAACCTCCCCCCACACAATTTTTTTTTCATTTCTTCCCTTTCAGAATGATGTAAAGGATATTTAGCCTCCTAAACTTGCCTTTATTTTCACATTTCTTTCTTCTCTGATAGATCTCAACTTCATCTTTCAGCACATAAACCAGGCTGTACCATTGTTGGCTATCCTGATTTTAATGTACAGAGGCTCAGCTTTACGTTAATATGATTTCAATCATCTCTATTTTAGTGTGGAAACAACGTGGGAATTACTCTATTTGATACAACATTTTAAATGTTAAATACCTAAACAAAATTTTCTTTCTCCTTTAACAGCCTTTATAAAATCATAACAATTCATTCTGTTTTATATTTTAATCTTGCAAATCAATTTTGCCACTTATAAGTCATCTGAAATTACCAATAGAAAATAATCACTCTCCAAGAGTGTGATGGCAAAAGCTGGCTGTCATCTTGACTGGATTGATCTGGATTCACCTAAAATACAGGCCACGGCACACTGCTGTGTTGTGAGATATTTGATTATGCAGTGTAAAGCTATGCCACTATGATTGGTTTAATAAAAAAAATGAAATGTCCAATAGCTAGGCAGGAGCTACAGGTGGGATGTCTGGACAGAGAGCTCTGGGAAGAATAAAGGCTGAGTTTCCAGGAAGCGGGGCATGCAGGAAGAGAGTTAAAAATCCATGAATCATGTGACTGCACATAGATTAATAGAAATGGGTTAATTTAGTTATAAGAGCTAGTTAGAGACAAGCCTAAGCTAAGGCCAAGCTTTCATAATTAATAAGAAGTCTCCACGTCATTATTTGAGAGCTTGTTGATATGACAAGGAAAGACTCGTTACATTCCTGTGGGGGACTTTCTTGATCAGATTATTTGAGGGGGCAAGACCCTCTCAAATATGAACAGCATTTTCTGGTGGCAGCCTAGATTAAAGGACACAGAAGAAGTAAGCTTTGCTTTCTGCCTGTTTCCCTTCACTCTTGCTGGCAAGTTCACCCATCATACTGCTGCCATTGCTGCATTCCTTTGCTGATCCTAGCACCTGTTTATTTGGGTTCCCATTATAGATAGATAGAATGCAAGCTGTCTCGAGGAATTTTTGAGGCCTTTAATCCAATACTGAGACTACAGAGACATCTATTTTTGTATCATAAACAGATAAACTACTGGATTCTAAGTGCCTTTGGGATGAGGTAGCCATTGTTGAGCTGCTCAGATCATATCATATAAGCAAATCTTAAAAATTTCCCTTTAATACATATCAAATATATAATTATTTAATACATATCATATATATGAGTGTGTGTGTGTGTGTGTACACACACATATTCCTCTAGAGAATTCTGACATATGTAAAGATACAATCGCTGCAGTTGTAATAGACAAGTTTCAAAAACACAGATTTCATTTGACAGCTACTTGCTACAAATACATAGCCACCTGGTGAAGTATGCTTCACACCTGGGGAGTAGTCCTTAAGCTGCCAAGAAACCTGATCAGCAAATATGCTAGAGGCAGACTTGGCTGGGGGCTGAGATGCTAAAGCCCCTGCCCCTTTCGTAGCACCACATACAAACAGGAGTGGAAGTTTCAGACCATCAAACAATGAGCTGAACACTTGCCCATAAAACACAAAATATGGTTACAAACTATAGTGAAAGAGAATTAGAAACCCTGAGCATATTTATGTAAACACCCTCCAATTAATTCAAACAGTGTTTGCTCATTGCATGGCGCAGCCATGGAGAGAGACGCAGGCTCTCGCTTGCTTGTGATGATCAGGCTTTCCTGCTTTGATAGTTAGCATTAGGAACGTGTTTCATTGGCTTTGTTTTGGAGTACTGCATCATTTTCTGTGACATCTAGAATGAATAATTAAACAGGTAACTGTGGAGCACCACAGAAATTAATTTTAAGAGGACAAATGGGATCAGGGAACACAGCAGACACTGCATTTTACTGAAAACAACTTCAGCCATTCCACTAAATAATCCATGCCATATCGTCTAGTAATTTCCAGGGCGATTTCCTTTGGCCAAGATGAATTACTTCTGCTACATGGATTACAGCACCCTGGGTTCATGCGTTCATAGTTTACTTACCCCAAACAGGAGGGAGAGCATATAAAGATGCTACACCCAAATACCTAGCAGTTTGCCACGATATTTATTCTTATGATGTCCAATTAAGTGGAGAGAAGCCACTGGCAGTGTAGCCATCCCAGAACAGAAGCAAAAGTACTCAGACAGAACTGTAGGAGCTGAGGATGGGGAGGGCAACAGCCAAGCTTTCATGGCTATGGTTGAACCTTGTTGACACACCTGCAGGTAGATAATTGTGTACCCACCAGGAAGACATTTTCTGGGTAATTTGTATGTTGGTGGGGTTGTGCAGCTAACATCTGGACTATGATACGTGAGTGAAAGTCACACATACTTTTTCAGGGCCTTAACATAAAATAGTTGGAGAGAGCTTT
The DNA here is from genome assembly GCA_963919715.1 of Microtus obscurus. Lineage (NCBI taxonomy): Eukaryota > Metazoa > Chordata > Mammalia > Rodentia > Cricetidae > Microtus > Microtus obscurus. Next base: position 7,758,289 of record CAWTZC010002364.1, read on the forward strand.
TCATTCATTGTCTCATTCCATGTCCAACAGATTCCTACTCCATCAATAGGAACCTAGAAATAAATGACCCCAAGATAGCTCTTCAGCGTCAGAGAGCCAGATCTTCACACAGTGTGTAATAGAAAGACCATGCTCTAGAATGTATTTTCCACCTTACTAAGAAGTTTGGAACCTTTGGATGTGGGTTTCGGGAATCTGTTCAGTGGCAACTGTCCTGCATGTTCCTCTTTGTGCACTGTAGCCCACAGCTTCCTCATTGCAACTATGGAGAGCATCTCTTTGGTGCCTGAGAACGATTTTTCCTGTCCAGCAGTGGTGGCACATGGCTTTAATCCTAGGACATGGGATTCAGAGGCAGGCAGATGTCTGTGATGTCGAGGTCAGCCTGGTCTACAAAGCAAGTTCCAGGGCAGTGAGGGCTGTTAAACATCGAGAAACCCTATCTCAAAATTCCCAGCAAAAAATGAGCCATCATTCCTAACTAACATGTTTGTTACCTTCCAGTGTTTCTGCTTTGTTTCTGTGCCTACTGATGAGCTACTTTGTTAGTTTTCATTGCCAAACACTACATAGATGAGTACAAGACCTCTTTAGCCTGCACACTTCTTACAGGCTTTGTCTTGGCTTCCTTTCCTCTTTACTACTCAGGCCTCTGTAACAGAAAGGTCATTTATTTGTCCCGGCTGCCCAGAACAGAAATAATCACGCAGAAACCATATTCATTAAAACACTGCTTGACCCATTAGCTCTAACTTCTTATTGGCTAATTCTTACATCTTAATTTAACCCATTTATATTAATCTGTGTATCACCACATGGCAGTGGCTTACTGGGTAAAATTCCCAGCATCTGTCTCTGGTGGATCTATGGCATCTCTGTAACTCTGCCTCCTTTCTCCCAGCATGCCATTTAGTTTTCCCTGCCTACCTATGTTCTGCCCTATCAACAGGCCAAGGCAGTTTTTTTATTCATTAACCAATGAAAGCAACACATAGGTAGAAGGACCTCCCACACCAGACCTCAGCAAGGTACCATGTTTTAGGTAATGGTTTCTTCTTGCAAATATCACAGATGTAATGGTGCTTTCACAGAAGCATAATTGTAGCATTTGCCTGTCTACCCATAGGCCTTCTTCAGGGTGGACACAGGTTTCACATTCCCTTTATAACCTTCACAACACCTGTTTAGAAGATCTGAGTTCATACAGCATGAAAATCAAGGCTTATATGATCAAGCTTTCTCAGTAACTATGAACATGGTATATCCACATTGTACTGAAGAACAAAGCATGGTACCTACATAGTCTTACCTTGACTTTTGAATACCCAGAATCAAGAATCCTTTTATAAAACATAAATAAAGATAAATTTTAACCATGTCTAAATCTACTGGTAAACCTGAGAACCCTTCTTGCCAATGTTCAGATGGTGAGCTTCTGATAAGGAGTAAAGGTCTCATAAGATGTATACAGCTGTAGACCAAGAGAACTCCAGTTCTGGTTGCATACAAGAAGCATGGCCATGTTCCCTGAGTCTTAGCACATGAGGCAAGCCTGTGACTTTCTTAGTTCAGTCACTTAAGAATGGTGTTTTAGAAGTACTGCTGCTTGTTTGGTTTTTGTGCCAGGATTTCAAGTAGCCTAGGATGGCCCGAATCTCCTGCTCCCATAGCTCCACCTGCTGAGTGTTGGGATTACAGGCGTGCACCACAAAACCCTGTTGGTACAGTGCTTATAAAGAAGCCTCAGGTTTATGAATGCTTGACAAGTGTTTCAAATGATGATATTTCTGAGAAAATTTTCAACACATCTATATCCATGATGCTCCTAGTTCATGATGTTCACAAGTAAAATGATGTCTGCATGCTAAATATGAAGAAAGACTTTTCCAGGTCGCCTTTAACAATACATTAAGAAATCTTGACAAGGTTGGGTAAATTCCATTGCAGAGTTCATAGTCCTCAGGGTCAACTGGAGAATGTGAAAGAAAATACAACCTTGAACACAATTAAAATCTATCTCATGTCTTGAAAACAAACTCTTTTTATTCTTCCATTTAAGTTGATGCTTTGTCTAATAGGCACAGAAAGACAACATGAAATCCTAAGACTGTTTAAGAAATGAATTAAAAGCCTGTCCTGTAGTCACTGCTACTCAGGAAAAGAACATGATCAAGGCCAGCTTGGATGACAGATTGAGACCCTGTCGATCTGGGCAAGTCAGCACAGTCTCTCTCAAGATAAAACCAACCCTTTAGCAAAAGGCTTAGGGATATAGTTCAGTGGTAGCATGCTTGCCTAGCAGAGACAATTGATTTATTCTCAGTACCACGCATACACAAAATTAGAAAGTTGTAGAGTGATTTATATCAAATTGGAGAATATAAGTTTTATGAACAAAAATTAAAGATTGAAAAGTATCCATCCATTCCAGGCCCAGGAGAATAGTGAGTTCATGGAAGACTTTAAGAATGACAGGAAATCTCTTCGGAAATCTGTTTTGCTGGGTTCAGGTAAACATATGAAGTAATTGACCTTCACAGGTTTAGACATCAGATTTCCAGTTGTTATTTCTGCTGCTTCCTTAACTGTAGTGATGTCACTCCTGGATTTTACATGTCATCCTACTAAACTGTCTCCCCATGTTGAGAGGGTTGTGCTTGTGTCCACATTTCCCTGTGCACCCTAATGATGGCATATGAGGTGCCTTTCATGTGAAGGTTCATGTCAACTCGACAGGATTTAGAATTTCCTAGGAGTCCAACCTCTGGGCATTTCTGGAGGGAGGTTCTAGATTGCGGTCATTGAGATGTAAGGCCCCGCCCTTGCCCTGAATCCTGGAAAGGATAAAGGGAACTGAGAAGTAGCACCCATCACTCTCGGGTTCCTTATTAAGGATTCAATGTGGCCAAGGCAGGTAATGTCCCCCTAAACTGTAGTGCAAAAGAAAGCCTGTCTCAAGTTCCTCTGGTCAGGTTTTACTTTTTTAAACCTAGAAATGAGAAAAGGATGATACATCCTATAAAGTTGTTTTTTTACACACATGTGAAAGGATTTTCTATCTATTTTATGTTTTCTTGAATTAAATGGAGAAAAGAAATTTAATAGAAAATGTGATGATCAGTGAGTTACTTAACTCTATTTTAAAGGGCTATACCGCTTCTCTAGATCTATTCACAAAGAGAAAGAACTTTATGTTGTATCCCCTCTCCCTCATCTGGAGACAAATAGGAGGCGTTTGTCTTCAAAACTGAAAGCCCAGTTTCTATGCTCTCCTAGTTCCCCTGTGGGGCTGTGGCCATCTCTTCTGTGGAAGCTGCTTGGAGGACCTGCTGGTTCAGAATAAAGGCCAGGAAGGCAACTTGGGGTGGGGTGGACAAGGACACCAAGCCTGTGAGATAGGTCATTTATTTCCAAATAAATTGAACTTGATGTGATCTAAAAGGGCATCTCTATACAGCTCAATGTCCTTTTTCTAGCTGTCTCTGCACCTATATTGTTGTGACACAAAGGGAAGATGGGCCTGACTGTTGTTACCACCTAGTCTAGTCTAAATCTTCTTTTTTAAAAATATTTATTTATTATGTATACAATATTCTGTCTGCATGTATGTCTGAAAGCCAGAAGAGGGCACCAGACATCATTACAGATGGTTGTGAGCCACCATGTGGTTGCTGGGAATTGAACTCAGGACCTTTGGAAGAGCAGACAAAGCTCTTAACCTCTGAGCCACTTCTCCAGCCCCTATATCTTCTTTAGGACTCATTCACTATCATTTGTATGAGAAGGTCAACCCCATCCCACGTAGGTTAATAGACCCCAGATTCAAATGCACTATTTTTGTAGTCTTATGACTCTAATAAGTGTTTTGTTTTTGCTTGTTTGTTTTGTTTTGTTCTGTTTCTCTAGGTATCCCTGACTGTCCTGGAAATCACTCTGTAGATCCGGCTGGTTTCTAACTCAGAGATTCACCTGCCTCTGCCTCCTGAGGGCTGGGATTAAAGGCATGTGCAATCGCTACACAACATAAATTCAAACTTTTAAAATGAGCCTTAGTTGTAAAGCATGTGATTTGCACCTCAGTAAAAGACAGCAGACACATTAAATCACTGTTCTTTAGTGGTTTTGAATTAGTGTGAACCTAATATATGAGTATTGTGGTCACCAGAGAAGAGATTGGGTAAACTGCTCTGTGCATCAACAAACAGCTGAAGTGCTTCCTCAGAATTAATTCACACAGCTGGGACCCAAGAAAATACGGACAAAACTGAAATATTTGCCTCGACTTCTTTTGAACAGCTGTTCTTTCCCATTAAAAGTTTCTTATAAATTCTACTCAGATCTTCGTTAAGTATCACATGATGAGATTACATGCAAAAAGTCAGGTGTGTATACTCCGTCAAAACAGCAAAAACTGGCCCCTTCCACACATGTCCAAGTCGCTGTTTCTGCGGTAGGTGACGTTGGTAGTGGAACAAAGATATGCAAATGTGTTTCCTCAAATCATATATATGTAGAGCTAATTGAGACTTGTTATTAATAAAGCCAGCTTCCCGCCGTTCAAAAACATGAACTGGTGGCCACTTGTGACTTCAAGAAAAGCAGTTCCTGGAAAAGCACCTGTATTTTTCAAGATGATAACTAGCAGTGAGGACACATTGATTTCTCCTCCCTGCAATGAGAGCTGAGAAATCAGGGGCATGAAGAGCAGGTGCTTCGCATCACAGCCCGACTCCTGTTTTTTTTAATAGGGGAGACGCCATGCCATATTGTAAATAGAGACATGAAGAAGAACGACCTCTCCAATTAGAACAAAATCATCCACGGCGGGCCATAAAACAACAGGAGACATCACTCTATCGATACCTGAGAAATACTGCCACTTCTTACCTAACCATATCGCTCACTCAGAACATTACCCAGGGGAGAGCGGGAGCCAGTCCAAACACTCCAGAAAACATCCAGAGCCTTCTGGCACCCTGCTCTCTCAGGCCCCAGAGTAAAAGTTAGCCAGAGCCTACTGCCATACGAAAATGATTTATTGCCATGGGGCTGAAGTAATGCATTCTGCTTTACAAGTCTCCTGGCAGGCCAGGGGAGAGGCTGCGTTCATCACCTGCAGTGTATAATGCCTGTTGAAGTCTCTGTGTTATTCATAAGGCCGCCTACTCTGTGCTGTCGCGATGCTGATAAATTATGAAAAAATGCATATTTTATTTCAATTTACAACGTATTGTTATATACATGTCGATATATCACAGTGCAGCAGGAGGAGCAAATGTTATTGCTGCAGCCTCTTGGTTGGCCTGCTTCAATAAAGCCCAAAGGGGAGACCCAGAGCATCCTAAGTCGTAGGTAGCAAGGCAAATAAAAAGCCAATTCTATTTCTCATAATATTTAGAGGAGATTTGCAGAAATGTCAGTGCTTCATAAAGGGGACACTTGAGAGAAAGCCTAGAGAGACACGGAAATTTTCACAGCAAGTCCCTGGGAGGAGTAGGTCTTTACTCCTTACAACGGCTCTGTGAGATGTACAGGGCCTCATAAAGAAGGGGAAAGTTGATTTCTGAAGGAGAGTCCTGTTATTTTCCAAGATTTTATTCATTTATTTATTTTACTTTTCTTATCTGATGGCAAAATGCCCCATTCTAAAAGCACGTTTTGAGATGAAACCCTGAGATTTCCTATTGATGTCCACGTTTTCTGCAGCTTTCCATTTGGGAACATACTTTTTCCATTAGTCAGGACGCATCGCCAAACGGTATTCAGATCCTGCCCCAGATTCAGTGGTCTCCTTTTCTGTTCTGTTTGCAAACAGTAGCTGAGATATAACGAGTAATAGCTAATCTAAGGGTAATTGGAACTCTTATTAGGGCCGAGGTGCTTTCAGACATCAAAGAATTCAATAGATACAGTTCTGAGATGACAGAATGTTGGAGCTCAGTTTAACTATTCAGTTGCGAATCAGAGGGCTGAGCCCACACACTGTCTGTGCCGAGCTATGTTTCTAGGAGAACCCCAATTAGAACGCAAATTTGTCTCCTAATTTAGTCCATTATTCCAAGTGCCCTTTCTGGACTTTAAAATGCAAATTTATACATGAGATTTTTCTTCTGAAGACTTAATGTTTGGATATAATGACCCATTTCCATTCCACCAAACCAAAATATGTTGTTGCTGCCCCGAGTCATTGGGAATATCAAGCTATAATAAAACAGATAACGAGGTTACCTTCCTGTGTTTTTAGGCCTAAATTGGGAAAACTGATTGACTTAAAAAAATAAAATCTAATAAATTACCAGTGAACTAAAGGATGAAAGACTACCCAAAGAACAAATACAATATTAAATCGGCCACCCATTTTAATGTATATGCAGCTGTCATTGTGTGTGCATGGAGCGTTTGTCGGGTCCATCAGACCCACCCATCACAGAGAAGTCCAGCAGCACTGTCTCTGTCCACTCTTGGGGTCTTCGGCAAACAACAGCAAAAACACCAAAGCAGACTCCCAGTGAACATCCAAACATCTGCTGGCTCTGCTGTTGTGGATGTGTTTTTCACCCAGAGTGCACTGGTGCCCCTGTGAGCTGCTCACACAGTCCCTTGTTAAATCTGCTGACCCAACCCCTTGTGAAATGAGAAGCAGTTCACATGGCCTTCTCCTCAACCCACGCAAAGGTATCATAGATCTATAGATGGTGACTTCCTACCTGGCACAGCTTAAAATCTAGCTTAGCTTGACAAACAGACAGGCCAGGCTCAATTTAAACTGGGGGAAGTTTTTTTTTTTTGAGTTTTTATTCTATTTTTCTTTTTAATTTTTTTATTTTTTCCATCCTCCCCTCCTCCATTCACCTCCTGCTTCCCCACTCACCCTCCTCTCTCCTCCTCCCTCCTTAAAAGAGGGCAGTGAACCCTGCCCTGTGGGAAGTCCAAGGCCCTCCTCCGTACATCCAGGCCCAGAAGCTTTGCATCCAAATAGACTAGGGTCCCCAAAAGCCAGCACATGCAGTAGAAACAAGTCCCAGTGCCATTATCAATGGCTTCTCAGTCAGCCCCAATTGTCAGTCACATTCAGAGAGCCCGGTTTGATCACATGCTCATTCAGTCCCAGTCAAGCTGGATTTGGTGAGCTCCCATTAGATCAGGCACACTGTCTCAGTGAGTGAACCTCGCAGTCCAGACTTCCTTGCTCATATTCTCCCTCCTTCTGCTCTTCAACTGGACCTTGGGAACTCAGTCCACTGCTCTGATGAGGGTCTCTGTCTCTATCTCCATCCGTAGCTGGATGAAGATTCTATGGTGATATTCGAGATAAACATCAGTCTGATAGTGGGGCAAGGCCAGTTCAGGCAGCTGGGGGAAGTTTTTAAGCAGACATTGCTTCTCAGTTATCAGAGCCAAAGTGGCTGACTCTTGCAGTGCACTTCATGGCTTTTTTTTTTTTTTCGAGACAGGGTTTCTCCATAGCTTTTGGTTCCTGTCCTGGAACTAGCTCTTGTAGACCAGGCTGGTCTCGAACTCACAGAGATCCACCTGCCTCTGCCTCCCGAGTGCTGGGATTAAAGGCATACGCCACCACTGCCCGGGTTGTTTTTTTTTGTTTTGTTTTGTTTTGTTTGTTTTGTTTTTTTTTCAAGCAGAGTGGGGAGGGATAAGCAGAACTTTTTGAGCTGTCATTGCTTTCTGGCTTAGAACCACAACACTGGCTCCATGTTTCCACTTTCTGTCCACTAGGGTGGTAGCCCAGCAGAGCAGCGAGGGAAGAACATTTTCATTATCTGGGAGCTTTTCTAGGTGCCCTTCAGGCAAACTGTTTTAGTCACTCCTCAGCCAATCCTCAACACTGCTTTAATGCTTCCAATTCTTCTGTCTCAAAAAGTCTTCTCTTCTTGCACAAATCATTAATAGTCACTTGAAAGTCATCATAAGTTTCATTCTTATATTTTCATTTTTGGTTGTTTGTTTTAAATCATATGCCATACAGACTAGAGCCAGGTCAAGCCATACCCACCTAAGGAAAATGGAAACCAACTAAGCCACTGTAGTTTTACTATAGATTCCCTAATACCCTCTAATGAATTTAATAAGAGCTTCCAATTAACTTTGCTTTTTACTGTCTTAAGCATTCTTTTTTGATAAAGCAAGCATTTGCTTCTCAGTTCAGTTTGCCAATTACAAAAGTTGCTTCAGCTTCCTAAATTTTAAAAACTGTGGTGCCAGGGAACCAAATAAGGCAAAGGGGCATATGTCATATTTTATGTCTTATTTTCCTTAATTGTGATTCTGAATAACCTTGAGTGGCAGAGAACCGTAGAATTTCTTCTAGTTTGATATTTCTGTTTGGTAATTAGGAAGCCTTTTAGGTCACGTGTGTTAGACTGGCTTTACCTTGAGAGAATGATTGCTACCATGCAATGGTTCCATGTTCTAAATGCGCCACGGAGTTCAGAGTGTGGATTTCTCCGTGTGTTTCAGCTGTGCCCCTGACACAAGAGCCTTAAAGTTAAACTGGATCGCCGCAGCAGACAGGGAAACCTGCCATCCTGAGCTTCATCTGAATCCATATTTTGGTGACATTTAGAATTAGAAGCCCTCAGAACTCCTCAGTTTAGAACAGAAAGCCTCCATTGTTGGGAGAAGGCAAGTGTTTAGCCACTATTTCTAGAACGTTCCAGGGAGAGGAATTTCAAAGGATAACCGAGAAGGCCTAAGGTTGATCAGGTGTGAGAATCTGAGTAGTAAGTGTTTGTCTTTAGCAATAAAAGATGATTTCCCCACAGGGTATGAATGATTAGCTTCTGAGAAAGCACAAGGAAAAGGATGCTCAGCATCACACCGTGTTTAGCTGTGCTCTCTTCACACACTATCAGAAGGTAACTGTTTATAAAGTGAATCAACTGTGAACCCCGGCCTGCCACACTCAGTAACTTCCTGCACATCAGAATTAGAATGTCTCTTTCCATTTCACGAAAACCATTAACTTGCAGGGAAAGACAACTTTTCTTTCTGTAGCACCCTGCGCCTATTTTTCTCCCAGGGCCCCTGAACACAATGTGAAATTCAGCCTGTAGGGCTACCCTCTCCGCCAGCCCGATCACCTAAGAAGTCACCGATAAATCAAAGAGCCCGGGGAGATTTTAAGTTTGAGTACAGGCAGACAATGAGAAGAACAGTAGCACTCCGGTGTCCAGGCAAACGCAGAGCGCCGAGGGTCTATGTTGACTTATGGCTGTGGCTTTTCTAGCTAGAAGAACCATTAGCATAATTGGCTTTAGATCAGATGGAACCCATTAGCCTTAAATTCCTTGCTGCGGCCTAAAATGTCTAATATCCCCTTTTTTTTTCTATATAACCTTCCACTTGCCCATATAAATTATCTTCCCTTCTCCCAGACATAAGAAAAACCCACCTTTAGCCACACGTGAAGTCTATCTGCGGCTACTAACCCACCTAAGAGAAGTCCCTTTGCTCTTCAGGCTGCTTTTCCTTTAAACCAGAGAGCAATGCAGCCCCTATCTGTAACTAAAGCCAGAACAGCCAATGACCCCTGAGCACTCTCCAGAACTGCCACCCACTTCCCGACAGGACAAGGCATCAGGTGAACACAAAAATGGGCTGAGGATACGGGCCATCTGTTTGTTGACAGTGTGCTTGGGCAGTGCATGAGCTCCTGAGCTTGCAGTGCTCGGAATGAAAGCCGCTTCCTTCGCTCAGTGGGGAAGACGGAACGGGCCGTGCCATTGGGCTGTGGCATCCACCCCACGCTCATGCCCATCTTATTTCCAGCAAGAGCCGCGTAGTAGGAGGCAGCAGAATTGATGTGTTTGGCTTTATAAATGAGCTGAGACTCCATGGAAAATAAAAAGCTCCTCTTTGGGAAGCAGGGTTTCGGGTCCCGGTTCAGAGGCTTGGGTGTTTCTGCCATCTGCTGGCTACAGGTTGGAATGTTTCAACCTCTGTGCTATTCGGGGTGGAGATTTCATGACATTTATTGGTCAGCCGAATTGATGGACTCGGATCTTAGAAGAGAGCAGGTTAATAGGTTGTAAGTCTTTGCTGGGAGTGAACCTTTTCCAAATAAATTTCATTTTAATGTGCATCCACACCCGAGAAGTTATGAGTGTGCCCACACCCGGATTCCCATTGATAACACTTTATTCTGTCTCATTTGCCACACTAACTACAAGACACAAAACAGCATTGTGCACTAAAAGAGAACAGAATTGTTGAGAGAACCCAAAGTCATGAACCATGACTTGTCAAGACTAACACGGGGTGCTATTCACACATGGTTATTGGGCAGCTCCCATTTTTGCCTAGCACTGTCCTCATTGGGCTGCGGATGGTATCTTTTGTGATTTTTCACACGCATGCACACACACACACACGCGCGCACACACATACACTCACGCTGCACAGGAGGTGTTCTGTCTTATTTCCATTCAGGGAAATTAGAAAGACTTGAACGAAGCTTGGTCTTTATTCTAAGATGTAGCGAGTCTTAGCCCCAGCATTTCTCATAAATTTGTTGCAAGGTTTTAGTTCATGAATACTTCAAAAGCCTTTAGCAGTCAATGGTAGATGCTAAACACAAATTAACTCCAGGACTACCTAGACCTGAATGTACCCAGAGGCTATTCCTTCAACACTATGGTCCTGCATTCACTGTGGCCTGCTAAGGAGACTCCTTAAAACGCAAGAACAAATTATTTTGGAAATAGACTTCTCTCCGACTTCTATTCTCTTGCATCAGATCCTGTGTTCTTTCACTAGGGTGTCTTCCCCGTGAAAATGTAATGCCACGGAAAGTCTGTATACCAGGGGATCTCTGGAGGGTCACAGACCATTGGAATATTGAAGGGTTTTTTCTTTTCTAAAATTTTTAATAAAAATATGGGAGCAGGGAAGTATATGTCTTAATTAAGGGAGCCATTTTAGGGTTGTCAACAGACTTGACTCTAGAGGGGTTCCCAGGTGTTCAGGGAGATGTCCCCAACTAGTTCCTTGGGCAGCTGAGGAGAGGGAGCCTGAAATGGCCCTATCCTATAGCCATACTGATGAATATCTTGCATATCACCATAGAACCTTCATTTGGCGATGGATGGAGATGGAGACAGAGACCCACATTGGAGCACCGGACTGAGCTCCCAAGGTCCAAATGAGGAGCAGAAGGAGGGAGAACATGAGCAAGGAAGTCAGGACTGCAAGGGGGGGCACCCACCCAATGAGACAGTGAGCCTGATCTAATGGGTGCACTCCAAGTCCAGCTGGACTGGGACTGAAAAAGCATGGGATAAAACCGGACTCTCTGAACATGGCGGACAATGAGGGCTGATGAGAAGCCAAGGACAATGGCACTGGGGTTTTGATCCTACTGCATGTACTGGCTTTGTGGGGCCTAGCCTGTTTGGATGCTCACCTTCCTAGACCTGGATGGAGGGGGGAGGACCTTGGACTTCCCACAGGGTAGGGAACCCTGACTGCTCTTTGGACTGGAGAAGGTGGGGGAGGGGAATGGGGGGGGAGGGGGAGGGAGATGGGAGGCAGGGAGGAGGCAGAAATTTTTAATAAAAAAAATAAAATAAAAAATAGTCTAGCTTTATTGATTGAACACTCTACCCCATTAAGAAGTATTTTACACAGTTGTGACTGATACCACCTTAAAAGTGGTATTTTCCTGATAATTTTCACGGAGTTTCTACTGGGCAAGTGCATCTACCAAGGAAGAAACCAGTAAGGCTGGTTGGTACTTCATAAGCCAGGAGCCTCTATCCCTAAAACATGCATGACTTCTCTTAGTCTATTCTAATTCTCACGTCTCTCTGATTCCTTCAATCTCCACACAAGCTTGTACATTTCCCAAACATCATTTCCTTAGTTCCAAGTCTGCTCCTTTTCTTATTATAAAGCCTCCTTTAGACACAACACTGGGACCCTTTAAACAGCAAAGCTCTTCCCGAACCTCCCGGGCTTCTCTGGGTTCAATTCCTATCTCCATCACTTACTGTATGACTATGGCTTTATATAAAATTACTTCTTATATTTAATTATTATACTCTCTCTAATACATTTTGGTGAGAGATATACAACAGCAGAACGTAGTCAGTGCGGATGCCAGAGTGGGTAAGGATGTGTGTCAGAGGGAATGTATTTCCTGCCTCTCTGACAGTCCCTCCTTGAATCGTGCCAAGCTCATGACAAAGACCTCGCCAAACATCATTTAGCGGGGAAGAGCAGAGGATTTAAAGTTTTGGCAGTGGGAACTAATAATGTTGGGATTTATGTTCTAGTAAAATACTTCAGGCAAAGGGATGAATATAAAACAGGTGATAAATACTGTGAAGAAAAATAGGACAGCTATGATGGGGGAGAGTGGTAATTTGTATAAGGGGAGGCAAACTCTCTGAAATGTGTACTCTTAAATCAACGACGGGCTGGCTAAAAATACGCACTACGCGGTGTTCCGCCTGACTGTCTCCAAGCACACACTCTCCGCCTTCCCTCTGAAGTCAGTTTGATCCTGTAGGTTTAATCATAACTAAAACGCAGGCACTTTATTTTGAGGTACAGTTCCATGTGGCACAGATTCCAGAGGCACAAGAAAGACATTGCAGAGACATGTTTTCAGGCCAACACTGGACATGAGAATCAGCTCCTACTTATCAATGGGCCGAATTATATGACTAACCAGCATTATCTGTGTGCATATAATAATTCAGAACGACTTTGCAAACAGTGGCTGGATTCAGTTTCTCCAGCCACTAGTTCAGAGTTATGATAAAACTGGAAGGAAATTGATCTTAAATGCCTTCAGGTATTTGAAGGCCATAGACTGTGTGGTTATAGAAGACAAAATTGAGCCAGAAAATGCTGGTTATAAAGAGGTAGTGTTGCCAAAATATAAGGAAACTTGTTAGTGCAGGCATCTGAAGATGTCCTGGGCTGCTTCAAGAGGTCTCTTGTTCCAGCTTTAGTGGACTTTTGGAGCCAGCAAGTGACCACTAAGCGTACTGTGTGTGGTGTGTAAGAATATCCCTGGGCATCTTCAGAGCTGAGTGTGATTCTGAAGTAGCCTTGATTTTAGAACTTTAGCAGCTCAGAGTCATCTTTCTTTCTGGTTTACACTAGAGGCTAGCCGATGACAATAGGTACACATTCAGCACTGACAAGCCTTTCTGTTGACAGTTACACATTCTATACATTTCCACTGGAATTGTACCTTGATGTCATGTCATCTTTTAAATGATTGGTTATCATATATGTTTGGCAGTAAAGAACTTAGAGAACAAGTAATTTTAACTATACAAAGAAAAAAGCCATTATTAACATACATACACATACCCATCGCTTCCTAACAGAAAAATATCTGTTCTACTGATAATCATAAGGAGGATCTACATTCTGAAAAATGGATACATGTTATCTCACCAGTTAAAAGAGATTTAGTTATTTGATTTGAAAGTTAATTAAAAAATCATTTACAAGATTGCATGAACCTGTCTTACGCTATGTTCCATGTGTAAAAAGGCAAGGCCTCTTTTACGACAAGGCAAAGCAATGGCAGGATGAACTTCATGTTCTGTAGCTGATGACTGTGCTTGTCTTTGTGGACTTAGACTGTAGGGCTTGGTGCATCAGCAGAAGTGATGGAGAACAATGGTATGCCCTAATAACCTATTTGCCGACCTAGTTTTTTGGTATCTATTTTACTGAAGAAAAACTTGACAGTCAACATTATACATCTAACTGTTTTCAAATCAACTATACTTTGCTGGTTGTCCAAACAAAATAGTCAATAAAATAAAATTTTCTACTTATGCCTTTTTAGGTTTTCTAGAACACCACACACTTGCTTTTTCTATGTATGCTTTTCCTTTACTGAAATGATCTTAGAACCGTTTGCACGCTCCCAGTCATAGGAGCTCCTGGTGAGCTCCCCCTGGCAATATTTACCCATCTCTGCCATGGGCTTCAGTCGCAGTAACGGATTTTGCAGTTTCTGACATCCATACCACTTCTCCAACCTCTATTCACCTTCTCCTTTCTTGCGTTTCTGAGGAACTTCATTTCCAGTAATTTTTCAAGACAGGGTTTCTCTGTGGTTTTGAAGCCTGTCCTGGAACTAGCTCTTGTAGACCAGGCTGGTCTCGAACTCACAGAGATCTGCCTGTCTCTGCCTCCCGAGTGCTGGGATTAAAGGCGTGTGCCACCGCTGCCCGTCCCGGTGATTTTTTTTTATACAATCTCACTCTTGAGTTTGCTCTTGTTAGGATCGCGTTGGACCCCTATTTCCATTACTCTCCTTGCCATCCTCTTCTCTGGTGTATGTATCCACAGCTCCTAGCACACTTTCTCATTATGGAAAACATGAAACCAAACACACCACTCATTTCCTATATCCTCATTGGCTTCAGTTTAGACTAAATGAGATCCAGGTCAAATGATGACAATACTAAGAAAGTAGAGATTGCATGACTTTTGACACTATAGTTCATGTAGATTATAAACGTTCATTTCTTCCTCTTTAATTTGGGGTTTATTGAGACTCCTGGAAATGCAGATGACCATCCAACAGCTCATGGTCTGCTATTCTTGGAAATGGACATCAATTTAACCAACTCTTCCAGCAGCTTCTTCAAATTAAGCAAAAGTGAAATAGTTCCTTTTCTAGGGAAATTAAGAGGGAAACTCTGAGAATGATACATTCTCACCCTCATACATTAATACCCATTTAGCATAGTGTCTGGGGCCATTATAATTAGGGTATTTGAAATTGAATATCAGGAGGTGGTGATATTTATCAGTACAAGGCTAGCCTGGTCTACATAGCAATTCCAGGCTAGCTGGGCCACATAGCAAGACCCAGTTAAAACAGTAACTCAACCTAAAACAATAACAATAAAAAACAATCAACCAAATAGCAATAAATGTCAAGCAGATCAATCGGAATGGATACACAGTACTTACAAATTATATCTGAATTTCACATAGGTTATATTTCATTTAAAGACTTAAACCTGTAAGTCTCACCTATGCCAGTTTTATTCATTGACAAAGCAAAGAAGATGTTCCTAGTATATGATGCTTACTTGTTTATATGATGGCTTATTTGTCACACGTCACTCTTATGTTGGCCTCAATGGTAAAAGAAGTTATTCATTGAATTGATGAGCTCATCTTATTAAAGGTAATATTGGCAAGAAGAAAATAAAAGATATATAAAATTCATTGACTAGACACCAAAGAAATACTTAAATTTTATTGCTTATGCAAGTTAAGGTAATACACTTAAATGCGCTCACCATTCTTTTTTACAAACAGTTATTAGGACTTCATTATTCGGTAGTGAAGGAAACAGCCTCGGTGAGTGTGTGTAAACACAGAAATGATGTTTCCAAATCACTTGGTGCTTTCAAACGAGATCTATCATGAGATCAAGATACCGGAAGAGGGCTGGAGCAGCCTGTGTTTTAGTTCCTGTTCCAGATGTTCCCCGGTGACAGGCAAGAAGGTCTCCGAGGCCTGTTTGTTTCCAGTGCAGTTGGAATAGGAGCTGCAGCTTCCCCACACCCAATCCTGATCATTCCTTTCATGCACGCACAAATGTGAATTGTCACCCCTGATTCACGTTCATTAATCAAAATGGCAAATGCGTGCGGAGTGCCGAAGCAGGGTCCAGGCTGCTGTCTGAAAGCGTGATCAATCATCACTGATTGGCACTTCCAGTTAAACTACACAAGAACGCGGCGAACACAGATGCTCCCGCCAAGCAGGGGAAGGAAGTTGAGGCCAAAAGGCTAGGATTTTAATTGGCAAGATGCAAAATGCTTACAGCAGAAGAGTCTAAGCATTCTGAGGTTTGTAGGAAAACGGTTACACAAAGCACAGGGAAAGTGGCTTTTTAAAAAACATCTTTGGGGAAAGCGTCTTGAAAACAAGCCATAGGTGGTTAAAAATGTTACCTGACTTAATAAGGCAGAAATAGGACTTGACCCATATTTTGTGCACCTAGGGGAAGCTGACTAAGTATAATGAGAACCAGCTACTCATAAAACAATAAACTCGGAAGGTACTTAACAGCTCCTGCTGGGCTCTGGGCTTTGTGTTGAGGGAAGAGCTGCATCTATTAAATCAGTTTCTTTTTTTTTAAAAAAAAATACCCATAAAAACATTCAAGGAAAAAAATAGGTGTATTAGTTGAGGCTCATGAAATGAGAATATATATTATTCCTTGAAGTATATATATAACAAAATCCACAAAAGGAACGAGGCTGAAAAAGCAATTTCTATGTCAGGAGGCATGATCTAGAATTTTACACGTGAAGCCAGAAGATTTTAAATTTCAAATTTGTAAAATAATAATTTAAACTTGTAATGATACAGATGGTTGGACCATTTAATGACCAGTCTCACTAAAATATCTCTCTCTTTTTTTTTTTTGGTACAACTATATCTCCAAGTCACTGTAGGAGAGAGTCCCCGTACTTAGACACATGCATTGTGGCAAAAGATAATTTGTTGTTCAGTTTCTATGACCACGTTAATGTGTGATTTTTGTTTCTTGTTTTCCCAATAGGCTACACCTTTTTCCTATCGCACTGAGATATGACAACAGTAAGAAATAATCACCATAGCAGTTAATATATTTAACATAAATTCAATCAAATAGTACCAAATATTGAATTGTCAAGAAGCAGTTGACAAGGTGGGAGAGTATAGGAAGACCTCAATCTTACAGTCTTCACAGAAAGCAAGCAGGCAGTGTAGAGTCAGCATCAATATACATTTATTCTTTATAGTTACAGAAACAGTTTTTAAAAAGCATGTTTTTTAAGGGTGCCTGTAACTTAGTTCTCCCTACTGTTTACCTGAAGAATTATATTGTCTCTAACAACCCACTTCAGGGCAAACCTTAGTCTAAATTCAATAATGGCCAGAATACATGTACCAAAAATCTACTTCTAAACACAGAGAAGTTACTTTCCAAAACTAATCCCTAACATTAACAGTATTGACTGATCCGAAGGTACTTCTATGTCTTTGTGGGCACGTAAATTATATACAGTCCTGGAGACCAGAAATACATATCACCTTAGAGACAACTGATTCACTCAGCCTAGGCTGTCGACCGTCCAAAGCTGAAACCAGGACCCAAACCCTGCCTCTTTGAATTTTTAATGCATTAGAATCAATTCAGAACTCCAGAGAGCTAGGGAAGAAATTGGGACCGGGGTGGGGAGAGATGGTATGGTATGACACACAGGAAGATGTTAGGAAGAAAGACTCAGAGGCATGTCCTCTTAGACAGCATTGATGGCCATTCTAGAAGCTGTAAAGTCATAGTATGTTTTCATGCGTCAGAAACTTCATAAATTTCAAAACCTGGTTGTGGGGTAACTTGGTGTCTTCCCTGAGTTGACATGTAGGTTTTTAGTCCTAACAAGGTGTTACTCTTACACCCTTTACCCTCTCATCCTGTGTTTTATTTCAAATTTGACTTTTATTCTCTCTTGGGGCTATCTCAGGAAACGGCCTAACTAGATGCCAAGGCTACCTCTGTGGAAAATATTTAAACACAGCAAACAAAGGCCTGAAGTTTGCAACATTGTCACAGTTGTTGGGGCCCTGACACTTGGCAACGTTTTAGCTCCTGACTATTGAAGTCCTCGAGTTGGAGAAATAAATTAAATATTTTCATAAAAGTCTCTTAATAATTTGGGTAATTTAAGTCAGAAATGTCTTCTGTGTTTTCTTTTTCTTTCTCTCTCTTGTAAAACCAATCAGCCCTCTGTAATTGGGGCGGCATCAGAAGACTGCAATGTGCACTGTGGTAACAAGGTCTGCTGGAATCAATTATGCTGGGCAGCAAGAAGCTCTCTGCCTTCTGTATGATGCATGGCACGCAGCTTAAATAGCATCAACATTAATAAGCTGCTCTTAAGTTTCCATGTAGCTTTCTCGGGGGGAGAATCTGTTATTGTCAGTCAGCTGTCAAGCGCTTATAGTAAGATTAATGAATCATATTTAGATGACTGGCAGTGGAAGTCTACTTTATAGAACATGTCAATCATTTTTTATAGTTGCTTTCCATTCTCTTGGACACTTGCAATACTGTCTGAGCCTTTAGAACCATTATAACCTCAACTCTTTGCTGGAGGCCACCAGCGAGACAAGAGTTCTAGAGATTTCATTCCATCTCTTTCCACAATGCTTTAGGCTAAGCTCAAATATCCATGTTGCTCCCCCGGCTCAAGGTGAAGTAGACAATACATTTTAACTCAAAAATTAATGGCAGGGTTGACTAGATTGAATTGCTCTGCCCAGTTGATCATTTTTAAGGCAGGGTATAAAGTTTCTAATGTGTAATCTTCCGTGTTTATCCTTAGTGATCCATTCTTCACACACCTCTCATGTGTCTTTCTCCAGTTTAATTTTTTTTCACTTTGAAAAATATGCCAGCATTTAAGAAGTAAGGCACTCTATCAAAATAACCGCATCATTCTAAATAACAGTGGAGCTCTCATTTTGCTGACTCCAAATTCTAGTATGAGAAAGAATGGTGTGTTTAAGTGAATGTGATTCCTTGACGTGTTATCTATATCTCTAAAACAGCAGTCACAATGTTTTCACACATTAAAATCTTTCAAGAGAAAGTTTTCATGCCTGGAAATAAAGGAAAACTAAACTATGAGCTCAGAACAGGGATTTCAGCATCGATTCATTTTTCTGGTTCTTATCTGTTTTCCCTTTCCTTCGGATCTTATGTGTCTTGGTCAAGGACCATCAAGGGGCAGTTGCTGCCTCCTTTCCTGCTTCTGCTGCTCCCAGCCAATTCAGAAACACACAGGCACACGAGGCCTCCTGTCTGAGTGGCCACTGGAGGCAATGCAGAGTGAAATACTAGATTGTGCACAATATGGTCTCAATGGGCAGCTGCTTGATATTTGGTATTTTTAACTTCCCTCGAGTATCCCTTCCTATGTAAAGCTGACAACAAGAAGGTGGTGGTGATTTAAATAAAATGACTATATTGACAGTTTGGTATAGTACCTCCAACATCACAGGCATTAAATAGTCAAGATTCCTCTTTTGTGCCCGTTATAAACTTAGCAAAGTAGGAACTTGTACCCAGTATGCATAATGTCACATAGTACACAGTAGTTAGGTTTAGGTTAGTAATGTCAGTGTAGCCTGTAGTAGAGGTCTCGAGCTTCCCTGGATCATTTTGGCTGTAACTAGAAGCTTGGTAACCAGGCACTTGTGTGGCATTCTTCTTCATTGAGTAAATAAATTAATGCATCAATGTTTCTACACATCCTCTTGCCTTCCCTTTGCCACTACTTCAGTTTTCATTAGCACAGAGAAATGACTTCATGTTTCTGGTCCTCTTTATGAGCCCAGATGGCTTCCCAAGCTCACCTGTTCAACTTTTGTCTTAAGAATTTTCCTGCTGTGAAGAGACACCATAACCATGACACCTCTTATAAAGGAAAACTTTTAATTGGGTCTGGCTTACAGTTCAGAGGTTTAGTCCATTATCACCATGCTGGGAAACATGGCATCACATGGGCAGATGTGATGCTGAAGAGGTAGCTGAGAATTCTACATACCCATCAGCAGACAGCAGGAAGAGAGAGTGCCAGTGGGCCTGGCTTAGGCTTCTGAAACTTCAAGGTCCTCCCCCAGCAACATAATTCCTCCCACAAGCCCACAGCCACTCAGACAATGCTACACCACACCTCACATTAGTACCACTCCCTATGTGCCTATAGAGGCCATTTTCATTCAAACCCCACCACAGTATCCTTATCATTTTCTACTTTTTCTCTGCAAAGAGAAGACTGATATCAAGGTATGAAATAACTCATCAAGTATCATAATGCCTGTCTCGAGATGGATTCTCACCAGTTTCAGTAGGAACAATCAGTTAGTGACGCCCGCTCTAGTCACAGGAAGGGGAACATAAAGTATGTATAACAAGTTCTTCCAGTCCGTATCCAAACCCCACTCCAGCTCTATTTCTGCTCCTTTATATCATGGAAGGCATTAGCTGTTTTACAGTACCCATGCTAACACTAGAACTGTCTTCCTGTTTCCGCTTCTCTGCCCTTCCCCCTCTTACTCTCCTGTTCTTTCCCAGTAGTTCCTCTTCTGCTTTTATGACCTCGTTTTCCTTTCCCCTATCCCCCAACGTTATTTTTAGCCCCTGTGTGGCACCACCCTGTGAAGCAAACTATGAGGTGCTGTGGAGGTGGAAATCTTACGTCTAATCACGTGGATGTACAGATTAGTGGAATTCAGGCAATATGGAACATACGAGGAGTGTTATGGCAAGGTAGGAACATTTACTAATGATATGAAATTGAGATCTAACCCTCAAAAGGCAGTTTACTATTTTAAAAAGATTTTACTCCCTTTCAAATGAATAAACCTAACAGCCTCTGGGGAGTACATAGGCCATATTGACCCAAGCAAAGGGATCTATGGAAAGCTGTGATGCACGGGATATAGAAAACTAAATGATATTTAAATCAGCCTCTCTTTCTGTATAGGCTCCTGTCAGCATTGCTTTTTGAGCCTTTCTCTTCTGGTTCATGTATTTCCAGTGTTCGCCATCACCTCTGATTCAATGTTTACCACATGTAGACTCTGGTAAGTGTGCAGTCCTGCTTAGCGTTAGGATCAGTGTGTCCTTCTGTAGAGACAGAAGAGCTTGGGTCATGGAGCATTTTCTTCCTTAGCTCTCAAATTTCCAGACAGAATTCTGGCGGATCTAAACAGAGGATAGAAGTGAGGCTGTGCATTTTTTTTTTTATGATTAACTGGATGTTTTCTTCATGTATCTGAGATTAATGGTAATCTCACATCATGCCCCTGTGCCATTCAGAGGGCCTTATGTTGTAACTAAAAATGCAAATAGAATGGGAGACACAGCCCAGTGAGAAAAGGCACACAGCAACAAGTCTTATGGTCTGAACTCAATCCTGGAACTGCACGTAGTAGAGAGAACAAATTCTGACCTCTCTCAGGCTATGGCGCAGCTGTGGGCATGCCATGGTACACGGGTGTAATACAATTTTTTAAAATGTGAACTGTAATCCAGTCCATATTACACATGTAAAATGAGATACTCGGTTCTTGTTGGTATCAACACCATGGAAAAGTGAAGGACTATATATTGAAAGGCCTCCCATTCTCATTAATACTCTGTGATACTCATTCTCATTAATACTCTGTAATACTGCACCAAAGCTCACCCCTCCATAGGAGCTGCTAATAAAAAGGCTTTGCGATGAGGAATAAATTTTCAGTTACACATTTTCTAATAGATATTAGACCCGTGATTTCTTCCTCATTGCTTAATTTTCTTTTTGGTTTCTACAATGTAAGAGTTTTCCTGCATTCATTTTTCTTTTCCCCTAATATTCATGGCACATAATTCTAAATTATGTTAATGTCACTTTGTATATGAATCTGATATAAGTCAAATACATCATCCACGTAATAAATGATACTGCAAGGGACGTCTGGCTGTGGATAAGAAGAAGGTTTGAAGGTCATTGTTCTAGTCAAATCCCAAAGGCAGTGACTCTAACTGGCCTGGGCCATGCACTGCTGATCAGCCTTTTCCAGTCCCTATGGCAGAAGTCTCCCTGGGGAGTCCAAGACTCCCTCCTGAGTCAGCCACAGCTATGTCTTGCAGGGAGCACTGCAGAGCTGAATCCCTATTGGAGAAGGTGGCATGCCTAACGGTTCTTTAATGCCATGTCCTCTAAATTGCATGATTTAAAACTCTGTGGTGAAATCCTTTTTAATTTAATACGCAGGGTTAAAGACAGGACTTGTGATGGATCTTTGACATCCCACAGCGTCACTAAAAGTTCCTTTAAGTAAAATGGTACCAATGGCAGATGCTTCCTTGATTATAGAGGCCAACTCTGTAAATTTTGTTCTAAAGCGGACAAGTGTACTTGGGTTGATTTGAGAATTTATTTAGAAGATGAGATGTAAATAAAATATATGTGCTTTAAAATAAACAATCAACTTTTAAAATGAGTATACCATTAAAGTTTTAAATTACAGGTAGGCTTGCTACTTGCCGCTAATTATGTTTTACATTACACTGAGGAAAATGATTTTTTAAATTCAAATTTGAGGGTATTTGCTGCATCCCGTGTTTGTATCCACTACAAAGCACACTGAGAAGAAAGAAATCCCGAATGAGGCCAGTGTCTTTTATAACTCCACAACTGAATACCAGAGATTTACAATTCTGTTAAAAGTTTGTGCTGCAGAAAAATAAAGAAACTGTCAGTTACATTTGCTTAGCTGAAGGCAAGATTATACCGCCCTCTAATGGATTCTTTGTGGCACTGCAGGAACACAGCAAATGTCTGAAAGGACATTTAATTGCTTAATTGCTACAGATATGACGTCACATTCCTGATTACTTCAAAGCCAATTGATGTGATAATTACTTAAAAAATTACAATCTGTGTACATTTAACTTGAAGTTGTGTTTTATTAGGCTAAAGTCAATAGATATTTTTGCTTTGATAGAGTTTATGCATTTTTTATCTTTCTCCAAACATGAACATCTTGAATGATAAGCATATTGTTGCTAACTATATTTTTATTCAAGTAGTCCTGAGACAGAAGGACTGGAATGCTAAGTCACGGGTTTGGTTCTCATGGACTCAGGTCTCTCTTTTTCTTTCCTCCCTCTCTCCTTCCCTTTCTGTGCTCTCTCTCTCTCTCTCTCTCTCTCTCTCTCTCTCTCTCTCTCTCTCTCTCTCTCTCTCTGTGTGTGTCTGGTGTGTGTGAGAGAGACAGAGACAGAGGCAGAGACAGAGAGAGAATTCATGCCTGCACATGAATACACACCATAGTCTGACTCATAACCAGGGGTAATCCTTAATTGCAGACACAGCAGAATATGGATAGATCACAGTCACTATTAATACTGGGGGAGGGGAGGTGACTCCACATTTCAAGATATGTGACTACATCCAGCAAAGATTTTATTGCATAATTTGAGCTAGTAATCAGATTTCAACTTAATTTGAACACAAAATTAGTGATTACTTATTCATCTTCCTTGCCAGCATTAGTATTCTATCCTAATAATTTCCATTTTTATTTTTCTTTAAATAACTGTAATTCAATAAAGATTCACTTCATCACTTCCTCCCCTCTCAGGTGATTTCAACATGGTTGGAGAGTTCCCTTTGTGTGTGTCCTCATGGGTATATTTACATACAAATACATTGCTATATGTGTATCCTCATAGGTACATCTACATGCAAATACATTGTTTTGTGTGTTTCCTTATGGGTATATCTACATGCAAATACATTGATTTGTGCGTATTCTCATGGGTATATCTATATACAAATACATTGCTTTAGCTTTGAGAGTTCACTATAGGAATAAGCAATAATTTTAAGGAATAATTCAAGTTAATAAATTAGACATTTCATGATTTCCTTTACCTACAATAGAAACATAGCTTAGTCCTCTTTTACTATTACTGGTAATATGATATTATTTTCTAACACTACATATATTTTGCTAAATATGTATACTATGTAGAATAGATATATACAACATACATATTACATATGTATATACTTCATGTATATACTATATAATATATATACAATGAGAGAGTAGAGATTTTTTATTCTTGATTCAAAAAATTAGGGACAATAAAGCAACTTTGTCTCTTAATGGTTTTTTGCTTTTATCTTTTAATTTAAAATATAATCACCAATTTCCTTCTCCTTCCTCTCTTCAGCACCTCCCATGTGATTTCCCTCTCCCAAATTCACAACTTCTCTTCTTAAACTATTGTTGTTGCATATACACATAATGAGTAAATATACAGAAACAACCTGCTGAGTCTGTTCAGTGTTGCTTGCATGGATATGATTGTAGGGCTGAGAACTTGGTATTGACTAACCAATTATGGGGCTTATACCTAGGGAAGACTAGTTCATCCTTACTCAGCAGTGGTTAATTGCCTGTAGCTCTTCACCTCAATGTGGGTATAAATGTCAACTACTGCTGGAATTGTTCAGGTCTTTTTAGGCAGCCATGTTGTTAGATCTCAGGGGTGTAGCTTCCCTCTTCTGGTTCTCTCTTCAGCGATGGTCCCTGAGACTTTCATGTAAGAGTTGTATTGCAGATGTGTACCAGTTGAGGCTGGGCACCCTAAAGTCAGTTGTCCTTTATATTTTGACCAATCCTGGCTTTCTGAAATGGTCTACCGATGCAAAAAGAGGCTTTATTGACAAGATGTGATCTATAGTAATCTGTGGGTATCAGTATAATTTCAAGAGAAGTTAGGAATTATACTAGCTTAGGAAAGTGGTAATAGTAGGTTTTTCCATTCTTCGGGGATGAGCCTTCTAGATCAGTTGAGCTCAGTTACTCCAAGTGACTCCAGTGTATGAAGGGTGTCATACTTTTGTCAATAAGGCCTTGCTACCCATTAATCTTCTAAGACTTGTCTTCAATTAAATCTAACATCTAAGAAATATTTTCTGTTCTTGTGGTCTACATTTAATTTTTTTAAACCTAGATCAAATTGAGATTTACCTTCTAAAGTTATTGTATTTATATACATCACAAGAATTTATTCAATGGCAGTTACCCAACAACTACAGTGTTACCTTCTCAAACAGCAATCTTCTTTTCAGTTGAGAATACAGTGCAGCTGGTAGAATGTCTGCTTTTCCCACATGAGGCCCTGGATGTGATCTCCAGCACATAATAAATAAGCAAACTAAAAGAAAACTGTCTTCCTTTAAAAAGCCAAACGATGGCATTTTCCCATGTGTGTATTTTCAGTAACCTTAAGAAAATTTAAGACTACTATGATAGTTTGAATATAATTGCCCCCATAAGTTCACTGGGAGTGGCATTATTAGGAGGTGTGGCTTTTTTGGAGTATGTATGATCTTTTTGGAAGAAGTGTGTCACTGTGGAGGTGGGCTTTGTGGTCTCGTATATGCTCAAGATACACCCAGTGTTTCAGACCACTTCCTGTTGCTTGTGCGATCAAAATGTAGCTCCTTCTCCATTCTCAGCTCTTTCTCCAGCACCATGTCTATCTGCATGCCACCATATCCTGCTATGACAAGGGACTAAACTTCTGAAACTGTATGCAACACAACTAAATGTTTTCCTTTAGAGGAGCTGCCATGATCATGGCGTCTCTTGACAACAACAGAAACCACATTAAAGGTTACTTCATAAAATATTAGTTATGAATGATATATTCTCATATATTAATTGTTATTGTTTCCCTCATTGTAGTGCTTGAAAAGTGACAGCCTCCTTAAGTCTCGGGTATTTGAATACCTTATTCCCAGCTGGTAGCTGTTTAGGGGAGATTAGGGGTATGGCCTTGCTGGAGTAAGTATGGTACTAGAGATGGACTTTAAAGTTTCCAAAGACTCCTGACATTTCCATCTATTTCTCTTTGCTTTTGTAGGTCAATATGTGAGTTCTCAGCTGCTGTTTCAGCTGCCTACTCTCCTCAACATTTTGGATCCTAGCCCTCTGGAACCAAATGCCCAAAGTAAACTCTTTTGTGTACGGGGTACCTTGGTCATGGTGCTTTATTAGAGCAATAAAATGAAACTGATACTGAAACTGACTCAAAAATTCCCAAAGCTGATTTATTAAATTTTGTATACTAAGACTAAGGGCAACAGAGACTCTTAAAGAGAAACTAAAGCACAGCAATGTCTATGGTCTTTACCTGCAGGTCAACTTGATATATACAGAGTCAATAGGATGCCATTGTAGAGGAGGACAGATATCCCCAAATGCCTCGTATTTTGAGAATGAGTGCAAGCTTGCAAGGGGATGGAAGAAGTAATAATTGAGTTATAAGGACAGGTAATGAGAGAACAAAGGTGAAGAAAAATTATGACCCATGAAAATGTCCAGACATCATTAAGGAGCCATGGGGTATATTGGGCACTAGAGCTGGCCTCCTTCTTGCTATGCTGCCCTATTGCTCATACTCACCACCAATGTATGTCAGCCCATATCAGAACCCTGGGTTGAAGAGTAGTGAGCAAGCAACACAGATGAGAAGAAGGCGACACCTCTACCTCTCTACCTCCTGTTTATTTTCTGCTTGGTTTTGTTGGTCTGTTGGTTGGTTAGTCGGTACCCTTGCATCTTTTCATCCTGGCCTTTTTTTTTGTTATTCTTCTCTTTTTTCCCTCTAATATTTTAGTAGTCTAGTTTGTCTAGTTTCTCTGATACCTTTTTTTTTTTTTTGTCAAAGCCTCCGTTTATTAGGGACAGGGTAACAACTTATATACCCCCTGAATGAGGGCTTGGGGAGCAGGGCACAGGAGCATGGAATCTGGCCGCGTGGTCCCAGTCACGTAACCTACATCCGGTCAGGTAGGCCAAGAAGTCAGGAGTTGCCACACCTAGTTCCCTGGATAGCTGGGATTTAAGGCAGTTCCGCTATCAGATTAGGTTCGTTAGCAATTAGCGAATAGCTAATTGGGTGTGGGGCAGGTTTTGCCAATAGGACTATTCTTAACATAATTATGGGTTTGGGGTTCCCTGCAGGCTCCCCAAGGTGATGGTTTCTGTAACAATCTTTAGGGGGGGAAACGGCTCCCAACATATTCCTCCTTTCTTATATAAAGGCAAGTAGTTATAGGTGGAGGGCACCAAGACAGAGTCAACCATGCTAAACTGCTTCTGCAGCTTGAACTCTGGTCTGCTTTGGAGCTGAGATGCAGACTGGACATCAGACTGTTTTAATCTTTGGGACACAGAACTCATTTTAATTAAAATACTAACCTCTTCACTTAAGAAGGGGAAAGATTGGGGTTCCTGTGACTGTTGCTCAGAGTCTGGAAATGGTGGTATTTGACAACAATGTATGTCATTGTACTCTTACTGAAATTGATCTAATGATATTTGTAACTGCTTATAGATGTTGGGAAAGGTTTGACACATGCTGTAAAGTGTTTGGGTTTAATGCATATGTTAAGAATTTTAGATTTTGATCCCTTTTTCACCTCCCTAATTGATGACAGGCAAGCACACGTAACTTTTTGTGGAGTAGGCATTTAGGAAGGAGGACATACCATGGGCCAGACTAAAAGGTGAATACTGGGTTTGGAAGGTGCCCCTTTCTTCTTGTCTGGAGATGGAGTTATTGGTGCCAAAATTATATCATATCTTTTGTTTAAGGAGCACCTCACAGATTTTTCATTAATGATAGATACAGGGGCCCAATGACGGGAGTTAGTGTGGATCCTCACCTAAATTTCAAACCATACAGAGGCCATACAGGCCGGCTCAACATGGCATGGTTTTAGGTACGAGGGCGCTCTCCACATAGCCTAAGACAGGGTGCCCTGTGATCTGCTTACTTTAATCCTACTAGATACCTTTTATTTGAGAAGCTCCAAGAAACTAATGCTACTCATAAGACACCCCTCTGTTCCCAGGAGAGGTAAATTGCTTCACCAGTCGAGAGGAGGGTCTCTCCTTGTCCCAGTCCCTTCTCCTTTAGATCTGACACCATGGTTGACTCTGTCTTGGTACCTTTTTTTTTTTTAATACAACGATTGCAGTTCTCTCCATTTTAACCAACGGTGTTCAAACCTCTATCTCACCAGAATAGATATTTTATTGTTGCTCATCTTCCACATCTATAAAATTCCTTTCTTCGGTTTCTAACTCTATGATCAGACTGTGCTACTACTCCTCATGCTCACAGTCCCTCCTCCTCTCGCCTTTATACCGTGCTCCTCCTGACATTTTCCCCATCTTTATTTCATTCATCTGATTAAATGCAGATAGCCCTTGCTCTAAAAGCATTCTCCATGCCACATTGTCTCCCAACACCATTTTCTCTGCAACTTAAGAAGCATAAGGCAAATCAGTCTTACAGGTAGGAAAAGCAAAGGCTGCAGGTAAGTAAGTGTGTAGCATTGATGCATCTCCCCCTCAATATCTCCAGAAAATGCTATTCCTAGGATAGGCTCCTCAAGGAGACCTCACAGAAATTATACACCAAATAGGGTTGGGAAAGGGTAACTTTAAAACTGGAAGACAAACCATCCTAACAGATTCACAAAATACAACAAAGAAGCACAGTTAATAAGAAACAACCTGCTATAACCCACTTTAAATCCCACAGCTTCACTGTAATAGAAGTCAAAAGCACTGACATAGTTGAAATATCTAAGAAAAAAATCCATACTACTTTAACAAAATGGCTATATAAAGTCTTCAGATGAGCCTACATACCAACTAATAGAATCTAAGAGTTTTCACATGAGACTTTCCAAAGTGAAGGAAATAGTGAATTGGAAAAGAAAGTCAAAGATATGGGGGTAAAATTCATCAAGTATTTGACCTTGTCCTAAAATACCCTTGTTTCTGATGAAACAGAACCGAAAACTAATGACCTTATGGGGCTGTGTTATTCTAACCACCACACCTATCAAGAAGACTGTGAATCATGACCAAGTGGGCTTCATGGCAGGGACACAAATTTGATTCCTATATGCAAATCAATGCACATAACACCACAAGAAATCCACTATTATCTATATAGATGCAGAAAAAGCACTTCTTAAAGTTTAACATTCCTCATGATAAACATACTGGAAATTTTAGGAGTAGACAATATAGTCCTCAATGTAGTTAAGGCTATGTATGACAAGCCTATAAGACAATATTATACTAAAAGGGAAAATTAAGAACATGTCCTTTAAAATCAGAAATCCTTTCTATTCACTTTTTTTTTTTTGTGATTTTTTCGAGACAGGGTTTCTCCGCAGCTTTTTGGTTCCTGTCCTGGAACTAGCTCTTGTAGTCCAGGCTGGTCTCGAACTCACAGAGATCCGCCTGCCTCTGCCTCCTAAGTGCTGGGATTAAAGGCGTGCGCCACCACCGCCCGGCTTTTCTATTCACTCTTATACAACAATACAGTGTTGAAAATCTCAGCCAGAGAAACAAGGGAAAAGAAAGATATAAAAGAGATAAAGATAGGAAATGAGATAGGATTCCATAATTTAAAACCTTTTGTATTCTATCAGGAAATATTCTTTTAGGATATTTCCAATCAAGTTCCAGGAGAAAAAGTCAATAATAATGAATTTGCTGAGAAAGAATTTTTTTTTTATAATACACAATAGTTTCAAAAATACCTAGGAGTATGTGGCTGGAGAGATGTTCTTCCAGAAGACCCCAGTTAGATTTCTAGCAGCCATGTCAAGTGTCTCACAACCACCTGTAACTCGAACTCATGGAATCCATTACCTTTGGCCTTTGCTGGCACCTGCACTCTCATGCATGTATTACCTACTTGTCTACACGCACGTGCGTGCACACACACACACACACACACACAACACACGCGCGCATAAATTAAAAAAATAAAAATAACCTAAAAATTCTCATGAATAAATCTCATGAACTAAGTGAAAGGTTTACACTATTAAAAAAAACCTTTAAGACACAATAAAAGAGGGAAGGAAATAAAAGGTTATGGTTTGGCAGAATTAATATCGAGAAAATGACTGTACTGCCAAAAGCAATCTGCAATTTCAATACAACTCTAATAAAAATTCAAGTAACAGTCTTCACAGAACTAGAAAAAACAATCTCTAGATTCATCTGGAAATAAAAGTATTATGAATAGCCCAAGAAATCTTTAGCAGAAAAATACTGCCTGAGTTATCATTAACACCTCTCTTCATGTAACACTAGAGTTGCAGTGTCCGTGACTGTATGGTATTGGCACAAAAACAGGCATGCATACCAGTAAAATGGAATAGAGAACACAACAACTCCCCCACAACTATAACCAACCTCCTAATCTGAACATAGGAACCACAAATGCTGGAATAAAAACTGACTACAAAAAATGATCCTGTCAAAACTGGATAATTAAATACACAAACATATCTATAACTCATCCCTCACAGAGATACCAATTCAAAGCAAAAGACCTTATTTAAACAGAAATGTGCTGCCCATGTGCTCTGGGATATGTGGTCTGTCATTGGAGCATAGCTCACTTGTCAGTGGTCATGCTTTTAAAGAAAACCCACTCTCCCTTTCCAGTTATCAGTTGCCAATAGTTCCTCCAGTAGGGGTGGACTTCAGGGGCATCTCTCTTCTTCTCCAAACAGTGATTTTGTGTGGCTTAGGTTTTCCTGATCTTTGTGCATTGTGTGAGTTCATATGTGTAACTGTCCTGCTGTGTCCAGAAAAGAATCCCTGTAGTCACCCACAAATTCTGGCTCTTCCAGTCTTTCTGCCCCCTCTTATGCAATGATCTCTAAGCATTGATGCCTATTAGGGCTGAGCATCCTGCAGTCTCCTAATGTATTGGCCTTGACTATTGTAGGTCACTGCATTAACAGACATCTACCAAGAGAAGACTGTTCTTTGATGAGGGCTGAGAGGTAAACTAATACATAACTATAACAACTACTATCTGATCTAGTTGATTTTATACTATGTGTATTTAGCAGAATAACAACAGTAGGTAGGCTCTCCCCCAGCACCTATGACATAACAAACCACAGTTTCTTGACCCCAATAACAGTGCCAGGTATGGATTTCAACTTATAGAATGGACCTTAAATCTAATCAGAAAGTGGTTAGCTTTTCCCAAATGTACATGCTACTATTGTATCAGTGGCCATGTCTTCTCAGGCTGGTCATTACTGTAGCTCTCGGAGTTCATGGTTGGGTAATTTTGATGATTACTTTTCTTCTCTAGCAGCATGCAAAGTTCATTCCAGTACCATGACACCTAGGCATTAGGGATGCAGCTTTCAGGTGAATACTAACTTGATTTCTCCATGTATAACTCAAGTGTGTGGGATCTTTATAATAGAATCTTCTTTTATTATGTTCTGGAAAGCAACCAAGAACACCTGCAACAGCTTATAATGTTTGGGGTGTATGGGACCTCACTGACCACTTAAGCCAAAAAAAGGGATCCATTCCCAGTCCTGAGCTTTTTTATTTGTTAACCTGTGGTGTCTGTGGGAGACTTATTGCCCATTGTAGGGTAACTACATTTTAATTCTGTTTATATGTGTGTATGTGGATATTTTAGCTTCCAGAGTAGTAGGTTTATAAACAAAAAGAAAGGATGCAGTTGTATGGGTAGGTAAGAGGAGGATAGATTTGAGAGGAGTTGGGAAGGTCAGGGGAAAATGGTGATTAAAATCAAAATACATTATATGAAATTATCAAAGACCTAACAAAACTGGAAAAAAAATCCTATATATAAAAATAGACCCCAAAATACGAAACTGCTAACAGAAACAATTAGAATTCATTTCAACATAGCTATAGACAAAAACTTTCTGATCAGTACACTAATATCACAGTAAATATTCCCACAAATTAATAAATGGGGAAATTTACATTTTTGTATGTATAATTTTATATACACATATATAGCAGATTATATGTCTAACAAATAATAATTTGATTTATATTTATTTTATGTATCATGTTATAATATATAGCAAATTTTTCTTGAAATTTAAAAGTACTATAAGGAAACAATCAGCAGAGTGAACAGAGTCAATAATGGGAAGGAATATATTCCAGCTTATATATCAGAGAGAGTATTATCTAGCAAATATTTTTTTAAAAAAATCACAAAATTCAAACACATACACACACACACATACACACTCTCTCTTTCTCTCTCTTATGAAATGACTTCCCCCAAGGAAGGGTATAGCAGTGAGTTATCCAATACAAGATAATTAGTCCTATAAACATATATACAAGTAACAGAGCACAGATTAAGAAGAGTATATTTAGCAATATATTAGTGTATACATATAGGCATGTAGCAAGAATTAATGAACCAAAACATTACAAATTTGTAAGAGAGCAAGAGGGATTATATGGGAAGCTTTAGAAGGAAGGAAGGAAGGAAGGAAGGGAAGGAAGGAAATGTAATTATATTATAATCTCAAAACATTTATATAAAATGTGCTAATAAGATGAATATATGATTCTCAAAAAGAAAAAACACAATAAGTACTTTAAAATGTGTTCACAATCTTTAGCTATCGGAGAGATGCAAACTAAACCTACCTTGGGATTCCATCTCACTCCACTCACACCAGTAATAATAGCTATTATCAGAAAAGGAGACAATAAAAAATGCTGGCATGGAGATAAAGAGGACCCCCCTAGATACAAGTGAGAACAATATCTAGTACATCCACTATGTAAATCAATATAAAGGTTTAAGAAAATATTGAAAATAAAACTACCATGTTACCTTAAAGTATCAATCCTGGGCTTATAACCAAGGGGCTTTATTTCCTACCACAAACATACCTGTACATTTTATTTATTGCTGCACTATACATAGTAGCAAGGAAATAACCAGCATAGAGGTTCATCAATAAATAAATGAATGAATAGTAAATATTATAGTATGAATATAGAATTGTGTATATATGTATATATGCATATATGTATCTATACAATGAAGTAACATTTTGATATAAAACCAAATATAATTAGGAAATATGCAAGAAACAAATAGATCTGGAAAGCATGATATACGCAAAGTAAGTTAGGCTCAAAAGATAAAAAAATACCATGTTCTCTGTCATATGTTAGTACTGACTAGTCAATAACATTTACATATAAGTGGGAATTACTATGGGTATAGGATATCAAAGTAGGAGAGCATGACTATGAAATACAAAAAGACATGTTGAAGAAGAGGTCAATAGGATGTAATTGACATAAAAGTGGAACAAGTTAGCTGTTTGTGCTATCTTAGAACTCATTCAGGAGTTTGTTTGTGTCCTCTGATTTCTTTGAACATACTTGTAATATATATGGGATTACTCAGTTCCATAAAACAAATAATTGCTACAGGTAAAGACCTGGGTTAACTCCAACACAATGATAACTGATTACTTTAATGGTCAATTCTCACCAACTGAATAACATCTAAACAGTAAAAATTTTAATTAGTGTCTTTTTAAATTTTTCTTTATTTACTCAAAAATCTATACTTACATTTTTAAAAAAATTAGTTATTCATTGCAACAATTAACCAAATTCTCTGACTTTTGACAAGATGACATATTAAAAGGTTTACTTGCCCATTGAAATTTCATGAAAAAAGAAGTCAAGACAGTAGAGAGTAACCTCTATTCTGAGTAAGTCTCTAACATCTGCGGCTTGTAATGATATCTCGTTTCCTCTCCAAAATGATTTATTGAACTGCATTTTTTCTTTCTTTTCAAAGTCAATCTAATGTTGACTTATAACCTTACAGAATCAATTTCTCTCCCAGACCTAATTTTGATAACTAAAATATTAGTGAATATAGTTTATAACAACCTTGATTATTCATCTGACATGGTATGTCCTTCTGTATATGTGATGCTTTTACTGGATGATGAATAAAGTTGTTTTTGTACAATGGCTTACCAGAGTATAGACAGGCAGCAAATCTGAACAGAGATAAATAGAGAGATTAGGTGGAGTCAAAGAGATGCCATGTAGGAGAAAGATGCTGCCAGTACCTTACCAGTAGGGCACAGCCTTGTGGTGATACAAGATTAATAAAAATTGATACAGATGAATAGAAATTGGTTAATTTAAAATTTAAGAGCTAGATAAAAACACACCTAAACTTTTGGCCAAACAGTGTTATAATTAATATAGTTTTGTGTGATTATTTATTCAGGTCTGGGCAACCGGGAAATGAACAAGCAGCTTCTGTTACATTCATCTTTCAACAATAAAGTCCAAAGGTTCACTGTGGTTCACTAGCTAGTACAGCATTTGCACAGTGGCAATAGACAACAGCTGTGATTGCTCTTGAAGTTAATACTCTACTCAGGGAGTAGTGTAGATTTTGCACAAGGCACCCTGAGCTTCTGTATCGAGGGATTATTTTCTGAACTACATACCTCAGTTCTACTATATTCAAAACCCACTAGAACGTGGCAAATATTTTACTGAAAAAAAAATACAGCTGATTTTACAAAGTCCTAAATGAAATAATACAGGGAAAGAACTCCTAATGTGAAAATACTCATGGAGTAATATACAACAAAATATAAAAAGCCAAGACAATACAACATACCAAAAAGTTACTAATCCCATGGTAATCACATCTAGTGAGAGTATAATTGATGGAATCTCAGAGAACTCAAGAGATGGTTACAAGTATGTTTACAAAAAAAAAAGAAAAAAAACAAATGCCTGGTTTAGATCATAAATATATAGGCTCAGTGACATGTGGGTGATACAAGATATAGAAAAAGACAATAAACAGAAATATTCGAGAGAAACAACCTGAAATACTCAAGTGGGAAACATAAGCCAAGAAAAATCTTTTGGAGAATCACATCAATGGAATGGATCAAAGCGACCAGAATATCTGAGACTGAAGATTGGTTGGAGGAACTGGGTCAAGCGAGGGCAAAGATAAAATAAAAAGAACATGCTGTGAAAATCCCAAGATATGTGCTCATTCTCTGAATAATAGGCATAGCAGAAGAATCTTGTTTTAAAGGCTCAGAAAACATTTTAAAAAATAGAAAAGTTCCCAGGATGAGGGAAACAAATGCCATTCCATATACAAAAGGCATTTAAACCCAAACAGACTAGACCAGGAAAGAATCCCCCTTTCATATTATAATGAAAACACTGAGTGAACAGAACAAAGAAGTATAAAGAGAGCAGCAAGAGAGAAATATAAAAAGGCAGCTCCATCAGAACAAATTCACATTTATTTAAATGATACTTAAGAATCAGGAGGGCTTGAAACGGTGTATTTCAAATTCTAAAAACAACTGCCAACCCAGGCTACTATACCCAAAGAAGATATAATTGAAGGAAAAACAAACCTTTCCATAATAAAAATCAAAAAAAAAAAAGACTTGTGAGCACTAAGCCAGCTCTACAGTAGAGACACTTGAAGGAATTCTTATTTAAGATTAAAAAAAAACAAGTCCATTTATGAGGCCAATGATCAGAATAAACAATGGTTAGGATGATTGTTATGCATGGTGGAAGAAGGGGAAAATCTGAATATTGCAAAATGACAGGAGTCAACAGAGTTTTTTTAATCATAATTCTAAATATTAGTGATCTCAAATATCTAATCAAAAAACACAGACTAGTAGAACAGATCAAAAATTAGTATAACCACCCCCCCCCCAAATAAAAAAGCTAGAATCTATTTATTTGCCCCTTCCAAGAAATACACCTCACCAAAACCATAGAAACTGAGTTAGGGTGGAAGAAAGGAAAGTCATCCCTAGCAATGGACCTAGGAACAAGAGTGGGTGTCACTGCTCAATATCTCACAAATCAGAATTCAAACCAAATGAGAAAAGACAATGAAGGTAACCTCATATTAATTAAGGTAATAACATATTAAGAGAACATTAAGATTCTATACATAAATTCCCAAAGTGTAGGTGTATCTAATTTCATAAAACAAAAACCATTGGATGTAAAATCACAGGTACCCTTAACACAGTAGAAGTTACTTCAGTACACTAGTCTCATCAACTCCCAAGTCTTCCTAGTAAAAATAGACAGAAAGATAGGAATCAAATGGCACCACAGATAAAATAGACTAAACAGACTCATATAGATTATTCCGTGTAGAACAAATAATAAAAACCCAGAGATAGATATTAGGGTTCAACCCCAAACCAGAAAAGCAAAGCAGTCAAGCCACTAGAGAAGTCTTTCTTCTACCAAGGCTGGGTGACCACAGACTAAGTAGACTAAGCCTCTCTCTCCTCTCATTTTATATTCTCTCTAGTGCTGGGATTAAAGGCATGACCCCCTATTACTGGGATTAAAGGTGAGCCACCACCGCCACCACCACCACCACCTGGATTTGTTTCTGCATTGATCTTGTGTAGCCCAGGGTGGCCTTGAACTCATAGACATCTATCTGCCTCTCTCTCACAAATCCTAGGTTTAAAGGTGTGTGCCACCATTGTCTGACCTCTAGTGACAGCTTTGCCCTTCTGATCTTTAGGCAAGCTTTATTTATTAAAACATAAGTAAAATATCACTACAATTCCATCCAAACACTGCAGTAAATATAGTCTACTCAGCAGTCTGAAGTTCTCTAAAATAGACCATTTTAACCCCAAATCGGCAGACAGAAATAAATGATTAAAATCAAGTAATAAACTACTAAAACTGAAGCAAACAAAGGCAAAATAAATCACAGAAAAGGTAACATGGAGAAATCTTTAGCCAAAGCAGCAGCAGCAGCAGCAGCAGCAACAACAACAACAGCAAAAGGGTCCAATTTAATGAAATTAAAGATGGAAAGGGAGTCATTACAACAGATACCAGAGATATTCAGAAAATCATTAGGTATTGCCTTAAAAATATAGGACTATCTAAAAAGAATAGTTAAATTTCTAGATGTACATGGCTTATTGAAATGAAACCAAGATGAGATTAACAATTTAAACATAGCAGTAACAAGTAAGAAAATTGAAACAATAATTTAAGTTATTCCTATTTAAGAAAAGTCCAGTCAAGGTAGATTCATTAGAGAATTTTACCAGAACTCAAGTAAGAACTAATTCCCGTGCTAACTCAGACTCTCCCAGAGAACAGGAAGGGAAAGGACACTTCCAAAGGCTTCTACAGAGCTATCATTTTCCTTATGTAAAAATCAGTAAAGATATATAAAAAAATTATAGACCAATTTCACTGGTGAACATAAACACAAAAATTGCCAGCCAAATAATTGCAAACAAAATTTAAGAACACATTAAAATAAGAACCCTCGTTATAACCAAATTGGCATTATTCTAGAGATTCAGGGATTGTTCAATATAAATGAACAATAAATGTTATAAAGTTCATAGATAGACTTAAAAATATCCATCACACGATAACCTTAACAGATGCAGAAAGGACTTTTGAAAAAAATCAATGTCATTTCAAGTTGACCTAAAGGAATGCAGAACAGAAGGAGTATATTTCAACATAACTAAGGCAACATATGGCAAATCTACAACCAACCTTTTATTAAATGGGCAAAATATAGTGAATTTCTAATCAGACAAAGGTATTCACTTTCCCCACTCTTATTTAATACAATTCTAAAAGTCTTAGAGCAATAAAACAAGAAAAAAATAAAAGATACAAAGAAGGGAATAGAGGGAAGTGGGGTAGATTAACAAAGACTAAAAATGTATAGAAAATGACTTATATAAGCTATTAAAATATTTTAAAAAGAAGTTTGAAGGGAGAAATACCCTGTATGAATGGATAAGACTTCCCTCTGCAAACAGTTGAATAAAATTTTCTACCAAACATGGGGATAGCTCCTTACAAGTGACTGGCCAAGAAAGTCCCAGAGGCTCCCAAAATAACAAAGGCCCTTCCTCTTTATCGCCCACCATAAATGGATAGTAAGTCCATATTGCTGAAGATACAAGGCATTTGGGTTGCAGGACATAAAGAACTCAAGTTGGAACTGGAGGGAAACTTCCTTAGTGCTGGATAACATTCAGTGTCAGAAGGTGCAATGCAGGCCATTGAGGGGAGGAGTTATCGGCAGACTCAAGCAATGGTGGATGCTGCATGCTCCATTATCAACTTGCCAGGCAAAATGGGCCTACTGGAGCAATAGGAGCATGACCATTATGAAGGGGCCGCCACTTTCTGATTCTGCTTCCATGTCTGTTTCACAGTTGGGAATTCCTACTTTGTGTTCTAGATCTAGGAGAAAACATACGGTTGAGGACATCATATGCTTTAAAGGGGAAACCTTCTTATGTCATTTACTTAATGTACATGTTGTCAAACTGTCATCTAAATGTTTATGTTTATGCCTACAAATTAGTCAGCCTTGGTCTGAGAAACTTCTCTTCACCATTTGTTTGGTTCCAATATCCATGTTCAGTAAAAGAATTAACTTTAATTCACAAGCGAGGGAATCCAATGCCTCTCTGACCTTGAGGGGGTACTGCAGTCATGCACCAACACACACACACACACACACACACACACACACACACACACACACACAACACAAAGAAAAATAAACTATAAGTAAGTGCAAAACTTTAAATTCTTTAGTAGGGCAAACAGACATCCATAAGGATACACCAAGATTTAAATGCTGTCAAATCTCTTTCCCCCTGAATACTTCTGAGATCAATCCTTTTCATCAGTCTGTTTTTAGCAATTACCTTTACTTTTTTTAATTCCCAAGATTTACTTTATTTTTAATTCATGCATGTTTGTATCTGTCCTACCTGTGTGTTGGGGGGGGGTTGCCTTTGGTCACTTGAAGCTGGAGACAGAGTTGGTTGTGAAATTGTCTGACATAGATACTAGGAACTGAACTCTGGTACACAGAAAGATGAACCAACACTCTTAATGGCTGAGCCACCTCTCTAGCCTAGACAGAGATTTCTGTGTATTAAAAACTCAAAATCATAGGGCTGCGGGGATGGCTCAGATGTTAAAAAGACTGAGTGATATTTTAGAGGACCCAGGTTTGATTCCTAGCACCCCCATAACAACTCACAACTGTCTGTCACTCCAGTCCCCGGGTAGCTGATGCCCTCTTTTGGCCTCTGCAGGCACTGCATGCACATTGTATATAGAAACAGATACAAACATCCATACATATAAAGACAATAAATGAAATTTTTTAAAAAATGATTCAACTCTTTATCTTCACTCCTTCCTGCCCACCAGGCCATCTTATGTCTAGTGAATTAACAGGAGATAAACACTATAATCAAAGGTAATTTGACTTTTAAAAGCTTCATTAAAAATTAAAAATTCAAGGAAATTACCTGCTTGGTAAGGTTTTCTTGTCATCTTTCTAAGCCCAGTAGGGAACTACAGTGTGTGTCAATCACTTTTTACTTAGCAGGTGCTCAGTTAATTTTGGTGCATGAATTAAACACCAGATAAATAGAGCATCTAACTCTCTTGTGCTAATACACAGTTTCAGAAGTGGGAAACAGAGATATCATCACATAAGCTAAGCATTAGATTATTAGCCCATATATTGCAAAGTACAAAGTACTATACTAGTAATAGCAATGAGATCATAAAAAAAGCTCAGATATTTATTTGCTCATCTGTAGAAAAAGCATGGTCAAATGAGCTATGATCTAAAGTTTGTATTTGTACTAAATGTGTCACTATTTGTTGATCACAATGGTATCAGATGCTATATAAGTCCATTTAATGAGGAAAATAGAAAATATATTTATTTTTAAACTATTTTGAATAGTTATTTCTTTTTATCAGTTGATTCTGAATTCTATGCTGTTTGTATACAAAGAGATTTCTTTTTAGGTCATGCTATTAACATCAAGAATATGTTGACTATTAAAGCTGATATTACCATACTGTTTTTGTTTTCATATTTTATTCTTCCAATAACCCAAGGCAGTCCTGCAAAACGTAATTCTTTTTGTCTTGTTTTGTAATTATTAGTGCTATTTATTTTAAATGTTACTAGTGAAAACATAAAATTTGACCCAGTATTCTACCTTTAGAACATAATTTTAAAATAACCCTTCTAATTTCCTCTGTCCCTGCATTTTCATAAGCCCATTTAGAAACAAAATAAATCCAGAATCTAAAAATAGTTATTGGTTTTAGCTCCAAACTCTCTCTCTCTCTCTCTC
This sequence comes from Microtus obscurus, assembly GCA_963919715.1. NCBI lineage: Eukaryota > Metazoa > Chordata > Mammalia > Rodentia > Cricetidae > Microtus > Microtus obscurus. The sequence continues at coordinate 7,798,002 of CAWTZC010002364.1, forward strand.
TCTCTCTCTCTCTCTCTCTCTCTCTCTCTCTCTCTCTCTCTTTCTCTCTCTCTCTCTTTTGTGTAGAATGTGCCTGATTTTCATACAGCCTTCTCAAATGGATAGCTCTGGTTAGCTACACAGAAACATCCCATTGGTTATGTTGAAATTCCGAGTAAATGGTGAGCTAATGGAAGAGGAAAGGAAAAGAAGACAAAGTCTTATTATTCTACATGAATTGTTGGGAGAAAAAAAATCAATCCCCAGATTCAAATGCTGCATGATACCCCAATCTATCACCTCTTCAGAGTCCTGTTGTGTAATAATCTTTTAGTTCACTGTGAAGATGTAACTTTGCTGAGGTGCCTTCTTATTGGTTTGCTAAACAGCCAATAGCTAGGCAGGATTTTCAGGGAAGAGAGAATGCTGGGAAGAAGGGCAGAGTAACGAGACAGGATCAGAATGAATCAGACGCATAAAACAGGATAGAGGGAAAAGTCACGTGATAGAACACAGATCAATAAAAATATGAGTTAAGTTATAAGAATAGGAACAAGTTTAAGCTATCAGCTGAGTTTTCATGATTACTAAGAAGTCTCCAGGAAGCAATTTGGAAGCTGTCAGGAGTGACAGAAAAGGTCTGTCTACAAGTGCCCCATGTTGGATGCCAAGTAAAGTATTTATCTAATTATGCTTTATCAAATTAAAAACTTGAGAGTCAGATATCTGGATAAGAACTTGAATGATCAGAAAAGTGATAGAGAAGCAAGTAGTGACTTCCTATCTCTCTGGTTCCCCCATCTAAAAGGAGCAGAGACCCTCTCTTAGACCCACCCAACTACTTTCTGTGTCTATCTATCCTCAGTTCTCCAAAACCTCTATGCTGGTGTGCCTAGGAACACTAGCTCCCTACAGGCATTTCTAATCACCTTATGAAAGACTAGCTTCATAAGTTCCTAAGCCCTTTTGGTGCAGATTGGTGAGATCATTTGTACAGCTTGGTGGCTGACTTCAAAGCCAGGGTCTGAGCAGTGTCAGGAAAGTTCCTTTCCTCAGCCTCTCAGTCAATGTGATCCATTTACTCTCATATTTATTCACTTGTGCACATTCCCACTTCATCTTTGAAGACAGAGACTGGCTGTCTCCTCTGTCACTGGCTTAAACACCCATCTCCAATTTCTAGAGGGCCAGTGAGTAGAAAATCCAACCTTGATGCAATCAGTGTGTAAAAGATCCATTCATATAAACAGTAAAAGAACGACCTAGATAAAACAAAACACTGTCCCTTGGGTTTCTGTGAAAATAAACATTCAATTGCACACAACACACATCTGCACGTTTAGATGAGCCGCAAAAGCCTCTGCTCAGATGGGACCAAATCCCCGCCTCCACTCCAGAGATGCTGATGCTGCCATTCACCATCGTGTCTTCCTGGAGAGATGCTTTTATGAATTGGAAGAACTACAAACCCAGTCCTTTTCACCAGTTTTTTCAACTATGGTTATGAATATTCCATTTTCTGAATGTAACAATCCATAGTTTATGCTTGAGACTTGTTTTTTTTTTATGAATATCCAAAAGCCATTTCCACATGAGATATTTTCAGGCTGACTTTCCTGCCCAAGGCTAATCCTGACTAGACCATAAACATTTGTGATTTAAATGAGAAACCCAACTATATAAATCCAGAGACTTACTGCCTTTACATATCTTTAAAAGGGAAAACAATTACAAATCCCAGCTCATGCCAAGTGATTTTGTAAAATACATGGACTGTCACGGTAGACGCTCTGTCATCTGAGAGCTTTTAAATGAAACTAGTGAGTGAGAGCCACTGTCAAGCAAATGCCTTTTCAAGATGCTCCATGCTTGGCTTCTTCAAGGGTTCTCTTTACCAGGGATTAGTAAGCTAATAAAATTGAGTATTAGCAGTCAGGGTTCCCTGCCCTGTGGAAAGTCCAAGGTCCTCCCCCCTCCGTCCATGTCTAGGAAAGTAAGGGAGGGGGAGAGGAGTGGGGGCAGGGGGAGAAGAGTGGGAAGAGGGGGAGGGAAATGGAAGGCTGGGAGGAGGCGGAAACTTTTTCTTTTTCTCAATAAAAAATTAAAAAGAAAATTGAGTATTAGCCAAAGAATCAGCACTGCTTACTCCAATCAGGGTCCTGCTAGATATGAAAGTGTCTCTTTGTTATCTATGTCCCCATGTGCCACTCTTAGAAGCTGTATAAAATTTGCAGTCCACTGCTATGCTCTAGGCGTGACCACTGGTGAACAGGTGTCCCCTTGCCATAACTGCACATACAGAGGGAAGGGAAGACAGTGCAAGACAGGGCTTTCTTACCACCCTAGGCTGAGAGCGATGTCATGCATCCTGTAGATGTTTCTATGCCTCTCTGGCCTTTTTGGGAACTCTGACAATGAGGCATTCACTGAGCTATGTGTTTCCTCACAAGTCCCTGGATTGGCTCTGCTCACCACAACTGCCTAATCAGAAAGCCATAGCTGCTCTGCCTGAGCAGCATCTGGACGGGGATTCATGCAATCATCATTTCAGGCTTTTCTGTCTTCAGCACAGAGGGAACAAAGTACAGTTTCAAAACAGCAAAGCTGACTAGGTCAGCTTTAAAGAACTTATAAAGAACAAGAGAATGCATATTATATAATGATGAGGGACACCATAATTGTGGAATAATCACATCTCCAGGGAGCCTATTTGCATGAGGCCACCATTCTGGAGACGGGGGAGTCAAATTAAGCAAACCAGCAAGTCAGTTAGCTTACTTTGCAGGTTGATATACAGAGCACAGAACAGAAATGGCCCAATCCTTTTCTGTAATAATTGGTGTCGCTGGGAAATTAGGCAATGTAATAGCAACAAATGAGTTTTTAATGTTGAGGACATGAAGACATGTTCAACATTCATATATTTCCCCTAATGATCCCCCCAAAGCAATATAGATATTGGCAAACCAGTTAATGATAACAGGTTGTTCCTGGCTTACAGGATCTAACCAAGCCCATTCCCCCATGTCTGTGCTGCCCTCGTCAGGGTTTCTCACTTAAGATGAATGCGACCCTGACTGGCAATGTACAGTAGTCATGAATGGATTTCTGCCCTACATCCCCATCTTTCTCTTTCTAAAAGCACAGATGTGAAAGCAGAACACACCTCCTCCCTCCATTATACCAAGGGGGAAGTGACAGGAGTTGCTTTAAATCAGCTGTGCCCATCCAGCATTGGACAGCTCAGAAACAAAACAAGGAGACATTATGTTCTTAATGTGAGAGAAGACAGTTCTCCTGTCTCCTGGATAAATTTTTTCTGTTGAGCTCAATAAATTGCTGTGTAAGTGATTGTTACACATAAATATTAAAATTGAAGGTAAAGATGCTACCTCTCTGCAGGTATTTCAAATATCACGGGTTGTTTTAATGCAACTTGCAAAAGAAAGAGGAGAGGACAGATCACAGTTCAGTAATAAGATAAAGATATATTTAGATCTCAATTCTACAGTAGCAGAATGGGTGCTGCTTATTCACTGTATCATTACAACATGCTCTTCCTATGCTTTTTTTCTGTTTTAAATATATAATTAATTTTTGAGATTACAATTAAATATTTTTCCCTTTTGTTTTCTCTATCCAAACACTAGCATGCACTGCCTTTTTCAAACTGATGGCCTCTTTTTTTTTGTTGCTACATGTGCATTCCCAAATATATAAATATAACATGCTTGATCTGTATATTATTACTTCTGTGTGTATGTTTTCATGGCTGACCACTTGACATTGGATAACCAGTTTGGGAGCTCGTCCTTGGGGAAGACTATTTCTCCTGCTCTAGCATTTCTTAGTTGCCTGTAGTTCCTAGTCTAGCATTAGGGCCTCCTGAACTTCCCTTTCCTCCTCCCACACCAGCATACCTATCAGTGTTATCTTTGTTTAGGTAGCCATTGATGGTGAGACTTCATTGGTGTAACTTCTGACATTCCTAGGAGATAGCATCTCACAGAAACTCCCTGCTCCTCTGGCTCTTTCAGTCTTTCTATTCCTTCTTCTACAATGACCCCCGAGTTTTAGGTGAAGGAGTTGTGTAGTGGATGTATTAATAGGAACTGGACCTCACGTCTCTGTACTTTGATTGGTTGTGATTTTCTGTAATGCCTTCTCTCTGTCGTAAAGAAGCAATTCCTTAAAGAGTGGTGAGACCTATACTTTTCTGTAGGTATGACAACAAATAGTTAGAATGCAGTTAGGAATAATTCTGGTTTGATAAAGTGACAGTATATAGAATAGAAAAGAAATCTATTCATGACTGCACATTGCCTAGTCAGCATCATATTCATCTTAAGTGAGAAAACCTGATGAGAGCAGTGCAGACATGGGGGCAAGGGCTGGTTTAGATCTGGTAAGGTTCTCCACCAAGATCCATGATTCCACTAGCTCTGGTTAATCAACTAGGTTTCTGGTACCTAACACAATTTCCTTTTAGATGATGGGCCTTAAGTCCAATTAGAGAGCTGTTGGTTGCTCCCAAAGCACAAATGCCACTACTGTATTTATAACATAGCAATGATGAGTGTTTTGGTTCTATGCCAATGTCAAAGAGCAAAGTTAATGTGATTGTGTGTTGTTTGCTGATCTAGACATCACAAGCATTCCCAAAGGTGTACTGTATGAGGTTGGATTTCCATATTGGAAGATGTACCCTCACAATGATGGTGTCTTCAAGATAATTAATATTCATTATAGCTCTGCTGCCAGGGACAATCTTGGAAGACTCCAGGGGCTTAAGACCTTTAAGTGATATAAACATAATTGTGTCTCTCATATCAGATGGCAGAAGGCACCTTACTTGTACACTGTCCCTTACCTGGAGCCAGAGCAACATACATAAAACTCTTGTCAACTAAAAACAGAGAGGTTCTTGTTCTAATTGGCATGGCATAGTGCTGTTTCCAGAACAAAGTTCGCTGGTTTTAAAAATATTATCAAGTTTTTTTTTATTTCTCATCTCTCAGACAGACAGGAATGTGTGATTAATGTTGAGTTATTAGGAGCTCCCCACAACAGCAATAAAAATCAAGTCACAAACTGACCCTGGCAAGAACCATTTGTAGAATGTTGAGAAAAATTGCTATACTCATAAAAATCAGTGCACAGCAAAGTTTTACCTTCATGAAATGCATGGGTAGCTCAATCTTGCACTTCTAGCCTGGGCAATGAGCCCATATTTCTAGTGATAAATACAGAGAACGTTGTTGACTTTACAAGGGACCTCAAGGATAAGAAAAATTGCTTAAAATGGGAAATCTCTTAGTCTTCAAGCCGTGAGAAAATACAAAGCTTCTGATGCCTGGGATGAGGAAGATTACAAATGGAAAAAAATACCACTACAGCCATGATATTAACTGTTATGGGGTGGTCTGAAAGAATATCATGAAAGCAGACAAAAGTGGGAAACAGAAGTGTACCCAGTTCTAAAGACTGGACAGTGGGCAAGGAACAAAGGAAAAGAAAAGGGTCCAAGTCTGCCAGATTATCATGAATCCAGTGCGTGCTTCTATCATGTTATCACATCGGACTAACCAGGAAGGCAGATTTACTGAGACTAAGAAAGCAGAGGAAATTCTAGTTGTGATCTGGATTGTTTATGAATCCTTCTCTCTGGAACTGCCGGTTTTATTCGTGGCAGTTAACTTTTCCTCTTCATTTATGGAACAGCCCCTGAGTTCCTGTCAGGGCAGTAGCCATCAGGCCACAATGTGGAGGGACCGCTGGAGAGAAAGGTAGGCAGAGTCTAGACATCTGTCTCAGGGTTTAGTGTTCACATTAAGTGCAGTCATTTTCACTAGACCGATGAGCGAGGTAACAGGCTTAGAAAGCATTGTGTAATGCGTAATCAGATCCAGACAATAAACCTACTTTTCATTTGGGGAGAAAACTTAGGTTATTGCAAAGAAGGATGTTCTACTTGATTCTGGGGAATTCTTTAAGACGTTAAACCCCATTCAGACTGGCCTTGAAGCCCTTAATGTTTTTAGTCTAAATTTTCTTAATATATGATGCTGTCTTGAAGAAATTCACATACATACAAAATACAGAGACCACAAACATCACCTCTTGTCATTTCCCATAATACTTCCATAGATATGGCTCTCTGAAATATTTCAAGGAGCCATGCTTCTCTGAAAACACGAAGGAAGCTGTTAATCAGAACTTTCTTTCTCATCACAAAACTCCCACTTAGACTTCTTTGATGGCCTTACAATCATCTGATTCATAAAAACTGGAGTGTTACAGCGTGCTGTCTGACTTATCCCAAACAGGGGCTCCTTTTTCACTTACGAAGATAAAATTCTCCTGCCTTCACCCCCAATTAACACTTGAACCCACAGCACACTCTTTCTAGCCAAGGGCCTTTCAAAATTGCTCTGAGACCAGAGAGGTTTCTTTCACCCATCCTATCCAAGCTAAACAGACTAGAATACTGATATTATTGTGAACAGTCTTGAATTGTGTAGTCTGGAAGTCTGACTCCAGTGCCAGTCCTTAATTAAAATTCACCTTTAACTTAGAGAGACCCTTATGAACCCGCTTCTGTAATTCAAAATGTTTATGATGACATGCATTGTGATGAATGGCCACCACTGTCCAACGAGCGAGAGAAACCCTAGAAAATATCCCTGCTGGCCTCTTACAGGCTTTGAAGTGTTGTTCGCCATTTCTATATTCCATAGATACAGGGTTCTGACTCCACACTTGTTCCAAAGAAACTGCTACCTTTATCCATGTCATGGACACCAAATCAGTCAACTAAATACTATTGACAAACATTTTCTCTGAAAGCAATTACACCTTCAGTGCATGGCGAGACATGCTAGCAACTCTGGTGTGTATTCTGCTTGTTTAAGGCATTGTTTTGTTTTATGTTGCTGCTTTCCATTTGATTTCTTTGCCACACACCACAGAAGAGAGAAGTGGGCAATAGCACATTGAACACCAAGCAGTATATATTGCATGTAAACCTGCCACTGCAGAGATCTGGGGACGAGAGTACATCACCGGACAGTTAGCCAGGCCATTTGAAAACTGCTTATTTCCCTGAAAAACTGCACGCATTTGACTACACATTTTGAATGATTCTGCCAAGCTGGATAGAGAACAGCTATTTGAAAAAGATTTCTAATTGGGTGCTGCATGGCAATTTTGTTTGCATAGAAGCATTCCCCCCACCCCAGTAGGACGGGTCATGAAACTTAGTAGGTAAGCAAAAACTGAAAACGTTGCAGGTAAGTAAAACCTGAAACTCTCAAGGTCCACAGGGTTCTGCTCCCAAGGTTGTGCATGCTGTGCTGCCAAGCAACCACTCCTCCCCAGCTCATCATTGGTTCTGTCGGCTTTTGTTTAGGCACCAACTGTGCTCTATGGATTTTGGTGGAGAAGTGAAAATAATAATTCACCTGCCAATGGCACCAGCGGCAGAACAGTGACTACTGTGCTGGGGTTTAACTTACAAAACTAATGAGCTGATTGCACCAATTTTGTTGTAGGCATTAAGACATGCAACAGAACTTGCATCCAAGGCCCTCCGCACTACCTCTGACCCCCCTCCCCTCTTTGAACCACACAACAGCTCCCAGCACAGCCTGTTTGGGCGCTGGGACAGGGTCCGAATTTGGAGAGCATTCGGGAGGGTGGTGGCTCCTTTGTCTAGGTGGCCGGCCTGCACCAAGCGGGCCCGGCCCATTGTTCGCGGGACGCCCAGGCAGCGGGGAGATCGGATCCGGGTGCCAGGTGGGCCATCGCTGGGGTGAGTGAGTTTCTGGCCGCGGCGGCAGCCCGGGACAGGGAGCTCAGACGTTCCCCACCCCTCCTGCACTCCCTGGTCAGTCTGCGGGGGCTGTACTCCTTGATACCTCTTCTCCATTACTGTCCCACCCAACTTGCATCCAAGGCCCTCCGCACTACCTCTGACCCCCCTCCCCTCTTTGAACCACACAACAGCTCCCAGCACAGCCTGTTTGGGCGCTGGGACAGGGTCCGAATTTGGAGAGCATTCGGGAGGGTGGTGGCTCCTTTGTCTAGGTGGCCGGCCTGCACCAAGCGGGCCCGGCCCTTTGTTCGCGGGACGCCCAGGCAGCGGGGAGATCGGATCCGGGTGCCAGGTGGGCCATCGCTGGGGTGAGTGAGTTTCTGGCCGCGGCGGCAGCCCGGGACAGGGAGCTCAGACGTTCCCCACCCCTCCTGCACTCCCTGGTCAGTCTGCGGGGGCTGTACTCCTTGATACCTCTTCTCCATTACTGTCCCACCCAACTTGCATCCAAGGCCCTCCGCACTACCTCTGACCCCCCTCCCCTCTTTGAACCACACAACAGCTCCCAGCTCAGCCTGTTTGGGCGCTGGGACAGGGTCCAAATTGGGAGGGCATTCGGGAGGGTGGTGGCTCCTTTGTCTAGGTGGCCGGCCTGCACCAAGCGGGCCCGGCCCTTTGTTCGCGAGACACCCAAGCGGCAGGGAGATCAGACCCAGGTGCCAGGAGAGACATCACTGGGCAGATCAAGCTCAGCAGGACGGACCTTGCTTCCACACTGAAGAGATACACCCAGAAGCTCAGTCACAGCAAAAACTGGACCAAGACACCAGGCCTCTCTTGGCTTCATTTGAAAGAGGAGATGGGAAGGGCGCCAATGCAAGAATTCCTCCAACAACCTGAAAGGCAACATGACATCACCAGAACCCAGGGATCCCGAAACAAGAAGAATTGTACACCCTACTCCAGAAGAAGTAGAAGAAATCGACCCAAAAGTGAATTTTTTGAAAATAATAGAAGACCTTAAACAGGAGGTGAAAAACTGCCATAAACAATTAGAGATTACAAACAAAAAGGTAGAGGAAATGAATAAATCGCTCAAAGATACCCAAGAAAACCAAGAGAAACAAGAAAATGCAATCAAACAGGTAAGGGAAATGGTTCAAGACCTGAAGAATGAAATGGAAGTAATGAAGAAAACACAAACCGAGGGAAGGTTGGAGATGGAAAATCTGGGTAAACGAACAGGAACTACAGAGACAAGTACTACCAACAGATTACAAGAGTTAGAAGAAAGAATGTCAGACACTGAAGATACCATAGAGAAAATTAACACACTGATCAAAGAAAACAGCAAAACCAACAAATTCTCATCACAAAACATTCAGGAAATATGGGACACAATAAAAAGACCAAACCTAAGAATAATTGGGATACAAGAAGGAGAAGAAATACAGCTCAATGGTTCAGAAAATATATTTAATAAAATTATAGAAGAAAACTTTCCCAACCTAAAGAAAGATATTCCTTTGAAGGTTCAAGAAGCATACAGAACACCGAATAGACTGGACCAGAAAAAAACATCTCCTCGCCACATAATAATCAGAACACAAAACATCCAGAATAAAGAAAGAATATTAAGAGCTGCAAAGGAAAAAGGTCAAGTTACTTATAAAGGTAAACCTATCAGACTTACTCCTGACTACTCTATGGAAACCATGAAAGCCAGAAGGTCCTGGATAGATGTACTGCAGAAGCTAAGAGAACATGGATGCAAGCCCAGACTACTATACCCAGCCAAGCTTTCGTTCACTATAAATGGAGAAAACAAAATTTTCCAGGATAAAAACAAATTTAAACAATACGTAGCCACAAATCCAGCCTTACAGAAAGTAATAGAAGGAAAATCACAAACCAAGGAGACCAACAATGACCACAATAACTCAAACTTCTAGACACCCTTTACCAGCGCAACTAAAAGAAAGCAAACACACAAACCCTATGACTAAAAAAGTGACCAGAGTTAGCAACCACTGGTCATTAATATCCCTTAATGTCAATGGACTCAACTCACCTATAAAAAGACACAGGCTAAGAGATTGGATACGCAAACAGGATCCAACATTCTGCTGTTTACAAGAAACACACCTCAACCACAAAGATAGGCACCTACTTAGAGTAAAGGGATGGGAAAAGGTTTATCAAGCAAATGGACCTAAGAAACAAGCTGGTGTGGCCATACTAATTTCTAACAAAGTTGACTTCAAACTTAAATCAATCAGAAGAGATGGAGAGGGATATTTTATACTCATAACAGGAACAATTGATCAGGATGAGGTCTCAATCCTGAATATCTATGCCCCTAATATAAAAGCACCCACATATGTAAAAGAAACATTACTAAAACTCAAAGACGCCATCAAACCGCACACACTAATAGTGGGAGATCTCAACACGCCTCTTTCACCAATGGACAGGTCAATCAGACAGAAACCTAACAGAGAAATAAGAGAATTAATGGAGGTATTGAATCAAATGGACTTAACAGACATCTATAGAACATTCCACCCAAATAGGAAAGAATATACCTTCTTCTCTGCAGCTCATGGAACCTTCTCGAAAATTGACCACATCCTCGGTAACAAAGCAAACTTCCACAGTTACAAAAAAATATCCATAACCACCTGTGTCTTATCAGATCACCACGGACTAAAGTTAGAATTCAACAACAATGCTACCCCCAGAAAGCCTGCAAACTCATGGAAACTGAATAGTCAACTATTGACCCACACCTGGATTAAAGAAGAAATAAAGAAAGAAATTAAAGTCTTCCTTGAATTCAATGAAAATAAAGAATCAACATACTCAAACTTATGGGACACTTTGAAAGCAGTCCTAAGGGGAAAGTTCATAGCCCTTAGTGCCCACTTAAAGAAAACAGAGAAAGCATACATTGGAGACTTAACAGCCCACCTGAAAGCTCTAGAAAAAAAAAGAAGCAGACTCACCTAGGAGGAGTAGAAGACTGGAAATAGTCAAACTGAGGGCTGAAATCAACAAAATAGAAACACAGAAAACAATCCAAAGAATCAATGAAACAAAAAGCTGGTTCCTGGAGAAAATCAACAAAATTGATAAACCCCTATCCAAACTAATCAAACGGCAGAGAGAGAATCTGCAAATTAATAAGATCAGAAATGAAAAGGGGGACATAACCACAGACATAGAGGAAATTCAGAGAATCATTAGATCTTACTACAAAAGCCTGTATGCCACAAAACTGGAAAATGTAAAAGAAATGGACACTTTTTTAGATAAATACCATATACCAAAGTTAAATCAGGACCAGGTGAGCAATCTAAATAGACCTGTCAGTCGCGAAGAATTAGAAGCTGTTATCAAAAACCTCCCTACCAAAAAAAGCCCAGGACCAGACGGTTTCAATGCGGAATTCTACCAGAATTTCCAAGAAGACCTAATACCTATACTCCTTAAGGTATTTCACAATATAGAAACAGAAGAGTCATTGCCAAATTCCTTTTATGAAGCTACCATCACTCTGATACCAAAACCACACAAAGACTCAACCAAGAAAGAGAATTACAGGCCAATCTCACTCATGAACATCGACGCAAAAATCCTCAACAAAATACTGGCGAACCGTATCCAAGAATACATTAGAAACATTATCCATTATGATCAAGTAGGCTTCATACCAGAGATGCAAGGCTGGTTCAACATACGAAAATCTATCAATGTAATCCATCATATAAATAAACTGAAAGAAAAAAACCATATGATCATTTCATTAGATGCTGAAAAAGCTTTTGACAAAATTCAACATCCCTTTATGATAAAAGTCTTGGAGAGATTAGGGATACAAGGGTCATACTTAAATATAATAAAAGCTATTTACAGCAAACCGACAGCTAACATCAAATTAAACGGAGAGAAACTCAAAGCCATCCCACTTAAATCAGGAACACGACAAGGCTGTCCACTCTCTCCATACCTCTTCAATATAGTGCTTGAAGTTTTAGCAATAGCAATAAGACAACATAAGGGGATCAAGGGGATTCGAATTGGAAAGGAAGAAGTTAAACTTTCGTTATTTGCAGATGATATGATAGTCTACATAAGCGACCCCAAAAACTCCACCAAAGAACTCCTACAGCTGATAAACACCTTTAGTAATGTGGCCGGATACAAGATCAACTCCAAAAAATCAGTCGCCCTCCTATACACAAAGGATATGGAAGCAGAGAGGGAAATCAGAGAAGCATCACCTTTCACGATAGCCACAAACAGCATAAAATATCTCGGGGTAACTCTAACCAAAGAAGTGAAGGATCTATTTGACAAGAACTTTAAGGCATTGAAGAAAGAAATTGAAGAGGATACCAGAAAATGGAAGGATCTCCCTTGCTCTTGGATTGGGAGGATCAACATAGTAAAAATGGCAATCCTACCAAAGGCAATTTATAGATTCAATGCAATCCCCATCAAGATCCCATTAAAATTCTTCACTGATCTTGAAAGGACAATAATCAACTTTATATGGAATAACAAAAAACCCAGGATAGCCAAAACAATCTTGTACAATAAAGGTACTTCTGGAGGCATTACCATCCCTGACTTTAAACTCTACTATAGAGCTACAGTAATGAAAACAGTGTGGTATTGGCATAAAAATAGAGAAGTCGACCAATGGAATCGTGTAGAAGACCCGGATCTTAACCCACAAACCTATGAACACCTCATTTTCGATAAAGGTGCTAAAAGTATACAATGGAAGAAAGAAAGCATCTTCAACAAATGGTGCTGGCACAACTGGATGTCAACCTGTAGAAGAAAGAAAATTGACCCATATCTATCACCATGCACAAAACTCAAGTCCAAATGGATCAAAGACCTCAATATCAATCTGAACACACTGAACCTGATAGAAGAGAAAGTGGGAAGTACCCTACAACAGATGGGCACAGGCGATCGCTTCCTAGGTATAACCCCAGCAGCACAGTCATTAAGGGCAACATTGAATAAATGGGACCTACTGAAACTGAGAAGCTTCTGTAAAGCAAAAGACACTGTCACTAAGACAAAAAGGGAACCCACTGACTGGGAGAAGATCTTCACCAACCCCGCAACAGACAAAGGTCTGATCTCCAAAATATATAAAGAACTCAAGAAACTAGACTTTAAAATGCTAATTAACCCAATTAAAAAATGGGGCACTGATCTGAAGAGAGAATTCTCAACAGAAGAAGTTCAAATGGCCAAAAGGCACTTAAGGTCATGCTCAGCCTCCTTAGCGATCAGGGGAAATGCAAATCAAAACAACATTGAGATATCACCTTACACCTGTCAGAATGGCTAAAATCAAAAACACTAATGATAGCCTTTGCTGGAGAGGCTGTGGAGAAAGGGGTACCCTCATCCATTGCTGGTGGGAATGCAAACTTGTGCAACCACTTTGGAAAGCAGTGTGGCGGTTTCTCAGGAAAATTGGGATCAACCTACCCATGGACCCAGCAATGCCACTCTTGGGAATATACCCACGAGATGCCCGATCATATGACAAGGACATTTGTTCAACTATGTTCATCGCAGCATTATTTGTAATAGCCGGAACCTGGAAACAACCTAGATGCCCTTCAATGGAAGAATGGATGAAGAAAGTATGGAATATATATACATTAGAATACTACTCAGCGGTAAAAAACAATGACTTCGTGAATTTTGCATGCAAATGGATGGAAATAGAAAACACTATCCTGAGTGAGGTAACCCAGACCCAAAAGGATGAACATGGGATGTACTCACTCATAATTGGTTTCTAGAGATAAATAAAGGTCAGTGAGTCTATAATTTGATATCCTAAAGAAACTAAATAAGAAGGTGAACCGAAAGAAAAACATATAGCTATCCTCCTGGTTATGGGAAGTAGACCAGATTGCCGGGCAAAAATTTGGGATCTTGGGGGTGTGGTGGGAGGGGGGGTGAGGGGAGAAGGGGAGAGAAATGTGAGAAGGGGAGGATGGGGGAACCTGGGGAAACGGGATGTTTGGGATAAAGGAAGGTTGGTTAGGGGAGCAGAGAAGCACACATCTTAATTAAGGGAGCCATCTTAGAATAGAAAAATAAATTAAAAAAAAAAACAGTTTCCAATAGAGAGAGCTTAAAGCTGCCTAACAGGTACTCAAACAGGTAAAATATAAATCAACAGGTAAAGTATACAATAATCAACAAATACAGTATATTAATTATAATGCAGCTATGGCAAGTGTGCATATTAAATATAAAACTTATTCTACAACATTTTTATGAAAAAATGCTGTTTATGGCAAAATCTTCTCAAGTTTTGCCAATTAAGATATTAAACTCTTAATTTAAACCAGTAGCCTGTCTGGTACAAAAGGGCAGGATAAAAGCTAAAAAATGGCTTGATTCCCCAGATGATTATTGCTACAATTCACACAACTGTATTTTGCTAATGTTATAGCAAAAAAAATCCCTTAAAGGATTTTATGCTAAATTTTACAAATGGCTCTTCCAATGGAGGAACTGCATATATGGCTAATAATAATAAAAAAAATATTATGGAGCATAATAAGGCTCCTTGTAAGCAGCTTATGAAACTTGCAAGTAGATCCAGATGCAAACGGATCTGACATGATAACACCAAGCTGACCTTTGCTAGGGCAAGGTGGAAAAGCCCTTGCAATGCATTATGAAAAAACCCGACCTATATATATTTGGGGTCGAGGATATGTTTATGCTTTTTTCACAGAAAGAAAATAAAAGCTGGGCCTGATGTCGAGGCTGCGCTGCGGACACAGAGGAGTTCCTGAGGCGATTGCAGAGAGGTCCTTAGTCTGGCTTTTCCTGCCCCCAAGGAGAGGAGTCCCTGATAACAGAACCTGCTGCTCCACTCTACAGGGTGTCAATCCTGCCTCCTGAGTCCAGGGAGTCCCGGCTGAGATAATGCCAGGATGTGCTTCAGATAGCTGAATCCAGCTCACCTCACCCAGCAATCCCACCGGCCCTGAAGCACAAGTGCTAAACTGCTTCTGCAGCTTGAACTCTGGTCTGCTTTGGAGCTGAGATGCAGACTGGACATCATACTGTTTTAATCTTTGGGACACAGAACTCATTTTAATTAAAATACTAACCTCTTCACTTAAGAAGGGGAAAGATTGGGGTTCCTGTGACTGTTGCTCAGAGTCTGGAAATGGTGGTATTTGACAACAATGTATGTCATTGTACTCTTACTGAAATTGATCTAATGATATTTGTAACTGCTTATAGATGTTGGGAAAGGTTTGACACATGCTGTAAAGTGTTTGGGTTTAATGCATATGTTAAGAATTTTAGATTTTGATCCCTTTTTCACCTCCCTAATTGATGACAGGCAAGCACACGTAACTTTTTGTGGAGTAGGCATTTAGGAAGGAGGACATACCATGGGCCAGACTAAAAGGTGAATACTGGGTTTGGAAGGTGCCCCTTTCTTCTTGTCTGGAGATGGAGTTATTGGTGCCAAAATTATATCATATCTTTTGTTTAAGGAGCACCTCACAGATTTTTCATTAATGATAGATATAGGGGCCCAATGACGGGAGTTAGTGTGGATCCTCACCTAAATTTCAAACCATACAGAGGCCGTACAGGCCGGCTCAACATGGCATGGTTTTTAGGTACGAGGGGCGCGCGCTCCACATAGCCTAAGACAGGGTGCCCTGTGATCTGCTTACTTTAATCCTACTAGATACCTTTTATTTGAGAAGCTCCAAGAAACTAATGCTACTCATAAGGCACCCCTCTGTTCCCAGGAGAGGTTAATTACTTCACCAGTCGAGAGGAGGGTCTCTCCTTGTCCCAGTCCCCTCTCCTTTAGATCTGACACCATGGTTGACTCTGTCTTGGTGCCCTCCACCTATAACTACTTACCTTTATATAAGAAAGGAGGAATATGTTGGGAGCCGTTTCCCCCCCCTAAAGATTGTTACAGAAACCATCACCTTGGGGAGCCTGCAGGGAACCCCAAACCCATAATTATGTTAAGAATAGTCCTATTGGCAAAACCTGCCCCACACCCAATTAGCTATTCGCTAATTGCTAACGAACCTAATCTGATAGCGGAACTGCCTTAAATTCCAGCTATCCAGGGAACTAGGTGTGACAACTCCTGACTTCTTGGCCTACCTGACTGGATGTAGGTTACGTGACTGGGACCACGCGGCCAGATTCCATGCTCCTGTGCCCTACTCCCCAAGCCCTCATTCAGGGGGTATATAAGTCGATTACCCTGTCCCTAATAAACGGAGGCTTTGACAAAAAAAAAAAAAAAAGAAAAAAAAAAAAGGTTAACAACTGAATTATCACTTATACCAGTTAGGGGGAGAGACAATCAGTTTTCTACGATGAGTGACACTGAGCATGTCAACTAATTTTGGGCAAGCCTCATGTTCAGGAGTAATTGACCAACAACATATAGTTGGACTCCACAGGATTTTGTCTGAGCTTTATTTGGTTACAAGTTGGGCTTTTTGTTTGTTTTCAATCTTTTTTTCTTTCTTTTCTTGGTATGACTTTCTTGTTTCTAAGTTTTGGAAGATTTTATTGTTGTACAGGATTTTTGCTTCTTGTTAAAGAAAGAACTTAAAGTTGGGTGGGTAGGGATGGGGAAAAGATCTGAAGGGACTTGAGGGAGAGGAAGAATATGATCAAAGTGTATTTGAATTTGAAAATTGTTTTAAATAATGGAAAACATAATAAATTAATTTAAAAATAAATAAAAAAAAAAAAAGACATGCAACAGAAGCCCATCTCTCTGTTCAGAAAGAACTTGTCCAATAACAAGGGAAATTGCAATGGAAAAAAATATGTAAACTCTGCCCATGGCATTAACATCTGATTCTTCAGGTCAAGTGGAAAGGGGGATGAAACTAGAGTATTAGCTTGCTGCCTCTTAAACAGGTGGACACAAGGAAAAAAAGTGCAAAGTAGTTGTGTGTAGCCAATTAGAATAATGTAGTCCCCAGAATGGAGTATAATCAAGGTTTCAACGAGTTCCCATAGCACCTGTGCACTAAAGATTCCTTCCTGGGATCCAAACACTTAGAACCCATCGGAACTATTGGATGGTGAGGAATAAGAGAAAAATATAAATGATAGAAGAAACTTCTCAGACCCAACCTTCAATAGAGAGGATGGGAAATCCCAAGTTCCATCACTCAGGCTGGGGCTTTATTAAGAATTAAATGCTGTCACCAACAACCTCAGTGACCTCACATTAACTCAGGTCATGTAAAGAAGGACGCAGGCATTCTTGGCCCAACAGCTCCCCTGAGAGAATCCTGCCTTTATCTGGTACATAGCCCTGCTTCTATTTCCTTTGTCTTCTTAGGATGGTGCAAAAAGAAAGGTTGGGAGAGCAGTAACATTTAGTATGAACATTCTAAGGCTAGTCATGGAAGAGTCTTGTTTCTAGTTATATTCCTCTACCTATAACAAAGGTTCATGACCCCATTTTCATGACAAAGGACAAAGAACTGGAACCTGGTGTGCCCAAAAGGAAAATGAAGCAATGTGGAAATGCATGGTATATTTTCTTTTAGTTAAAATTATGTTCAGCATAAATTTTGTAGAAATACTGAGAGTCTGGGCAAAACATAGTCTTTTCTTTCTTGTTTCCTCTTTCCAAATTATGCATTAACTAGTCAGCAATATTCAAGTTAGAGGTGAGACATCATTAATAAGGGTGAGACCTTCTTAGAGGCAAGATATTATTCCTAGAGTTGAGATAACATTATCAAAGGTGAAGCATCATTATTTTTTCTCTAAAGAGTTACTTCTTATTTGTGTGCATGTGCACATGTGGATGCAATGCTCATGGAGGCCAGAGGAGGATATCAGATCACCTACATGGGGAGTTCCTGGAAGTTGGGAACTGCCTGGTGTGGGTGATGGAAACCAAACTCTGGTCCTCTGCAAGAATAGCAAATGGTATTTAACCACCAAGCCAGTGGTTAATTGTCCTCCAAAATTTCATAAATTGATGTCTTAATTTCTACTAATTAAGCTAAATTAGGTCATTAGCATTATTAGGTCATTAAGTCATTAGTTCTGTCTTGTGAGACAATATGGACAGGGATGAACATGTTCAAAACCAGATGATGACAAAGCTGACAGGGACTATTTACACACCAAGAAAAAAAATTGGTCTCAGAAGAACTCAAGCTATAATACCTTGATCTCAAACTTACAGCCTCCTGAAGAGAGAGCATTTACTTAATTTAACTAGTTTGGGTTCTTTGCTATGGCAACTCTGGTAAATAAATGTAGACTTTACATGGATAAAGCAAGCAGCATGAAATCCCTGTGCTTTCTCTGAGTGTGGCTTCCAGATGCTCCTTATTCCCACACACCAATTTATCTAAAGTGCCTGTTCTCTATAATCACATTTGGAATGGCTGTCATTATAGAGAGCAATGCCACACACAGAGAACCCACGAGAGCAGACACGGATTGGTCGTTGGGTTAGACTCGCACAAAAGAGCTCTAGAAATTTCCCATCCAGTGACATCTAGTGTGTCAGTAGCACAAGATTCATCACATAGAAAATGTGCCTGATGTGTGTGAAATTCCTAATAGAAACTTTGGAATGAACTCTATGGCTTTGGAGTATTCCTTCCAGGAAGAGCAAGCCATTTATGCAAAATGAGCACATGGTTAGAGCTAGCTTTTATGCTATATCAAGGTCCTCTCTTGATTAACTTAATGAAGCATTATTGTGTGTGTGTGTGTGTGTGTGTGTGTGTGTGTTTCAATAGAAAACCTTGTTTCCCCTTTAGGCATGTTACTGTCTGCTAGTTAGCGCTTCAACACCTCACCTAACATGTGCCATTTAAGACTAGGATTATTAAGAACCTTCCCAAAACTAAACTGATTGAGGAAGAGAGTTGGTCTTCTCCCCACTACAAAGAATGCTTCAATTTAACTTCTAAGCTATTACCATGTGGTCATTTCTTCTTTCTCATCTCCACTTCCATGATAAACATAATTTGCCAAAGATTATTTACAGTGAATATGTTGTGAGATTTGAGATCTCCTGACTTTCTTCTCTTTGCTGTTTCTGTCTTTCATCTTGACTAAACTACTCAATCATCAAAATACAAGGTGGTGATTACATCCTTCCAGATGTCAGTGCCTCTCCATTTTCCTGGCTGGACTAGCTCACAGCTGCAGTTCCCACTGAAGCACTTCTGAGTCATCTTTCATTGGCAGCCTATCTCCAACCCTAAGAGGTACAGGCTATATCTGTGTATAGAAAATAGCTTCCACAAATGAATGGTCAATTGAGAGGCATTTGTTTGAGCTATTATCCCCAGACACCTAAAGTGTCAGTTTAATCTGAAACATTCACTTTTAACCAAATCTTTAAGTTTATCACAAAGGTGAACAAGCTAAATGAAAATGTCTTAAATATTTCATTCTACTTTTAATCACATGATATGTATTTGTTAATGACAAAATACTGAAAAATATTTGATACTGTTTTCATTCTAGTATATGCAACTAAATCATCCAGCTATCAAGTTATCCTCATTGAAAAAGAATATTCTGCATAGGTATGTCAGATATAATACTATTTCTGCATAACCATTTTCCAGCCACGTATGATGAAGTCTGGAATGAAAGTGTGTGACTTTACCACATGGATCTGAAGTGAGAATATAAGGCCAGTTCACAGGAGAGAATTTTACCATTAAAACTTGCAGAATCCATGCTCAGGGTTGCTCCTAGGAGGGATTCCTATTGTCCAGACTTTGACTCATTGCTCTGTTTACCTCTCTCAGAGCCTCACTTTCAGCTGGCTCCCCCGTGTCAAGGTGTTCATTGAGGAGTAAATAAAAGGAAGAAGTAACTGAGATCTAATAGCAGAGTCATAGCCTTATAAAACAAACAGAGTTGCTAAGAATATCACTAAAGCCTAGGACTCCTTTTGAGGAGAACGAAGATTAGTTTGGATTTCAGTGGATTAATTGGACTTTCCAAAAAAATTAATTAATGATTATGTGAAAGTTATTTGAAAAGATATAAAATTATTGGTTTGTTCTATGTTCTGAGATGAGTTGTGTATAGAAAATTAAATAAATAGGTCATCAATAACTTACTTGGCTATTGCCCACTATGAAATGCCAAACACTCTGAAAATGCAGTATCCAGACCTAGTGAAATGTGTTGCTAGTGAAACGCAGGCAAGAAACTGTGCTCAACGTTTTTCTCTAGCTTTTAATCTTTCAAATGTGCATCCAATATATATTGAAAAAAAAATATCTCTGACTGGGCGGTGATGGTATACGTGTGTAACTCCAGCACTCAGGAGGCAGAGGTAGGCAGATCTCTGTGAGTGCAAACCCAGCCTGGTCTACAGAGAGTTCCAAAACAGCCAGAGCTACATAGAAAGACCATGTGTCAAAATAAAAAACAAAAAAACAAAATTTCTGTCTGTGTTAAAGAGAAAATTTCTGAAGCCATTTCCAGGAATACAATGTATCTTTCAAGGTCATGCAGAATCCTTTATGATTTCCTCAAAGTAAATCTGTTTACTTTAAAAAAAAACAGTGCACATTAGCTACCTGTATACTTGGCCCTGGTTACACAGGGATGAACATTATGTATTTATATCTTATTTTCTCCTTTGTGAAATTGATCTCAGCTTACAAAAATTAGTTTAATTACTCACCATTTCTCCCTAATACTCTGCACAATAACACTGCACACACGAGACACATGTACTTAGTCTTCATGAGGCTCATGACAATTCATCCCACTGACCAGCATCAGAGTTAAATTCTAATTGAAAATAATTGAATTGTCCCCCTTTCTCTTATCAATCACCTTATATTTATAGCAATAGAATTTTTTTTTTTTTTTTGCTTCAGGGTTTCCCGTGTTAATGAGGTCCTTGGAGAGGTGCCTTATTTACTCAGCTGACTCCACATCAGACTGCAACAGCTAAAGACTCCTGGGGGTTTCTCAAGCTATGGCTTGGAAGGCATACACGACCACTTCTTAAGGCGCCTGTTTGTAAACCTCAGATTAACCCCAGACCTACTAAGTAAGTCCCGAGGGACTGATGATGCAGGTCTTTAACATCATGTTCTTAGCTGTCTTGTGAAGCCCTGTCATGAGGGCTTCACATCAGACTCCCTTATGCTGAGGTCTGAGACTCAATGACGTCAGTCATGATTGGTGACATAGGTGGAAGAGCACCTACCCTACTGGCTGGATAGTGGTGCTCAACGCCCTTTGCACCTGTGTCTTATTATCACCAATTGCAAGAAGAGAAGCTGTAAAAACCCAACATGGCCATTCTTGGATTAGTAAGACCATCTCCAGTAATCACTTCTGCCGTGCTGGATAGATAGTTCACTATCTTTAGCGTTCCAGCAGATTGTCTGCCATGACAACATATATATTCAAAGCAGTTTTTACACTACTTAATATATCCTTGTGAGGTGTGACATGCAAATTTTTCACAGCAGGCAAAACTTGTTTGGGGATGTTATTCTACACCCTCCCTCTTATCAGATTTTCTTATCCTTCTAGACTAAAATAATGCTCCGAGTTGAAAACTTGCCTGTTTGAACAATTTTGACTCTAAAGAGGCCTCATCGATACTCTAAGCCCATCCCCCACCTCCATCTGCTACAGAATTTCGTAGTGCCGCTTCCCTAAGTCTCAGGGAATGGCAGGGATCTAATTAGACAATTATGTGAAGGTATTCTTTAACCAAACGTGTTTTACCTTATAGTACTACTACTGCTCAAAAACATGAAAATCCCTCCTGCCATTTAGTCCTTCAATTTCTGGTTTACATGTTTGTTTGCCCTAGAACTATGCTGGCAATAAAGCTAGCTAACAAATGCAATTAATTTAGATAAAATGGGGACACCATATATGTCACTGTCCAATCAAGGCGCTCGTTAGAGTGAGTAGGTTGGCTGTTAATCATTTGTCTACATCAGCCCCAAGGAGCAACCCTGATAAGTGGCCACCTGTCTTTGAGATGCCCAGTGAGTCAGACCCCTCACAGGGCTCTGCAGCTTCTCTGCTTTAATGCTTGCCACCCTTCTGTCTCAGTCTCCCGAGTACTGGTATTACATGTCTGTACTACAGTGAAAAGCCCAGGAATGGATTTCAGTGTTGTAGGATCAAAGTCGAGTCAATGGGGCTTTATTTTCTATTGCAAAGGGCTCTCACGGATTTCAAATCTTAGATTTTAAATCGTACAGTTTCTGCAGCTCTGGCCCTTGGTGAATCTTAAGCCTCTCAGTGCACACTAGGTGTTACATAAGGAGCATGGAAGGCCAGGCTTCATAATCTAGCACTGTGTAGGTTCACATTCATATATGGGTACCAGAATTTCCTAGAATATCATCCCCGAAAAGAAGACAATTTTCAATATTTGATGCTATGGCTGTGTTTTTCAACTGTTTACAAACACAATTATTTAAGCTATTTCTTATACTTTATTTTTTTGTTTATATTTTGAGAAAATTTAAAACATGAACTTGCATCTACATAACCCCTGTCCTTTCTTCTTACCTCTACTATTCCTCCCATGCCCCTCCCCCAATTCGATATCCTTTATTAGTCATTATTGTTTCACGTGGTCAATGCCTATTTTAATTATCATGTACACATATACACACACATGGAAATATTCATATGCTCAGACACTTTACACCTAACTTCCCAGGAAATAAAAAATGTAAAGGCAGAAATTTTGTATGTTGTACATATATGCTTTCTGGAATTTTTTTCCCAAAATGTTATCCCAAAAAGGTTATCTTTAAAAAAAAAACCTAATATTTTAAATTGTTTTTAAAGAAAGAGTAGTGGATTTGTGCAGGGTTTCAGTACTCATAAAGGACTTGAGGGGAACATTGTAAAAGGTTTCAGGAGACTAAAAAGGATTTCGAGGAGTTAAAGAGATCCAGAGGTTTTGAAGGGTTTGGGTCATAAAGCTTTTCAAGGAGAAGTTGTGAGTAAATGGACAGAGGTTGGAAAAGAGAAGCAGAGAGGTCTAAAGAGTGGAAGGAAAAGCTACTTCTCATCATGAGAACAGTATTAATGGGGTAAAAGAAAGGGGAGTTTGGAAACGCGAATGTTTTGAAGGGTCATATCTGCTTCCTTAGCAGAAGTAAATTTTTAATCTGCTAACAGCAGGATGCCAGTGAGAGGCCTCAGCCAGAGAGCAAGAAAAAATAAAGCCAAGCTAGGGTAAACAAATTGAAAGTGGCAGAGGCTGGGTGAAAAGAACATCGGGGAAGCCACTGGGATCACACATGGAAGGTGACAGCAACTGGGGATTAAGGTATTGTCTTGCGTCATATTCAGTCTACTGGGGCAAAGTGCTCATGTGCAAGGGAATTGAAGGCCACTCTTTCTTTGTGTATCAAACAGAAAACGAGTGAGAAATAAGTTATCAGACAGCCAGGATAATTGAGAGAGGCAAGCTGTCAAAATTTCAAAACTCAACCTGGCCATTATTTAAAAATAAGTCACAACTCAGAATGATTTGGAAATGCCAAGCACAGTCAGACCTTTTTGACCTTTCTGTAAAAGTTTTGCATGTGTGTGTTGGTTTTGTATATTTATTTGCTGTTATTTTATGTATTTTGCTTTGTTTTTCTTTTCCAGAAGAGGGTGCCAGGTCCTCTGGTACTACAGTTACAGATGGATGTGGAACACCATGTGAGTGCTGGGAATTGAACCCAAGTCCTCTGGAAGAGCAGCCAGTGCTCTTAACCTCCAAGATATCTCTCCAGCCCCAGTCCA
This sequence comes from Microtus obscurus, assembly GCA_963919715.1. Lineage (NCBI taxonomy): Eukaryota > Metazoa > Chordata > Mammalia > Rodentia > Cricetidae > Microtus > Microtus obscurus. Next base: position 7,821,643 of record CAWTZC010002364.1, read on the forward strand.
TACCAGTGTACAAACCCTATAGTCATATGTGGTTGCTCCCTGTTCTTTCTTGGAAACTTACCACTCTAAGATCACACGATGTTCATGTTCTACAAGCTTAAATGGTGATGCGGTGCTCACCGCACTATAGCTCAATGACAATTCTCCTACACCTTTTTTTTTTTTATAACACAGCATCTATTAAAGCAGAAACCCAAAGAATGACAAAATCGCTATGCTCATTGACAGTATAACAAGCAACTCCAAGATCAGTCCATGTTCCACCACTCTAACATAGTATCCACGGCTGGCTGTTTTATACATAAAAGAGGTCATTTAACTCATGGTTTTAGAGGCTCAAAGGCACAGTGCCACCACCAGCTGGGTTCTGGTGAGAGGCTCACAGCAAATGGTACCATAGGGGTGACAGTACATCCAAGAGAGGACTCTTGCAGCCAGAAATGAAGCCAAGGACTGGGAACGCACCAGTTCTCTTTGATAAGGACACCCCTGAAAGAACCCTAATGAGGCTCCCCACAGAATTGCATCAGGCCTTCCAAGACTGACGTTGTGTGACCTCTTGATCTCTTTTGAGATCCTCCTTCTGTCTCTCAGTCCTGCTTCAATGAGACCAAGTTTAAGAAGAAGGAATGCTTGGAGGAGAAAGTAGAGACAAACAATACCACTACTCATCACCTCTTTACTGTTTAAAGGCAGGACAACGAGGGTCAGAGAGTTGGAGATAATTGTGCCATAACTCAACATAAATTCAAAAGTTCAAAGTTGTGAGACAGTCTCTTATCTATAGCTTCTACTGTCTTCTACATGTCCTTAACTTCATGCCACTATTCCCAAAATAAAGCCAACAACTCTAAGGCATTAGGAAAATGAGAGTAAACTCATAGTCAAACCCAGACCCCTAGCAGATGGACGAGCAGCGTCATAGGACAGTAAGCTTTGATTTAAAAGCAGAAAAAAAAAATTTCTCCTTTTCCAGCCAGCTAAGTGCAGGTGCTCTTCTTGCAAACAGCAAACCTGGCCTCTGACCAGCCACACTACAGCAATGAGAAGTCCCGCAACAGCAACTCTTCCTGCCTGCAGCTTTCCTGTGGATAAACCAGACAGCTGTTACCATCCCTCATCTTCAGCAGACTCTGGCATCCTCAGGAATTGGAAGAACTGAATGCTGGCAGCAGATGGCCTAGATTTCCTCAAACTTCTTGCTTGTATAAATTGAAACTACACATAGAAATGGAGGAGGAACTCATTCTGTTTTTAAGAGGTAGAGTAGGCATTCCAGCAAGCCTCCTTCATCTCATGGTCCAGGCAGGCTCTTGCCATGATACCACACTATTTTTCAAGAGGCAGTAAAACATGTGATAACTATCCATTCATCTCACTAGCACAGAACTGTGGTTACTATTCTCATCAGAATATAATTCTTTATTTATGTTGAACCAATTTTTAAAATATTTTTCCTAATTATTATACACAATGTAACTGCTGTTGAAAGATACCTCAAGATGGAAAATAAGGATACTGTCCTCTTGATGCTTACGGTGATAATTTCAAATAAAAGATAAATCTACCTGCCTACTGTTCCACTCAGGCAAATTGCAAATGTTTCTTATTTGTGAATCAATTAGCAGTGGTGATCTGAGGTGGTACCTTATAGATTTGCCTCAATATCTCTAAGTGGTTAACCCTGGTCTGTAGTTAATTTTTCTATTTCAACAGCTGTAAACCACTGTCCAAAGCCTTGACTGAATGTACATAATAACCAGAGAATTCACAGTGACCACAACAAGAGATGACAGAGAATGCAGAAGGTATAACATGCCATGTTGTGTTGGAAGAAAATTCAGCTGGCAGCCTGACAACAGAATTCCTGGTTGGGAAAGATCTTCCCTCCAGTGTCAAACACAGCACCTCATGGAAAGTGCCACATGGTCACCATTCAGTGTAGGAACTGCTTACAAAGCTAATGAAGTTGATTTGTGCCCTTTGTTCAGGATGAGTTTCTGCTTTATGAGTACAAGGTATTTCAGTATGCACATGAACACAAACACATGCGCACACACACACATGGTGATGTGGGATTCCCGTCTGTTTGCTGTGAATACCTTTGGTTAATAAAGAAAATGTTTTGGGCCTGCACAGGGAATAGAGGTAGGAGGGAAAAACTAAACTGAATGCTGGGAGAAAGGAGGAGGAGCTGGGGAGAAGCCATGTAGCGCCACCAGAGACAGACATGCTGAAATTTTGCCGGTAAGCCACAGCCACATGGTGATACACAGATTACTAGAAATGGGTTAAATTAATATGTAAGAACTAGTCAATAAGAAGCTAGAGCTAATGGACCAAGAAATGATTTAATAAATACAGTGTCTGTGTGGTTATTTAGGGTCTAAGCTGCCAGGCAGCTGTGAAACAAACGAGTAGCTCCTCTTACAACAACACACAGACATCGTTTTCTGTTTCAATGTGCTCATCTTAGACTCTAAAAACTCCACTTCCAATATCTGATCCTGAGAAATTAAGTGTATAACCGCTGTACATAACACTATCCCATCACTGGCGTTGCTAGAAGATGGCGAGAGGATCAGATGTGAACAAAAAGCCATGGTGACTCTGCACCATTTCTCACTCAGGTGTTAAAGGCTCCTTGCTGCCTATCCGGGTCACAAAATTATGACAGAATGCTATTGCTCACAGCAGCAGTGAACTTTGACACCTCCACTTACACTTCTTCCCACTCACTTCACAGGTATCTTAAAGAAAATAAAGTATTGATATATTGGCCTCTTCTCATAGGACCAAGGGCCTTCTATGGTATCTCTCAATTGTGAAAGGCAAGCACAGGTTGCTTTAATTTTTGGACACATACCGAACTTGTTTACCTGGAATATCTGATGCTATCAAAAGTATTTCAATCTTTTCAGACTCTAGTAATATCTTGTCACTTAATGATATAACTTAAATATAAAATTTAACTTGTTTTTAATACACACAAATAAATATTTTTGAAGACATGGATGTAAAAGTAGCTAGAAACTGGCCAGCATGGATACTTTTGGAGAATGACTCCAAAATTAGCTTGCTTTGAATCATGTCAAAAATAACTGTCACCAGGGTTTACTGTGTGACTATCACTTTGCTTTATTCTTCAATGATTTTGAACTTGACCAACCCTTGTGCAATGTAAAATACCAAAAACAGTCATTTTGGAGTTGTTGGCTGTTAAACTATGGCAAATGTTATGACTAATATTATATGAGAATTATTAAAGTCTCAATAACCATTAACAAAGCCAAATATTAACATCTCTACTTTATTCAAATTGGTGATTTATGAATATTTTAATAAGTACAGTTCTTATATTGTCTTGCATTCTTTAGGCTAATAATTACATCCAATATTTTGGGCATGTTTTGAACATAAGGTAACGATAAACTTTTTTAGCTTTGATTATTTTCATTTGAAAGCATTCAGAATAAGTCAAATTGCCACAATTAAGTCACTTTGATAGCTTTATAATATACATCCGATTTGTGCCCTTACACTGTGGAAAATGTGTTTGTGTACACGGTTTAAAGCAACATTGTCTTTTGAAATTCAAAATCTGACTTAATTTTTCATTTAATTCCTTCAATCAGCAAATAATAAAAAATTGACTTTGTTTTCAAAAATGTGTCTATCCAACTCTGCACATTTTTAATGAATATATTTTGTCATTTTCCTATTAGATATAAACTTAATATTGAGTAGTAGCTCTGACATAGGAATTAAATGATTGACAGACATCAACTGTTTCTAACTCTTATTGGCATTTGAGAATTGTCCTTAAAACCTGTGTCTCTAAGATTGTTGGAATATATATGAACGTTTGCCAAGCATCTGTTCCAGGAGCCAACAGAACACTAAGCAAGCAGTCAAGTGGTTTATTTCTAGTCATCTTCCTTCTAAAACAGTCATGCTAATAATAAGATAATTCCAAAAATACTAAAATCATTATTTGCAACAAATGTGGTCTCATAAATATATTGTAGAAGCAGAATATAACTGAAATAAGTAACGAAATAGATATACTCGTGCCCTGGAAACGAAGGAATATATATGTATATATATAGTATATTATTTATCTATATATAGACAGATAGAGATATACATTTTTTTTCATTTTCTGGGTGAAATCTATTCAAGTTTATATCCTGATGACAAGTTTCAAGTTCTTTCTATTGCTTGTTAATTTATAAATCAGGGTGACAATAATATCACAGCTCATCATATATTTCAATTGGCTCCATCAATGGGTCAGTTTTGTTGTTTATCTTAATAGAGTTTAAATAAGATTAGCTTGACAAATATTAGCATTAGATGGATTGCTAGATGAACTTGTTATCAAGCATAGATTTTTAAAAGTAAAATTACCTTTTCTAATAATTAAACCAATTTTGTACATTTGACATTATTCTAGCGTTGGAGCTGTGAATGAATCCCCTGGCCTGGAGCATACAAGGCAAACATGACATCATGCAGCCACGCTTCCAGCACTAAATGAATGGGTGTTTTTTTAAAAAATATTATAACAGGTGCAAAGATGACTTAGAGATTAAGACACTGGCTGCTCTTCCAAAGGTCCTGAGTTTAATTTCTAGCAAACACACAGTGGTTTACATCCATCTATAATGAGATCTGGTGCCCTTTTCTGGTGTGCAGACATATATGCAGGCAGAATACTCTGTACATAAATAAATAAATCTTTTTAAAAAGTATTATACAACAATAGAGAAAATTCTTCATTTTTTAAAAAAGGCATAATTTATTATTGTTGTTGTTCATTTGTATGTGAATGTATGCCCCGTGTGTGTATTGGGGGGGGGTGCCACAGAAAAGAGAGGGGTCAGACCTTCCTGGATCTGGAGTCACAAGCAGTTGTGAGCCACCTGATATGGGTGCTGGGAACAGAACTCAAGTCCTGTGTAAGAACAGTATTGCATCTTAATTGCTGAGTCATCTTTCTAACTCTGCTACTTTCCTTCTTATTGCAACATTAACGAAACATAGGTAACATTGTCAAACATCTAGAGGAATCCAAGTCCCCATTACTGATTTCTGTTATTGGGGTATGAGTATGTTTGAACTTATGTATTCAGTGACACATTATTTGATTTAATAGTGCCAAATGTAGACTTTCATTATATTAGAATACTTATGAGATACTATAGAAGAATTTTTTTTTTGTTCTTGTTTAAATGAGTATACCCTTGAGGGGGGACATGTTGCGGGCACATTCAGAGGAGTGAAGATGAAATCTTCTGACTGCAATGTATGAATGCTTGCTGCAGGTAACCTGAAGCACACTGGACAGCCCGCAGAAGGCTGTCTGTCCTCTCTTGGCTACACAGCTAAAAGCAATCTGGAGACCTATTTAGTTAAACACACAGTTTCCACCCAAAGGCAACCCTTGACTCTTCAAGTGTCTAGTAAGCTTTCTTCAAGACACTGTGTTTCTTTTTTCTGTTCTTATTCTAGCTCAATGCATTCAAAACTCAACTTGGTTAGTATGCACACAATAAATGCAAATCTAAAATGCAGCGGAATTTTAATAATGAAAAGTGGGATCCACCCGTCCAGAAATTTGGTGCTAGTGACTCTACAGAATAAACAGATTTATTTTCAAAACACAGAGGCGCCTAATAAACCTTAATTCCTATTGATACCTTTATAAGTACACGGGAAATTAATCATCCAGTAAGAATAACCTGATGGCTTTTGTTAACAACAACAAATAATATCTCCAGCTGTGTATGAACGTCGAGAAAAGAGGGAGATAGAAGTAATTCCAGCTCTGTCATCACAATCCAGTTCCCAGCATAAGCTCCAAGCAAAACAACACAAGTGCGTATGCAAATGCTTCCCACAGCTCCTCCCTACAAGGGCAAGGCTGCTCCTTCATTTGCCTTGCTTTAAAAAAGACAAGAGTAAGCCAAAGGATGATAAAGGCACCATATAGGCAATCCCAGCGTTCAAATACACATAACGATCGCAAGCTTTTAAAAGCATTTTTTTCCTTATCAAAACCGTTCCCGAGCATAGATTTGCTACCCTTCGAAATGTTATAAAAAAATGAATTCCATCAAAGTCAGTGAAGTCCCTTTGGCGTCAGCGGAGGGAAGGTATTAAAATACAGATGCTCATTAATACACCTGGAAACATAAGGTATTTTGTGCTTTCATCCTCCAGGTAATAACTGACGGAGAATCATCATAGAGTTTTACATTTTTAGGAAGAAACGAAACAGCCACGTCTCCCCTGCACTCAAATGGTGTTCTGATAAGGACATGGAGGTGAGCAGTTTGTGTGTCACCTTACAGAGTCTGAATCAGGGAGCATGCACCTGTTTGCAGCCTTACCTCAATGATTTTGTCATGAACCTCCAGGCCATCTGCTCTGTCTGCAGGTCCATTTTCTAAAATTTTTGAAACATAAATTCCTTCAGTCGCTGATTGCTTCTGGTGATTCTATAGAAAAAGTTGTTAGCAGAAAGAAACACATGAAACAAACTTTAAATTTTGTAGTGGCTTATTTTTTTCTCTAACCGTAACAGTGGCAATTCTGCTCAAACATGCAACTCTCTTAGCTGGGAATTTGGCACAGAATTCACTCACTTAATGCCAACTCGTCATTAATCAACATGACAGCTATAATGAACAAGTCCGGCATCTCTGACGAGATCATCTATTTACTGTACATTTTGAATTCACACGAAAAGCTTTAGAGAAGGGCACATACAAGGTGAGATCAGCAATGTTACTGTTAAAACGTCTCACCTATAAAGTGATATGGGAGATAGAAAAAAGAGAGACGTATAGAAGGGGAAAGAAATCAAATTTACCCTCTAGTACATAAAGCTTAGATGCAGCCATAGGAAAAAATTGAAATCATAGCTCTGACTACCTAGGAGACAGCATGATTTTAAATCTAAAATATCAAAATATCAACTCCACATGGCTAGGAGGCCCATTCAAATCTGATCATTACATGTTACCAGGTGCAAGTTTCACAGGGAATAAGTAAACCTCAGATATCCAGTCTTTGACTGCACAGCGTTTTAGCCAATTATAAGAAACCAATGATTCTGTAAGATCTACTTAGGAAGATGTTTGTCATCATGTAACAACAGGTCATGCGTTCTTAAGAGTCAGTTGATTTTATGGCAGGATAAATAGAATTAACCCTAAACCTTCCCTTTAATTGCCCTGCTTCAACCAAAATAGGAAGTGCTTCTATAAAATGCTCAATGTAAAATTTCCAACTGAAAATTTCCCCAACAGAAGGAAGAATGAAAATAACATGAAGAAACCCTGTGGTTTTGTAATAACAGGGACCATTTCAGGAGAGAAACAGAACAGTGGCCTTTAATTACTTGGTTTGCTAGTTGCATACAAGACACAGGATGGCATAGGTCACTGCCATCCTAAGCCCAGCTTAGATCAGACAAATAGTCCTATAACATACGAGTCCTTGAACAGCAGATGACATATGAGACAGGAATGTTTCAGAGCAGTTAACCAGAGAGTTAAATTAAGTGATCTTCTTTATTAAATTTCACTGTCTTTGTACAGTTACGCTCAAAATTAAGGCAGTGTACGATTGCAGGATGTCAAAGGATTTTGTAACTACCTATGTAACTTAGTATGTAAATCCTTAATATGTATTCTAAGAACAAGTAAGTAGGTAAGTATAATAAGTAAGTAGAGATTATTCATCCATTTAAATAAGGAGTTGATTTGGGAAGCCAAAAAAATGTATTACATCAACTCTTTTTAGTTGCTTAAGAGATGTCAGGACGGAGGAGGAGAGGAAGAAGAAAACACACACTCACTCGCACACACACACCTCACTTTTCTCTTATTTAAATTTATTTCAACTCTGCATTCAATATACACTGTCAACTTTTCCAACCCTGTTTGCTTCTAAAGACTAAGCTGTTGAGAGCAGGAAGTATATGCAGACAAGATACAACTTCGTGTAGCAAATGTAAATCGTCTACCCAGGTACTCTGCCATTGATTCAAGAACTCTGCCCATGGTGCTATCCCAGAAAGATGGATGAAATGCAAAACACACTCTTTCCTTTATGATGGTGACTGAGAGAATCAAGTTGGTCAACTGTGGGTGATTTATTGCTGCTTTCAAATTCTCTCATAATGAATATCTGAGTGTGGACGAGAAGCTCCACATCAAGAATCTTGTATTTGGGGACAAGCATCCTTTAAGGGTCACATCACTTGTGTTCCCGACCCATCGCCCACTGCACACACAGAATTCTGTCCTAGCGGAGGAGTCACCTGATTCCGTCTGCCTCCTATTATGTTGAATCCCAAAGCATCGTCTTCTCTTTCTAGCACAACAGTGAGTGACTTCCGTTCTCCACCCTAAGTGAAAAAGGGGAGAAGTAAATAATACTAATACTAATAATACCACTACTACTAATAATAAAAGACACAAGAGAAAATTAACCACTACAGTGGCATTTTACCAGAAATAGAAAGCATTTTAAGAATGGTTGACTCTATCAAACTTTCTCCCCGAACACAGAAAGCATGTCTTTGAAGGAAACTGCTGTGCGCCTGTGGAGAAAAGGCTTTTCCAATTGACTACATGGATTCGCATTCCCCACAGGAGCAAGCATCTCACCTGACTTCACCTTAACCACAAACAGATTTCTGGGCTCCACCAGCAAGGCTCTTGATTTTTATCTTTGTGTGACAGAAAAGTAAAATAAACTGTCAGCGGATCTTAGAGCCATTTTTATGTGAATTTTCACTGTCGAAGTGTTGAGCTAGTTATAAAGGTCTCCTCAGCAGAAACAGTCAGGCTGCCCTGAATGCAGGGTCTACCGGAAGGCAGCTGTCTTGATTTTAAATAATACAGGTTTGCCACCATTCTTACAGAATAAAAATAAAAGAGATTTTGCTAGGCAGAGCGCCGTGTCTCTCTTTCTGGATAGTCCAATAGTATTTAAACAAATATAAATTATAGCTGCCGTTTGTTTGTTAGCGAAGACCCATTTCAACAGTCACATAAATAGCTGGACGAGATAAGCTGTTATTACCACTACAAACATGAACTTCTCCGAGGAATTGAAATACATGGAATTACCTCTGACATTGAGGGAAGAAACCTCAGTCCATCCCCACTGCAACCTCAGCCCCCAACACCCACCCCAGGAGTTTTCCCAGAGCCCACAGCAGCCCCTACAGGCTGGTGGAAAACAATTTTGAGAAGCACCATCACCTGGCAGCATTTGAAAAACAGTCCAGAAAGTATAGCATAGAACAGTGGTGGTGGTGGTGGTGGTGGTGGTGGTGGTGGTGGTGGTGGTGGTGGTGGTGGTGGTGGTGGTGGTGGTTCTCAACCTGTGGGTCGCAGGCCGTGTATCAGATTTCCTGCATAACAGATGTTTACATTACTATTCATAACAGTAGCAAAATTCCTGTTATGAAATAGCAACAAAATATTTCTTTTTTTTGGTTGGGGGGGGGTCACCACATCACGATTAACCGTGTTAAATAAGTGCAGCATTAGGAAGGTTGAGAACCGCTGGCAGAGAACCACAGCTTGACGGATGCTGAACATTTTTAGCCCATAATTCTAACCCTTGTTCCTTTCCATCAACGTTGAAACCTGAACTGGGAGTGCAAATGGAACCTGTGTATCTTTCTCTAGGTCATCTATCTGAAGATTAACCTATTAACACAAGCAGACTAGCGAACTCATATAGCATCCAGACGTTTTTATTTTTATTCTCTCCATTAACTGCTCATGGAGCTCTGTTATGAAAGGGCGCTTTCAAACAAGTATAATCTGTCTGCTGGGCACAGCTGTCTTCTTACATGCTCCCCCATCAGAGGGACTTATCCCATATTGACTGTGTTTCTCAGGCTAGGGGTAGGAAGGTCAAAACCTAGGGCCAGAACTGGAGTCTGAGGGAAGCAGCCAGTCCCCCAAAGGAAGCCCTCTGTTCTCCTTCCCAGGGAGTGCAGAAGAATGGAAAGAGCTCTTTGAAAGAGGGTGCAAGTGAAAACCCTGCTTGCTATGCCAGCGACCAGTCAGATCAGACACCTGTGCGAATGTACTAAGGACAAGCTATGGCTGACAAACAAGTCCCTTCACCCCGGGCTGCTGCAGCACCCAGCTCAGGATCAGCCACTTCCACAAAGTAGGAAAGGTTGTTGCTGCCTGGCACTCATGGGTCCAGTATGACCGCAGGCAAATATTCTTGTCCTGGGACAAGTCCCCTTGTCATATATTATGCTCACTCACCACTAATAGGGACATGCGAGGTCAGGAGGGAGGGAGGGATTATGAGGTAAAATCAGGGATGTAAAGAACTCTCACCCTGATTCCATACCACCACCATCCGTTGAGGTCCCTGAACTGAGGAGAGGCCAGTTAAACAAACGTTAGGCGTACTTTGGCAGGAAAAAAAAAAAATAAGTCATTCACTGTTAATTGGTTTACTTATGGAATTTGCTTCAGGCACAGGCCAAAGATACAAAAGAAGGGCAGAGATGAGGGGTAGGAGAATGGAAGTTGGGGTACACGAATGTGGATGGAAGAAGAGTCTTGTCAGTTCTTCTCCAGAGGAGAACTGAATTCGACTCCCTTAACCCTAAGCAATGTTTCTGGGCAGAGGTGCAGATGAGGCTAGCAGAGCATAGTCAGGGAGATGTCTCATGCGCCTCTGGGAAAAATGATGGCACCTCCTGAAGGAATCCTCGCTGCTCGGGAATAACTCCCTCTGCCCACCCGAGTCACGCTTGGGGGCCCACTCCCTCTTTGCTTACCCGGCGGCGGCCTCCCGGGTCCCGGACCAAGTTGCGTGTGTGCGCCATGTACCGGGCCAACTTCTCCTGGTACCTGCGCTGCAACAAGCCGAGCTGCGTTCGCAGCGTCTTCCCCAAGCGCCTGCAGGGGGCAACCCGAGGCCAATACCCGGACCCCGGTAACCCCTCACGCTTGTCCACACTTGGGAGGGTCGTGATCTCCTGGTGTCTTTCCTCCTCGCCGCCTCTGCAGCCGCCTGGGTAGTGGCGGCTGCAGTCGCTGGCAGGGCCGAAGGCGCAGCTCTTGACGTGAGCCGCCAGCTCCCGCAGCCGCACGGTGTGGCCGCAGCCCAGCTCACGGTAGTCGCACTGCACTCGCAGCTGCTGGACCAGGCTGCGCAGCGGCAGCACCCGGTAGAGCTCGCCCGGCGCCAGCGGCTGGCACTCCAGCGGGCACCGGCGCCTCCGCGCCGCCCAGGGCAGCAGGCAGCTGGCGCAGAAAACGTGCCCGCAAGGCGTGCACGCGGGCTCCTCCAACACCTGGCTGCACAGCTGGCAATGGAAAGCCGGGTCCACGGCTTCCGCGAAGCGCTCTAAAGCAAAGCCCATGATAGCGGTGCTAAGCACCCCCAGGCAGCGCCAGGGGTAGCGGTCTCACAGCCGCTGAACTCTGTGGGGAGGTGTGTGTGTGTGATCTCAGAATAAGTTTGGATTGGTGTTTCCAAGTTTTGGCTAGGTTCTCTGACCTCCACATTGACACTAATGGAAGCCACCTGGTTGAATCCTCCCCTACCCCTCTCCAGTCTCTGTGGCTTTGCAATGCGAGGTTTTTCAAGTCTATCCTTGAGAAGGAGGCGAGCATACAGTGGTCTTTGGGTCAGCTTTATTTTCCCCCTGAGTCAAGAACTTCAAGTCCTCTGGGGAGTTCTGCCTGGGCAGAGCTGGTGGCCCGCAGAGTACTGATATGGAGAACTTTGAAACCTCCCAGAGATGAAAGATTCCAGAGATTAGGCTCTTTGTGTCAAGTAGATCCTCAATAAATCAATGTTATAAAACAATAAAATACTTTGTTTGTTGTTTGTTTCAAACGAGCTAAGTAAAAAAATCACCAACTAAGAACTGTGACCCCAAATTAACTTCATGTTTCAAGAAGATCATTCAGGGCTTCTCAGAGCCAGGGCTTTCAAATCAAGATACAGAAGTCAGGGTAATGTAGAGAAGAGTAATCTTTGAGCATGTGGCGAGGGTTGGGGGTCCTCACAACACCTTATTCTTGGTGGGGAGCAGACAGTGGACAGTCAAAGAGGATTCCTGCCGAGCGAAGAGACCCAAGTTTCATCGCTGCAGCTTCTCCCAACTTCAATTGTCACACTATTTTCTACTTTAGGACACATATTAGTACTGGGATCGGGATATGAATTCCTAGAAGCAAAATAAAAAGGTAATAATCACGAATAAAATATCAGAATAACATAAAGACAAAACCTGAGCGAAGCCTCTCCGCTCAACCAGAACAGAAGCAACCCAAACTGCTCCCTTCCAATTCGACTGTAAGTGTGAGGCTTGCCAGACCTGAAAACATACGGTAGAGTTTCGTCCAGGTCCCCGATCATGTTTTCTTCGGAAACTTAGCAGCGCAAAGAGCCTTCACACCAGGATATATGCACATCGCTTACTGTTCTTAGCCAGCAACCATGCCAGATGTTTGGGATAGGGATTCTTAAATTAACCGCCCTCAGTGCCAACTGTCTGCTGCTCTTGGAAGGGTGTGGAGAGCACTGATGGAAAGAGCTCCAGACTTCGTGATAAGAATAGCATAGCTTCTTGCGAGAACCTTCTGAACCTTCAACAGCCAGTGAAATTCACGAGTGGTATTCCAGATATCTTAAATAATCTCTCTCTCTCTTTGACAAAATAAAATGTTATATTGTATGTTCTATATGAAAATATGATGTTTATTTGCTGCTATGATTCAGTGTTCTCCATGTCCATCTTATCGTTCTACAGAGAGGCAAACGATAAATTCCTGAAATAATTTGCAGCATTATTTTCAAGAACATGTTTTTTGTGAAATGCATAGATAGAAAACACACAATTCTATAAAAGTTATATAAACAATTCTCAGTGGGAGAAAACTTTCATCCTTTCTAGCATATAATACTCTGATCCTATAGCTATGACTATAGATATATCTTGATAGGGATATATCTTGATATATGTTTTACAGTAAACAGAATATGGCCAAGAACATTTAAAAGACAAAGCAAGAAGAGATGGAATCTAAAATGCTCTCATTGGAATACTTAGAAATAGACACTTGCTATTATTAAAAGCAAGCAAACAAACTAACAAAAAAATTGATGCTTTGACATCATTGGAAGAGTCAATGATGGGAAGGAGGGCTGGAGAAAGCTGGCTCTTGGGCATGGCATATCTATCATACTCTGAACTCATGGCAGCCATGACTACCTGAACAAGAATTTCCTCAGAAGATCAATCCACCCAGAATTCTGTGATGGAGGAAGGTCATTGGTTAAATAAAGAAACTGCCTTTGCCCTGATAGGTTAAAATTTAGATAGGCGGAGTAAACAGAACAGAATGCTGGGAGGAAAAGGAAGTGAGCTCAGAGGCCATGCTCCTCTCTCCCAGGCTGAAGCGATGAAGCAAGCCGCCAGGTCAGACACGCTGAATCGTTCCCGGTAAGACTGGGTTGATCGGGATATGAGAATTAGCTAGTTAGGGCTAGAGTTAATGGGTCAAGCAGTGTTTAAAATAATACAATTTGTGTGTTGTTATTTCGGGGCATAAGCTAGCCAGGCGACCAGGAGCTGGGGCAGCAGGAACACAGCCCGCAGCTCCTACTACAATTCTGGAATAGACTGTGGAGGTGCTCTTCACGCTCCACCCCTTACCTAAAAACTCCACCCCTTACCTAAGGACTAGGGGCAACTAACAACAACTGGGGGACCTTGAACTTTTAGGATGTTCCCACAGATGGGTACTCCATGCTCTAGGAATTTGCCCTGTACCCACTCACATAACAAGCAGCAACCATTAAATTTAGTGAATTGAAAGAAGGAAGAAAAGTGCGAAGGAGAAAAAGAAGAAAGAAAAGAAGAAAGAAAGATAATGAAGGCATGAGATTTGGATGAATACATGTTGCTGTAGATTCAAGGAGAATTGTAGGAGACAAATAGAGATGATTAATGATTATTTACATTGTATACATGTATAAAATTCTCAAGAGAAGCAATTATCTGAGGTAAGTAAAGGAACTCAGAATGAGTATGCACACACAAATTTCAGCAAAAATAGATCCAGGAACATTTTAATGTCTTTTGGCAAAGGTTCTTATGTCATACCTTGGGCATATACTTATGCCTTCATTAATGAGCCTTTTCTATCGTTTAAGAATATGTAGATAGTGAAATTTGGAGCCTGACTAGTTAGGTGGTAGAAGAACTAAAAATGAAGTCCCTGTTTTCATGTTTGGTGCAGGTAATCTCTAGGTGTATTGCTGTTTGTGGCAGAGACATGCTTTGCCACATAAGCCTTCATTCAGCCTGAAAATGTACTTCTCTAGGTGACAGTCAAAAGAAACAACAGATTCACTTAATATCATGACCTGGATCCAAATACCTGTAAGGAGACCACACTGGTTGTGTATTTTTCAGCTTAGTGACTGGGTTTTAATGTCACCATTGAGCCACCTATTGTCATGAAAAGAATGTCAGTTTGCCCTTGTACTGCACTTGCTCTTGAACAGCAATGAGAGTGGGCTGGGCCTGGTTGGTTTTTGAGTGGAGAGGCAGGCTTCCAACTCAGGTTAGAGTAAAACCTGCTTCCAAGGAGTAGCAGGGAATCTGGGAATCAGAAGTTACTGTGTCAGACCTAGAACGCCTAACATCTAAGCACATTATCCGAAGGCAGATAAGTGAAGTCTGTAGATGAAATGGGAAATAGCTTTTCCCCACTTTGAACATAGAAAATGTTTTTGCTAAACCAACTAATATTTTAAAATTTGTTTTGTGGGCTATCTAGGCTTATGCCAACTTAATACTAAGCTAGAGTTATCTGAAGGGAGGGAAATTAAATTGAGAAAAAAGGCCTCCATAAGATCCAGTTGCAAGGCATTTTCTTAATTATTGATTGATTGCAGATGGCCTAGCTCATTGTGGTTGGTGCCATTCAAGGACTGGTCCTGAATTCTATAAGAAACAGGTTGACCAAGTCAGTAAGCAACACCCCTCCATGGCCTCTGCATCAGCTCCCGTCTTCAGGTTTCTGCCATGTTTGAGTTCCTTTCCTTATACTTCCACATTGCGGTTCATCATAGAAGGCAGTAAGCCAAATAGACCTTTTCTTCTCCTGCTTGCCTATTGGTCATGGTGTTTCCTTGCAGCAACAGCAACCCTGACTATGACATCCTGTTTTTCCTTTTGTCTTATGTGTTTGATTATGATCCATGCAGTCAAAAGGCTTGAGAAAATGTTTCAAATAATATTTTAGATAAATAAATCATTTATTTAATGTCTGATTATAACACTGCTTAATACTTTTAAAATAGCAATATTTTTTAAATTACCCGTAGAACTTTCACTGAAAGGATATTTAATTTTTCTATTTTATTTTCTCTAATTCTCTGGTTTTATTTTACATCAGAAGTATTTCTGTCATCTTTGGCTTTTCTTAAAGTGATCTACATTGAAGCTATGACTTTATAAAATTACTCTAACAATTAAGGCAAAGTATTCTGATATGTTAGGCCTATACAGTTTCTATGTTATACATTCATCTGCATTATTGAATTTATTGTGCATGTATATTCTTCTCTTGGTCATTTTGTGTCATAACCAAAGATCCGAGTTTTTCTTTGAAGTAAATGAATGTGTTCACAAAGCTTGTGATAATGAGAAGGTCACCTCGACCCAGAGAAGAACGATGAAGCTTCAAGAAAGTAGCAAAGCTGTGATGCCGAGGCACCTGACAGTTCATTTCTGAACTATTTGATCAGAGATAAACTTTGAGTATATGCTTTACTCTTGCGAAAATTTAGACGCATTCACAGCCAGAAAGTGCAGAGCATTCTCAGCCGTTACGCTCCCTGCCCACTGACGTGCAACCCATTAGCAGTTCTTTGCTATTACCTTGGTTTTCTGCTCCTTGGCAAAGTAAAGACATAGGTAGACACGATGACAGTACCAGATGCTATTGTTTAGGGCAATGAAGTGATCTGAGCAGAAGTATCCCACACTCCAAAAAGAATAAAAGGTCTGCAACAACTGTCCAGTCCCTATGAAGATTAATAATCAAACAAAGCCAAGTAAGTAATTAGAAGGAAATCTAATTAGAGGTGAGTAATTAAATTTAAAAGTGAGGCAACAGCTCTTGGTGTCCTCCAAGCTTAAGCCCCTTCTTCAAACCCTCATAGACCTCCTCTCTAGCCCAGCCTCATTCCTTCATGTCAGCCATTGATAGCTAGAAACCCCCGCTACCTAGAGACCCCAGGAACAACACTGGGCTGAGACTCAGGTCATTGATTCTCACAATTGCTCCTGTCCACCATCAGCCTTTCCCCAGTCTCACCTTCAGTTCTGTTGTAGCCCGTTTGCAGGTGCCCTTCCTCTCACTACCCATCCTTTCCCCTGGAGACACCAGCTCCTACTTGGGATGGAGCTTAGCTCTTCCTTGCAGAACCACTCAGCAGTCCCTCTTTGCCCATCTCCATTCCTCTGTGTCAGCTGTCTATACCTAGCAACAATTTTCCCAGGCTCCTGGTGGCCACACCAGGCTGGGACTCAGGTAGATAGATGATCCTCACTATTCTTCCTCTCCATCCATTATGATCTTTCCTGCTTCACCCTCAGCCCCGTTGGAGCCTGCTCACGGGTGCATCTCTTCCCACTTCACCTCCAGCCACTGGAGACTGCAATGCTTGGTGCAGACCCAGGATTACCATAGGCCTGTCATCCTGTGTCTCCAGACATTTGTTTGTCTTCCTGCAGTGTTCTTGCAGAAACTCTCCTCCCGCCATGGTTCCAACTCCCCAAGGAACTGTTCTTTAGCCTAGACAGGATTACCCTAGCTCTTTCTCACAGCCCATCTCAGTCTTCCCTTCTAGCCCTCCCCAGGCACTCACTGCCTGGAAAAAACTCTCTATCAAGGAATTCTGAGCCTCCACACTTTCTTACAATCCGGACAGGGCAGCAGTAATGAGGGAACAGAACAGCAAATCAACAAAGACAAAAACAAATATCAACACTTCAATCACCCTAAATCCAGATGCGTAGACACCAGGGCAAAAACACAGACTTGAGTGCTCAAGACAGTGTATCTTCTCCAGAAACCAGTAACCCTACTACAATAGACCATGAAAATGCAATATAGATGAATCACAAGATAATACATTCAGAATAACCTTTATGAAGAAGTTAGTGGTCCTTAGAGAAGATATGAATACATCTATTAATAAATTCTGTTAAAAAACAAGCAGAGGAAGGAAATGAAAATAATTTGAGGCATGAAAGTGGAAATAAAATCAATAAAGAAAACCCAGACTAAGTGAGAACTGGAAATGAATAATTTAGGAACTTAAACAAAAGCCTCAGAGCTCACTCACCAGCAGAATACAAGAGATGGAAGAGAGGATGTACGACGAGACAGAAGAAATGGATGCCCCAGTCAAAGAAAACATTAACTCTATAAACACCCAGACACAAAACATCCAGGGAACCTGTGACACCACGAAAAGACCTAATCTAAGAAAAACAGGAATAGAGGAAGGAGAAGAAATTCTGGCCAAAGACAGAGAAAATATTTTCAACAAAACTATAAATAGAAGTTTCACCAACATAAAGAAGAAGGTACCTATTAAGGTAGAAGAAATATACAGAACACCAAATAGACTGGACCAAAAGGGAAATTCTACATGATACATAATCAAAATAGTAAACAAGTCGAATAAAAAAATACTGAAAGCTACAAGGGAAAGATACCAAAATAACACATAAAATAGACTTAGTAGAATAACACCTAGCTTTCCAATGAAGACTGTACAAGCCAGAGCCGACTGGGCAAATGTTCTATAAACTATGAGACCACAGATGTCACCCCAGTAAAAATTTCAATCACAATAGATGGAAAAGACATTTCTAAGTCAAGGTCAGATAAGCAATTTAAACAAATCTGTAACTTCCTAGTAAAACAGAAGCAGCAATTGAAAGTCTCCCAACCAAAAAAGCCCAGAGCTAAATGGTTTTAGAATAGAATTCTACCAGACTTTCAAAAAAAAGTTAATCCCAATTCTCCTCAAATTATTTCACAAAATGGAAACAAAAGGAACATTGCTCAATTACTTTTTATGAAGCCACAGTTACCCTGATATTTAGACCACATAAAGACTCAATGAAGAAAGAGAATTGCAGACCAAGTTATCTTATGAACATAGATGCAAAATTTTAAATAAAATACTTGTCAATTGAACTCAACAACACATAAAAAATATAATCCACCATGATTAAGTAGGTTTTGTACCAGAAAGGCAGGGATGCTTCAACATACATAAATCAATAAAGGTAATCCACCATATAAATAGACAAAAGGACAAAAAACACACAGTTATCTCATTAGATGCAGCAAAGGTGTTGGAGAAAATGAAACATTCTTTCATGATAAAAGTACTGGAGAGATTAGGGATACGATGAACATAACATAATAAAGTCAATTTACAGCCAGTCCATAGCCAACATCAACCTAAATGGAGAGAAACTCAATACATTTCCACTAAAATTAGTAATAAAACAAAGCTTTTTGTTTTTTAATCTATCAATATTTATTCAATATAATACTTTAACTCTTAACTGAGGACACTGGCATTTTAAAAAGATGCCAATAACACACATTAGAGAAAAGACAGAATCTTCAACAAACAGAACAGGTTAAACTGGTTGGCTGCATGTAGACGAATGCAAATAGATTTATACTTATCACCTTGCATTACTCAACTTCAAATGGATCAGGGACCCAAACACAAGACCAGATGCTCTGAATCTGATGGAAGAGAAATTGGTAATAGTCTTTAACTTATCAACACAAGAAAAAATTTCTAAACAGAATAACAGCACAGGAGTAAGAACAAAAAAATAATAAGTGCAGCCTTGTGAAACTGAAATGTCTTGTCTGGCAAAAAGCATCATAATTAGGCAAAGTGGCAAGCTATGCAAACGGGAAAATATCCTTATCAATTATTCAATTGATAGAGGGCTACTAACATGTAAAATACATAAAGATCTCAATAAAATTGGACATGAAGAAAGCAAATAATCCAATTAGACCTGATCGGAAAGTTCTCAAAAGGTGAAACACAAGTGGCTAAAAAACACTGAAAAAAAAAATGTTCAACATCCTGAGTCATCAGAGAAATGCAAATTGAAATTATGTTGAGATTTCATTTCATATGAGTCAGAATAGCCCAGAGCAATAAAGCAAGTGGTAGCTTATAATATTAGGTATATTGGGAAAGGAGAACACTTATTCATTGCTGGTGGAGTACAAACTTGTACAGCCACTATGTAAATCAGTGTTGTGGTTCCTAAAGGAAGCTGGGAATAGAACTACCTCAATATCTAGTTATACCATGCTTGGACATATGCCCGAAGGACTCTACTACTGCAGAGACACTTGCTCAGCTATGTTCGTTGCTTCGCTATTCATACTATACATAAATAGGACAGCATAGATGTCCATTAACTGATTAATGGGTAATGAAAATGTGGTACATGTACATTAACTTAGATGGAGGGAGCTAGAAAAAAATTCTTTCTGAGTGAGATAACCCATACCCAAAAGGACAAATATTCTATGCTTCCTATATGTAGAGGTTAGCTTTTAAGCCTTTGATAGGTGTGCTGCAATCTATATATCTATAGAGGTCAGACATTGAATAAGGGACACTGAGGAGGGGAAGATATCCCAGTAAGGGAACTAGACTATATAGTTATGAAGAGACAAGGAGGGAGACTAGTGTGGGGGAGATTAAATGGAGAGTAGAATGGAAGAGGGGATACGAGAGGGAAAATGGGGAGGAGAGACAATATTAAGGATCATTTGAGGTGTCATACAAAAACCTACTACTGTAGAAGTTTCCTAAATCATACATATATATGAAAGAAATAAATAGAGTTGCCAAATAACAAGTAAGACAATACCCCAACCAGGCAACTTTTGCCACAAAATCAAATGTTAGTACCAAGAATTATCTCCTTCCAGTTGAGTCATTAGCTAAGGACCCCAATGAAAACCCCACAAACATCTCAGACTATTGTCAAGGCTACTGCTCTCCACAAAGTGATGTTAAGGTCCTATTGGTGATGACAACATTTAGGTATTTATATATTTCATCGAATCAGAAAAGTCGAGCTGTTGCTTCCCTAGAGGCACCCCTACTAACCAGGGTTCATATTACTGGGATGTATTCCATACACTACCAGAGGTGGAAGATAATGCTATGAATCAGTCATGTGATCTAAAATGATGACCTACCTGCAAGAAATGCTGGTGCAATGGGGCACAAACATTTTGGGAGTAACCAACTGGTACTTGATTGGATTTAAGGCCCATACCAAGAGAGGCAACCCATGCCTAACACTAATTACATGATCAAGTGCCTGAAACTAGACAGGCCATGGGCCTATGGAAACACCAAACACTATTGCTCTACTAGAGAACTATCACAATAAGTCACCACTAGTAACAACCTGCTATATCTATTGATCAGTGCATACCTTAGCTTCCTCCTGCATTAGGTAGGAACTAATTCAGAGACCTACGACTGGACAATTGTGAGAGATTTTGGACCATTCTACATGGGATGCCTTCACCAATGCCTCCTCCCCCTTTCAGGGCTCAGGGATCTATGAGGAACAGGAGGCAGAAAGACTAAAAACTAGAGGGGTGAATAACTCCAAGTAAACAATGCCTTCCAGATTCAACAGTGCTAATGGACATATAACTCACAGAGGGAGTGGCAACATGCACAAGGCCTTCACAGGTTTAAATCAAATGGGGCCCCAGGGAGGAGAGGGAAAACTGGTCAAGTGATTCTGCCTTTAATCAAGGAACTATCTTTAATTGATATCTACGAGCAAGGGAAAAATTAGTTTTCTCCAATGAAGTCTTACTAGATATTTAAACTATTCTCAAAGATAAGACACGTCCAGTGGTAGATGGTCCCACAGAAACAAATTCGATGGTGTTTTGTGTGCTTTTTGTGTCATGTAGCTTTGTTTGGACAATTTTTTCATCTTTCTGGTCTTTTGCCTGTAAATTCTGTGGTGGGTTTGTGTGTGTATGTGTGTTTCTTTGCCTCTTTATTTCTTTTTTTCCTGGGTTGTTGGTTTTATTTGTTTGCCAGTTTGCCTTTGAGAGAGAGAGAGAGAGAGAGAGAGAGAGAGAGAGAGAGAGAGAGAGAGAGAGAGAGGAGAGGAGTGCGGAGGTTGTTGAGTTGGGAGGTATGGAGGTTCTGAAAGAAATTGGAGGAGGAGAGGAGCACATGATCAGAATATGTTGTATGTAATTTTCCTCAATAAAAATATGGCAACATTTAACTAGATTATAGACAGATTTTCTAAAGTTATTGAGACATTATTTAGGATAATTTAATCATTCTATGTAAGAGATGGCTGTTGTGAGAGATGGCTTATGAGGAAAGTATGTAGGAAATCTTGTATTTAGTTAGTCATAAGTTCATAGTATGTCATTACAGATCACGGTCACCCAAAGAGAGGTATGGTACCAAGTCTGACTTCAAGGGCCAGTATGTAAAAACTTTAATCTTACAATGCTATAGCTCCAGCTTTGCATTAGTCAGAAACATCTTCTCAGTCGATTTTCCTTGGGACCACTTCGGAGGAACATTATCATTATCTCCATGCCCAGACCCAGTCTACAAAAATAGAAACTGGCAGAATTAAACTCCAGCTCTTTAGATGTATCCCTACAGGGTCTGGAGGTGGGCCTCAGTTGCTCAGTTGCTGCCTGGCTTTAGTGAGGCCCTGAGCTGGATTGCTACACTGCGGGAGATGGGCGTGGTAGCACATACTTCTGACCTCAGAATTCAGTTACTCTTCTTGGTGGTCTACAACCACAAGAGTAAGCCATGGGCCTGAAAGCACTCCGTGGAGAAGCAGAGATGGATGTCGGCTGAGAGTACTAAATGCACGTTAGGGTTATAATATTTTGAATTTATGATGTTTTTTTTGTGACTTATCCCTTAGGGAGTTAAAGAAAATCTGAAGTAATTTGAATTACATTGTTTAAAAACCCTCTACTTTTGCTGCCTTTTCTTTAATGGGAGTCACATTTATTAGTATCTTATGAGGAACTGATTTATATAATACTGACCTTAATAATTTTTCTGTGTAATACCAACATGACTATATATTTTGGTCATTTTAATGCTGAGCCATGCCGTACAGAGACAGAAAGACCTCAATATTTCAGTAACATTTTCTAATTTTTGCTCTTTGTAACTATTTATAATTCATCTTCTTCCTATGTAGATTCATGTATGTTTCTCTTAGGGTCCTCTTCATTGTCTAGATGCTCGGGGGTTATGAACTGTAGTTTTTTTTGTTTGTTTGTTTGTTTTTGTTTTTTGCTTTATGTCTAAAAGTCACTTTTGAGTGAGTAGATAATATATTTGTTTTTTTTTGTGGAGGCCCCAAAATGTGAGCTTATTTCCACCTTGCCTGAAGGTCAGAGGGTTTCAGCAGCTTGTTGCCATTCCAAAGGTCAGAGAGTTTGAACTTAATTCTGTTCCTTCAAGGTTATTGTCTCTTTCTACCTCAAACAAAGGCCCCACCTAGGTTCAGATCAGAGAGTTCCACTCTCTTGATGCTATTGTCAATATCCAGATCATGTATTTCAGGAATAGAGAAGTAGATGTTTCAACCCCAAACAAAAGTCTAAGGCTCCTACTAAGTTCTACTTTCTTAGGTATATAATAATGGATTCTATCCCTCCCAGAGTGATTTGCCTACATAATGTTTTGGTCTAGGTGTGAGCATTACTTGTTTTGTTCTAGCAACAGAATGTTTAATTAAGAATGGAGCATGCAACCTTCAACTGGTATGTTCATTTCCTTGTATCATGTTAATGCTGTCTTTTGTCGTTTCCCCTTTTTTGTATCAGGGTATAAAAGTTTTTAGAAAATTAAACATGGGAGATTTTAGTATTCACTGAAACTCCCTCCCAGTACTATCCTAAGTTTTCTGTTTTATTATTTTCACTCACATCTTTGTTCTCTTTACCATTTTTCTAATCCCCATGCCCCCACCCTGGTAAGTGGTATTTTTGTCAAAGTTGGTCTCCGGACATCTTCCTGGGACTTGGAAAATCTCACTCAGTATGTTTTTTTTCTAGATCCATCAATTTGATTGTAAACTTCAAGATGCCAGCCTGAGTAGTTCTCTGTTGTGTAAATGTACCATTACAGGTCTCCTGAGTAAATTGGGAATGTAAAGGGGGAGCCCGAGAAAGGGTATAAAGGTAGGGGGAGAAAGGAAAAGGAGCAGAGAAATATGTATAACTCAATAAAAATGGAAAAAGGAAATAACGTGAATTAAAAAAAATCATCTTTCAGTCCGGTTTTAGGTAATTTTTCTGCTGCTGCCTACAAGTGTTTGCAGGACAGAGAAAGGGCACTGCTGCTCAAATGTATGATGACATTTCATAGTTGGAATAGTTTCTAAAATACTTACACATGACACCAGTGAGTGTCATATGCTTCAAATGCAGGTGACTAGGAATGGTAAATACAATGACTGTCCTTTCTACTTCTTTAGAAGTTTAATAGTTTTAAAAAAAAATCAATTGCAACTTATATATGAGCCAGTCTCACTGTGTATCCCTGTAATTCCAGGGGAGGCAGGAGAATTTCAGGTTTATCAGTAGTTAGGGCAACAAAATGAAACCTTATCTCTATACCAAGCAAAGACTTTCAGGTGTTGTAATCCAGAGCCAACATCATAGAGAATATGAAAAATGACAGCATTTTCTAAAAATAAAAATAAAATAAAAATAAAAATGACATGTCAACTGTCAACTTTTTTTTTTTAAACTGTCTAGTCTTATTAAACATAGTACTGAAATTTTAGCAAAGTCAATCAGGTTAAGGAAATTAAAGGAATACAAGAAGAAAATGAGGAAGTCAAATTACCAAGATTTATAAACAAAGGCAAAAATGATTGCACATAGAAATTTAAAGACAACCACAGACAGCTCTTTTCTACACTAAAACAATAGGTTTTCTTTGCACTAATAATACTTTTTTTCTTCAAAAGAAATCACAGAATCAATCCTATTCACAATAGCTACCAAAGAAAAATAAATACAATTATGGTAACTAAAATGTATTAATGAGAGAAATTCCAGAACACACAAAAAAATATTGAATGACTTTCCATATTCATAGATTGGGACTGGGATAACATAATTTACTAAAGATTCCTATTGTCCAAAGGTATCTCCAAATTCAGTAAAATTTCCATCAAAATACCATGGGCATTTTTCAAAGACTTAAAAAATTATAGAATGAATTTGAAAATACTAAATACTCCAAATAATAAAATCAATTTATTGAGGATAAGAATGAAAGTGGAAGCTCACAATCCCTTATGAAGACAATGCAAGGCCTCATCATGGCATTGTCTATAAATCAGATGCAGGCAAATGGAACTGAGTGGAGGCCCTAGAAACAAGAACAGACATCATTAGCCACCAAATCCCAAGACATGCCTTCAAGCAAGGAAAGCTTATGCAAAACCTGAGCCAGAAAAACTGGATATACACATGCAGAAGAATAAAACTTGACCTTTATTCTAACATGGATAAAAATCAAAATCCAGTGGTTCAAATTTCTAGGTGCAAAATATGAAAGCAGGAGAGGAAACAGTGTATACGCAATGCTGTACTATACTGAATCCACAACGCACAATAATCAAGAGAAGTGACAAATGTGGCATTGGGAGTCTTGGAAGTTTCTGCACAGCATGGAAAACATGAGCAGGCAACTCCGAGAATTGGGAAACATTTGGTAAAGAGTAAATATCTATAATAAATTAGTAATCTAATTTAAGTCATGGGCAAATTACTTGAATATATATGGCCCAACACATACTCACACTCACACACCCCCCACATTTGTGCAAATGACAGCAAAATATATGAAAAATATGTTTAATTCCCCAAGTAATTAGGAAAATGCAAATCAAAAGCATATTGAGATACCATCCCACTTCAGTCAGAATGTCTATCACCAAGTTAATAAAGTAATTATGGTGGTTTGAAAGAAAATGGCCCCCAAATGAGTGGCACTATTAGGAGATGTGGCCTTGTTGTAGTAGGTGTGGTCTTGCTGAAGGAAGTGTGTCATATGGAGGCAGACTTTGAAGTCTCAAATATGCATGAGTCACACCCAGCATCTCAGATCACTTCATGTTGCATTTGAGTCAAGATATAGGACTCTCAGATACTTCTTTAGCACCATATCTGCCGGCACTCCACCATGTCATACCACGATGAAGATGGACTAAACTTCTGAAACTGTAAGATACCTCAATTAAATGGTTTTCCCTTATTAGTGCGGTAATTTTCATGGTGTCTCTTCACAACCATGGAAACCTTAACTAAGACAGTAACAAATGCTGGGAAATATCCAGAGATGATAAGCTCTCATGTACTGTTCATAGGAAGGCAAATTAGCACTCATTATGGAGAACAGAATGGAAGTTTTTTAAATGGAGACAAACTCAAAGCAATTCCACTAAAATTGGGGACACCAAAATCATGTTCACTTTCTCCATATCTCTTCAACACAGTTCTTGAAGTTTTAGCAATAACAATAAGACAACAAATGGAGATCAAGGGGATTCAAATTTGAAAGGAAGAAGTCAAACTTTCATTATTTGCAGATGATATGATAGTGTATAAATGTGATCCCAAAAACTCTACCAGAGAACTCCTACAGCTGATAAATACCTTCAGTAATGTGGCAGGATACAAGATCAATTTTAAAATTCGGTAGTTCCACCTATACACAACTGATAAAGAAGCAGTGAGGGAAATCAGAGAGACATGACTTTTCACAATAGCCACAAATAGCATAAAGTATCTTGGGGTAACACTAACCAAAGAATTGAAAAACCTATTTGACAAGAACTAAGTCTTTGAAGAAAGAAATTGAAGAAGATACCAGAAAATGGAAAGATCTCTCATGCTCTTGGATAGGTAGGATCAACATAGTAAAAATGGCAATCCTACCAAAAGCAATTTATAGATTCAATGCAATCCCTATCAAAATCCCAACACAAATCTTCCCAGACCTGGAAAAAACAATAATCAACTTCATATGGAAAAACAAAAAAAAACCAGAATAGCCAAAACAATTCTATACAATTAAGGAATGTCCCGAGGCATCACCATCCCTGACATCAAGCTCTATTACAGAGCTATAGTAATGCAAACAGCTTGGTATTGGCATAAAAACAGAGACGTTGATCAATGGAATTGAATCAAAGGCCTGCAAATTAATTCACACACCTATGAACACCAGATATTTGACCAAGAAGCTAAAGTTTTACAATGGATAAAAGAAAGTATTTTCAGCAAATGGTGCTGCCATAACTGAATATCAACATGTAGAAGAATGAAGATAGATCCATATCTATCCCCATGCACAAAACTCAAGTCCAAATGGATTAAAAACCTCAATATAAATATGACCACACTGAACCTGATGGAAGAGAAAGTGGGAAGTAGTCTTCAATGCATGGGCACAAAAAAACCCCTTCCTAAATATAACCCCAGTAGCACAGACACTGAGAGCAACAAGAAATAAATGGGACCTCCTGAAACTGAGAAGCTTCTGTAAAGCAAAGGGCACAGTCATTAAGATAAAAAAAATCCTACTGAATGGGAAAAGACCTTCACCAACCCCGCATCATACAAAGGTCTGATCTCTAAAATGTATGAAGAACTCAAGAAACTAGACATTAAAATTTTAATTAACCCAATTAAAAATGGGGTACAGAACTGAACAGAGAATCCTCAACAGAAGAAGTTCAATGGCCAAAAGACACTTAAGGTCATGTTCAACTTCCTTAGCTATCAGGAAAATACAAATCAAAACAACTTTGAGATACCATCTTACACCTGTCAGAATGGCTAAAATCAAAAACACCAATGATAGTCTATGCTGGAGAGGATGTGGAGTAAGGGGAACACTCATCCATTGCTGGTGGGAATGCAAACTTGTGCAACCACTTTGGAAATCAGTGTGGCGGTTTCTCAAGAAATTCGGGATCAACGTACCTCAGGGTCCAGCAATACCACTCTTGGGAATATACCCAAGAGATTCCCAATCATACTACAAAAGTATTTGTTCTGCTATGTTTATAGCAGCATTATTTGGGTAATAGCCAGAACCTGGAAACAACCTAGATGCCCCTCAATGGAAAATGAATAAAGAAAATGTGGAATATATATGCATTAGAGTACTACTCAGTGGTAAAAAGCAATGACATCTTGAATTTTGCATGCAAATGAATGGAAATAGAAAACACTATCCTGAGTGAGATAACCCAGACCCAAAAAAATGAATATGGTATGTACTCACTTATTAGTGGACTCTAGCCATAAACAAAGGACATTGAGCCTATAGTTCACAAGCCTAGAGAAGCCAAATAACAAAGTGAACCCAAAAGAAAAACATATATTGATCTTCTTGTAAACTGGAAGCAAACAAGATCGCCAGGCAAAATGTTGTGAGCATGGGGGTGGGGTAGGGGAAGAGGAGAGGGGAGTGAGAAGGGCGAAGGGAAAGACTGGGGAGACCTTAGGAGAGTGGGAAGGTGGAGATGGAGGAAGGGCGGATATAGGAACAGGGAAGAAGATATCTACATTAAGGGAGCCATTTTAGGGTTGGCAAGAGACTTGGCTCTAGAGGGGATACCAGGTGTCCACAGGAATGTCCCCAGATAGGTCATTGGGCAGCAGAGGAGAGGGTGCCTGAACTGTCCTTGCCCTACTATCACACTGATGATTATGTCAAATATCACCATAGAACCTTCATTTTGCGACAGTTGGAGATAGAGAAAGAGACCCTTATCAGAGCGATGGACTGAGCCCCCAAGGTCCAGCTGATGGGCAGAAGGAGGGAGAAGATGAGCAAGGAAGTCAGGATCGCGAGGAGTTAGTCTACCCACTGAGACAGTGTGCCTGCGCTAATGGGAGCTTACCAAATCCAGCTGGACCAGGACTGAATGAGCATGTGATCAAACCAAACTCTCTGAATGTGGCTGCCAATGGGGCAGACTGAGAAGCCATCGATAATGGCACTGGGACCTACTGCATGTACTGTTTTGGGGGACCCAAGTCTATCTGGATACACACCTTCCTAGGCCTGGATGGAGAGGGGAGGGCCTTGGACTTCCCACAGGGCATGGTACCCTGCCCTCTCTTAAGGAGGGAAGGAGGAGGGGGAGCAGGAGAGGAATGGGAGGAAGGGAAGAAGTGCACATTTTTGAATGGAAAAATAAAAAAAAATAATTAAAAATATAATTGCTATCCTTAAGCTGGCCTGGTTATTTCCCGTATCGAGGTAATTCACGACAGAAATGACATTGTTTTTCCTTTCTCCAGTTTTATACAAATTTTGTTGCCAAGGAGATTTAGATTTCATTATTATTATTGACACTTCCTTTTATAGAAAACCTCAATTGGTGAAATATCATATGGAAAATAAGTCTGCAGTAGTCCAAAACTGCAAAGAAAGAAGAAAGGAATCTAATTCACAAGTGCTTTACAAGAAAAAAACATGCTATTTTTAAAATTATACTTGAATTTCATATTTTACATTTGCAAATATAATTATGACATTAAAGACAAATATGAATAATTGTTCTTCTCAAGAATAACTGGATAACAAGTTTTTAATTGATACATTTCACCCACTATCACAATGTAAATGCAAGTATCCAATATTATACCCCAAATAATATAAATTTTAGTATTAAAACATCAAAATATATTTTATAGATTAAACTACCTTACTTATATAATGGAACTATCTAGATATTCAACAGTAGCTAACTATAATGTAAAAATATCTGATATGTCAAACAAGTGGGTAATTTATTTCTCAAAACCAAATAAATTTATTATTGAAAAGATTTAAAAAAAGAAAGTTCTTTAAGCAAGCCCTTTTTTTGTTTTGTTTTGTTTTGTTTTGTTTCTTTTTTGGGTTTTTCGAGGAAGGGTTTCTCTGTAGCTTTTGGAGCTTGTCCTGGAACTTTCTCGTAGCATGTTTCCTGAGACTTAGGACAGTTCAGGTGTTGGGGTGAAGATGTACTACACCCCATAATCAGCTGTTTTCTGCATTTTAACCAGTATGTTTTTTCAGCAATGATCTCTATGTTCTGCAGGAAGTGGAGTGAGAGCTACATTTATCTGAGTATAAGGATAAGGACTTAGAGTGCAACTAGGAATTATGCTGGTTTAGAAAAGTAGTAGTTGTGGGTTCTTCTCTAAGATCCATGACTTCACTAGCCTCAAGTAGTTGGCTACAACCTGGTAAGTCTGTTTAATGTGGCTAATATGTATATGATCTTAGGACTGACCACTTGATATTGGATAATCAATTAGGAAAGACTAATGCTCTCTCTTTCACAGTCATGAATTGTCTGTAGCTCTTCATCTACTGTTGAGTTTCTTCCACCCGTTTTGTCAAGGAGGTCATGGATCTTATAAGATAACCTGTTACTGCCAATTTCCAAAACCAGCATAATTTCTAACTGCATGATAAATAATTATCCTTCTATCCACAGATAAATATAGCTTCCAACTCATATCAAAGAAGTGTCTTTTGAAAAACATGGAGAACATAAATGAAAAAATCACAACTGGTTAAAATACAGAGTCAAAAACAACTGACTGTGGGTTTCCTAGCCTTAGTCAGTACATCTACAGTACAAGGTGCATCTAATGCTCAGGGAACACAGTGGAAGAGAGTATAGAAACATGAATACACCAGAGGACTAGGAAGTCTGTTGTGAGACCATGCCTTCTAGAAATGACAAGAAACCTGCACACATAAAATTTTAATGTTTGGTCTTTCAATCATGTCCCAAAGATCTTATATATCCTGTTCACAATTACTTAATTTTGTTCCTTTAAGTTTGTCCATTTTCTAATTTTTGAAACCCAACTTTTGATTTCCTGTCTTCCAGCTGATCTATCTCACTGAAAGATTTTTTACTCTGATTTTTGATTTTGAACATTTGTTTCAGATTTGATTTTATTTAGAATCCCCCAAATTTCTTTTTCATATTATGCATTCTTTCCCTTACATCTCTGAGCATTTTACTTGACTATTCTTTGAGTTTATTGGTCATGCTATATTCATTATTTTGATGGTTTCGTGTGTGTGTGTGTGTGTGTGTGTGTGTGTGTGTGTGATTAAGATCAAGTCCAGGACCTCATGGATGCTAGGTAAACACACTCTCCCTGGGCTCTGCCCCAGTCTATAATCCATCTTTTGAAATCTCTGGCATTCCATCCACTTCAACAGCCCTAGAATCATTTACTATGGAATCACTAATTTTAGTAGAATTGTGTTGTCTTCTCTTTCACATTTCTTGTTTTTCTATTTTAAGCTTTGTATATCTTGGTCAGTCATTGGCAGGAGGCTTTAATTCCCTGCATTGCTTTCACTGGAACATTTGCCAAGATACATCTAGCACTATGCCTTAGCTAGATCTACAAAGACTTTTATTTCTATGCCCATGCCCTTATGTAACTCACTGATAATTTACAGAAAAATGTGTGCTGCTTTTGTTATTCTCACATCTTAGAAAATGAAGAATTCACATTAAAAATTGTGAAAATGTTTTCAAGAAGGTACCAATCAGTAGTTCTTCAATCAAAACCAGCCAAGTATCCACAATACAATAGAAAGGGAATTTAAAAGTCCACATGATGTTGAATAGCAGAATGAAGAAAGTTAGAGGGGTATATATGCCTTCAATTAGGAAAACTTAGAATCAGAAAATAAAGGGTCTTCTTGTTCATTGAATACCTTTTAGATTTTTGTGGAACAAATTACCTTAAAGTTGCAAAGTACAAAATCACAAAAAGGAAATATAAAATATTACGGTGGATTCATGGTTATCTTCAGTTAAATGCCCTTACAACTAGTTATAGGTAGGCTGTAGACAGAAGTTTCTGTCCTGTCCAGTTATTCCACCATTCAGTCCCAACAAAACACACAGAGGCTTATAGTAATTATAAACTGGTTGATCTATTAGCCCAAGCTTATTATCAACTAGCTCTTACAACTTAAATTAATTCTTATCTATGTTTAGCCACATGGCTTGGTACCTATAATCAGTGAGGCCATCTCATCTTGCTTCATCTGTGGTTGGATGGTGACTATAGTCTGAAACTTTCCTCTTCCCAGAATTCACCTAGTCTGGTCACCTCACCTATACTTACTCTCTGGATACTGGCCATTTATTAAACCAATAGTAGTGACAAATTTTTACAGGTTACAAGAACATTATCCCACAGCAGAAGGTGATGTGGATTTTTGAAAATTTGAATTACATTTCATGGAAATTTATGAGTTTTGCACATGTCATAATGGAGTGAGATATATCACTATTGTTCACTTAGTTATTTAGGGGAATTAAATGCAGCTTTTATCTCTTGGGTGTTGGTATAATACTAATGTTTTAAGGTATTTTTCTCACTTTTTGTAAGGAAATTTATCTTTGGGTCACATTTGTTGAAGGTACTTTATACTTTTATACTGAGTTATCACTATTCCCATGCATTTTTTAGCCACTCCAAACTATGGATGTAGATTTGTAGTACTTCAGCGTCAGGTAATTTATTTAATGTGTGCCTCAGGAGTATTGCTGCCTAGTTTTTGTCAACTTGACACATACTAGAGTCACAAGGGAAGATGTGACCTCAGTTAAGAGTTGCCTCTATCAAATTGCATGGTGAGGCATGTCTGTGGGTCCTTTCCTTGGTTGATGATTGATGTAAGAGGTCCAAGCATATGTGTGGTACTATTCCTGGTAGATCTGGGTTATATAAGAAAACAGGCAAAGCAAACCAGTCAGTAGTATTTCTCAGTATCTGCCTCCAGGCTCTTGCCTAGATCCTGCATTAGCTCCCTCCGTGATGACTCTAACCTGTAAGCTAAAATAAACCATCTCTCCTTCCCCTGGTTGGTTTTTGTGAAAAGCAAACAAAATAGATGTCAACATTAATTTTAATCACAAATGTGTGGAGGAAGATTATGATGTCTGACTGGAAGACTGGGAATAAAAATGCTTAAAAGAATTAAAAATATATTGTCACATGATCGGCCATATATATTATTTTTATCCAAGTACTTTACAGTCTATCTTTTCTTCATCTGTAAATTTGTATGTGTCTGCCACTTCATATGATTTCTAGTCGTTATTAAACAAGGACTTTATACCCATTTACTCTGTGAAATAGAAGCACTGAAGACTGAGTATACTCTAATATGATATATTTAGGAAAAGCAAAATAAAAAATAAGCTAAGTTAGCAGTTCCTGGGCTTGGCAGTGTCAGTGCCCCTGAATCTCAAGTTAGAGGCATTTCCATGGTGACACAGATATTTCACTCTTACCCAAAAATTTAGGTTAAAAAATAGCACAGTAAATAACTAGGTTAAAAGTGGGCAATAAAACTAAATTAATACTTAATGAAGAGAAGAATTTCTAAAGATGGCCACGTGTGTGTACATACATGCATGTAACCACAAAGATTTTCAGAGATGAGTGGGAGGTTTAAGTATGATTTTGAATACATTGCTTTTACTGTTCACGGTTTGTGGCAACAAATAGCAGCCATTTCTTCCTCTTATTCACCAAGCTCTTACGGAAAAACAAATGACTTGCTATACAAAATACAGGTTATCATCAATATTGCTAATTGATGGTGTAGCTGCCAGACTTCGAGTCAGACCCTGAAAAGGGTATGAGCTAATGCTGCTTGGTGACATTGCATCAATCACAGGTCAGAAAATAACTGACATAGAGTATTTTCTTTGGGCCAGCAATGGAACTGAATAGTGGCAGTTTGACATAATTAAAGGCCTGTAGTCAGATTAAAATCCTTAGTTTGTAATTTTTTTTCTTTTTTACTAAAGAGGTTATGTATTAAATGGTGTTTGAGTTGAATCCAAAATGTGGGAAAAGCCACACCAAGTTAATAAAATCTTTTGATGAATATTTAATGAGTACCTATTCTTGTTCAATGACGGGTACCCAAGAGACATAATAGTAGGGGGTTCAGTCCCTGATGCCCATGAAATTATCCAACATATCAGATAAAGACAATGTGGGATAGAAGGCAAAAGACAGAAGTTCAATGGGGACTACTCAAACAGTGTGGAGATTTGAGAATAAGGAGACCCTTGGGAGTCACGATAAGAAAATATCACTTCCCAGAAAGTAAACAAGAAGAGGACATGTGAGGGGCAGAAACTTCATAGGTTCTTCTTGAGTGTTAAGATGGCTTCTTATGCAGTTACCTGAACTAGCACACAGAAAGGCACTTGGTTATTGGTTTAGGATGCAAGGGTGTAATGAGAAATGATATTATCTAGCATGGTGGGGTCTACAACACTCTGACGGCAGTTGTAGTATAGATTTACCCAAACTTGAGCAATTTGATAAAATTTAGAAACAGAGAACCAGGATGGAGCCATGAATAAATAGATCCGTTCATTTTGTTCATTGAATAGAAAGCAAGATGATGTCATCAAGGCAGCTTGAGTGAGATAAGAAGCCAATTCAACACTGTTGTGATTTGAAGAATATGAAATGTCCTCCATAGGTTCATGTGGTTGAACAGTTGGTCCCCAGATGGTAGTTTGGGAAGATTATGAAAACTTCAGAAGGTTCCTTCCTGGAGGAGGCAAATATCAACAGGACTCGGCTTTGGGCTTTGGCCTGGCCTTGCTTCTTGTTAACTCTCTTCCTTACTGTTGTTGCAACTTGGCAAGCTGGCAGTGTCTTTCTGCTTGTATGCCTTCTTTGCTATGATAGACTTTATTCCACAGACCTCTGAGGGGGAAAAAAAAACACCTTTTCTGCCTAAAGATGCTTTTGTCAGGAATTTTATCATAGCAACAGCAAATGAACTAACACAACCATGCAAACATTTGGGAAAGGTGAACAAAAGCAAAATTGAATGGGTTTGTAGGGGTGAAGAGGAGGTTTCTGATTAGAAATCTTTGTTCCTATGTTGTTTCTCCTCCCCAGTGACTCTCCCCATTTTTCCATCAGCATCCTCTTTTACAGAGTTGGCTGAGCCCTGAGGGGAAGGGACTTAATGGGGACATTCTATTTGGAGCTCAGTTTTCTAAGGTCTCTCACTCTTTGCACATTGTCTATCTGTGAGTCTCTATTTATTCTCATCTGCTGCAGGGGAAGCTTCTCTGATGATGAATGAGCAAGGAACTGATCTATTAGAATAGCAGAATGTTGTTAGGAGTCATTTTATTGCTATGTTCCTTTAGCAGGAGTACAATATTTGATTTTCATTTAGGTCCATATATTATATATATATATATATATATATATATATATATATATATATATATATATATATATGAAAATGATATCAAAGATGGCATTTCTAATCAACCAAGCTGGAATTTACTTGAGGTGGATCAATTCCCAGATTTCTGAGGAACCATTATACTGATTTCCATAGTGGCTGTACAAGTTTGCACTTCCATCAGCAAAGAAGTGGTCCCCTCGCTCCACATCCTTACCAGCATGAGCTGTCACTTGTGTTATTGACTTTGACCATTCTGACAGGTGTAAAATGAGATCTCAAATTACATTTCCCCGATGACAAAGGATGATAAATTTTTTGAGTGTTTCTTTAGCCATTTGTGCTCCCTCTATTAGAATTATGTTTAACAACCACTTTTTGAGTGAGTACATGTGATGATTGTCTTTCTGGGTTTGGGTTACCTTGCTCAATATGATCTTTTCTAGCTTCAACCATTTGCCTGCAAAATTCAATGTCATAATTTTTCTCTGCTGTGTAAATGTACCACATTTTCCTTATCCATTCTCTGGTTGAGGGGCATTTAGGTTGTTTCCAGGTTCTGGCTATAACAAACAATGCTGCTATGAACATATTTGAGCACATGTCCTTGTGGCACAATTGGGTATCCTGTGGGTATGTACTTAAAAGTGGTATTGCTGGGTTTGAGGAAGGTTGTTTCCTAATTTTCTGAGAAATCACCGTATAGATATCCAAAGCGGCTGTACCAGGTTGCACTCCCATCAGCAATGCAGGGGTGTTCCCTTTACCACATATCCTCTCCAGCATAAGCTGTCATCAGTGTTTTTGATCTTGGCCATTCTTTCAAATGTAAGATGGAATCTCAGAGTTGTTTTGATTTGCATTTCTCTGATGACTAAGGATGCTGAGCATTTCCGTTAAGTGTCTTTTAGCCATTTTAGATTCCTCAGTTGAGAGTTCACTGTTTAGGTCTGTACTCCATTTTTTTATTGGATTATTTGTTCTTCTGATGACCAATTTCTTGAGTTCTTTGTATATATATATATATATATTTTTAAATGGATCTCCAATATTGTCCATTTAAAATGTCCTTTAAGTTGCATCTACAAAGTCCTCACAATGTTTCTTTGTTCCCTTTGGGCAGGCTCCTGAGGAGACTCAGAGGAAAAGGGAAGCAACCGATGGGCCAATGCTCATTGTTATTGCACTCAGAGCAGCCCCACTTGAATATGATGTGTACTAAACCTTATAACAGTTTCTTTCTGGAAAAATAAAAGGTTCTCTGGACAAAACAAAACAAAACTGTACTGATAGCACTAGAGGAGAGCAAACAAATGACCCTTATGGTCTTCATGCACGAGGAAAGGTAGAAGGTAAATATTACAGCACATTTAAAATCTACGAACATAAAAAAAAATCTGTAACACAAAAAAGCAAACATAATTTTAATAAAGCCAGTAATTATTGCCCCTTGTGAGCACTACCAGCCTTTGTGTGAGAGAACTCTCACAGCATAGGATACTGTGATACTTCTAAATTAGCAGAGGGAGGGTATCTGTTGGTAGAAGATTCAGAATTCAAATATTTCAGAGTGAAATGCATATCCAGAAGTAATGTATCTAATTTATCTTTTTTCATAATCATCTCTCCAAAAAAGAGAAGTGCATTTTGTTTGATAACTACAGTCCTGATATTCAGCAATAACTTAACATTCCATTATCGCTCTCAATAACAGCACACTCAATAAAATTTTAAAGAACACAATAGTGAGAAGAGAGAAAAAAAATCTATCTCCAGGACCAGATGCTCCTTTTCTTAAAGCTTTGTTTTGCTACTTCAAACATTGTGTGCCTTCTCTGAACTTTGTTCAAAGACCTGGGGTTGGTGAAAATATTTCATGTGAAGCATCAGAGATGTTTCCAAGGAAAACAGTGTTTATTAATATGCAGGACTAAAAAGGGAGGTAATATCATCAGGTTCATTTTTCAAGTGGTTAAACAGGAGCCCTGGGATGTTAAACACCCTGTCCAAGGCCGCATTCCCGACAGATGGTGACCCCAAGGCTACACTCTCAATAGCAAACTAATGTCTCTCTAAGGACATTAAAGACCATAGCTGTTGCTCATTACCCACTTACATAATCATTCACTGTGTGTGTATTTATTTGCATTGACTGAGTATCAACTGCTCTCTCTAGCATTGCAAATACATATGGTTACAGAGGCATTATGTATTAGAAATGGGGCAAAATAATTCAACAAAATCTAATTATGTCAGATGATAATAGTAATATCATCTTTATAGGAATAAATATAACTTAGGAAAATAAGCTTCATTTAAATGTCTTTCTCACCAGGGTGAAGTTTGACTAGATACAGGAAGGAAAATATTGAATATACTGCAACAGCTGTGTGAATTACATAAAATAGAAGCATAAAAATTTTCAAGATAGCACTGCTATCAGAATACACAATTAGTAAATTGCATTTCTTCTTGAAATGGGAGAATCAAGTCCTAGGAGAAATAAAGTATCAATGGTTTGTTTTTTCATCAGAACATTTAAAAAGCCAAACTTGTTGTTAAATTAATTTGCTATTAAATATGAAAAAATCCACATGTTCTTTGAGCACTCAAATTTATAAAAGTAAACACAGCTCAAAGTTAGGAAGTGTAAGAGTGCTCTTTCGTTCTCTCTTACTTTCTCTGATATGTACACCTCTCTCTCTCTCTCTCTCTCTCTCTCTCTCTGTGTGTGTGTGTGTGTGTGTGTGTGTGTGTGTGTGTGTGTGAAGAGAGATCAGCCCTAAAAAAGTAGACAAGTTGGATTTTGTAGGGACATTCATTTCAAAGATTTTAGCAGAAAGTGCTGACAGACGTTGGAGTATTTCAGATCATAGTCTAGCGTGCTAATAAATAATATTTCTGGTAGACATGAATGCAAGGCTTATCTAGGAAGATGAGAAGATGAGTATTTTATTGCTCTGGATTTTATCCAGCTCAATTAAGGCAGTGTACATCACACAGTTCATTCAAATCAATAAATCACTATAACTCTGCTTATGATTAAATAGTGCCCCCAACTCTCATAATTCTATCTAAAGAAACTGAAGTTTCCTTTGGGAAAATGAAGTGGGTATAACAATTTTGTGTGACTAGATGAAGAATAAACATGGAGATGTAATAGCTCTGTACTTTTTATGATATATAATTATAGGAAAGTCACTTACCTGACTCTCTGAAGTGCTGTAGCTTGCTGAACTTCACTTGAGTAAAGTTCATATAAATACTTATGAAAAATTTGATATAGAATTTTAGGGAAGTAGTTAAAAACTATAATTGTTTTGAGTTCTTGACATGGACAGGGGTATGATCCAGGTTTTTGCTACTCTACTCTATGCTACTAATTTATATAATATTTATACTTACTTGCTGATATTCATAGCAGTTATTTTTAGGTTAAATATGTAGTCAAAATACAACATAAGGCTATTTGAGTAATAGCCTTCATGGGACAAAAGTCTTTGTGGGAGGACAAAATGGTGGAGACTACTTCAGTACACTACTTACTGTTCTCTGATTGATGGAGAACAGATTCCCCATGACACGTCTGCCAGACCATACTGTGGTTTGGGGAGACCAAATCTTTCCACCAACCCCTTATTTTCAGCTCTGTCTGCTTCTTCACACAGCATAACTTACTGATCTTTTATGTTTCAAGTGCTGAAGCTCAAGCAATTGACCACTTTACCTGAGGCTGTGGAACTTCTTACTGGGTGTTGCACTTCTACCACTAAATGTTTTTATGTACTTATCCATCACCAGAAAAGAAAATTCCATGACAAAGTTAGACCTAGATAAATAACTAGCTTCATATCCTCATTCATAACTCATATCCATTACCTGCCTTTGGTATACATTTCGTAGTTCAGTATCCAAGTAACATGGAGAAACATAGATAAGGGAGAGAGGGTTGTCACTATGGGAACAACTTTGGATCAAAAATACTGTTGATCCAGATCTTTCCAGGAGTGCAGCATTCCATGTTCACACCCTTATGGGTGTGGTATGACTTCTCATTAGTCATAAATCTAAAGACATTATTTAGTATATAAATAAGGCTTACAGTGCCTATGTCTACAGTTCTCACTAAAGCAGGTGGAGTTATTTGACTTCCAGGCATTACATTGTTTTACAGAAAGTAATGGGAAGAAGCTGCAGACTTTCTTAGGGATAAGAAAAGACTTTCTAATCCTGGTATTGAGAGTGAATGGAGCATAGTCAGTTGTTTGCTCTGAAGATGTGTAGGGTGTCCAGGGTGTAGATGTCATGGAGAATCCTGCCATGCTGGGTTGGAAATGGCAGAAAGTGGGATCATGGAGCAGGTCTCACAATCAGGCAGGAGACTGCTCCTCTGAAGTCCCAGACAACAAATATATTGAGGAATTACGTGTAAAGAAAACAACTGGAAAAGTCGTGAAAAATCAAAGGAAGAAAGAATTACTCTGACCTGAATAAGAAATCTAGTGGAAACATTCAAGACATCTGTAAAATTGTTGGCCGGTCAAACAGGCATGAACCTTCTACCACGGTTTTGCCTGCTCCATATGTCCTGTTGCCGTACTGGGGATGACACAGTATTTTACCTGAATGCCTTCTGTCCCTGTTGACAACCACAATAACAGTGCTTGCTGTTTGGAAGTGTTTATTATGACTTTGTGGAAAGGTTAACTTTGTTTTATAGACGGGATCAAGCATGAAAAGTAGAATAAGACACATGTCCCTTGATAGTTAATCTTACCTTCGAGGGCTCCTATCAATGAATATTGAAAAGATTTTGATAGACCATAAGAGATGTTAAAATATGGCACTCAACTCTACAATAATTCCGGGTAACTGCTGTGAGTGAAAGTGGCCGTTCCATGCTGCCCTTGGTCAGTCATTCCTAGGCTAAGGTCTGATCTTTATGCCTTACACTCATTCCCCATTAAAGCTGTCCTGAGAGACAAACAGCCAAGCATTCCCCAAGCTCTGAGATCTGGCACAGCTGTGTTGTTTGAACTTAGGCTCTGCTTTTCTGGCCTAGTTCCCAGGCTCATTTACATTCTTGTTTATTTATTTAACATTCCACATGCTCTTCAGCTGACTGCTATGAGACAATGACTATTTTGGTTTGTGATTTTTAAAAATAGACTTATTCCTTAAGAATTTTATACATGTATTTTGATCAGATCCACTCTGTATGTCCCTAGCCAGCTCCTTCCAGACATCCCAATACATCCCCTTCTGACTTCATGATATCCTCTCTTCCTCTTCTCTTTCTCCCTCCAATTCAATGGGAGGGTGTTTCTTTGGGCTGGAGAGATGGCTCAGAGGTTAAGAGCACTGGCTGCTCTTCCAGAGGCCCTGAGTTCAATTCCCAGCAGCCACATGATGAATCATAACTGTATCTAGCACCCATATCTCGTTTGGAGGCATATATGCAGGCAGAACACTGTATACATAATAAATAAATAAATATTTTAAAAGAAAAAATAAAGCTGGCTCCTTCTCCCCCAGCAGCCATCAACTGTCAATAATGCCTCAGCTAGGAGTGGTCCTTCATCCGTGCTGGGATGTTGACTGACTTGATATCATACAGGTTAGATATAGGTAACCACAGGTTCCCTGAGTTCAGTGGTCTTTTTCATACCTAGGAAGCACAACAGCCCTCTTCAACCCTTGGCTCTTAAATCCTTCTAGATTGCAGTTCTTTAACAGGAACAATGCAATTTTAAGGCTGGACAGATGCAAAGATAACATGTCTATTTTCAAGACTTGTGCTGTACCATGACATTCATTCTGCTCACAGAATTATTGCTGTTTGGAAGTGTTTATTATGACTTTGTGGAAAGGTTAACCTGTACTAATGGAGCCCTTTCTGAAAAATCCTTTCTTCTTCCAATGAATTACTTCCTATTTTTCTCTTTTGTTAAATTCAATGTATTCGGGTTTATGTGCTTATACGTTTGGACTTGAGTTTTGCACAAGCTGATAGCTGTGCATCTACTTTCATTCTTCTATATGTAGCTATTAAGCTTGACCAGCACCATTTGTTGAAGATACTTTCTTATCTCCAGCGTACACTTTTGGCTCTTGGTAAAAAGCCAGACATCCATGTGGAGCCTGAGAAATACGGGCCCATTTCCACCTTGTAGGGAGGTTACTCAAACGATTGATAAGCATAGTTGCAAGTCCCAACAAAGGATGTGATTGCTTGCTATTTTAACATTAAAATAGCTCATTCTAGTAGGTCCATGCCATCCCGACAGGTGGCCAGGATATGCAAATGTATGATATAGTGCAGCTTTGCTACCTAGACAACAAAATGCTAATGATTTAATGTCTCAGAGTGATAAAGTGACTGATTGTGTGAGTTATCCTTTATATCATGTTAATAAAGTCTTTTGTTACCCCCTCTTCATTTGTATTGGCTATAAAAGTTGTGGAAAAATAAATGCGGGCAAATTTCAGGATTTCAGAAATCACTAGAATACTCTCCCAATATTATTCCATGCATACCATTTTTATATAGGAAGGCTACTGGTTTAGGTGTGTTAACTTTGAAATCTGCTACTTAACTAAAAGTGTTTCTCATCTGTTGGAGTTTTCCTGGCAGGGTCCTTAGGGCATTTTATGTACAAATAATATCACTTTCAAATAAGACCTAAATTCTCTCTTCCATTCTTTCTTTATAAGCTGTTTGTTTGACCTGATGAGCAGTTTTGATTTAATGTTTGCTTTCATTCTGACATCTTTTCTTTAAATAAATTCCAATTCTTTGTTAAAGTGCATCTTCTTATGTTTAATTGTTTGTGTTTTCACAGTCTTCTTTAAGGCATGTATCCATAACCTCTAAGGTCCTTGAGCTTATTCATAATTGCAACTTGAAGTTCCTGTCTTGGAGGAAAGCAGTGTAGCTGAGACATAAGACAGGAACTTCAAATTACAATTATGAGTAAGTTCAAAGATGAACTTTAACAAAGGATTGGAACTTAACTTTGTCCTCTGCTCTGCCAAAACCAGTTCAAGAGACACCGGACAGTTCCACACCACAAATCCTGGTTAGAAGTAAAGCGACCAGCTACCCCAGGATGTGAACAGCTCCCAGCTATCTCAGCCCCCCCAGAAAGACTTCAATGCCCACAAATAAACAGGAAGCAGTCTTGAGAATCTGCCATCCCAATTCCCTCAACCTGCTATGCCTAACTCCCCTGGGACTTCACCATTGGTACCAGCTTTTTCTACATCAAAGACACCTGCCAGCTCTTCTGGATCAAAAACACCTGCTAACTGAAATCTGGCTTCATCTGCTATTGTGTCCCATCCCATGGCTAGCCCCATTTCATAGGGCCAATAATAACAATACTTTTTTTCCCCTAGCCACCTGCCTTCGCATCTCCCTCAAAAGGCAGAGGCCTGAGGACTTCAACTGAAAGACCTCTGGATAGGGGAGACTCTCACTCAAGTCTTGGGATAGCATGACCCCCAGGAACTCACGAGAGACAGTCCTTGCTGCAATCACACGAGCTTTATTGACAGGTACCAGCGCTGGGGCTGAGACTCACATCCCATGCAGGTGATATGAGTTCAATCTCGAGTAGCTTGAAGAGGGAGTATTTAAGGGAAGAAACCACAACTTAGTAATCCAAAGGGGGTAGGGAGGGTGTCATTGGACAATTCTGAAAATACCAGTAATAATCACAAGGGGGTAACTCCCTGTTTCTCAAGATTATTAGAAAGATTATAATCTAACTTTATCTTCAGCTAGTTCCTGAAATGGAGTCACTGAACCAGTAATCTAGATTTCTGATTTTTCTCTCCCTGATTAGATTTTTGGCTCCATTTTTTCTGCTGGGGGGGGGGGTGTCTGGATTTATCCAGGTCTTTCACAAGAAACAGGATGCTGCTCCAACCATGCCTTTCACTGAGTGTGAGCGGGCCAACTTTCAGCTCCCCCCCCCACATGTCGTCCCAAGCCCAGTAACCAGACTTGAGTCTATACCCCTTTTTCCAAAGAGAGCCTAAAATGTTGGTCATAATTATCACCTCAACTTCCTGTCACCCTTATATCCAAAGAGTCTGGAATGTGATGATAAGTTGGGAGTCATCCCAGCCCCTGGCATCCACCCCAGCCCGCAAACCCCTGGCCTGAGAGTTGTGTTGGTCTAGACTCCAATTCCCAGCATGCCATACTCCCACAGGGTATTTAAGCAGATACCCAGAGGAGGAAGATGTGGTCCTGGGTTTTGCATGTGCTCCCCGGTTTTCTCTCTCCCCTGCAATGCTCTCAGCCACCCAAGAGTGTTGCATTTAATAAAACAGGGGCATGTTAACTTGGTTTGATTTGGCTTGATTGGTTTTCTTTGTTTCAGCAGAGCAGATTGTCTCAGGATTTTTCCTAACAAGTAGGATTTGGGATCTGGCTCCTCAGAGGTCAGCAGAGGCAGGTATGGGTCTAGGTTCCATGAGTCCAGCCATGAAAGTTGACAGGATCCATGGGAATAT
The DNA here is from genome assembly GCA_963919715.1 of Microtus obscurus. Lineage (NCBI taxonomy): Eukaryota > Metazoa > Chordata > Mammalia > Rodentia > Cricetidae > Microtus > Microtus obscurus. Next base: position 7,864,639 of record CAWTZC010002364.1, read on the forward strand.
AGTTGGACTGAGAAGATAGACCGGGGAAGTCCAGCTACAGCTGTAGTCCAAGTGTGCGTATGCTAAAGAGAATGTATCAGAGCATCAGAAGGTAAGCTCAGCTAATGTACTTAGGTCCCATCCAAGTGTGATGGCTCTTAGGTCCCTGGTAAAGAAGCGTTCTGCAGGGAGGTGGGTGGGAAATCACAAAGAAATGGATTGGGTTTAAGAGGAGTGTCTGTGAGGAAGCAAAAATACTAGTAGGGAAGTAATGGGTCTGGGTCTGTACCAGGAGGCCAAGTCCCAAGGGGACAGAGGTGTTTTTGGAGGAGGGGCTGAAGCAAGCAGAGGTCTAAGTGCCTATTTCATATTAAATTATAAAGTGGTGAAGATAATGAATAGAATATAGATAAAGAGTCAAACAGGATATAGATCATTGGGAGAATGATTTTCTTGCTAAATGAAAAACTGAAGATCAGAGATTGAAACAGGAGGTGTTGCATGGAGGGGCAAGATGTTTGTAAATGGAATGCCAATCATATAGGAAACAGTCACAGGAACTGACAAATGGGATTCGGTGAAGATGATAAAATCTTCTGTACAGCAAGGAAACTATCAGAGGGATTAGTGAAAATAAAAACTCTGTACAGCAAGGAAACTACCAGCAGAACACACAGCCAGCCTACAGAATGGGAGAAAATTCTTTCCTGGTAAACTCAGACAGGCAATTGATATTTAGGATCAATGAAGAACCACAAAGATGAAACACCAAAATGAAAAACAAAACACACCAATTCAGAAATGGGTCAATGTACTGAACAGATAGCTCTCAGAAGAGGAGACATAATTGGTCAACTAATATTTTTAAAACTGCTCTAACATCCTTAGACATTACATAAATTCAGATTAAAAGTACTTTGAGTTTCTATCTTATCCCAATCAGAATGTCTGTCATTAAGAAAATAACCAACATACAAATACAAATATGAGAAAAGAGTGACTATTATTCACTGTTGACGGGAAGGTGAACTGGCAGAGCCACTGTGGAATTGAGTGTGAATGTTTCTCTAAAAACTAAAATAGAATTACTGTATGGCCCAGTTACTCACTTGTCCTGGCATTTATACAAAGGACTCTTATGTCTACAACAGATACATACACATTCATAGTCATTGGGGCTGTATTCCCAATAGCCAAAACAACTATCCTAGATATCTGTCAACTGACCAATAGATAACGAAAATGTATGACATATAGAATGTACAAAAGAAAACTTGACACAGCTGTAAAGAAAAATGAAATTATGAAATCTATAGGCAAATGAATGAAATTGGCAAGAGTGAGGTCATTCAGGAAAACAAAAACAGTGTTGTTCATTTGCAGATATAATCTTTACTTTTTACATCTGTGCATTTATAGGGATATGTGGGTATAGGTTATAAAGCTAGAAAGAGGCCCATAAGAGAGACAAGTGGTTTTACAGGGGAGTAATGGAACATAAATAACATTAATTTGGAAATGAGAATACTGGGGGCAAGATGGATACAAACAGGCGTGGGGAAAGGGAGGTCGGGGAGGAGGACTGGTCAAAGTACTGTATATCTGAAACTGCTACAAGGAAACTTGTTACTTTCTGTGCTAAACAAAAACAGTAAATATATCTTTAAAGCTCTTAGGATGATTTGATCATGTATTGATATACATTTATGGATTTCTCAGGGTGAGTGAGCAGGTGTGGTAAATTGCTTTAGAAAACACAGACTGTTGCATACACTGAAGGGGAAAATATTCTGCACAGACCTCATATCTCTGGAGAAAAAATTAACTCAGTGGGGAGGATGTGAGACTTCAGTTTTCCTACAAATTATATAGATGTAGATTTTATAGCTATAGATACAGATATAGATATTAGCATCAGACATAATCCTTTTCATTGCTGTCTTCTTTGTTTTATGAGTGGCGTGGTAAGCTCATTTTAGTACTAACTTTTCAATCTTTAGAAATATACAAGATTTTTTTTTTTTTTTTTTTGGCAGTTGTCAAACCTTTTAGAGAGTGACTGCAAAGCCGCATCCCGAGGGAGCAAGCTGGTGTCAGAGTCCTGTCTTCTAGGCTGGTATTTGTAAGCAGGGTTTGCTTACATAGCTAGCATTTTTAGACTGTCTCACCAGGTGGGCAAACATCCCCATAGCAACAGCACTGTAGCTTACCACCTTGCCAATGGTGTAGTTTGTAAGTATGTCAACCTCAACAGCAGCAGACATTTCATTCTCTTACAAAAGCAAATCGAGATCAGCATGGCGTCAATTCACCACCTCTCTGGTCTTAAGTTGGTCAGCGAACCAGCAGCTGCAGATAATGGGCAGAGCTGACTAAGAGCCTCAGTCCTAGGTGAACAGCCTCTGCCCACTGCTGAGCATTTGGGAGAGTTACCTGGATGCCTGGGGCTGTTAAGAAGTCAACAACTTCCCCCAACATGAACTAAGTAGTGCCATATCCCCTGGCCCCATTGCCATCCTTGTTGACTGATGGTACTTGACATGTGAGCCAAATTCTTCCTCCTTTAAGTAGCTTATGTTGTCTGTTCTGCCACCCTAATGAGGAAACAAATACCTAATAGAGTGGGACCAGAGGAACTAGAATGCTTCAAATTCATTGTTTCCTCTTTCCTGTGATTGCCAAGCAATTAGTGGTCCTTTGATTATTTAAATAAATAGTTCTGTGACCGATGTTGTAGCCACTAGTCAATCACTCAAGGATACTGAGCTGTTAACTGATTATTAAATAAAACTTAAAAACAGCGTTCCCTTGTCCTAGCTGCATTTCACTCTCCAGGGCACTTGACACCCCATACGCAAAGGGAATTTCTATCTTCTCAGAACATCTTAGAAGACAGGACTCAGACACCAGCTTGCTCTCTTGGGATGCTGCTTTGCAGTCACTCTCTAAAACACTATCTCTTGTTTAGTACTTGGGTCGGTTTTTGAAAGTTATTCTTCAAATAGAAGTAAGACATTCTAAATGTTATCATGCACTTTAGCTAGTTGAAGAATTTGGAACTGGATATTAAAATTTTTAAGAAATCCTTGTGCTTAAGAATTAAGGGTGAATATAAGGGCGACTTCAATGTGCACAGAGTCCTGTAGTAGGACAACAAAGACTCCAGAACAATCTTTTCACCTTCACCTTTGAATGCACAATCCTTAACCACCAAATCCCAGCACTAGCCTAGCAACAAAGGGTCACCTAACTCATAACTGAGGGTAGAGTGTAAACTTCCAAGTATTTTCAGTATTTCGTGAGGCATGTTGTAAACCATTCAAGATCATTAATTCATTTCTGTTCCTTGGGATTTAAATGGTATCTGCATCAACACCTTGCAAGCTTCCATGGGACATGAGTTTTCTTAGGATTAACTTTTCCCACTGTCCCAAGAGGATCTAAGCTAATAACTGTAGGCAGCTGAACAATCTTACGGATTACTTTAAGATTCCTGTTTGCTTTACAAAGCAAAATGGCATGGTCCTAGATATTAGAATTAAATTAATTCTCTTTGCCTAAGAATAAACAATGTCTCTCCCCAAATGTGAATAAACATTTAGACTAGTGGGTATCTCTGATGGCACTCACTTAATACCAGTGATTTATGCTAATTGCTTTTCCAAGATAATAGCATTTGCGGCTTCCTTCGCTACACACAAATCATATTCACTAGCACTTAAGATGGATTATGTGTGAGTTTGCAGTTATTTTCTGAAAATTCTGTGAACTCAGAGATGTTCTGAATATGTTTGGCATGTTTTAATTTGTTTTTAATTTAATGTTCCCTCTCTTCAGAATCATTGCATGTATTTGATATTGTACTTTCAAATTATAAAGTTTAAAAAATCTCTATCATGAAGCCTAAGCAGTAAAGACATGATTTCATTGTTATGTTATATAAATGAAAATCTACCTCTCAGTTGTATTTCTGAACTTGTAATTTTTTTTATCATTCTCGAAATTTGTTTAAAGACCCAAATAAACTAATCCAAAAAGAAAAAAAATGATAAAGTACTGAAAGATTCAAGGCAGCGTGACCCTGGGAGGTCGTCTGAAGGACAGACAGACACACCATGCAGAGAGAACTTGGGTATAGAGTTTATTTAGTTGGTATCGGAAAGGTTTTGAGTATAAGGGGATTGTGGAGGGAAAAATAAAGATAGAGAGATGGTGGGGAGAGAGGAAAGGAGAGAGAAGGGAAGAGGGGGAAGGGAAGAAGGGAAGGAAGGGAGAGCAGTGGTTATCTCTTCAGAGGGCAGAGAGAGAGACAGAGAGAAGGTTTGAGAAAAAGAAAATTAGGACTTTACTCTCAAGATGGAAGTTTAGATCTCACAGGAAAAAAAAAATCAAGATGACTCAAAGTTCCATACATGTGTTATGTCATCTTTCCAAAGATCTCACGAAAGAAAAGCAAAGAAGTCAGTGCTGGATTAGGATGTTTGGGGAACATGTAAACTGTTTATAAAGTCTCGAAAGTCTTAAGGCATTCCATACATTCTAGAATTTGGGTATTCCCTTAGGAAGAAGAGTGAACAAGAATCAAAAAGCCTAGTGGAAATGGTCTGCTGTGTATGTTGTTTCCAACACAGAGTAAGGGAGGAACAAAAGACTGTTTCGTAGGAAGGACATGCCTCTCTGCTGACTACATGGAGAGATCTCTAGATGTTGACCATCTGTCTGAAGCACAGTTCTTCTGGAGAAGTCCGTCCCATCTTTATTGATTCCTGTTACAATTCTCAAATTACCCTGTTCTTCTCAGGAACAAGAAGTAGTATCTCAAGTAAATAAAGTTACTCACATCCCTTCCATTGAGCACTGAAGAGTTTGTAAGAGTCTAAAAATCACTGGACACTGAGGAGATTATTGTTTTCTTTGTTACATGGATCTCATATGAAATATTATATGTAAGCTTCATTATTACCCTGTATAGCCCTTGAGGAAATTTTCTTTTTATATGGATAATGCCTTCTTGCAACATATATATATATATATATATATATATATATATATATATATATATATATATAGAGAGAGAGAGAGAGAGAGAGAGAGAGAGAATAACAGTGTACTGAAATATACTCAATAAAAGGATTTTTTACAATACTACTCTTACAAATGAAAATTAAGTGAAAAATGTTGAGCTTAGTTATCTTCATTTTGTGAATCTTTAGTGCATATGTGCCTATGTCTATACGTGTGTGTGTGATGATATTCTGTTTGTGTTTTAACAAATAAAGCCTGCCTGAAGGTCAGAATACAGAGCTAAGCCACTAGAGACCAGGAAGTGGTAGCACACACCTTTAATACCAGGACTTGGGAGACAGACACCAATGAATTTCTATGAATTCAAGGTAACCCTGGACTACACAAGATTGAATCTGTCTAAAAGAGAAGAGCTCACACAAAGATGATCTCAGCATTTGGGATCCCACACCTTTAATCTCAGAACTAGGGAGGTGGAGACAGGAGTGATATGGCTGGGCAGAGAGAGGAATATAAGGCAGTGTAGTCTGAGGCAGCACTCTTCAGCTGACTGAGGATGCAGTCTGAAGACAGGATCGCCTTTTTGGTCTGAGCGTTGGTAGAGGTAAGAACGCCAGTGGCTGGCTACTCTGCTTCTCTAATTCTTCAGCTTTCACTCCCTGATAGCTGACTTCAAGTTTTTATTATTAAGAACAATTATAATTCATGCTACATGTGTGTGGTGGTATATACGTGCATTTGTTATCAGCAGACACATGAATGTGTCTGGACTCTACTTCTGTTTGGGGAGGTCAGAGAAGAAATGTGAGTTTATTAGGAACACCTTCCAGGTCCCTTGAATTATGGTTTCTCAATTACCTGAAGCTTCCCACCTAAACCAGACTGTCTGGCTAATTATACCAAGAATCCTTCTGCCCTCATTTTCCCAGAACAGAATTCAAAACCTGTGCCAAATGCCAACATTTTTTTTTTCAGTAATTCTGAGGATTGAACTCAGGGCCCTGTGCTTGCAAAATGAGCGTTCTACCAACCAAGCCATCCTCACAGCCTTGTAAATCATTGTTGACTCAGAATTCTCTGGGAAATCACCTTTGATCCAGTTTCTCAATTAGCTTCAGGCACAAAAAAAGGAACCGACAAACTCTCTTACCGTTTCCGGTACCTAGTTCCATACCATTTACAACGACGCAGAACATTTCGTGCCTCTAGTCTATCTTCATCCACTGATTTTTATTTTGCTGAGCAGTAGATGTGGTGGTGGTGCACGTTTTTAATCCCAGCACTCAGGAGGCAGGGGCAGATGGATCTCTATGAGTTTCTAGGCCAGCCTGGGTCTACAGAGCGAATTCCAGGACAGCCAAAGCTACACAGACAGACACCTTGTCCCCAAAAACATACACAAAAACTAAACAAAACAAAAAAATCAAAACCAAAAACTGAGTACTAGAGTGATCAAAGGAAAAACACGCCAATCCTACCTAAATTCTTGGGGACAATGGAAAAAGCAACATTTCCTGACTTATTAAATCTAGATTGCCATGCCATTGAACCTACAGTTATAAAGATAAAAAAAAAATAGAGATTACTATCCTTCATCGATATCGACACATGCAGAAAAATCCCTATTAGCATATTGCTCAATAAAAGCAACTGCATATAAAAATAGATCATCTACCAGTGCAATCCAACACAAGATTAGCTTAACATTGGAAAATCAGCATAATAGCAGCACAGGTTCAAAGTGCTCGTGGCTGGGCAGCATCGCCACCTTTAGAAACCCTGTAGCATGCATTGGGTCAATTGTGTAGTTTTATGAGGCTGTGGCACATGTATTGAACTAATCATGAACTTTATCTGGCTGTGGTTTGCTTTTGCTAACTTAACTGTTTATTCCATGAGCAGTGTTATAGCTTGTCTGCCTGCTGGTTTGTAAAGCAGGCAAGCTGGTGTTTTCCTTTGGTTTCTAAGGGAACTTTAATTTCTCTCTATCATAACCTTATCTCTGAGAACTGCTGCCTTTCCCCGTGTTTCTGATTTCACCACACAAACAAAGATGCCTTCCAGTGCCCCCACTTCAAACCTCTCTCTTATAACCTGAGCCATCTAGTTCTGACCTTTGTTGATTTTTGGGACACTTAAAGCTGATGTTCTTTTTCTCTCTCCTGCCTTATGCTTTACCACACTACCCAAACCATGAAATTCCAAGTGAGTTATATTTTGAGTGGTAAGAAAATTTTAAGCCCAATGAGACCAATGAAACGGTTGAGTAGTTAGCAATACCAACTTCAAGATCAGAGCTTTTAATAAGAAAATAATGTCTCATGGACTGAATTTTACATTGCTAACAATCAAATACATCTTAACTTATATATCCTTTCTGAGAGGATTTTAGAGCTGTGGAGGTAAAACAAATTCAAGTCAGTAAGAATCTATTGTAAGAAGATTGGATTTAATTGTCCTAAGATGGGGAAAAGGGATTTTAAAGATAATCTAAAGAAAACTACACAGGAGCCTTAGGAAGAAGCCAAAGAATTCTATACAAATTGCACAAAGTTGTAAAAGAAGACAGATAGGAGAATATGTTACAAACGAAGTGTATACAGGTTGGATAAATTGTGATGGAAGAGGTGAACGGAAACTGAGCTTCTCAACTAAGGAATTAATTTTCTTCTCCAGAGAAATCTTTATGTAGCTATTGTTAATATACGATTTTAATTGATTTTTGAGAATTTTCAATATATGTATACAGTATATTTTGATCAGATTCAACCCCTACTTCTCCCAGATCTACCCTCTACCCATCCTGACTTTGTGTCCTTTTGTTTTGGTTGTTATATGAAGCCCACTGATTTCTGTTTATGATGCCTATGAACTCACCAGTGTCAGGAATAATGCTCTTCCTAGAAGATGTAGGTCTTCAAATAAAAAGTTCAATGCTAGATAGATGACATGTTTTGGGGGGTTGCTGGCCAGTGGTGTCTGGGAGATTCCCATAACAAGAGACTACTGTGGCCATCAGGAATCGATAGTAAAACCAACAGGACACACTTTGGTCATGGAAAATGGGGAAATCAAATTGGTACTAACTAGAAAGCTTCCTCCTTACTAGCTAGCTTATGAAGGTACCAGAAGGTACTCTACAGGCTTCTGGGGAGAAGGTGAGTACTCTTAGCCAGAGTGAACCCTGTGAACTGCAATAATGGTGTCTGTGGCAAGGTACAATCATGGATGCTATAGTAGCCAATCTTGTCGGGATGACTAATCACTCGGTTTGAATAGAAGGTCTGGCTGCTACCTAGGAGTGAAAAAAATCTGGAGGTTTTAAAAATATTTGTATGGTGCATTTCCCATGAACTATGAGTTAGGAAGACATACAAGGATGGATGAAGGAATAGAGTGTCAGGAACTAGGTGGTATTGCCAAGAATAAGGGCATACTGCTAGGATGATATGCCAGGAACCAGGCAGTGGTAGGAAAGTCTAGCAGGAGCAAGCCTGAGAAAGGGTCCTTGGTATCCTCCCATTTGTAATGAGTCTAGAAAAAATTTTCAATAACTCATACAGTGACTTATTAAAATAATTGAAGTGTCAATAAAACAATTAGTTCCTTTCAGATGTTGCAAACTACAGATCAGAGAGAGGATGGCAGACACAAAGGGAACTAAAAGGTTTTCAGATCCTTTGGGAGATTCAGGGTTAGATGTTTAATGATGAACTTTTATCATAAGTATTACTATTCTGTTGTAACAATGCTAAATAAAGAGCAAAATTTTGTAGCTTATTTCATCTGTCCAGGAGAGGAAGCCAAAAAACATAAAAGAAAGCTATAATAAGTTTTCTTCTGTCCCGTCAGCCACCTCCAAAATAGTGATGCAGAGACTTATTAATTATGAAAGCTCAGCCTATAGCTTAGACTTGTTCCTAACTAGCTCTTACAACTTAAATTAAGCCATTTAATTTAAGTTGTGTTCTAACATGTGATGGTACCTCTCTTCCGACTTGTGCCTCCTCTTTCCTCTCATGTCTCCTGGCTTCAGTGTGCCTGGAAAGCGCAGCCCACACACAATATGGGTGGTTCTGCCTGCATCAGATCAAGGTGATCAGGTCAGATCTTCAGGTGAACATCTTTACTCAGGAGTTTCTAATTTGTGACACGTAAACATTGAAATCAACCAAAATAAACTTCAAAGATCCTGCCTCAGCCTTGTGAGTTATGGAAGCTTCATCTCTGGGCACTCTGAATGACTTAAAGCACTTCAACCATGGACCACTCTCGTCTCATAAGCTGCTTTGACTGTTCATTTAAGCCCAGGAAACAGCTCTGTCCATCTTGCAAGTTTTAAGAGATTTTTGGGCTTTGTAAATATGATCTATTTCCCGAGTCTTACGATCCTTAGGTCAGACAAAATATTCATTTAGAATGAAATAGCTACATAGGGACAAGTCATTTGTAAATTCACACCTCCAAGAAAGCTCTACCGAAACTGTTTGAAAATACTATGTAATTTATAGAACAGAATGTTGACATTCAATTAAACATGAAAGTGGTAAATCACTGTGATAATTAGATTATTGATATTCCCGAAAGAGAACTGTTAGAGAAGATGTTTTGGGTAGATGATTCAATAATCCCCCCGCACCGATATTCTATAACAACTTATGAAACCTGCACATAACTGATTTATGTGGCAAAGACTTTACAAGTATGATTAAGTGCATTGAGATGAAAACCTGGCCTATGTTTACCAGCCTCGGTTCCAAATGTAAAGGGGAATCCTTTTACAGGAGGATAGAACAGTGACGTTGAATGTGCCTGGCAGGGTAAAGATTTTAGGGGTTTCGCCGGGAGCCAAAAGATTCCATCAGTTCCACAGATCTTCCAGAGGAAGGATAGCTTTTAGCATAGCTCAAAGCCTAGAAATAATACAGTGTAATGATTTAGGACCTTGGGACTCTAAAATGTGATGAACATACATGTATTATTTTAAAGTCATGACCATTTCATTACAGTGTGTGTAGGAGGTAAACTGTTATTACAAGGGACAGCTTTGCTGTAGTTGTTATCTTTGTTCGTTTTTGAGACAGCTTCTTTATCTGCATTTTTCACAAGCTCATCTTGAACTTGTGGTCTTCCTGCCTCTGTACCCTGAATGCTATGATCTTGGGCTCTAGCATTATACAAAATCACTTTGATCTTTCCTTGAATGTACATTGTCACCCTTGCCAGGTAAAGGCAAATTGTTTCCATCATTCAAGAAGCACAGCTGTGGTAAGGGAAACATTTGTCAGATCTGTGACGGGATAACGGGATACCAGGTGCCTGGATGCTGCTGTACTTCTCTACTAAGGTGACAGCATTCTTGGACAGCCAGTGAATGGAGGAGTTGCTTCATATGCTTTCTGATGGTCTACAGTTACTATCCATGACCCATCTTTTATTTTACACATACTATAATGGGATATCTCTAAGTAGTGGCAGGAATTACAACTCTTTCAAATAACCTTGTGTAGTTTGGGATCTTTTTTTCCCTGGCCACTTGGTATGTGATATTATAAATATTATTATAAATAAAGATTTGAATATCCTTGTTAGCAGTAGGTATTTTTATGGGTTGAAGATGCAATTTTCTGTCAACACAAGAGCCTCTAGAAGCATATAACGAAGGATGCATGGGCTGGAGACATGGGTCTTAAATAGCTATGATGTGCATGCTAACTCAGAAAGAGGGAGCTCTGTTGCTTTAAACCATACATGAGGATGATCTGGGCTTGGAGCTGTCATCACTGGTGAGTCCTGCCGCCACTAGAATATCATGCCAGAGATCCAGAGTCACCAGAGGGAAGAGGCTCCCCTAACAGCATCGCCTAAGCCACAGAAAGTGCTTACCACTTAAGTCAGCAGCCTGCTTTCTGTTCTTGGACTTATTTGAACTGATCATCACTTGGAATGGAAGAGACCTGGAATGATTAAAGAGTATTATTTCTTTTAAGCAAAGGATGAAAGCAAACTCAAAATGTTACATTCCTTGTTTAAAATCTCACAGGTTATAGAAGAAAATTAGAATACTATCATAAATAGATCTCTCAAGTAACCTGATCTCCCTATAACTGCATTTAAAAAATTGTGCGTCTGTGTGTGTGTGTGTGTGTGTGTGTAGGTAGGTAGGTAGGTCTGTACACAATACCAAGGTATACAGCAGAGGGCATCTGACCCCTGAAACTGAAGCTGTAGTTAACTACTTGAGTACTGAGAACTGAAGTTGAGACCTTTGCTAAGATCGGTACCTACATATAATGGCTGAGTCACCTCCCCAGTCCCCATGCTTAGAATTTTCAATGTGTACAGAGTAAAACTTACCCTTTTGCAGACCATCATTCTGTAAGTCTTGTCAAATGAGAAGATTCCAGTTCTGTTGTTCTTCATGTAGCTCTTGTTCTATCAGGCCCACTCCTTTGACCTAAATCCTGGCAACTGACCTCTTTTCTGTACCCAGAGTTCTGTGTTTTATCTAGAATGCCATATAAATGGACCAAGCCAGTCTCCCTATGTTGTTCATTCCCAGTTTCAAACGATGAGTAAGAGTACTGTAGAACTGGGCATATATTCCCCAGAGCAGCAAATTTACTTCTAGAAAATAACATAGAAAATCCATTTTTAAATATGATAAACAATGTAGAAATCTAATCTTGGCTTGTCATAAACTAATTTCTGAATTTAACTCACTAAAAACTAAATCTTGTTTCTATTTAGAAAAAAATGCAGAGGCTGGGGTGGAAGCATATTTCATCAACTCCTTAAAAGAGCACTCTCCAGAAAATTACAGTTATAAAATATTAGGCATTAAAATTAATTAATTTCAAGAAACATTGGGGAAATAAAAAAGATAAAGGAAAAAAGAAAAAAAACTTTATTTTCTAAATAAATCAGAGGGGTGGTTTTTCCACTGCCTGGATTCTTGGAACAAACAAATTAGAAGATGTTTTTCTATATGAAAAACTACCATTTTTTTTTACAAGGAAATAATGCTTATAATAAAACAAAATTTTTTGGAGTGTGATAGAAATGAGATTTTCTTTTTTTTTAATTTTTTATTGAAAAGAAAAATTTCCTCCTCCTCCCAGCCTCCCATTTCCCTCGTCCCACTCCTTTCCCCCTCCCCCGACTCCTCTTCCCTTCCCTCTCCAGTCCAAAGAGCAGTCAGGGTTCACTGCTGTGTGGAAAGTCCAAGGTCCTCCCCACTCCATCCAGGTCTAGGAAGGTGAGCCTCCAAACTGGCTAGGCTCCCACAAAGCCAGAACATGAAGTAGGATCAAAACCCAGTGCCATTGTCCTTGGCTTCTCATCAGCCCTCATTGTCCGCCATGTTCAGAGAGTCCGGTATTGTCCCATGCTTTTTCAGTCACAGTCCATCTGGCCTCGGTGAGCTTCCAATACATCATCCCCACTGTCTCAGTGGGTGGGTGCGCCCCTCACGGTCCTGACTTCCTTGCTCATGTTCTCCCTCCTTCTGCTCCTTATTGGGACCTTGGGAGCTCGTTCTGGTGATCCAATGTGGGTCTCTGTCTCTATTTCCATCCATCGCCAGATGAAGGTTCTATGGTGATATGCAAGATATTCATCAGTATGGCTATAGGATAGGGCCATTTCGGGTTCCCTATCCTCAGCTGCCCAAGGAAGTAACTGGGGACATCGCCCTGGGCACCTGGGAGCCCCTCTAGGTTCAAGTCTCTTGCCAACCCTAAGATGGCTCCCTTAATTAAGATATGTGCTTCCCTGCTCCCCTATCTACCCTTCCTTTATCCCAATCATCCTGTTTCCTCAAGTTCCCCCCATCCTCCCCTTCTCACTTTTCTCTCCCCATCTCCCCTTACCCTCATCCCACCCCACCCCCAAGATCTCAATTTTTTGCCCGGCAATCTTGTCTACTTCCCATATCCAGGAGGGTAACTATATGTTTTTCTTTGGGTTCACCTTCTTATTTAGCTTCTTTAGGATCACAAATTATAGACTCAATGACCTTTGTTTATGGCTAGAAACCAATTATGAGTGAGTACATCCCATGTTCATCTTTTTGGGTCTGGGTTACCTCACTCAGGATAGTGTTTTCTATTTCCATCCATTTGCATGCAAAATTCGAGAAGTCATTGTTTTTTACCGCTGAGTAGTACTCTAATGTGTATATATTCCACACTTTCTTCATCCATTCTTCCATTGAAGGACATCTAGGTTGTTTCCAGGTTCTGGCTATTACAAATAATGCTGCTATGAACATAGTTGAACAAATACTTTTGTAATATGATAGGGCATCTCTTGGGTATATTCCCAAGAGTGGTATTGCTGGGTCCTGGGGTAGGTTGATCCTGAATTTCCTGAGAAACCGCCACACTGAATTTTAAAGTGGTTGCACAAGTTTGCAGATTTTCTTAAAATGTATTTAAGTTATGTGTGCATAATGTTGAACTGTGCCTTGATTTAGTTAAAATTTTTCAGTTAACCAATCTTTAATAATCATGAAAATTTGATTTCTAGGCCCACTCCCTCAACATTTCCAAATGCCACTCAAAAACTGTAGCCTCCTGTTCTTCACTCCAAGATTCTAACTTATTAAGTCCGCGTAGTGGACAGTGGAATGCATCGTATCTTTTCAAGTTCCCAGGTCGCTCCTGAGAGGCAGCCGGGTTGACACCCTCTTCTGTGGAACCCAAACTCACAGAAAGCTTTGATTGTCCAAAGCCTGCAGCAATACCAACAGGAATCAGCTGAAAGTCACATACATAAACTAGAAGTAACCTAACACGTAGGGTCGAGAAATAGAGCCAGGGCTTACAAAAGAAAATAAAAACCCAGAATGAAGCAAGGTTCATGAACCAGAAAAGGCGATCAGATTGGTGGAGGAAGAAATTGCTTAAAAGAACTCAACAAAAAGGCAAAGAAAGCTCAAGGGACAGAATCTTGGACTCAGTTTTGCTCTGGACTCTGAAAAGATTTTATCTGTTTCAGGCTCTTTGCCTTTAGATTTGTGGATTTATGCAAATTCCTCCACGAAGTTCAGCACACTCAAGACAAAGCAGACTGTTTTTCTGGGCATCTAATGTTCAGCTGCAGACCGAGCAATCTCAGTGTTTCTCGTGTACGGCTGACTATTTCTGGGTATAGTTTTGCATTGTTTCCTTAGATTTTTTTTTATTGTTATTCTTCTGTATATGTTCCTTGGTAAGTTAATGTTCATCACATGCATGCAGGTGCCCAGGGAGTTGAGAGAGAACATCAGATCCCTAGATCTGGAGTTGCAGTTAATAGTGAGATGTCTGATAATGGTGCAGGAAGCATTCTTAACCTCTGACCCATATCTCTAGCCCATAGAGTTTTTGTGCCATTGAGCTATTTCAACTCTGAACTGTTTACTTACCCAGGAGTAATGACTCCATGACACCAAGCTCACAACGAAAACTTTCAAAAAAATAAAAGCAAAAAAATAAAAAAAAAACAAATAGAAACTTCAGGTAAATTAAAAGGACAGTTACTTTTTGGGCAACAGTAAGACATTTATTTCTTTATAATTTGTATTCATTCATAAAAAGGACAAACCACAGTCCTATACTACTCCATTGAAAAAATGATAAAAAATAACTAAAAAAATCAATTTGTTATTTATCAGTATCAAATAAAACTACTATTCCCTTTCCTGAAATACAAAGAAACCACAGATGTGTCTACAGCTATATAAAGTTTAATTAAGAATCTTGCGTTTTAAAGCATATGATACATTGGTTAGCTTGACAACTGTTTAAAACCGATGGTCCCAGTCACTTCTGTACACTTATAGGAGAAAATGGAAAGCAGAAGTCATTAGTGCATGAGAGAGTTGAATCTATCTGCCACATACTGAAAACTAAACAACCTTCAAGTCTGTTTGCTTATCTTTCGGAACCATTTCATGCAAAAATCTAGCCAGTTTTGGTCTTTATTACAATATATTAGAAATTAAAAGGCAGGCATGCATTTGGCAAAAGATGTAGTCGTTACTGATGATGTCAAATGCCCAACATGGGTCACTTCACAAGAGGAAAACCCCAAATGAAACGAGGAAAGCACAACATTTGTACAGAAAGCTAACAGAGTTTTCATCTCCCTAAAGTATGAAGTCATTTTCTTCTTTTTCAAACCTTTAAATGTTTTACGAAATCTGTCGGTGATTGGTTGACATACTTCTGCTGGGAAGGCATTTGTCTTACTGATTTTTAAAAAGCTTCATTTGTATAACAAAGTGTTAAGTGTAAATCAATGAAATATTTATTGATATCTTCATAATGAGGACTTTAAACATTTACACATATAGTACAAAAATTATACAAATTAAAGATGGGGGTAACATATTAATAGACCTATTTTTGCTTCCTGTAAATATTCTTTATGGACCTATAGGGTATCCTTTCTAAAAAGATAAACTCTTCTCTAATTAGCCAGCAAGATTGTGCTAATAAAATAGGATTAGACCTCTCAAGGAACCAAACATTGCACTATTCCAGGGGCCAGCTAATTCTTTATTACCCGAGTTCTTTCACACCCACACTCAGACACATCTCCGTGCACACCATGGATAATGGGGAAACACAGGTTTCCCTTCCACACCTCACAAATTCCTGCACATGAACACTTGGGAGACATCCCTGGATAGGATACTGTCTACCTCTCCTGCCTCCCAACTTTGCATATTCTTCATAGGACCACTAGCAACATTCTGATTTGGTATTTTTAGCCAGTTTTTAGTATTGCATTGAAATGGGAAATGAGCTTTCAACTTCTTTCAATGGAATTCTGTAGCTTTTTCGACCAGCATATGATTTCTTGATTCTACGCCTTCTATAGAGAGCTTAGACTTAGGCATGAAGCACAAAACCGGAGCAATGAGGACATTCAGAGCTTCTGACGCTGTACTGTCACATACTACTAACTGTATACAGACGGTCACATTCTAGTAAAAATGGAAGCACACTACTCCCCCGAACCTGTCATTCCACGTATGAATAAACGCAGCAGTAGCCAGCACTCCACATTAGCTGTGAGCTCTGTGGCTTGTCATCGGTGAGAGGAAAAGGACAAAACAACTTCAGCTTAGATTACAAAAGTAAAAAAAAAAAAAATCCTCGCATGGCGTGTGAACTACAGCGTTAGAAAACGAACTGAAGGGCTTTACAGATTCTGAAAAGCAAATATATAGAAAATTACTCCAAAAATAAGAATACTGATAGTAAGTTCTATAATTTGGTTTTCATAGTCAAAAACTTCCAACTCATTCAGCAGAGTGATTTGGTAATGATGTTTATGTCTAAACCTTTTTGTCCTGTTTTTTTTTAAATTTTATGGAAAACTCAAAAGATGACGAATGGCAGGGGTCTTTCAAAAACACACAGTACCCCAAACAGATAGGCTAATACAAGAGACTGCATTACTCTTACAAGTACCACATACAATCAACATTTCAACCTCTATTAAGTTTCACAACTTGTCATTAAATGTAAAGCACCCATGTATGGTGGTTTTACTTTCATTCTACAGCTTATGGTATTGAATTGAACACTGTAACTTGTCCATTGAATTAAATCATGCAACTTTCACAGAATCAGGTTAAATGGTTTATAAGGCATATTGGAACGAGTTAAAAATCATTTTGTTTCCATTGAAAAGTTATTCTTTTGGAGGAAAGGGTTCCTGAATGCCTCAGTCATAACGTGTTGGAAATCAGTCGAATAGCTTGTTAGAGTCTAATTTATTTGGTTTAGGATGGAGCCACAGGGATTAGAAGGGATTACAGTCATCCCAGGATGAAGGGCATCCTCTGAGCCAGGCTGGGAACAGCAGATGTCACAACATTCAGAATTCCAAGTAGACAAGGAAGCCAAGGGAGGGCAGTAGCAAGCTGAGGAGACTTGATGACAGCATGGACACACCTGCAAACAAACAGAAGCACGCTTGTCATTTCACTAGTGACACTCACTCCTGCTCCCCCAGTCTGTTTGGAGAAGGCAAGATTGTATTGCCCTGAAAAATCAAATGTTCCTTTATGGCAAAATAAATTTCTCTTATTCTTAATGATGAGAGGAATAAAAACATTTGATCAAAGATTTTGTGTGGGAGATTGTGTGCATGATCTCTGACATTGTGTTAAATTAAATCATTAAAATAATAACACTGGAATACTAATGTTGTCTCAAACTTCCACGAGGAGGTAAATGATCAAGAAGTACCATAAAGAAGTGAAAAGCAAACACCATATGTGAGGGCACAGATATCATCTGTGCCATTTCAAAGTACTTTCTGCATTCTTGCTGGCTTTCATTTTCTATTTTTCTGCATATTAAAAAATTAAGCCATACCCACATGCTGCTTTATTCAATTATACAGGACCCCAACACTACGCCGACAGAGGTAAGGAGGCTTTGAACAATTTTTACCCAGTCTTATTGGCAGACTTGACAGCAGCAGCTAGGAAGCTCACTCATCTGTCTGTCAGGTCATTCAGGAGCCTGAGAAATTGCCCTCTGGGTCCTCAGAGTAATCCTGGGAAGCACATGGTGCAGTTGGAAGGGCAGCTTTCAGCACATCAGAGACTGGAAAGGGGGCATGGAATCTGATCACACGATAGACTTTTTCTCTGAGGGAGCAAAACTATTTTACCTGGGGCTGGCCCAAAAAGGGAAACACACAAAGACACACACACACACACACACACACACACACACAATCTTCAACATACCAGGGTCTCTCATCTTTGTTTGTTCTCTTACCTCTTTCCTGATGGTTTCCTTCTATATCTGTTTTTTCCTTAGCGCTTATATATCTCAGCAAAATCTTTCAAGCAATATAAAAATTACGATGTTTTTACATTCTATTTTTCAAGTGAACGATTACAATGAATACAAGTGAAAACCAGCATGTTCCCCACTTCCCTTACATGGTTAAATATTTTATGTGTTACATGTGAAAAAAGTATTTCCAAGGACCCACATACATTTATGGCTAAGCAACTCATAGATTAACAAAGTATTGATTTTTTCGAGGTAGGGTTTTTCTGTAGCTTTGGAGCCTGTCCTGGAATTAGCTCTTGTAGACCAGGCTGGCCTTGAACTCACAAAGATCCCCCTGCCGAGTGCTGGGATTAAAGGTGTGTGCCACCACTGCCCAGTTGGCAGGCTACATTTTGCAGTTACAAAGGATCAATCATTTTATTACTTATCTCAAAAGGTAATCTTATGAAAAAAAAACAAACCTTAAAAGAATCATCAATCTAAGCATCGTATATAAAAACATTTATTCATTTCTACTTTAAATCCTCAGGGTACATACTGATTCACAACAGTTTTTTATTAAATTATATCGGGAAGCGGAGGACAAAAATGGGTACGAGGAATTAATCATCACCTTTGATCACCAACCCATCTTCAGCAAGAAAGGTAAATGAGCCAGCAATAGCCAGGCTACCATTGTCATTATTCCCTGACCTTCACAAGTACCAAAAGTGTGCCTTTCTAAACCTTAAATCATTCCCTCAAATTTTCTACATCGATGCCATTAACAAAAACCATTTATCCTAACTTTACTAACAATCCACTTCTCTAAATTCTTTCTAAGAGTGATGGTTGAACCATTAATCTGCTCCAGCAGCAATGTCTGGAAAAAGTCCATTCCTATTACTGGAAATACCAGTGGCCTTGGCGGTGAGGGGCTAGAAACACCTGAGAGTTTTCGTGCAACCCATAGATTGTGAGGGTCGTGGTAAGTGGGAGGTTGTCTACAACAACCACAACTCGGAAGATGAAAAATAGGGAAGGAGACTAGCAAGGGTGGTAACTGCACTTAAGAAACAGACTAAAGGAGACCAAGAAAAAAGTAGGCCTGGGGATAAGGAGAAGGAGCAATATACTTGCTATAAGCAAGAGGGTACATTGGAAGAACGGATGCCCAAAGAAAAGAAGAAAATCCCTTCAGTCCTCCAATTGAGGGAGGCAAGACAGGGTCAGGGCTCTATAGCATTTTGCCTGCAGGAGATAAGGATCACAGCAAAGGTAGGGCACAAATCCGTTGAGTTCGTAGCAGACCCAAGACTAGTCCACTCTATTCTGATGTAGTCTCTTGGTCCAGGCACCTCCCAGAAGATGGCAGATCAAGGGGCACCTGCACAGGCTGACTATTTTCCCTGAATGACATCTCAGACTGTAGACCTGGGACAGAGTACTGTGGTTCACTCTGTCTTAGAGCTGATTGTCCCTACTCCATGATCGTAAAGGACCTGCTAAGAAAATGGAAGGCCACCATGTCTTTCGGAGAAGAGGGGTCTAATTTGCCTTGGACAAAGGTCAAACCTTGGCCACATTCTAGTGACCAGCTCTCTGTTGGAGGGAACTTCAACAAATGGTCTGGGAGAACTGGATGTCCACTCGCAGAAAAATGAAATTAGATCTGTATACGTCACCTTGTAGAAATACAAACTCCAAGTGGATCAAAGATCTAAATGTGAAACCAAAATACTGAACCCTCTGGAAGGAATCATAGGTAGTACCTATAGGATATAGATGCAGAACTTTCTGAAGAAGACTGCAGTTGGACAAGCATTAAGGTCAATAATTAAAGTCAATAACTTTATAAAGCTGAATACTTTCTGCACAGCTAACAAAGCAATCAGTTTTTTTTTAACAAAGTCCACAGAATTGGAATGTTGCCAGCTATACATTTGACAGAGGTTAATAACCAGAATATATATAAAACTAAAAAAAAAAAAAAAAAAAAAAACCAGGGTCAGAAAAAACTGGACTTGGGATCTGAACTGATAGTTGTCAAAAGAAGGGGGAAATGGGGGGGCTGGTGAAATGGCTCAGTGGTTAAAAGCACTGCCTGCTCTTCCAGAGGTCCTGAGTTCAATTCCCAGCAACCACATGGTGGCTCCCAACCACCTGTAATGAAGTCTGGTGCCCTCTTCCGGTCTGCTGGCACCAGAACACTGTATACATAATAGATAAATAAATCTTTTTTAAAAAAAAAAAGAAGAAGGGGGAAATGCCCAAGAAACACTTAAAGTAAGTTCACCATTCCTTAGCAATTAGGAAAATGTAAATCAAAATGGCTTTGGGATTCCAGGATATCCCAGCTGGAATGGCAAAGATCAACAGAACATCAAACAATAACAGCAAATGCTGGAGCAGATGGTTTAGCCACTCTGGAATCCGTGTGGATAATTCTCAGGAAACTAAAAATTAATCTACCATATAACCCAGCTATACCACTCCTTGACACACACCCAAGGACTTGACATCCTGTTCTGTAGGAACAAGTTCAATCATGTCTATTGCTGTGCTATTCCAATAGTTAAGAGGTAGAAACAACCTAAATGTTCTACAGCTGGCAAATGGATAACAAAAATGTGATATATACATACCATGAAATAATAATTAGTTATAAAGAAAAAAATGAAATTGTGCAATTTTCAGGTGAATGGATAGAACTAGGAAACTAATAGAGTGAAACAGGACAATTTCCAGAGAGGGTTGCATATGGGAGCAATAGAGAGGGGAATTGCAGGGCACAAGTGATCTGATGTGACAAGGATGGGGAAAATGAGGGTCTTTAATTGGTGAGGAGGGAAATAGAAAGAACGGAGACAAACAAAATAAATGTAAGTATGTCTGGAAAAATCACAAGGATTCATACTATTAATCATCTACCTAAAAGTATGTATATTACACATAGTTTAAGTTAAATTTTCCCATCTGAGATGACAATGTTCCCTCCAAGAGCCTTATGAACATCTGACTAAAACCTCAACATCAGACAGGAACATTCTATTTTTGAGTTATTGATCTAGTTAATCCAAGAAGTTCCCAAAATATTATCAACTATAGTAATTTCCTTTGGTTGCCCCTTAGAGGTGGGAGGCAAGTCCCTGTTGCTTCATCATGGACCCCAAACATAGGACCTAAAGGCCCCTGAGCTGGACTTGATCTGAATCCCTCCTCCCTGAGGATTAGCTTTCATGGTACCAGATAGCACCATGCAAGATTCTAAAAGAAGGAAGCAACCAACAGTCCTACATAGCTATGTAGGATGACTATGAACCATATCAATGACCAACTAGCATTGGATCATAATCCTATGGATGCATTAGTGGCATACATATTTTTAGTAACCAATAGTTGTCTACTTGAGGAAACAAGAGGTAACTCACATCTGGTACTGGAAACCTAGCTAACTATCCAGAATTATTCAGTGAATTCATGAATCTTGGAGAAGAACCTTTAACCGCCATTTCATTAAAAAAGCATAATCCATAACTCCATTCTAAATACTTGTTTTCACACATGCAGATAAGTACTTCCCTCATCTTTCTTTAAGGAAACTTCTCTTTAGAATAGATGGAGACTGATACAGAAAACCACAATCAGTCAAAGTTGTGGAGCCAAGTCCCAATGGATACATCTACCATGGAGCTTTTGTACCCAAGGCTTAGGAATCAGTGTATAAAACAGAGTGGAAAGGCTCTGAGAGCCAGAGGATCAGGGATTTTACCATGAAACTGTGTCTTCTAATAATGTCAGAAGTGACACATAAAAAAACATGAGCAAAATGAGGACAACAAGCCTACTAGCCCTCAGCCCTACAAAAGAAGAACAAGCAACTAAGGAATGTTCAGAGAAGAAGAAGTAGTCTTTCTCAGGGTAGAACACATTAAAGGGTTATATAACACCTAATGATAAGCCCTGAAAACATAGAAACAGGAAATCCTATACAGACTGAGCAGACTAGGGTTATGCATTTAGGAATACACACATACAGACAGACAGAAACAGACACACACACACAAGTAAGTAAGAAACAATAATTAACGAAGAAAGAGACCATGGATTTGAAAGAGATCAAGGAGGGTAATACAAAAGAATTTAGGGAGGAAAGGAAAGTAGAAAATGATGTAATTACATTATAATTTCAAAAATAAAGGAAATTTTAAAAAAGTAGTCAGTGAGGGCCAAAACTTGAGAACTGAATATCAAAGGCCCCTGGGCTTTTAACAACTGCTCAAGAGCATCCACAATGTAGATGTTGACAACTGCTGTCAATAACTATGACAACTGTGATGATGATTAGGGGATCTCAGATATGATGTCTTATAGAACAGATTAAATTTTGGTGGTCCTTACACAGTGGGACTCAGAAGGTATATTACTTCTCTCTCTCTCTCTCTCTCACACACACACACATACATACATGCACACATACACACACACACACACTCATAATATGTCAACCTAACAGTCGTATTTTGTGTGTGTGATAAGCCATTATTTCAGGTCTTTGCAATAAGAAATGAAAAACTAAGCATACAATGGACATATCAGCAGTTAGTTAAAGGAATTGACAATTTAATCTTATATTCTACTTCCTTGATAATCTATTAAACAAAAATATCATTCAAGCTAGTATAAATTTCTTAAAACCAATTCATGGCAAATGACTAATGAAAGATGATCAGAAGAGAGAAGGACCCTTACTATTGCTCAGCACTAAAGGCATGCTCTTACCATCCGAGGACACTGCACTGTGCCCTTACTGTGTCAAGGCAAGGGCACAACAGGGGAAAAAGCCAAGTGGAGAAACACAGCTCCTACCCTTGCTGTTTGAAAGAGGTTTTTGCATTCTTGCATGGTTTTTAAATCTTTTGTTTTTCTGCATATTTTAAAAAATATGCCATACCCCACATGTTATTTTATTCTGATAAGATGACCAATAACAAACCTCAATTAAACAGAAAAACATTTAGTTTTCCATGTCCGACCTAAGTGAAACGATCTATTCTGAAGCCCCATCTGAGGGTGACCGTGGGGTTGCTCCAATGCTCTGGCTACTCACCACAATTACATCAGCAATGGGTATGCATCGATATGTTTGTCTGAATACGTGGCTTGGCACGGTCCTAACTGTGTCTGCAAAAGCAGCTTAGGGAATCAGGGTTGCCGTTTTGAAGCTTTGGTGTTAGGATGCAAACCAAACACAATTTCATAAATTGTGGTTTTGACTTCAGGACATTTGATTTATTTAAAATAAACTCTTTGTGTTTATGTGTTATATTGAATGCCTCTAATGGCTCAAGTTTATGTAATTGTGGCCTGCATCTTCAGTTCTCCTTACATTCCAAACAGAAATTAAAGACCTAATTGAATTACCATTTAGTCACTATAAATGTGAGACATATAAAAATATTTTCTTGAAAGGTTTTCAGTAAATGTTGGGTTTATACTCAACAAACCATTTATCATATTACTATTCTCCTGACTCTGGTTCTTACATTGTATTTACGGACTATATACATTGCTTTTCATTGGTCTCCTGAATGTTAAACATGAGGGAATCATCAGTCTTGTGAAACATCTTTCCATATCAGAATAAATGTAAAACCAAATTAAAGTACCTTGTTTAAACTGGACTTTCTTGTCTCTCTTTCAATCGAACTCCTGGACATATTAGTTTCTTCAAAAAGAATTATTATCAACCAAGTGTATGCAAGTGTGTTTGGGTTACCCTCATTTGAGGCTCCTCGCTTTCAGTCTCCTGATATGAATACAAACCTTATAATAACTGCAGAAATGAAGTAAAATAGGACCATTTCCAGAGATGGGGTGAATAGGGAGGCAATAGAGAGGGAACTTGCAGGGTGCAAGTGATCAGATAGGGGAAATGGGGTCAAAAGGGGATTTCTAGGTAGTCCAGAGGAGGAAGATAAACTTTGAAGAAGACGGGATTTGGGTAAAGAGAGCAGTCATGTACAGAGACAGGGAGCAGATGTTTCTATTGAGTTACTTTGTTTAAAAGTAGAGCAGTCTTTCATACAGGTAGAGAAATTTTCTGTGTTTTATCAAAGCATTTTCAGAACTACTTATGATGAGAGAAGACGATCTTAAGGGGTGGAACATAGTATTACATAGGTCACAGAAAGGCCAAAGGGAAATAATAGGGAAGGGTTAAGTAGGGAGAAAAGAATGGAGGAGAGGTAGGAGTAGGGATGGCTAAAGGTATTTGGGAAAGCCATATGGAAACCTCACAAGACACACACACACACACACACAAAACTAGTTTAAATAAAACTACGTAACACAGGACATAGTGCTCCTCTCAGAATTCATAAATTACCAACAAAAAAAAAAGGGCAGTGCCAGGTGTAAGTTACCTCCTCTTGAACTGTTTTTGGTCTTGGAGGTCCTAGAAACCCACCAGACAATCCAGACTATTGCCAATGCTTTTGATTAGTGTCTCCTCCCCTCCCCCCCCCCAAGAACTTGATGGTGAGAACCTATTGCTGAGGATACCACACACTTGGATCACAGGATTTGGAGAAATCAAGCTCTTACTGATGGGGAAGCTTCTCATCTACTGTTTAGCTTTCCTAGTACTAGACGGTGCTATTATGCCTGTTTGGAGAGAAAAGTCATTAGCAGTCACACCCAGTTATGAGCCTAGAGAGCTACAGTAATAATCATTTTCATTGATATTTCCATTGATGCAATAGTAGCAAAACTGCGATGGGATAACCAAGAACTTTCTTATTTAACTTAAGACCCAGTCCGTCGGTAGTAAAGGGATCTAGTACTGTAGATCTGATCAAGAACCCATAGTGAGGAAGCTTATAGACAATATGTGTGAACTTACAAATACTATTTTCCTAAATGGATATAGATTCAGTTGCTCTTTAAATATGCATTTCTATAGCCATTATTAGTGAAACACACAGAGTTGACATATTAGGGAAGCTTATTTGTGCAGTGGACAGCAACTGTAGTTTTGACAACTAAAGTACAGAGAATAAACATCTGTGGAGTACTCAGCTGTAAGAAGGACAGCTGTATTATGCATGTTCCTGTACGGTAGAGAAAACATCACAGAGGGGCATGGGAAGATTGGAAGAGCCAGAGAATGGGAGGAATGGAATAAAGACAGTGTGTTCTGGGCACAACAGGACGCTTATGAAAACATAGTAGCTGTGGATTCCTGCCTAAGATATACACAAGATCAAGAAAGTCAACATTCCAGCACAGGTAAGGAAAAAGTCAATGACTCTCTTCCCCCAGCTGAGGAGCTAATGACAGCTGTTAGTTGCTAAGACAAGAAGTGTCAATTTTATTTAGTGGTTTATCTCTAGTAGACCAATCACGCTCCAGCGGATGATCCCACACCTATAGCGCAAATTGGATTCAGTCGGCTTTAAAAATATAAAATACATGAATTTGTAAGCAGGCTGTCAGATAGGAGGTGGAGCCAAGAGAAGGCAGTACAAGGAGTAAAGACAATGAATAAGAACAAAATAATACTGTATTCATACTTGGAATTCTTATAAATATTATATACATATGTATACACACATACACATATATTGCCATTTCTGATGTTTAAATTGATTACAAACATCCAACCGCAGCTACTATGTCCATTTGACTGACAAAACTGTAGTGGTATTTTATTTGTATTTTAATAAATAGAATTTGTCTGAGGATCAGAAAAGTAAAACAGCCACACTGGCCAATCTTACAGACTAGGCAGCAATAACACACACCTTCAAATCCCGGTAGCCACACTTGCTTGCCATAGAAACCAGGTGGTACTGGTGCACGCCCTTAATCTCAGAACTAGAGAAAAATATAAGAAGGGAGGAGACAGCTCTCAGATACAGTCTCATTCTGTGATTCCTGGAGGCAGGCTCACCATTATCTGGACTGAGGTTGAGGTAAAAGCCAGTGGCTGACTGCTTTGCTTTTCAGATCTTCACTTGAACCCCAATTTCAGTCTTTGAGTTTTTATTAATCATGCTTCACAAAACTATCATACTTAAAAGTTCTTTTTTAGGGAGTCTTTTCTTGTGTCCATTTGTTAGCACCTAGACTATGGACAGCTTCTATATAGAGCTTCATATAGACAAAGTATAATTTCAAGTTCTTGACCTACTCTGAGTCTCATACATAGAATGTGCTCAAGTTGAACCACGCTGTCCAAGCCATATTTTTTTTTCTGATTTCAAAACATAGATGGGAGAGAAAGCATTGAGGGTGGGGTATGAGAGCGTTGGCCTAAGGAAAAAGATTACTGAAGGAAACCCATGGAAGTTGAGTAAAACCTGTGGCGTTTCTCTTTCTTAAGTCTCTCTGTAGTATGATCCCCCTAACCCCTAAAGAACAGTGGCTAGGAAGAAGCCTACCCTCTCCGTGAATAGTTTTAGGCTGGTAATGATTACCTTTTATTGGGAACTGTAAGTGTGTTTGGGCAATATTACTATGTGGTAGCTCAAAGTAAGGGGCTTGGAAGGCAACAAGAACCAGTCCTGCCTTTGCCTTTTTGTGGTTGCTTCATTTTCTTTAAATACCCCAGTTCCTTCCACTGTTAAATAGACTAAATTCATCTCATCTATTTATTATGATAACTGAGAATATGTTTATCAAAGATGTGCATATACATGAATACATGGATATCTATATATTTATATGTATACATGTATGTACATGAACATATACAGCATAATTTGTCTTAATAAGGTATCATGATATGTAGAAGTTCATTACTAAACTGGGTGGAAAAGGGAATTCTATATTCAAAGATAAGTCTCAAGGCAGCAGATTGCCAGCTTTTGCTTTCTCTAGGTAATCCTGGCAGCTGTGTTACAACCCATTCCAATTCGTCACCCCAGGGAATACATGGAATTCCACTTACTGCAATTGGTAAACAGTTGTCTCATTAAAGTCCTTCAGAAAATGCATGGCTAATTGAAATCTATCCATGGATCATCCCCATAATATTTGATAACCGTTATTCTTTCTCTGTACCTACACTGCAGTTTTCAAAGAGTAGATAGAAAAAAAAATAGTACTATAAGCTTGGCATGCCAAACCTTTCGGGAATAAACCAGCTCCTGTGCAGTCTTTCTCTGTAATCAAGTGTCTTTGACTTCAGTAACAGAAACCTAACCAAAGGAAGAAGATAAATGTACTAGCTCTAGAGACGAGAGCTCAAACATTGAGTGCTCAGGCCTGCCTTAGCTCAAGTTTCCTCTCATCTTTGACACACATTTGACTAAGTATGTCCTAAGTAGATGTATATGTCCTAAGTAGATGTGAAGTCTTAGCTGAAGCCCCAGCTCACAAACCCATCTATTTTGACAGCAAACATCCAGTATCTTCTTTCAAAGACAATCTGATACTCAAATGTTTGGTTGCTCTCTCCCATAGACTAGCAATTGTGGCTGAGTTTATGGTTGTCTATGGTTTAACAAACGTAGAACAGCTTCCCATTCCTCATTCAAGTACTAGCCTATAAGTCATGGTTAATTTATAAAATGTTTCTTGTTTTTGTTTTTGTGAGACTAAACTGGCAAAAACTCACAGCAATCCTCCTGTATCAGGATTATGAAGATGAGCCCCACACCTAGCTGGGGGCTTGATTCATCACTGGAGAACTAACATTTTTCTTAGGGAAAGGTCTTTGTGGACCAGGTCAGCAAGAGCAAACTTTTCCAAAGGAGGATGAATGAACACTGAGAGTCTGTCAAAGCAGCATGGGAGAACAGCTTCTTCCACGTTTCTAGACCACAGTAATCCTACCATCAAGGACTTTAAGTGTCACTTAGAACTTATGTCTACAACTGTAAGAATGTGTATTCTCTGGTCATACTGTGGCAACTGGAAAAATAGGTTTGTGGTAACCACTTACCTGAGTTCTTTAGACTCTCTCTAGTTGGTTCTTTACTTTCAGCTGTTTTTCAATTGTTTATGTATAATCAAAAGAACAATTAAGAATTTTATTTCTTAGTGAAATAGTATGAGAAACACCAGTGCCATTGCCACAGGTAGATCTCTCAGCTGATAGAGCTGTCAGAATTTCTGACCTCATCTACCAAAGGAAGGACAGGTGAGTTTGTCCTATATATGCAGAAGTGTTTATGTAATTATTCTTTATCAGTATAACTCGGGAGTCAGATATGGGGGTAAGAACCTGATTAATCAGAGAAGCAATTGAGAAGGGACTAGTGACCTCCTTTGATCCAAAAGGGCCGAGAATCTTTCTAAATCCTTCCCTATTACTTCCTGTATCTCTCTATATGTCCTTGATCCTCGAAAACCCTCTATGGCTAATTTTGGTCAGCTAGTAACTACTGCCCTCTAATTCAAAGTAATCTTTATTTGGAGTCTTGAGAGTATCACAGTGCAATCAAAATAACCCACAACATTTATGGACTCTGCTATTTATAAAAAGATACTCCGAAAATATAATACAGAAGATGTTTACAAGCCCTATAAGGGACTTAGCACAACTGCTTGTAATTCTGAGTCTTCCTCTGGCCTCAACAAATTACTGAGCTGTATCTGCCTCTCCACAGGATCTCAGAGTAATCAGATAAAAAGTCAGTTATGTAATTATTACCCTAAATTTTGTGGTTGAAATGAATAAAATTAGGTATTAAAGGAGGCAAAGCCGTGCCTAACCTTGAGATAGCAATCTTTTATTTAGGATCATATTCCACACATAGATAATTTTTTTTTTTGGTTTTTCAGTTCATTCAACTCAGTTGTCTTGAGGACCTGGGCATGTGGTTGACAGAAAGTTATGGAGGCAAAAACCAATGTTTATGCCCCAGCTTGCTTCAGCACTAGGATACCTGGAAGTCTGATAGCAGCGGCATCAGAATGAGAATGAGCGTCAGGTGATTCGTGAGAAGCAGCACCAGCAGATTTGTTCTTTAGTCATTTCTCTGGCCTTTGTTCTTCCCACGCTACAGTTTACAATTCTGAGTTCATGTACGATTTTCCTTATTTGTCTACACCTGAGCACTGAGCATTTAAGATTTGCAATCCTGCCCCCAAGCAGAAAATTCACTTGCCTAGAATTCGACAAGGAGTATGCAGTAAAACCTCGTATTTGTGAGGTGGATATTAAAATTTCCATTAGGCCAGATAACAAAACTATTATCTTTGCAATGTCTACGGTATTTACTGAAAACAGTTCAAATAATAGCCTTAATTTTTTCCACATTCCCTTGTGTTTGTGTGTGTAGCATGTGTGTGCCATGGGCAAGTGTGACAAGCACAGCCTAACTTGGTGGCATCACTTCTTATGCCCCTTTTAGGTGGTGGAACTTAGACAACAGACTTGGAGACAGGGGCTCTTCTACTTATTTAGACATCTCACCAGCCCAGAAAAAAAGAGAGAGATTTTAACTTTCTTATTACAAAAAAGAAATTTGATAAGGTGATGGGCACGTTCACGGTTTCATTGAATCTGCAATTGTATTTATAGATCGAAATAGATTTATCCTGTAAATATACACTATTTTCCAGTTAAAAATAAATATATAAGATAAAGCAAAACAAAAAAAAAGCTAAACCAAATTTAATGGAAGAAAGTATCATTTTAGTAAACCAGGCTTTCCTTGAACTCACAGAAATTTACCTGCCTCTGCCTCCTAGGTGCTGAGATTAAAGGCATGTGCCACCACCTCCTGGCTACTCTAACTAATTTTAGTGTTTTTCAAAAAGTAAACATATACAAAATCTGAAATTAAAACAGACTTGAGTTTTAGATATAGTAGGATGTTCTATATTTGATTCCCCTTTTTTCATCTTAGGATATGTTTTTTGTTCATTCTAGTATCTATGTAACAACTTGCATGTTTTGATTTTAATTATCTTCTTGTCTCTTTGAACCTTTGAGATAGGAAAAGTACTAATCTCTATGGGGAAGAAAAAGCTTTAGACCGACTTTTTGTTCCATCAGGAGCTAATTTGTAACCATGAACCACAAGCACAGTTCTGAAAGACTGTGATCTTTGGCTGTTTCAGTTCTTCAGGATGTGGACAGGGAATTATCAAAATGACAGCCTTTCATCTTAGAAGTCTGAAGGTTAGCATCCTGGCCATGCAGCTTTGATTCTAAGACAACTGTAATAGTTAAGGATATCAGGAAGTGAGTCATAAAACTTTCAAACTTATTTGATAGGTTTCTCCTTATTTATAATAATCAAACACGGTATTAGTCTATGTGTATACATCTAGAGCTTGATCATATAAGCACTAGTGGCTTTGGTGGTTTTTTTCAAGAGTGAAAACTGCTAACAGCCTTGCCTCTTCTACTTGTTGGGCAATTGGGAACCTAGAAGCCAAGCAAAACAGCCATTTGTACTGTTGGCTGATGTGTGCAGTTTGCTGGCAGTGTACACTGCAGGGGTATTTACTCCACGCTGTTGACTTTAGTTCTTCCCCACCAGAAGAAGCCAGACTGCCAGGCTGCACTTCCTCTCAGAATGAACTGAGCTGTTACCACAGAGTGACTACCCATGATTAAGCGGGAAGGACAAAAGTAACCACACTCAAAACTTCAATTCTGATAGGAATTTTTGGCAAAGTAAAACTATAATTATGAGGACTTGTGGAATTGGCCTACTACATCTTAAGACAGCAAGGTGACAGGTTGGCAGGAGTGTGAAGTTTGGGGTAGGAGAGGATGCCATTACACACTAGCCCTGCTAACTTGACTATGGACCCTCTCACAAGGTTCTGATCCTCTTTGAGCTGGAATATGGAAATTGGAATACTTACATGCTATGTGTATGAGAGAATCATTTTTAAAAACTATGTTAGTATATATTGTAAAAGCATTATGAATTTAATTTGTTGGTTCAGAAAGGTTTTATGAGTAGTTACTGAGACTATATGGAGCTTGGAGTAAGACACAATGTCCTTGGGTTTAAGGCTTAGGGTTCTATTCATCCAATGTACATCATGCCAATGGCCTTCCTGGGTTTGTTTATTTATAGCATATGCCAAATCTTCACCAGTGCTACAGGATTTCTGCTTGATATCCCCAGGAATCAGAGCATGTTGTAACACAGGCTATGAACTTGGCTATGGGCCTCACTCATTGCTAGATTATTCTGCACAGAGTCTGTGTAGACTTTGTGGAAAATATCCAACGGTTACCACAGCCATTCTTTCTTAAGCTCAGTTAAAGTCTGACAACCTGGGGCTTCCAATGCCATGCTCGTGTGGC
Source organism: Microtus obscurus (assembly GCA_963919715.1). Classification (NCBI taxonomy): domain Eukaryota; kingdom Metazoa; phylum Chordata; class Mammalia; order Rodentia; family Cricetidae; genus Microtus; species Microtus obscurus. The sequence continues at coordinate 7,895,713 of CAWTZC010002364.1, forward strand.
AGATTCATAAAACAAATAGCATCTTTTCCCTGCTTTCACCTTCGCTTCTGAAGCTATCAGGTTTGAGGTTCAGTGGTAAAATATAGAATGAACGAGAAGGTTAAAATTGTGTGTTCTTACTTGCCGAGGTGGAAGCCCTTCCTTAGAGCTTAGATTTAGAGGCCAACAAAGCATATCCACCATAACTTCCTTCTCATTTGTTCTACTGTGTTTCCTTTTTATTGTTTGGTTATGTGGTGTGTTGAATAGAGAAAGAGGAAAAATAAAAACAGATTCTGTTTGGTCACCATGTAATTGTCCTTACACTTACTGTGTGTCTAAACAAGAAAAGTCAAACTAAAGGGAAAGATTTACCTTTCCATGAAGTCACTGAAGTATTTCCCATTCTCCTTTTTCACAAATTTAAAAAGGCAGTCTTTGCTGATCTTAACATCTGCATATGCCTGAGATCATGGCAGAACATGATCTGCAACTAGGTGAGACAGCTGGATCTGTAATACTGTGCTGTGGGCAATGGTCTTGTACCTTGTAAATATTTGTCACTCATATTGGTTTAATAAAATGCTGATTGTCCAGTAGCCAGGCAGGAAGCATAGGCAGGGTAACCAGATCAGGAGAATCCTGAGAAGAGGAAAGGCTCAGTTTGCAGTTGTCACCCAGACACAGAGGACTCAAGATGAGAATGCCTCACTGATAAAAGGTACCAAGCCATGTAGTTAACACAGACAAGAATTATGGGTTAATACAAGATATAAGAGTTAGTAAGAAGCCTGAGCTAATAGGCCAACAAGTTTAAAATTAACTAAGGCCTCAAGTGTTTCTTTGGGACTGAAGGGCTGCAGAACTGGAAGGGACAAAAATCTCTGTCAACAACTTTGCATCACTGATTTTCTTCCTCCACTGTTTTAAGAAGCTCTTGACCCCATTTCCACTCCTAAATTTTTAACATTAATCAAGAATCTTTTCCTCAATTTTTTTCTGTCCCACTTCTTATTTTCTGTTAGATTGTTCACTTGTCAAAACAGGTTTTGCCATCCTTAGATAAGAGTAAGCCTTGGCCATTTTGACAAATCATAGAAATGTCATTTGATAGGTGTAGGTAGAGATTTAGCCCAGTCTTGAATATCATGAGAGAGAGAGGTTTTCAGAGAGACTTTTGGGAAATGTACTTTTTTAAGATGGAACCTAAGAAACAATGCTGTCTTCTTTTGGGGGTATTTATTAGCATCTGCATAGGAAAAGTAATTCCTGAAATCGCCGAAGCCTTTGGAAACCAGTGACAAGGAAATTTGTGAGTGGTGTTGAGACCTTGTAAGTAAGAAAAGATGGCAAAACTTGTTCCTTTATATTTTTGAAATACCGTCCATATCAGGATAAAGCCCACCTATTTCAGGCAGTTTTGAGTTTTTCTACCCATGAAAAGTATTCTAGAGGACACAGATGCTTCGCAGATATTATTCTTTAGCTAGAAGTAATGAGTCTGTGTTTCTCCTCATTTATTATATTAACAACACCATCTGACAGCTTGGGGCAACACTAACAAACATCTGCTGTCTCAATTTCTGTATTTTAATTTCATGATACACTAAAAATAAAGTTATATAACTATGTAGTTGGTTCTCTGATAAATTTTGGTTTCTTAGTTTATACCATAGCTCTTTCTTTATCTACTTCTACTGATGTGTGTAGGTGTGAAACAAGAACACTGGGCACAGCGTGCCTAAACTGGCACCTGATTGCCTCCAATCATGTATTTTCAGGAGACATTTCTGTCTTAGGATGTGTTTCTGCTGGTCAGTTAAGCAGATGGGTCTGCTTGTTTATATAAATCTTCAAAATCAGAAAATTCCAATTCACACTTCTCATCAAATCATCAAAAAATACCATGTGGGTCTTCCAAGCAAATCCTAAATATAATGGTGTCTCATCTCTACTGTTCCCCTACTCATCAAAATTTAATTTAATTTTTGTTCTGACCATCACCATGGTGCTTCTGTTTCCAAAGAGCCACAAATATTTTTATCTGAGTCATGCTCAAAGACTGGTTGAAAATCTCTTTTGCAAAACACAAATCTTATCATGTAAATTTTTGCTGTTGGATGTTTTCATGGTATCACTTTATATTTGGAATACTACCCAAAGCCCTTCGTTAAATCCTATAAAGTCCTGATGGCAAAGAGCTTCCCATTTCCCTTACCTAACTTGGCTGATCTCCTCATGACTTCCCCATGGCTTGTCTGCAGCCACAGGTATTCTTGAACAGCAATGCTTTCTCATATCAAGGCTTTGTGACTGTCTTTGTCACGCAAATGGATGGACCTCTCTCTCCCCTCTATCCCCTTGTCAGCTGCATCTTGGAGCCAGCCTCTCCTGACACTCTCACAGAAAACAGTTGCCACCTCCTTGTCCTTCTATACTCATCATCTAAGACTATGTCATATATTTGATATTAAAAATTTTATTTCAGGTCTTTGGAACAAAATTTATCAGATTTGCTTAGAGAAGACTTCGCCTTCACTGTTTACAAATAACGGGTCTCCTAAAACTGCAAATGACCATTGTGTTGTGTTGTTGCTCTAAAATTCGTTTGTTAAAGTTTTCATCTCTGGTACCTCAGAATATGATCTCTGGTACCTCAGAATATGACTGTATTCACGACAGGTTTTTTGGTCCACCCACTGAGACAGTGTGCCTGAGCTAATGGGAGCTCACCAAATCTACCTGGAGTGGGACTGGACCAGCATGGGATCAAACTGGACCCTCTGAATGTGGCTGACAATTGGGTCAGACTGAGAAGCCAATGATAATGGAAGTGGAATTTGTCTCTACTGCATGTACTGGCTTTTTGGGATCCTATTCTATTTGGATGCACAGCTTCCTAAGCCTGGATATAGTGGGGAGGGCCTTGGATTTCCCACAGGGCAGGGTACCCTGCCTCTCTTTGGACTGGAGGGGGAGGAGGAAGGGGAATAGAGGAGTAGGAGGGGAGTGGGAGGAGGGGAGGAAGTGGAAATTTTGATTGGTATTATTTATAAAGTAATATAAAATTTATATTTGAAACAAAGACATATATAAGTTAAAATTTAGGTCATTAGAATGGATCCTAATCAAATACAACTGGAGTCAAGGTAAGAGATGTGAATCTACATGTAATGCAGGGGAAACCTTCTGAACAGGTATGATGAAACAACCTTAGAGAGACCTCAGGATAAAACATTCTGGACCCACTCCATCTTGGGTTTCTGGCCTCTAGATTAGAACTAAGATAAATTATTTCCTATTTTTAAAGCCATATATCTGTGTCACTTTGTTATAGCGGCCCTAGAAAACTAATAGATTGCTAAAACACCACGCCAAAAATATTTTTACTGAGGAGATTCTGGTCCTTCTGCATTTTACATTTTACAAAACACAACTTAGAAAAGATAGCAAAACACGCATATACTCCCCAGCTAATGAAAGGGAACACTGGTAGCACCAGTGGTCTCTTCCAACTGCTCCCCAGGGTCCGCAAAAAGGAAGTACTGCTCAGAGCCTGGTACTATTCATTCCTTCTGTGGGAGTTCTATAGGCCAAAAATGTGCCTTTCCCAAACACAGCTTTGTTGTTCTCTGCTTTTAAACTTTTTATCAATGGACTTTGTAGACATTCTTTTGTGGCATACTGCTTACATTCTACATAACTATCAGGAAATGCGCTAAATCCCTGCCTACAGACTTCAGACAGAAAATAAGAGAAGAAAGCTTTAATGTTCTTTAAATTTGCAAGGAGGCCTGGAAATAACACAACCTTGGATATATTCTGCTCATAACAAATGATGTTGACTTATAAGCTTGCTTATACATAAACATTAACAAGAAAATTCTAGAGTGATGTGATCTCTCAAACATTTGCCACTTTGATGTCTTTGTACAGTTGTGATTAGACTGAAACAAGCCGCTGAAGTTCTGAGTAGAGAAGCCATTCTTTAGTTGACAAATGTAAGAGAGGAAATATTCTAGGCTTGTCCGCAGTTTTCTACAAATGAAGGATGCATCTCTGGACTGGAGTGTCTAATTGTCATTGCAGTGAATGCTTCCTCCTAAGAGCCAACTGGCCAATCCTTAGCAAATTTAAAAGTAATTCTTAATTCACTGTCACGAAAATGAAATTTGCATAAAAGATATTAGTTATATTAAAAAGATTAAAGAAAAAGTAGCAAATGCTCAAAATATATTCCTGCCTAATTATTTTACTGTAGCTTAACATTACCAGTGTCTTGAGGTTGTATCCACATCCACTGGGTCATAGGACACTGATAGTTTGTAATGGCATGCTACCGTGTAAAGTCTTTGTTAAACCCTTGCTGAAATCACAGTGAAGCCTGAGGCTAAAGGTGTAGCTACTTATGTCATAGAGATGAGCTGACACTACCAAGTAACCAAGTAGGCTCCTTCCTCCCCTTGGAAAGTCAGAAGTTGAATATTTGCCCACTCATTGTCTAGATACCGCCACCTGCCATCACTTGGTCACATGCATGACTCGAGTGTCTCTAAACACAAACCACTGGTTTTAAACCATGCAGCAGGTTCTATTTTACCCAAGGAACAAATCAAAGTAAAATGTAATGTCACTTGTTGTTAAAGCTCAGAATTTAGAAAATGTGTTTAAAGTAATGTGACATCATCTTCATTTATATAATAGTATATGAAAAGAAAGAGCAAGAATGACCCGATGCCGGGGAAAAGTCTCATTATAGTCATAGAATGGAATAAGTACATTCAAGGGGGATTGGAAATAGAGAAGCAAAACTTTGGTTAATTATTTAAATTTACCTGCACAAAGACTTACAACAAAATCATTATAAAAATGTACTAACAGCTATTATCTATAATAGAAAAATATGGAAGGGGTAGGTCAGTTGTATATACTTATATGAAAGAGTGTTATGTCTACGTTTAACTAAAGTTTCTAAAATCTTGAATGATACAGGAACATTCACAAGAAAAAATAGAGGACGCAGCATGATCTATTCAACAGAAGCTCCACACAAAATTACACACATACCCTGAAGATTGACTGGGAGCAGGTGAATCATACCATAATTGTTCAAGGCTGCAGAGACACAACTAGATATTCCCTAACTTTCTTAGGAATCTTTAAGTTCTATTTTTTAAAAAGATACAATAATTAAAATGAAAAATAACTGTATTATCCCATCACTTTCTATTTGAGAAAAATACATCTGTGATATGGTGGGCATGAGGAGAACTTGGCTCATGGGAGAAGCAACAATTTTTGTCTGTCATTGTGTTAAGGCACCTTTTGTTTGCTAAATATGTAATAACACATTTGTCTACTTAGCTATGAATCACTTTTCTCAATCATTGTTCTCATTGACTTAGTATCTTCTATTTTTGTATTCTCTAATCAAATTATTAAGTTCACATAAATCTTAATTCAATGTAATAAACATAAATAAGGAGGATATAAAGTCAGCCAATAATGGCACACGCCTTTAATCCCAGCACTCGGGAGACAGAGGCAGGCAGATCTCTGTGAGTTTGAGGTCAGCCTGGTCTACACAGTGAGTTCCAGGACAGGCTCCAAAGCTACAGCAAAACTCTGCCTCAAAATACAATCAATCAATAAATAAATAAATAGGATATAAAAAAATCTTAAAAATTAAACAAACAATACTGTAAAAACAATGTAGAAAAGGAATCCCTGTCTCAGCTACATAGAGTTTAACCAAGCCCGTGATGGCAAGCACCCATAGAAAAGCATTGTGTTGATTAAATCACAAAGTAAGGATCAATGTAAGGGAGAAATAATCTAATGTCTTTCTGATTACTATAGTACTGTACATGGAACAGAGAACAATAAGCCAGAAGAACACAAAATGGATCAGTATATTTCTTCTTGAATATTATTTGAATATTATTAGATAATTGCCTAGTATTCTTTTTGCCTTTAATGCCTTATATTTTGAATGTGTCATTCATTGTAAGATATTTAATAAAAATGTTTTCAACGTGCAAATGCAATATTTATATAATGTAGTGATCACCACAATCCAGTAAACGCCTCTAGCATCATCTGAGACACACTCATCTTAAACATTTTTAGCGATTCTTTGACATCTAAATCATAACCAACAGGGAGGTACTATGCTGTGAATTTGCTTTTCTCATTCATCAGAAATGGAACATCCAATTCTGTGGCATGCTTGATATTTGAATTTCTTAGAAAAATGCTGATGTGGTGAATGTCAGATCTACCTCCGCTCTTGAGAAGCCATGCACAGGGCATAGAAACTCACAGGTAACTTAACAGAAACAGCTTTTAGACGATGGCTTACCTGAAATTTTAACTTGAGACACTACTCCATCTCCCCCATCACTGTGTGCTCGGACCTCGACAACGTACTCTCCGTCTCTGGGGATTGGGACTTCTATGGAGTGCTTATGGGTTGAGAACAGCTTGCCATCGTGTTGCCCATCAGGTCTGTAGAGTATCTACAGAGTCCCGAATTACGAAGAGTTAATGGAGCCACAATTGTGAGCCAATGCCTAAAGTTAATAGCAGCATATAATGTTTACTCTTTGGTTGATAAAGGTCAGCACACTGAATCTCTGAGGAGACATTCATCTGTTGCGATTCCCTGAGAATGGGGGCCTGCTGACCTGGGGCTCAGTCAACAGCTTGTACCACATCCTCAAATGCTTTCTGTTGTTCATTTGTTTACTTATGTTTTGAAATGACTGGAAATATGACAAAAAATGTATCTATTTTTTCAGGAAAATATCAAATGAAAGCTTGTCACATTTTGAAGTGGCCTAACAAAGTTTTCTCAGTTTTAAGCCTTTTCAACATTATTCCTAGGGTTAGGGTTAGGGTTGGTATAGAGAATCCATGGGAATAACTCAGTCCTTCTAGTTTACAGTGAGGGAGGAAGGCAACACTGTATATAATCAGTACCCCCAGACAAACAAAAATGAGTACGTTCTGTCTCCTGTCTAAGCGATGATTACTCTGACAGCTCCATTCTTTAAAGGGGGTATTCTACTTGCCATAGAATTTTCCTAAAATCCACTCAAGATAAACCCTTATCTAAAGATTTTTCATGAGACTCTGTCTTCTGACAGTGCTGTATGGGTAGAAAGAAAAGATCAAAGGGATTTTCCTGATATCTGAAGCCATGTACACCAGCATTAGCAGGAAGAAAGCATATGTGGACAATAGGCTAGGCACTTCTTAATTTACCTTGTATCCCGTCACTGTAGATTCATTTGACAGCGCAACAACATGATCCCACGTGATTATATAGCGGGAGCCAGACCTCACGGAACTGATGATCCTTGGTGGTTGGCTGGGAGCTGTGGGAAGAAGGAACAGGTAATGAGTGATCACCGGATCAAACCTTGGTTTCACAAACTACATCACTGGAGGGTCTGTGGCGCTGAAGATGTTCTCAGTAACAGCAGCCCACCTGAGGATTATTTCATACGCCATGCACTGAGCACAGCACGGCACTGTGCATTCAAAAGTTCACTTAATTCTCCCAATTGTTTGTGAGTCAAGGAATAAAATTGTCTTTATTCTCTTCTCATCAGATTTCTGTTTCTTCTGGTCTCTTCAGACTGTTGCCGTCAAGGTCAACAGTCTTCACCAAATCTAATGGCATGTCTTATAACCTTTTCCAACTCTTCAGAGTTGAAGGTTTTCTAGATCTCTTGTTCTTTTCTCAAATCCCCTGTGTCTTATTGACACTCCCGTGCCTCTTTGTTGTTGTAGTCTCCCTCATTGTTCACTGAGAGCTAATTCTGTGCTTTCTGATCGATTTTCCAAGTGTTGGAAGGGCCACAGGTTTGATTCTGCATTCGCATCTCTGCTTTATCTGTGAACCTTTCTTAAGCATTTAAATACTCCAAGTCAGTCTAGAGTCCTAAACTATTTGTTTTTCTCTGAACATGTGTTCAACTTCCTGTCTATATTGAATGTCTGATGTTGAAATGTAATGTAAAAAGGATGAATCACTGGTCATGTAACCTCAAATCTGCCTCTTAGGAACATTTCCTATTTTTGGAAAAGTGCACATGCATGCTTCTAGTTTCTCAAGCAAAAAATTGCCATTTGTTCTTTTCTTCCATTTATTGCCAACACCCAAGTTACCTGTATGTCCAGACAACTCCACATGAGGAATAAATTCCATATCTCCCTACATTACCCCTTCATACTAGCTGCCAATGGCTCTCTTCTCAATTCTGGACTGGCTCTTCTGGTTTTGCTCTAATTGCCACTGTCCTTTGTTTGGATGGAAGTCAGAAGGATGGTTTTAAAAATAGCATAATTAGGTATGTTTATGACTTTAAGAAACAGGCTATTATCACACTCAGATAATACCCAGCCTTGAATGATGACTTACAAAACACTTTGCATTTTAAGTTCCACACACTCTCCCTTCTTCACCTCAGAGCCAGCTTTTGGTCCTACTGGTGTTTCCAAAATTAAGTATTTCAAATTCTGCATACTTATTTTCTCTACCCAGAACAGTCTTCTCCCAGTTCGTCACCAAATGGGTCCTTCTTATTTTCAGCACTTACATTCTAGTTTTCAGGGTATTATTTCAAAATCCTTCTAGCCAGGCCAACAGATTTGGCTTCCACACAAATCATTTTCAGTTTTATCAGTTCACCTATCCTACTGCCCTGTGGTTGTAAACACACTTACTTAACAGGGTTTTAGCTTGAGTTTTAATTTTTGCTATATTCTTTCCATGTAGAACTATTCTGGACATAACACACATTTGTGAGAAAAGAATAGAGTGAACAAGAAAAAATAATTCTTCATTTAAAAAATGAAATAAATCAAAATTTAAAGAGGAAAGCTATTTGGCTGTCATAGGTTTAGTGCAATGCAGAGTAGAATTCAAAACCATGTCTGACACTATCTACCTCTGTCAGTGTACTAGAAGACATGATCCTTAGAGATTTTCTCAGCATTGCAAAACCTCATGGTAATCATTCTTAGAGATACTGTGATGGTCTCTAGAGTCCTGCATACAGTTGTTTCTTTGCACACATATGCTACTGGGTTCCAGAAGGAAAGTATCAAAGTGAAGCTGGAGAGGTGAGAACTGCCCAGAGATCTGAGCACAAAAATAGAGAGCGGTCTCAGTGCTAGAGAATTCGCTTGTGTCTATGGCATAGTGATGATCTATGAATAAAGCATAGGAAAATGAACACAATTGTGATGTTATTATGGTACCATTGTATCTGTATGAAACATTAAATCGATAGAAGTAGAGAGTAGACTAGCTGGTTTCTGATGATCTGTAGTTTGAAGGAGGGTCTGTCTAAAGGTACTGGGAAGTAGAATAAAAAGTGTGTAAGAGCATGCTTCTCAGTTCTCCTTTTCTGACAATACCTAGGACATTCTGTGGCACTATAAAGGATGTGGCATTGAAAATCAAAAGCATATGAGCAGTTGGATATGAAACATTCTTTTCATATGTGCCGACAATCGGGATCTCATTTAAATCAACTGGTAAATTCTGATGTGCCTAAGAATCAAGTTATGATACTCACGGGCTTTTCTGGTGAAGGCCTCGATCACATCACTCGAAGGTCCACACCCGGCACTGTTGCAGGCTCCAACTTCAATGAAGTACTGGGTGTCAGGCAGCAGGTTCTCCAGCCTGGCCGAGTACTCCTGGCTGGTGACTTGAACTCGGTGTGCAGCTGCTTCCTTGTCGTGCGCAGCCCAGTACCGAATCTGCAGATATTCAAGGGGAGTGATACTTCACTGTGATTCAGATCTTGGTGTGAAAAGTTCGTTGCTGTGGGCTTTGCTTCACTGGTAGGATGTCGCCATATTTTTAATGCCACGTAATGGCAGATTTATCCTCCTATTGGCTTTTGCATAGTGATATCTAACTAAAAGTAGTACAATTAGAAGAAAACTACACTCTGCTGATGAGGTTGCCTTGTGTTGATGAGAGAGATGGAGGACACATGGAGGCTGATAAGACTGGCTTTCTAAATATGAAAGTGAACTTTCTGGAAATACCTGTGACAATAACTTCAATCTTAATTTCTTGTTTTATGTCTGTTTATAGGGTTTCTATTCATTATGAACTTTCAATAGCTTGGCAGAAATATGCCTTGCTTGAAAAAACCTCATTGTGTGGCCTGTAATGCACTGGCAAATGACTTTCTTTTAGTAAAATCCTTTCAGATGTAAGGATGCATGCAATAGTATGTATGTATGTATGTACATAAGTATGTATGTAAAATCCATGTGATATGTAGAATAATCACATGCATTTTTTTTTACTCAAAATACCACATGACATTTTGAATGGCAAACAAAAGGACATAACTGCATTTTCCTTGATTTAATCTTTGAAGGTATGTCCTTAAAAAGACCTGATTTTCTGTTTATCCAACTCTCCAAGGACCTATGGAGTAACTTTTAATTTAATCTTAGAACCAACAGAAGCGATGATCTTGTAACTTGACATCAAAAAGATCATTTAAAGGAGTCCCAATGTCTTTGTTTTGAAATGTGACTTGTATGGCTTTGATCATGCGAAAATTAACATTTCACAAATAAACACAGATCGCTTCCTTGCAAAGTTAGCCTCTCTTTAAATCCATGCTTACTCAATACTTGTGTTTTAATGAGTCCTCAAGTGTGCAGAAGTAGCTATATGAATGCAAAATGTAGCATCATCCTCTGAGGAGGGGGTCATGAGTCCTCACAGCTCTCGGACAGTCTCTGCAGTTATTCGGTACAGGAGGAAAGTCATTTTCCTTGGTGGTGTAGCAACCTGAAAGGTTCTTATGTTCTAGTAACACTCAGCCAACCACCACTCATGCTCATGCATTAAATTTAGTGTGCCCAAAGAGAAAGAGATATCAAAGTACGAGTGGGTAGGTATGAGAGAGGGTAATGGGGTGATAATGCCCCAAACTCAAAATTGTCAAAGAATATAATAAACATTTAAAAAATGTGAAATTACCATTTTCATCTAAACTCATTAATTATGAATTTAGAATTCATTTCCAAATAGAGGATAGGCTTGGGCTTCTTGATCCTTGGGCCAAGTGTAAGTGTGTAAAACATTGAACTGATTCATGAGAAAACTGTTCAGTATAAGGGACACAACTTGTAGCGTCAATCAAAACAAACGTAACACTTTGGGTTCCTTACCAGGAAGTTCACTGGAGAGGAGGCATGCATGAGTAGGAACTAATTATCTCCAGCAGTGGAGGAAGTGCATAATAAATAAGAAATTATTGCTTTATTAATAGATAACATATTTGTTTGTGCATGTTTATATGTATGCAGGCACATTTTTGTGTGTGGAAGAGCATGTGCAGATATGTGTGGATATGTGAGGATAATCTCTGATATCTTCCTTCATGAGCTTCACACACACACACACACACACACACACACACACACACACATACTGGCTTAAAGCTTGCCAAGAAGGCTATGTGACTATGTGGGCTGGCCAGTGAGCCTGGATTCAGCTGTCTCTGTTTTTGCTGTTCTTGTATAATAAGCACACACCATTACACTTGGCTATTTTTGTCGCATTGGTTCCGTGGCTAAAACTAAGACTCTTCTGCTTGAGAGGCAAACACTTTACTAGTTGATCTGTCTCCCTGGTGCCATAAATTCACCTGTATATGCTAGAGCAACACACTCTGTATTTATTTCCCTCAAGTTTTAATGTTGTGGCATTGATATATTTTCCTGTTTTTAGAAGAATCCAAAGGACCCTTGTCTACTGTTAGCGTATAATAATGCCTATTAAATCATTATGGAATTGTCTCACTGTCTGCTCTACATTCTTGCTAGAAGGTCAACTCTGTGAGGGCAGGTATATGCTAAACGATGACCCTTTCCTTCATTGAACAAGTATTTATTAGATGCCCACTGCCCTCCAGCACTGTCACAGATGCTAAGGGTGTCATGGAGACCCAAGTAAATGTGTTCTGGGCCTTTATAAATCTCACTTAAAACTAAATAAAAGAAAGATTCAAAACATTAATATATGTAAGTACCAATATAATAGAGGTTTAAGTATTTAATTTGGTTTCAAAATGTAGTCTTCCTAAAAGTATTTGAAAGCTAAGAGAACCTTAGAGAAAAATCTAAGCCTTAGGTTTACAAAGGAATAATTATACTTAGAACGTGTTTATGGCCCCTAACATTATCTCTTTTGTTTTGGTCCTGTTGCTTTCCGCAGACCTTTTATCTCAGTTTTTCATGGAACATCAGGCTATGGTAAGAAATGCTCCTGGTTATGAAGTGCTAGGCATTCTAGGCCTTTTTAAAACTTTGGTCTATTTTACTATTTGCTGTTTGTTTTATATCATATTTCTGAATTAATTCTTTCCTTAAATCAGGAGCTTAATGCAAAACATACCCTATTTCTAGTGACGTGTCCTCTAATAAAGATTTAATACTCTAGGCAAAATTAAGTATGGCACTTTTAATAAAAACATGAGAGACTAACAAGGAAAAATCCCTGTCTCAGCAAAAGATACAACTGCAAATTATTCAGATACCAGACTAATGCAAACATTAGACCATTCTATGACAATTAATAATGTCAGCCATTAAAATCTATGTTTGAAAACCTATTGGGAGTTCCTTAAAATTCCTTTTTATTGGGCTGGAGAGATGGCCCAGAGATTAAGATCACTGGCTGCACTTGCAGAAGACCTGAGTTTAGCTCCCCACATCCACTTGGTGGTTTACAACAGTCTGTAACTTCATTTTCAGGGTGATATGGTGTCCCTTTCTGACTCAGTGGCCACTGCCCACATGCATGCAAAACACTCATACACAGAAGATAAAAATAAACAAATTTTATATTTTTTTATTTCGGCCTTTGGTGCAGACATCAACCTACTCCAAGCAGGCTGCAGACAGCTTCCTGTGAATGCAAGACAGCATGGCCTCTGCTCTGGGCAACACCAATGCATCTGCACTGGGCTTGTCCACTGTAAATCTCGCTCAGAAGGTACTCTTAGTGGGTTTCAGGTGGTGCCTCTGGGTGCCTTTAATCAGTGTGAAGAGTAGAAGGAAAGACTGGTCTTCCCTCCAAAGCAGAGCCATTCTGAGCCACAGATAGCAAGTTTAAAAGTCTCTAGGGTGAACTGCTGCCTGTCTGCCATGTTTTCCATTAACACAGAACACCCCTCTATCTAATAACTTTGACAGTTCTTCCCAACCACTCCCTAGAGCAATGTTAAACTAAGTTAACAAAATATAACAAAAATTCACCTTTTCCCATACCTTGGTGTCAGAGATACTGACTAAGACATGTGGCTTCTTCAAAGGAAGACAGTCGAGGTCTCCCTTAAGATCACTATATGCTCAGCTAACAGTTGCCCTGTAACCTCCTGTGGTCTCGGCATTATAAATCCCCTACAAGTACTGTATACATAGCAACCCAGCTCAAAAGAGTTTTGAAATCCTAGCCTATTTGGCTTATTTTCACTAAATTATCTTAGCAAATGTTCTTCTATTGAGTCTTTTGTGGACTCCGGATTAGGAGCTCATGTCAAAACACCATTGATAAGAAATTCAGGGGATCACCTACATCATAGGAAAATTGTAGGCTAAGTGGGAACTCTTTTATCAAGAAGAGGGGGCTGACTTTTAAACCTTCCAAGGCACATTTTAAAGTCATACACACACACACACACACACACACACGATTAATTTTTAGACTCAACTCCGTGTTGTGCTTATTTCATATATCAAGAAATTAACCTTGACTTGGGCCTAAGCATGCAAAATGTAGAATTTCCTTACCACTGTATCTTATTTCACACTTTTAATATGATGCTTTTGTGTTTGTGTCTTTAAAACTCAGATCCATCATATGTTTTAGGGAGGAAAGAGCCTGGTTTTCATGACTATCTATGTTACATTGGCTTCTCCATTTTAAAATCGAAACAGTAATAATATCATTGTCAGTCTACCTCACCCCAAATATTCACAGGAATGTTTTCTTATAGGAGGAATAAGTAGCACTTCCTTCTCTCTTTTAACCTTCTCTGCTTCTCTGTTTGATAGTCAAGGTTCTAAATAAGAAGCTAAAAGACTTTTTAAGAAAGAACAAATAGCTTAATTCTAAGATTTAATTCATGCATTGTAAATCACTTGTTTTCTGGGCAGACAAGGCCCAGATTGAAACCTAGCTGTGGAAATTATTAATCAGACATTTGGTGTTCACTTTATTATGTGCTTAATGGAGACTCAACAAATGTTTTAATCCTTGGATCTGTGACTATCCTCCTCCTCTTTCTTATTCTCCTCCTGTTCTTCAAGTTCCTCGTCCCCTTTCTCAACACCAACATCTTAATTATCATCGTCATAGTTACCTCTAAAGGCCCATGACACAGAGCACGGCTGTCTCAAAAAATCAGAAATTAAAAAATAAAAATAAAATAAATAGAGTGAGAAGAAAAAAAGTCATGTAAAGGTAGAAAATACACAGAGAGTCTGGATACTGTATGTTATTGTGTTGTCTTTGAATTGCTTGACTTCTGAGGAAGGAACAACATCTGCTAAAAGACATCTGATTATAAATGATGCTGGATTAATCCAACCTAGATATTTTGAAAATGGCTTGACTTCAAATTTTAAGTCAAAATGTATGTTACTTTGGAGAAGAGGTTTTGATTTTGTTTCTACAGGAAATGAGGTGCTGTGGGCTCCTTCTGGGTTAAGAAAAGTAAGGTTTGATGGAGGAAGACTCCCTGAAAAATCCCTGATAGGAGTGGATGCCCCAGATGATTCACCGTTTTAAGCACCTCTGCTGTACTTTCTCTGAGTTCTACATCTAAAACAGCTTCAAGACTCCTGGCTGAGATTATCCAGTCTCACAGAATACTCCAGTCAGGACTTGACCATGATCTTAAGTTTTATTTGGGTCCCTATAAGATTATCAGTGCCCCCAATCAACAGGAAGTAGCCTAGAAAACTATGGCCACTTTTGCAAAAAAAATAATTATAGATGTTTGCCTTTGTTTAGAATGTTGATTACAAGTTGTTAAGAATAATGATCAGGAAAAAAAAAGCTACACAAAGTAGATTAGATTCAGGGACTAAATTAGAAAAGAAAAAAAGGGGGAAGTATTATGGGATAATGCTGTTTTACTCTGTAAAGATTTATCCCTTGTATTGGTTTAATAAAAGACTGATTAGCTAGAAGCCAGGCAGAAAGTATACGTGGGGTGATACGTAGGAGAATTCTGGGAAGATAAAAAAAACTCAGCCTGCAGTCACCATCCAGACAGATGCAGACAAAGCAAGATAAAAGTGTTGCACTAAGAAAAGGTACCAAGCCATGTGGCTAAATATAGATAAGAATTATAGGTTAATTTAAATTATAACAGCTAGTTAATATTAAGCTTGAACTAACAGGCCAAACAGTTTATTATTAATACAAGCCATTGTGTGTTTCTTTGGGACTGAATGGCTGCAGGACCAGGCAAGACAGAAACTTCCATCTATACCATGATGTTCAGTGAGTAAATAAATATGGTGTTTAATCATCAAATCAAGGTAATCTCTTATTTCTTACAGCTTGCATGTAGATGCCCAAACCACTAAACAGAGAGAACAGGTTGTTCAAAACCAAATTCACCAATGGGACATGAGATATTGAAATACTAAGCATATTATAAAAACTTATATATTTATGAATAAAAACACTCTTTTGATTAAGACACACTTGACTTACCTGATAGTTTTCCACGATTTTCTCTAAAACATGCTTCCAATGAACAGATATCTCTGAAGACGACAGCACTTTCACCCCTACTTCTGTGGGGGCTTCGCTGGGAGCTAAAATTGGATCAGAATGTTACTTTTCTGTCAGAAGTTTACATTAAAAGCTAAAATAAAGTTCTTTTGTATAGGAATGAAATAGAACTATCATTTAATATCTTGTAAACAGGTTTTAATACTCTTCCTGTTTATTTGCCTCTACTGTTTTTATTTTAACTGTGGTCAGTAGTGATAAGTATACATCCATATTCACATGCATGCATGCTGATATATGTGCACACATACATACAAACACATGTGCACTTGCGTCACACACAGACATATATACATGTGTGCGCACATGCCTGCACGCATACACACACACACACACACACACACACACACACACACACACACATTCATGCAGAGACAAATGCACTTTAGCAAAAATAGGAAACATCAGAGGTCTCAGGATGTCCATAAGCAGTAACTGTACTTTTAGAAACAAAATCAACTGGTTTGTTCCATATAAACTTTTGATACAAATTAAATTTAATTACATAGTTCAATAGTTTTACTTGTCAAAAATGGGAAAATTCGTATTTAGTATAGAAAGGCATTCGTGAAAATTAATTGTCTTATTGCTATTTATATAAATGACAAGTACATGGAACTATTAATAAAATGTCACTCTCATGTTTAAGTTAAAAGTATCAGACAGCTCAAATTCTTGAGACAAGTTGTGACATCCTTGTTTCTTGGGCTCTAGAGAGCCTCTCCTTGTCTAACGTTTCAACTGGGCATCAAGTCAAATATGTATCAAAGGCTTCTTCCCCTCATAAAAATTACATCCCCGGTGAGATGTATACAAAGAACCACAGACTCCTTGAAGCAGGTCCATCAATTTTTATTGTCTTTCATTAAAAAGACATACTCCTATTTAATGTAAAAACATGTCCCACATATAAGCAGCTACCTCTCCCAGCCAAAGTAAACTAGTAGTGTCATTACTGATGTCTTAGCACAAGAAAGACTGACAACCTACAAAAATTGTAGCACATGCAGGTTTTAGGAGACTCATGGATTATTCAAGAAAGAAATACGATTAAATAAAAAAAAGCCCTGACTACAAATATGAACATAACATCATGACATAAAACAAAGCAGTAGAGCAAAGTGGATACTGGACAGAAAGACAATTGAAATAACTCTAACTTGTATTTTATCTATGAGATAAAATCTTGTTTTCATCCCAAGCTGACAATACATAAGGGGAATAAAATATGCCTCCGGGCATGCTTATTATCTTGTTTTTAATTTAATTATTTTACCTTTTATTGTCTGGAGGAATTTAGTTTGCCTAGTTGAGAAAATTACTCAGATGACAACCCTTTATATCTGCGTTTTAGTGTAGTATTTTATATGCAAAATAAGATGCTTGTTTTAAAGATGCCATAAGATAATTAGAAATACATTACATTTTTTAGGAAAAAAACTAATAAGGACTATATGTTAAGAATTCCCATTGATTGGTACACAGTTGTGATTAAAGAAGGCTGAGGCAGAAGGATTTCTAAGAGCTTAAGGCCAGCCTGGATTGCATGGTAGATGAAATTTTGTCTCAAAATAATAACACAACATGTAAGCCAGGCAGCCTAAAATATTGGATTCTTTCCCCTAAAAGGACAAATGAGAAGTGCGCAATACTTTAGTTTTTGAATTCTTTCTTTAGTGTTACTCCTTCATGCACCAAAAAAATCTCAATGTCTTTTCCATTCATAAATTATTGGCAGAGTACATATGAATAAGGAGACATAATAGGGATGTGTATCTTTTATATGTGCTCCGTGTGTGTGTGTGTGTGTGTGTGTGTGTGTGTGCGCGCGCGCGTGTAGAAGCCAGAGGTCAATGCCAGATACCTTCCCCTACATTTCCTAACCTTATCTTTTGGGGCAGCCCGTCTCACTGAGCCCGTCTCACTAAGCACACTGCTTAGACGGGAGTAGCTGGCCATCAAACTCTGTCTTAGCACAGGAATTATAAACAGGAGTCACCAAGACATTTTTTTTTTCTCACGTGGGTGCTGGAGAGCTAAACTCTGGTCCTCCCGCCCAGGAAGCTCGTGGGCAGGAGAGTCCTCTTCCTGGCCCTATCATGTCTTTTATGTTATGTGCACAGGTGCATATATACATGTATGTGTGATTATGTAAAGGTGAGATTATCCCCAGACATCTTCTTCAACTGCTTCTCTGTCTTGTTTTAGGCAGGGTCAGTGGACCTGGAGCCCACTGTTTAACTAGCCAGGCTGGCCAGAGTGAGCATTGTGGTTCTTGTTGCCTCCACCTCCCCAGCGCTGAAGTCACTGACACACTGTGGCTCCTCACTTTTTCTATGTGCTTGGAAATCAATCTAAAATCCTCATGTGCACACAGTAAGTGCTTTGCCACCTGAGCCTTCTCCAGCCCTGCCTCATAGTTTTAAGTAGAAATATGTGCAAATAACGAGCTTCACAGTTTGGATGGGGAATCATAGAAAGCAACCTAATTGTGTTTAATCCAAAACTGTTAGCTGTTTGCATTTACATAAAAAGCCCTCAACAAGTATGCTTAGTTTACAGAAAGGTCCCAGAAAGCAAAGAGCCGTGATAGTATTGCTGCCCAATCCTCAAACAGCTTACAAGGCTCTCTTCTTTTGGTTCATCTTTTTCTTTCTCATACTTTGCACCTCAATCACATTTCCCTCCCTCCTCTCCTCCCAGTCCTTCCCCACACCTAGCCTCTCCCCCAGATCTACTTCTCCTCTGTCTCTCTTTAGGAAAGAGCAGGCCTTACAGGGACAGTTTTTCTCCTTTAAAGAAAATTTCAGTTGGCTGGGGAAGTAGTTCACCTAGCTGTCTAGCCCTGCAAGAATCCTAGTTTGAGCCACAGACTGTATGGAGAAAAGGAAAATGCTAAGTATTGTGGTACATGCCTGTGACCCCTGAGCTGGAAGGCAAAGGCAGGTAGATTCCTGGGATTCTTGGCCAGAGAATGCAACCAATTTGGAGAAGTGAGAGACCTTGTCTTAAAAAATCAAAACAAACAAAAAAAAGAAAAAAAAAAAAGAAAAAAAAACAACAAAAATTAAGGTAGATGTTACCCGAGTAACACCAGAAGGATCCCCATGGCCTCCACATGTCAGGTGCACCACACACAAACACACACACACACACACACACACACACACACACACACACAGAGTCTAATATTTAATTGTCATAACAAAGTGTAATAAATGCTGCCATTAGACACAATTCAAGGTAAAATTCCAGACAATTTTCCAAATACTACATATAGTATATTTTTAACCAAAAAATTAAATTACATCATTTTTCTCTTTCTTTCTTCCCTCAACCATTCCCATAAACCCCCTTGCTCTCTCTCAAATTCATGATTTCTACTTTTTTAATTGCTATTATCAAACTTTAATTGTTGTTAAACTATATAAATATAACCTGCTGAGACTTTTTTATTATTACTTGTATGCATATGATTTTAAGACTCCACACTTGGTACGAGCTAGCCAGTTCAGACATTGTTATCTAGTAGTGGAGCTTGGAACTACTTAGACTCATGGACTGGAGAGATGGCTCAGCAATTGTAAGCACTCACTGGCCTTCAGAGGAGCCAGGTTTGACTCCCTCACTATGTCTTACAACCATCTGCAACCACATTTCCAGGGGATCTGAAGCCCATTACGTGTAAGCAAAATAACCACATACACAATAACATTTTTTTTTCAAAACATACATAAAAACATAGAGTCCATTTAGTCATTCAGACTTGGAGAATTCAGGCCTCAAAATTATAATCATGGGACTGGGACTGGATTTCATCAGCTGACTATTGCAAGAGCGATGTTCTAATTTACAAGGACAAAATCAGAAAACTGAAAAGGACTTAAAATATTTTTAGCAGCATTTCTGTAATTTACATGGAAAGGCTGACATTTAAAATTGGCTTAAGAGAATACTTGCTTGCTGCGTGCACAGTAATATTGGAAGAGCTTAACAGACCATGCCTAAAGGAAAACAAATGAAAGCCCAGGAGTCAACATAGCTTTTCTCCTCCCTGATGCAGGCCAGGTCTCTCGTTCACCTACCATCTTGTGCAGAGTTGATGACAGCGATGAGGCTGTAGGGCCCATCCCCTTTGTTGTTGAACGCCTTCACTTTTACTTGGAACGCAGTGGAAGGGGTCATGGTTTCGTCTTTGTGGACATAGCGGCCAGTATCTGGGTTAGTAACTGTCACTTTCTTCCATTCTTCTCCATCAAAAGGCTTAAATGCCACTATGTAACCGAAATTGTTACCATAATGGTATTCTCTTGACAAAGGCTAAACAAAAATTCAAATAACAAATAACTTTGTGATACAGTTACTAGGAAGAGTCCTATGAGAAGACAGTCATGCAGAGAAGAATGCCCTTGGTAAAACAATGTTTCATAAATTAGGGATAGTTACGAGGATGCCAGAGCACTCAAGTATATGCATCCATGAGACGATGCCATTCCTGGAGTGTTGTTCTTGATGCTCCCTAAGCATCTATGTGCCCGCAACCACAATCACATCCACTCCCAATTAGTTCTTCCCTCCCTCATTGTGGGAGAAGTACCACCTTCCATTTGGTATTTTCTCAGCCCATGGAATCTGCCACTGTAAGAATCTGCAGTACCCTATGTGCCACCTCCTGGCTTCCCTTCCTTCCCCCTTCACATTTGTCTCAGTCAGTTCCACACATTTAGTTTCTTCATCTACTGCTACTCTACTTCTACAAGTTAAGTTTTACAAAGATAGGGGTTTCATGTATTTCCTTTCCTCTTCATCATTAGAAACTAGAGCACGGATGAAAAAATGCAGAATGAATAAGTAAAGAATCTAAAGGCCACAATAGGAACCCAGACTCCATAACATTGAAGTTATCATCAGGAAGTGATTTCTAGGAGGGATAGGAGCAGGTGCCTGGGAGGCAGAACAGATCCACTCCCATGTGCAAGGGGCTGGCTTTGGGCAGCTGCTTTCTGAACACTGCGGCAGGGCTTCTTTTCCTGGAACTTACTCAGGGTTTCTCTGGAAGACAATTGTTGTTTGCAAGGTTTGTGACAGTATAGGCAGCATCGTGTTGAGGGCTGTTCTAATACCTTCTCTTTAAATTTTTGTAGGTTCAATATTTATAAATGTTGGGATATATTAGCACACACACACGCTTTCAAAATAGTAAAAAAAAAATAAATTCCTAAATCTCACTTGAAGAAGATTTGATTTAAATGGTCACATAACAGAGTTAAGTCACTTTCCACTAAATATCTATTTCTTGGATGAATCATTTTAATTCATGAAATTAATAAAGATAAAACCTGGTACTTTTCTTACCATCGTTGACATCTTGTTGTGATTATTATCTTCCACAGTCAAATACTAAGAATACCGAATGAGTGGGTTGCGCAGAGCATGTCTGCGCAGGTGCCAGAAGCCTCACTCAGACAATCTGTGACTGTTATTCCATTCCCTGTTCACACAGCCCCTGCTTTGAAAATCCAGAGTCTGACATGGAGCTTTCCTTTGAGTCATGAAAACTGAGTGAAATGCTTGACTCTTAGTGTCAAGCCCTTGGGGCGACTGCTAAACAGATTAAGATGGATTATAGCAGTGACTGAAGTCAGGCTTGAGCCAGAGCCAGTGTTTTGTTTAGAAACGGATTTGATGCCATTTGTGAACATAATCTTTAGTGTATAAACACCCAGGCAAAAGGTTACATGACTTATAATAGGTTAGAAGATGCTGTGTGCTCACAATCCCTGTGGGATCAAATAGCTGGGTGTTTTCTAGAGCAACACTTCCCTGGGCAGCCAGTGTCTTGTCTGGCACAGGAAGTGCTTCCCAAGCACAGAAAGATAGGAAATCTAATGTGCATGAAGTAGCTATTCTCTTTCATGGGTTGAGTATTCCTTTTTATTTTCAATTTATTTTAATAAAAAAATGGGTTTGCATTTAAAACTAGATAACCATCTTTCCCATGCAGCTTGTTAGTACTCACTGCCCATGTTATCGTCAGCTCTCTGTTGCTTCCACCGCCACCTCCTACATCCGAGGGAGCCACATTTGGTGCTGAAACAAGTAAATTGCAAAAAGTAAATAGAAGCTAAGCATCCCTTTCCTGAGAACGAGGTTCTTATTTGGCACGGAAGCCATGCATTCTTCATCCACCGAGCACAGTCGGCTGCAGCAGGAGCCGCAGAGGTGTCCATTCATCCCCTCACATCATGCTTCCGTCTCTGTAAGACTACATCATGTAGTTTCTACACGAGAGAACAGTCCGTATGTGCTCTTCCTTAACCTCTCCTGTCACTGATGAACATGGAGGAACTCACACACTGTTCTGCATGGAAGAACTTCCACACAGATGTGCATGGAAGAACTCACACACAGAGGTGCATGGAAGAACTCACACAGATGTGCATGGAAGAATTCACACACAGAAGTGCATGGAAGAGCTCACACACAGAGGTGCACGGAAGAGCTCACACACAGAGGTGCATGGAAGAGCTCACACACAGAGGTGCATGGAAGAGCTCATACACAGAGGTGCATGGAAGAACTCACACACAGAGGACAGATGTGCATGGAAGAACTCACATACAGAGGACAGATGTGCATGGAAGAATTCACACACAGATGTGCATGGAAGAACTCACACACAGAAGTGCACGGAAGAGCACGCATACAGAGGTGGATGGAAGAACTCATACAGAGGTGCATAGAAGAGCTCACACACAGAGGTGCATGGAAGAACTCTCACACAGAGGTGCATGGCAGAACTCACACACAAATGTACATGAGAGAACTCACGCACAGCTGGTTTGTACTTGACCCCATAATCAGTTTTTAACAGTAGCCATGTTTCTGCTTTCAGCCCCAGATGTCACTCTTTCTCACTCTTTTAAAACCCCTATTGCTCTTATCTGCTCAGCCCAGTATCCTTTTGGTTGTTTCTCCTTGGAATCCCTCCAGGGTAGGCACTGCCCTTTGTTGAATACATGGACTTGGCTTCTAACTAGGTGTGCCTGCCCCAGCACTCGCAGCAATGCGGGTCAACCTCAATGCTCCTTAAGAAATGTACACTTTCCCTCACAAATGCATTGGCTCCATGTGAGCTGTCACCTACTCTGTTTACACCCTAAGGAGATGAAATGTTACTTCCAGGACTAAATTTCTTTATAATCGGACCTAGCCATGCCCATCTCAAAACATCCCTAAAAAGGTGACACTCGGGTGGCGTCAGAACCTAACAAAGACCTGAGACTCAAAGATGTATCTTTAAAATGTGCATGTCAGTCATATAAATTCCTTGATGAAATATGTACTTCAGCATCATAGAAACAAAAATGCATGCTGATCCCATCCATCAAGCTATGCGATGTCCCTTCCTCATGAAGGGATTAATATGAAGCCCAAGAGACAAATTTATTATTCAGTTGTCACCACTTGTGTACTAGAGGGTGAAGCTGGGCACAAAAGGATGCTAAGAGGTGAAGTGTAATTTACTTGTTAATATAGTGTGTGTGTGTGTGTGTGTGTGTGTGTGTACTATATAAATTTTACAGGCCAGGATGTTAAAATCTCTAAATGTTCTTAGCCCAATAACTAATATTCTAAATTTAGATCTCTGTTTGCTATGAAAAATCTAACAAGCATCTTTTTCTAAAATCAGTAAATCAAAGTGTTTTTTCTCCAAATACAAGTAGAGTGATTGTGGGGAAATAATTTCAAAGTAATATTAAATAAATTGTTATAAAAATGCACAGAATCAAATATTCCTCTTCTTAGGACAAGTGTATTTGCCAAGACATTTCTTTGTAAAGCTTTTCATTATAATAAATTTAATCCTTATAAGTTATAAAAGCTAAAAATAGTCTATGTCTCTATTGTACTAAACATCTTCTATTTTGTGATAAGTTAAATACTTTCTAGCATGTGTCAAGTGATGAATTTAAGACTCATTTTCTTTTCAAAGACTATCCAGTCTGTTCATGCTGTTAAACTCAAAACAAGAAAACCTCAAAGGTAAGAACTGTGTCTCTTAATAAAATATTTTGCCTAGATTGTTGACTTATCGATTGCTTTTAGCTTCAGCCGGGTAGAAGCAATTTCCACAGAGGGAATTGACATATAATGTGTCTAAATTGATTCAGAGAGCAGTGCAGTTGGCACTCTATGCTCAGTCCTGCTCAAGGAGGAAGCCTTCCTTCTCACAGAATGCTAGGTCCCAGGGAAGTAAATCTTGATAAAAATTAGCAGGCATGTTTCGTTTCAGGCTCTGGGCACGTAACAGAGAACAAACTTAGTGTTCTTTAAGACATAAATTATCAAAACAAACTTGAACTAATGTTTAAAAATTATAAATTATTAATAGTAAATAAATAATACTTATAATTTTAAAGTAAGATGCTTTAAATCATCCCTTTGCCAGCATTTTGTATAAAGAGTATTTTATTTCTATTTACAAAGAGGCCTGTGTGTTTCAGCTTATAGATCCAAAAACAACTTGGAGATCAAGTCAATATCACAATTATTTTTAGCAATGAAAGAACAAAATATTTCCAATTTTCCTTTTATACTTTAATCCTTAAATAATTTTCAGTTAAAATCTCTTTGGGCTTTGTTTGGCAATATAACAGCTGGCATGTAGGAAATTTTGAATATGAAAAACTTATTTTCTAAAGATTGGCTTTTGATACATAATATGCTGACCACTTATTTTTTGCTTAGTGCTTTATCATGTATAGTCATCCTAACACAAAAATTTAAACATCAAAATTTCAATTTATAACAAAATTTCATTATGATTTAAAAATTAAGAGATTGAATATGATTGCATATGTCAGTCTATAAAACCAGGGATTGACATTCAATTTTTTTAATAGTTCCTTTTAGCTTTCAGATTACAATATGATTATATCATTAATATACAATTATGAAGTACTACTAGTAAAATCACATGAACTGTACAGTGTAACTTGTGAGATCCCGGTCTGGCAGTAGAGCACACTGCTAAGGCTTCTGACGTGGCTCCCATTTTAAACAGATGGTTTCCTATTGGAGAATGCAAACAGATTTGGAATCCACTATGTCTCACCCAGTAAGACCACAGTGTCTAACATTTGTAAATATAAAGAGGCTGCCACATAGCTCTGTGACTCCCTCAGTGAACTCACAATAAAAGAGTAATTCAGCTCAGGTGAGGACGTTTAGTTTGGCAGAAATAAAGGTTATAAGCAGAAAACATAATGCACAATAATTTTTTTTCTTGATACCTCAATCCAATTGTCTTTTGTTATTTAAAAGAAGTTAAAGGATTAAAGATTTCTAGTGTTCTTTTTTGTTAATGAGAAATGAAACAATCATTCTAGTGCATTTGCTACTGATGAGCAAAGCCAAAGTTTGTCTTCTACTTTGCGGACAATATTCTCTAAGAAAACTGCTGCTCAGAAAATATATTGTTTACACCATAAAAAAAAATCAGTTCAACTCAATGAAGAACAAATGGCCTAAACTTGAAACAGGTATGATGTTACAATTGGAATATTTACCTAACCCAACTTAAACACTGGGATTTTCCTGAAATTTTATTCTGAAATGAAAGCTTGTTAAAACAAATCAAGCTTGATTTCTTGGTATGGAATTCTGTGGTCAAAACCGCCAGTTGCGTCACACTCCATTTGTTTTCCTTTGTTTTTCAAATCATCACACAGAGGCCACCACCACAACATAGGTGGTATCTGAGGCAGCAATAAATAAGCAAACCCAAGACCTGGCTATGGGGTGTCTGTGTTTCATACATTTCAACCTGAATCATGACTTCCTCCTAATGAAACTTCTGTGCTGTAGAGAAAACAGAACGTTCCAGGTCATGTAGTAGGGAACTAAACTAAAACAAAAAATTTCTGGTGACATTTACTTTTGCATTTCAGGTAAAAGACTTTAATCCAAGTTCATGAAGTAGATGAGTGTTCAGAGTTCTGCTTGGAAAGCTGTCTTAAAGACATAGCTCAGTGACTCGGAAGAGACACCTGGATTTGAAGTTTGAACTTACAAATATGAGCCTTGACTCATATTTGAATCAACTCTCTGAAAGAATCCAAGCCATTAATAAACACAAGGAGAGGCTTTCCAAAACAAATCATGGATTTCAATAATATTTTCTTCATTTTGTCACTCTCATGTTCATCTGATCAGCTGCGTAAAGATACACAGAACTGTGGAAGGTGATTCATTATGGCCATCCCCATGATATTAAAACTTATAGTTCTATTTGGAAATCAGGTCAAGGAACTGGGACAGCCAAAAATACAGTAAGTGATATTAGGGAACCACCATAGAATTTTAATGGCAGTCAATCATCTTTTTAAAATCTTTAACTCAAATAAAACTATGATTTTTGGCAAGGAAAGTTAAAATATGTGAACTGAACCCCCCTCAATTTTTTTTGATAGATAGGGATTAATAAAAGGGATAAATATTTTCAGAATCAGACATTTTAGACAATCAGACAAAATCACATTTTACCTTGGAAACATGGGATAAAGAAAGAATGGAGTATTTGTTAAAATAAAGGGTATTTATATTTTAGCATAAAAATGTAAATCAGAATTGGCTTAGTTGCTATGAGAACCTAGTTAGAATGAAGCCCAAAGTTCAGAGTATATACCCTGTGTCTTATGTCATGACTCCTCAGTGCTATGACCCCATGAACCTTTACCAACTCCCTTGTTTCAAGACCCTTCCTGCCCTCTAACCCCTGCCCATATATGCCAGTCACATGGGTATTCAACTGTAAATGTTTTTGTGGTACATCAACATGGTGAACCTCCAAAATCATTGAACTTGCTTAATCCAGTGTCTTCCTGCTAAAGATTTACAATTTACATTAAAAATTATACATCCTACATACAAACTTTATTTGAATAGTTTCTGGTGGAATATGCTGAGAAATATGAAATGATAGGTTTTTATATAATCAATGTATCCCCTACCATAATATTTCAGTAGTTATTTTGTTGTTTAGGGCTACACACTCATTTTTAGATGAATCACTGATGATGGAAAATATTTATAAATGCATTCTAGTATATTAAAGGGGTACTGTATCATAAGCTTATGGAATTGACAAAGGTTCTTGCACATACCAGCGCCATCTGTTCTGATCCTGTTTGAGGGTATGCTGGGTTCTCCTGTACCTAAAGTATTGGTTGCGACCACTCGAAATTCATACTCCATCCACGGGATCAAATCCACTGCTTTTGCAGCCTCCATGTTTCCTTCGATGATTGGGGGATCTCAATAAAATCAACATAAAATAGAGATCAGTAGTTGACTAA
This sequence comes from Microtus obscurus, assembly GCA_963919715.1. Lineage (NCBI taxonomy): Eukaryota > Metazoa > Chordata > Mammalia > Rodentia > Cricetidae > Microtus > Microtus obscurus. The sequence continues at coordinate 7,922,911 of CAWTZC010002364.1, forward strand.
GTTTTTTTTTTTGTATCTAGAGGTGACACATACACAATGGGTTGGCATAAAACATCTATCAATGACAAATGCTGAGTTGAAAGGAGCTAGAGAAGAGTGAGAGAGAAGAGATTGATTACAAACTAGAGAGAGTGACACAGGTGGGTGCAATTTGCCTGCCTAGAAACCCTGAGGTAGGGGCTGGAACCCTAAACCTCTGTAAAGCTCCTAGTTGCAGCCTTGCTGCTAATCCCCTGGGCTACCTCTTGAGTAGAAAAGAGCCATTCCCTTGGAGCAAAAGCAAGGGTGGTTTCCTAAGGCAGAAATTAGGTGAACTTCCACTAGTGTGGTCCATAGGCAACAAATGATTTTCGGCTCAAATTAAAAATGACAGTGTGACTCATATTGCTTGTAGGTTTTGTACACTTACACCATCTTGGAGCTAAGCTTATATGGCTATAATAAGTTCTCAGCAATCAGGCCACTCAAGGGAGATTATAAATCATTATTAAGATATGATCTTAGCTTGCTTATTTGAGATATGATAAAAATACACAACGAAGACAGGTCTATATTTTAGTTTAAGCTTGTTTCAAACATTTCTACATGATTTTAGTAATTACCTTACACACGTGTGTGTAAATACCTGTATAATAGTGGGAGAATTGTTCTTTAGGCTTGCCTGGGACTCATTATGTCGCTATTTGGAGGGAGCTGTCATCTGTTTATGCATATTCTGTGTAGAATACACAGCCTTTGAGGAGGTGGCACTCAGTTCCAGTTTCCACCTTTATACCATCATGCATAACCAAGGCTAGTTTGGGTTTCACCATGCCTAGTTTTTTTTCTTTTTAATACCAATTTTGTCAATTGTCCTATCATCTTGCCAGAACTTTGTTTAAAAGATTGAACATATATTTTTGACTTTCTGAAATTGTACACATACAGGAAAGACTAAACAAACTTAGCAGTTTGTATTTACATATTTATGCATTTATATGTGTGTGTATAACCACAGTGATAAAAGAAAAAGAGACCATCAATTTGAGCAAGTGAAGGCATCAGGGGAGGGACTGGAGAAAGGGGACTTTAGGAAGACTAGGAGGGAGGAAAAAATAAAATTAGAAGGGGACAAAGAAGGAAATTTGGTGTGGGAGGGCCTTCTGTCTGTGTGTTGCTTTTATTAGTTAATGAATAAAGGAACTTCTTTGGGCCTATAACAGAGGTATAGGGGAACAGAACTAGGTGGGGAAAGCTAGGCTGTACATTGGGAGAAAGAAGGGCAGAGTCAGAGAGAAGCCATGGAGCCGCTGCCCGAGTCAGACACGCTGAAATTTTGCAGGTAAGCCACTGCCATGTGGCAACACACAGATCAATAGAAATGGGTTAAATTAATATGTAAGAGTTAGTCAATAAGAAGGTAGAGCTGATGGGCCAAGCAGTGGTTTAATTAATACAGTTTCTGTGTGATTATTTCCGGGTTCAGTGGCTGGGAACCAACAAGCGGCACCCCTCTCCAACAGAAATTCAAGTGGAAATATGAACAGACTATTTAGACATACAAACTTACCTGTCTTGGCATCTTTCCAATCATCTGAGAGTATGGTCTTGGTCTGGATAGTGTATTTAGAGATAGGACTGTGATTGTCTGAACCTCGGCTCCAAGTCAGTGCCACAGAGGTAGCTCTAATGTCTTCTATTCTCAGGCCACCTGGAGGGCCTGGGGGGCCTGGGATGAAAATGCGGGTAAGAACACAGTGAGTGTCAGTTAGGGAAGTAAACACGCATGGGGAAACACCAAGGGCTTCCCTGAAGTTCTTCTAATCAGTGCAGTTTGTGTTGGTTGTTGCTGTTCCTCAAATGTAGACAAAAAGTCGTAATAGCACATCCTGTGTTGGCACGCAGTAATTCCATGTGTTCCTTTGTTAAAAAGGTAGTAATGTTGCTGTTAAAACAGCAGTTGACCAACACTTACACAGTCTGTAAATGCATTTGTCACCAAGCCTTAAGACCAGACTCCCAAAAGTTGTCCCCTGACCCCCAGACACATGGAGTTATCCTTTGACCTCCAGATGAGTACTTGTGTCCCTGAATAAATATTTCTTTTAAAACATACAAATAAAAAAATCCAGCACTTTACTGATGATACAAGTGAAATTGTTTGATACAGAAAATGTTGCTGACTTCAGCAAAACCAATACAAATTACAACGTGTTGAGCTTTAATGAATGCCTATTAGATGCATGAATCCCATATTTAATTCAAATATAAGAATATTTGAACCAGTGTTCCATTCTCTCTCTCTCAAGAAAAAGTTAAACATCTTACTACAACCTATATGTCATAACATTAATCATAATGATAATGTATTCAATCTATTTTACTTGGATTTCTGAGAATCATTTTATATATGGTTTTGGCTATTAAATTTCCTATTAGTCAAAACAATAAAGATAAATTACACTGAGAGAGATTTCTCTACTTAAATGAAATATTGAAGATAACTCTCTACCTAACATCTACTCTGAAAATATCACATCAGATGTTGATAAGTCTTAGAACACAAGACTCCATGGTTGTTGAACATAAATCAGTGTTAAGATAGGTTTCCATAGGTACATCACTCTGTAGAAAATATGCTACCTTTTTATTCTGCAAACCGACTGCACCAGGCTGAAATGGATAGGTCTTAAGGGTTTCCATGGCACATAAGCTTGAAAAGAATGAGCTGACCAGCAAAGCACTAAGTAGAGTTAAGTTGGCAAATGCCAGGGAATGGGTCAAGTTCTTCTATTTCAGGTCTTGATTTTTGTTCTCCTCTTAAAACTGAGGGCCAGAGGAGGTATTTTAAGTAATAGACTACAGCCATTATGTGCTGTTAAATCATTTTGGTTAAAAGACATCGAGTGCAGAAATTCAGAAAATGCCTCCACTTAACTCTCTCTGTACCACAAAGGAGTCTATAACTGAATTGTGCCTATCAAATACAGCAATTAACTGTTTTGTTAAGTTGCACTTGTTTTAATAGTGAGTTGTACTGAAGCGCATGTCTGTCTTTATCCTGCTGCTATTGCCTCCCTTATGCTCTATCAAGTGAGTATGCAGCCTCTGTGGCTGTCGTTGTATTTGTGATTTGTTTTAGTGGGGGACAGGCAACATCTCACACCTTTGCCAATTTCGAGGAGGAAGTATTTGTGTGTCAATAAACACAATACACATCCCATTGCTGGCAATAACTTTTATTCCTTAGAATGATATATATGAACACAATAAAGGTAAACGAGTTTTTAAAATTCGTCGTCTATGAGTGTGCTTATATCTAACGTCAAACAATCAAATACAGATATGTACATAATATAAAGCACACTTGCTATTCAAAGAAAATACAGCACTTCTTATGTATAAAAACCAAACTGAAACATGAGACAACTTGTGAATGAGACTTATGGGAAAATCAAGTACTGAGCATAGCATTTCAGAGAATTAAACTAGAAGAGGAGAGAAGCAGTTTTTAAAAGAGCGTAAGTTTTTACGATGCATCAGAGCTCTGCTGAGCATTAGAGTATAGCAATGTTACAAGGAACTAAAGGAACTCTCAGGTTAGCGTCTACCTGCTCATGTGCACATCCTTTCCCTGCTGTTTTTCTCTAGAATTCTTGGAGTTTCAGGTGAGCAATATCGCACAGAGAACAGATGATAATGGGTATGTTAGTATATTTGTTAGGAGCAATGTGTGCATCATAAGTTGTTGAGTTGCTCAGTGTCCAAAAAACAATTACTGAGCAAATATATGGTGGCTGTTTTTTAATGTTGATCTTGAATGCACGCCTGGCTTGTTAGGGTCCATTGGTGACCATATGGACGAAGTGATCTCAGCTGAAGTCCTTATAGTAAATGCACTCCTTATTAACACACCAACACTGAGAGGCTGTATTATCAGGAGGTGGAACTGGGGGAGTGGATGAAAGGAGTGGCCAGCGCCCCAAAAACCCTTAGGTGAAAATATTCTTTGCAATCTTTCATCTATTATAAAATAGACTTTCTGCTTCATAACCTCTTATTCTGAGCCTTAGCCTTTAATGGCTATACCATCTCTCTAGGCTCTCACCTAGTTATTTCTTGTATTTGTCTCCAAGATAAAGATTCCACTCAGAAGGAAAAACATCATAATATTAAAAAGCTGGAATTTGACAGTTCAAAACAAGCATGCCTTTAAAGTTCATATGCTAGCTGGGCGATGGTGGCGCACGCCTTTAATCCCAGCACTCGGGAGGCAGAGGCAGGCGGATCTCTGAGTTCGAGACCAGCCTGGTCTACAGAGCTAGTTCCAGGACAGGCTCCAAAGCCACAGAGAAACCCTGTCTCGAAAAAAAATAAAAAATAAAAAATAAAATTCATATGCTAATTTAATGTGGTCAGGGTTTTTAAGCTCAAGGGGTTCTTGCTTTCTCAAATGTGAAATGGGAGTCATGTGAGTTCATCATTAGACTGTCGTGACTAACATAACAAGCTTAAAGAATTTGGTTCCAGGCAGGCTTAGTCCCTCAGAACCCTTAGCCCATGTCCACTGTCATTATCACTGCAAGCTTTCTAGGAGTTACGGCTCTGGGAAGCAATGATTACTCTTAACAAGAGCTGCTAATTTATCATTGGAAAGCAGCAGGGACCCCAGCAAATGACGTGTTTTCTATGGCATTTGATGGAAGAGAGGGAAAATCCAGACTGCACAGCTACTGTGGAGCATGGAATTCTAGATGGCCTGAGTTAACCCCAGGCCAGGCTGCCATGCTTTCCACAGGAGGGTTTGAGGCAGTGGATTTTAATGTTACTTGGTTGGTTATTTTAACTTTTTTCCCCAAAAGACAGTGCTGTGGTAGAAAACGAGACAAAGAAACTGCTTAACCTAGAACAAAAGAAGGCACCCAACAAGCAGAGCCCACTCCTGAGCCTCTTGTCAAAGGGATGTGGAGGCACTGGGGTTACACATAAATGTGCCTTTAAGGTCCCTGGGGGTTACACACAATTGTGACTTTAAGGTCCTTTCTTTCCTTCCTTCCTTCCTTCCTTCCTTCCTTCCTTCCTTCCTTCCTTCCTTCCTTTTTTTTTTCCTTTCTCCTCTTCCTTCTTTCCTCTCGTCACTGTATACCCTCAATAAATCCTTATGGGAAGAACTGACATCAGGAACTGCACAAGCAATGGCCAGGGCAAATATTTTCAACATTTCCCATGTAGTCAGCATTTCTTAGGACACCCTCATCCAGAAGAAGATAAGCACATATTTTTGTGACTAGCCCTAGCAAAGTCAAGTTATTAATTTCTCTTACCACCATTAAATACTTGGGAGATGAAAACAGTAGGGAAAAAAAGAAGTGAAGGGAGGAAGGAGGAAAGTGGCAAGAAAGAGATGGAGAAGAGAATAAAGTTGGTGAAAGCAGTTTTCTGGTTTTCACCCCTCTCCGACTTCAGTCACCCCACAGTCTCTCCGGGTCTTCTGCACTGCATAGTTCTGAGTTCATGTCAGATCTCTATAGACAGGCTGATCTCTGTTTCCTGATGGTGCCAGGACAGTCTCGTGCTTGGCTAGGAGTATCTTGCTGCACTACTCAGAGGCAGGGACATATACTGCTCTTCCTGTTATACCACCAGCTCCACCCTTTCTGTTTGCCATCCACATATTCTTTCTCTCCTGCTTTAGTGTCCGCCATCCACATGTTCCCTTTCTCCTGCTTTCGTGTCCTCTTAGATTGTTAACAGAGGATGCTCTGAGCCATCACCCTTCATCCTTGTAGGATAAAGCACAGCTAGGTACCAGCCTCCTTCCCACAGGCACTGGGGAGCCCACAAATGACAACTGAAGCTGGTGTCAGGTCTGTTACCCAATGAAGGAATATAGAACTGTCCATTATCCAGGAGGTGGCAGAGAGTCTCCCATCTGTCACATCCATAGTTTCTTTCACTAATTTACTCTTAAACCTTAACCATTTTATTATTAAATCATTGACTACTGGTAGATGAAGAAAGAACCAGTGCTCAGTGCTCCTCACAGCTGGTATTAGTGTATTTTATAAAAGAATTCCGGTCTGGAAAGACGATTGCCTGAACCACTTGAGCAGTCAGACAGAATGCAGTCGTGATAGGTGACAAACTTTCCTAGCGCAGTGTAACTAAATCGGGGAATGTCAATTAGAAAGCTCAGAGCACGTGTCTGCAACGTGAAGGGCTTTCTAATGCGGCCCATTAAACATTTCCAAAGAGTCTGTGTTATATCACCTATTCTTTAAATAAACATGGCTCCAGTGAGGGCATTCTCTTTCCTCTGAAAAGTGGCCAGTTTGTAATTAAAAACAAAATGAAACAACAAAATAAGACATCGCATTACAGAACATATTCTGTATCCATTGTTAATTTTTACCAAAGTGATGTAGTCAGATCAAAAGTTTCAAGAGGCTGAAAAAATCATCAAAACCATCATCTTTTATTTGATTAAAACAATCTCAAAATAAAACTGGTCAATAGAGAAGAAAATATGTAAATGTTAGCTGACCAAAAGCTTCTCCTTTACCAAATAAAAGACCCTTCATTACAAATGGCTTGCTAATACCAGAAAAATTGTGAGGATAATGGCAATTTGTAATGCTATAAAATTAAATCAGTGTGTCATGCAGCTGTTGAAGTTTTAGCAGCAATAGGACAGAAATAAATACTGAACATCCTCTGATATTGATTTAAAAAAAAAAAGGAACTTCTACCCCTGTTAGAAATAAGATGGAGGCAAGAGGAAGTTAATGAAGCTAAGAAACCTTATCTAAACGTGAGCAGACCCTTTCCTTTCATGAGATTTCTTTCTGAATTTTCAGTCTTTGTTTTCTTATCTGGTCTTGGAGGTATCACCTCAGATACAGACTACATAAGAAAATGCCTTAAGTAGAGACTCACATGTGTTTCCATGGTGATGTTTATAGACACACAGACAAAACCCTCAAAATAATTTTAAATATTTAGTAAAAAAAATTTACCTACGTAGTTCTTTATGCCAAGCACATCTAGAAGATATAAAGGACATATATATAAGAGATCCCGAGATCCTTGGCCTCTAAAAATCATTGGTAATGTAGCCACCCACTGTAATTGTCCAAGAGCAATATACACATTCCTCAAATGGTTCCTGCACTTTTCCAACCACAGATGAAGTTGCTGGGGACACAAATCACTAAATGAAAGGACTAAATAATATCTCATTGCTAGACATAAAACTATCTAAGAAGGGCAAAGTTACTTCTTGGAAAAACATTAAGAATTTTAAAATTAAGTTTGGTTTCTCTTCAAATAGAGAAAACAGAAGAAATGCAAGCGGTCCTATGAAGAATTCCACATCCAGTTTCAGTCTTTACTTCAGCTCAATCCTCATTCAAACCCCAACCTTCCCCCTGAAGGAGAAGGCCGAGATGGATCACGGTACAAGTGACGACAGTTTAACGTGAAAGCATGCTGTTGAAGAAGTCACCATCTTCCTGTGAATCTCACTCTACACACTGTCCAAGTTCTCTTCCCAAACACAGACTTTGCTCCCAGACTCCTGAAGGTCATGATCCCTGGCTTATAGCTGTTTTCTAACTGTTCCTCCAAAGTGTGGAAGACAGCGTTAGATAAGAAAGTCACTAGTAGTCTGGCCCCGCCCAGCTTGCACTCCAGTTAAAGTGATTGGTGAATTGCACAGCAACACTTCATTACCTGCTGTAATAAATTAAACAGCTCGAGTAACAGCAACGCTCCCCTTTTTATATGCCATCAGTTCTTCTTAAGTTTTGGGGGTAATGGGCTAACTTCAGAGATGGATAATATCAAAGAAAAGCAGGATAGGGAACATGGGACTTTTGCTGGGCTAGTATACGATGCCTTTGGTTAGTATGCTAGGCGTTGTTTTCAAGTGTTAGTGAAGCTAATCCAGTATTTTGAAACATCTTACTTCAAAGCATGTTAACTCTCAAACATCCTCTACAAACTAGGGTGGGCAATGGAATGGCGAAAGCTACAAGGTTGGGTTAATTAGTCAAATCTAGTTTGGCACTTTTTTTTTAAGTTTGGGGGATGGGGGACTTTCACACAACAGGTGAGTGTCCAGATCACCAGGTTGGAGGCAGGCTGGCACAGACGGGGAGAAAGGGGTCCACCATGTTTTTCTCGCTGTCTTTTCTCTTTTTACCTGCAAGAGGAAAGATCAATGCTGAAGGGGATGTCCAGATGCCCAATTTGGGCAGGAAGTCACCCGCTTTGGGTGTTGCCATGTGTCCTTGACAGTGGAAATCATGAATAAAGAGCTACCTAACTATCAAAGATGTTTGCCCAAAGGAGAGAAGCTGACACCGTGGGCATTGGACCAGGGACCCACCATTCCCCCTCAGCATTAACTGAAGTTGGTAATCACAAGAGTTGTAACTAGAACCCGCTGGCAAAAGCCAGAACTTACACGCAACTCCCCCCACCTAAAGAAAGATAACAGAAGGAAATGAAAAAAAAAATGAAAGAAAGAAAAAGGAGTAAAGAAAGTTGGAATTTCTGGATTCTAAATTTCATTCTGTCCAGTTCAGGTCTACTTACTAACCAATATGTGCTGAAGACTTGTAATTACAAAAGAAAAAGAAAGAAGAAAGAAAGATTTTAGATTCAAATTCTAAGAGAAAAATATTCATAAAAAATGTATACTAGTATTCCCTTTGTAAATTTAGCACCGGATGCTCACTGATTGGGCAGCCTGAGACCTCTTGTTCTCAGTGAAAGCAATGAATACTAATACCTGTTTGCCTGATGCTGAAGACCAGAACCTTCCCATCACTGAACACCAAGCTGTGTTATGTGTTAATGAAACTATATAATTAGAAAAAGGCTTTGGTAGTTTGTACCATTGCAGAGTTGCTCTCTGTGATTTGAGGTAAGGAGTGCAGAGAGGGGCTGGAGCCAGTCACACAGGGCCTATCCTCCACATTGAGATGCCTTTGTGTTCTTGTAGGTTGTTTAAATCTAAGACCCCAGAGGAACCTAATGGTTTAGATTGACAACAGTCTCCAAACTTGGAGAAATTCTTGAAATGGAGATAAAGCTTTCTCCTTGAGAGACACTAGGAATGCTGGGAGCTGCTACTTAGAGGCATGTTCTTTAGGTCCCCAACTCTTCCATATTCACATGGGGGCTCCTGTCCTCTGGTTTGTCACAAGAAAATTCTTACTAAGTGTTAGGAATTCAGAAGATGTGCACACTCTATCCACTATTATACCCAATCTCTAAAACTCTATGTATGTACGGGCTACCATGCACCACGTGCATATATTGCATGATGCTTGCAAGAAGGTAAATATATGATTCTCTGCACATGTTTACCATTTCCTGATGGAGGAAACACTTGGAACCTTTCTTCTAACTTTTGTAGAAGGAAAAATATAGCGAGCACATTATTCGCTGCTCTATTTTGGCTGTCAAAGGTGTAGTGCAATAGAAGACCCGAGCATCATTCCTCTACCTGAGCATCATTCCTCCACCCAAGCATCATTCCTCTACCCGAGCATCATTCCTCTACCTGAGCATCATTCCTCTACCCGAACATCATTCCTCTACCCGAGCATCAGTCCTCTACCCGAGCATCATTCCTCTACCCGAGCATGATTCCTCTACCCAGGCATCATTCCTCTACCCAAGCATCATTCCTCTACCCGAGCATCATTCCTCTACCTGAGCATCATTCCTCTACCTGAGCATCATTCCTCTACCCGAGCATCAGTCCTCTACCCGAGCATGATTCCTCTACCTGAGCATCATTCCTCTACCCGAGCATCAGTCCTCTACCCGAGCATGATTCCTCTACCCGAGCATGATTCCTCTACCTGACCTTATCAGGACACCTGCTGTTCTCCCGTCCCCTCGTCATCCCACACTCATCCTTCAGGAAGTTTGCGCCCAGTGCATTTTCATAAGGATTATATGTTTTTCTAAAAATAATACATATCTTATAACTAGGTGCATTTCCTAATAACTACGTGGATTTCAAGTTTTCCCTGCAATATGGTTACTCTCTTGAAAATTCCCGTGCCCTTTGGAACACTGGGGTGCTGCTCCAAGAATGAACTGACGAATGTCTACAAATGTCCTCTTATGTCTTCAGGCTGTCCTGAGCCACAGTGTGACTACTGCTGATAGCTTTCTGTCACTAGGTAATTAGCAACCGAAACCATTTATTTCTTGGGAAAGAGTAATTTAGGGTTTCTGTAAGAATTTGCAATTACCTGTGAGAATGAAATACAGTAAATCCTCATAATGGAAAAGCTTTTTGACAGGGAAAAGTGTCAGAACTGTCTTCCTGTTCTTACCTAATGAGAAGCCACAGCACTAAAGTGGACTTCACACAGTGGAGTCATGAAATCACTTTGAGAGAAAGTGGAGGACACCGGAAGTAAAACAGCTGCCTTTGTAGACATCAAGAGAGATTCTAGACTCACTTCTCCAACCTTTAAACACGCCTTCTTTCCCTCAGAGTATGATACGCTTAATCCCAGGAACAGTTAATAGAGTGAGGGGATCCAAAGCATTAAACTAGTTATCGCAGCTTCACACATTGTGAGCAGGTAACAGCGTTGTCCAGGTGTCCACCCTGTCCTTTGTGTGCCTAGGAAGCAATGGGAGATCTCTGTTTTACCAGAGTCAGGGCCAGTATGCTGGTGTGTGTGGGGAGGGAGGCTGGGGACAGGTAGAAGCCAGCATGCCCATGGCATCCCCAGAACAGAAATCACTTTCTCAAAACTAAATGTGGCAAACGCCACAAATAAATAAATAAATAAATAAATAAATAAATAAATAAATAAATAAATAGTTCCACTTGAGAGGGATTTTACGTAAGCAATATTTCCATGGATGATTTTCAACAGTAAAGCTGATTCTTTTGTCTTCTTTTGTTCAAGAAAATGAATGGAAAAGTGATGATGTTCATGAAATTATCATTTTTAAATAACCCAATACTGAGCTATTTGTCTTAACTTGGGATTATTAATAACTGGTGGCACTTGGGAGAATAATTTGATCAAGCTTATATAAAGAATGTGTCCCAACATTAATAGAGATTAACATTTCAAAAGTCCCTTGTCTAATTTGTTCATTTGTTCATTAAATATAAAGGAGAGAAAGGTGAATTCAATATTTTAATTTGAAACATCAGCCTCCGCCAGGTTCTGGTGGTGCTATACTGTGACAGTTGAGAAAGTTTTCTTAAATTCCTCTTGTCAATGAAATGAGATTATAGTCCCAGCGCTACCCATAACAGAAAGTTTGTAAAGAGCATGTAGGAAATTGTTGTACTTTGTAATTTGAAACATTTAAAAAGATTGTATGTGTGTGGTGTACATGTGGAGAGGGCATATTTTATTCTGAGATAGGTTCTCTCACTGACCTCAAACTCACAAACTGGGGTATGCAGGCTTACTAGTGAACCCCTGAGACCCACCTCTGAGACTCCATGACAGTGGAATAACAAACATAATCCACCACCCTTGCATTTCTAAATCTATGTTCTGGAGACTAAACTTGGATTCTTAAGCCCTTTGCCAACTGAGGTATTACCCTCACTCACATTGAATGCTTATGCTTAAAGAATTATTCTTTTTTATTCCTGACTATGTGCGTGTCTGTGTGTGGTTATGTGCAGGAGTGATGTTGTCTGAGGAGAAGAGAGATGTCAGATTTCCTAGAATTGGAATAATAAGATGTTAAGAGCCCACTAACATGGAAACTGGGAATCAAAGGCAGGTCTTCTACAAGAATAGTGTGCGCTCTCACCGGTAGATCAACCTTCTCAGCCTCATGACTTTAAACTACGTGAATCGTGTGTTGTAAACACAAAACAAAAGCTACAGGGAAACAGAGCTCAAAATTTAAGTTAAATGTTTGGGGGCCAAAGAGAAGATTATAAAATGAAGCCGTAACACCACCTGATGTAGGATATTTACTATTTTTGCTACTGTATTTATATCTGCCTTAAGGTACATAACTGAAAAATGTAATGTAAATTAGCAGAATTTCCCTTTGTTATGCACACACTATGGGCAGTCATAGAGCTATCAAATCTGTTTGGTGACTTTCTGTAGAAGTAACATTAAAAAAAATAGAAAAGGGCCTTCATTTGAATTTCCATGTTGATTGCTTATCTCACTACCTGTATTTGAATCAGTGTTCCATTATTTTGTGTTACAATAGTCAATCTGTTGTTGGCATCAGATTGTCTTGACTCAAACCTTGCTCTTCTACTAAGTACCTACATTGTCATAGCATCTGCTACATAGTGCATAATGTATCCATCACAATATAGCATGGAATCATATACATAAAATTGTTATATATATATATAGCTTTTATCTGATATTCCTATTCTGTATCATTATCATAATATAAAGATTGAATTGCAAAAACAATGATTCTTCAGCATAATTCAAATTATCTTCTAAAGACAAACCATTTGATCTTTATTGACCTACAAGACTTTTAGGTGCCATTCTTTATCTGTGTCTGCTCTAAAATGGATATAATTCACATGATCCTCACTTTAATTCAGCATTACTGTCCAGTGAAGACACACACATAGAAGCAAAATGTGTCTTAGCACTGCAGTGGACACTGAACAGTCACAGGCCCTCGAGGTTCTTGACTGCTTCAATTTTTCTAGTCCTCAATTATTTTTTAAAGGAAGTTGTACACACAGATCAACGAGAAATTTCATTCATCAAAATCTGGCCCGTTTCTCAAAGACAGAGCCTGAAAGTAAAGACATTTTCCTTCAACTTTCACTGAGAAATATAATTTCACAGCTAATGCAGTTTAAATCACAGGAGTACTTGGAAAAGTTTTTCCAAATTCTTGAGTTTTTAAGAATAAATTAAACAGGACAGTAGGTTCTAATTTTAAACAGCCAGCCATTTTCTACATCCTACGCTTATTCTGACCAGACCCGTACTCATTTCCAACGTTCAGCCTTAGTAGGCACCGCTGTGGAGAGATGCTCTTAACAGCATTTTCTTGACGTAAATTAGTTGATTCTCAGAAGAAAGGGAAATGCTTAATTTCTGGGCCAGCTTCGCTATTAATAGCCAGTGTAGCTGTGGTTTAGTGTGGAGTTGGGTCAAAATGCTTCTGAATGGCGCCTAGTTGGTCCTTCTTTCAGCCAGTGCGGGCAGCAAGGGCCATTTCGCTGTCTCAGTCCTGCGAGGCTGATGAGACAGCACCTCCAGTCTGTCTCTGCGGCAAGATTTGCTTGGCCAGAGCAAGTGGAAAACTCAGGCTGTCATCCAAGGATCTGAGGTGGAATGTGTATTTTCTGGCACAGATATTACAAAAAGCTACCTCTTTAGTTTCATTCAAGCTGGACACTGATCTTTTTGCCTTTACATGTTTAGCTCTTACCTAGGTCTCTATCCGTGCTGTGTGTATATATGTGTGGTGTGGTGTGTGTGTGTGCGTGTGTATGTGGTGTGTGTGGCAAGTGTGATGTTTATGTAGTGTATATGTGGTATGTATGGTGTGTGTGCTATGTGTGGTGTATGTGTAGTGTGTGTGTTATATATGTGTGTGTGGTGTGTGTGTATGTGTGTCTTTTGAAGTTGCATTTATACCTACACTCCTCATTTGACATGTGTGCTACATGAAACCTTTGTGCCTGTTCTTCCTAACTTTCTGAGGAATAAACTGACTTGAATTCTTTTGAAATAATTTCTGCCTGCTTCACTTTAATAACACTTTTGTATAAATTTATAGTTGCTTATTCAATAATGATAAATCAGATGTAAGGGCTCTATAAGACAATTGAATATTTATGCCAAATACTACAGAAATTTAATTTTTGACCTACCTAAAGAATTCTACACAATTTAAAAGGTTTTTGAGCCCTATTGCATTCATGGATATACAAGATCCCTGATTTCTCATTTGGAATCCTAAATAACTTAGAAGTTGGTGACGTAACCTTTTAGTGACCAGTAATCTAATGGTTTGTTTTGGATGTCCAGTTAGCAAGACCAAGCATCACCTGGTATACAGAACCTCTAGGCTTTCCTGAGATTTATCTAGATTAGGCCATTGAGGTGGGAAGTTTCACCTTAACTGAAGCCTGTACCATCCTGTGAGCTGAGGCTCTGAACTGAATAAAAAGGATAAAATAAACAGGAAACAAGGGAATGCTGGTGTGTGCATATCCAGGCCCCAGGGGATGGGGGCCTCAGCCAGTGTTCCTTCATTCTCTCTAGCCATGAGATGTACAGGTTGCCTCCCCTGTGATACTCTGCCTGGCAGGCAGTATCTCTTTCCTTTCTGGCTCTGGATGCATGGTGACCAACCATCTCCTGCCCTGCCATTATGGTTATCCATGCTTGGTGGAATGACTTTCCCATCATGATAGACTGTACCCTGGAATTGTGAACCAAAATACCCACCTTCTTTCAATGTTGCTTTTGTTTTGTTGCAGTAAGGAGAAGGGTAACTGTAAGAAGTAAGCAATTGGTGGCAAATAAGGTTGGGTTTACTAACTCCACAGTGCTCTAAAGAGATTCACAAGGGTGGCTCACAAACCTGACTCTCTCACTTGGTGAAGCCACCTGAAATGCTCGTGGGTGTGTAGCCTAGGTTCTCAGGGCTTGGTTACCAAGCTCTGATGCTGTTGGGCGGTGGTGAGGGGAACTCTGAGGAGGTAGATCTTAGTGGAGGGCAGTTTAGTTACGAAGGGCAGGTCCCGAGGAGTATGGAGGCCTTAGCCCAGTGTCTCTATGTTCCCACTTGCCATGAGAGGTGCAGGTTGGCTCCCCTGTGCTCCCTGAGGTGATAATCCGCCTGGGATCGGGCAAGGAACCCAAATGAGCCTAGACTGAAATGTGTGAGATTCAGAATGAGAATAGATTTCCTGCTTCCAAGCTGTTGGTATTTGTCACTGTGACAGGAAGCTTTTGTTCTTTTTCACAGGAAGACACAAATGTTTAGCAGTCTTCTTAGGCCAGGTTTTTGTTGAGAAGTATAAAATATCTAAAGTGCAAAAGTGTGTTTTGAATTAATACAAAACAATTCTCACAGTAAAGATCTAAATAGTAGGCATTTTCTAATACTTTGACTATGTCACACACCTCTGTGGAGAGCAGGGTGTCACCCAGAGGAAGGGAAGTCCTTGGTGAATGTGCTTTGTTGATACAGTACAGTCATGTCAAGGAAGACTATCTTAGCCCCATGGGAGTGGCCAAGCCTTCTTCGGGTCCGAGTATGAATGCTGACAGCGTGTGCAGCAATATCCACTGTGACTTTCCCTTCCCAGATGTTTAATGTCTGAAGATGGCTCCTGGACAGAGGCTACTCCTACCAAGATGAGCAAGCTGGTCTCCAGCTGTATGCAATAACTCTGCTTCCCTGCTCAACATGCTGAGCTTCCAGGGTGCTGCAACTTTTCCGTGAGAGCCCAGACCACCAGACCCAGTTTGTTTCTGTATGTGTACGTGTCTTTTCTTCATTCCCTCCCTGCGCCTTAGTCAGGGGTCTGGGACCCATGCTGTAAAAGGATACAGCCCCCACCTCTGCTTTAAGGTTGATTCTCAGCTGGCTTCTCTCACTGACTGTTTGTTTCTGATTTGTGTCAATACCTTTCTTCAAACAACAGCTTTCAGTGAAATACTCTGAAGACAATTTCATTGTGATTGAGCCCGGAATGCTATTCTTTTCTGGGATCATTTCCACATTTGTATTGTGCTCCCGCTGAGAGATGTGCTTATTTTTTTCCTTCATTTCTTTTTCTTAATTTTGCTTTGTTTTGTTGGTTGGTTGGATGGATGGGTGGGTGGATGGATGGTTTCCCTTGTCACTGAGACACAGGTTGAGTGGCTCTGTGATCAGGATTTTAAAGCTAATCTTGTCTTATTTAGTGTGACAATGTTGAACTAAAATTGCCCTATCGTAGGACAAACTTCAGCCACCATTTCCCCTGCAGCCTGCTTTCCAGGGAAAAGCACATAGCTCCTACCCTTCATAGAGTCCCTCTAACATCATCAGCAAGTGTTCAAGGACCCACTGAGTGAGTTCTACATCTGTTTCATTTGACAGACTAGAAGAAAAGCTGATAATATCTTTTTTAACTATCTCAAAAGCACACATTATGAACAATGCAATATGATTGGCAAACTCAGTACCAAAGATTTGTGGGGACAACAGCTCCAAATACACAGCTGTCTTGGTGAAGTGTTCCATACACAGATTTGGCACACTAGGCCTTTTCAATGTCTGGTTGCCATAGAACACTTTTAATCCAATGCATCCCACAGTGGCAACCCGCAAACATGCATTTGCTGTTTACTTGTAGGAGATACTGGGAAGTACAAAGAGGGGGACAAAAGGGACCACAGGGTAGGGACAGAAACTCCAGTTACTCATCAACACTGATCCCCAAACTGCAAGCCCCACCCTGCATTGTCCATGTGGGAGGTTAACTGGATCTACCCTTGTAGAAAACTGTTTGGGGGCTGTCACTTCAAAAATTGCAGTGCACACTGCATGTATCTATGTTACAGTTCTTGGTATCTTAGGTCCAGGGATTTTGAAATTTTTGTTAGGAGGTAATTATAGATTCACAAACAACTATGGAAAACAATCAGAAATTTCCCCATCCCTCACTTTCCTACCAGGATTACAGTTTGCAAAACTAAAGAACAATGTCACAATTCAAACCTGACGTGGATGCGATCAGAGGGCCCCACTCAGAGGGGCTGCTCTCAGGTGCCTCCCTGTACTCTTTAGTAACTTGTTTCTTCCCAAGCAATGTTCACTTTGCCTCCTGTGTGACCATGCCCCCTGGCATACAGCTTCACCATAATGCCACCTATTGCATTCGCAAAGCTGGGGCCAGTTATCTGCCCATTGAAAACGTGAATATTGTTACTCTGAGAATGTGAATTAATCAGTACAAATCCCTTAAGATATACTCAATCACTACATATTTATGGTGGAGTCATATTCCACTGAATTTCTTTAGCCATTCAACTACTGAATGCCACTTGAGTTGTTTTCAGCTTTTAGTATTATAAATGAAGACATTATTCATATTTTATTCATATTTTTGTGTATCTATGCGTTTCACTTTTGATACTTGTCATTTTTCTTATAATATATACATATTTATGTGCATAAATTTTTACGCCTGTGGGATAGACACCTCGAGTGCAGAGGCCAGATCCTAAGGTAGCACAGCCGTATGCTCAGAGCCACTATTTTCAGCATGACTGCTCCCTTGGAAATTACTCTGCTCAGATGTGAACAAGTCAGTCTGCATTATTTTTAAATTGTAGCCTTTGGAATGAGTCTGCCGTGGCATTTCCTTGGATCTCCAATTTGTGTTTTCCTAGTGGCTCATCATGTGGGACACTTGATGTATTTATTTACAGCTTCTATCTTCTCTCATCGGTGAGATGTCTGTTCACATTTTTGTCCGGTTTCATATTGAGTCATTTGGTTTCATGGGCAAGGAGCTGTTTGTAATTGTCCTGATATATCTCGTTCCTCGTTGGGTAGACAAGTACATAGAGAATGGGTATTCTTCTTTCAGCACATTAATGGGAATAAATCATTATTGTATTAGCCCCACATTGTTGCATAACAAATTATCCCCAAGCTCAGCAGCTTAAAGACGAGAAGCACTACTATCTCTCATGGTGTCCGTGGGTGGATGAATCATTCTATAATGTCTGAGCTGAGTGGTTCTGGTCAGTTTCTCTTGGTAGTTGCACGCTACAATCAAGGTGCCTGCAAGAGTCACATGCCCTCAATATCTCCCTCCAATCACTGGTAAATCAGCTTAGGGCATGGGGGAAGCAGATTCCCTCCTCCTGTGGACCACTCCATGGGGACAGTGACATCTGCTTCTGATATGGCAGCCTTCAGTCCTCAGGCTGGGGAGCAGGAGCAATATTGCTCATCACTGATCCTGAACCATCACTTCTGCTGACCCACAGAGTAAACAAGCCGACAGAGGTTATATTCAGGTTGCTGAGCCAGAAACAAGAGTCATTGGGGGCCATCGTGTGGGCCAGCATTCCGGTCATCTTGATACTATTGCTACCAAATAACCTACTGTCCATGTACCATTGTATCCTTGTGAAGAAGATCCTTTTCACTGGGATTGCTTGTATAAAATTGCATTTACTTTTGGTTTTTGGAAGTTTTATTTTTACTTATTTTTTGTGATTCTTGAACAGGGGGGGAATCCTGCTTGTCCTTGACCTTCCCAAATTGGTCTCCAACCTGTCTTGGAATGTGGTTCTCTCCTTTTTTGTTTATTTTTACTTAATAATTCAATTGGAAAACAAGAATTTCTTGCTATATCCTCAGTGTCTCTTCCATTTTTTTTTTTTGCATTGGGTCTAGCAATATTTGAAAGGCTGGTTCTCAGATAAAGTCATCCTCCTGCCTCAGATTCCTAAGTAGCTAAGCCCAGAGGTCCATGCCACAGGCTCAGCTACATATTCAATGTCTTTATTTTTTTAAAGTCTAATTTTGTATTCTTTATGATGAAATATGATTTTATCAAGTGTGACTTCCAGCTTTCTAATCCATCCCTTGTCTGTCACTGAGGTGCTATCTTTGGGATTTCTATTTTCAATGACGGTGCATCTACACCACTTAAAGGCGTTTCTTCTCTCTCTTAACTATTGAATTTTCATAGTTTTTTTATTAGCACCATTTTGACTCTGAATAATTTCCCAATTTTAGCATGATTATTATAAGTCGTACTTTAATAACTATCTTCTGAATGTTGGCTTGAGTTGTGCTATTTTGACTTCTTCGTCTTGAATCTCTTATTGACACATGTTTCCTTGGTTACCTGGTGTGTCCTTTACATAATTTCATACTTGATTTATCAGTTTGCTGGGATCATGAGAGAGCTGAGTGTAAGACTGTCTGGGTTAGAGAGAATCATCTTTTCTTTTTGCCAGAGTTTTATCCACATCTTGAATTTTGTGTACTGAAATTCTAGGAGCATACTACCTGAAGTGCAAGCTCTTATAGAGATAATTGCTTTGAGGCATAAACGTTACAGGAATATTTCCAACATGGATAGACAGAAATGATAGAAAAGTCAGCTTGGGGAGAGTAAAAGCTCTAGGTCTCTGTGAGTCCCAGTTTCCAGCTGGAGTAGAACTGGTGGATCAGATTCTGCACAACAGTTTCCCCTCTCTTCTTTAAGCCATGTTGTACAGAATTTGTGTTTAAATACATTCAAGTTTGCTTTTTTATCAGACGATCTCTTCTGCCTAAATACTGGTGCCATTTTGATGAGTTGTTTTCAGCCAATAATGCTGCCTTTTCCCTTATTCCTTAGACCTCACCAACATGCAACAGATCATCTCCACTAAGCAGAATGTCCCATGCAATAGCTCCAGTTACACTCATCCATGCTGTTTCTTTAGAGGCTGCTAAGGTTTGCATACAGTTTGTATGGTTCTCTGAGACTTCACCTGTGGGAAGTTTGGTTTCCCAATGGTGGAATCTTTTCAATATAGGGCCTATCATGAGGTATTAGGCCATGGAGGGTCTTCTTTCTGTTTGTTTTGGTTACAGTCTCATGGTATGAATCACACACACATGAGTGAGATGTGTTGTGGCCTTTCCATGTTATATGTGTCCTTCACTGCCCAGCAGAACTGAGCCAGTGACAGTGTGGGGCTTCCATCCTCATAAACTATGATGTATATAAGCTTCTTTTCTTTATACACTATGCTAGTGTTCAGGTATTGTGCTATTGCATTGGAAAACAGTTCCATAAAAAGGTATGTAGATGTAATGAATTGTGTCCATTCATAAATTAATTTAAAATAATAACAAAAGGCATGCTCTATTTTCTGATATACGCTACTTTCGTGAAGCTTCATGCATGCACACTCCTTCATTATAGTTACAAGTGCACACAAATACATACTCACATATGTGCACACAAGCTGTGGGCCACTGACATTTTCTTCTCTGCATTCACTTTCTTCAAGCTAATACATGAAGAGATTAATAGCTAATGCAAAGTTATCAAGCTATGGAGTAATAAAATTGTGCTTTGGAATCATTATTAAGTGGGATAAAGGTTATTTGAGTACAAAAAAATGGCTATTAAGCAACCATCAAGTGGGCAGGCTATACAACGGTGGTTCTCATGCTTCCTAATGCTGTGACCCTTTAATATAGTTCCTCACGTTGTGATAAACCCCAACCATAAAATTATTTTCATTGCCACTTCATAACTCTAATCTTGCTACCATTGTGAATTGTAACATAAATATCTGTTTTCTCATGGTCCTACATGATCCCTGTAACAGGGCCATTCCACTCCCAAAGGGGTTGCAACCTCCAGGCTGAGAACAGCGGCTATAAAACTTGATACACTGATCAGAGAATGACTCACGCATTCCAGGCAGGATGGAGTGGGATACATGTGGTTTCATCACACCACACACAAGAATACACTACTTAAAGACCATGAATTACTTGTATCTCAAGTTACCCATTTAATATAATTAGATTGTTATTGACCTTGGCTAGCCGAGAGCCTAGAAAGAAAAACTTCAGGTAAGAGTGGGCTGCTATACACTCCATTGTGTTTTGAGAAATGGGTGTTTGCTATTGAAGTGTGGGGTACACACTGGGGTTCCAATTGCCATTTACAGTCTATGTAGACGAAGCCAAGCTGGAACTCACAGAGTTATCCCTACCTCTGGCCCCACTCAGCTGAGCAGAAAGGGATACGCCACCATGCCTGACTCAAATTTATATTCTAAGCTTGCTTTTGGTTTCATTACATGAAGCTTATTAATTTTTTGTTCTTTCCAATGAAATAAATAAACACAGCTATGACTTCCTGAAATAGATGCAAAAGTACAATTAGATGGATATGTTACTAAGAACATTATTTGTTTTATCAGACACAATATTGAGAATTGTTTATTCTTTCACCCTCTAATCCAAATGTTGAGACATTTAGAAGTTCTACAGTGTGTACACTGTGACACACATAAACTCTGGAGAACTTAATCTGTCTACTGGTTACACATAATAGATACTGTTCCAGTGTTGGTGAGTCTGTGACTGAGCAGATTTCATGGAGTAAATAGCACCATCCCTTCCCCTGTGCAGCACCCACCACTGCCAGGGCCTGAAGCTGCACTATGCATCTCCTGAGTGCACTTGCTAGACTCTTGCCAGGCACCTTTCTCTCTAGATCCAAAAATTGCCATACAAAATGTTTCTTTTTAAAATTTCCACATATTACCTATTATAGCATCTTTTATTATAGCATCTTTTTAAAATTAGTTTTTGCTCTGTAAAAATATAAACAATGAATTATTAATTACTAAGCATGTGTACATAAAACACCTATCATGTATGCCAATATCAACATGATGATCTTATCATGATTCTGAGAACATGGATGTTCATGCATTGCTACACGAACCCTCTGGTAACACTGATTCTTGTTCTTTTTTTTTTTATTGACTTTTATTGAGCTCTACATTTTTTTCTGCTCCCCTCCCTGCCTCTAACCTCTCCCCTTCTTCTTAAAATATGTTAAATGGTTCTAGTAAGATCCTTATTTAGGGTCCTGCCAAAAATGGATTTGTAGCTAGTGTCTGGTTAGAAAGGAAAGGAAACTTGTTTCTTTCTCTGACGACTTGTGAAGGTAGTCAGTGCCTCAAGTAACAATTTACTAAGAATGGAGAGGCTGAACTCACGAGAAGTTCTGTTACCCTGGAACTGTGTAATGGCGTTTTCTGTATTAATTTGTAGTAAACGGTCTGTGGAATGGATAAACGAGCTAATTTGGATAAAGAAATTTCAGTCAGGTCCTTGCTACCCCTGCACAAGACTGAAGGGTTTGCAGCATTGCCTCCTGTTGGCCAAGGGTTCACTCTTGGTTTTTGCTGTTCTAGAAGGGGAATTCAGATGGGTATGAGGCTGGGGGAATTCAGTTGTACAAGCCCCAAATATTTTATTTACTAAGTATTTGACTCATTTTCAAAAATTGTCTTAAAATAAGCACTTAAATAATGTTCAAATGTTAAAAGATAGTAAGTGCAAAAAATTAAAAAAATAAGAAAAAAGTAGTCATAAAATTTTCACAGGCTTCTGTGACTTACTAAGTACTAGTCAAAATGCACATGATTTTTATAGTAGACAATAATAAGTTATACACAAGTTGATACGAAAGGATAGAAATTCTAAAGGTTCAGAGAAGAACTAATATGTGAGCCACCAGAGAAATCCTAGACTAATACTTGAGCAGGCTTTGAAGGGTGGTAAACTTTGGGCAACAAAGGACACAGAAAGAACATTAAAAGGATACCAGGTCAAAGAATAGATGTGGAAATACTAAACCATTTTGTGAGCTGCTGGATAGTTGGAGATGGTTACAAGAAATAGGAAGACATTAAGGTGAAGAGACTGCAGCCAACCCCTGGAATGTCTTTGGAACTGAGCTAAGAGGAATGCCTTCTTTGTACAGGCAGAGAACCAGTGGAGAACAGTTCACAGCTAGCTCTCTTGCCAAATCATTCCCCTCCACAGCAGAAGGGCAAAGGGATTGTGTTTGCCATACACACTTAGTCCATCACATTTTCGGTTACATCACCTATGCCAGCAAAAGCAGTAGTACAAAATTAGCAGTACACAGCGACATGGTATTGCATCAATCCACATTTTAATTCTAAGTCAACAATAACAAATATATCACGTTTGTGGCTAAGGTAAGCAATGCCCATCAGTTACCAATTGAAGTAAAAAGCTAATTGCATTATACCACACACTGAAAAGCATCAGAAAGAAACACGGAGCTTAGTGAGTGTTTAGCTTTAAACACAGTCAGTAAGAGGCTTGTGGTGTAACTTTCTAGAAGACACGTGGTCAGGGGCACAAACAGAATGAGTGCTTTTACTACTTGTCTAGTGTAAGCCATCCCGGGCTGTGGGGAGGAAATCAGAAACACATCTGGAGCACGGAGTCATACTGTAAACACATGAGGATCTGGATATGCAGGGTGACCAGAAGACTCTTCAAATTACGAACGTCAAATACCTGGGGGTTTGTTTTCATCTGAATTGTCGGCAACTCTTACCTCGCACAACAAGGTCAGCGGAAGCTGAAGAGTTGTCCACGATGGTCTGTGCCGTGCAGGTGTACCTTCCGGCGTGTTTCAGCTGGGCATTGCGGATGAGCAGCTCCCCGTTGGCATCGAGCTATGGGCAAAACCAGCGACTGGTCAGTCAGTGCGTTTCCATGAACCACACAGTATTTAGGATATGGAGGTATATTGCTTTCTCCTACGAGGAAGCATCTGTGATAGACCTGACAAGTGCATGTCTTTGTTCAACTTCTTCTCCAGCCTCAGCTTTCCAATTGGAAACTAAAGAAATAGAACTTCAGACCTTTTGGACGCTGGTGTCTTTGGCATTTTGTCACTTAGCAACACTGAAGAGAAGCCAAGAATGGACTTAGTTGATCAGTAGCTTTTCAATTTTTATTTTTGAGAACATTATATTATGTTATATTTCCCCTTCCCTTCCTCCCTCTAAACCCTCCTATGTACTCCTCCCTATTCTCCTTCAATTTTTTTTATCACTAATTGCTATTGTGTGCACATGTGTATTTACATACACACACACACACACACACACACACACACACGAATATAACCTGTTCAGTTCATATACTGCTACTTGCTACTTAGTACTTTTAAAGAAAAACGTCAGCCTCTAAGAATCTTAGTGATATCAATGTGGGTAAAAAAATGTTTCATGGCTGTGAACTGTTAGTTTAGTTTTGCAAAGCTGAGTAAATTGAGCAAATTCAAGATGTTCCACACAGTTCATCTTACAAAGATGCTAAAAACTTAGACAACTATCTAAATGGATGGTGATTCTACTGTAATGTACCTTGTCATCAAATTATGATCCACACAAGGATTTGGGACTTGTTTAAGACTCTTCCCAGTGTTAAGAATATACATATGTATTCTGTTTGGCTCTAGGTTCTACCACGTGCTGAGTTCTCTTCGGCACACTTCTTCAAACATTTGGATGTGTGCCCTTTAAATGGCTGAGGAGGTGGAGAGTCAAAGCTACTAATGTTCTGGCCCATTTTGATTTCATTCACAACCCCCATGCCTAATAGAAGCTTAAATTTAAGTCAATCAAGAACCGAGTCTGTCTTAAATATTAGCTCCTGAGTAGGCAGTGACAGGCTCATGCAAGAATTGCAAGAAAGTCAACACACACTCATTGCTCTATATCTGGTGAAGGCATGTTGCTACAACCCCACCGGAGGAAAGTGAGGGAGAATATCCATATCCTTTTTAGTACAGTGTGCGTGTGTGAAATAGGTTCTGACATTTTTACACAGGCAGCTAACACTTTCCATCCTCAGGAGAGGCCGGGGCTCTCGGTGGTTGATAGAACGCTTACAAAGCAAGTGAAGATCGCGGGTCTCAGCACATTCTCGCCACAAATTAGATGCAAATGTTCACTTATTTTCACTAAAAGCCGCAGCTTGGCTACATCACAGTTTCTTCCCTTCAGATGAGGGGAGTTGAATCACATCCTGGAAATTGTGATAGCAAAGTTCGGGGGATATTCCAGCGTGTGTATGTGGTTGACCACAGAAGTCTCCCAAGTTTAAGTCAAAAGACTTTCAACATATAAATGCCCATTCCTTGCTTCCCCCTCCACCATACACTGTAAAATAATTATTGCAATAAATAAAAGTTGAACTATTACTAATATATACGAACAAATCGACTCAAAGAATGTGCAAGAAAAGCAACACGGCTAACACAAAGCATGCTTTGTCCCTTTGAAATTGACAAGGCTGCAAAAAGGCATGTCTTTTAAAGCATGCGCTTGGTAAACACAAACAGAGATTATTAAATAGGTCTAATAAATGTGCTCTACTTGAAGCAAGACTTTCCTTTGCTCTTGGCTTGCTAGAGAGCAGCTACACCAGACACACCATAGGCAGCCTCACATGCTAACAGCATCCAAGGTCTCCTCTATGAGCAGCAAGTACATCTATAGCAGGCAGCTTCTCCTGATAGCGGTACTCCAAGTCTCCTCTGGTGGCAGCAGTTCAGTAGGAAGCTGTGGGGAGCGGTGGGGTGCTGTGGAGTGCCACTGGAGCTGTGGGGAACCTCTGGAGCTGTGGGGTATAGTATGAGGAGCGGCCGGGCTGTGTTCCTGCACCTGGCCGCCCGCATGGCTTAGCTTATGCCCGGAAATAATTACACGGAAACTGTATTCTTTTAAACACTGCCTGGCCCGTTAGTTCCAGCCTCTTATTGGCTAGCTCTTGCACCTGGACTAGCCCATTTCTGATAATCTGTGTAGCACCCCAAGGTGTGCTTACCGGGGAGATTCTAGCCTGCGTCTGTCTGGAGTGTGGGCATCATGGCGACTCCTCACTCAGCTTCTCTCTCCCAGCATTCTCTTCTGTCTACTCCGCCTACCTAATTTTCTGTCCTATCAGGGCCCAGGCAGTTTCTTTATTGAACCAATGAAATCAACAGATTGATATATGACACTCCCACATCAGTGGGGAGCTGTGGGGAGCTGTGGGAGTCCTCTGGAGCTGTGGGTGCCTCTAGGACTGTGGGATGCCTCTGGGACTATAGGGTGATTCTGGGACTGTGGGGGGCCTCCGAGCTGTGAAGGCGGGGCTCTGGGACTGTGGGGTGCCTCTGGAGCTATGGGGAATCTCTGCAGCTGTGGGTGCCTCTGTAGCTGTGGGGGCCTCTGAGACTGTGGGGAACTTTGAGGTGCCCTGGGACTGTGGGGGGCCTCTGAGCTGGGGGGGCCCTCTGGAGCTGTGGGGACCTGTGGGAGCATCTTTGGCTGCTGAAACGTGTTGCATGCACAAACACAAACCAAGCTGGAACCCCATGGGAAAGCTACAACTTTTAATCAACCCCAGGGCCATCTTTTTATATCTGATAACCAGGTCTAGCTTCCTTCTTTCCTATGTAGAAGTTGCTCTTCACAGATGTTAGATTAACCTACTTTCCTTTTTTAAATTTAAAGCGTGTGAAGTGGCAAAATAGTATAGTTACATCTCACAGCAACCGATTTCACTCGCGCAAGGACCTTCTGTACCTGTTTTGTCTCACTGTTTGGTTTGACACACTGCCTAGTGTCTTTCTTCGTGCTAGCTTCACTCTGTCTACTGCTGAGTACTGAGAATACCAGCATCATGATGTCCGTGCTACTAACGCCTCAGCAACTGTTTTATGACAGCACCTTGCATCTCAAACGAAGGTCATTCTCTTTAATAAACACAAACCGTATTTTCACACATACGACTGACACTAATTCTCTCATACTCAATACCTAAATTAATATTGGTTTTAATGTTGCATCATTTTAATTACTTGTGTGTAAATTTTGAATATTAAAAAACTCTATAAGGTATGCCATCAAACATTCAAAAACTCTCATATGTAAGGGAAGCTGTAATTACTAAGAGATCATTCGGGGGTTGCCTGGAAATGCTGACAGAAACTGGGCCAATGACTCGAGAATTCAGTTTTGACCAATTGGCCCATTTTTAAAGAAAACACACAATAAGAATTTTGTTTGAGCTTTTAGCTAAACTTTTTTTTTTTTTTTTTTTTTTTTTAGTTAAGGAGCAATATGCCAAAGCTTTGAACCTCATGGGTTTGTTTTAGAGTTGAAGGAAAAATTGGATATGACTTAATTCATGAGGTTTTCATTGGTTCCCATTAGCCTCAGAGTTCTCAACACCTCCAAAGGAAGGAATGAGAGAAGCCCCATAGGCTGGGTTCTTTGCCATTCAGTAACCTACACACACACACATGCACATGCACAAACACACATTTCTTTTTTTTTTTTGAGAAGGGGGGGGTGGAATAGGGCACCATCGCCCGGCCAAACACACCATTTTCATAAGAGCAACTTTACTCCCTTTATTGTATATTGTTGTTCTTAAATATATTTCCTTGGGAAAAGTAATTCTGCTAAATGTTATAAGTGTGTCTGTGTGTGTGTGTTCAGTCCTCAAATCCAAGAAAGTAAACATGGCAAACATGGTGGCATATTATCTGAATCCGATAATGGAACTTTCTGCTCAGCCTCACCTACAGGCACCATGCTAGAGAGAGACACTGTCTCAAGCCAATTAAATAAAAACCGTCTATGGAGCCCGAGGAAAGACACCCAAAATCTTTGGACACCACATGCATACACATACCTGAGTACATACAGCCATACCCTAGACAACCCCTTCCACACACATGCACTCTTACATACACAAAAGAACAAAGGCTTATTGCTGTAAACGATCATTAACCAGTTCTTAATGACCCGACCATTGTTTCGTGTTAAGCATCAACTTGGGATTGTGCAGTCTCCACTTTGAGGTTTCAGTTTTTGAAAGAAGCTAACTTAACTATAAAGCACATTTTTCTACTTGTTTGCTGCCAGGAAATCGCAAAACAGCAACAAAAAACCCAAGAGCAAGCAGCAGCAGGTATGTGAGACAGCGGCCGGTGAAGATCAACCTTAGGGTGATTAAGTCCAGTATGCTTACCCCAGGTGGGAAAAGCTTCAAATCTCCAAGTCCGGTTTTGGATTGCACTGACCTACTCTGGTTCCCTCTGCTCTAACTTAACTCTAACCTTTCTCAGGATGATTTTCAAGCCCCCTTTACTGACTGCACTCTGTTTCCCCATAGCTCTGGACAACATAGAGCTAGATGACTTTAAAAAGAAATGAAAATATCTCAATTTTTCTTGATTTCTGCTTGAATTTAATTTTTCACTTTCTGTTCTCTTATTGTCTAGCAGTACAATTCTTTCTATGTTTAATTTTTAGTATAAAAAGTTGTTTCTCAAAAATCCAAATGCTTTTTAATGCCCTGTTTCACATGATGCAGTTACTTTGTAAAAGAAAAAGAAAACTGCCTTAGAGAAAGAAATCTGTTTTCTAATGGTATGGTGCAATAATCGCAGTCAACATACATTTTCACTCCTGAAACCACACTGACAGTCAATGCACACCCTCACACCTGCAAACACACAGTCAATGCATACCTCCACACCTGAAAACACACAGACAGTCAATGCACACCTTCACACCTGCAAACACACTGACAGTCAATGCACAGCCTCACATCTGAAAATACACTGACAGTCAATGCACACCCTCACATCTACAAGGATACTGACAGTCAATGCACACCTTCACACCTGCAAACACACTGACAGTCAATGCACACCCTCACACCTGCAAACACACTGACAGTCAATGCACAGCCTCACATCTGCAAATAGGCTGACAGCCAATGCACAGCCTCACACCTGCAAGCACACAGTCAATGCACACCCTCACACCTGCAAACACACTGACAGTCAATGCACACCTTCACACCTGCAAGCACACTGACAGTCAATGCACACCGTCACACCTGCAAACACACTGACAGTCAATGCACACCCTCACACCTGAAAACACACTGACAGCCAATGCACACCCTCACACCTGCAAATACACTGACAGTCAATGCACACCTTCACACCTGGAAGCATCAGAATGGATACCGGTGGGGATGTTCCTGGATCACCACTGACATCATACTTACGCCCTGTGCTGTGTAGGCTCCACTTGCCTTACACTGTAAAGGCTGCTACCAGTGTCTGAAGACAAAATTAATGTGGATTATATTAGTGTAAATGGGCCATTAGGCAAGATTTTAGAGTAAAATATGACTTGAACAATACTGTCTTGCTGGTTTTCAGCAAGCAGAGAGTTATTTAAGTAGATATAGATATTAATATTGCATCACAAGCAGAATGGATGACAATTACAGGGGCAGCATCAGGACACAAGCTCTTTGGGATTAGATGTTTGGGTTTACTCCATCTGTCTAATCTTCAGTTTTCCTACCTCTGAACTTGAGACAATCACTGTAGCATCTACTTTACTGAATATTGCTGTAATGGACACAGGTCAAAAACCTGGAAGCTATTTAATCAAAAACTGACAAAACAATATTGAAGAAGTGTAAGGTAGTGATACCTATCCATCGCCCTCAGAAATGAAAGGCATAAAATATTTCATCTCAAACTTAGTGCCCAGTAAACCGATCACTGATGTAAATTTTGAAATTAAGATCTATTGCCAGAAAGGTGGAAAAACAGCTCATAGAATTTTAAGTGGGGAACAATTGCTTTACCATACAATTTACCAAAATAGTCAACGGGGATGACTATTCACTAACAAGCACGTTATAAGCATCCCATTATCCTTGTTAAAGTGCTCTGAGGAAATTGGTTTAGGAAGCCTATTAATAAAGTAGCGTTTTATAAGATGGGAGGATGTTTAACAAGCAGGTGTAAAAGAGTGTAGGGTAAAGGTGTAAAAGTTGACTATTGTCAGGTGATGTTGGACAGAGGCGCTGAGGACTCAGATGGTGTCTTTGAATTTCTCTCAAACGTCTAGGGACTTCCTACTAGACTGAACTTTCAACATCCTAGGAAAGAAATCAGGAAGATATAGCATTCATGCAGAGAGTTACTGAGACAATGAGTGTATCACCAAACCAGTGAAGGAAAATGGTCCAGAGCAGTTGTCAAAATTAGGCAGCTATGGGCCATCGAGGTGTCTTGGTGAGTAACAGCCCTAGCCACGGAAGCCTGAAGGCCTTAGTGTGTTTCCTAGAGCCTACATAAAAAGACAGATGCAGTGGCGGGCTTCCATCAGTCAAGTATTGCTAGGGTGAGAAGGTAGACAGACACAGGACTGGACAGAAGCTTAGTGTTCAGACAGCCTGCAGAAGGCAGTGCATCTGGGGAAATAAGAAGAGACCCTGCCTTAGGGTGCAAAACTCACTCCTGAATGCTGTCTTCTGACCACCACAGATGTGCCATAGCCCATGTGTTCCCATACTCACAAACATACACAAAATATAAGTTTATAAAATTGTTCATCAACTAAATATTTGTCCATCATTTGCCACCACAGATGATTGATAAAATGCCATATATATGAATACATAGAGTGTTTATGAATACACAGTGTTTATGTACCTATTATAAAATAGTCTATGTATTATATTATATAGAATGTACATATATAATCTTAATAGATAACTTTAAGATCTTTCTAGAAAAAGAAGGGTTATAACATAAGTTATAATTAAAATTAATTTTAGTTGTATGTTTACTTTCAGAAAGTGCCTGTTAAATTAGAAAACAAAAATTGCAGTAGTTTTATAACTAGATGTTGAAAATAGATAATTACTTGCCACTAACCCTTAGCAGAATAATATAATGTAGATAAATTGTTTTAATCATTTGTTGTATTAAACTGCTAATTTAAATATCTAATTTATTAATATTTTATCTAGACATGAATTTTGTTCAAGCACAAACAAAACATTTAATAGTCATTATCACACAAAGCATAATATTCTGTGAGTTTTAACTAAATCAATGAGGGGATAAATAGCAAATTTAATGCAAAATGTTACATAGAATAACACCATTAATGATAGGACAGTGTTTGTTGTCCTTTTGTTTTAGCGACAGCATAAAAACTTACAAGAAGACAGTAATGCCTTGTGACTTTCCTCCTAGTACTTATGGGACTCCACGAAGGAAAAAAATACAGTGAGATGCAGCATTGTGTATCACCTCACTGTGTACTGGGAAGTATGATGTGATGCTTTCGCTTCAAGATTGGTGCTTAAATTAGTCAGGGCCGTGACTCCTAAAACCTTACCCACGCTGCCGCTCAGTGGTCAAAACTGGAAATAGCAAGCTGGAATCAAAGCAAGCTTGATTTTTTTTAAATGATTTTTTAAAAAATTGAATGGGAAATGAAAATTCATCTTATAAAAATTAAATTTTATATCTAGATTATTTTAGTAGTAAACACTTCTATTATTAGTCGTTGGATGTAATAATTATTGAAACATTATGATAATGGCCATTGTCGCATTTTAGACTCCGTATCTCTGATTTTTTTTGTATAATTATATAGTCATATAATTACAATTTTTGTTTGTATACATCTTTGCTGGTCAGTGTTTCTTTTTCCTTAGCCTATAGCATAGACAAAGCCAGTTCATTCTTTCCCTCTATCAGAATCTTCCCCCAAGATAAGAAAAGAGACAGCCAAAGGGACATTTTTTTCCTGTGCAAGTTTGGGCAACAGAGAATCACAGCCTCCTGTGCCTTTCCCACCCCACCGATGTCCCCAATGCCACCGTGTTTTCACTCTCTAAGCGTCAGGTGGAAGTTTTCTCAACAAACCCGGAAGCTGGGGCTAGACATGAGGGCTGTCTCTGAAAGACAGCTGAGACACGTTTCTGACACTTTCACTTAAATGCCATTCAGTAGTGAGTTTTGCCACTGACTTTTTGTTGAGAACGGAAGACACTAAGAAGCCTTTGCTGGACTTTTGGAGGTTCAGAAGAGAATTGCTCTGATCACTCACTTTACAAAAACAGTTGGGATGTAAAACAAGTGGATTTATTTAATTACAATGGCCACTCTTATCCTGAGACTGAAGTTTTTATGAATTTAACTCTTTAGTCCTTTTTTTTTTTGAAGTGCCAATAGTGGACATTTGCTGATGTGATTCAGTTTTGTCCCATATTTTCCCCATAAAATACAGTTTTGACTTATCTGTTAGCTGATGGTAGCCACTTGAGTTGAAGAATCCCAATTGGGGCTCACTACCAGCAAGCACTCGGTAGACCAGCCCAGGGCCCGCTATTTACTGCCTGCTGTGATGGCCCTTTGCAGATAGAGCAGACATAGTCTCAACAACTCATTCCCTATCTATGCTCTCATTTTTTTTTCTTTAGTATAACAACCATTTCCTTCCTCTATTTCTTCTTCTCATTTTTTTTTCCTTTTTCAACTAACTTTTGTTATAGTGGGTATTAGTGTCAAATAACCCAGAATAACTATTATTTTAAAGAATGTACCTAGGCTGTAAATGTGAAGTTTCACCATAATTAGGGTAATTTATACCTCCCAAATCTATTTATATACTTCCTTGAAGGTAGTAAACTCCACAGCTATTACTGCTTATTACAGCTATTACAAACTCTGCTTGTCATCTTCCAAGGCGGTAGGTCAGAAATTATTCAATTTATTACACCAAATGAATAAGTGAACTGGAAACTTCATTTCTCTATTTAAAACTTATTGATTTCATTAAAAACTGGGGACTTGTCTTTCAAAAACTACCAAATAATGTAAAGAATTATTAAGCTGATAAAGATTGTAGTTCCAGTTAAACTAATAATAGACAAGCTATATTAAGAGCATCATTAAAGTTTCACTTATAAGATCAAAATACAACATCTGTCGTTCCCTGTCAATTATATTAATTTTAAGTGTAGTTTCAGCTCAGAAACCAAATTTGCACATTTACTATTGATTTATTTTTTTTTGGCTAGTGCCAGTAAAGCCCTGGACTTTACAGTGAACATGCAGGGGCATCACATGCACACTGAGACAGTTCTGAATGCTGCACATCTATTTAGGAATGTCCCTGTCTAGTTAAAGAACGTCTTACTCTACCTGAAGAAGAAGCCCTAGACAAATGAAGTACAGGCAACTGGTCAACCTGAAGTATAATGGTATTATAATTTATAAATATTTATTCAGATTTCATGTGATGTAAATATTCTGAAATATGCCATTGAGTTGGTTCAAGCTTGTGCATTCATTAATAGCTGGTCCTGAAGTTAGTGTTTTCTTTTTCCCTTTTATGCTTGCTTCTGTTTTTTTTTCTTGAGACAGGGACTCACTATGTAGTTCAGGCTAGCCTCTAGCCTTAAAAATCTAAGATTCTCTTGATTTAGCTTCCCAAGTGCTGAGGTTCAAGGCATACTTACCAGATCAGCATATTTTCATTTGTTCTAATTGACTTTGTTTCTATCATTTAAATGTTAAATAAATGTTTCACTATAGTTTCATACATGTGTATTACTGTACTTTGATTATATCCCCCACTACCTTGCTCTCTGTGTCCTATGCCCTCTTATTGGTCTCCTTCTACAAACATAATTCCCATTCTCAACACATCTTCGTAATTAAGGACATGTACCAAACAGATACACAAGTTCCTAAGGAGTAATCTTTCCAGAGAGGAGATGGAAGCACGAGTGGGGCCATTTTGTCCCCTGACAGCCTCAGCAGTGTCCACACCCCCAGTGATGTCTCCATGGAAGTCAGTCCCCTGCATTACTTCCTGGCATTCTCTCTGCCCTCTAGCGGCTGTGTTAAATGACAAGGTTTGTGGAATGTACAGTTTCCAAGTCTAAAAATTAACCACTTCGTCGATTTCAAGCCACACAGACTTGTTCATGTCTTGAAACACAAACATTTCATTGATTTTTCACCTCCACAGAATGAAATAAATAACTTTAAATTAATCAATATAACCTGGAGTAAGTTCAATGCTTTCTCTCATTCGAATTAGAGTGAAATTGATGGGTTCTCTGGTACAAATTTAATTGGGTAAAGTTCACATCAATACAAAAATTATATAATAGAAAAATAAACCTAAAGATCAATACATATTTGAGAATATCACACCCAGACACTTCAATACTAGTCCTTTACAAATGTTTCAGAGTATCATGATTAATCTAAGAAAAATTAGAAGCTTTTCACATGAATGTCACATCATTAAAATTTAAAATATTATAGAAGAGTATTGTTTATGGATTTTTAAGTTTCTCTCTCTCTCTCTCTCTCTCTCTCTCTGTGTGTGTGTGTGTGTGTGTGTGTGTGTGTGTGTGTGTGTGTAAGCTATGGCATATTTTCAACAGAGAGCTACTTTTGGGAGCTGGTGTTGGGAGCTATGTGAGTTCCAAGGATTAAACTCAGGTCCAGAGATTTGGTGGCATACTTATCTGCTAAGCTATTTCTCTGGTTCATGACTGAAGTTTTAGTGCAGATACATAAGAATCATTGGGATGTTAATACGATGAAATATAAAACACATACCATATAATTCCTCTGGTAATGAATATGTGTAATTTCTTTGTTAAAATCAATCACGTAGCCATTGAAGGACCAAACAAATGTGAGATCCAGGGAAGGGTCAAAGGACGCAGCACACTGCATTGTAGCGTTTTCTCCAACAGTGATATCAGCATTAATTGGGGCCAAAATGATTCGTGTGGGATCTGCATGTTTTGAAATAAAAAAGAGTAAAACACATTAAAAGACATTATGAGGCATCATATTATCTAGTATTGAAGATCTGCCACCTGAGGACCTCTGCTAACCATTATGAATTATGAAACTGAACTTCAAGGACCTCCCAGCTCTTCCAAAACCCTACAATGTGGTTTAAGGGTGGTAACAACTTCAGATCCTAAAGCTCATTTAATGAAAGTGGGCCAGATATTTATACTAAAAGATGCAATGAACAGTCTAAGGATTTCCAAGGCCGATCACACACATGTGCGTGCACACGTGCACATACAGACACACAAACCCAAGTAACAGAAAATCCAATACAACATGACTCCTACAAAATTATTAAACCCACATTAATTATCCCCAATGAAAGCAACTTAGATGACAGGACAACTAATTCAAAAGAACAACTATGGACATGCTTAAATGGCTCAAAGGAAATACAAGTAAATCTTAAAATGAAAGCCAGTAAAACACAAACAGCTTAATAAAATGAGAAAAATTCAGGATATATGAAAATATATTTCAATAGAGAGATACAATTACTGAAGAAATCTCAAACTAAAATAAAACTTGAAATGAAAACTTTAGCATGTCTATTAAAAAAAGTGTAGTAGACTCACTAATAAAATATATCTAGCAGAAGATAGATTATCAGACTTAAAGACAAGGAAGAAGAATTGGATCACTCTGTCAAATAAAATAATAAGTTTTAAATAAAATAATAGTTTTTAAACATGAACAAAAACATGTAGTCTTGGGAAGAAAAAGCCCTGTTATGAGTGATTTTCCTCTGGGATTAGAGACTTCCATCTTTGGTTGTTCAGCTGTACCTCTTGCAAAGTGATTATCTACTCTGAGCTTGTTGATTGTGTATACTCTTCATAGAGCGTTGCGAGAGTCGTGAGACCATCTGAGTATTTATCAGATCCCTACTACCTGTTATATACATCTCTGTCTTAATTGCATGTGACTCAGATAGGGTTAGAGTGTCTAAGTTGGAGAGACTAGGAAAGGGGAATGCAGTTATGGGAAGCCCTCACCTCTACTAGGTAAAGGCTTTTCAGGTGTGGCCTGTTGTGGTCGGAGCATCCACATTCCTGCAAGCAACTTCTCACATATGCTCTCCCAGGAAGCCCAAGAAGCTCATTGGTTCCTAAGAGAGAACTTTGGTAGAACCATGCCTCAGTTTGTCATTAGGACCAAGGGGAAGATGTTGCTTACATCTCCCCAAGAAAGGAAATATAGCCAAAAGTGTAAATGTATAAAACAGTGATATAAATAAAGGAAAAGAAATATATGTTAAAGGAACAGAATATATATTTTTTAAAGACTCATAGAAGAACAATTCTGAAATCCAGGGAAAGAGCTGACCACTAAGATGAAAGAAGCATATAAATCGATCTATCAAACAAACAAACAAAAGTCAAACACCCAAATAGTATCAGAAAGAAACTCCCTGTGTCATATAATTGTCAAAGCTCTAAATGTACGGAAAAAGGATATTAAAAACTGCAAGAGAGAAACACCAAGTCACAAAGAAAAGGATATCCATCAATTTTAATGATGACAAGTTTTTGATGATGACTTTTCAAAGCCTAAAAGACATAGAGTGATGTCCTACAAGTTCTGCAAGACTGCAGATGACAACCCAGACAACTATGCTCACTAAGATAATATGATCACTAAGATCATGATTGAAGGGAAAAGAAAAGTTTTCCATGACAAAAGCAGACTAAAAGAATTTGCTGTCACCAAGACACCCCTACAGAGTATAGTGGAGGAATATCTCAGATTGAAGAGAAAAATAAGTATATCCAAGAAACTAGAACAGAAAATAAACAATGTTAGGTCAGCTCTTGAGCAGAGGAAGACCAAGAAAAGAAATACTACAAGATTAACAAAATGGCATGCATAAACACATATCATTTAATAATAACTTTGAATATGCACTCTTTTAGGTCCCCATTCGAACAGCATAAGCTTGCACAGATTGGAGAACAGCACCCATCATTTTTCTATCTCTGAGAAACACACCTTATCAAAGATAGATAGATGTGAAAGGATGAGCAAAGGATTTCCACATGAATAGAAACAAGAAATAGTTTATAAGAGGACTATGATAGCACAGGATATAAGACCAACAATTGACAAATGAGATCTCAGAAAACTAAAAAAAAAAAACTTCTATACAGCAAAGTAAGTCATTTGTCTAATGAAGAGGGTACCCACAGAATAGGAAAAAAATCTTTGCCAGCTATATTTCTGACAGAGGATTAATATTTGGCATACATAAAGTGATATGGGAGTGATTTCTTATCAATAAAGAAACTGCCTAGGCCCATTGATAGGCCAACTCTTAGGTGGGTGGAGTAAACAGAACAGAATGCTGGGAGAAAGAAGCTGAGTAAGTGAGTTGCCATGATTCTCCCACTCCAGGCAGACGCAGGTTAAGATCTTTCCTGGTAAGCCAGCTCGTGGGCTACATAGATTATTTGAAATGGGTTAGGTCAATATGTAAGAGCTAGCCAATAAGAAACTGGAACTAATGGGCCAGGCAGTGTTTAAAAGAATACAGTTTCCGTGTAATTATTTCGGGGCATAAGCTGCCCATGTGGGTGGCCAGGTGCCGGGGACGCAGCCCACTGCCCATATTACTACAATAAAGAACTCAAAAGACTAATCATCAAGAAAATAAACAACTCAATCCAAAAAGGAGACATCACTTTGAACAGAATCCTCAAAAGAAGAAATTAAAAATGTCTGATACTTAGAGAAATGTTCAACATCTTTAGTCATTAGGAAAATGAAAATTAAAACTATTATGAGATTCCATCTCACCCTAGTCAGAATGGCTACATGAACAAATCAACGGACAACAAATGTCGGCAAGGATGTAGATACAAAGGAACTCTTACATACTGTGAGTAGCCATCATGGATATAAGTGTAGTAGTTCAGAAAATATTGAGAACTGGAACTCCCATATGACCTGGTTATCCCACTCCTGTGCATGTACCCAAACCACTCCACATTCCTTTCCTCAGATATTTTCACACCTCGTTTATTGCTTCTCCTGCTAGGAAGTGGAATCAGCCTAGTTTCCCCACAGTCTTCTGGATGAATGATAAATGTGTAGCATATGCACAGAATAGAATTTTGTTCAGCTACAGATAAAATGAAAATGGGAAATTTTCAGGTGAATTGATGAGACTAGAAAAAAAAATAATGAGCAAGGTAAGTAACCCAGGCTCAAAAAGATAAAAACGTATATTTTCTCTCATATGTGGTTCCTAGCTTCAAATATTTGGAGTTTTTATGTTTAAACTAGAATATCTGTTAATGTAGGAGAACCAGAAAATGACTGTTGAGATGGGGAAATTCCTTAAGGGAGAATATATAGAATTTCACAGGCGATATAAAAACAAGTAGAAGAAATCTAAGGAGTAGAAAGTCTAATCAGGAAAGAGTGTTAGGAGTGGGGCAGACTGGAATGTATAAAAGGTTAATCAAAACTAAGGATCTATGAAAAGTACATACAAAACTTACTACTTAAAAAATAAATTTTTAAGTTAGAAGGAGAGAGTAAGAGCTAACCTTCTTGTCTAGGATTATTAGTTATTATTAATAGGTTATTCCTGAAAATCAAGGGTGGCAGGTAAGTGATAGCTCTTGATGTGTTTTTGCATGGACCAGAGATTCTCAATAATATAGGATCCTTGCCACTATAACTAGTTTGCAAAAGCTATAGACAAAAACAACACATACTTTGGTTACAAAGGTACAGAGAAATGAAGCTAGAACTGAGCCTAGAAGCTTTCCCCCTCGAGAGAGGAAGTGGGTTACAGGGGTAAGAAGGGTATTAGAGATGGCAGCTATCACAAGCAGAGTGCACATGATACTTGTGTGAAATTGTAAAAGAACAAACTCAATAAAAGGTTTTAAAAAGGAATAAAACCCAGTATATTCTGATCCACTCTGCAAAGGAATAGGATGTTTTCACATTTATTTCCAGTAAGAACTCCTCAGAGGAAGGAACTTGCCCAGCAGGCTTCTGAAATGGAATCTCATCACTACATTGATTGTATTAGAACCTTAGTATTGAATGGTATATATGCAGGACTGCAAACTCAAGCATCATTTAATAAACATGACTCAAATATCAAATGATTTCTTACTTGTGATCACCAGAGTCCCAGTGCTATTGGCTTTTCCCCCTATTATTCTCTGCAAAGCATGTATAGACTCCTCCATCGTTCCTTGTAATGTTATTGATTTCCAAGCTACCATCTTCCCATATGAGTATTCTATAAAAGTAAAAAAAAACACACACAATCCATAAAACTCATTTAATAACATATAATACTGTTGTACCTTACATTACAAATGCTATTATTACAATTTATACCAGTTTCTTCTTTCTTTTTTTTGATTTTTCGAGACAAGAGTTTCTCCGTAGCTTTTGGTTCCTGTCCTGGAACTAGCTCTTGTAGACCAGGCTGGCCTCGAACTCACAGAGATCCGCCTGTCTCTGCCTCCCGAGTGCTGGGATTAAAGGCGTGCGCCACCACCGCCCGGCTACCAGTTTCTTCTTAAGACATTTTTAAGGTCTAGCCTTTCCTTCAAATGTTCATTCTTGGCACTGGCGGAGTGCTGGGAAGCTAAGCTTCATCACTTTCCTAGATAACTACTGGGATCCCAAGGCAGATCCATTTGTGCTCCTGTGTGCCCAGGCTAGTTATTTCTGTAAGTTTTCTTGTGATATCCTTGACCCCCGACCCTGGCTTGTACAGTTTTTCCCTCTCTTTGGCAGGATTCCCCATTGGCCCAGTGCTGGGCTGTGGGTGTCTTCTCTTGCATTCTCTTATCCTTAAATTCAACATTAAATATTTGTTACTTCTTCGACTTTCTTTAACTAAATCGATTTTCTAAACTTTATCTTCTAGTTTTCAAAACAGTAGAAATATCTGTTCTTTTAAAGGACAGTCTGATAAAAATAATAGGATATCTCTATCTTACTAAGTAATGTTGAAATTCTGCTCCAATGTGCAATAAGATTCTCTTCAGTCTCTTTCATTATCCAGTTCTAACTTACAGCTTATTTTGGAATCTGTTTTAGAATAACAAATGCAGCATTGAAATAAGACAACAGCAAAAAGTGTTTCGTTGTTGCTAAGGAGGATTTGAAACCAGGCCTCTTTCTCCAAATGTGAAGGAGCATAATGAGTCACTGTGCCATGCTCTGCACAAAGAAACTGGCCACTGTGTTTTGTGAAGGCCACAGACTTTAGCCTGATGCCATCTTGACTGGAATCTGGGGACTTCACAGTGAGGTCAGTTCTTGTAGACATAAAACTCTTCTTAGAAGCACTTTTGGCCAAAGCAGTTTACATATATGTCATATAGATTACTATTTCATATAATGACATATTACCATAATAATGTATATATTACTATGCATAGTATATTATAGGTGGCAATATATATCAATACATTATTATAGGTGGTGCTATATATAATGCAATTTATATACATTATACATATTATATATATGGCATGTATATGTGTGTGCTTAAATTTGATCTTTATCATGTTCAAAGTGTCCTATATCACACCGTGACATTTCAGCCAGTGCATTTTTCTCAGTGACAGGATTTCATATAAGTACCATTAGACTATAATGGAACCCAAAAGTTCCTCTCATCTAATGGTGCTATAGCCATGGCAGTGTCACATGCAAGGCATTGTGGATCCTGGAGCTAAAGACTTCCTAGACTGCCAGTCTACACCTTTTTAAGTGTTGGGTACCACATGCCTCTCAGTAATGACAAATGACTACACTTCTGCCTTGCATACTTGATATACTTATTCCTTTATATACTTCTTCATATAGCATGAAAATGGAACAGGCACTCTGCAGGCACAAAAATCATTGGTTTATTAAACTACTTTTTTTTTTTTTGATTTTTTCGAGACAGGGTTTCTCCGTAGCTTTTGGTTCCTGTCCTGGAACTAGCTCTTGTAGACCAGGCTGGCCTTGAACTCACAGAGATCCGCCTGCCTCTGTCTCCCGAGTGCTGGGATTAAAGGCGTGCGCCACCACCGCCCGGCTTAAACTACTTTTTATAGAGATATTCATCCAAATAATATTATATTTATTCTTATTGACTACTGTTCAAACTTTAACTTCAAACAATTCATATTTGTATTTATCTTTTAAAATTCATTTCATTATATATATATATATTCTTCAACATTCGATAAATTCTTGCACATGAACCCTCTATTATAAAGTGATTGTTGACACTGACTTGTTAATGAACTAAAGCAGTAATTAAAAATTGAACTTGGAGACTCCATGAGGAAGCCACTTGGCTGACTTGAAAGACACTAAGCACAGTAAAGTTGTGAGATCTGGGGAGCCAAGGACCGTCAGCTCTGCCCCAGTCTGACCTGACCTGCTGCTGTTGACCAGCCACTCTGTCCCTTTGCTCCACGAAAACTTGGGTTTCGGCGCAGCCTTGGGCTTGCATTCAATGATAACTCTTCCTCCTTTAGCAGCCAGGATCTTTTTCTTCATGGGATTCATTTCAAAAGTTGGAGCTAACGCTACAAGGTAAACAGAGGATTATCATTCTCCTTTTGCTATCAAACCCAATATTGCTTCTGGATTGTAGCTTCTTTTATAGATCAATAATCTATAGGAAGGACTGAGGTAAATATGATCAGTTGTAGTTCATGGGCATCTCATACATAACTTTTTATTTGATAATTTAATAACATCTCTTCAGCTCAATGGATCATTGCTGATAGCTTTATCAGCCATTACAAATTTTAGTTTTAATCATATGTTATGTTCCTGCTCACCAAAAAGGCATCTTGAATCTAATTGTTCTGTTTTGATTCTACAAGGCAATTTAGCGCAAAAGATGGTGAGAACTCCCTTGTACTACAAATGTTATATCAATATAAATTTTCACATGTGTGCACTGCCTTTCCACTCAGATACCTCAAGTAACTAATGGGAGAATTGAAGTCTATTACATTGGTATAATTTTTTTAGGCTATCACAGGTTGTTGGCATTTGAATGTGAAAACTCCTTTCAGTAAATAATGGAATCCCACTTAACTGTCCATTCCCTGAGCACCAATGGAATGCTCCACTCTTTGAGAAGCAAGTCCAGGCCTTCAGTACCTACCTACAGACAGCTAGGAGAAGAGGGGGTCCAGATGACTGGCTAAGAAGCCCATGACACAGCTGAAGCTCATCTTCAAGCCACAACACAGACTCATAATCATGAAGTCATGACCCAGTATCTTATAATCCCAGGGACGGTATGCTCTCTGTCCTCCAAGCTCCCCCATCTAGTCCACTGCCCAATCCCTTTCGCTATCAGCAGGCACAATGTGTTCCAGTCATCTGCATCCCATCTCTTCTGGGGACACTTTTCAGGCTGGTGTGTATGTGACTCTATCATTTAGTCTAGTGATTCTTAAACTGTCAACTGCCTGTCAAAGTCATCTGAGCATCTAATTAAAACGTCTGCTGGACAGGTTGGTGGTGGGAACTGGAGTATTGACACATCACAAGCTCTGAGAGCTGTTACCACAGCTGCTGCTCGGGGAAGGTTGCTTTTTACAGCCAATATTTAGTCTGTTTCATTGTTCCTTTAGCCTGAATTTTGATAACTGGGAATTTATAGCTTGTGTAACCAACTTGTGCTGTGCATCTAAATAAAAGGAAAGTGAAACAAAATGTGAGCTATGGATACCCTTCTTCCGATTTATATTGGGTTTGTTTGATAAACATTTATCAAAAATTGGAAAGGA
The DNA here is from genome assembly GCA_963919715.1 of Microtus obscurus. Taxonomy (NCBI): domain Eukaryota; kingdom Metazoa; phylum Chordata; class Mammalia; order Rodentia; family Cricetidae; genus Microtus; species Microtus obscurus. The sequence continues at coordinate 7,964,980 of CAWTZC010002364.1, forward strand.
TACTGACCCAGGATCTTGAGCTCGGCATTCGCATAAATGGATCCATACGCATTTTCTGCTATGCACTGGTACATCCCAGCATTGTCAAAAGTCACGTCATACAGTCTTAGTTCCCCTTTGTGATACTGAAGGGTAAAAGAAATTACACGGCTTTGAAGAACACGGGTGTAAACTCTCCCATTCAGCTAGGTTAGCACTTAACCTATGTTGTGCTCATCCACCCCCATATTCTCCTAAGAAGCACAGACGGGGTTTCTATGGCATGGAGAAGACCAACCCACTTACCATGCCCAGTGGCTCTTGTTTTATTCATCTTACAGAGCCGAGAGTCCACCTTTTCCCCTTTGGACCAGCTGTGAGATTATAGTGGGAAGGTAGAGAAGGGCCCCACCGCTGTCACTTGTCCCAAGGCTATGATAGGACTTAGCACGTCTCTCTTACCTCTGTTTCTGTGGGATTCGGGGAAACAGTGGCAAAGAGGGGACAATATGAGTGGACATGGTTCAGTAAGAAGGGGGGATGTGGAATAAAGGAAAAATAAGGGAAAAAAGAGAGAGGTAGAGATAGCATTACAGAAAACTGTTGGAACTGAAAGAAGATACTTTTGTTTTTCAAGGAAGACTTCTGTCTCAGGGCCCAAGTACCCTGAGAAGTGACCAGGCACACAAGTGACCATTGTGTGGCCACCTGAACTGATTCAGGAGCAGCAAGGCTCTTCAGTGTGCTTACCGCATATCCGTTTTTCAGCCATCTGATGGTAGGGATGGGCTTCCCTGTGGCCACGCAAGGCCAGTAGAGGTCACTGCCTATGTCCACCTCAGTGTCGTTGATATGCTCTACCCACTCAGGAAATGCTGTAGTGGAGGAACATCATCAGTGACTCCATGCTAATCACAATCTCAAGGGTCTAAGTTTTGCATTTTGTTCACTTTATTCTGGCATGTTTACCAGATATCATATGTGTGCCTTCACAGGTTGATATTCTACAAAAATCACATATTATCATAGAATAAGATAACTATCATTTAGTTAGTAACTATGCTTCTAGATTTATTTATTTTTGTTTATATGCATTGTGTGCCTATATGATTTCATGTGCACCATATGCATGCAGGTGCTACCACAGCCCAGAGGGCACTGGGTCCCCTGGAGCTGAAGCTATAGGCAGTTGGAGCCACCAGATATGGGGGACTGAGAACTAAATTCCAGTCCTATGAGTGAGAAAGAAGTACTTTTAACTTCTGGAGCATCTTTCCAGCCCAGTTAATTGTTTTTATTATTTACAAATTCAAAAGTTAATTGAAGATAAATATTAAATTAATTGATTTGTCCCTTAATAACTTGAATCTTTTGAATATGACAAAATTACAATTGAGATTTTAAAATAGCTATGTTTCAATAGTCAATCATGTAAAGGCTATCATATATATATATATATATATATATATATATATATATATATATATAATCACTTGATTGAATGAAATGGACTTCAGTCTCAGTTTTTACTTTTATCTACTTGGCTGATAAAAAAATGCTAAAAATATCCACAAAGGAAAAAGAATCTTTCTACATGAAAAATCACTCTTGTCAAGCATTTCAATTATCTAAGCAGTCCAAAGAAATAAGTAGATAGTACAGACTAAGAAAAGAAATAGATAGATAGATAGATAGATAGATAATAGAACTCTTAATGGAGTAGACCATTTCCTTTTTATTAAAAATTAAACCTTGTGTTACATTTATTTTCTCTGGAAAGTACCATTATATATATATATATATATATATATATATATATATATATATATATATATTGCACATATACATGTTCATATACGTACATATATATATATATGTGTGTGTGTGTGTGTGTGTGTGTGTGTGTGTGTGAAATCAGAAAATATTTTCTGAGCTCCCCAGATTATCAACATTGAACCAATACATAGATAAACAAATGTCTCTTTATGCATACTATGCAGTATACAATCTGATTTAACTTCCTATTTTCACTAACCATTTGTAACATATAGGGAGAACTTTCAGAGGTTCAATGCTAGTGAATTTGCTAGTTGAATACACATTTTATTTTGTGTAGAATCTCTTCAATACTTTAATGGCATCTTTGCTACTTTGGTCCCCCAAGGTGACATACTGACATCACTAAGCATAATACAATAATAAGAATAAATAATTGAATCACCTCAGTTAATTTTGTATGTGGTTTCATTATATAGACTTTAAAGATAGTTTGCTTCAACATACAAACAAAAATTAAGATATCTTCCTAGTAAAGGATAAATGAACTTTTTGTAAACAACCTCATACAAATGCGTGTTCTGTCACAATGATCCTTTCAGTGCCTTAGATATTTTACAGTTTAGAATTTTACTCTGCTGCAAACCTGGAGAAAAGTTTTCTAAATGCATTGAAAAAACTTTAACTATAATTCATAGATCCCGTCCAAAAGTGGTAATATTATTCAAGACATTCAGAGAGCCTATAGCTGTTTTCCCTCCATTAGAAGCCATTTCACATACACTTGACGTGTTGTGTTAATGACATTGGGTATTCAAGTCTGGAGTTTGGGGATGCTCAGGGATGGAACCAGAAAAGGATACAGAGAAGATCAGTGGCTGACTCTGATCACTTAGTGGAGTGGTATAAACAGGAGGACTCTGAAGGGGAAATGGGAGTGGTGCGTATAAATGAAGTATAGGGTACAGGTGCCAAGCACAGACAAGGAGGCACAGAAAGGGGCGAGGTGGATCAAGAGTGACTGCTGATGCTGTCAGGTCTGATCAGACGGCACTAAGAAATGATCAGCTTCTGTGTGATCATAGAAGAAAGGCTTTAGTAGAGAAATCCTCATGAAACAAACTGGAGTGAATTATGACAGAATACAACTGGACATGGAGACAAACCTTTTTAGATTCCAGATGACTCTGTCAAAATTTTTTTGTTCTTTTTTTATTAATTAATTTATTTATTAAAGATTTCTGTCTCTTCCCCACCGCCGCCTCTCATTTCCCTCCCCCTCTCCCAATCAAGTCCCCCTCCCTCGTCAGCCCAAAGAGCCATCAGGGTTCCCCGCCCTGAGGGAAGTCCAAGGACCACCCACCTCCATCCAGGTCTAGTAGGTGAGCATCCAAACTGCCTAGGCTCCCACAAAGCCAATACGTGCAGCATGGGATGTACTCACTCATATTTGGTTTCTAGCCATAAATAAAGGGTGTTGAGCCTATAATTCGTGATCTTAGAGAAGCTAAATAAGAAGGAGAACCCAAAGAAAAACATATAGGCATCCTCCTGAATATTAACCTTCATCAGGTGATGAAAGGGGACCCACATTGGAGCACCGGACTGAAATCTCAAGGTCCAAATCAGGAGAAGATGGAGAGAGAGCACGAGCAAGGAACTCAGGACCGCGAGGGGTGCACCCACACACTGAGACAATGGGGATGTTCTATCGGGAACTCACCAAGGCCAGCTGGCCTGGGTCAGAAAAAAGCCCGGGATAAAACCGGTCTCGCTGAACATAGCGGACAAGGAGGACCACTGAGAACTCAAGAACAATGGCAATGGGTTTTTGACTCTGTCAAAATTTGTGTTTGAGATAAACTAGCAGAAGATAAACTGAGCATTAACCAGAGTTGAAAACAAAACGGCAGGAGACAGAGGAGACAGAGGTGGATTGCTATGAGTTTGAGTTCAGTCTGGTCTAGGTAGGGAGTTACAGGATCTCTGGGGATATCAAGGGAGACCATCACACAGGAAAAACAGAAAATCAGAATGAATTTATTGAAACCTAGTTGTTTATTCCATATTATGGAAAGATGTAATGATGACTTCAGCCTCACTAAGTTCTAACGTTCTGAGCCTGGAGAGATGGCTGGGTGATTAAGAGCACTTGTTGCTCTTGTAGGAGACTGTATCAAATTCTCAGTATGCACATGGCACTAATCACCCTCAGTAACTGTAGTTCCAGGGAATCTCACACCCCTTCTGGCCTCTGCAGGAACCAGGTACACATATCATATTCATAAATACATGCAGGCAAAACACCCATACACATAAATAAAATTTAGTTAATTTTAAGAAAAAAAATAAATTTCAAGAATTGCCAAAAAAAAAAAAATCTGTCTTCCCAGATATGCTTAGTATGGTGGGTGAGGATTAAGTACTTGCACCAAAATAATTTTGTTAAAGTAGAAAGAGATGATTCTTTACACCAGGGATTCTTTACACTAGCACCTGAGGAGTTTTCAGAAATACATATTCTGAGGCTCATGGTATCCTTCCGAGTCAGGAATTCTAAAGAAGGCCCAACAACCAGTACTTTAACAAGCCCCTCAGGGAATTGTGAGGCCTATTAAACCTTGCAAAGCACTGACTCAAACTTTAAGCCATAATGCATAGGTTCTCCTAAAAATAAAGATACTGAAGAAAAGAGAATGATAGAGGATTAAATGAGCAACATTTAAAATCACCGACAACTATCAGTCTATTATTATAATCATGATATCAAAAGTATACATTCATATTGGCTGTAACTCAGAGCTGTAGATGTCATTACATAAGCTAAACATCTAACTTATCTGAACAATGTAATATAAGTCACGTGTTCTCAAATAATTATTCTGTGATAGTTCTTCAAGTGAGGAAAAGTCTTGGAATAAGACATTGACGGCGATTGTGGAAAATTAAAATACCTACCGTGAACATAAATTTTTGCCTGGTGCTTGTCCTTTCCTCTGATGTTCTCGGCCTCGCATTCGTAGATGCCTTCGTCTTCTAACTGGATATTGAAGATCTTGAGAACAGCCCCTGAGGTGCTTATCTCAGCCGTGCTGGGCATTGGCTCTAGCACCTTCCGCCACCGGATATCAGGAACAGGGCTAGGAAGAGAAGGTATAAAATCTCCAGATCCGTAGGGCTTAAAGAAGACTGCCTGGCACTTACAGCCAGCTCTTGCATCATTTATTTTCTGAGATGGCACAAAACCTTCTCTGTTTTGACGCATGTCAGTAAAAAGCACAAGCACACTTACTTTCCAAGAGCAAAACACTCTAAAGTCACGTTTTGGCCCATCATGGTATAGATGTCCTTAAACTGCACTACAATATCAGCAGGATATGGCTTTGTTGTTCCTAATATTAAAAAGAAGAGAAAACACAGACACCCACGGTATATTATTCACAATGTATTTTTTTCCTTTTTAGCATCATGAAATTTTGTAGTTTAGAACTGCACCAATACAAAGAGTTTTTCTCGATATAGATATTGTTGGTGTCACAATATATAGATTTGTTCATGCACAATGTGTGCAAACGGAAATTCCATCACACAATCACCTGTAACTAATTACACTAAATCAGCTATAGCATTTCAAGGTCTCATTAAGGGGGCTTCAAATACATATGAAACACTGTGAGAAGTCCTATAAGGCACTTGAGGAGGTAGAACAAGGAGAGAGAAATGGGAATATGAAAATTGGAAGAGAAAAGAGAAGAAAGGGGGAGAAAGAGGTGGATTTAGCAAGGAGAAAATGGAAGAAGGAAGTATCCTCAGAAACCGAGGAAATGGAGCAAGAGAAATGAGAGCGAGGCCATGACCATAGCATGACCGTTCTTACTCCTAGAGCGGTAAGGTGACATTACAGATACCATGTCATCATTGTGCATCACACCACAGGCCCTGAAATATGTGCCCACAAACCAGACTCCAAAAAGCTTAATGTGTTATTATCCACCAAAACAAGAGTGTGTACTTTATACCGCATAAAAATAAACAAACAAACATACCACGGCAATACTGAAGGCAAAACCAAATAATTAGTCTAAAAGAGGGGTCAGCAAATAAGGGGTTCAGAATGTCAGAGCGGATATGGGAATCCTAAGCAAAAATAGAAACTGAACTGAATCAGTTCATTACAAAGCTCAGAATTAATGAAAACACAGAGGAAGCCAAAGGACGTTAAAATATACGACCTAAAGGAAAAGCTGACTGCATAACACGGAAGGCCCCAAACACAAATTAGAAGTTTTGAGATCAGTTTTGTTAATAGTAAACAGCAGTGGGATTTGGTAAGAGTAGTATAGTTCTTACCCTTGGCTCAAAGTGAGACCTTGATGCCAGTTTTAAGCCTTTTGGAGTCAGAATCTGCATTGCATTTTTTTTTTCTCAGAACTTTCCAGTGGCTTACATGCTGATTTAACTAAAAGCCACAGGGTTAGCTGCTCTGAGCATCAAAGGCAGGGAAGAGTTGATAAATGCAAATGTTACTTGTTAGGAAACACAAGCAGTTATGTTATGGCCAATCAGGCTGAAGAAGGCTAGGAGGAAGAAGTAGTTTTGCTGGGACGTCTTGAACACTCAGCATCCTGGAGCGCTTTGGGGGACAAGTCTAGGATGAAGATATAACTAAAGCCTAAACAAAAGAAAAAATATTAGAGACGTGAATTTACGCGAACACCTCTGAAAATGTGTAGTTCAGGGAGAATATCTAGAAACAACGGCAGAGGGGTATGGGGAAGAGGGACATCTTGTGATTCATGATTGCCGGAGGGGGGAGGCAAGCCTTGGGGAAAGGAGAAGGAACTCTCTGAGAGTGGATTAAAAAATGTCAAATACCAAAAAGAATGGGCAGTGAAAACCGTCCTTTGACTGAATGAATGTGAGTTTCTTAGGCTTTTTCCAGATGGCCTTCACTGACTAGGAAAGAACACGGTGAGGGAGAAGACAGGATCCTGAGATGGTGAAGGAAAAGAAATGAGCCATGTGCTGTCACCCTGAACCAGGTGGGGCGTGAGCCAGAACAACCGAAGGGGTTGACTGCAGAAGGTGACATCGGTGCACCACTGAGACAGGAAGTGAGAAAATGGGTAGAAGACGGAGGGAAGACACAAACGTGAAACCGAGTGGGAGAGGTGAGCAAGGCCCCTTTCCAGACAGCTCTTTCAGCCTTGTGGCCAGGACTGTCCAGCCAGAACGTCAGCAGTGTTTGCTGAATATCAAATGACTGTTTCCTTACAAGAAGTGAAGAGGGAATGCCAGTGGCGCCGTGGCACTTCCAGTGCCACGGAAGGAGAAGAAGCAAACAGGACCGTTTTGAAGAGGGTACTCTTCACTCCTAAAGTAGCAGAAGAGCTGGGGTGAAGATGGGATAACGGAAACACACAAGCTGTGATGTAATAAAGCGCACCTCAAGGAGTGCTAAAAAATTATGGAAAAAATTTGAAATTAAAAATAGAGTTGGAGAATGACCCCGGCACACAGGCCACAGTAATATATACTAATTACTTAAAGCACAAATAGCTATTGTTTCTTTTAACTTGTACCATGTAAATAGTTCCCAAAATAATTAATTTTTTTCTAATTATAAATTACTTTTTTTAAAAATTTGACTTAAGTGTTTAGTCTCATTACAAATGCACTAGAGAGTAAAAATGGTCATGAAACAGAAAGCAGATCCCAGTCATTTCTGTGACAATTCTGTAGGGCCTTGAACCAATGAATCAACCTTCCATATACGTCCTAACCTGCAAGTGATGAACATGAACTCACCCATTTATGGGAAACTTTACTGAGTAAAACCGAACTTCAGAAGCTAAAGACTAAGTCTTCCCTCCAGCATACACTATATGCTGCCCTCTACAGGAAGACAATGAGTCATTATTATAAATGCACTTTAAACAGACAACTGTAAAAACAGCATAACAAATAAAATACTTACGTTCAGGTATTGGAATGAGGGGTATAAACTTGCTGAACACACTTTTTGTAATAGAAGGGCTGGACACAAAGCAGGAGTAGTTGCCTCTATCAGAAGCCTCAACATTTGCAATGTAGAGATTGCCATTGGTCTGAGACACAAACCTTCGCTTGTCCATTGTGATAAATACAGGGAATTCATTCAGGAGCCAGCGGTAGCTAAGGTCATCTAGAAGAAAATATTGCCCACTAAATATTAAGCTTTTCTCTGAAAATAAAGTTTCTGCTTCCTAATTACAAGTCAACTGTCAGTGGCTACAAATCTGTAAATATTAGAAGTTGAGATATTTTCTCATAACTACCATATTCTCAAGAATATAATTGTCATGGTGAACAACTGAATTTATCTTTCTTTATCTATCAATCATCTATAGCTAGTACTTTCAAGAATCTCAACATTCTTCTTTTCATTTCATTGGGCTAGTGGCTTTGGGTTCTTTAAGAAAGTGGATTGAGCAAGTCATGGGAAGCAAGCCAGTAAGCAACAACTCCCCCTGCCATCCCGGGCCCTGCCATGGCCTCTACAGTTCCTGTCCTGTCTTCTTTTGCTCGTGAGCAATGAGGAGGAAGAGTAAGTTGAATAAACTGTTTCCTCCCAAACTTGCTTTTTGGTTATGGTGTTTCTTCACAGCAACAGAAACCCTAAGACAACATATAACTAATATTCTGCTAAGGGAACACAGCAATAAAATTATTTGTAATGATATTCTGATATAAACTTAAATCATTTCCTCATTCAGCCCTCATCATAAAAGCTTCTTCTTGCAGTATAGAACTGACACCAAGTCCCACAAGTAGACAATGTGCAGATGATGAGAGACTTTGGAGCACTCAGCCTTAATCAAATGCCTTCTGTCAAGACTCTGGGATCAAAGGGGAAAAGGAAAAAAAAAGATTGTAAGAACCATAGGTGGCAGATGTCACCAAGGAAACAGTATCTTCTAGACACAGCAGGACTGATACACACATAAGCTCACAGGAATTGTTATGGCATGCATAAGACTTGCGTAAGTTTGATCAACAATAAATCCAAGAAGTGAGGAATAGAAGTGGGCCCAAGTCTCAGCCCCCAAAAGAAGCTATTTACAATTGATATCTGATGGGAATGGGAAAATAAGTTTTATTCCAGTGCCTTGTTACTGTTACTTGGTGCATCAACCACACTCCAGGTTAGTCTTTATGCCCAGGAGTAATTGACAAACATAAAATCTATTCTATGTTTTTTTGTTTGAGTGTGTGTATCTGTATGTATTTTGTTTTGTTACTCTTTGTCTTGTCTGTAGGGGGGGGTTATTGTGTATTAACTTTTTGCTGCTTTTGTTTTCAGGAAGAGAGGCAGACAGAGAGAAGGGGGAGGGAGGAAAAAAGGAAGGGGGAGGAAGGGAGCGAGAATATGAAGTTAAGTGGGTAGGGGGTGGAGAGGATTGGGGTAGCACTAATCTGGGAAGTGGAAAGGACATTATAAAATATATTTGTCTTAGGGTTTCTACTGCTATGAAGAGACACTGTGACCACAGCAACTGTTACACACTTATAAAGAGTTTAATTGAGGAAATGGATTACAGGTTCAGAGGTTTAACCTATTATCATTATTACCATCATGGCGGGGAGCATGGCAGCATGCTGGTTGACACGGTGCTGGCTACATCTTTATCAGAAGGCAACAGGAAGCAGACTACGACACTTAAGCAAAAGAGACCTCTAAGCCCGCTCCCACAGTGACACACTTTCTTCAACAAGGTCACACCTCCCAAAAGTGCCACTCCCTATGAGCTTATGGGACCAATTACATTCAAACCATCACAATACTGTATGTGATAAATTTAGAAAACAAAATATCAAGCAAAGGGGGGGGGGGGAATTTCTTGCTAATTTTGCTACTGTTATGAATCTGATGTACAACCCCTGAGGAGGTGCAACCCCCAGTTTGAGAACCCTGCTCTAACCACCTTAAAGTGGTAACCACTCATGTCATGTGACTCCTCTGTTCAACATTCTGAGTGCAAATATCACTAAAAGTTAAAGCACAGGGTTCCTATGCATGCATGATAAGGTCCTCCACAGCATAGCTCCCGGAACCTCCATTGCATGTCTTACTGCCTTCCATGTTATTCTCTCCACAGCACAGCTCCTGGAACCTCCATTGCATTTCTTACTGCCTTCTATGCCATCCCTCTGCTGCAGATACTCTGCCTTGCATTGCACCCAGGGTCCTACCTCAGCCTTTGCTCTTGTTGTATCTCCCTTCTGGAATGTCATCTCAGATGCTTATACCATTGGCACCTTCTTGATGGTTTTAGTCAAGAGTTCCTTCCTGCCAAGGCCCCTTCTAAAATCTAAATTATGCCCTACCCTTTCCTCTTCTTCTCCCTCTCTTTTATCCTGTACCCTTAGGTACTCCTGTCACAGCCGAGGGTCTCTGAGGGCTAGCGGCTTTTATTGTTCTGTTCCACTGGGGTGTCCTCTGAAATGGGCAGTGTCTAGGAGAGGGGAAGTGTTCATAGGGGTTTCTTAGTCAATGGAGCTCACCCATTGTTGAGTCACTGGGCAGCCATTGCCGTGTTTGTGGGAAATACTATGAAGAGGAGAGGGATTTGCTCATGTTTTACGGCAGTTCCTCAGCAAAAATCTATTCTCTGATGGAATCCTGCTGTAACACTGTACATAGGCCCCTCCTATATGAGCTAATTAATTGTTTGGTTTTTTTTGGAGTACAGAGAAAATTACAAGTATTTTATAAGAAAATATATGTACAATTTTCATATATACATAATGAAATTTCACATAAATGAAAATTTACATGTAATATATGTGCATAATTTTGTATGAAATATAGATTGTCTATATGTCTAGGAATACATACAAAGTCAGTGCATTCCACACAAAATTACGTATAGCAGAGTGTTCTGTTTCATTTTCTATGGATATGTTTTAAGTCACATTTAAAATATAAAGAACATAAAACATATTCTTTTTCAGGGAATATATGAAACAAATGAAAACAAGACTGTGAATATATTTTATACAACCGTTCTTTTAACCATGTCTAATGAAAGAAATATGTATTCAAAATTGAATTTTTAACAGATGATTTTTAATTTTGTTCCCTTTCTGAGGTACACAATTATTCTCATAGATCAGTGACTTTCAGGACATTAATAATTTATCATGTGTTTATCCTTTTCTAGTGCTTACTTATAAATCACAGTGTATTGCAAATATGAAGTTGAAAAACTGATTGATCTTACATCATTCCTCAGTGCTCTTCTATTTATGAATATTCAACAGAAGTTCTGGAAAATCTTCCGTAATTTGTGGTAGAAATTTAATAAGGTACAATCCAACATAGCTACTGTTTATAAACTAAAATGACTAGAAACCCTTAGGCTTAGGGCCAAGTGACTAAGGAACCCAGATAGAAAAGCATCTACAACCACTTGTAAGTGATGACCACAAAGTGACGCTGTTGCAGAATGCTGTACTCTGGGTATGGTACAGACATTGTTCTAAGGAACGCTCCTTGGATGTGTTTAATCTGCTTGAGGCTGATTCACCTAACTTTCTAGAAGGGCTCACGAAGCTCCATCCCTTCCCAACATATAATTATCTTGTAGGGAGTTAGTGGCTCCTGGAGGAAAGGCGTTTTCTTCAATGGTGCAGCTCTTCTCCATGCTTATGGAAACGACACCTCTCCCGTGTCTCGCTAAGGGAAACTAGTTAAACTCACTGCTTCACCAAGCTAGTCTTGGGTGAAATCCTTTCTCAGATGAATGTCCTGTCCATAGTGAAATGTTTTTCCCCCAGGAAAAGTTCACAGCACAAATGCAAAGAATGAATCTCATTAAATTAATGATGGGCCATGATTGTTAGATAAATTAAGTAATTGTTAGTAATGTATTATCATTACCAGAACACTCAGATGTCCTGATTTAATTCCTGAAGTGTCTATAGTTCTAGAAACTCCATTTACTTGGAAAGCAGTACAGAGGGTCGCAGAGAAGCACCATGGCCTTCCCTTCCCGAAGTGTCTATAGTTCGGGAACCCCCACTTACCTGGAAAGTGGTATGGGGGGTCACAGAGAAGCACCATGCCTTTCCCTTCCTTCACTTTCACCTCCGGACGTTCCTCAGGAGGAAAGGGGTCGAGATCTAGTTTTCAAAGGGAAAAGGAAAATGTTCGCTCTGCTCAGGAGAAAGAGATGCTTGTTAAGTGTGATCTTTCTGTGACTTGCATGTACGATGTGGCAGAGCTGAGCTGGCTCTGGACACCCGTACAAAGCATCTTGTTTTCACAGCCGGGATAGGCGCGTGCCATCCAGTTCCGTCATGGACTCAGAACATCCTGCAACCATGAAATTTCTGACAACCATGAAATTTTCGGCTAACCTAAAAATGTTCCTTTGGGGTTAGGGAGGTTCTCAGTGAATACAAGTGAGAAATACAGTGAGGTCAGTCCAAGACAAAGAGCTGCAGAAACTAGAGAGGAAAGACAGGAGTGCATCCCTTCTGGCCAGTGCTTGGAGATTCAGGGAAAGGAGCTGAGGAATGAACGCAGGGGACAGCGGCAAAGTGATCCACACAGCCCAGACCACAACCCCCAATCTCTTTTTTTCTATGTGCTTAAAACTTACATTTTGTTTGATTTCTTGATCCTTAAGTGCTTAGGTTCTTCCTTTCTTTGACTGAAAATGGTTCTCATTAATTTCTTCCTCTCTTTCTCTTTTGTGCTCCACACCCAAATCACAATACCTACTTTTAACTCTGCTTAACACATTGCCTGTCTCTGGAAACCTGTGTGCTCTTCCTGTCATATTTTTTTCCAGAGGAAAGCCCAAAGCCACATCTTTGGACTGGAGGTGCTAATGGCACCTGAGTGCCCTTTCCAGCCTCACCTGCTCATTTGACATTTATTTAAACTTGGCAAAGCTCCGTTAATCTCTGCTTGTGGAACAGAAACTCACATGCTCAGTCCCATCTTAAAGTTATTTCTCTAGCTTCCATGCTACTGCAGTTAACAGAGAGTGTTTCTGTCTCTTAACTTGGCTTTCTTTGAAAATTAAATATAAAAAGCTTTAGTGCAGTGCGAGTACTGAATTATTTTTCTAGTTTGATGTGTTTTATCTACAATGCTCATTGCTTTAATATCTTTGTGACTTGACCCTTCCTGGTGATGGATCTGCTTTCTTGAAACATGGTTTTCACCCTATAATGTATTTAGCAAAGATTGAAAACGATATAAAATCACAAACTGGAGTTGTATTACTGTAATAAGCACCCCCTTTAATGTAATGCTGTCTTGTAGTAGGATACACTTGTTCGTTTCCCAGCCGGCCAGACTCCCAAAATAATCACACAGAAACTGTATTAATTAAATTACTGCTTGGCCTATTAGTTAGTTCTAGCTTCTTATTGGCTAGCTCTTACATCTTAAATTAGTCCATCTTTATTAATCTGTGAATAGCCACATAGCTGTAGCCCACAGAAGTTAAACACTGAAGAGCCAGATAATTTCAGGGATGGGGGCAGTTTAGGAGAGGTACAGGGCACTTTGCATATCTCAGATTTTTTTCCTAATAGATAATTCTTACCCCATGAGGGCCTCATGCTGGCACCACTTCGTCGATGCTAGATTGCAAAGAACCGTCCAGCACTCTTCACCATCTAGTCCCATTTTCTCTTCCATCATCTTTACAACACTCATAGTGCTGTGCCTATGCTGAACTTACCAGACAAATCACACTACCCTGTACAATGGGTTTCCTCTATGGCACATCTTGCCAGCAACCTGCTTTCTCGTTTTTTTTTTTCTTTTTCTCTTTGCTGAACACTTAGCATGACAGTCACTCAGAATTACCATATCTTAATTGAAATTTCACAAGCGTGTTACTCATGTCACCAACAACAACCTGCCACCTCTAAATGAGCAGGTCATGTGACTTCTTTAATAAGCCACACGTAGTCACTATGGTTGGAATGATAAGGTAGGAGAATTCATATTCATAGGGACAAGAGTTTTTAGTTTTACTTATATGTGAGAGTATGTGTGTATGTGCATCTGTGTGTTTGTGTAAATACACGTGATATTCGACAGGTGTGTGTGTATGTGTGTGCGTGTGTGTATGTGTGTGTAAATGTATGTCATATTTGGCAGGTGTCTGTATGTGGGTGTGTTTGCTTTCTACCCATGGAAGCCAGAACAGGGCATTGAATGCCATGGAGTTGGAGACATAAGCAGTTGTAAACCACTCAACATGGGTGCTAGGAACTGAACTTGGTGCTTCCGGAAGAGTAGTTACTGTACTTAACCTCTGAAAGATCCCTCCAGGAGAAGTACTTTTCATGAAAGAAAAAAGCTGAGATAGTTACCATCGCAGAATTAAACCCCAATTTATATAGACCTTTACCAATAATGAAAACACTTGGGATTTCATTCCACACCAATAAACCCACTCTTTAAAATGGTGGTGATTACTTACATCCAAAACTCAGGGTCGCCTCCGTGCTTCTGACCATCCCATAGTTATTGGATGCCAGGCAGTAGTATATCCCAGCGTCTTTCTGCTTGTCAGGGTTGTTGATCACGAGGTTTCCGCCTACCATACTGTATCGGTCATTCGTCAGGTCAACATCCCCGTTATTCATTCTCCATCTTGAGAAAAAGACATTAATGTCACTTGAAGGTCATGAGACCTGGAAACTCTGCCGGGCTAACCTCAGACTGAAGTGTTTTCGTATAGCTCCATGGGAAGTGAGATGGTTGTGCAGGACTCACTGGCATTTCTTAACAACCTGTAATTCTGAGTATTTGGAAACATGAATGATAATTTAGCTAAGGTACAGAAATGTAAGTGCTGGCTCATGACACATCCCATCATCTTAAATGGGGCATCCTAAAAGAAAAACGTGTTACTGAGATTCATTCCAGAAAAATGATCTCTTATTGTTTAGACGCTTGCTAACTTCATTGCATATGTGGTTTCATACACACACACACACACACACACACACACACACACACATATATATATATATACATTATATAAAGTATTAAAAATATGTCTGTAGAGGACTTAAAACATAAATTATCATTATCTGGCTAAAAAAAGCACAGCAATTTTCCATTAAAACTAAAGGAGGTAGGCTGTCTGCTCAGCAACTAACACAATTGACCACCAGGGGGCGATCACACAGTTTAAAATTACTCCATTGAATCTTCACTCTAAGCTATAACTAAGTTAGCAAAATCAGAAGTTCTTCAGCCTGGATTTAGTGTTCATTTATGCTTTTCAGAATTTCTTTAAGGGAAACGTTTGTGGAAGGCATTTCCCTCCACCATATACTCCTATGTATAGTGTGTCAATGTATAGTGGCTAAGAATACCACCCACTGAAGGGGATAAATAGAAGTCTGCTGTTGTTTTGTCTTTTGAGAGAGTTGCTGAGAAGAATGCATGTAGAAACGAGCTTTCATTTAAGATGATAGTAAGAAACCATTTTACAATCATCCCATGCTGTGCCAGTGTCTGTCTTTTAAAGCAATGACCCAGAAAAACCATCAGACAAGAGTCCTCACCCTGACGCTTAGGGGGCAGTTGTGGCTGCTTTTTTTGGTGCTGTGACTGAGCTGCTGGAATTCAAGCAAGCGCTGTGGAGCGACCATGACGCGTGTTTCTCAGTGAGGCGGCTTCAGTGGCTGGAGTTTCCCCCACTTTATTGGCTGCAACTCGTGTTTATTGCTTTGACATCCTCTGGCTATGGTTGTTTGGGATATCATATAACTTCCTACCTCATTGTGTTAGGTAAGACCATTGTTGGCTTTCAGAAATGGGTACTGAAATCCCTGGGCATGCCTTTAGATGTGTATTTATATGGCAGTGCTTGCTGCCTGGGCATGGAGATGGGGGAACGTGCAACAAGGCTGGTGAGTGGCAAGTGAAGTTCCTTGTTATGCATCTTCCCTCACAGGGTGCCACCGTGCATAAGCAACCACCACTGAGCATGCTACGAATACAAGACTACATGTGAAGGACAGATTGCATGATTACCTAAAGCAGTGCAGTTTGCCCTGTAATTTAGTACACTGGAAAAACTTCAGGCATTTCTTTTTACCACCAAACAAGTCTTCCTCCTCTTCTCTCCCCCTTTACCTTTCATTTGGTTGTCAGATGTAGCCACCTCTCTATCAGGATTGAACATCTACTTGGCTCCCTCTGCTTCCGATATTAATAAATGGACAGTCAAGCCAGCTCAAGCTGGGGATTTTGTTTGGCTAAAACCTGTGGGGTGGAGTCAGTGGCATGTTTGCCAGATTACATGTTTGCCATCCCTACAGCCTCTGTGTGGAGAAGCACAATAGCTCTGTCCATGCGGTGTTCCTAGAAACACTGAGCATAGCTCCTGCTGATTGGTGGCCTCCAAGGCAGTCTGGAGGCTGCTAGTACAGACAGGATCGTGGGATCTGTATCCCTGAAATAGGCTTAAGATTTCACACGCTCTGGAGGTTTCTTAGGAAATCATCATGCCCGTGTTTTGGTCCAGCATCTGTGCATCACTTACACAGTCAAGCCAATGTCTCTAATGTAGTATTTAGCATCTTTTCTTGTAATTTTTTCTGTGATAAATCTCCACAACCTACCAGTAATGTCAGTCCATGCCCAGGACTGTGTAAAGAGGCCATTGCAGTAAGTCTAGCAACCAAATGCTTCTTAGAACAAATGTGTTCTACATAATTTATATTGTGCTCCCATGCAAGAAATTGAAGCAATAAAAATAATTTTAGAAGGACGGTGATTTTATATCTAAATTCATATTTTACTTTAGTAGTAATCTTATAATTATAGCCAGAGGTAAGAGAAAATGAACACAATTATAATTAAATGGTGGGAAGGGGCTATTTTCCTTGGTAATAACTTTTTATAACAATAGAAAGCTGTTTTATAGTAGGAAGAACGTCTACTATCAGACACTTAATTATTAATTGATATACTTCAATTAAGTCAGGTGACAACTGTCCACTTAAGTCTCATTTCCTCATCACTTGGTTTTCTTTCATAGAAACACTTCACAAAAGAAATTCAAATTCATTGGCATTTAGTCAACTTTTAGTCTTTGAATCAGATTAAATTGTTCCTATAGTTTTATAAACTCTCTGTAGCAGAGAAACCCATTTTTACTTCTTACCAAGTTTTTATGATACCACAAAGAAGTAACCCAGGAACAGAGGAAAAGTTGCTCATTCAATTTTCAGAAGATAGAAATGTTTAAGACATATTTTCTTGTTTTTTTTTTTTTTTTTTTTTTTTTTGTGTGTGTGTGTGTGTGTGTTTTGATACAGGGTTTCTCTGTGAAGCCCTGGCTCTTCTGGAACTCACTTTGTAGACCAGGCTGACCCCCCCCCCCAACTGTCTCTGCCTCCCAAGTGTTAGGATTAAAGGCAGGCATTACACTGCCTCGCTAAGACATATTTCTGTGCTGTCAGAGATAGACAGAGGTTGGAGATTACTTTAAAAGAATAACACCTGCTAGAATTAACTGTGCAAACTTTTGAATGTAGTTAATATAGAGATATTATCAGTCACTAATAGATTTGGGTTATCCAGGACAGTGCACATAAAATTAATTTATCTTCACACACACAGAGACACACACACAGGCCCACCTAGATACACACACACACACAGACATAAACACACACACATGGCTTTTATGTAATATTTTGTTTGTTTGAAAACACAGCTCATTAGATAATATCAAACCAACCTGTATAATCTGTGTATAAATAAATTCTTACATACATTTAAGAAAATTGCTATGTATATAAATACCATATAGTGTTTTCAGTAGTGGGTATTCTGTATTTGAGTCGATGGACCTTACAGACCTATCCTAGAGAGTTCCCTAAAGATTTGAGGTCCCAGGTGTCTCCTGTTCTCTGCAGCCCTAGCCCTCCATCTGAAAAGGGTAGAGGGGTGCATTACTTGTAAACCGGAAATGGGCTGGCTCGTGCCCGGCAGTTGAGTGAAACTTTTCCTTCCAGGGACTCTTCTGGGTAAATGGTATTGATTGGTTGCTCTTCAAAAATGGGTCCAAATCCTTTGTCCTCTTCAGAAACTGAAACAAAGACAAGATGATTTTATAGCATACCACTTTATAAGTCAAAGAGAATTTGGCTTCACCAAAAGTACTTCTTTTCTTCCTGTCTCTCATTGGTTCCCTAAATGTACCATTTGCCAGCTATCTCTGTACAGCTCTCCTCCCCACCCCCCCGGCCCACACACCCATGTGTATACACATATGCACACAAGCGCATGCACGCATACACACGTTTCTGCCTCCAGGTTCTTGCCTGAACTTTTCAGCTTTCTAAAATCATAATCCTAAATTTCTTATCCAAGTTTGTACATTTGGGATGCAGGCCTGGTGTTAATTCCTTTAGAAGGCTGCCTCCCATCCTTGCGGGTCTAAATGACACCCTTTTGTGGCCCTATCATTCCCCACTCGCTGCAGGACTTAACAAGCCTGCTTTGACTTTTGATGCAAGCTTCTATGTCACCACACTGATGGTGCTTGGGGACAGGTGTCTTCTTTAATCTCTGTGCCCTGCTACCCAGCTGCCGGGTGGTCCAGAATGGAAAGGAGGTGCTTAGCGATTTTAGACGATGAGAACGAAGTGATGAATGAATTCCTGAACGCTCTGGCAGAGATTATCCTCCTTTGAATTTTCATCTCCTTGAACTTATGTCCAGGTTCATACTCAGCTGTCATTTGCGACCACATATAAAACATTACAAAGCATGGGAGTTGATGAACTGGTTTGAAACCCATCCTAAGTGCCCATCAAATACCTGGACAAGGGAAACACTTGTCCATGGAGTCCTCTCTGGAAGGAAGAAGAGATGAAATGGCAGGAAAGGTTGAAGAGGCGTGTCGCTAGTGTAGCAACATCTACAAGCAGCGGAGAGTCATGGGCTCTGAGGGACTTAGTCGTGAGCCATGTGCCTCCAAAGGCAGGAAAGTCTGCCCTGGGGGCACTCCAATAGAAGCAAACCATGGTTCACTCCTCTGCTTGTGTTGTTGTTATTGTTACTGTTTTGTCTTTGTTTCTGATTTTTGTTTAGTTAAGACAGTCTCATGTAGGCCAAGCTGACCTCATACTCCAGATTTTCCTGTCTCTACCTCCCGGGTACTAGGAATGCAGGCATGTGTCATTATGTCAGGCTACCCCAGCTTACTCTTTTTTACCTTTTTTATTTAAAATATGCTTTTTTTTTATACAATATATTCTAATTAGAACAGTCCCCGACTGCTCCCAGTTCTTCTCCATCCAGATCCACACCCTTTCCACCTCTCCATAGAAAATAAAAAAGCATATAAGAAATAATAAATAAAATAAGACATAATAAAATAAAACAAAAACAAACTCATTATCATAGGACAAATAAAAACAAAAACAAGAGAAAGAGCCAAAGGAAATGCACAAGAAATGCATGTAGACTCAAAAACATACACTTTCACGCAAACAGGAATCTCAAACACACAGAACTAGAGTTATAATAAAAACAAAAGACCCAAAAGGTAAACATAATTAATGATAATAATAATAATAAATAAAAATTTTAATAAAGAGAATGTTTTGTCTCAACATTATAAAACAAAGAACTTCCAAAATACCATTGAGTTTGTTTTGTATTGGCTATATAGTGCTGTGTATGGGGCCAACATTTAAGACTAATTTGTTTACTCAGTAAGATTCATTGGGAGAAAGTTAATTTTTCATTTGCAAGTATTTATCAATTGTAAATAGCTTTTGGGTTAGGGATGAGACGAGTATGCATTTCTTCCAGTTCTAGGACCCTCTTGTGCAGAACTGTCAGTCCTGTGTCTGATGCTACGGTCTCTGGGAGCCTATGTTTGTTGGACCCATGCTATGTATGAAAGGCCTGGTTCACTTGGTGTCTTCCATTCCTTCTGGCTCCTACCCCACTTTCTGCCTACTTTTCTGCAGTTTCCTGAGCCCTGAGGATGAGGTTTTGATGGAATCATCCCATTTAGGACTATGTGTTCTAAGGTCCCTAAATCTCTATGGATTATTGATATTGGGTCTCTGTATTTGTTTTTGTCTGCTGCAGGAAGAGGCTTCGCTGATGATGGCAGAGCAAGCTACTGAGCTATGCATATAGCAGAATGTTGTGAGGGTCACTATGTTCCTCTAGTGGAACAGAAGTGTTTAGTTTTCTCCCAGATCCCCAGCTGATCTAATCTCATGTTTTTGCTTGGCCACCCAAGCAGTGTTGGTACAGGTCCCATCCATTTCATGAAGTGTGCCTGAAAACCAATCAGATATTGATTAGTTCCTCCCACAAACTTTCTGCCGCTCTTGCACCAATGTATTTTGCAGGCAGGTCACTGATGTAAATTAAAGGATTTGTAGCTGGATTTGTGTTCACATCTCTTATTTGGTAGCATGGAAAGTACCTTCAAGGCCCATGAACAAGGCCCATGAACAGTAGTATATTGGGGTAATGGCTCTATATAGGCACCAGCTTGACAGGTCTGTGTTCAACAACTTATGTATGTTCTGTCTTCAGGCAATTTCTGGCTAACAATCAATAGTTTTGGCAATAGCCTGGGTTGTTTGGGGGGCTCCCATGCTGCCTTTTGCCCAAAAACTTGATTGGATAAACCTCTTTTTGGCAATAGAAGCCTCATTTGTTAATGAGAAATGCCCAGGTGGGGGGCTCTGCGCTTGCTTTTTTGATAGATGGTAAACTCAAGCGTATAGATGGTAAACTCAAACGTATAGATGGTAAACTCAAGCGTATAGATGGTAAACTCAAGCGTATAGATGGTAATCTCAAGCGTATAGATGGTAAACTCAAGCGTATAGATGGTAAACTCAAGCGTATAGATGGTAAACTCAAGCGTATAGATGGTAAACTCAAGCGTATAGATGGTAAACTCAAGCGTATAGATGGTAAACTCAAGCGTATAGATGGTAAACTCAAGCGTATAGATGGTAAACTCAAGCGTATAGATGGTAAACTCAAGCGTATAGATGGTAAACTCAAGCGTATAGATGGTAAACTCAAGCGTATAGATGGTAAACTCAAGCGTAGAGTAACTATCATCTTCTCCAACACTGACCTTTGAGATATTGTCTGAAAGAAATGCCATCTCCTAGGAGTGGTAAGGCCCTAACCTTTTGTGATATATTAGTAATTTTATATATAAAATGTGAAGGCAACTTGGCAGCTTATATAAATATTAAGGAATTTATGGTTAAAGTTTTACAGGTCAAAGAAAAATATTGTTGGAACTTTTCTCTTTTTCTAAATTTCACATCTGTTTATTTCTGAATTTTCCATTTAATAATTTTAGATTGTGGTTGACTATAACTCAGACTGAAGTGACTTGACTTCTCTGACACAAGATTAGTTAGGTTTTAGGTTTTGTTGTTGTTTTACTTTCTTTTTTTTTTTGCCAATGAATTGTTTTATAAATTTATGGGAAACAGATCAAGAAACACAGACATTATACACTTGATAGTGAAAGATTACGACTATATAAATGTTTACATTTTGTAAAATAAAAAAGCATTCCTGAGTATAAATACTTAGAATAAATTAGATCATGTTTACATTTTGGTGTCCTTTCCAAAGTTTCACAGAGAGCATCTTCGATTGAACTAATTGCTTTGTCAGTGGTGTCTACCCAACAGTAACTGGGTTTCCAGGAATTCTGCTTTAGTTCTGTTGCTGTTATAAAATTATCTCGACAATAAGAAGCTTAGAAGAAAAAGCTTATTTAGCTCACAATTCCAGATTACAGTTCATCATTGCAAGGAATTCAAGGCAACTACTCACAACCACAGTCAACACACAAAGGGAATAAATGCTTGCATGTTTACGTATGCTTGCCACCCCCACCCTTCTCTATACATATACAGTCCAGGAACAAAGCTGTGGGAATGGTCTTCTCGCAATAGGCAGCTCTCATACTTCAGGTAAAGCATTGAAAACACTCCCCCATAGACACGCCACAGCCCCACCTGATCTAGACAATTCCTCATTAAAACTCTCTTCCTACAAATTAAAACCAAAATAAAAACAACAACAAAACAGTTTCCTGTCAGGGAATTCCATGTTGTATCAAATTTACACTTAAAATTAACCATCAAGCCAAGTGAATATTTTAGTTAATAAACCAATAAATAATTTCAAGGTAGAATAAACTAAAAATGTATAGTCTATGTATGACACCATGTTTTAATTTCACATGGTTTTCTTTATTTTTAGTTTGAAAATCAATATTGTGTTCAAACTATGACATTCTAACAAGAAATAGCAGAATTGTTTTATTTATTTATTTTTTTATTGCTGGTGATCATCTGTCTTCATTTTCCATATAATTATTATTTCTGGTACTCTTGCCCTTAGAGTAGCACCACTCACATCAGGGAGGGTGGGTTCTTCACGCTCAGTTAACCATTTTTAGAATTGCCTCCACAGACACAGTAAGAGGTATATCCAATAGGTCAGTGGTTCTTAATCTTCCTAATGTTTCGAGCATTGAACACAGTTCCTCATGTTGTGGTGACTCCCAACCATTAAATTATCATTGCTACTTCATAACTGTCATTTTCTACTGTTATGAATAGTAATGCAAATATCTGCTATGTGACTCCCAAAGGTGTCACTCCCACACATGAGAGGCACTGCTTTAGGTATTTTTATATCTGGTTATACCAAAAAGTAAGACAATAAACACTAATCTAGCCCCTTGCAACATGAGATTCAAAACCATCACGGTAAGCAATAAAATTCCACTATTGGTTCTTAAATCCTCACATTCAGTTCAAAAGACAAACATGTTTTACGTATCTCCCTGAGTCCCCAGCATTTCAACAGTGTCAACAATGTTCAAAATTCCAGAATTTAAAAATCTGCAATCATTAACTATGAGTTTCTGTAAAATAAAACAAACTTGCTCATCTAATATATAGTGATAGAGAGCAAGATTTTCTCTTATGAAAGGAAGAAATTAGACTGGCCCAAAGAAAAACGGAAACATAGCAGGATAAACACTCTCCCATATTTCTCCATGTTCTACGCAAATCAAAACAACGCTGAGATTCCATCTTACACCTATAAGAATGGCCAAGATCAAAAACACTGATGACAACTTGTGCTGGAGAGGTTGTGGATAAAGGGAACGCACCTTGATTGCTGGTGGGAGTGGAAATGGGTACAGCTGCTTTGGAAATCACTATGGCGATTATCTCAGAAAATTAGGAAACAACCTACTTCAAGACCCAACAATACCACTTTTGGGTATATAACCAAAGGGAGCTCAATCATACTACAAGAACATGTGCTCAACTATGTTCATAGCAGCATTGTTTGTCATTGCCAGAGCCTGGAAACAACCTAAATGCCCCTCCACCGAAGAATAGATAAAGAAGATGTGGTATATTTACACAATGGAGTACTACACAGCAGAAAAATCATAATGGCATCTTGAAATTTGTGGGCAAATGGATGGATTTAGAAAACACAATATTGAGTGAGGTAATGCAGATCCAGAAAGATAAATATAATATGTGCTTACACATAGTGGCTTTTAGACATAAAGCAAAGAAAGACCAGCCTACAATTCACAATCCCAGAGAACCTAAACAACAGTGAGGATCTAATCTACATGGGAAGTAGAAAAAGACAAGATCTCCTGAGTAAATTGGGAGTAAGGGGATCATGGGAGAGAGCAGAAGGGAGTAGAAGGGGAGGGGGGAGGAAAGAAGGGGAGTGGAGAAAAAAAAACCATATAGCTCAATAAAAACAATTAAACAAGGCAGAATAGCCTTTCCCACAAAGGCCTTCAGTGAGTAGAAGGTTGTAATTATTAAGGTCACTACCATGATGGCTAGGAGGAAAGATGGGAGCAACAGCAAACTCCTATCTGTTGGCCAGACTTTTCTAGGTATATGTCAAGATTTCCCCAATTCTTAGACTTGGATTTTCCAGTAGAGTTGATTGGAAGTGTCTTAGTTTACAAGTAGGTGCTAAGTTGCCTTGGCCAACACACTGTTCACTGTTATTTTATTGCCATTAAATGTAAATTTAAATTAGTTAAGATGGAAAAAAAAAGTTTTTCTCTTCTTAATGGGAATATTTTGCACAAATGATATGTGCATATTTACCAACCCTCCATCAGCATCTAACTTCTATAAAGACAGATATGAAACCTTAGTGAGATAAAATAAGTAAGCGAAATTAATTTTCAAATGGAAAAATTTCACATTTAAAATATTTCCATTTTCTTGTTTCCAGGATAGAGCTATACTGTTTAATGAACATTTGCTGCTTACATTTCTAGAATTTTCTACCCTGGATAAGAAACTAGATTCCCTGTGAAGTTTTTCAATGATTCTGTACATGTTAATTGGGAATTGGAACTGGCCCTTAAGAGCAGCAGTTACTGCTGCAAGTCTTTGCAAGTCAGGACCATTGTCATGCTTAGCAGGAACCCAAACCCATCACCCAATATGGTGACTCCATGGTCCCCTAACTCAACAGAAATGCTTAGCCCCAGAGAAAGAAGATCTCATGCTGGGATAACACAGCATGAGACTCAGCACAGAACCCATTTAGGCAGCTCTACTCAGTCTGCTGAAATGAGTGCCTCTGTCTCTTGCTGTTCTAGCAGTGAGAAGATCTGGGTGACATTTTTTGATGCATTGGAAAGGGAACACAAAGTTGGGGGAAACATCTCAGGTAACCCAAAAACTTAATTAACACATTTTCTTTTGATCTGTTTTTCTTAATACAATCTCATTTTTATAAAAACCTTTCATTTCCCTATATCTAAAGTAGCCATCATAACTCTACCTTAGAAGTGATTACTTTATCAAATTTGATTAAAAACATTGATAAAAAGGAAAAAAGACCATACACGCGCATTTGAAATAAAATCTGCAGATGAAAGACAATCAAATGCTACCGCTGCTCTTTCAGGGAGTTTTTCATGTCCATAGACTAAAAATAATCAGCCGGTGGCATGAGCTAAAACAGTATCCTTGTACTTTTCCCATGTGGAGATAGTCCTCTGTAATCTTGCTATTTGGTTTTATTTCTAGAAATTGAAATAAGATTGCATTTTAAGCTTGAGAGTTATTTTTAGTGAGTTTTCTATCTTGAGACAAATTCCATTTTTTCACTTTGAAATATGCCATCTCAGTCTGTTATTAAACCAAATTTTACATAAGTATGTTGTCAGAGGAGTCTAAGAAAAATCTGTTAGGAAACAAAGCAATGGAATCAAAATTTGAAAAAGTCTATTATGAGAATTCTTATGATATTTACAATATCTCTCCCCATGGAGCCAAGAGTGATTTAAGCTCCCTTGTAATACAATAAACTATCTACATGAGGCAAAAATTACATTTGCTGAGCACAACCTTCTACAAAGATTCATCCTTCACTAAGATAATCAAGATGTTTAGGCTTGGTTCAAAATACCCTGTGCCACTACCACTTAGGGTAGTGGGTAAGAAGTAACATTGCACTAATTTACCACCCCAACAATGCAATACTCAGAGTTCCTCTTAACAGGTGTGCATAAATCCAATTTTTGAAAGGATGGTGAGGATTAGATTAGCAAATTGGGTTATAGAGACTAAATTCTTTGGTTGGCTTTATGCCACAGGGAGAGTCTATCATGTCTTTTTTTCCTTATTTTTATTGAGCTATACATTCTTCTCCACTATCCTCCTTTCCCTCCCTCTCCTCTTCTACCCTCTCCCATGACCCCAACAATCCCAATTTACTCAGGAGATCTTCTCTTTCTCTCCTTCCTCTGTAGATCCATGTATGTCTCTCTCAGGGTCCTCTTTGTTGTCTAGGTTTTCTGAAGTTGTGAGGTTGGTTTTTTATGTCTAGAAGCCACTTGTGAGTGAGAACATATTGTATCTATCTTTTTGGGTCTGGGTTACCTCACTAAATCTGTTTTTTTCTAAATCCATCCATTTGCATAAAAAAATTTCAAGACATCATTTTTTTAACCGCTGTGTAGTACTCCATTGTGTAAATGTACCACAATTTCTTTATCCATTAACTGGTTGAGGGGCATCTAAGTTGTTTCCAGGTTCTTGCTATTACAAATAATGCTTCTATGGACACAGTTGAGCACATGCCCTTGTGTTAATGATTGAGCATCCTTTGGGTATATACCCAACAGCAGTATTGCTGGCCTCTATTCTGTCTTTATAGCCTCCTTGGGACCTCAAGCCATTTCAAAACTTCTAGACATGACTGGGAATATTCTCAGCACCTGAAAGGTATCGTCTGCTACCTGGAGAGAACCCAGACTATCTCAGGTCATGGTATTTCTTTCAGAGGAGTCTGGAAAGGATTCTCTTGTTTTAAAAAGAGAAAGACAGACGAAAAAGGAAAAGCCCCTCTTCACTTAGAATCCTGTTCTGTCTTTATGTGACAGCCCAACTGTGCACTGTAGGGTAAGTTGGAGGGTGGCTCACTGCATTAACCACTTGAACACCATGGTTGGCATGGAGACAATGTTGATTACTGCTGTTAAAGCTTGCTATATTCAAAGGAGAAGACAGATCAAGGAACCGAAAAGAGCAATCACAGGCAAAGGCGCTTTTTGTTGCTTTATTGCAGTCAGGTAGAGGGAACACATGTGATATTAAGTACAGAGTTTGAAAATGACAGGATCATTATTATTAATGATTTGTTCAGTGCATCTTTATGTAGCTATGGGTATCTTGGAACTCTCTTTGTAGACTAAGTTGGGTTTGAAGTCACAGAGATTCACTCACTTCTGCCTCTCAAGTGCTAGGATTAAAGACAGTCATCACAACTTCCCCACAATATGGAACGTATGTATGTTGATAGTGATAGCCATAAAGACCGAGAATTGACAATGGAGAAAGGAGGGATATTTTCTGTGGCTACAAGGTAGATGGACTAGATGAAACAGGCCTACTGCACAAGAGAAGGGCAGGTATGTGGAATCCTACAAATGTCAGCAGGTCACACCAGTGCAGACATGAGCAGTAGACTGGGTTATAGGAGGAGCCTGTGGAACTGTTTCCTCATCATTTCGAATCTCTCCATGTAATAGGAATAATATCTGACACCTGAAAGTCAGAACGCACAAGAATTTTAGAGGTATCGAGAGTGAGGTTTCCTGAGACACGACTAAGGAGAGGGGATATGGGTGTGCAGGGGAATGCAGGGTGAAGAGTCACAAATTTAACACAGATGAGGGGGTCCTTAGTGATTATCAGCTGAGTGCTAACTAAGCTTGGGAGCATATGGGAGCAGCTGGAGACAGACACTGAAGTTATTATGTCTTCACAGCCAAAGGAGCTTGTGGGGCTACTGGCAGCTGAGAGGAGGCCATAGTCCAAGGGACCACAGCCCCTCCAGTACCTTGAGGTTGGCTTCTATTTCTGAGAGATGTGAAAAATAAATTTATGTTCTTTGTCACTGAGTTCCAGGTATTTTATTGTGTCAGTTCAATGAAATGCCTGCACTTATTTTTTTAGTACTATAAACCCTAACCATAATTAAATATAAACTATTATGCTTTACTGTGCAGAAAGGTTACCAATGACTTATTTGACAATAAAATACTTTCTAATGAAATTCTTGTTAATATTCTATAGAAATTACAAGTGGTTTTTTTTCGAGGGTGGGGGGGTTAAAAAATTTTTATCAAGTTATCTTGTTTATTTAGAATTTATGCCATTTCTAAAGGTTAAAATACTCCGGGCTTCTTTATCTACAACTTCCATCATTAAACATCCCTTGAGTCATCAAAAAATTCCTTAGGAGCATATTTCAATTGTATTAACTTCAAAAAGTATTAACCTTGTCATATTTTCTACTTATGACAAGGTTTGTAAAGTCTAGGAAGCTCTGCCTGTGATCCTTATAAAATCTACATATAGTAGTTCCCAGCTCACGAGGTGGGAGGAGAAATGGCTTTGATAGTATTTGAGCTAATAATTTCTTGTCCTTCTGTTTCTTAAGCCTCCAAGTGGAAATCCTTCTCAGTCTAAACGGCATCATTTTGATTTGTCATGGAGGTTGTCACACTAGATCCTGGATGCTCAGGAGTTCTTCCTGGCCTTCCATCCGGTCATGAGCGTTAGTGAGATGGGAGCCACTGAGCACATATCCATGAGTCATGACATCAGCTGTATTTGCTGTGTTCTTCATGTGCTTCTTGCCATATGAAACCCTTGATTTATACATTTCAAAAACAGAAGCTCACAGAAGTTGATTAGTTTATGTAAAAATGCAAGCTTAGCCGGTGAGTTCCAGCTGGAGAACAAATCCAAGCTGGTCTTCCTTTGAATGCCTCTACTTCAGCGGAACCAGTAATCACAGGAGACTCTACTCTAGCAGGCTTGGTTGTTACATTCGGTACATCTCAAGCAGTAGATTCTAACATCTGTTGGCTCCTAACTGCACTGAATCTTAAGGTTCCAAATGCGCTAGCTTGAGTTTTCTTTTTTGAAGCAAACAAAAGGCTTGCAGAAAACGTTAAGCAATCTTTAAACATCAATTCAAATTTCACAGCACTGTTTTGCTCCAAAGCATGTAAGATAAAGTGGAGACCACACTGAATAGTTTTCATCTGCCCAAACCCCTTAGTGTGTGCTTGTTGCGGGGAGTGTTTGTTTGAGGGGGTAGGGTTGTTTTTGTGTGTGTGTGTGTGTGATATCTTTCAACAATCAAACAACTAGTCTAAGAAAAAAATACCTTATAGGATTTCTAATTGACATAACAGTAATCATTTTCCTTAAAATATAGAGTTATTATAACGTAAAGCAGAAATCAATTATCATCTTACAAAAAAAAAACCTATTTAAATCTTACCTCCATGACCATATCTTCTGTGCCATGTGAACTCTATAAAAAAAAAGAAGAAGAAAATTTCTATGTCAAAGAAAAGTAATTCTTTGAGCTGTTTTTCAAACCCACTAGGACTGATGTATCTTTACATCTATGTAAATATTGTTTTCCTATTTTTACATTATATAGTAGTAGCACTAATGTTTGCAATCAATAGAATTAGTATGAATTTGGGAGACTAAAAAATATTCTTTATTTCATTTATAATAAGATGTTAATAAGTATATAAGATTTCTTTTTATTCATTATAAATACATCACACATGCAATTATATGTATGCATGCATATCATTCTTGTGTCTATGTATATTTCCCATGGTCATTAAATACTTAAGTATTAAGTAAGGCAGGATAGAAAAAGGAGTAACAGGATGGAGGCAAAGGAAGGGAAAAGTCCCCTCACCTCTGCCTCTGAGAGTCAAGAATTCTAACACCACTAGCACTACTCAAGGCCTTCACCCTTCCTAACTGTAAACCCAGCTATCTAGGGGTATCAGAAGGACCCCTCTTTGTGCTAAACTAGTTGTGCCTGGATTGCTCTTTTCAAACTATATTCTGACCCAAAACATCTTTGGATCTATCCTCTATTCATACATAACAACAAGTGAGAAAGGAGAAAATTTGTTTTTCCAGGATACCCTTGGGATGTAACTTGAGAGCCACCATCATGGTTCATATGTCTGCCATTGAGACCATTGTGACTGTTTTGTGAGAAGCTTAAACAGCTGCTCAAAGTTGTGATGTCATGTTCTGTAAATCCCCTTCCCTTTGTTCCTAATATACTCTGTTCTGCTTTAGAAGGGCTGGTCTTGAAATTACCGTTTGGCTTCAAAACCAAAGATTTGTTTTTACTTGAGTTTAGGTCCTAAAGACTGAGGGAAGGCCCTGACTGCTGCAGACACAGCATGGTGCCAGGGCTCCATCTTCCCCACTGTTGACACTAATTCTGAAATTAGTGTAATAAAACTACCATTTCCAAAAAAAAAAACAACCCACATTATTTTATTTTCTTAAAAATAAATAGCTGGCCATATTGTGATTCTATTACTCAGAAGGATGATACAGGTGGATAAGTAGTTCAAACTCATCTTTGGCCCCCCCAGTAAGTTTCAGGGAAGCATAGGCTACAAGAGGTCCTGTCTCGGACAAACAAGTGAACTAAGTAAATTGTCAATGCAATAG
Source organism: Microtus obscurus (assembly GCA_963919715.1). Lineage (NCBI taxonomy): Eukaryota > Metazoa > Chordata > Mammalia > Rodentia > Cricetidae > Microtus > Microtus obscurus. Next base: position 7,994,869 of record CAWTZC010002364.1, read on the forward strand.
AAAGTCTTTGGGTACATCCTTAAAGAGACTGGCTGATTCATGGATGAAATGACTACATACAGGTATGTCTTCCGATGAATAACAACTCCACAAATACTCACTGAAAAAAGTCATTGACATGGAGGTTTGGGAACAAAATAACTATTAGGGCGCATACTACTGCCAGTAAAACTTATTGTCCATACTTGTGGGAAATATTCCTGAATTTTCATATTTCCTCTGAAGGAGAGAAACAATCTTTGTGCTGAGAGCTCAAAGCAGCTATGCTATTCTTTTTATTTATGCCTATTTGGATGCAAATTTTTCTAAAATTTAGTAAATTTTAAAGGAAAGATTTGTCAGATTCAGTGTTGTGCTGGATACTCATTATAGCTATGTGCTTCTAGTTATGTGTGTTAGTTTTTAGAAATCTGTAAATCAGTTATTAAACACAGCTATATTAGCTTAATGCTAACTGACAAGTGAATAAGTAGTATTAAAGACAAAAGAAGACATTTAAAATGTTGGTTTTTCTAATTTCTTGCTACATTCTACTGTTACTAAAAGTACTGAAGTTTATTCAATTGTAGGCAGGTGATAGAAATGACACCCGTCTTTTCCAAAGCTACATAAATTGTGGTAAGTTAAAATTTACCACTCTGTGATATGCTAAGTGCTTCCTTTTCAGAAAGGAAAAAGTATACAGGTGTATGAGCATTTTACCAAAGAAAGCAGGCAAAAACTTATAAAATCTTAATTGAAAATAAATAAAAAGAAAGCCAATCTTAGCATGTAAAATTTATTTACTAATTAAACCTTACCCAGATGTCAAAAGAAGATATCAGTTCTGATATCACATGAACTATTTCATGGTAAGACACATATTGATTATATTCACAATAATCTATGAGAATACACAAAGGCTTTTTCTTACCTGCTAGGCAGGATGTAATGGAGATTAGCAGGAGATGGCTCACCAGCAATGACATTTTCATCTTCGGTTGAATAGATGGTTCAGTTTTCAAAAGTAAGGAAAGTTTTGTGGCAGTTGAGTACTATGAAACACCTGCATCGAGAAAAAAAACAAGAAAATAATTTAGAAACAAAAAAAAAGATAAGAAAATGGAAGTGAGAATAATGGGGAGACAGGAGAAAGGGGGGAATTGGGAGAAATAGAGGGGGGGAAACAGGAAAGAAGGGGAAATAGCCAACATTTGGGGACAATGATGTTATTAACTCCTTTCTTTTTCATTTTCTGATTTTAATACACTTAGTGCAATGAGAGAACTCCCAAGGTCCCTTCCCTCCCAGAATGCTCACACTGATAAGAATTGGGCAGTCTGGTAGTGGTAAGCAGGTTTCTTTCTTATTCAACACAAAACACACTAGTCATCTACTGAAACTGCTATATTGTCAACATTTTAAATAGATTATTTTAATGAATTAAATGTAGGTGTGGCATAGATTGGAAGATTAATTAATATATTTTTACTGGAGGCACTGGGTTCCATTCCTAAGATCATATAATAAAGATAACCTTCATAAAAGCTTTAGAAGCTTAGAGGATGGCATAACAGGATGACTTTTCAGTGTTTTGTAAAAACAAAAAAACACAATTATGCTTTTGTCTGTTTGTCTGTCTATTCAAGCAGGGTCTTGCTGCACAGTTCAGTCAAGACTCAATGTAATCACCCACCCTCTTGCCTGTCTGTTCTTTTAGTTACTCATTCAATGTTTCCCTTTTTCTTATTGCAGAATATCTGCAGACATATCTGTCAGCAAAGATCAAGATAATTTTGGTGTATTCAAATCTTTAAATGTTTGGGAGTCTGCTTTAAAATCAAAAAGAACAAGTTTCATAAACGAAGCTACAAAATTATGTTGCAATCTAGTAAAGTATCTTGCTTTGGTAAGTTTTGCAAAAAAAAAAAAAAAAAAAAAAAAAAATCAGTGACCATATAGTTGCGGTGTTAGATTTCATCCAGCACTTTGGAATAGCCTTGTGGTAGTGTGGGCACATAACTCATGTTTTATTGTGTCTGCATAAGCAAAAGATATGAAAAATCAAAAGTAAGGTAGAGGTGCCTGCTATTATAGAAACTCGCTGGCCAGTGCCTAACAGACAGGTCCATGCGTCAGTGTAAAGAGTCAGCTTGAGGTTTGTGTGTTATTCACTGCAGAGAAGAAGGTTATCTTAACGAAAGCACAGCAAACACAGCACTATGGAAATGTAAGAGGAAGGTGAAGGTGGAGATACTGTGGTCCAAGATGTAACATTTGCTAACTATAATTCAACCATTTCTACTGAATTCTTGGAAAAACAATGTATCCAGGAGTGTTACAGAGAACAGGAGTCTCAACTTAAGAGAACATGTTTTCAAAGATTTACAAATAGGGATATAAAATGTTAAACAGGAAGAAAGGCAGTAAGGCGACATCCGAAGTCATCACCTCCAGGAATCATCTGAGACACATGCCCAGTTCTCTCAGCTACTTTGTTACACTTGACCTGATCCTGATCCATTACTTTTAAGATTCTCATGGAGCAATAGATGCCTCCTGTGTCGGGGACTCCCTTTGAGACACAGGAATCCCAGTAAGTTGACAAGTTAATGTCTTCTGACACAAATTGCCTTGCGAATGGCCAGCAAACTCCTGACAAGTGTCTTGGTTAATGGCTGATAATGTCACTTGGAAGGAGACAACAGTCACTTCCTTTACTTAGACAAGTGTAAAATCTGCCTTCAGTTAGGAGAAAATTCTGATTTACTACATAAAGAAGAGCAGCCTAAAGTCAGAAGACATATGATGTACATGGAGACGTGATTAAAAAAAAAATGGAGGGAGAAAGAAGACGGAAAGAAAATGGGAGGAATAACTATAGTGAGACAGGTCCCCTCCTTGTGTGGTTGCTAGCAGTCTGTTAAGCCTGTTCTGTGGGTTCTTTCAGCAAGTCTAACCTTCTCTCTTTCATAGTGATGTCTCCCATCATGCAATAGGCCATGGACCCCAGTGCTGAGTTGACACTTATTGATTTCTCGGAAAGTTTAGCTTTTCTCTTCCTCCCCGTCCCATCTTCTTCCACCAGGAAGCTGCCAAGGCTCTTGGATTTGCCTGTCCTGCTGATGTCTCGAATTCTAAAACCGTTCCTGAATGTGTGTATAATGTTAAGTTTTAATTGTCTGTTTCACACAGTCTAGCATAGCCTAGGAAGAGGTTCAATAAGCGACTGCCTAGATCAGGTTAGCTTGTGGGCATGTTTCTGGGCGATTATCTTGTTTGCATTAGTTGAAGTGGGAGAACCTGCTAACCATGAGCCTCACTCTTCTCTGGGTTTGCGTCCTGTATTCTTTAAATATAGAGAGGAGAACGAGCAGAGAGGTGCAAGTGCACATTCATTTCTCTCTGCTCGTGATTGGGGTCACGATATGAAGAGCTACTGGAAGTTCTTGCTGACTTGACTTCCCTCCTATAGTGAGCTAAAATACATGTCTTTTCCTCTAAGGCTTCTGTCTGTGTGTGTGCATGTGTATGTATCTGTATGTGTATTTTATCAGAGCAAAAGAAAGGAAACTAATATGTCTTTTAAAGCACCAGAACATAAAATTATTGGCTTTCTGACCACATAGTGTGATAGTTATTGCCAAGGTATATGTAAATGAAATACAGTATTATTTATTGATTTTCATAATAGTACATTCAAGGGAGAGAGTTGAGGTATGCAAATCCAGAATAAAGAGTGAAGCCAATGGAGATTTTACCTGTCATAATTTGTATTTAAAAACTACCATGTATCCATTCATTTAAAGCTTCCGAGTCTTGAAATAATAATAAAATCTCCCTTAACATACTTGTTACAGTTACAAAGTTAGAATTCATGCTTTTACTTGGACAGGAAACCTAGTAAAAGAAAAGAATCTAAAGTTTGTGATGCATTAAATGCACTTTTTCCCCCAATAAAGGCACATAACATACAGGAAAAAAAAGTCAAGTTTCCTTCTTCTCTGTCAAGATCAAGAACCCACAAAGGGAATCTGGAATTCATTATAACAAAAGCATATTGGGAATCTCAGTAGTTAAAAGCACTAGCTTCTCTACCAGAGGATCCCAGTTCTGTTCCCAGAGCCTATATAGCAGCTCACAAGCACCTGTAACTCCAGTCCCAGGATCTAGTATCCTCTTCTGGCCTCCGTGACCACTGCAAACACTTGGTGCACCACACATGCAGGTAAAACAACCCATACACATAAATTAAAATTCAATAATTAAAAGTAAATAAATCATCAAAATATTTTAAAATAAAATAAAGTCTAACATAATAGAAAATTAAGAAATCAGATTAAAAAAAAATACTGATGCTTCAGTGTTCAACAGAAAATTATATATTAGCCAAAAGTGTAAAAACAGAATCAATATTTGAATAAAAATAGAAAATCTGATTTATTTCTATCAGGATGGATTTTGAAAAAATTTTTATTGTCTTTATTCTCAAGAATACTTATTATTTGAAATGAAATAATATTTTTCTTTTAGTATATTATTATACTCTAATGCATAAATGCATAAATCATTTAACTTTAGAAAATGTGTTAAAAGGGAAACTGTTAATGACTCATTATAGTCAGGCAATACTTAGAACATAATTATTATAAATGAATAGTAATTTTCAGTTATTAAACTTAATTTATCAAAGATTTCTAAGAAGGCAAAAAATGTATGCCTAAAAGATCTGTATTAAATCTATAATATTTAATTTACTTATCCTTGTTTTCATTAAGCAAAATTGGCAAGAAAAAACTGCTGTAATAAAATATTTTCATGTCAGTATGTGAAAAATAATAAAGAATTAAAAATACTTCTTCAGGCGAAAAGAGAATCAGTTAATGTCCTGAAGAAAAAAAATTAACAAATTTGTCTTATTTAAGTATTGCATGATAACAATAACATCAACTATAGATGTAAATAAAAAACACTTCTATGTCAGTCGAGGTTTGTAAATATAACCAAATGAGTGTTTTGGCTTTAGTCCCTCCCATAGACTTTGTACAAATTTAGAATGAGTTTCCTGGTGAAGGGGAAGGTAGACAGAAATGCAAATAGGTAACCATGTCAAAGCTGTTATTTGTATGAGATGATCATTCTCAAAGGTTAACTTAGCTAAAATGTGTGCAAAGCAAACCGGGCAGCCAGCATGTGAGGCTCAATAGCTACAGTAAACGTTGACTTCTAACACAGCTCTAAGGAATTTCATATGCAATGTTACTATGTGAGAATGGTAACGGGGCTCAGTTATTCAGATTAGAGGGCAAGGGAAATTGCTACAGTTCAGTCTGGAGAGGGAAAGCAGCGGGGCTTACCAATGAGACAGGACTGGCAAACAGAGGCCAAGAAGGCAGAGAGCCTGCTGTGAACTCAGCCTTGAGGTCTTTCACTTTGGTGACTTGTGAAAGGAAGGGGTGTCACACTCCCCCATCAACTCTACAGGTAGTCTTGGAAAGTGGGGCAAAGACAGAATTAGCTGTGCCCACACAGAGCAAGTGTTCTAGAAAGCTAAATAAAACAAACAAAAAATAATTCCTAAGCCGAGAACGTTATTTAGCAATTCTTTCTCCGAGATCAAGGTACCAGGAAAGACATAGGAAGAAGTGGTGAAACAGGGAAGAGAGACAAGTCTTATCTTTTTTTCAGCTCAGCAACTGGGCAGCTTACAACACTGGGCCTCTCTTTCTGCAAATATTAAACACGGGATCAGGAAATACTATAAGGGTTGGGTGAGATGCTGCTGGGAAATACTCTGAAATTACTTGAGGCACAACAGCGTTTATTCTGCTAGTGCTAGGTGTCCAGTGAGAGAGCTGCAGGATTAGAAAAGAGCTAGAGCCCCTCGTCGTATTCAGCAGCAGGTGAACTGTAAGACCTGGTCAGAGGAGTAGGACCTGAGTCAGATCACTGGACCTGGGTGGAGATGCCATCTCCTGAACTGCCTGAAAGTTAGAAAGGAACCAGCTCCCTCAGCAGGTAATATCAGGCTGCAGCAAATGATGAACAAGACTTGGACATGCAGAAAGTGACTCAATCAAAAGTCTATAAAACAAGCGAGTGGATGAAGATGAGCATGGCACGTGACCACTCCTTTGATGCAACAAGCGATGCATGGTCAGTTGGCTGAAGGCCTGGCGCCGGGTGAGGTGTTCACATAATGAATCATCTCAATTAGAAATTACCTCAGAATCAATTCAGCTCCTACTGTATGTCTCATAATAGGCACTAAACTAGGAAGTGAAGTCGTGTTCCTCTTTGTGAACCCCCTCCTTTCAGGAGTTCGTTCTCATTTTTTAAATTTATTTATCATGTATAAAATATTCTGTCTGTGTGTATGCCCACAGGCCAGAAGAGGGCACAAGACCTCATCACAGATGGTTGTGAGCCACCATGTGGTTGCTGGGAATTGAACTCAGAACCTCTGGAAGAGCAGACAATGCCCTTAACCTCTGAGCCATCTCTCCAACCCTTTCTCATTTTTCTTTAACAAATCTCTGTTAACTCTGCTCACTCCTTGTGTTGTTTTTTTTTTTTTTTTTTGCTGTGAGACAATGAACTTGAAAACCATTGGCTCCATGGGGTAGTTTTGTTGAATGCTGGATAATTGACACCTTAGTTTCTCAAGTTCAAGTACCCCAGGAGCAGAAAAAAAGACTAACCACTCTAAAAGAATCCACGTCAATAAGTCTCTAGTGGATAACTCTATGAATTTGTTTCAAGGATTCTGAAATCTTATAAGATTTCTGTATAGCAGGAAACTTTCTGAGAAAGGGCAAGACACTGCCTCCTTCTACAAAGGTCAAACTGTAGCAGGATGGTCAGAACGGACTCCAAAAACCTGAGCAAGCTGTGCTTGGACAACACCCATGTCATCAGAGATTGATCTTTTGTTCCCCAGTCATCCAGACCCAAATAATCAGACAAAAACTATATCAATTATAACACTGTTTGATTAACAGTTCAGGTATATTCCTAGTTAATTATTACATCTTAAATTAACCCATTTCTATTATTTTATATTTTACCATGAGGCTCGTGGTTTGTTCCCTCACATCTTGCTTCTAGGGCAGATACATGGTGTCTGCCTGACTCTGCCTTCCTTCTCCCTGCATTCAGTTTAGTTTTCCTGCCTAGCTATATTCTGCCCTGTCATAGGCCAAAGTAGTGTCTTTATTAACCAATGACAATAGAACATATTCACAGCACGCTGAGGGAAATCCCACATCATACCCATCCTCAGTAGGCCAAATGAAGAGACAAGTAATAGTGAAAATAATAGGAGGTTTATTCAATATGGCCTATTGGGAAGAGGAACAAGGAGGTCTAGTGAACACCTCCAACCTTGCCGAGTCAATCCATATTGTTGTTATATAAGATTTAGAATTAAGCACAACCAAGATGTCTTCATCAGTGTGGTCCCACTAAGTTACAACCTAAAAAGCTAGCATCTAAAAAATCAGTGGCCTCCTATAAACTAATAACAAATATATTGAGGAAGAAATCACTTCTAGGGTTGTCATTTGAAAAATCTGGTCCATATCTAGATTGTCTTTTCTGTGCTGTGATGATGCCATTCGACTCTGTGCTCTGTTCTAGATGAACATCTTCCAAATAAATTAATCAAAACAATCCATCACACCATTAGTAAGTATTTAATGACTAACAATCATTTACGAAGGCTTTACATAAACTTCCACGTCATGACAGGCTGTTCCATCAAGACCATGATTCTTATTTGCACTGATGGAGAAAGAGATCTATTAACAAGTTCTCCTGTCACTCTTTTAAAAATAAAAGGATATTTTTAGGGATATGGACACACAGAAAGCCATGCTCCTGTATCTCCAGCACAGCTAGGAAAGGTTATTAGGAAAGAATAATTAACCTAAATTGTCTTACCCTTGCTACTCTTCTCAGGTCTCAGGGACAATTGTTGCATGGTCTACTTCTAAGAGATGATGACAGATGTCTTATGACAGTTAAACATGGGCTATTTTAGGTGAGAGACACCATCACCTTCTACTGAAGGCTTTTTCTTTCTATTCAAGAAATCAATATGAAAGTCTCCCGGTGTTGCTGAGGTCTCTTAATCCTTACAAAATGTCAGCTACAAAGTCTGTGAACAGGGTCTGAAATCCATTTTCAGAGACCTGCTGGTAGGATTAGCAAAACTGAAATCAGGAAGTGAGTGACAGGTTTTGGAAATGAAATTAGTTTGGGATTTAAAAAATTCTAATCCTTTAGTGAAAGAGTGGTATATATTTAAAGGCTAAGCTCGTTAGTCTATTTCATGTAAATCTTATACTTCTCCAGTCAACTACTGAATTATTAAATAAAATTTTAATGCAGTACGTTCTGAATGTTCTAGCTTCCCAGTGACTCCTTTAAACTACCTTTAAGGATTATGATTTTGGTGTAACCTTTAATGCAGTATTGTTACTGGAATTTGAGCAGCTTATTGTTATAGGCAGATGGATTTAGTAAAAATGCTAGCAGAATATAGTGCTCTGAGTAAAGAATACAGTGCATGTCCAAGAAAAGCATTTCTTTTCTGAAAGGAACTGTAAGTAGCATCTGCTTTTGTTGTTGTGGCTTTGTTTATTTGTTTGCCAGAATAGGATCTATTGTGGCTCAGCTAGCGGCAGAGCTAGGAGCACAATGGTCTTCAAATGGTAGGAGCCCAGCTCTGAAACATCCTGCCACCAGACTGTGTGAAGCATATGGGGAAAGAGAAACAATATTCCAACACAGCAGTAAATGGAAGAGAGTGTGAAATTACAAAGTCGGGATGACTGAGGGCAATGTCGGCAGGCTTTTTGATGATGTGGGTGTTAACTGGGAACTGATAACTCTGCACCTTACAGAATAGGTCATGACTCATGGCTCATGTAATTAGATATGTGATTAATATCTCTTTTAAAACACATAATGGATGCAGAGGAATTTAACCTGCAAGCATCCAAATGTCTTACATTATTTTCTGCACAAGAAAGAAAAACCCCTGTGAAATAAAGGGTATGCTAGATTCACACTCTTTCACTGCACGTTCAGGAATACTGTACCTTTGGATGCTACTGTAAGTACAAAGCATTGCTTTTGCCTTGCATTTTAGGAATGCCTGCATAGTGCGAAAGAATGCAGAATAGCGTATCTCAAACTATCACCGACCCCTGGAGCTAATATAGTGTCCATCTTACTCGTTCATTTATTTAGTTAAAATTTAAAAAATTTGAGATGTTAAAGAAAAACAGAGAGAGTGGAAAAATAAGCATATCAAACAACATGACTTCTTGATTACTGGCAATTCAAAAAAAAAAAAAAAAAAAACCTAAAGGAAGGACACACTAGTTGACCAAGCAGCCAAGCAGGACCTAACACTTTTGTCCATTATTTATGATCTCTTCTTGCTAGTAGGCAGAAAATGCAGACTTCACTTCCTTTAAAAATCACCAGAAGCTTGTGCAAAGTTTGGCATAGAATTGTTGGGGGAAAAAAGCAATACATGGAGACTGCTTTATTGTTTCCCGGCTACCTGGACCCAAATAATCACACAAAACTGTATTAATTACAACACTGTTTGTCCAACAACTCATGCATATTCCTAGCTAGCTTTTATATTTTAAATTAATCCATTTCTATTAATCTGTGTATTGCTACGAGGTTGTGGTTTACTGGTAAGGTTCTAGCGGCTTTCTCCTTCAACTGTTGCATGGCATTTCCTTGACTCCTCCTACTCTTTCTATCTCTGTTCAGATTTCTCACCTGGCTTTACTCTACTAAACCATTCACTAAAACGGATGTGGGATTTCACTCTGTATGCTAAGGTGTTTTTTTTTTTTTTTTGCCATTTTTTAGTAAAGGAGCTGCTTTGATATATGGCAGGGCAGACTAGTGAGGCAGGAAATCCAAATAGAGATAGAGGAGGAAAGAAGGTGGGGTCAGGGAGGTGCCATGTGTCTACTGAAGGAGAAAGACTCTGGAATCTTACTGGTAGGTGACAACCTCGTGGTGATACATGGATGAATAGAAATGGGTTACTTTATGATGCAAGAGCTAGCTAGAAATAAGCCTGAGCCACCAGTCACATAGTGTTGTAATTTATATAGTTTTGTGTGATTATTTTGGTCTGGGCAATGAGGAACAGAATGTGCAGTCTTTGCTTTCATAATGAAATTCAAGCATTTGGGGATAACCTGCATGGCCTGCCACCCACTTCGGTCCACATACTTGTATATCCACCCACTAGGGGTCAGGAGGAAAGTAGCTGAGAGCACTGCTGCAAGGTTCAGCACTCCCTGTCTGGGCAAGCAGCTGGATCAAGTCTGCTAGGCATGCACGGGCAGGAAAGCATGGCAGATTCCCACTGCCATATGCAGAGATATGTCAGTCCGCAGAAGGTGCTGCATGGCAGATTTACCTTTTACTCAAACACCAAAAAAGGCTTCTGTGCTGCTTAGTGCTTCCCAGAGTTGCAGTGTGAAAACAGCTCCCACCCAGAAGTTTCAGAGCTGGAGATGAATGTACCCCCACTGTATGTATGTATCTGCTGAGAGGCAGATCCAGCATACAGGGCTGCTGTGACCACACTGCTACTATTTTTAAATGATCCTTGTCAGAAAAGGATTTCAGGTACACAATAGGACAGATTCAGGCATAAAAGACCTCTAAATGAGACACAGTGTGTTTAAAAATGTACATATGCTTAAGAGGAAAGGAAGAAGGGTATAGACAGTAATAAAAAGAAGTAAATAAAAAAGTTTTTAAAGAGACAATAAAATTACTAGTAAAAAGCCATACAAAAATGGGAAATACACAGAGAGTCTGGATTATGTATATTATTGTGTTTTCTTTGGATTTCTTGACTACAGAGAAACATTTGGTTCTGAGGGTTGCTAAGTTAAACCAACATTTAAAAAATATTTTAAAGGTTTCCTGACTTGAAAATTCGAGTCTAGGACATAGTGCTTTGGAAAAGAGGTTCTGCTTTTGTTTCCACAGAGGATGGCAACCTATGGATTCCTTACAGACTAATGTGGTTTGATGGAACAAGATCCACCAAAAGGGATCCATGAACCCTAAAAAATAATTTGCCCAATAAACAGAAGGAAACAGTTTGGAGAAAATTATGCCCAAATTCCCCAAATGATTGTTTATAAATGCCTCTTTTCAAAAAAGGGAGCTGATTATAAATGGTCAAATGGTCAGTCAATCTCTTTCTTATAAAATGGGGGGATATTTATATAAAGATGAATACATTGCATTGGTATGGATCTTGGTCTATTGATGCAAATGGTCTTGTTTAAGGTATTGTGTTTGTGCACTTCACTTAAAAATATAATGTATAGCCAGGCGACGGTGGCGCACGCCTTTAATCCCAGCACTCGGGAGGCAGAGGCCGGCGGATCTCTGTGAGTTCGAGACCAGCCTGGTCTACAAGAGCTAGTTCCAGGACAGGCTCCAAAGCCACAGAGAAACCCTGTCTCGAAAAACCAAAAAAAAAAAAATATATATATATATATAATGTATAATTAAGAGATACAGATTAATAGATAGTCATCTATAATAGTCAAACTGTAGTCATGTTAGTTAGGTTTTCTAGATGTACAGAGATATATTTCACATGGATAGATATTCTTCTTCAAACCTTTTAAAGACCTACAGAATATGACACTTAGAATATTTTAACAACTTAGACTTTTCTCAACAGTCTTCTGGCAATACCAAATACATCAGAGTTTCTTGATGGACATCCAAGAAACTCATTATGGAATTTGCCTTCAGTGTGACAAGACTAGCTATTTGGACAAGAAACTGCTCTTGCCTAGACTGCTTAATGGTATGTTGTATAAACTGTACATATAAGACACACAGAAAAATGACTGATAAACTTTCCAAAAGATGGAATGGTCCTTCAGGGTTCCTTCTTCACAGAGGAAACTGTCATATATTCTGCAGGACGCAGAAGAAAGTGACTAACAGACTGTCAATATAGCTGAAACTGTCTTTCAAATTTCCTGCTCCATGGAAAAGTCTACCAGATACTATGGGCCTTTAGGCTGAAGATGGATGCCCTAATATGACAGAAGAACTTAGGGTCAAGGCAACAAGGTGTCTCTGTCAATTTTAAAGTTTTGGAAGTTGCGTACAATGCACTTCCTGCTTACTTAGGTAATATTATATCCTTCTGGAGTCTTTGATGGAGTTGATGACACATAGTTATATTTTTTCTTACTTATGTTAAAAGATAAATTAGATACAAAACTTTCCAGATACAAACAGACTAAATATTGTAAGTGTAATTCTTAATTAATACCAGTTTTTATTTATACCAGATATGCAATTTTACTATGTTAAAGCTAAATCCTTCCTTTTTATTTAGACAGAAAAGGGGAAATGATGCATGGTTTCCCTCTATATGCTATGAATATACTTTATTGTCATTGGCTAATAAAGAAGCTGTTTTGGCCTATGCCAGGGCAGAATATAACAAGGCAGAAAATCCAAGCAAAGATAGAGGAAAAAAGAAGGCGAAGAGATAGAGGAGGAAAGATGGGAGACACCATGCAGCTGTTGAAAGAGAAGATGCCAGAACCTTACTGGTAGGCCACAACCTCAAGGTGATACATAGATTAATAGAAACGGGCTAATTTAAGATGTAAGAGCTAGCTAGAAATATACCTGAGGCACTGGCCAAATAATATTTAATTAATATAGTTTTTATGTGATTATTTCTGTCTGAGCATCCAGGGAATGAACACACAGTCTCTCTTTTACACAAAACAGCTTTATTAACTAACCAATAAAAAGATAACACATATATAGAAGGACTTCCCACATCAAATACTAAATGAAGTATACAGCTTGCTTAGTTCCAGTGAGATCTAGGGATGAGTACCAGGAAAAAAAACTGTAAATCTTTGCCATCAGGATACAAGCAGCTGCATGGAGCCAGATAATGAATAGGAATACTAAAAATACTAAAGTAAGATGTAGGGATAAGTCCCACCCCTTGGGGGGCGTGTTCGCCTCAGGCTAATGTTTGCCTATAAATTTGGTGAGCATGCTCCCAGCAGCTCCTTCTGCTTTCCTGGACTCCGCAGAACGGTGGTTCTGTAAGTCTATTTCTCCATTAAAGCTGTCTGCATTTGTTACAATCTGTCTGCCTTTGTTTACGCCGTTACAGTAAGAGAGAATGCATACACACGGGACATGTCAGAGAAAGGAGACACATGCACACACGCACATGCCCAAAATCATCCACTTACATATTATCCCAGCATAATCTTCCTGTGTTGTTAAGAAATAGCCTGCATCATAAAAGTCATGTAGCTTGTGCCCAAAATACATGACAACTAACGGAGTAAGAGCTTGAATCCTAATATTGCAGACAGAATCTAATTCCATGGAGTTACTTTTTATTTTTTATGAAGATATAGTCTGTGTTTGATCTAGATCATCAGAGAAGGTATTTATTAGGCAGTAATTCACATACTTCTTGTAATTAAGAATCAGTGTTTTTCAAAGTATAGAGTAGAGACTGTCTGCTTATTAATAAGACATGTCCCTGAGCAATACCCAAGAGTAATTAAGAGTTTCTGGGGAATACTCAAAGTATCTGCACTTTAACCAAATGTCCAGGGGATATTTAGGCATCTCAGAGTTGTAAAATTTCTGTAGTATGTTAGGTTTGAAGTTTCCAGTACAGACAAAATCTATGGTTAGAACACTGTATGTAGATGTGTTTTGAGGCCAACCCTTAAGCAAATGTACTCAAAAATCCTATGCACCATATAATACCATAGCTCTTAAAATTTGTCAGCATTGTGCTTTGTGTGTCTTTTAGTTTGTGTGATAAATGAATATCCTCAATACCTGCATCTGATTGACTTTCTCATATTGGATTGAAAGGGGTAGCTTGAACCAAGCAAGGCGCCACACACCTTTAATCCTAGCATGCCAGATTCAGAGACAGATGGATCTCTTTGAGTTCAAGGTTACCCATGGTCTACAGAGTGAGTTGTAGGTTAGCCAAGACTGCATAAAACTAAAAAAGTTAAGACTGCCTTAACTAAAAATAGAGAAAAAGAGAAAGAAAGAGAGAGACAGGGGGAAGAAGAAAGGGATGGAATGGAGGAAGAAGGCAAAGGCCACTGCCAATCTTGCTATGAAATAATCCTTTTGTACACTGTAAATACATATTGCTCTCAAAAAAGCTGGTTAGCTGATAGCTGGGCAGGAAGAGATTGGGCAAGACAGCCTGAGACAGACAGAATGCTGGGATGCTGGGAGGAGGAAGAGCAAAGTCAGAGGATCACTAGCCAGAGGGAAAATGAGTCCAACACACAAAATGTAATAGAGGTAAAAGCCACATGCCTTGGGCAGCAGATGGATTAATAGAAAAGGGTTAGGTTGTAAGAGCTGGTTAATAATAAGCCTGAGCTATTGGCCAAGTATTTATAATTTATATTAAGACTCCAAGTAGTTATTTGGGAAGCAGCTGTCAGGACAGGAAAACTCCACCTACATATTTTGATATGCTACTTTGGCTAATGCCTGAAATATTCTTTTATTTGGGACTCCCTTGCTGAACTATAATGATCTGACTAAATGTGCTTTTAACTTCCAATTTTTTTTTTTGCCCAGGAACACTTCAAACTGATCTGACACAGTTGGATGACTACAAAGACCCCTGTGCTGAGATGCCAGCCCAGTGAATCAAATCTAATAACCCAAAGTGGAATTTAATAAGCCTTGACAGCAGAAACACTCCATGCCAGCAAGGCAGAATGAGCCAATGCTTTCCCCCTTTGCTCCCACAGACACCGGCATAAGGACAAAGCCTGTGAAGTCACGCTGCCAGATGGAAGGGCTTACTCAGCTTGTCCTGCAAGCACTAATGACTTCCTGAGCTGCACTAGTCTCTCTGTACAGCTTTAGTCCTCGGTGGAAACACCTGTGTCTAGGAAAGACTTGGGTTCCTGCTGTCAATGCCTCCCCTGAGACAGCGTTCTCCGTCTTTCTCTCTCAGATCTCTGCACAGGCTTTGGATGTCAGCGGCTGTTCTATGTGCCTGTCTCAGCATCCTACAGTGACATCACAGTCAATGAATACTTCACCCATATGAATTATTACTGACTTCTTACTCTCATCTACATGGAGAGTGTTGTTAATGATCATATAACATCTGGTTAGTCATTGCTGCGGTTATGGGATATGCCATACATAAGCCATATTCCTCCTAAGAGCGTGGTATGGTTCACAACAGTGGAGTTGTTGAATAAAGGGGAAGACTCACTGACAGCGTGTTGGCTTTTGTAGCCATATGTGATCTGACAGGTAAGGGGTTTAGGATCTAATCCTAAAATCAGCATAAAGAAAACTTTATTATTTAATGAACGTTAACTTTGGAATATTTACAAGCTTTTGGGGTTTCAAATTTCAAAATAATGTTTTGAAATTATAATTATGCCATTTCTCCCTTAGCTCTCTCCAACCATCCCAAGCATCAATCACCTTCCAAATTCAGGGCTTATTTTCCTTTAATTGTCCTCTCTCTCTCTCTCTCTCTCTCTCTCTCTCTCTCTCTCTCTCTCTCTCCCCTAATTACATAAATAAAACCTGTTGAATCTGTATACTTCCTGTGTATCAGGGCTAACCACCTTGTGTTGACTCTTCCACATGGGGAAGATTACTTCTCTCATCCTCAGTTTCTCCCGTTTGTTCATAGTTTATTGTCTAGTGTTGAGGCACAAGTGTTTTTCCCCTTCCACGTTAGCATGTCCATTGGGGTCAACACTGCTCCAGTCCTGTTAAGATGGCTTCATGAATGTAGCCTCTCTGACTTTTCTCAGACAATCAGACAGCAAATTTCCTGATCCTCTGACTCTTGCAATCTTTCTGCCCCCTTTTCCCACAATGATACCTGAGCCTTAGTTATGGAAGTAGTGTTGGAGATGTATTGGTTGGTGCTGGGTACCACACAATCTCTCATTCTCTGTATTCTGATCAGTTGTAGTTTCCTGTGATGGTCTCTATCTATTGAGAAGAGAAGTTTCTTTGATGAGGGGCGAGAACTGTATTTATCTGTGGGTATAGGGACAAATATTTAGAATGTAGTTAGGAGTGGTGCTGGTTTAGTAAAGTGTCAGTTGAAGGTTCTCCTCCATGATCCATGATTTCTCGCATCTCTATGAATTGGCTAGGTTTTCAGCACCAGGCGTGCTTTCCACATTGTTGAGCAGGTCTTATATCCAAGTAGAGAGCTGTTGGTTTCTGTCAAGGTGTGCTTGCCACTATTGTGCCCTCCGGGTTATGGTGCCATGCAGGGCGTTATTGTGGGTCACAGCTAGGTAGGCCTACTGGTTGCTGAGCATTCATTTTCTAACTACATAAGAGAATACCAATAAGTATAAGTGCAGTAACCATTCAGATATTTGTGCTTAGTGCATGATGTGCCAAGACTTACATTTCTCAACATTTTCCTTAAATGGTATATAGTATAATAAAATTATCACATAAATGTAGTTAAAGTTTTAACTATTCATTTATTCATCTTGATTTTTTTTAAAAAAGAAAACTTAATGAAAGCAAGTGAGATAATTTAGAAGGTAATGTGCTTGCCTAAATATGTGACATTGATTCCCCAAACTCCCATGGTGGAACAAAAGAACTGACATCTGCCAGTTATGCTGATTCCCACATGCATGTTGTGACACACAGACATCTTCATGCCCAGTGTCTTCATCCTGGCATCTTCATCCCCAGCATCTTCATCCCCAGCATCTTCACCCCCAGCATCTTCATCCCCAGCATCTTCACCCCCAGCATCTTCATCCCAGTATCTTCATCCCCAGTATCTTCATCCCCAGCATCTTCATCCCCAGCATCTTCACCCCCAGCATCTTCATCCCCAGCATCTTCATCCACCAGCATCTTCATCCCCAGTTCATCTTCATCCTGGCATCTTCATCTCCAATATCTTCAACCTGGTATTTTTATTTCCAGCATCTTCATCCTCAGCATCTTTAGCCCTGGCATCTTCATCCCTAGAATCTTCATCCCCAGCATCTTTTTGTAGCATTTTTTTCTAACCACCAGACCGTAGCTGACAGTGAAACTCTGCTCTTGGTGTGAAGCACCTCCTTTAAGACTTACAATGACACAGTGAGAACTGAACACTGGACATCTCCACTTCTCAGAAGAGAAGATTTATTCAGAAAGATTGAGTATAATTCCTCATTATGTTGGCGAAGCACAGACAACACAATACCCACTTGTTTAACCACTTCAAGTCAGTGACATTAAGTACACTCATACTGTTAAGACCATAAACAAGAGTTTTCCTCTCTTCCCAAACAGAAACTAGCATTCTTGCTGATATTAGAAATACAATCATGTTTTCTCTCCTTCAGTGACTAAGCACTAAGTCATAAAAATGAGCAGCATTGTTTTCTAACACTAAGAACCTAGTGTCTACCTTCTACATTTTAGTAATCTGCTCATTCATTTTGGGATTACAAATCAAGTACCTTTCCCTTCCAGATGTCTGAGAAACCCAAACAGAAGCTAGGTTTCTCTGTTGCACGCTCATTATTTCTTGGAATTCCTTCATGGTAAATATTGCTCCTTGCGATTAAGCGTTTTATCTCACTGCAAGTCTCTGGTCTCCAGAGGCATCAAAGTTTCTATCTGGCAGTGATGTGAAGGAATATTTGGCTTCTGTGGGACATCTGGGGGCTCGGAGAGAAGAAAGGAAGGTCTGGAGACACAGAAGCCCTCTGCTTAACCCTTCCTCCCTCACAAGAGAGTTATTTAATTGCTTCCATAGCTTTCACTTGTGTCTTTTCTTAAACTACTCAACAATCCCATCCTTGCTGTTTCTCTCGATTTCATGATTTAGAACAGACTTGATAGAGACAGTGATCTCAAATATAGGTCTAGGTACTTCTCACCAATTCCTCCTGCCCTATGAATTAATTAAATGGACAGATGGGTCTGAATTTCCTGACAGTGACTTGAAATCTTACAGAGAATAATCTAGATAGTAACTGTCAAACTGTTTTCATGTATTAAGGCCATGTCTCACAGAGCAAGCAGCTAATTCTACAGTCCTGCGCAACATGGCAAGGTGATGCTGGTAAACATGGAGCCTTGGTCTGGTCATTAGAAGTGCTGAGCGAATGTTTTCTGTTTAGATGTTGTTGTCTTTCATGTATCTTTTGACTTTGTTTTGTTTGTAGAGAGCCACTCACCTTGTGAGACTGTTCTGTTTCTTAAAATGAAAAGATATTTCCATAATCCTTTTACAAAGCCCTTCGGGGACTTTGCTGCCTTCATGATCAAGTAGGCAGTGTTAGTTTGTAAGTACCTTCCATCCAGGCTGGAAAGAAGGCTCAGTGCTAAAGAGTACTTGCTGCTCTTCCAGGGGCCCTGGGTTTAGTTTCTCACACCCATATGTGAGCTCACAATTATCTGTTACTCAAGTTCTGGGGGGGTCCAATTCACTCTTCTGGCCTCCATGGGCCACATTTCTTACCAATACTAATCTAATATAGAATAAGAAAGGACAAGGCAAAATTACAAATTATACCTGAACCTAATCCTATATCTTAAACATCTTTCGTTATAGATTTGACATGTGTTCTTTTACTGGCTTTGAACACATTAAATAATGATTCTCAAGCAGAGATGGCTCAGTGGGTAAAATGCTTATCACGCAAGCATGAAAACCCAAGTCTGGTTAACCCTAGCACTCTTACAGTGAAATAGAAGGTATAAACAGGCTGGGCAGTGGTAGCACACGCCTTTAATCCCAGTACTCGGGAGGCAGAGGCAGGAGGATTTCTGTGAGTTCAAGGCCAGCCTAGTCTGCAAGAGTTAATTCCAGGACAGCCATGACAGTTACACAGGGAAACCCTGACTCAAAAAACAGAACAGAAACAGAAAGGTGAAAACAGGAGCATCCCTGGGACCTTGAGTACCAACTAGGTTGATACATGTTGCAGTGAAAAAAGCAAAAGAGACTCTATCTCAAATAAGATAGAAGGCAAGGACCAACATGTGACCATCTCCCTTACTTCCTCACATAGGCTATACCATGGTGTGTGTGCACCCACTCTCACACATACATATGGTATCACACACACACACCTGAACATATGTCATGCACACATTACATACAATTTTAAATACTACATTTTGAATTTTAAATTAATGCATCTAGAGAGTTCTTTTTAAATGTGTAAGTTATTTCACAAATCTCAATGGAAAATTTGTAACCAATTATCTAATTCAGGAAGAGCTATAAACTCCCATACGTATGAGGAAACTGACAGCATCTAAGTTGATTGTAAATATTTTTCCTATGTGAATATTCTTATTTAAAAATGTATTTTTCATTTTACATATCAACCCTTCCTCCCCTTCTCCTGCCCTTCCATGTCTCCCCTCTTCCCACCCATCATATGCTCCTCAGAGGGGTAAGGCCTCCCTTGGACAGTCAACAATGTCTGACATACTAAGTTGAGATAGGATCAAGTATCCCCCTTCCCCCACCACATCAAGTCTGAGCAAGGCATCACACCTTAGGGCATGGGCTCCTAAAAGCCGGTTCATGCACCTAGGATAGTTCCTGGTGCCACTGCCAGAGGGGCCTCTCAACAGATCAAGTCACATAACTGTTACCCACATTCAGAGAGTCTAGTTCAGTCCCATGCATGTTCCCTAGCTATCAGTCCATAGTCCATGAGCTCCCATGAGCTCAGGTCAGCTGTCTCTGTGGTTTCTCCAGGTAAAAAAAGGGGGCTCCTAAGATGGATTCACATGCAGGGCCCAAGGAAGGGAAAATAGTTAAGATCTTCTTCGTAAACTGGGAAGGGGTAGAAGGGAGGGGGCAGGGAATGGGGAAATGAGGAATCAAGAACAGCAAGTTGGGGAAGGGATGAAGTGGGAGAGCAATGAAGGAAGTATCTTGATAGAGGGAGTCAATATGGGTTATGGAGAAACAATTTTTTAATGCTCTGACAATGCTGAAGCATGCATTCAGCCCATATATAGCAGTTTTTTTTTTAAACTTGTCCATATTTGGTTTCATGGTATAGGTTGATGAAGACAATTACCAGGTATCTTCCTCAAGAGGGTACCAGCTCTCATTACAGATGGTTTGAGTCACCATGTTTTTGTTGGGAATTGAACTCAGGACTTTTGGAGGAGCAGACAGTGCTCTTAACCACTGAGCCATCTCTCTAGCTCAAGGAGAAATATGGTGTTAGAGAAATTCTCAGGAATCTACAGGATGACCCCAGCTAAGACTCCTAGCAATAGTGGAGAGGGTATCTGAATGGGCCTTCTCCTTTAATCAGATTAGTGACTACCCTAATTGTCATCATAGGAACAACATCCAATAACTGATGAAAGCAGGTGTAGTGGCCCACAACCAAGCACTGGGAGTTCAGTTAAAGAGAGGGAGAAAGGATTATGTGAACAAAGTGGGGATTAAGATTTTAAATATTAAGAAGACAGTAATCAGAATATAAATAAGACCACTTCTCATTATGAGTTAGGATTCAGGGTCAAAAAGGCCATTGATAATATAACAAACAAATAGAACAAGTAACCCAATAATACAAACCTACATACAGAAGTAGACAGAGAGATACCCCTGGCAATATTCATGGAATACTACTGAAAAAGGAGGTGTGGGGAAGCTGATCATGTCGACTTGAGGACTTTTGGGTAACAGCAAAGCAAGAATGTGGCCCTCACATTTGCCTAGAGATGGGTTCTCTTGGAGCTCATTTGTCATGTGAATCTGCTCTTGGGAATTTCACTAAACAGGAAAGGTTAACCCAGATTCCAGAGGAGGACATTGAAGGTCTGTACTATACTCCAAGAAAACATCACCTATTTGTTTCAAAATCCATTTAGATTTCTCTAAACTCATCAATTGTTCCTTAAATCATCCACATTTCCTCTCCTCTCCCCGATGAAGACACATAGTTTTCTAGATTTTGAGGAGGTTAGGGTATTTCTTTTCACGTGATGTCCTCATGCATGCAAAATATGTGACTATATTTTCTCCCATTGATCTATCTTAATGTTAATCTAAGTAAAAGAAACTAGAAGGATAGAGAGAAGCTGTACTCTCCTCCCCTAGGTCATGGTCATGAAAGCACAAGACTTAAAGTACAATAGACTCAATTCCCAATTGAAATATACAGATAGAATGGATGCAAAAGGACCCAGGATTTATCCTTCCACTGCATGCAAGAAATACACCTCAACATCAAAGATAGACATTACCTCAGAGTAAAGGGCTGGAAAAAGATTTTCTTATCAAATGGACTTAAGAAGCAAGATGGTTTAGCTATCCTAATATCTAACAAAATAGACTTCCACCTAAAATCAAAAGAGAAGGGGAAGGACACTTCATATTCATCAATGGAAAAATCCACCAAAATGTTGTTTGAATTCTTAATATCTATATTCTGAACACAAGGGCACTCATGCTTGTAAAAGAAACATCACTGAAGCTTAAATCACACACCAACCCTCACACACTGATAGTGGAAGACTTCAATATTCCACTCCCACCATTGGACAGGTCATCCAGCAAAAAACTAAACAGAGAAATACTGAAGATAACAGGCATTATAATCCAAATGGACCTAGCAGATACCTACAGAACATTTCACCTAAACACAAAAGAAAACAACTTCTTCTCAGCAACGCATGGACTTTCAATAAAATTGACCATGTACTTGGTCGCAAAGCAAGTCTAAAGAAAAACAAGAAAATTGAAATAACTGCCTGCATCCTATGAGACTACTGCTGATTAAAGCTGGGTTTTAACAACAACAGAAACAGTAGGAAGTTTATAAACTCATGGAAACAAAACAACTCTCTACTGAATAACTACTGGGCAAAGACAAGAATAAAGAAATAAACAAAAGACATAAAATGTTTAACAGGAAAAGATATTGTAATAAAATTTCTAACTGGAAAAATATGTATTCTAATCTCACTTCATATGTCAATATAAACCCAGAGGAGTTCATTGAATATAAAAACTAAACCGTTTTAAAATAAAGCTTGTAGTGAAAGCAAGTCATGTAACAGCCCCCAAAAGATAGAAATTAAACAGGGATTTTTCTCTCTTATATAAAAATTGCAAACAAATTTTAAAGACAAAATATGAATTGGGTAAAAGTCTGAAGTTGGTTATAGACAAAGTTCTAAAGAATTCAAAGCTATAGATGTGGATAACTGTATAATCATCATAGGTCCACAATTGGTAGGTGTGGTTGGAGATTACATGAAATAATAAGTACAAGGAACTGTAAATTAAAATACAAAGGCTGGGAAGATGGCTCAGTTGGGAAAGTACTTCGCAGAACAAACATGACAGCCTTGATTCTTCTCCTGGCATCTAACTAGATGTTTGGGACACTGACATGCTTTTAAGCCCAGCACACAGAGTATGCACATTCATGGAATTTGACAGTTCAGTTGAATCAGTAAGCTCTAGGTTCAGTGAAAGTGTCTGCCTCAAAAAGTAAGCTAGAGAGCAACTGAAGAAGGTGCCTGGTATGCACCTCTGCCTCGCACATACATGTTCACCTGTGTACGGCACAGCTGCTTGCACACACACACAACACATATATAATACATACACTTAAACCACACTTGTGTCATATACAGCTTCAAAATAAAAACTCAAATGTGCTTATACATATGAATATAATTTTATACATATGAATATAATTTTATAGAACTAAAGTCAGTAAAACTCAGCGTTGAAATTGACAGAATGTTTTAATTTTCCTATACAACTAAAAAGCAATAAGTAAGCCAACATTTTGAGAAGAAAACTTATGCACCAAAAATCTTAAGAGAGTTGAGATCGTTTGACATAGTAAGTCACCACAAAAACTCATTCTAATGACTTAATTTGATTTATTTACATTTAATAGAGAGAAATAATAAAACTATAAATTTCCTTGTAGTAAAATCGTAAAATATGTTTTTTCATGAAAATATTTTATGTAGTACTTTGTTAGAAAAACAGACTGAATATTGTCTGACTTAAAATTACAAAATATACAAAAATTGAAAAAAAGAGAGGACTGAAATACCAAGTGAGGTAATGCATTCCTATAATGCCAGCACACAAAGGGTTAAGACAGGAAGATTAGAATTTCGAGGTCAGCAATGGCAATATAGTAAAATCGTGGCTTAAAAAAATACAAGAAACTAAATAACAATGTGAGGAAAAAAGAAAAAGAAGAGAAAAATTATGGGCAAGAAAACGTAAAATAAGTTTTATATAGATATATATATCTTAGTACTGAAAACAGCAATAAGTATAAATGAATTAATGTATACATTAAAAGGCAAAAATTCATAGAACATAGTTAAAGTAAAAATCCATTCTGAAAATCATAAACTAGTATATACTATCTGAAACCACTAAATCGTGATGGGATAGCACCAAAATGTAGCTATTTTTAAGTGGTGACACCAGAGAAGCTTTGTAGATTTGTTATATTTTCTATAGAGCCAAATTTTCCAAATTAAAAGGACGTACTAATTCCTTTGTAAGAAAATTATTAAGGAAAGATTTAAGATGAGTTTATCATTGCGGTTATATACAATTTAATAATGGCTATGCTGGCAAATACCATTTGATGCTTACAATTCTATCCATGCATATGTTCTAAAAGAATTCCTACATATTTTAGTATGAGATACATTTTAAAAAACTTCAAAATGAAACTCCTGAAGGGAAATCACAACAAATTGCGTATAGATGCAGAATTAATAGATTATTTTTCTACTTTTAAAATTAGGACATACAGCAGTTAGAAAGAAAACTCAGCAGCAAAGAGTGCTTACCACTGTGGTTTGCAGCATCCCCCTCAGGTGACTCACAACTACTTGTAATTCAAGTGCCGGGAGCATCTGATGCCCTCTGGCTGCCGCAGGCCCCTGCACAAACGTGTTGCACACATTCTCACACAGACACACACATACATACAAATAAAGATAAATAAATGAGTCAACCTCTTTTTAAATGTCAGAACATGCCATCATCCTTCCTTACTACAGGGTGGAAGATGTCTCCTTCAGAGATTTAATCTTCAAACTGTTTCCTAGCAACGTGGTTTAAGACAGAGTATCTTTCTCCATATCAATCACTCACATCTGTGGAAAACGCCTAAGAGCATCATTTTCATGCTGTGAAGAAAGTTTGAATCTGGTAGCTGCAGAGTAAAGACAGGAATGCCAATTCTACAGACACTAGCTTCTCCTTATTCACTTGGAAAAATTACAGCACCCATGCCTTTGAGTTTGAGGAGACACAATTACACGTTCCATCAGAGCTGTATGATTTTAGTCACACTTTTAATTATAAAAGACTTCAATTAAAAAGCACAATAGATACTGATAACCTTATCATTTTTATTTTCTAAAGACATGAAATAACCATACCTCAAAGCAACTCATTCAATTTTTAAAAAGTAGCCTTCTTCTCATTACCCGAACCTTGAATGTGAATTAAAATCACCTGGGAATCTTAAATTCGAGAATCTCTGTGGACTGGGAATTGATATACAATCCACAATGTTACTGTACACGTAAACAAACTGAGAAGCACTGTATATCGTACAACCCTATACCAAGGGATAAACTTCATTTCAAGAATAACTGAAAATAAGATGCTATTTAACCATACTTTCAATATACCAATTTTTCAAATACTCACAAAAAAACAAATATAAACTTCAAACACTGAAATCATTAAGAAAATGAAAAAAAACAATGCTTCATGATTTTAAAACAAGAAAAATACAGCATTAAACCTTTGCTCCTCTAAACTATTTTACTTACACCAAAAGTAATATATTGAACTTAAAACATGTTAAAAGGAGGCTTTGCACATATGATTCATGCTGATCCTCTGTGTTGCTGGAGACAGGAGACACTGGACAAGGAGTTGAGGCAGGGATCTGGGTAGCCAACCACTGTTTTCCTTGCCCTTGACTACAAACCGTCCTGGGTAGAAGGCAGAAAAGTCCTCAGCTCTGTTGACTGCTTGTCCTGGCTAGAGGTCAGAGAGACTAACAATCTTTATGGGCACTGGTTCCTATTCTGCTTTCTTGTTGTTATCTTTCTTCTCCTTTAACACAGGAGAAAAGAATAATCATGGCTGCAGTTTCCAAGAAGCTCTGTATGTGCGAGCAGATGCTTCATTGTCCCAGGAGGGTGTGTCTGATACTGCAGTCCAGATAGCAGGGAGAGAGGCACTCAAACACCTCAACGATGGGACAGCTGGACTGACCAGATCACACGCATACCCATGCCTAACCCAGTAAAGCCTTATTAACCCTAGCCAAGGATCCTTGGTAGCAACGCAGACTTGGTTCCATTCCTAGACACAGGTCTGCTTGCTTGCTTTCTCTTAAGATCTCTCCTGTAAGAAAACTTTCTGAAACTCACCCTTCTACTGTTTGTGAAATTCTTTCTTCAATTTCATGAAACAAAGGCCCAGAAGTCTTCTGGTCTGGGATGGTTTTGATGGTCATTGATTATCTAGACTCTTAGGCTCCTGGTGGACCACAAGTGAGAAAATTTGTGTTTTAATCAATGATTTCCCTTAGCTCCAGTTTGATTGGATTCAGAATGCCTACAGTAGTGAAGTGTTTCTCTGGGTGTGTCTCTGAGTGATTGTTGCAGAAAGTTTCCTAAAAGGTGAAGATCCAACCCAAACGTGGGCAGCACCATGCCACAGACTGGGATACTGGGTAGAATAAAGGGGTAACTGAGAAAGACCACTATTTAACCTTCTGTGTGCTTCTCGTTTGACTGGGTGTGAACTACTTAGATCTACCACATTTCCCCAAAAGGATGAGCTGGAACTATAAGCCAAGCTGTGTCTTTTCTCCTTCAATTTGTTTTTCAGAAACAACGCATCTGACAAACAATGTGTGTATTTGAGATGAGGTAAGTAAGGAATAAAATGTGGCCTAACTGAGAAAAATGCTGTTGTAACCTGGCAATGGTGTCTTTTGCCAATCTGTGCCTACTAGCCTTAAAGTTAAGTTTTCGTGACTGTATTAGAAACTAAGGCTCCAGAGATTTCCCACTCTGTAAAATCTAACTCCATCTGTCGTGTTATTAGCATTGTGGCTTCCCTTCTCTTATGAGCTTTTCAACTGATCGTGAAAAGAATCTACAAGGCTTTAACCCTACAGATAAGTACAGTCTCCACAACCATCAAGGAAATGTCTTTTCGCAACAGATGGAGACCACTAAAGAAAACAGCAACCAACCAAAATACAGACTGCTGAATCTCAGTCAAATGCTTGCACCTAGCACACACTTTCCCACATCAGGCTCGAGAACTGTTAGATGAATTCTTTCTCTTCAGAAGAAAAGAGGTGATTAAAAGATTCAGTTAAGTAACTTAGTGAGATTTTGTTTATCATAGAATGAGGATAGCCACAGACTTACTAAAGATCCAATACTACTTTAAGTTCTATTATATGAACCCTACAGAGAAGGCAAGAGCTGAAATAAGTCCAACTGAGATTATTTCTTCCGAAAGAAATGTTGTGGGTGGGCCAACTCTGGGAGAGTGAGTGATTTAAAAACTCTCATGGTGGTATTTATTTTCAGGCTGGAATGGCTTAGGATGGGTACTATGTTGTTAATGACACAGGTTTCTCCTCTTGCTGAACATTCTCTGCATCAAAGAAAGAAAAAGCACAACCTTATTGCCAAGGTTTATTTTACCAAAGTGTCTAAATGATCAAAATTGTTCAGTAGTAGAAAATATTGTGAAATCTTTTGTTATAAATCATTTATATCTGGATCCAGAAAAAGAAAAACATCCTGAAATGATAAAAATGAAATTAATAGTTATATTATCTGTACCTCAGTCTATTCCGAAAGCCCTAGTTAGTTCTGGCACTTTCAGTAATATTATACCAGCACACGTCCTTCCTCAGTCAGCTTCTCTCGGGGCTTGTGACATCATCACAAGCTGAAAGATGCAGATTTTTATTGTTATATATTGTCCCGTGAGTAGACTATTTTTGTCCATAGCTCTAATTGCAAATATACTAGCTAGTGATTACATCTATCATCCCCACACTTTCAGATCTGTTACTTGTGCCTTGTATTCTAGCCAGAGGCATCGATTATTCTATCCCAGATTTGATGATCTTGCTTTTATCATACCATCTACAAGGTAAATACATTTACACCCACTTAAGAAAGAATGCTGGCCACATCTGCTTTAAACAGACTAATGTCATCTCCACCAAAACAAACAAACAAACAAACAAACAAAAACAATAAACCCAAAACAAAGCAAAACAAAGAATCTCACCTAAAGAGAATCCACCTCCTTAGACTTCCTAAATTAGAGACTTCAAAATCTTCTTTCGCCTCTATAATATACTTGGCTCTGGAGTTTCTAGTACCCCACGGTTGAATACGTAGGTATCAGTTAGAGTTTCCTTCTCTGTGTCTTCAATCTGCCCTCATTCTCTCTTGCATGTTTATTTGTTAGTACTTGCTGCTCCACATGGGTGTGCTCCTTAGTCATATACCAAGTCATATACTACGCAATGCCACACCCTTGTAGCAACCAGCCACAAACTCCACAAACATGGTGTTACCATAGATATTGCTGCAATCTTCATTAGAAGCTATCCCTTTGATTCTATGAGACATTCTCCAGAGGAATAGACTTTTAAAGGAGGAATGCAAGAAATAAAAACACAAAATCATGCTGAGGCAACTATATTTCCAAACGCCACAATGATTGATGTTCTATAAGGAAATGGGAAAATATGCAATATTTGATAAACGACATAATGTGTGTGTGTAATTAAACTCACTGTGGTATAAATTAAACTCATTGTTATGTTTCAAAATCTCCCCCTGAAACCCCATGGCATTGATTTAGCTTCTGCATACGAGCCCAATCCAAGGCACAGCTCTGTCGTTAATCTCAGAGTAAATCAAGGCCATGCTGTATGACCTCACTGACCTCTGCATTCCCCAGTCACACCACTTTCATTTTCTCGATAAAGTCATTTTTGGTAAAATATAAAAGATTAATCAAAAACATCTCAAAAGATTAAATAGTGTGAGCCAATCTCATTAGAAAACAGAAAGTCTGCAAAGCATGTGAGTTGAAAAAGGCTAAGGTGATATTTTATTTGAAAAGAAACTACTTAATTATGCTTAAGTTTCCTACTGAACGCTTTCAAAAAAAAAAACCCTCCGAGTTAAAATCTATAATGACTTGTGAAGATCCTTGTTATTGACTACCAATCGAACTATCTCATGAAGTGAAATAAATAGGAAGCATCCTGAGTAATTGTGTGATCTGTGCAAATAAAAATCTTCCAGAAATAAAAACGATAAAAGTCTATGTTGAATCATAGCCCCTGGGTGCCATGGCCCCTCAATCAATTTTTATTCTTGAGCCAGGTAATAGACCAAGAACCCCTCAAATGAAAATGAGTTCATGACCACCAGAGAATAGAGTCTATTATAATACTGAAGAGGTCTTTATCTTTCCTTCTTATCTGTCTCTAAAGAGACTGATAGTCTTTTACTAGGGTAACTACTATATATTTACATAAAAACAAATAGTCAAAATTTCATGATTCACTGGACACTGGTTCTGAACTGACACTAATCTTGGAGATTCCAAGCAGCATGTGGTCCTCCAGTAGGGAAGGGGCTTCCTGGAAGTCAGGTGCTGAGTGGAGTTTAACCTAAGTGTGAACTATGGTGGGCCCTGCTAGTCCCTGAACTCATCCCCTAGTTATTTCTCAAGTGCTAGCATCATAATTGGATGTATATACATACATACATATGTATATATACACACATACATGCATACATACCTGGGTGGAATGAGGGAGAGAAGTAGCAAGATACAGGTGATATGAAGTGGAAAACTGAAAAAAAGGAAGGGGCTTCAGCTGGGGAGGAGAAAGGAAAGTCAGTAGAGAAGGACAGGCGAAAGGGCCAAACAACACCATGGTGATTTGATAAAGCCTCAAAAAGTCTTATTATTTTATATTAATCTAAAATTGCATACAATATGTGTAAGTCCATACACACACTTAAAGGAAGCTGAATTACTTTGACTGTCAACACTCTTCACCAGAAAACTACAGACTAATAAAAGTCCCAGTACTAGACATAAGAAACGTTCTTTCACATGGTCGGTCAGGGTTGTCCAAGAGACATCCAAAACAACACAGACTACTGATACAGACCTTGGTTGCCTCTCAGAGATTGAAGGTAAGTCCATATTTCTGAAGATACTACTGGCTTGACTATATATTGCTGAAGATACTACTACACAGGACTTGACTGAAGGTAGATCTAACTCAAAAGCTTCCTGTCTTCTGTCTAGTGGTCATGATGACAGAAAATACTATACAAGCTGACAAGAGAGGGAAAAAATTAAAAGTTGTCTTTGTTAGCATTTCTATTGTTGCCACAAAACACCATGACCAAAAAATAAGTTTGAGAGGAAAGGGTTTTTTTTTTTCAGCTTACACTTCCATATTGCTATTCATCATCAAAAGAAATCAGGACAAGGAACTCAAACAGGACTGGAACCTGGGGGTAAGGGCTGATACAGAAGTCATAGAGTTCTGCTTACTGGCTTGTTTGGCCTTCTTTCTTATAGACTCTAGGACTACCAGCCCAGGGGTGGCACCACCTATAGTAGTCTGAGCCCCCATTGAACACTAATTGAGAAAGTGCCTTACACCTCAAGCTCATGAAGGCTTTTTTTCTCAGCCACAGTTCCTTCCTCTCTGATGACTCTAGCTTGTGTCAATTTGACACAAAACCACCCTGTACAATAATCATACCCAGTGCAACATCTAGGAACAACAATAATGCCAAGCATGATGAGGTATCTGTAGAGGTTCAAAGGGTGCCACAACAGTTGTCTAATGGGACTTAATACCCACTCAGTGGTAGAGAAATCAAACCTGGTAGGAACTTGATCAGGTTCCCTGAGGTCAGTGAAGTTAAGGATCTTAGAAAAGAATCTATTACTGTCATTTTGTTAGACAACCATAATTCCTTTCTGCATTTGAAGTCTTACCATCCCTATTCAAAGAAGCCTCTCCTTATAGCTAATGTAGAGCATAATAGAAAACAGCTAGACATGATGCAGAGATGAGTGATCATGGGAGCCCCAGACACAATGGCTTCACATGGATCAGAGCTCCTACACCTGTGGCTCAAGGACATTGATGTGGGAGTGTCATATATCAATCTGTTGATTTCACTGGTTAAAATAAAGAAACTGCTTGGCTGGTTCTGATAGGCTAAAACATAGGTGGGAGGAGTAAACAGAGTAGTATGCTGACAGGAAGAGGAAGTGAGGTCAGAAATCATGCAGTTCCGATCAGAGATGCCAGGCTCCTCTCTCGCGGGCAGATGGGATAGCTCTGGACTCTGAGGCACACTCGCAATGAAGCTCTGACCCAAGATGGATGTAGACTAGAATCTCCCCGGTAAGCGCACCTTGGGGTGCTAACACAGAATATTAGAAATGGGTTAGACCAGGTGCGAGAGTTAGCCCGTAAGAGGCTAGAGTTAATGGGCCAAGCAGTATTTAAAGGAATACAGTTTGTGTGTTGTTATTTCAGGCATAAGCTAGCCAGGCAGCTGGGGTGATGGGGACGCAACCCCGGCGCCCCCATTTCAACAGGACATCATGGGAGAAGGCATCGAAAGACTGTGCAAACAAGAAAAGCAGTAATCTGCTGTGAAATAGTCATTCTTGGAAATGAGTACATAAGTAAGACCATAGCAATGATGTTATCAAAACAAAAATTCTAAAACCATGTTAATGATGAAAAGGGAAATGCTGCAGGTCCTACACCTAGGCAAAGAATTAGAGGCCACCAGTAACTGCTGAGAGGGAAAGTTATCTTTTCCAAGGGATGAGTCCCATAAATGATTGTTCAAAGCGAAGAAGCTGCTGTGAAACCATATACACACAACAAAATGGACACAGCAGGTAGTATTTATATATTTTTGCATACATACACATATATTTATGTAGCAATGATGACCAAAGAAAAAGTTATCAATTTCAGAGTTGGGAGGAACATGACAGGGGTTATGGGGGAAGGAGGAAAGAAAGAAAGAAAATGATGTCCTACTGTTTTAATTAAAAATTTTTTTTCAAAGACATACCAAATTGTAGATGCATCTGTAAGCCATTCCCCTCATTTCAGCACTCATGTTTGGACTTGAAGAAATGTACTGTTGTCTCAAAATATATGTATCAATCTCCAGGAAGTTCACACTTTAATTTTGACTTTCAAATAAATGGAAATTGCACTCTGAGAGAAGGAGCCTACCAAACATAAGGAGTTTCTACTCATTGTCCTAGTAAAATCTCCCAGCACCTTACAATTTTCTGTTCATCGAATGATGAAGGTTTAAGACAAGAAAAGTCTTCTCTATTTTCCTCAAGGCCAGCCTTGAGTGAATACAACTCATTCCACCAATTTCTGCCTCAGCTTTATAACACACTGACCAAGAATGTTTAGGTACCATGACTTACTCCAGTTTTGCAATATGAAAACGACGGTGTAGATATGGACTAATAAGCCAGAAAAACCAAAACATCTACCAGTGAGGGGAGGGATCATAAGGAAAACTGCAAGTCACACATGCATGTCACAGTGATAATAGACTTTATGGCTGAAAGAAAGATGTTGGGGTTAAAAAGGACAATTAGGAATGCGAGAAATACCTGTCTGGATATGAGTGTTAGCCAAGCATACCTGATGGACACAAAGGCTCTGAGAAATAAGGCTGGTGCTGGTGGGCTGGTTGAGTGCTTTCCATTGGGGACTGCATACTAGTTCTTGGCATATTCTTGCTTCTAATGCAGCTAATTACGATGACTTACACCTTAATATGGGTGATTTCTGACTCCATTTACCTTAGCAAAGAGACCCCTCATTATCTAATACACTGAAAGCTACTGTAACTCCTTCTTGGTAGCTGTGAGAACAAAGAGAACTTTGTATCCTTACCAGACCTTGAGAGACCTGGATAGTTGAGGATCATAGTGCTAGTCATAGGAGTTAGAGGTAACTGACAGTCAAGAAAATAATCAACAAAGCTAGAAGTCAGAGATGAACAAATCAGGATAAGTAGGGAAATGCACTCTTGTTATGCTGGGCAGTGCGTGAGCATGTGTATAGTACATATTCCCTTCATTGGCTCATCCTCTTGGCTCATAGAAGAAGCCAGTCATGAAGCAATTATCTCATTCTTTGTACAGTTTTTGCCATGGACAGAGAAGCTCAGGGATATTTCATCTCTTGGGCATTTTTTCTTGTTTTTTTTTTTTCTTGATTTCTTACTGTCTTAATTTCTCACATTCCTGTCTCTTAATAAAGATTACTCCTTTTTTTGTTTTAAACTTTGAATATTTTTTATTGGCAAAAAAAGAAATTTCTGCCTCCCCACCTCCCATTTTACCCACTCTCCCCCTCCCTCTCCAGCCTGAAGAGCATCCCCCACCACCTCCCACTCAATTAGGAACAATTGGGAGGCTCCCACACCAGAACGATGGATAAACGTGCCATTGTCTTCTTCTCAGCAGCCCTCATTGTCCGCCAAATGAATTTTATCCAGCTTTTTAGTCACAGTCCAGTGGCCTTGTGAGCTCCAATAGCCCTGTCTCGGTGGGTAAGATTACTCCTTCTTACACAATCTTCCCATGATTGTGTACATCTTTAACCATCAACAACATGAAAGAATGAACTTGGACATCACTTTGTCAGGTTGATCTTTGATGATTTTGAGAATCTAAATATCCTAGGCCTTTGGGCACTACTGGAGAAACACACAATTTGTCTTTTAACAGGTGACAAACTGAGATAAAATTTATCAAGAATAAAGCAGGTAAAGGAATTTGAAACTGTTTGCTCCATTCAGATGTGTTCTTTAAGAAATGCTGTTATATTTAAATTTTGCATTCTTAAAGCAAAATTCTTAGACAAAACCGGATGCCACAAAAAAAAAATCCAAAGGCTTTTGAGTCTATCAAGGTCAAAGTGATTTGTAGAATTAAAAATACTTTTAAATATAAACAAAATTTTAATATGAGTACCTAGAGGAAGAATAGAATAATTTTGTTTTCTATGAAAATTTTTAACAGTAAAACTAGAGTCATTTGTATCACGTTTTAAGATATATGTATTTTAATTACAAGCATAATCCAAAAGTTCAAATTAAAGAGTCCATTATAAGATGATAATTATTCCTTGGGACCTGAATTCTACTTAGACATCATATCATATTTTAGTACTTTTCATATATAATTCAAACAAGTCACTGAAATTACCAGGAATAAATATTAACAATAACCTTTTAAATTCATGTGAAAAATCTTCGGTTTTATATTTTATAGCACTTTTTAAAATTAACTTTAGCTAAGTATTCCATCATAAATGTACATTATTTTAATTTCATGTTCTATACGAATATGTTTATTGGATTAACAACATGTAATAGTTTAAACCCTATACTAACATCCTAGGACTTTATAGTTTGGGTAGCAATCTTTTCCTCTCAATATAAAGCCATGCTTCTGTTAGAAAGAATCGTAACAATATCATACTTGTCTGCTTGCTGAGAGGTGGTAGAAAGAAAAACTATAAAATGCTTAGCGTATGCAGTAAACTCATTCTTAATTGCATGCCCATAGTAGTGTTACATAAAGAAAATAAACTGAAACAAATTTTGTTTAGAATTATATGGTTTTAGATTGAAAATTGAGTTAATACAAATACTATCTTATGTTTTAATGTAAGAATTGACAAAGACACGTGGACTACAAAAACATGGCTCTGTCTTTACAGTAGAATTTTTTTTTTCTGCAACCACACACAGTTCAAATGAACAGCACTGCTCCTACAGTAGAATGCCTTTAGTACAAATACGTTCCAGTGAACTACATTGACCCTTCAGTACAAGTCTGTTGTTACAACCACATACAATTCCAATGAATTGCACTCTTCTGACAATACAATGCCACCGTTACAACCATACACAGTTCCAGTGAACAGTACTCACTCTACAGTAGGGTGCCTTTGTTATAACCCTGCACAGTTCCAATGAATGGTGTTGACGCTACAGTGCGATACCTTACCTTTGTTACAATCAGACATAGTTTAATGAGCGTACCGACCCTATATTAAAATGACTATTTACCACAAAGAGCTCCAATGACCAGTACTGGCCTTGCCTTTGTTATACCTTGCAGTTCCAAGAAACAGCGTTGTTCCTACCATAGAATGCCTATAATACAGGCACAAGTAGCTCCAGTGAAAGACACCGAATCTACAGTACAACATCAATGTCTTTGTTACAACCACACACAGTTCCAATGAATGCCACTGTCCCTGCAGCAGAATACCTTTGTTACAACCCTATGTAGTTCCTTCTTTCCACAATTCACTAATGCTATGCTCTTATTTTTGCTTCATTTCTTTTAATAATTCCAGAGAACATGTACATGTTTTTGAAAAAAAATAATTGTATTCAAAAGTATATTATTTACATTCACAAGTCCAAATAATTACCACCCCAGTACATTCACTTGGGGACATAATAATTGATGGTTGCTAACGTTAATTTGTGTTTAGTTTGTAAACCATGACAAGAACATAAAAGGGAAAACTATCACAGATTTTTCAATATAGCACAATGGCACTTCCCGTCTCAGAGTCTACATACACACACACACACACACACACACACACACACGAGAGAGAGAGAGAGAGAGAGAGAGAGAGAGAGAGAGAGAGAGAGAGAGGCACACACACTACATTTTTGTAGATAGACTTTGGTTCCTGTTGAGGAGCAAAACTAATAATAAACATTTTGCTAGAGAATTCAGCCATGGATTTAGTAACCCGTCACACTATTTTTCCCAACAATTGAATATATATTCGAAAGTCCTTTAAGTCTTATAAGCACTTAAGTAATTTTATTATTTGTTTTTAAACACCAAATCAGTCATCATTGTAGCACTTTATTCAAACTGCCATAAATTATTATTTGTCAAATATTTCTATGAATTCAGCTTCATCAGTTTTTAAATAAGCCTAGAATTAATAAATGAAGTGTAGAATGAAAATCTCTAAATAGTAGGCAACCTTTAACTCCACAACAAACTAAAGTGGATGCTATTTTATTCATTTGACAAGTTTTTTAAACCGTCTGGTACTTCCAGTTATTACTTTTAAAGAAAATGTAGTTGGCCTCTCACTATATGGCATTTACAATCTGAAGATGAAGTGATCAAAATCCAGAAATGAGGGATGATGGACCTGGATAAAGAGAATGGAAGTGCAAGCCTCTATGGCATGCAGAGTCACCAAGGAAGCATCCAAGCAACCGATAGGGGCATCCAAAAGCATCTCAGGAACAAGAAAGGGTCCAGGAGGCTGAAGAATAGTGTAAGATATGTGTCAACAGAATTGAATGGGAGAGAGAGAGAGATGCTGAGACAGGGGTGCTTTTATTTTGAGTGTCCCCAAATCACCCTCTACAGATTTTATAGTTACTGTTCCGTGGACATTCCAGGTTGTTAGGTTAATTCTCAGCCATATGAATGCCCATTAAACTCAGACCTGTGCTTCGTTTCTCATAGTCATTCCCAGAGATCTGGTGATACCCAGCTTGTAGATATGGCTCACAAGTGTGCCAGGGACAAACTATAATTGTTCTGTAAGTCCGTAAGAATACTTACTTAACAATAATAGCCATACACTGTCATATGACAAACCAAAGAATGCTCTGCTGCTAATTTTCTTTTTCTTAATGCAGTCACTTCTGATCATAACGTGATACATTATACTGGAGCCAGATGATCTGTGGTTATTCATCGGGATCATGAAATATCTAACACTACCATATCTTATGGGTATCTTGAGATTTGAATAGCAAATCTTAAGAGGATCTAAAATACAGCTTGATATACAGGGTGGTTTTAGCTCGAACAATTCTTTTATTGGTAAGAATTAGTTTAGCTATCCTGGATTATTTGTGTATCTCTCAGGATGGTTTTTTTTTTCAATTTCTGTGAAGAATTGTTATAACTTTGATGGGGTTGCATTGAATCTCTCAATTGCTTTTAGTACGATGATCATTTTCCTAAATATTAATCCTCCTGATCCATGAACATGGGTTATCTGTAATTTTTTTTAGTTTTAAATTTTTTATTTGTCAATTTTTTTCATTTTACATACCAGTTCTCCCTCCCTGCTTTTCTCCCACTCCCCCCACTTTACTCCTACCCCAGCTCCCATTTGCAGCACCTGAGAGAGGGTAAGGCCTCCCATGGGGTGTCAGAAAAGTTTGTCACATCACACTGAAGCATGACCAAGACTCTCGCCCCCTGTATCTAGGCTGAGCAAGGTCTCCCTCCGTAGGGAATGGGCTCCAAAAAGCCATTTAATGCACTAGGGATAAATACTGGTCCCACTGCCTGTGGCCACACAGACTGCCCAAGTCACAGAACTGTCAACCACATTCAAAGGGCCTAGTTTGATCCATGCAGGTTCCCCAGCTTTCATTCTGGAGTCAGTGAGCTCGCACTAGCTTGGGTTAGCTGTCTTGGTGGATTTCAGCATCATGGTCTTGACCCCATTGCTCAAATTATTGTTCTTCCCTCTCCTTGACTGGAATCTAGGAACTCAGCCCAGTTAGCTGTAGATCTCTGCGTATGTTTTCATCAGTTACTGGATGAAGTTTCTATGATGACAATTAAGGTAGTCATCAATCTTATTCCTGGGAAGGCCAGTTTAGTCGCCTTCTCCACTACTGTTTAAGGTCTTAACTTGGGTCATCCTTGCAGAGTTCTGGAAAATTTCCTAGTGCCAAGTTTCTCACTAACCCTATAATGGCACCCTCTATCAAACTTTATCTTTCCTTGGTCTCCCTCTCTGTCCTTCCTTCAATTTGACAAAGAAGTTAAAATTATACAATATAATAAAGAATGCATCTTCAAAAAATGGTGCTGGCATTAACTGGATGTTGACATGTAGAAGAATGCAAATAGATCCATATCTATCCCAATGCACAAAACTCAAGTCGATATGGAACAAAGACCTCCACACAAATTCAGCTACACGGAATCTCATAGAAGAGAAAGTGGGAAGTAACCTTGAATGCACTGGCACAGAAGACCACCTCCTAAATATAACACCAGTAGCACAACCACTGAGGAACAATTAATAAACTGGATCTCCTGAAATTGAGAAGCTTCTGTAAGGCAAAGCACATGGTCAAAAAGACAAAACAGCAGTCTACAGAATGGAAAAACATCTTCACCAACACCACATCTGACAGAGGGCTGATCTCCAAAATATACAAAGAACTCAAGAAACTAGACATCAAAATATCAAAAAATCCAATTTTAAAAATGGGGTACAGACTTAAAAAGAGAATTCTCAACAGAGGAATCTCAAATGGCCAAGAGACACTCTGTAATCTCAAGCAGAATGACAGAGCGTGGAAACTCCAGAGGCACCAATCAGAAAGACAGTTGATACAATGTTGAGAAAGGTTGCTACTACTATTGAAGAAATGGATGAGCATCTAAGAAGTTATTTAGTGTAGGACAGGCCATTTTTACTTCTTTTCACTCAACCTAATCAACTAGAAAGTTATCGAGGTGAATGTGATTTTTCCATATCATCAGGAGTTCAAACAAATGCAATATTTGACTCTTTACCACCTGAACTAGTTAATAAACTAAAAATAAAAACTCAAAACAGAATAAACAACAAACCATACCTCACTTTGGCCATGACTAAGGTTCTTTAAAAGACAGAGGAATTAATTACAATTTCATAAGTCCCAAAACCACATAAGCAATGCATCGCCTATGAAGTTATTCTTCCTTTGTCACTAACCATTTTCCAGAACTTGGAATGAGGTTGTATAGTTTTACTCAGTTGTATACTAATAAAATTTTTATTGGAAAACCATCTCATAAGATGTATGACTATTAAAAATTGAAATGCTCAGAATTTGTTAATCAGAGAACACAATGGAACAATAAAGTAAATTTTTAAGAAAGAGACAGTACAAATTTTCAAGCAACAAAAGAAAATTTTGTAAAATTTATGAAGTTCTACAAGAGTGATTTTCAATATTTTAAATAAATTTTAAAAAAGTATCAAATCATTACTCATACTCTAACTGGTATATTTAAGTCAGACAACAGATTTATTTTAAAATGTCAAAATGTACAATATGTTGAAAAATACATTTTTGCAACCATTTTAAATCTATGATGAATATTTATGTCAGTTCTTAAGTATGTGAGAGGAAGTATAATTTTAGAATTTTTTTTTTTTTTTGGAGGTTGGCGGCTCATCTGTCTACTCGGTTAGGTCGAGAAGTACACAATCAATAAAGTCCTCTGCTAGGTGCATCTTGAAGAGGATTGCTGAAGGACAGAGGGACCACCCATCATGGTCAACTGTGGGACAGAAAAGAAAGAGGGAAAAGAGAAACCCTGGTGTACAGGTACTCTCTCTGACTCCTAGCCATCTTGATGCTAGTTCCTCAACCGTATCACACTGTGCCAGAGGCTTGCAGCTGAGATGTACTAAGACTTACGAAACCCAGGGCCAACCCACCAATTCCTTCCCTGGAGTTGTGCTGCGGCATAACTTGTCACAGTCATGTAGTGATTTTGGGGGAAAAGGCTAGTAAGTCCCCAGTCCACACCACTGCTAGCTCTTACTGCTGGTATTAGGAGATACTCCTGCCATATAAGAGATGGGAGGGGTAGTATAGAAAGCTGAAAAGGAGTGGTGACTCTTGCTGTCACCAAACATAAGTTCTTTATGGTCATTACCTATTTGCTTGCTAACTTTCGAAGTACACCCTCATTGTATTGAAAAAAAAAACTGGAGGGGGGGGGCTGTATTGTTTTATTAGTCTTTAGCTATTTTATTAGACTTTAGCTCCAGCACAAAAATCTCACACCTAGTGGATTTTCAGTAAATAAATGTAGAGTAAATGAAATGAGACCAGAGCAAGGTTTTGAACTCATGGGATGCCTGTTTCATTGTTGAACTGGTTTCCACATCACAGGTCACCTCTACCTTATCTTGAATTCTTAACTGAGTCTTCAAGGAACATTTGGTACCTTGGCTAGGTCCATTCAGCAAGAAACTATCTTCAGTTTCCTGTTCAACATTCTGGTTTCACAAATAAAGCCATTCTTCAAACCTAAATTTGAGTTCTGAAGCCTCATCCATCATAATTCTTAGAACAAAATCCTTTAGAAGTCTATTTCTTGTAGACCAGGCTGGCCTCGAACTCACAGAGATCCGCCTGCCTCTGCCTCCCGAGTGCTGGGATTAAAGGCGTGCGCCACCACCGCCCGGCTAAATAAATAAAAAAAAAAAAAAAAAAAAAGAAGTCTATTTCTAATTTCCCTCTCAGTTCTAGGACCAATTGCTGCTGAAATTTAATTTTTTTATCCTTTGATTGTATTGGCCGATTCATGACTGTCTAAGTAGCAAAAGATATCTAAGCTCAGGTGAAGAAAATTTAGATTCTAAATTTCTAAAATTCTAAAACTCAATATCTTATATGTTTCCCATCCCATATAGTAAGTAAGTTGTTAGAGAATATAACTAAGCTGAAGACAAGTGATGTGTATGTCAACACAGTGGAGAAAATGTACTTCGATAAGTCATTGTGGAAAACTGCAGTGTAGTGAGTGAGACACTGAAAATATAATAGGCTAATCTTGATTTTTTTTTTTAGGAAAGAAAACTACAATGAAAAATATCTTCCTGCAGGAAACCAAGTGATTAAAAATAGATTTATAAGGGTATGAAAATTAATGAAAGATTATCAGTGCTTTGGGAATTGTAAAAATAGAAACAATGAGAGAGTTCTATATAAGGCTTCGCTACAGAAGCAGAGAAGTGGTATTTTTTTTTTAACCTCAAAGGTAGGAATAAAAAAATTCAAGCATGCAATAAGTTCCTAGGCAACAAGAGGGACTATAAAAAGTTTGTGTTTCTTCGGTTTTGAGACACTCTTAGTAATTTCTGATCTTGTTAAAAACGTGAGGGTCATTTTAGAGGTGTTTTAGTATTGTAATTATCAAAATGAGGGAAATATACACATTTGTGTTCAGGACTGATGCTTGACATTGGCTAACCAGTTATAATATTCTTCTATCTCTCATCAGGCATTTCCAATAACTCTTCATCTAAGCATTCTGTATTTATGTTTTTATTCAAACACACAGATATCACTGATAATTAAAGAAAAAGAAGTCATGGGAATTTCAGGATGGCATAGGAGGGGCTGGAGGAAGGGGTGGAAAAATGATGGCAGAAATGAGCTATTTGTGGTTGAGACTACTGGAAAGACCGTACACGAGGTGCTCAATATTGTCATAAATGCCTTTTGATAATAAAAATATCAAGACTTTTGATTTTAAAGGAAGACTGGGGAGTTACTGTCACAGCATGGACTATGAAGAGTACCAGGTTGAGCAGACCAAGAAGAATAAGCACAGTGGGCCAAACTACGAAATAGACATCTCTGACTCTCTTTCCTCAGGAAACAAAGAGTAAGAAAAGTGTCCTTCATTGCAGCCAGCTGAGCAACCCAAAGAACAGTAAAGGAAAGATGGAAGTGTGTATGACAGAATTGGAGCAACCTGTCCATGGGTGGATCCCAATTTCCATCACTATTAGGCTCACTCATCTAGGCTAAACACTGCTTATTAAGTACAGATCCAACAGAATGCCAGCAGCAATGTTCCCATTTCATGACCTAGAACCTAAAAGTTATATTGTCCCTGTTCCAAACAATGAGATGTGGAAAAGCTGCCAGCACTGAGTTCATTCAATCCTAGATAAACAATATTTCAAACTTCAAAATGCCAAATGGTATTCATATCCTAAGCATGGCATTGAGAAACCCAAAGTTAAAATGATCAAAATGAGGTATCTCAGTAGACCCCCCCTCGCCATGACCCTGTCAATGTTCAGCTATGATTCTCCCAATATTACCTGTCTGAGGTTGAGATCTAAGCAGTCTTCAGGGGTCAGTCAT
Organism: Microtus obscurus; assembly: GCA_963919715.1. Lineage (NCBI taxonomy): Eukaryota > Metazoa > Chordata > Mammalia > Rodentia > Cricetidae > Microtus > Microtus obscurus. The sequence goes on from CAWTZC010002364.1 coordinate 8,036,071, forward strand.
GGAGGAATGATTTTCCTTCACTGACATCTCTTAAGGTTTTCTTGAAATAGATAATTTTAAGGAGCAAAGGTAAGTCACTTAATAGCGTTTCCCTTAAAATAAGAACAGAACTACATGAAGAACCTCAAAACTGAATTAAAGACTGGACATGGTGGAACATGCCTTTAATCCAACTATATCAGAAGCAAAGGCAGGAGAATCTCTGTTAATTTGAGGCCGGCTTGCCTAAGAAGTGAGTCCAGGCTAGGCAGGGCTACATCGAGAGACCCTGGAATTTTTATTATTGTATTTTCAAATATTTATAATCTTATGCTTCTATTTGATTCAGTACAAATGCTTAGATGTTTGGTCATTAAACATGGAGGCCAAACATCAGAAATGCCAAATCATTTCATCTGCACTGAAGACTAGAGTGGTGGAGTCTTCATTGTGACTTTTGAAAAATCAGAAATAGCTTTTTATCACTGCAAGAATCAGCCATTTCAGTCCAACTGAAAGTAAATGGGGATTTTTCCTAATGATGTTTATATTACTTACATATGAGAGCTAGACATTACAGAAGTATAGAACATAACAAAAATTACAAGAAGAAGATTAGAAAGGCTTTCTTTAATTTGGAAACTCCAAAACAATTATTATGCCAAAGAACTTTTTCCCAACAAAATGGTTAAAAGATGGCTTAATTAAAAATAACACTATTTGGCATTGATGCTCTCCTATAAAGGTCTCATCCAAATATATCTAGGCAAATATCGAGCCATGCTTTTTTCTGTTAGCTTGAGAATGCTGGCACAGAGAAAAAATTACTTTTCTCAAAATGTTTATTAGTTCTGTTTAGCTCTACTCTTCTCAGAGACTATCCATGTATTGAATTTTTCAATAAATGTTAAAAGTATTTCCTTTTTATTCTTCTTTGGTAGTCTATCTATGTGGCCCAAGCAGGTGTAAAGTCTCTAAGAAACTGAGATTGTTCTCAAATGCAGGATCCTCTTACTTTGGTCTCCTGAATGCCAATCCCAGGCTTTATCGCAAAACACAGTCTTAGGCCATTCAAACCTGGGCCAAGTCAGACGCAGTTTTGATCTAAATCTTTGAGTATCTTGTGGTCTGTTTACTTGTGATCATTTTGTATTTTACAATTTGTCCTTTAAGAATAAGGACACAACAAGGATCATATTCAGTATCATAGGTACCAATATTATTTCTAATCCCTTAATTGTTGTCTATTTAAGTATAACTATTATTAGTCCATTGTGTGAGTGAAGAAGACTTTAGGACCAGGACGATCATAGAAAATACTAAGCAACTTTTGACAGCACACAGGCAATGCATAAATGTAAGAAATCCAGAAGCAGGAGAATGATGTTGTTCTAATATGACCTGAAAACATGGTGACTAATAGTAATATCTTATCACTCTTATTCCTGTGTTAGCCATAGTTCTTTAAAGGAACAGAACTCACACACACACATGTATATATGAACAAACTTATATACATGTGTGTGTGTGTGTGTGTGTGTGTGTGTGAAATCAAGCATGTGTGTTTGTGTGTGTATGTGTGTGTGGGTGTGTGTGTGTGTGCATCAAAGGATAATTTATATTAGAGTGGCCTAGGCTATAGTCTGGTTAGTACAACTATGATTGGCTTTCAAAAGAAAGGCCAAGAATCTGGTAGCTGTTCTGTAGACAAGGCTGAATGTCTCAATTTATCTTCAGTCTGTTTCCAATTCCCAAAAAGGGAACGTATCCTCAACTGGGTGGATGAGTGAGTTTGACACTGAAAATGACACCAAGAAGGCAAAAACCAATGATTCCTTCTTCTATATCCCTTTATTTGAGCTGCCATGAAAATGTGAGGCTCAGATTTAGGGCTAGTCTACCCACCTCAAATGATCCAATCAAGAAACTCCCCCACAGGCACGCTCATCTGATTGTAGATTAGTTGATTACAGATGTAGTCAAGTTGATAACCAAGATTAGCCATTACAATCTCTAACATTCATTAAATAATATGAGCCATAATTTCTCTTTTAACATACCTACAGTACTCTGGATGAAGAGAATATCTTTCCAGGTTTTAAGGTCAATGTTTTTACATTAAAATTTTCAAATTGATTTATCAGCAATGTCCATAGTCATTCCAGTGACCAAAGCTGGGACATTTACAGAATCAATTTTCCTTTAGAAAATACTTTGTAAACACTAATTACTGGTGGGAAAAGGTATGAGGATGTAGAAGCACCATGAGATCGGTCTCCAGAGAGGCTGAAGCGCATCCTCAGGGAAACTGGCACCAGTGGTGTGGTCACACTTTCAGGTGGACTCTAGCTATATCCCAGATGTTCCTCCACCTGTGCTTATATAACCCTCAGCCATGTGACACTACATCATTCCAATACATTGTTTGGACACTATTTGAGATAAGATGTTTGTCACTGAAAAACATTCCACTGCTCTTGCAGAGGTCCTGAGTTCAATTCCCAGCAACCACATGGTGGCTCACTCACAGCCATCTGTAATGAGATCTGGTACCCTCTTCTGGCCTGCAAGCATACAAACAGATAGAACACTGTATACATAATAGATAAATAAATCTTAAAAAACATTCCACTATTACAAGATTCATCACACATTTGACAACATAATAGACCGCTTAAAGTCTAGTGAATTGGCAGTGTGAGTTAAATAAGTATTATCTGAGAATTCACTGAAACAGGAAGACTGGATAGGATCTATTGTCCCATGTGTATTTATTGAGCATCTGTCATGCCCATAGTTGCTACACGAGACAATGGTCACTCAATAACAAACAAGGCAGAAGTGATAACTCTTATGATTCTTATTGTAGATGGATTTCCTTGCTTAATAGACTAGTTAGTAGACTGCCCTCATTAGTAGATTTTCCTAGTTACTAGACTTCCTTGGTTAGCAACACTTGATCTGGGTGTTAGGACGTTGAAAAAAAGGTCTCCTAAAGCTTCCAAAGGAACAGACATTTAAAAAGTTATTCTTAAAAGTAATACATATTTTAGGAGAATCAATAACTCATTAATGTGAACGGGCCAGACACATCTAATTAATTAAGCTCATTATTTTACCTCAAGATCTATCATCATGCCAGGCACCTTTGTAGTTTTCCATAAAGGATTCCTTAGCTTAAGACATTTGCTCCAGCTTTTATATGAAAGAATGTCCATGCTGGATTCACGGAGATGGACAGTGGGGGCATCTTTTCAGCTTAGAATCCATGCAGGTATTTATAGGTCAGTTATAATGGCTGTGTTAAGCCAAGCCTCTTCTACAAATTTTACTGAAGGGGGTATTTTTATATTAATCTTTAGTGACATGTGTCAATAGAAAAAGCTTGGCTGTGTTACTTACCTGTCAAAGTTCTTGAAAGCAAGAATATTTCCTAACAATAATGGGGATAACGTGGGGAGGCGAGACTGAAGGCAGAAACAGGACAAATAACATACTCCCTTTCTTTATGTTAGTGCACACATAGCTATGATCACTTGTATTAAAGAGAGCAAGGCATTTTGTAGGGATGATGCCGTGTTCACACTTTCTCTTATGGTCTCTTCTTGAAAGTAGTCAAACTTCTCATCCTTAGGGATAGTTTATTTCAGCATTATTTTCCAATCAGGCCCTTGTATTACATAAAAAAGGCCAACAAAAATCATACTTCAGAAAACGCCAAACTAAAAAATGAAATTCATCTTATATATGTGATAATTTTATATAATAAATATTTTCTCTATGATAAGAATCTCGGAAGTTTTCAATAAAACTCATATAGAAGTCCTTCTCTATAAGATCTGTGTTCATTTAAAGTATTTTTCAAGATCATAACAAAGATAATTCTAGAAATCTGTTATTTTCCCAAGCTCAAGCAGAGGGGGATTTTGGAGTGGTTTTATTTGATTTTTATCTATTTGTTCTGGGACTTCGCTGCCTTCAAATTGATGCATTTTTTTCTTAGTGGTCCATTTAGCCCACTCCTGCTGCCTCCCCACCCATGTCTTCAGTAGCTTCTCCTGTTTTCCACCACACCTTTTTTTGCCAACTGATATATCATTCCCCATCTGTTGAAAATTGCCATGTTCTTTCCAGCACAACTCCGCCTCCAGCTTCCATCCCAGCCACCTACCTTGCTGTCCTTCCATCTGCACAAGGAACATCTCTGCAACCTACTCCGAACTGAAACCATGGCAAATTTTACACATAAGTTTAGCAAACGTTCTTTTCTGAAAGGACTAGTACGATCACAATAACAGCTTACTACTCTGTTTCTTAGAGATAAACACACACTTAGCGTTTGATTTCTTCTACATCCTAAAGTCATTGGCTATAACCAACATTCTTGGTGAACATGTCCTGAATAATAGAGTGACCGTCCTTCATAAGGGCTAATGATTTTGGTAGTGTTCTCTGGAGCCCTACTTTCTGTGTGGTCCAATCTGTTGATTGCACACGGTTCATGTCCAGAATTTTGCATTTCATAAATAGAGACAACTTTTCTTGAATACTGAATCTTCACAGCAGTTTAACCCAACTCAACTCTCTAAGTTTAATGTTGCAGAATTCTGTTTGAATTGGGATATGTGCTAGAGATGCCTATAAGATGTCAAAGACATTTTGTAAACAATGCTAGTATAGGATAATTGTAGCTTCAAGATTTTGATACTTACATTGCACAAGGAATACATCTTCCTTCAGTGTTGACATCTTACTTAGCAAGTGGAGGTTGGTTTTTATGTGGTAGATGAACATAGAGCAGAAATTAAGGTCATAGGAAAACATGAAGAATTCTATACTTTGCTATTCAACATTATTTGCCCTTTATTGACTCCCTCAGGTTGTGCTTATAGGAAACACAAGATTTATCTTTACATTTAAAACAATAGTTTGATTAAAGGACATTTTGGTAAATACTTAACGTTCTGGAGGTATACTGCTCTAGTTATGCTAATTTGTATTACACGAAGATGATGTTTTCACGTTTGCTTTTGATAGGCTTTATTATTTAGGTTTGATAACAATAGAACTTATGTAAATGAGATGACACTCATTGGTCATTGAAAAGTCTACTTGTTATCCTCTCAGAGACTAAGAGAAAAAGAGCACCTGGCACTAGGAAGATTTTACATAGATACACAGATGCTGATCACAAAGCAGAGCAAGTGAGGAGCTGCGTAGCTTCCAAGGAAAGAGGTCAGGGGGAGAACTTAAGGTAAGCTAGTTTGATTTCAGTGGCCTCAAGAACACAGAAACTCGCTATCTTCTGCTTTTCTCCCTGGTCGTGGCAGTAAGTGATTGTTGACCCAGAGAATAAGCCAGGATAAAGAGTCAGTGAGTACTTGAGAGATGCATTCAAGTGGTTTAGTAACTCCAGCAACTTGTTCGCTGTATTAAGGACAGTCCCTTCCAGGTCAGCAGAGTAAAATAATCAGAACCCAGAGAACAAATGACAGACAACCATTAAAAACAAATATCGAGAGTATGTGGCGTGGGTCAGAAGATTCTTTGGCTGCAAATGTCTTCAGTGAGATTATCAAAGTCCGTGAGTGCTAAGTATACAAAAAGTCAACGTTTTACACATTATTCTGGCAGGAAAAGTTTACTAACCGGCCCTGTTGTCCTTCTCAAGTCTACTATCCCCTCCCTCTCTTTCAGGGTTCACTTCAGAGTAGACACTTTGAACCTTTTCAGCAATACTTCTAATGAATATTCTACTACCAGAATCCACTCTTAAATTAGGAATACAGGTCTTCATTTCTTCTATGATTTTTGTCGAATACTTTGGCTGATAGAATATAGTACTTCCACCCTCTGTTTTTATTTTTTTTATTCCATTGAAATTCAAGCCCATCATCTTCTTTTGCATTTACAGAGTCAGAGAACACATTAGATCCTAATTAAGTACTTATCGCACTAAGTTGCCTGTTGAGAGAAAGGGTATTAAGAAATTAGAAAAATGAAGTGAAGGGGGGTCAGTTGGTGAAATAAACATCAAGCTGGTCTTGTAAGGACGTAAACCTCAGTCAGCTCTTTTATGTCTGTTTGTTAATAGGGTTTATCTTTTTTTATGTGAGACTGGGCCTATGTAGTGTGAAATTCAGAGAGTTTCAGGCAGACATCACCAGCACACTTCAGTAAATCTCAAAGAGCATTTCTGGGGGCTAGAGAGATGACGTCACAGTTAAGAGCCCTTGGTGCTGTTCTCTAGGAAGCAAAGTTAGTTGTTGGCATCCAAGATGGTTCACAACCATCTATAGCTAACACCAGCTCCAGGTTAGCCAGTGCTTATCTCTGGTCTCCTGGAGCACACACACATGCCATATGCAAAGTTACACATAATTAAAATATAATAAAAGCAAATCTTAAAAAAGGATATATATAAAAATATTTCATATAGTATTGAGGGAAAAATTTTTAGGAGGGGCTACTTTTACCATTTTTACAATGGGAGATCAAAGGGGATGAAGTCTCTCCATTCTAATCTTTGTTATCAGTTTATATATAGAAAACTCTCTGTGGCTTTTAGCAGGATTGATCTCAGGACAGTCCACAAAATTTGCTATAGGGAGCTTCCTTACCATGCTAATCTAAGCTATTGTACAATTAATTTGTATATGTGTTAATATTGAAAAAATAGGAACAATATCCCTTTTCTTATACTGATTGTTATATCGTTTAATCTTCCACAAGTGATATACAATGCCCACAATCTTAGCTTGGAAGTCCTTCTGTATGTGTTGCTTTTATTGGTTAATGAATAAAGAATCTGGCTTGACCTGTGATAGGGTAGAGTAGAGGTAGGTGGGGAAAACTAAACTGAATGCTGGGAGAAAGAAGGCAGAGTCGGAGAGATGCCATGGAGCCACCATAGGGGAAAGACATGAGCTGCCACTTAGAACCTTGCCAGTAGGCTATGAGCTTCATGGTAAAATATAAAATAATAGAAATGGGTTAATATAAGATATGAGTTAGCCAGAAATATGCTTAAGCTGTTGACCAAACGGTATTGCAAATAATATAGTTTCTGGGTGATTATTTTGGAAGTCTGGATGGCCAGGAATAGACAAGCAGCCTCCTACAACATTAGCTGATTTGTTGTTGTTGTTGTTTGTTTTTTTGAGACAGGGTTTCTTTGTAGCTTAGGAGCGTGTCCTGGAACTAGCTCATGTAGATCAGGCTGGCCTCAAACTCACAGAGATCTGTCTGCCTCTCCTGAGTGCTGGGATTAAAGGCTTGCACCACCACTACCCAGAATCTTAGCAGAATTACTTATACAGGTGTGCAATTTTGCATCATACTTAGAAGATGTTTTTCATTTTTTTCTAAGAATGGTTAATTGATAAGAACAGATGGAGAATGAGGGAGACAAGCCAACCTGTTATCCCCATAGATAATGTAAGAAAAGAGCACCTCTTACTTGCCTTACAGACACCTAGAGTCTGGTTGGAAGGTGGAGGAGAGAACACAGTCCTCTACTTAGACTTAGTCCAAATGGTCTATTTCATATCTTTACTATACTTATTCTGTATTGAAAAACTTACAAATCTAACACCTTGAGATATTCATGCCACCTGATTTCTTACTCTAAATTACTAACAACTTTTAAATGAGCTACCAAGCCTTACATTAATGAACCATATTCAGAATTCTGAAGCACTGATGGTTAAGAATTATGATATACATGAAATGCTAATTCTACCAATTTTCCTTTCAAACTTTGTATTTTATGGTTGGCTACTCCATTCCTCACTCCATTTCCTCCCCCTCGTTTGTACTTCATCGTGTTCTTCGGTCTCCCCTTTCCAACCATACCTACTAGGATTATTACCTTGCCACTAAAATCACCAGCTGAATTCATTTATCTTAAGGTTGAAATTAAAAATTCTCATGAATTTGTTGGTTTCTCCCAAGTGGTCATCCACAGAAATTAGTCCTAACTATTGTTATAGGTGGGCACTGAACCCACGTTACCTCACATCTCCCTCTCATGACCTAGAAACTTCCTTTTCTGTGACCACCAACATATTGTATTCTACTGTATTTATTTTAATTTTCCTTCAGCCGTAGGCAGCACATGGTACTTTCATTGCTCTCACCACTCAGAATTTACTACACACCCCTGGGCAATAGCATCACTAAATTTCTGCCCCCTCCTTCTTCCTTTTTCATTTTCGTTTGAATTTTAAGGGCCCTTCAGGCAGAAGGCATTTAAGATCTGAACACTGTGACTCAGCATCGACAGACCTCGATGGACAGGTACTTCCTTCTCCCTCTGTTTCCCTTCCCTTGGGGAGAACTCCACCTGTGAGCTTCTGCCCGTAACTGAACTAGATTAGCCCGGCAGACTGAAGCCATCAGACAGCACCTGTGCCACACCACGCTGCAGACAGACCCTGGTGATAGAGGGATGCTGGCAGAACTCCTGCACTCTGGGAAATGCTTGGGAAGTGGATTTCCTGGCCTCTTCTCACCGTTATGGATTTCTTTGTTTTCCAGGAAAATGATGCCCATTGTGTTTTAAAACAAAATCTAGTTGGCTTTTTCTACTGTTAGTTACAGAAAGATGATTTAACAAACGTATTATTAAAATTTAGTCTCAACAAATATACTTCACACATATTGAATGTATTTTAAATCAAGAGTTATAGTATGCATGTATGCATATATGTTTACTAATAATGTAAATGTACTTGAGAAAGTATCCTTAAGGAATTTTATAGTTTGAGTCCTTCACTAAATATTTACTGATGTTACCTTTGTACCTTAAAACAAGCTTAGGAATTTATTTATGTGCCAAAAATTTATCTGTACTTTTGAACTGCAGTTATTTAGTAACCAGCTTTAATTCACAAATAGCTCTGACCAATATAGTCATACAGTACTATGTGTTCAGTTTTTTTAATTTTTTTGAAAATTTTCTTAGTCTCATATACAGAGAGTTCTACAATTCCCATAAACTTAATTTTTAAAACACTAGGGGAAAACTATAATTTTCCACATAATTTTTACAGTGATCTATTGATCCAGACCTTTTGGAATAACATTTCCTTGACAGTAGGAGAAAAGGCAGTGTAGGAAAATTTCAAACTGTCCTGTTTCTGACAAGGTCCTCACTCAAGGACATGCTATTCCAAATTGATCACTTTACCTAAATCTGCTTAAAAATTAAATTAAATTAAAAATAAAAAAAGGAAAAAAGAAAAAGTATTTAAGGCAGTTTTTGAGTATAACTGAGTCCTGTGGTTTCCTTCACTTCCAGGAGTATTTTGGTTACCATCACCCTTTTGAACCATTTGAAATGCCGACAGCAAGGTAATAATCTGAGCTGAAGCTCCACCACAAGCCCTGCCAAAACTTCTCCAGCAGGAGGCAATTTCCACTTACTGATACAGCAGCTCACTCCAAGGCTGCCCCTCCCAAGTCTGCCAGCTTTCCTCTAAGCAAGGCACACACATCTAAGTTCCTGTACATTCTTGAAAAGCCGTTATATGCAAAATAAATACCTCACATTATCGGTATAATACACAGAGCTTCACATCCATACGGTCACATATGTAAAATAATGCCTTCTCCCAATTAACATAATCACTGAGAACCCTGGCACTCCTGCCGGCTGAACCGGGAAATCTCTCACCAGTACCGCATCATCGTTATCCCAACTCAGCACATTACCTAACCTAGAGAAAAATCTTCGACTCACCGGACGTGTTGAATCATCTGCCGACCTCCGTATAACATCTATTTCAAATTGTCCCTTTGAATAGACTCGGGGAGAGTTAGGACATACACTGCCTCTCTTCTGCAGCAGAAGGCAAGTTAAAAGGACCTCAAGCTGTGACCTCAGAGGCAGGCACAGCCTCTCCCATCCTTCAGCCAACCTTCTGTGAAGAACAGGTTATAAGACTGCAAAGCTGGCCCCCTACATAGCAATACTTTCAAATAAAACATTCTCAGCTGCGAGCTGTGGATTTACATCCCCGAACCCGGCTGGCTGGAGTCAATGCTGCTTCTATGCCTGAAAATATTAAGCATTTCACTGCAGTCACTTCATGCAAGAAACTCTCCGAGGCGACTTCACAAACCCTGTCATTCTGCTCGGGGACTAAAGAATGAGCAGGGCATGCATAATTCATGCATTGGAGTCTTCAATGCACTTCCTGTAGCCTGGGCTCTACACAGTAATGGGCTATTGATCACCTCATCCCTAAGACAATCGCAGCTCCCTGATTGGTTTATTTCCACAAATAAAATTACAACCTAAATCATAGGCTGAAACCTCCATGCCGGCTGCAGCTTCTCAGGGAAGACATTCCCAGAGCCGAAATGACATCTGCAAGCTGCAGAGTATCGAAGCTGGGTTCCGTGGGGCAGAAACTACAGAACCTGTTCTCTTTTATTCAAAAAGGCACACTTACTGCAGGATTAAGCTGGGGATTTCACATTATCAGTATGAGAGATAGAGCTGTTTCCTTCTCCATCATTTCAGAGATATCAACAAGGACAAATGAAAATTTAGAAAAAAAAATACATAAGAAACACATGTGCCAAAAAAAAAAATTAGGAGCCTTTTACCTGGTTTCATTCAGTCACTGTTCTTAGAATTGTTCTAAAATGATTAGCTTGCCATTTCAATAATGAACAAATGCTTTCTTTTATTAAAAATTATAATGGATAATGGAGTTATTCATATTAAATATTCTAGACCATGCTTATTATTTTTTGGGTGTGTCAGTGGTTCTGAGATCTTACTCTAAGAATTTAAGCTTCAAAGAGCACACCATTGTTTACATTGACTTAAAGAAACCAGCTGTTCAATGAAATGTTCGTTCATTTAATTGTACTCATACTCATCAAAGAAGAAAACAGGTCCTAGCACTTTAAAATGCCATCATAGTATTTGCAGAAATAAGACGATAGGAGGTCCCCATGAATCTGAAAATGTGTGTAATTATAAATAGTGCACATCTACTCAAAGACCTCTGGACTAAAGGTAGGTGCCTTATTTTCTACCCAAAAGGAGTGAACATAATGCTCTTGAAGTCACCGAGAGCCTGAAATCATATCTTCCCAAAGCCTTTTTATATGCGTATTTATGAGTGCACACAAACACACATGCAATTTATATTTCTATGCTATTGTACTTTGTTCCTCATAAGGCCAGAGTGAAACATTCTAGACTTGGGGCTAAAGAACCACTCCGAGGGAACAACCATTCTCCCATTCCACTTTTTAGATGGGGCAGAGCAATCACCTTTTAGAGTAGGCATGACTATGTCGATCTTGAGTTAATAAACCAAGAGCAGGTACCAGCATTTGAAGGCAGTAGAGGTATCGATGGCACCAGATGCAGTAGAGAGAGGAGTTGAAAATGCACGTTTCTTCTAAGTGTATATCACATGAGAATCTGCACCTGACAAATCTCCATTATTCTAGAACAGTCTACCAGGAAGTGTGGGAAACTAATCACCCAATTACTCGGGCGATAATAAATTCTGTATTTATATTATTTTCTTCTGCCCTGGTTAGTTCCTACTTTTATATTTATATATTGCTGTCAATCTAGCAAATTTTAACTAAATTACACAGTGGGTCTTTTCTTATATTTTATCTCTCTCTCTCTGATTGATGATCTTAGCTGTCAAATACAGGATTGAAAGGACTTGATTATTTTTTAAATTAATATATCAATTTACTAAAAGACACAATTTCTCATGAGAGAGTATTTTGTTTAAAATAGCAAAAGTTGGGGATAGAGACATGGCTCAGCAGTTAAGAGCACTGACTGCTCTTCTAGAAAGCTTGGGTTCAGTTACTAGAACACACCTTGATGTTCATACCATCTGTAACTATAGGTAAGGAGGATCCAGTGCCTTGTTCTGGCCTCTGAATGGACCAGGCAAACACATAGTAAACAGACACACATGCACACAGAACACCCATTCAGATATAATAAACACCCGTCCAGATTTAAAAAAAAAAAACCTTTTTTAATTTTAAAGTAAATAAATAAATAAGTAAAAAAATTGACAGGTTTGGAAAGTACTGAATATGAGGAATTAGAGTACTATCTTATAGAGATTGTAAGTAATTGATACAATATTCAATAAATACAAATGACATGATTCAATAGTGTATGTCCAGGGGCTAAGATGAGTTTGGTCCATCTCTCTACAATTAATGGGAAGAAAACCTGTGTCTTTTTCCATAAGAACATTCATGACACATATCTAAAATGAAGATTGTGAATTATGTACTCCAACTCTCTGAAAATGGAAAGAGAAACGGGTGAGGGATGACAAACTGTTGAACTAGAATGAGCCTAGAATTAGAAACCAGAAATAAAGAGAAAAATGTGGCCGAAACAATGAAGACAGTAAATGCCAAGGTGATTGCAGAACACAAACTACAGCACTCCCAGGTAAAGCAAGACCCAACGCTGTAAGAAAGACCCAGTGTACTTTTTCCAGAAGTCTGACTATTCCTGGAGAAAAAACAAACAAACAAACGTTTTACCAATTTTTTAGATGGATGGCAAACAGAGATGGTCATTTCAAATAAATTTGATCTTTTCGCGGATCAAATATCTTTTCAATATTTTGAACTTATAATGCCTGCAAAATGCATAATGGATTCTGCAATGGACAGTAAAATAAATCCAAATTTGGGAAAAACAAAGACATACGTTAGATTGTCAAATCTGTGATATCTGTTAAGATATATAACTAATCTCCTTGACCTGTGTCACTTTGAACAATGTATGAAATGTTTTCAATAACCCAGAAATATTAAAAATAATTAATAATATCATGAAAATTTTGGGGAAGAATTCAGTGTTTTTAAGTTAAGGGAGAAAGACTGCACAGAAGGACTGTGTGCAGCTTGCAATTGAAGACATTCTCTGTTTTATCAATATTACAAAAGCATTCTTAATCATCATCCTTTGATTATTTTTTTAAAATATTTGTGTAACTTCTACATGCCAAAACAGTTTGTGCTAGATGCTAGAAAACAAAACATGCACATAGTAATGTTGCTGAGGCTACTTGTTAGTTCAGAAAGCATGCAAATACCTTGACCAAAAACCAACCAACCAACCAACCAAACAAACAAGCAAAAAAGAAACAAGAGAGTGTAATTGCCCTGATGAAAAGCTGAGGAAACTTCCAAAGCACAGGCACTGACCCTGTGTGCTAAGTGCCTGCTAGCCACATAGAAATTCCTCTTAACTGTGTTTCAGGCATAAAGGCAGAAATATTAGCATGGCTACCTATCAATGGAAACACCAGATGATTCATTGATAGGAATGATATTTAAAGAAACTGGCATAATGGTAATAACACAGACTGTAGTGACAGATTTTATATCAGGCCTTTCTCAGGTTAACAGTATGACCCTGAGCAAGGCATTCACACTTTTTGAACATGATTTTCACCATGTACAATGAATGTAGATGTGCATTTATGATGGCTTGGGAAGATTAGATAATCAACAGCACAATCACTGAGACTGCACTGATCAAGTTTGGAAACTGCCTCTACTGCTTCCTTTAAGTTTTTGTTAACTTCACAGAGTCCCTAGGAAATTTAAATGTTGTGACCACCTTATGCCACTTATCACAGTTTCTGATACAAGAAGGACTTTAAAATGTTGCTGCCTTTGAAAACATCAATTTTATAAGAGGGGGCTTGCAGGGAAAAACTTTTCCAGCAGAGAAGAATATTACATGGACCTGAAGGGAACAAAGACATCATAGAAAGCATGAGAAAGCCAGGCAATGTAAGAATGTGGCACACACTGAACATGTTGATGGTAACAGAATTTGGGACATGACCACTATATTGATGCTGTGAGAAGGTGTGACATCATGGACATGTTGATGCTATAGGCAGGTGGGACATTTGGACATTTTGATGTCGTGAGAATATGGAAAATCATGTGGGTAGTAATGATATGAGAATGTGGGACACCATGAAAATATCAATGATGCGAGAATACGAGACAGACAGCATAGACAGAATGATACTATGAGAATGTGGGACACTAGATATAGCAACATTATGAGAATGTGGGACATTGTGGACATATTGATAGTACGAGAATGTGGGACACTGGGGCTGTGGCTTGAGATAAGACAAAATTATAAAATATCTGATTTATAAAGAGGTTCTTTTAAAAAGATGTATGTTAAAGTCCTGGGTATCTAGGTCATTTGTATGGCATATAGTTAGATGGTGATATAGAGTGATATTGTGCAGGGAATGGGGTATTCAAAGTTAAGAAAACAGCATGATAGATTTTCGTGAGAGAAAGAACACAGGAAACAGCAACCAGATGTAATGTGTGTGTTCCGTTAGTTTTTATCTAGAGCCCACCAGAAGAGATATGGGTCTGAAGAATATCTGAAGATAAGGACATGATGAGGAAAACATGGAGGTGCTTAAACCTCAGAATAAATAGTTCTGAGCAGACTAGACACTGGAAAGAGTTACAGGTGAGTTTTTGAGTTGTAACTTGGCTACGCAGTCTTCCTGTCTGATCCATTCACAAAACAGATACAAATGGGAAATAGAGATCTATTGGTACTATGGTGAAATGAGACTGTACTGTTAGAAATAGCAAAGAAGACCAAACTGCAAAGCAAAACAGGTGGTGATGACTTGGACAAACACATTTCCAGTGGACAATTGATAGTGAAAATGGAGCTGGTTAAGTAGGTTGGCAGACAATCAGGACTACCCAACCTGTGGAATTCAATGACACAGTTCATGGATGAACAAGAAGAGGGAGGACAACAAAGCCCTGCGATGTTGATAGTCAATGCCCATAAGGGTGACAAATGATGGAATACACTCAGCTGATATGTAGCGCAGATATTATACTTGAATCAGGAGGAACACTTCCTTAATAAATCTTATTCTGACTGCGATAAAGTCTTTGCCAGTTAAGTAGTACTTATTTGCATTTTCAATAAAAAGCCATGTTCAATCATAAAACTGATCAACTCATATGATGTATGATGATACTGTGTGTTGTTAGAGATATACATATGTAAGTGGAAATTATGAAGAAATGATAAACACATTCTTAAATTCCAGAAATAGTTACTTCTGAGAAGACAGAAAAGGAAGAATGGAAGATCCTACTCAGTACTCAGAGGACCCTCTTACAGTCCATTAACCTAGCTATTTTCCAGTGATACCTCATTTCAAAAGTGAGGATAAGCAAAGCTGGAATTCCTATAAGATTTTAACCTTGAGTCCCTTTACTAAGTTTCTGCTTCCTTTTCAATGATGGTAACCCAGAGGGGGAGCAAAGACCAAAGAAAACTGTTCCAAATAACAAATGCTCTATGAAAGCACAAAGCCAAACAAAAGAAAAGGAAACAATCTCTTCGCATTTGCTGTGCCTGCAGAGGACCTGAGTTAGGTTCCCAGCACTCATGATGGCTTAAGACTGTCCTGTCCATAACTCTAGTTCCTGGGGATCCAGCACACTCTTCTGAATTCTACAGTCATGCACAAAGTGAACTTACATAAACCCAGGAAAAAATCTTTATAAAATGAAATAAAATCTTTTAAACAATGAAAGTATTTCAATTCATGAAAGAAAAAAAAACAGGTATAGTGAAGAGGTTCACTAGGATTCTCAAAATTGAGACTCTAGTATATTATTCTGATGACACTAAATAATTCTTAAATCTACTAATAATAGCTTTCCCATAATATTTTAATTTATTCTTAGATATCAGTGTACCCAAATCATTTTCTTAGTTTAAGAAAAATGAACTAATTGTAATTCAATCTTCATGTAAAAACAAGTTGCTACAAACTCAACCAGTAGTTACAGTATAATTAAAACTACAATTTAAAGTATCTTAAGTTTGTAAAAATATTGGGGATAATTATAATAATCCCTATTTAACTATGCTTACTAACTGTACTAAAAGAAGCAGCTTTCCCTTTTATAAGGCTAAATGTTCTTAAGTGAATGCGTGAGTAACTCCAAGTCAGCAGAAGTCTGAACCTGCACTGCCCCTGGAGAGCTTGAACAGCCTTGGGTACAAAGCAGCCTGCCTCTCAAAAGATACGTCAGGAAAATGGTTGGAAACTAGAGCCTATGAATCTTCTCAGGGAACAAATTCAAACATTTTCAAAATTGTTGAGTCAATCTCTATTCTAGACAAATTAGACCTACCTTATCATGCTAGACCCATCTCATTATGTGTCTTCTATTCCAGAAATTTGGCAAGTATCTGTATAATTTTAACTTCTTTAGGATTTTTTGTGCTTTTGAAAAGAGTGCCTAACCATGAACAACTTAAGAATGACTGGTGTGCAATTAGCATTAGTAAGAAGTCAGAATAGGGGGAAACGGGATTCTTTCTCCCCCTATTCCCAAGACAACAAATAGAGATTCAGAAATAGTCATGGCAAGGACCCAACTAAGAACCTACAAGAAGTATAGCAAAGACCAGAAGACAATCTCAAGAGCTGTTGGTGGGTGGCGAACTGTGACATCTAGAGACTCCTACAAAGCTAGCGTGTCAGGATCAGCAATGCATAGAGCACTGCCATGGCTCCCAGTGGCCTTCTCTTTGCAGAAAATGACCTTTCGTTACCAGACTTATCAACAGTCATTGCCAATTTGGAATTTCTTCATGGAGAAGGAGACATTCTTGTCTATGACATTTCTCCATTCATACATCACTCCATGTGTCCCAGATTCGGGAGTCATGGTCTTACCCAGCCTTCATGCTACAGACCCACCTCTATGGTTGTATTTGTGAGCCTATGCAAAACTAATGAAACTATGTCGGTTAAGCCACTGTGGCTCAGGCCCCAGTTCTGCAACCTATGTTCGCAGCTGGCCTTGGGACCTTTGCTCCACTGTAGTGAACGAGCAATAGTTCAGTAAGTCAGTATGGTAGGATCCAGAGTCACTGCTGACCATGTGAACCCACACTCTACAATGCTGTGCCAACCTCTCAAGCACTTTCAGGCACCTCTGCAGTGGGTACATCCACACTCCACAGGGATAACACATCAGAGGCTGTTCATCCTCCTGCATTCGAAAACCCACCTCCATTTTCACTTTATGAGCACACGTGTCTTGCACTGTGTTACTAACATAGTGATGGAGGGACCAGTGTCAAGGTGTCCCACATATACCATGATACAGCTATATTTCTGTCAGCTTTGTGGATATTGCCACCATGAGTACACTGGCAAGTGCGCTAGAGCATGAATTTCCCAGGGAGACAAAAATGATGAAGAGAACCTCAAAGCCTTGACCAGAAAGACCTCAAGCATCCAGTCAAGTCCAAATGGATTAAAGACCTCAATATCAGTGTGAACACACTGAACCTGATAGAAGAGAAAGTGGGAGGTACTCGACAACACATTGGCACAGGAGACTACTTCCTATGTATAACCCCAGCAGCACAGACATTAAGGGCCTCATTGAATAAATGGGACCTCCGGAGACTGAGAAACTTCTGTAAAGCAAAGGACACTGTCACTAAGACAAAAAGGCAACCCACTGACTGGGAGAAGATCTTCACCAACCCCGCAACTGACAAAGGTCTGATCTCCAAAATATATAAAGAACTCAAGAAACTAGACCGTAAAAGGCTAATCAACCCAATTATAAAATGGGGCACTGAGCTGAACAGAGAATTCTCAACAGAAGAAGTTCAAATGGCCAAAAGACACTTAAGGTCATGCTCAACTTCCTTAGTGATCAGGGAAATGCAAATCAAGACAACTTTAAGATACCATCTTACACCTGTCAGAATGGCGAAAATAAAAAACACCAATGATAGCCTTTGCTGGAGAGGTTGTGGAGAAAGGGGTACACTCATCCATTGCTGGTGGGAATGCAAACTTGTGCAACCACTCTGGAAAGCAGTGTGGCGGTTTCTCAGGAAATTCGGGATCAACCTACCCCTGGACCCAGCAATACCACTCTTGGGAATATACCCAAGAGTGGCCCTATCATACAACAAAAGTATATGCTCAACTATGTTCATAGCAGCATTGTTTATAATAGCCATAACCTGGAAACAACCTAGATGCCCTTCAATGGAAGAATGGATGAAGAAAGTATGGAATATATACATATTAGAGTACTACTCAGCAGTAAAAAACAATGACTTCTTGAATTTTGCATACAAATGGATGGAAATAGAAAACACTATCCTGAGTGAGGTAAGCCAGACCCAAAAAAGAGGAACATGGGATGTACTAACTCGTATTTGGTTTCTAGCTATAAATAAAGGACATTGAGCCTATAATTCGCAATCCTAGAGAAGCTAAATAAGAAGGTGAACCCAAAGAAAAACATATAGGCATCCTCATGAATATTAACCTTCATCAGGCGATGAAAGGAGACCCACATTGGAGCACCAGACTGAAATCTCAAGGTCCAAATCAGGAGCAGAAGGAGAGAGAGCACGAGCAAGGAACTCAGGACAGCAAGGGGTGCACCCACACACTGAGACAATGGGGATGTTCTATCGGGAACTCACCAAGGCCAGCTGGCCTGGGTCTGAAAAAGCCTGGGATAAAACCGGACTTGCTGAACATAGTGGACAATGAGGACTACTGAGAACCCAAGAATAATGGCAATGGGTTTTTGATCCTACTGCACGTACTGGCTTTGGGGCGCCTAGGCAGATTGAATGCTCACCTTACTAGACCTGGATGGAGGTGGGTGATCCTTAGACTTCCCACAGGGCAGGGAACCCTGATTGCTCTTTGGGCTGATGAGGGAGGGGGACTTGATCAGGGGAGAGGGAGGGAAATGGGAGGCGGTGGCGGGGAGCAGGCAGAAATCTTTAATAAATAAATAAATTAAAATGAAAAAAGAAAAAAAATATGATAGTAGCTATGATCAAGAAGAAGAAAGAATTTTTTTATTTGAAGCCAAGGCATTTGAAAATATCAGCCAGAGAAGAATAAGGTTAAAATTAATAAAGAAAGATATATGACTTGTATGATATAATCAAGTCACATTTTAGGAGTTACAGGAGAAAGAAGGAAAAACACACAGAAATAGTTCAAGAAACAATGGCTGAAAGATTTCTGAATATGGAGAAAGTCATGAATATCTAAAGACACAATGTTTAAAACTCTCCAATCTGGTTCAACCTCAGAAAGTCCTAACAAAACAATGAATAATTGAAATGCCAAGACTAAACGACAAGAATTTTGAATAAAGAAAAAGATTTCTTCACGTTCACACAATCCTCTTTAACACTATACAGATTTCTCAGGAGAAACTTTGTAGGCCAACAGCCAATGAGCTACTCTCACAGAACTGACAAAGCAAAAAGTCCAGCTGGGAGCACCATATGTAGCAAAACTGAAAGAAAGTAAAAGAAATCAAGCTACCCCCATACAAACAAAAACCAAAAATTCTCTTTGGAGCATGTTCCTGGTACTGAAACTTAAGGATCTAGTAACATAAAAGTGAATGAAATGGGTTAATCTCACAGATGAGAGCACATGAGGAACAAAATCCAGAACATTCTATGCCACAACAGTGTGTTAAACAAGTTAAAAGACAAAAACCACCAAAAACAAATAGCTGCACTACCTCATGAATGAATATTCAGTGCAAAAAACATTTGTAAGATAAAGCATTAAAATACATGTTGAGGGATAAGAGGTTTTGTATATGATCAAAACTAAACAAGTATTAGGTTAAAACAGAGTATTATAAGATATAACCACAAAGCAAAGCATTATTGGAAAAACAATAAAAGAGAAGGGAAAAAAGCTTGTCATTTCAGAAAAACTGTCAAATCACAAAGAGTTCTAGAAAGGAAGAAGTGATTAATAAAATAATTAGAACATATTAGCAACATTAAGCATTGTAGAGTCATGTAGATGTATTAATCAGTAATCAAAAGACAAAGGGTGGGTGAATGGCTATAAAGAACCTATGAAAGTGTAATTTCACTATGTGTGTGTATGTGAACGCTGTGTGCATGTATGTATATACATATATATAAAACATTGTAACAACTAATTACAAAAGCATACATTAATATAACTGAAGGGAAAAGAGACTATAATAAAAGTCGGAGACTTTTTACTACACTGATTAGATGCTGGTAATGAATAGACAACAATAAGAGAACCGAAGATTTGAATAATCACATAATGCTACATTGCTCAAAGTGATTTTATTATTATTCTATCATATAAGTGAATGCTGTAGGCTTATGAGTAGATATGCATATGCATGCAAATACTAAGAAAATTTTAATAGTATTGACCAGCTCATATCAGTGAGCATTGTGTATACATGAATCTTTCCCCTGCAGTCACAAGGTCATAAACAATAAGAGTTATACTTACTTGATATTATTTCTAAAAGATATTTAAAATCAATCTAGAAAGCCATAAACTTCTTTTCCTAAATAGAGCAATGTCAAACTATATTTGGACAAAAGATTTTTTTTTCCACACACTTTTTATTCTTATAGACTGAAGGTGCAAGCTTCTCTTTAATAAGGCAATTTTGTTTAAGTAGCTCTTGATTCTAATGCTTTACAGCATATTTTATTGTCTGCCAAAAATCTAAGTCCTGTGGTAGGATATTAATGTATCAGGAGATTCTTTTTGTAGAAATATTTGATCTTTGTAGCTACTGGACAGGAAATCAGCTTTGCTTCTTCATAGGGGGAGTTATATTAATTCTAGGCACTGTAATTTCCTCAAAGAAAGATTTTATCACAGGTGCTTGCAACATAGAATTAAACAGGCAATCTTAAAAGCATCTTGAAAAAAACTAATAACTTAGTTCTACAGAGCAGGTGCACTGATCTTTTAAGTAAAGTGATGCATTTCTGAAATACTGCTGCTCAAAGCCACCATTAAGTGGCCGTAACACAAATAATAAAAACTCAAAAACAGATATTGGTGTTCAGCCTGAAGATCAGAGAAACAAAGCATCTAATCACTAGAGAGACCTTTTACCTCTACCAAAGTTCAGATCAAAGAGGCAAGAGAGACCTTGTCTCCACGAATGCTCAAACTCCACACTACACTGAGTTCTGTCTCTTCCACTTTATATTTATTTCTTATCCCAGCCATACCACACCTGTCTCTACCTCCTTAGTGCTGGAATTAAAGATGTGTGCTACCACCACCTGGATCTGTTTCTGGATCAATTTTGTGTATCCCAGGGTAGTCTTGAACTCACAGAGATCCATCTGCCTCTGTTTCCTGAATCCTGGAATTAAAGGTGTGTGCTTTTCACTCTTATCTCCAGGCAAGATTTGTTTATTAAAACACAAATAATATACTACTATATTTCCCATTTTTCATCTAAAATAAAAAGGTTATAATTAATATAAGAAAGAAAAATATAAACAAGTACAATAGCTATATATAATATATACAGGCAAAAAATACATCAACAATGTCTAGTCCATTTGCAGTTGACAAATTCAGAGAAAATACTCCATATCTATCCTATCTTGGTGAGTTGAAAGTCTTTTACCTAATTTACTTTCTATCATAACTTGCTTTCTTCATCTGGTAAGAAGGAAAACTGTAACTAACTAGTCTTCAACTCTCTCAGAGATCCAAGAAGGAAATGATATTAACTGAGTAAACAGGAAGTGCAAATAAGTCACTTCCAAACATTGTGAGGGATGATGGATACATTTGCCTGGAAAGTCAAACCAGAGTTCCTCTGCAATGTTGGGGCATCCATCTTCAGCCTATAGGCCTACCATATCTGACAAACTTTTTTTGTGAAGCAGGATATCATAAAGGACTATCCTTCTTTGTCTTGATAATGTTTGTCAGTCATTTTCTTTGTAACCTTGTACAATTTAGACCACATACTGTTAGTAGTCGAGGCAAAAACATTTTCTTGCTCAGTGGCTTATATTTGCCACAAAGAAAGTAAACTCCATGTGGCATATTCTCTTAGGTAGATTGGTACTACCAGAAGCAGAATTGTCTCATTATCATATAAAAGCCTATGTTATTGAAACATCTTTAATGCCATATCCTGTAAATCTTTGAAGTATTAGAAGATGACCTGCCAATCTAAAAATGAATCTTTGTTTAACCTTAAAAACATGCCTAATGTGACTACAAGTTTGATTGTACTAGGTGATTAACTAATAAGCTGCAATACCCTATTATCCTAAACAGTTGGTTATAGTAATTTCCAAGGACTAGAAATTTACATTACATTGTTAAATGAGTTGTATAGGCACAACACCTTGAATAAGAGTAGAAATGTATTACAGTATGTTCTAACAAATTAATCTCAAATTTGTATCAATATACAAAATTTGTGTACAATATACAAAAATCCAATCCAACATAAAACATTAAAAACTAGTAGCTGCTTTGAGGGGGGTCATTCAAGACAGGGTTTCTCTGTGTAACAGTCCTAGCTGTGTTGAAACTCTCTCTGTAGACTAGACTAGCCTCAAACTCACATAGATCTGCCTACCTCTGTATGCCAAGTGCACCACCACTACAGAGCTTAGTAGCTGCTTTTTAAAAGTTGACTTAATAATCTACTTTTTCTTATCATATCTATATCCTTCCTCCTTTTTTTTTCTTTTCAGAGTAGATTCAATTATCTACCCTTTCATCCTATCAAGTGGCCTAATGAAATAATGTTCAAGAAATAATCCAATCAAAGGTACAAAGGAAACCAATGTAGGGACTGCAGGCAAAGAAAAACCAATTTGGACTTCAGTGATGGGACTTTGAAGAATAGCTTCTTCTCTGCCCATGACTGGCGTGGATTTGAGAATTTAAGTGGACTGCGGATTTGGGTTATGGGTCAAAACCCAAGCCGGTTGAACACTTGCCTTGCATTTTGAAGCCTAGGTTCAATAACCATTTGTTCCACGGGTAGAAGGGAGGAAGAAAAACCCAGACTGGTGTCAGAATGTAATGTCTTTCCTTCTTACTCCAAAAATTAGAACTAAGTCTGCTGAAGTCAACCCATAACAGCTTGCCAAAGCTTATTTTAGCTTTTAGAAATTTCACAAACCAGTTGTTAAATATAGCTCTTACTAATAATGAAAAATATAAACTTATGATTAAATAAATCATATTCAAAGATGATAAATACCCAAAGTACATATTTTCAAGTAAAACATAATTTTATCAACATTACATAAATTATTTACATTTGTATTGTTATGTAGTGGAACATTGTGTACTAAGGTGCTGAGTAAATGCTACAAAATTAGATCTTTGTTTTTCTTTTTGTCTGTAGATAGCCATCTGCTAAACATTTATCAATACATTTCATTTCACAGCTAAGTGGAAAATTTAAGAAAAATAAATCAACCCAGCATTATGGAGGCAAAGGCAGAGTCAGATATATCACTGAGTTCAAGGTCAGCCTAGCCTACACAGTAAGACCCTGTCTCAAAACAAAACAAACAACTCTAAGATACTACAATACCATAATAATAGTGTTTTCATTCAAAATTGTAACTATTACCAGTGAAAATAGGCAACAGTAAGTTCTGGAAACCTTCTTCTGGCAAGCTGAAAAACTGCTGAACATCAAGAACTAGTCAGGTAATGTCTATGCCAAAGAGAGCTCTACTTTTGCTATGCTGACTGCTCAAGGTAACAATCAGGATATTGTCAAATTCTATCCAGGAAAACATCAAAGGTAGTTGATCACTGAGACTACATTATTTCATGAAATTCATAGAACAAATCATAGAACTATGCTTTAAACCACCCCATTATGGTTCCTCCTACATAATAATGTCAAGACACTAAAATTGCTATATATATATATATATATATATATATATATATATATATATATATATATATATATATATATAGCAATATGTATAGTTAGTGATCTTCAAATGCATATTTTCCTGTGGTTGAAAAGACTTATAACGTAACTTCCTAAATACATAACAACAATTTAAAACAGCACTATGGTTTACCAGAGCCAGAAAAGCATGAATTAGCATCTAATTAACGAGGATCAGGCCAGAAAGGGAAGTACCAGGACAGCTGACAGAAGAAAGGGACTGAACTGAAAACTAGGGACATCCTCCAGCTGCTGGGGCTGGGGTCAGGGAGACACTGCAATTGCTGCTGTTGGAACATCAGCTTTGGAGAGCAGAGAGGAATAGGCAGGACACAGTGCACTTTAAGGGTCTTTCCTCTCACTACATAAACTCTTCATGCCCTAGGAAGAGCCCTGAACACAGGGGAAAGGAAGCATTATATTAGGTGGGGGAGAGGTAAATCTAAAGAACCAAAGAGGAAAACCAGCGGGAGGTCTCAGCTGTTATACAGTAGTACCTAACACAAAATAGACATTCTCCCATGTCCCTGAGGAGGGACAGGAAATTCTCCCTTTAGACCAGTGGCGAACACCAAGCATGCTTGCTGTCATGGGGAGGGAGGTTGTTATAATTTCCTTTCTGTTGCTTTGATTAATTAAAAAATTAATAATAAGAAGAATTATTTGGGTTATATTTCCAAGTCATAGTCTACCACTAAGAGAAATCAAAATTAAGGGAGGAACTAGAAACAGAAACTGGAAAACTTGCTACCTCGCTCCTGTTCTTCCCTACATAACTTATACAGACCAGAATCATCTACCCAGGGAATGGGTACCTCCCACAGTGCGCTGTGTGCTCCTGCTCCTACACCAATTAACAATCAAGATAAACTCACAGATAAACTCAGAGGCACACCTGGTAAGGACAATTACTCAATTGAGACCCATTTTTCAGGTGCCATTACACTGTGTCAAGTTGACAGTTAATATTAACCAGATCAAGGAGTAAGAATGAATAAAGTTCTTGTGATATCTTGGAGAATATTTGATTTCTGATTAGCAGAATTGGCTATAATTAATAGGAGACATGTACCACTAAAGCCGACTATTTGCTCTACTAGGACAATCAATACTGGTTACCTGGAGATGAGTCTTCATCTATGATTAAAAAGATTAACAACTTTGAGGTGAAATCTTCTGGGAGCTTTCCTCAGGGCCAGCCCACAGAAGCTGTGGTCCAGAGGGGAGCCCAATTGTATCTCATGCTGGCAGCTGAACATGGGAATGTATGAGTCTCGTATGTAGGGTTTAAATTCCATGATGGGATGATGAAGATCAGCTGAGGCTTGGCATCTTGTGTGTTCAGAAGGAGACCATTGGTAAAAGTGTAGTATCAGTTCCAGTGGAAAGCCTAGGATTGAGGGGGTCATGGAGAGACTGGTGTAGGATCTGAATCCCTTTGGAGAGGCCAGGAGGCCATTGGTGAGGGTGTAAGCTGTGGAATTCCCATCCTATTGAAGATGTCAGGACTATAGGACAATCACTAAGGACAGTATCAATAAGGAGTAGAGCAGGCTTAAGTCAATTGCTGAGGTTTCTGTGCTGTGAAGTCAAACCCCAAGAAATGCAGCTACACAAGCCTTTGGAGAGCCCACAGATTAAGAATGACTTATAGATGGCAACCTTGAACTACAGGATTTAATTTACCCCATTGGAGTTCAGTTTGATAGTGATAGTACACTGGTTCTTTCCTCTTGGAATGAGAGAGTATTTAACTTATTTTGGATTTCACAGGAGCCCACAGTTAGGAGACTTTGAAAGTTAAACTCCCTCCTCCTGCTTTTCATCATATCCCCCAAACACACCCCCATCCACTCTTTACCCCAATAAGAGTAAGGCTCCCCATGGGGAGTCAACTAAACCTCGCACATTCAGTTGAGGAAGGACAAAGGCACTTAGTCATGACTGAGCAAAGCATCCCACCATATGGTATGAGTTCCAAAAAGCCAGCTCATGTACTAGAGATAGATCCTGGTCCCAATGCCAGGGGTTCCACAAACAGACCAGGTTACACAACTGTCCCCCACAACCTAGATGTCCCTCAACTGAAGAATGAATAAAGAAAATGTGGTACATTATACAATGGAGCATTACTCAATTGTAATAACTAATGAACTAAATAAATAAAACAAAGCAAAGACATCATGAAATTTCGAGGCAAATGGATGGAACTAGAAAAAAAATTATCTTGAATGAGATAGTCCAGACTCATAAGGACAAACACGGTATGTAAATGGATACTAGATATAAAGCAAAAGACAACCAGAGCACAACTGACAGCTCTAGAGAAGCTAGGCAACGAGGAGGACCTAAGAGGGACACTTACATTCTCAACATTTAAGCTTTGGTGCCTCAAGATCTTTGCAAAAGCAGGCAATTTCTGACTCAACTTTCTCTTGTCCTTCCTATGCTAAGAAATGGTAGTACTGTCTACTCATCGAAAAAGCCGAGATGCCATCATTTAGACTCAAAAGATCACATATATGCTGATAAGATCAAAGTGCTATTAGCCAGGAAGTCTGCTCTGTGCTGGAAACACATCGGCTTTATATTTTCTCCTGATTACTTCATTATAAGCTTGTCATTGTATGCTAGCTCTCAATTCCCCGAACCTGCTTGTCCCCTAATTCTTCCCATTTTAAGAATGACCCCTTTTACCTTTTCTTCTGATGTGTGACTCTTATGGTGTTAGCTGCCATTTTTACTCCCTAACTACATTTTGTATCCATCTCCTGATTTCTATCTTCATTGTCAATAACAGAGCCAAAGCCATCATTATCTCTTACTTAGTCTGTAAAAGTAGACTAATGGAACATTCCATATTTACTCTGCTGTCTATACTGAAAGGAATTTTTAAAAACATGGATGCTATTTTCTTATTTTCTGATTGAAAATATCCAGTGTTTTTCCACTCTAATAAATATTT
The DNA here is from genome assembly GCA_963919715.1 of Microtus obscurus. NCBI lineage: Eukaryota > Metazoa > Chordata > Mammalia > Rodentia > Cricetidae > Microtus > Microtus obscurus. The sequence continues at coordinate 8,062,886 of CAWTZC010002364.1, forward strand.
TAAGTCTTCAATAGGGCATACACTGTCCTGTTGGCCCCTAAAAGCTCCCCAACCTCATATTAGTCTCTTTTCTAATGACATTACTTTATTTTGACCACATTGATAAGACTCCTAGATTCAAAACTTGTGTACCCTTTGCCAAGAAAGTGGTCATCAAATATCTCCTTGGCAGGCAGCTTTGTTTTTTAGACTGTGTCTTCACCCTGGAAATAAGAGCAGCACCTCCTACTAGTCACTCCAGATCAGTTTTACATTACTGCTCTGTCAAAATTGTAGCTGATGACACACTTGTGCAATTTTGCAGTATTTACTAGCTGTTCCACTAATATTCAATCCCTACTACAGGGAAGACTGAGAGGCCCAGGCCCATAGCCCTAGCACAACCCCCTAGCAGCCTGGCTCTGGCATCAGAGCCAGAGAAAGAAACACACCCCCAAAATGGGACCAGAGCCAGGGGAAGAGACACTTTGTCCCCAAACCTAGAGCCAGAGAAAAGTCTCAGGACCCTGAAAGTAGGACCAAAAGAACTCACTAAAGCCCTGGATTCAGAACACACCAAGGATATTTGCCCTGGTCCAAAAGTTAGAGTCAAAAAGGTAAAACGAACCAAAGAAAGAAATACAGTTTGACCCTAGAATCAGAACTATCTCTTCCCTGACACAAAACCAACCAATCTTTGATCAGGGAAAAAAGACCAATCACTGAGCCCTTAGAGGCTTGGAATTTACCTCGGGCAGGTACTGGCAGTTAGGACTTCCCCGTCAGGCCTGAAAATCTACTTATATCAGGTGGAGTAGGAAATCCCAAGCCTAGAAGTCTGGAATTCCCCCACCCCACTGGGGAAGGGCAGCCAATCACAAGTCCAAAGGCTTAAAATTCCCCAAGCAGGCCATTAAGCCTCATATAAACCCCCTCTTTTCACCACTTGGTGCCTTTCCTGTGCTATTCCTGTCACTGCCATCATCACTGTTGCCACTTTGTCCGGACAGGCAATGGACCCTGAGTTAACTCTCAATAAAGACTGGTTTTGCTTCCTATATGGTCTCATGGTGATATTTTGGTGATCTGCTCTATGGGCATAACAAAGACCACATTTGCCTCATTTTGCTTTTGTCTGTGTCAACAATACTTATCTATGCTTGGCTTCCTTGAACATTCTTCTGTCATGGATTCCCACCAAGGGTCATCGTACCACAGTCATTATCTAGGTGTTTCTAATAGTAATCATCCTAGCTGTTACCTCCACCTTTTCTCCCGGAGAGCTCTTGGAATTTAATGAGCTGGCTCCTGCCCCACTGGTTGTGAATGTTGGAGTTTGGAGTCTGGTGTGGAGATGAGAGCCAGCTCAAGGGATCCATTGCTGTGGCTTCCCTTCCCTGGTTGTAGTTCACAGGACTGGTCTACTTCTGAACTCTTGGTAGGGGAGCTGTCATTTGCTTCCAAACACCTTGGGGAAGCCTCCTTGTTTAGGAAACCTGTTAAGTGTTTTAACACTTTCGCAATTTCACACATATGCTTTAAAAGAAAAGATATTTTCAGGTAGAAATTGAGGAGAAATTTTTATCCTTGTTTTCAAATGCATCTTCTTCCCTTCTCAGTTGAGTTATAAAGACAGAGAGCAATTGTACAATGGTGGGAGGAATAATTTCTGTTTCTTAGATACTGAGCCTTAATGCCACATCATATACTTACAGGCTGTTCAAATTCAAGCTACAAAAGTGCTTACCAAATGATAAATCATAGTAATATCTGCATCAGAGGAATATATGATGACTGATTAAATGATCAAATACTAGATAGAGAGCACTGTGTAGGCAGAGTTTTCCTCTCCCAGTAGGGATCCCAAATAACCATACAGAAATTTAATATTAATTGTAAATGGTTGCCCAATAGCTCAGGTTTATTACTAGCTAACTCTTACATCTAAATTAACCCATACTTCTTAATCTATCCTCTGTCACATAGCTCATGGCTTGTTACCTTATTTCTACAAGTCCTATTTCCTCAATGTCTGCTGGAAGCTCCTCTGACTCCATTCTCCTTCTTCCCAGTCCTTCCCACCTACACTTCCTTCCTAGCTACCTGCCAATGAGCTTTTTATTAACAGTGCGAGCAACACATTTTCACAGCTATAGGATTATTCCATATCAGCACCTTAACTTGCTACCTACTGCAGCCATATAAAGTCCCAGCAAGGACTTCCAAAGCCAGTGCCTACATGGGAGGCATTTTTACAATGGTTATTAGTCCAGTGGTTGGTGAACTCACAGATTTCTTGAGTCTTCTCATTTTCCAGGTTTTAATGACCCAGAAAAATAAATTTTCCACTAGCAGGGCCATACACAGAAATACAAGATTACTTTTTGATCCCCCAAAAGAGCAAACACGTTAAAGTGCTTGATGCTTTTGTTTGCTTTATTTTTTCCTTTTATTGAAAATAGTTTTTTTTTATTCTTACTTAGCATATTCTAATTATGCATCCCCTCTCTCTACTCCTCCCAGTTCCTCCCCACTTACCCTTCCATCTGGATCCATCTTCTTTCTGGCTCTCATTAGAAAACAAACAAGCAGGATGGAGAGATGGCTCACCAGTTATGAGCACTGACTGCTCTTCCAGAGGACCTGGGTTCAATTCCCAGCACCCACATGGCAGCTCATAAGTGTCTGTAAATCCATTTCCTGGGTGATCTGACACCTTCACACCATTGCACAGAAAATAAATTTAAAAAAGTCATAAAAAAGTAAAAAGAAAACAAGTAGGCTTCTTTGGGATATAATAAAATAAAACAAGGTAAAAGAAAAACTAACACATCATAATAAGAAGTGCTTGATGTTTTAAATCTAAGTTTTATTAGCTCTTTAACACTGAAAATTTACATATATATACATATCCAAAACCAACCATCCAACCAAGTATCCTCCTCACTGAGGTTTAACAAAATTTAATTTTAGCTCAGGTTGTGTTTTAATAGCTTGTGTGTTTGAGCACCTGTTCCTTGGCTAGCAAGGATGATTGGGAATGTTGTGGGAGCTCTTGGAGCAGAGCCTTACTGGAGAAAGTAGGTCACTGTGGGTAACCATTGAGGTATTTTATTTCAGCTCCACTTCCTGCCTCTCTCTCTCTCTCTCTGCTTCCTGCTCTTTCAGGATGTGAGAAGGTGATTAGCCCAGCAGCACACTCCTGCCAACATGCAGTCACCTGACACCATGCCATCCCCTCCATGATGGGTGCTGTATCTTCCCTAAACTGTAAGTCCAAATAAACCCTTTCCCCTTACAGTGCTCTTTAAGTAAGAGCAAAAAAGAATACAACAATAAAGAAGTCATCTGATAAAGTAGTGAATTCATAAAACCCTCAGACCTGGTGACACAGGGAGTCAATGCAAATTCTAAAAAATCATAGCTTCTATATGTACACATTATTATATGTGCTATTAAGTACACATACCCAATGGTAGATTTTATGTGTGTATATATCAAATATGTACACAAATACCAAACTCTATATTTGATTGTAAGCAAATGATTTCACTACCTGGATTACGAAGTACCAATAGGCTATAGATATTGGAGTTCATTTGTGGCAGGCATTTTTTCAGACTCGTTAAATGATTTATTTAAACTTAATGTTCCTAACAGTTTCCAATGACTTGTTTACCTACAACAATACCTCGACACATGCATTTAATTGACTGATAGCCACTTATAAAACTATGCAATTATAAAATAAATCAGAAAGGGTCCTGTCTTAATGCTAACACTGCTCTGAGTAGAAAGGAAAAGGAATGAGTTGGAAGGAGGGCTCCACAACTGCTGATCTCACCTGCACCCAGAGCGTGACTGTGAATAGAATGTTTGTCTTCAGTGTGGCGGCCTTTCTGAGAGACCTTTGCTAGGCATGGAATTGCATACAGTTTTTCTACTTTTAAAGAAGAAAGGAATCCTTTGAAGAGGGTTTTCTGTGGAGGACAAGGTACGTTAAGAATGCACTGAGGCCAGGCATGGATGCATACACCTTTAATTCCAACACTAATGGGGCTAAGTCAAGTATATCTCTGTGAGTTTGATGCCAGCCTGGTCTATATAGTGAGTTCCAGGCCAGCTGTAGCTAGGCAGAGAGACCCTGTCTCAAAATAAACAAACAAATAATCAATAAAAACGAGGTTTTCTAGTGCAGGGAAATGTTAGGTGGGTGTGGTACAAATCATTTATGCTACATAATAAAGGACAGTGTAGGATCTAGCTTGATTCCTCATTCTGCCTAGTCTGTTGATAGTTGTCCCACCATTACCAGGGCATTCCTGGGACTCTTCTCATCCGGCTTCTGGGAGACAAAAGCCTCCTCCTGCACTTCTTGCTTCTCAGCCATTTCTCTCTACCTCTTCTATTGAAACACATAAGCATTGAAGGCAAAGAAATCTTTCCTTATTTTTTTTGTTTGGATAACTCTTAGTCAGTTGAAGAGTTTGATTTTCATGTAAAATGAATCCAAATATCTGGCTCATCAAACCACTTACAAGTTTTCCATTTGGATTTGAGGAAGTAAGAATTCTTGTAGAGGTCAAATTATACAGGCCCCTATTTTTTACATTGTCTAATGGACAGAGAATTCTGAGCAACCTACAAGGCGCAGTTTGCACCTGCCATACCGAAGGTGGTCGCCTAGTCTTTTGATAGTCAAAACAACCTGATGCCATCCTAAGCAAGTGGTCAGGGTATGCTAATGTCGTTTTGCTCCTTCTATTGTAATTTAGGAGGTTGCCTGGGGAAGAGGTGTTTTTCAGTCTAGGTGACAAAACAGGCATAGGTATAGACATGACCAAAGTCATTCTCCTGCTACCCAGGAAACAATGTTAAGGAGTTACCCCCCCCCCTTTCATTTTGACTTTATATAAAAGCTGTTTGGAAAATAAATGCGGGTGATCTTCAGGATTTGAATGAACCCTGAGACTCACTCCGGATATTGTCCTGTGAACTGTACTTCATTTATTCCCACACCTCCACTCTGGCATGAGAAATGGTTTATGTCTGGGCTGGTCCCCAACATATTGGCATCCAACATGACCCGTGAACCTCCAAAATCACAAAAGAAGTAACCAGAAGTATGGAGGAGAGTGTGAGGAACCTGTAAGAAAATAGCACCACAGGTGGAGTGATGAGTAATGAGCACTCAGAAATAAGTAGTAGATTTGAGAGAGAGGAGAGACAGAGACAGAGAGACATAGGGAGAGAAGCAAAAAGTAAAATTGAGAGCAAAAATTTGTAAATAACAAATAGAGCTATAGGACAAAAAAGGTAATAAAGTGGCTATACAGTTGATTGGAGATATATTAAAGCACAGGGGAGCAAGAGTACAGCAGCATTAGATAATTTTTTTTTTTAATTTATAGAATAGCTATGCCCTTGGTTTTCCAGCACAGGACTTTAAATGCTAAGACAAATAATAGGTTTTTTATTGTTTTGCTGCTGTTGCTAATCTTATCCAAGTTACCATCCCCCTTTGCACTATTAGAATAAGTTCCTGAGAACTCCCTTCCCACTTCCCACCAGAGCAGCACTGTTAAAGTAACCATGCCATTATTTATTGGCTTAAATTTTAATTATTTTTAATGCAATGCTGTCACTATTATGTCAACAGACTGTACTATGTCTTGTATCATCATTATGCGCTATACAATCCTTTGCTATTTTTCCTTCCAGTCACCCTAGGTACCTCATGTTCACCCTAACACAGCCTTTATTGGCATTTGCTGCTTTGTGGAACATCACCCTGTCCCCAGCCTCTTTTCTTAGCTAACTTCGCGTCATCACTGAAGTTGCTAAGGTTTACAATTCCCTTGCAATTTCCTCTATAAACTTTTATCTTTACTCCTTAGAGCTCTTCCATATTCAATCTTTTAATACTTGTCCTTTTTCTACTGGGAATTAAGATCATTTTCATTAAACACATATTTTCATGAGGGCTTATTTGTTTTTGGTTTTGATTTTTTGGTTTATCAAGACAGGTAGCTTTGGAGTCTGTCCTGGAACTAGCTCTTGTAGACCAGGCTGGCCTTGAATTCACAGAGATCTGCCTACCTCAACCTCCTGAGTGCTGGGATTAAAGGCGTGTGCCACTACGACATGAGGGTTTATTTAATGCCTTTGTCTGATGCCAGGATCTTGTTTATCCTTGTATTTGGTGCACAAAACATACCAAACATTTTTCTGATTTCATAGGGACAAGATATAGTCCTTCCATTCCTTAATCGAATCATATTCCTTAAGATTGGAAGTTGGCAACTGTAATAGGTAAGGTAGGGGCTCTTTCCAAATAAACCATTTATGTTCATTTTCAGCTTCAGACTCTCGCTATGGATTCTTGAGTGATATTTTCGGTTCAAAAATCATTTCCCCACTCCTCCACTCCCCTAAATTTTGTCTCCTCAGCTCACCACTCCTGCTCCATCTTGAATCCTGCTTTGTTCCTGCGTATGCAGTACTTTGAACTCGTTGGCTTATACTATGTAACCTGTTCTGAAACTTCATGCTACTTCATCCTCACCTAAGTGAGAGACGCCTATTTTCTCCGTGGTCCAACGTAATTCTGTACCTCTTGACAGTACTGTTTGTCAGATTCCCACCTAGAGTGTCAGCCTAAGACAGAATACTCATCAACCATTATTTATTCTAGTTCATTTTCTCATGGATTCTGTTCACTCTGGGGATGCTTACTTCACCATGTGACTCTCCTTGGCTAGGTTTTATTGTCCTAGTGCAAGATATTTAAACTCCTGAGCAAAGACCACCTGGAGCACAGATCCCTGGGCATCCCTCCTGGGATGTTATTTGGAAGTCTGGGGTACAGCCCTCAAACTTACTTTTCTAACAAGCTCCATAGGAATTGTCATCACTGACAAGGCCTTAAAGACTTTCCTTTCAGAGTTTGAGACAAGTTTGTTAAAATCTGGTCAAAAGCTGTGGTTTTATAAATACCAGGGTTGCTTTAGAACCTCTTATAGCTGATAAAAATGGTCCAAGTGATGTCTCTGTTCTTGTTTAAGTCACCATATTCCTATTACATTACATAATCTCTCTCTGCAATATAAACCTTCCTGGCAGGAAATGCGGCTGCTTAGTTTCCATTATGGCATTTTAAAACACAATGCGATTTTGTTGAGGGCAATTGTTTTTCACTGGAGTCATGAAAGCCTTTTGAATTTATTTTGTTCAGGAGTGGGGTAACTTTGTATGAGGACCTGACTGTTCTTAAGTAGCCAGTGACTTCAACAAACATTAATGTGGGTGTGGCTGTGAAGACATTTTGAAGATGTGCTTTTCTTAAAGTAAGCTGACTGAGATGTTCAAAGGGCTTCCAGGACTCAGCCATAATCCCCAGTCTTCCCCTCCTCCCCTCAGAGTTTGGAGCCTCCTCCAGTCACCCACATGCAGGATAAAGTATTGGAAACAGCTCTGTATTCGTTGTACTTAGGCCATACACCCGTCCTTTGTCTTCCTGTGACTCTTTTTCTCCACTTTGGGAAAGTGTCATCTGCGTAGTCCTGGCTTTCCTGGGACTCTCAGTGGAGGCCAGGCTTGCCTTGAACTCACAGAGATCCACTGTGCTTACCTAGTGCTAGCATTATAGGATTATACCACCCTGGCTCTTACTACGACTCTTGGTACATCTCAAAAGTTTGTCTGTGAGCTTTGATTGTGGGTATTTTGTTTGCTTGATACTTCTGTCTTCTTTAAAGAATGTTTAAGCACTCAAGACATACTTATTAAACAAAACAAAAAAAAAATAAAAATTAAAGCCAGAAACATGTTAATTTTGTTAGACTATCTCTCAGCAAAGGGTCTCAAATAACAGCTTTACCTAATAGTACAAATTCAATTCTATTTGAATGATATTATTTACAAGGTTTAACTTATTAATAACTTCTCCATTACGTGACATCATCTACATAAATATCAATACTATTAAAAGAAAAAGACACTTGATATTTGCCAATATCTCATTTGGGTAAAATTCCAGGGGACTGTAATTTTAATGACAATAGTCGTAGTTCGGTTTCATGTAAATTATAGATTTTTCTCACCACCAATTCAAGGGGAAAGAAAGAAAGAAAGTTATTCATTTTCTGATTCAAGGGACAGGCTATGAAACAGCAGGAACTCAGGCAAGTCAGCAAGCAATGGATCTTGAAAGGAACAGAATCCTCTCCACTCCGCACTGGCTGGCACAGCTCTTCCCCAACAATCCCCCATTTAGACACAGACACAAACTGCCCTTTGTGCTTTGTTGAGGCTATAACTGAACCGTCGCTCTCAACACACTTCAGAAACTCAGAAATAATGTTCCTGTCTCTCACAACATAACTAAGGCTATTCACTCTAAGTGCTGCCGGGAGAGTGTGGTCACCTGCGCTGACTGTCTCTTTGAGCTACCGCTGGGGTATTAAACCACACTTCTTATCTTGTCAAGGTCCTGAAGTTTTGTTTTGGTTTGGTTTGGTCTTGCACATATCTGAATAAAACCCTAAACTCTGAAGTGTTTATCAAATAGATGCAAGAGAAATGATCTAAAGTGCCTTACCTGACTTCTCACCAACCCACTGAGTATTTCCATTTCTGACCTAACAGGGAGGGATGGAAACAAATGTCGGCAGTGATAGCACTCTCTGGGTGTTATGATAAAAACAAGCACCAGTTTTAGAGGAAGCAGGAATAATAGAGTCATCTCCCTGAACGGCTGAGTAAGAAGATGAGGAACAATTTCATCCATTTGAGTGATTTCCCAGTGCAAGAAAGAGAAATTCCTTCAGGAAGAGGAAGCCACACATGTGAAGCAGTAGGGGGTGGCACCCTTGGACCTCCAATCCACGGAAATGATCAAATGAGTGACACCCCTTAGTGACAGATCGTCTGCCTCATGAATTTCAAAGTTTAATACTTGAAGTTACAATGCGCCACATCTCTTGGTTCCACAGTATCTACGGACACAGTCTGATTGTCTCCACATCACAGGCGCTAAACAAATACTTACTTCTAACTTCACAAATGATAACATTTTCTTAATATGTGTACCACTTTGTCTAGTGTTATAGCAGGTTAAAAATATACTGTAGCTAAATATATACCTGTGTCTGTAACAAAATAAACAATTGTAAGTCAAGACAAATCATAAGATAAATTATTTAAATCAGAATAAAAAGTCATACAGAAGTAAGGAGTTTGGAAATTAAATAAATCCTCCTTTCTCCTGTCTCCAGCAGATAAACCTATTCTCCAATCTGTCTGGGCCAATTATTTCAGTGCATTGTGTTGAAACATTTTTCCTTTTGCTGTCTTCTTTAATTCTTCAATTTTCTATTGTTACATATCCATAAATTTTCTATCTCAAAGATAAATGGGAGCAGAAATGCTACTTAGAAACTGAATGGAGGTGAGTAGTCATCTACCCAAAGGAAGGGATCAACATAAGTGGCAATGTCTGAAAATAATTCAAAAACTTAGGTGAAGCAAAATCTAAGATCAGTGTGGCCATCTTTTTTTGTTTGTTTGTTTGTTTTTTTCGAGACAGGGCTTCTCTGTGGTTTTGGAGCCTGTCCTGGAACTAGCTCTTGTAGACCAGGCTGGTCTCGAACTCACAGAGATATCCACCTGCCTCTGCCTCCCGAGTGCTGGGATTAAAGGCGTGTGCCACCACCGCCCCGCTCAGTGTGGCCATCTTAAAAGCAAATCTTGTTGTTGTTAAATGTTATTAACTAATTGCTAAACTAAATGCGTATTTTCCATGTTGACGTGTACAAATTTGTCTCACAGTTCTTCACTAAGTAGGAAATTACTACCTCTAACTTTGATAAACAAAATTGTTCTAACAAAAGAAAATAAATCAATGGAGGAGAAGGGCTCTTTGCTACTCTACCTCTGGGTGTGGGAAAGTCTCACTCTTGCAAGGGTGTGTCTAACACTCAGTCAGGAGTCATGGGGACATCCCCAGGTAGGAATAAAAATGCTGCTGGTCAGTGTTAGCTCTGCAGTGTGAGTTAGAGCCACTGCTAGGACACAAACAGAACTTGTCTTCTGGGATCCTCACTGTGGGGATTTTAGGAGGGGCTTCTGAGCTGGAGAGCAATTACGGAGACATATGAGAAAGCTACGGGACTCCATTTGCTTTGTTGGTTGTTAGTACAAAAGGGATAGAGAGAAAAACTTCCCCTGGGGTTTAGAGTGCCCTGGCACTCCGTTCTTGTCTACAGATAACCAAGTAACAGAATCCTCGATATCCAGAGGTCTGCCAGGTGATGAAGAGAAACAGTTGATTGAAGACCCAGCTTCTTTCTTATGGAGTTGGTTTTTATGCTCAGGGACGGGCACTAGTTCCTGTCCCTGTAGGTAGCCTAGGGATGTTGGCAGCTGGTATCTGGAGGTCAAGCCTTCTAGGAGTTTTCCTGGTACAATGAAATGCCAGTATTCTAGAAGTGGTAATTCTCATTTAGTTTTGTGGAATTGTGCTCTCCTGTAGCTGAGATAGCCCCAGAGAGGGAGTGTCATGGTAGGGAGATTTACCCAGTTCTCAAAGAAGGAATGTTGAGAACAGGGAAGCTCTTTCTTTGTTCTGCAGATTGGTACTGGTGCAGCAGCAGCAGCAGCAGCAGCAGCAGCAGCCACTCACTCTCTGGTCTGTTGCTGTACTTGGTCTTCTTAAATTTTCTACCATTTCTTCCCGGAATTGATGTCAAGGCTACCCCTTCTACTCCATTTTTAGAACTATTTTTTAAATGGTTTTTATTGAGTTATATATTTTTCTCTACTCCCCTCATTTCCTCTTCCCTCCCCTTCAACCCTTACCCATGGTCCCCATGCTCCCAACTTATTCAGGAGATCTTGTCTTTTTTTACTTCTCATGTACATTAGATCGATGTATGTCTCTCTTAGGGTCCTCTTTGTTGTCTAGGTTCTCTGGGATTGTGAACTGTAGGCTTTTATTTTTTTGCATTATGTCTAAAAACCACTTATGAGTGAGTACATATGATACTTGTCTTTCTGAGTCTGGGTTACCTCACTCAAAATGATGTTTTCTAGATCCATCCATTTTCCTGCAAATCTCAAGATGCCATGACATTTTCTGCTCTGTAGTACTCCATTGTGTAAATGTATCACATCTTCTTAATTCCATTCTTCGGTAGAGGGGCATTTAGCTTGTTTCCAGGTTCTGGCTATGACAAATAGTGCTGCTGTACATATATTTGATCACATGTCCGTGTGGCAGGGTTGATCATCCTTTGGATATATACCCAAAAATGGTAATTACTGGGTCTTGAGGAAGGTTGTTTCTTAATTTTTTGAGAAATCGCCATACTGACATCCAAATGTGCTGTACTAGTTTGCACTCCCATCAGCAATGCAGGAATGTTCCCTTTTCCCCAAATCCTCCCAAACATAAGTTGTCATCAGTGTTTTTGATCTTGGTCATTCTTGCAGGTGTAAGATGGAATCTCAGAGTTGTTTTGATTTGCACTTCTCTGATGGCTAAGGATGTTGAGCATTTCCTTAAGTGTCTTTCAGCCATTTTAGAGTCCTCTGTTGAGAGTTCTCAGTTTAGGTCTGTATTCCATTTTTATAATGGATTATTTGTAGAACTTTTATTTTATATGGTGAAATATAAAGTTTGTATTTTGTCCTGTTTGTCTGAACTCAATGCTATACTTGCATAATAAATTTGACACATCATCTGTCATCTCAAGTCTTAGCTGCTGGATTTTATAAGGAAAGCCATTATTATTTAACTTCAAGTCTCTTTGTCATTCTAGAATGTGCTTTAGGTCACATTTTCGTATTTACAGAGTTGTATATACAGCTCTGACACCAAACATAAAAAATATAGAGATGGTATCACTGGTGACATAATATGAAAAGAACACAGAAAGTAAGTCTTACAATGAATCAAGACAATGTGTTGTGAATCAAGGGGCAGTTTGATACTAAAAATCTATTAATTGTTATAGCAATATAGTAAAAAAGTATTCCCATCTCTCTATGAGACTAGAGAACAGTTAAACCAAGAGCAGCGACTGTTAGCCTTCCCAGGCACGAGACTGTGCACTGGGTCCATAGAACCAGCAACACCATGCTGGACAGCACTCAGGGGTCACTGTTGACAAGATTTGATTTACATAGCTTATAAATCTACAAAACTAAACTATCTCCAGATTTGTGTAATAGGAAGAATTAAATAATCATATTTCAACCCAAAATGCAAGATTTTTACAATATTTACAATATTGTAATATTCCAATATTTACAGCCTATTATTTAGGGGAATAAATACAAAGGTAAAAACTTTGCATCAATGCTAATAAAATGGGTTTTACATTAAGCAGCAGGAAAGCAATCTATACCATAACCATGAAAGTGTCCAAATTGCTTAAAAGTAACATGTTTTAAAGAATTTTACATGAAAGGATTTGATTTCAACACAAAATGAAGAGAAAATAAGACATTGAATTTTACATATGAACAGTCTCAGAATATTTCAAAACATTAGCTGAGGCTTGTAAGATGAGTTACTATATCGGTTACTTTCCTATTGTTATGAGAACACACCATGACCAAAAATGACTTCCAGAAGCATTTATGTGGGCTTTTGGTTCCAGAAGGAAAATAGTCCATCATGACAGGGAGGCATGGCAGCAAGCAGGAGGCACAGCAGCAGAGCAGGAAGCTGAGAGGGCACATCTCCAGCAGCAAGAACCAAGCAGGGAGAACAAACCGAAAGTGGGGTGAGTCCAGAAGTTCTCAAAACTCGCCCCCAGCATCATATTTCCTCCAAAGACCACACCTCCTAAACCTCTCCCAAACACATGAGCCTAGGAGGGACAATTCTCACTTAAACCATCACAGTTATTAGTAGAGGTTTAGAATTAAAAAATTAAGTCTTTTCACTATGATCCAATGTCACATACAGATATATCTTTATCTTTCCATTTTGAGAAAGAGGAGAGCAATTACTCTGTCAGTTCAGGAAAATTTCTCAGTAATCCAAGTGCTCTTCACTGATAGGTGATTCAGTAATCAAAATGTAAATAGGTAGATTAGAGTTTCATCTGTGTCTCATGCCAAGTTGCAGCTCAGAATAGCATTAGTGCAAGAGCAGAAAGTCATGCTTAAAACACAGATTATCTCCATCTGGAAAAAATCAAGTCTAAAGTCATCACAGAGGCAATCATCATGTAGCAATTAATATTCATGCCAGGATCTTATGCTAAACAGTCTGAAAAGAATCCAAAGATGTAGGAGACACAGCCCTCTTCCGATATACATTTTATAACTTATTATATATGGATATAAGATGGAAAAGTAACAATATGGTTCTAACTAAACACTAAATATGGAAGACAAGTTTAGGGGATCCAGTAATATATAGTAAGACTGTGCTATACAGTATACAGTGATAGGAAGTTTACAAATGCTTATGAAGATAATTCCAGTATCTTCAGAGTAAAATGATGAAAGGAAAATAAGAGGTATTTTAATGACTCTAAAAGATCACCTTGAAGGATGTCCCATCTCTTATTTAACTAACTCTATTTTGTTTCTTACTCTCTCTTTTCTTTTCATTATTTCTGTTTCTTTCTCCCTGACAGGTTTTGATTTTTAAGAATAGATCAGAAGATGAAGTCTTAAGAAAAAATTGTTGAAACCAACATCTGAAGAGCAGAGACCTTGATGCCAACAGAAGTCTGTATGGAGACCATGAGATGCCTTCCTGGGATAGGTAGACCACAGCCAGACCAAACTGATTTGGAAACTCCCAATCCTTTCTTCTGTTTCTTATGAAAATGAGTATTGCTATAATACAAGCATTCTGTAGATAATGTTTAGATCATTCTTTCTTATTCTGCACTATAAGATCTCCCAGAGAATGAAGTGCCCCTTTTCCCTTGCCTCTCCATTGCTGGTCTCTTGAACAGCCTTTCCAGTTGTTTGACTCAACCTTGCTGCCCAGACTTCTGGGAGCCAAGAATTTGTCCTAACTCAGAAAATACCTAGAAAGGACCTCAGTTTTGGCATAGAGGCATTTGTTTTTAGTCACTTATTAGGAAGGTAATAACAGAAACATTTATAACCTGCTAAATTATGGATCAGCAAGCCTTTACTGGAGTGGGTCAAGGAGATACTAACGGATTTTCCAATGTGATATTTACATTTTGAGAAGGATCTTTCTGAAAGAACTTCAGCTCCTGATTGAGGCTACTAGTGGGAAAAGATAGCAGAAGCCTTAAGAGGTCACCATGAGGGAAGACAGAACTTCCCATTGACTCATGTTCAGAGGCATTATAGATGTTCTGAAGAAGGGGAGTCACTCCATCCTGGGAACACCACAATGTATATTATAAAAGCACAATGACTGTCTCAGATCCTAAATGACACATGGGATCAAGAGGCTCAAATTTATGCAGGGATGATACTCAGCCATTTCACCCATGGAGTAATGGGAAATCACCAGTTGGGATATGCTAGGAAACTAACATTGCTATAGTAGCTTGTTTGTAGTTGCTGAAAACTGGGATCCTGTGACTTTCTCACTGGTTGGCTATTAGAGTACAAACAGATTGCCTGTAGGAAATGGAGAATGGGAGTAGATCTGCAGAGAGGACCTTAAGGAATCCCTCAACTTTCTGAAGCCAAATAACTTCCTTCACAGACTGGGTCTCCTCATATATCACTGGCTGGCCTAGAACTTATGATATAGACCAAGATACACAGATTCAACTGCATCAGCTGCTCCAGTACTGGAACAAGGCACATACCAGCATGCCTGACACCAAGATAAGTACTTTAGTCTAGTGAAACACCAGGTATAAGAAGGCTCTGTATAATAATTTATAAAATCCATGTTCAAACCAATTCTATTTCACATTCATTTTCAATTTCAATCCTCTACATCAAAAATGCCGTAAGACCGTAATATGTTCTCCAGATAAAACTGTACATCTAGGATAAACTCAATAATCTACTATTCATTAAAAAATAAACCTTCACATGAGCATTATAGTGCAGCTTTCTGAGAAAACAAATCTTGTATTTGTTTATGAAAGGCTCAGTCCTTTGGTTTATACTGCAGGGAATCTTAAGCACTGAATCGCTTGGACATGCTCAGATTTCCTTTTATTTAATAAGCAATTTTTGTTTTGATGAAATGAATGAAAAGTCATGGGATTTACTCCATTAGCCATACTTAGAAAAGCAAAATAATGGCTTTTAATATCTACTCTATAATTTATTCTAGTTGAAGAGGAGTTCAAGCTATTAAAAATCCAAACTAATTCAGTTGTGCAATAGAAATGCAATAATATAATGTAAGGAATGGTCCCCAGTGGCTTTGGGAGATAGAGGACAGCTGTAATCCTATCACAGCATCCCCCAAAGTGCTAAGAGGAGGTGTGAGTACTGTCTGATGGCAAAGAAATACTCTGATTAATAATAGTTTCCAAATTCCGAATAAATTATTTAGGAAAACCTGTGAAATTGTTGAAAGTCATATAAACTGAAAGTTACAAAGATATTAAACTTTAAAAGTAATAAGCAAATGTACACTTGTTTGATACATAAGAAATATAACTCTGTTACACTTCTAATTCATGAGCAATATAAATGTAATCTTGATAGAGGGATAGATTTTATACACAGCCACATGTCCCATTGGCACCTGATTAGCAACGAGTATCAAAATGAACTGATGATGAATATGTACCCAATAATGGATAGTTCCTTATGTCATAGGTTGGTCCATGATCACACCTATTAGCTATTAGACATGGTCAACTTCACTAAAGCATGAAAGGAAACTAGGAGGTCTTCAGAGTAACACCAACTAAAAGATGGAAGTCAGTAGCATGACGTAGGAGCTATTTCCAGAGAGACACAATTCTCTACGTAGAGAGTAGATTCCCGTCCATCCCAGATGTCATCTCTGCTTCCTTAGCTATCTCTCATTAGTCTAATTGGGTTTCCCTGGCAGGGTTCTCCCTGGCTCTTCTAGCTACTGTCAGTTCTTTGTAGTTGGCCTCTGTCAGTGAAATATTCACAAGTGTAGATGCAATTTCTATTGCCTAAATCCTAATTCACTTTTCGTGCACTCTGGATCTCTGATTATCAGATAATCTCCAATGCCCACATTTCCTTGAACAGTATTCAATGCCTTCTCCTTTGAATAACTCCCATTCCCCAAATTCCTCCAGCAATCTCAGCAGAAATAGAACAGTAGGACCATCAATCTTGGCAATGTCTGTGGCAACCACTTATCAGTGAATGAGAAGAATCTTTGTGACATAGAATATGAGAGACACACAGACTGTTTGAACATTTCATATGCATCAGAAACACTGTAATGGAATGAAAAGGTGAGAGAGGGAGGCTACATAAAGAATCCAATCCATCTTCTTAAAGGCTGGAGATGTAGATGAGCCCACAAGGCAAAATACTTGATGCTCTTAAAAACTACCTTCAGCTCTTAGAAAAAAAAAGAATTAGGTCCTTTTATATATGCAGTAAAGAGACTGAGTTCTGCCAACAATCGAATTAACAGGAAGCCAATGGTGATGCCCATACTGTGGTTCTGGCCTATAGACCTATAATACAATTTATAATATAAAAATATGTTCTATTATTTTAACATAACTTTTATTTAAAATACTACTTTTGGGGTAACTGATTATGACAGAAATAGAAATTTAATGAAATATTAAAAATACCTGTTTTTATCTTTGTCTAGTTATTCCATTAGATGAAGTTTATACTTCTATCATGCTTTTGTTGGGTTTTGCTTATTTACGCTATTTCTAAGTTTTGCAATTATTAACTATTAACTAACTTCTTTAAACCTTACTTAGGGATTGAAGCAGTGCATCCAGAGGCAGGGAGCAACAAAGAGAACCTATCTCAAGAAAGGTAAAAAGCAGTAGTAACATCTACTTGCAATCACACACATGAACATATACACACAAACAGACACAAGAACATATACACCCATGAACACACAAACACATATGCACACATAAGAACATGTACACATATGAACAAACATGTACTCCTATGAACATACAGACATTAACATACACACACAAGAACAAACACACACATATGAACATACACACATACACATTTCATAAAAAGAACTTTATGCTGGGAACACTGACATTGCTCCGCACAATGTTGCCCCGGCTTTCTGTAGACCTTTCCTCTTAGACTTCAGCTGGGACCACCCTGAGCTGATGCGCAGTTCCCAGCTCTCTGATGGCATCAAGATCACCTATTCCTGGTCTCACGTTATCCCCTTTAAATTTTTGTTTTTTCTCCTCACCACCTCAGCAACGCATTTGAAAAGCAAGTTTTCACAGTCAAATGTATACAGATTTTCATTTTGCATCTGTGAGAATGGGCACTCTTCTGTAATTTCTTGACCTATTTGAATTTATTCTTAAGAAAACAGAATTGATTTACTGTATGTATAGCATACAGTAAAACTGTCAAGAAAGCTGCGGTCATTCTACTCAGCTTCTTTATATGTATGGTGTGCATGTTCACGTATGTGCACTGTTGCGGGAATATGAGCACTGTGAGTATGCCATGTGGGCCCAGGAAGGCTCGAAAAAAACCTTGGGACTGCCCTCATCTTCCATCTTATTTGAGGCAGCCTCTCTTGATCTTTAGCACTGCACCTGCCAGGCGAGGTAGCCTGAGAGTTTCCAGGGATTCTTTGGTTTCTGCATCTCATTTCATTACAGGTGCCCAGGGATTGCAGACATGCACTATACACAGCTTTCCATGGGTTCCTGTGATCCCAGGCCTCATTCTTGCACAGCAACTGTTTATCCACTGAACCATCGTCTCCGAGGCTTTATCCCCTGAGCCACCTCTCCGTCCCTTCCCTCAACGGATTTCATGAATACTTGATGGTCCGGACTTGGTGAAGGGTGAAGAGCAAACCACAGTTAAGTGCCGTGCACACTCAATACCCGTGCGTTCTGAAAGTATGTTCCTAACACAATATGAAGACTGAGTGAGTACCTGACAAACACAGGAGAAAACTTATAACTCACACTTTGACTTTTAAATTTGGATGAACTGGGATTTCCATTTTCTTGATGGTATTTAGGGATCTTAATCTACCCAATCTGGAAGGGTAAGCTGCCTTCGGGCTTCAATGGTATGTGTGCATGCACTGCTGTGGTGTTAATTTACATGCACAGGTGAGAACCATGAAAATATAAATCTCCTATATAGGTCTCTTTATGGTTATTTCAAGATTTAGTTTCCATAGGTACTATAGAAATCCTTTGGACAGATGTAATTCACGAGTGGAAATGTTCAATAAAATTCAAGGCAGGAGGATTCTAACCACTCTGCACATTGTAATTCTAGCCTCTGTTTCTTTTGATAATGTTAGGAAAAGGGATTTTTAAAATGTTGGTATTAGTCCCGGCGCTAGTGAGGGATGGTTGTGGAGGCGAAAGTGTAACCCATGAGGCCCAGCTCTTTTTTTATCTTCATGCTTCTCTGCCCTCTGACTCACACCTTGCATGGAACAATGAAATAAGGTGAGTTTTAATTCCATGATGTAAACAGTTTTTAAATTCTCCACGCCTGAAGCACCCTTGCTAACGGAGTAACAGACAAAGAACCTTACTTAAAGGTTGGAATACCATGTGTAAGAAACTGAAGTGAATTAGCCAAAGTCTGTTCTGCAAAATCTGTGTTAAGAGGTCTGAACTGGATGATCAGAGGCTATCTTATTTTTAAAAGAAATCAGCATTCTATTGCCAAAGAGATAAATGAAACCTACACAGCCTTGAAGACTTTAAGACGAGGTATAGGAGATAAAACATTTATTTAGCCTGCTTCTTTTCACACATTCGTTTCAAGTTTAGATACAGCTATATTTTATTTCAAATACTGCCCTGAAAAATATATTTACAATATCAAAGCACATACTTACAATTGCATACTTATTCTTTCAGAGAAATTTCAAACTCTAATAGGATGTGTGTGTGTGTGTGTGTGTGTGTGTAACAGAGTTAAGACCATATCTTTGTCTCTTTTTTCACTCATTCTTCAATGTCTAACAGAATAGATGGATCTGACTCCCCACTGAAGCTTCCATAGTGGTTAGGGAACCAAGCACAACCTCTTCTCTGCTGAAACACTCCTGCACTGCAAGCCACAAGCCTTGGTGTCTTTATTACTGTGTCCACCTGTTCTGTCGCAGCCTTGTTGTGTTGGCTGATGTCTTTGCCACACCCTGTGCACCTTCCTCTCGATTGCTCCTGCTTCTGTTAGAATCAGGCATTCATTTCTGGTTATTTAAAATGATAGTGCAAATCTAGCGCCTCATTGTTACTTTTTAAAAACTCGGTCACCCCAGCTAGACTGTGGATTCTTTCACTAAACTTTGGCAGACAAAATTAAGGCAGTGTGTGGCGTTCTAACAAGACTAGAATAATCACCAGCAAAGGGAGTCCACACAGCTCCACCCTATGGTTACATAATCTTGGCTACATTTTCCCAAGCAGACTTCTTTCTCTCTAGCACAGCCTTTACCTGTATCCCTTTTCATGCTTTTTTTTTTCAGTCGTCATCATATCACAGTGAATGCCCTTCTCCTTCCTTCTACCCAATGTTTTTCTGACTCCCAAAAAGCCGCTTAACTCTTCCCCCTTCCAAGTACTTTACTTAACTATAAGGAAACAAAAGTTAAATATTCAACAGACCTAAGCAAGGAACTAACTGCACCACTGCCAGCTATATAACCCAGGCTGACCCTCAGATTCCTCATTTTAGAATGGGACTAACAACGATAATGGTAACGTTTTTGTTTCACAGGGCAGGACGATGGAATGAGGATACAAAGTATCTAGAGTACATAGTTCAACACATGAACTGTAGAAACAAATAAAACACATTATTGCTGTTGTTAATGACTTCATGACCTCCTTATTCCATCCTACCTTAGATTCTGGCTTCTATCAGCAACTTGATCATTACACAGTTTAAGTAACTTTTTAAATGATTCTCGTGTGTATGAGGGTACAGTGTTATTATATATGTACTTGTAGGGAAACAATAAGTAGTCCACTACATATTTGGGTTATCTTTTAAATGTGAGACATCTTAAAGCAAGCACTACTCTTGAGTCCTTATCCTCAATCAGAATATTGCCAGCCCCCAGGACCTTAGAGCATTCCATTACATATAACACCATAAGCTTCTATTCCTTACAATGAAGATGTACACATGATCATATATAGGGCTTACCTCAGGGTGGCTCTGAATTCAGTTTCAGAAATAGTCTAAAGTATATCTGTAAATTAATAATTATTATTAATAATATTATGATGCTATGGTTAGTTAACTCGAGGATTAAAATACTTTGACTTTTGGTAATATTTATAAAATTTTCTGGCAAATATCTGCCTCATTTTTATCTCCTAGTAACATTAATCTCTGCTTAGGCCAGAACCATATGGTTTCAGTATATTTTTAAATCACATTTAGAAAATTAGTGAATACTGTTAAGTTAAGAACATTTGACCTCTTTTTAAATTCATTTCATTCTAATTGCTTATATCTAAACCACATCTTATTCAGCATTATCTTCTATTAAAAATTAATGCTTTAAATAAAACCATTTAATGTCCTATTTCACAGTGGAGAACACTGAGGAAACTAGATTGGAAGGGTGGGGTCTTCTTTTACATCAGTATGCATACTGATAGAGATCTATCAGCTGAGACATTGTTATGTGGCATCATGCAAACTTAAGGACCAACAGTTTCTTTATGACAAGTCAAACATCAAATTCAAGTAGACATTTACGGGATATTCAGTCTTACAAGAAAACCAATGAAAAATTAATGCGCCTAAGAGAACAGAGAGGACTGGACTCCCAAGTTTTGGCTGCTTTGCTTGTGTCATTGCCATTATAATGGAAGGCCATCTTTCCTCTTGAGAAAATCTGAAACTGGATACAGAAACCTGAATCTGAGCAGGCACTGAGGAAATCAATAGGCCGACCCTACTTTTGGTTATGACGCAAGGTAAACAAAGACGATGTTTAGGTCCTTATGCGACTAGGTTGACCTACTGATACCGTAACTGCACCACATACTATTACGTCATCTTGGTGGCTTATTTCAGCCTTTTTGGGATGAAAGATGGCGAAAGGGAAATTTTGTGGAAAACAGATTTAATAATAGCTAAAAATCCTTTAACCCATGTGAGATAATGAAATAACCGAATAAAAGAAACGTTTAGATTCATCTTTAAGAAGTATGTGGGAGTGTTTCTTACACAGTCATTGACAGAGAACAGCAGGGTTAATCAAGGAGAGCTGATGAATATCCAGTCTAGGTCTATTACTAGATTTAATGCCTCAAACTAAAGAAAGACTGACTTTTCTATTTAACAATTGAAAAAAATGCCCAGAGGGACAAAGCCCCAAGCTGAAAGTACAGCATTACTGCATATTATTGAGGCTTCTATGAAATGTGTCTTCTCCTGTTCCTTTATCTCCTCTGGAGGCTTTCTGTCCCATCTCACAGATATGGTCGTGGGCATACTTCATCATAGACTTTCACCTACCAGTGTCGGTATGCCTTTGGAAGCCTACTGAGTTTACTCTTTTTAATTAATTTTTATTTATGTGTACATGACTTTGTGAGTGTATGCCACAGATATCTACAATGGTCAGAAGAGGGTGTCAGATACCCTGGGCCTGGAGTTGCAGATGGTTGCTAGTGACCTGAATTGGGTGCTGGGACCTGAACTCCAGTCTTTTGGAAGAACGGTAAGTGGCCTTAACCAAAGAGCCAGTCCTTCAATCCATAGTTCATGCTTATATCCTCACATTTATTGTTCTTTTAGTTGCTCGTTTGAGCTTTAAATGCTATGGATATTTTCACATCATTGTGTTTTCACGTATTTGGATCCATTCCTGGCTGTTTTTATGTCAGTCAGCGCTTTCTCACAGAGGTCACCTTACCAGCGAGAGTGGGGTTGCTTTCTAGTGGAAAGCAAAGCCTGATTCATCCATGACTCATCCTCCTTTCTGAGGGAAGACTCACAGCCTCTTTACCTAGATTTCCTTTCAAAGGAAAGCGGGACTCTTGAGTGCTGTATTCGGGGAACCACATTGCTCTTTTCTTCTCAGTGGCTCTTAGGCTTCTAACCACAGCCAATTCACTTAAATACAGAGATCTGATTGTTCAAGAAAACTCTCCATTATTATTTATGGAGTTTTGCATGAGTCTCAATTTTTTCTTTTCTTCAATAGGAAAAATGAGGGTCTGGAAAGATGTCTCAGCAGGAAAATGGAACTTGCCATCAAACCTCGTGACTTTGAGTTCAATTCTCTGAATACACATTGTATAAGGAGAGAATCAAGTTCTGACTTCCACATGTGCTGCACACACATGTGTGCACACATATACACACTAAATAGAAAAAGGAATAATGTCTCTCCATGAAAATGTTAATTATGTTATCAATTTTATTGTAGATATTGACTATTCTAATATTCCATAAAACTGGAAACAAGTAATTTATTGTCTGATATTGCAGATCGTTTAAGTAAATCCTTAATAGGCCTAACCCTCAAACTAAGTCATTCATGTGACTTAACATGTAAGTCAACATGTTTTCCCAGTTGGGAGGTGTGCGCATCAGGTGTGACAGCCCTTGCATGTTCTCTTGCTACTCAGAGAGTTCCTTGTGGCCATCTTGTCCAACAGTGGCCACTTCTTACAGTATTCCCCCAAATAAGACTTCCTATTGAACCTCCTGTCCATAAATACATGGCAGTGGCTTCAAGTCCTGGAAGCTCTGTCTGCTCCACTGACAGACAATATGAAGGGACACCCTGGTTTACCAGCAGAGCAAAGCATTCCTGGACTGACTGACTGTGTCTTCCTAAACTTGAGGAGGGATGTGGCAAGGCCTTGGTCTTGAATGGAATAAAAATGACCATTGTATCTTGACTCGAAGCCCTTTCAAGGGAAAGATGAATGGCCTAGATATCTTAGGAACGCAGACTGGATTCCAGTCTCAAGACTTCCAAGGTGCTGTGCCTCAGGACTAAAACTGTGGGGACAGTCATAGCCTGAAGAGTCCAAACAGCACTGTCAGGAGCAGAGCCCAGGACAGGGCAGCACACAGATGTGCTCAGCTGTGAAGAGGCCCCCGACTGGAGTGAAGCATGCCCCACTTCAAACGTCCATCACATTGCACTTGGCCTGCAGACAAAGTCAAAGTGCAAATATGACTTTCTTATTCAATGTCTTCTTTCAGAAGGACACTTAGATTTTATTACTCGTTTTTACTTATCCTTGTGGATTTTTCTTTTTGCCTAATTTTTCTCAGCAGCAGGAAAACTTTACTTTGGGATTCAACCCTGAAGAAACACATTTCAAAAGCTGTCTTAAGTGGTGGCAAGCTTCTTGGAAGGTAAACTTATAATTAAAACTCCAATCCTAGTTACTGACAATTTGGAACACTCAATAAAATCAAGCCTTTTGAGGATTGTCGTTGATATTCTTTCTCAGTACTAATTGTTCCTTTCCTTGTAGCTACACATCCAAACGACACTGGATATCTACCTCTTAAGTGATAAGTTTCCTTGGTGGAATCCCAGATGTATGAAAGCCAAGGAAGGTTAAGTTCTTATTTAAGTTGCCCTTGAAGATGCTGTTAAATTACAATGTTCCTCCCCATTAAAACAAAACAAAACAAAAAAACTTAACTGACATAGAATGGAGACAAAAAGAAAGTTGGATTTTAAGGTCACTCGAAGTAAATCTGACATATTTTAGTTAACAAAATCTTTACAATTGATTTTTTTCTTTCTTTCTCTGTTGAGCTTCTATGATTTCGCTTAACAAAGTATATTGTCATCATTGTCTATTATATCTGAACTGCTGGCCTTTGTACCCTTAAAACTATGGCTCATTATTAAGCAAAACAAATGTTCTTGCAAAGTACTTTATTAATGTCACAAGAGTCTATCTGACAGCCATCGTGAACTGTGAGTGGCTTATGGGTGAGTAGTTTATACATTGAATAACTAAGGGATAAAGAGATAGATAAGTCAATGAGTTATAACATGGTTATTGAGGCCTTGCTCATATATGTATGCCCAATAAATGAAATAACATTATTATTATTATTATTTCTCAGTCTTAATTATTTTAGAGGGTCCAAGGAAGTCTATACTCAAACTGAGTCTCAAGTGCATATAGATTGGGAGAATGCAGAAACTATGTTCTAGGCACATCTTTAATAATAGAGTATAGATATTCAAAACAAAGAAATAATTGAGAAATAGCAAGGATGAGCACTACAAGATATGACACAGTACATCATGGGGACGGAGGCACATGTTGTAAATAGTTGCTTTTGTGAAATTTGCAATAAATAATGAGCCATGAGGGCTGAATAAAATAATTTTTGTAATATGAAGAGTCTGTTATTTTTATAGCTAACACAGGAACCAACTGACAACTGTAGCGCATTTGTTCTTCACCATGCATTGCTCTCCAGTTTTGATTTTGCAGGCTTGCTTGTTTTCCCCTCACAATGACAACCATAAAAAAATTCCCAGTGTTTCAAGAAACAATCCTCTTACATTTGTGTGAATAATGAGGGGCTTAAGCTGTAATAGAAATCTGTATCAATTTATGATTGATTTTGACGTGTGGCTTCCATGTTTGCACACATCAGCTTCAACATGCTGATTTCAAGACTTAAAGCATGGTTGTGTGTTCTTTGTGATTAGGAGAATGTGGTAAATTCCAACAGAACAGAAGCCAAGTGAACTGTGGGCTGCCTGGTCATTACTCACCTATGTACAGTAGGTTACATCATGATGTAAGAGAGACTTCAGAGCAAAGAGGCATATTAACTTTGCACCCAAAACCATGACAAAGAAAATAATTGCACAAGCAAAACTAAACAATCCAAATTCCTAAGGTTTAAAACAGTTACTTAAATATTTTTAAATTTCTTCAAACTGAGATACACAGAAAGCAAAGTAACCAAAGAAATATACATTATAATAAAAATTTAAAAAGAATTTAGGCTCTTGACTTAAGTGTTAATTATTTCTTTCATAGAGTAGATAAGATATTTTAAACATGGCTCTTCAATATAGTAGATTATTAAAGGATTACTTCCTTAAACATTCATCAAAAAATAATTAAAATTTTGCTCTAACCTCAATTATTTTTTAAAAAAATTGGTTTTAAAAGGGTGAGGGAAATATAAAAACACAGTCTAAGGTAGAAGACTAAGTGTTCTCCTAATGAACCAAGTTCTATAGCAGCTAAATTACACTGAAGAGTTAAACATGTTAGCTGAGCTCATAAAATTAAACAGGGTGGGGAAATCTACATTACTTCTTTTAGATTTATTTTTATGTATGTGTTTCTGTCTGTGAGAGTGTATTCATCATGTTAGAGATGCCTGCAGAGGCCAGAAAAGGATATCAGAAGCCCTAGATCTGGGGACACAGGTGACTGTGAGGTACCCGAAACCAGATTGAGGGAATCAACTCGAATCCTCTGCAAAAGCAGCAAGTGCTCACTGATCCACATCGCAAGGACGGCAATACTTTTCCAAGAACAGAATTTCGTACATGGAGTTTATTTATTTGATACATTTTTAAAAAAAGTTTAAAAGACTCATCTTTTAAAACTGGGATTGGTTTGGGAGCAGGGCCAAGAAGTTATCATACTGAATATATAGTATTGCAACATTTTAACAGTGGCTAATTTTAAGTGAACCCAGTCCTTTAAAGTTTTAGATCAAACAGATGCCCACAGCGTAGACTCCTTCACTGGCAGCACCAGCTGGGAAAGGCAACGATGGATGTGCGTTTTCCTTTTGGCATACTGGTCTACAGCAATAACTAGTAACGTTTATTACGGTATCGTTCTGATTTGAATGCCTTATAGTTAATATACAGTCTGTATTAATTGTAAAGACTCTGCATTTAAAGCAGTTATCACATTGTCGGAACATAAGAGCAATAGCAGGTCTTATGTAATATTTTGTTTGGAAGTATCCCACATATGATAGCAAAGGAAATGTTTTAAAAACCAACTGTAGTCAAGTATTAGTTGCAATAATTAATGAAGCTGAAGTTAAACCCATTATGATTTTATTATCCCTCCCCTATATTAATATTCTTATTTCTGGGTACCCCATCTCTTTAGTTTTTTCTCTATTTCTTTGTATCTCCATTTGCTGTGTGGATGCCGTGGTGACTACAGATTCTCATACAATGAGACTCTAATCTTTTTGTCTGGCCGGATTCAGATTCACAGCCTCATTATTTTTCATGGTCACAGAAGTGTGTTTGCTTCATGCCACTCTTTTGCATGCATTTGACTCTGTGAACGACACCAACACCAGCTTCTGTTGTGGTTCTCCTAAATGCCTCCCTCCCTCCCTCCCTCCCTCCCTCCCTCCTTCCCACACTTTGCCAGCTCTCTCTTTTCTTCCCTTACTCCTGGAGCCTTCTAAATGCCTCCACCAGCCACATCTGCACCAGAGCTCCTGAAGCACCTCCGGATTGCACTCACGTTCTCTCTTTCACATTTGGTTAGATCTGCTAGATCCCTGATTGGTCTCTGAATGATCCTTCTTCCTACGGGTTGGAGAGTTGCTCCTGATTTCTTACATTTTAAATGACTTTGCTGACAACCCTCATGTACTGCCAGGTATTTTCTGACCGATTTAAAGAAGTAGTTCCTAATATCAATATTTTTATTTCAAAACATAAGGTTTTGTTCTCTTTTAATTAATATTTTATTACATTTTTGAGAATCCTAAACAACGTATTTTGACCATGGTCATTCCCCTACTTCTCACATCCCCCTCTCTCTACCCTCACTTCTTCACCCTACCCAGCTTTGAATTTTCTTTTTTTCCCCCCAACTGAGAACAGTTTGTGTTGCCCAGCTACTCTTGGAAGTGGGGCCAGTCCTGAAAGATGACCAACCTTCTAGGGATCACATCATTAAAGAAACACAGTTCACTCTCTCGTAGCAGCTACCAAATTTCAATAGCTCATTAACTAGCGATAGGAATTTGTACCACCTCCTCACTCCCATGCTAGGACTTTGTCTAGCTTGAGCTTGCATAAGTCTCCCCATGCTGTCACAGTCCCTGTGAGTCCATGGGCAGCTGCCCTACTGTGCTCAGAAGCATTGTTTCCTTGAGGTCATCAACCACCTCTGGCTCTCCGATTTCCTGTTCTGAGAAGTTCCCTGAGCCTTGCTTGGTGAGAGAGGTGTGATATATATATCCCATTGAGGTCTAATCACTACACAGTCTCTTGTTTTCTGCATGTTAATGATCAGAGGGTCTCTGTGTTTACTGTCACCTCTCAGAAGAAATTTCTCTAATGAGGATTGAGGACACAGTATTCTGTAAATACAGAAATGAGTCATGAGGAGTTATTTTAAGACTGTGTCCATTTATCAGAATAGTTGTATCTGGTTCTCTCTCTAGGCCTATAACCTATCCAGCCTCAGAACTTGGCCTTGTTAATAGTTCCAGAAATGGGTTACACCTGGTGGAGTAGGCCCTAGTCCAGAAAGAGTAAGAAATAGTTGGTTACACCTGCAACATTTGTGCCACTATTGAACCAGGAGACTTTGTTCTTCACTTTCATCTTAAACACTTTCTTTCAGCATAAACTCCTGTCCAATCCCTTCTTTGTAAAACACTTTCTTGGTTTTGTATGTTAGCACTATTTTGAGAATTTTTCTAGTTGTCTATTGCCTCGTCTGGTTCATCATTAGTTGTGTTTTATTTCCCATCAATCAATAAAAGTAAGATCCAAGGTTTTAATTGCCAACTCCGTGTCTTTTTCTGAATAACTGAGTTCATTCAATACTTCCAAAGTGTCAATGATCATTTCTAGATCGTTCTCTTCAGTCCCAGAATTTTGATGCTCAATTTTTGGTGCAGCAAATACTGGTGGAGGTTCTCTCATTCTGAACTCACCACGCCCTTGCCCTTTTTGTCAGCTTCTGGACAACTTTTTTCCTTTTCCATGTGTCCTATTTAGTTACTGTAAGATGATATACGTAATTCAGATTTTATGGGTGGTATTTGGCTAAACTCCACTATTTGTTAATTCCTTCTTTCTCAGTTATCCAGGTTTGAAATATAAATGCATTTTCTTTCAATTTCCTTTACAAAGTGGATTATTTTAGTGAAGCCTACATGCTTTTCAGTCTTACTGTCTTCATATTCATTAAAACTTCTTTTGACATTTGCAAGAACTTTCTATTTAGCTTCTCTTTCCACTTTATTTACATTCTGATTGCAAAGTAAATATTTATTTCTCACAGCCTCGGTCATCTGATTGACCTGTTTAAATATACTCAGTGGTTTCCAAATATCTATTGAAAATTGATTTGAGGCTTATCAAGGTGCCTAAAGAGATCTATATCCCTTTGTGTTGAATCTGAACATTTGACAGAGAAGATAGGATTGCTAGGCAATTGGAAATATAGAAAATTTTTACAGGTTAAAGGTATAGAGTCATTCATTCTTCCAGACATGTACCATTTTAAAAAAGCAATATATACTCAATTTTCTTTTTTCTTATACCATATACATACAAACTGAACATACCATCACAATAGGTAAATGGATGTATTGTAGAAATGACCTAATTTGAAATCACTGGGGCAATTCACAATTTTAGATAACATCTAGATTATTTCTTTTGTATATCTTCTTGTGTGTAGTGCTATAGGTTACCATCAGACTGTGGGGTCCCACACTGCTTTTTATTGCTACAGCCTAGGTACTCAGAAGATGCAATGCAAATCTTTTCCACATTTTCATGTTATCATTTCATAGTTCTGAATTGAGAATTCTCTATATTGGTACAAGTTGTTTAAATAGTATTGGGCCTCCTATAGCTATCTGAGCTGTCCAAAGAGGAATGCATTCATCTTAAATTATACATGTAATGGTTAATCTTAGTTGTCAACTACTTTAGATCTGGAATCATCCAAGAGGCATGGCACTTTGTATGCCCATTGAGAGTATTTCCAGGAAAGTGTTGAGTAAGGGTCGAAAGCACTTCCCATAGTAGTCAGCGCTTTCTGATGATGGCCAAAGACAGCTGTCTGAGGAGAGAGCATTGTGGCTTTTACATGCCCATCGTCACTCCTTGCTTGCGAGAGCATCGACTCTAAAGCTGCCATCCTCTACTAACATCAGATAGAACCCCAGGGCCTGCCCACTGACTCTCCAGGCCTTCAGTGCCAAACTGAGCTGCTGAGCCATCTGGCCTCTTAAACTGAGAAGCATCCCAGCTCTTGGCCTCTCCAGCCTGTAGATAGACACTGTTGGTCTGCCCAGACTGTTTTACATAAGCCAAACTAACAAGTTTATTTCACAATAGACATTCATTCTAACGGCTCTGTCCCTCTAGTGAACCATGACTAATGCAACACATTTTGCTCTATCTAGCAAATAATAATAATAACACTATCTATTAATCCTAGTTGAAAATAAATTCTCAACAATTTACACTCATACATGTGGGCGGGGGCGGGGGGGGTTTAGGGAATGTAGTCAATTCCAGAATAGTGATGAGACGGTTTAAAGAAGACAGTTCTGGTATTGAATCATGCTGAGTTGTTTGACCTCAGCATATAATATGCTACGACAGTGGATCTGATCATTCAACAAGTTGCCATGTTCCAGTATGCTGAGATTTATTTCTATTGAGCTGTGCTGTTACAATAGCACAGGTATCTAAAGGTCTCATGAGACCCGGCAGGATTTCTTTTTAAGGTTCTTTGTAGCTGGCTTATACAACACACACCCAACAAACACTCTGAGATTTCTGAATTGGTAAGCCTCCAGAGATTTCAAAACAAATAATTAAAATGGAAGCCTTAATAAAGAAGAGTCTGCATCATTAGTTTCCTAATGCACTCATCCCTAAGTTTTATATTTCATATTTATTATTCTACATAAGCTTCATCCTTCATATTTTCCAACGTGGCTCAAATAGCAGAAAGAACAGTATTCATCAGATCAGATCTGTCTCTTGCACAATCTATGGCCATCTCTCTTTATACACAATTGACAACATCATGGTCATATTTTCCTTAATTATTTACCTTCTAAGCCTTTTGTACTCCCTACAGTGGCCCCTGGACTGAAATTCTGATTGATTCTTGTGTACATTGTTACTGCAAATGTTCCTCTCCTAGCCTTTTGTTTCCAGTACTGATAATAGCTCACCCAAACCAACTTTCAGAAAGACTAAGAGGGATTGGAATTACTTCCTCTGAAAATGTCCTTAGTGAAGCACTGCACCTGAGGACTTGTTTTCCTAGAAGACTGACTTGGTGAGTGTTCAAATAACCTGGTCATGGGGAACGTCACTGAGTTCCTTAAGAGGCCTTCTCTCCAGGAAGTAGCTTGGTATCCTTGGAGATGCTGGTAGATATGGTAGCCCTCATTAGCATACAAACTTGGTCACAGTTCAGGATACAGAGCAACTCCAGTTATGATTGGGTTATTATATTAGTTTCATTACTGTCAAGTGTCCTGGGCAAAGTGTAGAGCAATTAAAGAGAACTTACCTCAAAATTCTCTGTTATTGGGTCTTTGCCCATCAACATATGGTTCTCTTTTTTCCTTAATAATGTTGCATTAAATGGGTGCATAGAAATAATTAGAGCAGCAGGCTAAGGAAAAATCACTTGCTAAGGGGCATTCTTAAGAATGTGGCACTTTTGCTGTTTCCATAAAAAATAGCTATTTAGTACCAGGCCTGGACCAGGAGTGAGGCAATAAGATTCATACGTCAGGTACAAATTTAAGAGAACATCAACAAATTCAGTAACAAAGATGCGGATTGAATGGAGCATTCTAAAATATGGAAATGAATGCAAAGATGTATGATGAATAAAACGTAACATTTTAATTTAAAGTTTTTATATGTCATATCTAATTTAACATACCTTACAATTGCTTTAGTATAATAACAAGTCAAAACTTTCATTATTTTATGTCCTTTATATATTGAAATTTTGCTGTTGGCCGTGCCCTAATACTTTATATTTTACTCCTGTTCAATTGATTGTGATATTTAATAACATTAAGATTATATTTCTTAGATCAGAGGTAATATAAAGCTATTCTTCTTCCAATATTAATAAATATTCTTTGCTTACACATTTCATTCAAACATATCTTTTAAAATTTCTAAATATTGTCTTCCTATAATTATTTGACATATTTAAATTTTACTTCCTATTTCCATAATATAAAGATGTGATTCACTGGGTATTGTTATTTAGCTCACAATAACATATTGCAAGGTGGGGATATGCCTACCCAGATTTTTTATTGATCCTGCTTTGTGGTTAGTGGCTAACATTGACCAGCACAGCACATTGATTGGGGGAAGACCATCAGAATTTGAAATGCCACAAAGACATGTAAAGTCCTCTGCTATATAATTAACAACAATTTTGGAAGCAACTTTATAACAGTGGTCTCTCAAGATTCTAATGCAGTTAAACATTTTCCATCAACTTAACTAGGAACTTCAAAGCCCTCATAATGTATGCCTGTAAAAATAATAGTTCAGCAGCTGGACTATACATACAATATAATACTTGGTCATAGCATGGTCCCTGAAATGAACAGGTGTGGTAAATGTCTTGATCATATTCTAACACACAAAACTTGCCTGAGGACCAGAGGGTGGAGCTAGCCACTAGTTAACCATAGAGGTCTGGAGGTCTGTACAGACAGACAGGAAGTGATATATGGCTGGGAGGAAAGAGGAATATAGGTGGGAGGAGACATGAGCTTAGCCCCTTTTCAGCTAAGGAGTTACCAAGGTAGAAGTTGTCTGTAGCTTGCTCCTTTGTCTCTCTGATCTTTCAGCATTTACTCCAATATCTGGATCCGAGTTTTTATTATTAAGACCAATTAGAACTCATGCAAGAAACAGGACATCAAATGCCACAGATGAAATGATCCTTTCTATTACAAAGGCTGGGGAACGCTAAGGAGTCATGGGAAAGCACCAAGCAGACCAAACCCTGGTGTCAGATGAAGTTAAGTCCCTACAAGTACTTTCTGCACAGAGGTCTGTCATCCTGGAAGTACACTCCCTCAGCTAATTCTTAGAATGGTAGACACACGGGATTATAGCATCTTAATTATGCCTCTGCACATGCAGTCTAACACAAAATGCTCTCCCTTTAAGGAGCAGACACAGAAGCATGTAGACAGCCCACCGCCCCTGGGTTTTCTGGCAAAGCACCCAAGGTTAATAGTGCCTTAAGCCGCCTTGGGACTTCAGTCTTGGGGACAATATACATTTCTAATGGTCTTCTACAGAAAGCTTATGTCCCCTGCCAGTAAGTTCCTGCTGGCAACTTTACCTTCTGTCATTGTTTTCCTCCCTGCCATTAAACTCACCAATCCTGCTAAAGAATTTACTTCCATCAGGAAGCCATTTCAATTATTATTGTTATTTTCACTGTTTCATTTGAATTTATCTTGATTTTTGTTTTGTTTTGTTTTTCAAGATAGGGTTTCTCCGTGTATCTTTGGAACGAACTGTCCTAGAACTACCTCTGTAGACCAGACTGGCCTCGAACTCACAAAGATCAGCCTGCCTCTGCCTCCTGAGTGCTGGAATTAAAGGTATGTGCCACCACCGTCCAGCTATCTAGCTGTCTTATGTCTTGTAGGCTGCCGCTGGGCATTTGGTTCTCCTTTATATATAACCTATCCGTTGTACTTGCACAACTTGGCGATGTACACTACAGCAATGATATGTGACTGCTCGACTGTTGATACTCTATGTCCATGTAGAACGCTCACCGCTGTGTAGTCAGGGAACATGATCTAGTTTGTCTCTTGTTTGTTTTGAGACAAGGTCTCCCGCTGTGTAGTCAGGGAACATGATCTAGTTTGTCTCTTGTTTGTTTTGAGACAAGGTCTCCCACTGTATAACCCAGCAGCTTTGTAAATCACCGGGTCATTCATACTGGCTTGGAATTCACAGAGATCCACCTGCCTCTGCTTCCTAAATTCTGGGATTAAAGGCATACAACACCATGTTCAGCAATGGTATAGTTTCCAACATTGTCTCATAAGAGACTGCTTTTATTTATATAAAAACACTACTCCAAAACATTCGTGATTGGCTTCTCTTCGCTTTGTTCCAGTACATTCAAGTTCATAAAATGAAGGAAACTGCCTAATGAAACATTACACAGACTGTGTTCTGTATATTACAAAATAAATCATCCCTAACAGCACACATGCATAAAGCTTTGGATTGCCTAAAACTTGAAACTCTCTCTATATAAAGTATGCACAGAAATACTTCTGTTCAGACGCGGCGGAACAACCCCGGCGCGGCCAGCCGCGAGCGAGAGACCTAAGGACACCAGCGAGCAGAGGAGGATCACGGGGCGGCGAACGGTGAGCCTAGTAGTATCCCTGAAGACCACCTTGTATAGGGAGAGTGTTCTTGCCCCGGGGCTGGACACAGGAAACGGAGCGGGGGAACTCCCCCATCACCTTGACCCCCAGGTTAGCCTGCGAGGGCTTCTACCCTCTGCTGGGGCTGCTCCTCCTTGCTGAGACCTCTCTCTCCCTGGCATATCCCAGATTGCGCCCCAGGGTCCTCCTTCGCTCCCCCCTTCCCGCTGGGCGGGACCACCAAATTTAACCTGTTTGGGCACTGGATAGGGAGCTCAGAGCAGAGAGCACCGCGGAGTTCCTCTGTTTTGGTGGCTGGCCTGCAGAGGGGTAGGCCTTTTCTTGGCGAGGTCCCTGGCAAACCAGGAGCCTGGTCCTGGTCCTGAAGACCCTTCAGAACAGTGAAAGAGATCTTGGCCAGTGGCAGGACTCAAGAAACGGGGAGAAGGCATTTTGGAAGCAGGGGCCCTGGCCAGCAGGAAAACCCGTTCGGGCATTAAAAGACACATTAGACAGCATCGATAGGACGAGATGGGCAGGCGCCAAGGCAAGAATTCACCCAATAATCTGAAAAGCAACATGAAAACACCAGAACCCAATGATCTCACAACGGAAGGACTTGAACACCCTAACACAGAAGAAGTGGAAAAAAATGACTTTATGAAAGCAATAGAGTCCCTTAAACAACATGTAAAAAACACCTTTATAGAAATAGAGGAGAAGTATGACAAAAAGTTTGAAGAAGTGAGTAAAAAGGTTGAAGAAATGAGTAAATACGTACATGAGACCCTGGGGAAAACAGTTCAAGAATTGAAAACTGAAATGGAAGCAAGGAAGAAATCACAGACTGAGAACCAGCTGGATATGGAAAATCTAAGTCAACGAACAGAGTCTACAGAAACAAGCATAATCAATAGAATACAAGAGATAGAAGAAAGAATCTCAGATTCTGAGGACAACATAGAGAAAATAAATGCACTGATCAAAGAAATCAGCAAAGCCAACAAATACTCATCACAAAACACTCAGGAAATATGGGACACAATAAAAAGACCTAACATAAGAATAATAGGGATAGAAGAAGGAGAAGAATCACAGCTCAAAGGCCCAGAAAATATTTTTAACAAAATTATGGAAGAAAACTTTCCCAACATAAAGAAAGATATTCCTTTGAATATCCAAGAAGCATACAGAACACCAAACAGACTGGATCAAAGAAAAACATCCCCTCGCCATATAATAATCAAAACACAAAATATACAGGTTAAAGAAAGAATATTAAGAGCTGCAAAGGAAAAGGGGCAAGTAACTTATAAAGGTAAACCAATCAGACTTACACCTGACTTCTCTATGGAAACTATGAAAGCCAGAAGGTCCTGGATAGAGGTTCTGCAAAAACTAAGGGATCATGGATGCAAACCCAAACTACTATACCCAGCCAAGCTATTGTTCACTATCAATGGAGAAAACAAGACTTTCCAAGATAAGAACAAATTTAAACAATATGTAGCCACAAACCCAGCCCTACAGAAAATAATAGAAGGAAAATCACAACCTAAGGAATCTAGCATTGCCAACACTGCCTACAATAACTCAGGCGCCTAGCGAACCTTCACCTGCACACCTCAAAGAAGGGAGACACACAAACGCTACTACCAAAACCAATAATAATAACCGAAGTAAACAACCACTGGTCATTAGTATCACTTAATATTAATGGCCTCAATTCACCCATAAAAAAGCACAGGCTAAGGGATTGGATACATAAACAGGACCCAACATTCTGCTGTTTGCAAGAAACACATCTCAACCACAAAGACAGGCATCTACTCAGAGTAAAGGGTTGGGAAAAGGTGTTTCAAGCAAATGGTCCTAAGAAAAAAGCAGGTGTGGCCATACTAATTTCTAACAAAACTGACTTCAAACTAAAGTCAATCAGAAGAGATCGAGATGGACACTTTATACTCATAACAGGAACAATTCATCAGGATGAAGTCTCAATTCTGAATATCTACGCCCCTAACATAAAAGCACCCACCCATGTAAAAGAAATATTACTAGAACTCAAGGCAGACATCAAACCACACACACTAGTAATAGGAGACTTCAATACACCTCTTTCTCCATTGGACAGGTCAATCAGACAGAAACCTAATAGAGAATTAAGAGAATTATTGGAGGTAATGAAGCAAATGGACTTAACAGACATCTATAGAACATTCCACCCAAAAAGGAAAGAATATACCTTCTTCTCTGCAGCTCATGGAACCTTCTCAAAAATTGACCACATACTCGGAAACAAAGGAAACCTCCACAGATACAAAAAAATATCAGTGTCCACCTGTGTCTTATCAGATCACCACGGACTGAAGCTAGAAGGCAATAACAATGCTACCCCCAGAAAGCCGACAAACTCATGGAAACTGAACAGTCAACTACTGAACCACACATGGGTCAAGGAAGAAATTAAGAAAGAAATTAAAGTCTTCCTTGAATTTAATGAAAATAAAGAGACAACATACTCAAACCTATGGGACACATTGAAAGCAGAGCTAAGAGGAAAGTTCATAGCACTAAGTGCCCACTTAAAGAAAACAGAGAAAGCATACATTGAGGACTTAACAGCACACCTGAAAGCTCTAGAAAAGAAAGAAGCAGATGCGCCCAGGAGGAGTAGAAGACTGGAAATAATCAAACTGAGGGCAGAAATCAACAAAATAGAAACACAGAAAACAGTCCAAAGAATCAATGAAACAAAAAAGTTGGTTCTTTGAGAAAATCAACAAGATCGACAAACCCCTATCCAAACTAATTAAACAACAGAGAGAGAACACGCAAATAAATAAGATCAGCAATGAAAAAGGAGGACATAACCACAGACACAGAGGAAATTCAGAGAATCATTAGATCTTACTACAAAAGCATGTATGCCACAAAACTGGAAAATGCAAAAGAAATGGACAGTTTTTTTAGATAAGTACCACATACCAAAGCTAAACCAAGACCAGGTGAACGATCTAAATAGACCGGTTAGTCGCGAAGAACTAGAAACTGTTATCAAAAATCTCCCTACCAAAAAAAGCCCAGGACCAGATGGTTTCAATGCAGAATTCTACCAGAACTTCCAAGAAGAGCTAATACCTATACTCCTTAATGTATTTCACAATATAGAAGCAGAAGAGTCATTGCCAAATTCCTTTTACGAAGCCACAGTTACCCTGATACCAAAACCACACAAAGACCCAACCAAGAAAGAGAATTATAGGCCTATTTCACTCATGAATATCGACGCAAAAATTCTCAATAAAATACTGGCAAACCGAATCCAAGAACACATTAGGAAAATTATCCATTATGATCAAGTAGGCTTCATCCCAGAGATGCAGGGCTGGTTCAACATACGCAAATCTATCAATGTAATCCACTATATAAATAAACTGAAAGAAAAAAACCATATGATCATTTCATTAGATGCTGAAAAAGCATTCGACAAAATTCAACACCCCTTTATGATAAAGGTCTTGGAGAGATTAGGGATACAAGGGTCATACCTAAATATAATAAAAGCTATTTACAGCAAGCCGACAGCTAACATTAAATTGAACGGAGAAAAACTCAAAGCCATCCCACTAAAATCAGGAACAAGACAAGGATGTCCACTCTCTCCATACCTCTTCAATATAGTGCTTGAAGTTCTAGCAATTGCAATTAGACAACATAAGAGGATCAAGGGGATTCGTATTGGAAAGGAAGAAGTTAAGCTTTCGTTATTTGCAGATGATATGATAGTATACATAAGCGATCCCAAAACTCTATCCAAGAACTCCTACATCTGATAAACGCCTTTAGTAATGTGGCAGGATACAAGATCAACTCCAAAAAGTCAGTGGCCTTCCTATACACTAAGGATAAGGAAGCAGAGAGGGGAAATCAGAGAAGCATCACCTTTCACGATAGCCACAAATAGCATAAAATATCTAGGGGTAACCCTAACCAAGGAAGTGAAAGATCTATTTAACAAGAACTTTAAGTCTTTGAAGAAAGAAATTGAAGATGACACCAGAAAATGGAAGGATCTCCCTTGCTCTTGGATTGGGAGGATCAACATAGTAAAAATGGCAATTCTACCAAAAGCAATCTACAGATTCAATGCAATCCCCATCAAAATACCATCAAAATTCTTCACAGATCTGGAGAAGACAATAATCAACTTTATATGGAAAAACAAAAAACCCAGGATAGCCAAAACAATCTTATACAATAAAGGATCGTCTGGAGGCATTACCATCCCTGACTTCAAACTCTATTACAGAGCTACAGTATTGAAATCAGCTTGGTATTGGCATAAAAACAGAGAAGTCGACCAATGGAATCGAATAGAAGACCCTGACTTTAACCCACAAACCTATGAACACCTGATTTTCGATAAAGGAGCTAAAAGTATACAATGGAAAAAAGAGAGCATCTTCAACAAATTGTGCTGGCAAAACTGGAAGTCAATCTGTAGAAGAATGAAAATAGATCCATATCTATCACCATGCACAAAACTCAAGTCCAAGTGGATTAAAGACCTCAATATCAGTCCGAACACGCTGAACCTGATAGAGGAGAAAGTGGGAAGTACTCTACAACAAGTGGGCACAGGAGACCACTTCCTACGTATAACCCCAGCAGCACAAACAGTAAGGGACTCATTGAATAAATGGGACCTACTGAGACTGAGAAGCTTCTGTAAAGCAAAGGACACTGTTGCTAAGACAGAAAGGCAACCCACTGACTGGGAGAAGATCTTCACCAACCCCGCAACTGACAAAGGTCTGATCTCCAAAATATATAAAGAACTCAAGAAACTAGACCGTAAAAGGCTAATCAACCCATTTATAAAATGGGGCACTGAGCTGAACAGAGATCTCTCAACAGAAGAAGTTCAAATGGCCAAAAGACACCTAAGGTCATGCTCAACTTCCTTAGCGATCAGGGAAATGCAAATCAAGACAACTTTAAGATACCATCTTACACCTGTCAGAATGGCGAAAATAAAAAACACCAATGATAGCCTTTGCTGGAGAGGGTGTGGAGGAAGGGGGTACACTCATCCATTGCTGGTGGGAATGCAAACTTGTGCAACCACTTTGGAAAGCAGTGTGGAGGTTTCTCAGGAAATTTGGGATCAACCTACCCCTGGATCCAGCAATACCACTCTTGGGAATATACCCAAGAGAGGCCTTATCATACAACAAAAGTATATGCTCTACTATGTTCATAGCAGCACTGTTTGTAATAGCCAGAACACGGAAACAACCTAGATGCCCTTCAATTGAAGAATGGATGAAGAAAGTATGGAATATATACATATTAGAGTACTACTCAGCAATAAAAAACAAGGACTTCCTGAAGTTTGCAGGCAAATGGATGGAAATAGAGAACACGATCCTGAGTGAGGTAAGCCAGACCCAAAAAGAGGAACATGGGATGTACTCACTCATATTTGGTTTCTAGACATAAACAAAGGCCAATGAGCCTCTAATACGTGATCTTAGAGAAGCTAAATAAGAAGGAGAACCCAAAGAAAAACATAAAGGCATCCTCCTGAATATCAACCTTCATCAGGCGATGAAAGGAGACAGAGACAGAGACCCACATTGGAGCACCGGACAGTAATCTCAAGGTCCAAATCAGGAGGCGAAGGAGAGTGAGCACGAGCAAGGAACTCAGGAACGCGAGGGGTGCACCCACACACGGAGACAATGGGGATTTTCTACCAGGAACTCACCAAGGCCAGCTGACCTGGGTTTGAAAAAGCCTGGGATAAAACCGTCTTGGGGAAAAAAACATAGAGACAATGAGGACTACTGAGATCTCAAGAACAAAGGCAATGGGTTTTTGATCCTACTGCACGTATTGCTTTGTGGGAGCCTAGGCAGTTTGGATGCTCACCTTACTGGACCTGGATGAGGTGGGTGGTCCATGGACTTCCCACAGGGCAGGGAACCCTGATAGCTCTTTGGGCTGACGAGGGAGGGGGACTTGACTGGGGGGAGGGGAGGGAAATGGGAGGCTGCGGTGGGGAAAAGACAGAAATCTTAAATAAATAAATAAATTAAAAAAATAAAAGAAATACTTCTGTTCTTCTTTGTCTGCTACTCTCATTTTGCATTCCAACTAAGGCCTGCAGCTGACCTAATAAAAACCTGCCTGCCTGCCGGCCTGGCCAAAGAGGAGAACAACCTGCCTGCAGCTGCAGTTCAGGCCAGGAAGAGTGCTAATTCTTGGCTTCAGTCTCTCCTCGGAAGGAATCATTCAGGGCTTTCTGTGGCATGGAACACTGTGACCAGCCAGGAACTGAGATGAAAATAACCTTCTTTTGTCTTATACCCCTCCACCAAAAGTAGCAATGCTTCGGTTTCATACAAGACCCTTACTTGTGCCTGGTTTGAAAAACAGAAGGATTTGAGTTAGGGGAGGCAGAGAACTGATAATCAGACATGCCAGGTTTGATTCTCAAAGCAGTACATGCTTAAAGGCGTGTGGTAGCAACTTATCTAGAACACAGAGACCACTTGGGAATGACTGTGATGTGACAGGAGAGGGGAAAGGGAAGCAGATGTGGGGCCATTCGTACAGTTTTAGGATATGGACTCTGTCTTCTGAGCTGTTTTTGTTGCCCTAAAGTGGCAGTTTTATTACCCATGTCATAGAATTGCAGTCAAAATTACGTATCACAACTACTCAAATTGTAAATGATGAACTGTTAGGTAAATGTTATCAAGAAACCTAAAACAATAAATAAATAAATAAATAAATAAATAAATTTATGTATATATAAAATATATATGAAAAGTGAAATAAGGTTAGGAATTCGATCTCCACTGTATTGGAGAAATTTAATTAAAAAATATTTTCATAAGTCTGGAGACGTGTA
The DNA here is from genome assembly GCA_963919715.1 of Microtus obscurus. Taxonomy (NCBI): domain Eukaryota; kingdom Metazoa; phylum Chordata; class Mammalia; order Rodentia; family Cricetidae; genus Microtus; species Microtus obscurus. The sequence goes on from CAWTZC010002364.1 coordinate 8,103,339, forward strand.
GGTTGCCAAGCCAAACACTTCCATCAAATAATTTCTTAAAATAAGTCACTCTTAGAAATAGAAATTCAGGCATTGAAGGAACAATGCATATTATAAACATATAACTTATAAACATATAACATATAAACATACAAACAATCTATATGTATAGTTTACCAGATTATAAAAGCCAAATTTGTTTTTAAAAACTGTTTTTAATTTATTTTTACTTCTAAAAATATACAGTGGAAATAAAATGGTCTCAGTGTGCTTTTCATGTTCCTAATTAGCTCACAAAAAACAAACTGAGGAAATAGTTCTATCCTATTACGAAATAACTGAAAAATAAACATTGACTTTTGGACTTGTCCAGACCAACTGAATATTATATAAAACACTTTAGAAAAAAATCTAAGCATAATTATTGATAATATTTAAGAAACATGGTTTCTTATATTATTGCTTTTTTTAAACAATAAGTTTTATAACAGGTAAGTTTTATACAACAAAATAATTCTGAATGAAGCATTAAAAGTTCTCAAATTTATTCTCAGGGTGTGTGTGTGTGTTTGTGTTGTGTGTGCCTATGGAGACCATAGAAGGTCATCTGATTATCTACACTGGAGTTACAGGGATTTGTGAGTTGGAAATCTCAAGTCCTACTGAAATTATTTTTTAATCTTGATTAGTTTTTGTTTTTTTTTTATGTAATTTCTCCAGAGACTTTTTACTGAAATCTGGGTATTCATTGCAATCAATACATTGCCATTAAATCTATTTCTACTTCTAATATCTCTTTTCTGAAGTCCAGGTTCCTAAAACATAACCGTTTCCAGAATGAACCAACATCTCTCACCATGTGATATCTACTTTTGTTCATGTGTTCTTCTCTGACTGTAGATCATACAGTTGTATGTATGATCTACATACACATACACTTGTATGTCAAAGGTGACAGTTATCATCCTACATAACTGTCCAAGAGAATAAATGGAACTCTACTTCTCAAGCATCCATTGTATCTATGATTGCTCCTCTACTGTCCAGGCCTTCAATGAGCCTTTCCCCGTGTACCCAACTCTAAGGTATGTTTGCTTCTCAATGTAGGCATCCTGATGAGGGGGAATCCACCCACAGGCCATGGAGTACTCATAATCTCCCTCTCCTGCTAAAGGCCAGAGCCACAAGCAGTCATTTGCAGAACCAACTACTTCCCAATACCCAAATATATTCATCTCTAATTACCTTCAAATTGCTGAAGCAGTTCACTGGATCTGTCAGTAAACTGACTGGCTCTCAGCCTGTGGAAGCCATTCCTTATTACCTCTGGAAACAACTAAAACATCTGCCTAGACAACTTTCCAATATTCTCCCAGATGTAGTTTGTAGGACCACATCTCCTCTGCCAGCTCCGGAAGCTCAAACACCTTTGATCCTCATCATCTTCCAGAATACTGGATATAGACTTAACATGGGATTGGGAAAATGTTTTCTGTTTCTCTTCTCATGTCTCATTTTCTCCATTAAAGGCATAAAATGTTGCCTGTCATCATTAGATGGGGAGCCAGCCTGAGCCCTGTAGGAGACTGACAAGTATGAAAATTTGTTCAGTTTTTCATAATTAAACAATGCTGCAAATTTTCTGTTGCCAAAACATATGGATAAATGTTCTTTGAGTGTTTGCTTATTGCTCCTGTCAAGGTCAGAAAGGATCTTGAGTGACCAAAATCAAAACTTTTCTGTCCTAATGTGTAGTAATATGAGCGGCGGGGCTGCATCCCTAGCACCCCAGCTGCCTGCTTGCTTATGCCCCGAAATAACAACACACAAACTGTATTCTTTTAAACACTGCTTGGCCCTTTATATCTAGCCTCTTCTCAGCTAACTCTCACACCTGGACTAGCCCATTTCTTATATTCTGTGTAGCACCCCAAGGTGCACTTACCGGGAAGATTCTAGCCTACGTCCATCCTGGGTCAGAGCTGAATCGTGTCTGGCTCTGAGAGGAGCTGCATGATTTCTGACCTCACTTCCTTTTCCTCCCAGCATTTTGTTCTGTTTACTCCACCCACCTATGTTTTAACCTATCAGGGCCAAGCAGTTTCTTTATTGCTTAACCAATGAAATCAACAGATTGATATTGACACTCCCACATCACTCATGTTAATTACTTACATTTGTAGTTAATTCTGTCACATTTAACCACCTAACTTCATCTTGACACACTTTTTTTCTTGACTCTTTTAACTCACCTCTTGGCAATCTCTCATTTTTCTACATACTCACTGCCTCTTCTTTGCTGTCTCTTCCTGTTCCCTTTTATCCCTGAAGGTGAGATACTTTGCGACTGAATCTAACACTCCGCCCAGGTGTGCATAATAGAACCATGCTAGGCATCATTTATACAATCCTTAGGTCTAAGACATAATGTCCTACCTCCCCATTAAGTTCTCCACTCCCCTGTACTGTGGCTGAATTGACACCTCTGCCTGAAAGTCCAGTAGGTATCTAACCATCACATAGCTTTACATTCACACTGTGGCTCAAATCAAACCTTATAGTTGTTTCTGTTGTATATTTGATCACAGCAAAGAAAAGAGCGACTAATACAGGGGACATTATACATAAAAAAACCCCTGCTGTGCTAGCAGCTATATACACACTATAGCAATACAAAGCTGAAGGGATGGCTCAGTGTTTAACAGCATTGAGGGCTCTTACACAGAACTTGTGTTTGGTTCCCAGCACCCACTCCTGACCATCTGCAACTGCAGTTCCAGGGCATCCAATACCCTTTTCTACTTCTGTGTGCACCAGACTCATATGTGGCACACAGCCACACATAATATATGTGTGTGCATGCACACACACACACACACACACACACAAACATAAAATAAAAATAAGTAAATCTTTTTAAAAAGTACAGCAAGACAATTATTAATGGCAATAAATGGCTACCCTCCTAGTTTCTGTACTAACTACATTTCACAGCTGTTTTAAAGTGACTCTATGTTCTGATTACATTTTAGCATACACACTTCCTATTGATTACAGGTGATCCAGAAGAAGGGCTTCTCAGGGGACGACAGCTCCGCATATGTTATTACCTGTCTTAGTTAGGATTTCTATTGCTATGAAGAGACACCATGACCATGGGAACTATAAAGGAAAACATTTCATTGTGGCTGGCTTACTGTCCAGGGGTTTAGTCGACTGTCATCATGGCAGGAAGAAGCATGGTGGCATGCAGACCGACTTACTGCTGGAGAAGGAGCAGAAGGTTCTACATCTGAATCAGCAGGCAGCAGGAAGAGTGAATGACACTGGTCCTGGCTTGAGCATCTGAAACCTCAAAGCCCACTCCCAGGGACATATTCCTCCAACAAGGCCACATCTCCTAATGGTACCACTGACTATGGGTTAAGGATGACATTTTTATTCAAATCGTCACACTACCCCAAAGATTTTTCCAGTGAAAGATGAGAGCAGTACTGAACTGAGTAAACCTAGCTAATCTGCATATTTCTCTCTTAGTTTTTAAGAAAAATGTTTAAAAGATTAAAAAATTTCAATGGGAAAATATATACATAATTAATGCAATAACAATGTTTTTGTTTATGAGTATTAGCATTTTAATTGTTATTACAGAAGAAATAAAAGTCCTTTAAAAAGTGCACAAAGTGAAACTTAGGAAGCAAAGGCTAATTTGCTATTGTAAAGAACATTAAAATGCATTTATTATTTTTATTTTCTGTGTATGAGTGTCTGACCTATACATGTATATTATAGTGTGTATATCTGGTACACTTGGAGGCCATAAAGGGCCATCAAATCACCTGAAACTGAAGGTGTGGATGATTGGAGCGTCTGTGTGGGCCACAGGAAACAAACCATGATTTTCTACAAGAACAGTGACTTTTATTAAAAGCTGTCATCTCTGCAGCCGCTAAAGGACTCATAAGTTCAGTAGAATAGCCTATGCGTACAGTGTAGGTAGCATCTTCAGTAGCTAACAGCAACAGCATGGGCCCCTGCCTGATCCCTCACTCACCGACTGAGCCCAGCCCCTTCCAGTCCTGCATGCTGCTTCTATGGCAAGTGCTCCGTACCTTTTACATGTTTCAGCGTGCTCAGAATCCTGCTTTCTACAGGCTTACATCACTGGAGTACTAAGCCACACCATTACAGCCTGAGTGTGTAGAAGGCTATGATATCTTAGAAAATACACTCCATACTATTCACTTCGTAATGCAACACCTTTATTATGTAATCATCAGAACGAATATCATTGTCAAATGGCATGTGACCATGGTTGCCCCTAGCAGCACTGAGACTGTGAGATTCAGCGTGTACCTTCAGAGTCTATCATAGATATCACATACTTCTGAAGCCCCACATTGGGTTCACCTTGTAATTCTGCAGTAGAAATCTATTTGACCAAGCTCTGGCCATGTCATTGAATTCCCAAGATTATTCCGAGTTCTGGCCTTCTTTAAGGTGATGACTTACAGGTTGCATGGTCCCTGTCCATTCATCTTGTAACCACAGCGGTAAGGACTAGAAGTCCGTCACAGATGAAGGAGTTCCACAAAGGGTCAAAAGTTTTCCCTAGTTCACTATTATGGTAATCTAAACCACTCCCATTGTCTTCAGAAACTGTGGAATACATATCTTAGAAGAGATATTTTATATCACCATCATAGTAAAATTTATGACACATGGGCTCAGTAGTTCTCAAAGAAAATACAATTTTGCTTGAATTAACTGTAAGCTTACAAGTAATGATTCAAAAGTTAATACAGCTGAGCCTGTTTGTGCAGCTCCCAGTAGGAAAGCCTAGTTGTGTCCTGGCTAGTCAATAGGCATTGCACAAGAAGCTCTAAAGGGAACAGTGCAATCAGCGCTACCCTGAGCTGACATTCAGCCTCAATTAGAAGCTCATGGTAATTTGAAAGTTTGATGAGGCTTAGGAATTTAGTCTATTCATAAACAGCATTCTGATTTCTGTGTGATTCAAACCCTTAATGATGATTCATTGAAGAAAACAAACAGCCCTTGAAAATCCAGAGAAACAGGGAAAAAAAGAATCTAGCCAATAAAATGGTAAGGTTAAAGTCATATTTACCCCCTCCCCCCGCAAAAGAAAAAAGCCCCTGCCTGTAGCAGCTACAGAAACCACGGCGGTGCTTACTCTCCCATTTATGTTCAGTCTAATTCACCCAGGAAATAAGACTCAAAATTCATCCTGATACCTCCTGTTCAAACCAACTTGAAAACACGTTAGCAACCCCGAATCAACCATATAGATTTAAAAATTATTTATTAGCTTTGCAGAAAGAGATAAAAAAAACCTGTAAGTTAAAGCATAACCACAACCTGGGGAAAGAACAAACAGGATTTTCTGAGTGCAGAGCTCTTTTGTAAGATGCCTTAAGCTAGGTAATAAGGAAAGTAAGTCACTTAGCTAGAAGGAAGTATCGCTGCTCTATTTCCTGGGGTGGTAATGCCCAGAAATGGGAACATTCAACATTTATAAATCATTAGGCAAGACTGTTGAATATTCAATAGCAAATGCATGATCACCATTTCACTTCACATTGAGAGGTAAATGTGTTTAATTGAAGTAAGAATATCTGCTAAACACATTTGTGAATGCTGCATGTTTAGGCAGAGTCACAATGAATCCATGATGATAATATGCCAGGCCTTGCGTTTGAGCATGTCCTCCAAGGTCCTCCTGCTGGCATTTAACTCCCATTGGAAGCGGGGACTCTGACTGCTAATGTTTAAAGGGATAAGTCTGGGATATGATTAGGGGCCCACGACTGAAGAATGGTACTTTCCTAAGAAGAGGTTTGGCAGTATGAGAAGACACACACACAACAATGGTCCCTGTCTCCTGCAAGGGATGCTCTCTACCCTCCCAGGACTCTGCCAGTAAAAACATCTCCGCATATGGCCCCTGAGCTGTTCACTTCCAGAATCACGACCCAAAATAAACTTATTTTCTTTATAGCTAAACCAGTCAGTAGCTTTGTGTATAGTACTACTGACTGCAAAACAAAACAAATTTTTTAAAAAAGTATCTATACACATGACAACTTAATACTTCATACAAAATACTTATTTTCAGTGCTCTGGAGCACATAGTTTGGGGAGAGTTGAAACATATGGGAGGAGTTGACAAAGAGTGCTTATGTAACCTTTAAATAGGATATCAAAGAAGAATTATATAAGAAACTTGCTATTGGGGGGATATTGAATGCTTCCCAAAGTCCCCCATTAATACTTCTGGAAAAGGCGGAGCCTACTCAAAGGGATGATGGTAGGCAGGATGGTCTCTTTCTCTCTAGTTTTTGGACTCCAAAGTGAGTGAGCAATTTCTCTGTCTCCGTCCTTGTCATTGCTAGCCTGTATCCCACCAGATGAGCCCACCCACTTACAGACTGAAACCCTAAAATCTCTGCCCAAACAAAGGCTGTCTCTTTACATGCTAATTACTTAGGTATTTTGTTAGTGACAGAAATATGAGAAGCGTGCATTTTAATTATGATTAGCTGGATTTTCATCGCATAATTCCAACAGACTGAACCTGTTAACTTAGTAACTGCTAATTAAATTATTGAGCTGAGACTCAGTGTATATTGATAAGCTCAAGACAAAACTCAAGACGAACAGCCAAAAGTACAACTCAAAACAGTTTCTGGGAAAAAAAGAAAATGGTTGAAACTATAGTTTGAAAGGGAATACTATCTTAGAAAAGTAAATCTGACCCACACCAACACATTTAAGGTCAAAATTATAAGATTTTAAAGACAAATAAAAAATTAAGCATACATGTGTGATGTTACTGATCAGAGAAAAGTTACTTTTCAACAGCACCTCTCACAGGTGGAAGATGATGAACTTTAAGACAGGCAATAAAAGAAAAGTAGAGCCAAGGGTTATCTCAAACCTCAGTGAGAAGTTTATTAATGCTACAAACACAAACATTAATATGTACCTGAATACATACACTGATATGTACATGAGTATATATACTATGTTGCATGCATCTACTAACATAATATACATTTTAATTAACAACATACATATTAAGTGTTTTTGAAATTGTTAGCAAAGAGGTACAAAGAGTAGAAAGGAAACATTTGATTATGATTTATTTTGAATTTTTGTCACTGAACCATCTAAATACTTTAAGTAATTATAAAATATAATCAAATTTAAGTAGAGATCCTAAAATTTTAAAATTAAATAAACCAAATAGATTCAAGTGTAAATCTATTCATAGTCTACCACCCTAAAAGGAAATATTCTAAGGAATTTTGAAAATACAACAATTTGATTGAAAATTCTAAGTATTCTAGATTTAAAGTAAAATAAAAATTACAAAGGGAAAAAAGTTATGAATAGCAGTAATGTTAGTAGCATAGTGATTAGAGACAGTTACATAAATAATTTGGGATAGAGAAAATAAACATGTTTTCATGGTATTATAAGTTCATCACCCTTCATTGTCTTGATATGTGTGATGCCTGACACAGAACACACGAGGCAGAGTCCAAGGAAGAAGTATTGGGAAATCCAAAGTCATGAGTTTCGCTATGAAAATCATTATGAACTCATAAGATGTTTAATGTCTGGTTAATTTTAAGATGAAACATACTTTTTATTCTGCCAACTAAAACCTTTCAAACAAAAGAAATCCCTCACTCAGTGTGTTAAGTTCCCTCGGCACTCAAATTTAGATTATGTCTTACAAAAGAAATCATAGAAGTTGGAAAACTGATGATTCTGACTCAATGATGAATTTAAGTGAATAAGTGGAACTCAATCTAGACTCATCATGGGTTGGAAATTGTCAAAACTGGCTATAGGTTGCATAAGGACTTGATATTTTCTACTGTCTAATACTGTAGATATTAGAGACTTCATCATGTTACTAAAATAACACCCAAACATTTTCATAGTCGATTGGAATGTAAAAGAAAAATACTTAAAATGTTCAGTATTCTATCAAAACCATGGCTGTTGCTATTTTTTTTATTGTTTTGGTGCATGGAAAGAGAGTATGTGTATCTGTGTATATGTTCATGTTCAGGTACACATTTATCTGTAGAGGGTAGGTGTAGGAGCCAGCTATAATAAGCTAAATAGAAACAGACCACCCAAAGGAAGTTCGTTACTTCCAATCAGAGAACGACTCAGCCATAAGTTTAGTGGAGGCCTGACTCTCAGTAGTTTACCTTGAAGCAATACTTGGCTTCAGGAAGAATCACAAACTGAGATTACCTGAGCATCGTCCAAGAACAGACCATCCAAAGGAAATGCCTAAGGTTCCAACCTTGTAGATAGAATCAACTGTCAGCGCACCAGGACACCCCTACAGCCCATCAGGGGTCTCAAACCTCAGAAACCCCTTACCCCAACATTTAGTACTATAAAAACCCAACTTTAACTTAACTCAGGGCTCTCTGTTTATTTCAATACGTTGAACATGCAGAGAGACCAAGTTTGCAAACTTGCATAAAATAAAGGTTCTTTGCTTTTACGTATGGGACTCGGTCTCCTTGTTGGCTTTTGGGGGACTTCACAGATTTGGGCATAACATTCAGGGGCTGGGCTCGTCTTCTGGGCATCACAGTAGGTAGATGTGTTCATGCCTGAGCATACATAGAAAAGCCAAGAGTGAAGGTCAGTGTCTTCCTCAATTTCTCTCCAGCTTTGCTTTTGTGCTAGGGTCTTTACTGAACCAGAGCTTACTGATTGACTGGACCTGCCAGTGAGCCTCACGGCCCCTCCTTTCTCTGCTGTACCTGCACTGGGCTTATAGGTGTGAGGTGCACACCTCTTTGCTGTGTTTTCTGTGGGTGCTCCGCACCTGCACTCAGGTCAGCATGCTTACACAGTAAGTACCTAGCTCACTGGGCCTCCTTAGCTTTGTGTTGGTTTTACAAATCAAAGTCTCACCTTGTAGTTTAGGCAGACCTTGAACTCACTATTTGACCCAGACTGACCTTGAACTCATGTTACTATATCTTCCTCCTTGGGATTTTGTAATAAGGACACTACTGGCATTAAACCACCACTGAGAACATAATTATTAAACAAAGAAGCTATAAAGGATTAAGTTGCGACAGGAGATTTAAATGTTTGGCAAATGATCACAGAACTTTAAGTAGTATGGTTCTTATTTTAATCTCCCGTAAAATTCTCAGAACACACACGCACACACAAACATAATTTTGAACTTAAAATATTCTGAGTATATAAATACAAATCAGCTACTGTGTAAAATATTCATAATGCCAGAGGCTGAGAGAGTAAACAATTAGCAACATCGAATCAGTGATGTGATTAGGACATGGCACTTCAGAAAATAGGGCAGAAATAATTAGAAACGTGCTAGCCGATGCTTGTATACACTGTGGAGAATGTGCTTCGCCTGGGGCAGGAAGTTCTGGAGTCTATTTAGATAGATCTTCACTATAAGAAGAGAAATAGCATCCGTCTGGCCAGACGAGAGAAGACTGGAGCATACTGACATTTGTTATCTTAATCCTGACCATGACAAGGCCTCATTTAAATACCATGGAATTTCTAATTTTCTCTGCACTAACAAGAGAGCACGACAAAGAATTATCTCATAGTTTTGCTTATTGCAAAACCATAAGAACATTTTTCTAGAAAGTATTTGATGTTTTAATCAAAAAGACCAACCGACGAGAGGAGTGAGCTAGCATTATTCTTTTAATACACAATACACTTAAATGTATATAAATGTGAATACCATAATTTATCATACTCATGTATATACACATTCAGTATACTCTTTGTTGCAAGGGTAAAGAGTCATACTAATTACATATTAACTGATAACTTTGTGGCGATGATTTGGCAATGAACAAAGGATTTTTAACATCCCTTTAATAAAAATTTGTACAATCGTAAATTTGCAACAGCAAAAGATTGACACAATAAGTCACAAAGTGGTCTCGTACTACGGTGAACAATTGCTTTGGTTTGAATGTGAAAAGCTTCTCGTCCACTCATCTGTTGACCAGTTGGTCCTCAGCTGGTGGCACTGTTTTGAAAGTGGTGGGAACTTTAAGAGGGGATGCATAGCTCGAGAAGGTAGCTCACAGGGGACATACCGGCAAGGTGACATCTGATCCTGATTCATCCCCAGCTTCCCTTTGCTTCCAGTCTGGCCAGAGATAAGCAGTCTCTGCCACATGCTCCTGTTACCATGACATCTCCAGAAATAACTGAGCAGAGAGCTATGAACTGAACGCAAAATAAGTACTCGTCCTCCCAAGTTACTTATTTGGGCATTTTATCACCACAATAAAATCTAATTAACACAGAAAGAAAGATTCATAATTCTAAAGAATGTGAAAGCATTCTGATATTGCTACAGGGGCATCAGCAAGATTACAAAGCAAATTATATGACAGTGAATTACATGATCTCAATTTTCTAAAATATTTATTACAAATAATATATCAAAGGCTATGCTAAGATGGTCACCAAGTTATCGAGTGGCTGCTTCTCAGTCACCAAGTTATATGTAATTATTATTTTCCTTAACCTTGTCCATGTCCAGAATCATTTTTAGTATATACTTTCTTATTAAAAAGTTCAAATAAATAAAAACATCACAACAAATGCAAAGCAGCAACAAATGACCATATCTAAGGAGGAGGAAGGAGGAGGTTGTCCTCATCCCACCCCAGAGAAGGACCTGCGCACCACTGCTAGAATCTTGGGGAATTCATATCCTTGAAGGGCTTGGGACAAAAAACGTACTCTAGGATATCAAAGTCCAATTTCCTCCCCACCACAACCTGTACTGTGCTTGGAAATATTAATGATCCCTGTCTCTGGGGACTATGACACAGAAACGCAAAGACGAGAAGACACTGGGCTCATACCTCCCACCTGTTGCCCAAGTGTTCATGGAATATTCCTTAACCTTAAATTTAATCATAAAATAAATAGATTAAGGAGAGAGGGCATTCATCCCTCATTTGTTTTACTTAGTATTACAGGACGACTTGAAATGAAAAACAACTTTCTGCTTTTACAAGCTAGGTAATATGTATCTTTTACTAAGTGTGTAAGAAGTCTCAACAGTTTATTGTTAATAATTATGTCATTTTAATGTACCAAATATCAACCTCCAAAAATAAACTTGAAGTTTTTGGGAATGGATACCATAATTACAAACAACTTCATGTATCACGGAATGGCCTTATTTCACTTTAAACAAAATAATTACAAGTTGGGACCCACATTTGTGTAATGTCTGTTAATGATGTTACCAAGGGGAGAATGTGGGACAAGCTTTGATTCATTCACACATCACAGATAACTTTCAAACCCACATAAAGTTTTCTAAGGCCTTTATATAGTTCAACTGTCTAAAAGGGAATTTGTGAAAACAAATAAGGAAAGAAACATAAAAGTTCTAAGATGTCGCTTCTTAGATTCTAGACAAACATTACTCAGGGGACAATGAATGTGCCACTCTTGTAGTTGTGATGGTGAATTTAGGACAAGGGAAATGGCACCAAAGCCTGGGCTACTGCACACAGACAAAGCAGGCACTGTCATCCAAGACTCATCAATCAGAAACATAGGACCACGTCTGACACAATGGAGGACTTGTTCTTGCTTTAGCCTACATATGCTCTATAGCTTCAATTTATCTTACTTAATTGTTCGTCAAGGGATGCTAGCCAGGTACTTCACAAATAAAACTTTAAAATAAGGTATTAAAAAAACGAAGAAATTTATCATAGTGGTATTTAGGTAAAAGTGCTTTCAAACCGCATTTACATTTAAGATCACAAAACACAGATCACAGAATTCTGCAGAAGTGCTGTAAGGGACCATCTCCCAGATGCTTATCAGAGCAATGGAACACCACTGAACGGAACACCCAGACCCCTGACCACTTTACAGAAGAAGCTGAAGGGTTGTGTCCTTTATTCATATGATGGGTGATGCTGGACCTAGAAGCGTCTTTGGATGCATGCATTGATCTCCACACTGCACGGCACTGTTTCCAAATACAGTTGTTGATTATTTAAAGGCCCTAGATGGAAAATCAAGTTGCCTGTTTAACGACTGCTCAAGGTTTGGTCTTGAGATGTGCAGAGGGAATATCCATCAGTCCTGCATTGCTCTGAGACAACGACTCTCTCATCTCTGACTCCTTACTCATATAACACTTCCATATATTTGAACCCATGCAGACTTTTGTAGATTCTTAAAGACAGTCCTGATACTTCACCCCTTCTCCTCCTGACTCAGCGATACTTTTCTCTGATATGTTGGACGGTAGCACGTGACAAATATTTCTAACATAATGTGCCTTAGCCAAATAGTTTGCATCTCAAATTTTGCCTTTAAATAAATCTACTGTCCATGTAATCATTTAATATCATTCATTTAGTTATGTATTAATAGATCAGGAAGTAGCTAACAAGATAAATAAGGAAATAAAAGCTATGGAATATTCCTTTATACTGTGTGAATACATGTCACTGCGATTGGTTTAATAAAGAAGCTGACTGGTCAATAGCTGAACAGAATAAGATTAGGCATGAGGGCCAGAGTAGAAAATGCTGGGAGGAAGAAGGGCAGAGTCTCGAGTTGCCAGTCAGTCACAGAGGGAGCAGGAGATAAACTTGTCATACTATAAAGTTACCGCCATCTGACAGAGTGTAAATAAGAAATATGGGTTAACTTAAAATGTAAGAAGTAGTTATTAGTAAGCCTGAGTTATTGTCCAGGCATTTGCAATTAATATAAGCCTCAGTATGCTTATTTGGGAGCTGCTGGCAGCACAGATACTTCCACCTACCTATCAATACAACATTGTGAATAACTCAATCAAATTTTATAAAATCTATCCAAAGGAACATTGATATTATTTTGCTCATACTCTTTTTGTTCCCATTTAGTACTAAGTACATAAAAGTATTTTGTAGTTCAAGTCATCTATACCTGGACTTTAATTGTGACTCCATCATCATGCAATTTTGGCTGTCGTATTTAACCCATCAGGAACTCATCTTTAATATCTATGCATGCACCTCGATCACAATGACTGAACTGCCAGCTGGTTAACTGAATTAACTGAACCAACACATGTGACCACCACTCTCACTGTTACATGCGGTCACTTCATGGGTGCAGGGCTCATTTAGGAGCCTCCAGAGAATCAAGTAAAATGCTCAGTGTGTATTCTGCCCTCTATTCATTTTAAAGGAGCCATATTTCCCTCATTGAAAAGAAGATCTAATTTTACTCCTCTGCCTTTGGATATCCAGTTATCCCAGTGCCATTTGTTGAAGATGCTGTCATTTCTCCAATATGTGTTCTCCCCTCCACTTTGCAAATATCAGACGGCTGTAGTTACAAGTGCTCATTCATGGATCTCTTACTTGTTTCTATTGGTCTAGATGTCTGTTTTGAGTTAGCACCATGTGTTATTACTATAGCTCTATAACATCTCAGTCTGAATGGAAATCTTTCCTGGTACCTTATGAAATTTAGGACTTTTTCTATCTCTCGTGAAAGACTGTTGTGGTTATTTGTATTGGAATTACATTGAATCTATATCACAATATCAGTTCTACTGATTCATAAAAAATGGGTGTCTTTCCATCTTAGTGTCTCTCTCAATCTACTTCTTTAGAGATTTGAAGTTTTCATTGTAGAGGTATTTCACCTCCTTGGTTAGGTTTATTCTGAGACATTTTATTGTCTTTGATGCTACTATAAATGGGAGTGCCCATTATCTCTTCCTCAGTATGTTTGCTTTTCGTGTATAGAAACGCCACTGATTATTTAAAGTTTGTTTTGTTCCCTGTCACTTGCTGCTTTGCTGAAATTGTTTCATTTTTAGAAGTTTCTGTTAGAATTTGAGGGCTCTCTTATGCATAACACCAGTTGTAAACATGGATAATTTAATTTCTTCTTTCCCTATTTTGTTTCCCTTTAATTTCCTTCTCTTACCTTACTGCTCTGCCTAGTACTTCCAATGCTGCATTGAAAAGGAATGGAGATAGTGGCTTGCTCTCTATAATTCCTAGAGACTGCTTCAAGGTTCTCTCCATTTAGGATAATGTTGACTGTAAGTTGTCATATATAGTTTTCACTATGTTGAAGTATGTTCCTTCCAGTTCGGTTCTCTCTAGGACTTTTATTATGAAAAGCAGACTGCATTTTTTCAAAAGTTTTTCTGCATATACTAAGGTGATTGTGTGATTTTTGAAGTCCATTTTTATGATGCATCTCATCCCAGTCAGTCAGAATGGCTTTGAAAAACAAACAAAAACATGGTGACAAATGCTAGCAAGGTTAGGGAAAAAGAGGAGCCCTCATTCTTGTTGGGAGATTACAAACTGGTGCAGGCACTCTGGAAGACAGTGTGAAGAACTCTCAAAAAGCTAAAGTCTACCATATCACCCAGCTATACTCCTTGGCGTATAACCAGAGGACTCAGAATCTCATTCCACAGATAACTGATCAGCAGGGTTCATATCTTCTCTATTCCCAACAGCTAGGAAGTGGAAACAAATGAAATGCCTTCAGTTGAAGAGTAGATAATAAAAATGTAATACATAAACACTATTAAATACTATTCAATTGTGAAGAAAAATAAAATCATAAAATTTACCGTTAAATGGATGAAATTTAAAAAAAAAATCATACTGAGTGAGGTAACTCAGACCCAGAGGGACAAATGTCCCCTGATCTTTCTCATCAATAGTTCCTACCTCTAAATCCTCATTTGACAGTATAAAACCTGGAGTAACCACAGAAACCAGAAAAGAATGAAGGAAGCAAAGGGGGGACTTGGAGAGAACTTCTAAGGGAAATAGCTGGATATAGGCAAAATGAAGTAAGAAATAAAAATATGGAGAAGGGGCTCCATGGGGTAGGGGAGAGGGAGTTCGATATGATGGAGAAGAAGGGATGAGGGTCAAAACACAATAAAGTTGTTTGTTTGATGAAGTTTCAATGAATTATTATTTTTATATTTATTATATACATGCATGTACATATGTACATGTGTATATATAATATATATTAAAGAAAGAGATGTCAGTTGGGTTGACAACACATTCCCCGCAAGAATCACAGACTAACAAATCCCAGGTGCCAGGCAGGAGAAATGGTTGCTAAGAATAGTTCAAATGACTCCCAACACAATATATATGTTTTTCTTTTATTTACTTATTTATTTTGCTTTTTGAGACAAGGTTTCTCTATATGTAGCTCTGGCTGTCCTGGGACTCACTCTGTAGCTTAGGGTGGCCTCGAACTCAGGGATCTCTGTCTGCCACTGCCTTCCAAGTGCTTGGATTAAAGATGTGCACCACACCTGGTACAATATAGACTACTGATGTGGCCCTTGGCTGCTTCTCAGGGGTTCAGGGCAAGCCTTTATGACTTAAGACACCTCACATGTAGAACACAATATTCAGATGATTTGAGCCTGGATCTGAACCTCTCTCTGGCAGTCTAGCTTCCATGGCATCACAAAACATTATGCAAACTGTCGAGGAAAGGAAGCAAGTACCCAACCAGCTACAACACTTACGGACCATGTCAGTTACCAGCATGGCAACATTATCTGTGAGGGTACAGCAAATGGCACTCATATGGCAGTGGTGACTAAGAGTTGTCTAATTGAACCAAAGACCCACACAACAATAGGGAATTAAACCTGGTGCTGAAGACCTAGCTGACTTCCTGGGGCTAGTGAGGTCATGAACATTAGAACTTTGCTACATCAGCATATTTCCTAACTACATTCTAAATCTTATTCTTTTACCCACAGATAAATGTAGGTAGTACCCATCATCAAAGAGGTTTCATTTTACAGCAAATGAGACTATCAAAGAAAACCACAACTGTAAAGAGATCAATGGATTGTGGAAGCCAGTTTCAATAGATACATCTACATTATTGCTCCTGAATCTGTTTCTCAAAGCACATCATAGAGAATGGGCATTAATATGTAAGAGATGATATACCAGAATATCTTCTGTTATACAAACCTTTTCAAAAATGGCTGAATAACCAGGCAATGTCAAAGGACGTGTGTATGTGAAAGGGGGGGGGTGTAGGTTTGGAGCCTGTCTTGGAACTAGCTCTTGTAGACAAGGCTGGACTCAAACTCACAGAGATCCACCTGCTTCTGTGTCCTGAGTGCTAGGATTAAAGGCGTGTGCCACCACCATCTCGCTTAAAGGGGGCAAGTTTTGAGAGGGCCCACTAGATACTCAAGGATCCCTTCTGCCTTTTACTATACACATCCAGTCTTGATCGTTTGAAAGCTCCCTTTAGTAACCCAGATTTCCTAACTTTTCTCTCTCAACTACTCTTCTGGTCTGTGTCAGTCTTGCATATTCTTCCACCAACCAAATATTCCAGAGGTTTCCTGAAAAGATTTTCTTCAGTGTTTCATATAAAAATCTTAAGAACGTTCCATCAATCACCTCTGGCCTCCTGCAGAATTTCACACCACTATATCCTTCGCACAGACTGGAAACCATGGTAGTGGACTCCACTTCTTTCTCTGCTTTATCTCCGGGGGAACAAAAACAAAGAAACGACAACAAAACAAACAAAAACCAACTACTCTCATAAGCACACTATCTCCATTCCAGGAATGGCTGGGACTCAAGGTCCCTGAGAGGATCTTTCCATCTTTCGCTCCCCTCATGTCGTGTGCTTTGCTTTTTGCAAATACAAATTCTAAATACTTGCCCAATTACATCATTTAATCTTTAAACTAATCGTATATATGAGTATCACTTTATATACGGAACTGACCCCCCAAAATAAATAACTTAGTTATATAGCTAGTAAGTGGCAGAAATAATGACCTTTATTGTAACCATCTCTGCCCCTGTCACATTCACAGTTGCTGTGTACAAAATATTGTTTTGGAACCCACACCCACATGACTGCATTGAAACTCACAGTTATCACAAGTCTCACTGTCTACACTTAGTCTGCTCCTCCTTACCTGATACCTTGTGTTCCTGTCGAACTGAACAGAAGGATCTAGTACACTCAATTCTTTCTCGGCTTCCTCGGTTTGGACATACCTTGGCAGCTCAGAGAACCATATATTCTCATCCCCACCCCATATAATCCTTTTCAACTATATTCAGATAGGCATCCCTCAAGCACACTTCCCCCTCTCTCCCAATCCTGAAGAGTAACTTTTTCTGTTGCCTATATTCATCCAGGGCATTCCCTTTCCTAAAGAAGTTATTGGCTGATTACTGGCTAATCCATTTTAGCAAATGGCAACCTCCAGTGTAGGGTTGGACCTGGTCCATCGCTGTGTGGTTTCCTCATCACAGATGAACTGTGCGTTTATTATGCAGCAGTACTTAACTCAACGCCTGGCGCATAGGAGATGCTCTATTAGTCAACAAGTAAAATAAGCATGAAGTCTTTCATCGGCCAGCCCTCAAGGTCAAGAAGCCTAATATGAAAACAGCACACCCTAAAAGGTCATTTGAGATGGAAGCAGAGGACATGGGAATGGCAAGATGTAGAAATGACAAAAGCATTAAAAATCAGCAGAACCAGATGTTACCTACTTGAAAGGCATGCCGTTTCAAAAATATTAAGTAATCAAATACATGTTAACCTGGATAATGTCCTTTACAGTAGAAAAGTCACAAGACCCCCCCCCCCCGTTCTTTTTGTAAACCTTGTTTCAGCTGTCCAGCAAGGGAGCTACTGTGGTGAAATCGCATCCTACCAAAGGCTCTCAGTGTTAAGCACTAAGCCATTGTGAAGTTTAACTTGGCAGTCTCTGTGCAGTGAAAGGGCAGGATGGATGAAGCTTCCCTGAAGCTCTTTTACCACTAAATAGCAGGGGGGCATTATTGGCACCCTTCCGCTGTGGCTAGGTTACACGGTTCATTTCAAGGATTTGGGGCCAACTTCACACTGTAATGTGATATTATTGGGCCAGTTTGTCTGACTATTGCAAGAACAAGTGGTTTTGTGCATAGCTTCACCATAGTCTATGAAAACTCTTTGAGAGATTATGGAATTCTATTTCAATTAAAAAAATTTAAAAAAAGAAAAGAATTTTATAACACCGTAAGTATAATTGCATAGCATCTTACTCTGTCAACCTGTAAAATCTGTAAAAATCTAGACTTTTTTTTTTCTACAGGCAGAAAGGGAGGGAAGTTAGCCTACCAGAAAAGGAGCTACTTGACTTCTTCCACTTGGCATTTTCAGAGTTTCCACAGCTTTCCTATTATTCTGTCTAGTGTAGATTTTGCGTATAACTGTTTTCAGTCTATGACTTCAAATTTTCTTTAATGGTATTCTTTGTCAGACAATTTTTAAATTCATAGTGCTCCCTGATAATTACTGCCTTTTGAATATTACTTAAGAAAGCCTCCTGACTCAAATGCCAGGAATGTGTTCCCATTTATTAGTTTTCAAAATTGTGGATTATTTTTACCCTTTCTTTTTAAAATTTTCATTACCTTCTTCACTAGGGTGTTTCCATAAGGCTTCTTAATCCACAGTTTTAGTTAACCTCCTCTTTTTCCCTCCTTTCCCTTGTTCCCTGCCTTCAGTTCTATTTAAGCCTCTATCTAGGCCTCTTGTACAGCCTTTCAAATCGTATGTGCTCTCCTGTTCCTCCAATTACATTTATAATTAAATTGCCTACAGTAGCTCCCACTTGGCCTTTTAATACACTTCTTCAGGTTACTCCTTCCCACACTGCCTTATTTCGCATCCTTCTTGTCCACTTTTCTGGCTGTAATGATTCCTAACCCTTCCTAGTACTAGAAAAACAATTTTCCATGTACTGCGTATCCAACAGTAAGTTCATCTTTTCCCTCTCATTTTGTTCTATTATAAGCATGTGAACTTAAGTTTCTAGGCTCCTGGTTCCGTTAGTATATTAGCACAGTCTGCTCTGTGAGACAGGACGCTGTCAGAACAATGGTCAACACAGGGTCTGCCTAGTTCCTGGCACAGCAATTCCTCTTCTCTTGTTCTTTAAGTCTCTTTGGATGTATAGATCCAGACAGTACAATTACACTTACAGTATTAAAGAGCTCCTTTACTGTTCTCTTTTTAAAATGTTTTTAATTGGAATACACATTACTTCCCCCTTCCTTTTCCTCCATCCTGCCCCTCTGATGTCTCTTCTCTAACCCTTCTCATGACTATCTACTCTCAAATTGGCAGTTATCTGGCTATTATTGTTACACACGTGGACCCATGTGTACATACATGAATACACATACACACATGGATGCATGTATATGCATAAGTATATAAATACAACCTGCTGAGTCTGATTTTGTATGTATGTGGTTCTGCACTGGACAACCAATAAGGTGGCCCATACCTAGGAGAGGTTAATTGTCCTTCTCCTAGAAATCATTCAAAGGATCATGGGGAACCAAGCCCTGGTGGATACATCTGTATTACAACTCCTGCATCAATAGCTCAAGAATATCTCAGAATGGGACATAGAAGACTATAACGAACAGAACACAGTCTGCTGTGAAGCAACCTCTTCTAGAAATGGCTATATAAATGAGAACAATGGCAAATAAAAACAAAAACAAACAAACCAGCAAAAACCATCCTAACATGGAAGGAGACAATGTCACTAGCCCCACCATTGGACAAAGAACTACAGACTTCTGAGAAAAGGAGGATTAGCTTCCCCCAGGGATAAGCCCCATCATTGACTATCCAGTACTCTAACACTGATTGTGTTTGTGTGTGCTGGATTAGAGTTGTGGCCTATGTAGGAGATGGTGGTCCTGGATCAGAGTATTCTGTGCTTTTCCTTGTCCTTCTCCTGTGAAGGTGGGGAAGGTAAGAGGCCAGATTTCCTTGCTCCATTTTTCTGAGATTAATGACTACAATATTGTTAGATTATTAGTAGTTAAAAGAAAAATAATACCGAATGCTGGAATTTGGGTCACTGTGGGGCTGGTGCTGTTAAAATGTGTGTGTGTGTGTGTGTGTGTGTGTGTGTGTGTGTGTGTGTGTGTGTGTGAGAGAGAGAGAGAGAGAGAGAGAGAGAGAGAGAGAGAGAGAGAGAGAGAGATACATCTGTGTGAACATTTGTGTATAGGTATACATGTGGAGACCAGAGGTTAACATCACCTATCTTCCTCTTTCTCTCTTCACCTCTTGAGATAGGGACTCTCAGTGATCCTACAACTCAAAGGTTGGCTAGACTGGCCAGCCACCTAGTCTCAGGGATCCTCCTATCTCTAACCCCTGTACTAGGATGATGGGTGTGTGCTACTTTGCCTGTTCTTTAACATGGTCACTGGAGATCCAAACTCAGGATCACACTTCACAGCAAGTACTTTTCCTACTGAACTAGTAAGCGATTGCTCCATTCTCAGACATTTGGGTCTATAAAAAGTAAGCAAAATATCCTTTGATGCTTTTGACAATATCATGATGAGTTACATATAGTTGATCCACAATATTTAACCAAATTCCCTATACAGTTTATGTTCATTTACTCTGCTCACAAAATCTTATTTCTAAGAAAATCTTCCTTTACTATTAATGAATATGCTTTTCTTGTTGCCTAACAATTGTGTCCATATTCTTTAAGTAAAATAGACTCTCAACTAACAGCCACAGTAGTGTGTACTTAACAATTTCAGCAGTTAGAAGGTAGAGAGGCAGGAGGGTCAGAGGTTCAAGGTCACCTTCCACTATTTAGAAAGAGAGCCAGAGACCTAAAGTACGTGATATTCTGCCTCAAAAGCTAAAATCAAGAGCAAAATGATGATAGATGATAGATAGATAGATAGATAGATAGATAGATAGATAGATAGATAGAGATAAAGTTCTTGCCATACACTTGTTTCATTTTTAACAATGCATCAACTAAGTTGAGTCTGTATAATTTTAAGTCTTTAAAGAAAGAAATTGAAAAAGATATCAGAAAATGGAAAGGTATCCCATGCTCTTGGAGAAATATGATCAACAAAAATGGCAATACTCCCAAAAGCAAGCTAAAGATTCAATGCTGTCCTAGCACAATTCTTCACAGACCTTCAAGGAACAATACTGAACTCCATGTGGAAAAACAACAACAACAACAAAAAAAAAAACCACGATAGCCAAAACAACCCTGTATAATAAAAGAACTTCTGGAAGCATCACCATTCCTGACATCAAATTCTATTCTAGAGCTACAGTAATGAAAATAGCTTGATACTGGCACAAAATCAGACACGGGGACCAATGGAATTGCATCAAAGACCCTGATATAAATCCACACACATATGAATACCTGATTTTTGACAAAGAAGGTAAAGTTATACAATGGAAAAAAAGCATCTTCAACAAATGGTGCTGGAATAACTGATATCGACATGTAGAAGAATGCAAAGAGATCCATATCTATTCCCATGCACAAAACTCAAGTCCAAATGGATCAAAGACCTCAGTATAAATCCAGCCACACTGAACCTCATAGAAGAGAAAGTGAGAAGTAGCTTTGAATGCATTGGTAAAGGAGACCACTTCCTGAATATAACCCCAGTAGCACAGACACTGAGATCAACAATTAATAAATGGGACCTCCTGAAATCGAGAAGCTTCTGTAAGGCAAAGGACACCGTCAGCAAGACAAAACAGCAACCTACAAAATCGGGAAAAAAATTTCAGCGACCCCACATCTGACAGAGGGCACATCTCCAAAATATACAAGGAACTCATAAAACTAGATATCAAAATAATCCAATTAAAAATGGGGTACAGATCTAAACAGAGAATTTTCAACAGAGGAATCTCAAATGGCCAAATGACACTTGAAGAACTGCTTAACATCCTTAGGCATCAGGGAAATGCAAATCAAAACAACTCTGAGATAACATCTTATACCTGTCAGAATGGCTTAGATCAAAAACCCCAATGAAAGCTTATGCTGGAGAGGATGTAGAGTAAGGAGAACACTCATCCATTGCTGGTGGGAGCCCAAACTTCTACAGTCACTTTGGAATTCAGTATGGCAGTTTTTCAGAAAATTGGTAATCAGTCTTCTCAAGACTGTGCAATATTGCTCTTGGGCATATACCCAAAGAATGCAGACTCATATTACAAGGACATTTGCTCAACTATGTTCATAGCAGCATTTTTCATAATAGCTAGGACTTGGAAACAACCTAGATGCCCCTCAACCAAAAAATGGATGAAGAAAAGGTGATACCTTTACAAAGGAGAAGTTCTCAGTGATAAAAAAAAAACAATGACATCTTGAAATTTGCATGCAAATGGATGGAAGTAGAGAAAACCATCATGAGTGAGGTAACCCGGACAAAGAAAGACAAATGGTATGTACTCACTCATAAATGGATATTAGACATAAAACAAAGGATAACCATCCCACAGTCCGCAACCCCAGAGAAGAGAGGAAACAAGGAGAACACTAATAGAGACATACACGGATACCCCAGGGAAGGGGAAGTGGACAAGATCTTTCTAGTAAATAGGTTGCATGGCAGGAGAGTGGAGGGTGGTAGGGGAGTGAAGAGGGGAGAAGGGGAGTGGGGAGAAGAACATGAGGGACCCAGAAGATTGAGTTGGTAAAGGTCAGAGAGAGAGAACAAGGTAAGAAATAACTTGAAAGAGGGAGTCATTATAGGGCTAGCGAGAAACCAGGTACTAGAGAAATTGCCAGAACTCCACAAGGATGACTCCAGCTAAGACCCTAAGCACTGCTGGAAAGGGTACCTTAACTGCCCTTCCTCTGTAATCAGGTTGATGACCACCTTAATTGTCATCACAGAATCTTCATCCAGAAACTGATGGATGCAGATGCAGAGATCCACAGCTAAACACTGGGCCCAACTCTCGGAGTCCAGTCATAGAGAGGGAAGAGTGATATTATGAGCAAAGGGGCCAAGACAATGATGGGGATACCCACAGAAACAACTGACCCCGACAAGTGGGAGCTCACTGACTCTGACTGAGAGCTGGGGAACTCGCATAAAACCAAACTAGGCCCTCTGATTGTGAGTGACAGTTGTGTGGCTTAGGCAGTCTGTGGGGCCACTAAAAGTAGAACCAATATTTATCCCTAGTGCATGAACTGGTTCTTTGGAGCCCATTCCCTATAGAGGGAGACTTTGCTGAGCCTAGATACAGGGGGCAGGGCCTTGGTCCTGTCTCAAGTGATATAAAAGACTTTGTTGACTCCCCATGGGAGCCTAGTCTCTGAAAAGTAGATCGGGGTGTGGTGGGGAGAAGATGGGGGAGGGAGAAAAACTGGGATTGATATGTAAAATAAAATTGTTTAAAAAAAAAAAACCAAGACCAAATCAATCAATCAATCCATAATTATACAGGCTCAACTTAGTTGACGCATTGTTAAAAGATGTTCTTTGCAAAAATAATCTATAACATCAACTTTTCCTCCTTAGTGAGGTGAATCTTTTGAATCTTAGGGGCAATCTTAGCAGTCTGGGCTATTGAACTTGAACTCAGGAAGGATATTAGTCTTGGAGGCAAATGCTTTTGTCCACTAAGAGACCTAGTTACCCCTACATTAGATTAATTTTTGTATTTGACAGTGATAAATAGTAATGACACTGATGTTATGATAAATATTAATGACACTGACATTATAATAATATGTGATTGTTATTTAGAATCTGTTAATTTCCAAGCAAGGCATCAAAGTCATTTTTACCTTAACGCTTAAATAAATACAATCCATTAGGTCATTTCTTCCATTTTTCCTAATGAGAAATGAGCTGAAAGAATCCAAGTAGCATCTCCAG
This sequence comes from Microtus obscurus, assembly GCA_963919715.1. NCBI lineage: Eukaryota > Metazoa > Chordata > Mammalia > Rodentia > Cricetidae > Microtus > Microtus obscurus. The sequence goes on from CAWTZC010002364.1 coordinate 8,127,164, forward strand.
AATCACACACAGTAAGAGCCTGGCACAGGAGCAGATCTCGACGTGGAGCCTGAACTCCTTAACCCCAGTGTCCTACAGTATAAACAGTTTCCTGTTCTTCCCATGGCAAGTCCTGGTCAATTTATTATATCGTGCTCACATTCAACCCCTACCAGCAATGTGACCTTATCTAGACTGCTTTTGTGTAACTCAGTGTGGGCCTCCAAGATCAATGTGTTGAATGTTTATTTCTGCATCCTCCAGGATCTTAAGCAGAATATGCTCTCAGCTGAAGAAGTTGGCCTAATCCCTAGCTTTAGACTCCCCTTTCCTTTTTAGTGGTCTCCAGTTGCTTTGTGTATCTGAACTGACAGCAATTACACAAAGCAGCCAGAAGATGATTAGCTTAGAGAGGCGAATTGTGTCAAGTTAATTACCAGTGGTGCACGCTGACTTTGATTCATGAAGATGGCTTTTAGTGGGGCTTTTAAAAAGCCATGTTAATCAGTCGACACTTTTTTTTTTTTAGATTTTAATGGAAATGTCAGAAGGAGAGGTACATGGAAAACCAAGGAAAGAGGGATCCTGGTGTGCACTAAAATAATTATAAAACATCAAAGAAGCATTCATTTAAAGAACTGTTTTTGTAGGCCACTTGATCATGAGGTGAACACTCCTTTCTTTAACTATAGGGATGGGATCAAATCAACCACCAATGTTTGAGATGCCTTACTATCTCTCAGGTACATCGTCCCCAAACTGCAATAAACAGAACTGCCAGGAAAGAGGTACAAACGTGAAAAGAAAGTTTAAAGGTGTATTCTTTCAAAATATAAACTATTGAGTGGTTATCATAGAGTTTTCGTCCAAGCTGAAGATAATCTGCAGCCTCTTCATGGTTCAATAGTGCATTGACACCAGTGGATTAGGTCCACAGTTCCTGTCAGTCCTTCACACAACCCTTGAGGCCTGCTATCTTCTTGGTCTCATGCTATGAGACTCTCTTGACCTTTTTCTCAGGAAAACAAACTTTTTAGCTGAACATGTTTGAATCCAGTCATATCATAGGAAACTATCTGCTTTGGATTATGTCAAATTTTGCCACTGTATAGATTTCCAAGTCTTTTTAAAAAGTTTTCTTTTTATTTTTACAGCCTACCAGGAGTCCATGTTTGGATGTATAGTTCAATCACTGCTCTTCAGTAACTTGTTTCTGACTAAGATAAACACTGAAATAGTAAGCAATGTCTTATTGGGCTCGTAAGCCGTGTGACCAGTCAACAATATACTCAAGGACCCTGGGTTTTATATTTTGAAATTTGCAAATAACATATGATATTAGTCAACAAAATACTATGGTTAAAAACATCTTTCAGTGTTCATAAATATATTCTGTAAAGCTACTGCTCTGTCTCTATTTATAGGTCAAGTTCATACCCAGTACCTATGTCTTTAAAGGGAGGCACAACTCCTAATCCCACTAAGGATAACTATGTTCACTAGACAACTAGAAGTGTTTAGCAAAAGTGAATAAGCAATTATGCTTTTAAATCTGAGCTATTTAGCAATTTAGGGCTGCTGGAAGAAGTGTCAGAGATTTTGCTTTGGTTTGGTTTTTAAACGATGTGACCCCTAGTAGTATGGTCAGATACCAGAGTAGATCTCAATACCAAGATTAGTTTGGCAACACAAACTGCACTTGATTGAGAAAGTAGGAGGAGGGGGAGGAGGAGGAGGAGGAAAAGAAAGGGGGAAGAAAAAATAAAGAGAGAAAAGAAGGAAAGAAAGAGAGAGGAAGTAAAAGGGAGAGGGAGAGGAAGAAAGAAGGAAGGAAAGAAAGAAAGAGGGAGGGAGAGGGGCAGGGAAGGAGAAAGGGAAGGAAGGCAGACAGACAGGAAAGAAAGAGGGAAGAAAAGGGAAGGGAAAAGAAGGAAGGCAGATAGGCAGAGCGGAAAGAAAGAGGGGAAAAGGAAAAGAAATGAAAGAAGGGGGAAGGAAGGAAGGAAGGAAGGAAGGAAGGAGGGAGAGAGAGAAAGAGAGAGAAAGAAAGAAAAATAAAAAGCAATTTCAAAGTTGGTGGGAAAGGATGGGAGGATTGATAAGACAAAGAGCTGGGGTGGGGGTGAATATGTTCAAAATATACTGTCAAAAATTCTCAAAAAATTAGAACTATTTTTTTAAACTACACTATATCTAGACTTCTACCTTAACTATCCTTGAATGTAGAAAAGGAAGATGGGGAGAGTAGGTCCCAAACCAGTGTGACCCATAAGCCAACACATGGCAACTAACCAAAGTCATCTATCTACACTAGATGAACTAGTGCTCTAGAAAGAACTAGAGCAAACAGTATATAAGTTCACTTATTACTGAGTATCGCTTAAAACTGGCTTGAAATAAATCAATTGTATTTCAAAAGTATCCATCAATTTATAAGGGCAGAGAAGACATAAAATGTTCATTTCCCTCATTATTATGTAGCCCAAACCAGCTTCTGTGTAGTAAGAAGGAGTGCCAAAGATTGCTGTTGGATCAAGGGGCTGCCATCAGTGAAATCATTTGAAAGGATTTTTCCAGAATTAGTGGCTGTCAGCTTATCCAAACATTTGGACAAAAACCACTGTAGGCAAATTATTGACACTTCACTGCTTCTCCTCGCCGCTCCTCAATAGAGACACTAATAGGATCTCTGCATTTCAATCTCATTTTGCACCAAAGCCATCTCAGTGGGTGCATTTTGTGCACCCTTCTTTGTTGCGGAGAAGAAAATAACTCAAGTCAGGGCTGCTCTGCAGTCTCCCAGGCAGCCCACCATCCTGATCTTCAAGGACTCCTTTTTAGAAACGTGGAGTTTAGATAATGAGTTTTTGGAATGCAACAATGTGATTTCATAGCCCACTGTGTTGGGGTGAACGCTCATGCAACGCTATAGCCAACGCTGGACAGGCATGTTCTCTCACGGGATATGTCTTCTGTCTCTGGTGCGGTCACCACTTTTCAACACAATTACACTTCTGAAATTTAACTGGATTTTTAAAAGATAATCAGAAATTGACATAACATCTTGTAACACCTCAACAACTGCTCCACATACTGAACACATTAGAAAAAACACAATCGCCTCAGTTAAGCAAGACAGGCCTAAAGCTACTTAAACCGTCCCGCATCATGTGGCAAAAAATTAAATGCTGTTTTTTTCTACCTGTCCTCATTTACATTGTAAAAATTTTCATTTTATAATATAAATATTTTTCAGTCATTAATTCAGTGTTGTTTTCAGGTTTTTCCTACACCAAGATTATAATTCTATAAACCAAATGCCTTTTTCCCAGGAGTCAGGAACTCTGAAAGATTGCATGCAAGGCATATTTGCTATACATTTATTTTGTTTCTGTACTGGAATTTAATGAGACAATAATGATTTTATCACTCATCAAAAGTCACACTAAAATATTGAGGGCTATGAAAAAGTTTGTGTTTATTAGATGAGACACATGAGGGTGCTGGTTTAAGGTTAGAAGTAGACAGTAGCTGCAAGTTCACACAGCTCAACCTAATTTACATACCAAGGCATACCTACCTCTCCAGTTAAACTTTTTTTTAACTGAAATTGATTCTCTCATACAACACATCTTAACTACAGCTTACCCTACCTCCACGACTCCTAGCTCCCACATCACCTCCCCTCTCCCCCAGAGCCACTCCTCTTCAGGAAAGAGCAAGCCTCCAAGAGAGAACAGAAAATAGGACAAAATCAGATACAGTCAGACAAGGCTTCAAAGACCTCATTTTGTTGGCTTTTGAGACTGTTTTTCTCCCATTGGGTTGCGCTTTCCAGTTAAACTTTTAAATTATTTTCAGTAAGCTGTGATAATAAATAGTGTTATATATTCAGCCAGGCATAATAGGCTTTTTGTTTTGGGGCCACCAATCAGCTCCCAACTCAAGACATAGAGACTTAATAGTTATAAGTGTTCAGCCTTATTTTAGTTTTTATTTTAACTAGTTTCTTTTTATCTATGCTTTGCCTTGGGCCTTTTTACCTTTCTTTCTGTATGTCCTACTCTGGGTCTTATGTCTGGTGCTCTTTGGCTGCCCCTGAGTGTCTCACTATCTTCCTCTCTCATTCTCTCCCCCTCCTTCTCATCTAGTTCTTTCCTCTTCTCTTCCAACCTATTTTCTCTGCCCATCAGTCCCACCTATCCACCTCCTGCCTAGCTATTGGTCATTCAGCTTTCTATTAGACCAATCAGGTGCCTTAGGCAGGCAAAATGAAGCAGCAACACATCTTTTCACAGTTAAATGAACACAGCAGAAACAAATTAACACACCTCACATAAAGTAATATTCTGCAGCATAAACAAATGTAACACATCTTTGCCTAGTTAAAGTAATATCCCACAACAGTAATGTAAGTATTACATATCTTTTATTCATACCCCATGAAAAACTTCTATAAACAAAATATCTACTACTTTCAAAGTATTTAATAAATTTTTCTTTAAAAAGATTTATTTTTTCCCTTTTTTTATTGATTTTTATTGAGCTCTGCATTTTTCTCTGCTCCCCTCCATGCCTCTACCCTCCTTCTTTCAACCCTCGCCCAAGGTCCCCAGGCTCCCAATTTACTCAGGAGATCTTGTCTTTTTCTACTTTCTACTTGCCATGTAGATTAGATCTATGTAAGTCTTTCTTAGTGTCCTTATTGTTGTCTAAATTCTCTGGGATTGTGGTTTGTAGGCTGGCTTTCTTTGCTTTATGTTTAAAAACCACCTATGAGTGAGTACATGTGATAATTGCCTTTCTGTGTCTGGGTTAGCTCACTCAAAATAATGTTTTCTAGCTCTATCCATTAGTCATCAGAGAAATGCAAATCAAAACAAATCTGAAATTCCATCTTGCACCTGTAAGAATGACCAAGATCAGAAACACTGATGACAGCTTATGCTGGAGAGGATGTGGGGTAAAGGGAACACTTCTGCATTGCTGGTGGGAATGCAAGCTGGCACAACCCCTTTGGATGTCAATGTGATTTCTCAGAAAATTAGGAAACAACCTTCCTCAAAACCCTGTGATACCATTGTTGGGTATATATCCAAAGGATGCTCAATCGTGCCACAAGGACATGTGCTCAACTATGTTCATAGCAGCTTTGTTTGTCATAACCAGAACCTGGAAACAACCTAAATGCCCTTTGACCAAAGAACGGATAAGGAAAATGTGGTACATTTACACAACGAAGTACTACATAGCAGAAAGAAATAACGACATCTTGAATTTTGTAAAAAAAAAAAATTAAACAAAATCTTACCATGTAGCTCTACCTAGCTTGGAACTCTCTATGGAGACCATGCTGGCTTTGAACTCGCAGAAAATTTCTTGCCTCAGCATTTGGACTTCGAGGCATGTGTGCATGTGTGTGAGAGTGTATGTGTTTAATACCAATGCTCAGAAGGCAGAGATAGGTGGATAGCCATAAATTCAAGGCCAACCTGGCTTACAAAGGGAGTTCCTGGCCAGTTGGGGCAATACAGTAAGATTCTGTCTCAAATCCCAACACCCCAAAATAGAGTGCTGAGACGAAAAGCATGTGCCACTGCTACCAGACCTTTTCATTTTTTAATATTTATTTTTTAGTTGTGTTTAGAAGACCTGCCTCAGATTATTGTTTTCTTTTCAATTTGACTTACCTTATCTCAAAACTTAATTGCCAGGGCCAATGAGATGCTCAGCAGGTAGGTAAAGGTACTTGATACACAAGACTGCCTTCTAAATATTTTATTTTGGCCATTTTAACCTTAGAGTCTTCTATGTATTCTTGGATTGTTAAGGGAACAAACACTTAACGTATATTGTTCCTGCTCAGTATATCTTGAGCTTATTACCTAGTTATGCATATTTTCCCTCTAGTATTTGACGGATACAACAGCAGAATTGAATTTGTTCTTTGAAGACGTAAGGTTCATTTATGTTGTTTGTAAAGTTGGTTGGCTTAGCAACCACTGCACACGTAGAGCCATTACGAGTCCCCATTCTTCTTGCCTGTCTTCTACTCCTGTACAAGGCACATACACAAATCTCAACCAATCCCCCCAAACCAGGTCAGACCACTGGTACATGACTGAAAGTTATTGGGTTGTCTTTCCAGGAAGGTTCCATAGATACAGAGTTTCTGTACACCATAGTCAGCTTGCCTCCTGGTCCTCTGCTCATGTCTAGGAAATAATGAAACCACACAAACAACAGAACAGCTGGAGAATCAGAGAGGCTCAAGGACATCCAAGGACACATAGGGACAATTGGCCTGTCTCTGCACACCCCTTTTCATGTTCTAATCATTGTCATCAGACTTTTTCAGCCTTGCAGCTAACATTAATCTTAATGGGTAGCAAGGAATTAAATGCTGTTAAGCCCCACCCAGATGTCCTACAATATGCAGTGTGTGTGTCACTAAGGCCAAGAGCTAATAACTGTACCAATGATACATTGTTCTTGGCTCATGTGTCACTAAGGACAAGTGCTAACAGCTACCAATGGCACGTTGTTCTTAACTCAGAAGAACACAGCATGTATAGACAATGGTTTATGGGTACGAAAGTGCAAATACCTGAACCCCCTTGTTTGAGGTGGTCTATCTCTATGGGTTCACTTATTGAGCAGGGTGCTTAGTGGTAGCCACCCAGGCTAGCCTTAGTGAGACATAATGTCTCACTCTACTCTAGTTCCCTCACTTTCTCACAGTTTTTCAGAGTGGATTCATTCTCTTCATCAATCAGTTGTCTCTAGTGAACCCTAGATAAGTCAATGGGTATTTTCACGTCACTAAAAACCTCCCTTTATTGTGGATGGATGGGGAGTATAGTGTGTGTTGTAAGTGCTTCTTGAAGCGTTTAAAGGTTCTGTGTCTTCCTATGGGATGGGTTTTGTTTAGAGATATAGCCGTATGAACACAAGATAGTTGTCTTTAAATGAGTTATTAAATTTGATACATGAGTTTATCTTATTAGATCCATCACTTAGAGTCAATATGTTGATATCTATTCGCTGTTTGATTCTCCTGACATTTAGATCAGTATTTTAAATTTAATTTGAGTCTGAGTGGTTTTTATCTCTGAAGTAAATTTTCTTAGTGTTTGTAATATGAATGCTCTGTATTTATTTTGTGTTCTTCTCTGGAATTCTATTAAGGATTTCAATGTTGGCTTCTCTGCTTTACTTCATGACAGCTTTTCTCATACTGTTTGCAGGTTTTACACCCTGGTAAGTGACTTCTAAACTTTCTCTTGGAGACAGAATATATCAAATTTCCTTTTCTTTGCTCCTCTTCTTTTCTTTCTTTCCTTTCTTTTCTTTTCTTTCTTTTATCATTGTGACAATGTTGCCCTTGGAGAGGTATTGCAGGCATTCAAATTTATATTTATGTAGCAATTTTTATTCCTTTAAATATTCCTAAATGTTTGTTTTCATTTATATCTTTATACTAGATTGATATGTGGTTCACTGTAGACATTTTGTTGTTGATTACTTTCTGTCTATTGTTTTTGAAGTAATTATTTTTATTCCAACAAAGACTTCAAAATGTTTAAACGAATCTTTCCTGGTAATTATCAATGTAAAAATAAGATTATTTATCTTTTTCACTAAATTTCTACAGATATACTTAAACTAGAATCTGATTTAGGAATTATTTTACTATTTGGATCTTACACAATATTTTGGTAATTTCATCACTTCATATTTATATCAGTTATTTGTGTTTTGTTTCTTATGTATTCAGTCTTAATTCCCATTTTAGATGCTTTTTTCCCTTTGCCTAAATACTCACTTAAAACATTTTTAGCACTGAAATGTAAGAGGGTTTGCTGTACGTGATACTGATTTCTTTTGATATTTTTTATTCATAGATTTGGATGACTCAAGACTTCCTTAACACATGAAACTTTTTCTTTGAATAGTTCAAATTGTTATTTCTCTTCAGTTTGCTATGGATTTGAAGTGTGGTAGTTTAGTTCCATGGCTTTGTGTTGTTTTGGTAATTTTTGTTTGTTTTGCTGTTGTTGTTACTGGGTTCCTATTGAAATTTAAAAAAGGGAATGAATCTCAAAGAATGTAGCCTACGTGTGTCAAATAAGTTTGTACTGGAATTACTCTCCAATGACTCCATATTTCATAGTTCTGCTGTTCAGTAATTCCATCAACAACACAGCAAGTGTTTCACAACAGAATGTGCTTTAAAAGTCATATCTAGATGTGGTGTCTTTCCAAGCTCAAAATTAAATATTCCCTACAGTGGCAACAAAGCTATCTTCTATTCAATTCCAGCTTCTAACGCTTTCCTAGAAAAAAAATTAAGTTAAATCTCAAAGTCTCATATGAATCACCCAGGAGGCCTTCCTGTGTGCACCGAGGGCAGTTGATATGGCTGGCTTATTGGAAGAATGCTTTAGCTATTACAGATGATAATATTTAAAAATCATGGAATCATTTGGTCTATCAATAGGAAATCTATCATTCAATAAAAGTCTCTTGAATGGCTGAGAATTAATTATGTATAATTCTGTGATGCAATAATATCATTATCCTCATGTTGTGCATGGAAACACCATCATGAGAAGCATCACTTCTGGGCTGCTTCCTGCAGCAGCCACCCTGTAGCACTGACATAGCCAATGCTAGCCTTGCCTTGTGGTTATTATTTTGTTGATAATAAACTGAACTGGAGACTTTAGGAAATGTGCCTGAAGTCCTAGGGAAACAGAAAAGAACTGAATTATGGGCCAGTGATCTTCTGCTCAGATCTCTGTTCTAAGCTCATTCCATCGCTCTGTCTTCACAGCTGATTTCTTTTAAATGGGAGGTGCGCATGATGGAGGATGTTAGTCCCCTCGTTACTTGTGCACACAGTTCTTCCTGGCTCTGGGGTTGTTTAATGCTACTGAAAAATAAATACAAAGACTTGTGACCTTCCAAAACCCTTCATGCCACAAAACTTACTCTAAACCAACAGTAGTTTGCACAATACTACAAAATTTACATTGTGAATATTGCAATATCTACAGGTTTAGATGTGTGTAAAGGTGTCCTGTATGTCTACTTGCCAGTGAAAGAGCAATCGGTAATCATGCTTGACAGTGTCTGAGGTCTGTGTTTACACCTCAGGACACTAGAGGCTCGAGGACAGGGCAATATCTAGTAGGGTCCTATCATCCATTTTCCAAAGCACATTAGGCCAGATGTGTTTTAGACACTGATGGAGAATTCAGAAGTTCTAGAAGGCTAAACAGCTGTCTGTGTTAGCAAAGCATAATTTGTACTTCTTTATAAAGTAGTAGTCCTCATAACAGGTAGTATAAATATGCCACATCTTTCTTAAGCTGATTCAGAACAGGGTTCATATGGCGTGAGTTCAGCCTGTGATCAGATGCAGGTATCTAATGAGTCGGTCATGAAACAGCACATGTAGGTTGAGCACAGAATCAGCAGAAGGGAAAGGGAGCTGCGATGCTTTCCTACCCAGCATGCATCCACCACGAGGGCTTTGTTAGCTCATGGGTGAGTCTTTTGCTCTCCAGAGCTTTAATTAATGCCTTATAATTAAATCCCACAAACAGTGTCTTTTGGAGAAGTTTCATAAATAAATCTGTGAAGTTATGCACTTGAGCATCAACGTCCACTTTTGCATGCCGTGTCTACCTTAGAAAAAAACATAAAATGATATTTTTAGAGTTCTGATATACATGAAAAGAATTTGAAAGCCCTGGAAAAGACTCAACATAAAGGAAATAGGAGTTGGTCTTGAGTGTTCTGTATAGCTTACTTCACTGATTTTCTTGCTTAGAAAACATTACAGAAAATATGGAAACCTATTTGTTTGCTGTAGAGCAGGGCTCAGACTCAAAGCCATGAATTCTGATGTCTTCTGCAGTGCACACATCTGACCAATGAGGACATTCAGGTGAACCAGAGTGGCAGGGTTTGGAAGAGGAAATGCCGAGCAGCTGATCCAGTCAGGTCTACTCTCAAAGGAGAAAAATTTGATTTTCTTCTCTTTGAATTTCACATAATCACAAGATGACTTACATCTCCCAGAATTATTTATAAAAATGGTGATATATACTATTAACTACTTTTGATATGGCCTTTAGCTTTTAAAGGGGGGGCTATAAAAGGATACAGTTATCTGGCAGTCATATTGTCTTTGCATTACAAGGGAAATTCAGTTCTCAAGAATGCAAAAGTCACACAAACTAAATGGTGTCTGATTCTGGCCTTAAACTTTTGGGACCGTGCTCTAACCTTGTGGTTACCATACATATACACAAACGCTTTGAGCTCTAGTAACATTTAATTTACACTGTCTTCTCCAGTGATGTTTGGTGGCATAAGTTCATGCAAACAGCTACAGCAGAAGCCAGGATATTAATTGCTAATTGGTTCACTTTTCTAAATTTATCCTTTTGAAAATAGTATATCGTAGGCATAAAGTTATGGAGAGAAACATATGTAGTAACACGGGAGCCATCAGAGAAAGCAGTGTTACGGAGTGAGAAAGTATTAATACCAGCTAGCTTGACCTTTCTGCAACATTTTATTCTTTCTATTAGTAAAAGTTTCATAAATGCCTTGCTGTCCAACTAAGATGTGTAAATGTCTAGCAGCTCTGTCGTGTATTTCATTTGAATAATGCAGTATGGAATGAAAAGTGAAACACTGCATTGCTCTCAGCCACAAAGAAACAAGTTGAGCTCCACAATTTCACGGAGTATAATCCAAGTTCTCCTTCTAATGCCAAGTTGAATGATTTTTCTTTTTTGCTTTTCTTTTTGTTTTTTTGAGACAGGGTTTCGCTGTAGCTTTGGAGCCTGTCCTGGAACAACTCTTGTAGACCAGTCTGGCCTCGAATTCACAAAGATCCGCCTTCCGAGTGCTGGGATTAAAGGCGTGAGCCACCATTGCCTGGGGAATGTTTTTTCCAATAGTAACCACAGTTTCCACTTTTTTTCTCTGCTCTAGTAATTCTACTTATATGCTTAGATGATCAAGTTTCGAAGATCTTCCCTTTGCAAGTGGGATTGTGGGATTGGAGTGAAAGTTCAGTGGTTAAAGGATTCCAAGCATGAGGACATAAATTTGAACCCCTGACCCTATGTAAAAAACAATCCAGGAGTGGTGGCAAATGCTGGTAATCCCAGTACTGGGGGAGGCAAAAACAAGTGGATGCCAGGGCCCTGGGGCTCATTGGCCAGCCAGTTTATCCTACTTGGTAAATACAAAATCAATGAAGCAAAAAAAAAAAATCTTGTCTGTACATCATCAAATAAAAATAAAGGCATTGAATTGAGGCAAAATCAATGAAGCATCCTATCTCAAAAAGTTTTTTTTTAATGGACAACATTTGATGATTGATAGCCAAGGTTGTCCTCTGGCTTCCACATGAGCACACATACATGTCTGCACATGTACACACACACACACACACACACAACACACCACAAGTGAAATTTCTTATGCAAGATCCTAGAAAATATATAACAGATTTGTAACTCCCAGAATTCCATGGTATAATATGGGGTATTATATACATAAGGCTTTCTGAGTTACCAGAGTCTGATAATACAGCTGTTTACAATTTTGGGTTATTTTTCCATCGTTCTCACCCAACACTGACTTATTTAGAGGAAGCATTTTAGAATGTTTCTCACTTAACCTTTGCTTGCTGTGCAAATTCACAAGTGAGCAGGGAGAATTTCTTTTTGTCAACAGGACTTCATCATCGGCAAGAATAAATCATCCTCACGTGCCCTTCAGAACTTCGCCTTCAAGTCTGTTCTGTTGAGGACCATTACAGTTGTGTGAGGAAGATAGTTTCACAGTGAACTATAAAAGTACAGTTAGCCTTTCTTCTACTGTGTTAAGTAGCACCGTTACAGCTATAAGCACAGCCGTATAGCCTCACGTCTGCACACATGGGGTCTCTGGCATACAGAGGAAACTCCTTTCATGTTTTTTTCAGAAGGACTAGCGTTTTTCAAAAAGTCATTGTACCCTGTGAATTTTTATGAAATTTATCCCATTTGTGTTTGTATTATTATTGAATCAGTTTTTATAGTTAGTAAAATTTCTTTGCAAATAGGGTATACCTTTTATCCTAAAAATGAGGATGCTAAGATCTTAACTGAGTGCTTTTTAAATGCAATAGGTTAAATTTTAACTTATTTCACACATGTGTACACATACATATACACATGCACATGAGAGACAGAGAGAGAGAGAGAGAGAGAGAGAGAGAGAACAGAGACGGGGAGAGGAGTGTCTAGCACTGCTACAAATGAAGGAGAAGGACTAACGGAATCACTCCAGACTGTGCTCTAATGGCCCATTCCTCATTCGCTGAACAACATCTTGCCATGGTAAAGAAACTTTACCGTTTCTTCAAATCTCCTTTCTTAAACTCTCTTGTGTGAGAGAGCAACAACCTCTATTGTGTGAGTGTATGAATTTAGAGCCCATACTTATAAAATACCCTATACTGAAACTCACATGGCAAGCAGATGTCTAGGAACCTTAGCACCTCCGTCTCTACTTCTCTCCTTATCTATGCTCCTCCATGCTAAGCCCCTTTGCAATTGAAATGTGACTATCTGAACAGTGCACAGGGGTCACAGATATTGTCTTCAGGGTGGTTTGAATATCCAGCTAAGGCTATAAAACCCCCAGCCTTAATTATTAATTATCCTTCAAATCCTAATTAACCTTTAAAACAAGAAATACTTGTGAGTTTTACCACAATCCCCAAAGTGTATTTACCAGTTATTAGTCATGGCAAATTACATTCACCTCTCTCGTGTCTGACTGCTGCACTGCATTTCAAGTTAGCTAAGGAGAACCCATCAGGGCCATCCCACTAGCTCCCCTCCACAGACTGACTGTAATAAAATGTGAGACAATCATAGATTTGCTTCTTAACAGCAACCAAAAAAAATTCAATATTTCTCCAACACAAGAGTAATCAAATCAGGCTCTAGAATCTTCCTTGTGATGATTCATAACAGCAGGAAAATGTATCAGTAATATTAAGCCAAGGAATACAGGCTTGCTAATGTGGCATCACTCGATATCTAAATAAGATGTTTTGTTTTGTCCCCCCCCCATTAGTTGATATCCTTGGTGGAGTTATCATTAAGAGTTACCAGCCAACCAGGAATCCTTAGATCAAAATGTATTTAGGGCAGTCATCCCTAAAGGGTTCTCAACAGGCAGTGTTAGCTTTTACAAATGCAAGTTATCAATGTCACTCCAGACTTACCGAATCATAGGTCCTTAGAACCTGTTTCAACAATCGATTCTCCTGATGCTTAATACACATTCATGTTTAAGAATCACAGACTTAAGAGCATAGCCGCAGCAAATGAAACTCTGGTTCACAATCCATGATGTTATGTATTCTTATCTCATCCCTCTCTGCATCTGTTTTTCATCCCTCCATAAAATGCTTACAAAATCATTTTCATGCTGAGAGAATTTCTTTAGTCAGCTGGCAAAGGACCATGCAGGCTTGAGAGGTTCTGGTTTCAAAGAATCAATATTTATTTCTTGTATTAGAAACAGAACACTCGCAATCCATTTTTCAAGTGAACCACACACAGAGAAGAGTATCGCAATCCTATTCTCCTTCAGCCGGTCCTGAGGCAATCAGAATTCCCCAAGAACTGGAGAGCACAAACTCCAAGCTTGGGAAAAACTGCAGGATGTTACATGTTTACTTACTTCAGATCTTTGAAAGAAAATCATGCATTTGCTTGCTTTACAGAATGATTTAAAGCATGTCTACAAAGAAACTCACATTAGAGCTCTTGACAACCTCAGTGTCTTCTAAGCTGAGGTGTTACACAGCATGAGACGAAAATCCATAGGGAAGCTGATTTGAAACCCCACTCCTTAAGTGGCAGATAATGCTGATTTGAACAAATGTAAGAGATGAGACCATCCTGTTGGTAAAGGATGAACAATTACTTATGTGGCTATATCCTTTTGTTCTAATAAAGATGTGTAGCATGACTTTATTAATAATCAGCATTTTGATCATGCCTAGATTAGAGTGACGAAGTTTTGTGATTCAGAACTACATACAAGATTGCGTGAAATTTTATAGTTGCTTTTCTCCAATCACCTAATTCTAGAAACTCCCAGTTTCATGAATCCTCTGGGCTTACTCATGTTTGAAATTAGCATCTATGGCTAGAGAGTTAGCTGAGTGGTTAAGAGTGCTTGTTGCTCTTGTAGAAGACCCAGGTTCAATTCCCAGCACCAACATGGTAGTTCACCACTGTCTGTAATTCCAATACTAAGGGATCTAGCAACCTCATCTGACCTCAGCTGGCACCAAGCATACATGTGGTTTGTCCATACATGGTATACACACAGAAAAAACACTCATAAACACAAAATAATAAAATAAAAAATAACATATGATACTTAGTCAATCATCATTTTTCCTTAAAAATGAAAAAGACATTACATGAATAATCAAAAACTTTGTAATTTTTATTCTGTTGTGTGGACCCCAGACTGTGTATTTACATCCATTTGTAGTCAAGGCTGAAATTCTCTCATGTACCTCAGGTCCAGCAGTAAAGCAAGACCATGGTCATCCTATTTCACATTACATCAATGGTCAATGAAAAGAAGACCTTTGCAGCAGGTACCAAAACCAGAGTCTAAGGAGACCACTGACCTTCATCATGGACCAGAGGACAATTTGAAAATACTTCAAAATAGAGGCACTGAATGAATTCAGCATACACCATATGCATTACTCAGATGCCTTTGGTTTCCCAGTGAGAGCATGTACTGACCAACTCACGTGTGTTATGCACTTCAGTTATCCCATAGAAATAGAAATATTATTTTGTTAAAATATGCCCAAATAAATGCGGAGCACCCAGTAACCCCATTCTTCATTCTAGAACTTTGCAATGCTGAGAGTCAGGACTCTCAGTTCTTTACAATTACAAGTGGATTTTATGAATGAAAAACAACGCTGCTTTACAGCCCATCTGTCATTATTATAATTATGTCTACCAGTGTGCAGGAAGACACGCTGGAAGATGGATATAGCATGCTGGCATTTTTCAAACATGAAA
Organism: Microtus obscurus; assembly: GCA_963919715.1. Lineage (NCBI taxonomy): Eukaryota > Metazoa > Chordata > Mammalia > Rodentia > Cricetidae > Microtus > Microtus obscurus. Next base: position 8,142,286 of record CAWTZC010002364.1, read on the forward strand.
TACTTTTACAGGTGAATATTTTAAAAATAATTTACAATTTATTTTCTTAAAAAAGTACTTCAATAGGACATCTTAAAAATATTTAATTATAGTGCATCTATATGTTTAGTGTTTTTAAATACAATAAATGAACTTAGAAGTTGTAGCCAAAAAATATAAGGTATGGTCTCTGTACTTACTACCTGGTAATGAAGAAGAAGGAGAAGTTTGACCATAAGTTTGGATAACGAAGAGGCATAGGGAATGTGACAGAGGTCTGTACATGGTACACTGGGGACACAAGGGAGGTGCTAGCATGCCAGAACCCATAGAAGACACCAACCAGAATTTCCATTTCAACAGACACAAAAACTTTCTACTCTGTTAGGTTATCAGACACGTTTAAAACATGCTTTACCAAGAACTCTCGCTAAAATCCACTATTAAAACACATTGAAAAGAGATCTGATTTTATCCCGAAGGAATCATCCTCCATGAACACCCATCAATCAGTGCACTTGTCCTAAGACCCATGCCATTTATATAAATGAAACAGACACATGAGGAAATCAAGATCCATGGCAACCGGCACCAGAAATCATAAATCCACTTGCAAATCGCGTGTCAAGTGAAAGAGCATTGCCAGCAATTTCAACGGGAAGTATTCCCTGGGTGAGGTAAAAATCCTCCTGGAGAATTTTAATTCTCTGGTGAAACAAATAACTGCCCAGCCCCATTTCTGAATAATAAGATTGGTTTTGAATGCTGCAAAAATGGCCTGTGCTAGGCATATCCCTCTGCAAGGCATTTCTGTGAGAATTGGTGACTCTGAAAGGAAAGGGAGAATAAGAGAGAAACAAGTGTGATGTTGATCACAGTCACTACATGTCTTTGTGGCTGCTCCACGCATGCTTTTAGCAAAGTATTAGAAAATACATTTTTATGCAAGGATATACCATAATTGAGGCAAACAGAGGTTCTCTGACCATATTTCAGGGTGATGAAAGCATTTGGGTTAATAGCAACCACCAGGCATATACTGATAGATAACATTTTCCTAAAAGTAAAAAGGTAACACTTCATACATCTATCAAAGTAGACTGGTCCCATATGGTGGCTTGACAATGACCCATATAAGCTCACATATTTGAATGCTTAGTCCTCAGTTAATGGAACTATTTAGAAAGGGTTAGGAGGTGTGGTCTTGTTGGAGGAAGTCTGTCTCTGGGTGTGGACTTTGAGATTTCCAAACTCCATGCCAGACCTATTTCTCTCTCTCTCTCTCTCTCTCTCTCTCTCTCTCTCTCTCTCTCTCTCTCTCTCTCTCTCTCTTTCTTCCTCTCTCTGTCTCTACCTGTACCTCTCTCTCTCTCTCTTTGCCTGTTGCCTATGGATCTATGGATCAGAGGAAAGGTTTTGGGTAATGATCTAGCCTGATGCCTGTCTACCTAAAGCCATGCTTCCTGCCATGATGATCAGAGACTAACCCTCTAAAACTGTAAGCAAGCAAACCACCAATTAAATGCCTTCTTCTAGAAGTTGCCTTGATCCTAATGTCTCTTCACAGTAATAGGACAGTAACTAAGACTGGCCATATAAATATTAAAAATCATACTAGAAGAAAAAACAGACCTGAGAACTTATGGAACACACCAGACTGAAGAGATGTATAACGCTGTTCCCTGGACTACATAAACATACGGACACTTAACACTGGCATTGACAGTCCCAGCCTTCTAACTACCTAGTGTTGTGATTCAAGGGATCAGGAGGCAGAATACTTCTGGCTGCCCCAAGAGCTTCAGTTCAGTCAACTTCCCATTGTTAAAGTAGCCCGTGAGAATTGCTGTCAGTCCTGTGGTTCATCCTTCAGTATGGTGCAGTACTAGCTGAGTCATTACTGTGCTTTCATGGTATCCACATTCTTGCTTCTCACTCCTGCAACTTGACTCAACCTCAGGCCCACTTTGACCTGACAGCCCTGTGGCTGAGCCCCCAGACATAGCCAGTAGCTTGTCCATACGCAGGGAGGTCCCCCTGGGACTGCTTTTAACTGTCTTACTTGTCTCTGGTAGGGTCTCTTTGAACTTCATTATGGCTTCTTTAGCCCTTTAGGAGGCATTCTAAAACCAACATATATACAAGTAAATAGATAATCTAAGAGTTGATATTATAATTAAGATTATAAGAATCTGTGTGTGCCAGTGGCCAGTTATCAAGAGACATGGGGATTACTTGGCAAAATGCAGCCATAAAATTAGATATTTTCTATAAATTTATTGTTATTCAATATAAATTTTGTTATTGTGGAAAGACACAAGGGTGCCTGTTTCTGATAAAACACACTCTTACAGCCCTGACCTAATTAGATTTCTGTTACTCTCTTAAAGCCATGCAAAAACAGCATGGGAACAAAAGGGTAGATTTGGCCTACAGTCCATTATGAAGAGAAGCCAAGGCAGGAAAACTGTTTACTGCTATTCTTCTTCTTCCTTGGTTAGCTACCCTCCTTATAGCGCCTAAGACCAACTGACCAAGGTTGGCACCACTTATAGTAGGCTGGATCCTCTTTCATCAATTAGAAACTAAGAAAATGACCCACAGCTACACCCACAGAACAATCCAATTGAGGTAATTCCTCAACTTGGGTTTCCTCTTTCTAGGTACAGTAAGTTGACAATTGAAGCTACGGTGAGTCTATATATTAAAAAGACACATAAAATAATAAACCTTTATATTAGAACTATTAGTAATAACACAAAGCTGAAACAAGCCATATCTTTAACTCTAGAATAAACAGATATTTGGATCTCTGTGAGTTCGAGGCCAGCCTGGTCTAGAAGAGCTAGTTCCAGGACAGGAACCAAAAAGCTATGGAGAAACCCTGTCTCAAAAAATCAAAAAAAAATTGCAGTATTTGTATAACAAAATCCTGTAACATTAAAACAGGAAGCATCACTACAAATTGGAACTTTACTTAAGGAAAGTTTGAACAAAAAAAAAAATCTGCTACCAAACAAAGTAAATGTTTCCTGAGTCTGTTCTTATAAATATCAAGAATCTTTCAAACCATTCCACTGTCTTAAAAATAAAGAGACAGCTCAGTTGGTACACAGCATGAAGGCTGAGTTCAATCGCTATAATCCACATGAGAACTAGCCAGCAACAGAAACCAATGAACAAAACACCCACCAAAGACAAGACCAGATATTAGCACCTAGAATTATAATCTTACCAAACCTAGATGCCCAGACACCACTGTAAAAACACAATCAATAACAGTCAGGACAATATATCCTCACTGAAGCCCAGCAACCCTACCAGAGTTGGCCCCTATAATTGCAACATTGCTGAAGCAAAAGTCAAGGACCTTTAAAATATCTTTTTATGAATATGATAGAGGTTCTTAAAGAGGAAGTAAAAAATCCATTAAAGAAATGTATGAAAACACAAACAGTGAGAGAAAATAAACAAAATATTTCAAAACATGGAAAGTAGAAATAGAATCAATAAAGAAATCCAAACTGAGAGGAATCTGGAAATGAAAAATTTAGGAATTCAAACAAAATCATCATCAACAGAATATAAGAAATGGAAGAGAGGATCTCTGGTATTAAAGATACAATAGAAGAAATTGATATATCAATCAAAGAAAATGATGACTCTAAAAACATCCAGACATGACACATCTGGAAATCTAGGACACTCTGAAAAGACTAAATCGATGATTAATAAGAATAGAAGAAGGAGACAAAAACCAGGTCAAAGGCACAGAAACTACTTTCAACAAATCACAGGAAAAAGAAAACAAACTTCTATGACTTAAAGAAAAAGATGCCTGTCAAGATACAAAAAACATACAAAATACCAAATAGAATAGACCAGAAATTTCCTTCAACATTAATAATGCAAACACAAAGTTTACAGAACAAAAAAAATAGTATAGAAAGTTCAAGGTAAAAATACCAAGTGACATACAAAGGCAGCTGAATTAGAATAACATCTGACATCTCAATGGAAACTCTTAAAACCAGAAGGACCTGAAAAGATGTTCTCTGAAATCTAAGACGTAACAGAAGCCAGCCCAGACTACTATTCCCAACAAAACCTTCAACCACAATGTATGGAAAAAGAAAGAAATTCCACGATAAAGCTGAATTTAAACAGTACCCGTCTACAGAAGGCACTAGAAAGAACAGTCCTACTTGAAGAGGTTAACCACACCCAAGAAAGAAAACAAAGAGTAATGCTAGGCCATCAAATAGAAAGAGGAGAAATTAATAACCACACTACAAGAACAAACTACCAGAAATCCACAAACATTGCTCATTGATGACTCTCAGCATCAATGGTCTCAATTCCCCCAATAAAAAGACACAGACTGACGGAATGAATGGGAAATCAGGACCCATTCTTCTACTGTATCCAAGAAACACACCTTACCATCAAGAATAGACAGTACCTCAGGGGAAAAAATATAAAAAGATATCCCAAGCAAAAGGAATTAAGAAGCAAGCCAGAATAGCATTTTTAATATATGACAAATAGACTTCAAACAAAAACTAAGAAGAAATGGAGAACGACACTGCATACTCAACAAATGAATTATCTACCAAGAAGACACAGCAATTCTTAACATCTATGCACCAAAGACAAGGGTATCCAAGTTCACAAAAAGACCACCACTACCGTTGAAGTCACATATTGACCCTCATGCACTGGTACAATAGTAGGTGACTTCAATAATCCATTCTAATCATGAAGGGTCATATAGAGAATACAGTTGCCAAACATATTGGGAAAACAGTGTCTTGGCTGATCAACTCTCTTCACCAAATGAAGCTTCAGTACAGGGAATGGAGTACATATAAGTTGTTGGCCAAATGGATCCCATGGGAACCCCCAAACAATCCAGGCTTTTGCAAAGGCTATAGGTTACTCTCCACAAGCTGTCAACAAGGCCACATTGCTGAAACCAACACCTACACAACTCATTGTACATGGAGAAGTTGAGCTGCAGCTGACAGAACCCTCACCCCTACATTCCAGCATTTGTGGTACTCTGTGTGTTACCAAAGTAGAAACTTAAAGACCAACACAGCTACAAACCCTCTTGTCTACAATAGTGTCGTGCCTGCAAGATTTCCAAGTGGCCAAAGCTTGTGTTAGTAGCCAGCCAATATCTGATTTGAGTTAAGGTCTGCTATATGAAATGGAACCCTTACTCAACGCTACTTGGGCAACCAAGAACCAGACACTAGACAGTCCTAGGGCCTAGGAGCAAAGAAAATATTACTGATCTACAAAAAAGATGCAGCAATAAGATGACTCTTGTTGACAGTCTTCTGTTCACAGATCAGTGCCTCGATCAGCCATCATCAGAGAAGCTTCATCCTGAGCAGATGGGAAGAAATACAGAGATCCACAGCCAGCAAATATTGAGAGAGGGGAATTTTGCAACACATATCCCTGAACAGAATGCTTCCATAAATCACTCTTGGGGCCCTAGGAAACTCTGTGAAAGATGAGGCAGAAGGATTCAAGAGCCAGAGGGGATGGAGGACACCAAACTTCTAAAAAGAGCAAGACCAACACACATGACATACAGTTGATTAACATACACACTCACAGACACTGGCAGCCTGTGCAGGACCAGCAGGGGTTTGCCCCAGATGGGGTCCTAGAGCTGAAAGAAATGGGCACCTTGTTAGCATTCAGTCAGTACGTTGGCCTGCCCTCCTCAACAGCAGCCATTAAGAGCACTCCCTGTGCGCATGCACCTGTTAGCCCATAGGTGCTTAGACTGCTCAGCACTAAAAGTCCTGACAGGATATATCACAAGCCATGGCCACTCCCTGGGCCCTACATTCCCCCATAAAGGGAAGACCCCCCTCTCTTCTGCCACTCTCATGACAGAGGCCTCCCCTAAGCCCTCTCCCAGTAAACCTCCCATGCGAATTTGTTGAGTTTCTTGTATGGTCTGTCTTTCCTTCCCGCCGATGTGACTAAACAACACACAAGCCCCTATCTCTAACCCAGAAGCGATCTCCAATTCATAACCACCTGCAAAAGAAAATTTTATTTTCTTCAATTAAGTCTCACTGGGGAAACAAACTAATCTTAAGGGCAGGCTACATGCCCAGTAGTACTAATCTGAAGGGTAGATTACATTTCCAATAGTAGATAGCCAACAGAAAAAGAAAAAAAAAAAACAGAACTTAACAGCATATTTGGAGGTTCTTTGTTTCTTAATATTGTGGCAGACTTTTTTTAAACTTTATTTTTATTTCATATATATTGTTTATTTATATATATAATTATACTATATTATACATATATGTATATATAATGCATATATAATATAATATCATGGCTTCCAGTTTTATGGTTTAAGAGAGCCCTGAATATTCAAAGGAGCAGTTCTCTGCATTTACATTTGTTTCTTGTGCAGTTTCTTGGGTTCTTTTTCTTCTATTTTTTGTCCTATTCTGTTTTATTTTATTTTACTATTATCCCTTAGATGCCTGATTGTTTTCTAACATGAGACATAAAGGGGGTGGATCCAGATGGGAAAGACAGGTGGGAATGAACTAGGAAGAGTAGAGGGAGGGGACACAAGCCATGATATATTATATGTGAAAAAAATCCATTTTCAATAAAAGAGAATTAAACATGGTTTTGCAGAATACATTAATGAGCACTTTAGTAGAAGAAGCTGTCATGCTCGTGACCATTCAACCTACACATAGCCCAAATATCTAAATTAACTACAAGAAACTGGGTTAATTTTCTAGTAACCAGAGTTATAATGATCCTAAAACAACAAGTGAAGGCTAAAATGGAACCAAACCACTACTCATTTCAAATATTTTCAATTAAAATGCATTGCCTCTGATGTATAAAATATTAGACACGTCATTTTCTGATATAAAATTTTGTTACACTAAACAAGTTGACGCTCAGACTGAAATATTACACTGTTCTTAGCATCTTTGCAGGCATCCTGACAGCTGAGGATAGAGATCTGCATTCTCAGTAACCATGACAATTAAATGTGGTCAGATTACAAACCTTAGCATAGAATTGCTGCTAATGTTTGTGGTGGTGGGATGGAAAATTAGGTCAGAAAGCCATAAAACTCCGATGTTTGCATCAGAATTGTAATAATAAATATTTAAATGCTACATTGTAAAGCTCTAATTCGCATTTGGAAAAGAGCACCGTGTAAATCACTGCAGCAGAAGACCTTTTTGTTTATGAGCCATCTATGAATAAAACATTTGAAAATTAGGAAGATTTAATTCCTTGGGTTAACACAATATATTTGTGAGCCTAGCCTGCGTTATATATACCATGAGCCACAGGATACTAAAACCTGCTATTCGTGTAAAAACTGATCACATAACAATGCAAGGATTAAAACCTAAAATGTTGTTCAGGATGATTAGCATCAAACAATAAAGAGACCCTGTCTGAAACAGGGTGGAAGGTAAGGACCCTTGAGGTTGTTTGTACTCTGACCTCATCATGTAAGGTATTTGCTGTAATTTTCTGACTTACACAATAGGGTGATACGTGCTTCAAGCCATCTACACTGTGGGTAAAGTGCCGAGAGGTCACATGCAACAGATTTAAAACAATGATTTTCACTGTGGTGTTCAGTATGTGATTATTGTTAATAAATGAATGGGAATTATAGACATGATACATTTGCAAACTGGTCAGAAAATAATTCTTATATCTCAACATGGTGAATGGCCAGACAGGGTAGAATTAGTGTTCTAAGTACCATCACTTTTAAATGATTTTTTTTTTATTATTTGCCTTAGTTCCCACCTCCCTCCAAAATTTGACTTTTGACTTGATTCCTATAAATCTTCAAGACTGTATAGAATTTTATGGTAAGCAAAGCTAAAAAGTAAACTTGAACATCTCCATTTAGAAATATCCCTCAAATTTATTTCAATAACTGAAGTTAAAAAGATGAGGAGAAGGATATTGCACTTTTCATCACAAACAGGAAAGAAATACACTCTGAAACAAATTCTAAGTAAAAGAATAATTTTTCTCAAAGACCTGCAGAAAGTCTAAATTATTGATGGATTTTACTGATGAAAGGAAGGGGTAGTACACTGCCCAGAACTTTCAATGGATCATTAAAATTTGGACCAATGTCATTATTCTGACAAGACATTAAGAGCCTCTCTGTGGTAGGACTAGCAGACACACTGGGTCTGAGTAATATCAGTCCTTTCGTGCTTAACTCCCTAACATTTGAATTCAGGCAATTAATTTATTTCTCTGACTTTACCCATAAATCAGCTAATCATACTTTTTCTTTTAATTTTAGATTATAGTATAATTACATCATTTCTCCTTCCATTTCCATCCTCAGAACCCTCCTGTCTCCTTTCTTTACTTTCTTCCAAATGCATGGCCTCTTTTTCATTGAATGCTGTTACGTTCATATATGAGTATGTGATGCATGTATGGACCTAACTATAACCTTCTCAGTTTGTGTAAGGTTATTCATATATACACTTTCAGGACTGACTATTTGGTATTAGCTAATCAATAGGTGGATCTTCCCGGGGAAAATAATTTCTCCCATTTTCAACATTAGCTGCCTGTAGTTCTTTATATGTTGAAGCCTTTTGAGGTAGCTGTCAAAACCCTTGTGAAGATCTGATAATGCCAAACACATAAGAGAGTATTCTAAATGCTATACACATAGAAGTGCAAGGTAAAATATCAGAGATGATAATGAATACTGATAATTAAGCAGAGAAGATTGTAATTATTTTTGCCAATATTTAATTCCATTCAGATAAGTTTATTTTTCTACAGCATCCATACATTTACAAATATATCCTATTTTATGAAATACAGGATTGCTTAAAAGAAGTTAACTTAGTGATTTTGCATTATAGAATCATCATATCCTAGGCAGAGATTATCATTAAAAAAAGGAAATTACAAAAATCTTCATTAAAAATCTTTTATCTATTTTGTATAAACCACAAAATGAGGATATCAAATTTGAAATACTTTAAAAAAAACACTATGACTTGTAGTTTTTATTTGTTGCTTTTTCAAGGCAAATATCATGAAAATAGATTCAGGCTTGGTTTTCTTTTCTGTCTTCAGAAATACTTAGAAAATATAAAACATATGAGAGGACCTATTGGGACACAGGAAGACCTAGTAATGGTCTATGTTCTGCAAGGCACACACAGTAGCTTTTGAGAAAACAATTGACTACAATACAGAAGTAGTTTCTGGTTGCTAGAGACTGATTGAGAAACTCTGAATATGGGCTAAAAGCTCGAGGTTTGTACTCTAAGGAACAACTCCAGAAATGATAGAGTATCACTTCAGACACAAGGAGTTAGGCAATCTAAAAACAACCAAGAAGACAAGTGACTTATATTGGAGACCAGAGCCTATCAGAGGAGGGGAGAAAAGAGAAAGCATGAGGGAGGGATATGGGACTTGTGAGTCACCTGGGCACGGTCAGCAGCTAGAGAGAGAAGAGAGCTGAAGATGGAGAAATGAATTTTCGAAACTCAAAAAGGACTAATGACAAAATACTTCAGGTGAATAAAGAGGGCCTTAGGAAAGGAAAGGGGAGACCCTAGCGCAAGACCTTCAGTCTAGGGATCTCGCTATGAAATTTGCTTTGGAAAGACAGTTGGGGCTGTGGAGGTGGGAAATGAACTTGATGTAAAGGAGACAACAAAAAGAAGACCAGAAAGTGGTCTCTGAACACTGAACATCTTTTTCAAAACACATTAAACAAAATATTTAAAAGAGTAAGTAACTTACACTAGTTACAGAGCGGTTACCTGATTGGGGTCTGCTACCACACTCTGTAGAGTTGGTTCTTAAAAGCTGTAAGAGAACAGGTTAAGGACCAGCTCACATAAGGAACCTAAAGTGACCAATCAGAGGTACTTAGAAAGAAGCCACAAGACGGTACAAGGAAGGCATGACACGCTCAGGTCTACATCATCACGCGCAGGGCTGAGCAATTATCCAGCGAGCTAAGGACCATCTGGATAATCCTAGCAGCAACAAATTTAGTGCTTGAGTCATTCAGATAATTGTGCAAACAATGCGCCCTGCTCTGGCTGAGTAACCTGGACACTAATACCTACTGTTGTACACTGTGCCCTGAGGTATTTTTGGAATGGACGATGGAGGCTCAGAAAGCATTAAGGAGCCAACTACTTACTTTAAGAGCCGCATGAAGAATAAAGGTTATCTTAAGAGACCGATATTAAAATATATGTGTACCCAGAAGCCATGTCACATGAGGATAGACGTAAGATACACACGTTCCACTTTGCTTTAGAGGACAAAAGAAGAAATTAGCAGTATGGTACTCATATGTGAGATTTTATATTCAGTTCTGCTTGGTGGCAGAAAGTTCTCCGAGCTTCGAGACTAGATGAAGCAGCAGTGTGAATGACTTAATAAACAAAAGCAAAATTACAAGTGCTGTATGGTAAAGTACATTTCTAGAAAGTCACAGCCGAGCACAGCAATTCCTATCTAATCCCAGCACTTAAGAGACTAACATAACAGGATCTCCACAAGCTCAAGGCCAGTCTGAACTATGTGGTGTGTCCAAAGTCAGCCTGCACACAAAGTGAGACTCATTTCAAACCCCACTTCTTGTGGTCCCCTCCCTCCAATAAAACCAAAGGCAGCATCAGGAGAAGAAACACTTTTGCAAATGTTCTGTTACATGAGGAACATGGGAGTGCCCTGAGTCAACCCAGGTTCACAAATGGAGAAGCACAGATCAAGTATGACATTCCGTGAACTCACTACAAAGCACAGAAAGACAAAACAAAACTAAAAGAACTCAATATATAACTTGTACCATCAAAATGGTCACCTTTAAAAGCTATAATACCAGAACATGAAGTAGGATCAAAACCCGGTGCCATGGTCCTTGGCTTCTCAGCAGCCCTCATTGTCCGCCAAATTCAGAGAGTCCGGTTTTATCCCATGCTTTTTCAGTCAGAGTCCAGCTGGCCTTGGTGAGCTCCCAAAGACTCAGCCCCACTGTCTCCGCGGGTGGGCGCACCCCTTGTGGTCCTGACTTCTTTGCTCATATTCTCCCTCCTTCTGCTCCTCATGTTCTGGCTTTGTGGGAGCCTATCCAGTTTGGACGTTCACCTTCCTAGACCAGGATCGAGGGGGGAGGACTTTGGACTTTCCACAGGGAACCCTGACTACTGCTCTTCAGGCTGGAGAGGGAGGGGGAGGAGTGGGGGGAGGGGAGGAGGGGGAGGGAGGAGTGGGAGGGAAATGGGAGGCGGGAAGGAGGCAGAAATTTTTTTTTTCCAATAAAAAAAAAAAATGAAAAAAAAAAAAAAAAAAAAAGCTATAATACCAAGTGTTAAAGAACAGAATGCATTGCCAAATTGGTATAGCCATTGGCAGAATATAAATCTGTGCATAAGTTTTGAGAAACTGCTTGTCAGTATCCATTAAGAGGCTACAAATATTGTCTTCACTAGTAACTTTTAATCAGTTATGATAAAGAAGTGACCATAAATGTGGAACATGTGCATTTGCATTCAATTCCTTAACTAAGAAAAATTAGAAATATTAATGACACTATATAAAAGATTACTTGGAAGCCAAATATACTTTCTTAATAACAATGGTCAATTAAATCAACAAATGCTTAGTGTCTGATGTGAAGAAAAAGTAGAGCACAAAAATCAAGTTACTTACATCATATCCAATATTCAAAGGTACAAATTGAAAATATCTATATCCACTGACAGTAATGAGAAAAATAATGACCTAGGCATGGTGGCACATGCCTTTAATCCTAGAGCTGGAGAGGCAGAGGCAGGTAGATCACTATGAGTTTAAGTCCAGCCTGCTCTACACAGTAAGCACAGTGAGTTCCAATCAGACATCCTGTCTCAAAGAAAAAAAAAAAAGGAAAAAATTCTTTATTTCTAATTTCTTCTTAGTGATTATGTAATTTCTTTTAAATACTCAAATTTATTTTCAATTTTATCTGAATTTAAGTTTAACAAAATAAGTATTTACGTACTTTTCAATATAATTTTACATAATAGGCCTCACATTCAATGATAGTGAACAATGTGTTATCCATCTGCTACATGGCCAACAGCAAACTCAGTCCTCCTTAGAAGCTGGACCCAAATATGTCTTGCTACCAGTAAAAAAATTTCAAAATAAAGAAAAACCAATAGTAAAAATCTAACACACAATATACTTGAGTGATCTGTAGCATCTTGGATTAAGCTTCTGTGCTGGTGGACTTATTCGCCACTCTTCCAATCCAGGTTTATAACAGCAATGCAGAATAGAGGATACACACTAGAAATTAGAATAAAGAACAGATAAACTACTGAATAGATAGTGGATACTTCTAGATGAAAGGAAGACTTGAAAAGTATTAGCCACAAGCAAAATTGTCTGGAGAGTTGTAGCCTGTGTTCCTAAAGGCCAGTTTATGGCTGGTGCCTGTCAGTAGGGATAGGCAAACAGGGGTGTTCACTCCTTAGGCTATCATCACAAATAATACTCTTTAACAGCTATTACTTATGAGCAATTTCTGTGGCCCAAGTTCTGTCTTGAATCATTCATATGCACCGTCTCAGTCAAACTCAGGAAAGCCTCCACGGAGTTATTGTAGAGCCCACTGCTAGCGTTCATATGTCTGCATAATGAAGACTCCCACCCACCCTGCCCCCTGCAGCCCATGTTCTTAATCAGGACAGTATTCCTGTCAGGACCATAATAGAAATCCAACTACAAAAGGAAATATGCCATTTGAGAGCTTGGAAAAGAAAGTAAAATAGGAGGGAGACCAAGAAAGGAGGCTTAGAGAGGTAAGAAAACCTGTCAACAGATGATTGTGGTGTCTACTACTGAAATCTGGTGGAAGAGGGGAAAACCATGGAAAATGACTGTCGGATGGAGGAACAATAGCCAACATGCTAGTAGCAAAAGCAAACACTGCTCCTGTAAACACAGGGAGTTTACCAGTGACGTAGAGTGGTTAGGTTCTGGGAGATGATGCAGACCATGGGCAATTTGCACGTAGAAATGATAGCATTTGACTGGAAACATCCAGAGATTAGCTGGGTACATGCCAAGCAAATGGGTTATTTGCAGCAGAGAACGGAACATGTTGATAGGTGTGTATCAGGGGTAATACATGTACCATGGAGAATGCATCCGATTTACTGTGATTATTATGATGGGGATTAGAGATGCAATAGACTTGAAGAATAAAAACCTGAACACCAAGAATGTTCAAGGGACCAATGTTGACTTTATATTTACTGATTTGAATGGGGGAGTGGGGAGTGTGGTTAAGGCAAGCATATGGAATGTTCTTACTTGTAGAAATCTATCTGTCACCTAACTCTCTAGATGGATGCATGGAGCACAAGAAAGAATACATGGCTGAATCTAGTCATTACCTGTGTTAGAAAACTGAATGATTCTAGGGCAAGAATGCAGAAACACCCTCACATCAGCCATTAGTCATCACGGACAGGATCATGGAGTCAGCATTCCCAAAAGTAGCCCTCAACTCTGTTGTCTATTGACAAACAGATGAGCCTCAAATTATTGCAGCACCTATGTGAATAATTTGCCACGATGATAGCTTTTCAGGGGATACCTTTGAGTATGCTTAGAACTTTCAGTGTGATAACTATAAGACCACATAGGGCATAATGTCCCAGTTGTTTTTTTTTTTATTGTTGTTGCTGTGATAATACACAGACCAAAGCAAAGACCACAGAGGAACATTGCTTACTGCCCCTCTTTGGCTAGTTCAGCTACCTTTCTTTTATTTCTTGACCCCTTTGAATAGGAGTGGTGCTGCCCACAGTAGGTTAGGTACTCCTGCATCAATCTCTGACTAGTTCAGCTACCTTTATTGTATAGCCTGAGTCCCCCACAGTAGATTGGTCCCTCCTGCATCAATTAGAAATAATGAAACCCCAACAGACATTTCGAAAGTACAGTCTCAGTGTAGCAATTTCTAATTGGAGTTCCCTTTTTCTAGGTGACTGTAGTTTGTGTCAACTTGAAAAAAACAGCACAAATGTCTTTCAGAAAAGCACTACTAGATAATTGTAGTGATATTTCATTTGTATTTTAATAATTAAAGCTTTCCTGAAGATCAGAAAGTAAAACAGCAGCCCTAGTCAGCCTTACAGAATAGGTAGTGGTGACACACCCCCTTTAATCCCAGTAACCACACTAGTTTGCCATAGAAACCAGGCAGTAATGGTACATGCCTTTAATCCCAGCACTAGAGAGCATTATAAGATTGGAGGAGACAGCTCTCAGTCAGCCTCATTCTGAGGATTCCTGGAGGCAGAATTGCCATTTTCTGGCTGAGGCAGAGGTAAGAGTCAGTACCTGGCTGCTTTGCTATGCTGGTCTTCAGGTTGAACCCTAAAACTGTCTCTGGGTTTTTAATAATCGTGCTATAGATAATGAAACAGATAGATACATAAGGTTAGCCAGCATAAAACTAAGTGTGATGAGGTCTCCACATGTGTTTCTAAAGAGACTCAAGTTATAGATTTAATAGTCATAGTACCTCTATTTACCCACAACCTATTAAGTACTCACTCCCACAGTGGAAGTATGCGCATTTTTTTTTTTGGTTTTTTGTTTTTTTGTTTTTAAGGCAGGGCTTCTCTGTGTAGCCTTCCTTGACTGTCCTAGAATTCACTCTGAAGACCAGGATGGCCTTGTACTTATAGAGATCTGCCTCCCTCTACCTCCCACATACTGATATTAAAGCTGTGTTGCACCAGTACCTAGCCAAGCACAGATTTTTAAGAGAAGCTTCAGGACAAACTTAGGAGTCGACCCTATCACTCCTCCCTGGAATGCCACGAGGCTCACATTCTAAGAGACTAAAACACTCCACAAAGCAGATAGGCAGGCAGGCAGGGTGACAAAACTCAACACCACCACCTCCCTCTGGAATATTAGAATGATATCTAGGAAACCAAAATTTAATTCTGAAAAAAATAAAGCAATAAATGAACAAATGAGTTGCACATTGTTGTGGATATCAACACTATTCAAATTTACTACAACACTATTTAATTTATTACAAGGACAAATGACGATGGAATACCACGGAGAGTGCTGTCTGAAGAGAAGTTGCTGTGCGTGCACGCACAGCAGACTTTGCTAAGACCAGAGCTGAAATTCGTGAATGCACACTATTTGGTCCTTCTGATTCATGACAATGGAAAATGGAAACAGCCCTGGACAATGATAAAAATAAATATATAAGCATCTAAAAAGAGTTAAAATAAATCTGAAATATCATATCAGCACAAATTTATGTAAGCGGCGAGAAAAATCTGTTCAAGAAATTGTATCAAAACTACCTCCACCGGCCCTACCAGAACCACAGTCCTGCTTCCTGAAAAGTGGGTGGGTCCTTTTCAGACCCTTCAGTGCAGCTTGCTGTAAGTTACCACACAAATATATTTAATTCTAAATAGTCAAGAAGCAAGCATGGGCACAACATTGTGCACCAATGAGTCAATGAAATAGTGCAGAAAAGACATGCATTAGTGTGATGTATGCTACACTTCATGCTGCAATGGTCGATATGCACCAGACTCCGAAAAACGCGGGATAAGAACCAAGAATGCATTCAGAATCATTTTGGAACGCATTAATTTCTGTGCTTTAGCAAAACGTCATTCCATGCGGGGGCTTGTTACTCTGAGTTTCTCTTCCCTGGCTCTCCCCATGGATGTAGAATTTGATTCTATTTCGCCCCTCCCACCCAGTGCTTGCGGATTGCCTGAGAAGGCCAAGGCAGCCCGCTCAGCAGCAAGGAACCCTAGCAGGCTGTGCAGGAGCTATATATAGCTCCACCTTGGAGATGTGCATACACGGGCACACGTACAGATGCCCATGCTGGATTTGGCATGAAAAACAGGACAGCCAGAAATGGCTACACCTCTCACTTGCTTCTTTCCCACCATTCCTTTTTTTTTTTTTTTTTCAGGAATTTTCCCAGCATGGTGTCTCATTTCCCCGCAATTCTTCTCCCGCCTGCTACCAGCAATCTGATTCCAGTAGGAATCGGCACTGGGCCAACACCTAGTTCCCAAATACGGTCACCCAGGGAGGATGCTATAGGGTCCATCCTGACACAGTCATTTGACTAGATGAAGTGGTAGTTCCTGGTGGGAAAGAGTGAGGCAGGCGGAAAGCTGCCTCTCTGCCATGCCCAGTCCGCAGCACTTCGTGAAGGGGAGACCCTGGCTTTTCCTCAGACTGGATTAATCAGAAAAATGCCTGGATTCTTCCCAGTCCTCACGCCCAAGGGGAGCTAGTCCTTAACCTGGGGACACCCCAGCCCCAGCTTCCCTTACTGCAAGTACCGGCAGCCAGAGCTGTTCTGGAGGGTACCCTGCAGGTGCGGGGGAGGGGAGCAGGCGGCGCCTGGCGTGCTGAGCAGTTGAGATGCAGAGAGGACCTGCGGTTCCGACAGCTGTCACGTCTCCACCCCCAGGCCCCAGCCTCTTCGACAGGGCAAACCCCAGGCCCGACCCCGGAGGCGGCCTCAATGACTACAAGCAAAGTTGCCCAGACGCATTGCCCCTCAGGCTCCTCTCAGCAACCCTTCCCGGTGCATTGCCCCGGCTCCAGCATCCGACTACCCCCTCCAACCCATCTTCTGATATGCGTCATGGACGTTGAGGTGACAGCCACGGCGACCCTGGGAGCCGGGGGTAAGCAGGGCGGGGCAGGGGCTAGGTGGCCTCTGGGAAGCATGCCTTCCCTGCGCTCTGCAGAAGGGCGAGCCTGCCTCCTACCTGTTCCCCACTCCTGTCGCCGCTGCGCTGCCTGGCCCTACAGCTTTCCCGCTCCTGCCGCCGCAAACAGCTGGGAGCGCATCTCCCACCGGCGCCACTCCTCGCCTAGGCGGAGCCCACCCTAGCTACTTGACAGCAGAAGCCGGGGCCTCAGAGTGCAGTTATTGGGGCCGCAGGGAAAGGGAGGCGGGGACCGGAGAGAAACCTGCACCTCTGATTGGACAGAGGAGATGTCATTCTCAACTCCAGGGTTTCTGTGGACTCACAGCTCCTGAACCTTTGAAGTCCGTGGTTCCAAACCCTTCTGCTTCTTGGTCAGAGAGCTTTAGAGGAGGGAACCTGCTTTGAGGACCCATCATAAAAGGCTCCAAGAGGGAGGGGGGTATCTGACAAAACCAGACTCCGGGAACTCCTGGAGATTTAACCAGGGATACCAGCAGGGGCAAAGACTCTGTACGGAACACGTACTTCAGTGAGGAACCAAAAAGCAACAAGATGCACAATTAAGTGGAGAGAAATTACAGAAATATCAGAACTGGAGATTTTTGTCTCATTCTAGTTCCCAGTCATTGCCCAAATATGCCACGGAAGTTTTCCTTATATCAAAAAGCAGAAACTCTTTACTTCGTGTGGCGGAAAATAGTCCATATAAGGTCCAGTATTTTAAATGGGAAGACACTATAAAGCAAATTGAGGCATTTGCCGTTAGCAGTTCCATTACCAGCCAGTTCTTAAAATAATGGCCACCATACTGACTGATAACCCGTCTCATGTTCTTAGGTCTGAATACACAAAACCGGACAGCTAGGTGGTTGCGAGACTGCTTTTCAGAAGGCAGAGTGTCTTTGTGTGCCTATGTCATCTCTCCTGTCTATCCAGGTAGAACCAGAATGCTATGAAACCCCGAGGGACCCCTTAGTGGAAGACCAGGAAGAGACTGGAAATAAAATTGAAATAGAGTGTGTGTTCTCTCAGTACCTAATGAGGGAACAAGATACCCTCTTCCTCTTTAAAGACAAATCTATCTCCCACCTCGGTAACTTAGCCATCCTAACACATACTGAACATAAGCGAAAACTCATAGTCATGAGTTCGTGAACAGCTTGCCCACTGGACTGTTGTTAAAAAGAAGGCTGGTGCTACCAAATGCTAAGTACAGACACCCAATATTCAAAGTTTTTAGTGCCATCAAGGTCTACCTTGTATATTCTCTTCATAGCCCTGGAAGACTCCGGGGTTATAAGGAACAATAGATACATTGTTATTATACATATATACTGTGTATGCCGGGAACCCTCTTGCCACAGCTACAAGTGTCAAAGCCTCCAGAGTCATGTTTCCCCATAACATGCCTGATAGTCTTGTATCCTCATCTCCAGGACGGTCCAGCTTTTCCAAAGAACTGCACAAAATTTTGGGATTACTGGGCACTTGTCCTGTGCCTTATTCTCTGTGTGGTGTACCAGAACTCGGAAAGAATGAGACGTAGAACTTGCAAAGGGAATCCAGAGGGACAAAATTAGCAAACAGTTTAGTAGGGAATGTGCTTTCAATATTAGTATCTCTCAATTGCTCAATAAATCTCAATTAGCTGCCTTCCAATACACTCTCCTCCAGGAAAGAGAAAGCGTAGAATGAAATGAAAGCAAGAAGAAAGGAAAAAAAAAAACACCACCAAGCACTCAAGTTTACAAGAACTGAACAGAATACTAAAATCTCCACCATGCCTTCATCTTATCCTTCCATTCATTCCTTTAATGAGTGCTAGTATTGTAAATATTGTGGAGGGTGAGATAAGATAAACAAGCTGTCAGTTTTTCAAGCATACAGTGCTGGTTGTGCATTTCTGGATCTAATGAACATAAGCACAAGCACACAAAGAATTATGAATAGCATTCAGATTATTTCTATCTCATCAAATAAAACAGACGTTTTCCAGGTTTCGTAATGGCTTTTCGCAGAGAGCAAAATCTGTACATCTGTTCATGGCATACCTATATTTCTATTTACATAAAAAC
Source organism: Microtus obscurus (assembly GCA_963919715.1). NCBI lineage: Eukaryota > Metazoa > Chordata > Mammalia > Rodentia > Cricetidae > Microtus > Microtus obscurus. Next base: position 8,161,157 of record CAWTZC010002364.1, read on the forward strand.
ATGATCAATGCCTGCTGTACAGGGGTTTGCCTTCTCCAAATCACTTTCTCGTGCTCTGTGCTGTCACAATTATGAGCTTAAGTATAATAGTCATACTTGCACGACAGGACTGGATACTCACACCCACAAACATCTAGATACAAGCTGAGCCTGGATTACAAAACTAAACCATCATTATTTTTTCCACTCCATAACTTTGTCTGGTATGGGTCCTGTACAGCTCTTGCCCTTCCTCCTCCCAGAATCGTCTGCATATTGACTTTTAAAAAAAAAACAATTAAATTGGCATATTCCTCTTGCCACATTTATAAAGCATATGAAAGTATGTGCTTGCATTAGAGATTATTCAGGACACAATCAGTTTCTAAGCTTGGGGTCTGCTTCTAGAGGCTGAAATCATAGCCAGTGGGCCTTGTATTGAGGTGTGAAGAAAGCTGAGAAGCAGTGAGTAGCTATGTGGGCAGGTGTGCATTCGTGACAGTTTCCCCACTGACTGAAGGAGGGAAATGTTATACATGGTCTGGATTGCCTCACCCTGGCAACATGGTGGATGATATAGCTGGACATCTTTGGCTTTCTCAATGGATGATCCAAGCTCCTAAGCAATCAGAGTTTTGCCTTCTCCTTCCTGGGAGCTTACTATTGCCCAACTGCTCTTCACTCTGCTGGGTCCCAACCCCACCTCAGGCCCCTCCTTTCTTTCACACTGCATTGACTGCCATTCTTCAAGTATTCTAATTTCCTCCATCACTGACTGAATCTCAGAGAGAGTTAAGGAAACCACAACAGCATCCCAGCTTTCCCCAGGGAGTTCTCTCTTCCTCTCTCCTCTGCTCCGCCCACCAATTCCTCACTTGGAAGCTTCCCAGGGGAGCAATTCCCAACACAGCCTGATGTGACAAAGAAGAGGGGAGTAGAGAAAGGCATGGTTTTTGCTTTTTTGTTTTGTTTTGTTTTCCCAATCAAAATTCAAGGCTGCACTCAGCACCTCGGTACAGCAATAGACATTCTGCCCACTGGTTTGAAGAGTCCTGCTGAACACGCCCTGCAGCATCTCCTCCGCCTGCAGTGTGTCTCAGCCCGCAGCATCTCAGATCTCATCAGCCCACTGACCTAGCTTTTCAGAGCCAACTGGGAACTCCGCAAGGAGATGCACACAGCAATCAGGAAGCATTCAACACAAAGCCAAGAGCAAACACATACACACACTCTCTGTGAGTGTGAGGTGTTGGGGAGACAACACTACCAAAATGGTTTGCAAATACTTTACATTGGAAATTCTGTCAACAAGCCTCTCTCCAGGAGCCATTACAATTTTCCTGGAGATTAAGTGTAAGGTCACAATTCCTTTTGTTTTGGAAGTGACTGCTGTGTCCCCAAAATACAAGCTTTCAGAAAATCCACCTGTTTTTATTGCTAGAGGACTCTTATACAGCTGTCATAGTTTGACAATGATCTACTGATTTCTTTTTACCATTACCTCATATCTATAATAGAAATCAGTGTATAATGTAATAAAAATGTAACAAAAGACCTGTTACTTCTTAGTCAAATCCTTGTCCTCAAAAGCCTTTGAACTCATAGATATAAAGGGAAAGGGCACCTGGGTAATTTAGTGTCAAGTTGTGGTTTTATTCTGTTGTTCCCCAAGAGTTGGAGGTCAGACACTATTAACCAACTCTGACCCTCAGCCATAATAAATACACTCTTTCCCTCAATTTCAACTGCCATTTTAGACATCACACATCCTATTTTCAGAATAGCTCTTCAAAATAATGGCTACTTCTATCATCTGTAGTAGACAGAGAATTGAACATTAGGCCATGTGTCATTGTGCATTTTTGTGCTGCTAGCAGAATTCCTGAAAGTGGGCGATTTATGAGGAGCAGTATGGATGTTGTAAAGCCCAAACCTTGTATCTGGAGAAAGCTTTATGCTACATCATGCCAAGAAGGCATGAAATGAGCCGGAGGGGGAAGTTGCATGAACTCACCTTCAACTGAGCCCTCTTGCGTCGTGACTCATCTTGTAGCTACAATAAAATAGCCAACAAGAACAACAAAAGGACAACTGTTTGTTTGGGCTTGCAGTTTGAGGCGACAATCGTTACTGGTGAATAAGTCAGGACAGACACTCAAGGTGCCTGGTTACATGGTTCCTCAGTACGGAAGCAGAGAACTCAACTCATTTTCTGCTTATCCAGGTACAGCTCACAGAATGTTATCACCTATATTTTGGATGGTGTTCCTACCCCAGTGAACCAAGTCTAGATAAGCTCCCAGATATTTGCCAGGAGATTTATTTCCATAGCAATTCTAGATCCTATTAAGTTGACAAGCAAGATTGAGTACCACATCACTCCATCAATGACTGACCTAGTCCTGCAGGACAGTGTCAGTCCATTCCTGGGGGCTGCCTCTGCACATCATTGCCTTTAGTGGTCCTTAATGATTCTGTGCACTAGACACTGGGCTTCCAACACTGTGAATGTGGACTTTCTAACTTTCTATAAGCCATATTTGATTCTATGTTACTGTTTGCTGATTTTTATCAATTATTTGCTTTCTCTTGCTTAGTTTTGATTTAATATCCCCTTTCTGTCCTCTTGAAATAGAACACATCACCGGATTTCAGTCTTCTTTTTTGGAAAATATTTGCCTTAAGTGAAAGATTATTTTGTTATTTAGTAATGTGTGTCTGTGTGTGTGCACATGCATGCATCTATGTTTGCATCTCTGTGTGAGTATGTGCACACATGTGTGCAGTTGCCTGTGGGGACAAGATACTCCCTGGACTATAGCTACAGGGAGTTGTGAGCTGCCTGACATAAGTGCTGGGAATTGAACCAGGGTCTTCTGGAAGGGCAACAAGTGCTCATAAGCACTGGGCCATTGCTCCAGCCTCTAGTTACTGTTCAATATATGTAAAAAGATTTAATACATCTTTCTATATGTATAAAAGAAGTAGTTGGTTTGGGGGTTATGGGTCCCAAGAGTTAGAGTTCATGATGGTGGAACGCAGTAGCAGCAGGCCAACAGCTGGAGCAACAGCTGAGAGCTCACATCTGGAGCTGTATGCTACTGTATGCTAGAGGCAAAGATGTGTTAATTAATTGCTAGCCTGTAACCTACCAGATGAGCCCAACTAATTATTATATATATATATTTGTTATTATTAATTTTATATACCTTTTGTCAAAAAGATATTTTATTGATGTTTAGACTATAGCCAAAATTTTCACCTTTTATATTTGCCTTCATAACGCTTAAAAATATAGAGAATCAACTTCGAGTGACAGATGGTTGGAGCGCCTGGTTTATAGACCTGAACTATATGTACTGTAGAAAAACGAAAGGACTTCTGGGAATGGGAGGACAGACAAACGCAGGCAGGGGCTGAGAAACACCTAGTAAAAGGCAATGGTGAAGCTGAGGACTCCACTGAAGCATTTTGTCTTCAAGACAGAGCCCAGGGTCCTCCAGGCAGAATGGCTAACTCTCAACCAACATTAGCAGTGACAACAGCAGAAGGTACAATCAACGGAACTCCATATGATTGACCAAGAAGCCCAGAATAGACATCCAGAGAGAATCCTTGGGTTCAGAATTCAAATTCTATCTCCATCTTAAACTAATGAACTACATAAAAGCAGGGCTTGCGCTGGGCAGTTCAGATGTGACCAAGAGACTACAGCAGGCTGAAAAAAAAAATGACCTTCTGAATCCCTGAAACCTGTGACTTCTGCCTTCTCTAACAAAGTCTATGTAGGTGTGATTAATTCATGGCTCTTGAGACGGAAGATTATCATGGATTATCCAACTGGTGGGCCCCAAACGCAATCACATAGATTCCTGTAAGAAGGAGGCAGAGAGGATTGTATTGCAGGGAACAGATGGCGGCGTGAAGACGCAGCAGGAGATGTTTGAGGCGCTGGCCATGAAGACTGCAGTGCACAGCCATCTGCCAGGGTCCCCAGCCACTGCCTGAGGAGGAAGCTAGGCAGGGCAGCTCCTTCGATTTTCAGGACAGCTCTGCTCCCACCTTAACCGTGACCCAGCATTACTGGCTTAGACTATTTCCAGGACCTTGTGAGAATGAATTGTTGTTGAAAAATTTTTGTCGTTTCCAATGAGCAAATTATTGTTTATTGTTGTATCATAATGGCAATGTGTTGGAGGAGGCCTAAGTACCTAATGTCAGCACTCAGAGTCCAGCTGCCTGCGGGTGAAAAAGTTAGGCTTCTGTTAAAACACAACAAAAATATATTAATATTCCCTGGTAGCAGACACAGAAAAGAATACAGAATGCACCATCATCATGTCTATAGTGCATATTTTAAATGATTATTATTTAAATCCAGTAATTTTAAATTACTGGATTTAATTTCTAGGTAGCTCCTCACCTCAGCAACCTAAGACAAATAGATTTAAAAGATTAAAAAAAGCAGGGAGATGTGATTCATACTTGAGCAAGAGGTCAGATACAATAGGCACAGGTCTTGAATGGTTGTCAGAAGTCTGCCTAAGGGCCAAAAGCCACGTGTGTCTATAAAAGAAGTTTTCTCCGTGAATGTTCTGCACAGGTAGCATCAGCTTAAAGTCTGTCTCCTTAGCAATGAATACAATGTAATAAATCATGTTCATTATAGAAAGTATGAAAAGCTAAGAGAAATGATATTCGGAAAGAGGCCTATGCAGATTTGGAAGTTGCTACTGGATACTAGCTTTCAAGAGTTTTGTGACTTCCCCAAGTTTTCCAGTGTAAGGCTGACTAGTTCCAGTTGGAAGCCGGGTTACTTCATCACTCTCTCCAGCCTCCTCCACTGCAGTTAGGACATATTTATTACATGTTCAATATTTGTTTCTCTGAAGACATCCCTCGTTATAAAGACATGTGGGACTTTGTTTTCTCCTGGAGACCTTGGAGCCCGGGATTCCTTCTGTCTACCTGTTTCTAGATTTTAAGTCCCACTGTACGTCAAAATGATTTCCTTATTAGCTGCTCCATCTTCACTTCCTATGGTGAGCTGACCCTTGACCATAAAATATATGCACAAAACATTTAGGAACCATTTGAGACATAGACAAAAAGATCAGGCACCTAAGCAAAGCAGAGTAGCCATGGTGCCGGGCTTTCCACCTCCAAGCCTGCTTATTTTCAACCTAGAAAGTTCCTTCTCCCTCCACCCACCATGTTTACAGTCCGATGTACTCCAACATTTGTTCAGCTGGTACTTCTCACATTTTTCTCTTCTCTCATTTTTGACTCATCGTTTTTTTCTAGTAGCCTATTTTGTTACCTACATTTCCTAGTGTGTCTCTCTTCACGACAAACAAATAGCTTTTGAAGGCAAAACTATATTGATTGGTCAACTTTGCTGCTCAGAACTGAAATATAGCCCATTCCCTCTGCCTTCTTCTATTATATATAAGAATCCTTCCTTGTCAACACTGTGGAGTTTGACACTTAAAAGAGGATACCTGCTGTGGTTTGGATACAACTATAGCTGGAAGGCTGAAAGTCCTGGGAACCTTTCCCTAATGTAGCAATATGGGAGGCAGTGGAGCATTTAACTGGGGCCTCTTAAGACATAACTTAGCTTAGAGATACCACCTATAGACAGGATCAATGTCCACCTTGTTTACACTGTGTTTTCTCTTACTCAGGACTGAATCACGTTTCTTCAAAGGACACCAGGCTTTTGGACTCCCCTATACATGCTCCTTCCCTGTAATGCCATCCACCGGGACTCGTGACAGATCAAACTGCCTGAACTGAGGATGTTCAGCTTCCAACAAACACGATAAAAAACAAAGCATTTGTTTTTAGGAAATACTCGGACTCTGATATTTTGTCTTAGTAACACAAAATGGACTTAGTAAATAATTGCACAGATAAAATCTTATAGCTAAAAATTATCCTTTATTTCACTTATAAGTGAAAGAAGAAGTATGTATTTTCATAATCAGCCTGAGTTATTGTAAGCACATTGTCTTTGTTGGGGGGTTTCTACTGTTGTGATGAAATGCCGTGACCAAAAGTAAGATGGGGAAGTTCACTTGGCTTTTATTTCCACATCACACTTCATCATCAAAGGAACTCAAACAGAGCAAGCTCCTGTAGGGAGGAGCTGATGCAGAAACCATGGAGGGTTACTGCTTACTGGCTTACTCATCATGGCTTGTTCAATCTGCTTTCTTATAGAAACCAGGATGTCAGCCCAGAGATGCTAGTGCCTACAATGGGCTGGGCACTTCCTGATTGGTCATAATTATGGAGGTATTTTCCTAACTGAGGTTCCCCCTCTCAAATGACTTTAGTTTGTGTCAGGTTGACATTAAACTATCCAGCATATGTATATCTGCTGTTTTTTATCTCAATGCTGTATTTATTGAAGTTCTCATATGTTGATGAGATGATCAGGTTATAGATAAAGCCCTAACCTTCAGGCAGAGGGCACATACAATTTGTCAGCACTCTGAATCCTTCCTAGGTGTTTCTGAAAGGGAATGTGGCTACAGAAATGCAGCTTTCCTGCAACCATTCCTATGAGGCTTAAGCAATGGCATGAGGAACAACAGAACAAATATCCCAGCACGCAAGGGAAGTACCAAACACGACTTGAGAAGAAACGATAGGGCCTCCTGCCAGATCTGAAGATTTGGCCGCCACTCAGTCTTCAGGTGAGAAACTATTTGCCTAGTCGTAAAGTGACAAAAAATCATTCCACTTCCTGGGAGATTTGCTATTTGGCATCAAAACAAAATTGGCTCAACGCCTCAACTCCCTTCTAGCTCGTTGTCTGCCCCTTAGGCACTGCCTGATTAGAAAGACAGGTTCTCTGGTGCATGAAACTGCCTAGCAAACCCTTCTACTTTCCCAGAATGCTTCATGATTTCCAGAGTTGTGGCCTCTCTTTAAAAACTTATCTGTTACTCTAGGTTCAGTAAGTAGTCCTTGTCCTTTGGGAAAGTCCTTTGTTGAGTAGCGTATTTTGATATAAATGCAAAAACATATGGCACAGAGCCAGGTAGGTCGGGAAAAGAGAAGGCACCATGGAGGTTTCTTTGGACAAGTCTTGAAAGTGACAGGAGAGATTGAGATATTTGGTGTGTGTCTCTGCTCTTGGGAAATGTACCAAAGGGGGCAACAGACTGATGGGGAAGTGCAAGATCCTAGAGCTAGGATGACTCCGTTCTGCAGTGCTCTAACTGTGTGTCTTCTCCCATGGAAGTCCTTCCTTACATGAAAAACTCTAGCAAGAGTCAGGTGAGGAAAGACAGTTTCATCATCACAATATGATGGGATGCTGAGGCAGGAGGATCACGGGTTTGGAGCCAGCCTTAGCTACACAGTGAGACTGCCGCAAAAACAAATGAATGGATAAATCTTAATAATGAAATAAAGCCCTCCAATGGTGTCACATTCCAGTGTGAATGTTTGGTTTTCATTCTGCATGGTCAGACTCCTTCCTGTGTCTCTTAGCTTCTCAAGCCATTCATCATTTGCTTACTTTCAGCCAACAGCTCTCTATTATGTTCTCTAAATGTGCTAAGCTTAGTTGCTATCTCTTTTTTTTTTAAAGTTCTTTCCTCATTCTTCCGTTTTGGCTATGCGGGATGTTTTTAAAAATCTAATCTTTTTTAGTATTTTTTCCTTTATTTTTGAGATTATAACGTAATTACATCATTTTTCACTTCCCTTTCCTCTCTCCAAACCTCTCCCATACACCCTTTCCTTCCTATCTTTCAAATTCATGGCCTCTTTTTTCAATAATTGCTATGACATGCATATATGTATAAGTATAAACACATATGTTCCCAAGAATAGTCTGCTCAGTGTATATAATGTTACTTGTATATATGTTTTCATGGCTGACCATTTGGTATTGGATAACCTATTGGTGTGCTTGTCCCTGGAGAAGACTATTTTCTTACCATTCATTAGTTGCCTGTAATTCTTTTACAGGGTAGAGGCCACATGGTGTTTCTCCTGTCCATTTAGTCAAGTCTATTGATGTCCACATAAAAGAGGGGGTGGAAAGATAGTAAGAACCAGGGAATCAATGAGTTTATTTTGAGATGGTGACTCCAAGTAATCTCAGACACTACACCCATAAGGTCTTACCACCATGGCTGTTCAATTGTAATATTAAATGGCACCATCAGAGATGTCCTTCTTGACAATACTAGTTAGCTGGGCAGTGATGACACATGCCTTTAATCCCAGCACTCGGGAGGCAGAGGCTGGTGGATCTCTGTGAGTTCGAGGCCAGCCTGTTCTACAAGAGCTAGTTCCAGGACAGGCACCAAAGCTACACTAGTCAAGTAGACCCAAATAGGCATCCTCTGTCACATCATCCTTTTGCTTTCCCTTCATGGCATTGTAAGATAATAAATATAATGTTGGCTATCTATTTAATTTGTGTATTTTCCTGCTCCCTACAATAATCTACAGAAAGACTCTTAGGGACATGAGCCATGCTTCATTCACAACTCGTTCTCCTTCTCTAGGATGGTGCAGGCACTTGCTGTGTTGTGTGTTCCCCTTGTCATTGCTACAGCCTCGATGGAATGGTAATAGAAAAGCAACATTTCTGGCCACATTCCCTTCAGAAACATTCAGCAAGAATTTAGATATTTAGTGGAAATAACTACCACCAGTAACAAAATCTGCAGAAAAGAAACAACAGACTTAAATCAAGTCAAGAGAGAAATTTAAGAAAAAGATAATCCATCTCATATAAGATAGATTACAAAGTGGTCACATGTAAGAGATTGGAGTTAAGATTTAAAAGTGTCATTAAATAAAAATAAAGCCACAAACCCATGGGAATGGGCTTATGTAGATAATAAGGTGAAGACAGAGAATCCAGGTGACACAGAAAATGAAGAAAGTTCAACACAGAGACGGAAAACCAGAGCACAAAACAGAACAAACCCTAAAGATATTTGAAACTCTAATCTGACAAATATTTCAAAGGAAAACTTTAATCTAAAAACTAATGGGGCTGAAGACACGGCTCTGTGGAAGAGAGCTGCCTAAGCAAATGTGAAGTCAGGCCTGAGTTATAAATCAAAGAAAAACCAAAAGCTAGGAGGAGGGGACATTGACGTCTGTAACCTCAATGCTTGGCCAGAATGAAGGCTCAGAGTAGCCTGGAGCCAGGAGAATTGCGTGCTAGTTGCCAGCCTTGTTCCAGGTTCTGGGGGAAAACTTTGTCTCAAGGGACTAAGGCAGCAGGAGATAATGCAGGACACACAATAGCCTTTTCTGGCCTCTAGAAACATCACACATTTACCTCATACACACACACACACACACACACACACACACACACACACACACACACGACCCATGTGTGGTGGGTAAAGTTGAGCACCCTAATTATTAGACTTTAATGACAAAAATAAAACCATCAGGATTCTCAGATAAAGCATATCTTATAAAGCTGTAGCTACATTTGCCTATCATACATGAAGTCCTGGGTTCAGTCACACAGCATTGAAACTACAAAATAAAATGCTAAATCTATCAGGCTGATAGCAGAGTTATGAAGAAACATAAATAAAATTCCAGTATAATTATATTTTTTATTATTTTTAAAATTGTTTTTATTTTTCTATACTCCTTTCCCTTCCACTTCTCTCCCCTTCTCCCCTCTCCCATTGTCCCCATGCTCCAAATTTACTCAGGAGATTTTGTCTTTTTCTGCTACCCATGTAGATTAGATCCATATATGTCTCTCTTAGGGTCTAATTTGTGTCTTGGTTCTCTGGGATTGCAAATTGTAGGCTGGTTTATCTTTGTTTTGTGTCTAAAAGCTACTTATGCATTATTACATATGATATTTGTTTTTCTGGGTATGGGTTACCTCACTCAATAGATGTTTTCTAGATCCATCCATTTGCCCACAAATTTCAAGATGCCATTATTATTTTTTTCTGCTGTGTAGTACTTCTTTGTGTAAATGTACCACATTTTTCTTATCCATCCTTCAGTAGAGAGACATTTAGGTTGTTTTCAGGTTCTGACTATGAAAAATAATGATGCTATGAGCATAGCTGAGCACATGTCCTTGGTGGTATGATTGAGCATCCTTTGGGTATATATCCAAAAGTGGTATTGTTGGGTCTAGAGGAAGGTTGTTTCCTAATTTTCTTAGAAATCACCATACTGATATTCATAGCAGCTGTACCAGTTTGCACTCCCACAGGCAATTGATGAGTGTTCATTTTACTCTACATTCTCTCCAGCATAAGTTGTCATCATTGAAAAAGAAGAAGTCAAACTCTCACTATTTACTGATAATATGATAGTTTATATAAGTGATCCCCAAAATTTTACCTAGGAATTTTTAAAACTCATGAACGCCTTCCGTAATGTAGCAAGATACAAGATTAACTCAAAAAAAAAAATCAGTAGCCCTTCTTTACACAGATGATAAATGGGCTCAAAGAAATCAAAGAAACATCCTTCATAACAGCCACAAATAACATAAACCAACTCTAAATCTAGGGGTGATTGGAGCCAAGCACCTGACTTACTGGCAGGCTACACATCCTTCAAGTTCCGAGGCTGCAAAGCCAGGGAGGTTTAGAGAAGTTCTTCCTGGTGTTTTGTCCCCTAGAGTTGTTCACATGTCTATTACAAGACTAACTTCCTCAAAGCAAACGTGACTGGAGAAGACTGTATAAAAAGACAGAGTTAATTCCAAGATGGAAGGAAAAAGACCATCAAACTAAATCATCATTGCCAAATTAATTAGAACAAGCCAATAATTAAAGGAAGCCTTTTTTATTTGTGCCCACGGTTTGCCTCGACTAAAGTGGGGTTTGAGAGGTAGGTATTTGATGTGAGGAAGACAAGCCTTCTATAGCTCAGGAGTAAGGAGTTTCCAAGTAAGAAATTTGGTGGTGGTGGGAAATAGACCAGGTTATTGGAGTAGGACAGACAAGTTATTCCTAACACCCTCTTGAAACAAAGACATGGTTGCAAGGTGGGCATGACAAGGTAGTCACAACAATAGGTAGTCATAACAAGGTCATCACAGTCATCCTAAGATAGTCATAGATGGTCATAAAATCTTGTGAAACAAAGGTAGGATTGCAAAATGTTTGTAAATAACTTTATGAAGCAAACACATGATTGTCATTCCTGAAACAGGCAGTACAGGACCTTTGGTAGTTAAGGTTTCAGGTGGAGCATAGCCCATTCTTGAGAAATAGGAATGAGCCTAGATTGTTTTTACTATAAGATGGCTTTCAAATCTAAGATGCCAGCATGCAGGTAGGTGAGATGAGCAGGGTCTTTTGTCCTTAGGAAAGAAATGCTATGACGATATGGGAAAAGAAAGAAGCCCCTCACTCAGAATCTGGTTGAAGCCTCTTAGTAGCTAAGAAGAAGGCCTGTACAATTAGCACTTACTATAGGGACAGCTGACAGAATGCATATTTCTCTCCTACACAGGCATTTTATGTTAAAATAGCAATCAACCAGATTGAAGACTTAAATGAGTTCGCTATTGGGTATTTGGGTTCTCTTTTGTGAGCTCTTAATCTAATTAATAAACTAATTTTAAAGCAGATTCATTGGGAAACTTAAGGATCATTTTAATAGCATTTGAGAGAAAAGTAATAGAGCAAGAAAGATATAATTTTCATGACGTCCAAAACATGAGTAGGAGCAGAACAGAAAGTCAAACCTATTGATTAAGGTCAGCAACAGTGACCTACATGCAGTTATAGAAATGAAAGGGTGGGGGCTGAAGCCTCAGAGATACATCCAGAGAACCTGGGGTGTTAGAGCAAGCATGCTTAGAACTTTGGCTGTGTGCAAAGAACAGGATTAAAGGGAACAAAGGAAGTCAGGGCTTGGGAAACAGGCAGGATTATCAGAGCCACAAACTCTGATATGTTCTTCGGGGAAGCTGCACTTAGGAGAAGGAGTAGCTTAGGAAAGTTGGTTTATGTTTCATGGAACTAAATTTTACATTTGTGTTCCCTGATAAGAAAGTTTTGCTGAAATAGAGAGTATTTGTGCATCTAGGTCATGTACTATGTTAATGGACTTACAGGAAAAATGTCCCCATCCTGACAATGAAAGATTCATTTCTTCATTTCTCCTTGAATCCAAATGAAAATTGTTTATGAGATGTACAACCTCTCGAAGAAATGTCACATATGCATATTTCTAAGGGGAATAAAGTACAAATATTCATACCTGGTTTGATTTCTGCTGCTGTGATAAAACACTGACCAATATCAACTTGAGGAGGAGATTTCTGGCTTGAACTAGGGAAACTAAGGCAGGAAACTGAAGGCAGGGATATAGAAACAGGAAATCAAGCAGACACCACAGAAGAACACTGTTTACTGCCTCGCTTTTAGACTTATTCATCTGTCTATCTTAGATAATCTGGGATCACCTGTGTAAGGAAGGTACTACTCACAATGGACTGGACCCTTTTCCATCAATTTAGCAATCAAGAAAATGCCCTCTCAGACAAGTTCATGGGCCAATAGAATGGAAGCAGTTTCAATTGAGATTCCTCCTTCCCAGGTGTCTCCAATGTGTGCCAAGTTGATAAAGACTATCCAGCACATTTGGTAGTGAATTTACATATGAATTTTATGAATTAGAATAAAACTTTTTGAGAAAATGTAGTCAGGGTTAAAATAGGTATTTCCAACCAGGACACCTTAGAGGTATTTTAAACTATACAAGAGTCCAATAAAATTATAACTGAGATTTGAACTATATTTTCATTTGTTTCTCTGAATTTTTAAACTGCATATTCAATGTATTTTGAGACACGAGCAAAGTATTTTTAAGTTTCTAAAAATACCCTTAAAATGTGTTTTTTAAAGTTGAACAAAATAATTGTCAGAAAACATCTAACAGTGAGACACAAAATTATCTAGTCAGAAGCATAAAAAATATTCCACAGTAGAATTCAATGTTGGTAATAAAATGTAACTGAAACACAATTTGCAATATCTAGGCTTCAACCACCCACCCCAACCCCGCCAAAAAAAAAAAAATTACCAACCACAAAGTCAGGAAAGCCTTTGGGAAATGAGAAATAGTTACCTACAGTCATTCAATACTCTTTTTAACCCTTGCCTTTAAATAATGTTCAGGCATCATTGTTAAAGAGTTATACGTAAACTTTCAAAAGTAATAAAATAGAGTAGAACTTGGGCAGCTTGAAATAAGAATAAATGAGGTCTCAGATTCAACTGGTGAGCCCTGGAGCAGCCACTAGGTGACAGATTTCCTTAGAGGGAATTCCGCAAATCTTCAATGCAAATGCTCACCCAAGCTTGTAAACCCAGTGTTAAGATCATATGGTTCTAGTCCACTACTGTCTGAGCAACTTCATGTTTCTCTGCAGTGTACCCAATTTCAAGAATACTAAGGTTCAGTGCCAGGAATTACTTTTCACTTTCTCCTTTGTTGTCCTGACTTTTCGATTCTCGTCACCTGTGGAAATAAACAAATCAGCAGTGAGACCTTTCCATGATAGCCTAAAGTGAACTGGTGCTCCTGCTTGCAAGAGGAGCACAAATCTGTGTGCTCAGAAGCTTCAAGGATCAAGGTCAACAAAGGTGAAAAGAGGCAGCCTCCATCTTCTTTTCCATCTTTCTCTTCTTAATGTGGTGTCTTAGGGTTTCTACTGCTGTGAATAGACACCATAATCACAGAAACTTTTATAAGGAAGACATTTACTTGAGGGCGCTCACTAACAATTTCAGAAGTTCAGTCCCTTATCATGGCAGAGAGCATAACAGTGTGCACCGAGAGAAGTGGTGCTTGCTACATCTCGATCAGAAGGCAACAGGAAGTGGACTGTATCTCGAGTGAATCTTAAGCAAAGGAGACCTCCAAGGCCACCCCCACAGTGATGTACTTCCTCCAACAAGGCCACACCTCCCAAGAGTGCCACTCTCTGTGAGCTTCTGGGGGCTGATTACATCCAAACTACCACAGTCAGTGACAGTTAAAGGCTACAGTGTAAACTGAGAAAAAAATAAAACCTTTAGCATCCAATTTAATAAGTGTGTAACACATAGTGTTCTTACTTGAAGGGTATGCAGAATTTTCCATTTTTTTTCCGAAGTTTCCTCTTGAACAGTTTGTACCATTTCCCAAGCAATGGGAATAAAAGGCAAGTTCTTCCTTCTCTGAAGAGGTAAAAGCCAGCCTCCAGACTATCTCCAGGCCTGCTACTGGTTTCCATAGAACCCTGGTGTTGATGAGGCAAAGCCATGTTGCTATGGCAGTTGACCCCCTGTCCATCCTAAATAGGTCAGGGTACTTTAATGAAACAAGCATTTGAAAAATTGAGTACTGAACTTTTCTATCAGAAACATTAAAAAAAATGCTGCAAATAATATACCAGGTATTGAGTGTATTCAAGTACTAACATCCCAAACTAGAGTCCAACCTGAAACAGAAGGCACATTATCTTGCTGACGTAATACAGAGCAGCAAATAGCAATGCGGTAGGAGTGGACTTTATCATAGCTACCCTGTTTGACGAAGTGCACACATGTTCAGAAATGTGTCTCCAGGTTAGGTGTTTATTTACCTGCTACTATGCAATGCAAATGGTATTTCATAAGTAGACAGTAGGAAAAAAGAAAGTTAAAACAACGTATATCAATAGATAGATCTTCTATAATGCATATGCCCTTTAATTTTGTCCATTCGGGTATTTTTTTTTCACTATTGCTAGCCATGTCTCCTCTTTTCCTTAAGAAAATGAGGAAGAAAAGAGTAAACTGATAGGTAACAGCTGTCCTCGGACCAATTACATGTTCTGCGAGAAATACATTTCAAACCACAGGATGTCCAACATTTTGGCATTCTTGCCACCCCTGCTATTTCCTACCTTCTTGGCCCCTGGTATTTTCAGTTCCAACTTTACAGCTGCCCTGACTTTCTTGTGTCCTCCAGAGCCTATGCCAGCATTTCATCAGACAGCAGTGACAAGATGATAGTTTTACAACATAAACAGATCTTGCTTCAGAGACCAAAATTTTCATAATAATATTGCAGATCTCCGAAGGGGAAATTTAAACATTCCTCATGGTCCAAAAGATTCTAGAATTTAGCCTCTGCCTATACCTAAGGGAATGCAAAGCAGAGCTACCATGATAACAAACAGAAGAGATGCTATAAATGCTCCTGTATAGTAAGTCTCTGTGGAAAAACTTAGGGTACCGTTTTTATTGGAAATGTGATTCTCTAAATAAGGAAATAGGTATTTAGAGGTCAAAAAGGTAAAAAATGATTTATAAAAAGATTTTTTTCTGATTGGAGTTCAAATAATTATTTAGCATATATGTAATTAAAGCATTTTGTATATGTTTATTAAAAAAGATTTTGAAAATGACTTATCTGCACAATTTTAATGTAAATTTTTCTGGGTAGTCAGGTCAGAATGAAAGACAAGCTTCAGCCTTTGAAAACATGGGCATTATTTCCCCTTCAAGTTTTTCAATAGATCAGAGGGGTATCATAGAAATCTTTAAACAATATTGACAAGACAGTGGTTCACTCTCCACAAACACACAGCAAGACCCTATTGCTGAGGATGTTATCCTCAGCAATCTCAGCATTGACAATGGAGAAGTAGAACTGGTGTCTCTCCTGCAGTCCAAAGTCTTTGGTATGGGAAGGTACTCTGCATGCTACCAAGGAAGAAATGTAAAGACCAAACCAATCACAAAACCTTTGGTCTATGATCTGTCCTGCCTGTAAAATATGCTAGGGTAATGGTGGCACAAAACTGCTGGAGAGCAGCTCCAGGTGGGGTTCAGGTCCCAAGGAGAAGGTGTGGACTCCAGGAGAAGGAAGAGACTGACATGAGCTGATGGTGTATCGGGATAGCTGCCACTTTATTGAAAAAAGGCTATACATTTTATTTTCTACAATAACACAAAATATTAAATGGGAGAAAAGGGGCATGTGAGTTGAGGCGTGGCTTGTGTTTAGGGATTGAGGAAAGTAGCATTGACCTTTACACTTTAACAGGTACCACAGTCACAGGTTAATGGAAGGGCCACCAGTTCCTCTTGCCAGAGATAAGAATGACTCCTTTTCTAGGAAGCAGAAACTGTCTTCAAGTCCCTGAGGTAATGGAAACTTTTGTCTAAATGCCTGACCTTGGCAAAAGGGACTTTCTAGGGAAAATGGGGGAGGGGGGACATACCAGACACTGCATTATAAAACATTGCAGGTTTTTATGACTTAATTTACATATTTTCGAATAGCTAAAGCTTAAAGTGAGCAAAGACAATGCTAGGAAAATACTACTGTGACCCCCAGTAGACCTTGGGAATCTATAAATCACGATCATCAAATATACCGTATCAAGCATGTTTTAGTTATCTACTTTTTCTAACAGCCATGTGTTAACTTGTCTGGGAGTAGTTAGAGCCATCACTTTGTATGCTTCCATGTGGTGGGGAATTTTTCCAAAGAATTATTTTCTTTATAGAGGCTGCCATTTTATACATTTTCATCCTTCAAATCCCGTAAAAAACTTCCCAGAGGAAAAAGCATAAGGGAATTTCCATTGCACGTAGTAAGAATTATTAAAAATGAAGGTAAAAGGGTGCGGGAGAATTGTGATCTAGTCAAAATGCTGGAACTTTGCCAAACAGCAATGGTTGCTATTTGGCCCATGCCACAAAACTTATGGGAGTAACCATCCAATGTACTTAAGGTCTGTTAGATGAGATGGCACCCATGGACCCAACACTGCTTGGGTGACCAAGAACCAGAGATTAGACAGCCTAGAGACCTAAGGTAAAACCAATAATAATAATAATAAAGGTAATAATACACTGACTCCTAATGAATCTTTGTTCTATAACAAATGGAATATATACAGAGATCACAACCAGACATAAGAGAGAGAGAGAGAGAGAGAGAGAGAGAGAGAGAGACCTTGGAACACACAAATCTAAATGGGATATCTCCATCAAATCCCTCCCTTCAGAGATCAGGGAACCCTATGGAAGAGGAAGCAGAAAGAGTGTTAAGAGAGAGAGGGGATGGAGGACCCCAAGAGAGCAAGGTCCTCTGAATCAACTGAGCAAAGCTCAGATGAGCTCACAGAGACTGAAGCAGGAAGCACACAGTCAACACTGGTCTGCATCAGGTCCTCTGAGTATATATTATAGTTTTCAGTTCAGTATTTTTATGATACTCCTGGATGTGAATGAATGGGTCTCTGATTCTTGTACCTTCTCTTGGGGTTCTTTTTCTTCTATTGGTTTGCCTTGGCCCACTTCAAGGTGATGGTTTTGTTTTATCTTATTTTTTTTGTTATAGTTAGTTATTTTTTAGAATTCTGTTCTTTTCTAATGAGAGACAGGAATGGGGAGTGGATCCAGATGAGTGGGGATGTGGAGAGGAACTGGGAGGAGGGGAGGCAAGGGAAACTATAATCTAGATATATTGTGTATTTGTTTTTAATAAAAGGGGGGAGAAAATAGTAGATTTCCTCATTACAGTCTTACTGAATGGAAAGCTATTATATTTTAAAAATGCTTCATTTTAATATTTTTATTGATAACAGATTTGTCTTCTAGGTCAATGAAGAACTAATTAATTCTTCATCAATTAATTCTATTGCTGATCTCTTTGTACACAGTAGACCCTTGTCTCATCTTCATGTTCTTCTAGAGTCTAAGCATCCCTAATTCCATCAGTGCTCCCTCACATTCAATGGCCTCTTTTTCATCTACAACAACACCATGATTCCTCGAGAGGTCCTTGTTTGAGGACATTTGTATCAGACATCACTGAGCAGTCACCATGGTGACCTAAACATAGGGTGGCCATGACAATTTAAAACCGTGATCCCGGTGAGCTCCTCTGCAGTCTTGATTCCATATTGCCTCGCACTTTCTCTGCCAGTATTGTTAGGAAAAATAATCCATGCAGTGAAAGCTGACCCCCTGTGACATATCTTAGTGAACTATATTTATAAGTGATGATTCAGCTTTTCGAGTTCTTCTGTTCTACAGCTCATCACCACTGTGCATTGCTCTGGGGCCGTTCCTTGACAATATCTTGAAACATTTTCTTAAAATTTCTGCAAAAGTGATGCATGGTAATTACATAGAATTCTCCTGACTTAGCAGTCTAGTTGGGTATCTTTAAAAGACCTAATTTAGGGTAACTTACATTTAGTGGATCTATTTTCACGGAGCATAACACTTTTCATTCTAAATCTTCATGAACCAATTGGATTGAGTTTCCCGTCTTTTTTAATGAATGTTTTAATTTGGCTTAATTTCATTATCAGCAAAGGTGTGTGTGTGTGTGTGTGTGTACACATGTGTGCATGCAGAAAAGATGGAATTATTTTTGATATTTCCACTATATTAGTAAGGGTCCTCTAGAAGACCAGAACTGATAAAATGTATATTAAAGGGATTTTTATTAGATTTGTCTTAATGACAGAGCCTGAGCAGTCCAACCCTGGCTATTTTTACACAAGAGTATCTGAGAACCCAGTTCATGTTGGAAAGCTGAAGAATCAGGGAAGAATGGTGGTTGCAGCAGCAGCAACAGCACACAAACTGCCATCACCTATGTATATACCTTAGGAAGTTTCTACTGTATGATGTTTTTCTAAGCTACCCCTCAAATGACCCTTCATTTTAGCTATCTCCCTGTATTCTCTCTCTCTCTCTCTCTCTCTCTCTCTCTCTCTCTCTCTCTCTCTCTCTCTCTCTCTCTCCCTCTTCCCACTTGATCATTCTCTTCCAACACCCCTCATCCATAAATATCTTTCTAGCTCCCTTTCCTAGGGAGATCTATTTGCCACCCTTCTCCCCAGGTCCTTACTCTATACCCAGAACCACAGAGGACTGCAGACTTTCTCAAGATGTGCCCAGTGAATGGGGAGCTGGCCACTGTCTTTAAAAACTCAGTCTCTTGCATACTTAGATGGTCATGCACATCTTGTTTCTCGGAATGAGATGACCTCTTCACAAACAGACTCTCCCCAGATCCCCAGCTGTGGGATGACTTCCTTCACTGGCCATCTCCTTTCTCCCAGGCTATGTCTGTACCTAGCACCTGCTTTCCAGGTACCTTTTGCGCTGTTATTCTGCTAACCAAACTCTTGGGCTGGAACACTTGAGTTTCTCTAGACTGGCATGATGATGTGTTTTGTGCTAATTAAGGCTTGATTACATAAATGAGAGAATAAGTAAACTCATTGCCAGGCAGCAAGAAAATTCTGTTAGAGTGAATGGGACAACACATTATCCCAGATACAATGTAATGAAAAATCTACTCCAGACCCAATATGCGCCGCCCCAACAAGAATTCTCTGTAGGCTGTTTTCAAATCCACTTTACTGAGACCAACTCAAACTCTCCTAAGGCAAGATTGTTTAAAATATTCAACAAGCAGAAGATTTGGAAAGTAGAGGAGTAACAGCAAATGTCCCCAAGATCAATTTATAAATTCTTCAATACCTTCTGCTGTAACACAGATATAGCTGGTTCTGTGCTCTGGCAATCTTATAGACACCCCATTCCATACATTCACCAAATATATACAGGGTGACCAGGCATGGTGCCTTATGCCTTTAATTCCAGGACTTGAGAGGCAGAGGTAGACAGATCTCTGAAGCCAGCTTGAGTTCAAGGCCAGCTTGTTGTACATTGCAAGTTTCAGGACTGCCAAAGCTAAGTAAAGAGACCCTGTTGAAAACAAAATGAATATGCATATCATGAAACGAAAGATGGCTTTCCCCACCACATCTAAACATTTATTACATTAATAGAATGTTTGAAAAATGCAATAAAAGGCCACAAAGAAACTGGTAAACAATGAAACATCTGGGATAATTTTAACTTAATAACATGCAAAATCTGGATAAACACTGAATATGGAATCTTAAAGGTCGGACGACTTTGCCTCATGTAAAATGCAGTCCCAATAATTACGTGAGGATTTCCAAAGCCAGCTGTCAGAATGTCAGCTTTTATTTTCCGATGTTTTGTTTTCTCCTGTAACTCATCCTTAGCCTTTTGAATATCGCCAGGTCAACTTCTCCCATCACAACTGTGATCGTATTATCATATCATCATGTCCTTGGTTCAAAAGCATCCTGTAGAACCTCCTGTATTATAAAATGGTGTGGCAGCACCTCCTCATAGCTATCGAAATCTCCGGTCTCAGTTCTGCTGTCTCCTGTCTATATCTCACCTGCCACTTACAAATCCCCTGTTTTCCAAACTCTATCATTTGCTATCACTACCACCCCCATTGTCTCGTAGGAATGGCTGACCTCTGACCTCCCTAGTCATTTTCTCCTTTCTACTCCAGTACATACATTAGTATATGTATTAGTATTTGGTAGACCTATGTACATGCGGGAGTATGTATCCATAACGTCTACAAAACACTTACTTTCTGAGGCCATAGTTTACTGTCTATATCTTCCACACTTTTGGACATTTTGTAAGTGCTCAGTAAATAGGCATTAAAAATGAACAAATGATTGTATACCCTAATAAAAGTCACTATTTTGACCACATATGAGGAGTTTTTAATCGCATAAGACATATTCTAAATACCGGTTCTTGACATGCTGAAGGACACAGTCCCCTTTCTCAGCGTCCCCTTCTGATACTGCATCTTGTTTGTGCTGCTGTTTTAATATGGGCATCTGCAAATCCTCAGAGGGGAGAAGTGCACACGTTTTCTCATTTACAGCAATGTGGAACCAGCTATTTCAAACCATTTGCACTGTCCCCAAACATACATTTTAGTAATTCAGTCTGTCCAGAAGCTGCCAAATAATGACAATTTTGAAAGTTATTTCTAGAATGGACTATAATGAGAAGTCATATCCTAAATCTACAGAAAACAAATATGTATATTTGAAAGAAAAAAATAATTCTTTAGAGACTAGCAGAGGTATGTCTGTGAATATGAGAGTCTTCATACCATTCTTTTATTTCTATAGGAATGTTTAAGTTCCGTATTTTCAGTTCTTTAAATCTTATTTATTATTTTTAAATATGTTTGATTTCTGCTATTTATCTCAAGAGCAAAAAAAATTTGTATATTGCTATTGAGACAAAGACAGAATGTCACTTTCAATGAAGATTTTATGTATTTTGTGTTTGGATTGGGAAAATCTTTTTTTTAAAAGGGGGTTTTTAGACATGAAAGGATAAAGTCAGTTCTATTATAGGAAGGATATTTTCTCAAAAATTGGAATACTAAGTGCTCTGTGTGTATTAATCCTGAGCACGGACAACTGGACTGTCAGGAGGAAGGCTCTTGGGGAACACAATGTGATCATGGAGAGGAATTTATCCTCATCGAAGCGGCATATCTACTGCGTAATTCCAAAAATTCCCATGCTCACTTCTGGTCCAAAGGGGACTGCTGAGATATCTATGACCGTCTTTCTGAGTCCACTGTAATTTTTTTCTTTTTCAGGGCTTTGAGACAAGGTTCGTTAAGTGGGAAGTTAGAAATAATTATTGAATGAGCATGTTCCCATATTCAGGACATTCCAACATCCTGGAGGAGTTATATTTACCAATAAGTAGTGTTCAGAAGTTCATCGAAGAAACTTAAATGAACAATGCTGCATGACTTGCAGGAAGTATGTGTGAAGGAAGACAATCATGGATGCTACCCAGGAAACATGTGCTGAGAGAAATAGCTGTGAGATCATATTTTCTGTACTTGAAGCATGATAAAAAAAAAACACAAAGCACTGCCATTAAGATTTTAAGAATTTTTTTTTCTTTTATGTGTATGAATGTTTTGCCTGCATGTGTATAAGTGCTCTGGATCCCATGGAACCCAAAAAGGATCCTGAATCCTCTGGAACTGGAGTTACAGATGGTGGAGACTCACTGTTTGGATCCTGGGAATCAAGCCTGGTTCTCTGTAAGAGGGGCGAGTGCTCTTAATTGCTGAGCCATCTCTACAGCCCCTGACATTTGGATTACAAAGACAAGGGGGACATAGTAGGCTACAGAATGTGAACATGTTAAGTCCTTAGTGATTTTCTAAAGTCAAATTTTCATAGTTATTGTTGGGTCCAGGGGTCACACAATGATGGGGGACAGACCACCAAAGTCTATTAAACCAGAAGCAAGCTTTATTCCAAAAATTGAAAAACAATCACCATGGGACACACAAAACATATCAACTGTAGCTGTGACCATAGTTAGAGATTGGGTTTCTGAAACTGTGGCAATGGGAGCTGATTTGGGAGCTTCTTTTTACAGTAAAATCAAGCACCAGGTGTGGGTCAAAAAGCTTTTACAACCTTGAGGTCAGGCTTAAAGTCGCATTACATTTTAAGTTTTACTTTTGGTTATAGGATGCTAACTTACATTTGCGAAAGCCTGTGGCTGACACAGCTGATTTTCACTGTCCTTGAAAGAATGCAAGACAGAGAGTAAAACCACATGGGGAGACTTAAAAATTAAGGGAATACAGCAAGAGGTCCTATAGAGGCAACAGTTAGAAGCTAACCCTTGTCCTGAATATCTGCCTAGCTGGGAAGCCGGGAGGCAGGAGACAATTATTAAATGTTTATCTCTGTACACAGTGGCAGCCAGGATGTCTGCTCTTAAGGCAGAAAGTATTTGTTAAAGGTTAATAGTGGCTGCCAGCTTTATTATTTTTCTTCCAAAACGTGTTTTGGCTTACGAATTTATAATTCTATATTTTACAATCCTATTTCTAGAACCTGTATTTTATAGATTCTTATTTCTGAACTCTTCAGTTATTGTGTTAGTTAGGGTTTTAATTTCTGTGATAAAATACCACGAACAGCAACTTGGAAGGAAAGGATTTAATTTGGCTAACCCTTCCTCATTACTGTTCACCAGTAAAGGAAGTCAGGGCAGGAACTCAACATGGCAGAAGCCTGGAGGCTGAAGCTGATGCAGAGCATGCAGGGATGCTGCTTACTGACTTGCTCCACATGACTTGCTCAGCCTGCTTTCTTATAGAACCTAGGACCACCAGCCCAGGGATAGCATCACCCACGATGGGGTGGCTCCTCCTCCATCAATCACTAATTGAGAAAATGCCCTAAAGCTGGATCTAACAGAGGTCTTTTCTCAAATGAAGTTCTTCCTATTCAGATGACTCTAGCTTGGGTCAAGATGACATAAAACTATCCAGGACAGTTACCAATGCTTTCTCAATAATGTTTATTTTCAACAGCTCTTTGTTATTCAAAGAAATAAAATTTAGCTTCTGGGGTTCCAGCCATGGATGAGTAATCTCTGCTCAGTTCATGTACTGTATTATTTCTTCTTCAGAAACATTGGTTCACAGGAAAACAAATACACTCATCCTTAGCCCCAAACTCTATCTTCGTCTTCTTTCCTGATGCGGTTTTTTATACTAGAAGAGAAACATCGCTTAATTAATGGTAAGAGGAAATGATTTAAAAGAGGAATAGTCAAATAGGAAAGTTAAAAAATTAGAAGTTATCAAATATAGTGTTGACAGACTACAGTAAATTTTAAAGCAAAGATTTCTATCATTATAGTTTTAAAAATAAGACCACAGGTAAATAATGAGGTTTGTGATTACTTTCTTTTAAACAAATTAAATATTCTACATTTCCCATCACTTTGCTGAAGATCTGTAGCTGATAACTCTCTGACCCTGTAAGTCTATCTAGTCTTAAATTAATATTTCTTTTGGAAGAAATAAATTTTCTCTGGTACTTGCACTAAGTACCATCTCATTTTTCAGTTTGTTTTACTCAGTTGTTGCTTTCTAGCGGATATACATACATACATACATATATGCATATTTAGAAAAAAGAAATACATATATATGAAATGTATACATATACATACACACACACAATATATATGTATGAAAAATAAAACAAAATCAGTTATAATAGATTTCTGTCCATTCTCCACTCCTTTTCATACCATGTAAACAGAGACTGCATTTTTATTTTCCTGGCACCCAGCCTGAATAATCACACAGAAACTGTATTAATTATAACCTTCTGACTAATGACTCAGGCATATGCCTAACTAGCTCTTATATCTTAAATTAACCCATTTCTATTAATCTATGTATCTCCATGAGGTTGCGATTGGTAATGTTCTGGCATCTTTTTTTTTCTTCAGTGACTACATGGTGTCTCTTTGACTCTGCCTGTTCTCTATATATATTGGTGTTCATATTTCCCACCTGGCTTTACTGTGCTAAGCCATTGGTAAAAACAGCTTCATTAATCAACCAAAAGAAGTAACACATATACAGAAGGAAATCCCACATCAATACCATGTTTGGGCAATCTTTATATACATAATGAAGTTTGTTTTTACATCCTTGCAATCTTCCCCCATGTTAAGCAACTAGCTTTACTTCTGAATATTATTGCTAAAGAGTTAGTTAGCTTTGTGTAGCTGTGAGAAAATGCCTTGAAAAGTCAAATTAAATGGACAAAATGCTGAGTTTTGGCTCATCGTTTCAGAGACTTCTTGTCATAGTTGTGAGCATACGAGTAAAGAGAATAACAAGACAAGAGGGTATGTGGCAAAGGAGGCTGCTCACCTCACAGAATGGAGAGAGCAGCGAGAGAACTTCCCTTTGTTTTTGTTTTCAAGCCTCTCCTCCCAAACTAATTAAGCTTTGTTTTTGTACTTCATTAATCCAGCCATGAGGTCAGAGCCATCATATTCCTTCTAACTCAAGGAAAACCTCCCTCTGAGCATTTCCACCTTTGCTTTCTTATTCTGTAAAATACTTCCTCTTCCCTTTTGGGAACCCCACTGTAGTTTGTTCATTGAAATATGACCTCTCCTCATGAGACAACGGGAGCGGGAATATACGTCATGTCTACCCAAAGTTCTCCCGAGTTTCTGGACATTGTGACTGTTTAGGAATACCTACTTAATCAAGATGAGTCAGTAAGAATCTTTCCCTGAATTTTTCTGGGAGATCAGAAAAAAAAAATCTTTTCTTGAGGTTGATGTGCTTTTGAGATAAGAAGTGAAATGTGGTGAGCCTTTTTTTCTAAAATGTAGCAGAACCCTTTCAAGAGACACAGAGTAGACATGTGTGATACCCTTCCTCAACTGTGACTGAAATGTTGATTTAAGTTTAAGGGGATCTGACACCCTCACACAGATATACATGCAAGAAAAATACCAATTTAAATAAAACAAGCAAATTATTATTTTTTTTAAAAAAGAGATTTTTTTTTCATACAATACATTCTGATTATAGTTACCCTACCCCCAAGTTCTCCAAGGTCTTCCCCACTTCCCCACCCACCCAACTCCACACCCTTTTCTTCTGGACACAAACCAATACATATTTATTTGCGAGTGTGTGTCTGTGTGCCTGCATGTGCCTGTGTGTGTATGTGTGTCTGTGTGTGCAATAACTCTCGAGCTGCTTTTCTGCACTCCCGAGTAGTAAACCAGTCACCGGATTGCATGTTCCTGCTCTATCCATTTGTCAGAACTCACATGGCTTTGTTTGAAACTGCACTTTCTGACAAGGTGAACTTGACTTGGTTTCTAACTATTCACGTCTGTCTCTTGCTGCGTTTTCATTTACAAAGTACACTTGAGAGCTACTCTTATTAACAGGCTAGTGGTATCCAGAGCCCTACATCGCTATAAATGCTAGACCACGAAAGATGACTGCTCTGTCTAAAAAGATATCCCCACAGAGTAGAGCAGCAGGAAAACCTTGCTAAATTCCTGCTCAGTTCTGATCTAACTTGGTTGAAATTAATTACGCTGTATTTAAAACACAGTGCTGTGCACCATTTGATAAAAGGTGTATGTCATTTGCCAGTGTCCATGTCATTAAATTTCTAATAACCCAGGCAGAAGCTGAATCCCCATCTGTGAAGGAAACTCTTACTTCAAGTGGAATTGTCTTCCGTTTCATTTTAATGAGGCTCTTAAGAGTTGACAGCAGAGACTCTAAATCAGTTGTTCTCAACCTATGGGATCGTGACCCCTGATGGGGGTGAAATGACCCTTTCATAGGGGTCACCTAATACCATCTGCATATTGGATATTTATATTACAGTTCATGACAGTAGAAAAATTACAGTAATGAAGTAACAATGAAAATAACTTTATGGTTTGGGTCACCATAACATGAGGAACTCAATTAAAGGGTTGCAACATTAGGAAGTCTGAGAACCACTCTTCTTGATAATATTACTTCATTCTTTATTATTATTATAATTTTTATTTAAAATAGATTTTTTGGGAGGCTGAAGAGATGGCTAAGTAGAGAACACTTATTGCTCTTCTCAAGGACCTGGGTTCAGTTCCCAGCATCCACAAAGCAAATTACAGCTGTCTGTAATTCTAGTTCCAGGGGATCTGACACCCTCACATAGATATACATGCAGGCAAAATACCAATTTAAATAAAACAAGCAAATTATTTTTTTTAAAAAGAGAATTTTTATACAATATATTCTGATTATAGTTACCCTACCCCCAAGTTCTCCAAGGTCTTCCCCACTTCCCCACCCACCTAACTCCACACCCTTTTCTTCTCTGTCTTATTAGCAAATAGATAAATATGTAATAGTAATAATAATAACAGAACATAAAAACAAACAGGAAAAAAGGCCAAAGACAAAGCAAAAGAAACCCAAATGGACTCTGAGAAACACATATTTGCACATACAAAACTGGAAACCATAACATATGAGCAAAAGATCTGTTAGGTTAAATAGAAGAAAATACCCAGACAAAGCATTATGAGACCCCCTCCCCCCAACATACCACTGAGTTTATTTTGTGTTGTTCATCTACTTTTTGCTGGGCATGAGACCTGTCCTTAAACATGATGTATATACCCAGTAAGACTCCACTGGAAAAAACCCAATGCTTCCTTTGTGAGTGGCTGTCAATTGCAGGCAGCTTCTGGGTAAGGGATGGGGGCTTTAGTCTACTTCCCCTCTCAGCCCTGGGACCCCACCTGGTGTGGAACTGTTCAGCTCCGTGAACGGTGCCACAGTCTGTGTTTTAGTCCTGCTTGTGTCTAAAAGGTCTTGTTTCCTAGGTGTCTTCTATTCTCACTGATTTTTAGATTTCTTTCTGCCTTCTCTTCCACAGGGCTCCCTAAACCAGGAAGGGAGAGGGATTTAATGGATATTTCTAGGGTCGGATGAGTATTCCAAGGTCCATCACTCTCTGTATATTTTCTAGTCTTAGGTCTCTGTATTTGTTTCCATCAGTCAGAGAAGGAGGAAGCTTCTCTAATAATGGCTGAGCAAGACACTGATTTGTGATTATAGGTGCTTCCTTCTTAAAGGGATTTCCTTTGTGTTTGTCACACAAACAGAAAGCAAGCACTGCTTGCCAACTAGAATTTGCCAGTGTCTTCTACGGGAAATTTTATTTACTGCTCTTGAATCCTGATCATCTCCACAATTGCTGCAAGCACAGGTGATGTGGTCACGCAAGAAGGTGACCACCAAAAGTAGACTGTCATTTATTTCTCTATTTCTCTCCTTTTTCCCTGAATTATCACTTAAGCAGGTGTAATGGAGTTTGAAAAAGTTGGCTCTTAACAATGTCATGAGAAAAAATTTGAATTATAGAGGTCAGGAGACAAGGAAGAAAAGGAAGAAAGGAAGGAAGGGAGGGAGGGAGGGAAGGAAGGAGAGAGGGAGAAAAGAGGGAGGAAGGGAGAAAGAGAGAAAGGAAGGAGGGGGAGAGGAAAGAGGGAGGCAAGGAGGGAGATAGGGAGGAAGGGAGAAAGGAAAGAAAGAAGTAACTAGGCAGAAAAAAAAATCTGTTTTACCACTACTATGAAAGTCTGCTAACAAAATTCAGTGACAATGATACACACAGTGTAAAATCATTTGAATGCTGCATGGGTAATCTTTAAAGCATGAATTATGATCATAACTCACTACTCTCCATCCTCAAGACTTGGAGGGAGTTGTGTGCTAGCGTCTGCTGCTAATTTGGCTTCCCAAAGACAGGCCAGTAACCACACCGGAAGCAGTTGTACTTATTTTGATAGAGGGAGGTGTGGCCTGCTGGAGCTCGTATGAGCAAATTCCCTGCATGTGTTTAGGACATCCACAAACTACTTTGAGGATGTAAAGAGGAAATGAATGCAAAGAGTAGTCACACAATGAAAAGGGGGATGAAAAGTTGAACAGCATGTGTTAACTCCAACAAGATCAGCAGTAGCAAAAAAATAAAAATACATTTTTGCTTAAACAGCACTGGGAAGGACATCTGTTAGAGCCTAGGGATGCGTGGACTAGAAAATGTGTGAGCTGGAGGGACAGAAAAAAGGGCTGTGAAAGAAATAATACTCTTTTATTATAATAATAATACTAGTATAATAATAGTAGAAATAATAACTTCTAGCTTAATTTCTAATAATAATTTCTAGTACAATAATATGAGAAAACACAGAGAGATGCTCGTGGGGCTCTTTGCCTTGCACTCTGGGAGCCATGGTTCTCTTTGTCTATACTAAGACCCAGTCATCAGCCACACAGAAAACCTGAGAATACCGTCTGAAGGAAGCAATTAATGATCGGAGAGTTAACAATGAGATCCCACCACTCCTCTGATTCCAGATTTCCTAGACTAAAATAGTGAGTGCTTATCTCTAGGTATTTTTGTATTAAATACAATAGGAAATAAATACATAAATGAAATCAAATAAGAAGCTACGTACTTGAGAGAGTGCTCACTCAACAGTTCTTTCTTTTCTTTGTGCTTGATATAGTTTTGACTTGGAACGTTCCTCTTTCATTAAAACTGTTCTCTTCCCATTAAGTTGTTCACTGAAAATAACAACGAGAGGGGCTATATACACAATGGCTAGATGGTGTGGACAATAATAATAATGCCACATTCACATGAAATATTAAGGAAGATAAGGAAGACAGTAACAGTGGATAGAAGCAAATGTACTCAAGTAAAGAAAGAAGGCTTTGTGGCGGGCTAGTACGGAGAACTGTGAGAAGAAATAGAGGGGCTTCCTGAGGATATCCACAATCGATCTCAAGCACAGAGAGCAAACACAGGAGTCACAAAGAAACTAACACCCCTGTCGCTTGCAGGGTCTCACTCTAAGTCTGGCTGGCCAAAAACCTACTATCTAGTTCAGGCCTTGAATCACAGCAATCCTCCTTCATTACCTTCCCAAATATTATGTGTGAGCCATCATTCTGGGTCAAAAAATTTCTTTAAAAATCTAAAAAAGTTATAATAAGTGAAGTCATGAGTAAGAGATTTCCCTACATTGTGGAATATTTTGGAAAAAAATAGCCTTAATTAACATAATATTTAAATGAAGAGGTCAAGTTCCCAGATAAATTTGATGGCTTACCTATCAAAATGTATACATGTGAGAACATACATTTTAAAAAGCCAAAGGCATTATTTTTATGCAAGCGATATGACAAAGAAATGGCAACTGTACATTTAACACATTCATAAAGGACATGACCAGGTTCATAATGGCTTCAAAGAGAATTAAGAGAGACCGGTTAGGGAATGTATTGACCAGAAGGACAGTCAGAGGAGAAAGGAATGCTGAGAAAGGTTGACATGCCATGCTACAAAACTGGACAGGTTTCTGCATGGCAATACAATCATAATTGATGGCATCTATTTTCTATAGTGTAATTTGCATTTGTTTCACTATAGAACAGTGTATTATATCACCACGATCTAAATAATGAATGTGGTCAAACTATGTAAACCTCCTGAAATAGACATTAAGTCAAACAACAGTTTAATTTTCTTCAAGCCCCATTGGCAAACATATAAATTACTAGCCATATAAAACATATTTTCTAGGATACTTCCACCTGTTTCTTTAAAAAAAAAATCATTTATTTTCAATCCTCGTCAGAGAAGCTGCTTCTTGCGGTCGATGAAAATTAACTTAGAGAATCCCAGCTGGTTGATAAGCAGAGAATTTCAGACTGTGGCGTGATCAATTCAAGATAGGGTAAATATACTACATCGGTCTTCTCCAGGCTCAAAGATCATTGAGAAAAAGGAGGGTGGAAAGATTGCAAAAGCCAAAGGTGGTTGATAACAGAAACAAACTGTGTTTTCCAAACAAACATGGCAGATGAATGAATATATGAACTCAGAGATTATGACAGTATGCACAGGTCCTGCATAGGCTCCAACTATACAAAACCCCAACCCAGAAATGGGGCCAGTGGAAATGAACTCCTGCCACTGGCTGAGGGGATACTGACATTCGATACTTACTGGAAAGAGAACGCCATTTTCTTCTTCATTTTTAGGTAGGTTCACCATAAACCAAGACAAACTCCAACCCAAGACTAGCTGGACAACATCAGCTGAAATCAATGGGAGGGGAAAAAATAGGAAACTTCAAGTTGGGTGGGAAAGGAGGGGAGGGTAAAGAGTGTGATCATGGGAGTTTTCATGGAAGGGAAGGGAATATGTTCAAAATGCATTGCATGAAATTCTCAATGAATACATTAGAATACTGTTTAAAAATTAATTGGGCTACCAGAAAATTGAAATTACATCATATCAAGTTCTATTGCATTGTATTTCTATTACAAAAATTCTGATGAACTGGTGAGATAATGCTCTCGTTTAGCCTTAAACAAGAGCTGAACAATATCAGTACTTATAAATTCTGACACTTTTATTATAAAAAAATTAAAAACAGAATAGCCCCTATTATAAAAGTGTATTAAAATAGAAGAGAAAGTTGAGATCTCTTTCCTTACTGAGTTATGTGTCCTGTGATGACCAATCTGCTACTGAAGATTGGGCCAGAATGTCTGTGAAGACATTTTAGTGCTAGCTCGTTATGGCTGTCTCTACTTCTAAACTGTGGTCACAGGCCTGGCTGTAGATCAGATTTATAGGATTACAAAAATCCCGTGACACCGTATGTAGCCATAAACACACTCAGTTTTCATTCTTTATAACATGAGCATACTACCAGAGATCCTTACACACCCTTTTCTCTTTCTTTTGATAAAGACCTATAAGATGCTGTCACAGTTACTTTCCCTGTTGTGATAAAGCACCTGTCAAGAAGAAACTTAAAGTCCTGGAGAGATGGAGAGATGGCTCAGAGGTTAAAGCACTGGCTGTTCTTCCAGTGGACTCTGGTTTTATTTTCAGCAGTCATGACAGGCACAGTTCTCTGTAACTCCAATCCTGGGAACTCAGTGCCTTCTTTGGCCTTCTGTAGGCACCAGACATGCATATAGTACATAGATATATATGTAGGCAAAACTATTGTACACATAAATATAATTATAAAAGAGAAGTGATTTAGGTAAGGAGGAGTTCATGCCAATTCTTAGCTTGAGGGAATAGTCCATCATAGCAAGGGACCCATAACTGTAGGCTCTTGGAGCAATAGGACAGAGTGCATTCAGAGTTAGGAGGCAGAGTGAAAAATGCTGGGGATCAGTTGGCTTTCTGCTTTGGATTCAATCTGGGAACTCAGCCATGGAATGGCGCCATCTACATTGGATAAATCCTCACACATCAGTCAATCTAATCAAATGGTCAAATAATACCTAGCTAGTGACTAACCCAATCTAGATAATTTGTCAGAGGCTTACCTCATAGATGGTTCTAGATTCTGTCATGTTGATGACCAGTATTAACTATCACACAGGTGTAGCTTGCTCTTTTTATGACCTACCTCCTCACCTAACAAGTCAGAGTGTTATGGAACCAATTGATTGACTCAATAGTATTACTACAATGTTCTATGATAAATGCTATTTGGGTATACCAAAGAGCAGGCATACTCTCTGGCTTTACAGAATTTAAGACAGTGAGAAGAGACAGCCAATAGGAAGAATAAGAACTCAGTGAAGTAATGACACAGTAGGGGAGGGAGTTAGGGACAGCTGTGAGGGATGATACTGAACACCACCTGGAGGCTGTTGTGGTGGAGACACAGGAAGAACACAAGGGAGCCAGATTAGGAGGCATGCAACATCACAAAGTGTGTGGAAAGACTCTGAAGTAAGAGTGTGCTTCACTTCTTGGATCACACAGAATGTGGTGGAAGCAAACTAAGTAGTGAGGCAAGGAGCCATCAACGAGAGACAGCATCGGAAGTTTGACATAGGAAAGAGGAAATGAAGATTTTGACTATTACTCTTAGTGGAGACAGAGGGATACTGATGATATTGGTAAGAAATATCATCATTGAATTCTGAGTGGTGTCAGTGTGGAACTATCAAGACCAGTTAGACATTTACTGCTGTAAGTGTATAAGTCGAGAAGAACTTGACAGGGGCAGACATGGTAGAGAAATTGCCAGATTACAGATCCATTCTGAAGCTGGTTCAAGGAGGATGGCTAACAGGCTGAACAGTTGAAAATACTAGAAGATGAATGTGGAGATAATGCTTCAGCTTCAGTCATAGAGGAGAAGAACTGTCATTATGTAGGAAGAGTGCTCTATAGTAGGAACAGGCTGGGAGAAATTACCGAAGATATATTTGCTTTGAAAATGTTAAGTTTGAATGCCTGTTAGCGCTCTAGTGGAAATGCCAATTTGCAGTAAGATGCGCCTTTGGACTCAGAGGTGTGCTAAAAGTCATGAGACTGGTTGGGGTCACCTGGGGGTGAGAGAGGATATCTGAGTATTGATTACTAAGTACTCCAATTTAAGAGTTGGGAGAAATGAACAAAAACCAACAAAGGAATAGCTAATAAGGACAAACACAGACAGACAGACAGATAAACAGAGACCCATACAGAGAGAAAAAGACACAGAGAGATATCTTAGGAATAAAGATAAGAATGGAAAAATGATTGCACAAATGGATATCATATGATAACAGAGAAGTGATTGTCGCATATGGCAGTATGCGAATGGAAATACTGATAAGTTGAGTGAATTGAAAGGGAAGGGTAATAGATAAAAGATTAGAAGAGTGTAAAGAGATAGAAAACCTATATTTTAATGTTTTTGAAACCACTTTGCCACAAGTTTTGAGAAATGAGAGGGTAACAACCAAAGCATGGATTAGAGAAATGGGTAATGTGGCCCAAGGGACCAAAGCTGGAAGACATGGAGAGGAGCCTAGGAGGAGAGAACACACCAGCTAGTTCCTGGGACTCTACTGCTGCTGTTGCTACAGCAACAGGAGCTGCTGGGCCATGCAATGGACTGTGACTGCAGAGTTGAGTCCCACAGCAGAGGCAAAAGGGCAGGACCACATGAGCAGGCAGATGGCTGTCAGGTCCAGATGGGCAGATATAAGCTGAAGTAAGCTACAGCAACAGCAGGGACTGGCTGAACTGAAGCCCCTGGGATATTTAGAATTTTTCTAGCTTTCCTTGTGTTGACAACACACACACTGGGTGATCAGATGACAGGTTGACAGACCTTCACCTTCATCTTGGCTGTGCCCTCTCCTTAACATCCTCATGGGAGCATCCAGAGGCTGTGACTGAATCTCACACCTTGAAGATGAACGGCCTTTGGTGCTGACTGTTAAGTCGTCATGTTGGTTGCCTCTGCTGAAATCCCTAAATTCTCCGTGCTGAGCTTGATTCAAACAATTCTATTCAAGATGCTAAGCCATCTCAGGTTTAATGAAATGTTTTCTAATATTATCTTCCAGCATTTACATGACTTAATTTAATTAAAAGTATAAAAAATATCTTAAGTAAGTATAGCTTCCTTCAGGGCATGAATAAAACATAGCTTTGTGTTTTTTTTCAGGCACTCTGCCCAAAATGAGATATTACTATTGTATAAAACATATATAAAAGTATACAATTACATTAACAATAATTTATCAAGGTTATTATTTTTAAGTGATTATTATACTGTGAGTTAATTTTACAGCCATATTTTTAAGACATAGTAATATAGGGAATATAAGAAACAAGACATTAAGGCAAATCTGCATTCATTTTTATAAGAAACCACTCAGGTAAGTTATGAAGTAATAAAAGAAAATAGAACATAATACAAAATAGTGGCAAATAGGTTTCCATAATATAATTTTTAAAATGTATATTAAGGAGAAAAGGAAATTCATCTTTTAAGGAGATTTTGTTTCAAGATCAAATGAGAAAACGAGATCTAAATTTCAGAATGAGCTTATTGGAGGGGAGGATGGCTGTCTCTGTATGTCTCTATCTGAGGGTTTGCTGTTGAAAAGAAGAAAAAGATGTTTTGGGTAATGAATGGAATAAAATGTCAGAAGATTTCTCTCTTGCATCTTTCATGACACACAGACAAAGACAGACACTTCTGTGAATGAGCAACATAAGCCACCCTAAAACTACACAGTTGTTCTCCTGGCAAAAGCATCTAATTGGCTTCAGGTTTTGATCAGCTGGAAGAAACTTTTCTGTCTAATGTGGAGTTTTTGATATCAGTCTATTATGAAATTTTATTTATATATAATTTTACAACTATGTATATGTCTAAATATACATATATAGAATTTGTGGAGTATGGCTATTTCAATAAATTAGCATAATGAGAAGATACAGATCAAATATAAATCCTGCCCTGGAAACAAAAAGCCATGTGATGCGATTTCCAGGTTAAATTAATGACTTAGAAGCTGTAGCCCTTGACAATTCTTTTGTCTTCAAGCATTTCGTTTCAAATTACTCTGAGTTAAGAATAGCTGTAGGTTTTTTCAAACGTCTTTGGGAGTCTCTTCTTAGAGAGAGCAAATCATACCCCAAAGCTAAAGGTATTAAAGACATTGAAGGAATATACAAATATTGGGGTTTGATGCCAGCTTAGCATGGATTTGTTTACCGAGTCCATTAGGGAACAGAAATGTGTGAGAAGTCTGTGGGGAGACAGCAATTGCTCTCGGGAAGCTGGACAGTGTCAACCTTTGGAAATCAGCAGAGAGAGCTTGGCAAGCACGTGTGTGTCATGAGCTCTCCTTGGACAGTCTCCTTAGCTCTGTGGTCATCTCTTCTTGGGGCATGGAGGAGATCGTCACAGTCAGTGGGCCTTTTATTTTGGAGAAGTGGGTGATTTATTATGCTGTAGGCATATAACACTGAAATATTTTTAGACAATAACAGCAGTTGGCTTGTTTACAAGTTCTCAAAAGCCCAGGTTTCAAAATTTAACGTTCCTTGGAAAATTTCCCAATATAATCTCATTAAAAGTCCTGTTACTGTTTGGGGGTGATTGCACATCTGGGATGTGCTTCATTTTTCAGCAAAATGTTTGCAAGAATAAGTAAATGCATGACAATCAGGTGATAGGATTATGGTTGGGCAATAAGCATCTTCTTAAAATTAAATCTGTAATAATGAACATAGTCCGACATTAGTGTGAATTCTAAGGCTCTAGAGGTCACAGAATCCTTGTACGTATAGATAGCACCAAGGAAATTAGAAATGTTAAACACAGAAGATTGTCTCCTCAACTTAGGAAATATAGACCTGTTTTCCATCCAGAAGATTCAGAGCAGATGGAGTTTATAGCCTGGTGATCTCTGCTATTTGTAGTAGTAGGTCTCTAGACTGTTACATTTATCCCAGACTCTTCCTCTCTAGACCTTTGTCTTGAACATTGCTTCACAGTCAATAATCCATCCTTATGGAAGATGTAACATGTAGCTTAGTGAGCTCTGTAATAACCTAGATCACACCATATTGCCCTTCAGGCCCTTAAGCTACTTAAGGGACTTTAAAGTTCTTCAGTAGTTCAGATGACAGACTCATTAGTATCTGTAGGATAATTTGGTTTAAAGATCATCATTGTAAAATTCACTCTTTGAGTCAAATACTTAAGGTGAGGACTCCCTCCTCTAGTAAGTTATACATTAGTGTTTTCTGACAATGGAAGCCACTGTCTTTGTTCCCACTCCCCAGTCCCACTTTTCAGAATACTTGTAAATGTCCTTAACAAACTAATATCAAAGCTTTATCACTTTAGAGGAAATGACTGGTCCTGACAGACATAAATGCCTTCTTTGTCTGTCACTTGAGATTGTACATATTCAAATATAAAGTGCAAGCATAATAGAACCATTTTAGCCAATAGCTTGCCAGCGTAGACAACATGCAGCAGACTGCACATGCACACAGGCAGAACAGCTCCTCCCCATATACACAGCATGCATCTGTTTCCATGAAAGCACTTGTTTTCATGAAACACTTTATGGGGGAAAAGGTTTACTCTAATAAAAGAACACAGGGAAATCCAGAGGCAGACATTAGCACAGAGAAACAGCAAGAGTAGTCACAGGCATTATTTTCTGCCCCAGGAATTTGAGTCATGTTTTCAAACCATGAAAATTTAAGAGCAAAAGTTTATAGTTCTACTCAGTGGGAAAAAAAAATTGAGACTCAGCATACAAAGACGGCAGACTTGGTGACCGAGGTAAAAAAGTTGGACTTGGGACTGACTCTTGCCACCATAACAAACATGTCTCCACAGAGAGCATTGCTGTACTGTTCTAGAACCTGGGTTCGAAAAATCGGCAGTAAAGTGCAAGGTAGCATGCTCAACATAAGTAAACCCTAGTGGTGACATGGCAGGTAGTCCTGGAAAACTGAAGTTTCTGCCAGCATAAGGATACCTTAATATCTATGAAGTAAAGTTGTAGCCTTTGTCTGTAAGACACCAGATATTAATTATTTTATGTTTTCATGTGCAACGATGCTTCTGTCATCCTCCTCTTCCTTTTCCAGCTTTTCCTTTTCTTCTTGCTCATACATAAACATGTTGAACACATATTTATATTGAATACTGTATAAAACAGACTAGGGCTGGACTTTGTCAACAGTCTCTAGTTTTCTAATGCTTCTTCTAAAGGGTTAGTAGGGAGCGATAAATGACTGCATTTGTCCAGACAGTCTTCTTGCTATTATGAACGTCTGTAAAATAGAAGGCTTAGAAAAGCAAAAAAGTAGTAAGGAAAGTGTTTAGTATCAGGAAGGGAGAGAGAAAGCATAGATTATAAACAGGAGAGGAAGTGTTGAGGGGTAAGTTGGAGGGATGAAAGGATTTTGACTTTCCTTCTAATGCAGTGTGTCAGTTGAAGGCACTGAGACTGGGGATACTCTCTTCTTCATAGCCACTCAGGGACCTATATCTGCTGTTTCATACTTTGAAACTGGAGTTCCATACAGGTATCAGATACACTACCTGAATCCTGGGTACCAGCCTCTGGTTCAGTACACTGGAAGAACAGCACCCACTCTTAACTTTAGAGCCATTACTCCAGGCCCAAAGACACTATTAAGCGAAAGAAATCTGGCACTAAGGGCTGCTATAATCAAGGGCAGAGTACTAGCTTTGAATGTGCAAGACCCAAGGTTTCATCCAACATGTAAAATAATTTAAAAAGAAAATCACATTAGAAGATATCCATCTGGTACTGACAAACCTCTTTTTAGGCTTATAATGTTTGAACTCAAAGAAGACGGCCATACCTTTGGTTAATCATTTAACATGTTTCTGGAGCTCAGTATCCACATTAAAATGAACATATGTATCTTATTTTCTTGAAGCCACAGGAGTATCTTATATAGGAGTTAAATCTGTGCCATTCAAATCCTTCACACTGACTGTAATGTACTGCCTGGCATCTTTCAAACCGATTTTCTCAATTCTGATGGTGAGTAATTTCATCCCTGGTTCTGATTACAATCGTAGCAATAAAGTACCAGGAACTCTGGCAGAAAAAGAATCAGGAGGGCCTATTCCAGCACCACCTTCTTCATCTCCTTCAGATTTCAAATTTCATCTTAATAAGACAGGCCGAACATCAAATGGGAATTCTTTATTATATGTAAGGATATTCTTCAGGATTGGTTTTAGCTTCTTCAGGTCCTCCAGTCTAAGTTCTTCTTAGGACTGTGTAGACTGTAATGCTGTGCTTCACAATTCTAAAGATGTGGCGATTTTGCCTATGGTTTTCTTTTGCTCTTCTGTGAATTAAGAATTAGTATGTTGGGCTTGGGCCTCCTCCTGTAGGTGTCTTGCTAATATTTGATACTTTTCTATTGCCTCCACCAGCTAGCCCTAAGAGTCGAAGTTGGCACCTCTCCTATGATTGGTGCCCCAGCACTGCACCAGACTCCGGGTCACTTCCAATGTAGCTGGTCTCCATCCTTGTCCCCTCCCACCCCTACTAGCAAGGCGGGGCTCTAAGGTGCCATCCTTCCCAGGCTTGGCCATGACATTAACAAGTTCTGGTGGAACCACTAAGGTCACCACAGCCTCCCACACATTACAAATCTAAAAAGATGTTTATGAGCACTGAGTTTTTGCCTTCATGGAGATGGATGAACTCAAACCTGGGCCATTTGTAAAAGAATTTTACAATAAACCCACTGACTTTAAAAGAAAAAAAATTACTATTATTGACCAAGAAACCACTTTATCCCCTAGTGACACACTTCCTCTGGCAAGGCCACACCTACTGCAACAAAGTCTTACCTACTAAGCTTCCTCAAGTGATGCCATTGTCTGGCACCAAATGTGTGAGTATTTGGGGCCATTCTTATGCAAACCACCACTCTTGGTATAAGTTAAAGTCATGTCATACACACTTCTTCCTCAAGACTCAGA
Organism: Microtus obscurus; assembly: GCA_963919715.1. Taxonomy (NCBI): domain Eukaryota; kingdom Metazoa; phylum Chordata; class Mammalia; order Rodentia; family Cricetidae; genus Microtus; species Microtus obscurus. The sequence goes on from CAWTZC010002364.1 coordinate 8,199,757, forward strand.
CCAGTCCTTTTCTCTATCAAGATTAAAAAAAAAAAAAAAAAAACAAAACATGTCTGTAGAAACTCAGACATCCAAGCATGCTATTAGTGCATGCCTATCTTTCTTGGCATATCGCCAGTAATGAGCTGAGTGCTAAACATATAGACAATGGGTAGGATAAAGGAGATTGCAGTTACAGGAAACAGAAACCACTCAATACATTTTAAACATCCCTTAGTTTGGTAATGGAATCAGAAGTTTACAAAGTTTGGAAGACCTAGAAAAATAGACTGAGGCAGGTCCTCCTGAAAGAACAAATCCAAGATCAATACTACTGCACTGAGCTACAAAAAAAAATGACAATTCTTAGAACAATCAGAAATACATTAAAACTAACTGTGGCCCAAAGACTAGCTGTTGTGGCCAGAGAAGTAAAAACTGACTTACCCCACACCTCAGACACTTTTGAAGATTATAACTAGAGTGAGTATAAAGGCTTGTGTTGGGCAACGGTACTGCTGGTTGGCCGTGTCTCTGCAGAGCTATGTTCTAGGGAAGAGGTTAGCAGACTACGTTCCCCAGGCCATAGCCAGGAAGAAACCATAGCCACATTTTATATATGGAATACCTTCTCTTGAGTGGCAGAGTTTTTTACCTGTGACAACTTGTATGTAGCTTCTTATATCTTGCAAGTGTAATCTTTTCTCCTTTACAGAATCAGTGAGCCTATGTCTTGCCTAGACATCAGTGATTAACTGCTGTCATAAGAATAAAACCCCAAATAAATCTATAATTTTACTCTGATGTCTGTCAGGAAAAATATCCAAAACACTAAAACAAAAATTCTTGTGTCTTTCCTACCATGGAAGTTCTAAAATGCAGAACCTAATTTTCACACACAACTTCAACTGGAAGAGAATTGGAAGCACAAAGTTGTAGCTGTTGATTTGGTAAGTATCTGCAAAGATCCAAAGAAGTCCTATCCCAAGAGATAAATAAATAAATAAATAAATAAATAAATAAATAAATAAATTAATAAAAAAGAAAGAAAATTGACAGAGCCTTAAGGGAAAAAAGTCTGTTGGGAGGTGTGAATGTACCAGAATAACAGAACTTTACAGGGAACCTTCTACAAGCCTGATCACTGACTGAATGTGCTCTGTGGGGTAGGGAGAGTCAAAGTACAATCAGAGAATTACTAAGGGTTCCACACACAGAAAGCAAGGACCTTGGTTAGGAACAATATCATGTAGGCTCTTGATGATATGAGCTAAGCATTCAGGGAATTGTAGCTGTTGGTTCCCCAGTGTACAGACAGAATGGGCCAAACCAATCCGGAATAAGTATCAGTTCCCGGAAGATGCAAATCAGTACGGTGGATGTGGTTCAAACAAACCCCAATGGCTCCCACATGTTCCCTGGTGCTGCCAGGTTGTACCAGCACATGGTGCACAGCAGTGTTCTCAGGTCCCGAGCTTACATGTTTCACAATTCTGCTGTGCTGGGTTCTTAGTCTCAGTCATAACATAATTTATTAGCAGAATCAGAAGAAGCTCAAGAAAGATTTTTATTGAAGTTTGAGAAAAAAATAAACAAAAGAGGAGCAGGCTGTTGGAGGGAAGGGGCTGTATATGAGGGAAACAGAAAGTCACGCCTTTTAAGTTAATTTCCAAGAAAGCAACCAGGCTCAGCAACAGAATCTGTATGGAGCTAGTGGGAGAGAGTGAAAATGTCTAGACTGTGAGGCAGTCATTAGAAAATGGAAACAGAAGTTATATTTTGAGTTTAAAAAAATGGGGTCTGGTCAGTTGGTGGTGACACAAACCTTTACCAGGTAATCAAGAAGCAGAGGCAGGCGGATCTCTGTGAGTTTGAGACCAGCCTGGTCTATAAGAGCTAGTTCCAGGGCAGGCGCCAAAATTACAGAGAAACCCTGTCTCGAAAAGGCAAAGAAAGAGAAAGAAAGAAAGAAAGAAAGGAAGGAAGGAAGGAAAGAAAGAAGGAAAGAAAGAAAGAAAGAAAGAAAGAAAGAAAGGGGGCTGGTTTAAAAGCTAAAACTTCTAAGCAACCAACCGAGGGAGGGAGGGAGCATCATCTCATTCCTAGGTCCACTACTCCTACAATCTCCTTCTAGTGTGTTCAAGTACTTCTCTTTCCTAAGTAATTGTGTTAACACTGAACACAGGAGGTGATACAATGTAACGGATAATCTTTGGAGCTGTTTATAATGCCATATCTCCATCCAAGGTAGAGGGAAAACTCAAATTTTTATGACCAGAGGAAAGTAACTGTCCTTTAATGTGTCTCAAATGAGTCTTGGTACGTCCATCCTCCATCCTCACAAAGGGTATATTAAATCTTAAAGAGGGGCAATGCTGTTTCTTTTCCTTGTATATTAGCAGAGAAACAAGAGGTGGAGACTAAAGATGATTATGAGGAAGGGGTCTATTCTCAATGACCTCCGGCAGCTAATTGCTGTCTATCCATCTGCTATGCTTTTGAAATTAGCCTTACCACAGAGGAGTCTGCACAGGATTGACACCCTGGCCCCACAGCCATTTTGTTCCTGAGCCTTTCAAGAAAGCACTGGCTTAAGTAGAGAAATAGCCTAATGGTCCCGCATGATTCCTAGCTACTTGATTTTATTGACTATGTGATCTAAAGCATTAGAGATGTCATATTTACAGTAATATTAGTTTACCAAGCTGCAGTTACCTGGAGATTACTAAACATGTTTTTTTTTTATTTTTAAAAGAATTTATTCTTATTTTATATGTATGTCTTGGCTTCATTATGTATGTTCATCACATGTGTGCCTAGGTGTCCAAAGAAGTCAGAATAGGATGCCCAATCCCCCAGAAATGGATGAATAGACAGTATGAGGAATCATGTGGGTGCTGGGAATTGAATCCCAGTCTTCTGAAAGAGCAGAAAATGCTCTTAACTGCTGATCGAACTCTCTAGCGTTTCTCTGAGCATGTTTCTTAATGGAAAGGGAAATGCCAATCCAAGATAGTGGTTCCATTGCACCTTTGGAAACAAAGGAAACATTACTTCTCAGGCATTAAATTGGGTATGGAAACTAGAAAATAATTTCTGTTTCTGAAGAGCTCCTTTAGATGGAACATTCCAATAAACATGAATCACAGAGTTGATACTACCCAGAGATTTTACAAGTTGCCTTCTTCTAAAGGAGAGCTTTGATTTTTTTGGTTTAGAAGTATCAATTTTGTTGACTCTTCTGCCTCAGTATCTTCATATCGGAATAAACATTTACTTCACAATCATGATTATTCTATAACATTCTAACAGGCTAGCCAACGCCATTTCATGCTGAACACACACCATACGCCCAATGATGAACTATTTTCTTTGTTTATCATTAAGGTATGAAATCATCTAGGGATTTAAGCTATGAGGAAAGCTTTGTTTCTGGGTGACACTGACAAACAGCACACACACACGCATGCACACGCATGCACACACATGCACAGCACATACATACACGCACACACACACACATGCATGCATCATCTAAAACTCATTTTTATCTTAGCAGCTCTTTGAGCAGCAATTCTGACAGCGCTTATAGGACTTCACAGCATTTTAATTGGCTAGCTGAGAGGTCTCACAGAAACCCTGGACAAGTCTCACTCAGTACCTGTGGCTCAATCCAACACTGCTCCCTCCCTTCCCCTAAACCTCTACAGCCCAGGAGCCAGAATTGCTTCCCTTCCCCACCTCCTCTTTCCTAAATGACTCAGCCATTTTGGCTACACATTCTCTTGGTCTCTTGGTTCCTGGACGGCTACTCTTGACCTTTTTGACCTCTGTCTTCTCTCTCTAGTCTCATTCTTTCTCATTCCCTGCCCCCCATCCTGGCTAAGTCTGCTGGCCATATTCAGTCCGGATTCTTCCAGATGCTTCTGGCTATGCTCCCCGTCATATCTACAATAAAATTCTTCTCCCCCAACCATACCTTGGAATGCCATTTTTATTCATTAGCCTCAGAGAGTCTTCACAGCTGTGGTTTTGCTTTTTTTCTGGGAATTTAAGATCACAGTATTTTACTTTTCACTTAAAAAAATAAATCACAAGTAACTAGGTTTACTTGCTTGTTTTAAGTCAAGGTATCATTATATAGATCTGGCTATCCTGGAACTCTCTATGTAGACCAGGCTGGACATAGATAACAGAGTTCCTATCCACTGTAGTCTCCTGAGTGCTGAGACTAAAGGTGCTCACCACCATACTCAAACCAAGTGATGAGTTTCTAATAGACTATTAGTCAAAAAACACACAGGCAAAATGACTATGTAATTTGTAAAATTATTTTCTAATGAAGTAGTTCACAGTATCTTAAATAAATGATTCAAAAAATGCATGACAAAGTCATTTTATATCCTGCAATTTTTATTATTTAACAAACTACATATTGACCTGCACAACCATTCCTACTAAGATTCATTTTGATATTTATTTCTTGGATTTTGCTAATAATAATACAAAAGTTATTTTGTCTATTTTAAACATCTTTTCCTTAGCAATGTCATTGAGATATAGCTCAGAGTGACTTACTTTGAAAAAGAATAAAATATATAATTTTATTCTCTCCGGTAGGATGTGATTCACAGTAATCCCTTTATCCATAGTAATGACCTCAGCCTTTATCCAAACTAAGAGTAACCATTTCCTTCCAGTTCATAGCATGTGTTACTGTTTCCTACTTTCCAGTGGCAAATGGTTCTTCCTGGCTCAAGCTCAAATTGATCATGAAATCAGTCTCAGATTTCCATCCATGAGGTCCCACTCATTACAGTTACAGTAAGAAGGAATTTTAGAGTTAATTGAGCTTTAGGGTTAAAAATGTAGAGTTGGAAATAAATGAAGAAAAGATAACAAACAAAAAGGCTTGGTGATTGATGCTGAGTTTTAGAGGGCCACAGTGACCAGATAAGAGGGAGGATAGGGTCTCTTTAAAACAAACTAACAAAATACAAGACAAATAAATAAAAGCCACCTCAACAGGCTTTGACTGACTCCCCTCAAAAACTAATAAATACAAACAAAACAAAAACAAAACCCACAAAAACTGCTGACTTTTCATGTATTCTTATATCCAATGCCTCTAATTACAGTTAGCTATGAGCGTTTGTATTGTCAACTTGAAAGACTCTACAATCACCTAGGAAACAAACCTACACGCACACTTATGAGGGATTATTTGCCTCCGAATTTGCCTGTAATTATTACTTTGCTTAGCTGATTGAATTGGGCAGACTTGCCCACAGTAGGTGGCACCATCCTCTCAGCTTGAATAAGAAGGAGAGAACCAGCTGAGCGCCAGCATCCGTCACCCTCTTCCGGAATGGGGATGGATGTGACCAACAGCTTCATGTTCCTTGATTCTCCAGGCTCTTCCAACTGAGGGCCAACACAAATCATTTCTGTTTTAAGTTGCTTTTGTCAGAGTATTTTTTTCACAACAAGAGGAAAACAAACTAAGACAGAAGCCTTTTTAAGAAAAAATAAATTGACCTATTGTGGTGTTTTGAATGAAAACGGTCTCATAAACTCAGAGGGATTGATACTACTAGGTGTTGTTGTCTTGTTGGAGTACGTGTGGCCTTCTGGAAGGAAGAAAGATTTCAGATGCCCTAGCCAAGCCCAGTGGCTTATTCTCTCTGCCTGCTGCCTACAGATCAAGATGTAGACTTCTTGGCTCCTTCTCCAGCACCATGACTGCCTTCGTGCCACCATGCTTCCCACCATGATGACAATGGACTAAACCTCTAAACTATAAAATAATCCCAATTAAATGATCTTCTTTATGGATGGCTATGGCCATGGTGTCTCATCATAGCAATAAAACCTAAACTAAACCTATTAAATCCCTGCTCTTAAAGATTGTTTTTGGGGGGCTGGGGGCATTGTAAATTAACATATGACCTGAATATATGACTTAAATTTTGTGCCATCATATAGACATTGAATAGGAGATCAGGACTAATTAATGTGTAACTATAACTCAGGTTATCTCCATTCCAAACAGCAGGAGGCTGATCTTACTCCTTACCACTCCTGGTCCCGCTGGTAATAGGAAGGACCTTGGCTAGGCTTCTTTACAGAGTTCTCTCCTTAGGACCTAAGAAAGCTACCAGATCCTGTGCTGTTATTTTGCTTGTGATCAAACAAATAAAGCTTGCCTAAAGATCAGAGTGTGGAGACAGCCACTAAGTAGCCATAGAGGCCAGCCAGTGATGGCACACACCTTTAATCCCAATACTCAGGAGGCAGAGGAAGAAGGATCTCTGTGAGTTCAAGGACACCCTGGGCTATAGGAGATTGATCCAGTCTAAAAGAGAAAGAGAGTCAGGCAGTAGTGGCTCACATCTTTGGTCCCAGTACTTGGGAGTCACACATCTTTAATCCTAAGAATAAGGAGGTAGAGACAGGAAGGGATATGGCTGGGCAGAGAAAGGCATATAAGGCAGGAGGAGACAGAAGCTCAAGGCATTCAGTCTGAGGATTCCTAGAGATAGGACGCCCATTTGGTCTGAGTATTTGATAGAGGTAAGAAGTAGTGGCTGGCTGTTCTGCTTCTCTTTTCCTTCCGCACTTACCCCTATATCTGTCTCGAGCTTATTATTATTAAGACCATCTCATAAATATGCATAAAACACACACACATAAACACACATTTATGCATACACATGCATACATATTAAGAAATATATCTTAAAAATTTATCTATTTTTATGTTTATGTGTATTTTATCTGCATGTTTGTCTGTGCAACACATGTATAAAGTGTTCTAGAGGCCAGAAAAGGGCATCAAATTCTCTAAAACTGGAGTAACAGGCAATTGTTAGCCATCATATGAGCACCAGAAACCAAACCTGAATCCTCTGTAAGAGGAGCAATTACTCTTGACCACTGAACCATCTCTATTACCCCCACATAAAACTTCTTTAAAATACACAACACAGAACTCACACCAATGTTCCCCTCCTTAGAGCAGCATGAGGCAAGCTTTCTTTGAACATTATGGGATGCTTATTTATATTGTGAGCTTTATGGGAAGCTGGAAGATAAGGCTAATGTCCTTCCACCCATTGTGATTGGGAAACTCTTTCTTATTTCCCCTCACTCAACAAGGGCACAGGGCATCCATGTTATCCATGTAAGCAGAAAGATATGAGTCTTTTCTCCAAAATAATGTGGGTCACGACCAACATCTCATCACAAGAGCAGCGATAACAAGAAATGCATGACAGATATATTTAAGGTTTTATGACCCCAAGACTTTTAGAAATGAAGATCCAAATGCCCTCAAAACCTGTCCACTTTTGTGGTAGAAATATGACTTGACAAAACGGCATCAACTAATGAGTATAGGTTGGCATGATTCATGAGGGTTTGTCCAGACTCTTCTTGGTCTCTGTAGAGCACACACAGGACTCCTCAGGAATGGTGTTTCCATAATCTACTAGCAGACAAGATAAGTGAAGGGATTTTCTCATGGCTGACTCTTTTACCCTAAGGTAGTATGGAGTCTGAAAGCTGACTAGCCCAGTTTTGACATAGGGATGGGGCAAAGAGGAATGTCGTTTGCAGACACCCACTATGAAGCAGGTTTGCTCATATCATATCTGATATTAATAGTGTGATATCTCTCTCCAGTGTTACAAAAGGAGGAAGTCTGCGTGGTGAAGATGATCAGAAACTGACTCTTCACTTTCTAGTCTCAAATTGCATTTTCCTTCTTGAAGTTGTCTCTGCACAGCCGTTGTTTTTATTTCTGTACTATTTTTATTTACTTTGGAAGTGCGAAATGATTTTTCTATTGTAATTTGAGTCCATTTTCTTGGTATTTTTTCTGAAAAATTCTTTTAGAGAATTTTCCCCCTTGGATTTGTTTAGCCCTCATTGTCTGAGACAATTGAAAGGCTTTTGATTTCTTGTTTGTTTCAATAGAGAGCTGAATAAATAGATGGAAAAGAAATTGCATTTGTATTAAAAATAAGGGAAAATATCCCCAAGTGTAGCGCCAGTTTTTTTTTAATGAGGGATAAATATGCTCATGCATATTCTATCCTCTGAACATTAAGAATTAGCAAAGTGTACACACTGTATTTTACCCTGTGTTCTTTCGGGCTCTTTTATGCCTCAACTCTTTCTGTTCCATTATATCTGGATGGTGTATGGGTAGAAAGGTTGAAAGTATAAACTTCCGATTATTTTAAAATCTCCAATGAGAATCACTGCCATCAAAGAGAAAAACAGCAACAAATGCTGGAGAAAAGGTAGGAAAAGAACTCAAATTAGTGCAGCCACTGTGGAAAGGGTATGGCAGCTCCTCTGACTACTAGAAAGAGAACTGAAATGTGATCCAGCTATACAACTCTTTAGTATACACAGGGGAGAATCAAAGTCACCATGTGTGCTGGTTAGTTTTATGTCACCTTTCCACAAGCCAGAGTCATTTTGAAAGAGAACTTCAAATAAAAAATAATCAGATCAGATTGGCCTATGGGCAAGGCTACGGTGCATTCTCTTGATGGGTGATTGAAGTGAGAGGGCTCAGATCATTTTGAGAAGTGCCACTCCTGGTCTGGTAGTCCTGGATGTTATATAAAAGCAGGCTTAGCTAGCCATGGAGTCAAGGGGAACCAGCCAGTAAGCAGTATTCTTCCAGGTTCCCACTAGAGTTCCCGCCCTGGTTTCCCTCAATAGTAGACTGTGATCAGGACATATAAGTAAAATCAACCCTTTCCTCTTCAAGTTGCATGGTTATGGTGCTGGATAAAAAAAAAAGGAAATCCTAACTAAAAAAACATACAACTCCTGATACTTGCTCCGCCATGTTTGTTGTGATACTGTTCACAATAGCAATGTGTGGAATTAATGGATATAGAATGTGAGTGAGAGGAGACACACACATACAGAGAGAAAGGGGGGAGGGAGAGACAGACAGACAGACACACACACACACACATAGGATGCGGCAGGAGAGAGAGAATAAAGTTATTTTCAGCCACAAAAAAACAGCAACATTATGTGCAGTAAAATGTGTAGAACTGGTGGTGATCATGTTAAGTAAAGCAAACCAGACTCAGAAAAAAGACAGATCTCTCATGTTTGCCTTTCATTCAGAATCGAGATTTAAAATAAGAAAAAATATGAAGAAGCACATTTGTGAAAATGAAAAGGACCATTGTCAAGGGGCCAAGGTGATGTGGGAGAGAAATGGGGAGATTAATATGGTCAAAAAACACTACACACACACACATGACTGTCAAATCAAATACACCTATTACTGTGCTCAATTAATGCACGCTAATATAAATGAAATGAACCTAGAAAGGGGTGGTCTCCATTTTACTACTTGATGAGCATCTTTTTTAGAATAAAGAACTGGACAGTGGAGGAATTATGGAGCACAGACAACACACTAAAAGCAGCATTGTCGGCTTACAGGGGAGATACAAACTGCTGCTCTTATCCCATCAGACATAAGTGCGTGGAATTGTCCAGTGTTCCTTGATGTAGACCATCAGCAAGCAGTGAACAGTATACTGGTCTCTTCTGGATCCTTTCAGAAATCTGTGTGAAGTCAGGCATGAGGCTGCATCAGAGACTCTTTACTATTTTTAGTACTAAGAATCTTTTAATAGCAAATTTTACTTGCTTTAATTTGAGGTAAAAATACAATTCCACAGACAAAACAATACAGCCAGCTGAAACTAACATTCCCAACAAGTTGTGGGTTTTTTTTTTTTGGGGGGGGGAGGGTACTTCTCTAATGGCTTCCTTTGTGTTCTGTAACCCAAAGTCATCTCCCCGCCCCTGCACCTGGAAGCGGAGAGCTCCACACTCTGTGAGGAGAGTGTTCTCAGTGACCTACTTCTCCGCCTTGCTGCTGTATCACTCTCTCTACTGAAAGAACTGATTGATTTCAAAGGCTGCCTTGCAATGAGATGCTCTGTGGTACCAAGAGAATTAGAACTGGACCCAAAGGTGCAAGGGCAACCTGAACTAAAAATAGCACCCACTCCTGAAAGTTGATAAACACCAATAAACACGTTATTAAGTTTTCAATTAGAATATCTGTACTTGGAGATTCTATTTTAAACTTCTAAGGTAACACGTGTGTTAAATACAAGAGCCTGGGACTTACCCGAAGCAGGGAAGTGAGCGTGCAGTGCCTTTGGAAGGCAGCCTGAACACTATGATACAGGCAGGATGGTAATTATAGCCAGTGCCCTAGTCTAATTTTTCTCCTCATTAGCACAGGAAAATTTTATTTAATTAATACTTATTTGGAATTCTACAAGCTTCTTAAAATTTGGAATTTAAAATTTACATGCTCTCTGATTAAAAAACATTGTTATGCACGCTATTTGCTTCTGGATTTACACTGAACGACACAGTAGCGATACGATGCCAAACATTAAACGGAAATGTAAAACCTAATCACACCCTAAGGAAAGATGGTTGGATAGCAAGTTAGCTGTTTGTGCTAGCCTGGAGTCCTTGGTTTCTTCTCCTTTTCAACCGTCACTAAGCCCTGTCAACTGAGCCTCTTAAGTAACAGTCACGTTGCCCCACCTCTTCCCCATCCCCATGGTTACAATCTATCAAAGCCTCCTGCCTCGCGAACTTAAGTAATCTCCCTACTCTTTTCTTTGTCTCCTTGTGTTCTTTGCTCTGTTAGAACAGAAGATCAAATACACAGGTTATTATTTTATTATTCCCTTAAATCTCCCCTCTATGGTTGTGTAAAGTCTGGTCCTCTTATCACAACTTTGCGGTGCTGGCACAGTTAGCCAGCCTACCGTGCTAGCGCCATAAGCAGACAGAGTATCTGAAGACTGACCAGGCAGCCCCTGAGTGTCCTTCCCCTTTCTCTACTCTGGCAGCTCTCTGGCCTGCAGCAGGTCACTCCCGCTAACACATAGACTCCTCTGTTAGCAACCTTGCCTTTTGCAAAGCTCTTCCACTCTGGATGAAATGTGACAATTCCCAGTAGCTATAGTTTCTACAATGAGACCAACATGTTTTTCTAGCCCTCCCCATTCTGCTGATGCCTGGTCAAGGACAAGCAGGAGACCTGCTTCTCCTTACTATGAAATTCTTTCACTCACCACCCCTTGATTAACCATTGCAATGGTCAACTGCTGGTGAAAATAGGAAATTTCTCAACCTCCCGCAATCCCTCTGCCTAACCTAACCTAGCCTGTTAGTGAAAGATGGGTGGCTATGATTCTTACAGACCCCTCTGCAGAGTGTTTCCCAAATAAAGAAGGCAAATTGTTAGACTCCTCTCTTTCTTGTCTGCTTTCTCTGTCTCTCTGTCTCTCTCTCTCACTCTCTGTGTGTGTGTGTGTGTGTGTGTGTTTGTGTGTGTGTGTACAGGTCAGGGCTCCTCCTCCATTGTTCTTTGTCTTATATTTTGAGACAGGGTCACTCACTGAATCAGAAGCTCGCCCTTCAGACTGACTGGCTAGTTGAGATCAGGTCTAGTTGAGATGAGTGTCTTTGGTCACTCCCCATGCTGGGCTTGCCAGACATACACAACAATGCTTTGCTTTTGAAATGAGTGCTGGGGATGTTTCCACAGCAATCACTTTCCTGCCAGGGTCACTGCTCATTGCTAACACAGTGATTTTGCAGTCTTTGCTCAGTCTTGGATATTTTTCACCCCTCTGAGTGCCTCGCTGACTTTAATTTGTCCTTCGGATCTCAGCTTGGTTATCGATGAAAGCAGGACGGACCCAGACACACTCTCTCCGGTTCTTTGTAACACTCATCATACCACAACGCTTCCATTTAATGTCTCATCCTATTCCAGCTGAAGAGGGCATCAGGCAAAATCTTTTATTTACTTGGCACACAGAAGAGTACAGGGTTGTTAGTATTCTCTGGGCGAATGAGCAGGTAAAATGCTATAAATAGGTATTATAGAGCTAGCAAGATGGTTCAGAGGATAAAGTACATTTCTTGCATACCTGATAGCCGTTCTGTCTCTGTATCCTATGCTGGAAGGAGAGAACTGAGTCCTGAAAGTCTTCTAACTGCCCATACACACACCCACACTCTAGTATATATCACACACCCACAGTCTCACTCATATCACAAATACACACACACACACTCTTACATGTATGACACATATATCCTCTCACACACATCCCAACACACATTCTCACATATATCACAATACTCTCACACCTATCATACATGCATACTCTCACATATATCACAGACACACACACATCACACACACATTCTCACACATATCACATACATCACACACACATTCTCACACATATCACACACATCACCTGCACAAACTCTCACACACATCACATACACAGACTCTCACACATATCATGCAGATCACATACACAATAAATACTTTTAAAGGATTATAGAAACCAAAACCATCTTCAACCTAAGGGAGAACTAAGGGCAGGAAAGCTTTCAGAGAACATTATGTTTGAAATGAGTTTTGAAAACTACATAGCATCCTGTCAGGTGAAAAGACAGGTAGACTATTAATGGCTTTATGCCGCCTAAGTGCTTGGTTACGACAGGAGGTAATGGTCTCAGAAATTAGGAAAGTCATCACAGGTGTGACTGAATCGCTGCCAAGAGCACCTGACATAGCCACACATGCTCTTGGTTTTTAAAGTTTTGCCCTCAATTGGTACCAAGAGAATTTATTCATTTTCAAGTATATCTTTATCATGAATGGTTCAAATTAAAACACTAAGGTTAAAACTGAGTATTTGCTAGGAGAGGAAACACATTATTCTTTAATTACAGAAATTTGCAAATTTGAATTATGTTTTCTTGTCTCTAAACAACCCGTTATCCAGAGAAAGTTCCCCGTTGAATTTGTAATCTAGAGGTGGAGGCTGGGAGGCTGCTCAGTGAGCAGCAGCCCTTACTGTGCAATCATGAGGACTTGAGTTCAAATGTTCAGCTTCCACATAACCCCTGGAGAAAGGGGAAGAGAGACAAAGCCCAGCTCATTGGCAGCCAGCCTAGTGAAGCATGATTAATAAAGATGCAGAGAGAGAAATTGGGGTTCATCCTGAAGATCTGAAAAAGAAAACAGCCAGCCGCTGGCTCTTACCTCAACCTCAGACCTAAATGGCGATCCTGTCTCCCAGAATCTCAGAATGAGACTGTCTGTTGAGTGCTGTCTCCTCCCATTTTATAATCCTTTCTAGGGTTGGGATTAAGGGTGTGCACCACCCAGTTTCTATGGCAACTAGTGTGACTACTGAGATTAAAAGTACATGTTACCATAATCTGGTCTGTAAGGCTGACCAGTGGGACTGTTTTACTTTTAGATCTTCAGGCAGTCTTAATTGATTAAAATACAATTGAAATGCCACTATAACCTAGCTTAAAGTGTGGGCTTCAGGTTTAGTGAGAAACTGTCTTAAAGGAATAAGGCAGAGCAATACAAGAAGATTTGAGTCACCCTCCTCTGGCCTCTATTTACCTATAAATGGGCATACAAACCCACATACACAAGTGTATACAGCACACATACTCACATGCACACCAACTCCAACCCAATGCATAAGCAAATAAATAAATAAATGATAAACTGGAGGTATTTGAAATAAATAGACATAAATACCAACTAGAAGTAAGCTGACGGATGCTTTAAGTCTATCCGAAAATTAGTCATAGTCTAATATTTTATTTTATTGGGTGGGGGAAAGATTAATTTCATTCCCAGTTCAATATCATCATCAAAAGCAATGAGAGCAAGAACTCAAACAGGCAGAAACCTTAGGCAGGAGCTGATGCAGAGTCCATAGAGGGTACTGCTTACTGCTTTGCTCATCATGGCTTGCTCAGTCTTATCTTACACTGTCCAGGCCCAAGTGCTCAGGATTTTTATTGAGTTCTAAATTTTTCTCTGATCCCCTCCCTGCCTCTCCACTCCCCTTCAACCCTCTTTCAAAGTCCCCATGCTCCCAATTTACTCAGGAGATCTTGTCGTTTTCTACTTCCCATATAGATTAGATCCATATATGTTTCTCTTAGGGTCCTCGTTGTTGTCTAGGTTGTCTGGGATTGTGATGTGTAGGCTGGTTTTCTTTGCTTTATGTTTAAAAACCACTTATGAGTGAGTACATGTGATAATTGTCTTTCTGTATCTAGGCTACCTCACTCAAAATGATGTTTTCTAGTTCCATCGATTTTCATGCAAAATTCAAGATGTTGTTATTTTTTTCTGCTGTGTAGTATAACATTTTAAAGGAGGGCAAAACTAAGATATCCTGGGGAGAGATGCAAGAGGAGATGATTTTTTGCTGCCATCTGGTGGCAGACCACTTTTCTACTGGACCCTCTTGAGGTCCTAACTTCAGAGTCCCCCCAGAAACTCTTGGGCGCGCAGAAAATATAGTTATGCAATCTCCTGACAAGTGCTCCTCCCACCTGTCTGTGGCAACTTTTGAGATGTCCAGCTTTTCTGCTACTTCAACAGCTAGCAGATGGGAAGACAACAAGATTGCTATGGTACAGAATGTAACAAATTGTAAACTGACCAGGAAATGAGAAGAAACTCATGTTCCTGAACAGAACCCAGGGCTCTTTGGAAGCTGTCACTGAGCATAAAGGCTTCTCTTGGTCCATTTTCCCCAATCTGTTCCCTTGTATAAACAGATAAGCCCCATGGACCTTGATTCAACACATTCATTTTAACAGAGAAGTGGGATTAATAGCGCCAAACAGATGTGGAATGCACATCATAGTGAGGACAGAAATAAAACTGGAAGTAGGAGATGCATTATGCCTGTAAATTATAATGGTAGCTTTCAGGAAGCAGTAGGAGGGGGGCATATCACCAAGAGCACATGAAGGGATGTGGTGAGGGCAGCCTCCTGAGGGTGGGGCTTTGAACTTGAATCAGAAGGAAAATCATGTGATAGTTACATAGAATTTGGCATGAGTGTATTCAAAACGTATGTGTGACCCATGCAGAAGAGGTAAGACAGCTGAGCATGGACCACTCAGACTATCAATTTGCACTAGGGTTTAGAGGATGGAGGTTATTGAGGTGGGATGGTGGAAGATAAAGCCAGATCTTGGTAGTCCAGAGTGACGAACTGCTGAAGGGACATTTGAATTTTTGTAAGCACAAGAAATAAACATTGCAAGAGTCAGACAAATGAATAGCATGGCACTTTACTTCCTGGCAGAAAACAAGGAGTTAAAAAGAGACCACAGTGAAGAATAATTTATGGACCTGTGCTCTCTGAGTGTAGGAGTGACAGACATTGTCAGGCTTAGAGGCCCCTAATGACAGACCTAAGTTGGAATCAGCTTTGGACCCAAACCTATGTTTTTTCTGGTAGGACTAGAAAGTGATTCTTTGAGGTCCATTGTAAGAAAACTACTCCCTCCTGCTCAAAAGAATGAAAACTGAGTTTTATCTTTGACCTGAGTAGGTACATGACATGTCAGGCTTCCAAAATACTACATCAATCTCTCCTTCCTATAGCCATACTGATGAATATCTTGCATATCACCCTAGAACCTTCATTTGGCGATGGATGGAGATAGAGACAGAGTCCCACATTGGAGCGCTGGACTGAGCTCACAAGGCCCAAATGAGGAGCTGATGGAGAGAGAACATGAGCAAGGAAGTCAGGACTGTGAGGGGTGCGCCCACCAACTGAGACTTTGGGGCTGATCTAATGGGAGCTCACCAAGGCCAGCTCGACGAACTGAAAAAGCATGGGATCAAACCGGACTCTCTGAACGTGGCAGACAATGAGGGCTGACTGAGAAGCCAAGAACAATGGCACTGGGTTTTGATTCTACTGTATGTACTGGCTTTGAGGGAGCCTAGTCTGTTTAGATGTGCACCTTCGTGGACCTGGATGGAGGGGGGAGGACCTTGGACTTCCCACAGGGCAGGGAACCCTGACTGCTCTTTGGACTGGAGAGGGAGGGGGAGGGTAATGAGGGGAGGTGGGAGGGAAATGGGAGGTGGGGAGGAGGCAGAAATTTTTAATAATAAAAAATATATACCTCAAAAAAAAAAGAGTGACTGCATCAAAATCAGTAAATTATCTGGCCAGGAGCCCAAGAACAGAGACCACTGAGGCCATCCTCAGGAGGTGGGCAGAATAATTATCCCTGTAGTGAGATGATGTACTTGTATCCTCTGCAGTCTGTCCTTCCGTACAGTTGCTAACAGATCATCACTGCGGAGTTGACCTGCTTTGCTGGGTTTTCACTGAATAACCATAACTTTTCCCATTCTTGTATTTTCTACAAAGACCAAAATTCTGAGCACACTTGCTCTGACACTTTTGACATTCTCACATTTTCTCTGAAAACCCCTTGCACTCACTCAGTGAAGCTGTTTACCTAACTCCATGGCTGACCATCCTGTTTCTTGGCCCTTCCCTCAAGAGACAGGGCTTTCTATTTTTATCTTCTCCAACTTCTTCCTCTCGGAACTTAGAAGAATTAAGTGTGTGTGTGTGTGTGTGTGTGTGTGTACGCGCGCGCAAGCGCACATGCGCGCAACTGCACATCACCAAGAGATTATGTGGCAGGTGTGTGTGTATTGTGTGTGTGTGCACACATGCATGAGTGTGTACGTGTGTGTGTTGTTTTGTGCCTCAGGAGCTATCTACCTTGTTTTCTGAGTTATATTCTCACACTGGGTCCTGTAACTTAATGACTAAGTAAGACTAATCCCAGTAAATCCAAGGAATTCATCTGTCTCCACCTCCACAGTACCAGGATTACAGGGATTACAAGTGTGTGCCCTCACAGCTGACTTTCTGCTGTGCTTCAAACTCGGGTTCCCATACTTGCATGGCAACTGCTGCTAAGATTCAGCCACCTCTCCAATCCAGTGACTTCTTATATCAATATCGTAAGAGTTCTAAAATGCTTGCTAGTACTGAACACCTGAGAACTGATCTTAAAAACTGCAAAACAACAATAAATAAGACTTTAGACATTTCAAAAGATTGGAAATAAATTAGCAGTAAAGCTGAGAAAGTTAAGATTAAACATATATTGATTGTGTAGTACAACATCCTTGTTGTGTGTGTGTGTGTGTGTGTGTGTGTGTGTGTGTGTGTGCTATTCAACATGAGGTTTGCTTTCTGGCATCCTCTGGTCTTTAGCTGGGACACAATTAAATATGGACTTAGTCTTCTTTTCGGTGAAAATTATGTGAAATGATTTAGCAGTTTTGATTAGAAGACATATTCTCTTTAATCACACAGACATGCTACTTGCTTCTCTTCTCCTATGAATAATGATAAGTTGGCTTAAATTTTTTTCATGTTAGTAAATAAATCTTTGCAATTGAGAGTGACCTGAAGGTCAGAATGCCAAACACATCCAAATAGAAAACACACAGAAGTCCTTCATCGCCCTCTTCCCTGGGTCTGGAAACTGTTAGGGGACACACGCCGCTTTTTTGTATTTAAATTCAAGCTTGTTTATCATTTTACTGCAGGAAATTCCTGACAGTAGTATTAAAATAGAAGCCTACACCTTCCAGAGTATCGCCAGTGGTACAAAAGCAGCCAGAGGGAACCAGCAAGTCAGGACTTGGTCATGGGATGCAGGTGTGTGAGACCCTAGTGTGTGAGGCAGCATGGATCCCAGCATGTACTTCCGCTGGGATCACATCCTCTGGCTTCTCAGTGAGTGTCCGTGAATAGGTAGATACACATGTGTTACGTGAGGAAACAAGCCTCACAGGTGGTTCCTATGTAGAGCCAAAGATAATGAACAGAAAACACGTGGCACATGCTAGGTTTCCCATAATATTAGACTATGGATTTCCTGCTCAGTCAGCATTGGAAAACGAGATGAGAGCCATCCAAAAGAGGGTATTTCTGATTGTCAAAGACATAATTGTGCATTGTGCTTCGACGTAAGATAGATTTACTAACCATTTTCTTTGAAGCAGTAAGCTCTGACCCAATTTCTCAAAGCCAGATGGCAAAACCACTTCCAGTGGGGCAGATGGCCCTATTGATTTGCAGAACCACAGAAACATCAGGCTCGGAAGATACTCTGGGATGCAACTGGTGCACCCAGAAGACAGAAGAAGGCCTTTGATGTTAGCCTGGATATCAAGGAAGCACAAACTGTCAGAAAGACGTGTGTGGCTTCAGACACTCGCACAGTATGGAGGGTGTGAAGCCAGGCATTCAGAGGAAGCCAAGCTGCTTTCATCGGCACCGGGAGTTTTGAGAAGCTGCATGAACCGAGCCTCTCTGTGGAAGACCCCGGCGTGTTTATGAGTACCAGATGCGCTTGCCTGGAAAGGAAACGGGAAAGCCCCGCATTCATATTCATTAATGAGGTAATAGCAAAGCTCATTTACAAAGGCTACTATCTGTGGAACTCACACTAGTAAGAAGCATCGAGAAGTATTACTCTAATGGAAAACATATCGGGGATCAATTTTCCCTTGAAACAACTAAATTATATATATAAAAAATCTGGCACCGAGATATCTATCTTCTTGTAATACAGTAGGCAGCTTAAATTCCAAGAGAGTACTGGTATTACCCAGAACTTCCCAGTAACCAGACATCTTTAGAAATAGAAATGATTGTCTTAGCAATTATGAGTTCCTTACCTACAGATTCAAATCAGCCCCTGAATAGAAGATGACCTTGGTGAGAATCCAAGCACTGGTCGGTCAGTGGCTTCATTCTCTGAAGCATGACTAAAGTGGGCATTCGCTCCTTTACCATAGTGTCCAGAATTTATAAGGACAAGTTGTGAACCGAGGTCTAAATCAAAGAATGCTTTGTCTATACATCGTGGTTTTCTAATCTTACTTTTATACATGGTAACATGTGACCTACAGGTACAAACACTCCATCAGAAATTCTTGTCCCAGGTAAACTACAACTAAATAATTATTAGACATAAACTTCACATGTATTAATCATCCCATTGCATAGTTTTATTTCCCTACCAAACCCCAATTGTATTTATGGCAAAAATATTTTAGTTCCCTTGTTTGTTAGTGGTTTTAAATAACCAGATAATCTAGGGCTACCCAAGGTTTTATAAGTATGGGTGCTGAGGTTTGGGGAAAAGGAAAATTACACATACATGGACATACGCATGATCCCAAGATACTTTTTTAAATTTGTATGTGTATGTGTGTTTGTAAGAGATTGAACAATAACACTTCTATTATATTCTATTGGCCATTTGTCTAATTCTTCTGAATGACAAACTATTTATATTGATTTTTCAAGACAGGATTTCTCTCTGTATCCCTGGCTGTCCCGGAATTCGCTTGTAAACCAGCTGGCATCAAATTCAGAGAACAGATTCAGAGAACGTCAGTTTGTGACCATGGTCTCAGCTGTCAAGAATTAGGGTCTGAGAGAAGGTACCAAGGAAAGACCAACAGCCATGTATGCAATAACGAGAGTCCTTTATTAATTCCAATGTTGGGATGGCACTTAGTGACCCCCCAAAGAAGGTCACAAGCTCCTTTTCAGCAGAGTTAGGGGAGTTCCAGGGAGGAGGAATTAATCTGGGGATGATTGGTGAAGGAAATATTAGACTGGGGGCTGATTGGTGGGAAGTCCTAGTAGTTAGGGACCTTCCTGCAGCAGGATAGGGAAAGCTATCTTTAGATATCAGGAGGCTGGGAGACATATGCTGAGCCAGCCAAGGGGCTTTGCGGGCCTGCTGAGCTAGCAGACAGCTGTGGGGCACCTGCTGATTGGTTGCTCCTGATATGTGGTTTTCCTGAGGACTGTCTATTTAGCTTTGCCCCATTTTAGTGAGCTGAAACGAAGGCCTGGTCTCTATCAGGGTTACTAGGAGAGCCTGTCTTGGCTCTGGTCTGTCTTCTCCCAGCCCTTTCATCAAGGTGTCTCTAGGCATTTATTTAATATCTTTCAGCCATATTTATTTAGATGTTATTTAACATACTTTAGTCATATTTTACATTTTTGAGCAATGCTTTACAGTTTAAACAAGTTGTCTTTGTAAAGACAAAAAAAGGAGAGAGAAAGCTGGGCTGTGGTGTCACATGCCTTTAAACCCAGCACTTGGGAGGCAGAGGCAGGCGGATCTCTGTGAGTTCAAGGGCAGCCTGGTCTACAAGAGCTGGTTCCAGGACAGGAACCAAAAAAAAAAAAAGGAGAGAGAAAGAAAAAAAATGCCATAGGCATTTGCTTAGGGAAATCCATTCTGTTCATTCAAGGGAATCAGCTACAGGAAAAGCCAGTCTCATTCTCATTTAGTGTAGTTATAAATATCACACTGAGCCTGAGTAGCAAAACAACATCAAAAAAGATTAGGCTGCTCTGCTAGCTTCGTGGATGAATATTCAATATTTAGATCTTGGTAACTATAAAAAGTAAATGTGCTATTTGAATATTTGAAAAACAGCCCTCCTTGACACTGCTAAACCATTTTCTTTTGAGACTGGCCCTTTGAGATTGTCACATGCTGACTGAAATATGAGTTACGTGTACCTCTACCTAGAAATAAGACGTCTAGCACCCTGGCAGAAAAGGAAGCCAGAACCAATGAGGGGTCCTCTCTCAGGTGGCTTGCGGTCAGTAACCAATGAGAAAGTCCTCACTCAAGTTTGCCTTCTTCACCTTTTCCACTGATTTTCCTCCTGGACCTTCTACTCCATCTTCCCCAGTCACATCTTATTGCTAAAGTCTGTCCCAGCACACACTGCTCTCTCTTAAAATGATGCTTTTAGAGACTGCATATTGCATCAGAACTAATAGATGTGTTAAAGCAAAAGTATCAACAGTGACAAGGGCCAGCAGCAATGTGCCCCAGGTTGTTTTGAGCACAGGAGAGAGTCGCTATACTCTCAGCAGCGAGAGACCTAGGCAAAGCTAATTCAGTAAAAATAAGGTCTAAGAAAATGACACCATGCTCTCCTTAGGGTCAGAGACAAGATGCCATATATTGAGAAATGTGAGATTAACATTCCAAGAGAGGTGATTTTGTCAAATGCAGCATGGGACTATGGGTATTAAACCATTATTTCTACCTTTAGAAGCAAGAATTTAGCTGTGAGTCTTAAAAACGGTAGTGCGCTCTAAGTTCATAACTTCCTTTACGGTCAACGTGTGAACGAATCTGTTATGGACACTGAGCATTTGCCCAACTCATGGCATCAGATCAGATTCCATTCTTTTGTGGAATACAAGGCCGTTTTCACTGTAATAATTCTTACGGCTTCCGCCCTTCCCCTAGAATCCTGAGGGTGAATTTGATTGATAGTTTTCTCCATGCCTTCATTTTCCTGCTGTGCTTCAGCTACTGAAAAATTCTTTTAATTTTATTTTTGAGATTACAATATCATTAAAAATGTATCCCTCCCCTTTCCTACCTCCAAGCCCCCCATATTCCTCCCCATTCTCCTTCAAATTCATTTTTCACTAATTGTTATTACATGCATATATATGTATACACACACACACACACACACACACACAGAGAGAGAGAGAGAGAGAGAGAGAGAGAGAGAGAGAGAGAGAGAGAGAGATTCCTAAGTGCAATTTACTCAAACCATATAATGCTGCTTGTATATATGGATTCACGGTCAACTGTTTGACCCTGGACAACCAATAGGTGTGCCCTTTTCCGGGAAAGACAACTTCTTCTGTTGCCAGATTTCTTGGTTGCCTGCAGTTCTTTGTTGATACCTCATGACCTTTTTCCTGTCCAATGGACATCCCACGTCCACTTTGGTATATCCATTGATGTAATCTGTGTTTAGCTCACATTTGGGTAGCCATGCTGGTGACGACTTTATGGGTATAGCTTCTGATGTTATTATGGGATGCAGTCTCACAGCGATCTTCATGGTTCTCTGGCTCTTGAAATCTTTCTACCCCCTCTTTTGAAATGTTCCTGAGCCTTTGGGGCAGAAGCATTTTGTTGATGTGCCCTTTGGTGATGGGGAAAGCCTTGTTAAACAATAATATTTAAGAGGTGGAACCTAGTTTAGGCTTTCTGGGACTGGGAGATAAAAACCTGTGCACCACTCAGGTATAATCTCTGTGTCAAGCAAAGCCTGGGTCTTCCATTCCTGTGGCATGAGTTTTCCCTTTATAATAAATAAAATATAATTATTTTACCCTTAGCTAGCCTGGTTATTTTAACACTTTAGGGCTGGGCTCTGCAACTCTGCACTTTGGTTGGTTGTAATTTTCTGTAATGGTGTTGGTCAGTTGCAAGAATTTACCTTTATGAGAGTTAAAGACTACATTTCTCTGTGGGTTTTAGGACAAATATTCATAGATTTTTGTTAGAAATTATGCTGGTTTTATAAATCATTGGCTACAGAATCTCTTCCAATAATAACGACTTCACTAGCACTAAGTCGTCAACTAGGTTTCATTAACTATCTATTAGGTAATTTCTTCCCAGGCTGTGCATAAATTGTGCATGTCATATCCGCTGCCAGCTGCGTTAGGGCAAATGTAGGTGCCAGCACAAAAGGATGCTGCTCCCTGAAGGTGAGTACCAAGGAGGCCAGAGCACTAATGCACTAATACGTATCTTCTTCACAAAGCCCCATGCCAGATTGCCACAGCAAAAGGAGTTCCATAGCTTGGAGACACAAGCATAGGTGCAAGTAGCTTGTCTTGTGGAATACATGTCCTACATTAAAAGCAACAGCTGCCTTTGACAGTAGTATACAGAAGATGGCTTTCCTCCAAGGAACACCCATCTGTACTGTGTCTGAGATAACACACAGTTGACTTCCAATTCTATCTCAATGCACTCAGTTCTTTTGACTTGGCTAGAGCCTTAGGAATAGTCTCTTAGGAACATCAATTGATGTCCCTTTTTTCCCTCTCAAGATTCAAACACACCAAGTGATAAAATAGGAGCGTTTAGGAAGATGCCAGAGTCAGGATTACTATTGCTGTGATGAAACACCATGACTAAAGCAACATGGGGAAGAAAGGGTTGATTTGGTTTACACTTGCACATCATGGTCAATCACTGAATGAAGTCAGGGCAAGATCAGACAGGGAAAGAACCTGGAGGCAGGAGCCGATGCAGAGGCCTCCACAGCTTGCTCAGCCTGCATTCCCACAGAACCTAGAACTACCAGCCCAGGAGTGGTCTTCCTCACAATGGACTGGGCCCTCTCACACCAATTATTTGTTAAGAAAATGCCCTATAAGTTTGCCTGTGGCCTGATCTTATGGAGGCATTTTCTCAACCGAGGCCCCTTCTTCTCCAATGTCTCTAGCTTGTGTAAAGTTGACATAAAACTAACCAGCACAGAAGACAAGGTCAGAAGGCAAAGGCAGGCAAATCTCAGGATTCCAGGGCAGTCTGGTCTATATAAAGAGTTCCAGGACAACCAGAACTCTACAGTGATATCTGTCGCCAAAACAAACAAACAAAATGCTATGGAAACACACACACAAAAACATGTAAGTAGGAATAAATAGACTTGTTGAGAAGAAGAAGGGATTTGGTAGGGGGGGGAGTTAAGAAAAATAATTGTAGGATATGATCAAAGTATGTTAAATATATGTATAAAATTATGAAAGAGTAAATGAATACATTTTTAAAAAGACTAGAAATACAGTGATTAAGGATTAGAAATTTTGTTAGTTTTATACCCTATACATTATGTTAAAGTGTGACAAGGTGATCTGTATCACACACTGCAGGAGAGGAGAGTCTCTGGCCATCCTCGTTTTAAATCCAAACACAACTGCAGCCCAGCTGACTCAAATTGAACAAGATTCTTAACCTCATCGGCCCTCAGTTTTTTGTTCTTTAACTGCAAAACGGGATGCACAATAATATACTACTTCACGGGTCTAACCGGAAGACGGGATGATAGTCTATCCTCTATTCTTACAGCGGTGCATGACACCAAGTACAAACTCAACAAACACAGTTATTATTATGACTATCAGAGTTCAAGTCTTTCATATCACACACTGAAAATAGGCTCACAAAATAGGAAAAATCAGGGTGGGTGTAACCCCTGTGGTCAGCACAGTTTGAGACTGATGGCAGGACAAACATTTCTGCTTTGGAAACTTGTATGCAAACCAGATTTGGATGTGCTCCAGTAGGTAACACACCTTGTCACAAAGCATGTTCATTTCAATCCTGCTCTAATGTCTGCCATTTTGTTTGCGAAAGTGAAAATAATACAGCGGTAGAGGGAGATTAAGGCATGATAACACAATCTTAAAGGGAGAGTCTAGTTTTGGGTTATTTCTATGCTTCATCAGATTTTAGCTTATTTGTATTTGTGTGTCTGACCACTATGTGTGAGCATACAGGACAAGGCATGAATGTGGAGGTCAGAACAACTTTGTCGCATCACTACCACTTCCACCTGTGGATGGGGCCAGAGCTGCAGCTCAGCGTATCAGATGAGCGCCGACAGAAGTCAGACCAAAAGCACCTTCACCTTCTGAGCCTTCTCACCAGCCCTTAACTTTGACACATTCTTTTTTTTAACAAGGAAAGAAAATCACACTTTACTAAAACACATTACATACATGTGTAGTCAACGGACAGTACTCAAGGACAGGGTAAGTTTCAAAGAAACAGGGCACTCTACTTACAGGGCATCTTCAAATTAAACAGAGAATGCGAAGGGAAGTGATGAGAGGTGGCTGGGAAAGGCACCATGAATGAGTTCGCCTTGTTCTGCGTCATTAAATCAAGGTCTCCATTGATGAAAAGTCTCTTGTGTTTCCGTTCCTTTTCCCAGTACTGAGAACTGGTACCCTTCCAGAGGATAACTGCCTCTGGGCTTCTCTTACCTTCACTGTTTCAAAACAAACAAACAAATAAACAGAAACAAAAAACCAACAACAAACGGCCATATTTGGGTCGCATATTCCTCTCACAGTCATATTAATAAATCAACTAGGGAGATCTCCACCATGAGTTAGGTTGCTTTCAACAGTGGGCCAGCTTCATCTTTGCTATTCTTGGTGATAACCAGTAGGGGACAGTTGCACAACCATGTTTAAAGCCAGTGCTATAGTACTAGGTTTTGCAAAAAGAATGAGTTTACTGTAAGACCAACTGGCAAGGAAGCCACAAACTAGAAAAATGCTCAAATCTGAATCTCTGATGTGTTGGTACCAGGGGGAAATGCCTATTTGTAAACGACATGGAGTTTGAAAATCTTGCTACAGAAATC
Source organism: Microtus obscurus (assembly GCA_963919715.1). Taxonomy (NCBI): domain Eukaryota; kingdom Metazoa; phylum Chordata; class Mammalia; order Rodentia; family Cricetidae; genus Microtus; species Microtus obscurus. Next base: position 8,224,955 of record CAWTZC010002364.1, read on the forward strand.
TAGATGCGAAATATGAAAACAAATGTTTGAATAGCAGCAGTGTTTTTAAGCTCTCCACTATTATAGCAGGAAAGCAATATATCATCTGTAAAGCTGCAAATGATAACCACATCTAAATTTAATAGCCTAACTTGGTGTTACAAGTCACTCTCCCTGTGGGGACTATATCCCATTACATCTGCCTCAGTCACAGCTCTGGCTACCACTGCTGCAGCATCAAAATGATCCCCCTGATACAGATACCAGAAGGAGTATACATAACCCTAAAATTTAACAACTTCATCCTGATCATGATGAGCTTTGATCTCAACTGAAAGAGAGAAGGAGGAGGAGAGAAAGGGAGGAGCAAGGGACGAAGATCAACTCAGAATCTTCCCTTTAGCATCCGAAGTCCCATCTGACCAAGCTCTTAGCTCATTTCCTAAGTGACTTCAGTCCTTTTCCTCACTCACTCCTCCAGCCACTCGGGGCACTTGGGAAATCACCTGCTAGATTCTAGCATTGATGCCTATTATTCAGGTCTCTGTTGTCTGAAATCACCGCCAACTCTTAGATATTTATAAGGCAAAATTCCTTATTCTTTTCAGTAATAACTGTCTGAAAGAGGCATCTTTGAATATTGTTTTTAAATGGCCTTTGCCAATAGCCTTTCAAATCTATTTGCTCCACCGCATTGTCTTGCATTTTTTCTGTTGCTTGTATCACAATCTACTATCATAATAGTTCATTTACTTAACTAGAGGCAGTGTCTATCATCACGCAAGCTTCCTGCAGACACAGGCTATTTTTATTTTTAGAAATCAATGTTATGTCAAGAATATTCAGAACAATATGTCCCACATAAGTAGCCACTCAAAAAATATTTTCTGAAGGAGTCAGAGAAGTTCCTCTCAACCAAGACTTTGATGCAGTAACATCAGCCCAAGACAGATGACATGGACCATCCCTAAACACCTACCTGCAAAGTCTTAGGAGAATGAGTGATTAAGAAATTTGCTGAGTACAATGTCTGCTCTGACACATGTAGCAATTTCCTAACCTTAGAGAGAAGAGCTGGATAAGACCCCAGAGTGTGGATGGAAAAGGAATAGGTGCTTTAGGCAAGTGACAAAAACAAATGATTTTCAGAGGATGGATGTGGGGGATACTCATTGAGCTTTCTAATTCCACAGCCTCTTTGGCAGGGCTGTTTTATAACAGACCCCTGTTTGCCAGGATCTTGATCCTTGGGTAAGTACTAAATTGCTCATGTCATGGCCGGAAGTTTGTTTGCGATGAAGATATTTTATTCTTGCGACATCAGAGTAATGAAAGCTCCCAACAGTTATTCCACTGGCCAAAATCATATTGTAGTTTTACACTGCAGTTGAAATTCTGGGAATGGAATGAGCTGGAGGCAGAATAAATGCAACATGGCCAGCAATGGGCAGACCTGTGTATTTTCTTTAAAATAGGACTTTTCAGAGTAAAAGAAGCTGCAACCTTGGCTGGCTCAGATATAGCTAGAGAGAGTACTGAGTGTGAACTCCATATCCACAAAGGCTCTCAAGTGGCTTATGGGCCCCAGTTCAACATAAAAGTCTTTCTGGGAGAGATACAGTCCAAATTGTGTAGCTCTTGCCAAAAGACATTCTTGCTTCAGTTGGCAAGAACACCCTATGGAAGCCCTATTTCACACACTGTTCACTTAAGTTAAATTAAGTTCACCTACTCAAGCAACAAAGACTAAGCTTGCTTGTCTACCTATGTACACAGTAGATAGGAGTGGGAGGCTGTTTAAGACCTTCTTCTATGTAAGCAAATCTGTCTGCCTCTTCCTTGCAGGAAATTGGATCTAAGGTTTTTTTTTTAAAAAAATATTTATTTATTTATTATGCATACAATGTGGGAGTATGCCTGCAGGCCAGAAGAGGGCACCAAACCTCACTACAGATGGTTGTGAGCCACCATGTGGTTGGTGGGATGAACTCAGGACCTTTGGAAGAGCAGGCAATGCTCTTAACCGCTGAGCCATCTCTCCAGCCCCCTAAGGTTGTTTTCCTAGCTTTGAAAACTGCTTATTAGGATACAGACCCTCTCTTTGTCTTAAGTTCTTTGTGAATCTTTTGTTGACAACAGCAAAGATGAAAACAGAATGTAGGCAAGAACAATATCAGAAAAGGCCAGAGGCAGAGGCTGGATTTATTTCTTGGGTCCATGAATCTTTGGGTCCATGAGTCTTTAGGTCTCTCTTATAGACCTACCTGCCTTACTTACCAAGATACAAGGCAGTTCAAGGTACTGGGGTAGCTTCTTATACCTCCTAATAAGGGCAACCACTTTACCTAGATACCTCTGAAACCAGATACCAGTCTAACATGCTTGTACCAAGAAGTCATGCCATGAATCTGGCCATCTTCCTAGTAGTTTGAGTATTTATTGGTTTTATTTATTGCATCTTTTATGTACTATAACAGTTGCCTTAAGAGGACTTGCCCTAAATTGCTAGTTGAAGCCTGCCCCTAATTCTGCACATATCACATGAAACAGTCTTTCCTTAATAATTCCATGCCATCATGTGCTCTTCTTGGCAAGACAGTTTGATGTTTCCTTCTTGAATTACTTAAGTTGCTATATATGTACTAATACCTTTAAAAAAAGTTTCTCCTGCCCTTCAAGAATTTTTGCCAGACTTCATAATCAAGTGAATAATATGCCTTGGGTTCATTTTGAGCTATGAGCTCAATCTGTCATCCTACTGTGTATTCAGGCTATTTCAGCTCAGTTTGCCTTTAGGAAAACAGTATAACCAATTTTATTATGTCTTGGACTTCCCACGTAGTTGGTTTTTACAAACCAAGCAAACAACATACTCATCCATGCCCCTGGCCCAGAATAGTGTGTGTTGTGGTAATTACTTGTATAAACAGCCAACATTAATGCCATCTTTTAAACGTTTTTGTTAGATTATTCTCTTTTATAATATTTTTGAAGTTTTTTTGAAATTATAATACAGTCATATCATTTTCTCCCTTCCCCTCCTCTGCACCCCCTCTTGGCCTCTCTTCAGTTCATAAGGGATGCGCACACTTTCCTGACCCACGACTTTGAACTGTAGTCTGTGCTGGTCAGTACAGTAGCCAACTTGACATAAACAGGGCCCTTTTGCTTCTAGTCTCACCTGCACAAGGACACTGATAAGATAATATGCTATCAGGGAATTTGAAGCTAGACTATCACAATAGACCAGCAAATCCACCAGCTAGAAAAGATGCTGATTGCTACTGTGGTGACCTGAATGGGAATGGCTCCAGTATTCTCCCATATTGAATACTTGGCCCCACAAACTGGTACTACTTGAGGAGGTAGCTGCCTCCTACAGCTATAGCTCCAGCGCCATGCCTGTCTGTCTGCTGCCATGTTCCAGATAGTGGTGGTCTAGAAGTGTAAGCCCCAATAAACACTTCCATGGTATATTAACACATCAATAGAAAAGGTACTAAGAGAGTTGTCTGACTTGATATTTTAAGCTAACTGTGACAATAGTGCATTAGTACATAGACCAGGAATTGACACATGTACACTCGCTCCATTCAAGTAATTCAACTATTCATCTATTAAAAGCTCTTCTTTAGATTCTACTTCATGCAGTGCCTTGTATGATTCAGATATTAGATACAAGCACCCATAAGCAGACACACACACATACATACAAATCTAATACTCACATACTTACCAACATCTACATGTATGGTTTCTTACCACTTCTATAACATTTTTTCACAAATGTAGTGGCTTAAATCAATACAAATTATGATTATACAGTCATGAACATCAAATGTACAAAATAGATCATACTAGGCTAATATTGAGGTATAGAAAGAGCATATTTCATTTGAGAGCTGCAGAAAATAACCCATGTCTTCCCTCTATCAGCTCTCAGGGACTCCTTTCTTTTTGTCTTCAAAGACAACAGTCTTAACTGAAGATTTTCCCATACGGCACTTTCTCTGGATCTTTCTTGTACATTCATTTTCCACTTACAAAGCCCCTTAGGATTACCTTGGGCCCATTCAGGTAAGTAATAATCATACTTTTATGTCAAGGTCAGCTCATGAATAGGCTTAGCCTCTCAGCAGCCCAAATTCCCTTTGTTATGCCACTTGATGTACGCAGAGATTTAGGGAGTGGGTGTCTTTGGGGAGCCTTTATTGTACTCTCCACAAAATATAAAACCTTGTATTAAAAACTTAGGACCAGATGTACCATGGAATCCATAATTTTAGGATTTCAACTTAACACTCTAGGCAGTTTCTGTAGCAGCCTCCATATGCAAGTACATTAATCCTTCTACAAGAAAATATGAATATTCACCCCAAGTGGGATAAACAAGTCTATAAATAACTTCATGTCAGTTAAGGTCAGGGTTTGCCACCAGAGGAGTTCACTTCGGGTCAGATATTGCTGTCAAGTGAGCTATTTAAAAAGCCTGGGATTTGAACTTTATGAATTACAAAATTACAAAGAGTATGTGTATGAATAGATTATGTTTGGAAATATGCAGAAGCATTAGCATTTGTCCTGCATCTCCCTTGTTCCCAAAAGTCTGTTCTAATCCTACAAAGTCATAAGGAAGGATTTTCTGGTTTCAAACTTTTAAAAAGCGAATCCATAAAGAATATGCTACCTTGATTATTTACTTGAATATAAATTATTATAATTTATATTGTTGCCTGCATTTGTTGATTTTCTTAGACATTCCTCTACATAGTGTCTATCTTATGAATAAGCCACAGTCCATTTATCTTCTATAGCCATTCTATGAAGATCTTTTGATGAACAGGATTTTTTATTTAGGGAACATTTTAAAGTTAGCACAACTATAAATACTCTTCCTAGACATACATGGATATTTTTGTTGAACAAATACCTAGCAGTGGAATTTTGGGTCCCAAAGTTGCTAATAATCAGTTTAGAGAATGCTACTAAAGAGCTTTCCAAAGCATTAATTGTTGTGTCATTTGGGTAGCTAAGGGAGGTTCTAGGTGAAAATACAACCTAAGAAAAAAAATCTAGTCTGGTTCCTGGAAGGAGCAAGGCATTCTACCTCTGGTGATATAGATTTCAGTACTGGCTTTACCATCAGCAGTCCTGGCTCTCCAGAACTGAGTTTTCTTGTTTTAATGAAGCCCTACAGTGCTTTTGTTTGTTCCTTTGTTGAGTCTTGTATACTATTAATTGCAGCGTGTAGAAAGCAGAGGCAGGTACTCTGTGAGTTCAAGGTCAGCCTGGTCTATATAGTGAGTTCTAGATCAGCAGACATACATAGTGTTTCACTTTCTCAAAATAATTACAAACTAATCAAAAACAATTACAAATTAAGAGAATTATGTAGATATGATAATTTAGGATTCTCAGGACATTAAATCCCATGCATCACAAACATTAAGATAGCAGTAGGCTATTCCAAAGAATTTCTTGAACTATGACTACATAACATAGATCATTTCCTTTAGATATTTTCAGTAATCAATAGTGTGTGTGTGCGTGCATGTGTGCATGAGTATGTATGTGTATGTGTGTGCGCCAAATTAAAAATAGCTACCAAAACAGGCACAGCAATTTGGAGTACAAACTACAGGCCTCAGATCCAAGGATCAGTCTGTTCATTTCTGCTTGATGTAAATTAATTCACAGTGCATGTCACAGTGGCAATGACAGACACTGAGACTTTGAAGCTAACTCCAAAAATAGCCCTCATCTTCACTGAAATATGCAAGAACCTTTGACTTGTGAATGCATAGGAGGACATACACAGGGAACAAAACCACACTGCCCATCGTAGACAGTGACAGAGTCTGAGCTGTCAGAACACTGCAAGGGTGAAATAGGTAAGTGTAGCCACAAAATCATTACCATGCTGGCAAAATTAGCATGGTCCTTACATGCCACTTAATGTTTAATGTTTAGCTTTAATTTAGTTAGCTCTGTCTCAGGTATATCTTAAAATTGGCTTGTTGAATCAAATCATATTTAGTCCATACACTTACTCTCTTACAAGACGTTTTCTCCTTCTCTTTAATTCCAGTTGCTGAAAATAATGGAGCATTGTGGAGTTCAACTGTCTTCTCATTGTGACACGGAGCTGAGAGAAGCTTAAGGGGGGTTGTTTCAGTTGAGTATTTTAGGGTCTCAGTACAATGTAGCCGGCAGGGAGGGTTGGGACAGAGCAGGCAGAATTGTGTCTGCCAGGATGTGAAAAAGAGAATCCCTGGGCTGAATGCATTTCCCCTTTTCTCCCTTATATTCCACCCTGTGGAATATATTCCACATTCAGGTGGACATCACCATTATCAACTTGACGCAGTTTAGAATCAATGAAAGGCAAGTCACTGGGCACACCCCTGAGAGGTTTCCTCAACCAGGTTATTTGAAGTAGAAATGAATACCCACCCTAAATGTGGGCACCGTCTTCTAATAGCAACACAGATAAAAAGGGGCCCAAGAACAGGAGCTTCACTTCCTACATTTTTGCTGCCACACTGATGGGCAAGTTTACACCCTGATGCTATTGCTGCTGCTGCTGCTGCTGCTGCTGCTGCTGCATTTCTCAGCTGATATCAGAGCCAAGTTTCTTCCTGCTTCCACCGTGGACTAAAAATTAGTGACCTAGGAACCCTCAGCGTTCAGTGCCAGGATGGGATGGTAAAGCACCCAGCATCAAGGACTGAGAAGCAACCAGGTTCCTGAACTCTTTCTCTTGTATGAAAATAGTTATTGTTAAACTACCCAGACAGTATCATGTAAGCCAATATGATAAAAACAATAAGTTCCCTTTGTGAAGTCCATCTGTTCTGTCATCCTTTCCTCTAGAGAGCCTTCCATGGAAATGATTTTGAAGATGACCAGAGCAAGAGACATGCTCTACTAATCTACAGGCTTCCCCATCAATCAAGTCCTACTAGAATTACTAGCATATTATTTTTATTTGAATTTTGCATCTTCAAGGTATCATTTATCATCTTTATATAATTGGTCAACAAATTTAGAGGCATGCCCATATACAGCTTTACAATTGATAGCAAAAGCACTCTATAAAAGCACTATTTGGGGTTGTTACATCATCAAATATTAATGTCTAGTGTCTGTATCATTACTAAGATAATTACTACAAACAAACAAACAAACAAAGAATTTTGCCCAAGAGGCACCAGCCTTTGAAAGGTCATTTTTGGATTCTCACGTGGTGGTTTAAGGAGCCACTGACGACCATTGCCTGCTTCCACTGTTTGGTTAGAAGCAGACAAATTGCTTGCCTTTGCATTTTTATTCCTCTTGATGCATTTCTTCCCATAAAAAAAGAAATTTCTCTCATTGCTGTGGGACAATGTTCTATATTATCTCAATTATATTTTAAATAAACGCTGACTGGCCAGTAGCCAGGCAGGAAGTATAGACAGAACAACCAGAGAGGAAGTAGAGGCAGGTCACTGAGAACAGGAGAATTCTGGGAAGAGGAAAGCCCACTCCTCTGCAGTCCTGACCCAGCCACAGAAGAAGCAAGATGTGACTGCCTTACTGAATAAGGTACCAAGCCATGTGCCTAACATAGATAAGAATAATGGATTCATATAAGTTATAAGAGTTAATAAGAAGCCTGAGCTAACGGGCCAATCAGTTCATAGTTAATGTGGACCTCTGTGTGATTTCTTTGGGACTTAATGAATGTGGGAACTGGGCAGAACAGAAACCCCAACATCTCATTAACTATTTCATTTCTTATCTAGGCACACAAGAATGGTTGAAAAAATTACTCAATTCTTTTCCTCATTCAGTTTTGAGAAAATACCCATTCAGAGCTACTGTTAACAGAAAAGCTTCAGACAAGGTAAATTACAGTTTACTTGAGCATTGAGGGAGTCAGAGAGGAAAGGTCAAAGAGCTTTTCTTCAACCAGAGGAGGAGTTGACCTTCTGAGAAACACAAGCAAAAAAAGGAAGGATTTGGCTGGAGTGTGACTAGGTGGAAGAGGGCTTTCCTGGCATGTATACAAACCTGAAAAGGAAAGCATTAGATAGGTGATCGGCGAACATCTGCCTTTGTTGAGGGTGAACAGTGAAGGTCCTCCTTCAGAGACGAGTTGGTTATGGTTCAGTTTCAGTGCACTGTTTCCATTCTGCTTCTGGTTGCTATGGAGGATCCATGACTCTTCAGCTATCTCAGGCTGATGCCTCTGAATTAAAAATCACGTTAGCAACACTTTCCTACAGAGAGCACTGAGTTTTTATTTTCTTTCTGGTGTCACTATAAATTCATGGGTGTGTCTTTTCATAGCTGATGTGTTTCAATGCATTTGAATAATGACTATATTGATGCTCCACGTGGCCTCAAAATGACTAGTATGAGTCCCTGAACACATCTTTCTCATGAGCCTGAAAGGTTTGAATAACTTCCATGCTCTTGGGATAGAAAAGCTCTCTTGGACTCATCTTGTACCACTGAGAAGAATCAGGTAGTTAGTTCCTCAAGAAGACATTCTTGTAATTTGAAACTGAGGCTTGAGGACGAAAACTTACACAGTCTTCTAACTGATGCAGCTTTTAGATAAATGAGAACAAAGCTAGCAGTATACAGACACACATATACATATTTATAATATATGTGATATACATACATATGTAAAATCCCTTTTGATGTGTGCATGTTTATGTATATTCATAGAAATATTTTACATACAGCAAATAAAAAAGTAAACACCAAAATAGTATTAATGCTTCTAATTTAAAAGGAAAACAAAGACTTTTTAATCTATCTTTATTTTTAAACTATTTGGAGCATGCATGTATCTTTTAACTTTATATCCCTGGGATTTTCTAACAGACATTTTCCTATGGAACCATAATAAGGAAGGAGTAAGCATCATATAAATTTGGGCCAATTCTTATTGTTGGCATTGTGGGTAAATCCCTACACAATCTTCATCTTAATAAATGGTACTGTAAATGATATCTTTAGTTATTTTTCTTACTCTGTTTCTAATTGCTAACTTGTACAAGTTTTACTTAAGAGTGTGTTATAAAACTATGTATCACTGTTACTACATACTATCACTACTCCTGATGCTATATGCTGATCATTGGTTGGCTCTTGTTGCATTATGAAATACCCTCATCATTAGCAGCTTGGAACACCATTTCATTTACTGCTTTCCACAACTATAGAGACGGCATGGGGGTTCTGATATGAGCTGGTTGAAGCGAAATATGGTAGTGTGATCTCAACAAACTGAGGCTTCACTTGTGATGGTGACTATAGTAACTCAACCATCATAGATACATCCATGTGGTGGTGCTCATCTTTCAGGATACTAGTCTGGATTTGTTCATAGGATGGAAAGATTCTCAAGAAAAGAATGACCATCTTCTAACAAGCTAGTTCTGTTTTTATATCTCAGCTTGTCACTCCAGAGCAGGTCTCCATTCAAGTTCCAGATTCAAGGATTCAAGCAGAGACTGTTCAAAAGGGTGTAAGGACTGGGTCCATTTTGCCATCTGCCACTCACAAGAGGATGTGTAGCTACTGGCAATAGTGCTGCTTTCACACAAGTATTTACCTAACATCAGCTTACTTCCCACAAAAGCAAGCAAAGCCAACACTTCTTGAGCAAATTCAATGGCTTTGAATACTAGAATGAAAGAAAGCTGCTTGCTTTGTGCCCCATGTAGTCTGGACCTAGACTTCCTGTGTAACATCTTCTCACACTGTTCCTCTCACTGATCTCTCTGTGTTTCAAGCTCTTCATCTAGATGCTTCCTCTCCTGGAATGCTTTCAACTTTGTCTTCAAAGATAGGGCCTTGCTTGTTTTCAAGGCTCAGAAAGACCTTCTTTTTCAAATATCCCTAGGAGATACCTCTCTGCCAGGTATGTAGATGACTATGCTTTGAAAGTTGGCACTGTGTCCTTTCCTCACAACTCCTTGTACCCCCAAAGGATGATATGTGATATCTACATAGAGAGTTATATATATTTATGACTCACATTCATTATTCTATGCAACCATTATATGTCTTATATTTCCATGGCCTAAAATAGTATTTGTTTGGAAAATAATTATTGAAGGACTATAGATGGAGTATATTCCTTCATACTCTCTGATGAATGAACTTGTATTATACAATTGTATATAATTTCAGAAACAAAAGAGAATTGATGAATTCTCAGCCAAATACAATATGGAACATTAATAATAACTTCAATGACTTCTTTGGATAACTTTTTAATTACAAAGTATATCAAAAGAAACAAAATCCCAATAATAAAATTATTAGCATTAGGAACAATGTAAATTATTGGGGAACACACACAAAAATATGTAGAAAATGTCCTTGATATTAAATTTAGTTTCTCTGGGTATATTCATATGAAAGTTATGCTCATGTCTTAATTAAATATAGAATTTTGTTTAAGACCACTGAGTTGATGTAAAGGGTTTAAACAAAAGATAGCATGTTTTTGTTTTCTGTTTGTTCTTTTCTTCCGTGTGCTTAACACCGTTCCCGTCCAAAGAGATGGAGATATGTCTAGGCAAGCCTTGTACACAATAAAGGGTCAACTTCTATTCTTCTGACATTGTTTCTTGGATGTGTATCTCCCTCAGGAACATCAGCTTATCTGATGCCTCATAAAGGCTGTGACACTGCTATGAGCTCTGTTTTTAATGCCATTAGATGTAACTGTACAGAATGGCAAGCTGGTATATGACTGACATCTTCATGAGTTGTCAAACATCTATGCAATGTAGATCAAGGAATATGGGTGGACAGTGCTTTCAATGCTGGTGAATAGCTATAATATCAAATAAATTTCCTGAACATTCTGCAAGAAAAAACTGTTGCATTGAGCAGTAGAATATACACAGGGCAGTGTGGGCAAAGTTCCATGCTCCTTTAACCCAGATTCCTAGCAGAGTGCAAGAATGTTCGGAAATCTAGGCAAAGGATAAGCAGAAGAGATAAAAATATTTTAAAACATAAACTGAGGCTCAAGGATAGGAAAAACCAAAGGGGAGAAGAGGATGGGAGAAGCACAGCAGAGCCTTGTTCCTGTTGCTATTCGGTCGATTGCCAAAAAGAGTCAGACTCTAGAAAAGGAGATCACAGCTCGGGACTGGAAAAGGTTGATAGCAGACCTTTGGAACAAGATAGAAGTTTGACTCTCAGAGCCAAGAAACACCAGCTCAATGCTGACAACCATGTGGAATATTTTATAGAAGATAATTAACACATGACTCCTAAGGTAGAATTGCCCAAAAATTGCAAGGCTATGGCTAAAGATAGCGATCGGCTGCTTTGAGAAACTGGGGAGAAAGAGGGGGAGGCATGAAATAGACAAAGCTATTGTACCCAGACAACTTTGGGGAGCACTTAAGTGATGGTAGATGAGGGGAGGCTGGATTCAATCAGTGCTTTCTATTTGAATGTTTTAAATATCACTCTGAATTCCATTAATGTGCTAATGGATTACCAATTGTTATGTGTTAATCAAGATGTTCTAAAGAGAATAGATAAAAAAGACAGCAAAGAATACAAGCATAATCAAATAACTCATTACACATGGCTAGTATTTGCATAGGAAATCTCCAATACTGAGAATTCCATTATGCTTGCACAATCAGGCATTGGTGTTATGTCCTGATTAATGATAAACAGGGTGAAAATTGCTCCATTATTCCTCCTCTTATATATAAAGGGATAGACTTCTTATTTGTTTCCTGGCAAGTTTGGATTCCTATGTAGCATGAAAGAAATTAGTTTTTGATAATTATAGGACAGCAGAAGGTAGCTGTGCAATCTCATCTAGATTATTCACCACAAAGCCCAACAATAAAGCTAAAATGGAAAAAAAAATAATTTCAAGGATAAACTATTCTAATTTGTAAAAGTCTGACCTGGTGGCACAGGCTTGTATTCCTGTCTACAGAGAATTTCTGAACTACACAGTGGAGTCTGTGGAGCTCAGTGTAGAATACTGGCTTAGCATATATGAGGCCCTGCTTTTGGACCCCAGTGCTGAGAACAAAAGAGGAGGAGCAAGCATGGGACACAGTAAAGGAGTATAGAATACTGAAACTTCCTCTTTTCTCACAAGGTACCCTTAAACCTGTGACAGGGCACCGCCATCACAACTGGAGCTGAACTGAACTGTTTTCAACCCCTGTCACCTCCATCTTTCCATTTCGCAAGGTTCAGAACATTTCTTTATTACCAGCTCGATTTCAGCAAGATTCTAGGTGGACTCGGATATCTTTGCTATAAGAGACAGTTATGTCATTATCGCCTAGAAGTGCCATTTTATTTGGTCAGTAGCCACAAATCCATAGCATGCAAGCCTGTTTCTCAAGCTGCAGAGAAACATTCAGTACTGAAGAATGACAGAATGGCAAGTAGCAAATGAGATGTTTTGCAGAAAAATGGGCTATCGGATGTAGCATGTTTCATTAGTTCTGTTCTACACGTGACACAAAGAGTTTGCGAAAGAAGTTAAGTCCCCTATTAGAAGAGATGGAGATAGTAATAAATACTAACAAAGGTGGAGAAAAGCAAAGCTGTGGGGGGCTTGTGACATGGCCAAGCCAGTTTGGAAATGAGGAATTGCCTCAAAATGTTAATCATGAGGTTAACACAACATTGCATAATTTGCAAATGTTTTTGCTCCCATCTCCCGTTTTATCCATGCTGAGAATACACCAGAAGATCATTGACAGCTGTTATCCTCTTTTGGAATTGCCTCACTGTTAGGTTCCCCCTTCTAGGGAAGTAGGTGGCATCCCATGATTGATGAGTGTCAGTAAATGGGTCATCTCTCTAACCGCAGCAAGAGTTCATGACCTCCTTATAGTGTCCACAGCTGCCTCCACTGAGACATCACAAAGTGCCTTGATTTCTTCCTTCATACAATAAAGTCAGTGCATAAAAATCTCCAATGTGGTTTCTTCCATAAGAACTGAATCTGTAATGTATGCGCTCCATTCTCTAAACTCTTCAAATGGCTGGGCTATTGAAGTCTGAAGACCAAACGGGGAAGGGAGCAGTTATTGGCTCACCTACATCTTTGGTAATGGGAATGAGCTACATGCTGAACCCTTCTCCATTATAGTGTCTTATCCTCTTCCTGTTGCTACCCTTAAACAATGCAGTTTTCTATAGGTCTATATTTTAATGGATTTAAACCACAAGATTACCTCGTGACAGAATTAAAGTGAATTTAAACCCAAAATGTACAGCTCTGATTTGGGTAAGCAGCTTTAAAGCTATTTCTAACATTCTTATGTCTTTCTCTCCATCTTTAACCAGCCCCTCATTATTCACATCTATGCTCTTGGAAGTCTTACATTCGTTTCTAATTGAAGTTACTGCTAATGCTTATTTGTCCACTATTATTTTCTAAATTTAAAATTTTTATAAGAGCAAATTTGGCTGTGTGTTTAATAGCTCTATTACCAACATTTACAAGAGGGCCTAGCATATTGTAAGTAATAAACCACCCTTTGTTGAAAACTGATTGGTTAACAAAGATAACCCGACTAAATTCAACTACTTCTCTTATACTATTCCCTCTTGTCAAAAAAATCTCGGTTCATAGAAAACTATTCATGGAAAATTGCATTTAGCCTGAGTAGCCCTCATATGCTAAATTATATCCCTAGAACAAATAAAAAGCAAATTAATTTATATTGAACTGCAACAGGCTTTCTTTTGAGCCACCAATCAGCACCCAAATCATGACATGGGGGACTTATATATTAGTTATGAATGATTGACCATAGCTTAGGCTCATTTCTTGCTAGCTCTTATAACTGTTTCTTCTTCTTCTTCTTCTTGTTCTTGTTTTTTGTTTTTCAAAACAGGGTTTCTCTGTGGCTTTGGAGCCTGTTCTGGAACTAGCTCTGTAGACCAGGCTGGTCTCGAGCTCACAGAGATCCGCCTGCCTCTGCCTCCCGAGTGCTGGGATTAAAGTTAACCATCGCCTGGCTAACTGTTTCTTCTTATAACCTGTTTCTTCTCACCTCTGTGTAGTATAATTAATAAAAAACTTTAAGACAAATATTGGGGTTCCACTTGGAAGACCAGAAATACAAAGAAGCCAGCCCCTAGTTCTTATCTCAACCTCTATCTGAAAATGGTGCTCCTATCTCCAGGAAACCTCAGAACGAGACTGAGAGCTGTCTCCTCCAGTCTTATATTCCTCTCTAGTTCTGGGATTAAGGGCATACACCACTACTGCCTGGTTTCTATGACAATCTACTGGGCAGTAGCCCAGGGCCAGCTGGGATTAAAGGTGTGTATCACTACTGCCTGGTCTGTAAGGCTGGCCGGTGTGGCTCTTCTACTTTTCTGATCTACAGGCAAGCTTTATTTATTAAAATACAATGAAATGCTACCACATCTATGTTTAGCCTTGGGGCCTTCTCCCTTTCTTTTCTTCTGTAGGTTCTACTTCCCTGCTTACTCTCTCTGGCTGCTTGGAGGCTGCCTGACTGGCTGGCCCTGGGTGTATCCCTCTTTTTTCTCACTCCTTCCTGCTTCTCACTACTTTCCAAGCCTAGATTCCTCCCCCTACTTATCCTCTCTGCCTGCCAGCCCCACCTATCCCTCCTCTGCCTCGCTATTGGCTGGTCAGCTTTTTGTTAGATCAATTAGGTGCCTTAGACAGACAAGATGAACCAGCAACTCATCTTTGCATAATGAGACAAATGAAGCAAAAACAAATACAGTGCTCCTTTACACCGTTAAAGCAATATTCGGCAACATCAACAGATGTAACAACATCTTTGCCTAGGTAAATTTGCCTGGTTAATATTCCAAAACACTGAACATGGTAGCTGAGAAAGATCCTTCAGCAGTCAGTATTCCTACATACATGCCCATGTAAACAACCATTAATGCAGAAGCTACCCTGTGAGAGTTAAGAAAACAGGTAAAAGACCATGGTGCCCAGTGTGAGTGAAAAAAGAGAAGATGAATTGAATAAAGCAGGAATTGAAGGGTGGCCTACATCACCTATGCCCAGAGGCAAGGAGGGAAATGTTCATTTAAGAAAAGAAGAAGCATTAAGTTGTATTACTTACTTTTCACTTAAACTTATTACTTGTATTACTTACTCTGACCAAGCACCACAAGCAAGCCAATTTATGGGAAGGCAGGTCTATTTGCAGCCTACAGATCCAGGGAGATAAGAGTCCATTTCCATCCTGACAGAGAAACTTGGCTCCAGGCAGGCGTGGCAGCCAGAAAAAGAGCAGATGACTCCCATCTTAAACTGTGAGCAGGAAGCAAAGAGCAAACAGAATGGAGTTTGCCTTTAAAATCTCGAAGCCCACCCACAGTGAGATGCTTCCTCCAACAAGGCTACACCTCCTATGTCTCCTCAAACAGCACCACTAAATGGGGAACAAGCAATCAAATACCCAAGAATGTTGAGGGGAGAGCATTATCAGTTAAACCTTCACATAAATAAAGGCATAAGATTTAAAACCCAGGGCTGGAGAGATGGCTCGGAGGTTAAGAGCATTGCCTGCTCTTCCAAAGGTCCTGAGTTCAATTCCCAGCAACCACATGGTGGCTCACAACCATCTGTAATGGGATCTGGTGCCCTCTTCTGGCCTGCAGGCACACACACAGACAGAATATTGTATACATAATAAATAAATAAATATTTTAAAAAAAAGATTTAAAATCCAATACCAGGCCTGCCATGCTGAAATCTGGTACCAGGAAGATTCCTGAATCCATGATTCTCAGCTGTTTCTCAAGGAGTGAGACACTGCAACAGTGCTAGGCAGGTGACCATGGGGCTTCCCGACCATAATTCCTCCAGCATCAGACAGAGCACAGTGCAGAGAGTAAGACTCTAGATACAAAGAGCAGAACACAAAAGCCAATGCAGGACTTTGCCTTGGAACTTAGCTTGTTCAGCCTACTTTCTTATAAAACCCATGACGCCAGCCCAGGGATTGGCCCCACCCACAATGGGAAGAGCCCTCACCAGTCAGTAATTAAGAAAATGCCCTACAGCCAGAAATTATGGAGTCATTTACTCAGTTGAGGTTCCCTCCTTTCAGATGACTCTAGTGTGGGTCAAGTTGACACAAAACTAGCTATGGAAGCTATCATTAGCCCTTTCTTCTTTAAGTTGCTTTTGCTGCTATCTTTTGTCACAGCAACAGAAAAGTACTCGGGACAAAGATAAAGCTCGAAGGTATTTGAGATCATTCTTGTCAAAATGGTAAGACCTTGTCTCAAAACAAAACAAAACAAAAACAAATAAATTCAAATTCAAAAGTAATCGAGATATTGAGATTATTTTGACTGGGAAAGCTTTTGCCCAGAGAGAAGAAGAGTAGAGTATAGCGATCTGAAAGGGGAAATGGGAAAGCCAGGCATGAGGGTTTTTCTAATTAGGGAGGGGGAAGATAACTAACAGAAGTAGGAAGGTAAAATAGCAGTAATGGTGTCTGAAAAGGTCCTAGGGAATAATCATGTTAACTGTCTACTTGAGGATACCTATGCATTAAGCCATTGTATAAATACACATATATAGTTTAAATGAATTTCCACTGAACTGATGCTTCCTCCAAGAGCCAAAGGCCTTCTAACAAAGTCTTCAATATTTGACATGAGAATCTCTCTTTTGAGTTGTTGTTCAGAGTTGTCCAAGACACTCTTTAAACATTATAGGCTGCTGCCCTTGGTTGCGCCTCATTCAGGTGAAAGATAAATCCCTGTTGCCAAAAACAACTTTGAACACAGGACACGAGGCACCCAAGCTGGAACTGACTTGAATGACTGACCACTTTCCTAGTAATGAAAGGTGCTGTGGAAATTCCCAAAGGGGCGAGGGAAGAAACCAACAGACTGACCCAGCTATAGTGCCTATGATCCATAGCAGCAGCCATCAGCCATCCTGGCATGATAACCCAAAGGGTACAATTATGGAACTCAAAGCTTGGTGATAATTAACCGCTCTCTAACTGGACTTAAGACTTGCTCAGCAAGAGGGAAAATATGTCTGGTGCAGAAAATTTAAGCAGCTACCCAAAGCCAGTGAAATCAGAAATCCTGGAAGAGAACCACCATTTTACCAAACCAGCATTCTAGTAAGCCAGGGATTAAATGTAGCTAGTCCCTAACTACATTCTAAATATATATTATTCCTGAATCCATAGATAAGTGCAGTTCTTCCCATCATCAAAGAAACCTCTCTTTGCAATGGATGGAGACCAGGACAAAAAACCTCAACCAATCAAAATGTAGAATTGTCAAACTTAATCTTGACTGCTAATATCTATAACACAACTCCTACACCTAAAACTTATTATAGTGATCATTGAAAAAGAGGAGGTGGAAAGACTGGAAGAGCTAGAGACACAGGGAGCTGACTTTGCGATTGTGTCTTTTAGTAAAATCAAAAGTTACGCACATAATGTCTCACTAACAGGACAGTCTAAACCTGAGTTGAACAAGGATAGCACTGATAGGCATGCTAACGTGGACGGGTGAAAGTTTATAAGCCCTTAAGTCTACCAAAACAACTACAGACAACTAAAAATGCTGAGAGGGGTAGAAAGTCTTCAGGAACACCAATACCAGATGGTGAGTTCAGAAAACATGCAAGAAATGTTATTTATACAGGCTGAGCACATTGTATTTATATATTTAGGAATATACATGCATGTGTGTGTGTGTGTGTACGCAACAGCAATTAACACAAAAATGAGGGTGTGAATTGGAAAGAAAGAGAGAGTAGGATTATACAGAGCTGTTTGGACAGGGAAAGGTAAGAGAATAATGATGCCATCCAATTATAATCTTCAAAAGGTAATTTCAAACAACAAAGAAAAAGCAGCATAATAAAGTACCAACCAACAGATAGGATAAAACATTTGGAAATCATAAATTTAAAAAGGAATATCTAGGAGTGGAATTGAGGAGTGGATCCTGCCTTAGTTGCATGTTTAACATGGTGAGGAAATTCCTCAATTTCCAAAACAGCTTGGTCATTTTATACAAAATCCCGTAGCATCTTTGCCCCCACAAATCATAACTCCACATTTTGAGTTTTAGTAAACTTTACTTCTGTCATGAGATAATCTTGCAATTTGAGACACTTAAAACACTGCACTTGACATAAAGAAACCTGCATATTGTTTAAGGGCAGCAAAGGAAAGAGGATAAGACACTGTAGTAGAGAAGGGTTCTTTATGTAGCTCATTTCAACCATCAAAGACTAGCAAAGACGTAGGTGAGCTAGTAACTGCTCCCTTCCCCATTCAGTATTCAGACTTCAGTAGCACAGCCATCTGATGAGTCTAGAGAAGGGTGCATATACAATAAAGATTCAGTTCCCTAATGGAAGATACTGAACTGGAGATTTTTATGCACTGACTTTATCGTGTGGAGGAAGAAGTCAAGGCACTGTGATGTCTCAGTGGAATCACTTGCCAGCACCATAGGGAGGCCATGGACTCTGGCTGTGGTTAGAGAGGTGAGCATCACAGAAAGCTACCCTTCTCCCCAGAAGCAGGAACCTCACAATGAGGCAATGCGCAAAGAGGATAACCATTGGAAATGATCTTCTTGTGTTTTCTCAACATATATGAAGTAAATTTTGGAAAGAATATGTACTAATACATGAGAGCACTCTCATAGTAACCTTAGTTCAGTGATGACTCAAACTGCAATTCTCTTAGTACCTCCTAGAACTTGCTTTGCATTTATTAATTTGACTAACCAATTTTCTCATCTACTTAACTGAATTTTGGGGGGAATCTCCTACTTGCATGTTTTTACAAAGGTAGTTAATTACTACACCTTCATTTAGAATCACCATTTATGATTCTATTGGAATCTGTATTCCCCCCCAATCGGGTGTTAATGGAAGAAAGTGTACAACTTCTAGGATCTTGCTCTCAAAGGAACAAACAGCAATCACTTCCAATCTTCCATTCCTCTCTTTTGTTGACTGGATGGGGACTGAGAAAGTAGGGAAGAGAGGAGATCATTCTGGGCCATCAAGGTAGAAGATGGACGATGCATGTTGAAATGATAGAACAAAAACTGGAGAAGGAGGAGAAGGATGCTAGGTATAACCATGCCTACTCACCCTTGTGTGTGGGGGAGGAACAAGCTTTCATAGCTTCTGAGTTTGCTATTTCAGAGCACCTACCGTTTAACATTAGTAATTTAGAGATAATGAACTTTAACCTCTAAAACATAGTGATGTCAGTGTGTTCGGAAAAAGAGAGAAATCCCTTGGTTTGTGATCCGATGTTGGTAACATATATCAAAACACTGGAGTAAAATGAAAGGAGAAACACGGTGCAGCTATAAAAGTTGCAGTCATCCACAAAGGCTGCATCATGGATTTCAAATGCTGCGAAAACAACTAGAAAAATGTCTCTGAGAAGCCAGCATAGAAATGATGTGAAACTCTCGAGAACTATGAATAAGTCAAGGTGTTATAGGGGAGGGGGATGTGGCACAGTAAAAGTAGTGGTGCAGTGGAACCCAGAAATGGAAAAGAATCAAGAGAACATTGGGACAGAATAGTGAGCAGGGGAGATGGGGAAAGGGACACACATAACACATCACACTGTCCCAAGGCCACTGAGAGTCCTGACAGGCCTGCGTTCTCTGTAACTTGCAGAATTAATACTGTGTAAATAAATTCACATTCTCACTAAGTACTTGCACAATTGCATTTATTTTCCAGGCGCAGTTAACAACAGAATGAAATTCCCCATTAGGCAAGACATTCTCGGGTTTATCCATTCCACTACTTAACAATGCAACTGGAAAGGCAATGCAGCTATTGGCTGTTTGTAGACTGTTCACACTGGTCCAGACAGGAGCAGGTTGTAGTGTGCCTGTATCTGTATTCAAGGGTGCTGCCATCGGAGCAATCAAGGGCAATGTCCCTGTATTCATAGTTGTCTTCACGGCAGCAAACACAGGAATTCTCCAATTGGAAGGTCTCATAATTGTACCTAAGAGAAAGGAAACCAGGAATAAATATTTTGAAACATTTACAAGCATCAATAACTTGACATGAATGCTCTATCAAATTTTCTAATGACTTTCTTAAAAGGCTTACTAGCCTTGACTTAATGTGATCTTTTTCTAGACCTTGCTTCCCTTCCAAATGCAAAACTCTGAAGATCAGTGAGACCTGTCATTCGAAACAAGAATGAGATTAAGAAGGAAGAGTTGTTGCCAAATAATGGGAACATTATGGTGTAAAAAAAATGTAAATAAGAGATTTTAAATCACTGTCAAATTATAATTATTCTCACTAAATTAATTTATGTGTAAAATTGTATATTAAGGAAAACATGCGTGTCATTCTAAAATTAAACTACAGAATGATTTGGTAATGTACTTCCTGGAGTAAGAATCTTCTATAGTCACTACAGGAAAATGAATGCATTTATCACAGATGTGTTAAGCATGTTTAGAAAGTGACCTCAGAATAACTGAGGGCTAAAGTGATTACTTTTAATCCTCAGGTCTTAGTGTTTTATATATTCTTCCTTTGCATCCTAATCAGGCTGTTCTTTCCTGTCAAAACCCTCTAGGTGATGTTGCTTGATTTTTTCTCTAAGCATCAAGTGTGGAACACATTCAAAGGAAAACTTACTTGAGGGTCCTTTTGCAGTCTCCTATACATCTGGCCATCTCAACTCTCTTCCTACAACCATTATACCTAATGGTCACATTCACGGGAGAAGTTCTGCACTCACTCTTACCTAAAGCAAAATGTACAACGGACAAAGAAGTGAGAGTTACCATCTTAACTATTACTGGGTGTACATTATCTTAACCAAAGGGAAGAGGCACACGAACTACTTCGCCATGTTATTGAGGAAAATAACTATCTCGTCCCCGGTTGTGAAAGGAACTTCGTTAAGACTTGGATAGATATTATCTGATTATTGCTTATAGTTCTGGTTAAGGGGAAAGGGGGCAATAAGTAGAAGAAAGGGAGAAGAGCCAGGCTGAGCAGAGAAGATGATGGGACATCGCTGATGAGCAGTTTCTCATTGCCAATTACATAACCATGCGTTCTAATGCACAGATTAACAGTGCAGACTGGTGTTAGGACAGAAATGTCGTCTTCTTTTTACACAGGAATCACAACAAAATCCCTTGCAAATATAACTGCGCATTATCTTCACAAGAAAAGCTGCTGCTGTCAATAAGCAGCTGTAACACCCTTTGCAAGCAAGTGTATCAATTGACAGCTTTTATTTCAACCCAGGTTTCTGTATTTTAACACAACTGGTAAACCTTCCATTAATGATCTGCCATTCTGTCTTAACAAAATGCTACTTTTTCAACCACTTAGATATTTTCTATAGAGAGAGGTTATCTTACATGTATAGCAGCATTTCTTTGAATCGTAGGTTCTCTCTCTCTGTAGGAACAAAAAATTGAAATATTTGTTATTGAATGAAATATGACATTTCTTAATATATACTAAAGTAGCCACAGGAAGGGGAGATGCTGATGTCAACTCTAGAGCTAGGCAAGAGCAGAAAGTATCGAACTCGGTAATAAACATGAGACTGGGTGTTTAAGACTGTAAGATTTTGCCGGGCGTTGGTGGCGCACGCCTTTAATCCCAGCACTCGGGAGGCAGAGGCAGGCGGATCTCTGTGAGTTCGAGACCAGCCTGGTCTACAAGAGCTAGTTCCAGGATAGGCTCCAAAGCCGCAGAGAAACCCTGTCTCGAAAAACCAAAAAAAAAAAAAAAAAAAAAAAAAAAAAAAAAAGACTGTAAGATTTTGCAGTGACAGGAAGAAAGGGAAAAAGAATATGCAAATACGAAAACAAATTATGCTTCACTTACTTTAAAGGAAAAATCCTTTAACACAATACCAGATGCCATCAGCTTGTTTTACTTAAGATCTGCGCTCCAGCTTTGTTTTGAATTCAAACTTTCCTGACTCTTAAGATGAAACCCAAGTGAAATATTGAAATATAGGGTTTGAATTCTAAAATAATGCTTTAAGATATGTCATAAGTTATAGATGCAGAAAGAAAAGTGCTAATTTAATATTGAGTATTAACTAATATAAAAAACAACATCCATTAAGTGTGTTGGCACGAACTAGAACCATTTGAGGAGAAAGAATCTCGTTTTAAAAAAAAAATATCCCAACTAGCCAGTAGGAAAGCTTGTGGGGAAATTTTCTTGGTTAATTGCTAATAAAGGAGGACCAACTCACTGAAGGCAATGCCAACCCTGGTTTGGTGGCCCCGGGTGGATAAGAAAACAGCCTGGAAAGCTATAAGTGCAAGCCAGTAAGCAGCACTCCTCCATGGCCTCCGCATCAGCTCCTGTTTCTTGGTTCCTGCCCTAAGTTACTGTCCAGTCAGCCTTAGTGACATGTGACATGAGAATTGTAAAATGAATAAATCCTTTCCTCTTCAAGTTCTTTTGATCATGGTGTTCATCACAGTAATAGAAACGAAAATACAAAGGCAGAGAGAATAATGGTTGTGGCACAAAGATATAAATAGTACAAATATGTGTCATTTTAGAGAATTTGAAGTTTTATATGGAAATTAAGTATGAACTTTCAATAAAAAGGTGGTTTTTCATTTTGTTTATAAAATAGTGAAGGGGGATTTGGCTCAATAGGTTAGAGTCGTTGTTTCTTTATTTGTTGTTGGTTTCCTGAGAAAATTTTAAAATTTTAATTAAAATCTAATTACATCATCAAATATTTTTATGCCCTCACTCAATCTCCCTTTTGAATTCATGACTTTGCATTCTTTAATTATTATTGTTATATATGTATATATATATGATATATATATATATATATATATATGAATATGTAGTCAAGTTTATACACACACAAAGAGAGAGAGAAGGACAGAAACAGAATTGGTAGTCCTTACAAAGGACCCAGCTTTAGTTTCTAGATCCAACAACCAACCATACTCTAATTCCAAGAAACCAATACCCTCTTCTGACCTCTGAGGGTACCAGGCATGAGCATAGTGTACATACACACATGCAGATAAAACACTCACACACAAGTTAAAAGAAATAAATAGAATAGCTAATATTTGTTAGACCATGACTTACTTCTGCGCACCAGGTTTGCTTCGGGCAGTTCTGAACCACGGTCGCCAAGCCAGTGCTGTTGCAGGTGTAGGAGACACATGGGTTGCTAGGGTCATCAAAGGATGTACCAATCTGAAGGGTGATTAGGGGAAGAAACCAGTTATTTGCCTTAGAATATAATTTAACTTAGCAGTTAAAAACTGGTAGAAAAGAACAAAAGAAAGGAAGAAAAGGGATGAAATTTCTTCAGTGTCTGTAAAGAGACAATTTCAGTTGTTATAAACAGTTAAGGAAAGGTGGTTCTTCAACTTCAGTGAATATAAATCAAAATTCTCCACTGGGGACATGGACTGCTTCAAGATTCCCAATCTTCAAAATAAATCTTATGACAATCACTGTATTATATGTTTAAGAATATTTTTTAAGAATGGATGTTTCATAGTAAGCAAGATGTTCACCAATTGTTGTGCTCTATGCTTCAAGAAAAGTATGACATCTAAGCAAAATGACACAAAGAGGTTTATTCAATTAAGACTCGTGGTAAAAGCACTTTCTGCAAGCTAAAATGATAACTTGAGTTGGATCCTAGGAATCCACTGTAGAGAGAGAGAATTGAAGCCCAATAGGTACCCTTGGCCTTCACACATGCACCATGCTGCAGGCACACACGCCGATAATAGATAAAAGTTTAAGTGAGTACTAAGAGCGGTTAGAGATTGCTCAGTGGTTGTGTCCTTGCTGTTCTTCCAGAAGACCAGGATTTGGTTCCCAGCACCCAAATAGTGGCTCAGCATCTATACCTCAGTTCCAGGGGGCCCAGGGCACTCTTCTGTCTCCCGAGGGCCCCAAGAACCCTTTGGTGCCCATGCATCCATGATAATTAATATACATGAATATAAAACTTATATTTAAACACTTATATATTTATACACATAACAAAAAACACTAAAACATGTATACACATTAAAAAACAAACAAATCTTTATAGTAGGGTTAATGGCAATCCTCTCAAGTTGTCTTACTTCTATCTTTGTTAAAACTCTTTGGACTGTTTTGTAATTAATTTCTGTCCAGCATTCCAATGAAGCACAGTCTGAGAAACAATGTTTAATTCAAGCCAGTGGTTCTCAGCCTTCATGATGTTGCAACCCTTTAATACAGTTTTTCATGTGTGGCGACCCCCAACCATAAAATTATTTTGTTGCTCTTCATAACTGCAGTTTTGCCGCTGTTGTGAATTATGACATTAGTGTCTGATATGCAGGATATCTGATATGTGACCCCTGTGGAAGGTTCAGTTGACCCCCAAGTGGGTAGTGACCCCAGGTTGAAAACTACTGATTTAAGGATTTAGAGCAAAAGATAAATTCCCTATTAAACTGAAATTTTATGACTTCAACTCTCTCATTAGAAAGTCATTAGAATTTCCTTTTGGATCTTTACTTAATAGGTTGTGTGGTGTCTAGAGTCACACCAGTTTGCAAAGTTGAGAAAATCAGAATAGAATGTGAGCAAGTTGAGTTTTATAAGCACTTCGTTACGTGTTTCTTAGCATGCCTCGTTTACTTTCGTTTGAGTTTTAAGTATTTATCAACACCAGCGGAGAGTGTTAATATAAGTTCGGGAATCGTTGGACATCTTTGGTTTCACAAAGCTTTTTGTAGAAAGTGAAGCCCTGCCCCAAATGTGGGCTCAACAGTCCAGAACCAGCCTTGTACAGACTAAGACCCTGCGTGGGTGGAGCCCTCGAGATCGCTTGTTTGATGGCTGGCAGTTTGGCCATCTGATCTTTCTGGTTGTAATTACAGCTGAACTCTGTTCCTTGAAATCAATGTTGCACAATATGCCTTCTCCATCTGGTAGGACCCTGGGGAACTTCTGTTCTGAGATGGACTGCTGGCTGGGAAATGATTGAGAGCACAGCTTCTTCCAGCCCCACCCGAGTGCTGCGTTTTCTGTAACTACTGTGGACAGAGGAGAACTTATCCTTGGTCTTTTTAAAAGCATTTTTTATTATACACTGAAAACCCCCTAGTGTGGCTTAGCATTGTATTTATTCATATGATTATATTAATGAAATAGCGAGGAAAAAGGCTTACCTCATAATCAGTATTGTTAAATAAACATGTTCTTGGTTCTGAAAAATAAATGTAATATACTTCTTTAATATTCATGAAGGAGAATTTGCAGATGGGATCATACTTACTAACAAATTATGCTTTCCATATAATAATATTGCCTTTTTAACCCATTGATGCTGTTACTCTCCCTTAATGCTAGGTTTTTCTTCATTACAATAATGATAAGTTTTAAGAAGTACTAATTCTGTTATGTTTAACAGATCCTAATGTACATGTGTGACATATTTGCTCAAAAACATCCCTTGAATGTCTCATCAGGCAAACAATGCACAGATTCAGTTCATATAACATATCACAGATGCATACCACAGTGGCCGATTTCACAGCAGGAACCATTCGATTTGAACGTTATCAGCTTCTCTCCAGTTTTGCAGGTGGGCGGGGAAGGACATTTTTTAGGTTTGCAGTCCACAGTCTGTGCTTCCGTACAGGTACACTGGTGGCAGTTAGAAGTCCATGTGTCCCCCGGCTACAGAGACAAACCATGTGGAGACATTTTTCACAAAGAGGCAGGAAGGAAATTTAGGTTAAAGTAGAACATAACTTTATACTTACAGATTTCTCTTCTCCCAGTGGACCATGACACACTGTTAATATAAAGTAATAAATGTTAATTAAAAGTTGAAATTACAACCGCTTGCTATTTATAGATAACCATCAGGAGGGCCCATATGGTATTTGATACCAGGATTTCAAAGCTCAATTTTTGGAGACATTGTACCTGAAAATGGATAAATGACACCTGCCTATGAAGATGGATGCCTACTTCCAGCGAAGTGTTTTGTATAGGGTTATGTACATGGTGCTTTTTGCTTTATTGTGTGTGTGTATGCATGTGTACGCTATCCAGTTTATTGTCTGATAAAACTGCTTTCTATCTCTACAATTCAATAAATACCGAGACATCATTGGCAAATCCAAAGATGCAAATTCACCTAATCAATCATTTAAATTCCCTGTCATAAGCAACATTAACTTTCACATTCAAAACACTGGCCTTTCTTTAAATTTAAAATTCAGGAATCCCTGTCCATACTAGAAGCTCTTCTTTATGCCTCTCGTTTTGTCTCTAGTCTTTTCTTTCTTTTTTTTTTTTTCTCTGTCAGGTCTTTTACTGGTACTTTGCATTTTGTAGTTACAAAGAAAGGACCAACCACTTTATTGCCTATCTTGAAAGGTAATCTTATAAAGAATCTTAAAAGAATCACAAATATACACTTTTATACATGGAAAACAACCATTCAGCACTACCTTAAGTCTTTAGGGTGAATACCTACTCATCAATAATTTTTTATATCAGGAGTTTGAGGGCAGAAGTAGGTAGAAGGAATTGTTCATCACTTTTGGTCATCAACCAATCCTAGCAAGAAAGGCATATCCTCTAATGATAGTTGATCTGTAGCCTCAGTTCTCATTGTTGCTTAATATAACCTTATGAATCGCTATACCTATCCAATATCAAACACTCTGAAATGGCATTTAAATTGGGACTACAATAGAGTTCCCATTCTTAATTTTAATACAGTCTGTGAAGACTTTAACTAGAGAAACATGGGATCTGAATCTCAAAAAGAACCTGTAGTTGAAAGGACAGTCTTTTCAATGGAACTTTTCTCCATGATGTACAACACTAAGTGGAAGGCTCTCCAACTTGTAACACATTTGAGCCCGTGGACACTTTTAAGTCATGGGCACAGCTCTATCTCTATGAATATCCAGTACCCCAACAGATCTTCAACAATCTCCAACACAAATGCACAAAACAGACTGCGTCTTCTTGCCCCAAGCAAGTTTGATTATCAAAGCATCCAGACTCAGGTCATTGCAGTTTGTCATTCATACTGCCCACAGATCCCTGCCTCTCTCTCACCCTCACTTTCAACCTTTCCTTTCTTTGTTCTTGGCTAATCCGCCTCATCATCCTCAACCCATCAACTCAACTGCACAGATTCCTTTCTGGTCCAGTCAGTTCTCTGCACCACAGCTACAGGAGTTTTCCGAATGCCTCATTGTCTGATTGCTTTTATTTCAAATGGTAGTCTTTTAAAATGAATACTTTATTCTAGTTTCCAAGGTCTCCCATATTAACGCTGCCTCTTTAATCAACTCTGCCCTCTCATTTATCGGACCTAGAATAGCCTACGGATTGCTTTCAAATTCCAATTCTAAAGCCCGCATTCTCCACAGTACGTCTATTTACTTCTTATTGTGAACTTTATTGCCTGCCTTATATGAAAACTGTGTTTTTTTAAAATTTCCATTTCCTCACTAGATGAGGTCAAAATTATTTTCTTTATTAAATGCTCTCTGCAAAATACTTCACATTATCTCAAAAGTAGTGGGAACTCAATAAAGTTCTCAGAAATTATTAAACACGGACACACTTGCAATTTTCAACTCGAACAAAACCCCCAAAGTTGTATTACATAGTTCGCTAAACGCTCACTGTTATGAGAGCGGTAACACTTTCTACCTCTTATCAAGACGCATAATTTTATGAAAGAGCTCGCAGGCAAATCAGCATGCATTGCTTGGCCACACTTGTTTGGGAATGAGAAAATAACATACATTATTTGACAAATAAAAGCCAGATTCGTGTACTCAGTTTGTTTGATAACCTTTTATGGCCATTCATGTGCTGGACCCCTGATGCACAAGAAGAGCTGTCACCGAAGAATTTCCCCGCAGTGGGGGTCACTCACCTGGGGCTGGTGGGAGCAAGCCTGAACACGCTGTGTGTGAAACAGAAAACCTGTTAGTCTCTGGAATTTCTGTAATGGAGTCATAGTTTGGGGGACAATACATTTATCTGATTTATTACTACATTGTCGAAATAATTGACCATACAGTCAGGCTTACAGATATACAACCCGTTTTGCTTCTGTGCCGTTTAGAGTATCTGACAGCCTGCTATTGTTTGGGTGTTTCTTTTAGACCTCAAAGTTTAATGGAAGAGAAATCTGCATTGAGAGTAAAAACTAGACTTCTATTGAAAATTTTCTTGGAAAACAATTCATATGAAAAGGCCAGTGAATAAAGAGTAAGGGATGATTTTACTACATGGGAATATAATTATAAGAAGATAGTTTTGATCTTAAGAAAATTTATCTGTTTTTCAACCTCTTGAAAGGCTTGAATTTTGTTCTATCCCCCCGAAATGCTTTAAGCAAATGATATGCGTGTATGTCTTTAAGTTTCTGAACTTCACAGGTATGGGCCAGTCATACTTGCAAAATTCTAAATTCAAATTTCAAGTTTTAAGTAAAAAATTTTGTACTGTTATCCCACCCTACCAAAAGAAAAAGAAACACAAACTGGCCTAGGATGGGGGTTCTTAAAGGAAACTTTCAATTTCTACATATTTATTCAGAGCAACTCTTAACAACTGTTACCAAAAATTGATACTAAAGTAGTAAAGTAATTGAAAATTTAGAAGATTAAAAGCCTCTAACCCTTTCTTATGGCAATCTGGAATAGTATCTTATTTTTAATAATAGTAGAACCCAGAAATAGAAGAGAAAAACGATGGGTGTATACAACAGAATAATCTAATTTTCACACAGCTGTTGGAGTCACTTCCTCCAGAGCACTGAGCGTGCCGTTCTCTTGATAAAAACTAAGGGGAGTCTCATTGCTGTAAAGATGGAGTCACATTTAAATTAGAAATTCAACTTTTTCATAAACTTTATGTATATTTATATTTCCTAATCTTCTTCCTTGACCCTCACACTTCTGTTGCAAGCATCTGTCTGAGTCCTGAATTCACCTATGCATCATCGTGTCTCTGTTCTCACGTTTGGTAGAAATTTGCTGCCCACCTAGCCAGTATAAAACTCAACTATCTTCTTTACTTGTGCCTTCAGCCATGACTATCAACTAGAAAACAGAAAGGAACCATCTGCTCTCTTCCTCTCGTCCATGGAACCATAATTTTTTATATATTTTTGGTTGATAAATAGATGAACAATAACAATAATAGCCATGCCTATAATATCCCGTATCCTTACTGCAAAGGTTACAGTGTGGCAATCACTGTTTCTTATTGAAGGTTTTGCTTTTAATGTACATATAACACAGAGCCTAGCCCACGTTTAAGTACAAGAAATGCCTTTGGACCATGAAGCGATTGGAGGTCTCCTCATACTGACCTGTTGTCTTTTCAGTGTCTTGACTCTCTGTTGCTGTTGTAGTTGTTTCTAGAGAAAAGAGGATGATAACAAAATGTTTTATTCACAGTAGTAAAAAATGCATGTAGTCTGTGCGTGTTCATCTCAGGAATGGCACAATCATGTGCAAGGTTGACCCCATGTGAATGAGATAAATTTCATAGGATTTGTTTGAGCCCACTGGATCTCTGCATTTTACCTGGCTGGGATATGTGGGCACTGGTTGTGACTTCAGTTGCTGCTGAAGTGGAATCTGCAAAAGTAAGTAAGTCTAGATTATTCCAGGACCAGCACCGCCCATAAACTTCTTCTCGAGAATCTCAGACTGAGTGAGGCATAGTGGAGCAGCCTGGAATCCTAGAGGTTGGAAGTCTGAGATAGGATTGTAAGACAGAGACCAGCATATGGATCTAATTTAAAACAACATAAAGCTTTCAGGCTGCAGTCTGCATCTTCCAAAGAGTCAAGTGGAAACTTTTTTTTCCAAATGGCTTCCAAGCTGAATCATGAAAAGGAAGTTTCCCTGTTCTCCCTGGCCCCCTTATGTCCTCCTTCCTTGCCGAAAACCCTCAACTCATCTCCATAGGAGCAAAGCCACATGGACCTCTGAAGGGTGGTACAGCTAACATTAATTTTGGCATTCCAGTTCCAGCCTGAGAAAACACAGCAGTGCTTCCCCCGCCCCCTAAGAACAGGATGGATTTGAACAAAGTCATGTTTCTTATCATCAATGAAGGAGGCTTTGTATCCAAAGAGCAAACCCATTTCTTACAAACGTTCATGCTTTTGCTAGGGTTAATGTCTCAGGAGGAAGCGATTTTCCTGCACTCACCTGTGTTTCCTCCTGTGCTTTGGCTGCCTGGTGCTTCCGTGGGGACTCCTGCAGGGGTAAATTTAGGGGGTAGACATGAGAAAAAAACCATGATAGTGGCTGAATTAAACATCTGCTCCCCAGAACTGGAATTCTCTAGGTCTCTGAAAATTCCAGCAGAACCTGAAGTAACATCTAAACATCAAGATGTTTAGGACAATGAGAGCGACAAAATCCTGTCTAAGAGAGTAAGTACTGTGTGGGGCGAATGGCCGAACGGAAGAGGGCCATGCTTGATTCACTTGACACTTTATCGAATAAATTGAAAACACCATAGCAAAAAGGATCATGTGCATTTTGTCAGAAGAAGCACACAACCCTGTTTCTCTCCCTTGTGCTCTCATCTGCCATGTACTACAGACCCCAGAGAGTCACCAACCCCCCTCAAGGCTGAAGAAAATGCCAGTCACTCACTAGTTCCTGTTCTAACTCCAGTGTACCCTATAACTTCTGCAGAAGTTGTAGCCCCGAATAGAGGTGGAACGAAGCTTGGGATGTGAACACTGGGAAAACGTGCAGTGCTTTGACTTTACACATTGTCCCTAGAAGAGGCAGCAGCCTCTGCTGTTCAGAGACAAATTTCCCAAACCGTTTTCACGACTCATGAGTGAGGAAACTCTCAGGGGCTACAGTTGTACCAGTAGTCACCCCTGTGGCGACTGCAATCACAGAAGGAGGGAGTAATTTATGAATCCCTCCAGACCAAAATTAGAGTTTGGTTTAGAATGCTTCTGCTGACATATTATTCATGATCACTCTTATAACATTTTCTCGAAACATAGAAAGGCAGTTCATAGGAGGAATGTGTGATCAAGGCACTTTGCACTCAAAGAAGAGCTGAAGAAA
Source organism: Microtus obscurus (assembly GCA_963919715.1). Taxonomy (NCBI): domain Eukaryota; kingdom Metazoa; phylum Chordata; class Mammalia; order Rodentia; family Cricetidae; genus Microtus; species Microtus obscurus. Next base: position 8,256,092 of record CAWTZC010002364.1, read on the forward strand.
ATCCCCCCAAATTCCTTACATAAGACAATTTAAAAAGGGGGGAAGATAATTAGCTGTTGGGGCCCATCTAGCTAAACTGCAGCATCTGAGGTCCTGCCATGTAAAGAAGTAGTTGCTCTAATAACAGCAAAAAAGTTCAGAAGCACATGACTGGTAAAGTTTGCTATGTGCTTGCAGGGTCCCATTACTAAACTCCTACTATTACTGTTACGTCATTGGCTTCCCTACGCTGGGACCACCAGATGCAAAGTAAAGTCATGCCAGAGACCTGTGGTGTCTGACATAAAGAGGGAAAGAAGGAGTAATGACCAAAGTCAAAATTTATTACCATCCTAAGGCAGGTTTTCAACTGAACTTCCTAACGCTGTAGCCTTTTAATGCAGTTCCTCATGTGGTGACCCCAAACCACAAAATTCTTTCATTGTAGCTTCATAACTGTAAACTTGTTACTACTGTGAATCATAATGTAAATATCTGATATACAAGATATCTGATATGCATCTCCTGTAAAAGGGTCTTCCAACCCCACAAAGGGGTCACAACACACATTGAGAATTTCTGCCCTAAAAGAACGGCCAACCATGACACATTGTCTGGTTTCTGCTCAAGGAAGAATCTGCTAATATTAAGAAAAATTGTTTTATTTTATGTTTGGCCTTCTGTTTAAGCTGAACTCGAACTCTCCAAGCCTGTATTTCCTCCAGCTGATGTAGTGATTCCTGAAATGACAAATGGAAAACTGAACCTGTACAGATATTTGCCACTTCGGCTCTAGTTCACAGAGAACCACCTATGGGAGGACTCACAAAATCTGCCTTGGTTGAATCCAAAACCTAGTCACAAATGAAGACATTGTTGACCTCAATGAGAACTCTGGGAAGACCACTTTTCCTGTTACCAAGAACCAAGCTGGAACTGTAATTTATCACCACTCAAAAGCCACAACCTCAGATTACTCCTGCCTAAATTGTTTCCTGGGCCATGGTTCCACTGACTCTGGGGAGGTTGTGGCTTCTAGAGGAGAGAAACAGATGAAAGATAGGGACGTAGGAAGGAATTTGTGGCACTAACACACAGGCGGAGCCTTGCGCCCTTCTTTCTGAATGGTTCTCTCACCTGTGCTGGAACTCCCAGATGTCTCAGTCACTCTGACAGGTGCACGGGTGGTCCCTGGAATGAGAAGGGACAAAGACAAGATGAAGAAGGAAGAATGCTTTGCACTGATGCAGCCAAGGCATACAGCACATGCTATCATTCGGGATTGTGCGCTGGACCCTTCTGGTAGGTGCTGTTTAGAAACTGCTGCATCTTTGTAGCAGTCAATTCCTTCGAACATGTGCTGTGAGCAGCCGTTCTGTTCCTGGCTGAAACAGTTTTCCCACATACCAACCATTTAATTTATTCAACAATATATATCACTCCCTGTTTGTTAGCAGGGATTATATACCAAAATAAATGAAGGCATTTGCTGAGAAGTCCATCTCATAATAGCTTACTTAGCAAACATAACAAAATCTTCACCCTGATTGTAGACTGTGATATTGGGTATAAACTCTAAAGAAAAAAAAAGCCCTTAATTTTCTTTATTCAGTAATAAATTTATCTCTCTGGCTTTGTGGTTTTTAAGACAATAGAGATGTTTCTATATAACATATTGCTCTTTTGGTAACTTTACAAAAGACATTTGTTATCATAGCTTCTTTTGCCTGGGTTTAGTCACAGAGAAGTAGATTTTGGCTGGATCACCAATATAACTTTCAGGGTTATGTATCCCATTATGCCTCATTGATAGATCATTGAAGCACAAAAAAGAAATGCCAGTGTGTTTAAATGGTACTCACTGGCACCAAATATTGAACATCTGATACAACTTTTTCCTAATATTTTGACAAATATCAGAAATGGTAAGAGTTTTTGTGAGGGGTTTCAAGAAGTTTCTAGAAGGTGTGTGTACCTGATGGCTGAGATTACTTCCACCTTCAGTGTCCTGCTTTCGTCGTTGTGGTTTCTGAGATGGGTGAAATCAAGGTAAGTGACTGGAGAAACTAGCTAAGGTTCTCTTGTGCAGGGGGCAATGGAGGACGAATCACCCCAGAGATGGAGCCATTGAAGATTCCACGGCAGTTTATTGGCTTACCTCTGGAAACTTCCAGGTCAACTCCAACACTGGCTAATAAACGAAGGACCCCAAATCCTCACACTAATTCACATTAGTCTCCTAAAGATGTATCTGGAGAAGAACCCGAGTGCATGATTCTCAGAATGCCCCCTCACAGTTCCCTCATGAGTTGAAATGATCTATGACCCACATCGACAAAGTGACCCAAAAAGGAATGCTCCCATCTGAAGCCCTTCCCTGAAATTCTACCTATGATGAAATGGGGAACAGACTTTTTTTCTTTCTTTCTTTTAGGACACAATTCCAGTTTCTTGTCCTCTTGATGCTGCACAGGTGCCTATCATATGATTCAAAAACCCCAGAAAAATTACTTGATTGTACCAAGAATACGAGCCAAGACTTAATATCATTTTTGTTCTTATGTCAAAAATCCCTTCATATAAGCCAGGTCTAACGGCATATGCTGTAATCTTCCAGCAGTCTATAGGCACAGACTGAGGCAGATGACTCTCTCTGAGTTCTAGTACAGTCTGGTCTACATAGTTCTAGGCTAGCCAGGACTACACAGTGAGATTCTGTCTCAAAACAAACAAGCAAACAAAACAAAACAATTCCTCCTCCCCCCAATTTTATAGGATAGGATGCCTCCCAAAAGTCAGACTGTTTCTTCTCCTTCCTCTAACACTTTAGTGGTGTGTGCAGTGTCAAAAGCTTTTCTAAAACTGACTATACAGACAACAGTCCTCAGGAAGTTATGGCTATGAGACTATTTGCTGATAATGAGAGGTTTTTTTTCCAAAATATGCTCAGTTGAAAGAAAATATCCAAAATACTACACGGTACTCTGAAGGAAATCAAACCTCCTCCCAGGCAAGCCCAGCAGCCACACGGAAAGCCCACACCTAGCTTTGGGAGCTTCGGGGCCTCACCTGCTGTCTCTCTGCTTCCATGGGTCTCACTATTCTCTGCTGAAGTTGTAGCCTCTGAAAAAGTAAAACCAAGAATGCAAGGTTCAAGGATTTTGTGGAGGAAGTGAGGAATTGTGCTGATGTCATCAGAGTAGGCAGTCTAAATAGATGATGAGCTTCAATAACTATTACCTCTTTCTTTTGAATATATTTGTGTGGAAAGTTATAGGTATAATGGTTGCTTCCCTGGGTGATTGACAGAGCATACGTTTCTCAACAATATTGGAAAAGTGGAAAAGCTACGTGGATCTGATTCATCAGTGGTCCTTTAGCCAAACCACTACCTCTGGAGGAATGAACCATCTCACTTCTTTTCCTTCCCATGAGTCACTGAGGTTTTTTTCCCCATAGGTTCCACTGAAAGTGATGGAGAAATGATCTCCTTCATCTGATAAAACAGGGATGCCTGCTATAACACAGGTGCCTAAAGAAGAAATGATCATTTCTGAATATATGTATCAATTACTTAAAGTGTTTTGATTTAAGCTGTTTAAAACAGAATTCCTTGATCATGAAACTCTCAAATGATATTTAATCCATCTTGAGCAATTTCAAACTCCATGTGCTGCAGCTTCTCCAGGTGAAACCACCGTGGTACCTCTTAAAGAGGGAGAAGGCTGCGAACTGATACATTACTTCCCCTGCTAACATTCTGAGCATCTCCCTTGTGTGATTTTGTTGTTCCTCCTTGAGCTGTACTAGTGAGCAGAACACTTGAGATCTCTCCCCTGGAACAGCCACCATTTCAGCTTCTGGTAACCAGAAGGGAATGAAAAACACACGAACACTAGGATGGTCACTGTTAGCATACACTTTGAGAAAAACAAGTAAGCTGTATGTAATAATTATGGTCCTGATATGAAGATACTAGCTAATACTGTGGTGCTCTCAACTATGTAAGTCTCCATCCTTACAAATCCATGGAGGCCATAGAATTCCTAGGCAAGCCTGCAGGTTGTATCCACAGGAAGAATACCGTCTCTTTCCTCAGCCTACCTCCTCACTCGGGTTTACTACAGCCATTCAAAGAAGGACTTGATTAAACAAAAACAAGCAAACAACACCCCCCCCACACACACACACACATACATACACAGAATAATGGCTCACCTGTGTGAACTTCTCCATGGGTAGTTTCACTGCCTTTTGTGGAAGTTGTAGCCTCTGAGAGAGAAAACAAAGAAAGGAATAAAGACTGTGGTCTAGGAAAGTATATGATGTACTGCTGTAAAATATAATGTCCATATCTGAGGCATATCCAATCTCACTGGTTCTTTAGCTTCCCCAGAAACTGTAACAGAGTTCTCTAAAACAAGAACACAATTGTGCTCATGAGTTAAATTATGTGCCTAGTAGTTAGTTTAAATAGGAACCAGACTCTAAAAGCCACCTCTGAGACCAGTTATGGAAGAAACTGTCCCATGCAATGATTCTATATCAAGTCTACTGAGACAGTTCTCAACCATAATGCCATTTGCTTTGAATGTGGGTAGGAAATTTCTTCCCATGTCATTCATTGGTGATTAGTTTTGATTTATGATCATCTAACACAATGGTCCTCAACCTTCATGTTATGGTGACCTCCAACCATAAAATTAGTTCCATTGTTACTTCATAACTCTTATTTTGCTACTGTTATAAATAATAATGCAAATAACTTTCAAGATGGAGGCTTGTCAAAGGAGTCACAACCTACTGAAGTCCACAGCTACTGTGAGTTTGTGGAGATACAGGAGTCAATACAACTTTTGCTTTTTATCTATTATTGTCTTATCAATAAAACTTATTAGATAGGTATTTTTAGAAGATTTGAAGGAGTTACTAGGAAGGAAAGTACAAGCCCTTCAGTGCTCAGCTGTGGCTCCTTCACTTTTTACTGCTCTATTTACTTGTAGGGAAGTTGTGGCCTCTGAGAGAAAGAAGAAATAGATTAATGGCAAAGATGTAAGGATGACAGAAAACACCCTGTGATCCTCCATCAATGAATCAAAGGAAGAATGCAGTGGTAAGAGGGCACGTGGAATACTCACATTACAACATGGACTCACCTGTGTTGGAACTGCCTGGGGCAACAGTTGTGGCAGGGATGAACCCAGTGGTCACTGAAACACAGAGAGCATGGGAATCACAAGGTTTTTGGTCTCTGGGAAACTTAATCTTTGGACATTTACAGATTCTTTTTGTTGTTGTTGTGTGTGTGTGTGTGTGTTTTTTTCTTTTCGAGACAGGGTTTCTCCGTACCTTTTTGGTTCCTGTCCTGAAACTAGCTCTTGTAGACCAGGCTGGCCTCGAACTCACAGAGATCCGCCTGCCTCTGCCTCCCAAATGCTGGGATTTAAGGCGTGCGCCACCACCACCCGGTTTACAGATTCTTATTTAAACCTGTTTCTCTGGCACCTGCTATGGTAAATACTCCACAGATTATCCTATTTCAAAAGCAATCAGAGGGATCAGTTTCTCAAGCAGAGGCAGCATTCCTAACAGTCTATGGGAGGGGCAGGTGACTTTCTACCGCAAACACTTATTTACCTCCCAGAAATAGAAGACAATGTCCTAGTAGGTTAGATAAAAATTTTAGATATCAAGAAAATACTAATTATTAGTATTGCTTTTGGGATTAAGAAACCTGTGTAATGGGATGTTTCTAAGGCTAATTTATGTTATCTCTACTATTCGAGCTAGAGATATTATGAATATCTTAATGTAGTCTTTATATTCAGGAGAAATCTTGCAGAACAATTGGACCATCCATCCTGTTTCAATAGAGTCTATTGGCAGATTATTTTAAAAATTAAATTGTAGGGGCTACGAGACCAGTTCCAGCCCCTACCCAGGGTTTTAAAGGTGAAATGCTTGTCAGGAATAAAGGGGTTGTAAAGGCTTTCTATAATAACTTTACACAGACAGGCTAATACTCTTCATTTCAAGTGCTCTTGCAACACAAAGGTACAAGGCCATAGAAACAAAACCTCAACCCAATGTGTGGGGGGGGAATGTCCAATGACAACTTTGAGATACAGATTCATTGTTAGTAGGCTGGTAAGTGAAGAATTGGTGTGCTTTTTCTTAGTAACCTTGGTTGGACATCTTTGACTATGTCCTTATGTAAACTGTAAAGTTTTCTTTTTACAAAATGTCTTCAGTTAAACTTGTTCTGAAATGAATATAGATTGTGTGTAGTTAGCAAGCAGGCTTTTAGGTGTCTGTAGTCCTCATGGGACAATAGATCCAGTTATGAAATATGTCTGGATGTTTCTATACATAGAAGCATCTATATATCAGAACTATATAGCATTTTTCCAAATGCTGCCTCCCAAATGCTGGGATTAAAAGTGTACACCACTATGCTCTTCATTAGATCCTATGTTCTGTGTGACACTCTGCAAACTAAAAAATTACATTACTGTTGTTCTTCTTTGATGTATTCTTATGTGTTTTACTTGCATGCACATATGTGTACTATGTGTGTGCCTGTTGCCTGCAGATATAAGAAGCAGGTGTCAGATCTCCTGGGACTTGAGTTGTAGTCAGTTGTGAACTACCATGTATGTGCTGGAAATTGAACTCTGGTCTACTGCAAGAGCAGCAAATGATTTTAACTGCTGAGTCATCTCTCCAGCTCCTATCACTGTTGTTGTTGTTGTTGGTGGTGGTGGTGGTGGTGGTGACGATGGTGTTGGTGTGTGTGTGTGTGTGTGTGTGTGTGCTAGAGTGAGGCAGGTCTCATGGCTCACACATGGAGGACATACACAACTTTGTTAGTTCTATCCTTCAACATTTACATGGGTTCTGGCACTAAACTCTGACTACAAGCTTATAGGCAAGTACCTTTGCTGCCTGAGCTATCTTACGATTCCAGTACTATGAATCTAGGTACCTTTCTATCTTAGGCATTTAATGCATAATAACCTTGAAAAATTAGTAGCATTGAAAAAATAAATTACCATATAGGCATTTGTGAACTTGTTGTCAAGTTGGAATGATCTCAAAAGAATGTTACAAAATTCTTAATAAAGCAATAGTATTATAATTTTCTCCACTAAAACTCTCTAAAGCTGGTTTCAGAATAATAGATAAACCAAGGAGTCGGTATGGTAAAATTTTAAGGCCCTTTCATTACTTGTGTCTTTTCAGTGTATGTGGGAAATGAAGACAAACTACTCCTTCAAAAGCAAGTTTTTCTGCTGAATTATTAAAGAATGTGGTGCATTTTTCTTTAAAGAAGATGGTACTGCACTGAAAAGCAGAGGCTTTGGAGTCGTAAGGAAGAGGGAAACTCAGCAGTTGCACCACTCAACTTGCTGTAAAACTGACACCAACTTAGATAATGTCTTTGTCTATGTTTTTCATGAGAGGTGTGAGAAAATAATAAATATTCCCATAATTAAATGAGAAGATGTCCTTAAATAAATAATTTACATTTTAATGTAATTATCATGTAAATGTCAAAAATCCAACAGACAACCCTCATGATACAGAGTGGTCCTCATGATACAAATATTGGGCATATGAGACATATGAGACCTGAAGTCAAACAGAAAGCCAGAAGCAATGGCCTGGTTCTTAGGAAACAGTGATCTGGATGGGCGTCACGCCTGAACTCAGACCTTGTGTGACGGCCCTGCTTCTACCTGGCACTCCTATGTATCCCAACGGGCACTACTGGGCTAGTCAAAATTAAGACAAAGTCAGTTACTTCTAATGACACAGTCAATTGTCATGTGGGCTTCCTGATCTTTCGGTTCACTTACTTGGACTTGAACCTGTGATTTTCTTTAATCACAAGGGGTGATATCTGCTTAACAAGCTCACCTTTTAACACCTCACAAACTGCTGTGATATTATTGTAGTCTTCATTTCCTTAATACCTAGTAACTTTCCCCAAAATGTTCAAATCTTTCCCCACAGAGTTCTCATAGCAAATGGCACACAGACAGACAATAAAATTAATCAAATATAACAAAATTAGAGAAACTTTTGATACAGAACAGTCCTTCTATATAGGTGTAGTATGGGAGCATCTACACTGACTTAGCTTTTTATGTTATTGTTTTTGTTTTTTTTGTCTGTTTTTCTTTGTTTTTAGTTAAAGTTCTAATTTCTGAGGCCTCACTGGCATTTCCCTTTAAATGTACTATCCTTTCTGCCCGGTTTATAACCTTTACAACAAGAGGAAGAGCGGTGCTGGAAGTTCGGAACCCAATAGCCACCTGATCTCCTGAGTGCAATGCCTTACCTACACCTGCTAACTGAAATTCTCCCTGATGTCATTGTTTGAAAATGTTAAAAAAATGCATGTCTTGGAAACATGGGCTGCTGTGGAAAATTAATACATGCTACATAACCCAAATTATGGTCCTGTCCCTCAAAATACACCTATGATTACACCGATTTGTTATAAATTGTATTTCTCAATTAAGCTGAGGAGGCAGTTGCCTATTCTTCCATGAATGCTCTGTATCACCTAATGAGATATGAAATACAAAATACTAGACAATTTCGATCTGATCTTTAATCACATAAATCATCCTAGTGACCATTATTTATTAGATTTATCAGTCAATGTCATGCTAAGTGTCACTCTGAGTCATATCCTCCCTCTGCCTTGCCCGACTTCTCAGATGTGGTGAATTTGGCCATGCCTTCAACTGTAAGAGTGGTGGATCTATGGTTCTTTTTCTATTTCTGGTTGAAAAAAACAATATTTATATGTGGTGCTAGTAAAAAGAGTGAACATTCTGTTATGTATCTCAAATCCATATATTGATAAGATGGATCATCTCTAACAGTTTCCACTAGAACTCAGGCCCTTGGTTATATTATTTAACTTTATCATAAGTTGGGTTTTATATTTGCTGGTGCACAGTCACCAGCAGAACCCACAAGTGAGCCTTGACTTCTTTGTTATCAGAAGGAATGATCAGAGCTTGGGCTTCCCTTGTACCTGCTTCCATCATACAAGAAAGATCACAAATTTACCATGAAGTCTGAAATTCATATTAGAATAAAGGTGGTTTGGTAAACATGAGTATTCACTAATTTCAGGACTTAATATCTTACTTAATTACTATAACATTTTACAATATCCTAGTCTAAACCAGAGCAATCATTGCCTTGGCACAAGGAACCCTCTAGATTCAGCTAATCATACTTGCCTCCCTTTGTTGTAGATTCAGCTCCTGGGACTCTACTAGTATTTCTTATTTCTGTGGTTCCTTCATCAGCTGGTCCAGTTCTTCCAGAAACTTCAGTGGGTAAACTTGATGTCCATGTGTTTCCAGGAGAGGGCTCAAATGTTACAGTTAATCTAGGTGATGGCTCTAATGGCGAAGTCAAATCACCAAATGTACCTATAGGTTGTGATGAAGGTCTAGGCATAATAGTAGTTGCAGGTGTTTGGTGGGATGAAATGGACATGCCAGGTACTGATCCAGTTGAAGATGATTGTCCTTCAAATGACCCAGTTGTCTCTGTAACTGCATTTGACGAACTGGTTGTCTCTGAGCCAGTGACTGTTACGCTAGTAGATAATAGTACTTGAGCAGAAGATACAGCCGTTGTTGATTCTCCAACGGAAGATACATTTCTCACAGTGATTCCACTTAATGAGCCCATTTTACTTGTATCAGTAACTGATAATTTAGTTGTGTTTGGTGGTTCAGTTGATGCTGATGGTCCCAGGGATTGTGTGGTTCTTTCTGTAACTCCAGTGGACACACCAGTTGTTCTTCTTCCAGTAGCAGTTTCTCTACTTGTTTGTAGTCCTTGAGATGATGATGGTCTAGTTGTTGTAGTAGGGCCAGAAGATCTTACAGCTTGATCTGAAACTACAGTGGATACTGGTGAGCTCCCAAATGACTGTGTGGATGTCTCCCTCACTTCAGCTGATTGGACAGAGGTTACAGTCACCCTGGTTGTCTTACCAGATGTCACAGCCACTTCACCATTTGTCTCTGTACTTCCTGACACAGAAACTGAGGGACTAGTTGCTGATGTGGTACCAGGTGTGTGTCCAGACGTCACTGCCACTAGAGGTGTTGTGGTAGACATTGTTGCTTTTCCAACTGATGTTAGATTTGTTACGGTTTTTACAGTTGATTGGCCAGTTAACTGTGTGCCTGTTATGGATATTTTAGTGGTTTCTGGTGCTCTAGATGATGGTCCAGTAGTGGGTGATGATTCAATGGATTGTGCAGTTCGCTCCGTAATGCCAGTGGACACACCAGTTGTTCCTGTTTCTGTGACAGTTCCTCTACTGGTTTGTAGTCCTTGAGATGATGAAGGCCCAGTTGTTGTAGTAGGGCCAGAAGATGTTAAAGTTTGATCTACAGTTACAGTAGATGCCAGTGTGCTCTCTGCTGACTGTGTGGATGTCTCCCTCACTTCAGGTGATTGGACAGATGTTACAGTCACTCTAGTCGTCTTGCCAGATGTCACAGCCACTTCACTATTTGACACTGTACTTCCTGACACTGAAACTGAGGGACTAGTTGCTGCTGGGTTCCTGTGTGTGGGTACAGATTTCACTGCCTCTCTAGGCTTTACTGTATTTATTGTTGTTTCTACAACTGATATTGTATTTGTCACGGTTCCTTCTGTTGATGCGCCACTTGACTGTGGGCTAGTTAAGGATACTTTAGTTGTTTCTGGTTCTTCAGATGATGGTCTAGTAGTTGTATGTTGTCCAAGGGATGATGCAGTTCTCTCTGTAATTCCAGTTGACATAGGAGTTGTTCCTGTTCCTGTGACAGTTTCTTTACTTGTTTGTAGTTTTTGAGATGATGAAGGCCCAGTTGTTGTAGTAGGGCCAGAAGATATTACAGTTTGATCTAAAGCTACAGTAGAAGCCAGTGTGCTCTCTGCTGACATTGTAGATGTCTTCCTTACTTTAGGTGATTGGGTAGATGTGACAGTCACCCTAGTTGTATTGCCTGATGTCACAGCCACTTCACCAATTGTCACTGTACTTCCTGACACTGAAAATGATGGACTTGTTGCTGATGTGGTACCAGGTGTTTGTCCAGATGTCACAGCCTCTCCACGTCTTGCTGAAGTTATGGTTGTTTCTCCAATCGATGTTGCTTTAGTCACTAATCCTTCAGTTGATGGGCCAGTGGACTGTGTGTCAGTGTAGGATACTTTAGTTGTTTCTGGTGCTCTAGATGATGGTCCAGTAGTTGGTGAGGATTCAATGGATTGTGCAGTTCGCACGGTAATGTGAGTGGACACACCAGTTGTTCCTGTTCCTGTGACAGTTTCTCTACTTGTTTGTAGTCCTTGAGATGGTGAAGGCCCAGTTGTTGTAGTAGGGCTGGAAGATATTATAGTTTGACCCACAGCTACAGTAGAAGCCAGTGTGCTCTCTGCTGAATTTGTGGATGTCTCCCTCACTTCAGGTGATTGGACAGATGTTACAGTCACCCTAGTTGTCTTCCCTGATGTCACAGACACTTCACTATTTGGCATTGTATGTCCTGACACTGAAACTGATGTACTAGTTGCTGATGTGGTAACAGGTGTTTTCCTAGATGTTACTGCTACGTGAGTTTTTGCGGTAGTTATTGTTGCTTCTCCAACTGATGTTAGATTTGTTACAGTTTTTACAGTTAGTGTGCCAGTTGACTGTGAGCCTGTGATGGATACTTTAGTTGTTTCTGGTGCTCTAGATGCTGGTCCAGTAGTTGGTGATGATTCAATGGCTTGTGCAGTTTGCTCTGAAATACGAGTGGACACACCAGTTGTTCCTGTTCCTGTGACAGTTTCTCTACTTGTTTGTAGTCCTTGAGATGATGAAGGTCCAGTTGTTGTTGTAGGTCCAGAAGACACTACAGTTTGATCTACAGCTACAGTAGATCCCAGTGTGCTCTCTGCTGACTGTGTGGATGTCTCCATCAATTCAGGTGATTGGATAGATGTTACAGTCACCCTAGTTGTCTTGCCTGATGTCACAGACACTTCAGTATTTGACACTGTACTTCCTGAGACTGAAACTGAGGGACTAGTTGCTGCTGTGTTTATGTGCGTGGGTACAGATTTCACTGCCTCTCTAGGCTTTACTGTATTTATTGTTGTTTCTACAACTGATATTGGATTTGTCATAGTTCCTTCCGTTGATGCGCCAGTTGACAATGGGCTAGTTAAGGATATTTTAGTTGTTTCTGGTTCTTCAGATGATGGTCTAGTAGTTGTATGTTGTCCAAGGGATGATGCAGTTCTCTTTGTAATTTCAGTCAACACAGGAGTTGTTCTTGTTCCTATCACAGTTTCCCTACTTGTTTGTATTCCTTGAGATGATGAAGGTCCAGTTGTTGTAGTAGGGCCAGAAGATACTACAGTTTGACCTAAAGCTACAGTAGATCCTAGTGTGCTCTCTGCTGACTGTGTGGATGTCTCCCTCACTTCAGGTGATTGGGTAGATGTGACAGTCACCCTAGTTGTCTTGCCTGATGTCACAGCCACTTCACCAATTGTCACTGTACTTCCTGACACTGAAACTGATGGACTAGTTGCTGATGTGGTAATAGGTGTTTTTCCAGACGTTCCTGCTACTTTAGGTTTTGCTGTAGTTATTGTTGCTTCTCCAACTGATTTTGGATTTGTTACAGTTTTTACAGTTAGTGTGCCAGTTGACTGTGAGCTTGTTATGGATACTCTGGTTGTTTCTGGTGCTTTAGATGATGGTCCAGTAGTTGGTGAGGATTTAATGGATTGTGCAGTTTTCTCTGTAATGCTAGTTGACAAACCATTCGTTTCTGTTCCTGTGATAATTTCTCTACTTGTTTGTAGTCCTTGAGATGATGAAGGCCCAGTTGTTGTAGTAGGGCCAGAAGATACTACAATTTGATCTATAGCTACAGTAGAAGCCAGTGTGCTCTCTGCTGACTGTGTGGATGTCTCCCTCACTTCAGGTGATTGGACAGATGTGACAGTCACCCTAGTTGTCTGGCCACTTGTCACTGCCACTTTACCATTTGTCACTGTACTTCCTGACACTGAAACTGAGGAAGTAGTTGTTGATGTGGTCCCACGTGTTCGTCCAGATGTCACAGCCTCTCCATGTCTTGCTGTAGTTATGGTTGTTTCTCCGACTGATGTTGCTTTAGTCACTAATCCTTCAGTTGATGGGCCAGTGGACTGTGTGCCTGTTATGGATACTTTAGTTGTTTCTGGTGCTCTAGATGATGGTCCAGTAGTTGGTGATGATTCAGTGGCTTGTGCAGTTTGCTCTGAAATGCGAGTGGACACACCAGTTGTTCTTGTGATAGTTTCTATACTTGTTTGTAGTCCTTGAGATGATGAAGGTCCAGTTGTTGTAGTAGGGCCAGAAGATACTACAGTTTGACCTAAAGCTACAGTAGATCCTAGTGTGCTCTCTGCTGACTGTGTGGATGTCTCCCTCACTTCAGGTGATTGGGTAGATGTGACAGTCACCCTAGTTGTCTTGCCTGATGTCACAGCCACTTCACCAATTGTCACTGTACTTCCTGACACTGAAACTGATGGACTAGTTGCTGATGTGGTAATAGGTGTTTGTCCAGATGTTCCTGCTACTTTAGGTTTTGCTGTAGTTATTGTTGCTTCTCCAACTGATGTTAGATTTGTTACAGATTTTACAGTTGATGGGCCAGTTGACTGTGAGCCTGTTATGGATACTTTAGCTGTTTCTGGTGCTCTAGATGATGGTCCAGTAGTTGGTGAGGATTTAATGGATTGTGCAGTTCTCTCGGTAATGCTAGTTGACAAACCAGTCGTTTCTGTTCCTGTGACAGTTTCTGTACGTGTTTGTAGTCCTTGAGATGATGAAGGCCCAGTTGTTGTAGTAGGGCCGGAAGACACTACAGTTTGATCTACAGCTACAGTAGATGCCAGTGTGCTCTCTGCTGACTGTGTGGATGTCTCCTTCACTTCAGGTGACTGGGTAGATGTGACAGTCACCCTAGTTGTCTGGCCAGATGTTACAGCCACTTCACCAATTGTCACTGTACTTCCTGACATGGAAACTGAGGGACTAGTTGCTGATGTGGTACCAGGTGTTTGTCCAGATGTCACTGCCTCTCCATGTCTTGCTGTAGTTATGGTTGTTTCTCCGACTGATGTTGCTTTAGTCACTAATCCTTCAGTTGATGGGCCAGTGGACTGTGTGCCTCTTGTAGATACTTTAGTTATTTCTGGTGCTCTAGAAGATGATCCAGTAGTTGGTGAGGATTCAATGGCTTCTGCAGTTTTCTCTGTAATGCTAGTGGACAAACCAGTTGTTTCTGTTCCTGTGATAATTTCTCTACTTGTTTGTAGTCCTTGAGATGATGAAGGTCCAGTTGTTGTAGTAGGGCCAGAAGATATAATAGTTTGATCTATAGCTACAGTAGATGCCAGTGTGCTCTCTGCTGACTGTGTGGGTGTCTCCTTCACTTCAGGTGATTGGACAGATGTTACAGTCACCCTGGTTGTCTTGCCTGATGTCACAGCCACTTTACCATTTGTCTCTGTACTTCCTGACACTGAAACTGAAGGACTAGTTGCTGACGTGGTCCTAGGTGTGTGTCCAGACGTAATTGCAACTCTAGATCTTTGTGTAGTTATTGTTGTTTCTCCAGCTGATGTTGCCTTTGCCTCAGTTCCTTCAGTTGATGGGCCAGTTGACTGTGTGCCAGTTGCTGATATTTTAGTTGTTTCTGGTACTTCAGATGATGGTCCAATAGTTGTATGTTGTCCAAGGGATGATGCAGTTCTCTCTGTAATTCCAGTCGACACAAAAGCTGTTTCTGTAACAGTTAATTCTATTTAGTATATCTTTTAAAGACCAATATAAGTAAACACTAGTCTCTCAGTTACAATTTTAGAAAGTTTTATCTTATTTCTTAAAAATTTTGACCATCAATTCAATTATTTTTTCACCTATATCTTCAGCTCTAGGAACAAAGTGTTTTACTGTAAGCACTGCTCCATAAGAGGTAACAATAACCCTGACACAATTTGTATATTTCTTCTTCAGTATTTCTCCCATAATAATTATAATAGTAATATCTCAATAAATGTAATGTTTCCAAAATTTAGTTGGTTCTTTAAGTAATTTATAATTGAATTATTAGCAAAGTCCTTGCTCTATCAAATTTTGATCTAAGATCTTCAATTTGTATCAGTTATCCATGATTTCATATATAAACAATATTTCAATTGCAGCTTCACCCAAAGCCACAATTAGTTGTCAGCTCTTGTGTTTCAGTTAGATCCAATTTAAAAACAACAAGGTTTTAGCTATAGAACTTTGCTTTCTTACAAATGCTATGCATGTAAAAATTCATGGTGAAAATAAGCGTAATTTTATAAGCTTTAATTTAATCAATCATTCTTTTAATTGGATCTTTTAAAAAAAATACTCCCAGACTTATAAATTCCTGACGTCTTTCTTTGTGTTGATCATTGCTGGAACAATTTGATATGCTGTGCCTCCCTATTTGGTGTTCTGAGCTGGTGGCCCCAGTTAGGGAAGTTCCGCCTGTGCTGTGCTACCTTGCTCCTTGGTAGCTCCCACAAACTCATCTGTCCTACCTAAACAACATGAAAAAAAGTTGGGATTAGATCAACTTCTAAAGTTTCTGGGAAACAAAATCAATTACTAAGTACTCTCTTATATTCCCATTGTGTTCCCCCCCTTTTCCAAATATTTCAATGTTTTTGTTTGTGATCAATACCAATTGATCAGAATGGATAGACTGCTGTGATTATTTGACCCTTTCCTGTATCCCCAAGGCAAACTCACTGCCTGGCAGGCTGGTGGTTCTTCCTGTTGCTACACTTGATTTGGCTGAGACTCCAGTTGTCCCTGCTAAACAAAGAGAGAGAAGATTAAAGTAATATAATCATGCTCAACTAAACTAAGCTATTGGACACATGCTGATCTCGCGACTAGTTTTGTTATCTGAGGCACATATCCTTCCGTCTTAACTGAAGTATTATAGCTGTTCTTACTCAACTACCAGGTCAGTATCTGTCATTAAAGTCCTGATTATATTCTCTGCTCCAGAATGTTTTATGGTAATAATTCTTAACCAACAACAATTAGCCTTAATTCATAAAGTGTCCAAGAGTCATTGGCTAAGCCTTTTAACATTCAAATCCTTCCGTTTCTGTGTAGAAACTCCAAGGCTGGGTTTGTGCCCCTAATAGGCTCATGTACAATTTTAGTCTGTGGTATAATTATGGGAGGATTAAAAAAAAATAAGTTGTCATGACAAGCAACTCAATGGAACACTAGGAGAATTCGGGGCCACCTACTCTCTTTCTCCCATCTCCTGGTTTCTGTAAGCACATTTGTACACATGAGTCAATCATGTCAACCCTTGCACAACATATGTGCATATGGACACGCACTCCTTTAAAAAAAATCAGGCTATTGATTGCATGTAGGTTCTGTTTCTGCTTTTTCCCTGATGACATTTGGAAACAGATCTTTATATTAGTGCCTCCTCCTTAGTCCTTCGTCGTGGTGGCATGGTCAAATTTGCAACAGATTTTCTCTCCTACCGCCCCACTCCCGTCCCGACCCTCTTTACTGAAGATAAGCTTTTTGTTTCTGATCTGCTTCTGTTAGAAAAAAAAACACCAGCATGAGCAGCACATGTATATGTCACCTTGTACTGCATCACAGAGCCCTGTTGCAGGGCTTTGGAGCCAAAGGGTAAATGACTGTAGTTCTGTTTCTTTTGTCTGGCTGGCCTCCATGGGGTGTCTCATGGTGCGTGCCCATCTGCCAGGCACTAACCACTACCTGTTTCTGCCCGACCTGTCAACATCACTGTTGTCTAACGTTTGGATTTCTGCCAATCCAAAAAGCAAGAAACGACATTTCAGTCTGGTTTGATTTTACGTTTTGGAGGTATGTGAATTTGATCATCTATTTCAAACCCCATGCTTCCAACCCCTAACTAGTCCAGTTTATTATTAGCTGTAAAATAGTTGGACGGTTATGTGATGGTGCCTGTCATTGTCATTTTCCCTGCCTGCATTCAGGGAATGCGTCTGGTGATTCTGTATGAATCTATTGAGCTGATGGCTGAGGAATCTATATCATTTTAGGGAAAAATTCATACATTCCTCCTATGTTTGCTATTCTCTGTGAGACAATGGTAATCCAATGTCTTCTTAGCCTCTCTGGGGGAAAACTGTTGTTTCTGTTTCTCTCAGACCGATTATTGTTCAGAATTTCATCACTGAGCTTCTTAATCTTGAGGATACCTTCACTTAATTAACAGAAATTATTAAGCATCTTTTTCCTGAAGGCTCATTTTTCAGCCTTATCAATGCTACCTTCTTTTCACTTCATTCAGGAACACTTAATGACTCATTTGGCCAGCTCCTGCCTGCTACTTAGCAATGTTTATCTAATTTTCATCTTTTATTATTTCTGCCTGTCCTATATTAATATATTCTTCTTTTCTTTTTGATATCATAATTGTGTAATTTCTCTATTCCTTTCCCTCCCATCAAACATAGTCATGCCTACTCTTTCAAGTTCATGGTATCTTTTTTATTAATTGTTGTTATATCCATGAGACACTGTCTAAATTTAAATTAACAGTATCTGTAATATTTGGGTGGGAGGCCTCTTCTCACTCGGTCCTATCCCTTCCCCCAGATCCCTTTTCTATATTTTTATTCTTTTTTATTTTTTGTTGGGCAACTTGTTACTTATCCTTCATGTTTGAAAGAATATTTATTTCCCTCTGATCTGCTTCCTTGATTTTCACCAATTGCTCTTTGATAATTCTGCTACTCATATACTCTTACTTTAAGTTTTCAAATTCATATTTTACATTACTTTATATCCTTATCCATTTTTTATTTAAAATCACTGCTAATGTTGCATTTTTATCTTGTTTCATGATCTTTTTCTTTTTTAGAACTTGCTTACTATAACCGAAAATTTTAATTTACACAAAGGAATAACTGCACAGAGATCAGAGTTCTCTTCTTGCTTTTCCTGTATTGGCTTTCTCTGGTGGTGCAGTGGCAGGAGCTCTACACAGCAGCAGATGGGCTTCCAGTAAGCCCCATGATTCCCAGACTGAGGGCTCCCTCTTACGTTCTTATAGAAAAGTGATGTTCTCCTTCTCCCTCCTTCTGCCTTTCAACTGGGCCTTGGGAACTCAGTCCATTGCTCTGATGGGGTCTCTATCTCTACCTCCATCCGTCACCAGATGAAGATTCTAAGGTGATATTTCCACAGATCCCCCTGTTGAACCTGGCAAACACAAACACTGGACTCTAATGCAGTGCTTCTTTTAAGTGGCTACTGGGAAATGCAGTCTAACTTTCAATGGTCTGCATTTCCACATAGTCACTTTGGTTTCTCCAGGAGTCCTGACACCTGCTGTACCAGGGCTTGAGCCAGATGATGGCCCAGGTGAGCCTTATGGTGATCAAGCAGAAAAGTGTTAGACTGAGATTCTGTGAAGTTATAAACTAATATGAATGAGCTTTTTCTGAAAAATCATATATCTATAAACATTCATAACTGGTGAGCAAGAACAGATCTTGGTAAATAATACCATTCCTATCATGAATTCAGTCCATTAATGTTTTCATTCAAGAAAGACCAGTCATGTCTATTTCTCAGTACTCAACATTGAGAGAGCTTATTTTTCTTCATGCCTTTAATACCACTGACACAATGCCCACAATTTTTTCTGTCCTGCTAGTTATTTTATGCTTATATCTTATTATAAATTATACACTCTGTCCACAATTTCCCCTCTCTCCTCTCTTCCTGTTCCCTACTTCCACCTCCCATCCACCCAAGAACCCATTCCTTCTCTGCTTCTGTTCAAAATTGGGCATGCCCCCCATGGGTGTCAACAAAGTAAGGCAAATCAAGTTGCAGTAGCACTAGGCACCTCTCATTCTCTTAAGGCTGGTCAAAGCAACCCAGTATGAGGTATAGGTTCCCAAAAGCCAGAAAGTATTAAGGCCAGCCCCTCTTCCTACTAAGAGTCCTACAAGAATAACTGTCACATGTATGTAGAGGGCCTAGGTCTGTTCCTTACAGGCTTCTTGGTTGTTGGTTAAGACTCTGTGAGTTCCTTTGATTCTGCTTAGTTGCTTCTGTGAGTTGCCTTGTGGCGTCCTCAATACCCTCCCCACCGCCTGGTCACTGGTTTATCCAATCCTTCCTTCCTCTTTTGAACAGGATACCCTAAGCTCAGTCCAGTGATTAAGAGTAGATCTCTGCACGTATCTCTATCAGTTACTAGATGAACGCTCTCTGATGGCAAGTGGGGTAGTCACCAATTATGTAAATACAGTATCTTTCATTTCCAAATGGAAGCAAAGTGGGTAAACTCCCACTTCCTGTTCTTCTGTATTTCACACAGCATCATATAGAATATTAGGGAAACAGCCAATAGAATTGGGCTATTTCTTATCTCTGAGGCAATTGGCATCAATCTATCATCTTTCACAGCATCCCATAAGCTACTTGCAAATGTCCTTGTCTTTCTCATCTCTGGAGCACTTGGCCTCACAATAGAAATAATGTAACAAACCTTCAGGAAAATTTTCAACACTGATGGAATCTGGACACTAATATCCCAGGCCTCCTGATTCCTATCACCTTCCCCTTCCCTCCCTCAGTACCTGTCCTTCCAGATGTGCTTCCTGCAGTGGCTCCAGTTGTAGCTGCACCTGCTCCCCGACTTGTCCCTGTGAGATGAAATGAACTTATAGAATCGAACAGTGAAGAAACCCATCTCCAGGGAGTTCAATCATTCCTTCAAAGACTTAGTTCCTCTAAAGCTGTCCTCGATCACCTTTCCTCATCTCATTTCCCACTCCAAAAATTGGAGACAGTTGGCCTGGATCTAAGTAGGGGGACACTGTGTTGTGCTTATTGAGGCAGCAGGGCCTAATGTTTCTGCTGTTTTTGTTCTCCTGGTCCTGCTGTGCTCACACCCATAGTCTCACCGTATTCACACTCAAATCCTGCTATGCCAACAGTCACGGGGCTGGTATACTCAAACTATACTCAAACTTAAAGCCTGCTTTGCGGGGCTGGAGAGATGGCTCAGTGTTTAAGAGCATTGCCCGCTCTTCCAAAGGTCCTGAGTTCAATTCCCAGCAACCACATGGTGGCTCACAACCATCTGTAATAAGCTCTGGTGCCCTCTTCTGGCCTTCGGCATACACACAGACTATTGTATACATAATAAATAAATATTAAAAAAAATTAAAGCCTGCTTTACTTATACTCTTAGGACTGCCGTGCTCACACTCGTGACCCTGCTGTGCTAACACTCACAATCCTGATTTGCTCACACTCATGCTCCTGAAACACTTAGATTCATCGTCTTTTTGTGCTCACGCTCATGGTCCTGCTGTGTCCACACTCATGGTCTTGTTTTCTCACACTCATAGTTCTGTTGTGCTCACACTAATAGTACTGCTATGTTCACACTCATGTTGCTGCTTACTCACACTCATGGTTCTGCTGTGCTTACACTCATGATCCTGCTGTATTCACACCTATGGTCCTACTTTGCTTACACTCATAGTCTTGCTGTGCTCACACTCATTGTCCTGTTGTATAGACAGTCATCGTCTTGCTTTGCTCACACTCAGGGTCCTGCTGTGCTCTCATGCATGACCTGAAGTTCCCACTTACTTCCCCTCAGTTCCTGACTAACTAGGTAGTCGGGGCTTCACCATATGCCTATTCCTGTGTGGGAAATTAGCAAATGTGGGCACAAGTGCACTCTTGTATATTTGTATACATTCATCATATCTCCTACATCCCACTGTGATACTTTTCCCATCATAGATATAGATGATGAAATCTTAACCTACCTGACTCTCCTGGAATGGTCGTTCTAGAACTGTGTTCTCTGGGTGTGCTGTGTTCTTCACTGCTAGGTGTGGGTGTGGTAGGGCCTGCTGTTACCAATGACAGAGAAAGTGCAGTTAAAATGATCACAGATGTCATCAACCCCCTGAACATTCACATCAACATCCACAGCAGAAAATCATATTTTAGTATCTGTGGTGAAAGACCTGGTTGGTACGCATTGATTTATAGTAGGCTGAGAACCAAACCCAAGCAGTCTAGGCTTTGGATTTCTACCCAAACCTCTAATTCTCTAGCTATGTGCAACAGAACAATAGTCTTGTAAGCATTCTAGTCTGTAGAGGATGAAAGCTTTGAATATAACCTTCAGAACATTAATTAAGAAATGAGACTAAATAATGAAAAGTTTTAAAATATTTCAGTTTCTGTTCAAGAAATATTTTGGAATGAAACTGTCCCATGTGACCATATCCTTAATAACTTCTGATGTGGTACTTGTGTTTTTCTGGAATTTTCCTGTGTAACTTTACAGTCTCTAACACTTGGCTCTTTTAAGCTGAGTCTTGACTATATATGTACAAAAGACTTGGTGAGAGGAAGCAGAGAACAGTCTGTGCAAGCATCATTGGAAAGGGGCATTTCCTGCTTGTTTCCTAAGTTCAGGGCAATGCCACTTCTGTCTTCATTGGTATAATCAGGTTTGCCTAGTTGTGCACATTTAAGATACTCAGGTCCACATTGGGAATTATCTGAGGTTCCTGGGCTTGTGGCTTCAGTGCCTTGTTCCTCAGATCCAGAGCCTGTCTCATCACTGGATATAGGTGTAGTGGGAACTTCTATATGAATTGAGAGGAAAACAATTATAAATGCATTGGACAAATAACCCTCCTTATATTGGCAAAATTCTCCTCTATCAGCCAAATTGTTTGCATTGATTGGATATAATTCAAAGACCTAAATGAAGGTCACCTTACTAATATACAGCACCTCCGAGAGCCAAACTCAAGCATCCAGCTCCAGCAAACTCAGACACATGTGAGAGAGTCTAATCTAACTTTTCCAGGCTGTCAAAGATTGATGCTTTAAAATGCCTAAATGAGAGGAGAGAAGGGAGGGCTGTTATGTTACAACAGAAATCTATGGATATCAGAGAGATAACAGCCCCTCAGGTCAAGATGTTTCTTTCCAAATGCATAAGCTCTGCTTCTATCTCGTATGTCATGAACCAGCAAAATGCGCAGGTCGGACCCCTCGGGCTTAAAAGCAAAGACTGCAAAAGTTAGGTTAGTAGTGAAGGAGCGGTGGATATGGAAGGAGTTCATGTACAAGGGCATGTATGTGATCAAAATATATTGTAAGAAATCCTCAAAATTTAATAACTATTTTAAAATATGAATAAAAACCTTATTGGGACTATAGATTAAGTTACCTTTGAGAACTTCCTGCTATTTGAGGTGACATTTTTGGTTACCAGAACCCCTATAAGTTGGCTCACAACTATTAATTGTCCTAAATTATCTCTAGTGGATTCTTTTATCCAAATAGCATTGCATACCACGTCCATCATCTTATAATCTACAGCTTCATAATCTGTAAAAATTCTAAAGTCACTGTGACCATGAGCACACTCAGAGATGATCACAACCTCATCAAATACCCTCAAAACTGTCACTACTACTGATTATAGAGTAGCGTGAATAGATCTGATCCCCAATCATACCTTCCCATTCTAAAACAAACTCCACACACAGAAATACAGCCGTGTGCACACAATTCATTTGGATATTTCTCTAATTATTTTAGACTGCTGCTAAGAGAATTTGTTGCTTTGCCTAGCTGCTTTTCCATGAACTGGATTGGTAGAGACTACTTCAGTGCTTATGGTTCCTAGAACCAAAGAAGGGTGACAGTTTTGAGAATCTTCATATTATTCCTACTATAATGTGAATAATTTACAAGTTCCATCAAACCAATGGACAATCATTATCCTTCAAGCTTTCCTTAGGCCCTGCAATCTAACTCAGATTGAGTCAGGATATAAAACAAGCACATTGCTTAGAAAGTATTAAGTGGAGTTGCTAAGACATCACTTCAGCCAATCAAATCTTACAAGAACCTCTTGTCTCCAGTGTCTGATTCTCAGAAGTGCTGACACCTGCTGCTTCAGCAGTTGACACAGATGATGCCCTGGCTGAGCCTGATACTCATTAGTAGGGAAGAGATCAGCCCAAGATAATGTGAAACATGATATTTTCTGAAAGTGGTAATATTTCTTCTCACTTCTTCCTTTAAAAAAAGGATGAATCTCCCTACAAAACTACTGAGAGGATAAGACTTTTTCTTTCCATTTCTCACTAATTATGATGTGTATTCTATTCATTAGGAAATTCATTCTTCATAGCATCTGGGTAGATCACTAAATATTCAACACTGAACAATGGTGTTCTTCCTCATTTCCAAAACACCACACATTCCTGCAATTCCTCCTCATTCTGATTCCTCTTTTGTGTAAATCTGTAATATAATTTCCAAACTTTCCAAAAGGAAGGAGAGTGAGGAAATTAACACCCTCCCTCCATTCTCTATATGCCACACTGCACAACAGAGCATATTAAGAATATACCAAACATATCATGTTTATATCCTATATCTAGGGCAGTTGGCAACATATGGAAAACCGAGTGAAAATTCTCAGGAAATAGAGCCCTGAAATAATTTTGCACACCATGTCCAAAAATTTCTTGCTTAATGTCCCTCTGATGGACACCCTTAGTACCTTTTTGTCCAGATGTGGTTTCCTCAGAGAATCTACTGCTTGCTGTGTCTGTTCTTCCTGTAGTTACTATTGGAAGAAGAATGGGGTTTAATAGTTACATATATCAAGAAAAAAGTTCTTGAAAAATATTCAATATTATTACACATGCCATTAGTATTTATACTTTGGGGGCAAACTTCATGCAACCATGTACTGATCCACCCCAGACCCTGAAAATGCCCTGTCTAACCTGTTGATGTAACAAAGATGGTGGTCTTAGCACCTGGTGATTCAGGTGAGTTTTGCTTTCCTTCTCCTGAGGTGGTTCCTGCAGAGCCCCCTGTTGAACCTGTCAAACAAGAGCAGTGATTCTAATGTGGTGCTACTTTGAAAAGGATTCTGGGAAATATAATCAAATATTCAATGGTCTGCCTTCCTATCATATTCATGACAACATTTTGCTTTCAACTGCTTGGACCCATTTCAGACACTCAGGTACATGTTTGAAATTACCTAAGGTTCCTGGACTTGTAGCTCCAGTGCCTTGTCCCCTGTGTGTGCTGCCTTCTCCTAGAGTAGACATCGATGTAGTGGGGCTTTCTTCGCCTATGAATGAGAAAATTGTGATTGAAATTGCCATAGACACAAATATAATAATCGATATTATTTTGATCATCTCTATCTGAACTTCTTTTTCTTGATGATTAGATGTGATTCAGGGCCATATACCAGATCACCTAACCAGTTAAGAGAAGTGGGGGAGATAGGGGAGTGGGAGAAGGGGAGGGAGAGTAAACTGGGGTTGGTATGTAATATGAAAAGAATTTTTTTTAATAAAAAATGTTTCAAAAAGACCACATTCACATGAAATTTAAGCATCTAACTTCTGCTTCAGTCCTTAAATTCTTGTGCCAATTAGCAATACACCATTCTCAAGCTCATATATTTAAGTTTTAAACTGTGGTCAATGCAAAGAGAAATAAAAATGATTTAAAAAAACTCATCCAAATAAAGTCTTTTTTCAGCAAAACAAGCACACTCTACTGTGTTTTTCCTGGAGCTGGAGCTCTGTGTTACAACTTAGCACATCACCCTTATAAAAAGCAGTGTGGGATCACTATCAGCTGAGGACCAAACTTTGCCTCTCACACTAGTCTCCACTGAAAAGAAGTAATAATCAAAGGGCACAAGGAAATGAGTTATTCTTGAAGCCCAGTATCTCTGATGCAAAATTTAGGAAGTGTAGTTTCATGGTTATCACTTGAATAATGTGTGACAATCTGAAAGATAATGGTCCTCATATGTTCACTCATAAAACTGAATACTTGGTCCCTAGTTTGTTGAACTGTTTGGGAAGGATTCAGAGGTATAACTTGGTTGTAAGACACTTGACCTCGTTGGAGAATGCATGACTTGTTGAGGAGATGTGTGACCGTGGTTGAGCTGAGTGCATCTGAAGTGAGGGTCCACAATGAAATTAATTGAACCCTTAGAACTCTTTCCAATGGAGATACAAGTTCAGAGAGTCTGAAGGTTCCTTCATTTATATAAGAAAACGATCCCAACTGATTCTCCTATCTAAGCCCCACTACAAATCATATTCCCATTTTAATAGCCTCACAGGCTGTAAAGAGTCCTCAAAACACTGTGATCATATGCACATTCAGGCCAACTATATATATTCTACTCCACCTCTGTCATTACAGATTTTCATGCAGTAACCCTTATATTATCAATTTCCTACTGCCCCTTTCTTTTTTAAGATTTATTTACTTATTATGTGTGCACATAAGCCTGCATGCCAGAAGAGTGGGCCATATCTCATTACAAATGGTTGTGAGCCATCATGTGATGGCTGGGAATTGAACACAGGACCTCTGGAAGAACATTCAGTACTCTTATCTGCTGAGGCATCTGTCCAGCCCCTCTACTACGCCTTTCTACTGTTTACCAGTAACCACATACAGAAAATGGAATGGGGTCCATGATATACACACACACAATTCAGACCCCAACTCTCTCTCTCTCTCTCTCTCTCTCTCTCTCTCTCTCTCTCTCTCTCTCTCTCACCTGTACTGCTCCTAGCAGAGGTCATGACTGGTCTAGTGGATGTTCCAGGACTCACAGTGGTGGAGCTTCCAGAAGTGTTTATGGTTCCTAGAACAAAGAACAAATTGAGAGTTAAGGACCTGATTGTTTTTCTTGTTTTACTGTGAAAAGTTTAGATGTTCAGAAAATGAAAATGGAAAGTTATAATCTACCAGCTCTTCTCAGCACTGTGATACCATTCAGTTAAACCCAGGAGAACAAAGGGGCTCTCTATTCAACAGGGATTGGGCATGAGCTATTGGATCATTATCTGGGCCTATTGTTTCCCACCTGAACTTGTGGCTCCAGTGCTGACTTCTCCAGGAGTACTGGCACCTGCTGTACCAGGGCTTGGTCCAGATGATGCCCCAGGTGAGCCTTAGGTTGATCAAGTGGAAAAACGTTAGACTGAGATTCATTGAAGCTATAAGCTTTCATTAAAAAACTATTGAGCCTGTTTACTTTTTTTGTTAGAAATGATACATACAACACACACAAACATAAGTGGATTGTGAGATTCCAGGTCCTCCTAAATCATACCATTCTTATTATGAATTTATTCCATTAATGTTTTTCCTTTGAGAAAAAGCAATCTTTTTGATTTCTTAAAATTCAGTCTTGAGTGTTCTTGTCTATTCTCATGCCCATAATACAATTGATACGGCTCCCACAATTCCTTTCTGTCCTGCTTATTATTTTGTGTTTGTATCTTATGCAAATGCAATATCTGCCCTTTCCGAATGGAAATTGTAACTTCCTGCCATCAGTTCATTCAAAATTGTTCTTGATCATGTTTCATTACCTTCCTATTCCCATGTGTGGTGCCGCTGTGCTTACCCTAATGGTTGTGCTATTTTCACACTTGTAGTCCTGCTGTGCTCACACTAATGGTAGTGTTATGTTCACACTCATGGCCCTGCTCTACCCAAAAGAATAATGTTCAGGTTCCCAATCATTCTCACTCTCACGTTGGCCCTGAAAAGTAGGCAATAGGAGTGTCAACATGTCAACTCATATCTCTCTGGTCACATTATTAATAGTCAGTATAATTGCAACCCAGTGTGTTTTAAGCATGCTCTCTATAGCCCTCCTGTGATACTTGACTCTTTATGTGCACTGGTGTGCAAGCCCTGTTGGAATGGTAATTGCAGAGCTATGCTCCCAGGGTTTTTCTGCCTTCATCACCACTAGGTGGGGGTACAGTAGAGCCTACTGTCACCAATTTTAAAAAGGGACATTTAAAATTATGCTAAATACATGAAACCCATTGAACATTCTCGTGAACATACAAGACAGAAAATACTATTGCTTAAATTTATCAGATGTGGAAAGAAAAGCACAGTTCTGGTACACATTGGTCAAAATGTGCTGAAACCCATACTCAAACAGTGAAGGCCTATGTTTTCTGCCCAAACATCTAATTCTCAAACTATGTGCAGAAAACAATAGTTTATAAACATTCCAGTCTGCAGTAGACAGGTGCTTTGAACATTGCCTTTATACCTTTATATTACAAATTAGGAATTGAGATTAAATAATAAAAAAAATTTAAAAAGTCACAGTACATGTTAAAACACAATTTTGGAATAACACAGACCCAGATAACCTTATTTTTAATAGCTGTTGATGGAGTCCTTGTTGGTTTTTATGGAATTTTCATAGATAACTTTGCAGTCTCTGACGCTTGGACCTTTTGAGCAGTCTTTATTTTGTGTAGTAGTGTTGTTGAGATGAAACAGAACAGGCTATGTAAGCTTCTATGGAAAGGGGCATTTCATGCATTTCCTGCTTTTTCCTCTCTCTGATATGATACATTAAAAAACACCTATCTTTAAAAATGCCCATGAGAACTTAAACAGGTCACCAGCTGGATCTTCCAATAGCAAAATTATACATGTGACAGCAACTTTTAAAACACGAAAGATGTGACCAATCAATGACACTGGGGGAGGAGCATATGTGTCTGATCCTGCGCTAAGAACAATACTGTTCTGATTATCCTATCTGAAGTAAGGAATAGGACCGGGCCAGGATTCTTTGCTCTAAAAGTTAGTTTCCTAGTGTGATTCCAGGACTTGTGACACTGGGCCTCAGTGTTGTGGCTGTGCCTAGACTTCTAGCTAGTGAAGAAATGGAAGCTGAAGTCTCAGGAAAGCCTGAGAGAATAACAAAGATTTCCCATTTGAAGTCTATGTGGACTTTGGTTCCTATAAGTGGCCTGATCCCCCAATCATTTGTTGCATGGGAAATGAATGATTACAGGAGAGTCGGGTTTAGTTACACTATGGATATTTCTTTATGAGGGAGTTTTTCTTGCCACGTAAATTCGTAGATGAATGTCAATTGTCGTGACTTAAGGAATGTCTTGTTTGACGGTGACTTTCCCTTTGACAAAAGCCATGACATCTAAAATGCACCCTCTACTCCTGAGTCAGCTTCAGGAAGTCTCTCTTTATTCTGTGAAAATTAAGTTGTTCACCAAAAGATTGCCCACTGGTCCCTTTTAAAGTGGATAATAAATCGGCACCATGGTCTATGATAAAGTAAAACGTATGTCCTGTGCTCTTATCTTAACGTAGCTCTCATTGATTTATATCCATGTCTCCATTTCTTGTTCACAGGAAATTTAGCCAAGAGATTCATGTATATTCATCAGCTTCCCTGGATGTTCTCTTTTTGTGAAGAAAATATTTGTCTTTGCTAAAAATCATTTCTTTAAAAAGCCCTCCAGACATTTGAACCATGTTGTTTGCAACCCTAGCAGCATTTTGGAATCTACGTTAAGGATTTTAGCAGTATGCAGACCAGCTATCAAGGGATACTGATGTCATAATTCTGTGAGATTCTTCAGTATATATCTTCAAATTTTTCACTCTTTCAACTCATAGCCAAGACTGTAAAATTAAATCTTCTCTATTACTCTTGCAAAATACTGCAGGCAGGATTCTGAGCTTGTTAATCCCCCATCAGTATTTGCAAGGTGTCTATGAATTTTTGTCTGATTGGACAGCATCTAATCCATCCCTCCCCCAGTTACAGGCCAGCTGTAGATCAGCAATAGAACTCCTTCACCCCAGTCTCTTATATTCTTTTCAATTCTTCTGCATGGCAGAAAACCATGGATGACAATAACTATCAGAAGAATTTGACACCTGAAGACTCAGTGAAATCTCCCATTTGCTTACCTGGTTCTGTGCTGGCAAAGGTGGATGATTTGGTTGAGGTCACTGAACTAGCAGTGGTGGTCCATGCAGAATCTAAAAAGAAACAAGCAGACAATAGGTGGTATCCAACAGGTGTTTTGTCCTTATTGTTAACCCCAAATAGTTGGGAGTTTACAGGAAAGGGTGCATCCAACATTATGTTCCTTAATCCTCATTTTGTCCCAGTTTAATCTCATTTAATAGCTCAGTACTTTCTATAACATAGTATAGGAGTTTCTAAGTTACCACAAACATCTGTGGACTTACCAGTATCCAGGGCTCCTGTTCTTCCTGTTCCAGGGGTGCTGCTGACAGTTGCTTCTGAAATTATTCCAGAGGATGCTTTGGGTGTGCCTACCATGGAAAAATATTATCTTAAGAAAACACACCGGAAATTCTACTTGTGGATAGAACTTGAAATAAGCTTGCTTTTTCTCACCGACAATAGCTATAACTATCTATCAGCTACATAGAAACATAGCAATGATTACTCACAGTCACTAGCATGGAGAGCTATTTTTCAAGATAAGTGATGTATACCAGGTAGTCCTGGTATTCTACTAAATTAGTAATGTATGTGTCAGAAATAAAGTATTTCTACACACACAATTCAAGTCTCAACTATAAATGACTGACTTTTCTTTCCAGAACAATCTTCACATGTAATAATCTTGGTGTTGTACTATACTTGTTTCTAGACTAATTATCCCTCTCCTAATACCTAAATACATATTTTAGTTTTTCCCTTTCCAAGTTGTGGTTGAGCGAGACATGCATATACTTGTATATTACTTCCTCTGCCAAATTGAAATCTGACTCTGTTTTTAAGATATACACTATGATTTAGAGTACGTAGCTAATCTTTTGAATACTTGACAGAGCATGAGCAACAATGGTCCTAGGGATGTCTGTCTGTGATGGAATCTTAAGCACTACTTAAGATCACAAGTCTACTGCTGTGCTCTCGCAATACCTGTTCCAGATGTGCTCTTTCCAGGAGCGGTAGTGGTGGCTGCATCTGTTCCTCCTCTTGTTCCTATGGGAAGGAGAATGGAAATCAATATACACAGATAGAGCCACTAATCTTCAAGCACATCCTCTCCTTTCATACACGTGCTTAGATTCTATAGTGGTTTTGGTCCTGTCTCGATCCCATGGCCAAACCATGTGCTGTGCCCTCCATAGTTTCTAAAGAGCCCCTGTCTGACCTGCTGGTGTAACAGTGCTGGCAAGTTCAGTGCCTGTTGTTCCAGGTGAGCTTCCTTTGCCTGCTACTGTGGAGGTTTCCACAGATCCCTCTGTTGAACCTGGTAAGCAAGAGTAGTGGATTAAACTGTGGTATGAAATCTGAAGGGCCCTTAGGAAAATAACTAAGCTTTCAATGGGCTGTATTTTGACCATCTTTACAATATTCATGTTTTTGAAGAAATCTACAATTAAATTATTCGGGTGTATGTTTGGAATTACCAGAGATTCCTGGGCTTGTGGCTCTGGTTGCTTGTTCCTTGGGTGTGCTGCCTTCCCCATCAGTGGATGTTTGTCTTGTGGTAACTCCTATGTTAATTGAGGAGGAAATAACTATTATAAATTCATTGGACAAATATACATATTCCATTACCAAAAATCCCCTGTATCAATCAACTTGTCCCTGCTAATTGGATATAATTCAGTGTCCTAAGGAAGGTCACTTTACTATTATACATCACATCCAAGAGCCAAATTCAAGCATCTAGCTTCAGCAAGCTCAAACATATGTGTCAGAGACTAATCTAACATTCCCAAATTGTCATAGATTCATGATTTAAAATGTTTAAGTGTGAAGAGAGTAGGAAACACTTGTTTTGGAATATTATTTTAACTAGAGAGATGTGTTACATTTGTTTATGCTAGAAAATACTACTTTATATGTGAAAGTGTGCTACATTTGTTTCTGCTGCCTTTTAAGGATGTAAAGGTATATTACATTTATTTATGTTGAATTCATTTAGTTATGTAAAGATGTATTGCATTTGTTTTACTGTGCCTGCCTAAGGCACCCGACTGGTCTAATCTGAATGGCCAATAGCTTCGCAGAAGAAGATAGGCAAGACTGGCAGGCAGAGAGAATAAATAGGAGGAGAAATCTAGGTTCGAGAAGAACAAGAGGAAGAAAAAGGAAGAGAACAAAAAGAAATAGAGGGACCCAATGGAGAAATAGAGGGACCCCAGGTTCAAAGGTCAGACAGCTTCCAGCCAACCAGATAGAAACATCAGGAGACTATGATGACTAGCACTGAGGCAAAATATAGATAAAAAGAAACAGATTAAAATAAAAGCTAAGTTAAGGCCAAACATTCATGACTAGTAATTGAGTCTCTGTGTCTGATTTGAGAGCTGGTTGGTGGTCTAAAAGAAAGCCTGGTACAAACACTATTAGGTTACAACACAAATCTATGAAGAACAGAGTGATAATAGACCCTCATGTGTACATTTTTTTAAGAACATAAGCTCTGTTTTTGTATCTCAGAACATTTTGAAACGGTAAAAGGCAGACTGGACACCTAGGGTTTACAAAACAGATTCCATAAAGTTATTTGAGGAGTGAAAAAGTGGTGGATGGGAAAGGAGCTGAGAGAAGGGCACACACGTGATCAAAACTATTGTATAAAGTTCACAAAAAGTTACAAATATTTTTATAAGTAAATAAATAAATACACTAATTGCAACTGAAGAGCTAAAGCTAGAGCTATCGGGTGGCTTAAACATAACTTGCTCTTTCAGAGGACCTGAATTTGGTACACAGCAATCATAGAGGGGTGTCTCACAACCACCTCTAACTCTAATTACAAGAGAATCCCACGTATTTGGCCTCCGTGGGCAATGCACTAATAATCATTCACCAACTACCCCCCTCACCACACACACACACACACACACACACACTATTTAAAGAAGAAATAAAAATCCTTAAAATTACTTTTGATAAAAGCTCCAATTTCAATGAATATGCCAAGGTTTTTCCATTAATAGTGGATTGATATCTCTAGTAGATTCTTTCATCCAACATTCATTGCATGCACACAATGTCCTCATCTTATATTCCACAGCCTCATAGGTTGTAAAGGGCCCTCAAATAACCATGGTATAAGTACACTCAAAGCAAATCATTGTCATATCAAACTCCCTAAGATTCTCACTACTAATGTTATGGAGTAGGCTAAATAGCTCTGATCCCTAACTATTCCATGCCATTCTTCATCAGTCTCTGCACACAGAAAATGGACTCTGTTGACACACTTTGGTCAGATATCTCTCTTTCTCCAATTTTCTCAGACTCTTCTCAGACAAGTTGTGCTTTGCCTAGCGGATGTTCCATGGATTGGGTTGGTGGAGTCAACTAACATACTTATCATTCCTAGAACCAAGAAGGCTGGCAGTCTTGAGGATATTTATGGTTTGCTATCACTATTGTAAATATTCATACAAATTCCATTAGACCAAAGACAGCACTGCCCTTCTGGCTCTCCTAAAACATTTATTCTATTCCAGATTGAGTTAGTTGGTACAAGTGAGCACACTATTAGGAGGGCATTGAGGGTAGGGGCTAAGTCATCAACCCAGTGAATCAAATCTCACCAGAACTTGTGGCTCCAGTGCTTGCTTCTCCGGGAGTGCTGACACCTGCTGCTCCAGAGGTTGATGTAGATGATGCCCTGGTTGAGCCTGGTACTGATCAGTGGGGAAAAGGTCACACAAGACAATATACAGTTAGATAATTTCTTGAAGTGCTAAGATCCCTACTTCATTAAAACAAGGAAGAATCTGCCTTCAAACTTCGCTAGGGGATGGTATTCTTGATCTCATTAAATCCTTTAATTCTTTCTGTGTTTTCTGTCTATTAGAATATTCTTCTTTTCAAAATTAGACTTGTGGCAGATCACTTAATATTCAGCATCTAATGATCTGTCGTTCCTCAGTCTTAACACCGTTCACAAAGTTCTTCCTTGTTTTGCTTCTTATTTTTGGTTTCTATCCTCTATTAATATGAAATCTGACATTTCTGAAGAGAAGGGTGAGGAAATAAACATATTCCTTCCTTTTGCTATATTCCATTCAGCGTCATATAGCGTATTAAAATACACCAAACATTTGGGTTAATTTTTTTTATCTAGAGCAATTGGCATCAAATGGCAAACTGTGAGACCGTTCCCAGGAAACCTGACCTCTGATGAAAGTAACACCACATCCACAAATCTACTGCCTCAGTTTCCCTCTGCTGAACAGCCTCAGTACCTGTTCCTTCTGGTGTGTTTTCCTCAGCAACTCCAGTGGTGGGTGCAATTGTTCCTTCTCTTGTTCCTATGGAAAGAATGGGGTTTAATAGGCAAAGATGTCTACAAATGAAGTCCGTCAAGATATTTTAGGCTTTCACAATGTCATCTTTGTGGCTCTCCATGTAAAACTAAATGCTGGCCCCAGCCCTGAAGAAGCTGTCTGACCTGGTGTTGTAACAGTGCTGGTGACCTCAGTGCCTAGTGTTGTAGCAGTGCTGGTGGCCTCAGTGCCTGGTGTTGCAGGTGACGCTCCCTTGCTAGCTCCAGAGCTGGTTCCCACAGATCCTCCTGTTGAACCTGGGAAACAAGAGCAATGGTTTCTACTGTGCTGCTGCTTTGAAGGGCATTCTGGGAAATGCAATCAAACTTTCATTGGTCTGCATTTCCAAGTTAAAAACAGCCTTCATAGTTTCCTGTTTGGACATAGTTAAGCCATGCTTGGAAATATCTGAGATTCCTAGGGTGGTCACTGCAGTGCCTTGTTCCTTGGGTGTGCTGGCTTCTCCCTAAGTAGGCAGTGGTATAGAGGCACTCCCTTCCCCTACTAATGAGAATACAGCACCTGCTCACCTGATTGTTCTGCAGGCTGGGTGGCTCCGCTGCTGGAGGCTCTAGTTGTTTCACCAGCTGATGGTGCAGTGCTCCCTTTCAGAGTAAGCAGAAATGGATATTAGGACCTCTGAGAAAGTTCATCATGCCAAATCTGCTCTCTGATATCACATCTCTTCCATATATTCCTCTTCCTTTCTTCTTTTCCAACTCAATAGTTCCCACATTTGATCATATGCAGCTTTTAGAATCATTGTATATTATCCAATATTTATTGGAAGCATTTTAGCTTGTCATTTATGTCTTTATTTAATGTCCCTAAGATGGGCTCAGTGTTTCTGAAGTGAGGCTGCACAGTGGGAAGTATTGACCCTTTTAAAACACTTTGTCACACAGATAAAAACTCGATGAATCTGAAGGTACTTCTATTTATATTCCAAAACGATCACTAGAGATTTTCCTATCTAAGCCCCACTACAAGTCACATTCCCGTTTCAGCAATCAAAGCCTCACAAGAAGTAAGGGATTTTCAAAACCCTGTGGCCATGTGTAGACTCAAGATAACTGCAGAAATACAATTTAGCCTACATCTGCCATTACAGCTTTTCAAGAAGTCAGTCACCCTTACAGCATCTATTTTGTACTACCACTTTCTATTGTGAACCAAGAACCACATACAGAAAATGGACTCCACACGCTCACCTAAGACTCTCTCTGACTCTCTCTGACTCTCTCTCTCTCTCTCTCTCTCTCTCTCTCTCTCTCTCTCTCTCTCTCTCTCTCTCTCTCTCTGTGTCTCTCTCTCTCGCATGTATGTGTGATTTACCTGGACTGCTCCTAGCAGAGGTCATGATGGGTCTAATCGATGTTCCAGGACTCACAGTGGTGGAGCCTCCAGAAGTGTTTATGGTTTCTAGAACCAAGAACAAACTGAGGATGTGATTGTTTTTCTTGTATTGCTACAAATATTTTAGAGATTTAGGAAATGAAAACGGAAAGGTACGATCCCCCAAGGACATTTCAGCACAGCAAAACCAGTCAGCTAAACCCCAGGAGGACAAGGGAACTCTCTATTCAGTGGGGTATAGGCAGGAGCTGGTGGAGCATCACCCCAGGCTGTTGTGTCCCACCTGAACTTGTGGCTCCGGTGCTAACTTCTGCAGGAGTGCTGGCACCTGCTGTACCAGGGCTTGATCCAGATGATGCCCCAGGTGAGCCTTATGTTGATCAAGTGGAAAAAAATGTTAGATTGAGCTTCTGTGAATTTATACACTTTCATGAATGGACTATAAAGCCTGTTTGCCTTTTTTCTGAATCATCATACATCTACAAATATTTATAACTAGGGAATGAGACTCCAGATCCTGGTAAATCATACCATTCTTATTTTGAATCCAGTCCATTAATGTTTTTATACTTTAAGAAACAAAATCATGACTATTTTCTAGTATTCAACATTGAGTCATCTTATTAGTCTTCACGCTTATAATACCATTGACACAGCTCCCACAATTCTCTCTGTCTGGCTAGTTATTTTATGTCTATATATTTTCTTATTATATATTCTGTCCACAATTTCCCCTTCCTCCTCTCTTCCTTTTTCCTACCCTCACCTCCCCTCTCCTCAACAGCCCACTCCTTCTCTGCTTCTGTTATAAAAGGGGCAGACCTCCTATGGGTATCAAGAAAGCATGGTATATCAGTTTTAAATAGTACTAAGTACCTCCCTTTCTATTAAGGCTGGGCAAGGCAACCAAATATAAGATATAGATTCCAAAAAGCCAGTAAAAGCAGTAGTAGAGTCCCTGTTCCCACTATTAGGAGAGCCACAAGTATACCAAGCTACATAGCTGTCACTTATGTGTAGAGGGCCTAGGTCAGCCCCATGCAGGCTCCCTGGTTGTTGTTTCAGAGTCTGTGAGTTCCTATGAGCCACGTTAGTCATTTCTGTGAGTTGTCTCGTGATGTCCTGGACATACTCTCCTGCTTGTCCAAACATTCCCTCCTCTCTTCAGCGGGATACCCCAAGCTCAGCTCAGTGCTTAGCAGTGGGTCTCTGCATATGCTTCCATCTGTTACTAGATGGAAATAGTCCATCCGATGACAAGTGGGCAGACACCAGTTATACAAATATAATATGAGTGGGAAGATAAACACCCACTTCCTATTCTTCTGTATTTCACACAGCATCATAGAGAGTATCAGGGATACAGCGAATAGAATTGGACAATTTCTCATCTCTGAGGCAACAGGCATCAATCTGTCATCCTTCACAGCATTCCATAGACCACTCCGAATGCAACAAATGAATTTATCATTTTTATCACTGTAACACTTAACCTCACAGTGGAAACAATGTGTCCGGTTCCCAGAAAATGTTTATCATTGAAGGAATCACCTCCTTGTCTACCACCTTCCCCTTCCGTACCTGTCCTCCCTGATGTGCTTCCAACAGTGCTTCCAGTAGGCGTCGTACTTGTCCCTGTGGGATAAAAAGAGCCTACTGAATTAACAATAAGAAAACCATTTCCAGGCATTCCACCATTCATGCATAGCCTTAGTTCCTTTAAAGCTGTTCCTGACCACCTTTCTTTAATTTCCCACTCTACATCTTGGAGAGAGTTAGACTCGATCCAAGTAGGGGAATGCTACGTTGAGCTTTTGGTGGCAGCAGGACCTAACGTTTCAGTCATTTTTATACTCCTGGTCCTGCTGTGCTCACACTCAAGGTCTTGCTGTATTCACATTCAACCCCTGCTATGTTAATACTCATGGTGCTAAGCTAGTATACTCAAACTCAAGGTCCTGCTTTGCTCACACTCATGGTCCTGCGGTGCCCATACTCAAGGTCTTGCTGTGCTTATATGCATGGTCCTGCTATACTCACACTCATGCTTCTGCTTTGTAGACAGTCATGGTACTACAGTGTTCACACTCAAGGACCTGCTTTGCACACACTCATGGTCCTGCTTTGCTCACACTCAAGGTCCTACTTTGCTCACGCTCATGGTCCAGCTGTGATCACAATCATGGTCCTCCTTTGCTTACACACATATAGCCCTGCTCACACCCAGGGTCCAGCTATGCTCACACTCAGGGTCCTGCTGTGCTCTCATGCATGACCTGAAGTTCCCACTTACTTCCCCTCAATTCCTGATTAACTAGGTAGGAGGGGCTTCAACATATGCCTAGTCCTGTGTGGGAAATTAGCAAATGTGGGCACATGTGCACTCTTGTATATTTGTATACATTCATCATATCTCCTACATTCCACTGTGATACTTTCTCCATCATAGACATAGATGATCAAATCTTGACCTACCTGATTCTCCTGGAATGGTTGTTCCAGAACTGTGTTCTCCAGGTGTGCTGTGTTCTTCAACACTAGGTGTTGGTGTGGTAGGACCTGCTGTTACCAATTAAAAAGAAGAGAAAATGGCATTTTGAATTATCACAGATGTCATCAACCCACTGAACATTCACATCAACATCCACAGCAGAAAAACATATTTTAGCATCTGTGGTGAAAGACCTGGTTGGTACACATTGATTTATAGTAGGCTGATATATTTATGTTTTGAAATTGCTCCATTCAAAGTCATAGTTCCATTTTAATAGCCTAATCCTTTTAAGCTGTGATGATTCTTAAAAACACTGTGGTCATGTGAACACTCAGGATAATTAGAGAAATATGAACTACCCCATATCTGTCATTTTAGTTTTTCATGCAGTAGCCCTAATAACATCAATTTCCTACCATTACTTTCTATTGGGAAACAACAACCATATACAGAGAATGGGCTCCATGCACACACATAAGTCAGACATCTCTCCTTCCTTTACATACATTGCTCCTAGCGGATGTTGTGACTGGACTAGTCAATGTTTCTGGAATCATGATGGTGGGACCATCCAGAAATGTATATAGTTCCCAGAATCAAGATAAAATTGGGAGTTGAGGATGTGATTGTTTTTTTCTGATTTTGCTTAGAGTATTTTAGGAAATAAAAATGGAATGCTATGATCTCCCCAGCACTACTCAATACTGCATTATCATCCTGGTAAACCCCAAGAGGACAAGTGAGCTCTCCATTCAGCAGGGTACAGGTTATTGTGTCCCACCTGAACCTGTGGCTCCAGAGTGCTGGCACCTGCTGTACCAGGGCTTGAGCCAGATGATGCCCCAGGTGAGCCTTATGTTGATCAAGTGGAAAAATGTTAGACTGAGATTCTGTGAATTTATGGATGCTCATAATTAAGCCTTTTTCTTTTTTCTTAAAAATAATATGTCTACATACAAATATATCTGGATTGTGAGGCTCCAGATCTTGGTAAATCATAATATTCTTATTATGAAATAATTCTGTTAATTTTTCCTTTGAGAAACAGGAATCATTTTGATTTCTCAACATTCATATCTTTTCTATCCTCATGACACAGTTATCACTATTGCTTCCTTTCATGCATGTTGTTTGTCTTTATAACTTATGCAAACACAATATCTGCCCTTTCAGAATAGAAGCAGAGAGCGAAGAATAAAACCTTCTTGTGGTTCTGCTATCACTTGCAGCATCTCGTAGACTACTCAGGACTCAACAAATACTGTTTGATTCTTTCTCATCCCTGGAGCACCTGGCCTTACAATGGAAAAATACGTGACAAATCTCCACGAAAACTTTAATGTTTAATCGAAACTACAATTTGGACACTAAGTTCTCAGGTCTCCTCCTTCCTATCCCCTCCGTCTGTCTCTCAGTACCTGTCTTTCCAGATGTGCTTCTTACAGTGGTTCCAGAAGTAGCTGTTTCTCCATTTGTGCCTGTGGAATGAACATTGCTTAGGCATCAAATAGAAAGAAAAGCAATCTTTGGGACATTTAATTGTTCTTTTCTGCCATCAGTTTATTCAAAATTGTCCTTGATCACGCTTCATTACCCTCCTATTCCCACTCATGGTGCCGCGGTGCTCACACTGATGGTTGTGTTATGTTCACACTCATGGTCCTGTTCTGCTGAAAAGAATGTTGTTCAGGTCCCCAATTACTCTCATTTTGGCTCTGAAAACGAGGCAGTAGGAGTGTCAATGTGTGCTCATTTTTCTCTAGTGATATTAATGGTCAGCATAGCTGCAACTTTGTGTGCTATCAGCATGTTTCTCACAGCCCTCCTGTGATATTTAACTCCTCATAGTCACTGATGCTCAAGCCCTGTTGGGACGGTAACTGTGGAGCTGCGTTCCCTGGGTGTGCTGCCTTCATCACCAGTAGGTGAGGGTATGGTAGGGCTTGCTGTCACCAATTTTAAAAAAGTGACCTTTAAAATTATGCTATTTTGAACATTCTCATCAACAATCAAGACAGAAAATGCTATTGTTTGATTTTATCAGATGTGGGGGAACAAAAGCACAATCCTAATACGCTTAGGTCAATAATCATTCTGAAACGCATGTCAGGTAGTCCAGGCCTAGATTTTCTACCCAAATGTCTACTTCTCAAAATATGTGCAGCAACACAATTGTTTATAAACATTCCCATCTGAGATATATAGGAGGTTTGAACACAGTCTTTATAATATAAATTAAGAAATTAGATTAAATAATGAAAAAAGAAAGCACAGTATAAGTTTAAGCACAATTTTCAAATGACATGGTCCCAGATGACCTTTTTTTTTTTTTTAAAATAGCTGTTGACAAAGTCATCGCAGTTTTTTTGGAATTTTCCTAGATAACTTCATTGTCTCTGATGGCCCCTTTGGGCTGTCTTTACTCTGTGCAGTTGACTTGTCGAGATGAAGCAGAGACAGTCTGTGCAAGCATCTTTACAGGGGCATTTTACACATTTCTGCTTTTTCCTAAACACAAGGCTGTGTCACTTCCGTCTTCATAGGTGGCTGTTTTGGTTACACCTGGTAAATTTCCATATCTCTCTGACAGAGTACATTAAAAAATGACCCATCTTTAAAAACGCCCATGAGAACTTAAACAGGTCAGCAGACGAATCTTCCAATAGTAATATGAAATACAGGGCAAAAATGAGTTAAAGGACTAAAGATGTGACCAATCAATGACATCGAGGGAGGAACCATTTATGGCGGATCCTGTATTAGGAATAGTACTGTTCTGATCATCAGTACCGGAGACAAGGAATTGGGCAAGGCCAAGATTCTTAACTGTGAAATTTAGTTTCCCTGATGTGCCTCCACCACTGGTGACACTGGGCAATGGAAGCTAAAGTCTCAAGAGAGCATGAGAAAATCATGAAGACTTCCCATTTAAAGTCTATAATATACAGATAGCTTGATTTTCTCATCTTTGGACACATGGAAAATTGAATGAATCCAGGAGACACTATGAACATTTTTTAATGAGGTAGTCTTCCATGCCACTTGAAATCAACGATGAGTTTAAATTTTATGACTTAAAAGGGGCATTGATTGAGAGAGACTCTCCCCATGATGCCATGACATCTAAAATGCATCCTCTACTCCCCTGGGTCAGCTTCAGGAAGCATTACTTTATTCTGTGAGACTCCAGTTGTTTCAGCAGATGTTTAGACACATTAAGAAAGGCTTGCTAGAAATAAGCTAAGCTAAGGCCATGCATTTATAAGAAAGAAAAAGACTCTGTGTGATTTCTCTGGGAGCTGAGTGTCAGGGCCCCCAAAGAATAAGAGCAGAGAATAAAAAACAAACAAGTACAGTTAGACTGTGAACGTTCTTTACGAGGGAGTCTTCCATGCCACATAAATTTACAGATGAGTTTCAATTATTATGAATTAAAAGAAGCTTTGTTTGAGAATGACTTTCCCCATGATGGCAGCCATGACATCTAAAATGCATCCTCTCCTCCCCTGGGTCAGCTTGAGGAAGAGTCACTTTATTCCCTGGGACTCCAGTTGTTTCACCAACAGATGGCCTGCTGGTCCCTCTCAAAGTAGATAATAAATCAGCACCTGATCTCTATCTATGATAAAGTAAAACACATGTCCTGCACTCTGATCTTAACGTAGCTCTCATTGATTTATATCCATGTCTCCATTTCTTGTTCACAGGATATTTAACCATGGGATTCATGTATATTCATCAGCTTCCCTGGATGTTCACTTGTTTGTGAACAAAGTATTTGTCATTTGCTTAGTACCAGTTTTTTTTCCACATTTTATTTATTTATTTAAAATTTCTGTCTTTTCCCCACCACAGCCTCCCATTTCCCTCCCCCTCCCCCAGTCAAGTCCCCCTCCCTCTTCAGCCCAAAGAGCTATCAGGGTTCCCTGCCCTGTGGGGAGTCCATGGACCACCCACCTCCATCCAGGTCTAGTAAGGTGAGCATCCAAACTGCCTAGGCTCCCACAAAGCCAATACGTGCAGTAGGATCAAAAACCCATTGCCATTGTTCTTGAGATCTCAGTAGTCCTCATTGTCTCTATGTTTTTCCCCAAGACAGTTTTAACCCAGGCTTTTTCAGACCCAGGCCAGCTGGCCTTGGTGAGTTCTCGACATCTCTCCAGACATTTGAACCTTATTGTTTGGGAATCAGGCAGCAGTTTGGAAACAATGTTAAGGATTTGAGCAATATGTAAACCAGCTATCTAGTGTTTCTGATATCATAATTCTGTGAAATTTTTGAGTATGTATCTTTAACAATTTCTGGTTTTCAACTCATAGCCAAGACTGTAAAATTAGACACTCTCTATTGCACTTGCAAAATACCACAGGCAGGATTCTGAACTTGTATGTGAAGGGTGTTTGTGCTATTTTCTCTGATTAGAGAACACCTGATCCATCTTTTCCCACAGGTACAGGCCAGTTGTAGATCAGCAGTTGAGCTTTTCCCCAGGTCTCTGATACTCTTTTAATTCTTCAGCATGGTAGAATACCACGGAGTGAGGAAAACTACCAGAAGAATTTGATACCTAAAGACTCAGTGAGTTCTCCCATTTACTTACCTGGTTCTGTGCTGGCAGAGGTGGATGATTTGGCTGGGGACACTGAACCAGGAGTGGTGGTCCATGCAGAATCTAAAAAGAAACAAACAAACAAAAATTGGGTGGTGTCCAACATGTGCTTTGTCCTCACTTTTAACCTTGAATAGTTAGTTAACTATTAGTAATACTGTTAACCTTGCTTTTTCACAACTACAATGGCTATAAATGTTGCATCAGCTACATAGATACATAGCAATGATTACTCCCACAGTTACTAGCATGGAGAGCTACCTTTCAACATAATGATGTGTACCAGGTAGTCCTGGTATTCTACTAAATTATCAATGTATGTATCAGAAATAAAGTACTCCTACACACACAATTCAAGTCTCACCTATAAATGCCTTTGAGTTATCATTCTACAATAGTGTTCACATGGTAATCTTGTCTCCATAAACCACTTTATTTCTGTACTAATTCTTCCTGTTCTTATATCTCTGTACATATTTTATATTTTCTTTTTCCAGGTTGTAGTTGAGTGAGGTGTGCATACTTCTATGATACTTCTTTTGCCGAATTGAAATCTGACATGCTTTTAAGATGCACACTAAATATTTAGGTTGCAGAGCTGTTCTTTTGGGCACTTGACATAGCATAAACAACAATGGTCATATTTTCTATGGAACTGTCTGTGATGAAATGTTGAACACCACTTCAGATCACAAGTCTACTGCTGACTGTCCCCCAGCTGTGCTCTCCCAGTACCTGTTCCTCCAGATGTGCTCTTCCCAGGAGTTGCAGTGGTGGCTGCTTCTGTTTTTCCTCTTGTTCCTATGGGAATGAGAATGGGAGTTAATATGCACAGCTAGCTACACTAATCTTTGAACACACTTTATTATTCCATATATGTTTTCTTCAGCAGTTTTGGTTCTCTCCCAATGTCATGGTCATAACATGTGCTGTGACCTTTATAGCCCCTAAAGTGGCCTTGTCTGACCTGATGGTGTAACAGTGCTGGCAGGTTCAGTGCCTGGTGTCCCAGGTGAGCTTCCTTTGCCTGCTACTGTAGAGGTTTCCACAGATCCCTTGGTCAAACCTGGCAAACAAGAATAGTGGATTAAACTGTGGTATGAAATCTGGACAGCTCTTAGGAAATGCAACCATACTTTCAATGATCTGTATTTTTATCATCTTTACAGCAGACTCCAAGTACTCTTAGTGGTCTACATTTACCATAACCGGGCGCATGTTTGGAATTACCTGAGGTTCCTGGGCTTGTGGCTCCAGTTCCTTCTTCTCTGGGTGTGCTGCCTTCTCCTTGAGTAGACAATGACATA
Organism: Microtus obscurus; assembly: GCA_963919715.1. Classification (NCBI taxonomy): domain Eukaryota; kingdom Metazoa; phylum Chordata; class Mammalia; order Rodentia; family Cricetidae; genus Microtus; species Microtus obscurus. The sequence continues at coordinate 8,299,181 of CAWTZC010002364.1, forward strand.
GTGGGACTTCCTTTGCCTACAAATAAAAAAATTGCAACTGAAATTGCCCTAGACACAAATAAAATAACTGATAATTATAATCCTCCCTCTCTGGCCTTTTTGTCCTTGTCGATTAGAAAAGATTCAGGTACATGCACCAGGTCACTGAGCTGGATAAAAGCACCTTCGCATGTAATTTAAGCCCCTGACTTCTGCTTCACTCCTCAAATACATATACAATAGTAATAGACCATTCTTAATCGATCATATTTTATATATTGAAATTATGGTCAGTGTAAAGAGAAATAAAAAAAAATTAAAGAAAACTCATGTCCAAGCAAAGATTTTTTTCAGCAGAACGACCACACTCCACTGTGTGATCTGCTGTTTTCCCTGGAGCTGGAGCTCTGTTTTATCAGTACATCACCCCTGTGAGAAGCAGTGTGGGATCACTATCTGCTGGGGACCAAACTTTGCATTTCTGAATCATCTCCACTGAAAGTGCCTGATAATCTAAGGGCACAGGGACTGAGTATCCTTGAGGTCCCAATAACGCTGATTCAGAATTTAGGAAGTGTAATTTCATCGTGATCACTTTAAATATCTAATATCTTAGAGGATGCTAGATTACTAATTCCCTTAAACTATGTTCCTGTGCCTGACAATTTAAAGAATAATAGTCCTCCTAGGCTCATATATATTTGAATACTTTTTCTATAGTTTATTGAATTGTTTTGAAAAGGATTTGAAGATATGATTTTTTAGAAGGTATCTACCATTGGAAAATGAGAGATTTGTTGAGGGATGTGTGACTGTGGTTGAGTTATCAGGTATCTAAAGCCATGCCAGGCTCAACTTCATTCTTTTCCTACCTTCTGCTCACACACAAGAGTTAAGGCTTCAGCTACTGCTTCAGCACTATGACTGCATGCCTGCCACCATGTTTTTGCTATGATGATGAGAGACAAAATATCTAAAACTGTAAGCAGGCTCGAAATGAACAATTTCCTTATATAAGTAGTCTTGGTCACGGTGCTTCATCACAGCAATAGTAACTGTCACTAAGACCCTCTGTGTACATTTTATTTTTCACAGTTGTTTTATTGATTTGTATTGTCCTGAAAAGTGTCTAAATCATACATTTCAAGTCAAGACTCTCAACAATCCAGAGTCGTAAAGATGAGTACATTCCCTTTTGTTGGGTAAGTCTTTACTTACAGTTCATAAAAAGGGGGAGGATTCAGAATGGGAATACTTAGGCTGCTTTTGTATTTTATATGTACTAATATCTTTACTCACGGAAATAACATCATCCATCAATTGATGTTGACTAACTTACAAGGTCTTAGTGTAAGGTCAATAGGGGAACCCTGTAGTGTCAGGTATGCCACTTTTTTACTAAATTATGTTTTTACCATTTTCCTTGTTTATTTAGTTTGTTTACTTTCTCTAAATGCTGTCTCATTGTTATTTCCTTTTCCTTTGGCTGTTGCTGTCATGACATCTAAAGATTCTAGCATTGTCTCTATAAGGAGTAGAAAATACAATTAGCTACACAGTATCGACATGAACATTTCCAACACTAAAAGAAAGTTAAGCAAAAAGTGATAAAGTGATTCATTAAAGCAACTGTGACTGAAGATATTACAATTTAATTAATTCAATGACTAAGTCTGGTATTGCATATCAAGAAAAGAATATCTGTTCATCATTCTCGTATAAAAGACTTGGGTCAGGATTCTGATTCATAACTAAGTTTACCTTCTGTGGGCCCAGAACTGGTGAGGCTGGAGTGCTGGTTTCCTGTGGTGCCTGTATTTCCCACTGAGGAGGTGATAGCAGCTGGTGTTCTTGCAGAGCCTGAAAAAAATATCCAAGGAACTTCTTATTAAATGTTTTGGTGAACTTGGAGGAACCTAACTTTTTATTTTATGCCTACTACAAAAATATGATAGATAAATGCAGTAAATATCACTCTAGAGTTTCCTAAAGCATTATTATACTGTGATAGTCTCAAATATGTTAGTGTTCTATTCTGGCACTGTTTTTACACAGACAATTTAAGGATCTGGGATTGGGTCAACTAGATGTCCATACATTTGATGCAGCTACTTTGCTTTATTTAAGACAGAGGGTGGTGACTATAATTCTTAACATCACTCACCTGTTGTTTCTTCAGGGAGGGTGGATTCACTGCTAGAGACTCTAGTTGTTTCATCAGCTGATGGTACGGTAGTCCCTTCCAGAGTAAACATGAAATGGATATTAGGACTTCCATTTAAGTTAATCCTGCCATGCTGCTCTCAGGACTCTGATTCATAACTAAGTTTACCTTCTGTGGGCCCAGAACTGGTGAGGCTGGAGTGCTGGTTTCCTGTGGTGCCTGTATTTCCCACTGAGGAGGTGATAGCAGCTGGTGTTCTTGCAGAGCCTGAAAAAAATATCCAAGGAACTTCTTATTAAATGTTTCGATGAACTTGGGGGAACCTAACTTTTTATTTTGTACCTACTACAAAAATATGATAGATAAATGCAGTAAATATCACTCTGGAGTTTCCTAAAGCATTATTATACTGTGATAGTCTCAAATATGTTAGTGTTCTATTCTGGCACTGTTTTTACACAGACACTTTAAGGATCTGGGATTGGGTCAACCAGATGTCCATACATTTGATGCAGCTACTTTGCTTTATGTAAGACAGAGGGTGGTGACTATAATTCTTAACATCACTCACCTGTTGTTTCTTCAGGGAGGGTGGATTCACTGCTAGAGATTCTAGTTGTTTCATCAGCTGATGGTACGGTAGTCCCTTCCGGAGTAAACATGAAATGGATATTAGGACTTCCTTTTAAGTTAATCCTGCCATGCTGCTCTCTCATGGCTCATCTCTTTTGTATTTTTTTCACTTCTTCCTTTTCAGTTTACCACTTCCAACATTTGATCATAAAATAGACACAATTTTTAAAATAATTGTGTATGATCCACTATTTATTGGATGCATTTTAGCTTTCCATTTATTTATGTATTTGATATCCCTAAGTTAAGCTCAGTGCTTCTGAAATGCAATTGCCCTTCACAACCCTTTCCAACACATATACAAGCTATTATTTTACAAAACTTTGACTAGTAATTCTCCTATATGAGCCCAATTATAAGTCACATTCCAATTTCAATATCTAAAGCCACACAAGCTTTAAGAGTCCTTAAAATACCTTGTCCATATGCACATTCAGGCCAACAACTAAAATACGATCTCCTCCACCCATGTCATTACAGCTTTTCATGCAGTAGCCCTTATACTATCAATTTCCTACTTCACCCTCTATTGTGAACCAATAACTACATACAGAAAATGGTCTGCATACACCCACACAATTCAGACAACTCTATCTTTCTCATTTACCTGGACTGCTCCTAGCAGAGGTCATGACTGGTCTAATAGATGTTCCAAGACTCACAGTAGTAGACTCTCCAGAAGTCTTTATGGTTCCTAGAACCAAGAACAATTAGAATTGAGGAACTGATTTTGCTGGGAATATTTTAGAAATTCAGGAAATGAAAATGGAAAGTTATTTTCCTCCCAGTACTTCTCAGTACTTCATTATCATTCTGATAAATTCCAGGATGACAAGGGGCTCTCTACTCAGTAGGGCATGTGCAGGAGCTGCTGGGCATCACCCCAAACTATGGTGTCCCACCTGAACTTGTGACTCCAGTGCTGACTTCTCCAGGACTGCTGGCACCTGCTGTACCAGGGCTTGATCCAGATGATGTCCCAGGCGAGCCTTAGGTTGATCAAGTGGGAAAACGTTAGAGTAAGCTTCATTGAAGCTATAAACTTCCATTGAAGGACTATTAATACTGTTTGCTTTATTCTTAACAACTGATATGTATACACAAACGTAATTGGATTGTGAGACTCCAGATTTTGGGAAGTAATACCACTCTTACTATGAAATTATTTTGTTAATGTTTTTCCTTTAAAAATAACAGTCATAAAAATAAAGAAAAAATAAAACAATAAATGTAAAGGGCTGGGGATACATTGAAGCAGTAGAACACCTGCTTTGCTAATATATGTGAACTATCAGTTCCTTTAACACACTAAATAAATAAATGTAAAAAATAAAAAAAAAACAGTCATTTTGATTTTTCAACATTTAACCTTGAGTGACCTTGTCTATCATCATGCCTACAATGCTATTGACATGGCTCCCACAATTCCTTCATATCCTGTTAGTTATTATGTACTTGTATCTTATGTTAATAACACATCTGCCCTGTCAAAATGGAAGCAGAGCTGGAAGACTGAAACTATCTCAATGTTTCTTCTATCACTTCCATTATCACATAGATTACTTATAACTCAACAAATATCTTTACATTGTTTCTCATATCTAGAGCATTTGGCCTTACAATGGAAAAAAAAGTGACAAATCTCCATTAATCTTTTATCTTTTTGGTATCTGGACACTAAGCTCTAGTCTCCTCCTCGGCTATCACCTTCCTGTGTCCATCATTACCTGTTCTTCCAGATGTGCTTCCTACAGTGACTCCAGAAGTGGCTGCACCTGGTTCTCCACTTGTGCCTGTGGGGTGAACATTGCTTAGTCACTAAACAGAAAGGAAAGCAGTCTTAAGGAGATTTAGTTGTTCCTTCCTGTTATCAGTTCATTTCAAATTGCCTTTGGTCTTGTTTCCTTACCCTCATTTCCACCCATGTCTCTGCTGTGGTCACACTAATGGTCGTGTTATGTTCATCCTCATGGAATGCTATGCTTTTACTAAGGGACACGTTATTTTCACACTTATGGTTCTGCTGTGCTCACCCAATGACTATGTCATATTGATACCAATGGTCCTTTTGTCCTCACACTAATGGCTGTGTTATGTTCACACTCATTCCATGGTCCTGCTCTGCCCAAAAGAATGATGCTCGGGTTTCCAATTACTCTTACATTGGCTCTGAAAACTAGAGAGTAGGACTCTCAGCATGTGCTCATTCCTCCCTGATGATAGTATTAATGGCTGGCATAACTGCAGCCCTGTGTGCTTTCAGCATGTTGCCTACAGCCCCTCTGTGATGCTTTACTCATCAAAGGTACTGCTGTGCTGGCCCTGACTTACCTGACACTCCTGGACTGGTAACTGCAGAGCTGTGTTCCCTGGGTGTTCTGTTTTCATCACCACTATTTATGGGTGTAGTAGAGCCTGTTTTTACCAATTAAATATATACATTTAATATATATTAAATGTAATACGCCCATTGAACATTCTCATCAATATCTAAGACAGAAAGTACTATTGTTTAATTTGTCACTTGTGGTACAAACAAAAGCAAACAAAGAATCAAAGAGCACAACCCTGGTATACATGAATCTTCAATACTGCTAAAAACCATACTCAAGCAGTCCAGGCCTAGGCTTTCTACTCTAACCTCTGCTTCTCAAGTTGTGTGCAGCAAAACAATAGTTTATAAACACTCCAGTCTTCAGCAGACTTGTGCTTTTAACAGAGCCTTTATAATACAAATAAGAAATTAGATTAAATAATGAGAAAATTTTAAAAAGGCACAATACATGCTTAAGCACAACTATGGAATAACATGGTTCCAGATGATCTTTTTTTAAATAGCTGTTGATGTGGTACTTGTAGTTTTTCTGGAATTTTCTGAGATAATTTTGTTGTCTCTGACACTTCGCCCTTGACTTGAGAGTCTTTACTCTGTGTGGCCTACTAGATAAGAGGAAGCCGAGAACAGCGTGTGCAAGCATCTATACAAGGGGCATTTCACACATTGCTTGATTTTTCCTAAGTGCAAGGCTCTGTCACTTCCATCTTCATGTTCCTGCTCTGATTGTACCTGACAATCTTCCAGTTCTCTCTTGTATGGTACATAAAAAAGTTACCCATCTTTAAAAATGCCCATGAGAACTTAAACAGGTCAGCAGATGGATCTCCCAATAGTAGTGTAAAACACATGACAAAAACTTTTAAAAGACTAAAGATGTGACCAATCAATGACACTGAGGGAGGAACCATTTATGTCTGGTCCTGTATTAGGAATAGTATTGTTCTGATCACCAATATGTGAAACAAGGAATTAGGCAGGACCAAGATTTTTTTTTTTTTGCTAGAATATTTAGTTTCCCTGATGTGTCTCCAAGACAGGTGACACTGGGCCTCAGTATGGTGGTTGTACCTAGACTTCTAGCTAGATAAGAAATGGGAACTGAAGTTTCAGGAAAGCCTGAGAAAATAACCAAGACTTCCCATTAAAATTTATATGGACTTTTGTTTCTATAGGTGGCCTGACCCTCCAATCATTTGTCACATGAACAACTCAATGGGTACAGAAGATGTGGGATTAATTATATGTTTTGGAATATTATTTTAAGCTGTGTTACATTTGTTTGTGCTGTGGAACATTTGTTTTAATAGTGCAAAGGTGTATTGCATTCTTTTATGTTTTACTTCTTTAACTCTGTGAAGCTGTGATTCTTTGCCTATCTAAAACACTTGATGGTCTAATAATGAACTGAATGGGCAAAAGTGAGGCAGGAGAAAGGATAGTCAAAGTTGGCTGACAGGGAGAATAAATAGGCGGATAAATTGATGAAGGAAAGGAATAAGCAATAGAACAAAAAGAGGAAGACACTAGGGGTCAGTCACCTAGACACTCAGCAACCCAACTATGCATGGAGTTGGAGTGAAAGCAAGATTTACAGAAGTAAGAGAAAGGTAAAAACCGAGAGACAAAAGTTAGACACGTTAAGAAAGGCTAGAAACAACCCAAGCTAAGGCCATGTACTTATAAGAAAGAATAAGACTCTGTGTGTGATTTCTCTGGGAGCTGAGTGGCAGGGTTCCAAAGAATAAGAGCAGAGAATAGAAAACAAACAAACACAGTTAGACTGTGAACGTTCTTTACAAGAGAGTCTTCCATGCCACATAAATTCACAGATGAGTTTCAATTATTATGAATTAAAAGAAGCTTTGTTTGAGAGTGGCTTTCCCCATGATGGTAACCATGACATCTAAAATGCATCCTCTCCTCCCCTGGGTCAGCTTGAGGAAGTGTCACTTTATTCCCTGGGACTCCAGTTGTTTCACCAACAGATGGCCTGCGGGTCCCTCTCAAAGTAGATAATAAATCAACACCTTATCTATATCTATGATAAAGTGAAACCCGTCCTGCAGTCTAATCTTAATGTAGCTCTCATTGATTTATATTCATGTCTCCATTTCTTGATCCCAGGAAATTTAACCATGAGATTCAAGTGTATTCATCAGCTTCCCTGGATGTTCACTTGTCGTGAATAAAATATTTGTCATTTGCTTTCTGTCATTTTTAAAAGCTCCCCAGACATTAGAACCTTATTGTTTGCAACCCAGGCAGCAGTTTGGAAATGACCTTAAGGATGTGAACACTATACAGACCTGCTGTCTAGGGTCTCTGATATAATAATTCTGTGAGATGCCTGAATACACATTTTCCAAAATTTCTGTGTTTCAGCTCACAGCCATGACTGTAGCTCGCAGCCACTGTAAAATTGGAACCCTCACTACTGCACTTAGAAAACACCGCAGGCTGGATTCTGAACTTGTTAATCCCCCATCAGTATGTGCAGGGTGTCTTTGTAGTTTCTCTGATTAGAGCACACCTAATCCATCCCTGCTCCAGGCCAGCTGTGGATCAGCAGCTAAGCTTCTTCAACCCAGTTTCTTATATTCATTTCCATTGTTCAGCTTAGTAGAGTCCCTGGGAGTGGGGATAACAAGAAGGATAACAGAAGAATTTGACACTTGGATTCTCAGGGAATTCTCCCATTTGCTTAGCTGGTTCTGTGCTGGCAGAGGTGGATGGTTTGGCTGGGGCCACTGAACCAGGAGTGGTGGTCCGCGCAGAATCAAAGAAAAAGGGGGGGGGGGCTGGCGTTGAACATGTGTTTTGTCCTTATTGTTAAAATTGCTAACACTGAATAGTTGGAAGTTTACAGAAAAAGACATATCCGCATTATCTCCTTTAATCCCCATTCTGTTCAAGTTAGAATTTCATTTCGCAGTACTTCCTGTAATATTTTGTGTTTAGAAGTTTCTAAGTTACCGGATACATCGTTCCAGACTTACCAGAACCTGGAGCTTCAGTGCTTCCTATCCCAGGGGTGCTGCTGACAGCTGCTTCTGAGGTTGCTCCAGAGGATGCTTTGGGTGTGCCTACCATGGAAAAATATTAGATTGAGAAAACACACAGGTAATTGAACTTTTGGATGTAATTTGAAATAAGCTTGCTTTTTCACACACACAGTGGCTATAACTGCCTCATCAGCTACATAGAAACACAGCCATGATTGCTCCCACAGTCACTAGCATGGAGAGCTACACTTCAAGATAAGAGATTGCCAGAGGCCAAGACTCGGGAGGCAGCAGGATTCTGGGAGTTAAAGAAAAACAGAGAAACCAAAAAAAAAAAAAAAAAAAAGAGATGTGCACCAGGTAGTCCTGGTATTCTACTATATTAGCAAGGTATCTGTCAGAAATAAAATACTTCTACAACGCACATGTTTTAACTACAAATGCCTTTGGTTTGTCTTTCTACAACGGTCTTCACTTGAGCAAGGTTCCATCCTCACTTCATTTCTGATACTAATTATTCCTGTTCCTGTAGCTCTGGACATATTTTAGACTTTATTTTCCAGGTTGCAGATGAGAGAGACAGGCATATTTAAGTGACACTTCCTTTGCCGAATTAAAATCTGACCTTCTTTTAAGATGCACAGCAAAGGCTGGGGTCCATAGCTGGATAGTTGACAGAGAATGAACAACAATGGTCATATTTCCCAGGGAACTGTCTGTGATGAAATGTTAAGAACTACTTATGATCACAAGTCGACTGCTGAATGGCCCCCAGCTGTGCTCTTCCAGTACCTGTTCCTCCAGATGTGCTCTTTCCAGGAGCTGCAGTGCTGGCTGCTTCTGTTCCTCCTTTTGTTTCTACAGGAAGGAGAATAGAAGTGATTATGCACACATAGCTACGCGAATCTTTAAGCAGACTTTATTATTCCATACTTAGATTCTATAGTGGTTTTGGTCCTCTCTAAATCCCCAGGCAAAAGCATGTGCTGTGCCCTCCACAGCCCCTAAAGAAGCCTTGTCTAACCTGCTGGTGTAACAGTGCTGGCAGGTTCAGTGCCTGGTGTCCCAGGTGAGCTTCCTTTGCCTGCTACTGTAAAGGTTTCCACAGATCCCTTGGTTGAACCTGGCCAACATAAGCAATGAATTGAGTTGTGCTATGGCATCTGAAGGGCATGTAGGAAATGCAACCATACTTTCAATAATCTGCATTTTTATCTTCTTTACAGCAGACTTCAAGTAATGTTAGCAGTCTCCATTTATAATATCCTAGTACATGTTCAGAATTACCTGAGGTTCCTGAGCTTGTGGTTCCAGTTGCTTGTTCCCTGGGTGTGCTGCGCTCCTCATGAGTGGATGTTTGTCTAGTTGTAACTTCTATGTCAATTGATAAGGAAATAATTTTAAATGTGTTGGACAAATATACATATTATGTTGCCAAATTCCCCTCTGTCAGTGAAATTGTTCTAATGTACCGCTACTTTGAAGGGGATTCTGGGAAATGCAATCTAACTTTTCATGATCTTCATTTTCACCACATTGATAACAGCCTTCATGTTTTCCTGTTTGGACATATTTTAGACACACCAGCACATGTTTGAAATTACCTGAGATTCCTAGGGTGGTAGCTGCAGTGCCTTGTTCACTGGATGTGCTGGCTTTTCCTTGAGTGCGCATTCGCATAGTGGGACCGCCTTCCCCTACTAATGAGAAAACAGCAATTGAAAATGCTTTAGACACACAAAAATATTTATATTCTTTAGATCTAATCTAACTGCATTTACTGGTCCTTGGATGTGTTTGGATTTGATTCAGGGACATTTGCCAGGTCACTGAACTTGTTAATAACACATTCACAAGTCAAACTCATTCATTTAAATCCATCTGAACTTCTTAAACCCATGAGCCAATGGCTATGACAGTGTGGTGATAGTTTGAATGGCAATGGCTCCCATAGGCTCATGTATATGCACTTCTTCAGTTAATAGAACACTTTTGAAAGGAATAGGAGGTATGGTATATCAGAGGACATGTAGCTTTGATAGGAGAAATGGCTGTGTGGGAGGAGCTGTGTCCTTCTGGGAGGAGGGGAGTCACTAGGGTTGGACTTACAGGTTTCAGTAGCCCAAGTTAAGCCCAATCTTACTCTTTATTTTCTGCCTACAAAGCAGGACATAAGCTCTCAGCTATCGCTCCAACACTATGACTGCATGCCTTCTGCCATGTTCCCTGCCAGAGTGGTCATAGACTAACACTCTGAAACCGTAAGCAAGGCCCCAACTAAATGCTTCATTTTATAAGCTTCCTTGGCCATGTTGTTTCATCAAAGCAACAGTAATCCTAATTAAGGCACTCTGTAAATTTTGTCAACAAATTATCTTATTAATGAATATTGTCCTGAAAGTCTCAAAGTCATATGTTTTAATTAAAGCCTCTCAAAGCCTAGATTTACAAGAACAAGCACATTTTTTTTTTTATCTTTTGGTGGTTTCAATTTTGGCCTATAAATCACATAATGGGGGAACTCTAATGCTGCTTTTGCATCTTGTACATTTAACAATATCTCAACTTACAGAAATGTCATGACCTAATCACTAATGTTTACTAACTTACAAGGTACATGTGTGAGTCTAGTAGGGAAACTCTTGAGGTTCAAGTAACTGTATCACTATTTTATTAGCAAACGTTTACTATTTTCCTATGGACTGATTATGCGGTCTTACCTTTTCTGAATCCTGTTTCACTGCCATTTTCTTTCCCTTTGTCTACTGTTGTAGTTACACCCGAAGACTCCAGAGTTGTTGCTGGTAAAAGATAATTAACAGCCTAAATATCTGTATCAGCATCATCAACACTCAGAAAAAGAGGATCATAAAATTGTAACATTTAAAACAATAATGAAAGATTACATATATTACAATTCAATCAAGTATAAGGAATTACTAAGCTTGGTATTGTATTTTAGGGGGAAAAAAAGCACCTGTTAAGAATACCAAAATATTTGGGCCAAGATTCTCATTCACAACTGAGTTGAATTTCTGTGAGCACATGACTTGGTGAAACTGGGGTGCAGGTTTGCTGTGGTTACTACATTTTAAACTGAGGAACTCATGGGAAGTGAGGCTTCAATAGAGCCTGAGAAAATATCAAAGGGTATACTCATTTAAAGTTTGGGCAATCTTGGTTACCAATAGAGGAATAAGCTTTCTTATTATTTGTCCTCAAGAAAATATATCAGATGAATACAGGAGATGTCAGTTCTGAGTTCCATCAAACTTTATTCTACACTGATAGTCTGGAATATTTATTTTCTTTTTAGGACACATTTTTACACAGATACAGTTAAGGATCTGGGATTGGGTCAACCAGGTTCCATACGTTTGATGCGTTTATTGTGCTTTTAATAAGAAACAGGGCGACGATTCCACAGTTATGAGTACCACCTGCTCACCTGATTTGTTTCCAGGCGGAGTTGATTTAGCACTAGATTCTCTCGTTTCTCCAACTGCTGGTACAGTGCTCCCTTTCAGAGTAAACAGTAAGTTCATATTGGGACCTCTATTCATCCTTCCATGCTATTCTCTGATGCCACATCTCTTTCTTACATTCATTTTCACTTCTTCCTTTCCAATCAGTTTTTCCAGCATTGATCATAAAATATATAGTTTTTAAAATAATTCTACACGAACCATTATTTATTGGATATATTTACGTTTGCCATTTATTTATGTATTTAATGTCCCTAAGCTGAGCTCAGTGCTTCTGAAGTGAAGTTGCGCACTGAAATGTATTGATCCCTTTAAGACACTCTCTAACACAGATACAAGCTCGGGGAGTTTGAAGGTCCTTCCACAGAGCGAGCATTAGTGATTCTCCTATCTAAGCCCCATTACAAGCTACATTCCCATTTCAATAGCCAAAGCCTCACAAGCTGTAAGTGATCTTCAAAATACCATGGCCATGTACACTCTCAGGATAATAACAGAAACATGATCTACCCCACATCTGTCATTACAGTTTTTCATGCAGTCACCCTTATAGCATCTATTTCCTACTACTCCTTCCTATTGTGAACCAACAACCACATACAGAAAAAGGGCTCCACACACACCCAAGTCAGATATTTCTCTCTCCCTCTCATTTACCTAGACTGTCCCTAGAAGAGGTCATGACCAGTCTAGTCAACTCATGGTGGTGGAGCCTTTAGAAGTGTTTAGAGTTCCTAGATCTACTAGCCTTTAGCCTAGTTTGAACTTGCTCTGAGGTAAAGTGAGCTAATTGTGTGCATTAGTCTGAGCAAAAGGAACAAAGCAGGCTTTTAAGTGTCTACAGTACTCATGGGACAATAGATCTAGTTTTGAAGCATGTCCTGGTGTATTTTCTATATATCAAAATTATACAGTTAAATGATCTTCCTGATCACTCACAGATATATGTGCCCATAAGATTGAGATGTAATCATGACATTACATACACACATCACATGAGATTGCACACTACAATGTAGGTATTGGGGAAACACCAAGTTGTTTTAGCAAATGTAATAAACAGTTTCCAGAGTCAATGGTCCTGTAGAATTTGCCTGGTCAGGATTAGCCTCCACCAGAGAACCATTACTCTGGTGGGTTGACATCTGAACACTAGATGTCACCTGCTATGACTCTCATAGCCTCCGATACCATTCCTTCATGTTCATGACAGCCGTCATGTTTTTCTGGTTGGGCACGTTTAAGAAGTGCAGGTCCATGTTTGGAATTATCTGAGGTTCCTGGGCCTATAGCCCCAGTGCCTTTTTCCCTGGGTGTGCTGCCTTCTCCTTGAGGAGACATTGACATAGTAGGACTTCCTTTGACTATTGACTTTGGCAATTGAAAATGCTCTAGACACAATTAAATTAATTGATATGGATTAGATAATCTCTTTCTGGCCTTTCTGTTCTTGTTGATTAGGTGTGATTCAGGGACATGCACCAGGTCGATGAACTGGTTAAGAACATCATCTTCACATGTAATTTAAGCATCTAACTCCTGCTTCACTCATTAAATGCATGTGTCAATTAGTAATGAAAAATTCATGAGCTATGATAGATTTATGTTTTGAAATTGTGATCAATGCAAACAGAAATGAGAAAAAAATTAAAGAAAACTCTTGTCCAAATAAACTCTTTTTTTTTTTTCAACATAAAAACCACACTCCACTCTGTCATCTATTTTCCCTGGAACTGGAGCTCTCTTTCACACCTCAGCACATCTCCTGTGTAAGAAGCAATGTGGGATCACTATCAGCTAAGGAACAAACTTTGCCTCTCCTATTAATCTCCTCTGTAATTGCGCAATAATTGGTATGGATGTTCTTTTGTCTATGTATTGCTTTTATTGGTTAATGAATAAAGAAACTGCCTTGACATGTTGATAGGGCAGAACTCAGGTAGGTGGGGAAGATGAAACTGAATTCTGGAAAAAAGAAGGCAGAGAGAGGGACGCCACGGAACCCCTGCCAGAGATAGAAGCTGGTCGGAACTTTAGCCGGTAAACCACAGCCATATGGTGATATACAGAATAACAGAGATTGGTTAGTTAAGGATATGAGTTAAGCCAGAAATATGTTTCAGCTATTGGCCAAACAGTATTGCAAATAATATGGTTTTCTGAGTTGTTATTTTACGGCTGGGCAGCTGGGACGAACAAAGCGACACTTCCCCCAACAGAAGATCTAAGGGCACAAGGGGCTGAGTCCTCTTGAGGTCCAGTATCTCTGATTCAAAATTTAGGAATTGTAGTTTCATGGCTATCTCATTATAATTCTAATCTTTTAGAGGATGTTGGACTACTAATTCTCTTGAACCGTATTCCTATGTGCGACAATTTAAAGAAGAATGACCCGCATATGCTCATATATTTGAATGCCTGTTCCACAGTGTATTGACATGGTTTTAGAAGGATTAGGCTTTAGGCATGACTTTGTTGAAAGATATTTGCCTTGTTAGAGAATATATAATTGGTTGAGGAGATGTGTGAGGTACCTAAGAGCATGCAAAGCTTCATTTAATTCTTTCTCTATGATCTGTCTACAGAGCAGGAGATAAGCCTTCAGCTACTGCTCCAGCACTATGACTGCATGCCTGCCACCATGTTTTCTGCTATGATGAACATAGACTGAACACCTGAAACTGTAAGTAGCCCCAAAATTAAATCTTTCTTTTTATTTGTTGTCTTGGTCATGGTGTTTTGTCACAGCAATAGTGACCCCAACTAAGACCCTCTGTGTACATTCTATTTTTCACAAATTATTTTATTGATTTATATTGTCTTGCAAAGTGTCTATTCCAAGTGAAGATGCTCAACAGCCTAGAGTCGTGAAGATGAGCGCATTCTCTTTTGTTGGCTTAAGGAGCTACCCATAGATCAGAGAAAGGGGTAGAATTCGGAATGTGAATTCTAAGGCTGCTTTTCCATATTTATATTTACTATTATTTCAGTTCACAGAAATAATATTATCTATCAATTATTGTTGACCAACTTATAATCAACTATTGTATGATTAGTGGGGGAACCCTAAAGTTCAAGTAGGTACATCATTATTTTACTAACATTTTTTTTACCATTTTCTTGTTTACTTAGTTTGTTCACTTTATCTAAATGCTTTGTTATTAGTATTCTCTTTCCCTTGGCTGTTGCTGCATGCGAAGATTCTAGAGTTGTCTCTAATAAGGTAGAGAAAGCATAATTAGCTACACAATATATAGATGAGCATTTTTAATATTCAAGAAAGGATGAGCATAAAATGATGGCATGATACAGTACAGCAACTGTGAAAGATTACAGATATTAGAAATCAATTAATACACTAATAACCAAGCCTGGTATTACATATCAGAAAAATGTCTGTTCAGCGTTCATCTATAAGAGATTTGGATCAAAAATCTTATTCACAACTGAGCTTACCTTCTGTGGGCCCAGAACTGGTGAGACTGGAGGGCAAGGTTGCTGTTGTGCCTGAATTTCCAGCTGAGGAGGTGAAAGCAGCTGGTGTTCTAGCAGAGCCTGGGAAAATATCCAAGAACTTCTCATTAAGTTTTTGGACAAATTTGGAGCAGGGAGCTAACTTTTCATTTTATTTCTCCTAAAAGAATATAATAGATGAATGTAGTAAATGTCAGCTTAGAATTTCATAAACTGTCATTCTACTATGATAGTCTCAGATATGTTAGTTTTCTCTTCTGGCAGTGTTTTCTCCACAGACAGATTTAAGAACTGGGACTGGGTCAACCAGCTGTCCATACATTTGATGCAGATACCGTGCTTTAAGTAAGAAATAGGGTGGTGACTCCAAAAATCTGACCACCACTTGCTCACCTGATTGTTCTCCAGGCTGGGTGGATCCTCTGCTGGAGGCTCTAGTTGTTTCACCAGCTGATGGAGCAGTGCTCTCTTTCAGAGTAAACAGAAGTGGATATTAGGACCCCAATATGTGCAGTTTTAGATTAATTGTGTATGATCCATTACCCATTAGCTGCATTTTAGCTCGCCATTTATTTAAGCATTTAATTTCCATAAGCTGAAATTCAGTGTTCCTGAAGTGAGTTTGCACGTCGGAATATATTGACCACTTTCCAATTCTTTCTAACACAGATTAAAAACTCGATGAGTCTGAAGGTCTCTCCATTTATATCATAAAACTAGCACTAGAAATTCTCCTATATGAGCCCCATTACAAGTCACAGTCCAATTTCAGTAACCAAAGTCGCACACACCGTAAGGAGTCCTCAAAACACTCAGGCGAACAACAGAAATATGATCTACCAGATCCCATCATTACAGTCTTTTATGCAGTATCCCTTAGAGTGTCAATTCCCTCCTAGTACTTTCAATTTGTGAACAATTAACCGCATACAGAAAATGAACTCCATGATATGGGATTCCCTTCGTTATGCTGTGAATATAATTTTTTAACATTAGTTAATTTCTAAAGACACTGCTTTGGCCTATGTCAAAGCAGAATATAGTTTGGCAGGAAAACTAAACTGAATACAGGGAGAAAGAAGTCAGAGTCAGGCAGATGCCATGTAGCCAGCCAAGAAGCAAGATGTGAAGTAACAAAGCACAAACCTTGTGGTATAGTACAAAATCATAGAAATGGATTAATTTAAGATGTAGGAACTACCTAGGAATATGCCTGAGCTGTTGGCCAAAGAATGTGTTAATTAATTTAGTTTTTGTGTGATTGTTAGAGTCTGGGTGACCAGGACACGAAAGCACACATTTTCATAATGGTGTGCAATATTCTGCATCATACATCCACATAAAGCCTAAGAAGGCTTATAAAAGGCCTTCTAGATGCACAAAATGGGAGGCTATTGTAGCTTCTTGAAATCACATTTTTTTTTTCAGAAAGGCTCTGTTTGCAGGCTTCAAGCAGAGGCACAGCTTCTTAAAGAACACAGTTTCCTGGTTTATTCTGGTGGCACAAATTGCTATGGTTCTTTCGGTAGTTCCTGCTGCAGAGTACTTAAATGGGGTGTGTGAGCAGAATGCTAATGGTGACATAGACATGCAGTGTCCCTGGAACTTGGGTGGTGAGCATGGCTCACAGAACTGGTGTTGAATATACCTCTGCAATGTTGGATGGGCAGAGTCAACAGGCAAAACTACAGTGGTGGTCCTAGCCACGCCTGCTTAGCATTTTAAAAAAATCTCTCCTCATCAGAGATGATTACAGATACACAATGAGACAGTTTCAGACAACAAAGACTTCTGAATGGGTCACAGTGTTGGATAAATTGTACATGGACTTAGAAGAGAGAGAAGAAAGAGTACAGTCATAGATTAAAGGAATATAGATTAATGAATATTAAAAAGTGATAGAGTAAGAAGAAATAAGCCATATAAAAGTGGAATATATAGAGAGATATTCTGGATTATGTGTACTACTGTGTTTTCTTTGATGAAAGCCATGACATCTAAAATGCATCCTCTACTCCCCTGAGTCAACTTGAGGACGTCTCTCTTTATTCTATGGGGTTCCAGTTGTTTCACCAACAGATGGCCCACTGGTCCCTTTCAAGGTAGGTAATAAATCAGCACTGTGGTCTATGATAAACTCAAACATATGTTCTGCACTCTTATCTTAACATAGCTCTTGATGATTTTTATCCATGTCTGCATTTCTTGTTCACAGGAAATTTAACCACGAGATTTATGTGTATTCATCAGCTTCCCTGGAAGTTCACTGTTTGTGAATAAAATATTTGTCACTTGCTTAGTATAATTATTAAAAGCTCTCTGTATATTTGAACCTTATTGTTTGTGACCCAGGCAGTATTATGGAAACAACCTTAAGAACTTGAACAGTATGCAGACCTGCTGTCTTAGGGCTTCTGGTATCATAATTCTGTGAGAATCTTGAGCATATATATGTATGTATATATATTCTTCAAATTTTTCTGTGTTTCAACTCATAACCGAGACTGTAAAATTATACCCTCTCTATTGCACTTGCAAAATACCTCAGGCAGGATTCTGAATTTGTTAAACCCCCATCAGTATGTGCAGAATGTCTGTGCAGTTTTTTCTGATTAGAGCATACCTAATCCATCCCTGCCCCAGTTACAGGCCAGCTGTAGATGAGTATTGGAACTCCTCATCCCAGTCTCTGTTATTCCCTTCTATTCGTCAGCATGGTAGAGTTCCAGGGAGTGAGGATACACGAAGGATAACAGAAGAATTTGACTCAGGGAATTCTCCCATTTGCTTACCCAGTTCTGTGCTGGCAGAGGTAGACAATGTGGTTGGGGCCACTGAACCAGGAGTGGTGGCCTTTGCAGAATCTAAAATCAAACAAACAAACAAAAATTGGGTGATGTTGAACATATGTTCTGTCCTTACTCTTAACCCTGATGAGTTGGGAGTTTACACACACACACACACACACACACACACACACACACACAAACCATATCCACATTATTCTCTCTAATCCTCATTCTGTCCTAGTTAGAATTTCATTTAATAGCTCATCACTTTCTATAACATTTCATGTATAGGAGTTTCTACGTTACCAGGTATACCCGTGAATTTACCAGAACTTGGTGCTCTAGTGCTTCCTGTCCCATGGGTGCTGCTGACAGCTGCTTCAGAGGTTGTTCCAGAGGATGCTTTGGGTGTGCCTACTGTGGAAAAATATTAGCTTGTGAAAACACACAGATAATTCCACTTGAGGATGGAACTTGAAATAGACTTGCTTTTTCACATGTGCAGTGGCTATAACTGTCTCATCAGCTTCATAGAAACAGAGTCATGGTTGCTCCCACAGTCACTAGCATGGAGAACTACTTTTCAACATGAGTGATGTGGACTACTAAATGAGCAATGCGTGTGTCTGAAATAACACACACAATTCAATTCTCACCTATAAACGCCTTTGATTTACCTTTCTACAATAGTGTTCACGTGATGAGCGTGGCACCATAAACCATTTTATTTCTGTACTAATTATTCCTGTTCTTATATCTCTGTACATATTTTAGATTTTCTTTTTTTTCAGGTTGTAGTTGAGTGAGATGTACATACTTATATGATACTTCTTTTACCAAATTGGAATCTGACATGCTTTCAAGAGGTACAACAAACATTTAGGGTTTATAGCTGATCTTCTGGATACTTGACATAGCATGAACAACAACAGTCATATTTTCCAGGGAACCTAATGTCTGTGGTGAAATCTTAAGCACTGCTTGAGATCACATCCCCGAGCTGTGTTCTCCCAGTACCTGTTCCTCCAGATGTGCTCTTTCCAGGAGCTACAGTGGTGGCTGCATCTGTTCCTCCTCTTGTTCCTATGGGAAAGAGAATAGAAGTCAATAATGCACAGATAGCTACACCAATTGTGAAAGAGATTTTATCATTGAATATATGAACTTAGATTCTACAGTGGCTTTGTTCCTCTATCTATCTCATGGTCAAACCATGTGCCCTCTACAGCCCCTAAAGAGCCCCTGTCTGACCTGATGGTGTAACAGTGCTGGCAGATTCGGTGCTTGGTGTTCCAAGTGAGCTTCCTTTGCTTGCTACTGTGGAGGTTTCCACAGGTCCCTCTGTTGAACCTGGCAAGCATGAGCAATGAATTAAACTGTGCTATGACTCTGAAGGGCTTAGCAAATGCAACCAAACTTCCTATCATCTGCATTTTTAACATCTTTATAGAAGACATTAATTTTTCTTAGAGGTGTCCATTGATAAGATCTAAAATATGTTTAGAATTAACCTGAGGTACCTGGACTTGTGGTTCCAGTTGCTTGTTCCCTGGGTGTGCTGCCTTCCCCATGAGTGGATATTTGTCTAGTTGTAACTCCTATGTCAATTGATGAGGAAATAACAATTTTAAATGTGAGGGACAAATATACTTATTACATTGCCAAAAATCTCCTCTATCAGTGAAATTGTTCCTGATGATTGCAGATAATTCAGTGACCTAATGAAGGTCACCTTACTAATAGATCACACAACCAAGAACCAACAAGTATTACCTCCAGCTGCACTCAAACACATGTGTAAGAGACTAATCTAACATTCCCAAGCACAATGGACTGATTTTTTAAAAATGCCTTTAAGTGAGAAGAGAGAAGGGAACACTGTCATGCTACTACAACACAAGTCTACAGACAGCAGACAAACAGCAGCTCCTCTTGTTAGATGAGTGTTTACAAGTGCATGAGCTCTGTGTTGTAGCTAGCATACCATGATCCAGCAGAACACACAGACTGGCTCCTCTGGTTTAGAACACAGAGGCAACACAAAATTATGTGAGTCGTGAAGGAGTGGTGGGTATGGAATGAGCCTGGAGAATGTCACAAGCACGGTCAAAACACATTGTATCTTATTTAAAAACATTATAAGCAATTTTTATGAATAAAAATATACACCTCTTGGGGTTAAAGAGATATTAAGGTAGCTTTGAAAACATCCTGCCCTTTTAGAGGACCTGAGTTTGGTACAAAACTCCCATGTAGGGGTTTCTCACAACCATTTCTACATCTAGTTACAAGAGAATCCCACATATCTGGCCTCCGTGGGCAATTCACTAGCAGTCATTCACCCCCCCATACACACAAAATATTTAAAGAATTAATAAAAGTCCTTAAAATTACTTTTGATAGAGCTGTAATTACAATGACTCTCCCAAGGATTCTCCATTTTTCTCTAGTGGATTGTTTTATCAAGTAGGATCGCATACAATGTCCTTGCCTCATACCCCAAGTCTCATAAGTTGTAAAGACACATCAAATTACCATGGCCATAAGCACACTCACAGCAGACCACAGCCACATCAAACACCCCAAATCTCTTACTGCTAATGCTTATGGATCAGGGTATATAGCTCTGATCCATAATCATTCCTGGTATTCTACATAAGTCTATACACACAAAAAAAATGGACTACGTTAACACCCTCTGGTCAGACATCCCTTTCTCCAATTTTTCCAGACTCTGTTCAGACAAGTCATGCTTTGTCTAGTGGGTGTTCTATGGATTGGATTAGTGGAGACAACTAATACACTATGGTTCCTAGAACCAAGAAAAGGTTGTCAGTTTTGAGACTCTTTATAATTCTCCTACCACTGATATAAATATTTATACGAATTTTATTAAACCAAAACCCAGTACTGCCCTTCTGGCTTTCCTAAGACCTTCATTCTAATTCAGATTATACCACTTGTACACCTGTACCAACCGACCACGCTTTCGACAGGGCATTGAGGGTAGGGACTAAGTCATCACCCCAGTGAGTCAAATCTCACCAGAACTTGTGGCTCCAGTGCTTGATTCTCCAGGAGTACTGACACCTGCTGCTCCAGAGGTTGATGCAGATGATGCCCTGGTTGAGCCTGGCACTGATCAGTGGGGAAAAGGTCACACAAGACAATATACAGTTAGATATTTTATTAAAGTGTTAAGATTCCTTCTTCATTAAAGCAACGAAAGTATTTTGCCTTCAAACATCACTAGGGGATAATACTCTTGATCTTATTAAATACTTTAATTCTGACTATGTCTTTTGTCCATTAGAATATTCACCCTTTCAAAATTAGACTTGGGTAGATTACTTAATATTCATCATCTAATGATCTTGTCTTTCTCCATTCCTGTAACACCATTCACACAATTCTTGCCTGCTTTTCTTCTTCCACTGTGTTTCTATCCTCTACTAATATAAAACCTGACATTACTGAAGAGGAGGGTGAGGAATTAAACATCTTCCTTCCTTTCTCTACATTCCATTCAGTATCACATAGAGTATTAAAAATACACCAAATATTGTGTGTTTCTTTCTTATATCTCGAGCAATTGGCAGCAAATGGTCAACTGTGAGGCAGTTCCCAGGAAACCTGACCTCTGCTAAAATTATTAACACCATGTTCACAAATTTGCTGCCTCAGTTTCCCTCTACTGAAGAGCCTCAGTACCTGTTCCTCCCAGTGTGCTTTCCTCAGCAACTCCCGTGGTGGCTGCTCCTGTTCCTCCTCTTGTTGCTGTGGAAAGAAGAATGAGGTCCAATAGGTAGAGATGTCTATGAATGAAGTCCTTCACGGTATCTTAGACTACAATATTATCTTTTTGGATCTCCTTGAAAAACCAAGTGCTGAGCCCAGCCCTTGAAGAGGCTGACTGACCTGAAGTTGTAACAGGGCCTGGTGTTCCAGGTGAGCTTCCTCTGCCAGCTCCTGTACTGGTTCCCACAGATCCTCCTGTTGAACCTGGCAAACAAGAGCAGGGGATTCTAATGTGCTGCTGTTGCTGCTGCTTCAAAGAGGATTCTGGGAAATGCAATCAAACTATCAATGGTCTGCATTTCCATGATCACAAGAGCCTTCATGTTTTCCTGTTTGGACATATTTAAGACACCCGAGTACATGTTTGAAATTACCTGAGATTCCTAGGGTGGTAGTTGCAGTGCCTTGTTCCCTGGATGTGCTGGACTCTCCTTGAGTAGGCATTGGTGTAGTGGAACCTCCTTCCCCTACTAATGAGAAAATAGCAATTGAAAATGCCCTAGACACAAATAAAATATTCATATTCTTTAGTGCTAATCTAACTTCACTTATTTTCCTAGTCCATACTGATGGGATCCTGGGCATATATCAGTTCACTGAACTGGTTAAGAACACATCCACAAGTCAAACGCTGCCATCTAGATCCAGCTGAACTTGTTACACACATGAGCCAATAACTAATTTAACAGTGTCAAGCTGTGATAGATTTACGCCTCAATATTGTGGTTAATATAAATAGAAGAGAGAAATATTTAAGGAAAATGAATAAAAACCTAAGCCTTTTTTCACCAGAGAAACACTGCCCACTGTATCAGTTGAAGGATTTCCTGAGAATCTGAGCTTGGTTTCAGTACTTAGTACATCACTCCTCTAGGAAGCAGTGTGGGATTCCTCCCATCAGAGAATCAAATCTCACATCTACACTTCATTACCACTGGTAGTGCCTGATAAGGAAGTGGCACAAGGGGCTGAATTTTTCATAAGGCCCCAGTAAACTGATTCAGACTTTAGGAAATGTGGGTTCATTGATATCACCTTAAAATTACAATTTGTTAGAGGACACTGGATTACTTAGTCTCTTAAACATTGTTCCTGTGTTTGATAGTTTGAACAAGAATGGTCCCCAGCGGCCATTACTTAGTCTCTTAAACTTTATGTGGCTTTCCATTTTATGGAACTGTTTTGGAAGGATTAGGAGGTGAGACTGTGGGGCAGATGTGTGACTCTGGTTGGGCTGTGTCGTATCTAAAGTCTGTGCCAGTCCCAGTTTGCTTCTTTCTCTGTTTTCTTCCTACAGATCAGGATGTTAGCTTTCAACTATTGCTACAGCACCATGGCTGCAAGCCTCCCACCCTGTTTCTTGCTATGATGGCCAGAGACCAACTAACACTAATATTGTAAGCAACGCCTACAGTGAAATGTTTCCTTTTATAAGTTGGTATTGGTCTTTTATAAGTCTTAGTCTTGGTGTTTCATCACAGCAATAGCAACCCTAACTAAGACCATCTGTGTACTTTCTATTTTGGAACTGACTATTTTATTAATGAATATTCTTCAAAGTGACTAAGTGATACTTAAGTCAGAACCCTCATATCTTAGATTCCCAAGCACAAGTACATTCTTTTTATCTTTTTATTATTTGTGGTGGGGGCTGTGAGCTTTGACTCACAGTGCACAGAATGGGAGAAGCTTGGGAACATGAGTTCTAATGTTGTTTGGAGACTCATGCATTCACTAATATCTCAGCTCACACACTGTCATCACCTAGCCACTAATGTTGGCCAGCTTCCAGGGTATGTGTGTGAGGTCAGCAGGAAATCTCTGAAAGTATCAAGGAACTACATCGTTATTTTATCAAACTCTTTTTACACTTTTCTCATTGATTTATTATGTCATTCAGAGACCTCTGAATTCTGTGCCACTGGCATTTTCTTTCCCTTTGTTCCTGTAGTGACAGCTGAAGATTGTAGATTTGTCTTTGACACGTTGTGGGGAGAAAAATCTTAGCTGCCTAAATATCTGCATGAGCACTTTCAACACTCAAGGAAGCAGGAACAGAAAATTAAAATATGATACATTAAAGCACTGGTGAATGATTAAAAATACTACAACCAATTAAATATAAGGACTACTGAAGCCTGGCATTGTATTTGAAGGGGAAAATATGTCTGTTCACCACTCAGAATGTAACAAATAGTTTTGGTCTCTTTTTCTTCTATGGAACTCCTGGTCTCACACAGGGAACAAATCTCCAGGAAAACTTTTATCATTGATGGAATCTGGACAGCAAGCTCTCAGGTCTCCTGCTTCCTAAGGTCCTCCCCTCCCTCAGTACCTGTGCTTCCAGATGTGCTTCCAGCAGTGGCTCCAGTGGTCGCTGCACCAGGTCCTCCACTTGTGCCTGTGTATCAAACAATGAAGGAAGAATGCACCGGTCATTCCATTATTCCTTCAGGCCATTAGTTTTTTCAAAGTTGTTTTTGTTCACCTTTCCTTACCCTCGTTTTTTCAATTTCAATCTTGGAAACAGTTGGCCTAGATCCCACCTCAACCCTAAATTAGGAGCTCTGTTGTGGGTGTTAGGGTATCACAGTCAGAGGTTCCCAGGCGTAAGGCTCCTGCTGTTTTCCCTCTCATGGCCCTTCTATGCTCACACTTATGGCTTGGCTTTGTTTTCCATACTTGACCCTGCTATGCTCACACTCGTGATTCTGCTGTGCTCACAAGCACAGTCCTGAGGTTCTCACCATCTCTCCATTTGTCTCCAACAAACTAGCCATTAGGGGTTTCAACATATCCTCATTCCCTTGTGGGGATACTAGGAAATGTGGGCAAAATGGCAACCTTCTGTTTTCTTCTTGACTCCAACAGCTCTCCTGTGATACTTTCCCCACTGTGGGCACTGCAGTGCAGGCCCTAGCTCACCTGGCATTCCTGGACTGGTAACTTCAGAGCTGTTTTGCTCGGCTGTGCTTCCTTCTTCACCACGTATGGATGTGGTAGGGCCTGCTGTACCAACCAAAACGAAAGCAGCATTTACAGTTGCCCCAGACATGATCAACTCTTTGAACATTGTCATAAACATCTGAGACAGAAAACTCTACTAGTCTAAGCCTACAAAGTTTTATCTAAAGCACTGATATTTCCATCTATGTGGATGAAATGAATTGTTTGGTAAGTTCATGATCTGTTCTCATGGACACCTTTAACACGGCTGTTATAATATTAATGGGGATATGAGATTAGAAACAATTTTCCATCTTTCGGACTGGTAACAGTACATGAAAAACAATGTGAAGATTCTCAGTGGAATCCTTGATGTCAACTGTCTTCTTGCTGCAGCATCCCCAGGTCCACTGCTGGAGTCCCCTGATGAGATGCCCCCATACCCGTTACTCCTTATGTGAGCTGCAGCTGCAATGTTGACTGGACCTGCTCCTCCACTCAGGCCTGGATCAGTGAAGGAGCAGCAAGAAGACCAACAGTGCTTGATGCACTGACAAAATGATTCAGAGAGCAGACTCAGGACATTTCCTAAGTTTTGATTGTGTCACAAGTCCTATGCTACCACCCTGTCACCTTTCCTTGATCTTAATATCTCATTTATATCTTGTTAACATTTGTGTTGTGACTTGTCACAACTCCTGCTGAGTCTGCAGTGCTGTTGGCCCCTGTTTCTGATGTTCCAGGTGTTTTCTCTGCCTTTCCCTGAGGGAACTCCCCTACTCTAGCCAATAAACAGAGTGACAATGGTTTAAGCAATTCAAGTCAACATTTTAATCATCATATACATTTCCGCATTCCATACACCCACAGCCTCCTCCATAGTTTGATATTTGCAATATCAATGCACACCTGTAAGGTAAGGCACATGTCCTGGCTTACCTGAGGTTCCTGGGCTTGTAGTTCCCGTGCTGTGTTCCCTAGGTGTGCTGCCTTCTCCACCTCTAGACACTGGTGTGATAGAACTTGCTATTTCTCCTTAATTAAAACAAAAGGAATGTTTAAAAGTCATCTATCCTCACAATATTCTGAAGCAAATACTATTTTTCCATTTATCAGACTCTTGGAAATAACTTGTTCCAGCCCCCTGTTGGTGAACACCAGAACTGTTGATCAAACTCTACTCCCACGACTTTATTCTATAATCTGAGTTCCTTGTCTGGTGTATGGAAAAACAACAATGTATAAAGTTTTGGGTCTATGATAGACAGAGACTCCGAAAAGTACCATAAACAAAATTCAGATACAAGGTGTTTAATTCAGACCATGCAATATCCAAGTCATTGTTCAGGAGTATTACATAAAATACAACATCTCCAGATTTCTGTTCTTTTTTTCACTTCCTGCTCATCATGGGCAGTATTGGACATTCAGAGGGGTCATGGACAAACTTTGGGTACACTGCTGAAAATCACTGTACTAATAACATCTAATAACATAGCAATAGCTAACCAAGAGGCCAAATCAATCAGTGACTGATAGAGACCGTCATTACTATCTATATGGTCTGTACTTAAAGGATTCAGTAATTTTATCAATTTTATTGAAGTAAGTAAATTCCTTAATTTTGGTACACTATATAGAGTATATCTTTCATCACATTATTTTTTAATAAAAGAAATAGGTTGTTAGCCGGGCGGTGGTGGCGCATGCCTTTAATCCCAGCACTCGGGAGGCAGAGGTAGGCGGATCATTGTGAGTTCGAGGCCAGCCTGGTCTACAAGAGCTAGTTCCAGGACAGGAACCAAAAGCTACGGAGGAACCCTGTCTCGAAAAATCTAAAAAAAAAAAAAAAAAAAGAAAGAAAAGAAAAGAAATAGGTTGTTCAAAACACTATTTTGTCATAAGTTCTATAAAAAGAAATTTGTTAATAAAAAATAAGCATAAAATTAAAACCATGCCACTAATTAGATAATCATTTATGATTCATATGAATAGATGAGAAATATGGTGTGGTTGGTCTCTAAAAACTTCATTTATCTTAAAAGCAGTAAAAACTATCGGCAGAGTTAACATAGGGTAGTGAATAGCAGCTGACTTCAGGAACTCCCTTCTGGCATGACATTGGTTGGAATATAACAGGAAGGAAGTTGGGAAAGAGTGAAGAAGCCAGAAGGGGTGCTCTTGATTTATTTCCATAGCTTAAATACCTTGTGTGTCAGTCGACTCTATCAGCTAAGGCAGGTAAACGGGGGGGTATATGTAATCCTACAAGCTTACACAGGACCCTGCAGCAGACTGTCCAGGAAGTACACACTGAACAACACTTTATCTGGGCTGGCCAATAAGTGGGCTGTGTAATGAAAGAGGCAAATTGGATGCATGTTGAAAGAGGAGCGGCCGGGCTGTGTCCCGGCATCCGGCCGCCAGCATGGCTTAGCTTACTAATGAATGGGCCTGGCAGTTTCTTTATTAATAAGAAACCACTCCCACATCAGATGCAAAGGAAAAAAAAAAGCCAACTGATCACAAGAAAAATCTTTGGGACCTTGATGTAGTTTGTCTTTGATCAAATTATTTATGTACCAATAATGTTAGTGATATAATATTACTAATAATGGTTAAATTAGTTAGCAATGTAAGCTAGGGCACACTCTCCTTACTTGGGCTAGATAAGAACTCCTACAGGCTCAGATCATTGGAATCTGTTGCTGCCCATAAGGCTGAAAAGGCAATGTTCTGATCCTATCATTAGCAGCACGAAGAGTTTTATTTTTACTATTTTCTCATCTCATGGAAAATAAATATCATAGCACATATCTGAGTGGTATTAATGTTGACTGACTTGTAAAGAAGCTGTTTCAAAAGTAATTAGACATTGTAATGGGTTTTAATGCCTATTACTGAATTATAAGTAGTATTTATGGAAGACTGCCCAAATATCTTATTAGTATGCCATTTTCTCTATTGTATCTCCTCATAGCTCCACTCAGACTAAATTATCACTGAGTGGAAACACAAGACTTCTGCTTCCAGAAGTACGCTATGGGCGTAGTAGCTGTCTCATTTATCTTTTCATGACTTTCTTTGAAGGTTGTGATAGATGTAATTCTGTAGGCTGTTTCTAGTGTTATACTTGGCAATATTCTGAGGAAATGAATGAACCAAGCTTTAAAATGATCCTGTATGGAACTAGAGTGATGAGTCCCCAGAAACCATTTCATATAGCTCACGACCACTTACGCCACCAGCTTGTGGGTATCCTGTGCCCTACTTTAGCTTCCTAGGATATAATTATGCAGATACTTGTTTCCCCACATAGACAGACACATAATTAATTAATAACCAAATTAAATATTAAAAATCAAATAAATGAGCATTATTCTGACGATGTATTACTGGGATCTTATAAGTCTAGTGTGGTACACTTTCAAAAGCAGCTTCAAGGAAGGTTACAATAAAGACATTTTAAATATTTTAGTGGGATAATCACATAAAGATGAAAACAGAGTTGAAAAACATCTGGAGGGCTTTGTGCAATCAGTTCCTTGGCTGGACTCAACTGTCTTTTCTCCGCATGTAATTTACCTGTTCTGAGTGCAGGAGTGTACAAACTGAGGCTCGGTGTAGGCATAGTGTCTACACTACCATACAGGGAGAAGTTCCCAGAGAATACAAGATAACAACAAAGGGGTCATGTATGTAAAGAATATAATGTCCTTATTACCAGTAGAACTCACCCTCCAATCACTCTTTCCATGAAAAAAATGAATAAACAAACCCACTGATTTTTATGCCCAGAAATTTTTAATAAAACTAATAAAAATAAATAAATTAATTAAAGATAAAATTTCTACCAGATTTCTTTTAGTTTCGTTTTTTTTTCCAGACTCCATCTCTTTGCACCTTGAATTGGGTCAACTAAGTCCTTGTATTCATGTCCTTACATTTCGATCAACCGAAGTTCAAGAAAACGAACAAAGTATGGACAAATCACTCTCCATTTTCCAGACAGCCTCAGCCTCTCCAGGAAGCAGCCTCAACTCACCTTCAGTGGAGGTCAGCTCACTGCTTGGGGACCTAGTCGTTCCAGCTGATGGTCCAGTTGTTCCTTTCAAAACACACAGTGTTATGATTATGATAAAGTAGTAGGTCAAGGTGCTCTCTACTGCTGAGTATCTTATACATTTCGGCTTCAGTCTTCCCAAATCATGAATATAATATCGCATACAAGTTTTTGAATCCTTTGCTGGACTGTTTTTTTTTTAAGTTTCATAAAAATAAAATTAACTTTCAAATTCATCTTTTTGATCCCAGTGACAAGTTGTTGATCAGAAACAACTGACTGGGTGCTGCAGATTCATTCCCATGTAGACCCCTTTTCTGGGCTCCACAATTAATAGGACTATGAGGGACAGAATTCTGAACGTTTCTCATTGGTGCTAACTTGTAGCTGGCAGAGAAAGCCATGGCTTCCGGACTCAGAGTCCCTAACTCAGGACATGACCCTTCAGCAGACACATGAACCGTAATGTTGGCATAAGGTAAAACCAACACCATCTGATGCAGTTCTCTTTCTGCTACTGGCTGACGTGTAGAGCAGGAACTGGGCTTCCTGTCTCTGAAGTAGACATGTCCTTCCTAGAGTCCACGGATATGAGTGAAAACATAATCAATCATTGACTTCATTTCTATAGACTCAGCCTTCTCTCTTTCACTCACCTGATTTGCTGTTGGCAGAGGTTGTGGCCAGGCTTGAGGAGACTCCAGGGGTGGTAGTGTGGCCTGAAGACACAGCTGTGCTCCCTAGAGTTAGGAAAAGATGGAGAGTACTCATGTTATTCATGACATTACTAGGTTTGTTCATGGATTTTTAGGATAAGGAACAAAATGGCAGCTCTGCACACCCCTCCCAAGTCATTTATTCAAGTATCCATTCAATTCGAATACAGGACATCATCTGAGCATCAGGGATATGAGGGTCTGAAAAGGAAGTAGCGAAGTCTATTGGCTCTTACCAGAACCTGGGGTGGCTGTACTCGCCGCGAGAGGAGTGCTGCCACCTGCCATACCAGTGGTTGTTCCAGATGATCCCTTGGTTGTGCCTGGTTTTTTTTTTTGGTTAAGATGAGAGCTATAAGTATATTATTTCATTGTCTAAATATACCACCGTTTTATTGTCTGTTCATCTCTCGATGGACATCTAGGCTGTCTCCATTACCTGGCTAATATGGATAGAGGCACAGTGGACCCGGATGAGCAAGTATCTCTGTAGTAGGATGTGAGTTCTTTGGATACAAGTCCAGGAGTAAAGCTAGATCATGTGGTAAGTCTAGTTTAAGATTTTTGTGTAACCTCCATATTGATTTACGTAGTGATTACGCCATTTCTCTGTCTGTCCAAGCAGTAAATATATGTTCCCCTATCTTTATATCTATGCCAACAACTGCCATTTTTTAATATCATAGCCATTCGGATCGGAGTTAGATAAAAATCTCAAAGTTCTTTTGATTTGCCTTTTCTATAAGGGTCTTGAATAAATTTAAAAATATCTTTCAAGCATTTACATTGTATATTTTGAAAACTCTTTGTTTAATTCGGTTGTTTGTTTCTTGATGTTTATTTAGTTTTGTGAATTCTGACTTTAGTCTCATTCTTTACCAATTCTCTGTCAGATGTACAGCTGGTGGATATTCAAACCTAAGAAATATCTTATGATTGTGAACAGAAATATACAACATTGTTCACTCTCAAAAGTAAATGTATCAAAATCAATGTCATCTTAATTTTTATATATTGATTTTATTATATAGGTATATATATATATATGTATGATATATGCAAACATATCCTGCATGCTAATTCCATGAAAATATATTCATTAATTAAAAAACATATCAAGTTGCATACCAATGGATGAATGGATATTGAAAATCTGATATATATATATATATAAATATAATATATAATACTGCTTAGCTTTCATGAAAAATGAAGTAAAAACTATTTAAGAACAGATGAAATGAGAATATACATTAAACTAGGCCACATAATTTCATAAAGCAAAAAACTGCATAGTTCTCTCTGATAATTGGGATCTGGCCAATAAAATATGAAGGCACAAATATAAACAAATGTTCATGTGGGTACAGTATGACATGAAGGAAAGAGAACAGGAAATTTGGAAGGTAAGAGGATGAGGAAGGACAGAATGCAGGTCATGAAGGTTTTAAGAAAGAGGATATAAAGCAAACTGTTTTGCTAGTTATAACGCTCGCACAGATTTTTGCTTTAGGTGGTAGATAAGTGGATAAATTATATTTGAGACTATAACATTTAATGTGAAGCACTACAACTTCCTCTGGAATGCCTATTAAAATTGGACAGAAGTTCATTGAGTTGTATAGACATTGAGTCAGGTTACTTCTAGTGTCTTGATATTTTGATGTATTCGCAAAAGGTTTTAATAATAGCATCTGTATGACTTAAAAAAACAAGACAAAGTAGATAAAACAAAAGCTAATGATGGAGGCTGGTCATAATGAGCACTTCTTCATATATGACTGTTTGTACTCTTGTACATATATTCTGACTTCATTATTGTTCATTTTTCATAAGAGAAAATGCTTTCCTTTTGGGGACAGCCTTTACCCTCAAACTATGAGCAAAATAAACTCTTTCTACCCTTTTGGTCAGAAATGTATTCAGGGAAAGAAAGATGACTAATAGTATGTGACATTCGTGACAGTGATCAGCTTCCGCACAGAACCTCCCCCCTCCCCCATGTTACATGAAATGCTCCCTTAGCTGCTGCCTGGGTGAGCCGTGCCCAGATCGCTCAGTACCTGTTACTCCAGATGTGTTTTCACCAGTAGCTCCAGTGCTGGTTGCCTGTGTGGCTCTACTTGTGCCTATGGGAAAGAGAATAATGCTTAAGGTCACAGCGATGACTCCAAGTCTCCCAAGGCAAGAAGTTCTACAGTGTGGCCCTCGGTCACCTTCCCTTCAATTCATTACTGCACACATCTCTGGGCACCACCTGGGTTAGGCCTTGCCAGAGTCCCCCCAAAAGTTTCTGTCTTGCCTGGCGAGTTTCCAGTGGTGAATATTGTGTCAGGAACCTCACGTGTGGTCTCCCTATCTGCTCTTTTGGTAACACCCACAGACTGTCCTGTTGTGCCTAAAACGCAAAGGACCCATGCTGGAAACATGTGCTAGTTCTCAGTAGGGAAACACAGAAAGTTGAAGCCCAAACTTCACAATGTGGACATGTCTATCTTTTCCCCGGCACTCAGATTCCTTAATTTCTCCCTACTAAGACCCCACTCAGGAACTGCGTGCTCTGACTGACCTGAGTTTCTTTGGCTGGTAACACCGCTGCCCAGTTCCCTGGGTGTGCTGCCTCCCCTGACGCTTGTTGTGGGTTCAGAGGGAACTACAGTTCCTAAGAAACAGACAGCACATTTATTTTTCTTAGGAATAATGACTCAAAATAAAGTCTGGCTGGGGGAATCTTATCTCATCCAGTTGGATATGTACCCATGAGTTGTTATGTTGTCCCTGTAGCTCAGAGGACACACTGGACCTGCCTCACCCTCTCCAGCTCCAGAGTCTAACCTCTCATTTGTGCTCAGTGATCTCTGGCAAAGCAGTAATTTTACAAATTTTCAAAGTGTAGCAGACAAATGTTTTCTAAAACACCAGAGCTTTCTCTCTCCCCGAGGAAAACCCCCAGTGTCAAGGCACTTAATACAGATCATAAAACAACAACAACAAAAACCCAGCCAACAATTCACAATCCCAGAGAACCTAAACAACAATGAGAACCCTAAGAGAGACATACATGGATCTAATCTACATGGGAAGTAGAAAAAGACAAGATCTCTTGAGTAAATTGGGAGCATGGGGATTGTGGAAGAGGGCTAAAGAGGAGAGGAGAGGAAGGAAGGGAAGCAAAGAAAAATGTAGAGCTCAATAAAATCAATTTTAAAAATCCAAATAAAAGATCAAATACACTGTAAGTACAAAACTGGGGATGAGACATCTGATGCATTTCTCTACCTCTCTTAAGTCTGTCTGTCCTGCTGGGAAGATAGAACATCACCACAGTGTTGTATCATGAGAAGGAGTAAATCCAGTGACTTCTCTGTTCAATCATGTCTACTCTTTGAAGGTAGCATAATGCTACCAACAGCCTTTGCTTACTTATATAGTGAGTAAAAAGGTCTCTTCAAATGATATTGTTCCGCATTTTTCTTTAGTCCTCATATGTCCTTCTAAATTTTGTGCTTTGATTTAAAATGAGCTGGGCCATGGTATGGTAATCTACTTCGTCAAAACCCATGACTTTCTCACATCAGCCTGTACTCCCTTGACTTATCTGAAGGCTGGGGCAGTTTACTGCTTGGGGTTCTAGATGTTTCCCCAACTGATGGTGCAGTGGTCCCTTTCAAAGCAAACAATTGACCATCAGGATGTTTGCTACAGAGGTATAGATCAGGATTCTAATGCCTTAATTGTCTTTCTTCTATGCCTTCATTCTCCTCAATTTCCATCTTTTCACCAAGCTATCACAAATACTTCCATGACCTAGATTATTGTTCTGAGAACTCACTGACTTGTTGCATACAAGGGCACTTGTACGTATCAACTCAATTGACACGAGAGTTCTATGTCCTAACTCAGCATGTTCCTCAGAACCTACAGCAAGGCATTATGAGATGTTTCTCCCAAGAGTTCTATTTTTATTTTATTTCTTAAAACTTGGTCTCTGCATCTTTGGCCATGGCATGAGCCTTTCCAGGACACAGCCTCAAACACCTGCACTGACTTCAGGTGAAGTCAGTTCACTGCTTGGGGATCTAGTTGTTCCTTCCAAAGAAGCACAATGTCATGACTATGAAGCGGCAGTAGACCACACTGCTCTCTGATGTCATGTGCCTTCATTCATTTATATATAACGTCTATTACTGCTTCAATATTTGTACATTTCATATGATATGGAGGAATAGGAATCTTCCCTAGAATCTTTTGATTCTGCATGGAAATATGATTGTCTTCCTCCGTAATCATCTATCTGAATCTTGTACCCAGATGTTTAATGAAACCAACTGGGTCTTTTCTATATATATATTGGTCTGGGTACTTCATAAGCAATAATAGAGTTAATAACCATGGTAAGGACAAAATTCAGAAATTTTTCTACTTCATGTTAACTCAGAGTCAGGATAGTGAGCTTTAGACCTCATGACTCAGTGTCCTTAAGCTCCATGGAAGGAATCAGGACCTTCATTGCCACAAAGTATACACTACCAACCTAATTATAGGATAAGGAAGACATCAACTAGTACAGCCCTCTTTCTGATGCTAGTTTGCTTTCTCTAAATATACAAGGTACTCCTGTATCCCCTTATGAATAAGTGGAGATATTGTTGGGAGTTATGGACCCAGACCTTGAATTTCCTGTAAACAACCTGTTATGCTTGCAGCTGCTCTGAGCAAAACAACTTGTTTTTCCTGTGTTTGTAGCTATTCTGAACATGAGACCCTCAGGAATTCCTGATGGCAGAGGAGTGGTTTCTGCTGGGTTTGGCTAGGGTGAGCCTATCGGTTAAGGATCCGTATATAATCTACTCTGGTACACAATGAAGGGGGTGTTCTTGTTTCAAGAATGACCTGTGTCTCTGTGTGTCTTTGTGTGTTTAAATCTCCAGGCCCTTGCCCTGCTTGCAAATAATCCAGTAGTGAAGGCGCTAAACTACAGGCTGAGTACTGTAGTCCACATAGTAGTAAGGATGGTACAGATATCACTAGTACCTCATTTGTCACCTGAGGACCCATAACCTCATATTATACTTGTCATTCTTACACTCCCATATAAATAAATGGAGACGTTGCTCAGTCTACCATTTGATATCTGAGGACATAGAGCATTGTAATATACATGTCATTGCTAAAATTCCATTTAAATAAATGGAGGTAGACTGAGCTATCCATTTGATACCTGAGAACTCACAGCCTCCTCTCTTTCACTTACCTGCCTTGCTGCTGGCTGAGGCTGGAGATGAACTGGAGGCTTGAGAAAAGGTAGTTTGTCCTGGGGATGTCACTGGGCTCCCTATAATAGGAAAACAGGATGTTGGAGGTTCATATGTTCCAGACATCCTTATTAATATGAATGGGCTTGCAAGATAAGACATGAGAAAACACATGCTTGTGCCACATCCAGGGCCATGAATTTTACTCACAAATAGAAATCAAATTTCCAGATCATCACCTGAGGAAGCATGGGAATGGATGAGATGCTGACACATCTTCAAGACTAAAGGGTCTCACCTGAACTCGGGGCTGCAGAACTTGCAGGTAGAGGGGTGCTGCTCCCTGCCCCTCCTGAGGTGGCTCCAGAAGATGCACTGTGTGTGCCTGGTTTTTATTGTGATTACAAAAGAATAACAAGATAATTGAAAGGGAGAATTTTCTTTAAGAATAAAAATTAAAATAGTCTGTTTTTCTTCTTATGAAATGAAACTATGGACTCTTAAAATTTTATGACAACTTCTTTCTCAAGGGAAACCAGTTTATTTGACACCATACTGTCTTCTGAAAGGAAATCAAGCAATTTGGATGTTGGATACCTATATGATTCCAGATATAATTAGGTATAGGAATTGACTTGAAAGCTAAAACTTGAAAAGATACATTCTTACAGCACTTTCTGTGCCTTGAATTTAAATCACACCTACAGGCCATATTTCTAGACCTTCATCCAAGGCAGCATGGAAATCGAAAAGCTGCTGAACTTCACCGAAGACAAAGAAGTCTTCTTACCTGTAACTGGGGCTCCAGTACTTGCAGGTAGAGGGGTGCTGTTTCCTGTCCCTCCTGAAGTAGTTCCAGAAGATGCACCAAGTGTGCCTGATTTCATCATAGTTAAAAAAGAAGAGTAAGGAGATTGAAACAGAAGTTTATTATTAAGAATAAGAATGAAATGGTCTTTCTTTTCCTCTAACTAATTAAAAGTGTCACCTCTCATAAAGTTCAATGACAAACTCTTTCTCAAGGAAAATCCATTAATTGGACAGCCTACTGATTGAGGTAAATGTTCATTAATTAGATAACAAAATAATTATAGAGATAAGTCTAATTTCTTACGTAGGAAGGGTGGCTATTTTAGAACTGACTTAAGACCATATAAGGCTCTTTGCTTACCAGACGGCCCTCCATCAAATATTTTGGGTCATATGTTTCATGACTATAAATGTTTCCTTTAACATTGTGAAGATGCATGAGATCATAGAGTTCCCTATTACTTATTTAATAAATAATATGTGGTTGAAATGATGCTATAAGCAAAATAAATACTTGACATTATACATCTAATCTTCTAAAACCTTGGTGTTGAGTTGTTTATCATTTGGAACACAATTCTGGGCATATTTGATGAGGATATTAACACAGATGGAAACGTCAATGTACAGGAACATGATGTCGGATGAGTTGCACTGCTAGATTGGATGTGAGAGGGAAAGGGAGGAAGCATGAGAGGACCAGTCTTCATCACTCTCCTTCCCCAGTGTGGACACAGTGAGGACACAATGTGTACAGCTTCCTCATGACCCTACAATGTACCATTCTCACTTCTATGATGTCCTTGTCATGTAAAAATTACCTAAAGTGTGAGCAAAATAAACCCATGTAAGATGATTAGCTCTGGTCATGATTTGGTTCTCAGAAAGAATAGTAACTCAACTCCCCATGGATCTTCACTGCCTTCCATGCTGCATGCCAAGTTCTCTGATCTGTTGCCTGGGCGCCCCCTGCCGAGCACGCTCAGTACCTGTCATTGCAGATGTGTTTTCACCAGGAGCTCCAGTGCTGGCTGCAGGTGAACTTCCACTTGTTCCTAAGGGCATAAGAACGACGCTTAATGTCAAAGATAATTATACCCAAAGTCTCTCAAGGCATTTCAAAGTTACATTTCTGCCATTAAGTTCTAAAGTGTGGTCCTTGGTCAGCTTTCCTTGAACTCATGACCACAAACACTTCTGGACAATACTAGCATTAGAGCCCACCACAGTCCCCATGGAGTCCTTGTCTTGCCTGCTGGGCTTCCAGTGGTGATGCCTGTGCCTGAGACTGTAGGTGTGGTCTTCTCACCTGTTCCTGTTGTTTCTGTAAAGCAAAGAACAGACCCAAAATGTGCTTATCTTAGGAATAACAACATTTCACAAAAAATTCTTGCTAGGGAAATACTATCTAGCGCAGTTGTTGGATATGTTTCCATGACTTTTTAAGTCACCTCTTGAGCTTACTACAGTCCTAGGACCCATCTTCCACCTTGTCAACCCCTCATAGACTTGTATTATAAATGCCGTTCTTGCATTCCAGTATAAATAAATGCTCAGAGACTTTATCCCCATTTGACATATTGTGACTTACAGCTTTTACTATTCTTGTTATTCCTACATTCCCATTTAAATATGACACCTGAGAATTCTCTTTTACTCACCTTGTTTGCTGCTGGCAGAGGCTGGGGATAGACTGGAGGCCTGAGGGAAGGTAGTGTGTTTTGGGGATGTCACTGTGCTCCCTATAATAGGAAAATATGGATGTTGGAGATTCATATGATTCGAGACATCTTATTACTATGAATGGGCTTTCAGGATAAGACATGAGAAGACACATGCTTGTGCCACATCCAGGGTCATGAATTTTTACTCAAAAATACAGGTCATATTTCCAAATCATCGCCTGAGGAATCATGGGAATGGATGAGCTATTGAGACATCTCAAAGATAAGGATCTCACCTGAACTTGGGGCTCCAGTACTTGCAGGAAGAGCAGTGCTGCTCCCTGCCCCTCCTGAGGTGGCTCCAGAGGATGCACTAGGTGTGCCTGGTTTTTATTGTGGTTAAAAAAAAGAATAACAAGAAAATTGAAAGGGAGATTTTTTTCTTTAAGAATAAAAATTAAAATAGTCTATTTTCATCTTATGAAATGAAAGTATCCACTTTTAAACTTTAAATGACTACTTCTTTCTCTTGGGAAAGCAGTTTATGTGACACCATACTGCTTTTAAAGAGAAACCAAATAATTTGGTTGTTGGAGACCTGTATGATTCCAAATATCATTAGGTATAGGAATGGACTTGAATGATAAAACTTGAGAAGACAAATATTTATAGCACTCTCTGTGCCTTGAGTCTTAATCACACCTACAGGCCACATTTTTAGACCTTTACCCAAGGCAGCGTGGGAATCGGAGAGCAGCTGAAGCTTCACCAAAGACAAAGAAGCCTTACCTGTAGTTGGGGCTCCAGTACTTGCAGGTAGAGGGGTGCTGCTCCTGGCTTCTCCTGAGGTGGCTCCGGAAGATTTCCCAGGTGTGCCTATATTTCACCGTGGAAATAAAGAGGAGTGAGAAGATTGAAAGGGAGTTTTTCTTATGAGTAAGAGTTGAAATGGTTTTTTTTTTGTCCATACAAATGAAAGTATCTATGGTTATGATGCTCAATGGCATTTATTTCTGAAGCAAAATCAATTAATTTAACATACTATAGATTGGTATAAATATTCGTTAACTGGAGAACCCAATAATTATGGAGGTAAGTGAAATTCCTCATGGAGGAATGTTTGTTGTTTTAGAACTGACTTAAGACCCTGTGAGAACCTATAACCACGTTACCTTTGGGCTTCCACATCACTAGACTGCTAATTTCATTCAAAAGCAGGAAGATGCATGAGAACATGGTATCCCCTTATTTTTAGCAACTATGGAGTATCTAAAATAATACTACACAAAATAACAAATTATTGACTATACATGTCCAACATTTTTCCAGAAAAATACTACCCAGTCCAGTTGTTGACTAAGCTTCCATGACTTTTTCAGTCTCCCTTTAAGTTTACAGCATTCCTATGACCCAACTTTCACTTCTGCAAGCCCAGAGCCTATCCACTCATTTCCTTTCAATGATCTCTGGCAAAAGGGTAATTTGGAAAATTTCCGAAGTGTGTTTGATAAATACTTTCTGAAACACCTGACTTTTCTCTGTCCCCTAAGACAAAACTAAAAGTCAAGACATTCCTGTGGAGAATGATAAATCCAGAAATGCTACTGGGTGGAGCTTTACTCTGTCTGCTCTCTGATTTCTGTCTGTCCTTCTACTTAGAAGGTGAAACATCATCCCGATGTTGTATCATGATAAGTACTGAGTCCAGTGATTATATGTACAATCATGTCTACTTTTTGAACCTAGTGTCATGCTATCAAAAGCCTTGGCTTACTGCCTCAGGGAGGGGAAAGCTTCCTAACATGACATTGCTGTTCTTTCTTATTTGGTTCTCATTGTTTATCTAGATTTTGTACTTTCCTTTCAAACAAGCAGGGTAATAAAAAATTAACCCTTCTTTTCAAATTGTTACTTCCTCACATTAGCCTGTACTTGTTTGATGGCTGGGTCAATTCGTGGCTTCAGGCTTTAGGTATTTCCCACCGCTTGGAGCAATAGTCGCTTTCAAAGTGAACAATAACTGACTATCAGGATGTTTGATATAGCTGTAGATATATCATCAAAATGGCAATGCTTTCTATCATTATTCTGATATTCCTGTCTACTCCTTATTTTCCTCTTTTCAACAGGATGCCATCAAATCTTCATGATCCAGATGATTCTCCAGAGCTCTCACTGACTTGTTGAATATGACAGAAATAGTAATGCTGACTTGTCTCACAGTAAGATGTGGAAGTTGTATGTCAGAGCTCAGCATCCTCTCCAGAGACCACAGAAAAGCTTTTATGAGATACATCTCTCAAGATGCCTGTTTTCATTTTATTTCTTTAAAATATCTCTCTGAGTCTTCAATTGAGTCAACAACTAGGTCTCCATATACTTTTATTAATAAATCTATCTCAGCTGCAGATTATTACATTTTACATTTTTTTTTCTTCAAGACAGGGTTTCTCTGCTTAACAACCCTAGCTATCCTGGCGCTAGCTCTGTAGACCATGCTGGACTTGAACTCACAGAGATCTGCCTTCCTCAATCTCCAAAGTCCTATGATTAAAGCTATGAACCAGCACCTCCTGGCTTAGGTTTTTTTTTTAAATGAAGAAGGCATGCACAAACCACTCTCCGTTTTTGCCACAGCCCCAAACTCTCCAGAACACAGCCTAAACTCACCTGTATTGACTTCAGACGAGGTCCGCTCACTGCTTGGAAGTCTCGTTGTTCCAGTTGATGATCCAGTTGTTACTACCAAACAATGCATCATGACAATGAAACAGCAGTAGACCACACTGCTCTCTGATGGCTAGTGTCTTCATTTGTATATAGCTCATATTGCCCCTTCAATCTTTGTAGAACTCATATGATATGAAGGAATATTTCCTAGGCTTATTTTATTCTGAATGGAAATATGATTGTCTTCCTCCGTAAACATCTATTTCACTCTGCTACTCAGATGCTTATTGAAACCAACTGGGTCTTTCAAATATATTTCTGCCTGGTTAAATCATGTAAGAAAACAGAGTTGATAACCTTGATTAAAAAAAACTCAGAATTTTTCTACTTGATACTAATTTAGAGTCAGGATAGGAAGCTTTAGCCTCCATG
Organism: Microtus obscurus; assembly: GCA_963919715.1. NCBI lineage: Eukaryota > Metazoa > Chordata > Mammalia > Rodentia > Cricetidae > Microtus > Microtus obscurus. The sequence goes on from CAWTZC010002364.1 coordinate 8,339,399, forward strand.
ACTCAGTGTCCTTAAGCTTCAAGGAAGGAATTTGGGCCATCGTTGCCCCACAGTGCACATTAGCAACCTAACTAAGGGAGAAGATAAGAGAAAAATTAACTAATGCAATCCTCTCTGATGCTAGCTTGCTTTCTCTAAATATACAGGGAAGTCCTGCATTCCCTTTTGAATAAATAGAGATAGAGATACCACAAGCCACTCTTATGACACCAGAGGACTTATAGACTTGTAATATACATGCCATTCTTACATTCCAATTTAAATAAATGCTCAGAGACTCAGTCCCCATTTGACATGTGACGACTTATAGCCTTTTAATATATTTGTTATTCCTACATTCCCATATATATAAATGGGGATAGACTCTGCCCTCCATTTGACACCTTGGAACTTTAATTTACTCACCTTGTTTGCTGCTGGCAAAGGCCGGGGATGGACTGGAGGCTTGACTGAAGGTAGTGTGTCCTGGGGATGTCACTGTGCTCCCTATAATAGGAAAACATGAAAGTTGGAGGTTTGTATCATTCCAGACATTCTTATTAATATGAATGGGCTTGCAGGATAAGACATGAGAAGACATACTTCTACTACATAAAGTGTCATGAATTTTACTTACACACATAAGTCAAATTTTCAGATCATCACCTGAGTGATCACGGATAGATGAGCTGCTGAGCTATCTACAAAGGTTAGAGACTTACTTGAACCTGGGGCTCCAGTACTTGCAGGTAGAGGGGTGCTGCTCCCTGCCCCTCCTGAAGTGGCTCCAGAAGATTTCACAGGTGTGCCTATTTTTCACCACAGGGGGAAAAAAAGAGTGGTGAGTAGATTGAAGGGGAGTTTTCTTAAGAATAAGATTTGAAATGATCTTTCTTTTTGTATAATCAAATGAAAATGTCTATATTTATGATGTTCAATGATATTTCTTTGAAACAAAATCCATTAATATGACAAACTACCCATTGGATTAAATATTAATTAATTAGAAAACAATAATTATAAAGTTATTTGGAATTCCATGTGGAAGAAATAATCATTATTTTAGAACTGATTTAAGACCCTGTTGAAATCTTTAGCCACCTTAATATTGTCCACCTTGCCTTTAGTCTCTCACATCACTGGACGGCTAATTTCATCCAAAAGCGTGAAGATGCATGAGAACATGGCCTTTCCCTATTTGTAGCAACTGTGGAATATTTGTCACAATACAAGACCCAAAACGAATACTTGATTATATACATGCAACTTTTTGGATACTTGTTGTGTGACTATTTATCATTTGGAACATAATTCAGGGCATATCTGCTGAGGATATTAACATAGAGGGACAGGTCAATGAATAGGAACGTGAGGACAGATGAGTTGCACTGCTAGACTAGATGTGAGAGAGAAAGGGAGGAAGCATGAGAGGACCAGTCTTCATCACTCTCCTTTCTCAGTGTGGACACAGTGTGGACAGCTTCCTCATGACTTTACATTTGCATCTGGACCACTCTCATGTCTATGGTTTCCCTGTCATGAGGAAAGTACCTCAAATTGTGAGCAAAATAAACCCATCTAATATGATTGGCTTTGGTCATGATCTGGTTCTCAGAAAGAAAAGTAACTGTAGGACATGGCATCTGTGACAACAGTCGATTCTCCCATGGATCTTCACTGCCTTACATGTTGCATGCAATGTTCTCTTTTCTGTTGCCCGGGTGCCCCCTGCCGAGCACACTCAGTACCTGTCATCACAGATGTATTTTCACCAGGAGCTCCAGTGCTGGCTGCATGTGAACTTCCACTTGTTCCTAAGGGCATAAAAACGACGCTGAATGTCAAAGACAATTATACCCACAGCCTCTCAAGGCATTTCAAAGTTACATTTCTGCCATTAAGTTCTACAGTGTGGTGCTTGGTCAGCTTTCCTTGAACTCATGACGACAAACAGTTCTGGACAATACTAGCATTAGGGCCCTCCACAGTCCCCATGGAGTCCTTGTCTTGCCTGCTGTGCTTCCAGTGGTGACGCCTTTGCCTAAGACTGTAGATGTGGCCTCGTTGCCTGTTCCTGTTGTTTCTGTAAAGCAAAGAACAAATGCTGGAAATAACAACATTTCACAAAAAAAAAAAAAATCTTGCCAGGGAAATACTATCTAGCTCAGTTGTTGGATATGTTTCCATTAGTTTTTAAGCCACCCCTTCGGCTTACAACAGGCCTAGGACCTAACTTCCACCTCTGCAACCCCAGAATATAATGACTCATTTACTCTCAATGATCTCTTGCAAAAGGGTAATTGGGAAAACCTGAGACCTCATAGCCTCTTCCATTTTATTTACCTGGTTTACTACTGGTAGTAGCTGAGGATAGAGTGGAGGCTTGAAGAATGCTTGTGTGGCCAGAGGTTGTCACTGTATTCCCTAGGATAAGAAAACATGCATGTTGGAGACTGATATGATTCTAGATATCCTTACTTAGATGAATGGACTCACAGAATAAAAGATGAGAAGTCACATTCTTGTAACACTTTCTGTGAATTTTACTCACACATATAGGTCATCTTTCCAGACCATCACCTGAGGCAGCCTGTGAATGGATGAGGTGCTGAGGCTTCACCAAAAGAAAGTAGTCTTACCTGTAGCTGGGCCTCCAGTACTTGCAGGTGGAGGGGTGCTGCTCGCTGCTTCTCCTGAGGTGGCTCCAGAAGATTTCCCAGGTGTGCCTATTTTTTTTGCCATGGAATAAAAGAATACTGAGACGATTGAATGGGAATTTTTCCTACATGTAATAATTGAAATGGACTTTTTTGTCTAAACAAATGAAAGTGTCTATGCTTATGAGGTTCGATGACATTTATTTCTCAAGAAAATCCAGTAATTGGACAACCTACTGATTGGGATAAATATTCAATAATGAGAAAACACAATTATTATGGAGGTAATAAAATTCCTCATAGAGGAATGTTTATTATTTTAGAACTGACTTAAGACCCTGTTAGAACCTTTAGCCACCAGAATATTCCATCTTACCATTAAGCTCCCACATCACTAGACTGCTAATTTCATCCAAAGGCATGAAGATGAATGAAAACATGTTATCTCCCTGATTTTAGCAACAGTGGAGTGCTTATCATAATACTAGACCCAAAACAAATACTTGACTACACACATGCAACTTTTTGGATACTTGTAATTTGGAACATAATTCTGGGCATATCTGCTGAGGATATTAACATTGAGTGAAAGGTCAATGCATAGGAACGTGAGGACGAATGAGTTGCACTGCTAGAGTGAGTGTTAGAGGGAGAGGGAGGAAGCATGAGAGGACCAGTCTTCACCCTTCTTCCTCAGTGTGGACACAGTGTGGACACCTTCCTCATGACCCTACATTTTCATCTGGACCACTCTCGTGTCTGTGGTTTCCCTGTCATATAAAAATTAACTCAAATTGTGAGCAAAATAAAATCGTTCTAAGATGATTATCTTTGGTCATGATTTGGTTCTCAGAAAGAATAATAACTGAACTCCCCATGGATCTACACTGCCTTACATGCTGCATGCAATGTTCTCTGATCTGTTGCCTGGGTGCCCCCTGCTGACTTCACTCAGTACCTGTCATTGCAGATGTGTTTTCACCAGGAGCTCCAGTGCTGGCTGCATGTGAACTTCCACTTGTTCCTAAGGGCATAAGAATGGCACTTAGTGTCAAAGATAATTATACTCACAGCCTCCCAAGGCATTTCAAAGTTACATTTCTGCCATTAAGTTCTACAGTGTGGTGCTTGGTCAGCTTTCCTTGAACTCATGACCACAAACATATCTGGACAATACTAGCATTAGTCCCCTCCACAGTCCCCATGGAGTCCTTGTCTTACCTGCTGTGGTGATGCCTGTGCCTGAGACTGTAGATGTGGTCTTCTTGCCTGCTCCTGTTGTTTCTGTAAAGCAAAGAACAGATCCAGAAAAAAAGTGTATTTGTCTTAGAAATAACAACATTTCACTGAAAATCTTGCCAGAAAATTACTATCCAATCCAGTTGTTGATTAAGCTCTCATGACTTTCTCAGTCATCCCTTCAGCTTACATTAGACCTAGGAACCGACTTCCACCTCTGTAATCCCAGAAGCTAACCATTCATTTCCTCTCAATGATCTCTGGGAAAAGAGTAATTGGGAATTCTCCAAAGTGTGTTTGATAAATACTTTCAGAAACACAAGATCTTTCTCTGTCCCCTAAAACAAAACTCAGAATCAAGACATTCCTGTAGAGAATGACAACTCTGGAAATGCACCTGGGGTGGAGCTTTACTCTGTCTCCTCTCTGATGTCTGTCTGTCCCTTCTATTGGAAGGTGAAGCATCATCCCAATGTTGTATCATGAGAAGTACTGAGTCGAATGACTATATGTGCAATCATGTCTACCCTTTGAGCCTACTGACATTTTATCAAAAGCCTTGGCTACCGCCTCCGGGAAGAGAAAACTTCATGAAATGGCATTGCCATTTTTTTTCTGGTGTGGTTAACATATGATCATCTAGATTTCATACTTTCCTTTACAACAATCAGGGTAATGAGAAATGAATCCTTCTTGCCAAATCATTACTTCTTCCCATCAGCCTGTACTTGTTTGAAAGTTGGGTCAATTCACTGGGGGATCCAGGTATTTCCCCAGCTGTTGTTGCAATTGCCATTTTCAAAGTAAACAAAAATTGAATATCAGATCCTTGATACAGGGCTATAGATCAGATTGTTAATGCTTCTACTTAACTTCCTTATTTTCCTGCATTCTCCTCTGCTTTCCATTTTTTCAACACTCAGTAAGTCAGACTATCCTTCAGAACACTCAGTGAGTTGTTGGATACCAATTAAGTAGTGATACTGACTTGTCTCACAGTAAGATACAGAAGTTTTATATCAGAGCTCAGATTCTTCATCAGAGTCTATTTTAGGGATTTTAGGAGATTTATATCCCCAGATCACTATTTTCATTTTATTTATAAAAAAATGTCTCTCTGCACCTCAAATTAAGTCAACAATGAGGTCTCCATATAGTTTCATCAATACATATGTCTGAATGTTAGTCTTTGTAATGAACAAGGTATAAAGAAATCACCGCCTCAGCTTCTTCAGACACAGTCTCAACTGACCTGCACTGATTTCAGCTGATGTCAGCTCAGTGCTTGGGGATCCAGTTGTTCCAGCTGATGGTCCAGTTGTTCCTTTAAAAGAAACACAATATCATGACTAGGACTCTGCAGTAGACCACACTGATCTCTGATGTCTGGTGTCTTCATTTAGTTATATATTTTTCTATATTTGTTGCAATCTTTGCAAATTTCATATGCTATGGGGGAATCCTTGCTGGGCTTAATTGATTTTGCATGGAAAGATTGTCTACCTCCTTCATATTCACCCGTTTTACTCCATACTCAGATGCTTATTCAAACAAATAGGACTTAAAATATATTTCTGATTGGGTCTTCCATATAAGGAAACACGTTTAGTAACCATGATAAAGAGCACAATTAGAACTATCCTACTAGGTAATCAATTAGAGTCATGATGGGAAACATTAGCCCTCATGACTCACTCTCCTTATTAGCAAGGAATCAGGGCCAGCATTGCCCAAAGTGCATATTAGCCACCTAATTATAGGAAAGGGTAAGAGAAACATTAGCTAATACAGTCTTCTTTCTGATGTAAGCTTTCTTTCTTTAAATATACAAGGAATTCCTAAATTCCCTCATGAATTACTGGAGATATAATCAGTCCCTCATCTGTCACCTGAGAGATCAACACCTTATAATATACTTGTCATTCCTACATTCCCACATAAATAAGTAGAAATAAACTCAGCCCTACATTGGGTGTCTGAGGACTCATAGTATTTAAATAGACATGTCATTCCTACATTCCAATATAAATAAGTGGAGATAGACTCAGCCCTCCTTTTGACACTTGAGACCTCATAGCTTCTTCCATTTTATGTACCTTGTCTACTACTGGCAGAAGCTGAGGATAGAGTGGAGGCTTGAAGAATGGTTGTGTAGCCAGAGGATGTCACTGTATTCCATAGGATAGAAAAACATCAATGGTTGAGACTGATATGATTCTAGATATCCTTACTTATATGAATGGACTCACAGGATACAACATGAGAAGTCACATTCTTGCAACACTTTCTGTACCCTGAATTTTACTCTCACATACAGGTCATATTCCCAAACCATCACCTGAGGCAGCATGGGAATGGATGAGATACTGAGGCTTCACAAAAAGAAAGTAGTCTTACCTGTAGCTGGGGCTCCAGTACTAGCAGGTAGAGGGGTGCTGCTCCCTGCCCCTCCTGAAGTAGTTCCAGAAGATGCACTGAGTGTGCCTGGTTGTCATCATAGTTAAGAAAGAAGAGTATAAAAATTAAAACAGATTAGTTTTAAAAATAAGAATAAAAATATTCTTTCTATTCCTCTAACTAAATGAAAGTGTCTCCTCATAAAGTTCAACGAAAAGGACTTTCTCCATGAAAATCCATTAATTGCATGCCCTACTGATTAAAATACATGTTCATTAATTAGAAAACAAAATAATTATAGATATAAGTCAAATTTCTCATGGAGAAATGTTGACCATTTTAGAACTGACTTAAGATACTATAAGACTCTTTTCTCCCTAAACTGTCCTCCACCAAACATTTTGGCTCATATGTCTCATGACTGTCAATATTTCTTTTAAAATTGTGAAGATGCATGAGATCAGAGTTCCCCTATTATTTAGCAAATAATGTGTGTTTGAAATGATGCTAGAAACAAAATAAATACATGACAGCATACATCTAATGTTCTAGAAACTTGGTGTGGAACTGTTTATCATTTGAAAACAATTGTAGGCATATCTGCTGAGGATATTAACACAGACAGAAAGGTCAATGTATAAGAACGTGATGACGGAGGAGTTGCACTCCTAGACTGGATGTCAGAGGGGAAGGGAGGAAGCATGAGAGGACCAGTCTTCATTACTCTCCTTCCTCAGTGTGGACACAGTGTGGACAGCTTCCACATGACCCTAAAATTTCATCTGGTCCACTCTAAATTCTATGGTTTCCCTATCATATAAAAATTACCTCAAATTGTGAGCAAAATAAAATCCTTCTAAGATGATTGGCTTGGGTCATGACTTGGTTTTCAGAAAGAAAAGTAACTGTAGGACATGGCATCTGTGACAACGGTCAGTTCTCCCATGGATCTACACTGCCTTACAGGCAGCATGCAAAGTTCTCTTATCTGTTGCCTGGGTGCCCCCCTGATTAGAACACTCAGTACCTGTCATTGCAGATGTGTTTTCACCAGGAGCTCCAGTGCTGGCTGCATGTGAACTTCCACTTGTTCCTAAGGGCATAAGAATGATGCTTCATGTCAAAGATAATTTTACCCAGTCTCCCAAGGCATTTCAAAGTTACATTTCTGCCATTAAGTTCTACAGTGTGGTGCTTGGTCAGCTTTCCTTGAACTCATGACCATAAACGGTTCTGGATAAAACTAGCATTAGGCCCCTCCACAGTCCCCATGGAGTCCTTGTCTTGCCTGCTGTGCTTCTTCCAGTAGTGACACCTGTGCCTGAGACAGTAGGTGTGGCCTCCTTGTCTGCTCCTGTTGTTTCTGTGATCCAAAGAACAGAACCAGAAAAAAATGTATTTGCCTTAGAAATAACAATATCTCACAAAAAAAAATGCCCCAGAAATACTATCTAGCCGAGTTGTAGGATATGTTCCCTTGACTTTTAAGCCACCACTTGGGCTTACAACAGACCTAGGACCCAATTCCACCTAGGCAACCCTTCATAGACTTTTAATATACATGTCGTTCTTACATTCCAGTATAAATAAATGCCTAGAGATCTAGTCCTCATTCGGCATGCCTTCTACTTGTCATACCTACACTCTCAACTAAATAAATATGGAGATAGACTCTGCCCTCCACTTGACACCTGAGAGCTCTCTTTGATTTACCTTGTTTGTTGCTGGTAGAGGCTGGGGATAGACTGGAGGCCTGAGGGAAGGTAGTTTGTCCTGGGGATGTCACTGTGCTTCCTATAACAAGAAAACATGGATCTTGGAGATTCATATGATTCCAAACATCCTTATTAATATGAAAGAACAGGAGATTTATGTTATAGCTCAGATTCTTCATCAAGTTTATTTTAGGAATTTTAGGAGATTTAGATCCAAAGACCACTATTTTCATTTTATTTTTTTAAAATATCTCTTCGTATCTCAAATTAGATCAACAATGATGTCTTCATATAGTTTCATTAATACATATGTCTGAATGTTAGTCTTTGTAAAGAACAAGGTGTGAACAAATCACACTCTAGTTCAGCCACAGCCTCAGCTTTTTCAGAACACAGTCTCAACTGACCTGTACTGATATCAGGTGAAGTCAGCTCACTGCTTGGGGATCCAGTTGTTCCAGCTGATGATCCAGTCGTTCCTTTAAAAGAAACACAATGTCATGACTAGGACGCTGCAGTAGACCCAACTGATCTCTGATGTCTGGTGTCTTCATTTAGCTACATATTTTTCTACATTTGTTGCATCTTTGCAAATTTTCTATGATAATATGGGGGAATCCTTTCTAGGTTTAATTGATTTTACATGGAAAGATTGTCTACCTCCTTTCATATTCATCTGTTTACTCCGGTACTCAGATGCTTATTCAAACAACTAGGATTAAAATTTACTAATGATTGGGTCTTTCATATAAGGAAACATGTTTAGTAACTCTGATAAAGAAGACATTCAAAACTATCCTACTTGATGGTAAAACTGAGTCGAGATTGGAAGCCTTTGCCCTCATGACTCACTCTCCTTATTAGGAAGGAATCAGGGCCAGCATTGCCCAAAGTGCATATTAGCCACCTAATTATAGAACAGGATAAAAGAAACATTAGCTAATATAGTCATCTTTCTGATGTGAGCTTTCTTTCTTTAAATATACAAGAAATTCCTAAATTCCCTCATGAATTACTGGAGATCTAACCAGTCCCTCATCTGTCACCTGAGAGCTCATTACCTTGTAATATACTTGTCATTCCTACATTCCCACATAAATAAGTGGGAGATAGACTCGGTCCCCCATTTTGTATCTGAGGACTCGACTCATTGTATTTAAATATACACGATATTCCTATATTCCAATATAAATAAATGGAGATAGATTCAGCCCTCTTTTTGACACTTGAGACCTCATAGCTTCTTCTGTTTTACTTACCATGTTTGCTGCTGGCAGAGGCTGATGATAGACTGGAGGCTTGAGGGAAGGTAGTTTGTCCTGGGGATGTCACTGTGCTCACTATAATAGGAAAACAGGATGTTGGAGGTTCATAAGATTCCAGACATCCTTATTAATATGAATGGACATGCAGGATAAGACATGAGAAGACACATGCTTGTGCCACATCCAGGGTCATGAATTTTACTCACAAATACAAGTCAAATTTCCAGATCATCACATGAGGAAGCATGGGAATGGATGAGCTGCTGAGACATCTCAAAGACTAAAGGGTCTCACCTAAACTCGGGACTCCAGAAGTTGAAGGTAGAGGGGTGCTGCGCCCTGCCCCTCCTAGGGTAGCTCCAGAAGATGCACTAGGTGTGCCTGGTTTTTATTGTGGTTAAAAAAGAATAACAAGAAAATTGAAGGGGAGTTTTTCTTAAGAATAAAAATAAAATAGTCTATTTTTCTCTCATTAAATAAAAGTAAGTATGCATCCAATAAACTTTAATGACAACTTCTTTCTCAAGGGAAACCAGTTTATTTGACACCAAATGGCTTTCTCAAAGGAAACCAAATAATTTCGATATTGGATACCTACATGATTCCAGATATAATTAGTTATAGAAATTGGCTTGAATGATAAAACTTGAAAAGACACATTCTTAGATCACTTTCTTTGCCTTGAATTTTATTCAAACCAACAGGCCATATTTCTAGACCTTCACCTGAGAAAGCTTGGGAAGCAATGAACTTTTGAAGCTTCATCAAAGACAAAGAAGTCTTCTTACCTGTAGTTGGGGATCCAGTACTTGCAGGTGGAGGGGTGCTGCTTGCTGCTTCTCCTGAGGTGGCTCCAGAAGATTTCCCAGGTGTGCCTATTTTTTTACCATGGAAAAAAACAATACTGAGAAGTCTGAATGGGAGTTTCTCTTATGAGTAATAATTGAAATGGAGTTTTTGTCTAAACAAATGAAAGTGTCTAGGCTTATTAAGTTCGATGACATTTTTTTCTCAAGCAAATCCAGTAATTTGACAAACTACTGATTGGGGTAAATATTCATTAATTGGAAAATACAATAATTATGGAGGTAAGTGAAATTCCTTATGGAGGAATGATCGCTATTTTAGAACTGACCTAAGTCCCTGTGAGAATCTTCAGTCACCTGATTATAGTCCACCTTACCTTTAGTCTCTCACATCACTGGACTGTTAATTTCATTCAAAAGCATGAAGATCCATGAGAACATGGTATCTCCCTATTTTTAGCAACTGTGGAGTGCTTATCACATTAGACCCAAAACAAATACTTGACTATACATTGCAACCTTTTGGATACTTGTTGTAAGACGTTTTATCATTTAGAATATAGATATGTGGGCATATCTAGTAAGGATATTAACATAGAGGGAAAGGTCAATGGATAGGAATGTGAGGACGGATGAGTTGCACTGCTAGACTGAATGTGAGAGGGAAAGGGAGGAAGCATGAGAGGACCAGTCGTCACCACTCTCCTTCCCCAGTGTGGACACAGTGAGGACACAATGTGTACAGCTTCCTCATGACCCTACAATTCCATCTGAACCATTCTCACTTCTATGATGTCCTTGTCATATAAAAATTACCTAAAGTGTGAGCAAAATAAACCCATCTAAGATGATTAGCTCTGGTCATGATTTGGTTCTCAGAAAGAATAGTAACTCAACTCCCCATGGATCTTCACTGCCTTCCATGCTGCATGCCAAGTTCTCTTATCTGTTGCCTGGGCGCCCCCTGCCAAGCACACTCAGTACCTGTTATTGCAGATGTGTTTTCACCAGGAGCTCCAGTGCTGGCTGCAGGTGAACTTCCACTTGTTCCTAAGGGCATAAGAATGACACTTAATGTCAAAGACAATTATACCCAAAGCCTCTCAATGCATTTCAAAGTTACATTTCTGCCATTAAGTTCTACAGTGTGGTGCTTTGTCAGCTTTCCTTGAACTCATGACCACAAACAGTTCTGGACAATACTAGCATTAGGGCCCACCAAAGTCCCTATGGAGTCCTTGTCTTGCCTGCTGGGCTTCCAGTGGTGATGCCTGTGCCTGAGACAGTAGGTGTGGCCTCGTTGCCTGCTCCTGTTGTTTCTGTAAAGCAAACAACACATGCTGGAAAATGTATTTTTCTTAGAAATAACATTTCACAAAAAAAAAAAACCTTGCCAGGGAAATACTATCTAGCCCAGTTGTAGGAAATGTTCCCATGAATTCTTAAATCACCTCTTGAGCTTACAACAGGCCCAGGACCCAATTCCACCTAGGCAGCCCCTCATTGACCTGCAATACACATGCCGTTCTTACATTCCAGTATAAATAAATGCCTAGAGGTCTAGTCCCCATTCAGCATAAGGTGATGAACAGCCTTCTACTTGTCGTTCCTACATTCCCAATTAAATAAATGGAGATAGACTCTGCCCTCCATTTGACACCTGAGAACTCTCTTTGATTTACCTTGTTTGCTGCTGACAGAGGCTGGAGATAGACTGGAGGCCTGAGGGAAGGTAGTTTGTCCTAGGGATGTCACTGTGCTCCCTATAAGAAGAAAACATGGATCTTGGAGATTCATATGATTCCAAACGTCCTTATTACTATGAATGGACTCGCAGGATAAGACATGAGAAGACATACTTCTACTACATCCAGCGCCATCAATTTTACTCACACATATATGTCAAATTTCCAGACTGTCACCTAAGGGATTATGGGAATGGATGTGCTGCTGAGACTCTGTAAAAGCTAAAGTGCCTCACCTGAACCTGGGGCTCCAGTACTTGCAGGCTGAGAGGTGCTGCTCACTGCCCTTCCTGATGTGGCTCCAAAAGATGCACTGGGTGTGCCTGTTTTTCATTGTGGTTAAACAAGAAGAACAATTATTTCAATAAAGGGAGAATTTCCTTAAGAAAAAGAATTGAAGCCGGGCAATGTGGCAGAATCCAAGTGGAGTTAGAGGGGAGGTCAAAGCCACAGAGAAACCCTGTCTCGAAAAACCAAAAAAAAAAAAAAAAAAAAAAAAAAGAATTGAATTACTCTTTTTCCTCTTATGAAATTGAAGTATCTACTCTTACAAATTTCTACAAAATCTTTCTCAAAGACTCTTCCATTCCCTGGCTAATATGAATACAGGAACAAGAAACCTGGATGCGCAAGTACCTCTGTAGTAGGATCTGAGTCCTTTGGGCAAATTTCCAATTGTAAATCTGGATCATGTGATTTTTGAGGAGGCTCCACACTGATTTCCATAGTGGCTACACTGGTTTATATCTCAGCAGTACACACATGTTCCCCTTCCCACATCTCCCTGACAGCATTTTTTTCTCAATTTTATATCTTAGTCATTCTGAACAGGGTTAAACAAAATCTCAAAGTGGTTTTTATTTGCATTTCTTTCAAGGGCATTGCATATTTGTAAAAACTGTATTTCAAGCATTTGCAGGGAATCTTTATCCTTTTTAGTTGTTGGATACTTTTGCCTTGCCTTGTTTAATTTTCCTTTTAGCTGACAGCAGACCCAGAACCTGACCTCAACCCCTCCAACTGCAGAGTCTAACCTCTCCCTTGCTTCTCATTGATCTGTGGCAGAACAGTAATTTGACAAATTTCCAAACTGTGTCCAAGGAACACTTTCTGAGACACCAGAGCCTTTCTCTCTCCCCTAGGATAACACTTGGTTTCAGGGTATTCCTTCAGAGACCGGCACCTAGGACATAATGGTTGACTCGTTTCTCTGCCTCCTTCCCAACCTCTGTTCTACCAGAAAGCTAGAGCCATATCAGTGTCACTTTATGAGAAGTAATGAATCCAGTGATTTTCTACTCAATTTTTAACCTCTCATATTTTCAGAAGCTTTAGTTTGTTGCAGTGGGACAGGAGCAAGCTTCTAAAGATGGCACACTTATCCCTTTGTGTCTGGCTCACATTGCATCCATCAAAAGCTTTGTTAGCTCCTTGAATTTTAAGTAAATTGACAGAAAGGAGGGTGATCTCTCTTGTGAAGATCCTGACAGTCCCTGCCCCCCCCCCCATCAGCCTGTACTCTCTTGATTTGTCTGCAGGCTAAGTTTGTTCACTATTTGGGGCTCCAGATGTCCCCACAACTGATGGTGTCATGGTTCCTTTAAAGTGAACAGTAAATGTCTATCAGATTTGATGCAGAACAGATCTGGCTACTAATGCTTTCAATTATCAATATTTCATTCCTATATTCCTTAATTCTTCTCTGTTTCAACTTTGTTTTCTCCAACGAGTGATTACCAAATCTTCCATAACCCAGATCATGATTGAATGCACCGACTGACTTGCTGGATGCAAGTGATCATAGACATTTTTGTTTGTTTCCTCTTGTGACACTGGAGTTGTGTGTCCTATGCCTCTGCATCCTCAGCAGAGCCTACTGTAGAATGTCTGTGAGATGCTTATAACTTGCATCTGTTGTTGTTTAGTTCCACATTCTTTGAGCCTACAGGGACACTTCAGTGTGTAATCAAAACCTCCTCTACTTGATTCTCACAGGGAACCAGAATCTGTGTGTAGTCCCCTCTTCAGAATGACATCTTTACTATCTGTAGGGCTGCATGTTGGGATTAATATGCATCACAAGAAATGTGTGGATGCCACCACTGGGTAAGATGGCAACCTCTTCTTAATAAAGGCACGTCTTCTTAATAATGCTTTTGGCAGAAAAGAAATTGCATCACAAGTCCAGACTCTTCCAATTCATTTCCAACCTACAATTCTCTAAATGCAGGTAATGGGGCTACCCCACCCAGGTTGTTAGATCCCTAGAGGCTTATGCACTTCTGCCTTTTACCCTCTTGTTTGTTAATGTCACAAATCATGGTTCTTATATTAAGGTGCTCTGGGAATAACCAGGTGAAGACTTTAAGAGTTCCCTACATTCCCAGGAACCAAAGCAACCTGGGTGGCAGTCGCTGTGTCTATGTAATTCCTGCCATTACGATGAAGGCTTTGGAAGTTTTATAAGAACAAAGAATAAATATTGGTTCAGTGCCTGCTTCTCTACTTGTTGCTCCAGATGATGCACCTTGTGTGCCTGAATTTAATCAAGAATAAAAAATTTAACTTAAGAAAATCAATTTCCCATCTTAAGAAAGCAAGCAATAATATGGTTCCAGTTCTTTCTTTAAAATAATAGTGGCCTCTAGCTACACAAACTTCATCACTGTCTTTAGGATTTTTTTAAATGAAATTTTGTGAATTAGGTAGTCTCATACTGACTCCATCAAGATCATCTTTCTCACTACGTATAAAGAGATGAGGGTGATGTTTTGGTATTTTCACAAAATTCCCAGGTCTAATGGCAGCATGAGCCCCTTCTCTGTTCCCTTAGTACCTGGTTTTGCTGATGCACTGTTTCCAGCAGTTCCAGTAGTGACAGTTTTGTCTCCTGCGCTTGTTCCTGTGCGAAGACATATGAATTAGACAGTGTGGTGGGTAATCTGTCAACTTGATGGCATGCAGAATCCCTGTGGAAACAGGCCTCCTGACATGTCTATGAGAGAACATCTAGATTGGTTTACTACATGTGGAAAGCCCACCACCCTACAAGTTGGTGATATTTTTATTGACTATGTTCCTCATCCTAATAAAACAGAAAGGGAGCTGAGCATCTGTACCCATCTTCAGAATCTGCTCCCATCTTTGCTTTTTGGCTGTGGTGCAAGCTGCCTCAAATTTTTGTTGGCATGTTGTTCCTGGCCTCGGGACTCAGAGACATAAAACCCATACTGTTTTCTTGTCCTGTCTTCTAAAGGAACACATGTGGGAATCAAAATGTTTCTTAGCATTCTTGTACTATCCCATCATCTTCTCCCATTACTAATACTGGGATAGTGGTACCCATCTGGGAGATAGTCAACTGCTCAACCTGAGCTACCTGTATTTCCTGGGCTTGGAGCTCCCGGGCTGTGCTCCTTAGGGGTGCTGCTTCCCTCAACACTAGATGTGGGTGTAGTGCTGCCCACTGCCACTGCAGAGGTCCCTCCAGATGATGTCTGGGATATACCTGCTGATTTCCAATGATAAATAAATATAGTTAAAAATTGCAAAGGAACATATTATTATGAATAGGAAGCAAACTTTGATTTCCTCTTCCTTGAAAAATTTGTAAGCCGGGTGTGGTGGTGTATGCCTTTAATCCAACACTCACTGGAAACCAGTGAGCCGATCTCTGAGTAGCTTGTCAGCTCAGTCTACAAAGTAAGTTTTAGGTCAGCTAAAATGACATAGTGAGATCTTGTCACCAAAATAAATAAATTAGAAGTTACCTACCCATATAAGCTTGAGTGGCATCCTACTTTCTCAAGGTAAATTGAGAGTAAACCAAATCTACTGAGATGCCCATGGATTATGAAGCATCATAATTGTGTGAAATTCCTCGTAGTGATGCTGATAATTTTAGGATTGTCTTAGGACCCTGTGAGCATCTTTGCACAGAGGACTGAATGCGGCATTATTCTCCAGCTCCTGTATCTCATGATTGTTATTTTTTTTCACAAAATAAAGCTTGTGAGATTGTACACTCCCCTATTTGTTCATCACGTACCACTATGTACTTAAGTTACCCCAAAACCAATACTTGATGTGTTTATCCTTTCTTGGAGACTTGGTGTCTATAGTGGTTAATCTTCATTATCTAATAGAATGTATCTAAAATCACGTTACCCATTTCTAAGGCTATCTCTGAGTATGCTTGCAGAGATGTGTCCCTGTGACGGGAAGACCTAGTATGGTAGTTGAGAGCATCCCGTGTGTTGGGGTCTGAGACTGAATGAAACAATGAGCCAGCATGTGTTACTCTGCTCCTCTCACTGTGAACAGTGTGACCGGTCATTTCATGATCCTGATGCCACCGATAGAACTCTGTGAGGAGGGACTTTATCCTTAAACTGTGAGCAAATTCAACACTTTCTTAACTGGTCGGGTGTTATTCATAGAAATAAAAGTAACATTGTGTGACATTAACAATGTGCAGCTTCCCCACAGAACTTCATCTCACCACATGTTGTATGAAACACTTTCTTATCTCCTGCCTGGGTATTTTCCTCATACCTGTTATTCCCGATGGGTTTTCACTGGGAGCTCCAGTGGTGGCTGCATGTGTTCCTCCACTTGTTCCTATAATAAGAACAGTGATTTGGGTCACAGTGATAACCACAACAGCCTCCCAAGGCAATCATTTCATAATTACAGTCGTGCCATTCATTTCTACAGTGTGGTCCTCAGCCACTTTGCTTGCTCTCATTATCATACTCAGCCTGGCCACAGCTAATGTTAGTCCACAACAGAGTCCCATGGACCCTCTTTCTTGCCTGCTGGGTTTCCAGAGGTGACTCCTGTGAGTGGGGCTCCAGATGTGGCCTCCGTGCCTGCTCCTGAAGTAACTCCCACAGATTCTCCCGTTGTACCTGGTAGACAAAGAGGAATGCTTAAAATGTGTGCTACAAAGTCCTTCTGAAGGGAGACATCGGTAGGTACGCATCCATGCATCACGCTGCTAGCATCTCTGTTCTTCCCTTGTAGCCACGCTTTCACTTCTACCCGTTTTGTCGGCAGGAAGACGTGCCTGTCCTGACTTACCCAGGTTTCCTCGACTTGTTGCAGTGCTGATGTATGCACTGGAAGTTCCAGTTTCCTTGTCAGTCAATGTGGTTGTGGGCGTAGAAAGGACTCCACCTAATTCATAAACAGGGGTCAAAAATGTCATAGACAAAGAAATTCTCTGATGCTGGCAATATGATTCCTCCCATTGCCCAGACTCAGCAAAGTTGCTTACACCAAGTCCTCTGTCGGATAAGGTAGAACAATTCCAACAGTGTCCCCAGAAAGTAAACTCTAATCAAGCTTCTTTTTTTTTCAACATAGTATTTTCATACATTGTTTTTCATCATGTTTTCCCCTCCCACAACTCCTCCCAGAGTCTACCCATCCTACTTTGTTCTCCCTCTTTCTCTTATGCTCTCTCACTCTCTCTCTCTTTTATACACACACACGTGCACACACACCACACACACACACATGCACACCAAACCCTACAAAAATACAAAAGTGAAAATCAGAACAAGCAAAAAAACCAATGAGATAAAAAAAAAATGCCAAAATGAAACAAAAAGTCCACACACACACATGAAAAAAAAAAGCTCATTATATGTTGGCCAACTACTGTTGGACATAGAGTCTGACTTGGTGTGTGGTTGATATACCCAGTGACACTCCATTGGAGAAACTGATTCTCCCTTTGCCAGCAGAGATCAACTGCAAATAGATAATTGGTTAGGTACTCGACATCTACTTCCCTGCTCTCAGTCATGGAATGACCCCATCTGGCTTGGACCTGTGCAGATCCTGTGTGTTCTCTCACAGTCTCTGTGAGCCCATATGTGCAGCTCTTGTGTGTGCTTTCACTGTGTCTGTAGGCTCATATGTGCAGACCCTGTGTGTGCCCTCACGGTCTCTGTGAGCTCCTATGTGCAGCTCCTGTGTGTGCACTCACAATCTCTGTGATCTCATATGTGCAATTCCTGTGTGTGCCCTCACAGTCTCTGTGAGCTCATATGTGCATCAATCCTGTGGTGTTTGGAAGAGGCTCTTTCCTTGGAGTCTTCTGATGTGGGAGTGTCATATATCAATCTGTTGATTTCATTGGTTAAAATAAAGAAACTGCCTGAGCCCATTGATAGGCCAACCCTTAGGTGGGTGGAGTAGACAGAAGAGGATTCTGGGAAAGAGAAGCTGAGAAGGAGTCGCCATGATGGTCCCAGTCCCTGCAGACACAGGCTAGAATCTCCCCGGTAAGCACACCTTGGGGTGCTACACAGATTATCAGAAATGGGCTAGTCCAGGTGTAAGAGCTAGCCAATAATGGGCCAGGCAGTGATTAAAAGAACACAATTTCTGTGTAGTTATTTCGGGGCTTAAGCTAAGCCATGCGGGCGGCCGGGTGAAGGGGACACAGCCCGGCCGCCCCTATTACTACAGATTGGCGCCCCACGTGATGGGCTAAATCCACTTAAAAACCTGAGAGAGCTTAATTTTAAACAGAGTTTAACACAGAGTTTTGTTGTTTGTTGGTGGCGTGCCGTAGAGAGATTTCCTGATTCAGCAACAGCAGCAGAAAAAAAGCTGCGTCATTTTAAAAGTGCGGCTTCCTGGGGCTGTGCTGCCAGCGTGAACTCTGGTTTCAAAGCGTTTCAAAATGCCGCATACTCAGTCTCAAACTGCTGAGTGCGCCTCCAATGTGGACCTGCTGTGTGCCTGGAACTGTGCGCAGCTCAGGTGCACCAAATAGATCTGAGGCAGGAGCGGCTCAGCTCCTCCATGATGAACTGAGCTGGTCTCAAGCAGCAACTACCGTAATTACCTTATGACAGCGCACTTAAGGTTTCTACTGGGCAGAATGCAGGCGGTACCGTATTAACTGTACAAGAAGCAACTTAAGTTTTTAAGAAGTGCTTAACATTTTAAAAAATGCTCCGGGATAGTAAAAAAATTACAGATTCACAATAAAACAGATTCAGACAGACCACTAAATGAGTCACAATGTTGGATAAAGGTACGTGGGCTTGAGAGAGAAAAAAATATATATAGAGAGAGAATAACGTTAATGCCTTTAAAAATAAAAAGGTAAAGTCTTTAAAGAGACAGAGTACAGATAGTTAAGAGAGTAAAAGAAATAAAGAAAAATAAGCCACGTAAAAATGGAAAATTCACAGAGAGTCTGGATTATGTACATTGTGTTTTCTTTAAAATTTTTGACTGTAAAGGAGCTAAATACAGAGAGACATTTCATTATATGGGCTGCCAAGTGGAACCAGAATGGATATCATGAGGGTATGATTTCAAAATTTGGGTCTAAGGATATGATGCTTCGGAGAGGGTCTTCTTTTGTTTTCACAGAGGATGAGACCCTATGGATTGCATCTATTCTGATTTGGTATGATAGACCACGCCCTCCTGAAAAGTTGCTGTGAACACCCTCAAAAAAATACTTCGCTCAACTGCCAACTGAGATGAAACTATCACAGGTTATACCGTGAAAGACCTAATTAACGACGCCCCCATTCAGCAGGAAGCAGTTTGGAGAGAAAAACCTGCGCCCATGTTCCCAAAATATTGTTTATAAATGTTCTTTACATTTAAAGGGGGATATGATATAGATATAAATAATTTGCATTGGTGTGGATTTTAAGGTCAAGCTTGTTATATGTATATGTATTTCTGATACTGATTAAGATATTGTGATGTGTAGTTCATTTTTAAAATGTAATGTATAATTAGGAAATATAGGTTGTTGTTAAATAATCGTAAATAATAGTCAAGCTTGTAGTCATGTTAGATTTTCTAGATATATGGAGATATATTTCAATTAGATAGGCATTCTTCATATCTTTCAAGGACTGCAGAATATGGCATTTAATGTTTTAATAATTTAGGGCTTTTCATGACAATGAGACACGTCTGCTCCTGGCAACACCAATCTACTTCAAGAGGAAGATGGGCATTGAAGAGGATCCTTATTGAGTTTGATAGCCATTTGGGCAAGAGACTGTTCTTGCCTGGACTGATGCATAAACTGGACACAAAGAACCTGCAGAGAGAGGACTGCTGAACTTGCCTAAAGGTGAGATGATCTTTCGGGGTTCCTGATTCATAAAAGAGTCTACGAGACATTCTGCAGGACACAGCAGAAAGTGACTGAACTGTCTTTGGAATTTCCTGCTTCATGGAACTGTCTGCTGGATACTACGGGCCTGAAGGCCGAAGATGGATGCCCCACTGGTACAGAGGAACTTTGGGTGACTGTCCAGGCAGCGAGATGTCTCTGTCATTTCTAGAATTTGGATTTCTTGTTTTTTTAAATAGTATTATATCCTTCTGGAGTCTTTGATGGAGTTGAAGAATGGATAGTTATAGTTTTCTTAGTTATGATAAAAGATAAAATAGATATAAATATTATAACTGTAATTCTTAATAACTGTTTTGCTATATGTAATTTTACTATGTTAAAATGAAAGCCTTCCTTTTTGTTTAAACAGAAAAAGGGGAAGTGATGTGGGAGTGTCATATATCAATCTGTTGATTTCATTGGTTAAAATAAAGAAACTGCCTGAGCCCATTGATAGGCCAACCCTTAGGTGGGTGGAGTAGACAGAAGAGGATTCTGGGAAAGAGAAGCTGAGAAGGAGTCGCCATGATGTTCCCAGTCCCTGCAGACACAGGCTAGAATCTCCCGGTAAGCACACCTTGGGGTGCTACACAGATTATCAGAAATGGGCTAGTCCAGGTGTAAGAGCTAGCCAATAATGGGCCAGGCAGTGATTAAAAGAACACAATTTCTGTGTAGTTATTTCGGGGCTTAAGCTAAGCCATGCGGGCGGCCGGGTGAAGGGGACACAGCCCGGCCGCCCCTATTACTACAGTCTTCCATACCCTCTAGCTCTTCCTCCTCCTCCTCTGCATATCTCCCTGCATTCCGAGGGCTAACCTAATTTTTAAATAATCTCTGGTCATTGAGCATCCTTTATAATTTTCAAGATATTGCAGAGAGGTGATTTGAAAAGGACCAGAAAAAATGTCCCAAATGAAGTCTTTTAGTTTGATCATTTGTTTTATACAAGCCTTCAACGAAAAGATGTAACATTTATCTAAAATACCAAATTTCCCATGTTGTGCTTGTTCCTTGCTTCTGATGGAGTGAGTCTTGCTTTCAGAGTGAGTAATATGCTTGTAACAGGTTCTCTAATACAGAAAGACAGGTCACGCTACTTTCAGCTTTCAAAGCAGCTTTGATTTCCCTACACTTCAGCACCTCCTCTATCCCAATAATGATCAAAAACATTCTGTGATCCAGAGAACCCCAGTATCTGCCTATTTCCTTGCTGAATGTGTATAAGTTTGTTCACATTTACTCATTTAGTAGTAGGGTACTGGAATTGATTATTTCTTAATTTAGAACACACATAGGAACCAAAGTGTGGGGCTTTCATGAAATCCTTACCTGAGCCCTTCTTTTAGAGGTTTGGATTCTATGAGTCTGTAATAGTCCAGGACAGACATCTCAAATTTTCTCTAGTTGGTAGCAAGGTCATGGCCATAAACCAACTAAGAGTATCATCTCTACCAGTGGAATCTTGGAACCATCAACCTTAAGCACATGGGCATCCAGATTGCCCCCAAATATACAAACTCAAGGTAACACACACCCCATGCTCCAGGAATTGTGTTTGAGGGACAGGGCTCTCTAACTTGGTTCTCACTGGTGCTGTACATCTTCATCATGAAATGGAGCCATTGCACGGAGGTCATCAGATCCTTGCAAACCCATTGGACGTTCCCTTTTACTCACCTGATTTGCTACTAGCAGAGGCTATGGATGTCACGGTGGAGGCTCTGGGGCTGGTAGTTGTAAGGCCTGAAAACATTTCTGTGGTCCCTGGAACTAAGAATAGGTTTGGACTTTGAATGTTTCTCATTACATTACTATGGGTACTTGGCAATGTCAGAGAAGGAAGTTACAGGCACTGTTTTCCAGATCTCCTCAAACCAGTTTCAAATCCCAGTTAGAGACTTATAATATAAATCTGCACATTAAGCAGGAGCCATAAGATGCTATGGCAACATGTTCAGGACAGCTGAGTTGCCAGAACGTATGGCTATAGTGCCGAAGCTCGAGGATTTGCCCCTGATACCTGATGTGCATCCACAAGGTATTTAGCATATATTGCCATATGCTCCCTTATTGTGCACTGTAACAGTGTATTCATCTTAAGTTTGTGTCTGCTGTTGGGAGGGACAGAGACCTACGCAGAGAGACAGTGAGACTGTTAAAAAAAAAGCAGAATGAGAGAAGGAAAGTAAAACTGACAGAAACAGGAAACGAGGTCAAAGGATCAAACTATCTCTTTTTGGAGATGCTGAAATAACAGACAACCCACTTAAAACTTGGCTATGGAATTAATAGAAAGTGCTCAAAAGAAGAAATACAAATAGCTATAAGATGTTTTAGTGAGTGCTCGGTGTCCTTAGCTCTCAGGGAGATGCAGACGAGAACTTCAAGACCCACCTCACCCCAGTCAGAGGGACCTGCACTCGGTTCTCTTGGGAGTATAATCTGAATTTTTTCTGTTCTTTCTTGTGACAAAGCAGATGTACCAATCAAGCCAAAACCATTGTTTCTTTGGTTCTTGCTCTATATAAACCAGGTGACTCCTATTACAGTGATCACGAGTCCATTCCATTAAGGCACGCTTCATTAATAAGGTATGGCAAGCCTGTAAGATTTCACTAGCTGATCTTATTTATATAGTTGAATTTCCTTAATAGTTTTCCCCTGCTTGCTCCTGCCTGATTATTGTCTTATCTTCTAAGTGTGTACAACTTTAGAGTGTGTTGGGATGAGAGGGTGTGCCTCCAAGACTGTCTTTCTTACACTTTGTACAGAATAAATACTTTAGTTCTGTCCTGGTCTTTGGGGCTCTTGATACCATCTACATACCCTTTCTCAGGTCTCCTTAAGAAACCTTATTTATGGCTAAATTGTAAACACTGAACCTGTATGTCTACAGGCTAGAGATCTGTGTTCCCATAATACCTGTTCCTCCAGATGTGTT
Source organism: Microtus obscurus (assembly GCA_963919715.1). NCBI lineage: Eukaryota > Metazoa > Chordata > Mammalia > Rodentia > Cricetidae > Microtus > Microtus obscurus. The sequence continues at coordinate 8,362,313 of CAWTZC010002364.1, forward strand.
TTCACCAGCAGTTCCAGTGGTGGCTGTATCTTCCCTGCCACTTGTTCCTGAGGGATGAATAAGAACTTCATGCATTCAGCTATGTAGAAGATACTTTCAGGGAAGTTCTTACCTTCACTCCTGTCCTTATTTCCTACATTTTGGTCTACGTTTGACAACGTATCTCATTACAATACTCTGAGCTCATTACACTATTCTAAGGTATTAGCAAAGTTGGTTATGACCCCACAGTTCCACAATGGACTTCTAAGGAGACCTAGCCTTGTTTGTTGGGTCTAAATTGCTAGTGGTCTTAGTAGTTCATGACACTCTAGGAGTATTGCTCCTGTATAAGCCTGAGGTTGGCCTCTTGATTCTTCTCTTCTACTTACTAAATACAACAGAAGCTCTAGTTTAACATTTGCTAGCTTTTCTCAAGTATAAGATGATAGATTCAAGTCAAGTTTTAATCTCTTGGGCTTTCTAATACTTTATCTAATAACCAACCTTTGGTGATTTTGTGCTTACCTAATGGACAGCAATAAGATGTATGTTCTTACTCACCTGTGTTTGCTGGGCTTGTGACTCCAGTAGTTGGTTCCCTGGTCATGCTGCCTTTCTCACTGCTAGTTGTTGGTACAGAAGTACTAGTCATTCCTCCTGATGAAAACAACACGATGCTGATAAAGACATCAGCTAATTGACTTTGCTTTATAAAGATCCACTACAATTATTCTCTTTTCATTTATCGTGGACTTTAAGTGACTCAAGTGGCTGGCAGACGATCAACAAGCCACACTCAGACTTTCTACTACACCTATTGTTTCTCAGATAGGGATATTATTGGAGAAGGATCAGAGTGGTCCTAATGAAGAGACCTCTGTAAAAGACTCAGCCTGGTCCCTTGCAGGGCTCCATCTGGACACAGATGCAGTCATTTTCACCTGTGCAGACTTCTTACAACCTACCATGGCATGCCAAGGGGGTGGGCTGTCACTAAACAGAGCCCTAGAACACAAAACTGTGAGCCAAATGAATCGCTAGCATATCATCATGGAGGAATCTTGGATTTTGTCCAGTATTCCAGGTGATTTAGCCTAGGCACCAGGTCCTTATTATTTTGTAATCTCCACAGGGTAAACTTGTAGTGAGCAGAAAGCGAGGGTTGCTTGTACAAGTGTGCTACAAAGCAGTGCTTTGGAGATTCGTTACATACCCGTTGAAAAGACTGTGCCAACTGTACTTTCACTATTAGCTTCTGTGGTTATATATTGAGAACTTCTGGTCGATCCTGATAAAGGTTAAAAAAAAAATCAATAATTCACGCAGAAAATGTACCTTAGAGTTCCCACCCTCAGAGAGTAGAAGTATATAACTGTAGCACGATACACATAAATAAATCATTGAAAGGTTAAGATACATGAGGAAAAACCACCCACGTCTGATGTTTATATTTGAAAACCGCTATCTGGGTAGCATGTCTGAAACCAGCTCCTTGGCTGGGACCAAGATTCTTTGTTCGTCATTAGTGTACCTGTCGTGAGCGCAGAACTAAAGCTTGAGCTTGGGGCTGCCGTGGAGCCTGCACTTCCCGTCGTGGAGAGATCAGGAGCTGAGGTTCCAGTAGAGTCTGAGAAAACAGGAGAGGACTTTCTCATCTCATGTCACATTGGACCTTGTCACCAGTGAGCAAGCTAACTCTCTAATCTTTCCACTATAAAAAACAGGATAAATAAATTCTCATTCCTATGCACACTTCCCTGCAAACTGCTGATAACATTTAAAAATTATCCTTCAAAAACCTTGCTTTACTTAATGCTCTTTTTAAAGTTTTGTTCTGGTTGTTTTTGCAAAGACATTTTTTCAGCAACTTTATTAAATTATACCAATGCTTTCTATAAAGGGCCAGTTGACTCTAGTTTCCTTCCTTTTCCTAGTTTAGTATCATGTTAGCCTCTGATCATGTCCCAAGCATGTGATAAATTATTTTCATTGTTTCCTGAGATGCTTTGAGAATTGTCTGACCATAACATGTCTCATGGCAAGTCCCAATAGCTCTCTGACCACAAACCTTTCCTGCTATCAGTGGGTGAACTAAAATGACTTCTCAGCCATTAGATACTTTCCAACATATACAATAGTTTGTAAAGTAGTGTTGAGCGTAGATAAATGTTTTATTTAATATCAAATAGCTTATAGTCTAGGTATAGGTTTAGGTTGAATTATCGATATTTGTGTAGCTTTTAAAACAGTGAGGTCATGATATGCTTTCTAACACACATGCACATATACTTGTTGCCTGCTGTTCATGGCACCCTACAGGTGAACTGTTGGCTTAGCTCACAGCTCAACACCCTTGCTTCAGTAACGCCCAGTTTCTCTGACTTGAGTAAGGAGCTTCTCCCTACAGACACGCGCCATAGTGAGGCTCCTGAGATGCACGTCACTTTCATCTGCTCTTTACTGCATCTGTAACAGGGATCTTCCTCACGACACTGCTGGGAAGGCAGTGGCTGTGTTTCATTTTTATGAAGTTTCTCCACACAGCTCGGCCTGTCCTCCAGCTTGTAATGCTCCTGCTTGGCCTCTGTGTGACACTCTTGCAGGCATGTGTCACCACACCTGCTTAATTCAGTTTCATACAGCCAGTGCCAATCAAAGGGCCTACCAGATAATAAGCACTCAGTAGACATTTGTCTCCTAAATAAGTGAAAGTCGTCAAAATACTCTACCAATTTTTCATTCAAAGAACTGGACATGAGGATATTAAGTGTTCAGTTCAAATTTCTGCTGGCCAATAACCCAACTAGAAACAAAGTCAGCTCTCCAGTAACCAGGATTATCTCCACGTTGTTTTCTGTGTGACTTGGCCTCTGTATCCTATGTCACTTCATAAAGTTTTGAAGTTTTCTTTCTTATACATGACCCATACTAGTGGAAATACTAGACATTACACGTGGCGGTCATTGAAGAAATGAAACAATATGTTTCTGGTTACTTAAGAAAATGGACATGGAGCCATGAACTAAGGTCCATTTTTCATATCACATAAAAACCAAACATACCACTAGAAGACTTAAAAGCACCCATTATGTAGTTATGTATTCTTCATAGTTCAACAAATGCCATTCAACTTTTAAACCCTCGTTGTCAGTAAAGAGAAATGAGGACCCTAGGAGAGACATACATGGATCTAATCTATATGGGAAGTAGTAAAAGACAAGATCTCCTGAAAAAAAAATGTTTAAAAAAAATGTGTTGGTGAGCCTTAGAGGAAAATGCTTCAATTTTATATGTATCATAAAAATAAAAGAATAGCAGTTTTTTTTTGTCTTTTAGATTTCAAAATAATCAATACTGCAGACAGCATACTTTCAGAGTCTCACCTTTGAATGGTTATTACAGCTCCCCAGGCAAATGGACATTGGCCTATTATTTCTTACACTTAGTCAATGTCATGTTCTGCTGAACAGTCTGTACCCAGTCTAAGGTGCTCACATCATCAACAGAACCTGATCTGTGGCCGCTGTGCTCCTGGCATCCACGATGATAAATGAGTGGTATTATCCACACCTCAAATTCATTTTTAGTTTAAAGGTTGTGAAAGTCTCCTCCTTTGAATGTAATATGAGCAAAGTTAAAAAAAAAAAAAAAAAAAAGGAGGAGGAATTGTAGATGAGACGCTAGGCCTTCCATCATCTGATCATCGCCATTTAAAATCCGTTTATCTGGGAGTTGATTTATTCTTGTGACACAACAAGCTACAGGGACACTATTAAGAAATGCTGAAAGACACAAATCACCTGACAATTTGATATTCATTTTATATATGCAAGGGTTACTTAACAAATTTAAAGTGCCCACATAACTTGTAGCACAATGGAACTATTTTAAAAGGAAAAAAAAAACAATAAAATTATTTTGCTTTTGTCTCTCTATTTTAGAACATCAACTATGGCTCTGAGGGTAATAAGAAAACAACAATAGGTAGGACCCTGATTTTTGTCTGTATGAAGCTGCAGGCATCTTCACAATCTTCTCTTCAAAACCTTGGCAACATTATTAAAGAGCATCTAACCCCTTCCTATAGTGTCAAACAGGGAGGGGCGTGTGGGGAACAACAATCTTTCATCAGAGGGTGTGAGGCTTGCCGAGATAGTGAAGGAAAGGTACTGACAGTACGGACTGCAGCAATCTGAGTCATTAGCTGATCTCTCGATGCTATACTAATGAAGCATTTAGCCCAGTGGGTCTCAGCATTCCTAATGCTGTGACCCATAATACAGTCCCTCATGTTGGGACCCCAACCATAAAATTATTTTCTTTCATAAAATTATTTCCATTGATACTTCATAACTACAATTTTGCCACTGCTATGAATTGTAATGTATATATCTGTGTTCTCCAATGGCCTTATGTGAGCGACCCCTGTGAAAGAGTCATTTGATTCCCAAAGGCATTACAACCCACAGGTTGAGAACCGCTGACTTAGAAGTTACTAATACTGTAAGTCACAAAACAATCAGTGGAATTTCAGCAAAACTAAATAAAACGCTGGGATTCTTCGAGACAAAACATAAAGCATCACCAATAGAACAGTGAATAAAGTCCGTGGCAAAGTTATGGGCAGCCCTCCTGCCCAACTCAGCTCCACTCTGAAGTTTGCATTCGTAAAGTGATAGGATGTAGAAGAAACAGTTCTCATAGGCTCACAGAGACAGATTTTACCCGAATCACTTTACCAGTTGCCTACAAAAACCTTTTCCTTTCAAAACTCATGTAGTTTTTGTGCATGCGAAGTACTGACAAAATAAAACTGAACGTTTGCTCAAAACTGAGTCCGGGAAGAATGAGATTGTGGTGACAATGGTGACAGTGTGCAGCCACTCGATACTCACACCTGCAACTCTTTCCCCCACTGGTCAGCACGCTTGCTTACCTCTGGGATGAAAGCACCCATGGAGATTATACTTAAACAGTCACAAGACTCGACATTTTAGTAGGTAATTAACTAAATGGAATGTTGGAACAGAACCAGTTTGCTCATCTCAGAAACAAAGCTAAGCTCAGTGTGAGGATGTGGTTCACTGCTCAGGGTGCAGTTAGTGCTGAGTAGGAATTATTCCGCACTAAACATGACATTATACAGAAAACCCACGAGTTAAAACTGAAAATTGGCCTGGGTGAATTGATGTGCGCACAATGCAACCAAACATCTTGAAGTGAGCCAGTCTTCCGAAGATTTTTATTTCTTGGTATGGCTAATGATAATCCAAGAGAATATGAAGTTGGCCAGAATAAGCATGTGGCTCTAGTTTCAAAAATAACATACCCATCTTAACACTTATTATTGATTTGGGGGTGGTACAAGCTACATCGAACTTGTGGATGTCAGTGGACAGCCTGTAGCCGTTGGACACCAGGGATCAACCTCAGGTCCTCAGGCTTGGTGGTAAGCCCTTTACCAGCTGAGCCATCTTGCTGGTCTGATTGCTAATACTTTGATATAAGCATGCTCATTTCAGAATAGATAAGTTACTAATTCAAACAAGAAAGAGAAATCAGTAGGTTAGTGAGAGGAGGCCCTGATCATGGTGTTTCAGAAATAATGTGGATTTGGAAAGGCAAATCTCTTTACAATTTTCTTATTATTTGTGTGTGTATGTGAGCATAAAGGTGGAAAGTCATAGCGATGCATTGGCTGGTCACTTTTTCTCAAACATTTTTCCTCATATTTTAATTTTCTAAGGTATTAAAGCCTACTCAGTGATTGTCTAACATATTAAAGCCTACTTCAGGTGGCTAAACTAGGAACAGTGAATGGGAGAATTCAGAATTTAGTAGTTCAAACAAGTAGTCAATCCAATGTGTATATATATATATATATAAGTTACCTTAGGTTTATGCCTAAAAAAAATCTTTTGATTTAAATAAAGAAAAATTATCAGTGCTTTTATAAAGTTTCTGATGTATCTACTATTGCTTTGGTGCTTGATATTAAAACTGCTGGAATGGGTGCTGCTTAATTTTTGAGAAATCAATTGAAAAACTAAACTTTGTATGGAGGAATATTATGTTCCTGAGAACAGGTATGGTCGTCCATAAAATAGTTGAACTCAAAATTATTATTTCAGAAAACTTTGGTCACAAAGTCAATGTAAAATGTGGGAATGGAGTTCTAACAATTAGAACTCACATATAAAAGACAGAAAACATTGTGTGTGTGTGTGTTTTTCTCAAAAGCCTTTCCTAACACATTTTTCTTTTCAAAGACAGAAACACATGTACTTCCTACCACACCGGGATCGCAAAGGCACAAACCGTGGGAGGTAAGGCTGCTGGGTCTGAAATGCCCTGCTGGTGAAGGCTTACCTGTACTTGAGCTGCTGGCCAAGGGGGTCACAGCTGTGCAGAGGAAACAAATATTTTGTAAATATAGGTTAAAATTACATCAGTAGACAAAGCTAAAAAGCCTTCATCTAGATAAGGTTTCCAAAAGTGTACATAAATTACTGCATCGCTCAGGCTCATCCGACAGACTCCTAACACTTCATTATATGTTTGTAATTTTGTACCTACGGCTTTAACTTTATCCATGGGTGAAAATTTTAGCTTAGGATTTGTTAGCGTAGTTGCTACCTTCTAGACAACAACATGTAAAATGTTCTTTGGGGGAAGTTAACCATAGGGACCGTGCTCTTTGCCCGCAGTTTGACCAGATGACAACCCAGCTACTTAGCATGAACATTTAGGAGATGAAGAAATGAAGATTGACAGATTGGAGGCAGGTTGCACAGGCCTGAACCTGACACTTGCTTTGCTCCTCAGTGTACAAAGTAAAAATAATACGAACATTTTATTCTTATTACCTGTTGAGGTGCTGAATGAGGAAGTAGCTGTTGTCATAGAAACTGTTTGGGGACAGAGTATTTAGGAAATGAGTTAATTGAGGAATCTTTGTTAGGGCATTTCTTTCAAGAAATACATTGTCTTCAACTAAAATCAAAATTTATAAATTTATCTGTAGAAATCAAGGGACAAGAATGCTTTTGTATATAAATTCATACAAATAGCACTACCTATTATATGTCCACAAAAATAACTATTTTCTGTCATGATCAGACAGCACATCTTCTCAGGAACTTTACAAGGACCAAGAAATGCAGTTCAGGAACGTGCTACCCAGTAGTCCAGTCTCAGGAAAGTAGGCAGTAGTAGTTTTAGTGCCTACAGCTCTCCGACAAGGTCACCTAACTTTAAGTTTATCGCCAGAGTCTAAACTCCCCAACATCTTGATTGTATGACCTCCAATCAGTTGTCAAAAGGATTAAAGCCCTTCTAAACCATACAGAGAGGTGTGCTGTAGTAACCCCAAGAGTGTTCAAATTATCAGGAAATTCAAGGTTTCAAAACTTAAATTCTCTTGGATGAAAATAAATTAAATACCTCTACCAAATAATATAAAGACATGATTTAAGAACAAGGAATGAACTATTTCAATTTTCAAATCATCTCTAAGTCTGATCATAATTTTCAAATATTTATATCATTAAGATACCACATTCCCCTCATTTTACCATTAATTTAATTAACACCTAAAAATATCAAACTCGGGGTGATGATATTTAGTTAGGTAGTATGGAATATTTATGGCATGTTGTAATTACTTTCCTGACTTAGTTTCTAGAAATATGGTGAAATGATATTCTGGTATTTTCTAGTAGCAATTTTAGTTTACACTTACATCATCTGGTTTACCAATATTTTTACTGGCACAGAATTGTATGAAACTATAAATAAAAAGTGTTGATGCAATGATTGGTTCAATATTTAACACACATTTGTAGCTTTACCTGTTGTTGTTGAATTTGTAGGCTGAGTCTCTGAAAATGAACACAGATGACCATTATTGGTAAGAATTGAAAGTACTGACAAAGTTTTACATCTTAAGTCATTTAGGAATCATGTGTCTTTTGTTTTGCGTCTTACAGTTCTTAATACGAAGCAAGAATATTTCTTTCAGGACTCGTTTGTAACATATGTGTTTCTCAAGTGTCCCTGAAGCCCTCTTATCCTATCTATGTCATTTCTCTTCCATTCCTTCATTAAATTGCCTTGACTGGTGCAGCTTCATCCTCTTAATCCCCTAAGCATACAAATGTCAGGGGATACATGCAGTAGGGAAAACACCCACAACTATTAGGGTACACACGCAGTAGAAAAACACAAGAATCTGAAGTTAGAGCATGCATGCGGTAGAGAAAACATAAGTAGCAGGTGCCAGGGCATACATGCAGTAGAAAAACCACAATTCTTAGCCACTATGAAAGTTACTGGAAATGCCCTTTCAGCACGGGCTTTGAGGAATGACCCTCTATGAACAGCCATGCAGTTGGAATGGTACCAATCCCATACAGTCAGTCAAAAGCGTGCTCATGAACTGCTATTTTGTTTTTGGTCCACAAGGGCCCATGTCTCTTATCTCACCATTCCTAGATGAAGTGGAAGAAAATGAGTCCTTACCATTGCAGTCCAACTCGCCAGCATTACAATAGCTGAAAGTTAAACAGGAAAAGGAAAAGAATGACTCAGAGTTCGACTGCCAGGAACACACATTTCATAAATTTAGGACCACAAATTGTCAGGTGATGAAAACGAAACCGAACCAAGAGAAGAGCGTTAATTGCCTCCCTTGGAGAACACCGAGTTCAGTTGCTTGTGTGCTTGACTGGCTGTTATTCCTGCTCATTTCATCTCAGAGTTTGTGGGACTGCATAATGATTTATGGTCCAGCAGCGAAGTTAGTTTTAAAATTAGCTGCCTCAATTTCATTATTTAATGAGCATGTTTCCCGAGTACAGTCTCATCAGCATGACACCATACTCGACAGTCTGAAAATACGATCTCTATTTATAAAATTTCATATAATCCTTCCCCTAAACTACAGAGTGACTTTTCCTGTTATCTTCTCATAAGATTAAAGATTTTATAAACCATTTGGTTGTTTATGATCTTTTGTTGTTATTTTTGACTATAGGTAACTCTTTGACAGATGGAGCTACACATACCATGTTCTTCCGCACTCATCCACAACAGCTCCCCCTGCTGGTATGACGTCATTGTAGTAGCAGCTGCACTCGGATAACTGAACACATTTCATAGTGTTCTCATCCAGATAGGGTGCGCTCTCGGGACACCTGGCATAACAGCCTGCAAGGAACAATAACCCACTGTTCATTCCATTTACCAAAACTTGCCAAACTTTACTATATGTTTCTGAAGTTACCACAATGATTCTGTGAGGTGATGTGTCGGGTGGTAAAGTATCACTCTTATGAAAATGTAAGGGGAGTCTGACTGAGAGGATACCAACCTAAGTTAGAAATATATATATTATTATATACTATATATAATAGAATAAATAAATATATATAATAGAAAGATGGATGGATAATAGATAGATAGATATCCAATTTTTTCTTTTCAAGTATTATCTTGTTAAAAGTATATCCAAGTTTTCCTGAATAGTTTGCTACTTCACTGACGACCATGTAAACAGAAAGCAGGCTTTGGTTAGATACTTCTGTTGACTGTGGATAGCACTTCCAAACGTGCATTTTTCCAAGACAGAAAAGACGCGGAAGGTACACTGAAAGAGTCCAGTGCTAGACACAGAGGTGGCCTTAGGAAATTTATGCCTTTTTTTCCTGCCATGCCTTTCTTTCTAGGGGGCACAGTGCTAAGAATAAGGTGCTATTCAAGTGTGCGGCACCAATGATCAACCTAATGTCAGAGTTCTTCCTTTCACAAGTTGCTTTCTGAAACTGCCTTTTCAATGCACACAAGTCATCACATGACAAGAATAAGGAACGACAGCAGGGCTGCGGCACCATCCCCCTCCCCAGAAAGGACCTCTGCATGTAAATAAAAGGTTCTATAGAACTATTGCTAAAATTAAGACCACTTCATTTAATTATAAAATTCAGACACTGGGCTGGCAGAAACAAATATTCTTTTGTTGTAAAGGCAGCATCATTTTCACAACCCTTCAAACATGTCTTACCTTCCAAAAGTGAAGAAAACTTCTGCCCGATGACCTGATCTTTGCATGTTTTGGCCGTTACCGTGCCACAGGGTTCATAGTGCCAGCTGCATTCCCCGGGGCCGTTGTAGTAGTCACAGTACACGGCTGTGGTTGAAGCGCAGCAAATTACTCTCTTTCCTAGCATGGTGATTCCCACCTTTCAATCTCCAAAAATACTTTTAAAGGGATCCTAGATGATACTAATGACAGACCTAAATATGTGCCATTCACCTTGTCAAGTTTTTTTGGCTTCATCTAAATTGTCATATAGGCGAATACCACACACACACACAAAGGGGAACCTTACAGATTTAGTTAGGTCCTTCCTTTCACAATCACTTGGAGATATTGAATCCTCATCTAGAGCCGAGGCTCTCAGCCTTCCTAATGCTGCAACCCTTGAATACAGTTCCCCATGCTGTGGTGATCCCAAGCATACAATTATTCTTAATGCTCCTTCATGTAATTTTGCTACTGTTAGAAATTTTAATGTAAACATCTGTGTTTACCAATGGTCTTCAGTGACCCCTGTGAAAATGTTATTTGACCCCCAAAGGGGTCACGACCCACAGGTTGAGAACTGCTGATCTAGACTTCTGATTTTAATGTTCAAGCTTAAGTTGGAAAAAATAAATATGCAAATCAATGACAACAACAATAAAAACAAACAAAAAACAGAACAATACTGATTGGTACGGTGGCTCACTCCTATAATACAGTCACTAAAGTAGCTTGACCAGGAGAATTGCTACAATGCCAAGGCCAGCCTGGGCTACAGAATGAGTTCCAGGGCAACCTGAGCTACATATATAGCCTGTCTCACAAAGAGTCTGAGAAAAGTAAGTTTCTTTAATGGGTAATAGTCTTCAAATAGAGTAATTAAGCAGTTTGCTATATCACTAAACTAAGTAAAATGCAATATTTATCTTGCCAATGAATCTTATTTATTTAACACATCTCCAGACATTCATGCCTTGCTTACAGGGGGAAAGGAGTGGCTTATTTCTTTTATGGTTATGTGGCTCAGTGTGTAGAGATTCATTTTATATTCAAGTTCATTTTTCATAAGGCTTTGTGTCAAGGAAACAACATATGTGAGGATTTCAACCAAGAGTGGTGTAAGAGACTCATGCCTAGGACACACAAATACCCAGACTCATCACTCATCTGGTTTAGGCAGATGTAGTTTTCATCAGTGTTCAATACATTTCCTCTGTGAAGAAAAGCAACGTTCTCTAACTAAAGCTGAACACAAAATGTTATACCTTGTCCTATTTCTGTTGGGTATTTTATCCATCATAAACAAATACACTAAGATGTTTTCAACCCTCTCTAGGTTTGAGAATAAAAAATCTGAGAGGAAGAGCAATTGCTTAAGAAAGCAGCTTTGTCTAACTACAACATTCAGAAAACCTTGACTACCCAGGCTTCACTTACGGCAAAGGTTTGGCTTTCTCCATGAGACACAGACTCCGGCTGCATTGCATGCCTCTGCATACATTGCCACAGCAGTACAGAAGCCAAGGTACTTCCCCTCCATGTCACACGCGCAGGCTTCTTCAATACATGCATTGTAGTAAGCCGTCGGGTCCACCTAGACAGAGCACAACACATGAGTGTCTGGGAAGGACCCGTGCAAGCCACAGGGCTCAGAGCAGTGCTACCTTGCTGTGGCATTCCCTGAAGGTGTCGTCCCTGATGATCTCACACTTCTTCTCAGCCCAGGCCTTGCAGTATGGGTTCGAGTCACATGGGAAGCTTTGAGTTACTGTATCTGAACACTCCTGGCTTGTTTTCCAACTGTTTCCAAATTCCAGGGCTGTGGAAGCTACCAAGGAGTGCCTTGTTGTGAAGTCATCCTTAAGATCTCCGTTGTTATTTCCACAAAGGCCGCACACTTTGTTCTGTGTTGATGAAAGGGGCAAAAGTCACCACACTTGATCACATAATCATAGTACATGATTCATATGATCAAGGCACCTTTATTCCAGGAATGCAGAGATAGAGTGAATGACAGTCAATGAATACAACACATTAAATTATGGACACAAAAACATAATCATCTCAATACACACTTTTGACAAAACCCAACATCCTCCGATGATATTTTGTTTATGCTACAACAAATAAAACTTGCCTGAAGTATGGAGTTAGCTATACTAGTTAGACATAGAGGCCAGGTAGTGGTGGCACACACCTTTAATCCCAGCACTCGGGAGACAGAGGCAGACAGATCTCTGTAAACTCAAGGCAAACCTCAACTATATTAGATTGAATCAGTCTAAAAGAGAAACAGAGCTCACACCTTTTATCCCAGCACGAGGGAGGTGTAGATAGTAGTGATATGGCTGGGCAGAGAAAGGAATATAAGGCAGGAGGAGACAGGAGCTCAGATCATTCCGTCTGAGGATTCCTGGTGACAGGATCTTGCCCACTTTGGTCTCAGAATTCAATCAAGGTAAAAGGTCTCTTTAATAGCTGACTCCTTTACTTCTCTGACCTGTCAGCATTTACCCCAATATAAGACTCCAGGTTTTGATTATGAGGAATAGAAGATATTAATCCCCAAATAACAAATACTATATATTATGAACCTACAGACATCGCAATAAATGGGGCAAATTGAAGGCATTTCCCCTGTTGTTAGAGCCGAGACAGGTGTGTGCTCTTTCTCTGTTCTTATTCAATGCAATACTTGAAGTCTTAGAGCAGGAAGAGAAAGAGAAGAGCATCCAAAGGTTATGAATAGGAAAGGAAGAAGTCAAAGTACCCTCATCTGCAGATGAAATGACGCTACACCAAGAGACTCTGAAAAAAAAAAACCTGATGAACACCTTTAATAGTGTGGCAAAACAGAAAGCTAATATGAAGATTCAGAAGTGTTTATATATATGGATTATTTTATTCAGGATCACTATTGCTGTGATGAAACACATTACTAAAAGCAGATTTTCGAGGCAAGGGCTTATTTGGCTTACACTTCCACATCCCCGTTTATTATTAAAGGCAGTCAAACAGGGCAGGAACCTAGAGGCAGGAGTTGATACAGAGGCCATGAAGGGGTATTACTTACTGGCTTGCTCCTCATGATTTGTTCAGTCTGCTTTTTTATAGAACTCAAGACCAGGAGCCCAAGGATGGCCAGACCCACAATGGACTGGGTCCTCCATCATCAATCCCATACTAAGAAAATGCTTTACAGGCTTGCCTATAGCTAGATTTTACAGATATTTTTGCAATTGAACTTCCCTCTTCTCTGATGCTCTAGCTTGTGTCAATTTGACATAAAACTAGCTGGCACACTAGCAAACATTCTGAGAAAAAATTTGAAGGAAAAAAAGGGATGAAATAAACCTAAGGAAGGACATAAAAGACCTCCCTCTACAATGAAACTTCAAAAAATCAGTGAGAGACTCCAGACAATGGAAGGACTCCCTGTGCTTATGGATTGGAAGAATTAACATTGTGAAAATAGCCAGTCTACCAAAAGCAACCGGCAGATTCAATGTGATCCTAATAAACATGTCAATAGCATTCTTAAGCAGAAGAATCTATCATAATTTTCATATGGAAGCACAGGACATTCTGGGGAGACAAAGAAACCCCAAATCAAAAAAGTACAGGGCTGCGGGACAGGGATCACCACATCTGATTCCAAGTTGTATGACAGAATCGTATCAATGAAAACAATGTGGTCCCAGCAGAAGAACAGATGTGTGAATCAATGGAAAAGAAGTGAGGGCCCCGAAACAAAGCTCCACAGCTGATTTAAGCTTGCCAGCAGCCTTTTCAACAGCAAAACCGACAGCTACCTATAGTAACTGTGTGCAAGAGCAAGTGGAGCACCAAGGGGACAGTGGGGACTAATAAGAGGTAGGAGGGATGAAAAAAAGGAAGAGCAGTAGACTAGAAGAGAGGCTGTGTTCAAACACATTACCTACTTGCAAGAAAATGGCCTTACACAACCTTGTATGAAAACAACAACTAAAAGAATCAGGTGTACCTAGTACAATGTTGAATATAGATGTATCAAAGAGATAGGTGGTAGAGTATATAAGATGATAGATAGATGATAGATAGATAGATAGATAGATAGATAGATAGATAGATAGATAGATAGATAGAGGATAGACACCATAAACATCACAATTATAAACACTGTATCATATTGGATTTCATTTTTAGCAGACTCAGAAGTTGTGAGCAAAATGTTCCCATTTAGTTTAAGGCATCTTATATTATAAAATGATCTAACATCAAGCATTAAAAAACAATTTGGGGGGGAGAAGTTTTTTCTATTCCATAGTCCTGCCAGTCCAGTCCTGAAACTCACTATGTAGACCAGGCTGGCCTCACACTCACAGAGCTCCACCTGCCTCTGCCTCTCGAGTGTTGGGACTAAAGGCATGTACCATCACACCTGGCATAATAAATGTTTATAACGATGGAAAATAGATTTGTGAATTTTAAATTATGCATGCATATACTCATATTTTCAGAGTATCTACTGCAAGAGATGTACTTAATTCAAAACATATAATTATTTTAAAATGATATCATGTGCTAATTCCAAGGAAGCAGATACAGTTAACCTAGAACGCCTCAGTTGACAGCACTCACGGTTGCATTTTTGGTCACTTGATTATAGTTAAAGATGACTAAAGAGAAGTTGTAGGCTTATTACAGTAACTGAAGCCCTAGCCTGCTTCTAAGTGTCAGATTCCCCAGTGTTTGAGAGAGGTATATACCTGCCACCTTGGGTCCAGAATAACAGAAACTTTGGTGTATTTGTCCCAGATCAGAATGATCCCATTCGGAAGTTTCACAATCAGGTAGAGGCCAACAGTATGGATGGAGTACAAGGTCCCGTTGAGCTCACAATCCTTATTTTCAGTGGTTTGAACTGCTGTCACTTTACCGTCTTGTAAGATGATGTTTTGATCCTGTAATTAGAAAAGAGGTTTTACAAAGAACCCGCTCAACTAGAAAGTTCACAGCCTGAGAGGAGATTCAAGCAAAGCGGGGTCATATCAAACCTGGAAGGCCACTATGATTTTTCTGGAGCAGGTAAGCCCATTTTCACAGCATGGGACACTCTCAGTTAAAACACGGAATGTGCCGTTTTCTTGACCACAGTAATCCTGTTAAAAGTAAATTATGAGAGTTCATTAGTTTCATGAACATAGACTTCAACTGCACCATCTAAAATGATTTCTTAAATTCAATACGTCACAAGGTGTGGTGGAGAATTCCTAAACGTGCAGCTCGTTGGCTCCATTTCTGGCCAGGCATCTTGCAGAGTGCACTCTAAATAGCCTGTTCTGATTCTAAGCTAATTCCATTGCTTCCACACAAGTTCAGATTTTACCGTGGATGTAGAAGTATTTGCATCATATATATGAATCATTGGTTTGTTTGGGGTTTCTATAAATAGCTAAAGGTAGTTTGTTTGCTTCAGTCATTTATATCACTTATATGAAATTTGATAGTCAGTCATAAACAATCTACAAATAATAATGAATCTAAACTTTACCCTTTAAATGTTATCTTATTAAGGACCTTAATTGTCTCTAAAAGCATAAGCTCTTAAATCAGACATTTCATTCATTCACAATGGCAGTCTCTAGGTAGTAGTTTAATGATGTTGGGATTCCCCTCTGTATGCTGTGAATACTATTGGTTAATAAAGAAACTGTCTTGGGCCTGGTCAGGGAATAAAGGCAGGTAGGGAAAACTAAACTGAATGCTGGGAGAAAGGGGGCAGAGGCAGAGAGAAGCCATGTAGCCCTGCAGGACACAGATGCTGGAACTTTACCCATTAAACCACTGCCACATGGAAATACACAGATTAATGGAGAAGGGTTAAATTTATATGCAAGAATTAGCCAATAAGAAGCTAGAGCTAATGGGCCAAGCAGTAATTTAAATAATATAGTTTCTGTGTGATTATTTCGGGGCTGAGCAGCCAGGAACCAACAAGCAGCTACTTACAACAGTTTAAGATGCTTAATTCACTTAAAGCTCCCTTTCTCTATCTGCATTATAGGGGCAATAAAAGTTGTCTAGGTTTACAATGACTTAACAACAATGAATTATGTCAGTTTTTCTTGGCAAGGAGCACTTGAGAAATTCTAGTCACCTTCTCTATTGCTACAGCTAGGATAACAGGGTCTACCATCACTAAGCACTCAGTGGGGGCCACAATGAGTGCTCCCACGTGGCTTCCAGTAGGTGCTATTTCCATGCACATTTTATCAATACAGAATGTGAGACCTAAAGAAACGTGGCCACAGTCATACATCTAAAAAAGCCAAACCAGGAGTTAACAGAGCCACCAGAGCCAGCCTCACACTGCAAAATACTCTCCCTTCTAGAAACATATCAAAAGTTGTAAAAAAAAAAATAAAATAAAATCACATTTTGAAAATATAGCTTCCCTGTACTCAAGAATAATTATGAAGGACAGAAAAAATGATGATAAAATATACACAAAATTACCTCAAGGAATGTGTACTGGCAGAGCCCATCAAAGCTGTAACTTTCTCCATCAAAGGTTCTAACATGTCCTTCCCCATAGATGTGGCAAGTACTTTGACATTCATTTTGGGTACAATTCCAAGACCCCTTTATGCAAGTACTGAAAACAGAAAATTGAAGAGTGACCATTATTTTTGCGATGGTTCATATATTTTAGTGGTTTGTAAAAAACCATAAAATGTTTCTTGGCTTAAATATTGAAGCTGTCTAGATTATATTATCTAATGTTCATGGTGCTTTTTTGCAAAAAAAAAAACAAACTATTATCCTTTGCTAACTTACACTGGACATTATTCTTTCAAACAGACCTATGCATGACTTTCTCATTTCCATGAAAAATAACAGCAAACTATCCATTTCTAAATATCTAAAACTAATAAATTATGAAGTCTTTATTACACACCACTCATTGCAGCCAACAGAAGTAACACTTCCTTGTTCATATTCTCTGTCACCAAAAGAGCAGGGACAGTCATCAGGAGGTATACATATCCCTTTAGAGTTGCGGACCATTCCTACCGGGCAGTAGCACCCACGTTTGCATGGCAAGTCTCCCTACAAGAAAACGCGCAGAATCAATGCTTCTGTCATCATGTCACATAGCAGCACCAAGTTAAATGAGTAACTATGGTCACTGTACATCTGCAGCTCACATTTGACGGTGAAAGAGATCATGCATACACACGATGATCGAAATACTTTTCTTATAAGTTGTGGCTTCTATTTACCCTGAAAATGTTAAAGTTTTTAAGGCTCTACTCTGATGTAATGTTACCGACCTGAAAGTCAGGAATGTTCCTGGTGCTACATGTCCTATCAGTCCTTCTCTGTGCCTTGGGATCTTTGCAGTCTACATACTCAGCACCCCTGGAGCAGTTGTCTGCAAGATAAAAAAAAAAGATATAATTGTTAATCCAGAGCTCCTAGTCTATTTTTTGACCATTTTATTGACAGTTACTTGGGTAAGAAGGGGTCATTCTGGCACATGTCCTTAACTCCAGCAGTTGGGATGCTGAAGTAGAAGGATTGCTGTCCTTTCAAGGTCAGTCTGGGGTGTTTCGTGAGAGGAGAGAGCAGATAGATAGATAGATAGATAGATAGATAGATAGATAGATAGATAGATAGATAGATAGATAGATAGATAGATGATAGATAGATGATAGATAGATAGATGATAGATAGATAGATAGATAGATAGATAGATAGATAGATAGATAGATGATAGATAGATAGATAGATAGATAGATAGATAGATAGATAGATAAGATAGATAGATAGATAGATAAGATAGATAGATAGATGATAGATAGATAGATAGATAGATAGATAGATGATAGATAGATAGATAGATGATAGATAGATAGATGATAGATAGATAGATAGATAGATGATAGATAGATGATAGATAGATAGATGATAGATAGATAGATGATAGATAGATAGATAGATAGATAGATAGATAGATAGATAGATAGATAGAGATAGAGATAAGAAAAGGAGAGGTGAGACAAGAAGAGTATAAGAGGAGAAAAAATGAGGGCAAGGGTGGGAAATCAAATAAGCAAGTATTACAACAGCAATAAAAAACACTTACGTATGGTCAAATTAAGGGGAGTTTGGCAAAGAAGACCTCCATCCTGGCAGACACTGGAAATAGAAGAAAACCGTATATTTTATCTCTTTAAACATCGACATTTAAGGGCAATTAGACAAATGTGAATCAGTTACAAGAATATATATATTTTTTTGCCAAATCATATGTATATGATTTGCCAAATTATAAGCTGTAAACCTTACAAGTACTGTAGGAAGGTGCATGTTCTACGAATGTCAAAGAAAACCCCACGGAAAGTTTGATTACAGGATCTAATCTAGCAAGAAATATGAAAAATTGATGGCCAAAAGAACAAGGTGTATTTCAAAGGCTCCCAAAAATTTCCTGCGGATGCAAGCAGAATAATATACAAATGAAGACAGTGATAGTAATAAGTTGGGGCCAGAACTTGTATGGTCTTAAATGACATGCAAGTATCTCTCTATTCTTTTAGCAACTGTCAGTCATCTGTTTAAGAAGGCTAGTGGTTCAACCAACATTGTGCTTTACCTTAAACATTCTGGTCACACAGCAGGGAAGGTGACACAGGAATAGAGGAAGTCAAAGTAAAGGGAAGGATAGTTAACTAACTCAGAGATGCTGGCAAGAGCTGATGGTGTTCTGGATCAATAGTACTGAGAGATGACATAGTTGCAGAGAGAGCTTGTGGTTCATAATCACTTGATTCTGCAATTACGGAGTGGTGGGGAGAAAGCTTATCCTCGAAACCCAAACCATATGCCTGTGAACTTAAAATCTGTCTATGTCTCTAACATAATCTTATACAATAGCCTCCGTGCCCAATATTTTTAAGTATGTGCTATATCATTCTTTTCACAGAAATCATTCTCCACACAGCAGTTTTGTCTGGAAAGACAGACCATTTTTAGGAGAATTAAAAGTTCACCCTCCTTTTGGAAGCTTCCTCAACTCCTCAGGCAGTGGTTGCTACCACATGGTAACAAACACCTTGCTTAGTCTGTGTAGACAAGGCATGACTACTTTCTTTTGTAATTCTAGCAATAAATACACACCCTAGACACAGGCGCCTAACAAGTATTTGCAGAGTGGTACAGACTGAAACAGTAGATCATTATTTGAGTATAAATTCACTTTGCGTTGTCTATTTATAAAAGCTACCAGAACACATTTCTCTTGATGTTTAAAACAGAGTGGAATAAACCACATGTATGGTCACTATGGTGCACAGATTGTGATGGACCCTCCAGAATAAAAGAAGCACCAACCAGCTGCAGTTACACATGGAAAATGAAAACTATAGTAGATCTGAGGGAGACTTCATACGATCAAGTGACTACTCCTCTGGAGAGAACACATTCCCTTGTTAGTGTCATCACAAGCATCTGTGTTATCTGCTGTGGGTATCAGAATGAGTGTCTATATAATCTCCTACACACCAGCTATTGTCGTCAATAAGGATGGATTTGCCAGGTTGCACAATCTCATCATTAACATAGCAGTCACACTCAGACATCGGAACACAGTTCCCTTCACTGTTCTGGTATGTTCCCTCAGGGCAAGTGCATCCGTCAACTGGAACATCTTCTATATCACAGCTTCGGTCGCGTTGTGAGAGTGATCGGCAAGAGCTGTTGCAGGTTTTCACTTTGTAGTCAAACACGAGGCCACTTGGACAAGAAAGCTCTGTGGGGATGAAGCAAGAATGGTCCTTACGATCTGCGCACATTCTAGAAGAGGACTTCCTTTACACTGATGCTTAGAGAAAGCATAGTGGATTATTCAAATTTTAAGTTGTGAGTATAGAAAAAAAGCTATCTGCTCATTGGTTTATTTTTTTATTCGATCTTTTCAGTCAATGTTTCAGACAAACCCCACCAGCAGGCTAGGCAATACACACCGCTCTTATGTAGCTCCTGTCCCCATTTTAAGGACAACTGTAGCATGTGCCATACATAAAAAGGAAGACAAATGCTATTTTCATGCACAGCTAAGATCTGTACCGAGGGAAGAGAATGGGTCAATTCACAAGAGGACTGAAGCCCAGAGCAGGGTAACTCTACATTAGAACAACAGTCTAAGCTGGGAGACAGTGTGATTCTCACAAGAAGCATGCCAAGGGCTGGAAGCTTTGAGTCCAGGGACATTGTCTGTGCTCATAGAACCCTTTAAACCAGGAGAAACAACTGACAAGTTTTATGTGATTTTACTTTATTTGATTCATTTGGTTTTGACCACTAAATATAGATTAGAAGGGGCAGAAGGAAAATATCAAAGAGGGTCATTACAATTAGACAAGAAGAATAGGGCATTTCCCTGTGCTAAATTGATGCCATAGAAAATTTAACATGATCAGCCCTACTGCCTGTTGGACACAGACCAGAAAGTGTAGAGAAACCTAGATAGGTTTCTACAAATCTGCAAGCTTTACTGAGACGGGATTTTGCTATACAGTCCAGGTGGACCCACAATACATTACATAGCCCAGGCTATCCTTAAACTCACAGAAATCCTCCTGTCTCAGCCTTCCAAATGCTGGGAAATGGAGCATAAGCCTCCAGACATGACTTGTTGAAGATTTTTTGGTTACTGCTCTTCTTTTCTCAAGGTAAATCTTTATGAAGTCATATTCAAAGACTATGATAAATAGTTTAATTATAATATTTGGGCTCCTAATTTACAAATGAAAAACTATGTAATTTCAGTATACAGTAATTGAACATATTCCTATAAATACCTATCATCTTGAAAATATAAGTACATTAAATAAAAGAATGACTTAAAATGCCAAAATATAAGATTTACCAATGATCGTTTGTCAGAGGGCTCTGCATGCTGGGATAGCTCTCTGAGCTCAACATGGTATGGAGGATTCCCTTTGTGGCAGAACTCCGTCCCCATCCTATTTAAAATAGTGTCTCTAGGCCCAAAGGACCTCATTTGGAAGCTGTCCCTGAATCTGGATACCTGATTTAAGTGTGACCTTTGACAAATGCTTCCCCCTGCTGTCTGCACCTGATAGTGATAATTACATATTGTGCTCCCACTGTATGGTAGGACCAGCTGCCAAATTAGGTGATTGCCCAGCTGCTGTCTCCGTCTTACATATTCCCCTTACTCTGAAGTAAAATTGAGCTGTGACATCGGATCAGACTCGAAGAAGCCTATTTCTATTGCACTCAGGGGCTGTACAAAGCCGTGCACACTGCCTCTGCTCCCTCTGTCCCCGCGTACTGGTGGCCAACAGACCACGAGAGAAAGGGAAGCCCCATAATTGTTTGAAAAACATTCTTTATGAAAGTATCAGGTACGAGTTTGTCAATGCCTGTGTCTCCCCACCCCAGCACAGGTGCACGCAGGAAGCTGAGAGGGAAGCAGAGGCATCGGCTTCACCCCTACTCACCACAGCCCAGCTCTCCAGCCTACTAGGCAGCTTCACCCCTACTTACCACATAGCCCATCTCTCCAGCCCTCCAGGTATGTTTTTTTCTCGGCACATGCTTTCACATAGTTCCCTAAAATCGTACACAGGCAATCTTGGCTGCTTCCACAAGAGCACGTGTATTTTTTGCATTCCTTTCAAATAAAAAAAATATATATCACATTTGAAAGTTATTCATAAGAACAGGCAAAACCCCAGTATAATAGCTTAATGTATATCCAGGCATTCCCGACCCCAAAATTAAACTGTACTTTGAGACATTCAGAAATATATTTTTAAATGTTTAAAATAGCTAATTAACTATCAATCTACTTTAATGAAGCAAAAAAGAAAAGTTATTCAAGCGTTTTCTCGTTTGGGATTGATTATTTTCCAACATTATATTTATAAAGTTAATTTATTTAATATTTAGGTAAATTATTAGACCTTAATTCTAATTTTATGCGTATACTTTAATCTGTTGACAACAGTAATAATTTGAGAATGATTAAGATCTGCACACTTTGTCAAAATCACCAAAACATGTCCAATAAAGGCTGTTTGTGTCAGCTCATCACGTACCTCATAGTAGAATTTAGGGCTCACAGTTTGATGACAGTCAGCAAAAGGCCCGCTTGAATTGAGAAGAATCCCACAGTTGCTGTCAGCAAACTTCTCTGGAAGGTAGTGAAAGCATCCAAAGTTAGACTCGGTAGCACCAAAGTCTCTTTAATTGAAAGGAAAGCTGAACGTCTCTCAGAGTTCTGCCTCCAGGAAGAGTTTTGCTCTCAATCAGTTGCTATGGTGTATCAAATTCCATGGAACTATGCTTAAAATACCACAGTGCAAACAGAGCACACTAGAAGTTGAGTCTTCAGTACTACTGACGTTTTCTATTAACCTATTTAACATTGCTCTGAAATGCAGTTTTGATATAAAAATGAAAACAGGTGATGTACGCCACATCTTAAGTGTCTCTTTGCTGTACATCAATGTCAATGGCTCACCTGCCGCCTCTTCTGCATTACACACACGCCACATGACACAGCATCACCAGGTGATGGGAATCAAATGCACTTGTTGAAAAGCGCTTAACTGATATTTGTTTATTTATAAATATATACACGATACTAAATTCACAACAAGAAGCTCTGTAAAATGATGATAGCCAGTGCTTTCCATGATGATTTTAAGGTTTAAGGTTTTAAGATCTGTAAAAAGGGCGGTGATAGCCAATGTGTTCCATGATGATTTTAGGCATAAAGGAGTCTGAACTGAAAGAGACACAGAAAACAGCTGTGGCTGATACACTGGCAAATTGGCAACAACCCGTCACTTATGCTTTTCCCAATACTATTACTATTAATACGGTGTTCTCAAAGTTCAGCTTAATTTATGCTGCTATTAATTCAAATATAATACACCGAAAATCAGATTTATTTTATAAACTACCGCAAAGTGCTGGCCTCTTTTTCTAGTGAACATAGATTAACTTTGTTCCTCATAAGAGACTTACTCTTTTGTGCCATCTCCTAATTCTTGAATTCTCTATTTCATCTAAACCTGGGATAATCTAAGAAATGTTAGCTAGAGGCAAGGTGATCTGATGTCTACATCAGTATAAGTCTGCAAGTTCACCGACTGTAAACAACACAGCTTGAATCTCCATGACGATTACCTGCTTCAATGCTGACACAGGAAGAGGGGCTCCCCTTAGAACAAGACATCATCTCCCAGGAATTAGCAAATGCCTGAGCTGTACTCTCCAGAATTTTCTGACTTGACATGAAATCATCTTCTGCTTTGTTGTTGTAGGAACCACAAAGACCTGCAGGATGTTAAAGTCACAGAGCAAAGGTTAGCATTTCCACCTATGCAGCCTTCCGGTTACTTTATTGAAAACATTGTAAAAAAAAAATACTTGAAATATGTTTTGTTAATACCGGCACACAGTAGGTAAAATCTTACGTCACTTCAGACTTCATTCATTAGTCTTTCACAAAAATTCCAGAGCACAGACAACCATGTGCCATAAATGGTACTTGCTGTTTGCCATGGTAACCTTAGAAAGATGCATCACGAAAAGGCTAGGTGCCTTCCTTGTCAGAGCTGTGCAATCCACAAGTTGCATTCTTTGTCTATATTAAAATACATTACCTTTCAAGTAAAGTATGTAGCATAAAACTTGTACCGTGTATGCATTAATCATTTTGTGGGACTTGCCATTTATTCTTTTACCGTTTATGACCGTGAAGAAGAGCTCATTTTTATGATGGGAAGCTTCAGGAAAATAAATGAGCTTGTGGTGTAGCCTAAGGGCAAATATTAATGTTCCTTGTTCCTAAGTTTTAAGGTTATACATACTGTATTTTTATTTATTCAGCTACATGCCATGGTCTTATTTGATTTACACTACTAGTAGAAGGATGTTTAAAACATACTTTCAAAATGTTAGCTGAATAACAGTCCTTAAATATTTTTAGATTTTATTTCATAAGTATGTGTGTATTGACTGCATGTGAGTAAGTGTACCGCATGCATGTGGGTGTTGGGAATTGAACCCGGGTTCTCTGCAAGAGGACCTTGTACCCTAAACCACTGAGCCATTTCTCTAGACCCAAAATAAAAGTCTAAATTCAAAAATTTGAGATGTGAGAATTGTTGAACACCCTTTGGTATTATTGATTCTGTGATGATCCAAGGCTGACTGTTACACTGTTCTCTTTAAATGCAAGTTAAATCAACAGGCTGAGCACACAGAAGAAAAGCCGTCCTATGTCCTAAGTGACCTTGAGGTGCATTATTATCTTTGACAGAGAGGTCCAGCACAAGTTCCAGTCTCTTAGAATGTAAGAGTTCTGTTCTCTGTGATATTATATTGCCACATTAAGGGCATAATGCCGGATCCTTGGAAATGATACTGTTTGGAGGACTTACCGACAGTGTCTGTGAATGCGTCGGGAGGCATGGACAAATACAGCTGCATTGCAGGAGCAATTTGTATCTGCATCTTTAGGAGAGACAGCACTTCTGCTTGCATGTATAAAGAAGATGCATTGAAGATCTGTATTTCATCTGTTGAATGATAATTTTTCACCAAAATTAGCATGTCAGTTTGGGAAGCTGAGTAAATAAAGTCACCTGGAAGATGTTTTTAGATGCTGTTGTTAACCTTACCTGAATAGTAATAACCTTGAATTACAACTCCATCCTTTGTGACTGTGCCATCACTATTGAACACAAATCTGCCACCTGAAACAGACTAATATTTAAAACACTTCGTTAGCTCAGCATAGCTTTAATGTGCTACATGGAGCTGAATTTTCATGCCACTAAAAACATGTTGAGTTCTGTAGCATAGATTTATGCATATCTTTAAAGCCTTTCTTACACTATGATTCATGCTTCCCATATCACTCCTGGAAAGGAACTCTTGACATCAATTTACAGACAAAGAAACTGAAACCAAGATGGTTACCCTTGGTAAGTGCCAGCACCTAGGCAGGCATGAGCCCTTTGAAGGTCCAATGAACACCTAATAGAAAACCATGGTTAGCCTGTCATTCACACACAAGTATTTATGCTCACTGTGGGCATATTTTAGGATCTTGGCTTTTTCCAACTCTTCTAGAAATATAATTGTTTTTCTGATGAAAGGCATAGGTCACAGACTGTACCAGGTGTCTTCCTAAATTGCCACACACCTTGTTCTTTTAAGACATAGCCTCTCACTGAATCTGAAGCTTCTCCATTTGTCAAGACTGGCTCATCAGCCTTTCATCACCTTCCATACAAATGTGCACAATGAGTCTGAATTAAGTCTATGAATAATATGTCAGAAAAATGATTATATTTCTGCTCTGTCTTTCCCTCCCCTGTCCTGGAATTACAGACAATGTAGCCAGGTTGAACATTCTGTTTTCTCACATGGTGCTAGGGATGAAGCCGATGAAAAGTATCAACTGAACCATCTCTCTCTCTCTCTCTCTCTCTCTCTCTCTCTCTCTCTCTCTCTCTCTCTCTGTGTGTGTGTGTGTGTGTGTGTGTGTGTGTGTGTGTGCATGTATGTGGGGTACATGTGTGTGAGAGGATGCATGTGCTTATGTACTTTCCTTCAGAAGTCAGAGCAAGGCATTGCGTGTTTTGCTCTATTACTCCTTGACTTACCCTGATGAGATAGGGTCTCTTGCTGGACCTGAATCTCACTGGGTTTTGGTTAGGCTAGATGGTCAGGAAGCCCCCATGATCATTCTCCCTTTGACACAGAGGACTGAGGTTATGGGCACATGCAGTCATGCCCAGCTATTCCAACGTCCTTGCCATTGGACCTCAGATCCCCATGCATTTGTATAAAGCTCTCCTCCTCACTAGGCCAACACCTCAGCCCTCTCCAGATTTTACTTAGTGAAGTCATTGACCTGATGCTGCTCTGGCTGAACCTTAGGAAGGTAAATACTTACAGAATTTCGGAGAAGCGTAACACTCTTTAGGCACGAGCCTGTCTGACCATCATCACATGGACGAAGCTCAACACTGATAGAAATCTCTTCATTCTGAAAAAAAAAAAATATGTTCAGGAATTTTATCACGTGCAAATTCTACATGATTTAGTCACGATGAACTTAAATCTGCAGTTTCGTCACACAAACTGCTCAGAGCCTAGAAATCTTATCCAGCCCCTGGTGTACCCGCAGAAGAGACAAGCAATTTATAAATGGTCTGGACATCGTGTGAAGCTATGCTCTATACGTGGACATTTCACTACAAATGTTTGTCTTTTGTCTTCACTCTTAAATTCAGCATAATTGTGGTGCTTTGTGGTGTTATTAGGAATTAAAGGGAAAATGGCTTTTGAATCCCTGGGACGTCTATAGCCTCTGTACAGATACAATGCAAGAGGGTTTAAGCTGGGAAAGCTGTAAATTTTGATGCGCAATTTCATGAGATTTCTAGCTCTGTCATGCAGGTCTCTGAACTACTGATCTGGATGCAGCACACATTCTGTATTCTCTCGTAGGTTTCTCTTTCCCCATGCTTAGTCCTCACAGAGTGAACAAAGGGAGCATAAAAAGGAAGAAAACGAACATGATTGGAATAGAGCTCTTCAGCAGTAAAAACTACATTCTGTGGAACTTTGTCATATTAACCCACTCCTCTCTATTTGCAGGACACAAATTCAGTTCATTATCATTTCTTCCCAGAAAGATGAAAGACTATTCATTTTTCTCCCGTCCACTGAAAGTAGGCGCTTCAAAGTAGAACTGCCCTGTTACTGTATTTCAGATTACTTAATATTTTAATACTAAGACGAGTCTAAATGCAAACCCAGCAGTAATCCCACAATGGGGCCACATTGTATAATAAAGGCTAAAAATAAATTTATGGAAATAATGAAGAAAATGCATCTAGGAAGGACAACATCAGATTATGTGAAGCACAGTTGAGTGTCCACAGACAGGCAGAAGAGTGCAACAACTTTCCTAAGTACTTAGCGGCTTGTTCACAGATTAAAATTTTACCTACTGAATTTTGTTTCAGCCAGAAATTTTCAGAGAGTACACCATATAATATTAATATTCAATTATGTCAATGTCAATTTGTGACAAAAAAACAGACACTGAAATGTGTAATGAATATTCTGAAGGTTGTTTGCTTCTTCTTTGTTTACACAGGAACTCAGTATAAAAGCAGCTTCCCCCCTGCCAGCTAGCTTTCCTACTGTCAGAAGGAACTAGGCAAGGTCCTGGAAGAGTGTGGTTGTCAACAGTCTTATATACCTGTGAGCCCTGTGAGTGACAGACAGCCATGCAAGAAATGCCTCTTGGTGCAGTAGTGGCATGGATGTTATGGGGCCAACTGACATCTTTCTAATTGGTTTTCAGTCTTGGCTTGCTTCATGAGCAGGAACTCATGCCTGGAACTCTACCCTTGACCAAGAATCAGTGCTGGAGAGATTATACGCCCTTGGGCAGTACCTACTACTATTGTAAATTAAACTGCATCTAACTTCTTTCCAAGGCTCTATCCTTATACACATAGTTGAAAGTAGCTTCCACCTCTTATCAAAGAAGCCTATTTTCACAGTAGTTAATTCAGAGATTCAACCTGGCCAAAGTACAAAAACTAACTACTGAGTTATTATCCCTAATGTCACAATCCTTCCCCAAGTAGTCTCAAGGAACATCAGAAAAGTGGGGGAGAAAAAAAGATTGTAAATTCCAGAAATTGTGAAGGACTGATACCAACTAATGTCTTCTGGACATGACAGAGCCATTTCCCTGATGAACAACGCAGAGCAAGTGTCTGTACAGGACCCATTTGACACCAAGCTGTCAGCATTCCTGTAAAGACAGGGGTGGGGCTCCCAAGGTTCCACTTCCGGCTGAGGAGCTATTGAAAGTTGATGGTTGCTGAGAGAGAAGAAGTCGGTTTTCCTTATGAGTGTAGTCCTTAGTAGGTTGCTTATGTCCCAGTGGATGACCCAATACCCGTGTGAATCATGGCAGCAATAATTGGACACAATTGGTTATAAAGAAGAAGAGGAGAAGGAGAGAAAGGAGAAGGAAGTGAAGTTGTTTTGGAGGGGAACATGGGAAATAATAGATAAAATCTAAATACATTGTATTCATGTATGAAATTACCAAAACTCAATAACATAAAATGAATTGTGCTTTAAATTCGCTGGGAATTTGCTCAGTTTTTTTTCAGAGATGTTGTAGGCAAGTACTTACGTGGAGGGCCAAGAAGTAACAGTCTCCCGGGTGGTTAAATACATTGTCATCAAAAGTAGTAATTAGGCTCCCTTCCACTTTACATATCCCAGGACACAGAGCTTTGGTACAGGACCACTTAGCATCTTGGCATGTGCTGTGGGAAGTAAAGATGAGTCAGAGGTCAAACCTTCTGCATCTGAGCAAACACCACCACATTAGAATATCACATCCAAAGATGCCATGCAAGCATCAGATCATTTCCCACCCAACAACAGCCCTGTAAGGTGTCTCATCCATGTTGATATCGCGATATTTCATTTATTTGTTTGTTTGTTTTTGTTTTTCGAGACAGGGTTTCTCTGTAGCTTTGGAGCCTATCCTGGAACTTGCTCTGTAGACCTCGAATTCATAAAGATCCACCTGCCTCTGCCTCCCGAGTGCTGGAATTAAAGGCATGCGCCACCACTGCCTGGCAATTCATGATATTTTAAGCTACAATTTCTTTGAGTAAAAATAAATAACTTCATGAATCGAATTTATAACATCTTGGACACTGGATTTTAGCGGTTTGTCCATGTGCTGCATTATTTACAGGAAGGCAAAAGGCAAAAAGTACAGTGTTCACGACTTTGCAAAGTCAGACAGAGGTGCAAAGATTGTGAGCCTTATGAAGATGCTACTTCTCAAAGCACCCGAAGCAGAACTACTATATGACACAGCTGCCACTCTCCCGAGCATTGACCCAGAGAACTCCATCCCCTGCAAAACAGACATTTGCTCCACCATGTTCATTGTTTTATCCGCTATAGCATGGACATGGAGCCAACTGAGTTGTCCATCAACCGATGAATGGACAATAGCTATTTCGTGCATAAATAGAAAACTATTCAGCTCTAAGGAAACGTATACTCACAACATTCACAAGAAAATGAGGGACTCAGAATGTCTAATATTATCAAGTGAGGTTAGCAAATCTCAGAAAGAAAGATACCCACATGTTTGCCCTCAAATTCAAATCTTAGCCTGTAGTGGATACATGTATAGCTGTCAACAAACGCAATATGGTTAAAGTATAACACTAAGGAGAACAAGAAAGGCAATAAAAACCAAAATGCTTGCTAATGAGCTTATACATACTATATCTTGTGCAAGACCTTTCAAGATCTAACATATTCTCAATACAAAGTGAGCAGTGTCCCCATGTGATTCTGTGAGGGGCTGTTCCATTACTGGAGACCTGAACTTTAAATCATGTTATTTAAGTGTTTAAATATTCCTGTAGTTCTTTGTAAGCACTACGAAACTTAGTGTATTTACGGTTAATATTCAGGCATCTGTACTGGACTGACCTTGGGGTCCTGATAGGATACCACCTCACCTGCAGTCACAAAGAACACCTCCTGTGCACACTCACTAAGTTCCCTTTTAAAAGGGCCCTGCTCACCCACCCCCATCTCTCTTTCTCTCTCTGTCTGTCGTTGGTCTTTGCTTCTCTGCCTCTCTCTCTCTCTCTCTCTCTCTCTCTCTCTCTCTCTCTCCCTCCCTCCCTCCCTCCCTCTGCACCTTTCTTTGTTCTTCCATTGCTCCTGACCCCAGAGGCCAGTCCCCCCTCCTCTTCACCCTTTATCCTAATAAAATACCCTCCATGTGAACTCTGTTACATGGCACCTTTCTCGTGCCACTTTTAAAAAAAATACAACAAACACAAGTTCAGTTATCTAAATAGTAGAGTGTAAAGATTAGTAGAAGTGTGTTCAAAATCATCACAATCTAAAAAATTCTGATAAATCCCGGGGAATTGATTCATTGCCCTGAATCTGTAAGAGTAACACGCCAGGAATTAGAAACATCGAACTGACAATTGTTTTGTTTGTTTGCTTGCGTTTTCCTTTATTCCCATAACGTGGTTACAATTCTAAGAAGTATATTTTTTGCTGAATAAAATTTAATAGCTTTGAGCATGGATGAATCCTAGATGTTATCTTAATGACCATAAAATATAGTTGAAAAGCACACATACCACTGAGAACCACAGGAGCCTTCTCGGACTTCTCCTGGCTTATACACTTTTCCATTAGATTCACAAGGACAATTTTCCCTTAATACACACTTTCCTTTATCTCCAATATCGTCCAGTAGATAACCTAGAATACACATAGAGATGGACTCTCAAAATTATATGAACATCAGTGAATTCTTTAACAACTGTAACCACTTCTGAAACACTTCTAAAGCAGGTGCAAATGAGCCCGGAAATGCTAAGTTCTTGTGTAGGGGATAGTTTTTCATTAGGATTGATAAGAATGGAGATGAAAATCTTCAGAGCCTGAGTTACCTGCCCATAGAGACAGGACCTTCTAAGCCCTATGTAAATCAGTGGATTTCAGAGACACTCTGTACTCAGGGATAAAACACACGTAAGCTTTGAAAGTATCTGACGTTTCTCAGTCGGTTGCCAGAGGACCCATAAGAAGAATTCACCTATTGCAGTCATGTTTTGGAGCTGCAGATGGCTGTTCTTTGTCTAGTTTTGCTGTACTGGTGTGGAGATGTTCACAGGTAGCTTACCTTCTGGGCAGGTGCATCCACTCACGCATTCGCTGTCTTGAAAAGGAGCCACGTTAGAGCAAGTTGGAGGATTTGAAGGTCCACATTCTTTGTAGATATGTTTTCCTGGACATTGTTGCTTTTCTGAAGATATATAGAAATAGATATGCTTATAAATGAAAGGAAAACAGAGTAAATATACAGTTCTCTAATGATCCTTTCAAATGGGATTCACTGATTCTGCTTTTCAAGAAACGAATCGATCTCTAAAGACACTCCATAGAATTAAATGATGCCAACTCCTCAAGCATTATTTCACTGAGTAATTTTTAATTTAGAGGAAACGTAAAGGGCATCATTTAATTTCATCCCATGTTGAGTTTGATATGCCATTTTATAGAGATTAACCCAAGCATCATAAATAGTATAAATTGTACTTATACACTTATAAAGCTCATATTTACAGTTTACTAATCTTTTTAAATAAAATAATACTTTATGAGTAGACTATTAAAAATAACCAGCTACTTTTTAATAGGATTCACACTTCTCCCCTTATAGTTGCTGATGATCATATCAATTAAGACCTTAACACAAAACCCTGCAACAGGGCAAATCTTATCACAAAATGAGCCTCAATCTCCTCATAAACATACGTTAGAGAAAAGACTCCCTTAGCTGGGCCTTACAATCATTCAAGAAAACTGTTTTCAGACATGCCTTGAGATATGAAGTGAATCTTTTAAGAAGGTATTTTTTTCATAATCTACCATTGTTAAAGAAAATATCACCTACCACAAACTACAGCAGAATCATCTCGCCAGTGTTCGAAGACGCCAGGTCCATCATAGGCACAGAGTCGAGCCAGCTCAGAGAAGGTGTCACATGTCGAGTCCTTGCCGCCTCCAGTTTGACAATACTCATCAACACACACCTGTCTGTACTCACTGGATAAAGGGGAAACCTTCCCACAGTCCTCAAAGTAAGCTCCGATAATCTTGTCACAATACTGCAAAGCAAAGCACATTTCATTAAAACACACAGGGGGGAAAGGTCAATAGCATGAATGTCTAAGAAAGGATAGATACAGAAACTCTATAATATAACATTCTGTAACTCTTGTAGAGTCGGGGCCATTGAATTAAAATTGAAACTTTAAAGTTAGGTAGTATGGTTGGCAAGAAAGATTGACCTCTAACATTTCAGATAGTTGGGATGGGTTCAAATTTATTGATTTGATTGATCACCCAGATTTATCCAACTGTCTCCTACACTGCAGGGAATCTTAGATCTGGAGAAAATGGGCAGATGGGATGAGAACACGTTGATGTTAAGCAATGCACAGTAACTGGTGGCAACACATTACACAAAAGAGATGCGGGCCCGAAACTGTTGATGCGCTTATAGTTTGTCAGTGGACAAGTGGACAAGTCACCATACACTAGTGTCCTTTTTTTAGTGGAAATGATATGCCTTTGCTTTAATATTATAAAATAATAAATTAATCAATAAGAAATAAAAATTGTTGGCAATATAAAAGCAAATGTTATTTTTCTGTGCCACAAAAAAACCTGAATTTCAAGATATTTCAATGACCACATGGTATTTTCTGTTCTCAAAAATGTTTTTAGAAAATTACATATGCTCCTGTTAACTGTGTAGTTTGTACTAATTTCAGTCAAGAAAGGCTGATAAAATTCCCCCCAAAGAAGCCGAAAATAGGAAAAGGGAATTATGGAGAATGTTTTTCATAAATTGCTTCAAGTGTATAGACAAGAATTGTTATTCTTCTGATGAGACCACCTCGGTTTCCAAGGGCCATGCCCTTGTGGAAGTCTTACTGATCTGAATAGCCTGTACTGCCATCTGGGGCAATGGAGACATTGGCCAGGGCCACTGCCTAGGGCCATGTCTGGGTCTGTAGACCTATGCAGTTGGAGTATCTGATGATGTTCATAGCCAGTGTTAGCCCCGGAGGTCATAGGTACCACACATGTGAAAACCCGTGGGCTGTTTTGAGCCAGCCCCACCCTTTGCTGGCCCTAGGATGAATAGCCCTGTCCTTCCCTGGCTGGATACCGCAACACCCACTCAGGAAAGATAGCCCCACCCCCTCACCACTGACTAGCAACTAGAGCTGAATCTATTATTGGGGATTCAGGGCATTAGAGGAGGAGATCTGATCTTGCCACCCTCTCATCTGCCATGTGGTGGTATGAGTGAGAGAAAGATACCACCCCCCACTTACCCATTGCCACCCATGGCAGTTGAGAGAACCAGCCCCAGAGGCACGAAAGTAGAAGACCTAGCCTTGCCCCTAACAGTCTGCTACCCACAGGAGAGTGGGATCTGCATTCCTTCTGGCCAGCGCACTAAAGCAGATCCTGTTGTCCAGGTGTAGGTGAGCTGGCCAGTGTTAGCGCCAGAGGTCATAACCCTCATGCCCTGGTGGCATGAGGGCAGCTGAGCTGACCCCCTCGGCCGTGTCCCACGTGGTAGCTTCCATAAGGGAAAGATGTAACCACACATTCTCACTTTGTCCCATTCTACCTGCAGCAGGCAAGAAAAAGAGCTGGCCAGGGATCTCAAAAGTGAGAGGGTTATTTATCCCTATCCCTTACCAGCTGCAACCCACAGGAGAGTGGGCCCTGTTCCTGCCTGGGCAGTACACTAGAGTTGTTGGGGAGCCGGTGAGGCTTGAAAGCAAGAGGGCTGACCCCTCCCCTCCTCATACCCTTCCTGCAGCAGTTAGAAGAGAAAGCCCTGCATCTGCCTAAGCAAAAGAGTAGAAGCAGCCCTACAGGTACTGTGTGTGTGAGTAGGCCTGATCTGGAGACCTTGGAACTGGAGAGACGGCCCCACCCCTTGCTGTAGGACGCATTGGATAAGCTAGCCAAGTGCTGGCTAGCTCCCCCAAGTGGTGATGATGGGAGAAGAAGGATGGAAGGCTGACCAACCTAGCTTCCACCCAGGCCCAGAACCAGGGCTACGAGTTAGCCCACCCCAACATCAACCACATCTATGAACTGTTGGAGCATCTGAAGGGGACAAACCTATAGATCCAAAACTGCAAGACCTCCATAACAACAACAGGATATCCAAAAGGATCCCCAGAGAGAGTCCATTATCTGTAGTATAGCAAAAGCCAGAGGCCTTGAATCAAGAATCGACCCATGACTCATTGCAAGGAACCTTTACAAGTAAAGATACATGAACTAAAGGGTAGACTGTGTGACTCAATGAGCCACACTACAGCTTCCACAACAAGATGCTTCTCCTCTTTTTATTTTGGTTTAATTTTTGGTTTTTCTTTTAAATTTTGTTTTGTTTTAGTGAGGGAGAGTACCTGGGCAGAGAGCAGAAGCAAGGGCATGAGGGGACAGGGAGAAAAGTGGGATCAAGATACATGATGTGAAATCCACAGAGAATCAATAAAAGTTAAGAAAAATGTTATTCTGTGTAAGTTTTTAAGAATCAAGATCAGGACATTTTAAACAGCATGCTTAGGTCAGAAATTATGGAATCACCGAGAGTGCGAAGCACAGGAATTATGTTTCACAGAAAAATTAAAACATCATGCAAAGAAAATTCAAATTATGACACTAAAGCAGAGTACATACAATGTTGCTTTGGGGAAAAAAAAATCTTAACATTCACAACTGGACTGGAATGGAGGGTTGGAGTACAAGGACATTGAGAGAAAGCTAGGGCAGAATTCCAGCATTGGCTTAGGAGTCCTCAAGGGATGGGAGTATCTAAATAGAAACTCTGGAACCCCTTGCTGTGACATTAACATAGCACACTGATCAGCAGGACAGAAGAGAGGTACCAGGGCTAAATCTACTTCAGGTGGCTAACTGATCTGCCAAGGCACCAAGATAACATAATGGGGGAGTATAGTCCTGTGAAGAAAGGGTGCTTGGAAAACAAGATTGCCATGCAAGAAAGAAAACAACTGAAGCCTGTTCTCACACCAGAAGCAGAAATCAAGTCAAAGACAAGAAGATAACTCTACCACTTGAAAATACAGACACCTAAAATCCAAGAAAGAAAGCACTCCTAGCCATTGGCTTGGCATGACCTTTAGATGTCATGCTAAAAGTTCAGGCCAACCAAGGCAAAACTAGGAAATACCCTGCATTTGTTTTTTATGCGCAGCGAGGAAAGCAATGCATTTTCTGAAATACATTTTTAAATGAGAACCTAGAGATTGCAAAAATATTTGCCAATCATGATCTGACAACGGCTTGATTACAAAGTTGATTAAGAGCTCATACAACTCATTAACGCAGGAACAACCCAAGGACAATAAGTTAAATAAACATTCCCACCCTTCCCCTCCCAAAAAAGAAAAACCAAGAGCACCAAAAGGAGTATGAGAAAGTGTCCAATGTCATTAATCATTAGGTAAATATATACTAAACCCACTGGAATGGCTATCAACACAAAGTCAGAAAATAACAAATGCGAGCACATATATGAAGAAGAAACTCTTTTTCAACCATTGGGAAAAAAAAACACAGCATAGAAGTTTCAGTTGCATAAAGACAGGGCTCTGGTCCAGTGAAATCAGCTATCAAAATGATATCTCTCTTTCGCATTCATATAATACCATTCCCAACAGCCAAGAAATGGAAACAACCTAAACATCTATAGAAGAGAAATGGACAAAGAATCTGTGGTTATACAGTACTAAAATTAAGAACAAGATATTGAACTGCTACAAAATATGTAAGCTTGGAGAAGGTTATGCTATATGAAATAATTTTCTCAATGGAATAATCTCATTTATATGAAGAATCTTTAAAGGCAATCCAATATATGGAGAAATGGGTTGGGGAGAAGTAATAGGGAGACATATGCCAAAAATTATATCATATAGAGAGGATGAGCAAATCCTGAGCTCGTGTGTCCATGTGAGGACTTCAGAAAACAAAGGCACCATGCAAAATACTCATGCTAAATGAGTAGAGTTCAATTCTTTTTGGCACAACTTCAAAAAATGAATGGCTATATGATATGATGGGTATATTAGTTTTCTTCATTACAGTAATCTTTTTATTCTCTTTATGTATTCCATGTGGTGGTTTGAAATAAAATGGCAGGAGTGGCACTATTAGGAGATGTGACTTTGTTTGAGTAGGTGTTGTCCTGTTGGAGGAAGTGTGTCAATGTGGAGGTCAGCTTTGAGGGCTCATATATGCTCAAGCTGCGCCCAATGAGGCAGTGCACTTCCTGTGACCGTCTGATCAAGATACAGCCATCACTATGTCTGCCTGTGTGCCACCATGTTCCCCCACCATGCTGAGAATGGACTGACCCTCCAAACTGTAAGTAGTCACCTCAATTAAATATTTATCTTTATAAGAGTTGCTGTGGTCATGGTGACTCTTCACAGCAATAGATACCCTAAGTAAGACACCCCATAATATCATGTTAGATACCTTAAAATACACAATAAATTTTATCTTAATAATTCGGGAGAAATAGTGCTGAAATTGCTACAATGTTAAACCACATTGCGTACCTGTACTCCATCCTCGCAGACTTCACTGTTCCTACTCACAGCACTGGGACAGTCACTGGAAATTTTACTATTGGCAATGTGCT
This sequence comes from Microtus obscurus, assembly GCA_963919715.1. Taxonomy (NCBI): domain Eukaryota; kingdom Metazoa; phylum Chordata; class Mammalia; order Rodentia; family Cricetidae; genus Microtus; species Microtus obscurus. The sequence goes on from CAWTZC010002364.1 coordinate 8,398,777, forward strand.
CATTGATATCTTCGCCTGCAGATCAAAGTATGATTTCAAGATTCTCATTTGTACTTTATTTGTAACCTACATAGAGCATTGGCAAGATAAATCTATTTTGCTTCTGTGTACCATCCTTTAGACAAATGCAAACTGTTAGTAAATTTATCTAAGTGTGAATTTTTTAATTTTTTTTCTTTAGAAAGAAATTATCTTAGGAATTATCTGCCAGAGCTCACCTGGAGTGTTGTTGAAGTTGCCACAGAGACCGCAGGTGGTATACTGGCTATAAAGAGTGAGCTGCAAAAGCAAACAATAGTGATATTATTCCATAAAATATTGAAAATATCTCAAGACAATTTTTAACCAAACAAAAAGACAGGGTCCTTTCCTGTGCAGCCCTGGATACACTGGTTAGATGGAGGAACAGCATCTTTTTTAAAGAAACTGTGACCCAAACTTGGTACAAGTCTGACCCCAATGTTTATTTTGTCCTCAGACAGATTTTTCTGCAGGGGAGGGGATACTTCAAGACAAGGACTACCTGGAACTCACTTTGGAGATCAGGCAAGCCATGAAACCACAGAGATTCACCTGCTTCTGCCTCCCAAGTGTTGGGGTTAAAGGCATTCTCCACCATCAACAGGCATATTTTTCCTTTTTATTGAAAATAGTGTTCTTTTCTCACACAATATATTCTGATTACAGTTTTCCCTACTTCTCTATTCCTCCCATTTCCTCAAACACCTCCCCTTCTATCTGGATTCACACGTTTCCTGTCTCTCATTAGAAAACAGACTTCTAAGAGAAAATAATATAATAATACAATATAAAATAATATAGTATAATGCTAAAACAAAAACTAACACAGTGAAATAGGACAAAACAAACAGAAGAAAAAGAGCCCAACAGAAGGCACAAGACAGATACAGACGCAGAGACCCACTCGTGCGCACACTCAGGAAGCCCATAAAAAATATGTTTGCTTTCCTTTGCGTGCTTCTGCCCGTCATTAGCCATCTAAGAGGGCTGCATACTGAGGTGTTTGGACTCTCAGGAAAAATAAGGCTCAGCACAGCAAGCATATCAAAATGCATCAGCAAATTCTTTCCTTATGTGTCTATTTTTATGACGAAGACCAAAGACCAAAAACCAGAAAGTTCAAAGAAATTCACTGGTTGACTTACTGAGAGTTTGTTCTTGCTCCACCTTAGAGAAAGGGTTTTTCTGCGGCTGTTCAGAACATAGTGATCACCTTGCTTTTTGATATGAATCATCTTGTTGGTGTATGGCACTTGTATCCTGAGAATTTTTAGAAAAGTGTGCAGGTCGTGAGAAAAGTACTCCAGTAACAAGGGATGTTAAGGAATAACTACTATAGCCTTAGATTTTTGGAAAACTAAATAGATAGAATGTTGGTTGGGTATCAGTGAACAAAAAACAGTCTAATAATTTGGAATATGCACAAGTAGACTATCAATTGCCTCTTAATTTTTTAATCACAGAAAGCTATCAGAGTCTGTTTCTTTGAAATCTGAGTAGATAGTTCTGAAAACTAATATCTAGGAGCTGTGATCTCGTCGAATTCTAATTTGTGAAGTGTTACCTTTGCATTTAGTATAGTTAGAAGACATGGATGAAAATGGCGATGTTCCGGTATCTGTTTTGTGGAGTCTACATTTTACACTAACTCTAGGCGCAATCATTGGCTGTGTTCTAACTTGCTGTAGACAAGTATTGAAAGAGGGGCCTGGCATACATTCCTTACTTAACTCGGCTTCTGTCTCTGGTTGGTTTTGGCTCATCCTCCAAAGGATTCTTTAATTCTTAGGCTCTCCATTCCGCTACTTACCTTTCGTCGTTAACGAAAATAGTGTTATTCACAACTGAGATGCCAACATCATCAATCAGAGCTCTTATTTCTTCAATCTTATTCTTTTTGTGCCTTTTGATCTCGATATTGAAGTCTCCTCCAGATTCAGCACAGTCACGGCAGAAAGTGTATGAGCAGGAAGACTCAAAGGAGAAGATGCGGCCATTGAGAGCTTTGTACCTGCCATTGCCCCACGTAAACGTTTCACCTGCGCAATGGTCAGAGAAAGCATTAGCAGTTGTGGAGACCAATAAGCATATCTTCTAGCTGCTTCTTATAGTTATGCACAAAAATAATAATAATAAAGTTCAAGTTGCCAGTCACTGAGTATTTTTGTTGTAAACAGGTCCCATGAGATGTCTGAAAAGATCCGTCTGGCTAAAACACAACTTTAATCAAAACATCTATTTTTCCTAGGGGAAAAGGATATTGTGCCTAATAAGAGGAAGGAAGAAAAGGAAGTTGATGTTTGCTCATTCATTTTGCTCTTAAAAGAGTGATTTTTATCCTGGGTGGATGTGGAATCACTTAAAACAAATTAGTGCAAAAATTAGATTACAATTTTTTAAGTAGAATCATGTATGTATATGCACACATAGTATTTCATATGCTGCATTTCTGGGCCCTAGAAGCAAATAGTGTGAATACGATATTATAAAAGCATGAAGGAGTCAAACAAACAGGTGAAGGAAGAGTAGCTATTTTCAATTAGCTTCAGACTTTCGTTACTTGGTGACCTGTTTCAGGTACTGGGTTAGATCTAAACAAGAATGCACATTTGAGATAAGTTCACTTACCAGTAACTTCCTTTGCTTCTGAGTATGTGGGAGTTGCTTCTGGAATATGAGATTCTTTCTCTGTTCAACACAAGGTGTAGATAATATTTAAATATACATTGATTTAAAAGGATATGGTACTTTTAATTGGGAAGTTAAATGCTGTTGTTGTCAAGGTGTAGTTCCTTGTCCTGAATATGTAAAATTGCTCTTGAAAGCTGGGACTTGCCAAATTCATATGGATGGTTATCTGTGAAATCCACTTTTGTTTCTCAGCCCAACCAACCATTGAAATCCTTAGGGACAATTCATTTAGGATCATGCCTGTAATGGTTTAGATAAAAATAACCTCCCAACTTTTTATTATTAAAAAAAAGATAGAAATGTAATGGTCTGTCCTATCCCTTTAAGAGACAAACCCCACCCCCTTTCCTTCCTTCCTCCAAGGCAAGTGGATCTTCCTTCCTCTTCCAGCCTAAGAGCTCTCTCTCTCTGCCCTGTCTCTTTTCAGGCAAGGTGGCTACTGCTGTGGCTCCTCTCCTCTCCTCTTTCCCCCTTCTCCTCCCACTCTCTTTCACTGTTTCTCTCCTCACCACTCCCTGCCTTCCCTTTCCTTCCCTTTTACTGAATACATCTTCTCTCTGCATAGCATGCCTATCCATCTTCGTCTCCTATCTGCTCCTTGTGGGACCAGTTACCCAGTTGCCTACCCGCCCAGGTCTCCCACCCACTGCCTCCCACGCACCTGGGACCCACAGAGGCCTCGGGTGGTGGGACCCAGCTGCCCTTCTGGCCTGCTGCTGTCACCCCTCGGGGAACCACAGTGCTTTATCTAAACCATACCATCGCCCAATCACTAACACACTGTATCTATTAGACAGTTGTCTACTCTGCTTGAAAAATAAAATACCACAAGCCAGTCTTTATCAGAAGTCACAAAACAAGCAAGTCCAAGGTACAGTTTGGTCCACCACTATTATCTAATACAAATAATGAAATTATGTATGTACATGAGAAATGTAATTTCCCTAGATCAAAAGGGAATGGTAAGTACCTTGAAATTTCAAATGTGCCTGTGTATTTCTAATGACCCTTAGATCTAGATAAATAATTTGAAATGAAACCTCAGGGTCAGGCTTAAAAGTCAGGATGACAATGATGACAAAAGTAGATATTTCATGAAAAATTCTAAATACTTTTCACAATGCTTTGATTGTCTGTTTATGATTTGCTTAACCACTCTCTTTCCCATAGTTTAGCTTTACTCAAGTTGCAAGGACATAGATTATATATTCCTAACTTGTTTAGAAAGGTTTAATAAATATGTCTAAATTGATAAAAGAAAGGTGATATAGGGCTTTACTAAAATTTCCCTAAAACAAAATTTTTCTCTTAATCATAAAATTTCTTTAAACACCTCATGGGTCTCCTATATCTTTTCTTCAGGAAACATTAAGAGGTTCAGTTTTGTAAAGACAGTGATACTGTGATATTAGGTCCCGGTAAACCCAACAGAACCTTTCAAACTTATATTTACATTTGCATGTGTCTATTTTTTTTAAACACCCAAAATCACAAATCAAATTACCTGGAGCGCTGGATGATCCAGATTTCTTGTTCTCGGATGATTTGGGGGCACCTGTTTTAATACAGAATTTTATATAGTAAAATACAGTTTTTAAAACTTTTTAAAAGCTGATGGATAAACCATGGATACAAGCTCAGCAATCCCAATGATGGGATTCTTGGACTTTGAGACGCTGTATACAAAAAAAAATTACATGTTATTAACTCAACTTCCACTGAAATAAAATAATAATTATATGTCAGATAAAAAGTTACCGTATATCAGATACATCATCTTAGAATCTAGTGATTTTAGTAAAGGAAAAAAGCAAAGAATTGTGCACACCCGGATTAAAAGGTAAGAGCCAGCCATGACAAGTCCAATAGAGGCCTGAGTCTCAGTAGTTTACCCTAAGACAATATCTGGTTCCAAGAAAGACCACAAATGGAGACTACCCAGGCACCACACAGGGACAGATCATCCAAAGGAAGTTCCTAATGTTCCAACCCTTGTAAATAGGATCACCGACCAGCACACACTCATCACTTTTCACTAGGACACCCCTAGACAAATGTCAGCCAATCAGGATGGAACCTGTCACCCCACACCCTGCTAATGTAACTTTTCTGGGGTTTGCCTTTAAATAACACCCTCTAGAAGGGCAGGGTCCTAATGACAATGCCCCAATATCAGCTTGAAGTAGTTGCAGAAAGGAACATGTTGTCATTGTCCCATGGTCCCTGCCCAAAATAGGTGGAAAGGCTGAGACAATGGGGAATTCCCTGGCATGGGGGAAAAATGACTACCTATAGTGCCTGTTGATGTACCAGAAAAATAGGCCCAGAGCTCTCAAGTAATGGATTTATTAACTAAAATAGTTCTTAGGTCCCAATAATACCTCCTTGAACCCGTGGGCAAGCATGACCCATGATAGGGTTCTGTCATTGGTACTTGTGAATGGCAAAGTCTAGGACCCAACCATGATAAACTTAATAGGAACAGACCATCCAAAGGATGTTCTTAACATTTCAACCATTCAAGATAGGATTACCTGTCCTGTAGGACCCAGCCATGGTAAGGAAGGACCACAAACTGAGACTGACCAGGCACCAAGAACAAACCATCCAAAGGAAATTCCTAATGTTCCAACCATTATAGACAGGACCACCTGCTAGCACACACTCATTGCTTTTCACCAGGACACCCCTATACAAATGTTAGCCAATCAGGGATACTAAACCTTACAAATCGCTACCTTTGCTACTATAAAATCATGGCTCTTTAATCACTCCAAAACATTTGACACATAAAGAGTTTTCAAACTTGTGTGAGAATAAAGGCTCTTTGCTTTTACATACAGAACTTTGTCTCCTAGTTGGTTTTGCGAGGTACTCCGCAATCTGGGCATAACAGTTACTAAGTTTCTTGGTAATATTATTTTGATTTACATGCTACTTTTATTATAATTATAATTCTACTGTCCTGTCCTGTGACTGGGTACCCTGTCCAGTTAAGAGACAAGACCTACCCAATCTCACTCCTTTCCTTCCCCCTGAGACAATCAGATCTTGTGACTCCTATCTTCTTCTTTCTCTCTCTGTCCATCCTTTTTCTGAAGAGGCAGTCTCTGCCTTTCCCTTCCCTTTCTTCCTCTCTCCTCTCTATCTCTGTTCCTTTATCTCTCTCTCTCTTTTTCTTTCCCCTCCATAATATCTTATACCCTCCCAACTCTCACTAAATAAATTATATACCCAAGCTCTCTCCCCATGGTGTATCTATCTGTCTCCCACCTGCCATGGTCCCCCACATCAGCAGGGGAACCTGCCAGGACAAGCTGCCATAAATCATAACATTGGTACCTGACTCAGCCATGTTCCTTCCCACTGTGGGTGGACAGTCTGAGGAACACGGGGATCCTGGACTTGGACCACTTTCCAACTTCCTGTATCCCCTCCATTGTTGCAAACAACACCAACTAAATGGTTTGATCTCCTTCTCCAAGTCAGCTCTGATGACATTCATCTCTGGCAATTCCCCATGGCTGTGGATTGGGATCTTGCTTTTTGTCTCGGACTGTTGTCCCTCAGGCCACTGAGAGTGGTCCTGGTCCCCACCCTCTATGCTGACGTGGCTTATGATGACCTGAACTATCTACTCAAATCTTTGCATTATTCTAGGGATGCCTAGAATATTTTGTTATTGAATGTCGTCTTTCATTCCTCCCTCAACTCTGAGAAATGATCTATGTACCCCTTAAATAACAACCCAAAGTGGTTACCTACCAGCAGACCCCAACAAAGAGGCTTTCTAATATCTATCAGCTAACAGTCAGATGGAAAAGTTTCTATCCAGCCACGCTAAAATCTGTGCCACTGGCATCTCACGCCTGTCTGCCTTTCCCTCTACCGGACTACCTTCAACCATGGATAAGCCTGTCTGGGAAAGGGTATCCCCCCTCCCACCTGTAAACACTCCTTTTCTTTCTCCTACTTAAAATCTCTCTCCTTTCCTGCCTCTGAGACCACTACTGCTACACCAACTAGCCCATAGAGTGGGACCCTGTTACCACTCTACTGTGGCTAATGGCGTTTAAAAGTTTCCTGTCTACTTCATGCGTGAAAGAAAGAATATGTGAATGGTGTGGCCACACGAATGTGATTCTGTTTTAAATATATGTTCTACACATTCTACTCGTTATTTGTATCTTTTTAAAATTCCCACTGTGGCTTTAATAAAAACTTCTGGTTTCTCCATGCACCATGTGACCACCACCCTGTTGACTAAGGGCAAGATGGGCAGGTCAGGTGACCTCACGATCATCTTTGCTATGGTTGACCACATGACCACCACCATCTTGACTAAAGGAAGGTCAGATAACCTAGTCGCCATCTTTACTAAGGTACTCGTCACCTCATCTTGCCATTTACTTACATTTTTGTCTCTGAATTCCTCTTACTGACTCTGTTACATGTGTGTTTGTGCAGTGGCATGCTTTTGGTAAGGCCCACCAGGGTATCTTCTTCATCCAATTCCTGTTTAATATGTGTGTGTGTGTGTGTGTGTGTGTGTGTGTGTGTGACTTATGATTTAACTTTATTTGTAAACATAAGTTAGCTTTGAGTCTATGTGTTATTCTCTATATGAAACTTAAATTCAACTGCATATGTTTGTACATGTATGTTATTGTTAAAAATGGTTTTGGCAGTCTTAATGAGCTTTGTTCATTGTAGCTCATTCCAAAATAAGAAATTAATAAGTCTAAAATATTTTAAATTGGTATGTACTTTTAAATATGTTACAATATACTGTATAGGTAATCCAACTCTATTTTAAAATATATTAAACTGTTCTTCACTATTGTCAGTTTTACTGTTAAGCTTCTATTGCAAATGGTTTTTCTTCTTTATTCTTCCTCCTCTTCCTCATCCTCTCTCAGTTTCTCTCTCTTTCCTCTCTCTTTCTGTGTCTCTGTCTCTCTGCCTCTCTCTTTCTCTCTCCTCCATAACCCCTTTCCCTTTATTCTTATACCCTCCCAATACTTATTAAATAAACTCTATACCCAAGCTCTCTCTGCATGGTGTATCTGTCTGTCTCCCACATGCCATGGTCCCCCCACACCAGAAGGGGAACCTGCCAGGGTTACGCTGCCATGAATCATAAATCACAACAACTTTCTCTCTCTCTCTCTTACATTTTTTGTGTTTTCTGGCCAGAGACCTGCTTACTATTTAATGAATACCACCTGCACCAGACAGAGGAATTCATTTTCTAGCTTTCCACCTTACTTCAGTTGTTAGGGTGTCTCCCTCTTGCTGAATAGTTCCTCACAAAGGAAAAGATTTGGTCTTGAGTCTTCATCACGAGCTTCACTTTTGATCAGTTTTCTTTTTCTGTTAAGACTTTATCAATGGTGAGTTAAGCATGATGTCTTTTGTATGAGAATCTTCTACCTGGTTTTCACTAAGAGTAATACCTTTGAAAGCACAGATTTGGAATTAGAGATAACGGGTAATGAAAACTACACATCTTTTGGCTTAGTTTATTTTAGTGACTACCCTGTATTATCTGAAGGTGTGCTTTGGCATATACAGTATTTGCAGGGTTCCAGATCAGCTTGTAAATATGGACTTAATCCAAATCTTTCTCAAAACATGGAACTTAAAACATCTGACAAATAAGTTAATTTAAATCTACTGGAATGGGATGTGGCTTAGCTGTAAAGCATTTGCCTAGGAGACATGAAGCCCTGGGTTCAATTCTTAATAATATTTCCCACCTTTAAAAAAAAGACAAAATATTTTAGCAAATGATAATCTTATTAATTACAAGTATGGTGATACCCATTTGTGATTCAATCACTCAAGAAGCTGAAGAAAGGTAAGTACTGCGCAATGAAGGTCAGTCTGTATCAAGTGTCAGGCCAAGTAAGGCTACAATAATAAAATTCTGCCTATGTATATATATATGCAAACTTGTCAATAAGAGAAGATAGGAATGTTTCTGTGTCTGTTAATATATGCTTTTTCTGTATCCACATCAGTTAGATGCTTAAGATGAAAAGTCAATGTTTTTTTCTGCTTAAATACAGTTTCTTGGATTTCCATTAGCATATTATTATTATTATTTTGAAATACAGAAATCTTGTAAAGAATGGCAAGTCAGGAACATCAAGTAAGAGGAAGAGAGGAAAACTTTTAGGTACAGAAACATGTTTTTGAAAAACATTTAAGAGAAAGTAGGTGAACAAGGGATTTTAATCCATGTTAAGGCAGGGGATGTAAAACATTTTATTTTTAAAATAAGAGATTGTTATGAAACAGAAATGGGCATATAAGGAAAAAAAAAACAGAGCGTCCCTGCCCCTCACCTGCTGCAACACTCCAGAGAGTGGGCCCTCTACCTCCCCTGGCAATACAGTGGAGCTGGCCCCAATGGTGTCGCTGTGGAAGTGCCTACCCAGAGGGTGTGAAAGCAGAAGAATTGGCCCTGCCCCTAGGAGGAAATTAGCCAGGGCAATGCTGGAAAGCTCACCCTGGTAGTGAAGATGGAGGAGCCAGTGAAATGATCAACCCAGAAACTACCCAGGCCCAGAATTAGGGTAATGAGTTGGTTCACCTCAACATCCACCCAATCTGTGATCTGCAGCTACCCATTGTTTCCTAGGGAGAGCTGCCTCAAGCAACAGCGGCTGCCACTGAGATAGATGCCTTGTGTAACTTTACACAGCAGGTAAAAAAACGTTTATGAGGGACTGTGTTCTGCCAAAACAGACAACCCAGGATTCCTTTCTAAATGAATGAATTTACATTGTAACCAACCGTTGAAGGGAACATCCCAAACCAAAAGATTTACTGAACCCTTAATGTCCAAATGTTTAAAGAATTTACAATCATCAGCTGGGAAGTGGAGAATTCATAATTATGCAAAGAAAACCTTTTGCCCTCCATATGGCAAAATGCTAAAGACGTGGCCTTCACAGCCCTCGCTGACAACTGAAGAACATTCCCAGGCCAACTCTTTGATTCGATTAAAAATGGCTCTTGGGTGAGTACATCCCATGTTCTGGAGATCTCAAAAACAATGGCAATGGGTTTTTGATCCTACTGCACGAACTGACTTTGGGGGAACCCAGACAGTTTGGATGCTCACCTTACAAGACCTGGATGGAGGTGGGTGGTCCTTGGACTTGCCACAGGGCTGGGAAAACTGATTGCTCTTTGGACTAACGAGGGAGGGGGACTTGATTGGGGGAGGGGGAGGGAAATGGGAGGCAGTGGCAGGGAAGAGACAGAAATCTTAAATAAATAAATTAAAAAATAATTTAAGGTTAAAAAAATGGCTCTCGGGATCAGTGGCACAGAGCAAGCCATTGGAAACTGTCAAAAGACCTCATGACTCCAGTCATCTGGAGAGAAGTACATTGAGCTATTGTGGTCGCATGATATGACCTGTTCGCTATGCAATAATTTAGGAATCGTGACCAAACTATTGACTCTGCTTAACCCAGTACCAAATATATATTCTGTCAGGGGGTGAGGGGTAGGATTGACAGCCTGATTTTTTTTTCAGACACCTCTTAAAGGATGTGAATAATTCTGGGTAGACAGAGAAATAACCTATTTGAGCTTGAACTAAAATAATTCAGGAAGGTTTTCTCTATAACAAAGCCTTCCTTCTCAGAGTCTTCAGAGCCTCAGAAACTTGCTGAGGGTAAAGTTGCTATACTAACAAACTGCTAAAAGACTTGAAATTTCTCTTCAATCAAGAAAAAAATCATCTTCTTCTTAAACACAAAGCAAACCCCATTTACAAATCTGTCAGCGTGTGGGAACCTGACTTTATGTTCTAAGTTGCTCCAGCATTTTTCTTTTAGGGATTGTTCTTATTATCATATATAGTCATGTCCTCTGTCCCTTCCACAATGTTCAACCACTGGATTCTTTCCTGAAATTGTTATTTTGTATCTAACTATATTCTCAGAATATAGCCACATTTAGGTTTAAGCTTGTCATTTCTTTTTAACTGATTCCAATTAGCCCTGTCTTTCTTGAAACTAATTCTCTTTTAGACTGGGCATGGCAGTATTTGAGAGATAACCATGGAAGAAGTCTGATGAGTGTGTGGATTTCAGTTGTTTTTACTATTTGTGGTCCTGAGTATCTGCTTCGTAAAATCAAGACTGGAAATAGCAGCAGCAACTTCCTTGGAAGAAAGAACAAAAGACTTTCATCTTGGAATCAGCTCCATATTTTATGGCCAATAAATCTTACTGATCTCAAAACTCGACCCAGGGACATTTTTCTTTAGCAGAGAATCACACCCAAACAGAGGAACAGAGGTTATGGCTCAGCCCCAATAAAATTAGTATCCTATATAGTCTCCCAAGTTTTGCCAATTGGTCAGGAAGAATGACTTCGGATTCAAGATGGTGGCATGCAGGTCGTCCCTGTGAAAAGGCAGCTCTGTCTGTCAATTGACTCCCCTTGATCTATAGCAAGTCAAGCATTCACTTGATTAGTATGGTCACTTTCTCCAAAAGTTAGGATGGATCCCTGCCACACACAGTAATTAACCATAAAATGGTTTTGCTTTGCTGATCAGACATGGAGATCTAGAATCATATGGGTTGCTTCTATCTGCACTAAATAGTTTTGTGGAAGCAATCTCTGGGCAAGATTTGCACCAGGGTAGATCGGAGAGAATTATACATTAGGATTCCTTTGAGTATAAGGAAAGGTCCCTGTCTGAAGATTAGTAACTATCCTGAAGGTCTTCTGTTTTATCATAGCCTGTTTTGTTCACTTGTATGAACATTTAGCTTTCATGCTTATTCCTCAACAAGAGTTTGAGGGTGTTATATGAGAGACGGCTCAGGGGTTAAGAGCCCTGCCTGCTCTTCCAAAGGTCCTGAGTTCAATTCCCAGCAACCACATGGTGGCTTACAGCCATCTGGTGATATCTGGTGCCCTTTTGAGGAAAAGACCTGGTCAGTCATCCTCATCAACTAAGACCAGGAAACCCAATACGGACGAAGTTCAACAGAACCTCCATATACAGGCTAATCATGCATGCTTAAGCATTGCCAGGGCATAAATTTCATTCATTCAAATTTCATATAACAAATAGGACCTCTAACAGCAGAAGCAAAAGTAAGCAGATAAAAGTTCCCTAACTTGACAGCCCAATGGATCTCACTCCTAAACTCACAGATTAAAGTGATAAACAGAAGGCCTTGATCTTTTGATGACAACAGGAGAGAAGTCTGTGCCATTGTTACAATGGAGCACTGTCTGTATACCCTTGGCACCTTGAGCAATGTGTCCTCGGTCCCCCAAGATGTACATGCCCAAAGCAAAGCTATCCACCATTTCCTTAAATTTTTGATACTTTACTAGCCACAGGTTCTTAGTCAACTCATAGTCAATAAATGTATTCCTATTTTTAATGCTAAATTCAGGATTAGACACAAAGACTAGTCTACTGCGTAATTTTTACTTTCCTGTCTAGAATAAAGATCACTCTTTTCTTCAGATTCTTACGGAATGATCATCCTCTGTTCTGTAAGATTCAGCTTTTTATGATCAGAAACATTTTAAGATCAGAAACGTCAATATTTTGACCCTGCCTAGGTAGGATCTACAATGATATTCAGTCTTAGAAAGCTTCAGAAAATTGTATTTCAGCCATCAACACCACTTAGAGAAAACAGGAAAGTGTGAAAGAAACAAGGACAAGATAGAGTCACAAGGAAAGTTAGGGTGACATTGGAAAGGAAAGAAACCACTCCATTCTGCCAACTGAAAATTAAGATCATCTCAGAAACAAGATTAGAAAGCATGGTGTAGCCTAACATATACTGAGAATTCCTTAGGCATCTGACAGATGGTTTTATCTGATCAGTCTATAGTTCTATCCATTGCACCTCTGAACCACCTTACGTCACTTGCCAGAGAAAAATTTCACAGATAAAAATGTTTTCCAATGTACTTTACATAATCTTTAAAATATTTCAACAGGGTAATTTCAAAACCACAAAATCATACAGATATAGAGGTATACTGATATTGATTGATCAGTAGAGATACAGACAGGCAGACGACAGATAGACAGACTTACATGCCATTCTTCTAAGAAGCAACATTCTACTTCCAAACATGTACTCTTCCTATACACCAACCTCTCTCTCCTAATGACCACACTTAAAAATATGTCAGAACCAATTCTAAATAAGCTCCAACTTTGCTTTAAAAAAAAAGAGGTGCTAGTTCTCAATACATTTCTGAACAACAAAAACAAAGTTTGTATGTCTGAACTCATGTCAACAAACATGAGCTACAAGTTTCAGTGTCTCTTAACCACCTCCATCAAGCCACAATTAATACAATCAGTGACAACAGATAATGATTTCAATTTTATTAGTTTAGCACATGTGATGACTATAATTTTTATACCCAAAGATGAAGAACTAAAATACAACAATTCTGTTACTATGTGACAAAGCCATATTTAGCAAATTCATTAGTAGTCAATCATGATATAAAGCCAACACTATTTCAGTATGACATATGACTTGATTTTGTATTTCTTTTTGTAGCCAGATATTAAACTAATATCCTCTTCTAACAAATACTGAATACTTTTCTGAATACTCATTTCATTAGCCTGCCTCAGATCCACATTGGTGTGAAGGGGCATTTCCTGTACTAATTTCCAATGACTAATATTATCAATGTAGGTGACACATCAGTCACAAACATTATCTTAACAATTTATAGAATTTCTATGATATTGCAAATAGGGATCAACTTGGTTATGCATCTCCAAAATGTGTCTATGAAAGTTACAAAGCCAAACAACTCTGCATCTAGGATATAAAGATTAAGCCGAACACATCCATAATGACCACTAACTACTACAACAGATTCCAAATCTCTTTAGAAGAAAGACAAATCAGAGAATAGACCATAAGCCATGGCTCCCCATATGCCAATAAAACATGAAAGACTTCTACCTGATAACAACTAAATAGATTAAAACTTCAAAATTATTACTTGATTGCAAATTATGAATAGAAAGGTTAATGATTTTCATTGTTTTAAATATAGACTTCAAAAATCATTGGCTTCAAATGAGAAATGACTAAATCTCTAAGGTGCAGCCACAGATCCAGACAAATGCTTGTCAGTAGAACAGGTAGATTTGCCACTAACATCAATGCCAGCAGAGTTACTTGCTTTGGAAGGATCACCATTGTCTCCTCCAGACTCAGAAGACAAATTAAGGTTCCCTAATGGAAAAATCAAACATGATTAATAAAACTTATGAAGAAGGCTATTTGCTAGAATATCTTAGGAATGGAATGAAGATCAAGACACCTGAGTCACTCTGACTTCCACCATTCACGATTGTAGTCCCTGAAACGTCACTGTTATTCTCTCCGTCCATCTCATTTCCATTAAACTCAGGTGCTTGGCTCTCCTTAGTATTCAGGTGCTCCTCTGAATTTGTGCTGACTCCAATTGAGGAGTGCTGCCTACCTGAGACATCTGACAAAAGTAAAATCATAATGACAATGATGGCTTTGGCTATACATCCTTTTTCAGAGCTGTACAGTGTGGGGACAAGAATGGTCACTAGATTACTAGAGGTCATGGGGAATTTAGAACCCTAAGAGCTATGGCCCCAATTTCATATATGTTCTTATATACCAACAAAATATGTCTACATCATAATAACCATAGCCACAAAGTTTATAAAACTCAGAATGATCACAAATCCAACCATGGGCATTCTTCCTTTCTCCCTTGATGAAGTAGAAGAAAACAGTTCTTTTGCTTGTATGTAAAATGAAGATGCAAGTTACAAAATAAAGAAAATTTGGAAATTATTTAAAATTTTCAGAAGGACTCAACTTAGTTAAAGTATGTGAGAAGTACTATGACCTAGGCAACAGAGTGGTTCACTTCCAGAAGAATTAAGATAGTCCAACTGTCCTGACCCAGAAATTCTTTTCAATAAATGCACTACACTCAATTCTTCCACTCATGTAGGTCAAAAGTTCAATATCCGAAATTTTATTCTGACAAATTATATGATCTGCACCTGACCACCTGGCATGATGTAATCTACCACTTTTCAGTCCGGGTTTCTCTGTTATCACATACTCAGACTCGACATAAATAAAAACATCACCCAAACTAGATCCATCCTTCTTTGTTCCCCTCTCCTGAAACAGAAGGACAACCTGGGCTCTCCAGGGAAAATCAGACTGAGATTAGTTTGGCTGCCAGGGACGTTCACAGTCCCAGTTCAGCCAGTTTATGAAAAGGATGTTGGTAGATTGTATTGTGCAGCCTGCACTATATCAAAACTATCTGGTCATGAAAACATCTGAAAGGAGACACCTGGACTCCCCAGAGTCAGAAAACTGTTTTTCCCTGTTCACTAAGATGACTGTCTGCAAAGTCCTTAGACACAGATCCACAGGCAACCATAGCACTACTGTGCATTTGAACAGGCCTCTACCAAGGAACTCAGACTTGACAACTCGTAAATAACTCAACTGCCAATCAAACAAAGGTTTGGAAGTTCAGCAAAATTCAGATTTGTCCGCCACACATTGACACGCGACTACCTGAGCCACTGACGCCAGTTGTTTGTCTCCCAAATTCCTCTGCTACTAACTCTTTCCGTCCTTCTCCATCAGACATGCCAACTGTTGAAGGGAATCAGAACAAAGGTCAAGGGTTCAGCATCCAAAACTGCATTCTGACAAATTGAGTGATCTGCACCTGACCATCAGACCTTAAATAATCTACTACCTTTAAGTGCAGGTTTCTTTGTTCCCACAAACATGAACTTGACACAAAGTTCACGCCCAAACTAGATCTGCCCTCACTTGTTTCCTCTCTCCACAAACAGAGGGATAAATTGAGCTCTCCATGGAAAATCAAAATGATATTGATTTAGCCACCAGACCATGCTATTGATGGTCTGTTGATTAAATAGTTATGGTTTAATACATCCTAGGTAGGACAATACCTATTTTCAACAGCAGACCCTAGCATAGATCCCAAGAACTTTTGAGCACAGGGTATTGTCAGATGATGAATTTCAACAAGACATTTCAGGTTCATTTAGCTGCATCCATCCTTCTCAGAAGACCAATTAAAATGAATTGAATTCATTCTCTTCCAGAGAAATGAAATACTCTAAATTATTGCCTGAATTTAGATCTGATCACTGGCTAACAGTTCTTAGGCAGACTACCTCACACACTACAGGCATCTCCCCTTCTTCCAGTCCTACTGGGCCTCTTCCTATGTCACTCTCCTTTTCTTAGGGATGCCCCCTGACATGTCAGGATTGACATCTTAAGACACCACAATTTCAATACAGATGAATTCAGTTTGTCCTGAGGAAGGAAACATCAACATCCTTAACACTATAGCTCAATGTGTCAGAGCTTTTACCCTAAATTTATTAATTCTTTGTCGCCAAACCAAAGTATCTCAAAGTTCAAGTATGAATTAGATTTCTCCCTTCCTTTCTTTTATTAACAGATCCGGAACCAGAAGATGAGAACAAGTGCTTCCTCCATAAGGAATTTAAAATAAGAGTACATGGTATAAGTAGGATATCCATGGAGTGGAGTGCAGGTCAAGATACTAAGCCACTCTTACTTTCGTCTGTGAAGGTTCTATCAATTGCAGACTCACAAATCATCTCTACGTTCTGGACATTTCCATCAGATACAGCTACTATTTTACCCTTGAGTTTCTGATTACCTCCTGATTTTGCTGATATTTCAGGAGATGATTGAAGCTCATTATTTTCTCTTGAGGCACCTGGCAAATGTAAAATCATATTCATAAGGATCACTGTGGCTCTGCTTGGCCTTCATAGCTGCATCATGTGGGGGCAAGTACGTTGAGTATTTGATTACTGGAGGTCATAGGTTATCAAGAGCATTCAGAATCGTGTGCTTTATTTAATCAAGAGCCACACCAACAATGTCAACTTATTCTTTTGCCTTAAACTGTAGAAATCAGTTCTCTCTCTTTTTAGAAAATGAAAATGCAAGTAACAAAACAGTGATCTTTGAAGCTATTTAAAATTCTTACAAGGATCCAGCTTACTAGCTTGGGTATGCAACAGCATCACTCCCGAGACTCATGGGTCCATTTCCAGAAAAATTCAGGTCTTTCCAACAGTCCTGACCCTGAAGTTTGTTTCAGTAAATGCTCTGCAATCAGTTCTTCCACTCACAGTTCAGCCAATTTATTAGATGGATGTTGGCAGAGTGTATTATGCATACCTGATCAAAAGCATCTAATCATGACGGAACTGACAGGTAATTAACTTCAGACTCCGCATGGCCAAAGGAATTTTCTTCTATGTTCATTAAGGTCATTGTCAGATAAGGGCTTGGACCAAGATCCACAACCAACCACAGCACTGTCCTGTATTTGACTTGTCTCTACCACAGAAACCAGAATTCACAACTGGCAAATCACTCAACTGTCAATCAAACAAGGGTTTAGAAACTCAGTGAAATTCAAATTCGACAGCCACACGCTAATACTTGACTACCTGAGTGAGTGAATGTGCCTGTTTTATTACGCCTTTTTTCTATATAATTCTTGAGTGTATTCTTTACTTGTTCCTTGATGATGGCAGCTGTAGAATAGAAAATGAAAGTCATCAGAACATAGGTCAAAACTATAATGTTCAAACTTTGTATTTAGACAGATTAAACAGCCTTCAGCGGACCGCCTAAAACTGCATAATCTCCCACTGTTTAGTTAAGGTTTCTCTGTTCTCACAAGCACTGACTTGACACAAAGCATAGCATTCAACTAGATCCATCCTTCTTATTTTTCTCTCTCCCAATACAGAAGAACAACTTGAGCTCTTCATGGAAAATCAGAATCAGATTAATTTAGCCATCAGATCCCATTCAATGACATTTAAGGCTCAAAAGATCCCAGATGAAACAATGCCCACCATCAACAATAGAGCCTAGCATAGATTCCCAGGAACCTCTGCACACAGGGTATTGTCAGATGATGAACTTCAACAAGACATTTCGGGTTCATTTAGCTGCATCCTTCCTTCTCCACAGACCAATTAAAATGACTTGAATCCATTCACTTCCAGAGAAATGAAATACTCTAAATTATTGCCTGAATTTAGATCTCACTGGCTCTCAGCGCTTAGGCAGAATACCTCACCCACCGCAGGCAGTCTTCCCTTCTTCCGATCTACTTTGCCTCTTCCTATGTCACTCTCCTTTACTTAGGGATGCCCCCTGACATGTCAGGATTGACATCTTAAGACAACACAATTTCAGTACACATTAACTCAAACAGTTTGTTCTGAGGAAGGAAACATCAATATCCTAAACACTATAGCTGAATGCTTCACCAAACTAATGTGTTTCAAGGTCCAATTGTGAATTAGATTTTTCCCTTCCTTTTTTTTTATTAACAGATCCAGAACTCGACAATAAGAGCAAGTCTTTCCTCCATAGAAAATGCAACATCAAAGTACATGCTGCAATTGTGTGGTGGCGGTGGGGGCATGCCTTTACTTCCAGCACTCAGGAGCCAAAGCTCTCAGGAGTCTTTACACTCATGAGTTCAAAGACTAGCCCGGTCTCCAGAGGAAGTTCCAGGACAGCCAGGAATACTAAGAGAAACCCTGTCTTGAAACAAACAAATGAACGAACAAAAAGAATATGGTGTAAACTGGATATCCATAGAGTAGAATGCAGTCAAGATACCTAAGTCACTCTGAAGTTCAAATTCGACTGATCCACCTACTGAGGACCCACTGCTAGACTCTATACTCGGTTCACTTTCAACAGATGCAGCTCCTTCTTTACTCTCCAATTCCCCATTTCCTGAATCTGCAGAGACGTCACCTGCTGTCCGCAGACTACTGTCTTGACTTGAGGCACCTGGCAAAGGTAAAACCATAATCGTAAAGATGATTTTGGCTGTGCTCAGCCTTTGTAACTGTACTCTGTAGGACAAGTATGTTCACAGTTTGATTACAGTATATCGTTGGGTATCCCGAGCTGGGAGAGTCATAGTCACCATTTTATTTCAGGTCTATATAAGCAAAGCTAACAAATCCATCCATCCTTCTCCAAAGGCAAAACTGGAGAACTCAGTTCTCGCCCTTTGACCGAAAATAGAAATTTAACTTACAAAACAGTGAATTTCAACCTCCTTAAAATTCTGCAATGGACTCAGGTTAGAATGGTATGTATGTAATAGCAACATCCCTGACGCTCATGGGTCCTGATCAGAAGCATTCAGGTCTTTTCACTGTTTCTGGTCCCGAAGTTCTTTTCAGCAAATGTTCTACATCTACTTCTTCCATTTACAGTTCAGTCAGTTTCTCAGAAGGTTTTTGGAAAACTATCTTATGCAAACTTGAGCAGAAACATCTTTTCCTGGAATAACTGGCAAGAAACAAACCCCAGACTCTCTATAGTCAGAGGTATTTTCTTCCACGGTATTGATATCATTGTCAGCAAAGGGCTTAGACCCAGACCCACAACCTACCACAAATCTACCCTGCATTTGACCAGTCCTCTACCAAGGAGCTCAGACTGTACAACTCGCAAACAACTCAACAGCCAATCAAACAATGGTTTGGAAGTTCGGAGAAATTCAGACTCTATCGGCACACAATGACTCTTGACTACCTGTGCCACCAGCATTGGTCTCTGTGTTTCCATGTGATGCTGCCAAAGAATCCTGTCTGGGGGTCTCTGTATTTGAAACTGTCAAAGGAAAAATTATTGTCATCAAAACATAGGTCAAAAGTTCAATAATTCAGCATTTGTATTGAGACCAATTAAAATTCATCACCTGACCACCCAACACTATATAGTCTACCACCTTGTAGCTCGTATTTCTTTGTTCTCACAATCACTGAAATTACAGCATCCAAACTAGAGCCAACCTTGTTTGCTTCCTCTTTCCCAAAACAGAAGAATGTGGTCTTTCTATGGAAAATGATTAGCTCCATCCCTGTTTATTTCCTCTCTCCCAAAACTGAAGAACAATGTGATCTCTCCATGCAAAATCAGAATGGGATTAATTTAGACAACAGACCATGTTCAATAACAACTATCTTCAAAAAGTCCTAGGTGAGACAATTCCTATTATCACCACCAGCACAGAGTTCCAAGGACCTTTGAGGATAGGCTATTGTCAGAGGATGAACTTCAACTAGAAATTTCAGGTCAAATTTAGAACTGTTCTTCCTTCTACAAGAATCAATTCAAGCAACTTGAACACCTTCACCTTCAGAAAAATAAAATGCTCTAAACTACTAAGTGGATTTAGATGTCACTGGCTCACGGTGCTTAGGTAAACTACTTAAGACACTACAGGTATCTCTCCTCCTTAGGATTCTGAATTTATTCTCAACTTTCCATCAAAGTCTACATCACTACTGCCAAAACATTCACTCTGTCCTTTTCCATGGATAAACCCGTAGCAACTAGTTCTCTCCCTTTGATGGAAAATTCAAATGCAAATTACAAAACAATGATTTTTGAACCTTTTGAAATTCTTAGAAAGATTTAGCTTAGTACAGTGTGTGAGAAATAGCATCATCCCTGAGCCTCATGGGTCCAGATCCCATAGACTCCTATTCATTCAGTCAGTCGTGGACCCAAGTGTCTCTTCAGTAATCGTCCTACACCAAACCCTATCTGTCCATGGTTTTCCTACTTCCACTCAAAGTTAACCCAGATTATTAGAAGTGTGCTGACAACTTGTATTATGCAAATGTAATAAAAATCTAATCATGAAATATCTGACAGAATACTGTCACTGAAATATCTGGAATTCTCATTTCTAGTACTCAAGTTTCTGGTCCCTGAAGATTCACTGCTAATCTCCATATTCCTGTCATTGCTTTCATACCCAGCTGACTGTTTCTCCTTAGGTTTAAATGGACTTCCGAATCTGTGCAAACTCCAACTAAGGATGGTAGCTCACTCTTTTCACTTGAGTCATCTGGGAAAGTAAAGTCATAATTGCCTGCTCCACTTTGGCTATTGCATTCATCTTCACAACTTCACTGTGTTGGAACAAGGATGTTCACAGCTAGATTACTGGAGATCATAGCATAACTAGAGCCCTCATAACCATGTCTTACCCTTTCCTCAAAGCCTACACCACTACAGGCATGGTCAAAGTGGAGCTGAAACAGAAAGGCTCAGACACATCTGCAATTTCCTCCTCCATCGACAGATCTGGAGACATGGTTCTCTCCTTTTAATGGAGTGTGGAAATGCAAATTTAGAGAATGATTATGAACTTTTGGTACCTACTTAAAGTCCTCAGAAGGAGGCAGCTTAATGAGCTGGGTGAGAGATAGCATCATAGCTCAGACTCACACTTCCAATCCTACCAGATTTTTCTGCTCATTCAATCAATACCAGTTCCCAAAGTAACTTTCCTTAAATGATCTACACTGAACCAGTTTTCTCTAGTTCACACTTATTTATTATCACACTTATTATTATAAATTCTGCTGGACTATTAGAATTTGGTGCCAGAAGATGTTTAGTAAATCTTATCCCCCATAAACCCCTACTCATGAAATTATCTGAACAACAACTGACCCCTGGACCTACATTCTGTGTGGGGAGCTGAATCAATTCCAGGTGATATGAGCACAGCCATGCAAAGAACCTCAGTGCCTCATATCCTTTGGAGTAATAAGCCTTCCTCTGCTCAGGTTATGGGTTTGAGTGAAAGCTTGGCCTTAAAAAAAAGTGTTTGCAGATAATATTGCTTGCAGCGTCCTACTCCCAAGCATCTGTAACCTGAGACAGGGATGAGATCTCACTGGCCCACACGTCTTAAGCAAACTACCTGGTCCACTTCCATCACCACTGCTGCTGCCAATCTCTTTTTTACTATGGTCACGGCCACGATTCAACCTCCCTCGACCTGCAGAAGGGAAAAGCATTGCCACGTGAAGACCACCATACTGCACTGAGAGGAAATAGTAACACCCAAAGCACTTTCACTTCGTTCTCCAGAAGTTGTTGTCCTATGTTTACTAAAACCATTGTCATCCCAATAATTTGTACTAGAAATTGACAGATCAATTTTAACGCCAACGTTCTTTCTCCACCTCTTCCAGAATAGAATAACAAGGGTATTCTATACCAATGGAAAACCAAAATGAAAGAAATAAGGAAGTCTAAAACTAAAGTCCTTGATCTTCCTATTCATATTAAATTAAAATGCTATTCCCATATAATATAAAATATTTTTGAAACTCCTTGTGAGACCCCAAGAGCTGGGAGCTGGTAGAATACCTATAATATTGGCCAGATCATTAAAGATTTTATTAAAATCTAAAGGACGGTTCTTGTCAGTTGTTCCCAAATTAGAGTCTATATTTGCAGAGGCACCAGCACCAAAATTACTCTCACTTGCCAACGTAATTTGACCTGCAGAATAAAAAAAGAGTGTCACAGGAGATATTGAAACATTCCTTATTCTCTAATGATATATGCACAGATATTAGGCAACAACATCTAAATCACTGAAAATGTATCCTCCATAATAAATTATCTGACTATAAATATTTTGCTAGTAAAATCATTAACAACAAAAGAATCCAAGCCACAAACTCCAGAGAATCTTTTTTAGCAGATTTTTCCTTCCCTTTTTTGAGTTCACAAACCAGTAGTTTTCTTTGCCAAAAAAAATTATTAAAATTTATGTTTCATGTTTTATTATGTATGATATAGCAGTTTTTTTAAAAAAAGTATTGTTCACAAGGTAATGAATTTAAATTGCCCACACTTAACCCTTCACAGGAAATTGAGAGCTACAGTCATCAGATCCCATGACTGCAGTTACCTCCAGCAGTCGCGTTTTGGTGTTTGCCTCCATCAGCACTCTTGGCCTTTGGCTTCACCCCAACTCCAAGTTTAAATGCTGGTTTAAGACTGAAGAAATGACTAGCCCCAACTTGAAAACCACTAGCTGTTTGAAACAACAACAACATGGTCACCAGAGAATAGACACATCTTAACTTTCCACTTTCAATATACAATGCCTAAATCATAGTATTCAGATCAACGAAACGGATTTTCCTTGAACCCTATTTCTTTTTCTTTCTAGTCAATCCGTCACCATGAACCCCACATAAGCCAGAACACCTACACCACACCACAATTACCCTTACACACATTGTGCCACTGAAGAAAAAAAAATGAGAAGACAAGTATGAAAAATTAGAATGTTTTGAGGCTCAATAAATAATGAACAAATAAATAAATGAGTAAATACAAGCCCTTTGTTTTGTATTAATAATCTGCCTCAGAATTCCCGAACCAGTGACATGCAAACCTCAGCATAGGTTCATCAAAGTTCCTGATGTTCAACTGGTTCCCACCAACATCCACATCATCTATGGTCAACGACTCTGTCTCAAAAATACCCAGAATGATAAGATTTGATTGACCCTGTTTCTTTCACTGTATTTAATTTCTGAATGTGAGAATCTATGTATCTACCCTTCTGCAAATTTAGCTTTCTTTTTCTCTCTCTCTCAAAAAAAAAAATATTTGGTAGTAATAAAAAGCCAATCACTAGCATCGTAACTGTTACAGAGAAATATGTCAACAAGTAAAACAAACAAACCGAAAAGCAAAGAATACCACTTAAATGATTTTCCAAAAGCCCTCAGCAGATCAAAGATGGGATTTCTTTCTCCGGGACAAAAAAAAAAAAAAAAAAAGCCCCTTCAGAAATATTGCTGCTTTCTTCAGACAATAGAGCGGTTCTTTAAGTGTCAAATATACAGAACAGAATTCTTTCCCATGAGTCCATACAAAACTAAATCCACACTCACCAAAGACCGAGCGCCAATTGCCAACCTCTATTTTGCTAATAAATGGAATTTTCTAAGCCCCAATTGACAATGTTTTTCAAACAGTCTTGGAATATGATCTGATACTAACTACAGTTTTTTTGGAAATTGGTGCTGTTTCTGGAAAACGTGGGACACAAAGTGCACAGACCTTCCTCCAACCTACATTAAGACAAACAGCAAAGACAGCCAGTTAAACAGAGAGTTTTCCTCATGTGTTCTGATTCAATTTTTATTGGTTGGAACCTGAGACTGCATCCAAGAACATCCAACCAAAGGCCAGGAAAAAAAATGGCTTACAGGTGTGATTCCAATGAAACACAAATGTTGTTAAAGTAAACATGCATGCTAATTATTTTTCTGTGTCATGTAAATACCTGACAAGTATGAACTATCTGAAATGGAGTTCGCAGTCAAGAATTTGTCCCTGGGTCCCCTTCAGGCATATAGACATGCCGTAAAACTCAAACGTGAATTCTTGCACACTTGCCTCGTCTACTAGCTAAAAGCCCTCCCAGCTTCATCTGAGGTTCATCCAGCCGCATATGCTAGCTTAAGGCGCCTGGCAGTATTTTCCCATCTGAGTAGCTGAAAGCTGCAGGGAGGGAACCTGGGAACTGACTGCAGGCACAGCCCTTCCACGATATGGAAAGTCTGGGGCGAGAAGCACCACTCCACCACCGATTTGGAGCCTCGGAAACTGTCTCTGGAGAAGAGACACCAGCACTGGTGCTGAACGTCAGTGTGACTGAGAGCCTGCTCTCCCTAAGTCGCAGCTTCTGGCGTTCGGAGAACCGAGTGAAAGCTTGGAAAAAGTTTCCTTGAAGAGTTCAGATCGGGGCTGGGGAGTTGAAATGAGGAGCAGCGCAGCTTCAGACGCCAACCCCGGGGTGGTTTCTGCTTCCGTGTGTAAGCTCCAAGATCACCAGTGTATCACAAAGCAAAGATCGAGTTTTGAGAAATACTGACCTTGTGACTTACCAAAGAACAGCGCCCCCCATCTTAGAAAGTAAGAAGAAAAATAGTGTAATATTATGTTTTAAGACAATGACAATACTTTTGCTTCAATTCTTTCTCATAATTCAATATGAGCAACCCCCTTTATGTATAATAACTGACATATATTTCAATACTAATTTATGTTTTGCTGTTGTTGTTGTTGTTGTTTGGTTTTTCGAGACAGAGTTTCTCTGTGTAGGTTTGAAGCCTGACCTGCTGTGTTGTCCTGCCACTAGCTCTGTAGATCAGATTGGCCTCAAGCTCACAGATATCTGCCTGCTATTGCCTCCCAAGTGCTGGGATTGAAGGTGTGGGCCACCATTTCCTGGCTGCGGCGATCTTATTACAATCCCCTCACGGATGATTAGGGAAGACACTGGCTGGCTGTACTGAAAGGCCACACTATCCCGGTCTTGAAAATGCAGAGACAAACAAAACTCACCAGTTAATATTGGCCAATATGCTGATTCTTATTCTCATAACAATATTGACCTAAAATTTTCCAATCTAACTTTTATCTGATTTTATTTTCCCTAATATTTTCTCAGTAATGTATTAGTTAAGAGTAAAAATAAAAATAACCTAATCCATTTTATGAATTTTATTTTAGCGAGAATAAAGAATGGCCTAAGAAAACATAAGAAATATATACACAGAGTGCCAATCTATATTTCATTATATATATGTGTGTATATATATATTATATAGTTTTAGTTATAACTAACATTTTTATACTTATCCAGGAACTTTAGAAATTTTTCTTTCTTTAATTTTTTTCCACCGTCATGACTGATGAAACCATATAAATTTAGTTTTGATTAACTGTGAAACCGTTGCCTAATACTTTCTATTTTACTCAATTTTTAATTTTATCAGAATACTTTCAATAATTCTGACTTTTTGAAATATCTATGCCATTGGTTATTTTATGAAATGTTTCCCTGTGATATTTTAATCCTTTCAGAAGTGGTACTTATTTGTGAATACCACAATTCTCGGGTCACACTCAAAACTGAATGGGAAATTATACTTAGAGTACAGTTTCCAAAGCATAAATTGTACTTAAGGAAAACACACACACACACACACACACACCCTTGAGATTACTTCTTAAAGCATAAATAGCATCTGTTGGAATAAAAATGTGGTATCCCTGCATATTAGTCTACTCTGAAGCACAAGAGGGAAGCAGAGAACACTAAACATTAAGTGAATCTGCACCTATTCAATTAAAAAGACTCAAATTCTTTACCTTTACAGAAGGTGCAGAGCACCACAGCCACGTACAAAAGGATCAGCTTCATGGTGACAGTCTGGGACCTAGGCGTGGAGACCGTTCACGCCAGAGACTCAGGCCCATCGTGGCAGTCTCTAGCCAGCATATTTATAGGCCATCTCCACACTGGTTCTGGTGAGCAGTTGTCCTGGAAAGCCTGGCGATGACAGCACAGGTAAACATTGTAGCAAGGCAAAGACAATCTACAGCGCATCAGGTTAGTGTCCAATTTCTCTGACATCTCTACTGCGGTCCATGCCAAACACAGACTATGCGTTCTTGCCACGCTGGGCAAACAACAAAGCCAGGAAATGGAAGTCTCAGGATTAAGACTCAATTATGCTGATGAAATGTGTTGATCTGAGCCCTATCAATCATCAGAAATGTCTTAATAACTTGGGGAACTCAAATATTATGATATTATAAATTGTCCTTCTTTTGACGACAAAATGTATTTTAAACATTAACTTACCTTGAAACAAAGAACTCTTTGCCTTAGGTTAATAGTAATATTAATATATTTATTTCCTTCGAAATATGTAATTATCATCTAAGTTCAGACATAGTGAAATACAGGAATGTATCATTGTCATAGTTCTAGCTTTACTATTTAAAAATGCCTAATATTCTCTTTTTTTCTTTATCAGGACAGGGTTTCTCTGCCCTGGCTATCCTGGAACCAGATCTTGTAGACCAGGCTCGCCTCAAATTCACAGATATCTGCTTGTCTCTGCCTCCCTATTGCTAGGATTACAGGCCTGTGCCACCACTGCTCAGCCTAAAAATGCCTAATATCCTAATGACACATATTTTCCATATACGTCACAATCAGATACATACATAAGCAGAAATATATGGAAATTTTGACCTGAGAAAAATGTTTTAAGACATAAATAAGATTAAACAGAAATCCCATTTAAGGGTTATAAAACTGTACAAAATTAAACTTTGTGTGCAGGGTCAGAGCTATTTTGTGCTTAACAGCATAGAAAAGAAAACAAGATGTCTTTCAAACTACCCAATGGACGTGAATCCTAAAAGGCCAGATGTGCAGCTCCGATGCTCTCATTGATATCCAGTTGCTACCAAGAAAACAGCAGAAGCTAAAGGACAGAGAATAGTTTATTATTCCTAGGAGAGCAGCAGGTATGTGAGAAATGAGAAAAAAACATAGACCAACTTCCCTTTTCTTTCTATTCCTACTCCCTTTGCTCAGCTAATTAACCCAAAAGAAATGAACAATACCTTCCTTCCTAGACAACCTTACCAACGTGTGCCAAATGTTTTATGTACCTGGTCCCACCAAAGATTAGATTACTTTTTTATCCATCTATCTATCTAGGATAACACATTCACTGAACATTATGTGAGTTTTCCCTCTGGATCAGAAATGTGGAGATTGTATGGATAAAGACACGTGAATGCTAGGATAAAAGCTTCCCCTGAAGGATATCACTGACTTCAGGACTGGAGAAATGGCTTAATGGGTAAAATTCTGGAACGCAAGTATGAGACCAGGACTCCAGATACCAGAATCCAAGTAAATGCTGGGGGTTATGGGACCCAGCTTGAATCTCAGCTCTTGGACCATAGAGATGGTGGACACCTGGAGCAAGCTGGGTAGTTCCAGAATCGACGAAGAGACTACTCAGATGAGTAGACTGGAGTACAATCAAGGAAGACCCCCAGCGTTGACCTTCTCTCCCCAGACACACAAGTGTATCCACACATGTAGTAATTCGCATTAGCATAATCGTGCACAGCACACATACAGACACATGAAGGGAAAGAAAATGACTTCATAAGGTTTCCAAGCAACAGTTCTGGTTTTCTTCAGCAATTAACAACTAAATAAAAACATTGAATGTGGGGAAGAAGGATTCCCATTAAAGGAAAAAACATATCTAAGAGGGAACAATGCTTTTTGAGGCATAAAACTCAAAATGACTATTACCATTTATTCTGTCTTTTTCTTTGTAATACACACTTTGTAGTAAAGGAGACAGAAAGACCATTTTTTGTATCATCGTTATGATGTTCTTATTCTGCTTGAGCTAAGTAGGTGGCTGAGACACACAGAAAGGTAGACAGAATCACAATTTCTCAGGGACTTTTGGGGACTGAGAGGAAATATGAGGCACAAACAGTTGGCTGGATTCAGTGACATGCTAAGGACACTCCAAGACAGCTTAGATTTCCTCCGCTCATGAGACCCAGAGAAATCAGAGAGCGGGGTCTAACACCCCCACAATGAAAAGAAGATGAAAATTGGATGTGTCAAGTATGGAAGGGTTCCAGGTAATAAACACAATGCGGGAAAGTTGAATGCAATTTCAAGTATTCTTTTCTGCCTTACAAAATCTAGCTTCTTGCCTTTCTAGGCATGTGTTCCCCATGCTCCCCGGAATCCTTTCACCCTTCCTCATTCCTCCAGCAGCGCCAGCACACCTGCTTCCATTGTGGGGCCGGACATCGCCACTATAGGTCCTCGTTAACCTTCACTCTCTTTACATTCTGCGTATGTGTTCAGAATCTCCAAACCAAGACTTTCCTTACATTCTCCTCTTTCCTCTATTTACGCCACACAAATGAACACGGGTGGATAAAGTCACTCATGCAAGCCCAACTTCCTCACCACATGGGAACACATAAGATAACCAAACAATTACAGTTCCTATCCACTTCGCGCTGACGTTCTCCTATTTCATACTCCCTGCCGGCGTCCAACACCTTTCAGGGAGTTCCTCGGAGTCAGGGACACTACTTTCATTTTTTTTTTATGAAAAAATAAATGCTATCAAAGGAAGAGCTACAATTTCCATCCTCTGTATCCTTGTTTACCGGCATCTGTACCCAAGCTCTACCTGGTTCCTTACTAATTCACACAAACTCCTACATCAGCATCCCAGATTTCAGTGAAGGATATCACGGCAGCAATTGTGTCAGCTCCTATTCTGACATCAAGATAGTCCTCTTTTGCATCATTATTAATTTCCACCCCCATCCGTGTAAGTTTTTTTCCTTAAATCTTCAGATTTCAGGGTATCTGTGATAGAGATCACTCACTGTAAAAGCAAAGGTATCTACATATGAGTTTATATGTTAATTTCTACTAAGTGTTATTGTAGCATTTTATTTATTGCTGTAGCAATGTAAAAAAGGACTTTTTTTGTGGGATGTAGGCTCATTTTGTTCAAGAACTTCTAAGTAGAAAGATCAGCTTTACAAGGATCATCAAGCTCTTCCGCTGTTTCACAATACTACAGCATTAAAGTAAAAGTCTCTTAGTACGAAATTATTATACATATCTTAAAGGAATGCCCATCAAAAAGAACAAAAGGTAAATGTCACTTTCTTGATTCAAAAGGATGTGGCTTAAGTCTATACACTTAGGGATGTACTGCCAGAGAAAGTCAGCTGTTGAAGGACAATAGCATCAGTGTGGGTAAGACTGTGTTTATATAACAAGGCTCGTTCCAGAAGGAAACATGGGATATATTAAACAATATCTGTTTGGGCTGTGGAACAGGAAGTTCTCTATGGCCCTTCATATAATGATCTAAAATCTGAAAGGTGGTTTTCTCAAAATTAGAAATGTGTTGTTATATGAAAAGTTTTATCCCTGGAGAAATAGAAATTTAATTAAAATTTTTGAGAAACTATCCATCAAACTCTTGCAGTTATATGAAACTTAAATAATATTTAATATTCTATATAAACAATATAATCTTGATAGTTATAGAACACTTCCAAATCAATTTCAACGTTTTCTTAGACTATTATTTACAAGACAGGGGAGATGGACAGTGTGGGGATGAGTTTTTGAAGGGTATCAACAAGAATTTTGTTTCACTCCTTCTTCAGGTCTGAGTATATCTTCCCCAGGGGCAATGCCCCAGTCAGACCTTCAGTCCAAGTCATGTGTCTTACATAGCCTAGGGAGACCATTCCTGAATGCTCTACCATCTTCTAAATTTACTGAATATTGTCTTAAGATTACCCCATCCCCTGTTCCAGGACAGCCAAAAACCAAACCAAAAAAAAAAGTGTATTTAAGATAATTGAAAATTTGAGTGTAATGTGTTGCATGTCGCTCGATATGCAAAGTGGAGAATATGGTGAGTGTGGCTCAGAAAACTGATGTCTGCCATGTTTGTTTGAGTTCCTTGCAAAGCATGCTGGTAGACATACTCCACTGCTCTTCTGCGTGCTGATCCAAGCTTCAAAAAGACATTGTAGGTTTAGTTGCTTCTATGGACCATGCTTTCCTAGTGTCCTCAACACCTCTGGATCCCATAGTTTTCCCCCTCTTCCTTGGGGTTCCCAGGCTCTGCTGGGAGGCCTGCTCTTGTCTGAAGGGAAACTGAGGAATGCTGGCTATGGGGAAGAGGGGAGCAGGGGACTGGGAGGAATGGAGGGAGGGGAGGCTGCGGTTGAGATATATTGTATGAGCAAAAAATAAATAAAATAATGAGAGAGAGAGGGAGGGAGGAAGGGAGACAAAAGGAGGGAGGGAGGAAGGGAGGGAGGGAGAGAGAGAGAGAGAGAGATTGTGAAGTCACAGGTGGATTTGTACAGATCATCTCTTGAGAAGTTGCCTGTATTTATTTGTTAGAACCCTATTCCTCATACTGAGTTTCTCTGCCTAGTCTTAATACAAGGGGAGGTGTCTAGTCATATTGCAACTTGATATGCCATGTTTGGTTGATAGCCATGGAAGGCCTGCCCTTTTCTGAATAGAAATGAATGAGAAGTGGGTTGGGGGGGGGGTGTCAGAAGGGAGGCGGGGGAGACTGGGAGGAGAAGAGTGAGGGGAAACTTTGGTCTTGATGTAAATAATAATCATCATCATCAAATAATAAATACAAAAAATGATATTAAAAAGAAAAAAGAATGTTACAACCACAGACTGGATGTTTTAAACAATAAAAATCTGTTTTACGTGGTTCCATAGCTAGACGTATGGGTCTTGGTACTTGGCAGGGTTCATCCCTTCTAAGTCTATGAAGGAACACTGCACCCCGAGCATCGTTCTCCCCTGGGGTTGTGTGTGACTATCTTTTTCCCCCTGGGGTCAAGCTTCCTAGCATAAGGGCCCACCTAAACACCCTTATTTAGATTAATTCCCTCTTAGTAACACTATCTCCAAATTGGGTTACATTCTTATAGCCTGAGGATGTTGATTTCCATATCCAGATGTTTTGCTTGTTTGCTAGTTTTAGGAGTGGTAGTGAATCTGCAGGACACATTGAGAAGATAGGCTCAGAAAACATCCTTACTCAGAAGAAAGAAATCCACCTGCCCTTGCTTCCTAGGCGCTAAAATCACATGTGCATGCAGTCTTGGAGTTTTTAAACCAAATGAGGCATGCTATAGTGACATGACAATGGTTGATTTCATTACCTATGAAGCTTTTGCACATGAACAACATGGTCCTATAATCCCTGACAGTCTAAAGCATACCAGAGACTAAAACTGAGAGAGACCCCTTTCAGGAAAATTTTTATTTCAGAACAAATAAATTAGGACATTTTATTCTTAATCTGGGGCTATGTAGGAATAAGTAAATCCTTAAAATGTGTAACCATAAGAATTATTTTATAGCAAATATCCATGTAACTAAGTCAGGAAATAGAAGATTGGAGGCCACAAGATGGGGGATTAGAGGCTCCGACTATTAAGAGACTTTTCGGGAGAAGGAATTAGAACAAGGGCAAACACTTTGAAGGTGGGTAACAGTAAAAAAAGGCACTGAAGTTTAGCTATAAACAGAGATTTGTGAAGTCCCTAATGTTTGGAGAAAGGCATGGGCAATCAGAAAAGCGTACCCAACCATTATACCGTGGCATCACTGTAGAGGATGGGGCTGAGATAAATTCAATAACATAGAAGAAATTCTTCCTAGAACACAGCCTGCTAGGGGCCACAGCACCCTGCAGAACTATAGCCTCAACAGACAGGGCACCTACAATCTGCAGGGTACACCCTTACTGTGTATTCCTCTCTCCTTTCCACGCCATTAGTCACAGGGCAGTGTCAGTAACCCATGTAAAGAAAAAGCCAAAACCGTGAAATTCTGGGAACCTTTTGCAAAAGCCATGCTCTAATCCGCTGAGCACAGCTTACAGAACCAGCCTGGCTAGGGGGACAAGACTGGACCAAAAGCGCTGCGAGCTCCCCCTGGTGGAAGCCAGCCTGAATCCCAGCTGGGCAGTGGTTCATGAGAACTCTAGAAGAAAAGCTGTAAGTAACTACTTGTTTGTGGAAGCAGCCCAGAGGGTGGAACCCAGCACTCACCCGCCTTTCTGCAGTGTGGATGGATGCGCACCTACTGCCTACACCATCACCCTAAGCAGTCACAACCAAGCATACCTCGTACCCAGATAGAGATGCTCCAGTCTGCACCCGCCCATCAAAGGTCAGCAGGACAAACAAGAGTGTTGCTCCTTGGGTTTTAGACAACACAAAGGAAAAGGAACAGGGTTGACAGCACACAGCCTAAGTTCTCTGCTGAATGCATCGAGAAAGCTTACGACCAAGGTTGGGCACCTTCACTTCTGCCCCACAACTGACCACCTTAGAGGAAGCCTGGTCGTTGTTTCTTTGATGTAGATGGGTTAATTTTTCTCAAAATACTATTTTGGTCAGACCTGCTTGTTTTGAATATTTACATAGGAATTCTCATTATCTTTATGCCCTCTTTTATATATTCCTCCTTTAAGTTTCATTTTTAGTCTTTTCTTTCTTCATTTTTCTCTTGGTCCCTTGTTTTAATTTTTTGCATCCTTTACCCCTCTTTTTCTTCTTCTTCATTCATCTGTTAAATTTTTCTTTCCTCTGATTTCTTTTGCTATTTAACTCTTTAATTGAATCTTGTTTTCTGCTTCTTCTAGTTCTCATTTCCCCATTTATTTATTGTTCTTATTTTTCCTTTCTTTTGCATCTTTTAAAAAAAATTTTCTTATTCTTAGTTTGTAGTTAGTATTATCTTCCCACACCACTCTATCCTATTCTTTTGCCCTCTGTTGCTACTATTGTATTGCATAGTATTGCCATGGCAACTATTCTTGAATGGTTACTTTATTCTGTTTAGTTTGTTTACATGTTGCAAATTGTTACTACAGTTTTCTTCTCTGGGAATAGTGCTGGAAATGGACTCTAGTGTCTAGAGCAAAATAGGCAAGAGCTTATGTACTGAGATGTACCCCTATCCAAGTTGGTAGAAACTGTACTATAATCTAGCCATTACTTACCCATACCCAAACCTCGGCAAAAGCCTTAAGGAAAATGGGAGAGACTATAACTTCTAGTTAATATTTTAAAACCCTCAATATAAAAACAGTAAATATAAGAGAATAAGGCAACACAAATTCTCCAAAACAATCAACATCAACAATCCTAAAGTGTCCAGATCAGTGTTACCAAAACAGAGGAAATACCACAAAAAGAACACATATGTTATTATAAAATATCAGTGGATTCAAAAATGTACACAAACAAATTAATAAAAGAAAAGAACATGCAGGATGTAAAAGAGCAGTTTGATGAAAGGTGACTATTCTGAGAACATGAAGAAAATATTTGGTAATAAAAAGCTAAGTAAGTAAAAGGCAAACACCAAAGCCAGGTCAAGGGGCCAGGGAAATGACAGCATCGGAATGAGAGTTACTCGTTCACATACAAGACCTTTGCCATAAAGGAAAATGTCTACTTAGGATTCTAGTATAGATGGGACCACTAAGGCAGAAGTTAAAGACATAGAAACCTATTTAGTAAATTTCGTAAAGTAGTATCAGAACTCCTTCCCCAAATTTTGGAAAGATAAGGACATCCAGGTGTATGCACTCAGAACTCAAAACAGACTTGACAATTGGAAGCGTTCTGTCTCTTACTACTGTGAAAACGCTGAGAGTATAAAGACAGAAAGGAGAAGGCTGCAAAAGCCACACAGCAAGTCAGTTGTAAAAGCGAGGCTATCAGAATCACAGCTAAGTTGTCAGCCTAAAATCTCAAGCCAGGAGAAGGTAAGGTTATGATTTCAAGGACTGGAAGACAAAAAACTGCCAACCCAGGTCACTAAACTCAGCAGTCAGCCTCAAATTGAAAAATAAATATAGACCTAAGGTAACCATAAGCCGAAAGAACTCATGATTATTATTAAGTTAGCATTGCAAAAAATACTTAAATGAATGCTGATTATAGAAGACAGAGATTCGTAAAATCACAAGGAGAGAGATCTCACTCAAGACAAGTGAACGGGAGCTTAGACTCTGGCATTAGAAAAGGATCAACACTAGGTCCTCATGCATATTTTACATTTGCATGAGTGCCCACAGAGGTCAGAGGGAAAGGTCTGTTCCCCCAGAGTTGAAGTTAGAGGAAGTTGTGAGCAGCTGGGATCTAAACTCCAGTCGTCGGGAAAGACAGGGAGAGATCTTAACTATCCCCCAGCAGTGTAGATCCCCGAGATATCTGCTGCAAGAAGAGCTGCCTTGATGAGCTTTGAGAGCTACATTCATGTGTGGGTACTTGAGTATTTACAACACAGTCAAGAGTTAGCACTGGTTTACTGAAGAGGCAGTGGAAGGTTCTGAAGATCCAAGACTTCACTAACCCCAGATAGTTAGCTAGGTTTCCTGAACCAGTATTTCCCTCCTGTTGAGTGGGCCTTAAATACAATTAGATAGCTCTTGGTTACTGACCATGTAAGTGCCACTACATCTATATAGAAAGCTAGATTAGCATGCAAGATGTGTGCTCTGTTCCAAGCCAAGGGATCGAAGAGAGTGTGACTGGAGTTCACCTAACTAGTTTGGGGAACTGGATATGGGACCTAGGCTAATTCTGAGAGTTGGGGAGTGTGCTTGCCAGGTAAGATGGGCTGGGTCCTAGTGCAAGTTGTAAGAGCTTGACTGGGCCTGGAGATTGGGTATAGTACAGTCAGGATCCTACTCACTGTCTTTTGACATACATGGCTCTGACTACTAACTTACATTTTTCCTTAGTGTAAAAGTGTGCCATAAAAAATCCTAGCATTTTAAATATCATTTTTCTATTTATATTACTTTTAAGGTATAAAGTTATTTTAAAAAATAAATAAGTTATAGGCAAATTTATAAAGAAACAGAAACTAAGAACACCTGGAAAGCCATTTTCTTCAATGTACAGTCAATATTTCAAAGAGAAGGAGTAAAATACAGACGGCCAACAGCCAGAGGGTGTGCAGCTCTATAATTGAATCATAGTGATTATTTTTGGGGAAATGAGAGCGTATAAAGTAATTTGTGGAAGCTGCACAAAATGTGGTTGAAAGCATAATAATTTACTCACAGTATTGGTAGCATGTGTGTTTACATATATATTTATATATGTGAATACATCTGGCTTTTGTCTTTGACATAAAATACGTCTCGGTAAACACAGTTTGCTAAATGTCAAAGAAACTCCCAGCTTTACTCAAGCACCAAGGCACACCCAACTGAAATGTGATCTAATTTAGTTTATAATTTCCTACTTGCAGGAAGAAAGGACTATCCGGAGATTTATACAAAGCTTTGGATGTGAACATTCACTTACAACCCACTGTGTCACGGGCATGGGCCTAGTCATCAGACACAGAGAACATGAAGCAAATGCAAGGAGAGTTGGTTTTTGAAGGGTGGGGCAGAACAGGTAAAGGAAGGTTCATGATCATACGTGTGGTATATGAAAGTTACACAAAGCAAAACTGTTTTGTGCTAAAATAATTTCTATGCAATCATCTTAAACATTGACGTTGTTCTCGTCTGTTGTTGACCTCCAACAATTAAAAACAAAGCAAAACAGAAACAAAACATGTTCTACCCCTCTGCTGCAGGGAACTTGATCTTAATCCAAATAGAGCACGCATATTGGGGATGCAGTCCACTTAGTTGAGTGTGTATGGTTGATTACATAGTATACATAGGGTCCTGTCTATAATGCCCAGCACCTATAAAAGCCATTTGTGGTGGCACAATGTAATACTAACACTCAGGAGATGGATGAAAAGTATCAGAAGTTCAATGTCATCCTGACCTATATAGTGAGTTCAAGGTCACCCTGGGCTATGTGAGACCCTGTCACATAAAAAAAGAAAGGGATGGCTCAGTGGTTACAATCATTTACAGCACAGGTTTGAGGACCTGAGTTGATCTCAAGCATTCATGGAAAAACTGGACATGGAGACATGAGTCTATAACCACAGCACTGGAGGGTGGGAGACAGGGATATCCAAGAAGCCTATTGGCATGGCAGTCTATCCCAAACAGTGAGCTTCAAGTTCAGTGAGAAATAGTATCTCAAAAATGGCAGAGGATCAACTGAAGAAGACACCCCAGTGTCATCCATGTCTACACAGGGACCTGGACATGGTGAGAGCACCCATGCTCACGCATGTATACCCCCTATGTTTTAGTTAGTGTTTCTATTGCTGCCATGAAACACGATGACCAAAAAGCAAGTTGGAGAGGTAAGCTTGGCTTAGACTTCCACAGTGCTATTCACTACTGAAGGAAGGCAGGACAGCAACTTTAGCAGGGCAGGATCCTGGAGTCAGGAGCTGATGCAGAGGCCATAGACAGGAGTTGCTTACAGCTTGCTTTCCATTGGTTGTTCAACCTGTTTTCTTATAGAACCCAGGACCACCAGCCCAGAGATGACACCACCCACCATGGGCTGGGCCTTACCCCTAATCACTAATTGAGGATTATTTACAGCTGGATCTCATGGAGGCATTTGCTCAATGGAGGCTCCTTCCTCTCTGATGTCTCTAGCTTGTCATTCTGGCACACACAACTAGCCAGGAGCTAAGAAGACAGATAGGAAAGCTGGGGTTGGGAGGTCTTGTACAAGATAACATAGGCCAAGCAAGCTTATTAAGGACATGGCTTCTTATATACCATTTCTGGGGTGGGGATGAGACAAAGGCATCGAAACAGTCATAAAATGGGACTTTGTCAGGGGGAAGATAACCAAATAATATTGCACAAGAGGAACACAGACTGAGCCCAAAGCAACCATGGAACTGATAAGCAGAGCCCCTGTGGTTGGAAGAGTTGGGTTCTCAGAATCAGAAGCCACAGTTCCCCCAAGGACCTGGCTCCAGGCCATTGCTGGCTCTATTAAATTAATTATAAAGCTATTGAACTTCTTGGAAAGGGTCTTAGGAAGAAAGGAGATATTCAAATTCTATCTTCCATGTTAAAAAAAAACACAAAAGAACCTAGAACTTTAATAACCAAGGATTTTATCCCCATTGCATTGCAAATTGTATTCTGCAAGTTGATTTAGAATATTTTCTATTGCTTTTTTTAAACATACATGGTAGAAATTCAATATACTAAAATTAACTTCAGAATTACTTTAAAGGTGAGGTGGAAAGAAAAGGAAAAAAAGGAAGGAAGGAATAAAGGAAAAGAAAAAAGTTATTCAAGTGTTTTCCATACATTAGAATCAAGTTGTCAAGAGATGAGAAATTGTCATAAACATCAGTATTTGGCAGTATACATTTTTAAAACATACCTGGATACTAGCTCAGATTTTTATAGTTTCTTCTCTGATCACCCATTTTATCATACTGTTCTATTTTTGTCTCTAAGTGGGAACTACACTGTTTTGTGGTGTTAAAGGGCACAGATACAATGACGATCAACTGAAGTAACTTGCAAGGGGTATTGTGTAGAGTTTAGGTTACTGGTGTAAGTATCATAGCACAGCAGATTATCACAGAAGCAAGGCAATAGCTCAGTGTGCACACACTGAAAGTCTTTCTTCCTCCCTACTCTTTAGGCCAAGTCTTCAGCACACAGCATCTCCCTGGGTAAGGCTGGATAACAAATGTCAAGGGAACAACGGATTAGGAAGCTCCCATTCTTCCTGTCTCTGCTCAGGACTCTGATCATACAGCAAGCCCTTGGCTCCTGGACCCCCTGCCTATGCTTCAAAGCCAAAGATTAAGCTGTGAAAGATCAGAAGAACCAAGTGTGTCATCTGTAACACGCCCACATCTTATGCTGTTACAGAAGCAATGGCTGGGCAAATAAAAACAATGGAAAACAAGGTTTGCACTCACTCTGAATTAGAAAATTTCAGATTGTATTGTGTTGTTTCTGTCTCTAGGAAAAGTATTCAGCTTTAGATTCATTCTCAAACTATGCATGCCTGATATGTGAGAGGAAGACAGAGAACATCTTGGAAATATGATAATGGGGAAAGATGTACGCCAGCATCAATCAGGTAGTCCTTGCTAGTAGTGGAGCAAGAATTCTAGTACAACTAACAACTGCTTGAAGTCATTCTCCCTTCTCTGCCCAAAGCCTTCAGATTTCTAGGGATCCTTCTAGAAACCCCAATCACAGGAAATCAATTTGGACTAAAATCATTTTTAAAATAAATAAATAAATAAATAAAATCTAAATAAAATCCCTTCTGGTTTTAATTTATCAGATCCTAATTTCTTCCATCACATCTCTGGAGCTGCTTCACACATGTTTCTTGTCAAAAAGAAAGAAAAAAAGAAAGGAAGGAGGGAGGGAGGGAGGAGGAGGGGAAGGAAGAAGAAGAAGAAGAAGAAGAAGAAGAAGAAGAAGAAGAAGGAGAAGGAGAAGGAGAAGGAGAAGGAGAAGGAGAAGGAGAAGGAGAAGGAGAAGAAAGAAGAAGAAGAAGAAGAAGAAGAAGAAGAAGAAGAAGAAGAAGAAGAAGAAGAAGAAGAAGAAGAAGAAGAAGAAGAAGAAGAAGAAGAAGATTAACAGAAAGGTTTCTTAGCAATCCTTGAACTATAACTTGAGAGTCACTAAAAGGGCAAAGACGGTGACTGTTAAGACAATCAATTGCTTACTCTCCCTTGAGGAGGCAGTTCTCACACTTGGTTACATATTGCTCTTCTTCATTGCCCTTTGGGAAGCACAAATCCCCACGTGAATGTGCCTTGTTTCTTCTGAGTGCTCCTCTTCTCTTCTACATGCTTGTACCTGTACTAAAACATCACTAATAAATGCCCAAGCTCTGTACCATTATAGCCGATATGCCTGGAGTTCTTTACAGTATTCAAGTCAAAAACTCTCATTTCTTTGGCTTGAGTGGGAGGCCTTAAAAACTTCAGAGAACTCGGGATAGTGAGGTGGATAACATGGAACTACCTCTATCCTCCTCCACCACTGCCAAAGTGATGGCTCTGTAACTAAGCAAAGGGCCAGTTATCTCTTTAATAGTCTGACCATTGTACGTTCACTTTGAATGTGGAGTTTACCATCTTTTGTATTAGTTATACTTTGCTCATGAAAAATAATTGTGTTTTGAGACAGGATTGTTCCTTGGCTTGGAGCTCACTATAGGTTAGACTGGGGAGTGAGTGAGCTCCAGGGATCCATCTGCCTTCCCATCAGTGGTGCTGGGATCACAGGCATGTGACATTATGTTCGGCATTTTTCTGTGAATCTGGGTTTCCTGTGGAAGGCAAACTCTCTTATCTTCCCACTCCCAGCCTTTTGACTATAAAGTAGTTATGCACAATCAATATAGTGTTAGCCAGGATTGGATTCAGAGAGACTGGTTTTCATTTTTTAATTCAATATTTCTACATGAAAACTGAAGCATTTTCTATTATATAAGTTTTCTATTGTATAAGTTTTTAAGGTTTACATGATCTCTTAAAATATACTATCTTTGTTTTAATATTTGAGCAACTATTTGTGTTATAGAAAATGGAATTTAATTTAAATCCCCAAGGAAAAGTTTCTGCGTGTACCTCCCTAGATGCATCACCCATGCATGGCTGAACACAAAGCTCCATTTGAGATGAACAGAGCCTTACATCTGAGGAGTAGCGCTATTTTACCATTGCATGTTGATACATGATTATACAATGTTTTTTACATATTTTGTAGCTACTTGGTTTTTAAAAAGTGTACACACCAAGAAAAAAAATGCCACGTGAAGAAGAGCACTGAACTTACACTAATTATATAAATTTTAGGGCATCAATATTTAAAGGTGGAGTAGAAAGAGAGGGAGACTGTCATTATTAGACTTGAGGCCTCTGTGGTGACGTCATGTATCCCTTTTAGCAGTTTTTTCTTAGGTCTTGGATGTGAGGACTTTGTTCAATGAGAGAAATTATCACAGGATTGAGTCTCACATCATGAGTGATTTGTCATGACTGAATTTCTGTTATTAATGTTGTAATGAAGCTAGTTATGTCACCATGAAGACTAGAAGTTTTTCCAGGTTAAGAATTTGATTAACCTTAATAGAAAAAATTTATTCATACCTAAAACTCTAGCCAATTCTGTTTGTTATCTTATTATGGGAAGCAGCTTGAAGTGATGAGTATTGGCCACGGTCTGTGACCTTACCACAAGCATTTTCCCTAGGAAATGTTTCTCAAGTTATTACATATATAATAATACTCATTGTGGGAAGACATTTGATCATAATGGGTCTAATTTAAATGACTATATGAGGAGTTAGTTTTGCTCAGTTGAGCTAAAATTCCTTATTCAATAATTGAAGAATAAGCTATACATTTGTTTCAATGGGCTTGATAGTAATTGTAGAAACAGATTATTCTGAAAGTAAGATTTTTGGTACATATATATATCATATAATATATACATATGTAGATATGCATATATATCTCTATATATAATCTTACTTTCAGAACACACACACATATATACATATGAGATAAAGAACATGTACAGGGTCACAAATTTAGGGAAAATGAAAGTAGATGCATAAAAGCAAAATCAGGCAGGAAATAAAAAGCAAGTATCCAGAGGTGTACCTTACCACTGAGAACCACAAACAACACCTGGAGCCAGAGCCAACAAGATGCTCAGCAAGTAAGGACACTTGTCGCTGAGCTTGATGACTTGAGTCCAATCTCTAGCATCCATGTGGTGGAAGGAGACGGCCAAATCTTGCAAGAAGCCCCTGACCTCCATGCATGTGCATGGCACTCAATACACATCCATCACACACATAAATATATAATAAATAAGAGAAAAGCAGAAATATACCCATGAATAAGTGAACACTGTATTTACACTGAGTATATAAACTCTAGGGCATCCACATTTAAAGGTGGAGTAGGAAAGAGAGAGACTGTCATTCTCAGAGATGAGGCCTCTGTGTTGACGTCACGTCTCCTTTCCGGGAGTTTTCATAAAGTTTCCTTTTAGGTCTTGGACACCAGGCCTTTGCTCACAAACTGTGTTGCATATTCCTGACATTTTTAGTGGAATTCTCTTTTAGATGAAATTGTGTTAGATGAACTTTGCATCAGCACCAAGATCATTCTTGACCTAGCAAAAATCTTTATTATTGAAAAATCTGGCAATTTACAATTATGATGAGAATGCACTTAAAAACAAGATATGAAAGAATCTATTACATGGGAAGCTGCCCAGATATTTTTATTCTACTCTACAGAATCCATAGATAGTAAACAAGCAACATCCACATCTTAAGCAACAATTTAAAATAGATTTATCTTCATATTGCATAGCAAAACAAACATGGCTGCCTTATAAATTTTAGTATAAATACTGAAATTAAATGCTTTGTAGATTTCTGTTGATTATCCCATCAAATTAGTTAAAGCATATAGAAAATAGAGTACTAAATTAAATAGTTCTTTAAAACACGTTTGCTGATAAATATTTTATATATATTAAATTAAGCATAAAACATACACATTCCTTCATATACATATGAGTTTTTCAAAGAATAGAATATACTTTCAATGTAAACATTTAAAAACGTATTTTAAAATTAAGAGGTCCATTTTCCAATCCCATGGCATGGATGTCTGTATCCTCCTAGTCAACGGATATTCTTCTCATTTTCTCAGCTAATTCTGTTCTTACTTCAATGTGTTTTTCTAAATTTTGTACTTCGTGTGGAAGATTGATGTCCCAAATAGACAAGCAAGACTGTATTTCTGTAAGGAATAAAAGAAATTATATTTCAAAGATCCACTCTAAAGGATTTTTATTAACTTATATTGATTTGTTCTGAACAAATGTAGAAATATAAACTCAGCCTAAAAAGTGTACTAAGGTACTTCTATTTTAAAACAAATTCCCCTTGGGACTGTCAATCACACATTAAGCTCCTAAATTCTAAGAAGTACATTTTATTACCTATTTACTTAATGGAATAGTTATTTCAAATATTGTTCAATATTGGGCAACACAGAGATTTTTCTATGAAAATAATTTGTAAGGAAAATATTTTCTTTAATTTAAACTCAGTTGAGTCTGCACTTCACAATGGATGTTATCTCTATTACTTCGGGAAAACATTTAACTCTCTTAAGCTGATAAAATCTAATTTTGAAAATGTCTGAGTTATTTACACTTTATAGCTCAAAGGGAAACTGCTGATGAGGACGGATGAGATGGCTCAGCAGCTGAAGGTTTTTGCTGTGAAGACTTAAGATCAGAGTCCGAACTCTGGGACCCACATGGTGCAAGAATAGAGCCAACTCCTTCATGTCATCCCCTGATCTTTAACATGCATGCATCCAAACATACAGGACACATAGGAATACAAACACACACACACACACACACACACACACACACACACACACACACACATAACTAAATACATATAATAAATTTTTTAAGAAGATGTTGCTGAATGTAGAATGCATTACATGAGCTATCAGCTTTCAATGCACAGTGTATGGCCACCTCACAACACATGCTTTTCAGCAGAGAATGACGCTAATGTTACCTTTTTGTTCCTGGGCACCTTCTGTATTCTTCCTTTTGTACCCCAAAACCAGCATGACATTTTTAAGGTTTCCTTTACCAAAAAAAAAAAAAAAAAGAATTTTTCTGTTAAAATAATATATCACATTCAACTAAAAAGCCTTCATCTGTCCACATCTTAAACACATATATACTGGAATTGTATTCACACTGCTATTCTTTGGAACACACTTCAGATATATCAAAACCTTCCCAACAGATTTACAATTTCTAAAGAAAACCTATGATAATTATATTAATATGAGGAACGTGTTTACTTTTTCATACACAATAAGTTTGATATTTACACTTAATTCCTCTCTAGAGCTACAATATTAGATGGAAGCCAGAGACAGTGCATTTTTCAAATCAAGGCACAATCATGAGGCACCTGGAAAGCAAGGTGAATTGGTACATTGACAGCCTATAATATCACAAGTTTCTCTTGAGTTTTTTGCTAATGTTTTGTCAAATATCTATCAAGAAGTGTTGTACATACTGGGTCTTTGGAAAGGTCCTAAGAATACTGCAAGAATGAGAACTCACAGACTCACCCATCCTGCGTGGTGTTTATGCTCTAATAAAGATGAGATTGTTACTGGGGGAAAAAAATCATAACTGCCCAATGTTATGCCAGTGATGGCTTCCAAAAGCCCAAAGAAAGAAGTCAACTTAATCATCCCCAGCTACTCTGAAGCTGAATACAAGAGCGACTGCATCAAAAAGCAAGACGACAGACTAATTTAACTGATGAAGAAGAGAAAGAACCGTATGTGCAAATGCTTCAGAAGGATAGAGCCCTGTGAGAGACTCCACACTTCCTGAGTCAGAAAGAACAAAAACAACAAACAATGTGTGGTCATGGAGACAGACTGCTGGTAACTGAAGCACTTGTAGGCAGCATGTGTTTCAATTCTCCTTGACTTTAAGATCGATTATGATCCATGCACTGACTACAACTTCAGCAATAAACCAACCAATTGGACTCTACAGTACATACAACCCAAAACTGAGAATTCAACACAGTTGGTAGATACAGGCCCCCTAAGCTCTCCCTCACTGGTTATTTAATATATAGATATAGATATCGAAAGATAGATAGATAGATAGATAGATAGATAGATAGATAGATAGATAGATAGATAGATAGATAGATGGATAGGAATGATAGTTAACAATCCCCCAAAACACACCTAATTCTAACTCATGCATGCAGCTCTAATATCCATAAAATAAAAGTCCACATAGGACAGGGGAAACTCCTGTGGGTGCAAAATTTATTCCTCAAATGACGCGTGCTTCGTTTTCCACTCTCTGAAGTCCCATCAACTCTGCTTTTGGAGAACTAAAACCTACTGTAATATTTTGTCATTAGATTTGCATACATGGGCAGATAGTGTTTTCTAATAAAATTATTCATCAAAGAAAGATACTGAAAAATCCCTCTGTGAAGATATATTCCACATGGTATCCTAAATTTATTCCCATTTAAGTGTGGGGGGAATATAGGAACAATAATATAAACAAACGCTTGGGTAAAACTTAACATTAGGTCACTGTGCATCGCTCTTAGAATATTAATCTGTTTAAAGACTAAAATCCAAGCAGGAGTCTAACAAGGGTGGGAAACTTAGACAAAGCTCAAAATAAACATTTTCGTGACTCATCTGATAAAAAATAAAATAAATATAGTATTCAATTTTCATTTTGCCTTATATATAAAGAAAAAAGCTCATAAGAGACAAATTGGTAATTCCTCTGATATTGCCCACCTCTCTGATGAGAATGAGCGCATCCAGCCCCTCTAGTGTTGACTGGCCCAATTCAGAGGTTGTCCCAGTTCTGGCTTCATTATGTGACCGTCTAAAGCCCCTCCAGGGTTAACTGGCCCTTTTCAGGGGTTGTCCCAGATCTGACTTCATTGTGTGACCCTCTAACACACTACAAATGGCACCAGAAAGTCGATTAAAGAGATGATTATTTTTAATGGCGTATTTTATCATCGTAGGGGCTATGGACTTATCTAAAGGAAAGGGACTTGCCTAGCTGTGCCGTGGTCATGGCTCTCACAGAGTCACAGAAGTTGTGAATGGTGCGTATCACTCGTCGGGTGGAAAGGTCCAGGAGCAAAATGTGGCCTCCTCCAGTTCCTATCCAGAGAGCCGTGTTCTTCTGCAGACAGAGCGCTTTCACCCTCCCCGAGTAGGACAGCTTGTGTTTTGACTCCTTGTTTACTTTGACCATCACCTCCC
This sequence comes from Microtus obscurus, assembly GCA_963919715.1. Taxonomy (NCBI): domain Eukaryota; kingdom Metazoa; phylum Chordata; class Mammalia; order Rodentia; family Cricetidae; genus Microtus; species Microtus obscurus. Next base: position 8,443,699 of record CAWTZC010002364.1, read on the forward strand.
TAAATCACAAAGAACATGTTTAGTCACACTTTTACCTGCACTTAAGAGACTGAATAGATTTGCCTGCGCATGCACAACTGACTAACATTTTAAACACGAAGACAGCAATAAAATTATTTCCTGGTGTTCTGGACACAGGTTCCAGTACCCGGATTTAGTTACCAAAATCACAGGCATTCTAATTATTTAAAACAACATGGCATTTCAGTGGAACTTACATACATCCTCTGTCAGACTCTAAATAATCACTAAACGACTCGTCATTCTTATGAAATGTAATGCTGTATAAATAGTTGCCATGCTGTATTGCTTAGGGACTAATGACAAGAAGGGAGCCCACACATACATATTCAGTAAATACGCAAGCATCGGGGTTCCATGTTGTAAGCAAAACCTGAGAAAATGGAGGGCTGGCTGCATGCTCTGAGTACCATCGAAGTGTGCAGAGCTGAAATGTTTAACAGAGAATGCCTGAAACCACGTTGTTCTACTTGAAACGCATGTCCTCAAAGGGAAGAACTGCTCTGGTAACCTTTCAACTTTAAGAAATCCTTGCTTTCCATAAATATATAACCCACTGGAAATAAAACAAATTTTTCCAATATTAATATACAGGAGTTAATTTCAATGCTATCTAGGAAGCCCAAAAATTACAAAAGAAAATTACTTATATTCAAAGATAGTTATATATATATATATATACATACATACATACATACATACATACATGTGTGTGTGTGTGTGTTTGTATATTGCCAGGTAGTAGTAGTGCATGCCTTTAATCCAGCACTTGGGAGGCAGAGGCAGACACAGGCAGATCTCTGTGAGTTTGAGGCCAGCCTGGTCTACAGAGTGAGTTCCAGGACAGGCTCCAATGCTACACAAAGATACCCTGTCTTGAAAACACAATGTATATATAATATATATACACACACATATATACTCACTGATTTTCCCCCTTCACTAACTCATGAAATCTGCCAGGCAGAACTGTCACCCCTCTGAACTTGTCTCCTGAAGCTCTAGAGGGAAATAATAAGTCAGACAAGACTGAAGCAGAGTGAAGTAAGCAGACGTGGGTTTGGCTGTGAGTGGTTCTGCTTCCTCGACACTGACTTATGGACCACGCCTGCCAACTCCCTGCTCTCAATTTGCATTCCATCCCTCCATCCAAGTCCAGGAGGTCTGCACCCACATCGTCCCTCATTTTGTGGCTTTTTCTTTACAGTGCAACATCCTTGCCCATCTAACTTAATTATAAGGGATACTATTTGATACTGTGTCACCGATCTCTAGGCAGCAGCATATGTGGTATTTTTGCATTTATATTTTTTATTTTTATTCATTCTTTTTCATCTAGTACATCCTGACCATAGCCTAGCTTTTCATTAGAGGTTATTCTATATAATTTCATGAACAGATAACAGCTTTCCATCCTTGCCCGCCTAGTTTCCCAAAAGTCAATATGAAGAAAACTAAAGGACATGCTAACAAGGAACTAACAACTTCCTACTTTTTTAAAAATTCTCTTTGAGAATAGAAATGAAGAAAAAGGAGCCACAATTCCTTTCTCTCCCCTCTCACTTACAGAAACAGGGGTAAAGTAAGCAATGCATTTACTTTAAAAAGTGCACGCAGTCAATCAATTCACAGAGCTTCTCCATTTTCTTGTCCCACACCTCCACCACGGGGCTGTTCTTCTTGGCAATAAAGAGAGCCGCGTCTACTGCCACCGCTATGATGTTAGAATCGCTGAAAGCTGCGTAAGAAAAGCTAGGGGAAGAAAGGTGAAAAGTATGCAGAAGGTTAGCACTGTTTTCAAAATCAAACAACAGCACTGCTGTAATTATCTCATGTCCTCCCTTAACTGTTTGGTTGGCTTTGCTCTTTGGCTAACTGACTCTGTCTGTACTTGATTGTAGAATAAAGATGACAACTCATGTTCTCTTCTGGGTTGATTTTGAAGTTTAGGTTTATGTGATTCTGTATGGAATTTTATACCATCTCATAAATTCTAAAGGAAATGTAGTCTCTGTAAATTTTAGAGTTTTCTTTTTATTATTCTTATTTTTAAATTTTATTTTTATCCCAACCACAGTTCTCCCTCCCACTCTTCCCCCCCACCCCCTCGCCTAGAGAAATGGCTCGGGAGTTAAGAGCACTGGCTGCTCTTCCAGAGGTCCTGAGTTCAAGTTCCCAACATGATGGTTCACGACCATCTATAACAAAATCTGATGCCCTCTTCTGGTGTATAGATAATTTTACTCATTTCAACATAATCCTTGTTGCCATGTGTGCTGGGAAAAATAATAATTAGCCATTTGTAGATAGAATTAAAAAGACATGGAAATAAATTATAAGTAGCAATGGCTACAAAACTAAAAGAAGCCTTTAGACTTGTAAACGTAAGTCAATCAAATACGTAGAAAAACCTTCCAGATAGATTCAAGTGAGTACAATATTTACAGAGCTTTAAGGTTCAGAAATTTGAAAATAGCAAGAAAATTCAAATATTTCTCTTCTAACCATAGACATTGGCATCATATATAGCTTACAAACAGACTGGGGAACTGTAGGCTCCATCTGCACGGCAAGATCCACACTCATTTTTGAGCTTTCACCTAAATGTCAGCTTCTCTGGTACTCATCCCTGACCTCTGGGAAAGCACAGGCCAGCTGTTTCCTCTCCCCGCACTGGCATAACTGGTACTCTGCAGTCTTGATTAAGGTCTTTCTTAGTGTGTCTCTCACACTAGACTCTCACCATCACCTCCTATACACAGCAACACAGAGTATTCACACACAGCCCAGTGTCTTCGCTGTGCTAGGCCATTTGTTAAGTGAGTGGACAGAAGGAGAAATCAACAAAGAGTCAACTATCAGGGTGAAGGGATATCGGGGAAAAAGGGGAAACACTTCCAATTTAAAACTAACTTGGGAGGACTATATGAAAAATGTCGTGGGAATTTAACAACCATCATTATTTCTTATAATAGGCAAGGTTTTTTTCCCTTTTCCTATTTTCCAGTTCTTTATTGTAGATGAAGATATCATCTCCTGTCAGAGAGTCATTGTTTTCAGTGGTTTTGCTGTGGTGTTTGCTGTATCTAATGAAAATAGTTCCATGAGCACGAACATTTACACAGGATGTTAGCATTAGAAAGCAGTTTTGTGTATGGTGTCTTGTTTGATCCTTAACCATAAATTTACAGATCTACAGGAATAATCTAGTGATAGAGAAGCTGCCTAGCACTCACATCCTAGCACAATAAATAAGAATGAATTTATAAAAATGGATAAATCCCAATGCCTAGAAATACAAAACCAATGCCTTGCAAATGTTAAATAATTTACCTCAGGCCACTTGATGGGCACGCTGCAGAATCAAAACACAAAAGAAGTCCCATAGGTCCTAAAAGTAGACATTTTTTGGTACTAAATATTCCTTCCAGTCAGCAAAGGCAGCACTAACTAAAAGGGTCCCGATGAGGAGGTTGTCTCTGACCTCTTTGTAGGGGGAAGATGCCAGTGCAGCAGTAAATAGTCTTTTGATATGAATACTGTGTCCCTGTGCTCATAATGGTGATTCTCCATCTCCCTGGGTAAGTGAAACCCTGGGGGACACTTATCGTCATGGGTGTTTCCCAGTAAAGCATCCACACAAGGTACCCTGAGAGAGGATTATCTTCATGGGTATTTCCCAGTAAAAGAACCTCACAAGGTACCCTGGGAGAAAATTATCTTCATGGGTGTTTTCCAGTAAAGCATCCATACAAGGCACCCATGATGGCATCAAATGACTTATAAACAATTGCATGCCTCTGATTCTGAAACATTTAAGAACGGCATAGATGTATAAAAGTGAAAATTAAAGAAAAATGAGTCTATCCAAATGTAATATACTGTAGTACATCTTAACACGGATTATATTTTAGAATCATCTCATATCTTTACAAAAGGAAGCATTGGCATTGAAGTCAGAATCGTCTTAGTTGTCCTGATTTCATAGATACAAAGCATGAGCTGACTTAGCTGCATAGCAGGTCATGGAGGATCACTGTGAACTATGGGATTAAGATATTACATTAAAAACAATAGGGTAAATGCTGTGAAGAAAAATGCCAGGAGCAGTGAAGCTCACATAGAAGACAGCTAACTATGTGTGAAGAAGCAGGGTTGTCACATAGGAGTGGCATTTGCATTGAAGCAGACAGAACAAGAGATCAGCAGGTATGCAGATGGAAGCGATTTCCCTTTAACCAAAGCGCACAGGCAGCTGTAGATTGTGAATCTGGAGAGCTGAGCTAAACTAAACTATGAATAGGGCCCAGTGAGAAGCCTCTGAATCTTTTTCAGCAGGAGAACCTGGCTTCTATTCTCAAGGGTTCTGTTTTCAATGTAGAGACAGACCGGAGAACAAAGTCTGGCCAGAAGCTAAGAACTGGACAGAACCCTGTGACTGTTAACATGGCCCTAGACATCCTGGACCATGATCGCAGCAGAGAAGCTCCAGGGTGTGTGGGACAACTGGGAAAGCCGAGTCACCATGAGAGTAAAGGACAATGTTATCACGAGTTATCCCCAGTTTCGATACTAAAAACCAGACAGACACACAAAACCTAGCAAATCATTTGAAGGAAAGATTTGTGAGCAAGTGCTGATAGCTATCATAATCACAGTTAATGTATCTGAGAGCTTACCAGGTACTAAGCATTACATTAACATCCTTACACTAATTTTGTTTAACCTTCTAAGCATCCCTTTGGGATGAAGAGTTGGACAATATTCAAGTAGGCGTGAAATAGATACTGATGTTATTATTTAAGTTAACAAAACTGATAGGTTATTATTTAAGTAACTGCAGAACTAATTTCTGACTTGCACTTTGTACTTTTGCCTCATCCTACCCTACCTGTTACTGAGGAAAACAAAAAACAAAACATAGATTTGGTTAAAATCCAAAGTAAAATGGGAACTATTCAATGGATCCTGCTGGACAACTCGGGGTACTCAGCTGCAGACAGTGACTGGCGTACCAAAGAACCCAACAGTACCTTACAGTTCAGTGTGGAGAGGAAGTGACCATGCCCCTCCCCAACCCAGGGTGAACTGTTGATGGGCTCAGTCTTGTGTAGACTCCTATGAGGTTGTGACTGCATTGCACTGCCTGGTCCTTCCTCAGAGACCAGCATCTCATCGTCCTTCTGCCTACCTTCTAGGATTTTACATCTTTTCTACCCCTGTTCAGCTATGACCCCTGAGGTGTAAATGTCTCCTTTAGGACTCAGAACTCAACCATCACTTATTCTCCAAATCCCGTGATCACGCAGATGTTCCTGGTTAAACTCTGTGGGTCTCAAATATATACGTATGTGTGTCTCAAATATATACATATATGTATATATAAATATATATGTATATATCTCATATATATATACACACACAATATAGAGAAATTACTATTTGATAGGGGAATTAATAGAGGTAAGAGGGAGAAAGTATGAGGTGACAGTAGCCAGAATGTACTTTACCATGTATAAAACAGATGAAAAAAAAATTTAAAAATATACTAGTTCAAAGTTTATATATTTTTATTCTTGCTTGACATTAGTGTCACTAACTTGGTCATAATTTTGATAAAGGATTATTATTATTTAGAAATTATTATCCTTAGATATCTATAATTGACACTTAAAATAATTATAAATAATTAACTACATAAAATCCACAGCTTTAGTTAAATAGACATTGATTGGCTCCTAATTTCAATTTTTTAATTTGACAATAATTAATATAATAATGCTACTATAATAACTAGAATTTGATAAATTTCTATCAAGAATGTTTCATCTTATAATAGACAAATACTGCATTTCAAATAATATTTAGCATCAATGGGGTCTATGAGTGGTTTTATTAATATGATTCCAAAGAAAAAAAATGACTAAATGGTAAATTGGTTGAATAGAATAGACATAACTTACAGCTGGTTGGTTCTTGTCTCTATGAGTTTCTGAATGGTGAAATCACTGGAAAATGAGAAGATCTTTGTGCCACACCCTCCCCAGGTGATGTGCCTTTCAGATGAGTTCATAGACACACTCAAGCACATCAGGGGCGTACTGACATCGCCTATGCGGAGTGTCTTCAAGGGAGCAGCTCCTTTACACTGCAGAGAGTAAGAGAGCAGACTCAGTGTGTGATGTGATGCTGGGTAACTTTTCACTGTACAGAAGTGCTTTCCCTTTTAAATGATTAGGGATGTTAAAATTAGAATTCAGTCAGATGCAGAGATCCACAGCTAAGCACTGGGCTGAGCTCCTGGAGTCCAGTTGAAGAGAGGGGGGAGGTATTCTATGAGCAAAGGGATCAAGATCATGATGGGGAAACCCACAAAGACAGCGGACCCAAGTTAGTGGGATTTCATGGACTATGGACTGACTATGGACTGATTTAGCTGGAGAACCTGCATAGGTCCGAACTAGTCACTCTGAATATAGGTGACAGTTGTGTGGTGTGGGGGCACTGGCAATGGGACCAGGATTTATCCCTAGTTCATGAACTTGCATTTTGGAGCCCATTCCCTATGGAGGGATACCTTACTCAGCCCAGGAGGGAGGGGCTTGGTCCTAGCTCAACTTGATGTGTCAGACTTTGTTGATTCTCCATGGGAGGCCTTACACTTTCTGAGGAGTGACTGGGGAATTGGTTGGGGGAGGAAGGCAGGGTAGGAGTGAAAGGAGGGGAGGGAGGGGGGAACTGTGGTTGGTATTCACGTGTAAAATTAAAAAGAAACTTTAAAATGAACAATTTAAAATATTAATTCAGATACATTTTTCAAAGTTTCTACCAAGACAGGGTTCAGTTAAACTTCCATTCAGGTTGTGATCCTCCCCACCACCCTCTTCCCTAGGCAAAGACTGCTCAGGAAACAGCCAGTTCACCAGACATGCATCTGTTTTTCTTTAGATTAGTGGTTCTCAGCCTTACTAATGCTGCGACATTGTAATGCAGTTTCTCATGGTGCGGTGACCCCCAACCATATAATTACTTCATAACTTTTTTGCTACTGCTATGAATCATAATTTAGATATCTGATATATGACCCCAAAGGTTTCACAACCCACAGGTTGAAAACCACTGCTTTAGACACTGAAAAAAATAGGTGCTGAGAGGTAGAAGCTGATTGAATAGATGGAACCATAATGATTTGCTGAAGGAATAGATTCTGTAATGACTAAATGAGTCTCAGGAACAGGAAGTTGAGTGATGATGTCTTCAGTGTTGAGGAAAACATGGTTAGTATACCCAATGTTTTTCATGTGGGAGGTGGAGCAGGGAGCGGGAGGGAGGGGAGTTAAGCTGGGGAATGGACCCAAAGCATCCTGAATGGACATTGTGTTCTCTACAGAGCATAGCCTCAAGTAGCCACCCAGCAAGTCAAACTTAAATGTCTGTTTTTTCCTGGAATGCTTTTTATAAGGGAGATCTACTTTATACCATTTTACTTCATACAAATTGAATTATCTCCACTCCTTTCGTTTCAAAAAAGATTTTGTTTCTTGTTACCTTCAGTTCATGCCTGTAAATTATTTACTCGAGCAGCAAGTTGTTGTTTTTAAGGATCAATTATATGCTAAAATGCATGGATCAATACATAGATAACAGGTGGAATGTATGATATTAATTATCAGGGATCTAATAATTACACAGAGGAGAAATACATAAAACCAAGTCTTTAAAAATACACTCTTATGTAAAATGTATTCAACATTTACCTTAATGGTGTTATCTTCAAATATCACAAGATTTCCATCAGCAGTTCCCACCAAAAGAAAATTATTTTGCTTGCTGAAACAAGAAAAGTTGAACTTGTCACAACTAACATTGTTTTGAGTACCCTGACTTTAAGTTCTCCCATCTTGACTAAACTTGAGATGGGTCCCCTTTAGCCTCTGCTCCCTGAAGCAGTGATTATTTGATCCTTACAATACACAGGCTATCTCTGCTTCTTTTGAAGCAGGAATCCTTGCCCTGCTTCGGGTCAGTTTCTCAGCATCAGAAAGCCTTTTCCAATGACCAAGGAGCCCTCCTCTTAACATGCAAAAAAAAAATAGAGATGTGTATGCATTTACCAGTCTCCAGGAGAGAGTAGGGACCTACTTTCAGTAAGGAATATTAGCAAAGACAGATGATGGGCTCATGATAAGAGCATCTTGCCACACCCTACAATATCCATCAATGTTTTCCACAACTGTAACCCATCCCTGAGCCTAAAGATCTTCCACCTTTGTTCTACGTGAACTGAGTTTGATACCTTTTTCCTACTATGATAGCTTCATTAAAAAAAGTCTTCTTTGCCTTTTGAACTCAACCCAATGAAATTTTTCTTCAACACTATTCAAATAATTTCAACTCCAAAATTCACAGTGCAACTCACACTTCAGTCCCCCAAACTTTATATTTTTCATTATTTTTTCTAGTGTTGGCTTAAACAAAAGAAACATCAAATATAAAGACTCCTGGAAATTAAATCCTGTTCTCTATAATACAGCTCTCAATGTATACTTATGCATATATATTCTGTCATTTAGGTATATTGATTATGGTCTGTTCATAGCTCATAGGCAGAGCAATTGCCTAAGCACTTAAATCTTTGGGACAAGATCCTTATGAATGACAAAAAAAAAAAACCTAAGTGATTTGTAAGCTATATTAACAGCTTACAAGTTTATTAAAATTTACTGAAGTTCCATTTCAGCATGGGGAGTGTGGGGCACACAGGCACCATGGTGTGGGTATGGAAGGCAAAGGAAAACTTGCAGGACTCAGTTCTCTCCTTCCAACATGTAGATCCCAGGTAGTGAACCCACAACTTCTGAGCTGACAGTGATTATTAAACTGTATACATACAGTTTTAGGGTTTATAAACAACTGTAGATTATTTTGCAAAGCAGTGGTTAGATTACTGCTGTTTCTAAGTTGATGCTATATTGATGTCTGCATTTGAGGAAAAAATAACTGAACATTCAGTTTTGAAGAAACACCGGCACACATACCCAGACAGGATGAGCAGAGGGGAAGTAATGGGGTAGCCACAGCTGAGCATGAAAAATACTTGATGCATTTTTACCTGCCTCAGCTAAATCTGTATGTAGAAAAATAACCAGTACCATCCAGGTCCCTCAGGATTCTCAAAAAAATAAGCAAGGCAATGGCAAGCAGCTTAAGTCAAGCAGTCGTTGCAGGTGCAATAATTTTGCCAATGATTAAAGCACCTGACAATATAATTTGCTTCAATTAATTGACAACCGTACCTCTGCTTGGCGAAGGAATTGCAATACAAGCAAGTAACAGAGTCAGTCATCTTTTCAAGCGTGTGCCTCTTTGTCTCGTCTTCAGCATTGATGACCAGAAGATCCCCAGACTGTGTGCCGCACACAACCCAGCTCTCTTTCTCAGCAGGGAGATGCACCAAAGCCAGACACAATATTCTACTATCAGTAACTTCCTGTTAAGAAAAGAAAGTAAAATCAAGGCGAGGTGGCCTTACTTTAAGTTACCAGATCTTATACAGAATGAAAATATCCTGTAATTTATGTACTTAAATCTGGTTGCCCTTGTGCACTTACTTTTATAATCAATGCCTATTTTATTTACTTTTTTAATAATAGATAATATATCTAGTAAAGATTTTTCCTACCTAGTTGCAGAATGCATCTGAATCTGAAATTAAAAACTGAAAATAATATTTTTTCCAAATCAATTCTTATTCCATCAAGAGCAAATGAAAGGATTCTTTAACCTTGAGCATAATTTTTAGCAAACTATTTCAAGGCAATAGTTAAAATATCAAGTTACTTTTTAACTCTATAAATTTATCTGTTTGCCAATGTATTGATCTATATTGTAAGAGTCATATACAGATCTCTTTTGCTCATTCCTCTACTACTGGGAGTGTTGGCTGCCAACAGATCCAAGAAAGTGTGATTACACAGCCTACCACTTCTAAGCAGACAGTTGTGAATGCCCAACTGACATTGGAGGACAAATGTCTCATCTTTCATGTAGATACCAGGGGACTGTTTAATTACTAGTGTGTAGCACTTGATGATCTTATGACCTCTGTTGTGTAGACAGATACCCAAAATCCACCCTTTTGTGTGCACACTCAGTGAACACCTGGCCTTTGTGTAAGGGCACCTGATGCCAACCTGATCTCTTATGTAGGGACACCTGATAGCAGCCTGGCATTTGTATGTGGACACTAGAACACCTGGCCTTTTGTGTATAGGCACTGTGCTGGTCATACTCTAGAGCTCTTGAGAGAAGGGACTGAGGCTCAGCTTCCTCAGGAACCGTATCTTCTATTCTGAGTTACTTATTCTGTTTCAGCTTCCTTTACCTCCTGCCAAACTTGTCATTCCTTAATTAATAATAACAAGAAGGCTGTTTTAGGCTCTGTTTCCAGAGATCCTGACCTGAAAACTATATTATATGTACATCATATATATATATATATATATATATATATATATATATATATATCCATATACACAGGTACTCACTTGTTCCAAAGGAAAGTTAATTGAACCACTTCTACATTGACATTTATTTTATTTCTTCCAAAGTGATTGTTAATTGATAAAGTCTTTAAGTTATTTTGAAAGATTTCTAATTTAGAGAGAATTCATATTTACCTCATAGCTGTATCTTTCCGTGTTTAAATCAAAGAAGGAGAGCTGCCCTTTTTCAGTGTTCCCACAGCCCAACCAGAGAGTTGCACTCTTGCTATTGGGATTTGTAGCAACCATGCATTCAACAACAATGTTGTTCGGTATTAAAATGTGCCGCATGAGACAAATTAATTCAGGCGAATTCAAAATGTCAAAGACCTAAGAGAGTTTAAAAACGACAAAAGAGCCTTCGTCAAGTTAGCATTTCTTCCTTAAAGATCAAATGTGGCCTAAAGCTGTGTCAAGTAAAACCTGTGTTTTTTTGTTGAACACTAACTAATCTGGATCCCTAAGTACAGAAGTTCAAACTACATACAAAAGCACATTTAAAAACAAGCAAAAAATAGACTCTTTGTATACTGTGCACAATATATTCTCTTTGTATATGTGCTATGGTATTTTTTTTAACATAACAGTGTTCAAAAGTGTCAAGAACCAAACTTGTATGCTCAATTCTATATGTCAGAGACATTAGTTGGGGAATTAATTGGGAGGGAAAAAGTCAAGCCAGAAACAAAGTACAACTTCTATCAGCTGAAGGAAGTGAAAATTCAATATTTGTTGACAATTAAGAAAACATATCGAGAGCCCACATTTAAGTTTTGTATCAAGTACTAGACATCAGGGAACCTGTGAGTGCACTGTAAACTAACAGAACAATCATTTTCACAGTATTAACCTTACTGATCCATAAGCATGGGAGATATTCCCACTTTCTGGTGTCTTCTTCAGTATCTTCAAGTTTTTATTATATAAGTATCTAACTAGCTTAGTTAGAGTTATTTCAAGATATTTTATTTTTTGAGGCTATTGTGAAAATTTTCTTATCTATTTTCTATTTATTTATTAAAGATTTCTGTCTCTTCCCCGCCACCGCCTCCAATTCCCGCCCCCCCCCCAGTCAAGTCTCCCTCCCTCGTCAGCCCAAAGAGCAATCAGGTTTCCCTGCCCTGTGGGAAGTCAAAGGACCACCCACCTCCATCCATGTCTGGTAAGGTGGGCATCCAAACTGCCTAGGCTCCCACAAAGCCAGTTCGTGCAGTAGGATCAAAAACCCATTGCCATTGTTCTTGAGTTCTCAGTATTGATTTTTTTCTGAGTTTGTCATTTGTATACAGGAAATCTTTTGATTCTGTAAATTAATTTTATAATCCTATTATTCAATCAGCTATAGATATTTCCCATTGAAATTTTTAGGGGCTTCTATATATAGCATTGTATCATATGCAAATAAGTATACTTTGACTTCTTCTTTGGCTGTTTAAATCCCCTTCTATTTCTGGAATAATTTAGAGAGCACTGATATTAGCTCATTTTTGAAGGTCTAGTATAAACCTGCACTGAATCCATCTGATCTTGGACAGTTTTTGTTTCAGAAATTTTGAATTGTTATTTCTAATTCACTAGTGGTTACAGGTCTGTTTAAATTGTTCATTTCATATTGATTTAATTATGGTAGGTTATATATACCAAGAAATATTTTCATTTCATTTAAGCTTTCTACTTTGGTGGAGTACAAATATTTAAAGTATGTTTTTAGGATTCTCTGAATTTTCACAATGTTTGTTTTAATGTCTCTCTCTTCATATTTAATTTTATTAATTTGACACTTTTCTCCATCTTTTGGTTAATTTAGCAAAAGTTTTGTCAATCTTGTTCATTTTCTCAAAGAAGAAATTCTTCATTGATTCTTAGTATCATTCTCTTTGTTTCTAGTTCATTGATTTCAGCTCTGAGTTTGATTATTTCTTCATCTCTGTTCTTTTTACATATTATTTCTTCCTGTCTTTCTAGAGATCTCACGTGTGTCATTATGTTAGGCCCATTAAGTAGATCCATTAAGATGGTTCCTGTTAGTTGGGCAGTGGTGGCACATGCCTTTAATCCCAGCACTCGGGAGGCAGAGGGAGATGGATCTCTGAGAGTTTGAGGCCAGCCTGGTCTACAAGAGCTAGTTCCAGAACAGGCTCCAAAGCTACAGAGAAACCCTGCCTCAAAAAATAAAAATTTTTAAGAAAGGTGGCTTCTGTTTTCTAATCAAATCTGTTAATCTGTGTCTTTTTACAGGGAAATTTAGACTATTAATATTGAGAGCACTGTTGATTAATCTTCACTGTTGTGTAGCCTCCTGCTGCTTCTGGGATTATTCATTCATTGTATTGACTGAGATGAAGTTCATCTCTTCAGGCTGAATTTTTCTTTGTAGCACCTTCTGTAAATCTGGGTTGCTTAAATTTGTTCTTAATATAAAATGTTTTTTATTTCCCTGTCAATTATGGTTGATAGTTTTGCTGGCTATAGAAGCTTGGGTTGGCATCTGTGATCTCTTAAGGCTTGTAGAATATGTAGTCAGGATATTCTAACTTTCAGAGTCTCCATTGAAAAGTCAAGTATCATTCCAATCAGTTTGACTTAAACTGTGATTTGCTATTTTTCCTTATAAACTTTTATATATTTTCTTTGTTTTGTACATTAGTTTTTTTTTTTTTACTATTATGTGTTGTGCAGAGTTTCTTTTCCATTCCTGTCTTTTTAGTGTTCTGTATGCTTCTAGTACATCTTTAGTTTGGAGAAATTGTCTTCTGTATCTTTTTAAAAAAAATATTTCTATGCTTTTGACCTGGGTTTACTTTTCTTCCTCTATCCCTATTATTTATTATTTTGATCTTTTGACAATGTTCAAGATTTCCTGAATGTCTTGTACCTGATTTTTTTAAAAATTCAACAGTTTTTTTAAATCTATTGGTAAATCTTATCTCTCAGACATTTCTTTGACATCCTTACGTTTTCATTTCCAGTTTTATTTTAGTTTGGGTTTTCTTTAGATATTTTATTTGTTGAATTCTATGTTCATTTCTTGAATTATTTTTTATTGTTTCATCTGCTAGTATCTCACAGTGTTCACTGAGATATTTAGTCATATGTAAGGTCCTTGAACATATATGTAATTGATATTTTGAAGTCCTTATTTAACACTTCAGCTAAACTGCCTTTTTTTCAGGGCCTAACACAACAGAGTTGCTGGCCTTTTGGTTTTCATGTTTGTTTATTTGCCTTTTGTGCTGGGATCTAGGTATCTGGAGTTAGGATGTTTGAAATATTTCTTGCTGTATATATCTTGTCTCATCTTTGTTGGGTGAGTGTTCCATTCTTTAGTTATTGCTGCCCAATCTGAGCCTTAGCCCACTTTGGTGGCTGTGGGGTACCCAGGTTCTAGCCAAGTCTGCAGACTGTGAGTATTTCCTCATAGGGGGATGCTCTGAAGGTCTGTGAGGAGTCACCAAAGAAGAATTCTGGACTATAAAGAAAGGCTGAGCAAGGCAGTTGAAGGAGAATTAAGGGGACCCTGGCACTAAGAAGCAAGCCCCAAGGACATGGGGTGGGGGGGAATGAAGCATGTGCCCCTCAGGCAAGCTGCAGCAGGACCTAGGGTAAGTTTGGAGAGCTCAGAATGAAAGATAGGAAGAAGGCTAAGACTCCCTTGTCTGAATCCCAGGCTAGTGCGGCAGTTTTGGGTCCCTGATAGAAGTTCTGTGACAAAGAACTGAAGACAGGCTAAAAGAAAAGGTTGACTGGCTTATTAGAAAGAGCTAGGAAACCCCTGGTTCCTCGGCAAGAGGCCAAGTCCCTAGGAGATTGGAGTGAGCTAAGACTTTAACTTAAAAATAAAGTCATAGGTAAATATTTTTTGTAGCTTTGTGGGAAAGAATTCCTTAAAATGTGACTTGAAAAGAAACAAATGTTACAAAAAAAATGCTAAAGATGCCCTTATTAAAATGGAGGCATTATGTTCATGAAGATAACTTAAGAGAAAAAACAAAGGAAGCCTCATACAGTCAAAAGAAAATTTTACTCAAGATATACAAGAAAGAATAACATATATGAAAAGTGTCTTTCTCCCATACAAATTGTAGGCAGATAACTGAATAGAACAATGGGTTCAACAATGAACAGACATTTCATAAAAGAATACAATATACTATATATATATATATAATATACACATACATGTGTGTAACTGTACATATCATAAATGATGGATATATACACAAATATGTATACATGTATCTGTATATATCAGCAATGATAGTGGTTCTTGGGATGTTGGGGTTACAGTGTGTACCAGAAAGGAAGAGACTAAGAAATTATACTTTTATAATTAGTATAATATATTAATATATAACATTTTATTTAATATATATAACATAACTATTTTAACTCTGTATATATGTTAATTCATGTGTTTGAGTATATATTTGACAATTATATGCATATGTATGTAAGTGTACACAAATATATAACATTTGATACAAAATACTAAAATTTTTTAACATGAATGTACCTGGGCAGAAGTGGGCCTTTCTTGAGGATTTTCTTTCAAACACTTTTTAATCAACTTCTCAACCATAGGCCATGGAGCACAGCCATATTCTTTAACTGGATCTGAAACATAAAAAAGATCATTCAGGCACACTAAATAAATCAAAAGTTATGTGCTTATTATCAATACAGATATGTTCGAACAATACAGTAGGAACTCTGATCTCCACAATTCTGTATTTACTATGACATAGTCGGTTTTGTTAACTTCAACTTAGTAGAGCTGTCACAAATGAGAGTTTCATGCCTGGAACCCACCAGTTAGGAGGTAGAAAGAAGGGTGATCTGAAATTCAGTGCTACACAGCAAGATGAAGGTCCAGTCATGGCTATATGAGACCATCTCATCATCTCCCCAAAGCAGACAAACAAGAGCTGTCTTGACATTTTATGATATAAAAGGAGATATAAATGCCATGGGTGTAAATAAAATAAAGACATTTTCATTTGCTGTTTGTACATAAGTAGACTTTGAACCACCTTTACTCCTATAATAACTGGCAGGCCTTTTTAGCTCATGTCTCCACAGTTGGTTTGAGTGTGTGCAGTTAACTTTTACTTTTCCTCTAGGGATGCCATTCCTCATGTGGATGCAGCACAGAGACCAGGGCATTCGCACTGGGAAGCTAACAGGTAGGATAAGGTAGATGGCCAAGCAACATCTGAATTTGGTTCGACAATAATGTTTCCTTTTTCCAGAGTTCCCAAAGGGCAACCAATCCCATAGCACCCATTGCAAGTCTGAGTGTACACTCAGAAGTTTATCTTGGAGGAGAAGGAAGTATTCGAAACAGCTCATAATTCTGTAGTAGGAGATGAAATAAGATTCAGGAATAGATAACAGGTCATAGAATTTCTTGGAGCCATTCAAAATGAGGCTTCTCTCATTAAATACTCATTTACCAATTTCATTAATATTTATGGCAAGAATTCATAAATATTTAAAAATTTCTTCATGAATATGAATTATTTTGCTTCAAAGAAATGAGAACATCTCCGACTACCGTGAAATCCCACAACCATTATCAGAACTACAGGTCACAAGCCTGAGTCTAATGCCAACTTTCCTTTCCCAGGTCCTCCCAACATACTTCCCAACATACCAATACTCATTCTGGATTTCTTTAAGCCTAAAGTAGCTATCATTTTCATGTGATCTTTATCATTTTATCACAATATTGAAGATTATCTATGCATTAACCAAAAATCATCAAACTGTGAATGAGAACGCTGGCACCGAGGAAAAAGTCTTCCTTGCAGATAAAACAGAACTTACCCGGCAATTTCCCTTGTATTGCTAATTCATCAAACTCATTTGGAAACCTCAAGCCCTCTATGATTCTACCCCCAGTTGTCCAAATATCGTAAAGCAGTAAGCCGAACGAATAAACATCAGCCTGTTGGTTATAAATGACATTTCCTCTGGCAACTTCAGGTGCCCGGAACCCTGAAAGAAAACAGAGCAATAAATAAGCCCAACGCCAGTGCCCACACTTGGGCCAGTTGCTAAGAAACAGGCCAAGGGGATGAGCTCTACGTCAGGCTGTGTCGTCGCTGCAGCGAGACACCTGGGAAAAGTCAGGAAGCGAGCCTGTCCAGGTGCCATGCCACCCCTGATCTTCAAGGGCAGATCTTGTGACTTTACGATAAAATTTTAAAATTCTACCAAGACATCTTAGTCGTAAAAGATTATTCTGAAGGATAACATAGGTAAACATTGAATAATAAATTATTAAGTAGAGACTAGCAATCAAAGAATAAAACCTCACAGGGAAACAAAAGGCCTTTATCATTTTTTTCTCTTTGCTCAATACAACTGTTACCATCAAAGAGATTTATATAGAAAAGAGGTGTATGGGATTAGAGGGTACTTTCTAGGCTCAAAGTCACTTTAACACATCTTAAATCCAGTGGTTTCATTAGTTCCAGAAATGAGGATTCCATTTCACCTTATGAATTTAAAAACTACATTTTTATTTTTTTAAAGGGGCCAGAGCCTAGCAGCAGAGCACTTCCCAGCTTGCAGGATACAGCAGAACGCAGGAGACCCTGGATTTTATCATTGTTACCACAAAATCAATTAATTGGTCTGTTCATTAAGACAAATCAAAGTTTGTTCAGGCCTATGCTGGAAATTCTGTGTGTATGTGTGTGTAAGTGTGTATGTCTAGTATGTCTATGTATGTGTGTATGTATATGTATATGTATGTATATGTGTATATGTATGTGTATGTGTGTGTGTATGTCTAGTATGTCTGTGTGTGTATGTGTGTGTGTGTGTGTGTGTGTGTGTGTGTGTGTTTCTTTTCTGCCCTTCCTCTGTCTTTTGGCACAGGGTCTCTCACTAAGCTTGCTGTTTCAGCTGGGCAGACATATCAGTCTCCTTCTTTTCCAGTGCTGGGTCTATAGATGCCCCAAACAAAGCATTTTTCTATTGTTATGTTTGAATATGGATTGTCCCTCAAAGTTTTGTGACTTAATAGTCAGGTCCTCAATGTAGCCAAGTTTAGAAATAAATGGATCAGGGGGGCTCCTACTTCAATGTATTAATGTATGGATGGATTTATATCAGAACTGATTGTTGGAAAGCGGTGGAATCTACAGGAGGTGGGGCATCAGTGGAAGAAATAAATTACTGAGTATTTAATCTGCCTCCAACCTCTCTTACTCCCACCGTCACCCCCAACCTCACTGCTTACTGGCTGTTAAGAAGGTGAGCAGCCTCCTCTGACTGTTAAGCCTCCTTTGTTTAACTTCAGCCCAAATCAATGGAGTCAGTGAAACTTCCACCATTGGGAGTCAAAGAACTTCCTCCCAGACATAGATTTTTCAGAGTATAGCAACATGTATGTCTATTTAGGGGGTACCTAAGCTATGATACTGTTGAAATATTTCTTGAAAATCCCCAATGGGTGTCTAGTGACCTTGCAAAGTCATAAAAGTTGAACCTTGTCTCTACCATTTGATGGTGAATAGCTAGAGAACATTTAATTTGCCTAAAGACAGTTTTATTTGTATAGATGTTGACAGACTTGAAGCCATCAATCACCATTCACTTCAGTCAATTCTGCAACTGTCACAGAACACAGAACCAATTGTCCCCCTCAACAGGAAATCCACGGTGGAGTTAAGGGTGGAACTCTACCATATTTACTCTTCCCAAAGTAGACAATGTCACATGGCAACATCTCCGTCAGTAAGCGAGCTGTTGCTCTCTTTGAGCTTACGCTGAACTCGTATTGGACTGGGGAAGTTCTCAGTCTTAGGCTGTCTGAGTTTGCATCTGCTCTGCACTGTGGTCCTTGTCAACATTCCATCAGCTCTCACTCCCTGGTTTGTAGATGAGAAGTAGCAGTAGGTCTTAAATGGGGTCATTCTTGCAAATGGTTAAGCATGAACCTTACTCATTGCTCAGGCACTGAAAAGATCTGAATTTCTCAATGTCCTGTAGAGACAGAGTTATCTCACATACATGAACACCCAGGGCGAAGATATTCCATTCAGGGTTAATATAAAATGCATATACACTTACAAAATGTTTCATGAATACATTTTTTCTATTACTGGACATTTCTACATTAAAAGGTCTACTATGAATGGGTAAATTCAACAAAAGAAAAAAACACAAATCAAATCCTATGAGATGGAACTTATTTCTTCCCAGAGAACATTGCTTTGGGGAAGGAAAGGTCAGATGTTAGCAACAATTGTGGTGACATATGTTGTCTTTTCAAATTTAGACCAGTGTTTAGGACCAGGACCATTAGAAGTGCTTTGGTGATAATAAGGTGATGATAATTTTAATAAAAACAATAATAGAAGTTTTGGGGTACAGCAAGTGATAGATCTGCGTCGTGTGAGAGACCTGGGAGAGCAGTGAGCAGCAGAGAACAGATGAGATTGGTTTCTTTTTTTTAATTAATTTATTTATTTATTTATTAAAGATTTCTTTCTCTTCCCCACCGCTGCCTCCCATTTCCCTCCCCCTCCCTCAATCAAGTCCCCCTCCCTCGTCAGCCCAAAGAGCAATCAGGGTTCCCTGCCCTGTGGGAAGTCCAAGGACCACCCACCTCCATCCAGGTCTAGTAAGGTGAGCATCCAAACTGCCTAGGCTCCCACAAAGCCAATTCGTGCAGTAGGATCAAAAACCCATTGCCACTGCCTGGACCCAGCAATACCACTCTTGGGAATATACCCAAGAGAGGCCTTATCATACAACAAAAGTATATGCTCTACTTTGTTCATAGCAGCATTGTTTGTAATAGCCAGAACCTGGAAACAACCTAGAGCCCTTCAATTGAAGAATGGATGAAGAAAGTATGGAATATATACATACTAGAGTACTACTCAGCAGTAAAAAACAAGGACTTCTTGAAGTTTGCAGGCAAGTGGATGGAAACAGAAAACACTATTCTGATTGAAGTAAGCCAGACCCAAAAAGAGGAACATGGGATATACTCACTCATATTTGGTTTCTAGCCATAAATAAAGGGCTTTGAGCCTATAATTCGTGATCTTAGAGAAGCTAAATAAGAAGGAGAACCCAAAGAAAAACATATAGGCATCCTCCTGATACCTTCATCAGGCAATGAAAGGAGACAGAGACAGAGACAGAGTCCCACATTGGAGCACCAGACAGAAATCTCAAGGTCCAAATCAGGAGCAGAAGGAGAGAGAGCACGAGCAAGGAACTCAGGACCGCGAGGGGTGCACCCACACACTGAGACAATGGGGATGTTCTATTGGGAGCTCACCAAGGCCAGCTGGCCTGGGCCTGAAAAAAGCCCGGGATAAAACCGGTCTCGCTGAACATAGTGGACAATGAGAACTACTGAGATCTCAAGAGATTGGTTTCTTTTCTTGAGTTTCCTCCATATTTATGTCACTAAAAGTCAACATTAGGGCTTATATGACTCCAGGAATAAGTAGTTGCCACAATACAAAGAATCAGGTGGCAATAAAATTTTAGGCTCGTTTTGATGAAAACCAGAATAAAAAATTAAAAAGCTCCAAGTGTTAAGCAAGCTGAACTGCCATTGGCTGTTGACTGGTCTAGACCAGTAGCTGGTAGGTGGGACAGTGGAATTCAAGTCCAGGAACACTTGACAGAACCTAGAGAGAACCACTGTCCCCTAAGCCACAAAGCTTCAGTGACAAATGTCCACTCAGGAGTAAAAAAAAAAAAGAAAGAACTGTAAGGCCCAGATAAGGGGGCCAGTCCACCTGGACATCATATGAGATGTGAGGTCCCAAAGGGACCCAGTACAAGCCTCAGTTTCTGTGGCTCCTCCCAGCACTTCTCATCCCTCTCTCTTCCCTAAACCTCTCCAGCCCAGAGTCTGGGCTCCACTCCCCAGCCTTCATCCTCTGATCCTATGTAACTCAGCCATTTTGAATACCATTCTCTTGATTCTCATGTGCCTTCTTGGTCCTCTTGGGCCCCTGTCTGCTCTTCCTTCTTCCTCTTCTTCCTCCCTCATTCTTTCCGCCTCTCTCTTCTCACAGCCCTGTCTCTTCTGCTGGCCACGTTCAGTCTTGTCTCATCAAGATACCTCTAGCTGTTTCCTCCCTCATAGCTACAGTCAAACCCTTCTCCTCAACCATAACTAGGTCCAGTCATGTCCTCATTTTATTTCATCTCCCAGGTCTCTTTGGGACCTCTCATGAGAGGAATGAGATCTGCCCATAGAAGGTCACTGCTTATATTTATTTTTCCTAGACAGAAATACTGTTTCTCCAAGCCTTCAATGAACAATAGTTGGTATGCACCGTTCTGCTATTTTTCCTTTTCTGCTTCAGAAGCTAAGATTGAAGAGTGAAGCCTTCTCAAGCTTACATTATCACAGTATGTGGTCAAGGAGACTGCTGAAGAATCCAAAGTCAGATTCTTTATATTTCACTGGCTTGACTGATTACCATCTTGGCTGCTTACTGAGATTAAAAACCTTACTCAGTTTTCATGTTCCCATTTATAAAACTGAAAACAATAGCAAACTTACAGGCTCCAGTATAAAGGGAAGAAATGTGTCCCTGATGTACCTGACATGGAGCCTGGCACACAGCAAGCACTAAAGAACAGTAGCAATTTCTATTGTGATTGAAGAGCCCAGAGACACTCTGATGCAATATGTATCCTGACATGCTTGGGAGAATGCAAACCTACTTGCAAATACAGGCAACCAATAAAAGGAAAAGCATGTATTTTAAGCAAAAAGATGACAAACATTGGATATAAAGAAATCCAGCTTTTAAAAGTGTAATGGCATTAAATACCTTCTTCTTTTAGCTCAGTTTTTGGCTTAGAAAATTACAAGTTGATTTTTTTGTTGTTGCTGTTAGAAAATAGGAGGATGAAAATGTTGATGCAATGACCATTACTATTCAGACAATAGATATCTGTTCACACTGTGACAGGTTACCTATGCTTTGACTCTCCCACACCAGCATCTGAGGACACTGGTATGCAGCACACAAAGTGAACTCAATCACTTACCTGGGGTGCCCTCTGAGGTCTTTATTCCCATTCTACAGCAGTACTGTGCAATCCCGTAGTCGGCAATCTTGGCAATGATGGCAGCGTTGGGATAGAGGGTGAAAAGCAACACATTGTGGGGTTTCAGATCACGATAAATGATCATGGCTGAGTGGAGATATCTGGCAAAAAACACGCAGGAGGTCTTACTGTTCTATGAATTTGCTCATAATAGTTTCAATGTTATGTTCATTAGGCAAAGCATCAGAAACACTGTTAACTTTGTCCTTGAAAACTGAAAGATATACTGCAAACAGACTTGAAGCATAAAGATTAAATATGAAAAAGCAAGGTGATGCTTCTTCCTGAAAATTGCAACACCAAGCCTGGCAGACGACGAGAGGTTTCTCACATAGCCATGCACAGAGCAGGTACTGGACACTTTCTCTTTGTACCTGTACAACTACAGGAATTCTGAATTCCCTCACCAATCAAAGGTGATTTTCAACTTAATTTTAAAATTGCAATTTGTTAACTGTTCTGGTGATGCCTGTAATCTCAGCATTTACAGACAAAAGCAAGAGGCTTGATGCTCAAGGCCAGTAGAGCCTGCCCAAAAGATAGAAACAAATGGGTTAAATGAGAGTTAGTACAGTTTTGCTATATGCTTAATTTTTTATAACTTTCATTTATTCATTTTTCATTTAAAGAAACTGTTTCTTTAACTTTTAAATTTATATCACTTATCTTTGTTAATTACTTTCTTCCAATTTCTTTTCTTTAAAAACATTTTCTTCTTTTCAATAAGAGCAAATCAAATTGTAAACTTTTCCCTAGCTATCATCTCCAACTCTGAGGACACAACCCACTGCAAAGCTAATTTATTATGAGTAAAAGTTAGTGAAGAATATCTGGACAGAGAGGGTGGCAAGTACTGTCTTAGGTGGTACAATATGAGGGTGTGAAATGGACTCAAAATGTACTTGGATTTGAACATTTTGAGCAAAGAATAAAAATTCCTTAATATAAAATACACTGTTTTAATCTCAGCCAAATATTATCTGTTTTGAAAACACAGTGGCGGAACTCACAGTTTCCAAAATACTAAGGTAACTTTTAACCCCTCTCATTAGAGCTCTTTAAATTTCTAATTTTCCCTGTCCACTGACCTCACAGGTATATTGTGACCTTTTCTGAACGGAAATTGCATAGGACTTAATGGGGGATTTGTTAAAATCGTTTGTTTACTTATGGTTTGGAACTTGCTTAAGGTTATATTAAGAAATATTTACCCCATTACCTCCTACCAATCATCGCTAAGGCATTAGGAAGAGAGAGGCTGTGACATCTGGGACTCTCTGCCTGGTAATGGCCTAGAGAGTATGCATCATTTGACTTCATCAACCACTGGGCTCATTCTCTCTTCCAGGATGTGCATAGGTCATGACATTGGGTCTGTTCACTTCAGGATATACAGTTTTGGCTGATCAATAACATAAACTCACTAATGAAGTTGACCTTAAGAATAGTCGTTGTCGTAAAAGGAAAATTTACTAAGGACTTACTCAAAGTCCATTAGCTGTTCTTGAGAAAAGCCAGGGGATTAAGAATTTAAAAGTTAAATATACATCACCAAACCACCATAAGACATTCCACTCTTGGTTACAGATAGGACACAGGCTCCCTAAGAATACATTTCTAGGACTAAAATACAGTTTATTTAAAATTATGTCATTTGGGAATCAAGGTTATCTGGTTTAGTTATAATATTTAATTATAGAATTTAATCTCAAGAGTGCTGTTGTAATACCCTGTAAAAGAAAAAGTGCTTTTAAAATTGTAATAAGCACAAATTATTTCTCAGCAACAATAATTCATACAAATTAATTGAAGCATTGTATGTGAATAAGTATTGCCAAGTATTTTATTAACATAAACTATATCCATTCTCTCTTTAATCATTATTATTATAATAATTTCTAAGAATCCCCTATCTCTATAATTTAAAGTTAACTTTATCTTATCCTGAATATATTATTCTAAAAATAGAATGCATTCATTCCTTTAGCAAATATGCATTAGGTATCTATCTATGGGAGTCACTCATTAGTGGACACAAAGCCATCTTTGTACTTCTGCTTTAAGAGGACCACAATCTAGGAAAGATGGGTGCTTGGCTACAGTAAGATGGCAGAAGTGTATGAGTTGTCAAATGCTGAGGAGGCAGCCAGGGAGAAGACACACGAGTGCAGGCAACCCAGACTTGTCCTCCACACTGAGCGGTCCACCTCAGACACACGATAATCTCAGCCTGTCCTTCTCCAGTGCCGGATTCAAAGTCGTACATGGAGCAAGTGCAAAAAACAAAGGTGAACTAAGGATACTAAGGCTGGAAAATGAAGACCTCAGGACCAGCCCGGCTACAACATGAACATTTGAATAATAAAAAGAGCATCAAATGAGCAAATACAAATTCATGGAAGACTCACTCTCCAGGAAGAAGTTGAGCTTCATGGCCGAGATGGCAGGCCAGCCAATTCTTGGAAAAATGAGGTCTCCAGAAGGGAACTTTATTAGAAAGGTAAACATACTGAAGTCAGCCTGGTTAGAATGCAGGCTAGAAAGATGGCACAGAGTTAGGTTGCAAAGGGAAGCAAGGGGCACACGTAAAGAGCTTCCATGATATGCCACCACAGAGGTGAGATGTACTTTGTAAGTAACTGGAAGTACCAGAGATCTCAAATACAATTAGATTTATATTTTAGGGGAAAATATCCTGATAATCCCCTATAGATACTAGATCAAAGTAGAAGTAATGGCATAAAAATAAATTAAAAAAATGGTAAAAATATAAGATAAAATAGATCCAAAGACCTGGTAAATACATGGAAATATAGATAGGTAGATGACAGATTCTAGACAGACAGACAGATAGATAGAGGATTGATAGGTAGGTAGATAAGATGGATAAGAGATTGATAGATGAATGTAAAGATAACAGATACAGATGATATAGGTATTTACCGACAGACTGATATTGAGACAAGGTTTCACTGTGTAACCTCAGCACGCTGTGGTCTCGTGAAGGGACACTAACTATAGATGGAGAGGTACATAGTCTTTCTGTGACTGTGTTGATCCTGTTCTGACAAATAGGGATGCAGGAGAAAGCACATGCTCATGGTGAGAGGAAATAGCAAGGAGAATAAATCCAAGTTTGAACAGACAGAAACACCGGAAGTTGCAGAGACCACATGAGAATTCTGAGGAAAAGATGAAAGGGAGGAGCTGAATTAAAGCAAGGTCTTGATGAAAAGATTCATTACATGAAGGAACTTCTTACATGTCATTCTAAATAGCTATATCAACTAAAAAATCCTAAACAAATAGGATTTTACTTGTTTCTACAGTTATAGCCATATGTTAACAATGATTAGAAATAACAATTCTTAATAAATACGTGTTTGTTTTTTCTTTTATTGAAAAGGGATTTTTTTCATGCTTTTTAACATTGAGTTTTAAATTACATTTAGTACCACGAGGACATGTGCTCAACTATGTTCATAGCAGCATTGTTTGTCATAGCCAGAACCTGAAAACAACCTAAATGCCCCTCAACTGAAAAAATGGATAAGGAAAATGTGTTACATTTACACAATGGAGTACTACAGAGCAGAAAAAAAAAAATAACGACATATTGAATTTTGCAGGCAAATGGATGGAGCTAGAAAACATCATTTTGAGTGAGGTAACCCAGACCCAGAAAGACAATTATCACATGTACTTACTCATAACTGGTTTTTAAACATAAAGTAAAGAAAACCAGCCCACAAATCAGAATCCCAGAGAACCTAGACAACAATGAGGACACTAAGAAAGACATAAAGGGATCTAATCTACATGAAAAGTAGGAAAAGACATGATCTCCTGAGTAAATTGGGAGCATGGGAACCTTGGGGGATAGACCTTGGGGGCTGAAGTGGAGGGGGAGGCAGGGAGAGAAGCAATTAAAAAAAAAAAAAACAGGAAAAAAAATACATTTAGTGTTAGAAGAAGTTTAACAGCTGCTGGTACCCGCCAGCCTCCAGTGGCACCAGATCTAGAGTTCTATCCTAACTTCAGACTAAGAACAAATGTTGGAAAGAATTGAAACATTTGCTCAACTTCCATTTGCTTCATAAAAACATGGGATTTGTTATTTGAAATAAGGCCAGAGAACTGAGGCCATGGTGTTGTAGACCTGCGGCCTAAGTGTTGAGTGAAAACAGCAGGTCCTCAGTTTATAAATTAACACTTCAGGATTACGAGAAAAAACAGTGAAAAAATCTGGGACCTAGGATCAGTTTAATCAAGAAAATGATTGCTGTGGATTTATAATACAGGAATATAAAAAGCCCTTTACTGAGCTCAGTTTATCATGAGGCTCCCCCTGGTGTTCAAAGGCAGACATACCAACCCAAATCCAAATGCCTGCATGCTGGTAAATTTAAAAATCTGCATGACTTTAAGTAGTTCCTGAAGAGATAATCCCCCATTCCTTCCTGCCCATGCCCTTTCTTAATGCTGTCCAAAAGGGCTATTTCTAGGCTTGCAGAGCAGGGGCAAATTTGCATCTACTGTCTGGGAAAATGGTGGTAGGTTTGTCCCCATGCCTCCCCCTCCCTACTGCCAACCTGTATTTCCTAAGGACTCCATGTTCTGAAGACTAGAAGAGGATGTAGGTAAAGGGACAAGCCCACATAAAATGACACCCCAAAAGAATACCCAGGAGTTAGACTATGCTGGCTAGCCAGGCAGTGAGTATAGAGCCAAGGCACAGTCAGAAACCCCACGAAGGCGTGCAGCTGAGCACAACTACCAGGAAACAAGGGAGGAGAAGGCCCACAGTAGGAGAAAGACCTGACTCACAAAGAAATGCCTACGCTCTTCACAAGCTATTTAGTGGTACACAGGCAGTGCAAGGGAGACGGGAAACGATGGGGACTTAAAGAGGCCAAGGAAGAGAACTGTGAGAGTGTGTAGATATGAAGCTGGAAATATGTATGCAATGATTAGGAAAGAGGTCAAAAGGACGGAAGGAACAAAGGATGGCTTCTATGCCAAACTAAATCAAAGTGCAGAGCCACAGGAAGGCTACTAGGAATAGAATTTGAAAGCCTACAATTACCTCAAAAGTCTTCAGTATTATTCATAGTTTGCAGGCTAAAATGTGAGTAGAAAGATAAAAAAACTTACAACTCCTAAGTATAGGCCCCAGTGATTTACCAAGGACTTTTGACTTCAGCGAGGACCTGTCTACTCTGGCCCGCTGCATCGAGCCCGGGGTTGGCGGTGACTCTGAGTCACATGATGTTTCCATGTGGAATGCAACATTTGTCACTCTGACTTGCTTCAGGAATACGGACTAGTGTTTCATGATTAAAATTTCTCCACTTCATTCCTTCCTTGATGTCTGGAGGCCTAATGTGTTTATCTTTCAGAGATGTAGACACCTCAGGTTCAGATCATGAGTTCAAGAGTGTGCATATTAAGTTTAAGTGCTACTACACCAGCTATGAAGTTCTGTGCTCTTCTATTACATTCTAAAGTTTGCAAAACTGGATCACAGAACAGAGAATTTTCATCGAACCTGTTAGCACAGTGCAACAAGGGAGTGGTGTTCTCAGAGCCTGGGAGTGAACTCGAGGTTACTCTACTCAGACATTAACGAGAAAACAGTGGTAGCCCCTTACCTCAGGCCATCAGCCACATGCAAAGCAATCCTGTGCTGGAGGGTTCTGGTGAGACTGCCTTTGTCCTGCTGCAGCAAGCGATCCAAGGAACCCTTGGAGGCCAGTTCCATCACCAACATCCGCGGACGAATCCCAGCTGCCAGCAAAGATATCAGGCTTGGGTGGTGGAGGTGGCAAAGGACCACTAACTCCTGCAAGGTTTAGGAGTCCTGTGAGTCTCGCATAACCAAGGATCCGGCACCTGCATTCTTGTAGTTGTTCAACTCCTTAACTAGATTTCTACGGGTGACTGGGTTGTTGCAAATGCTCTGTTGTTCTTTAAGCTTTTTAAAAGAAATCCTAACCATTTCGGAAAAAAAAAAGCTAATTTTGAACTACTATTCAAATTGCAATTTTAAATTCTATTTTTCCTTTTGATCTGCTTTTGTGAGATTGAGTAATGAGAGAATGGAAGGAATAGGTGGTCTTCTAATAGGCAGGGTTATCCTAGTCCCTAAATTAAGTCATGGAATCTTTTCCAGCCCTAGACTCAGAGAAGAGAACAGTAGTTGAGCCAACTGTAACTGACAGAAGGGGCAAACTGTAGCCTCTGGGTTCAAAACCACAGTTTGCTAAGGACACATAGTCAAGTCCACAGAAGTAGACGGTGTCCCCTGCCTGAAAACTCTAATGCCTTCCTACTACTCCTAAATTAAAATCCCATGTATGATACTGGAGAGATGACTCGGTGATGCAGCTCTTCCTGAAGACCCAAGCTCGGTCTCCAACATACACATCACATCCGATGACTCACGGTCATCCGTAACTCCAGCTCCAGGGGCCCTGCTCTCTTTTATGGCTGCCTCAGCACCCACATACATATGACACCAGAAACACATATACAAATATACAAATAAAAACTAAATTTTTTTTAACTAAATATTTTTTAACTAAATATTTTTGAAACCCCATGTCCCCATAGCCTGACCTGGTCAAACTCCATGTTACCTCCGACATCCTACTTCCTTTCATCCTCTCTGTATTCACCATCCTTCAGTCACGTGCGAATCTTTCAATCCCAAGTCCATGCCAGTTCCTCTCAGCCCAGAGCTCTGCCTATGCTAAAAACCCATTGGCCTTGAGATACCCGCACCCTTTGCAGAGCTAAGAGCCTCTTCACAATCAGATATTAGCCAAACACTACCACTTCCTTAAGTGTCCAGCCTCGGCCCACTTTCCTAAAGCCATTCCTAGCTGCAACAAGAAGCAGAGATGCTACCATTGTTTTCGGCAGTCCTTCCTCTAGATCCCACCTTGAGCAGCTCAACACTCTCCTAAATGACATCACTGTGTGTGGCATCCATATTCACCTGTATTCTGGATATGCACAATCACTCCGAAAGTGTAGTTTAGTTGAGGCTTACTCTTTCTACACACACATCCCTCTAGACCACTTATATGTTACGGGAAACTACTTTCCAGTTTCTTATAGTGGGATTTCTGAATTCCATTGCTCTCCCCTCCTTCTAGTCTTTATTCTGACGCCACACTTTAGTTGTACTTTTCATCTTCTGTGATATTAAGCTGACTTGTGTCTTATGTGTGATAACGGAAGCCCTGCTTCCTAACATGGGGCTTCCAAACTGTGAAGTGTCAGTGATAACTTGACTGTCTGCAGAATTCTGAAAGCTAACACAGAGATGCTGGCTATCCCAAGAGAAAGAAGGCTTTTCTAGAACAAAGCTTAATATTGCAGTCATATTTACTCAGAAGAGAAAAGTCTTTTCACACCGTGTCTGGTTAGCTCAGTTTGTTAAACCTGACGTAAGTAAGTGCCATTCCTTCTGTTTACCCTCAGTCAGAAGACTAAGCCAGATGTTTTATATTGGAAAAGCGTTTTGACAACAAATTACCTTGGGATTGAAAGAGAGTTGCTAGATTTAGTTCAAAGTCTAGCTTCAGTTTAAAGAATGTTTCATTTCATTTCTGTAACTACAATGTGACTTTTGATATTATCAATAAAAAATTTCTCAGCCTACTTTATATGATGTTTTTTTCATAATTCAAACTAAAATTTTGTACTATAATATTTAAAGTATCCCATACTTATTTAGATTCAGGTCACAAGTGATATTTTTCACAAGTTAAGAAAAACTGTGAGGATAGATTCCAAATAAGAGTTTTATTAAATGATACAGAAGTAATACTGAGCTTACTTTTCTTCCAGTCCTGTCTTTCCTTATTTCAAATGTGAGCAGAAAGTCAAGAAGAGGGGAGTAACTCCAACCAGCACCCAAACAAGAACTAGAGCAACTTCTGCTGGCTCTGTATCTCCTTTTTTTCCTTCTAAGAGTATCTGAGTTTTTACTGAGTACATAATTTTCACCTAGGCATCTCAGTCCTAGCTACACTATAAAGTGATAGGACTAGTCTAAGTAATATAACCCTTATTGGCACATTGACTCAGTGACACAGCTCTCTACCAACGTGTATACAGTATTACCCAGAACAAAAATGTTTGACAAGGAAAGAGCAGCAATTTAGTTAAGGCCAAAAGCTGTTCTTTGTTACTCACTGGGCTATTGTGTAGGCGCGGTTTTTGACTGTTTTGAGACACAAGACTTCATGGGTCTAATTCCCCATGTCTGTGAAATGTAACTGCCCAGGCTAGAACTAGCCCATCGCACTAAGAAAGACCATCTTGCAAAAATGAAACCCTTCCCATGGTTTTACCTCAAACTTAAGTACTAAAGTTAGAGGAGTTTCAAAATACTCTTTTCTTTTTCATTTAGCAGAAAAAAAATGTTTTAGCTCTATAAAGAAGGATGAAGTGGGAATGTAAACTTTTGAGGATCCTTGTTTTAGACTTTGACAAATGTATTAAAAATAGGGATTTCCTGGAAAAAAAGAAAATGTCATATGAGTTAATATAATAACATCCTGGGACTTCTTACTTGTCTTAACAGCCTAAGTGATGTATGTTTATTAAAAATCTTCACAGCCACTTCCTCCCCTTCGTAGGCAGCTCGATAAACTGATCCAAAACTTCCATCACCTTTTGAGAAGGAAATAGGAAACATTTAATCTTCTCAAGAAGAGAAACCAAATCTGTTCTATGTGCCACAATTGTACCTCTTGTATATTCATAAAAACCTGAACCCCTTGTTTATAGAATCAATCTCATTGAATGCTTCCTCTTCTTTGTAGTCAATAAGCCACAGACAAGTTCACCCATGGATCTGACTCTCAGCTTTATATGATCTACAGTATCACCAGTCCTCAGACTTGGTCTCTTCATACGAGGATACAGATTGCATACTTTCCAAAACAGCCACAAAGCCCTATCCTTTATGCTTTCCCAAATCTCAATCACAGCCCACTGAAAACCATGCTGCTACTATTTGCCTCCAATTCATCTTTGGTCCACTTTCTTTACATCCGATAAAATTAAAATGAGATGTTCTCCACTGGAGCATCGGACTGAGCTCCCAAGGTCCCAATGGGGAGCAGAAGGAGGGAGAACATGAGCAAGGAAGTCGGGACCACGAGGGGTGCACACACCCACTGAGACGGTGGGGCTGATCTAGTAGGAGCTCACCAAGGCCAGCTGGACTGTGACTGAAGAGGCATGAGATAAGACCGGACTCTTTGAACATGGCGGACAATGAGGGCTGATGAGAAGCCAGAGACAATGGCAAGGGGTTTTGATCCTACTTTATGTTCTGGCTTTGTGGGAGCCTAGCCAGTTTGGATGTTCACCTTCCTAGACCTGGATGGAGGGGCAGGGACCTTGGAGTTTCCACAGGGCAGGGAACCCTGACTGCTCTTCGGACTGGAGAGGGAGGGGGAGAGGAGTGGGGGAAGGGGGAGAGGAGTGGGAAGAGGGGAAGGGAAATGGGAGGCTGGGAGGAGGTGGGAATTTCTTTTTTTTTTCCTTTTTCAATAAAAAAAATTTAAAAAATATGAGATGTTCTCAATATCACTCTGAAGTTTAAAATAAAATCCTAAGAGGGTAAGAGAAAAAAAAAACATGCTTGAAAGACAGGTCAACATTTCAGGTGGGTGTAGAGGTTTCTGGTTTTGTAAAGTCCTTTCCTGTTCGAGAATCACTGTCATAGAAATGTGAAGTCTAAACTGTCATACACCATGTGTGTCCAGCAAAATACAACATTGAGGACTGCTGTTGTGTATTTATGGTATCTAGGAAGAAAAGAAAATTGAAAGCAAGAACTCTCCTTTAGTCCTCATACCAAACCAGACCACTGAAGTACCTACCCATTTATGCTGGTTTTCCAGAAGAATAATCTTTCAGAGACAAAATGTACCCTACTCTTCTAACCCACAAAAGTCTATAGAAATACATCAAAACCATATTTACAAAATAAGTTTATTCATACATATTAATATATATCCTGTACTTGCTCTGCTCATTGGCTTTTTTTGTCAACTTGACATGAAGTAGTGTCATCTAGGAAGAATGAACCTCAATTGAGAAAATGTCTCTATCAGACTGGCCTGGAGACCTGATTAAAAGCCTTTGAATTGCATTCATGGGCTCAGCTAAAAAGCAGAAACTGTTCAGCACATCCAAAAAAAAGAACAATCACAAAATACCAGAAGTTGAGTATATTACCAATTTAATGCTCCTGATTTTTAGTCCCCAAATTTGATGACTATTGGTAAGAGCTCCATATTGTCATATGTGCTTCATTTCAGTGACTGAGCAGGAGTATTCCTTCTCTACTTATCCTTCTTGGGGTGAAGAAAGGCTGTTTCACATCTATCAACTGAAGTTCCCCCTTCTGCCACCTCATTGCTCAAGAACAGAGCAAGCTCAAGGGCAATTCCATAAATAACCGTGCTTCCTGCTAGGCCTCAAACTCATTGACTGGTCTACAGGCATGTCTACAAAGCAAATTCTAGATCCACAACATGACACAATTTTAAGTATATCATTCTAAGTGAAAATTATTATATCAAATATATAAAATAAGTAGAGATATGACTGCAATAGCTGAATGTTTTCTAAATCAAGAGGGGAAAATTGTATCCCTCTTGTGTTTTTGTTGTTGTTGCTGCTTGTTTCAAATATAACAAAGATAGTTACCTAAGAGAAACTCCGGTGCTTCTTCAAATTCCAGCTCATCATTGTTCAACATAATATTTCTAGGCAGGTCAGCCAAAATCAAGTCAGGAGCAATCTGCGATATGGGTATAGTGAGCCTTGGTTGATCTGGATTGATTAGCAGGTCTCCTAAGAAGTATGTAAAAAATTATTTTTTAAATGTGAGGGTATACAAAATATGTGCTCCTGGCTTAAAAAATAACAGCCACGTCTTTAGATTG
Source organism: Microtus obscurus (assembly GCA_963919715.1). Taxonomy (NCBI): domain Eukaryota; kingdom Metazoa; phylum Chordata; class Mammalia; order Rodentia; family Cricetidae; genus Microtus; species Microtus obscurus. The sequence continues at coordinate 8,476,343 of CAWTZC010002364.1, forward strand.
TTCTGCCAGCCATAGGTTTTTCTAGAAAATTCTGATAAACACCTAAAATATTAATGTCAACTTACTTAGAACTTTAAACACATACTCCTAGGTTCACTCACTCTGTGGTAGAATTTCCACCTGACTTAGAACAGATGGCTTCTGACCAATAAGCCCTTAGTCTCTGTATCTGCCACATCTATGACGGCAATGCATGGCAAGCATGCTGCTACCTACAAATGCTTTGTTTCCATCTTTTTAACAGTTCTGTCATATGCATGGGTTTTCTTTAATATTCCCTCCTCAAAAATGAGATTATCCTGGTGATTTAAATGAGGTGTCCCCCAGGCCTGTCAGGCATTTGAATATCTGGTCCCCTGATGGTGGAAGCTTGGAGGACATTAGAAATGTGACCATAATGGAGGAAGTGTGTCGCCAAGGGCAGGATGTGAGTTTCCAAAAGCCACACGCCATTCCAAATGGACTCTCTTTACTTCTATTTGTGACTTGAGATGTGAGCTCTCTGCTTCCAGATTTAGCTGCTGTGACGGCTGCTTGTTGTCTGTGCCGTTATGGACCCTGACCTTAGAAGCCCAGAATAGACTCTTTTTTCTATAATTTGCCTGATCATTGTGTTTTATATCAGCAACAGAAAAATACCAAATACAGTTACGAGCACAAGCATTCAGTATTTAAACTGGAAATCAACATTTTTGAGAAAACAAAATACAAGCTATTATTGACACTAGGTGAACTTTACTTTTCTGAACTGTCACTATAATTGAATGCAGCAGTCATTCAACTCAACCCTATGGATGTGAATAATGCTTATATATTAAAGGCATGTAAAAATAGCGAGGGCACTTTAAAAACATTTGAAAATTGTGCCAACACCTACCTTCTTCTGCTTTCTTCATTAACTCATCAAGCAAGATCTTCTGATGATCTTCGCCATCGTTAAAACTGTACAACGCCCATTTCTTCAGAAGAGTTTCTCCTTCCCCACAAATGTCAATCTCCAGCAGCCCAGGAAACCATTCTTCCATGAGTGAGTCGATGTGATCCACAACTTGGCCCAAGAGAATGCAACCTACAGAATTCAAAATTAAAAACTCATGGACAATTCTTACCATAAATAAGTGAGCAAAAACTTCCATAACAAAACTGCATCCTCAGATGGCTCTGAGCTCCTGTCTCCTCCCACCTTATATTCCTCTCTCCACCCAGCCATATCATTCCTGTCTCCACCTCCCTAGTGCTGTGATTAAAAGGCATGTGAGTGTGAGCTTTGTTTCTCTTTTAGACAAATTTAATCTTGTGTAGCCCAAGGTGGCCTTGAACTCAAAGAGATCCATCTGCCTCTGTCTCTAGGTGCTGGGATTAAAGATGTGTGCCACCACTTCCTGGCCTCTATGTCTAACTAGTGGTTAGTTCTGTACTCTGATCTTCAGGCAAGATTTATTTGTTAGATTACAAACAAAGTATTACCACAAAGACCATCATCACACACATCATACCATGTTTACTGTTGCACTGTACACACTAGCTAAGATAAGGAGCCAACCTAAATGTCCATTATCAAAGGGATAGAGAAAGGTAACATATATTCTTAAAACACACACATACATATTAGAGTTTCATTCAGCCATAAGAAAAAAATAAATTATCTCATTTGCTGGAAAAGAAAATTGGAGATCATTATGCTCAGTCAAATAAACTGGATTCAGAAAGACAAATACTGTTAGTTTTCTTTCATATGCATAAACTAGATTTAGATACAAATATATCTAATGGAGAAATACATACATGGGGAAAGGGAGAGAAGAGGGTCAAAGGGAAGGAAGAAGAAACCAGAGAGAGCAATATAGTGGGGTAAAACAACAAAAAACATAATTTCTCTCATATGTAGAACGTAGATGCATAGAGGATACATACATACATACATACATGCATATGTGTTTAAGTAAACACACACACACCTGCATATGTGTGATGTGAAACACAAGAGAACTATGGGGGGGGCAGGGTCGGCAGTGATGGACAGAAGAGAGCCTATGAGGATGGTAGGGAAGAATAAAAATACATATGCGTGTAAAAAAATGTCAGGGTGAAATCCATTATATTTCCAAAAAGAGCGCTGGGTGCTCTTCCAGAGGACCTTGATTCTATTTCCACCTCACGACCATCTGTAATTCCACTTCCAGAATGGCCTCTGCAGGCACCAGGCTTGCAGGCAGTACACAACCAAACATACAGGCAAAACATCAATATGCGTAAAACAAAGAATTAGCCAGTTATAGCAGTTCACAGCGTTAGTCCCAGAACTCAAGAGGCAGAGATAGGCAGATCTCTTTGAGTTCAAGGGTAGCCAGGTCTATATAGTAAGCCAGAACAGCCAGGAAAGAACCCTGTTCCCCCCCCCCCCCAGGAAAAAATGTTATCTTTAAGGTTAGATTAGTTTACAGGTACAATGCAAGCTTCCGAGTTAACTTCCTTACCTTTTCTACAAGAGGGAACTGTAATTTTCAAGAAACTCTCTGGTCGATCGTCTAACACTTCGGATCCCACCAGACAATATGCTTCCGGGGACCAATTTAGGTAGATGCCCTGTCGCCAGTACGTTCTGTTTGGGCGTAGTGCTCTCTCTGAGAGTTTAAAGATAGATTCAGATGCATCCATTAGTTATTAACTACTTCATTCACTAAATGGGATAAACTACCAGTCATACCTTAAGTAATAGTAATATATATTTGCTGTGAAATGAACACTGATTTATTTAATTATGAGTCCTTCTCCAAGTGAATGTTAATTTTTTCCTTAATATTTCGATCACATAAGTTAAATGCTTTGTATACTATCTAATACACATTGCAAGCTCTTGATAAAGAGTTTGACATGGTTAAAATATAAAAATCACAAGTAACTTTTCATAATTGTTCTACAAATCAATTATATTAACACCATTATCAAACTTTTAAGTCCATTTTAGCTATCTTTTTATTCATTAATACCAAGAAACACGACTTTTTTCAGAAGCCAGTAACACTTGCAGTTATCTTTTGCCTGAAACCCACTGATAGTTCCTTATCATGTTACAATGCCTCTTACTTTAGAATGAGAACTTACCATATATAAACATAGCTTTACCCTTTGTCCAAGTCCCTGGGGACGGACAGCAGACGCTTGGGGTCAGAGTCTCTCCCTCAGAAATCCAAGAACTGTTACACTTGCTGAGAAAAAGCCCCTCTTCATACATATTCTTTGCTGATGTGTGTGTGTGCATGTGTACACATTTGTGTATATGTGTGAGCCTATGTGTAGTGTAGGTATGTGTATGAGTGTGTGCATGTATGTGAATGTGTGCGAGTGTGTGTGAATGTGTGTACATGTGTGTACACTTAAACTAATGGCTCCCACTAAACTCCACTTTTTAAAGCTATTGCTTCCTGTTTGTTAAGTCTTGGGAAGAACAATACTCACAGTTGATGGAAATGCATCTAATACTAGAACTGGGGCATTTTTCTCCCAGCAAACTGTATAAGTAGGTTCTTGTTCATGTATTGACCACTCCTGCCTTCCAAACAGGTTAACTCTGGTAAATGCCACACTACTTTCAACATTTCTTTCTACTTTGTTAAATACATACCTCTTCCAGAAAGCATGAAAGGTGAGATTTCAAGTAACCGATTAATCAATCTTGACCAAAACCCCATTGGAAAGTATGGCATTTCATATAATCGAATGATGATCTCAGAATTCTCACAGTGGGGGAGTTCTATCACAGGCCTGTGGTCAGATAAGCTGCAGAAAGTAGAGACTGTCAGAAACCTAGCATGGTGCCCCGAGCCTGGTGTCCTGAGCCTGGTAGCATGAGGATGGTGCTCTGAGCGACGTGCCCTGAGCTTTTCACTGTTTCTAACTCAGGCAAATACCAAAATTGTATTGTTTTATAATATTCTCTTGTCACACGCTCTTCCACATCAAGAATTTGGAGGCTACTCAACTGAAATGCATTTTCAAATGAAGTAGATGCACAAAAAACTTTCACCAATCGTATGAGTATTAATAAATTAATACAATTAGCATAAAAGCAGATATTAAGATTACATAAAACTTGAAAAAGTAATGTCCTAGAAACAAGTACGTCTATATTTAGAATTGGCTGCGTCCATTAATCAATATAATTTGCACTCTCAGCACTTTGGGGCATTTCCACTTACTTTCATATGAGAATTTTCTCAAGCAGGGCTAGAAAACAGCCCTTCACCATGATGCTTGCTATTTTAAGCTTTGCTGGAAACTCACTGTCTCCGTTAACCTTCCCTAACTTAATATAACTCTTTCACTGGCAAGTGAATAAGATGTGCATGCACGTGCACTGCTTCACTGTTAATCTTCCTTAAATAATTTGAGTGCTGTTAAGCCAAATAGAATATATAGAATATAGAAATATATACATATACATATATATATGTATATATATATATTCTATTTCTTTAAGACATTAACCAACTGCACTGGTTTTCAAAATATGTGCTATGCCTTGCCAAAAAGCTTACCAAAAATAATGTATCTACTACAGAAAAAAAATTACTTCAGCAACAAAAAATAATATAATCTGCTCAATTTCTATTGAATTTTTATGGTCTGTCTTACCTGCTTGGAACCAGCAGATACTCTTCTAATGTTGGCAAAGCAATCTGGAACTTTTCTAGCAGTTTGAAGTACTGTGTCATGTAGTTTTTTGGGAATCGCTTTTTCTTTGAAAGGAATTTTTCTACGTCTCTCCGTGAAATGATGCCCTCGGGATATTTCAGACAGCCCTCCACTTTCACTGTCAGAATCTGAAAGATTCGAACTCACAATTACAAGGACTCAGTTCCTGAAACATTTCCAACCTAAACCATTTCTTGTCCTTTGGCTTGGTGCAAATAAGGACAGAAGCTAAAACAAGTCAAGATCAAATCTCTGTGCAGTTGATAGCATGGAAGCTCAGGGAGACAGCTGTTTAGAAGCACTTGGAAAAGTAAGGGAGGAGGATCCAGTTCTTCAGGATTTTCTTGGTCCTAATCCCCAGCACCCATTCTGCAATCCATCACGAACATATTCCTATACATTCCAAGAAATTATCTTCTAGGTATTAGTCCAAGATTCTGACTGTATACATTGATGTTTCCACGATAGGAGGCAGCTTACACCAATGGAAAAGAAGCAGTGTGACCACACCCTGTTACAGGATTCTACTGGGCTAGCATGAGTCACTGAATCTGAAGAGAGGCAGGTGAATCCACCCTTTAACATGCCACCCTGGTGATCACAACACATCTGGAGCATTAGACAGAATCCTGCCAGTTAAGAATATGAAAGTGGAGAAGAAGAACCTATGTCCAAATGCGGCTCTGTTACTGCTGTGGAACCTTGGGGAAGGTAGCTGGTTGTTTGGGTGTGTGCTTTGCTTGTTTGTGTTTTGTTTTTGTTTTGTTTTCAGATGGTTTCCTTCTCTGAAATGAGATACTAAAGATGGCTATGTCTTATGTTGCTAGAGGAATGAATATATTGTACATAAAGTTTAAGAAGTAGGTGTGATCATTTTAAGCATAAACTAAGCCCTTGTGTTAGCCATAATTACATATTCAATGGACTTTAGACAAATTTCTTTTTAAAAGATGTTTAAGGGTAATTATCCTCCATACCTCTACGATGTGTGAAAGGTTCCTAAGTAGAGGCAAACATTATTTTTGCTGTCTGTTCATTGATGTACTAGACAGTAAAACCCTCTGGCTCACAGGCTTATTCTTCCACTTCTGCCTATTTCATATGTGTGATATTTACTAAACCAAGGATGGTACCATCCATCGCCTCAGCTTGTATGTAATGACTGTGTCTGCTGGGCTCTTGGGTAGGGAAGTGTGTTGATTACGGTTTCTCCCACCCTTTGTCCTCCAGGGCAGTTTCAGACAATTCTTCCAATGCTGGGAACTGTCACTGACTATCTCTGAGTTGTTGAGACCTGACAACTGCTGTGCTCAGGCGTACCACAACCCTCTTTAAAGAACACTGTGTCCTCTAGTAGCTCACATGCCTATGCATTAGTTATCTTTTTCCTCCTTTTCACGTCAGCTTTGTGAGGGCACAAACTGCTATAATCTCTGAAACAGGACATCTGGAACATGTAAGACACTGAATTTTTTTTTTTTGAGTTTGTCAACTTTGAAAAACTGATTTGGAATATTTAGTATAATCCAGCTACTTATGTGCAAACCCTAACTATCTTTTTCTGAACCTGTACCTTCAGCCTCCAAGATGTGGAGTAACAAAGTTCCAATTTCAAAACCTGTACTTCACTAACCTGGAAAACCAAAAAGAAATGGGTAAATTTTTAATTAAGCCAAATCGCCAAAAATAATTCAGCAGTGTAATCAGACCTGTGAGGAGACTGAAGTAGTAATAAAAAGCCTTTCACCTTTTTTTTTTTTAAAAAAAAAAGATGTCTAGGACCAGATGTATTCACAGCAGAATTCTACCAGACTTCCAAAGATCCACAGACAATCCTTCTTAAGCGATTCCCCACAAATAAGGAGAGAAAAGAGAAGGAAAAAAGAGCACTTCTAAATCCCTTCTACAAAGTCAGTACCTCTCTAACACCAAAATAAAGACACAGCAAATAAGAGCCAAATATCCTGATAAAGAGACTAAAAAAAAAAAAAAAGACTTGAAAGCCATGAGAAGACCCCCTTTTTAACTGTTGGCCAGGGTGTCCAAGAGACACACAGATCTATAACCTATTGCTATTGCCCTTGCTTGTACCATAGTGGTATAATGGAAGTCCTGATTACTGAAAACACCATGTGCTTCAGAGGCAGAACCCTGAGACTTCTGAGCTTGAACTAACCTGAATGTCTCCTCTCTGAGGACTAACTTTCATGGCACCTGAACACACCATGCTATCTCCCAAATGAGGGAAGCAACCAACAGTCCTATCAAGCTATGATGCCTATGAGTGAACCACAGCAATGAACGACATGGCACATGATTCAAAGGGTGCAGAAGCAGCATATACACCTCGGCAGTAGCAAATAGCTCTCTAATTGGTATCTTCAACAAGAGAAAAACTGTGCCTGGTACTGGAAGCCTAGCCAACTACTCGGGGCTGGTGAACTCATATTTCTTGAAGTAGAACCTCCAACCACCACTTCACTAAGCCAGTGTAGTCCCTAACTACATTCTAAACATTTGTCCTTATACCTACAGGTAAGTATAGTCCTCAGCCCTCTGAAAAGAGGAAACTTCCCTTTGCAACAAATGGAAACCATTACCGACAGCCACACCAAGGAAAATGTAGAGCTGGGAAGCCCAGTCTCCATGGATCCCTCTAAAGAAAAACTCCGACACCCTAGTCTCAGGGGACATGGCTGAAGATGAGCTAGGAAGACTATAAGAGCCAAAGGGTCTGACAGTGAGATTGTGTCTTCTAGGGATGTCAGAAGCTATATCCATAAAGTCTCACCAACATGACTGCCCAAACATTACCTGAGCAAGGATGACACCAATAGGCATGCTGAAGTGGATGGAGCAAAGCCCAGGGGACCTCAACCCGACACAGAGAACTACAGGCCCCTAACGAATGCTGAGAGAGAGCGAAACAGTCTTCCCCAGTAAAGAGCACATACATTGGCTTTCCAATACCAAGAGGGCAGACAAGAAAACATACATACAATTAACAACATACAAACTGAGCAGGTGAGCATGCAACAATAATAAAAAATAGAGACTGTGAATTTGAAAAAGCTCAAAGAGAGGTATATGGAAGGGTTTGGAGGGACCTAATGGAATTGGGAAATTATATAATTGTATCATAATCTCAAAAGTAAAAGAAGTAATTAAAAGACAGTAGAAATAAGAACACTTAGCATTTTTCAGTTTCCAAGTTTGAAAGTGGCCCTGGCCCTTTATATAGTGATAAAATCTGAAATAATATTTAGTTTTATCACTTTTAAAGAGCCTATGATTTCTTCTATCTACTAACTCATATGCTTAAATTATAGACCTTTTCAAGCAAGAAATCTGTATCTCCCAAGAATAATTCCCCATGAGAGCTTGTGAAAGGTCCACTTGACTAGAACTATAGGTCTCTTTCAAATGTCTTTACTATATAGTTAAATGAGTTTTGCAAATATATCCCTACCTGGGCTGCACATTCTTTATTAATTTTCATGGCATAACGTCTCAGGGCAGAGCATGACATGTGGGTTCGTAAGACTTTCTGCACCATGAAATGAAACCATTCCTGCCCTGTCTTGGTGACACGTGGAGGTGAGCACCCCAATTTACTTTTGCTGGTTGGTATTGTACAAACCCCCTCCTATTTTCACTTGGTTATTTATAGCCACAATCGCTTTATTCTGATGTATCTATACAAATAAAAGTGATAACCTTTGTTGCTTCTCCTAGCAGGGAATTTAAATGATCATTTGCCTGACCTTTTAAATCTTCAATGGAATCTTTGAATTGTTTCAATTCTTGATTCCACTTCCACTTTAAAACCAAGAATAATGACTCACACCTGCAATCCCAGCACTTGGAAGGCTAACACTCGGCTATTGCTGTGGGTTCAAATCCAGGCAGGGTTTCACAACTAACTACAGCTGTATAGTTAGTTCTCTAGGCTAGCCTGCACTACAGCGTGAGACCATATCTCCCTGACCCCACTCTCACTTAAACAAGCATTGTAACATTATACCTAGGGTAATAAAAAAGGACTTCCGGGAAGTTTCAAGTAGTTACTCCATAGACTTTCTGGGAACTTCACTGTGATTACAGCAGGAACCTACTTTGCCTTGGGTTTAGGTTTGGGTTGGGAGAGTGCTGTTTTTTTTCCCCCATGGGGTGTTTTATTGTTTGTTTTTGCTTTCTGTTTTCACTGCTATCAAAAGGAAAACTGATACAAACCTCTTCCTTACTCTGCTGTGTAAGACAAGCCCTCTTCTAATCACATTATCCACGCATGCATGTTAAGTTGCATAGAAACTTACTACCCCGGGGACAACTTTATCTTTCTCTTATGTATATGGAGATCTTGTCTGGCATGGTGTTCCACTTACACAGCAAAACCAACAGGGTGACTGCGCATGCACTGAATAATGTGTTCACCTACGCATGGTTTTTAATTTGACTCCATACTTGGCACACTCCCCAAAACTACCTCTGTACCTTTGTATTGTCTTCAAAGTTATTTTTATATGTCCAAAAAGAGAACACCTAAAATTATCAGACAGATCAAATCGGTACTAAATATAAAGCTTTTGTTTCCTTTCACTTACATTAAATTAGGGAAGCAGCACAAGAGGAAATACAATTATCCTTATTTAAGTGACGACATAAAGGCTTAAAACAGGAAGGAGAGGAAACTTCATATGCAGAATAGGTGCAACTCAGGTGACACCGACTCCAAATAATGTTCCCCTAAGCACAGGACAGCAATGACTCCATCACCAGCTCATACATAGCAAATTCATGCCACCCAGGGCATTGGGGCAGAAATGTGGAAACCAATTTGAAAATACCTACTATTAGAACAGACACGCTGCAATTAAATGCAATGAAATGCAATTAAATGCCAATTACACTGGTGTTGAAATGTTCTCTTCAGTGCCAGGTTACAGGATTTACCCTCAAATGAGTTCTCGCTTCAAAATAACCCCCTTTCTACCTTTAAATAGACTTGAGCAGTACTATTCAAGATTGCTTAAAGAAATTTAATTAGCAATATGGAAGAATTGAGAGAGAGATTTCCAATATGAGAAAGGATAATCAGGTTAGAGACTTGGGGAGCCACATGGAAAGCTGTAAAATACGTCCATAAATAATATAGTTACCAACGCATGTGAAAGCTGGAGGCATCACCCTAGGTTCTTCTCAGCCAGGAATAAGTGAAACACAGTGTCCTGAGCTATGGTGGTCCTGTATCCCTCAGCACTATAGAAATGTCCAGACGAATTTTTATTTGTCAAAACTGAGATGGTACAAGTATAACTTAGAAAGGAGGGGAAAAATTATGCTATCAATCCTACAAAAAAGACACACCACAATTAAATTCAAAGAAGAACGGTGTCAACTGTGCTGGGAACGCCTGAACTGGTGTGCTCTCTTGAGTGGTTTTTCTATGGAAAAACTACAGGTGGCTTTTGTAATTGCTCTATATAAACTCATTGATAATGTGCTGATTGTCAGAAGGAGAAATAATTTTCTATGGGAAAAATGAATAGAAAAATATAATTACTACAGCACAGTTTTCAAAAGTATAAATATTTGAACCTCAGAAGAGTTTCTCCTAAGGTCTTTACATTTTTTATTTTGTGTTGAAGAAAGGACTGTGTGTGTCCTAGGCTTGTCTGGAACTCTCTACAATAGGTGAGGATGACCTTAAATGTCTGTTGATCCTCCCGCCTCCATTTTCCAAGCACTGACATTATAAGCACAAACTATCATGCCTGGCTTTCCTGCATACTTTCCAGATAGATTTTATAGTTCCACCAACCCAGTTTCCTCATAAGTTTTTATTCTAAAGATTTTCACAAAGCTTTTATTCATTTAGCGAAGTCAGTAACCAAGCTTACCACGGAGGTCTAGATATTTGCCCATAACTGGAAAACAAAGACAAGAATGTGAGCTTTAAGATGCCTATCCATTCCAGAAAGTTCTTCTCCATCTTCTCCATCAAGTAGTCCATAGTTTTCTATAATTACCTTGGTCCCAGCCTTCTCAGAACACAAACACTAAAATGCTAAATGCTCTGAGAGCTCCCTACTCTGTTCTTCAACCACAGCCTCTATGCCCCCAAATATATATAAAACACCAACCTGCGCCATGACTTTACAAAGCCACTTGGGTTCCACAAAATACAGGTCGCTTAGCTGCAGTGCAGGGTCTTGAAAATGCAGAAGGACTCCTGCAGTGAAAATCCATGGAAGAGTGAAAAGTGGGATGCAGAATAAACCAAAGCCCAGAGACTCCAGTGTAGCTGGTTACACTGACAGTCTCACAGAGGAGGACCCTGGAGCCCCTGCATATGCTACCCCTGGGATACAAAAGGGTAAAGGAAGCATTTTCAAATTAGATGACTTGTTAATATGCATAAGTATATTTGCAATACCAGCAAGCATTGGAAAGTGTATGTTGATAAATGCAAATTCACAATATTCTTTTGCATCTTCTACACCAGTGGTCCTCAGCCTTCCTAACTCTGTGAGCCTTTAATACAGGTCCTCATGTTGTGGCGACCCCAACCAAAAAATTATTTTGTTGCTACTTCATAACTGTAATTTTGCTATTGTTATGGATTATAATGTAAACGACTGATTGCAGGATATCTGATATGGGACCCCAAAGGGGTCACAGCCCACAGGTCTAAAAGTGCTCTTTTACATGCATAGTCCAAAGACATGCTTTCATTTCCATGTAAATAAAAACAACACACATCTCTGAATATCTGATTTAAGAATCATGAAGAAAGAAACTCATACAAGGATCAAAACGGTTTCCTGGCTATTTACTCTAAAACTAGACATCAAATGGCATGTTCTGCAAGCTAACAAGGAAGGGGACCAGCATGGCATGGGGCTGCAGTGGGCTGAGACCTGAACGGCGAGCTCACAGTTTAAGCAACAGAGCCCTTCATATCACACCAGCCTCTACTGTCTAAGGTGGCCCAGTGAATCACTGCAGTAATAATTCTTATATAAAAATGATATTCACACAAAAACGTGCTACTAGGAAATGACGTGGCTACATCAAGGGTCCAGTGTCTCATAATAGCAAAACCATAGCACCAAGCCCACATATCTTCATTCCTGCTCGGGGATCCTTTCCTACTTTGTCCTTAGTCAACTTCAAAGTATACTTTCCTGGGACATAATAATTCAATGTTCATACATATGGTAGTCTTACAAAAGAGAAAATCCACCAGTAATGTGTTTAAGAATCTTAATGGCATTGTCTTTCATTTCAAACAGAGATCATACACAAGATTCAGACAATCTCTTCCAATTATCACGACCTAGCCCTGGAAGCCAGAACCCAGATCAATCGCACAAACCTGACTCGTTTAGGAAATGAACCGCGTGTGGGAGCTCGTTCTCATCCAGCTGCAGCTGGTGCTCTCGCACGAGCTGTAAGAGACGCTTCCGGTTAATGACAGGAAACTCCACCGGCACAGCCTTGCGCTCTGACAGGATGATTTTCTCCAGTTCTACGTAGCAATCTGGAATCAGCTGCCCAACCACAGGCTGATCTCGGATCTATGAAATTACAGATGGCAAGGTGGCAAAATCTGTTCAAGTCACAGATGTGTTATATGGGAAAATCAGCCATAACAGTTTTTACATGGTGGATGTGTTTTTAGTGAAATTGAAACATGGTGCAAAGCCTATCTAAATGGTGATGGATAGATGAGGAAATTAAAGTACGGAAATTAAGGACATAGAGTCGATTGGGGAGGGGGAAACGCAGCAAATAAAACAGCATGAAAATAGTTATCTATTAACACAGAAAACCCATTTCGAAAGCAAAGGGAAATAACCAACCGAGAGAGTGATTTCATTTCCTAATGCACTGAGGGTGTGTGCGGTACGCAGGTGGGTTAAGACATAAGAGCTTTGGGATAAGATGAAAATACACCCACAAATATTGGAGACTTTTGGACTGTAATATCAAGAGTTAGAGCTGGACTCATGGAATCTCCTCCCCTAGGTATGTTTTCTCATGGAACCTTAAACTCTGGAAAATAAGATTTGTCTAAATGCCAGTGATCCCGACCTGAGAGGAAGCCGGCTGTCTGAAGCACTGGCCGAGAGACAGAGTGAGATTTTCAAGCAAGGTTTCTGTGACAGATATCTTTTCTTCTTTAGAGTTTCTTTTTCCCCCAGGTAAATCTAATTTTAAAGAGAAATACAGCTCTGAAGACAGCAAACCAAATGTTCCTGAGGGCCACTAGGGGGCAACCTCTCCTCGTGTCTGGATTCTCAGTATGCCTCCACTAGTTCTACCCAATTCTAACAAATTCTTAGGCTGGAGAAACTGGGTCTTTCCAATATACATAAACACAAAGCTACGGTTCACGCCTCTCTGCTTGCACCCAGAGATTGGTTTCCAGCACTGAGAACTACTGTTTCCATGGATTACTGCACGCATTGCCCTGGAAAAATAATGCTACTAACGGTCGTATGTTCTTCAGCATTTACACATTAGGACAACATACAACTTCAAGTTCAAGGTTATGTTTTAAGCCAAGGAAGGCAACAGAAACAAATGAATGTCATACAGGAAGCAGATCAAGAAAGGGCAAAAGCGCTGAGGGCGGGTCCCAGCCAGCAGGAGGATGCTATGGGACTGGAGAGACTTTAAAGGAATGTGGTCCACACTGACTGAGGTTCTGTCCTGCATTTCCTTCACCGTTCACCTTGATCATGGGATCACTACCAGGTTGAGATAGGGAAGAAAAACAGTACAAGGAACTGTTTGGAAAGAGTCAAGAGACAAAGAAGATCAACGATGCATGCAAGGAGCGCTCTTAATCAAGTCAAAGCTGCTCCTTGAAGATTCGATGCAAACTTCAGAGAGGAAGGTATCCCAGCATGGCACCATCTGAAAGAACAAGTGAAGCAAGCCAGTGCATTCTCAAACCAGCATGCAGGAATGAGGTGGCCATTAGCAAAATGCATTCCTATTCAATTATACAGCCATTTGGGGAGGCACGTTTGGCTTCTTTGTATGGAGTTGTTTTAAGGATGCAATTTTAAGTACAAAAAGGAATCTGGTCTCACTGATCGACAGTAATAACTGGCAGCTGTCTCAAAGTAGGATTAACCTAGACGACTGACCAGTCCCCTCCTTGCAGCAGCAGCAGCGGCCAGGACTGCTGACCCAATTCTCTCTTAAAGACTTGCTCCAGCTAAACTCAGGCTTTTACAAAGCAAAATCACTTCCAAAATGGTGCTTCAAATACCTGATGTATTGGAAAAGGAAACACTAATTATCTATCCCAAGAAAATCTTTAGGTGTGATTACAGCCACAAATGTAAACTAATTGGATAAACAGATGAATTCAGTGAGTGGGGTTTATATTTGTGGTTTAAAACAGTCACACTCTCCCTAATCTTATTAGTCCCACAGGACAGTTGAAAAAAAAAAGCAATGTGGAAAGTTTCTAATGCAGGATGCCATCCTTAGACAAATACCACCCAAATCAGGAAGACTCTTTAGTAACTATTAAATGTTTCTTGAACAGTTTTTCTCTCCCTGAGTACCACAGAGACAAACCCATCCACAGATGGCCCGTCTGTCTTCTGAGAGGAGTAGAGCCTGTGGTAGCGCGATAGAGCCGAGCCGATGGACCGCTATGGAGCTGTACATGGTTTATCACTCAGTGTGGCCATGTAAGAAATTACTCTGGGATACCCAGGCTGAACCAAGCCCTGGCTACATTCTGGGTCTCCACAGAAACAAAACAGGGAGACTAGGCATTGTGTTTGCCACACAGAAAGACCCAGAGCATTGTTTTTTTACAGAAATTTCAACCATATTACTTCCGGTGAGTACTGGTTATCCACTAAACAAGTGGATAACCAAAGAGAGTGTAAGAATTTCAAAACACCAGTCTTAAGTTGGAACCTAGCTTTATGAATTAGGTAATTATCTAAAGATCGCTGACAACCAACTAGTCGTATTGACATCTCACAACATTAAGAGAAAAAGATTGGAATTTTTTTAAGAAAATGGAAACCACCAGGAAAAGAATTATGAGGGAGCCACACGGACGATCAAGATGGAAGTAAGATAGGGACTCCCAAAGGAAGTTGCTAGAAGGACAGATGCCACAGAGGACCGGAGCACCCGGCCCCACCGCCACATTTAGCCTCTGGATGGAACCCTGGAGAGGAAGCTGGGAGAACAGGCCTCTGGATGATTGTCTCAGGATCCCGGCAAGATTCTCCTAGTTCTGCTGGGGATCCTCTAGCTATTTCACCCCCACTTCTATGAATTATGAATGAAGTATGGTATAAATAAGTCATTTTAAAGTGAAAGTATTTTCGTAGTTCTGAGCTATGAAAAAAAAACCCACAATTTTTAGATAATCGCTCTCTCCTCAAGGTTTTTGACATTTCTAAGCAGCAGCACAATAAGAGAACGAACAAGGGGTATTTTTTCTAGCAGCCTACCGGGAGCACACTCCCTCCCTGAACACCTAGCAGCCTCCAAGGGGCGAACCCTCCCACCTTAATCGTCTAGCAGCCTGCAGGGGGCGCACCCTCCCACCTTGAAATTAAGGCTCTCATTTATGATGGTTTTCCGAAGCTTTGCCAGCGCATCCGACTCCTCGGTGGCATTTACGAAGTGGTAGTCCCGGATGGTAGGGAATCCTCGCTTGTTTAGGAGTTCCTTGGTGATTTTGCTTATGCAGGCTTTGCGCTGCTTCTCATCAGAAACATCCAAATGTGTGCCCACCAGAATCACGGGAGAAGAAGACGCACGGGCCTAAGGGAACAGAGACAAGACACTTCCTGTTTATGTAAAAATCCTTTCTGCTTACATTTCTGCTGGAATCAGCTACGTATGAAACTCGGTGCTTCAGCGACGACAGATTCAAGGGCTTCAGAAGCGGACAACAGCGACTGTCTTTCCTTGCTGCTAGTGTGTGCACAGAGTCCTCTAAAGGACAGGTCTTGACACACAATCCTGTGGCACATCGCCGTTTTGAGACGGGAGCTTTATGAGACGCCGAAGTCACAGCGCTGAGCCCAGAAATAGACTGCCTCTGTCATTACAGTAAGAGACACCCAGAAAAGGATAACTTATGTCCCCTTCCTTTTGCTACTGGGCCTGTGCGTTCTTGCCCTTCCGCCTTTCACAGTGGAATGACACACCAGAAACGGCCTTGCAGATGCCAGCCTCGAGGGTCTGGATTTCCCTCCCTCCAGAACAGTGAGCTGGAAATCTCTGTCTTAGTGAATCACTCAGGCTTAGATAGACTGTTTCAGCAGCAAATGGCAACAAAGATATTCCCTTAAACTTAAAATAATGATAATCATATAACGATTTTCAAGCTATTATTATGTCTTTTTGAGTCCAATTCTTACCACCTTCCCGGTTCTAAAATAACTGTGCTACTGTAATTTTCCTTTTATTTTAACATTTGCTTAAAGCGGGTTGTTGGCGAGCTGTTTTACTAAATAAAGGAAGGAAGTGTTCAGTAAACTCCAAGCTCCGCCAGAGCAGCACAAACTCACTTTAAAGTCATTCAGTTTGGAGAATGAAAGACCAAAACCACAGAAACAAACCTTACTGCCACTATACTATTTGCCCAATCGGCTATAATGTAAGCAAGAAAAGAGATGCTTAAGAAAGATCCAGATTATCAGGTACACCCATGAACTACCAAATTCCATGTCCAAATGTCCTAGTGCAAACTTCCTGAGGACATCACTGAGGCGACAGAGTGAGCACAGGGACTCTTGCTGCAAGCTCAACTCAAAAAGTCATCTAAAGAAATGCCCATCAACAAGGCAGCAGTAGCTGGTAGAGAAATAGCAAAGCAGAGGCATCAAAGAAAGGAGGCCAACCATCTGGGACCATTTGCCTGGCAGGATCTGAAGGCTTCATACGTAAAGGCCACTGAAAATATACTAGCCACGTGCAGAGGGCTTGTTACACGTCATCTGAAGTTGGGAATGTTGGTATGGTGGTTAACAAAACAGTATGATCAAAATCAGCCATGTGTCTGTGCTTTCAGACTTTACAGTGTGAAAGGATTTCAGAGGCTGGTGACAGGCAGCATTGTGGGATGCTTCCCTTCCGTATCATTACACAAAATCTAAGGGTTTCTAACTTAGAAACAAAAGAAAGGAAAGAGAAGAAAGAGAGGAGAGAGAGAGAGAATGAGAAGAAAAAGAGAGGGGAGGGAAGAGAAGAAAAGGAAAAATGAAAAAAAGAAGAGAGATTCAAAACAAGTGGAGGAACTATTCTTTAAAATATATCACCTTATATACACATCAGAAAGAAAAAAAAGTAGAATATAGCTGGGCATGGGAGTGCACACCTTTAATCCCCAATACTCAGAAAATAGAGGCAGGCAGATCTCTGTGAATTCAAGGCCACCCTGATCCTTCATAGAGAGTTCCTGGCCAGCCAGGGCTACACAATGAAACTAGGCCTCCAAACATGCAAGCAAGCAAACAAAAAGCAGAAACAGAAGATATAGCAGAGAGCGGGATCCTGCTCCACTTCCGTGTAACTAGAAGAGATCACCTTGATGTTGAAGAGCCAGGGCTTCATGGCATCCACCTCGGCCTGCCCCTTGCTGAGGTCATACACAGCAAGGTACAGAGCTCGCTGGGTCATGAAGTGGGGGTGCGTGCTGTAGAATTCCTCACGACCTGGAAGAAGATGTCCAAGACTTTAGTCATAATAGGCACAAATCACTATTAAAGTTATATAGAGGGTAGGCATACTGGGATTTGAGAAGAAAGTGATCAGCAGACAATATTCACACAGCTTTGAAAATGTCTATTAGCTGGCAACCAAGGAATTATTTTAGACACCTCTCCTGGGTGCTGGCATTTCTTTCTGGGTAATGTCCATTCAGCGCAAAATCTGTAGCTAATGGGCTTGGGATAACCACTTAGGATCTACCAGCTGTATTTCTGTTAAATCAGGAAATTCAGTTCTAAAATTTCTACTCAAAACAAAAACTAAGAGAATGCCAAGAGTACCTGCAAAGTCCCACACATTTAGAACAAGGTCCTTTTTCCTTTTGCCTCGTATTTGGATAGGCCAATCTCTGACGTCTATGCCAACTGTGGCGCTCTGCATGCCAAGATCTGACTTCTTCATTTTCATGAGCTGCTGCAGCAGCGTGGTCTTCCCGCTGCCAGTATTTCCCACAATCATGAGCTTCATTCGGTTGTAGGGAACTGCCTTTTTCAGCCGTTGTTGGAGAAACCTGGTGTTAAAAAGACAGAAGCAATGAAACAGCCTGCCCAGCAGTGTGCTGGAACTGGGCCCTGCCGAAGCTGCTCCACAGTGAATGCAAAGGCACAAGCACGCAAAACCGGAAAGGTCATGGAACCAAGAAGACACACGCCTTCTGGTGTGCTACCAGTACATAGATTTCATTAGTGATTTCAGAGCAGCCACTGATATTTGGCAGCATTGATAATTCTAATGACGTTATCCCAACACTAGAAATAACCAAAATGCTAAAACCCATTTGCAATACCTATTAAAATGGAATGTGTACGTATATACATGTACAAATGTCTATGTGGAAGATTGTTTAAACAGTACAAGTAAAGTCTTATCCATTATAAATTTTAAGCATTACAATGGCATAATGGCAATGTTATATGTGCATGTACATATATATATGTGTGTGTGTGGTTCTTTCTATATTTAAATATAATACAAAATTGATATTTATATATGGCATGTATGATATGGGGATATATTTGCATTAGTCATGGATAAAAGAATAATATACATTTATTTGTTCATTTTAACAATATAATCTATTACACTATCAAATGTATCAAATGATATTAACATTGCTATTCTATGTAAACAATATAAATTAATTGAAGCTAATCTGAAGTGCTAGATGCTCAAAAAACATGCTTAAGTTTTATAAATGTGAGTTGTTTTGAAAATAAGATGAATACAGAAAAATACATTTGAAACTATGCTATGTATTGTTACACTTTTAATTTTTTTTTAAATTGTAATGTATTTACAGAATTTCCCCCTTTATTTTTCTAAACTCTCCCGGGCATCCCTCCTTGCTCTCTTCAAATCTATGGCCATTTTTAAAATTAGAAACCAAACCGTGCCATAAGAAAACTTTAAGGAATACTGACTAATTTATATCAACAGCAGGCATCTGGATGGTCCCCCTGATGATATGATCTAAAGGAAACATCAGGGATTGTGGAGATGCTCAGTGGATAAGTATCTGTGAGGACCAGAGTTCAGGAACCCAGAACCCACTCCAAAGTCAAGCTAGCTGTGGCAGCCTGCCTGCAATCCGTCTCTCAGGGAGACAAAGACAGGAGACCTCCAGGGAAAGCTGGCTCGATCTAGGCTCAGAAGAGACCCTGCCTCAGCAAATCAAGTGAAGCATGAGCAAAGGTTGATAGTGACCAAGGGTGGAGCATGATGCAAGGAAACACCTGACTTCCACCTCTGGGTGACGAGGAAGAGAACGCCTTCTCTCACCATTCCCTGGATACTAGGAACTACATAAACACTTGCAGTGACTGCATAGAAACTCATGCATTAAAAGAAAAGCACATGGAACACACATGTTACATAGTACTGTTCATTGCCCTTAAAGTGTCACTGGACAGTCATCAACATCTCAGGGGAGAAAGGTGAAACACATTTGACAAAGAGCACAGGGAATAAAGTCGCCTGACCTTATGATGTCTTTGGCTTTGCATCCTATGTGCTTAAAGTCAAAATTCAGATGCAGTCCATCCAAAGGAAGATCCCATATTTTGCTTAATTTCCCCATTTCATTCGGAAAGGATCTCAGTTCCACGTTGTAACTGACATCAAGAGACGTCAGGTTTTCAAGACAGCCGATTTCAGGAGGAATCTTAATGAAACAGAAAAGGGTAAAACCTGTTGGTAGGAGGGAATCAGTGTGGATGGCCAAGACACAAGACAATAGTGAACAAGAAAGGCTCTTAGATCCCACAGGCACCTTGCACAATCTTAACACAAAGTTAAACATTCTCCCCAAATCTTGCCCTTAGTTTACAGTATTGATGCTTTAAAGACAAGCAAAAATAAAGAACTTACCCCAGGTATGTGAGTTATTTACTACTTTATCATATTTTAAATTTTATTTGGGGAGTGTGTGTACAAGTATATGTATATATGTGTGTACACACATAAACGTAGTGTGTGTGTGTGTGTGTGTGTGTGTGTGTGTGTGTAACTTGCAGCAGCTGGTGAGACCCCGGAGGAACCTCGGGTTATCAGTTACGGCAGTTACCAGCTACTCAACCACCTAGCTGGTCCTATTTATAGCTTTAAAAACTAAATCTCTCTTAGCAATAAACCTCATCGAATACAATTTTGAAAAAAGAAATGAGTCATTTATATTTATTCAAAACTGTTATTTGTGGCTCCATTTCATTCTCTCACAGTGCCTATGGTCTTGAGTAAACCAGAAATACCAAATACTTACACTTTAGGTGCCAATCTAATAAAGTAGTTTAATTTTCTGTTCTAATTATTTTTTTTCAGTTGGAAGCATTGAGTCTTGTGTATGCTAGGTAAGGATTATAATTCTAAGACTACTATTACAAGGTTTTAACCTAACTATAGTATACTTAGAATAGAAAACATTCATTTGATACGAAAAAAAAGTATAGGTTTTAAAAGATATCCAGTAATCCTGAACATCAGATCATCAAACCTTTGGTATCTTTTAAATTGGTCAACAGCTTGAACTTGACAAGAAAATATTTTTCTTCTATGTGTAAATAAAACGATGCTGACTCATTTAGGTGAGGGTTGCTGCAGAGGAAGACTGAAGTGATCTAAGCATGTAGGAAAGAAAGAGGAGAAACACAGACCTCTTGTCATCCCGTGAAGATAGGACATAGGGTCTGCCAGGCTCTGGGATAGGTCAGAGGTCACAGATGGTGACACTCTTACAGCACCACACATTCAAAATTAGATATGCACACTTATATGTAACAATTCTATAAAATATAAAGAAAGAGGATTCGGGATTTGTTTGTTGGGAGCTGAGCTTTCACTACGCCCACTTAGCACAGCGGAGGAGCACATCTCATTTCCAAAGCGAGAAATACCAACAGATGTGAAAGGAGTTGTGGCAACACCAGCTGAAATCTCTTCCTGAGTATCTGATGACTTAAAGCAAAGATGACCGCTCACCTCTTTCAGTTTATTATGAGAGAGATGCAGTTTCTCTAATCTTGACCACACGTGTGGCTTTTCACTCAGGTCCAAGATGGTGATCTGATTATGGCTAAAGAAGAGTTCCCTTAAGTTCAGAGATGTCCAGTGTGCAGGCCCCGGCAGATGCTCAATGCTGTTGTGGCTCATGTCCAAGGACCGCAAGCTGTGGACGACATGATGTTCTATTGAAAGCAAAGTGGGAATTTTCATAGGACACAGAGGAACGTCACCGGGAATTTTACCAGACTGAGAATTAGACGTAATTTTTAAAGCTACGCTACTTACATACAAACATGAACTTGAGCTTGTGTGTTCATACAGCACTTAGAAGAAAAGGCATTTTCCTCTAGAGTGGAGATGGAAGTGAATAAGGACGATTAGAAGCAAAATTGGTCACTCTGTCTATTGTGATGAAAATATGGTGGCACTGTGATTGTAAGGAAGGATGTTTGGGGTCTTTCACCAAAAAGATAAAACAAACTGCTTGCAATGACAGATATATTAACCCTTGATAGTCATACATCAAAGCATCATGTGGTATCCCATATTTACAGCTTACACACGTTAAGTAAAATTGTTTTTAAAGAAAGAAAATTTGAGGTCCAGTTTCCCTTTGGACCATAGAGCATCTCTCTCAAAATGAGGGGAAAAAAAAAACAGTGTTTCATAAATTCTCATGGAGCATGAGAAATTATGACGAACAAATATACAAGCGGTCATTGAGATGCTGCCTCCTGGACAGGGTTAATGATTGTGCAGCCCCCACTAGCCCTCCATGGATGGCTTTCCCTTTATCAGCGGCTGCTCTGGAGTTAATCATAGAGCTGTGGATATGCTCTAGTCTCAATGAGAGAGGACAAAGCATAGATAAGCCTGCCATGTGACCTGCTTGCCCTCATCAAGCAGTGCTTCTCAAGTTTTCTGAAAACCTTAATACTCAAGCGTGCATGTGTGTGGAGAGAATAAAGACATAAAGAAAATAGAGCAGGCTTTTATGCATACATGGATCCCTTTCACTCGCTGTATTAGAAACTTAATGTATTAATCGTCAGCTAACACAGCATTAGCATCTGCTTGACTAGAGTTTGGGTCTACAAAGTACTGTTTATATTCTTAAACATGTACTATGTGCTGTTTTGGTTGTGGCAGAAAGCCCATGAAAAGTAGGAGTAGAAGCTGTGTTGGAGATTACTTTTACTAGTCTAATCAGGAATGTATTCAGGACAAGCAAGAGTCGCTATGTTTTCCCAAAGCAGTGTCTTTTTGAGTACAGTCGGGACTCTAGCTGGAAAACTATGTGTCCACTTGTGAAACCAAGGAAGATTTAAAACAGAAGCTCAAAGGCTGGAGGAGATTGTGTGCCTGAAAATGGTGTTGGTGAAACCAAAAGCAAGGCTGGAGCCGTGAGCCTGAGGATGGTGTTGATGAAATCAGGAGTTGGATTAGAGTGTTAGTTCTCTGTGAAGAAATAATCTTTGTTTTCTGGTAAAGGATTTGCCACCATGTTTTCAGAAACACATTTCAAACATAGCCCCGTGTTTGTTTAAAAGAAGCCACTATGTAAGAATTGAAAATCTGAAGTTGAGCTCAACAACACCGATGAATTATGACCTTGGGAAGAGACTTCATCCCTAGCGAAATTATAAAATGGACATGATGGCAGAAGTCACCTTCTAAAATGATGAGAAAGACCAAAGAGAATGTCCACGTGGCACAATCAGAACAGGAGAGGGGTTTTGAAGAGATAGGCGTATGCTAATGGGTTTGTTTGCCTGACATTCTCTGTTACTAGGTTGTGGCTTTTACTTGCCTATAACATGCATACCTATGCATATAAACTATGATTGTTTTACATGCATGAATAAAATAGTTCTTAAAATGATGACACATTTGAAACTGAATTAATGTCTAGACTTTGGGTCTTTGATGAATTTAAAAAGTCCCCAAACCCCAGCCACTTATCCTGTCCAGATGGGGAACTGTATATATATTCTCCTAATCTTCACAGAAAATGTCACTGAAACAGATGAAAAAGGTTACTAGTGTTCAGGCAACAAATAACCCCCATGTGAGCAGCTAAAACCCAAAGAAACAAACATCCGTCTGACAAACATCCAGCCCATGCCATCTTATTTAGCTAAATAAGATGCTGCAATTAATTATTCTGCTTATCCCTACACTAAACATGATAAGTTTATATAAAAGTTAAGGAGATATATCTGATGTTAAGTAAAAATGGGTTTATAAATGCTCATGTCCAACCACTGATTTGCTTCTAAAAGTTATGTAACCCTTCATTCAGCTTTAGAAGTGAAATAACAATGAACTCACTGTGGAAGAATGAAAATCACTTCTGGAATGCACGTGAAACTGTTTTGAGATAATTTTAGACTCGTTATGGAAAAAGGTAAGGCAGGCATCGCAGCTAAAGAAAGAAAACAAGATAATGGACATTTACATTACAACCTTAACGAGATTTCTGGAAAACTCAATAAGAGCAGTAACCAGTAATATACCACTTGTTTGTTCACATTTTATACTGAAGCATAAAACAATCTTACTTCCTAAAAGTATGGCTCGTGTAAGAGCCAGCCACTATAAGTTAAATAAAAACAGACCACCTAAAGGAAGTTCTTTACTTCCAACCATTATCACCTGCCAGAGTAGGACTTAGTCAGAAGTTTAATGGAAGCCCGAGTCTCAGTAGTTTATCCCGAAGCAATAACCTGGTTGCAGGAAGAACCATGAACTGAGATTACTCAAGCACTTCTCAAAAATAGACCATCCAAAGGAAATGCCCAATGTTCCAACCGTTGTAGATAGGATCACCTGCCAGCACACTTACCAGGACACCCCTAGACAAATGTCAGTCAATCAGGGGTCCTGAACCTCAGAAACCCCTCACCCCCACCTTTACTACTATAAAAACCCTAATGGTTTAAAATGTATTTCCTTGTTCAAGGTCTCTGTTCAAGTTTAAAAATGTATGTTTAGCCTCCTTGGCTTTGCTAACTCTGCTGGGTTTAAGCTATTTGGATAAGCTGAGTCATAAGTTTTTGTATTGATACTAAGAGGTTTGGACCTCCTCTTCTGGGGAAAGAATGTTGTTTCTATGTCAATCACTCCGGGGTAATTAGAGATTCAATGGCCTTGTTAATGATCGAGAACAGAATGCTCACACAGAAGCTGGATGAAAACTTGCTCCGCTGGTCTCCTTTGTTAACCACCTCACTTTCAGCTCTAACAAGCCCCTAATGATCTTGCTTCTTCTTATCCACAGACTAATGGCTTCTGTTTGAGTACAGGTCAATACTGTTTGACTGATAGTATTGAGGTCCCAGTATCACCCCCTTGAGTCCCTGGACAGTCAGAACCCATGATTGAGTGCTGTCATTGGTACTTGTGAAGGGGAAAAAATGTAGGGCCCAGGGCAGCTTTCCCAGGGCAACTTGGTACAGCCTGCCAAGATGGGTTTGATAGATCAGCAGGAAGGTAGACCTGAGTCTCAGTTTGCCCTAGGGCAATGCTAGCCCTTAGACTCCCTTCTGTTCCCATTTCATCCTGGAACCTGTTCCTTGCCTTCCCAGGAGACAGCATTAACAACTAGATATAAACTTGTTCTGTGTTTACCCTCGGAATGACTAATTCAGTTTCTTTATTAGCTTTAGTGCAAAATCATTACAGAGTGTGAACTTCTAGTCTTGTAAAAGCTGCTAACTTATTATAGACTGTTAGGAAATACAAGTTAGTCAGTCATCTTTAAAGTACCGATATAATTAGTTACAGAAATAAGCCTTATGTAGTTCCTTGCAGATATTTTCAAAATCAAACTTAAAACAAGTAATGAGAAACGAAGTTTGTCTAATCAGACATACCTAGGCAGCCCTCATACTTCAGAGAGCTGCAGAATATGGCATTGAAAATAATGATTAAAACGCTTATTATATTAGTCAGAGACTCTGAGATCCTAGTAGTGACCCAATGTCTCCAAAGAAGATATGGGACACTATGATATCTCCACCTGGACCATGATGTTGCTGATCACTGGACAAGATGCCCCAATGCAACACCTGCTGCCAGGACCCGGTCCAGACTGTGGACAAACAGCAGGACATTGGAGAATTGATTGCACCACTTTTGCCTAGACAAAATAAGGTCAGTCTTTTCCATGTCCCTGTTCCAGAGGAAAAGTATTTATCTTATGGGCCTGGCTAAGACTATAAGACTGCTGTTCTGGATATTTCTGCCTCCAATGCTATGGAGACCTGGGTATGACTAATTGTATATGGACTCTGGTACCTATCAATTTTAATAGATTTAAAAACTACTTGGTCTGTACTCAGATATAATTTATTTATCATTCTAGGGTCTCTGATAGTATTGATGGCTAGAGCAGTTATAATGTCAGTTTAGCAGCAAAAGGTATCCAGATCCTTCCACAAAGCTACAGCCAGCTTGTTAGCTCCTTCTAAAGCTACTAGTTCTCCTAAAAAATGTTTTAAGGTCTGAGAATATAAATGTTCATAAGCTTTGAGGGTCTAAAAGAAAAGACTTAAGACATAAACACAAGTTAAGATATGGGAAATGTTTCTTATTTCTTCCCCCCTCTATGGCACAGTTCTAATAAGCTTGACTCCTTAATGTTTGGGTCACAAGCTCAAGATTTTAGATTTATTATAGTTGCCTCTTAGATATAAACTAAAAGGTGTTTCTAATCTCTGTCCAAACCATGCATGGTTCTCTGGACAGCAGAAAAATATACATGCTTCTAACCAAAATCTGTAGTGTTTGCTAGGACTCAAAGGCATGAGTTTATTCCTTCTGTTTACAGATGCCCGTTATCTGCTCTTTTTCTACACTATGGATTTTTCCTTAAGTACATAAATTTTAATTTCTGTTGCTAGTATAAACTTATTTCAATAGGCTTCCACTTGGCTGACAGATGCATCTAAGCAGCTGACTGCAACCTGTTGTGAATGGTGGTGAGCACTGAACTTCATGAAAGCTGATGTGGACAAGTCCAGTTGATATAAACACTCCCTGTCCCTTCAATGAAGTCTGATGAATGCCCCATTGCCTAAATTCCCTCCCTACCTTGCAACCTGCTAGGCCCCTGATAACAACACCCCAATGTCAGCTTGTAGTAGTTGCGGAAAGGAACACGCCATCCCGTGCTCCCTGCCCAGAATAGATTGAAAGGCTGCGACAAGGGGGAACTCCTTGGCATGGGGGACAAGATAACTACCTATAGTGCCCATTGATATACCAGAAAAATAGGCCCAGAGTTGTCAGTTAATGGACTTATTTACTTAAGTCATTCTTAGGTCCCAAGAATACCTCCTTAAGACCACGGGGAGGCAGGACCCATGATTTGGTCCTGTCATCAGGGCTTGTGAAGGGGGAAATGTAGGAGCCAGCCATGATAAGCTAAACAGAAACACACCACCTAAAAGAAGTTCTTTGCTTCCAACCATTATCACCTGCCAGAGTAGAACTCAGCCATAAGTTTAATGGAGGCTTGAGTCTCAGTAGTTTACCCTGAAGCATTACCTGGCTGCAGGAAGAACCACAAACGGAGGTTATCGGAGCACCACCCAAGAACAGACCATCCAAAGAAAAGGCCTACGGTTCCAACCTTGAAGATGAGATCATCTGCCAGCACACTTACCAGGACACCCCGAGACAAATGTCAGCCAATCAGGGGTGCTGAACCTCAGAAACCCCTTGCCCTCAGTTTTACTACTATAAAAATCCAAATCTAACTGAGCTTGCAGCTCTCTGTTTATTCCAATATGTTGGACATGCAGAGAGACTGAGTTTGCATACTTGCATAAAATAAAGGCTCTTTGCTTTTACATATGGGACTCAGTTTCTTTGTTATTTTTGGGGGGACTTCGTGGATCTGGGCATAACAACCACCAAATAACAAAATAGGATTTCCTGTGCTCATAGATTGGCAGAATTAATAGTGTTACAAAGACCCTTCTACAAAAAGCAATTACAGATACAATGCAATCCCAATCAAGTTCCCTGTAACATTCTTCACAGAAAAGGAAAAACAAAAACTAAATAACTAACATTCGCATGTAGTCCAGAAAAGACTCCAGATAGCCAAATCAATGGGGAAAAGGTAGGGGTGGTACCATTTTAGATGAAATATATGTCAGAGTTATAGTAATAAAAACTGTATTGTACTGGCACAAAAAAGGACCCGTAACTCAATAGGACAAAATAGAAAACCCAAATGTGAGTGTGCATAACCACTGCTATCTAATATTTGACAAAAATGCCAAAAATTCACACTGGAGAAAAGAGCATCTTCAGCGAGTGGTGCTTGGAAGGCAGGATATCTACATGTAACAGGAAGGAATTAGGTCTGTATCTATTACCTTGAACAATATGCATAGAGAGAGAGAAGATGTTTAAACGAAGTAATGCCACTCGGGATGACAACACCTCCCTCAAAAGCCAGAATGGTGGGTTCTTAATATGGCACAGAGAGGCTCTGCCCGTGAAATCTCAACAACATGGCTGTCTGAGCAGGACCTGAGCAATTCCAAAACCAGTTACCATCTCAACCCAGAGGAGAGAAATTCCACAAGGCCCCACCCACACATGAAGAACTACAAGCAATTAACAACGGCTGAGAGGGGGAGATTAGTCCTTCTTAACCAGCTATCCAATACCAAGTAGTCAGTCCTAAAAACATACATATATACAAGCAACACTAACAAGATTCAGAAGGTCACATTTATATAATTCTTTGTGTGTGTTTGTGTGTGCGTGTGTGTGTGTGTAGGTGTGTATATATATGTATATATATATATATATATATATATATATATATATATATATATATATATATATATGTTTTCAACAGCTTTAGTTTTACAGAAAATATGGGTGGGGCCGATCCACTTCCCGTTCCCCGCCTGGCCTCCCCACACCCCTTTTCTCCTACTGTCAATCGGTGTTAGTTCAGCTGTAGCAAGGGGCCGGTACTGACCCGAGCAGTGTCACCATTCACAGTTTAGTTTAAGGTCATCCCTGTGTGTTGATAAACATGGCAGCTGTCCGTCATTGCTGTCATCTAGTCACCACCTATTCCTCCCTTTCTCTTCGCCAGCCCACGATAACTACGGATCTTTTGACTGGCGCTCATGGTTTTACCTTCTCCAGAATGTTTTGTAAGTGGAATCAAGCAAGTGTGACCTTCCTTCACTGAAATATGCATCGATTTTATTGTCTTCCACACGCCTTTCCCTGGCTTGATGGCTCATTTCATTATCAGCCTGCCAACTTGGTTTGTTGAACTGTGGCACCTTTTAACTGAAATACCGCCTGTAACGTCTTAAAATACCCATCTATGTCCCTTTCTGGAAGGTCTGGTAAGGGTGCGGTCAGCACACAACACTTACCAAGAGAATTCATCTGGGCACTGAAAGTCTCCACTTTTGGACAAGCCTCAAGAAAGTCTTCAGGTAGGGATGAAATATGGTTTTTACTAAGATTTAAAATCTTCAATTCCTTCAGGCTCAAGGGAGAACAAATCCCAGATATTTTGTTTCTAGTGGGAAAACACAAAACTGAAAATTAAAATTTGAATGCTTTTATAGTGTAAAGGTATAAAATCAATTCAGCCTCCAGGTACAGTTTCAAGGCACATTTAAGCCTCAAAATTAACCGTGAAGATTCCAACTGATAAAATTGCCTAAATTAACAATTGCCTCCACCTTTTGCCATGTTTGCTTTAAATTCATTGCTATAGAAATATCTCCATGCCTTCTCAGCCATGTTAAATTCGGTGGAATATAAGCTTGCTGTCCTAATGAGGCAGTTCTTACCCTTCCAATAGGAGCTGTTCCAGTTTCTCCACCACTTGGGCGAGGTTCTCCGGGATGGAAGAGAGCTGATTGTAGGACAGGTTAAAGTGTTTGAGGCTGGGACACTTCACCAGGGGGTCTAAAACTACTTTGGGTCCAATATCATTTCGAGAGGCATCGAGGTTGGTGATGCATGCCATTTTCAACAAGAAGGAGGGGAAGGATGTGAATTTGTTGCTGTGCAAATCCAAATGCGTCAAGCACTTCAGAGTCTGGGAAGATAAAATTTCAGTATTTCAAACTAGGTGAGAAAGAGCTTCGGTACCATTTCTCCTTTTTCATACCATGGCAATCTAGAACCAATGGGGATTTTGATTTTGATTTTAAAAAATAAAACCACAATGCTCAACATAACTTCAGTATACTTACTAGGTCAATCATCCCTGCTGCAGCATGAGTTAAAACATTAAAAATTCCATAAGTGATTGTCTAAAGCACGTTCACAAACATAAAGTTGATGCCTCAACTTAACTTATTTTTAGAAATTACTTCTGTTAAAAGCAAGATGAGTCAAGGCTTCTGTGATGTATCCAACTCACATGGTTAAATTTATCAGACACAGGCTCTCCAGGGGGCAATTTATATTAGAGTGTGTAACAACTTCTGAAAGGTTATTTAGAT
Organism: Microtus obscurus; assembly: GCA_963919715.1. NCBI lineage: Eukaryota > Metazoa > Chordata > Mammalia > Rodentia > Cricetidae > Microtus > Microtus obscurus. Next base: position 8,505,808 of record CAWTZC010002364.1, read on the forward strand.
TCCTTGTCAATCCCACAATAATGGGGTAATTGATGCCCCAAATTTATATAGACTTAACCATGGTAATACAGTATGATAAAAATATCACTTACATTCTAAGAGAAAGGAACTTTTACTGGACAGAGTTAATAATTCTCGTTGAGGTTACTTAACACTGAAGACTGCTATCCTACTGCTATTCAGCCTATTTGTGTGTAACCTGCCTTTAAGACAGTGGTTCTCAACCTCCCTAATGCCGTGACCCTTTAATACAGTTTCTCATGTTGAGGTGACCCCCAACCATGAAATTATTTTCATGTCTACTTCATAGCTGTAGTTTTGCTACTGTTAAGAATCACAATGTAAATATCTGATATACAGGGTATCTCATATTTGAGCCTTGTGAAAGGATCATCTGACGCCCAAAAGGTCATGACCCCCCAGGTTTGGTAACTATTGCTTTAAGAGAACAGTACAATAACCATTCTTACTTGCCTAGGATTTCCCATGAAACTAGCTTTTGTAGGCTAAGCGGAAGCAGAGCTGTAATCTTAAATTATGTACTCTCCCATGACCCATGTTTAGGAGTAATGCATGTGTATATGTATATTGTGGTAATAAATGCCAGCAATGAAAAGTACATTAAATGTCACCTTATAAAACAAACATCTAGGTCTACAGTAACAGATGGAAGCTACGTGGATATGGAGTGATAAGTCTGTGGTGCCGTTTGTTATATGGGTCCGTGATGGCGGTTTCATTCCTTGTAAACCTCTTCAAGCTTTTTTTTTGAAAGAATCCCTTATTTCTTTCCCTATGTGATGCGTTCCATGATGTTCAATAAATACGGAGTAAATATCCCTTATGAGGCAGACTATAGAAGATAGGGAGAGAGAAGTAGAGAATTTAAATCCGAACTTGCTCTTGGTAAAACCACGCCAAGAGGAAGTTTTTAAAAGCTCTTCCCTGTCGCACCAGGTACACATTTCAGGTACTCTGAGGTTATTATAAATTTGTTTAAACAGGTGCGCTTAATCCATGCAAATCGGATAGCCATGCGGTGCCCTGCAGGGTCTCTGGGATTCAAAAGGCAAAGGGACTCTACCTCACACAGCTGCTGAGGGAAGCCAGTGAGTGCATTCTGGTGAAGTTCCAGCTTGGTAAGATGCTCCAGGTGGCCACTGAGACAGCACTTCTGGCTCAGGGCATCAATATCTTTCAGTTCGTTGGCAGAAAGGTCTAAGGATGTGATGTATTCTCTCTCAGAGGCCAGGGAAGAAGAACTATCTGAATGTCTCATGTGAGGCTGAAGCTTCGATGGCCCTGTTTTAACAAAAACCAAAGGATGAACATGGGCACACATGGGTGACTTCACCTGGTGAAAATGGACTTCTTCATGTCAGCAGGCGGCGCTGTAAGAAAACCAGACCATAGTGTCTGTGCTGTAGTGAATGCCTCTCCACATCAGGAGGCGGCTCTGTAAAAGGACCAGACTATGGTGTGTGCTCTAGTGACAAGGATGGAGAGCAGACAGAAGTATTTAACCAGGTGCTGGGAAAACAAGGACTTGCAGGAGAAAATGAGGAATGGGACCCGAGGAAATAGAACTTGGATTTCAGAAAACTCCTAAAAGATGTGGGCTGATACTAGTTATAAAATGTAAATCTTTGGACTGACAGAACTCTATTTTATTTTTCTGCAGCCTCCGTAATCATTAGGGAAATACATACAAAAGTTGTGTAAGTTCAAATAGACAGCAAGAAAATTTAAATAATCAAAGCAAATTAAACAAAGCAACAGATTCTGCCCCAAATATCTACTTAACTGAAATGATTTCCTGATACTTACTGAGACACTCATCTGAAGACAGTATTTTTCTTTTTCTTCTCAGCAAATCTTCATGATCCAAAACGGGACCCTATTAAATAAACAATGACAAGTAAAATTGCTATAATTTTTGTTGATTGTGAGAACAGAACATTTCTATACAGAAGCAACCAGGAAATGTGAGTAGACTAGGTGGAGTTCACAATGGTTGGGGGAAGAAATAGGGAAGAAAAGAGTTCAAAGATGAAAGTAAGAAAAAACTGAATTTTACTGCACAGATGGCCTCTGTATTGACCCTTGCCTTTCTGTTTTATGTACTTGTAAAAGGGTCATACTCTGCGATCCAGATGGCCCTAGAACTCGGGACCCTCCAGACTTGGCTTTCTGGTGCTGACACTTGAAGGGTTACCAGGCCTTGACCTTAGGTTCAAGAATCAAGAAACTGAAAGGCAGAAGCTGTAACTTATTTGTAATAATTACAACTGCCAAATACGAGCACCGTGACCTAATTTAACATATTTGCCTAAAATCGCTCACTGTATTTATCTTCATATCTAAACTAAACAAAAGTCTTGATTTTTGTTTTATCTTATTTTGAATTAGTACATTATTAGTAAATGCATGCACAATGAAACAAATATACCACAGGTATCACAATATAATGATACATTCATATTATACACTGACCAAATTACTTAGGGGGATTTTAAATGACTGATTTTATAGTAATAAATAATAGACACATGTATATTCCTAAATATCTTGGCTTTCTTTAGACAACCTTCTTTTTTATTTTATTAATTTTGTGTGATATATGTGGGCTTGGGGATTCACATGCCCTGGCTTGTGTGTGGAGGTATGAAAACAGCTGGGTGGGGTTGGCACTTTCCTTCTACCTTGTATGAGTCCCAGGAGTTGCTGTCAACAGGAGGGCACAGCAAGTCCCTTTACCTGTTGAGCTTCTTTTTGCGACAGATGGTGACTAATAGAGACTTAGAACAAAGAGCTGAGAAAAGGAGATGCTGGACTGTCCTGCCCTGAAAGAGGTATCTGCATCACCTCTCCAGGGTTCAGGGAACATTTTAGAAGGGGGCAGAAAGGACAAATGAGTTGGAGAGTGGGCAAGCTTCCTTCCCAAGGTCACTGTTGAGATCTGATGCAGCCACTGCACTTATGAACTCTCTGTGCTGTGGTTGACCACACAAGACATGCACAAAACTGGGCCTGCCAGCATTTCATCATGCGAGGGCTCATGAGGCTCCACCCATCCCCAGGGACTACTGACTGATGATGAACGGTGCTAGAGGAAAGGGAGTGAGTTCAGTTTGTGGTGTAACCACTGACAGGTTGTCCATGCTCCAGTAAGGAACTTCCTACCCAGGCTCCTATAAGCAGCCCTAATAAACTCAGTCTCTCTCTCTCTCCTCTCTCCTCCAATTATGAGTGAGTACATCCCATATTCATCTTTTTGGGTCTGGGTTACCTCACTCAGGATAGTGTTTTCTATTTCGATCCATTTGCATGCAAAATTCAAGATGTCATTGTTTTTAACCGCTTAGTAGTACTCTAATTTGTATATATTCCACACTTTCTTCATCCATTCTTCCATTGAAGGACATGGGATAAAACCGGACTCTCTGAACATGGAGGACACTGAGGGCTGATGAGAACCCAAGGACAATGGCACTGGGTTTTGATCCTACTTCATGTTATGGCTTTGTGGGAGCCTAGCCTGTTTGGATGCTCACCTTCCTATACCTGGATGGAGTGGGGAGGACCTTGGACTTTCCACAGGGCAGGGAACCCTGACTGCTCTTCAGACTGGAGAGGGAAGGGGAGAGGAGTGGGGGGGAGGGGGAGAGGAGTGGGAGGAGGGAGAGGGAAATGGGAGGCTGGGAGGAGGGGAAATTTTTTTTTTCAATAAAAAAATTAAAAAAAAAAACAGAAAACGAATACTAGTTGTGTGATAAAATTCAATAATTCTCAAGACAGATGTAGATGTATGAATCCAAGTTAAAAGTTAATGTTTTCATGTGTATGCATTTGAGTATCAGGTAACTCCTTGATAATCACACCTAGCTTTGCAGGAGTTCAGTTAACAAGAAAATGTCAGGACCAAGCACTTAGCATAAACAGCATGGAACTTACCAAGGAACTGGAATGCCTCTGAGAATTTGCTGAGCAACGCTGCAAAGCTGGATCTCTATAAAATTCTCCTACGCTAATCGAATTCGACTTCTTTTTCATGAGAACTGAGTTCTCACTGCCTGCTTTGAAATCAAAGGATAACAAAGTGAAAAAAGAATAACAAGCATGTGAGAAAAACTCACAACTCAGTCAGGAAGCTTAAATATTTTCATTAGCAGAAACTTCGCAGGCTCGGAGAAGAGTGATTTCATTACAGACATGAGAGCCAGCATTTGGAAAACAGCAGCTATCCCGTGATCCTGAGGACATGGGTGTCCTCAGGACTGGGGGCGCAGGAGGCACAAGAGGATACAATGGGGTTCACTGACTGCCAGCCTAGTGGACAAACCAAGCTCCAAGCTCAGCAAGATATTCTGCTCCCAAGACAAAGGGAAAGAACAGCAGAAAAGGAGGATACCTGATGTCCTCTGTCCTCCTTGAAACACACCCAGACATACAACATGCATTCATATATATATACACACACACATATGCACACATACAAAAAACTTAATTTTCTTAGAATATGAAATAAAAATGGTAAATAATGTTGGCTTTTTCAGTTAAAACTCAACTACTGTCTTTTTTCTTTCATGTATATGAATTGTATACCTGTATCAGCCTCAGCATTGAGTGTTCGATAAGGATAACCCAATGCTGAAGTTGTTCATGGTCAGGAGAAATAAGTCAAGAGAGTCAACAGTCACACATGCGGTAGTAAACAAGTGTAGAGGAAGCACAAAGGTATGACCAACTCTTTTTCCGGTTCTCTATACTTTCTTACAGATTTTTAAGTTTGGTTTTAAATATTGGAAAAGACACTTTAAATTATTTGACATTCAACAATCATGAATATGATTCATCAGGATTTCATATTTGGGGGTCAGATGGCATCCGTTTTTAAAGTCATTTATTTTTGTTTTTGTTTTTAGCAGTACTGGGCACTGACCCAAGGCATCTTGCTTCATGCATTCTAGAAAAGTACGTGTTATTGAGCTATACCTATGATTAGCAATAATTCTTTCATGAGAGGGAAATGAGGATGAAAATAAATTATGAGTTTTCAGAAATTATGTGAAGGAAGAAGTCATACTTGCAAGGATAATCATTTTTGGAAAAAAGGTAAGATTTTCAATTCTACTACTCTTTAGCTTGGAAAGAAAATAATGAACTCAAGTGCTAAATGTAAATTATAAATTCAAGATATCAAAAAATCAATTTCATATTGTGTAATATAAATCCTGATATAAGCACTAACTCTCTGATTGAATATGTAAGTCTAACTCATTCTACAGTATAAATTATTTTATTAATTATTTTAATAAAAGACTCAAAAATGTCTGAGTAAAGATGCCTACTACCAAGTCTGGTGATCAAAGTTTGATAGCCAGATGCCACATGGTGAAGAGAGAGAAGTGACTCATGGAAGTGGTCCTCTGACCTCTGTACATGCATGGTGCCATGCTCACTCTATAAATTAATTAAATATGTCAACTAAATTGGATAAAAATTTGGGGAGGTAGGTAGATGGATGTGGATATGGAAGGTTTTAGGGGAGAGTGGGCTATAGATTGTCAGGAGTGGTTGTCCAGGGCTATTGCAAGCCATGATGCAATTAGAGCTTATAGCCATTGATAATTCAGATGTCAACCTACCAGAGGAAGTATTCCCTGATGGGGTTTCCTGTCGGCAAGCCTTGCTGACCACTGACTCTGAAAACTGGTGCTTTCTTCTGTGATTCCACTTGGGCAATAACAGCTATGATACCTCTCCATTACCATGCATTTTCATGTAATGTATACATGTAATTTCATCATTGCATCTCATTCTTTTTTATATTTATTTATTTATTATGGATACAATATTCTGTTTGCATATATGCCTGCTAGAAGAGGACACCAGACCTCATTACAGATGGTTGTGAGCCACCATGTGGTTGCTAGGAATCGAACTCGGGTCCTTTGGAAGAGCAGGCAATGCTCTTAACCGCTGAGTCATCTCTCCAGCCCTGCATCTCACTCTTATGGTCACATTTATCCATGGGTGATCGGGAAGATGACTTTTCATTTGGATATATGATTTTGATATATAGACTATATATTAGGACTTGCTTCATAACTAGATCTCTTTGTCCCAAGAGGACTGCAGATACGTAAAAGCCTGCTTCTTTTTCTTGCTCAGACTAACTGCACACAATAATCTCACTTTCACCTCAAAGCAAGTTCAAACTGGGCTAAAGGTGTTTTGTAAATGGATCATGAGTTTAAAGCCTTCCAGTTATGCTCAAGGTCAAAGCTGCAGATGTCCAATCAAGGATACTACACAAAGCACCCTAAGAAAAGCATGCCAATTCTTTGCTTGCCAGTCTGTTAACAATAGACCTATGTCTCAAAGTTTGTCACTGTGCCCCACCCCCATCTGGTTACAGCTTTACTCATGTAACCTTGGACCCTTGTGTTCCCATGGCAATGGCTCAGTTCCTAATCACTTACTCTAGGAATGTGTTTTAAACAATGAGAGGGAACTCTTGTGCTTTTTTCTATCTCTTCAATGCTCCTGTAAGGAGAGTTTTTAGGCTAGAAGAGAGAAGATGAAGCTAGACGAAGCTGGGAGTAATCTGAAGTAGGGCAGGAGAGTTAGAACTGAGACAGAACAATAAAAAGACTGATTGGAAAAGCACATGTGAGAGATTGTTTGCCCTCAGGAAAAGTCCTTTTCACTTGTTGTGGCTTCTATTCTGAACCCTGCAGAGAGTCTAGGGTCTTCACCCTTAAAGGATCTCATTAGAATATAATCAAAATGGGTGAGAGCATCAAAAACCTGATAAAATATTATATTAAAATATATTAATAAAGGAGACTGTGTATTTTAACTATCCACATACACTATAATAGCTATTCCATGTCATCATTGCTTTATGTTACATGTTTGGGAAGGGTCTAGCAAAATACTCTTTACATAAGGAAATAGTGCCTTGATATTGATATTTATGTTACCTTTCTAGCATTTTTCTTTGTTCAGAGGTACCTAATGGGTGGGAGAAGTGATTTCATGAAATGAGCATGCTCAGTAAATATGAGGTCTTTTGGTTCAAATCTCAGCCACAAAGAGAAATGATTGAAATGAATGATACTTTGATCCTTCTCACCCAAAGCTTTCAGCAGACTATATTAATTTAAAAAGCCCCTGAGTTGCACAGGAAAGAAAAAAAGGCAAATTATTAGTTGCAGATGACAAAACCCTGTACTTAAAGGACCTCGAATGCTCTATCAGAAAACTCTTACAGCATGTAAACACCTTTCTCTATAACATCACAATACAAAATCAGCAGCTTGTCCGAGATCTACAGACTTGACAGAAAAGAAATAAACAAAAGAGTCATGGTAGCTTTAAGAAAATGAAATACATAAGAATAAACCCTTTCTGAGAAGACGGAAAGATTTTTACAAGGAAGAATTTTTAAAATGCTGGGAAAAGATATTGAAAGACAATACCAGAAGATGGAAAGACCTCCTGTGCTCACGGATATTAGCAAAACAGAAATATTGCATAAAACAATTCACAAATGAATAAAGAAAACTCATTCTGGAAAGCTCACAACGGAATTTTATTCAATCATGAAGAAGAATGTGCATTATTATAAGTGAGGCTCATAAGAGAGGGGCTATTTGTAGGAATAAGTGGAGCAGCCAGAGGGGATGTGGATGCTGAAAGGTAATAGGGATTAAATATGAGCAATGTAAAAAGGTACAGATGTATTAAAATGTGTTATGATGAATCCTGTCACTTTATACACTAAAATTTTTTTTTAAATGAGTAAAAAAAAAACAAGTCCCTTAGCTCATTTTTAGCAAATTGAATTGTATGAAATGTTATTCATAACTGCTATCATCATACATATTGTTCTATCAATTTTAAAAATTATGTCAGGTGAATTATTAAAATAGTAATGTTTTAGAGCCATTATAAAATTAAGAACTATTTGCCAATTGTCGTCCAGATCCATTACCTAGATTTTCTTGGTTTCCTACCTGTAAACCTGAAAGTCTGGCATCACTAACGGTAAAAAGGTCAGAAAAACGACACAGCCACAAAAACCTAGTAGATGTCAGTGTATGAACCCCAACTCCATGAGTTATCTCGCTCTAAGAGTGCATGTGGCCAAGTCCTCTGGCTTCCACAGGGAAGAGCAAGGCGTGGTTTCTCCAGCCACAGCTTTAACCGCAGCCCATTTTGTCCCCTTTCCCAAATGAGTTAAAGCAGCTTTTCATGTGAGTCCTCAGTGTTCAGTGCCAATATGTAGATGTGGGCTGCAGCGAACCTTCGATTAAAACAGATACCTTCGCTATCCAAATCATCACTGTGGCCAAATACGCTGTCCATAGAAGAGTCAGGAATGAAGGTCCATTCACCAAATTTCGCCAGGGCATCTTCAGAAAAGTTGCCATCACTGCCTGAAGTTGCTCCTTCTTGCAGAGTGTTTTTCATCTGATATCGGAGCACTTTTCTTGCTAGGACAGATCCGGTGTCTAAAAATAAACCAACTGGTAACTTAGAAATCAATAATTATAAAACATAATCATGCCTTACGCAAGCTCCTTATACACATCTTGAGCTTTTAAGGTTTATTTTTTTCTAGAATCCCTTTACTGCTGCAGTAACAGTGTACACTGTGCAGGTGCTCTTCTCTGTATCATTCCAGTTTTAGCACAACTGCTGCTGCTCAATGAAACTTGGGTATAAATGGCCACTTCCAGTCATTATGAATCTTACTTTCTTCAGGAAAGGAACAGGACAATGGAGACAGAGTCAGACCTATGCAATGCCACTTGCAAGCCGGTTAAACTTTCTAAGGACCAATCAGTTCACCTGGAAGGTGCAGATGGCAGCTTCAATACAGGGTTATAGGAAAAAATAAATAACATGATGCTTAACAAATGAATAAAATTTGCTCAGTGGCTCACATGGTGGAATTTTGAACTCAACACTTGTGCTGGCTGATTTCATGTCAACTTGACATGAGTTAGAATCATCTGAGAGGAAGGAACCTCGATTGACAAAAATACCTCAGTAAGATTGGGCTGTAGGCAAGCCTGTAGAGCATTTTCTTAATTAGTGATTCATATGGGAGGGGCCTAACCTTTAGTGGGTGGTGCCATTCCTGGGTTGGTGGTCCTGGGTTCTACAAGAGAGCAGGCTGAGCAAGCCATGGAGAGAAAGCCAGTAAGCAGCACCCCTCCATGGCCTCTCCATCAATTCTTGCCTCTGGGTTCCTGCCCTGACAGGCTTGTGTGTGTGTGTGTGTGTGTGTGTGTGTGTGTGTATGATAGATTTTAAAAATTCAAAAGCATATATATATATATATATATATATATATATATATATATATATGAATTGAAAACATCAATAGATAGTACAGAATATGCTCAGAAAGAACAATTTTAACTACTGTTGACATGTGAAGTATTTGCTATAACATTTGCTTTCGATATCATTTACTCCCAACTGGTCATTGCAAATTTATAAATATTCAGTAATCATATATTATATGTGGAGCAGTAGCATAGATAATAAGATTCCAATGGTGCACAAAACTAACTTTGATTTCCCCATGCCTACAATCTACTTTAAAGAAAAAAATAAAAGGTTGTAAAAAGAACACATACAATTATCTACCATGATGAGTGAATACATGTACTGTAGATCAGTGGGAGAGTGTTTTCCCTCCATGAACTAAGTCCTACATTCAAAGCAAAACTACTAATTATAACATGAGAGTTACATAAAGCATTCTATTGATACTTACTTGTTTGTTTCCTTAAATTAGATGCCTTATCTGGAAATAAAGGACCAAGCCAAGAAGGATCAATTTTCCTTATGCAAAATCCTCCAAGGCAAATACTGTTGTTGGCCAGGTCCAGGGCAAGCCTCCTTAGGAGCAAGCTGATGACCTGGCTGTCGCCCTTTTGGATGCTTATTGCCAGTGCTTTTCGTACATCCTGTTCACGGCATCCACCATTAAGCAACAGTTCCACCAATTTTGGACTGTTCTCTTTCTCACATACCTAGTTTTACAAAAAAAGAAGAGAAAGTGCACACAAAATTTGCATTTCTTCTCTTTGGCCAGACAGGAAAAATGGTGCTTGCTATGGTCATTCTTTATACTTCAAATTTAGGTTGAAATGATATGAAAAAAGGCAAAACTTATTCTTGAGATAGACAGGAGAAATAAATGAAATTCTTGTCTCAGATACAAGACTAGCCTAAATCAATAATCTGACAGCTGCCAGTCAGTGATTACAAGAGATTTCTTTACCCTTCTTGTTCCATTGCAATCTGCATAGTGCTGCCTATAATGTCTGACCATGTGATTTCATGTCCATTATCATTCTTGCATATTTTCCTCTTCCATCATTAAATTCTCAAAATGTATAGCACTGTTAATTTCATCTTTCACCTAAATAGTTTTTAGTTATGCAACCTCTTGGTAAATGAATAAACACATTTTGCATTAGCATAAAATAAAGTACACTCAGTAAGTCTATTCAGTGTTAATTATCTGCTCTTCAGTAAATGTGTTCATAAGGGCAATTATATGCTAGGTAAATGAAACATCTGACAAATGGGCTAGATTCTACTAATGGAATACAGAATCCATGTATATAAAGACAGACTTTTAAATTTTTTCATTTACTTATTTTATTTACTATTGTTGCTGTTGCTGTGTGTTGTTAGTATGGTGGAAGGGAGTGACACCATGACTTTATCAAGGCAGACCTTTTCCATCAAGTTATAACCCTACATCCTAAGGTCTGGCAGTCATCCTGATTCACGCTCAGATCGTGTCTTTTCTGTCTCCTTATCCCTGCCCCCATATATCCTCTTTTCTTTGGGACCTGAACTCCTCACTGACGCAGGTCTCCAGCAGTCAGCTACTGGTGCCCTATCAACAAACGCTTGTTTATAGCTCCACAGGAAGAGTCACAAAACAATGTTATGAATTCAATGTTTGGGAGATTACAAAGATGAACACTGTATACTTCTATTTTTGTAAAACCCCTAAAACATAAAGGAGACATACATAAACTCTTAGAAACCCACAGAAGTCATTCTTGATGTTATCTCAGATTTGGATGTATAGGAAAGGGATTTGAAGGAACAGAATGATTAAACATGTGTTTCCATGATGCAGCAAGAAGGGCTGAGAAGAAAAGGAAAACCAGTGTGTTACACAATTAGGGTGGCCAAGAGCAAGTGATGGGTGCCTGTTAAAGCCCAGCCCCTTCAAGCTACTGTGAAGAGCTGACAGGTCACACACAGAGCCTATAGCCTTTCCCCCATATCGCTCATAAGCAGCCCAAATAGCCCATCCATACCCACTCTACCAATGATCAGGCACCAGACTGCAGTCATGTAGCACAAATCACATTCTACTCTGCTCGCTCCTCATGATTCAAGACTTCCCTTCCCTCAGAGACCTCACTTCTTCTAAAGGGTTTTGTTGTCAAAACATTAACAAACCTTGCCTGAAAGACAATATACCTCAGCTCCTTTTTCTGAAGCCTATCTTCCCCTGTCCCTCCTCAAAACCTAATATTTGATGCCTCGGCTTGGATAAATATGCGTCATCAATAGGAATGTTTTTGATGAGACACTGTGCCAGCCCTTGGTGAATAAACCCACTAAACTCACTGGTTTGCCAAGATGGACTTTGATGGAATTGTACTTTTATCTGTCTCTGATCTGGGGTAAGTAGATATTTATCACATCTTCCCACGAAAAGTTAACATAATAGCAAAGAAACTAAAAACAGAAAAATACATTCAAGCAATAATAGCCTTTGTAATGATTCAGTCACACAACATGGCTGACACTTCCGGTTGCAGGGCCACGTTTGTGCGGACAAGCCCTCAAGCAGAAATGCCTAATGTTCCTGGGAATCTTAAAGGACCCGATGTGACCAACATGCAGCATGGTTGCATCATCTACGTATGACGCAACTGTGTGAGTCCTTGCATGCATATGTGAGCTCCGTCATCTGCCTATGACATAACCACACCCTCCCCTTGTGTGCATGTGCTAGGCAGCCCTTAAAAGCTGGAGGTGCCATCTTCAGTTCTCTCTCTCTCTGCACATTAACCCTCACCAGGCCTGTACACCCCCTACCCCCAATAAACTCCTAAGCAGGTTTGTTGTGTGTTCTGTGTTTCCTTCTCACTCCTTCCAGGTAACTTCAGTCTTATGTGTTGTACAGAGAACAGTTGGAGGACAAGGTCTGTGGAAATGTAAGGGGCATATTTGGAGTCAATTACACCCCAATAGCTAGATGAGGCATTAGACTAAAAACACCCACCTACAGCACTGGGTAAGCTTTGACATGTCCCCAGAGGACACATTAACCTGCCCAGGAGAGGGGTGAAAAGGGTCCCAACATCAGCTATCAACAGAACAATAATTCAATCAGAACCACGTGGGAAGTTATCTTGCCTGATAAGAACGGTTATCAAAAGGATAGAAGCTAAGATTGCTATCAAGAGTGTGGAAAAAGGGAACACTTACAAACTATTTGTGAGAATACATTAGTATATACATTGTGGGAAACAGTATGGAAGTACCAAAATATAAAACCTAAATGTAGGATCAAGATGTGGTGGCTTGAGCCCACCCTGGTCATTATATATATTTTAGACTAGTCAGGTCTATATAATAAGATACTTTGACAAAACAACAAAACAAAACCTAATTTTTTTTCTTTTCTTTTGCTTTCTTGAGACAAGGTTTCTCTGTGTAACAGTCGTAGCTGTACTGAAATTAGCTCTGTGCAGCAGGCTGGCCTTGAACTCACAGATCTGCCTGCCTCTGTCCCTCAAGTGCTGAGATTAAATACATGCATCACCAACACCCAGCAACCCTAAAACCTAAAATTAGCACTACCATATGATTCAGTAAACTCATTACTGAATCTATGTCCAATGGAAGTGAAATGTTGAAAAAGAGATTTGTACTTCCATGTTCAGCAAATATCCAAATATGAATCAAAATATGACATCCATCTAGGGACCCATTAGGAAGTGAATGAATGAAACGGATGGAGTATATACAAAATGGAATGTTATTGAGCCTCATTTAACAAAATCTTATCACTGAAGCACAATGGGAATAAAACTAAGGACCAGCAAATGAGCAGAAGGCAGACAAAATAATATATCACGTCATTCACACCTAGAATACAAAGTTGATCTAATAGAGCTGAGAACAGAACAATGCTTACCAGAGGCTTGTATGGCAGGGAAAGTGATGGGGAACTGCCAGTCACAGACACATAACCATGGGATTAGGATTTTAAATGTCCACAACAGATAAATGCATAGAGACAGAAAGTAGGCAAGTGATTTCCTAGAGCCAAAGAGAGAAATAGGCAAATGTCCGGGGGAAAGAAATGGGAACTAGGGCTACTGCTTAGGAATTTAACTGTGAAGTGGTGAAAAAATTTTAGCATTGACTCTGGTAATACCAATACAACGTTATACAAACACAGGTACATACAATTGTAACTGCCTTTTTAGGGAGGTGCTCTCAGTGTGTCCCTATATTGCTCTAGTTCACGTCAACCTAATCAGTGATCCTCCTGTCCCCGCCTTTCACAACTGAATTATATACTTTAAGCATATGAGTTATATTATGTGTGAATTATGTTTCAGTAAATGTGTTTGTGGTGATTTTGTTTGTTTGTTTTGTTTAGTGAGGCAACAATGTGGAAGAGTAGGAGGAAATGCTCTGAAAGGCCAGGGCCAAATAACAAGAGACAAACAGAAGTGAGGCCTGGAATATTTACCTGGTAAATTAGAGACGTTGCCCCCTTTGATTGGTTGGCATCAGCTCCCAACAGAAGCAAACACTCCACCATGATGCTGTTATTCTGGTCGCAGGCTCTCTCTAGCATTGTGCTTTTCAGCTCATCATCCACAGCTAGCTTTGCGAAACATTTGCAACACAGATTGAGAAACTAGAGAGAATGGAAATGAGGATTAGAGGCAGCTGGGGGATAATATTTAATCCATAGGCGTCAATACACCATACCTGCTCATCCTTTTGCTCCATCACGCTGGAGGACATCTGATGGAATATCACCAAATCAAACGAGTAGTGCACCAGAACCTTGGAGAAAGACGCTGACAATTCAAGGATTACCAAGATGGTCTGCAATCCCTGGAAGAGGAGAAAAACTAGTTATAGTAAATAATATAAGCAATTATTGATAAAAAATAATTCAATGATAAACCACAGTTTATATCTGATATTTAATAACTCCTTTGCTCATCCAACTAAGCAGAAAAACTTGGATTTGTATCTAGAGACTGTACACCTTTAAAAAATTGTAAAAGCCTCATTCTCTCAGTACTAAGAAACAGCCCCTGCTTTTCATCTCCTGTTGAACCAACCTTATACCATCATAAATCTACATAAAAACAATTATATGTTTGCTTTAAATATAGCTTGGTGAAAATTATTTCAGATCTCTACTTTAGGAAAAAGCAATCAAAAAACAAAATCATGAGAGGCAAAAGCAGCTCATGGTAAGTCACAGAGGATGGCCATTTTTATGATAATAATAGCTTGTATTTGTTCAAAATCTAAGTAAAAATAAAAAAAAAACTCGCTACTGGAATTTCTTTAGCATTTTATGGGAGGAAGAGAAGGCAAGCTAATGCACTGATCCTCCAGATCTAATAATGAACACTGGGTCTTTATAGGCAATGCAATTATCTGCACCATCTATAATTACAATACTGCAAAATGATAAATAGTTTTAATTAACTAGAATGTCCAACTGGTGTACAGTAAGAGTTGCAAGGGTACTGGTGGGGACCTGCATAAGCTCCTGGCTCCCTAGAGGGTACGCACTGTAGTTTGCACTTCGGGAACATCTTGAAAACGCTGTAAACTGGACACCAGAATTTTTGCCAGGAGGTGCCCTGTCCGTACACAGAAATTCTTCTTTGTAATCAAGCACCCTGTAAGGTGTAAGCCCAGGCATTGAATTTCTAGAATGAAAGACAAAAATCACAATGGTAATTCTCTCAACCTTATCACTGGAGGAAAGGATTAAGACAGACAGCAAATACCCGGCCCTAAATATGGTCCCAACTTTCACCTGTACCAACCTTGGTCATCTGGATACATCTGCAGGGCATGAAGCACGGAGTCAACTGCGCCATGCAAGGACATCATCTCTAAGGCGTCAGGAAGATGTGTCAGAGAAGATAATACTTTCAGTCCACATTTCTGAACCCCAGGATTCCCAATGAACTAAAATCAAAAGGAGTTTAAGAACAGTTAGTTACTGTCAGAAACAAGGTTTTAATGCCTGTCTCAATTAAAGCCAGCTACAGACTGGTAAAACATAATTCAAAGTATGGGAATGCAGCTTAGATAGTAAGTGGCTGCCTATCATGGAAAGTCCTAGATTTAATCCCCAGTATAGCATCAAAAAATTCGACATGGTGTTACACACCTATGAAACCAGTACTTGGGAGATGGGGGCAGGAGGACCAGAAATTCAAGGACATTTTCTGGTACAAAGTATGAAGCCAGTGTGAGATACATAAGACTCAGTCTCAAGAACAAAACATAACTGATGTGTCCACATACAAATTACTATCATTATTTCTGCCTTCTATATCACGAATTACTTGTGTGCATCAAGAATAAGCCTTTTAACCTTCAAGTGCGTGTTGTATGTCAAATATTGTACTAAATACACATATTCCACAATAATTAAGTCCCTGCTAACAGCATTGTCAAACATGCATTGGAGAAATGATGGCTCCTTCAGTTCACACTGCTGGAGAACTCACCACAGAGAAGCATAAGATAAAAAGTTGGTATCTGTGTCTCCTCTTCTGCGCAGTGGACCACTTCTGTTAGAGGCTTAGCTCATCAGGGTTAGAACAATTCAGCCCTACACACTGCACATCACAGCAAGGAAACCGAACGAGGGATATTTGGTTGAAAAGCCATAAGCTTAACCAGTCTCAGGACTGTCTCTATCCACAGGATGCTCTAAGAGAATTTAACTCCAAGTAGCTTGTGGATTTTATTTCATTTCTTCCCTTCAAAGTGCATCAAGCAATAGTTTTGTCAAACTTCAAAGATGTGTAGTTAAACTTAAGTCACACGAATCCTGTATCAGTCTTAGGCTTGGAATATTAATGGGTCTGTCTTAGAGACCTAGATTACAATCACCACATCTTTTCTTTAATCATGCTTTCTTTCAGTAATTTGAGATTTGTGGGCATCTTGATGGAATCTTGTTCTCTTTCAAGGACAAGCTGCTCTCTATGAAGAGGAAGCATGCGTGCTGACAGCCTCATTCCTACACCCCTCTTTCAATGCCACTGTTGTATGTTTAGCCCTGACCATCTCTGGCTCCCCCTATGTGGACACTACTCTCCCACCTCTCCAATAACGTGACTATTCAGCTTACAGGGCTTCCTTCAAAGAGTACCACAGTGGCTTTCTCAGGACTTAATTTCACACAGATACATCATGCAACCACTTATTTCACAGAATCTCCATCCCCAAATCTATTTTCCCCCATCACTGCTACAGGACAATGCTGAGATAGCTTCAAGCTAGATTCCAAGCTCTAATGCAACCTACACGGCCACAGCCTTCTGTCTCCTGCCTTAGCTTGTCTATAACCAGTCTACAGATGTTTACCCTTCTCTCTTTGATCTCTCAAGTGTCTGTACTTATCACTTTGTTCCCCACAGGGACTGGGAACCTAATAAGCTTCTCTTTGTGCCTTGTTCTCCAACTCTAGCTGCTCAGCTTGTCATAGTTTCCTGTATCGTTTAAGCAAGACACTCTTACCCTCCTCTTCTTGAAGATTTTGTTTTTTGATGCTACTAGTATCTCATTCCCTACTTCTGAGTAGTAAATACTACATTATCTTTGCAGTGAATCAGTGATGTGCTACATTCTGTAATCTGAAGATCATAAAGAATGAAATAATATCAAATATATCAGCTCCAAAATGGTTAGGAATTAATTACTGCAGAAGTACAATTGCAGTCTCATCATATGAAGGTAGAGGTGTTCGGTGATGTCTCGGTACCCTGCTCTCTAACACAACCGTCATGATACAGTGTTACTAGGGTCAGGAATAACTCTGTCCATGCAATCAACATGGACTGACATTGGAAGCCAGGCCAAATATTCTCATTAGAAAGGAAGCATGAGCTAAGATTAGAGACAGTTCCCCTTTTTCTTCACTTCTAAATTTATTAATAGGAAAGTCTACACCCACTATCTCCACACTCTTGCTACCCTTTAATTTTATATAATCAGACCGCTCTCTTAACTACTCTGAATTAAAAGCATTGAGAGAAAAAAGTCCCCTAACAACTTAATTGCTGCCTTCACACTCCCTGAGTTCCAAGGACATGCTACTCTGTACCATGCTCCAACTTTAAAGCCATGTATTTTTCATCTTCTTCCTGCAACTCCAAACTGCACAAAATTCCCTTCCAAAACTCCATTCACAAGAGAGATCTGCATATTAACACAACTGCCTTACACAACTGAGCAGGCTATATTTAGGAGTATATATAAATATGTGCATATAACAGCAATTAATGAAAAAAAAGGCCATGAATTAGGAATAGAACAAGAAAAGGTATGTGGGATGAGTTGGAAAGAGGAAAAGAAAGGGAAATTACGTGATTATAATATAATCTCAAAAATAAAAGAAATCCTTTTAAATTGTACACATTATATAAAAATTTAAATACAAAGTAATTAAGTAAAAAAATAATTTTGTGTATACTAGCATTTATATTGTCACAAATCATGTCGTGGTAGATACACTATAGCTCTATGCATCAGTGAAACAAAATGAGGATGTACAATTTTGAGCAGTTGGCACAAAAACATGTTTAAACTCAGACCGCAAGACCATATTTCTCCTTCCTTGACACAGGCACCTTACGATCATGTGTCCAAAGCCCAAAGTTTAGTGTCGTCTCAAAAGACAAAAGGAGGATTGCCCTATTGAACTTGCTGTTTGGTTAATTGTGCCATCTTGCTTGACGGGCAAAGCCAGCTTCCTGAGCGTGCCCTAATTATTAGCAGGGACCTCACCTTGTCTTTACATTCTGCTGACTTTGTCTTGAAATAATTGAAATTTTCAAGCCAGGGAAGCTGTAATTTTCTTTGATATTGAACTCCATGAACCATGTATTCAGTTCTGTTTCTAAACCCATCATCAGTCAGGCACAAAGTGACTCTCCTTGTATTTTATATCTTTTTAAAGTTATTACATTATTGATTTTTGTGCACATGTGAGTACATTTGTGGGTATGTATGTACTGGTACACAGCTCCCACACGGAGGTCAGAGCACCACTTGTGGGAATGAGTTCTTTCCTTCATTCATCTCTGTCCCAGGGACTGAACTAAAACCATCATGCCCTTGGTGACAGGTCCTATCTTAGACGTCTCGTCAGCCCTCATGTTTAATATTTTCACCTCTACCTAATTTTTAGTCAATTATTGATGGACTGTCTTAACCTCTAACCTTTGCAGAGCCAGCTCAGCAACCTACTAATAACTTACAACAGGAAATCTGTGATTGTCCGCACAACAGAATCACCACAAGTGACAGTCTTTAAAGCATCTAAACATAGGATACACTACTTACAAGCCCACAGTGGGTTTTCATTAAATCACCTACTTCTTCATCTTGAGAACAGTATTCACTGTGTTGCTGTTAAAATGTGGATCAAGATTAACTTACAAGTTCTGACTTGACAAGTGGTTTCCAAGAGAAAACTTTGGAGACATCACTGGAAGGATGCCAACAGGCATTAATTAGAAACATCCTCCACCCTGCACTCCACAACCTTCAAGTCTTTCCAGAGAATTTGCCCATCACTGATATTTCAATGTTTTTTTTTTTATTGTCTCAGTGTAGCAAAGGCTACCCTGTAACTCACTTGTAACCAAAGTTGGCCTTGAACTTGTGGCAATCCTTTTGCCTCAGACTCCCAAGAGCTGATATTACAGGCATGAGACACCATAGATGGTTGCCAAATTGCCTAGAAATATTGTTAAATATTGTTTCTTGTTTGAGTTCACATCATGATGATAGTCTACATATGTGGTAATAGTTGAGAACTTTTACATATGTACATTGAGCAATTTAATATTTTTACCTTTACATTCTATTCAGGTATTATGTGTTTTGATCCAAAGAGTAAATATTAAGCTTCTATGTTTTTCCCAAATGGCTGGCCGTAAACTCCAGTAACATAAATCTCTGTGTGAATTATCTTTCTTTCAATGTTGAGCAATATCATGCATCAACTGCACATTTTTGCTTGTGGCTAATTCCTGAGCCAGCATCTTATGGAACTGACCACATTTGCTCCAGGCCAATGTCACACGTTGTCGCTAACATCTTACAAAACATTTGGTTCCCCCATTAAAATTAGGCCACATGATTTATCTCTCCTTCTCAGTTCTCTTGCAAGTCGTCTTGCAAATTGACTGTTTCATGTACATCTTATACTTGTTTACTTTGTTTAAGAAACTAGTACTGTAATTTTTATAAAGGCTTCCTATATGAAGCTCAGCATTGCTTTTGTCTTCCATGAAGGTCTATCTTCTTGTGTGTTTAATTCTTTGTCTGACTCTTCTACCTCTTAGATTCGCTTTTCTGCAAACATTTAATGTCACTTATATAAAATTCCCTTTTGAGAGTGTTCTCTTTTCTACCTTTTATCTAATACTTGCCTTGATTCTTAAGTTGTCAATATTTTGCTCTGAGTTTTTGCGAACCAGAAAGTCTTGACCTGGAATCATCAGTAGACTGGCTTTTACTGAACTGAGTTCCCTGTTCAAAGAATCAGGTGTGTCTCTGCAGACAGATACATGTAGATCCACCAGCATGCTGAGAGCCTACCTTGTTCCCCAGAAATGAGAGTAGACAAACAGAAATGTATGGAATAGATAACGAAGCACTGTCAACAGCTTTCAACAGCTCTCAAGATGCAGCATGAGCAGACAGCCAATTACCCAAAGAGAGATTACCTTCAGCTTGAATTATAATGTTCTGTTTTATATAGCAAAGCCTTGGCTTACTTTAGTAAGTACTTTTCTTAACCAGATGTGGCAGTGCACACCTTTCATCCCAGCACTTGGGAAGCAGAGGCAGGCAGATCTCTGTAAGCTCAAGGCCAGTATGGTCTGCAAAATGAGTTCCAGGATAGCCAGAACTGTAGCACAGAGAAACTGCGTCTCGAAAAACTAAATAAATAAATAAATAAATACTTTTCTTAGTCTCTTTTTTGATAAATAATAGCTGAATCTCAAGACATACTTATTGATAGCTCTATTGAGATCATACTCATGATACTTCATCTTAGGAATGCCATGAAAAATATGCACAGGCATCAGATAAGATGGTGATGTTCTGTCTAGTATGTCTCTGTTCGCTGAATCTTTTACCATTGGACTATGGAGGAAGGATGATCTATTAGAAAGAAAACAGCAGCCCAGGTCCCAACATCTAGACCTGCTCTTTCGTTGACTTTCTGGTTGAGCAAACACAGGTAGAAACTTGCATTAGTTAGCTGTGCACTTACCTTTCTCTTAGTATAGAACTCTTCACCCCAACATTCCTACCGTCACCCTGACTTCTCACTACATTAATTCTAATTATCTCGGTAAAGGAAAAGGAAATTCAAAGCTCTACCCCTGGTCCCCAAATTTCATAGCCTAACTAATGGTATAAAGACAAAAAGTCCAGGTTCAACATACCCTGTTCAGAGCTGCTAGAACTAGCTTGTGGATGTCAGTCCTGAGATACTGTTTCTGGAGCATGTTGAATTTGCATTGAGAGTCATCCCTGGATTCTTCTGGTATTCCTAAATTCAGAACAGAGAAGTAACAAAAACAGACAAATTAATCTCTAATCCATTTAGGTTGAGCAAACTGCCACTTGATAAAAACCTAGGATAATTTGGGTTAGGCTAAACTCCCACCCTGTAGAACTGTTCATCTTCACTTAAAATGCATTTGCATCTCTGCTGTATTTTCAGTGAGCAGGGCTGCACATGTTCCTGAAGCTTCTCATTGCTCCACCAGCAGATGTGCCAACCAGAGGCAGTAACTTTGAGTAGTAAAACCCCTGGCCACATGCAATGAATTTCTCTTGACATCTTCCTCTTATCATGACCAAATGAACATTCCCAATTTTTCATCTCTCCTCTCTGCTTCCCAGAATGTAAGATATTTCCCTTCCATAGAACAGCCTGCAAGTTGTGTGCATTGTGAACATTTAGTAGCAGGCCCATAGCCATCTCCCTATGTCTAAGGGTCCAAGCGCAGTGCTTCAGAGTAACAGTGATTTGGGAGTCTGACACTAACATATGGTAGAGCTAGGCAGCATCAGTTGAAATCTTCCAAAATCTTTCTGTCTGTGCACCTTAGTTTTATCATCTAGGTACTGCAAAGAAGAATGGTAGGCACATAGAGTAGAGAAGATGGTAATGCCATGCCTGTTAGTGTGCACACATAATAGTGTGTTTCCAAGCATGTATTTATATTTATATAGCATGGCCTTAAAGTCATCGTTTTAAAAAGCATCAATAATCATCTAACTAACTATTGACTAGTTTATACTGCTTCAGGTTCAATTCCCAGTCATTCTAAGAGAAAGTACAGGGCAGGAGAGACAGCACAGAGATTAAGAGCACTTGCCACTCTTCCAGAGGACCATGCTGTGGAAATAATCCTTCTGAATACTGTGAATATGTATTACTCTCATTGGTCAATAAAGAAGCTGATTGGTCTATAACAAGCAGGATATAGTTAGGGAGGGACAGTCAAACTGAGGATGCTGGGATGAAGACAGGCAGAGTGAGGGTGACACCAACCAGCAATCGAGGAGGCAAGATATGTAGAAAATGAAGTAATAATCCATGAGCCATGTGGCAGAATGTAAATAAAAGATATGGGTTAATTTAAGGATAAGAGTTATCCAGTAACAAGCCTGAGCTATCAGCCAAGCATTTGTAATTAATATTAAGCTTCTAAGTGGTTCTTTGGGAACTGTCAGGCAGGAGAGAAATGTCTGACTACAGAACCCAGACTCAGTTCACCAGTCTCATGTTAGACAGCTAACCACTGTCTGTTACCACTGGTGTCCACAGGCATTGTGTGTATATGGTACACTTTAAAAAAAATTGGGGACCCATGCATACACAGAAAATCTTTAACAAAAAGGTGTATATTCAAAGTATGTTTTTGATCTAATAGATTATTGCTGCTTTAATGAGCAGGCATGATTCTACGTTGCTTTTGCTGCTCTCTAAGAATCCATCCACCTTCAAAGGAATAAACTGTGAGCACTGAAGATTAAACAATGAATTGGTTAAGTTGGACATGGTGGCACATGCTATTAATTCCAGCACTCAGGAGGCAGAGGCAGGCAATCTCTGTGAGTTCAAGGCTAGCCTGGTCTACAAAGCATACTTTATATAGCTCTGAAAGTCATTTGCATTACCGCTTGGTATCAGAGTTGTGTGGTACAAGCTCTTCATTCCCTAATGGTGTGTGTGTGTGTGTATTTCTATATACATATTCATATATATGGATATATGCACACACATATCTATATAATTTTAGAGTTATAAAAACAAAAGTGTAAATATAGATAATTCAATAATCTAAAAAGTTTTAAAATTAATATTTGCAATCAAAATGGGAAAACACATGTATATATGAAAATATTTAAATGCAGCAACTAATCTGACTC
Organism: Microtus obscurus; assembly: GCA_963919715.1. Classification (NCBI taxonomy): domain Eukaryota; kingdom Metazoa; phylum Chordata; class Mammalia; order Rodentia; family Cricetidae; genus Microtus; species Microtus obscurus. Next base: position 8,528,623 of record CAWTZC010002364.1, read on the forward strand.
AAACTTCTATAACACACCTTCCTCAATCAAAAAGAATGCTTTGCTACTAGATTGAAAATAAATGAACAGGATGAAAATAGTCCTCCAATTCTCAGTAATAGAGTGTTCTAAACATCAATGGGATGTTGAGAAAAGCTTACTTTTAATTGTGAAACTTTGGTTTTCTTCCCTAAAGCACAACCACTCAGCATTGCCCTTAAGGTCCTTCACTTTCTACGTCTGTCTACCCTCCCACACTCAGGATCACACCTTCCCTTTGCTGTCTTCAATTACCCCAGACGATGTGTACATGTATGTTCCTTCTCCTGAGAGTTGTTCCTGACCTTTGACTCACCTTTCAACCGCAGACATCTAATCTCTGACCTCCATTCTGCTTTGAAGACATTAGGGCCATCATTAGTCTCATCCGTGCCCTGCATTTGTCTATAGTGGACCTTCTCTCTCTGTGGCAATTAACGGTTTATTGAACTCCTGTAATCCCAGCATCTGACCCAGTAAAGCAGGGCAGTGCTCAGAACAGGAGGGACTTAATAAGCATGTGTTGAGAGAATGTGGGGCTGGAAGGACAAACAGCAACAGTAAGAGTAAGGCTGGTGACAGAAGTAGGTCATTGAAGTTCATGAACAAGGGTCATGTGGCTCTGCCAGGGAAAAGCCAACTAAACCACAGAGGCAAAGGCTGGAAATAAAGCAATAGACGGGGGTGAAAGAGAATACTTTGTGTTAGCTTGAACTTCAACTTGACTGATGGCAAGAGAATTGTCCTTAGAGACAGCAGATCCACTTTTTACACTGTGTTCATTTCTTATGGAAATTATGGATTAAATATTTTTATGAAGTTGTCTTACAAATTAATCTTAGCGACTCATCTACTTCACACTTTCTCATGAATTTCATCGTCAGTTTAGCAGAAAGACCTGCCTCTGGTTATCACAATTTGGTTCTTTAAGCTTTGCCTAGAAAGCCAATGTTTCATGGCCTCTACATACGATCGATTCTGTGACTCACCTGGAACTACAAAATGCAAAATGGCTCGCAGTGCCTCCAGCTGCACTGACAGAGAAGTCTCGTGGGTTTTCATCACTGCTATTATTCTAGGCACCACTGCGGCCATTGTGTCCAGGGAAGTGTTACTAGGAATGAAAAATGAAGTGTTTATTTTAAAAAAATACAATTTGAGGCATATGTACAAACACCAACCTGAAATAAACTAGGGAAACAGAAGAAATGCATTTTACCAGGAAAAGCCATAAGACATAGATATACATACATTTGAACTCAACCAAAATTTCAAGTGTTTAAATTCTGATCTCAAGAATTAGAATTCGGAGCTCTTTTGACTTAGTTTTAAGAAAATGACACCTTTCTTCTGACTAGTCTGTGGAACACTGGTAACAGCTCTGAAAGATGGGGTCACATCACGACTTTACAGATGAAGAACTTCTTTGGAGGAGGAATTATCAATGTCCCTTAGCTAGAAAGAGGCAAAGCCAAGGCCAGGACTCCTGCATCACACCAGGTGCTTCACCAGAATTCTTACATATAATTCATTAGTTTACGTTAAACTTGTGGCTTCTCCAAGGCATCTGTGCCTCTCTTCTTTCACAGGTGAGCAAACATGTCAGTCTGGAAGGCAGGATGGCTGTCTGCCTCGCACAGTGCCTTGTTGACTGAAACCTTATCACTCACTTTTAGCACCATCAAAAACAACGCTAAAACTTTTCAACTAGGCTTTTAAAAGCCATATTTAAAGACAAGAAATGACACAGATCTATAAGGCTAAAGTAGCTGGACTTGTGTTCAGCACAGTATAACTCTACTCTTTACAAGTCTGTAGATGTGCTGTGCACGACTTATGTGCATTTGAAAACACCATTGCTAACAGCTAGGATTTACTGACAACTTAAAATTCACCGGGCATTATCTTAATCCCTTATGAAAATAAATGTATTTGATCCTTCTGTCATAGCTCCTATCTTCTGAAACTGTTATTTAATCCTTTTATTTTTCTTTTAGATAAATTCTGAAGTCTAACCATTCAATCATTGGTTCATGTATTAGCAAAAGAAATCCATTCAACTTCCTCTGAGATAAAACCTCCATCTAGAAAGATGCCTGTCATGACACTGTATGTTCTACCAAAAGGTAAAAAGCATCCCACCCTGAAGGAAACCTCACTAAGCAAGCTTCAGGAAGCCTGAAACTGACTACATTCATGAGACTCCTCTGTCCTCACGCCTATATAAGCTGTAAGGATTGCTAAGCAACTCTCTCACAGCAGCCAAGACTCCTGGAAGAGACAGATTCCAGCTGAGCTGATCAGAGGACTCCCAGACCAGACCAGCTGCCTGGAAGAGCTTTAGACCAATTCAGTCACTTGGGAGGGACAATCTCCAATGTGTTGAGCTGCCTGTAGGCCATGCAGTATGTTCCAGCTTTCTTGAGCTGTCACCCATACTGGGGTTGGCTTTGGTGATGCAGCTGTCTCTGAGCTGTTTCTATCCTAGTAAGTAATTCTTCACCCATATTCTTATGAGTAACACCAGCAAAACACATTGGTTCACCAAATTAGACTTTGGTGGTATTCTGACTTGGTGTGTTGTAGAGTCCCTATCTGGGGTGAGCAGACATTTGTTTATTTCTCCCTAGCAATAGTGTCCAATAGCAATCCAAGACACCAAATCCATCTAAGCCTCAACACCTGTACTTATATCTTTTTCTGGTACAACTGCCTTTGATTTGCTATCAACCAAATAATGCCACGTTATCATACATTTTTGGCTCAATAGGATGAGATAATACACTAAGCATATACTTAGTGGAAGGGACACCTGCTTGGGATTTTTGTCAGGTTTTGCAAACCTCTAGTCCCCTCCTGCTATTTCTAGCACAGATAATAATATCTGGCTTCAGTTGTGCCACTCACCAGACACAGTGTCAGCAAGGCTGGCTTTGAACCTCATAAGACAATGAGTACATTTGGGAAAGGAATGAGAGGAAGCAGAGAAGCCAAAGTTAACTCAGATGGAAGAATAATAATAAATAGTGTTTTAATTCTGAAAAGCAGTAATTCCAAAATGCATGTTTTTGTATTTTTATATATTCATATTTATACCATGATTTGAAAAGCTATTATCAGTTTTGCTGCATGATTATCATTCTCAAAACAGTTAACAGCATGCATGAAGCACAGAAGAAAACCTTCGCCTTATTTCTGCAATCTCTGCTGCTCTTTTTAATGCTTAGATAAAATAAGTCTATGCTATCAGTGACAGATGACAAGAGATCTGTGCTCAGATGCTGGGTTTAGCCTCCCATTCCTACAGATACTTCGATACCATTCCACTTGTCTCAATGCCCCCCACATGTGTATAACACCTCACGAATGTGCAGTACCTTCCTTCAAACAGGTGACTCAGCATCTTGCAGCCACTCTCTGCCACCTCGGGAACAAGGGAGTGCTTCTGCATCAACTCTAAGACATTCAAGTATACTCCTTTTGCCAGCAGGATTCTCCTGAAATTAACTATAAGGTGTTCTTCAAGTTACTTATAGAAATGGAAGCATACATTTGCAAGAACACGTATAGCATATTGTGTGTTGCACTAGCTACTTAGAGATCTTTAATAGCTGTCTATTTGTGACAAATGTATGTCATTCCTGTTTTCCATATTTTATTTATTTACATTTACTTTTTATTTATATAGTAGACTAGTAATAATATAATCAGTATATGAAAACCCATAAGAATGAACTGTCTTATAGAAAAAATGTATATAAGCAACATTCTTTACAATAAGGATGAAAATTAAATTTCCTTCTAATCTTTAAACTTCACAAAATGGACAGGCTTATATAGAGCTAAGATTCATTAGTAGGATAGATGTCAGTGAGTAGACTACAGATACTCTAGAGATACAGGACATCCATCCATTGGTGATCGGAGCCAGGGGCAGGCCTGGGGAGAAAAAGGACCACACAATTTTATGTATGGAGCCAATGGCCAGAACTCACTGGTGAAGGGACTAGGGGAATGGCTTAGTCTGGAATGCTCTAATTACTTTGTACATCTCCTACAGTAGACTGCAAATGTTAGTTTTATTGATCCAATCATGTACACATTGGTAGATAGTGTTCACACAGATGGCTTTTGCAGAGTAACTCCTATATTTAGTAAACAGTACCGTGGCCTTGAGAACTGGCTTTATAGTATGCATACAGAAAGCCTACATTGCAGGGAGACTGACATGTAGTAACCCTTTCTTGCAATGAAGTCCTTCACTATACTCTATCCCAGTGCCTTGAAGTATTTTGTATTAATTGTCTTAAAGCCTTCACAGAAATATCAATTCCAACGCAAGATGACCGAGAATTTGAGGATAACCTGGACTACATAACAAGTTCAAGTCCAATCCGGACTAAACAGTGAGACTCTGTCTCAAAAGACCAAATAAATAAACAAATAAAACAGGAAAAAATATAATAAAAACACATTGAAAAATAAAAGCAAATCCAAAGGTCAGACCTCCCAAGACATCCAGAACATCATGCATTAAAATACACAATGAGTTTTTATATCTCCTCCAGAGTGCCTCTATCCCAACCAAGGAGAAACTTCTAGTCCAGTGGTCCTCAAATACCAGAGGTTCAGACACAGATCATTGGGTACCAACTCCAGAGCTTATGACTGGATTGGTCTCTGTAGAACTCGGAGATTTTTAGAGTTCTTCTGTAATACGTTAGTTGGACCTGAAACATTTTTCAGAATGTACCCACAGCAAGGCAATGAATAATTCAAACACGGCAAACACGACTGAGAGAAGGTGGGCATCATGAAGTCCCTTTTGAGTATACAGAACATTTTCATGTTTTGCCATTACTAGCAGAAGATTATTGGCCTTAATCTACTCCATCTCAGCAGAAAATTATCTGCTTTCAAAGGAAAATCACAAAATGCCACCTCTTACAGTACTTTACTGACTGCCAATTCAACATTTATTCCCTCTGATTCCTAATACCCTCCTTCCCAGTTTAATGTTTGTCCTAGCTACCTGACATCTTACATTCTTTAGTTATGCTTGGCTTCTTGTCTACCTTCCCTAAGAGTTTGACTCTATGTGCCTAGAATTTTTATTTAACTGGCAAACCACACGGGCCTAGACTGTCTGGTCTCTAGCATATAATATGAGTTTGGTACATTGCAATTAAATTAACTGATTAATTAAATGAGGAAATTATCATGAAAGATATACCTATGCCTTCAAATCTCCCTGGTTCCAAGACCCCAGTTTTTCCTCTCTACTTCTTCTTCCTACTTCTTCCTCTTTTTCTTTTCTTTTCCTCTAAGATCCAGTAGCCCAGGTTGGCCCTGAATACACAATCCTCCTGCCTCAGCTTCCTAAGTTCTGGGATTGTAGACCCGAGTCACCAATCTGTCTAATTCCTTCACCCTTCACAGTCACTATCCCAAGAGACTTAATGGTGGAGCTGAGGCTGCTGGAGATCCTCCCCCTCCATTACACTAGAAAGCCCAGGGCATGCAAGGGTGTTGAAGAAAGGCTCATCCAGCAGGTGGCCTGGAGCAAGGGAGTGGGGTGGCATATTAAAGGCAGGAACTGATTTCCAACAGGCATCAAGCTGACTCAAAAGATCACTGCCCCTCAGAAGCCATAACCAAAGCAATAAAAAAAATCTTGACGACTGAATGTGACCTAACCTAGTTTCCAAAGAGTTACAAATGGCAGCACCATCATACTGTGCTGCTTGGTGACAATCCTCATCTCCTCTGGGGACACCAAGCACAGCAGCTGCAATGCAAGCCCTGTCCAGACCTCCACAACTCCTGCGATGACTCAGTCCTGGGAGAGGCCCTGTCATCACTCAGGGCCTGTCTACCCCAAGCCTTTATGTAACATGCCAGATTCTTTGTTGACTAATTAATTTTGTTCTTTAACAATTTCACACATAAATGTAATACATTTGATTACACTCTCATTTTATTAAAATGCCACCAGAGAGATCGGAGAAAATGGAGAAACTTTTCCCTCCTGATTTGACATAAAGGATAACACAAAGAGGCATGCAGGAGGCATTGTGTCTGTAGTTTTCACTTGCCTGGCTTGGTTACTAAAATACGATGCACACACTACTGTGTCTCAGATAAATCTTTCCGTCTTTTTCCTGTTTCACTGCCTAAAAATATCCTGTAAGAGCTGCCAAGTCCCGCAGCCTGATGAGTTTTCCTGGCAAATTTTCCTGTTTATGAGACCAGGAATCTGAAGCAGTTTGAGCCAGGATTTTAAAGCTTAAAAATCCTTCCAACGTATATGAGCCACTTCCTCTCTATAAGTACACAAAACTATAATACAAAAATTACACATAGAAGATGATTTTCAAGAAAAATTATAACTATAAACATTTTATTCTGGATAACTTTTACTATCTCATCGGTCTTGCCTCTATAAAGTTGATATAAAACTATAATATGAATAAATATCTACTGGAAAATGGGCAATCACTTTTAGAGAACAAAAGGTCCTATACGGGTTCCAAAAATTCTCATAGTAAGCTAAAAGTCAATCAACAGAAACTGGTTCCTAAAATAGGTGTGTGTGTGTGTGTGTGTGTGTGTATCATATATTATACATATATCTCTGAAAGCTATACAGCTATTAAAATGGCAATGATAACATTAATAAATACATTTATTAATATAAGGATGAAAGTATAAACTGTATTAAAAATGGATATATGTTCCAATTTCTACAAATATATAGCATTTATGTCATGAGTACATTTGTAGAAGTTTTAAAGAATATATCTAAAAGCATAATTTTTTTATCCTTTAGCAACATACACTCCTCGACAAATATACCTACCATCTCCATATATTTGACTTTTTCAGAACTTACAGCTTCTATAAGGGAAGAGCAGCACAAGATCATTTCTCTATATTAAAGCCCATAGTCTCTGCCTTACCATTTTGTTCCAGGAGCGTGGACAGTGCATGCGCAGCTGCTTGGAAGACATCTTTGGAGGAAGAATGCATCAGCATAGACAGCATCACTTCCCTGTGTGCAGGCAACCTGTCAAAAAGCCAACAGCTCAGTTTGCAGTCTCCAGCTCCCATGCTCACCCTGCCTATGAACTCTGACAGGGCAGGCCTGGAAGCTGAGCTGATGCCACCTCCACTCACGATAACAGCACAAACTGAAGAACTCTCTAAGTAAAGGTTAGATTCAAGCATAGCAAACACTAACATTTCTGTTCCTTCAAAAGCCTGTAAGCCATACCAAGGGCACATGGCTTTATAGACATAGAATGAGGGGTAGACAGCTACTCAGTCGCTATGGAATCGCACAGAGTGGACATATAAACAGAGAGAGGTTACATCCCAGGAGGAATAGACCAGACAGCACAGGATTTCCTCCTGGTTCTCAGAGTGGGGCCCAAAGTAAACCATATGCACTGCTCCATTCTAGAGTTTTCCATTTCATGTCCTGGACTAATTTTGACTGCGGATGAATGAAAATGCACACTAAGCAATTGCTGCTAAGGATGTCACAGTAAACCGTGACAACCAAGCCATGCCTCGTGCAAGCCTTATAGAAGTCATACATTTCCTAATATCGTAGGTGCATGAAATATAAAGAAAGGAATTAGAGCATGCAGTGAGCACTGCCAGTCACAAAATAAGATGAGGAGAAGGGATGGGTCATCAGAGGAGCCATAAACTAGCAGAAAGTAATCTTTAAAAGATGAGGTGCTAGGAAGAAAAATATAAAATGAGGAAATGAGGGTAATGGAAAGAAAGGGTGAAATATATATAGTAAAGAAGCAGAGCAGATTCAAAGAACAGGGGAAATAAATGTGTTTTCTTTTTCCTAATATATGTACTGGGAAGATCTCCAGAGTGCTGAGGATAACGTGTGCTGTGGATTAAGATGTATAAATTGCAGCCTGAGTCAGCCTGACCAGAATGTTCCTGAAAAGGTTGCTCACGTGGGATCATTTGGATCCTGATGTATCAGTTTTCTTCTCCAGATGTTTAAGTAACATCTGCTTCATTAATTCAATGTTTTCCAGCAGTGGGTCATTATGCAAAGAGGCCTCTCCGTAGACAGGTCCACACTGCTGTGTCACGCTGGACCTGCCAGAGGCTGCGTCTGCCTCAGCCAACCTGCTAGCAGGTAGCAGAGAACCCTAGTGGCTCTGTGAGTGTGCTCAGCTGGCATGAATGAACATGCATTTGTACCTGGTCAGCCAGAAAACTAAGGGGTTTATTCTCGAGTATTCACAAACTGTGGAATGACTCATGATCCCAAATCCCTGAGTAGAAATTAAACACTCTTACACCTCAGTAGAGATACAAATGCTGTACACCCCACCAGGTATACATGCGGAGGCCTGTGGTTCCAGTGTGGGCTATGCTGTAAGACCGTCTCTTATGGGAAAACTAGACAAGATCATATTCCCACCACTAACATGTAGCAATACTGATGCCTAAATACTGACATAAAAAAAACTATCAACAACAGTATCTATCTATGCATTGGCTGAAACAGAACCCAGGTTTTTTATAGTCAAGTAAAAGCACTGACTGGCCATCTTCGTCTCCGATCTTCTCGTGCAAACTGTTCTGGTACATAAGGAGATTATTTAGTGCCCAGCACGCAGCCTCCTAGATTAGGAAAGAAGAAGAAAAATTGTATCAGAACAGAAATGATTGAAAAGCCTTTTATGAAATCAGGGCAGTGACTAAATGTCCGACCTGCACATGCTTGTTCTTTCTATGGCGCGTCAGGGCTTTGTAGCAGGGTTCCAACCAGAACAGCTTCTCAGGGTCCTCCTCATCGTTGCTCTCCTGAGGTTCACTTCTTTCCTCCAAGTCTTGGTTTAAGAAAATGGTCTCAGCTTTTTTTTAAAAAAAAGTGAAGTGTATATGTATTTTACATGGATATATTTTTTTAAAGATTTATTTATTATGTATACAACATTCTGCCTCCACGTATGCCTGCATTCCAGAAGAGGGCACCAGATCTCATTACAGAAGGTTGTGAGCCACCATGTGGGTGCTGGGAATTGAACTCAGGACCTCTGGAAGAGCAGCCAGTGCTATTAACCCCAAGCCATCTCTCCAGCCCTTACATGTATATTTTTACAAACAGCTTGACTGGCCAGGCCTACATGTAGTATTTGAATGTTCTTTACCAACTGCCTTGGCTAATTGTTGTCTGGGTTTTCTGTCCTGCCCAGTTCTTGCAGTCATTAAGTCCCAAAGAAATCATACAGAGGTCTATATTAACTATAAACTGATTGGCCCATTAGCTCAGGCTTCTTATTAACTCCTATAACTTATATTAACCCATTATTCTTATCTGTGTTAGCCATATCACTTGGTACCTTTTTCAGCAAGGCAGCCACATCTTGCTTCTTCTGTGGATGGATCAGGACTACAGAGGAATGGGCTTCCTCCTTCCCAGAATTCTTCTGTTCTCATTGACCTGCCTCTACTTCCTGTCTGGTTGGCCTGCTTACACTTCCAGCCTTGCTACTGACCAATCAGCGTTTATTTAAAATATAATTGACAGAATACAGACCATTCTCCCATACCAGTTAATCAAGAAGCAATTTCTAATATTTTAAACATGTCATAACTCTACTCTTTCATAATGAGAGAAGGTGGGTACCATCACCCTACCAAACTAGAGTAGGGTCAGCTAAAATTATCATCTGGTTCTTGTCATCCCATATGAACATGAAAACCCATGCTTGTTGGTGCCATGGAAGTTTCCTCAACTGGTAGAAATGAAGCTCTGATTTAATTCTCAGCACTTAAAGAGAGAAAAGGAATTCTTCATTAGTCATGTGACTTACTGAGGAGTGCTAAACAGCTGAGGGCAGAGATTTGCAAGGCTGCATTCTCTGGATACTGCTGGACAGCTCTCACCACAAAGACATGTACTTCGTTCAACACCAAGATGTTGAAGAAATTACCTAAGGTTAAGTGAGACATTACATAAACTCTCAGCCATAGATCTTAAAATGCATTTCCTTACACAGAAGTGGTTAAACCAATAAATCGATCTAATGGCATAGCCCAATATATTAAATCAGCAAGATATGACATAATTAAAACAAAGTGACCTTTTGAAACTTTGGTTCCTACTATTGTCCTCCCTACTAGATGACATTAGTTGAGTAGTTAGTTGAGTAGGGCCAAAGAGGTGTGTGCTTAAATCAGCTGTGACACCTCAAATCATAACACAGAGATGAGTGGGCATCTCTTACCTGTGGCACTATAGTGTTCTGAGTTATCACAATATTCTCAGGGTCGACCAGCTTACACACCTGTGCCCTTCTTGAAATGTAACTTGCAACCATCTCCCCATATAAAGGCACAGGCCAGCACGTGACCGCTGTGCTTCACCAGAGATACTTTGTTGTTTTATTATCATTTTAATATTTAATTTAAAGTAAATTCTTTAAATATATTTTCAACTAAGACTAAAGCCCAAGAAAAGTGTAGACACCTCTGGATTACTATTTTCTGTTTTGATGTAGTACAAAGCTTCAGTCAAGACAAGTGTTCATCCTATCTCCTCCCATTAAGGAATTCCTTGCAGGGGAAGTCTGTTCTCATTTGTTCTAGTTTCTTGATGCCCACAGTACATTATCCCTGTCCAACTTAATACACTGAACAAAAGCACAGCAAGTTCTTCCTCCCCTCTAACCAGAGCTCAGTACTCACTGATTGATACCTCCACTGTCTCCTACTCTCACCAGCCTCTGATAACCAGAGAGTGATGCACACAGCTATGTTCAAAGCCTAAATTTCCCCTTCACTGGCTGCATGATCCAGGATGAGATACACGGCTGCGGAGTCAGAGACCCTCATGGAAATGTGGGGGTGACAACAATATTCCAACAATGAGGACCAAGTCATGAACCAAAAGTTTATATGGATAAATACATATGTCTATGAAATGACTTTGGGACCTGTGAAAGTAGGTGTGAACATGATTGCATAGTCATATCTGACAGTCTAAACATATAATTTTAAATAGTTGGTCATAAAGGAAAGAAACAAACTAACTGTTTGTGTACAAGACTATAACTTAAATTTTAGAAACTCATTTTTAATCGAATCTACCAAGGAGCTCTCCTAAACATTAAGCCAATTTCTAAGTTACACAGGAGACATAATGGTGATTGTGGACAATGAAAAGCATAACTCTGTAGGATAAAATCATAAGAATAAGGTTTTTTAAAGGCCTTCTCAAAATTAGGATGACAGAAAGCTAAATCTCTGTTACGGTAGCCTAAGTTTGCATAAATGTTGCTGATGATTGTTTAGGAGAAACGCCATCAGAGTCAGTCTCCAACAGTAAACACGCTATTTTATCTGCCCTATTATTTACTTTGATCTTTAGTCCATTATTCTGTTAATAAAAGTGTTAAGAAAAATCTCCGAGGTGTACATCATAGAGAAGTTGTGATGTCATCAGAGAGGCACAAGATCCGTGAGGAGAGAGCAAGTGAGCCTGCAAGTACAGCCTAGAGGGAAAGCTTGTCTTCTCTGCTCTCTCCAAGGCGAAGGTCTGAACCTTCACAGCAGAAAGCATTCCTTGTCACTCCTGTGCTCTAACCCTGACAAATGTCACCAGAGAGGCATTTGCAATGGGAGGCTTTGGAATGCTCAGCTCTTGAGTTCCATAGAGGAGAAACTCACAGCAACACCAGCAAGTGGACCTCACATGGAAGTCAAGATGTCCACGGACCTTACATTTAGAGATACCAGAAATGCAATACAAAATAACTGCATCAATGATTACATAAATAAACAAATATTTTTAGTAAGTAGAAGGGAGGATGATAAAACAAAAGCAAAGCAAAAAAGCAATCAAAGTTAACGTGTAGGTCCAAAATTAAGAGTTTTATCAGAAATGTATTTTTAAAATTAAATAAATCACCAAATTATATTTGCTCTGGGAATAATGGCTTGTTGTTTGAAAATCTATAGATTTAATTCCATAACACCAGAAGAAAAATCTTTTTACATGTATTGTTTGGTATTTAATAAAATTCAGTGCTCATTTCTGATATTTTTTAAAGTGATAGATGTAAAAATAGAAGTAAGCAATAAGCAGAGGAAACTTTCTAAACTTGATAAAAATGTCATAAAACAAGTTAGATTTTGACCTATAAAAATTGTGACACTCATTATTCTGCATGAAAGAATATTCAAAGTTTTTATCTCTAAGATCAGGAAGAGGACAAGGATAGTGTCAAACAGTGCCTCCATTCAGGATTGTGCCGGGGATTCTGGGTCATGCAAGAAGGCAGAGAAGTACCCGACATAATGAATGGGATGGATGGGCACAGAGCACCACTGTTCACAAGCCATTAACTTTCATAATCTACTTATATGCCTCAAAAGTTGTCAGGAATTAAAAAAAAAGACACATAAAAGCATGTTCATTTCTTCATATAGGCACAGTTCACAGGCATAATTTCAAAACAGATACCAATTATTATAACGAAATCTGAGCACCTATAAATAAGCAATGAAGATATGTGAAACCTGCATAGACTAGAGACATCAGTTCTTCATAACACAATCCATATATTTTTGTCATTTCTGTACAAATTTTGCTATAGCTTTAAACAGGAGTAATAAATTCTCAAGTTTGTATAGAATAGTAATGAGCCAATAAAAAGCCCAGACATAGGGCATAAGAAGAGGAATTTGTGGGCACCTAACTTTCTAGTGTTTCAGATATCAGATCTTGGAGACCATCCTAGAGTTCTGATCCAGAGAAGTCAAATTAACCAGTGTAACAGAAAACCATAGGCAATCTCATATCCTCATCATATGGTCTAAGATGATGTCACAGCCTGGCATCTATGACAGAATCACATTGATCATAGGTGCACAGCATCTCTAAGCTGCACTGATTTGATTCTATGGAGTATATAATGCAGTAAGCCTGTCACATGGAAGACATACATGTAAAATACAATATATATTATATGATATACAAATAGTTATGCATGTATGATATCTACATATTTTATATTTTATATGTTATAAAATATAAGCCAAATATTTATATATTGCAATATATAGACTGTAAGTATATATAATATGTATAAATATATAATATGTGTAAACCATACAACCATACTTATATATGCATAACTATATTTATATTATATTTTACATATATATCTTACATGTGACAGACTGTGCATCTTTGGATATATACTCCACAGATTAAAATCAGTGCGCTCTAGAGACCCTGTGCACCTGTTTAAATATATATACATTATATATATAATATATATATATATGTATATATACACACACACACACACACACACACACACACACACACACGCGCACACACATATAAAACTTTTGAGGACAAGAAAACATTTTCTAGCCCTGGTAATACAGTAATTCTTAAGTTGAGTGATAAGATCATTTTTTGCTTTCTGCTTCATAGTTTCAACATAATTTTTACTTACTCTTTTATAGTTAGCAACCATAGTTTCAATACAGCCCCACAAAAATCTTTCCTAGAGATCACTTCAGAAATGAAAATGCAGACTTCTCACTAATACCAGCTGTCTATATTTTGTGTTCCTTTTATAACTCTTTGCTACTTTGCAAGATTTCTACCCGGTGTTTATCAAGATGCCACTTATTCATTAGCATAGAATTCATGGAAGCTGCATGCATATACACTATATAGGTTCTGATAAGAAATGAAGAATTAAAACTCACCTAATGTTAGCCTATGGAGCAAGGAGCAGCTCACTTCTTGAATTTTCTCATCGGCAGGGAATGCTTTCATGGCTTCTACCACAATATTGTAACACCTGACATTCCCACTCATGAGGACTTCAACATTGCTGCCTGAATTAAAAAAGAATCATAATCACAAAAAACAGTATGTTTTTTCTTTCAAATATGCATATAAATGAGTATTGCATAGATAGTGTAATAGGAACAGATCTGGATGCAAACAGCATCTTCCATCATATAGCTATAAAGATTCTATGTTGTTAGTTGCTAACACAACAAGATGTAGAATTTACCTTTGGCACAAGTATAAATTATTCATATTTCATTTTTTTAAAAATTTTAAGGTATCTGAAGGATTAACATTTTATAAACTATCCTACCATTCTTCCAAAAGCAATCTACAGATTCAATGTAATCCCCATCAAGTTCCAACACAATTATTTACAAAAATTGAAACATTATTGGAAACATACAAAAGCAGCAAAATAGCTAACAATTTTTAATAATAAAAGAACTGCTGGCTATATCACCATCCCAGAGTGCAAATTTATTGCTGAGCTATAGTAATAAAAACATCATGGTATTAGCATTAACATAGAAACTGACACATTAATCAATGAAATTGAATCGAAGACACAGATATAAATCTAAACACATAGAGATACATAATTTTTGATGAAGAAGTCAAAAACACACACTGGAAAAAAATACAGCATTTTCTATAAATAGTGCAGCTAAAACTGGACAGCTGGATATAAAAGAATAAAGACAGATCCCTGTGGATTACCCTGCACAAAACTCAATATCAAATGGATCAAGGATTTCAATGTAAGACCAGATTCCTTGAATCTGATAGAAGAGAAAGTAGGAATAGTCCTGAGCTCATTGGCACAGGGGATGACTTTTTGAACAGAATTAGCAAAAAAGCTGAGAACAATTAATAAATGGGACCTCACAGAGTTGAAAATCTGTATGGTAAATAACACTATCATCTGGACAAAGTGACAGGGTACAGAATGAGAAAAGATCTTTACTGATTATACATTCAACAGAGGGCTAACATCCAAATTATGTGAAGAACTAAGAAAAGTCATGTATATCAAAGAAACATGACAATTTAAAAATGGGGGTACAAAACTATGCAATGAGTTCTCAAGTAATGAAACACAAATGGCCAAGAAACAATTAAAGGAATGTCAAACATCCTTGGTTATCATACTAATACAAAAAATTATTTTGACATCCAATCATACCCAAGTCAGAATGACTAAGGTCATTGAAACAAGTGACACCACAAACTGGCAATGATATAGGTAGGGGAATGTTTATTCATTGCTGGTGGAAGTGTAAACTCATATAGCCACTGTGAAAAGCAATGTAGCAGCTCTTTAAAGAGTTAAAAATAAATCTACCACAAGATACAGCTATATTACTCTTAGGTATATACCTAAAAAATTTTATATTCTACTAGAGAAATACTTGCTCATCCATGTTCATTGCTGCTGTATTTATGAGAGCCAGAAACTGTAAATACCCTAGATGTCCACCAACTAATAAACATTTAATGAAAATGTGGTATGCTTACACAATGGAGTACTATTCAGTTGTTCAGAAATTGAAAGTAAGAAATTTTCAGGCAAATGAAGTATCCTCCAGTGCCAGGAATGGGTTACTTATAGTTCAATCATTTACCACAGGGTCTCATGGAATTACCCCAGACATCATAGGCTGTTGTCAACACTATTGGTTGCTCTTTACAACCTGATGATAAGGCCCTATTGCTGAAGACAACATTTACTTATGTCATCAAACTTGGAGAAGTTGAACCAGTTCCTAATTAAAAGTTTTGTCTTTACTCACTGCCATTCATGGTACTAGAAGGCATTCTGCTACCAGAGGAGAAAGATAACCCTCAAAATCACCCAGTCACAAACCCTGCAATATATAATGACCTATGGCACAAATGTTACGGGAATAACCAATCACTTTTTAAAAATTAGATTTAAAGCCCACTCCTTGAGAGGGAGCCCATACCTGACACTGCTAAAGATGCCGAGAAACTGAGTTCAGATAGCCCATAGACTTAAGGGCAAACCTAATACTGTTCTTTTACTAAAGAACATAGCAACAAAATGGTTCCTAATGACACACTGCTATACCCACAGATCAATGTTTCATTCAACACTTATCAGAGAAGCTTCTTCTTGTTGTAGTAGGAGGTAATTGACATGGAGACCTATAAGTAAACAATGCACAGAGAATGACTTTGAAGCACTCAGTCTGTCCTAGTTATGAATACCATTGCTATGATTAAACATAATGACCAAAAGCAAGTTGGAGAGACAAGGATTTATTTGGCTTACACCTCCATACCATAGTTCATCAATGAAAAAAGACAGGAATGGAACTCATGAAGGGATGGAACCTGGAGGCAGGGCTGATGCAGAAGCCATTGAGGGGTCCTGCTTAGTGACTTTCTCATTGTGGCTTACCTAGTCTGCTTTCTTAAAAAGCCCAAGACCACCAGTCTAGGGATGGCACTACCCACAGTAGGCTTGTTTTTTCTCCATCAGTCACTAATTAAGAAAATGCTCTAGAGCCATTTTTATAGTGTATACAATCATTTTCTCAACTGAGTTCCCTTCTTTCAGATGTGTTTAATGTGTATCCAATTGACATAAATCTAGCCAACGTGCAGTCTTAAATGGGATGTCTTCATCAAACCCCTCCCCTCCGGGTCTCTTAAGTGGAAGAGGAAGCAGAAAGATGATAAGAGCCAGATGTGATGGAGGACTATAAGAGAACAGGGTCTTCCAGACACAACATGACAGATGAACTCACAGAGACTGTTGTGATGTGCACAAGGCCTGCATATGTTCAAGTCAGATGGAGTCACGGTATTGAGAAGGGTAATTCGAGACAGGCTCACACTGTAACCAAGAAGTTATTTGCAATGTGTATCACTGACAAACAGAAGTCAGTTTTCTCCAATAGTCAGTCACTGGGTATATGTCACTTGGAGACAGGCCTCATGCCCAGTAATATTTGGCTAACACAAAACAAACTCTATGCTTGTGGACATCTTGTTTTGTTTTGACATTTTTGGTTTTTTTGGTCTTTTGCCTATTTGTTTTGATTTTTACTTTTATTAGGATGTTTTGAAAGAGAGAGAGAGAAGTGATACAAAGTTGGGTGGGTATGGAGATATGGAGGTTCTGGTAGGAGTTGTGAGGGGGAAACGCGATCAAAATAGATTGTGTGTAAAAATGTTTTATCCATATAATTTAAGACAAAGAAGGAAAAACATGAGGGTTTTGTAGAAGTCTAAAACAAGCCAAATAGATTTCAAATAAATGAGCTCAGCTGTCTGTATCCTGCTGAGGACATTGATTACGGTTTCTGCAATGTCTTTTCTTCACCCAAGGAAAGAACTTGAGATTATGTCATACACTAGAACTGTGAAAATAAACTTGGATTTATTTCCTTCATCCTAGAAGAACAGTTAACAAAGGGGCAGAGACCTTGAGCTTCCTGGAGATGGCAGGCAGCAGGATATTCAAAGGACAGATATATTCAAAGACAAAACACATGAGCAAGGGGCTGACATGAGTCAGGCAGCAGGGAAAGGAAGAAGTTGTGGAGGAAGCCTGTTGTGAACCTGCGGGGAAAACACTTCTGTTTCTGAATGTAATATTGACTATTCACCAAACAGAAAATGCCTGTCTGTTAAAGACTTTTCCGAACATAACTAAAACCATTTTTTTTAAAATACATTGTAATGTTTAAATAGGATTGTGAAAACACCAACATATTTTTTAAGCATATAAGAAGGAAAGGAGGGGCCTGATAAAAAGCCTTCACTGCAGAGCTGCTGTTAATGCCGCTCGATTCCACATTGTTAGCTGCTGCTGGCTTTGACCTTTGTGTTATGAATCGACACATTTTAACTGGTTTATGTCATAAGTGGGTGGAAGACAATGGATTCCAAGAGCAATCGGCCCAAAATAAGTGAATAATGAACAGAGCTCAGGAAAAGTACAAGGCGGAAAATAGCCGACTTGCTGACAGCAGCGATGACTCACAGAAATGTAAGATGCGACACTCTGCTTTGGGATTAGTATTCAGCCCCATCCTCTGTTGACTGATTTCCCATAGACAGGAAAATGCTGCGTTTTTATGAACATATTAAAGGGATTATTTTTCCCAAGGGCATTTGTTTTTTGACCCTGCTGCAACCAAGTCTCATGCTGTTGTATCTGAAACTATACTTCTATATCATATGTGTATTATACATGCATTATATGTAACATAATATTGTGTATATTATATTTTTCATAGAAAATTCATATTGTACTACAATGTTAACAGTTTTGTAATACATATTTCATACCAAGTATTAGTTGATATTCTTCACACAAAATTACTAATTTAATACAAGAGAACTTTACATGTGTGAGGATGAAAACACTATTATTGAATGCATGTTTATAGCTGGCTCAAAGCACACAGAGAAATATGAAGTGCTAGTGTGCAATTACAATACAGAATCTACAGCCTATTGCAGCCAACTGGTAATCGCCAGTAGTGTGTACAAAAAATCATTTCTTCTGATTTCTACTTATTTTGATAACGTAGCTAAATTTCAAATCCTCAATAAATGCTAAGCAAAAATTGTGGAGTTCAACCCCTATTGTGTGGCTATTTTGGCCTCTCGCAACCTCACACCCTGTCTACACCCTCACCCACTTGACCTACCTCCATCAGAACAGTTCCTGCAGGTACTTGGAGATAAGCATGCCTCTGTATGCAGACGCACACAGATACACACATACATGCTTATGCACAGTTATCCACAGATGCATGTACACACAGGACACATTCATACTCATGCATTGATGCATATACCCACTCACACACATACATTGACATTTACATATGGCTACACACACATATACACTCACAACATGCACACATTTATGTGCATACACATCCATGCTAGCGCATATGCACAAATATACACATGTATACACACATATACACGTACACAAAGTACAGACTGACATACATCCATGCACACATACATGTACCCAATCACATACATACATACGCACACACACACACGTACAAGTTCATAAAACCAGAGTTTCCTGAGTGATTTTCCACTCTCCTGTGCCATATCTATTTCGTTTTATTTTTCTGGCACTAGGTATTCACCTTAAAGCCTCACATAAGGCAAAAACTCAGCCAATAAGCTGCATCTTCAGTACTTATTTTATTTTACTTCATTTTATTTGAGACATGGTCCCCTTAAGTTGTCCAGGCAGGCCTTGAATACAGCTCCTGAGTGTAGCTGATATTTCACACTTGAGCTAAGGGCCCAGCTGCCCCCATATATTATGTTACTAGTGTCCAGCTCCTAAACGTTTCCCTGTATTAGTTCTACAGCACACCTCCTTACAAGCTAAGTTCCCAGCGTTTAAGGCTTTTCAAGAGCTTGGCCTTGTTCTATTCGTTCTCACAACCATAGGATGCCTGGCCTCACCTGAGATCATATCTGTGGTTCCTACTACACGTGAACTCAGAAGAGGCCAGGCACACATTTAAGCTTTTCACTACGGTTTCCAGGCACTAAACCTAGAACTGGATGCAGCACAGTCTGGATAAGTATGAGTTAATTCAATGAATCAGTAAATGAAGAAGTTTAGCATCCAAGGGACCTCACAGACACATGCACGCACACGCACACATACACACAGAGAATCCAAAAAAGACACATCGCATCACTCCATGTGCAAATCAGAAAGCACGCAGAGAGGGTACTCACAAGGAACCGCCAGGGAATGAAGGCAGCAGAGCACATGAAATACAATTTCCTTGTCCCCTTTGAAGCTGCTGAGTGTGCTCAACAGTATCATGTAATCTTTGTTCTCAACAAACTCAATCAGCTGTTCCTCTGAAACTGAATCAGAAAGGGAAAAAACCATGAAGATGCTTTAAGGTGACATAAAATTTTAATTTCTGAAAGATATATTTATAAGAACAAAGCATCACAAAGACAATGTGCTCAATAAAAATGTTTTTCTGTCCCAAAGGCATAGGAATTTAAAACATTAAATTAGTTTGAAACAGCAAAATAGTTCTGTTTTAAACTGGTTGGATAATCTTTTGAAATGAGAAATTATTAGGAACCCAACAATTCTCAGAAAAAAAAGGAGTATTTTCAATTTCTTTGGGGGAAGTCTACAGCAACCTAATAAGTACAATAAAGATGATGTACTGGAAGGAACACTCTATGACTCTGATGGTTGAAAATAATGATGGTTCATTGGGATGAACATACTATGAGTCTTATCCACTGCTAATGAAGATGACCCTTTGGGATGAACTACTATGAGCTCGGCTACTGATCCTACAATACTAACCTGCTGATTATGACTATGTTTCTATTTTAATTTTTAAAAAAGTATTTGTAATGTTTGTGCCTGCTTGTCAGTATGTGCAACACATGCCTGTAGTACCCAAGGAAGCCAGAAGATGTGGTTAGATCTCCTAGAACTGGAGTTACAGGTGGTTATAAGAAACACTGTGCAGGTGCTGGAATTGAACCTGGGTCCTCTGCATAAGCAGCAATTGCCATATCTCCAACCCCTATTTTTGATATTTAAAATTCATGGTATTTATGGTAGACTGCTGAAGGAGACACAGCTAAGCACGTTGGCTCAAGAGTTGTTAGCAACAGCAAATGGTAACTGATTGAACTTTAAAATATTCTGTTTTAATGGTTTTCCATAAGAAATCAAAAACTGTCATTCATTTTTAAGTGATATTATGTTTTAAAATTGACATACAATTACATTCTTTTATAATATGAATATGTTGAACTCTGTTTGGAGTCACTTTATTAAGTGGGAATGTCAAAAACTGTTTGAAACCCCAGTCTGTTAGAGCAAGAATGGTGCTAACAAAATGTTAGAAAATTCAGCTCCTTAAGAGCAATCTTATCTTTTCAATTGTGTACCAGTATGTCTATGTAAGATAACGTAAAACTTGTTAGATTCATTTAATTAATGATAGATGCCATGGAGCCTTTACATTTAATAGCATACTTCTCACAATATTTTTTTTAAGTTTTGATAACCATCTTTATTAACTAACTTTTCAAGTTTAACTTTATTAACTAAATTACTGTCTCAGGAAACTCAATCCTCCTGAAAAAAATCAAAAATCGTTTTCTTCTTATATTTATAAAATATATAATATAACATGGTATAATATAATAATATATCCTGAGTATTTATGAATGATCTTTGGATTAAGATTCTCCCATTTAACAATCAGTAGTCTATGACAGTCCGTTCTGTCCTGGAAGGACATAGCACTTGTGAGGGCATAGTGACAGCCCTCTTTCATGAGTAAGCATTTGTTCAAATAGAAACACAGAGTGCAGGTCCATGAGACAACAAAATTCAAATTTTATCCTTTCATTCTTATCAAAGCTTTCGTGCAAGATGTAACACAGAGAAGACAGCCTGAGACACGTGAAGTTCTGTGCTCTTCACTGCAGTGAACTCTTCTATACAAAGCCTACATCATCAAAGAGCTGGGTCCCAAAAACAGTAGCCACCACTGTGTGCTAGCTAACTGCTAACCTCAGACCACTTGCTCAATTCTCCAACCCATTTCCTCAACAAGTGAGTCAAAGGACTGGACAAAATTAACTCAAACAGCCTGCAATCAACTGTTATCTGTTTCTGAGCCTGCTGTGAAATGCCTCTCTGTCTTGTTTCTCAAGGACACTCAGTTCTGGCCCAGTTCTCTACACAAAGTCTGTAGCAATTTCAAGTCTGACGGGATTCAAAATCATAACCCCATTTTAACCTGTACTTGACTTCATAGTTTAACGTTTTCTTCTTATGAACCCATGCAATCCAGTTTGCAAAGTGAGCCTCGTGTCCAGTTATGCAATAGAAGGAAGTCTACTATAACCACATGATTAATAATAACCTGTGAGTGAAATCACACCACAGAAGGGAGCAACATTACCACACTAAGAAACTAAGAAAATTTATTTCACTTTATAGATAGTATGATTGTAGATAATGATTTCTTTTCTTATCAATTATATCCATTTTTTTTCCAGTACAGGTCATTCTTCTTATGAATACGTCAAAATAAAGAATTTAGAAGTTTAAATACCTCTCTCAAACAGCACATGTAAAGTCTTGCATCCAAGTTTCTGAACTTCATCATTGGTTGAATATTTGTGCATGGCATCAAAAATTAGCAAGAAAACATCGCATTCTTCATCCAGTATTAGCAAAGTGATTTTACCTAATTTGAAGAAAACAACGTGATATAAGTACACAGTAGTTTTTAATAGTTGGTACATTAATTTTGCTTGCGGCCTATAAATATTTCATGAAATTTTATTGTGATAGACCACTTCATTGTCCCAAATGTTATCCATAGCAAATTCTTTCCAAGTGAAATGGGTTCCCAAACACATTACTACACTTTTATAATTGTTGGCACACCATGCCACACCACAAACACAAAGCCTCGGCCCTCCTACCTTACAAACTTCAAATCCATTCCTATCTTCCCCTTTGACCTTTATCATCTAAATATTCTTTGGGAACCCTGACCTGACCCTACCCTTGCTCCTGGTCTTCATCATTGAGACCATTATCTAACATCCTTCCAAGTTCAGCCTCACTCTCATTTCCAATGAGTCAACTCATTTCATTAAGAGCCAAACCATTGAAGTGTTAGCTCTCAAATACTTCAAAGTTCTCTTCCAATAAGTTAGTTCAGCTTCCCTATCCTACTGAGGACCTCTTCCCATCACACCAAGAATGCAGAAATAGTTGCTTAATTGTTCTGCTTATTTTAAACTTCTACCCAACTGTTGATAGTTCACTCCCTGAACTGTATTTCTAAGGCCTAAATGTGATCTTGGAAGTCCCATGCTGGAATCTTTTAATCCCTTCTATCACTCTTAAGTACACCACACCAGATCCTTTATAAAAATCTATGATATCAATATCCTTAGCCCATGCATGACTCCAGTCTAGATATGGTACACCCATTGCTCCTCTTAAAGCCTCCCTCAAAAGCCTCTTTGAATTTGCATTAGAACAACACTTTCCTGCCATAATCTAAGATGTAGCACACATAACATCCATTCCATCAACAACAGTAACTACTATGAAATATGGATAGCAACTATAAACAGTTCTTCACTGGGTTTGTGTGTATGTGCATGTGACATTAGAGACTGAACACAGAACCTCAAACATGCTAAGTAGGGACTCTACTGATAGCAACACCCCTAGATTCATAGTGACTGCTTTTGTGATACAATGTGTTAATCACTAGTTGGCTCATTTCATTATAACACATTTAATCAACACTAAAACCTCACAAGGTAAGTCTGAACTCCTCTTTAAGAGTAAAAAAAGCTGAGGCACTAAAAGACTAAGTAACCCAAGCGACTTAGCTTAATAGCTAATAGGAGGCCGAGCTGGATTAAAAATTAAGTAGGTCAGACAAGTGGAGAGGCCTACAGAGATAACCCCAGCACTTAGGGTGCGGAGGGCTGAGAGAAGAAGACTGTGAGTTTCACACAAACCTGGGCTGCAAAGAGAGTTCAAGGCCAGTCTGCACTAGGAAGACAGTGAGACCCTTAATCAATTTTAGACAGGTCACTTACATTTGTAACCCCCACAAAGGAATTTAGCAGCTGTCTGTGCTGTGGCAGGTTTCACCATATTTCTCTTATAATCCTTTTCTCACTACTCCTCAATCATTTCTCTACATGCTTTAACCTATCTGCCCAGGCAGCCCCATTCCCTAGCCACATGTGCCTAATAAAATTCAAATTGAATAATAAAAGTTAAATAAAACCGAAGTCCAGTCTTCATATTTCAGATGCTCATCAATCACATCGTGCTACTTGTTCTGGCAGCGGACAACACACAGACTATTTCCTCCTCTACAGAAGGGCCACTGGGGCGAGCGCTCTATTATGACAAGTGAAAAATGAAGCAAGAAAAAAAAATTTACGCTCCCAAGGATGAGGGTTGAATAATTGAAGTAAGACTCTTTAGGAATCTCCTGTCTCCTGTCCTCCTGGCCCTGGTCCTTAGACTTTATCTTGTTCCTTCTCTCTCTGAGGGTCTTCATTAGCAGGACCAATCAGGATCCTACTAATTCTACTAATCCCCCACTCGCTTGTGCGGTCTCCCTTCCATCTTCTCTCTGTAGCTGTGCACATGAAATTCTCCTGACCTCAAAATGACCTCCTATTCATTGAAAGAAACCCCCAACATTCAGGATTATGTTTTTGCCAACCACAGGCATCTATCATGGCAATGACCACAACTATTACACGATCTCAAAATCTCGGCTTGGGTCTCTTCGTCTCTTGATGGAGGTCACCTTAGGCAAAGGCTCAGGAGCACGGAATCAGATCCTGATTGTGTCACCTGGTGGCTGAGGCCACCTCTCCGCTCATCAGTGCCTCTCACCCAGAAAGATAAGGAAAATGCCTATCTGGGGTGCAAAGGGTTTTGAAAGCATGTTCCATCTAGCAAACACTCAAGAAGTAATGCCACATGCTTTATCAGGAAAAGATCGTCAAGGTAGATACAGAAAAAGGTACCAAAAATGTGAATTATGGGAGCAGATTTTGAAAGCCACGCTAGAACTTGAAACGGGAACATGGGAAGACCACATAAACAGCATTCAGAACCAAGGTCCTGGATGGCACCTGAGAAGCAGCCTGAGACAGGAGGCACAGAGAAGGCAGACATAAAAAAAAACCTCTCTAGAAACCACAGCTGACTAGTTCACACTTTGACCCTGACCGCAGAGAGGAGGGAACATTTGTGGGATGACTCACCTGAATCTAGGAGGAGATCTAAGGCTTTTAGTCCGACTGTTGACAGGTTGACATTGGCTTGGTGAACAGTTAGCATTTTAAGAATCAGTCTGGAATAAAAACCAAAATCACATGACAATGGAAAGGTTATACAGCAAAAGCCAAGGAGACTCCCCAGTGGGAAAGTCAATTGCTGGCACACCGGGCAACTTGAGGCCAACCCCTGGGGCCCACATGGTGGAAGAAAGAATGGATTCCCGCAAATTGTCCTCTGACTCTCACATATGTGTCATGGCATGCATGTGCCCCCCCATGCATGCATACATGAACATATATATGAAGTCAATCAATCAAATACATTTTTGACACAGGATCTTACTATGTAGTCCCAGAGGGCATGAAACTCACTATATATCTCTGGCTGGCCACGAACTCATAGAAATCTACCTGCCTCTGCCTCTCTAGTATTGGGATTAAAGGCGTGCAACACTGTGCCAACCTAAATGCAACTTTTTGTTAATGAAAGTTTGAACTCATAGATTCGCTAACATCCAAAACAATATTTAAGTACTGCTTTTCACTCACCTATACACTTTCTGTACTTAGTTCTGTTCAGCAAAGCTTACAGGATAGGTTTACCCTTGGTACAAACTTAAACCAAGCTTATAAAATTAACAGCGTGGCTTTGGGTGTAGCTTTTGGCAGAGAACTTGCCTTGCATGCCCATGCCGTAGTTCCAATCTCTATCAGCACAACAAATAGAAATAAGTAAATGAAATTACCAGGAGTCGTACTTGCCTCAAGTGTGGCAAGTACATCACATGATTCTGTCACAAATTAACAAGTTGATTACATGGAATATATGCATATTTCTAATTACCAACCATATCTCAGTAAAGTTCGAGGGAACCAGAGGGAGAAATCTAAACATTTATTCATGCATGTATCTCAGTAATAGAGAACTTGCCTACAAGATACAAGGCCTCTGGATTGACCCACAACCTGGAAAAATTAAGAGATTTAGGAGGAGAGTATTATTCTATGTCTCTACAGAAAAGCTAAGCCCTGACTATATTCCACCAAATGTCCCTACTTAATTGTTAACAAACAAAGCACCACAAAGAGTATCCACATCAGAGGAGATACCTTGGATATGTCATAAAAACCTATGAACTATATGTCACACATGTTGATATATTAACACACAGGAACATTGAATAAAGATATTTATTCACATATAACCATAAGGATTTACTTAAATATAAAACTATTGCTTGCTACTATCTTTGATAAGGTAATATTCCATACCAGATAATGAACTGATATCAATATTACCTGCTCTCAAATTACTAGATTTTAATCTCTGTGTTATCAGTCCTAAACCATTTTCTGCCTAGTGGTCTTTGATTTTTATATTGTTGAAAAAAAATAGGGCTAATGCCATCCACAGCCTAGTCTCTCTCTCTCTCTATATATATATATATATATTGGTTTTCTGGCAAGGTGAAGTACTGTTGATATCTTGCCAGTTACCTACCTACTTATTCTCATCACTCCCCTCTCTGTTCCATTCTGTCGGAACACAGTCCAAGAATGGAGTCATGCAAGGCAAATTCAGATTGTTTGTAAGAAAATGCCAAGAAAACAGAACAAGAATCTTGTGATCTCAGTGTCTTCAAAAACATGGAATTGTTCTTGGAACATGTTTTTGTGCCCTTCTCATGCATAGCAGATAAGGGTGAGTTTATTTCAAATTATTCATTACAACTGGCTATTGCTATTTGTTTGTTTGCCTCTATAAAGAAATATGTTTTTGCCATGTGTGGCTGTCGTTATGATTATACACTATACTCATGTGACTCTTCTTGACCCTCGGGGCATAAATTGTCTGATGCTCTGAATAAAGTTGACTATTGCAGACTTTAGTCTTCCTCAACTTTAGGCTCCACTCACATCGTTAACTAGAACAGTAAACACATTCTCACTATCCCTCACATGGTTACTATAGAAAGGATTTCCTTTTCGGTATTGGTCAAGTTTGAAGGGGAAAAGTTTGGCCACAGAGAAAAACGTCTTACAAAATTTTTCCCCAAATGTTCTAGTGTAGAAAACAGGGTTTCTCCCTTGGTCACAGGCCCAGATCTCACTGAGAACAGGAGCGTAGACAATGAATGGAGGTGGAGGAATGAACTTGAGTGGTAAGCAAGAGAATGAATGAGTGAATACATAAACAATCATTTCCATAGAAGTAGTTTTACAATTTTATCGCAAAGGGTTGGCTTGTTCTGGAATATGAGGAGGGAAGCTTTCCAGCAGACTCTGATCTTGTCGATTAACCAAACTTGGAGAAAATTGGAATTCTCATCAAACCAAAAGGAAATTAAAATCAGAATGACTAATTGCATATGTACACACTACATATATTACAGAACTGACACAGGGACTTTCAAACAGTAGTTTGAAAATGGCTGTTTTTCTCAAACCATACTCTTGAGATGGTGCAACTACATATTTGAACTGGAGAAACATGCAAATCCTAAGACCTATCCATAATAGCTCCTTTAGGGACAGAACAGTGTTCTATCCCTTATACATTTTCTTGTAAGTATGATAATATTCAATTTTTAATAAAATGTATTTTTTCAAGCAACGTAGCATTGGAAGTAAAATATCTTCATAACTGTGGTCCTTTGTATGAGGGCACCTAATGACAGAAAATAGTTTTATAAGTCTCCAGAAACTAAATTATTTTTTAAAGGATTTTCCCAGAAACAAATTTTTCTTCAAAAATTCTTATCTAATTATGGCTATGATGTGGTCTTATTGAAGACATTATGTTGACAGCTGCAGTCAAATGGCTGGTAAATCGTCACATAGACGAGGCTTCAAAGGGCTGACAGGAATTAATTTCCTCTTTTCTCTTCCTCTTGAAAACCAGTCTACTTTCACTGAGATTAGCATGCACAGATACATGCAAATGTGCACATGAAGACAGTGAAGCAGAACCTTGAAATGAATGCTTACAGAAGTAACTTCTCAGACACAACGGTTTTTTTTAGAACTCGTGGATTGTATCAGTTCCACCATTAATAGTAAAAGGCTGTCGTCCTTTGTCTTAAGTCATACTCAAAGATCGACAACTTAGCCATTTATATAATCATAGAACTGGGTTATTAAAAATCATCTCATCTGATATTTCACCATCAATCTTAGTTTTATAATTCACAAAGTTTAAAGATTTCTACAAATGCAAATTATTGATTTACGAAAAACACATCTGCATTAAGGAATTTATCAGAATGGTTTTGGATGGGCAAAGGGTGTCACATATAATTTTTCGGTGCAGCTTACTTTCACCCATCTGCCATACTTACCGATGAATACCAAGGACTTCCCAATCATTTCCAATATCCTGGGGTCCTATTAAGCTCGGCAGGGTCCCTGGACAGACTTCTATTAATTTGCACAGAAGTGACCATCCCACCTAAAAGCAAAAAAGATAAATATTTGCTTTTTTCTCCAAGATACTGTTTCATACACCCCAAAGTATCCTTGAACTCATATTGTAGCCATGGATCCTCCTTTCCACACAAAATGCTGGAATTAAAAATCATGTACCACCATACCCTGTTTACGTGATGCTGAGGATGATCCAGCTGAGGGATTGCTGTAGAGCAGGCAAACGTTATACCAACTGAACTGTGCCCCCAGTCCCATATCCACACTTTTAAAGATTCACACTCTACAAGCCAATCATGAATGTCTTGTTTTAATGGAACAGATCATTATATCCTTTTTAAATAATCATTTTAAGACAAAACAAAGCCCTAAAAAATGCTTTCTGTGAAATAAAAGTGAGGTGTGTATTTAAGACTACACATTGCTTTAAAACGCAAAAGTATTGTGGCATTCCTGAATAAATACCAAATAGATATCCTTATCATCTAAATCCAACAAAATAAAGAACAATTTTTAAGGGCACACTAAAATTATTAAGCAAGAATGGCTATACCCATACCTTATTACTTTTCCAACGTGTAAATATCTGACATAATCTTTCCCAAGAATTCAAGATTTTGATTATAGAAAGAGAGGGGAACTTGGAATGGAGAATTGAAGCTGAAGATTTTTGTAGCAACGGGAAATGACTGGCTTTGGGTAATAGGGGCCTAAGAGCAGGAGTGTCCTATGATTGAACCCACATCTGTTACTTGGAAAAGAAAAGAAGCTATAATAGGAGATTAAAAAAAACCTAAGTGCCCCTTACATGCCCCTCAGTGTCTAACTCTACCCTAAAACTCTCCACAGTAATGCATGATGGCAGAGCTTATATATTTTATAAGCTTATATATTTTACATATATCTTTTTTAAGGATTTGTTGATTTCATGTGTTTGAATGTCTTGCCTGCGTTGTGTGCATATATGCCACCTTTGTGTCGGATGCTTTGAGGTCAGGAGATGGTGTCAGATCTTCCATGCTCCATTTAGCATTTCTAAAGCTGTCAGAAACACTATGAATGGAAAACAACTAAGGAAGGAAAGGGTTTATTTCATCTTATACCTTCCAATCTACCCTCAAGAGACACTGAGGCAAGAACTCAAGGCATGAACCTGGAGGCAGGAACTGAATCAGAGCCTGTGGAGAAGAGCTGTTCACTGACTTGCTCAGTTTGCTTTCTTGTACAATCTATAACCTCCTTCTCCAGGGAAGACACTGCTCATAGGGCATTGGGCCCTCCGACAATCATTAATCAAGAAAATGCCCTCGAGACTTGTTTATCGGCCAGTCCAATGGAGGGAATTCCTCAAATGAGGTTCTCCCTTCCCAGGAACTCTTGCTTGCGTTAAGTTGACAAAAACTAGCAAGTACACTCGGTACTGGAATTACACACAGTGTTGAAAGCTACCATTTGTGTGCTGGAAAGCAGACTAGGATCCTCTGAAAGAGTATCAAGTGCTCTCAACCACTGAGCCATCTAAGCAGCCCCCATTTTCAAATGCCTTTGCACAGTCCGCTGGACATGACCCCAACATCCAAGTCATTCTTTCACTTGGGAAAATATAGGGACCCGTGATTCCAACTCAGAGATCAACCCACCCTTCCTACTACTTCTGTAGATCTGAAACATCTTCCATTCTTCCCACATGCTAAAGAACTATACTTAATATGCTCAGGAAACAGAAAATTTCCATTAAGGTAGAGCACAGTTAATACAAAGGTATCTAAGAATAACTGATGATAAATACTAAAGTATATGAATCCTGGAAGTAAGACTCACTGTGAGTCAGAACTACTCAAAGCAAGACACAATGTGGTGGATGTAAGGTTTCGGCCACAGTTTAAAATTCATGTGCTGTAGGATGAGCGGGGAGCTCATGACGAGAATTATGAAGAGGGCAGGAGACTACAGCTGGATAAGGCTGGACAGGGAAGTGAAGACAAATGATGCAAAGAGCCGAATGGCAAGGTGAGAAATTCATATTCGCTCGCTATGGAGCAGTAGCACACATCTGTGTGTATACATGAGGAGAAGGAGGCACCGCACAAAGATAAACATCCATATGTTCTCTCTACAGTCTCGTCTATTTACTGCTTGCACACGCTAAAGTCTCTTTACTGTTTTTGAATGAAGCATGAATTGCCTTATGTTGCCACTACTTCCCTTCAAATAATTACAACTTCCTTTAAAAGACATAAATCTCTAACTGTCATTTTTTTTAACCCTACTTTATTTTAAGTTTAAGGTATATTTAAGTTGAATACCCTCCCTCCCGCCAGGTAAGCAGAACAGATAGTAACAATCCAGATGTCATGGAAACCAACTGCTTCTGAGATATTTTTTAAACCCATATGAAGCCTTTTGGCCAGGCATTTAAGAAAGTAGCATTCTCCAGGGCGTCTAGTGGGGAAATGTGTTCTAGGATGCTGAACTCCTGTCCATACCTGGACGGCTGACTCGCTGAGAAGGCCTGCTTTGCTCAGATTGTTAAGAATACAGCATCAAGAACTGCTTGGAAAAGATCCATTCAGGCAGCTGAGCCTGCAGTCAATGAGTGGAGCTTCAGTGACTAAGTGAAGTCTCCAGCAACAAAGCAGTGGTAACAAGCAAAGCATTAATCTTTCAATTAGGAACTTATCTTTCAAAGAGAGAAAGATTTTGCCCTGCACAGATTTGCCAGTCACCGCTTTTTCTCTATTATAGTTGCTCTATTAGCTCAAGCATCCCCCTCATAAACACTTAACCCCCTTTCATTTATTTTGGCCTCCTTCTTCAAAGGTTGGAACTACTTGGGAAAAGAGAAGCAAAATTGAGGAGAAAAAGAAAATGCCATACACGAAGAATAATACAC
Source organism: Microtus obscurus (assembly GCA_963919715.1). NCBI lineage: Eukaryota > Metazoa > Chordata > Mammalia > Rodentia > Cricetidae > Microtus > Microtus obscurus. The sequence goes on from CAWTZC010002364.1 coordinate 8,559,666, forward strand.
AGGGCAAGCTTGATAGCAATTCTCCAAGATTTGCATTTGCATAGAAGCACAAACCAAGAAAAATCCAGAGTCTGGGATATCATCTTAGATGACTCTAACAAGAAACCTTAACTCACATTTCTGAAGAGAACTCTCCAACTCCTTACATTCACCGAGAGTTTTTCATTTGGTACTGCTAGATAATTGGATGCCAGAAATAGGAAAGGATGTTCATACTAACTACACCAATTATGTAAAGAAATTTAAAAGAAAATATTACTTTCTTGTAGACTGTTGAAATCCTGGCAGAGAGATAATCCTTTCTACATCCCCTTTGATAGGACCAATGATGATGTGGCCACTGTGTATGCTTGTAGTATCTGTGCTTTTGCTTGCTTACACAACATCTTATGAATTCAACACCAACTGATGGAGATTCTGAAGGTATGAATAGATTTGAGTCCTCACTCTCTTACAAGCTTCATATCACTCTCAACTGAGTTGATATGAAGGAACTTTGGTCAGCTTGCTTCAAAGGCAAAGAGATTCCAGTAAGAATCTACCAGTGTAACATGCATAAAGTCCTTTGCAGATAGATGCATATAGAACACTGAGAGCACTGATTTTATTCTGCTAAATTACTAAACCAAAGGCTGTTCCTTCCTAACACACTTTGATGCCCCCACAGCCACCCAAAACACATCATAACTATTGCAGACAAGGGAGCCCACACTTGGGCATTTTCAAGAATCAAGAATTAGAATGTCTTGGTTGGGTGCGTAGCTAGTTCTCTGGTAGAGTGCTTGTCTAAAAGCCCTGTGTTTAATTCCTAGAATGCGCGTGTGCGTACACACACACACAAAAGAAAAAAAAAACACTTGAGAATGAAGGAGGGGGGGAGAAAGAGGAAATGGAGGAGTATAAAGAAGAAAAAAGAATGGGGAGAAGTAGACACAGAGGGGGAAGAAGAAAAATGAGGGGGAGGAAAAAGTAGGGGTCAGGAAGGAGGAAATTAGAATGTTTAGGGATATAGGTCAGTAGTCAAAATAATCGCCTTAGCACATTCCAAGTCCTGTGTTTTGATCTTCAGCACAGAGAAAGGAGGCAAGGAGAGACAGAGTTGGGCAGAGACAGACAGACACAGGAGAAAGAGACAGACAGAAGCAGGAGGAAGAGAAGAAAGGAGAGAGAATTAAGCAAGGGATGTGTTCCAGACTCCCCTGGGTTCTCAATTCTACTACTCTTATGAGCCCTGTTGCCCAATTTTTCCCAGCTTTTTTACCAAGGAGGGGTGAGTCTACCAAGTATAGCCCTGGCAGTGTAGGCAACCAGAATTAGACATTTTTGAATATGAAGCAAGAAGGATGCAGTAGGTGGAGAGTAGAAATCTCCTTAAAAATTATTCATATTCCGTGGGTGCTAAAAAGAAAAGTTTCTTTATCATGCCTCCATCTTTCTCTTGATTTTGTTTCCTAATAACCTAAAAATTATTAGTCAGAAGGTATTTCATAATTGAAAAAAAACATTGTTGCAAATAGATGGGTGATTTATAAAAGAAAACTAAAGCTGGGTGTGATGCTACACACCTGTAATCATTGCACTGGGGGTGGGGGCTTGTGGCGGGAAGAAAGCAAGTTCCAGGCAGTCTGGACTTTACTGGACAAACCTGAAGGAGGAAGGGGGATTTGGAGAGTGAAATCAGCCTCACTTCTGTCTAGTCACTAGAATGAACATGAAGGAATATTCTCGCTGCTCCTCCACAGAGTTCCCCTACAAGTCTTAGTACTTGGATGACAAGACTGATTTCAATTCCCCAAATGACAAAACTCCAAAGGAAGTTAGCACCTTCAGGAGTAATTCCTTCTTGGCCGAAAGACATTCTTAACTATCTGGGCCTGCTTTGAAAGTCATATTTAATTATCTAGCCTACTTCTGGGCTTTTTGTGACACAGATCCTAGAAGTTACACTTTTGTCTCCATTTTGTGTGACAATAGATGTAGGGTAGAAGTGTAAGCCCAGGGGGACTCTGGAAACATCACTTTCTCTAGACACTGCAAGGTACGCCGCAGGAAAAGCCTTGCAATCTGTCTCCTCATTTAAAACCATAAAAACAAGCTGAGCCTACGAAAGTTTGCAGTATACTTGACACCCCCTCCCCGCCCCGTGTTAACTTAATTCCCGCCCCCATTTGCTGGAACTAATCACAGCGCCGCTCTATTTAAAACACACTGTACATTAGAAAAATTCTTAGAATAGCTTGAAAGGTTAATGAATTCACCTTGCCAATAAGAGAACTCTTTTCATTTTGCTCCCACCACCATCTAGATTCTGTCAGTTAATAAAGTTGCATTTCCCTCTTAATGCTAATCTCAAGTACCTGGACCTTAAGTCCTTTTGTATAAGGGTCTTCAGAACAGAAGGGACAGTTCCTTTACCTGCTGCACGCTGGCGACTCTCATGTAGGAGTCCAGGACGATCAGCAGAGGCACGTGGAAATTTTTACCTTCAAACAACTTGGAGGCTGGAAAAGAAGACGGTAGTGGGAAAAGAAAACAAAGTCACAACCCACAGCATCCTTTCGACCTTCCCGGGATTCCAGATCCTTCCTCCCTGAAGGAAAGGAGTGGAATGCCTAAGATTAGCACCCCAAGTGCAGGATAAAGTTTGCAGAGGAGGGAGGGGCTGCCGGCAGTACCTCTGTCGGAGTAGGTGAACACCAGCATGTCCTCCAGGAGCTGGAGTAACGTGTCCATCTGCTTGCCTTCCTGAACATTATTCAGCCTGACTATCAACTTCTTCAGAGCCTCCTCCTCCTCTTCCTCCTCGCAGCTCTGCGAGCCGCCACTGGCCATGGTGTGGCGGGGACTGCGGGGCGAGCCTGGAAGGCTGCTGCTCTCAGGCTGCCTCCGCTGCAGGCCCAGCCCTCGGCCTCCGACCGCGCCCAGAAGGCGACCGCGACTTGTCCCGGCCCAGCCTCAGCCTGGCCAGCCCAGCCGCACCGCAGCGCAGCGCCGCCGGGAACTCCGCCGTGGGGAAAAGCGAAAGCAGCCACCCCGCGATCGCGATCTAAGAATAGCAAAGGGGCGTTGGGAAAAGAGGGCACCGCCCAGTTGGCCCGTTTTAGGAAAATGGCTTCTTTAAGGGTTCCCTCTATAGGGAGAGTAGTCATTTTCCCCACAGGATGCCGCATTTAAACAATCAAAATCGGCCAGCTACATAGACTTCTTGGTGACCATTGTGTCTTTTGCAGGGAAAGACATGAGTTGTTTGCTTGCTAGTTATCGGAAGCGCTGGTTGCCAAAAGGCCTCTCAGTTTTTGGGGGGTTTGTAAGGCAGGATCCAGTCGTTCTGATTCAGCTCCCTGTTCTCAAGGATGGAAATAAGAGAACATAGGATAGTCGGTGAAACAAAAAGATAGAAGGAACAACCCTTAAATGTCATCCCTGTTCAGAACTAGTTATTAGTACTCATGTCCAGACGTCTAAAGTTAAAAGAGGAATCTGAAGTACGGGCAATGGTAATTCCAGCACCTGGGAGGTAAGGGCAGAACTATAGAAGTTTGAGGCCATCCTCGCCTCAAAGCAGGTTCAAGGCCAGTCTGGGCTAAATGAGCCTATCTGAAAAGAGAGAAAGGGGAGAGGGGGAGAGAAGGGAGGTAGGAAAAAGAGGGAGAGTGAGGGAGAGAGAGAGAGAGAGAGAGAGAGAGAGAGAGAGAGAGAGAGAGAGAGAGGTGAGAGATGGGGAGAAAAAAGAGGGACCAGGAAGGCCCAGTGCTAGAATACTTGTGTGAAGGAAGGCTTTGGGTTCAAAAAAAAAAAAAAAAAAAAAGGAAAGAAAAGAAAAGGCCTATGTTTCTCAAGAGGACTGCGGATCAGTGTTAGATCAATACTATAGATTAAGCTTGAACAGAGATGACCCATGCTCTTCAGATGACCTGTCCTCAAGGTCATTTACACAGGAGAAGAATTAGACCAACTTAGTATTTCATGATTTCCAGGTCAGCGCCCTGATGACAATTCCAAAGTGGATGAGAATTCTCTTCTTACTGAGGGGGAACCTTTGGGGTGGTTAGTGAAGGCTTGCTGGAATCACAGAAGGGGGAGTGGGAGTGTCTGTGTGCGTGTGTGTGCATGTGCACTGGGGCTGCTGACAGCCAAGACTTAATCCAGGTTGGAGGTTTGCCCACACTCCGCTCATTTCAGCAGGATGAGAGAGCAAGTTTGCATCTGCCTGGATATGGAGTTCTTTTTGTTGTCAAGGGATTTTAACTTTTACAGACGTGTACTGAATGTTTATATTTGCAAGGGTAGAATATTTATAATTTGCTTTTATGTAATTCATGCTTTAGGGGGGATGGGAAGAAGCAGAAATGAAATAGCCACCTTGGCACTGGGAGCTGTAGAAGGTTAGAGATCTGTGGTATGTTACATTTCTCTGTGTGTAATTTCCCACATTAAAACAAAAAAAAATCTCAACTCATGATCTTTACTACACTTACAATATATCCTGTTCTATGTGCTTTCTGGACTTGTTTCAACTTCTGAGGACTGAATGAAGGCCTCAGACTTTCTTTTTTTTTTTTCCTTTCAGTTTCTCATTTAAAACAAGCAAAAAGTTGCCAGAAATTGAGGCTTACTTCCCTTTACGAGAAAATTCTAAATGACAAGGTATTTCCTAAGTTCCTGAACTGTGTTACCCAGCTACAGTCCTCCATACTGTCCTAAATCGCAAGGTGATTCCTAAGTTCCTCAGTTCCTTCACCCACCTGCAGGCCTCCACACTGACCAGGCTAGTGAACTCGGTGGGCTCTGTCTGAGCTCAGTACTGGAAACAGTTGCCAGAAGCCACTGCAGCTTAGGGCAAAGTATCCTCGAGTTTTAAACATGTTTAATTGATTGACTAAAATTCCAAGACTCATTAACTCCCTAGCCAACAAGAATGAAAATGAGGGCTCCAGACAGAAATCCATGACTAGGTCAGAATTCGGTGGAGAAGAAAATAACCGTAAATGTTCGCCTAACTTCTGAGGAAGGAAGAAATAAAACTGACATCACCAAACACAACAAACACCAAACAAACTACAGATGGGCTAAAAGGCAAAACAAAAATAACCAGGGGAAAATATATATTGAAAGTTATTTAACCTTGCCTACAAAGCAAAGGCGGGAACAGGAAACACAGAAAGTTAACATTTGCGATTCATTAGGACATATTTTCTGCCATCAAAAAAAAACATAAACCAAGAGAAAATGGTCAATGGGGAAGAGAATTACATATGGCAAAAGTAATTAACTTGAAGAAGTTTTAATAAATCACTGCAGGGACAGTGCCAAGAGCCCTATGGACATTTTTTTAAAAAATGTAAGTTTGTTGTGAATGCCCAGGGAGTTTAAGAAAAACATGCTCATCTTTATAATATGTTCATAAATAACACAGCAGCTTTGTATGTGAAATGGCATTGAGAAAAAGAATGTAAACAAGTCTAACACAATATATACACTTTTGCAAAGAAATGATCAAACCCTATTAAAGGCATAAGCAAATGGGGGTATCATATTAATAGGAAGATGAAATATAGAAAAGATACTGTCTCTTAACAGTCACAAAAATGTAACACTAAGTATACTCTTCTACATTACAGCAAGTCCTAAACTAGCATAGCTCTCCAACTTGTGTTGAAAGAACTGCTCAATCTGGCATGATCCTGGGATGCAAGAGTGCCACTGGGGTCACAGGAGGGACAGGCCCAGGAAGCACAGTTGATCCAGCTCAAGTGACTTCCTGTGAATCAGGAACAGTTGTTCTCATTGCTAACACACACACAGGCTACCTAGTTAGATCTGGATTTCAGGCTCCACACATTCCGTCCTGAAACCCCTAAACAGTGCACAGTGTATACAACATCCGAAGCCCTCTCTTATCATCAGAGTATTTGGTGTGTCGTTGACACAGCTACATAAAGAGAACACTGAAACAGGAAGGAAAAAAATAAAAATAAAAGAGCAGCAGGGAGAGGCCAGTCACACAGTACAAGTACTACACAGATGGGAAGATATGATATATGTATATGTGTGTGTGTGTATATATATACATACATATATATATATATATATATATATATATACATTCCTACTATAACCTGTTCAGTCTGTATAATGTTACTTATGCACGTTTTTGTAACTGACTTTTGGTATTAGATAACCATTTTCTGTGCTCTTCCCTGAGGGAGAGTATTTGTCTTGATCTCAGCATTCCTTATTTGCCTATATAGTTCTTTTGTAGAGCTGAAGTGCATGATTTCCCCCTCACCCACCTTGGCATGCCTATTGTTGTTGTCCTTGTTCTGTTCAGGTTTGGCAGTCACATTGGTGAGAATTTATGGGTATAGCTTCTGACTTCACTAGGAGATACAATCTCACAGCAAACTCCCTGATCCTCTGGCTCTTACAATCTTTCCACCTCCTCTTATGCAATGCTTGCTAAGCCTTAGATTTCAAAGTGTTTTGTAGATGTATCCATTGGATCAGAACTTCATAACTGCCTTTTGATTATAATTTTATGTATCGGTCCAAATCTGCTGCGAAGAGAAGTTTCCTCAACGAGGGGTGAAGACTACACCTATCTGTGAATATAATGACAGACATTTAGAATGTAGTTCAGGATTATGCTGGCTTAGTGGCTGCACCAGTTTGAAAGCCCCCAAAGAGCAAATGCGGGTTCATTTTCCTCATATCTCCCCTGGCTTTTGTTGTCTGTTGTCTTGCTGGTTCTTGCCATTATTACTGGGCTAAGATGAAATATCCAAGTTGTTTGGATTTGCATTTCCCTAATTGTTAAAAATAATGAGCGTTTTAAAAAGATGTTTCTTAGTTACATTTTTTTTCTTCTTTTGTGAACTCTCTCTTCAGGTTCCAGGCCCATGTTTGTATGGGTCATTTCTTTAATTCGTTGTCTTTATAGTGTTTCATATATTTATTCTGGATGGTGGTCCCCCGTCGGATGTCTAGATGGCAAAGATGATCTCCCATTCTGTGGGCTTCCTCTTCACCTGGCTGGTTGCTCCTTTTGCTGTGCAGAAGTTTTTTACTTTCATGAAGTCCCCCTTGTCAATTGTTGCCCTTTATTCTTAAACAAATAGAACCTTTTTTTTTCTTTTTTTTTTTTTTTGGATTTTCGAGACAGGATTTCTCCGTAGCTTTTGGTTCCTCTCCTGGAACTAGCTCTTGTAGACCAGGCTGGCCTCGAACTCACAGAGATCCGCCTGCCTCTGCCTCCCAAGTGCTGGGATTAAAGGCGTGCGCCACCACCGCCCGGCTAACAAATAGAGTCTTATTCACGATGTCCTTCCCTACACCTATGTCACGTAGCACACTGCCTATGTTTCTTCCTGCAATTTCAGTATTTGGGTTTCACATTTGGGTCTTTGATCATTCGCTGTCAGTTTTTGTGCAAAGTGATAGACATCAGTCTACTTTCATTCTTCTGAACATGGACAACTTATTTACTCTGTATCATTTGTTAAATTTGCTTTATTTTCTCCAGATTGTGTTTTTGGCATCTTTGTTCAGTTCAAAGTGGCCTAAGTTATGTGTGTGCATGCTTCGGTCTTCATTTTCTTCCATAATAAAAAGTTACGATGGGACAAATGTCACATAATAACAGTACTTTTAATATTATAAAACATGCATGGTCTCATCCTCTGCTGGTTGGTGCTCTGCCAACTCAGACAAGCTAGGGACATCTGGAAGAAGGAACCTCAGTTGGAAAAGCACCTCCATTAGTTTGATCTCCAGGAAAGTCTGTGGGGCATTTTCCTAATCAATGATGGGGGAGAGCTCAGCCCTCAGCTGACAGTACTTCCCTGGGCAGGTTGTAATGAGTTGTGTAAGAAAGTAGGATGAACAAGGCCATGAGGAACAATCCTGTAAGCAGTGCTTCCCAGGGTCTGTGTCTTGGAGTTTCTGACTTGATTTCCCTTAGAGTTACACCATGACCTGGAAGTTGTGAGATGAAATAAAAATCTTTCCTCCCCAAGTTGCTTTTGGAAATGATCTTTATCACTGCAATAGAAAGCAAGTTAAGACACACACTTTGCAGAAATATATTTCTCTAGTAAATATATATAAATTGTGTATGGGAATAGCATTCCAGGAAATGAAACTCAAGCCAGGTGGTAGCATACACCTGTAATCCAAGCTCTTGAGGGGTGGGAGCAGCTGCATTGTGTCCTCCTTAGGGTTAATTTTGCTGTGATGAAACATCACCAGGTAAAGCAAATGAAGAGAAAGGGCTTAATTTGGTTGCATCTACAAAGGATCTTATGCCCTCTTCTGGCCTCCTCAGGTACCTGCAATGTTTTACACACACACACACACACACACACACACACACACACACACACACACTTCAAACACACATCTTTAAAAGTAAGGTAGGGCTATGTTGTTCCACAATAGAGCATTTGCTTGGTACGGAGAAGACTCTAGATTGGATCCTTAGCATTGTAAAATAATATCAATAATAATGGAAAGGAAACTAGAAAACACAGTCTTTTGTTCTAATGGAAGGAGACTTGAAACTGGATGCCAGCGATAAGTTCTCATTTGTTTGTTTGTGCTGTTCCTTTTCATTTGAGACAGAGTTGTTGGTCTTAACAGTTCTGACCTCCTTCTCCAGCTTTAAGTGTTGAGATTTGCTGGCAATGGCCACCATGTGGGATTGATATTTTTATTGCATTTGAACATTAGGGGTATCAGAGAGAAATATCATACATTAGTTTTCCCCTAAACAAGCCATTGTTTTCATATTGCTGGACTTAATATACGTGATCAAGAGATATATGTTAGATTCAATGAAATGGTATGATAATGGTCGTATTTAATCTCTACTGCTAAAATAATATGAAGATAAATAAGACTCTGAGTCTTTATATTGCATTCCTTAGAGGAAAAGTTATATGAAGTTTCTTTTGAGAAACACTGTTTTTACAAGTCAATAATTTAATGATAGAATGTAGTTACATATCCTTACCATATTTAAGGACAGTTGTAAAGCAAAGGCACAGACGTGCTTACTTTGCAAATAGAGACAGATGTTAACCTTTTACCATTGATCCCATAGTTACTAACTTCTTCAGATGCTATCCATTATCACAAATGAAAGAATTGAATTAATCTCACTATTAGAAGCATACATCTTTGTGGGACATTTAATATGTAGTTGGTTAATTACCTTAGAGTAGTCATACAGATTAATAAGAAGACAAAAGTTTACTAACAAACAAGCTTTTCAGAGTGTCCAGTTATTAGAAGGATAGCTATTATATACACACTATGACTTGGCTCTGTGGTGGGGGAAACCCAAAAGTCTCCTTCTCTATGCGAAATATCCCACTGTCAATTAGGAAAACTATCACATAGTAATACGACAGAAGCAAAGGAAAGAGCTACACCTTTCTGAGAAGAACACCAAATACTGAACATGCAAGGAATGTTAGGTGTCAAGGAGCAAGAGGAACATGGGAACAAGAGAAAGGGGTGGGTAGAGAGGAAGGAGAGAAGGTGGCACACTCAAGGGGAAGTGTGGAGAGTGTCTACCGGCAAGGTTAAGAGCAGGAAGCTGATCGTAAGATTGGGTAACAGAGGTGCTCCCCTGAAAATGATCTGCCCCAAGGTGACCCTGAAAGGTCCACTACAAAATACCCGCCCCCTTCCTCAGCATGTCTGTGTGGGAATAGCAAGAGATTTACAAGTGGGGTTGGTCTCTGGGTGTTTTGGTTATTTGATGAAGGATTACATTTTACATTTGAAGTAACTTTGGAATGTGTTCCTACTCACTTTCTTCTTACTATTTCTACATTATTATGCCATCTTTTTCCTCAAATCAGTCATCCCGAAAGTACGTCCTACTAGGAGGAAAACTAAAAGTGCATTGCTACAAACAGTTGGGAAATTTATATTTTCAGTTGCACAAGAAGATCCTTATTAAACCAGAACAGAAAATTATTCCCTCCACCAAAAGACTATATTGCTGTTGCCATCCAGCATGTAAAAACTGCTGGAGCAGACTTCAAATCTCACAGAACCTAGAGGAAAAGCTAAAAGAGAGCAAAAGGAATCCCTGAAATCACTTTGAAGGAAGGCAATGGTTCTTGAGTCAAAACAAACACTGTTAAAGACTTTATTTTTATTTTATATGTGTGTTTTGCTTGCATCTAATGCCTGAAGAGGGCAGGAGAAGGCCCTATAGTCCATGGAACTGGAGTTACAGATGACTATGAGCCACTGTGTGAGTGCTGGGAACAAAACCCGAGTCCTCTGCAAGAGCAGCCAGTGTTCTTAACTGCTGAACCATCTCGCTAGGCTCCTAATGACTGCATCTAATGACTAAATGCATTGACTTATCTGGGAGAGGTTGAACCACGAGAGTACAGAAAACAAGAGACAAACTTGAAAAATGCCTACCTAGGAAAACCAGTACTAAGGTTAATTTGGATGCAGGGAAGCATGAGACCATTGCCTTAACACAGATTTTCAATCTTCTGGCAAAATTGCCCTATTTCTAAGATGTGAATGAATGAATAATGATGGCAAATGTTTATTAACAACCTGCTATACCAGGTGTGACGATTTACCTTTAGTCCCAACACTTGGGAGGCTGAGGCAGGCAAATCACTAGTCTACATAGTAAGTTCCAGAAAGCCAGGATGACTATTTTATTAGATCCTGCCTCAACAAAGAAAGAAATCTGTTAAATGTGAGACACTAGCAAAAGTTAACAGAATTGGCACATAGACATTTGCTGAAGTCTAAATACATTAAAAGGGAAAGGAAATGTTTTTAAATAGGAAAGCAATTTGAGGGAAAGGTTTCATCTAATCAATGTTCTTGTCAAAGTCTTGGAGGCAAAAGACATTGTGAAGGATTCCAGAAACCTGATAGTGTTTATTATGGCTACAGACAGGAAGGAATGTGAACCAGAGAGTTGTTACAAAGCCAGTTGCCCCAAGACAGACTCTGAGTGTGGGGGACTTTTCTGAGTTCACACTATGTTAATTGTAATCTTTATAGCAATGGAACTGGAGTGCTGGTAGTCTTCTAGGGGATCGTCAAGCTATGGAATGGGCAAAGTAACAAATGTCCAGAAAAGACAGAAGAATGAGTCTCAAAGAAGGGAAGGTCACAGTTCTGTTGAAGTAACAACAGCCCTGAGAGGCCTGACTGTCATCAGTAGGGACACTAGATTCAAGAGTACAGCCTTCACTCTGCAGGCAGAGTTAGTAGTTGTGATTGGACTGCAGCATGATTCTAAGATATTGCAAATAAATCCAGGAACATGAGCCAAGCCTGTCCCTTGTGGATCTTTTGAGTCCTGTTAGGCAATCTGGGCCTTACCCAAGAGTCACAGGCTGGCCACTGGAGTCAAGTCTTGCTTGAGAGAAGGGCGTGAAAGATTGTACTTTCCAAGTGATGACTGTGGAAGGGATTGTTGTTTTAAGGTTAAAATAATGGACTGAAAAGAAAAACACCAAAAAAGATGATATGTTTGAAGACTATGGAATGAACCCTAGAACAAGATGATGGAGGCTGAATAGAGTTGTGTAGTAGGGTTGGAAAATACATTCTAACCATAGAATGAATGAACTTGTGGATTTGATGGAGCAGTTCAAATTATGAAAACTTATACATTGAACGAGGCTGATACATTCACTAAACCAATGCCCACCACATGTGAAGCACAGAAAAACTGACCAATAGAATATGCATATATTATAAAGGGGACTTACCAGAATGGCTTATAATCCGTAGGTGCCACAGAGTCCAACAATGACTCTCTTCACACTGTCGAACCTGAGAACACAGCTGCATGGACTACAAAACTGGATGTCTTAGCAGTCCCCAACTGGCGCTGATGGCATTGAGAAGTTCTGGAGAGTCACTGGTCTTCAGTCCAAGAGATTTGTCTCTCAGTTCTTTCCAGATGCAATATATTGATAATCTACATTAACCAGAAGTATAGAGAACAAGCTTAGTTTCAGAATCATTAGCTGCTGCGTGTCTGTGTCCCATCCAACTGGCAAATGACTCCATGTGCTGGTCAGGACTAAGAGACAAAATGTGGCTATAAATAAGTTTTAAAACAACTTAATACCAATAACTGATCCAGAGAGAAACATATTAAATCCTCCAGAGAAAATTATACAGAAGGAAAAGATCAGTACCTAGGACAGTGCTCCAAGACCCACTTTGACTATCAACATGCTTAGGGCCTTAGAATGATCTTCATAGTCTATAGACTAGGAAGTTGAAGATGAAGGGAGAGGCAAGTCTGGTGTCTGCCGAGGTCTCACTCATGACTGTACCTTCTTGCTGCAACTACACATGGTAGAAGAGATGAATGTGTTCTCACATGGTGAAGGCATGGCGGCACACCACCTTAATCTTTAGACCACCACGTACCTTTCCTATCTTACCTCATTTTAGATACACAAATACAATCATGCAATAATTGCCTAAACTATTACTGTCATGACACACTGTAGAGGTTTGAAGCCTTGGAACACAGACAGTATGTACCACATAGCCTAGATGTGCTGTAGGCTGGGTTATCTAGGTTTGTGTAGCTGCATTATTGTACGTATTCTGAGAACACTGATGTAAACACAATAACAAAATTCACAGTGACAAATTACTTCAATAGCTATAACAGATTTAAACAGCCTTAGATTTAGTGACCCGGTTTTTCAGGATTTTGCTCGTCACAATACAGTGACTCTCAACCTGTGGGTTGCAACCCTTTTGGGGATGAAAGACACTTTCACAGACGTCCCCTAAAACCATCAGAAAAATACAGATATTTACATTATGTTTCATAACAGTAGCAAAATTACTGAAGTAGAAACAAAAATAATTTTGTCAATGGGGGCCACCACAACATGAAGAACTGTATTTAAAAGGTTGCAGCATTAGGAAGGCTGAGGATTAATGTCTTGGTAAGTAGTAAAGATGAAATTTAAATCAGTAGCTCTATCATTTGGACATGGTTCTTGCTACCTAGCCAACAGGTAAGAAGTGCTTGAGGCGTGAGATTCCCAACAGCAATGGGTGTTGAGTCTTGTCTTGACAGATAAAGAACTAAGGCTAATATCTCTGACTCTTAGTTCAGAGGCAGCATAATAATAAGGCATTCTAAAGTTCGACATCTGTCTTTCAGTTCACCGTACCTCAGTGGGTCCCATACCAGATTGGGAGGATCCACACAGATCGTAGCAGGAAACCATCATCTCGGGGACAGTCCCTCCTCCCCTCACCATCAACTAACCACTACATTCTTCTAAACAAGCCTTGGGAGAATGCTTGAGGCACATGTTCTCGAAGCCTCTTTGTGACTGCCAGGTAGGATACCGCTTAACTCTTCTCCATTGATGGCATCACAAACTCCATGACACCAGAGTCTTCCTCTACTTCATATGCCAAGAGTTGGTCTAGACTTTAATCCACATAGATACTCAATGAATATCACATGAATGAATGGTAGCAGCCCACAGAGATGGAAATTTAAGCTGTTGGTAAGCTAAAACTCCTTGCATTTGAGCTACTGGCTACTAAGTTGATGTTATATTGTCTTTAGTTTTTTAATTGCTGATGACATTAATCGGTAGAAGATGACTTTTTAAATATGACTACATCAGGTTATTATCTAAGGAGGATCTTTCTTTTCCTGTTGAGCGTACCTCCCAGGAGGGCTCCACCCAAGTCCCTGGACCCATGTGTTTCTGAATGGTCTGGTAGACTTCTGCTCTGTGCCATAGTCAATCTGATCAGTTTCTTAATGCAGACTCCTTTCAAACCCAAAATATTAAGCACTGATGGCAAGCATAAATTGAAAGTAGACATTTCCCCTTCCCTATTTCACACAGAAGTGGACCTGGGCAACTGAAATGGGGATATTTCATATTGCAACAAAGGAAGTGAAGCAGGGCAGAGAGAGTTCAGGAAAAGGAGGCTTTTTAAGATAAGGACCAAACTAGGAACTGTGCCCTCCTCCTTAAGAACACGTAGGGCACCAAAACCCCTCACTGCTTACTGAGATACAAGCCAGCAAATTCCCAGATCAGAGATGTTTTTTCCAGTGAATCACTAGCTGTAGCAATGTATACACAAGACCCAACAGGAGGAGGAACTAGTGGAGGATGAGCAGACACTCAGCTCCCCAAGCAAGTTCTCCAGCACTGTGATGCAGAGCCTCGGGCATCCTGGACCCTGGTGTCCTTAGGGACACATTACTGCCCACGCCCCATCTTTAGCTTCATTCTACTCTCTCCTCCATGTTCATGCGCATCCTTTTGTCTCCAGGCCTGTCCTGGAGGAAAAGTGTCCTGTTTGACTTCCTCCATTTGAACAAAATAGTCTCCTCTATGTCCTTTGGCCCCTCCTTGTCAACATCTCTAGCATACGGTGCTTAGTGGCTCTGTATTGGTTTACCTGCCTCCAGGCTGCAAGCAATGGCATATCTGCCAGGCTATAATTTATCTCAAATGCTGGCCACTTAGAAGTACTTCAGTAAATATTTATTCGAGGAACAAGTTCAGCGTACAAACATTAAAGAATTCTCATACCTTTTTACACTCAAAAAGAACTCTTAGAAGCAGCATCCGATCGCAGAGGACACTGCAGTTGTTGCAAACACTGTCTATTTTTTTAAGTTAACTGAATTCTTACACCCAGCTCCTTTGCCACCAGGCTGGCAGGAGATTCATTCGATCTGATCAGTTAGGGACTGGATCCTTCTCTGGTATCTCTGAGTCAGGGTGGTCTAGCTGTGATACAGGAAATGAAGGACTCAGTTGTCATTCTGGTTTAAGCTTGGGGCTGTCCTGTCAATCCGTGCCCCAAGCTGTGGGCTTGATGGGAGCCACCCCTGATCACCCCTCCCACCAACACTAGCAAGGGTTTGCTTCCTTTGGCCCAGCAGCACACATCCTCTTCAGTCGAGCAGCCCAGAGCCACTTCTGTGTGAAACCAGAAAGGGGAAACTGACTTCAACTTTTTTACGTATGTTTATGTTGCTAACATTTAGTATTTTGTTTATGAAAATTACCCTGTTTAAAAATACGCCAAATAGGCCTGGTGGTATATGTCTGTAATCCCAGAACGTGGGAGGCTGAAGCAGGAGGATGACTGCAAGTTCAGGCCTGCATAGCAAGGATCTTGTTCCCCATACCCTGCAAACACACACATGCACACACACACACACACACACACACACACACACACACACACACACATTACTCAACCGTGCTCACTGTTTAACTATACAACTCAAAGCTCAACTTGGGTCTTTGCCAACAGGTTTTTCAACAGTAAGAAAATTTACATCTTCCTAACTGATTTGAGCAAAAACTTACTGGTGCTTTGGCCTTGAACTTGCTAGAACTTGGTGTGGGAGTCCCATCTGTGTGCTGTGATTACCACTAATGCATAAAGAAACTGCCTTGGCCTGTTGATAAGGCAGAACTTAGGTAGGCTGGGAAGATGGAACTGAAAACTGGGAGAAATAAGGGCAGAGTCAGGGACACTATGGATCCACCACCGGAGAAAGATGTGCTGAAACTTCGCTGGTAGGCCACGACCTCATGGTGATGCACAGATTAATGGAGATGGGTTAAACTAAGATGTAAGAGATAGCCAATAAGAAACTAGAGCTAATGGGCCAATCAGTGATTTATTCACAAATGTGCTCTTTCCATAGTGTCCCAGATTTACTTGATTCTTTTTGCTGGTTTCTCTCTCTTTCTCTCTCTCTCTTCTTTTCTTTTTATTTCTTTTTTTTTAATTTGTCACTTGACTGGGCTATCCATTTATTCTACTCTGTCTCCAATGCCTCGGATTCTATATTTTATCTTTGTTGGTAAGGCTTACCTCAGAGGATTTTGTTTGACTTCCTAAACTTTTCTTTATAGTTTTATCTCATTTTGGGTTTCTTCCATGTTTCTATTTCTTCTTTCTGTCTTGAACTGCTTTTGTCACTCCACTCCACTGTTTGTGTTTCCACAGACTTCGTTGAGGGGACTATTCAGATCCTCCGAGTCTCTCTAACGTATTCATAACAGCTTTCCGGAAGTCCTTGTCTTGATCTTCAGCTGTGTTACATTTCTCAGGGCCTACTGTCATATGGTTGCTATGCTGGTAAAGACATAATTGTCTTTGATGTTAATGGTGGTACTTTTGTACTGGTGTCTAGGTTAGCATGTTTGTAATTCTAGGTGTTGATATCTGTTCTTTCCTTTGATGAGTAGATTTTCCATTTCTTGGTTCTGTTGCCTTCTCTGCATATTAGGGAAGTGTGAGGCTATGGGTTGCCTGGTGGAGAGTGCTTCTGTGGACTGATGGGTGGCAGAGAGAAATAAGAGTGGCTTAGGAGAAAATGTCGAAAGAGGCTTCAGGAAAGAGTTGAGGGGATCCTGTTCACACTAAAAGGTAGTGCCCACAAGGAACTGCATGTTTATTTGAAAGAGGAGATCATACAATCAAAGTGCAATAAGCCGAAGAATGATCTGGGGAGATAGATGAAAGGGTTGACTAGGACCCTGGGTCTGAACCAAGAGCTGGAGTCTGCAATGAAGGTGAGGTTGGAGGAGGGGCACCTGTTAGCAAGTTATTAACCAGTGTGGGGGGAGAATGGAGAGATGAGGATGAAGGACAGAAAGGAGAGTGTAAACACTTATCTGAATTCCTGCCAGGTCTGGCTACTGGCGGTCCCAAGTGCTTTTAGGTATTTGGGGATGGTGAGAGGAAAGGGGATGGACTGTAACTGGGGCTGAGATAGTGGGGGGTCTGAGAGTGTCTTCATGAAGGAGGAAGGCTGGGTCCACTGTAAGGTTCAGTGGAGCTCTCAGGAAACCGAGCAGAATGAGAGGGCGACCCCCACCAGCATATTGCTACAGGGCTGGGAATGGGACTGGGGGAATTGCAGCAGAGGGCTGGAAGGAGAGTGAAGATGGCCTTCGTGTTTCCAAGGACAAGGCTTAATTTTTGCATGGTGTCACCTATTTCTGGTGTGTTCTTTTCCTGTGTTTTGTTGTTGATGATGTATTTCATATTTCTTGTTTGGTTGATCTATAACCTCTATTTTTACCTTTGAGTCCTGATATTCTATATTGAGTTTGATCCATTCTACTTTCAAGGCTTTCCTTTTCAATTTTGTTTTTAATATTATAATATAATTGCAACATTTCTCTCTTACTATTCCTTCCTCCAAACTCATACATGGCCTTCCCTGCTCTTTTTCAAATTCATGACCTTTTCTTCACTAATTGTTATTTCATGCATATAGATAGACAACTGATAGACAGACAGACAGACAGACAGATAGATATATAGATAGATAGATAGACTGATGGTGGATAGATAGATAGATAGATTTATATGTTCTGTAAGACAAAATAAGAAACTTCAATGGACATTTTAGTAAGAAACCAATATTTAATAAGCTATGTTTCTTCACTGGTCAAGTTGTTATATTAAGAGTCACACAGAAGGACTCAACACTGCAAAGGGAAAGCCCTAAAGGGTGACCTTCCAGCCACCTTGTTCTTAATCCTATGCCTTCACTCTCTCATCTGGAATGCAGGAGGAACCCAAGATAAACAGCGGCAGAGCAGGGCAAAGAAAGGAAAATGAGGAGGAAATTATTTAAACTCTTCTTTCACATTCTACTCTGAATTCATGTCTCATTTGATATTTATTACAAAGCATTAACCTTATTTTTTCTTCCAAAATTGCAAAAACGTGTTGAAAGAGGAATAGAGCAAATAAAGCACAAGACTGTGACCACAGAAGATTTGGAGAAACATAGATGTCACACAATGGTGGCAACCAGAATGGCTTCACAGGGGTGGAGCTAACTGGGACATAGAACTCTCTTGTGAAGGTTTTACAACTGTAACAGTGGCCCATTCAGCACAAGGGTGGGGTCACCTCAATGCCACCTACACAAAACCTCCAATCCAGACATGGAAATGTGATCATATTTCTTGTATATGCCAAAGTTCAAGTCTCCTTACATGGAGAATGTTGTGTAACAAAAATTCCTGGGGAGACACAACACACACATCTACTCAAACCAGAGAAGGAACTCTAGACAGACCAATGCCGAACAATGATTTGGAAATTACTCTCTGGAACATAAGTGAGGAGTTAAAGGAGAAAAAATGATTCAAAGACAACTTCATCACCAAAGTTCACCTATGCATGTTAATAACTCACAAAGTTGGGAGCCTGGAACATGCTGCCCAGCCTGCAGACAGCTCAACAGGTGGATGTCCTTTCGGAGCAATTCAATTGATCTAAACCTCTTCTAGGCAGCTCAGCTGGCATGTGATTTGTTTGTTTGTTTGTTTTAAGAAAGCTAGTCTGGTTTCAGAGGCTTTTTTGTATTGCTTCTCTGGGAGGGAGGGGCCTAGTGAATCTGGTCAGTTTCAGGGATTTCCTAAAGCTATTTTGAGTTCTTAACTTTCCATCTTAAGGAGCTTCCCTGAGAGATGGAATGGTTCAGTTTCACAGCCTTGGAGAGGGTGACTATACATGTCTACGTATGGCAAAAAGAATTAGGCCACCATGCTGCCACAACAATTGGTTGTTCTCAGAAGCTTCACAAGTTGTTATGAGTTGGGGTTGAGGCTGACAACACTGACGATCTAGGGGCATAAACATGCACGTTTAGACGGCAGTTTGATAGGCACATCGCATCTGTCTAGTAAAGCAATAGAAGTAGCTTCCCCATTGGCCATGACCTCCCCAGCAACAGATTATTGTCTTGGGTTACAATACCAGATGTGAACTCCCTGTTCTGGTAGCCCTTAAGTCCCACTAGAGGGCTGTTGGTTTCACCAATGATAACTGAGCCACTACTGCACAAGCAGACACATCCTACCTGGTATGTCAGTATTTTAGCACAAAGGGTCCATAACCAAGCAGGAATGTTGGTGACAGTTCTCCACAGCCTGCATGCCCCACCGCTCTGGCATGAGGAAAGCCAGCCAGCAGGGTGCAATTTCCAGTTCAGTTTCTGCTTCTCTTCTTCATGTTCTCCAGTCAGAGGTGTCTTTAGCAATAAGGTCTTACTTTCTTATTTTGGCATAAAACTTACAGCAGTAGCAAATAATCTTTATGGTTTATAGGTCCTGGGGGTCTTCCCTGGTCAGCAGTTAATAGGAAGTAGCCCCACCCTGGCATTGGGATTTTTATTCAATAACCATGATGGCCTCTGGGAAATGTCCTTTTCCACCCATATAGGGTACGTTTTGAGTTTTTTCTTTTAATCATTCTAGCCTGAGTAGATTATGTAATGAGGTAGGTGGAAGTACAATTTTACCTAGATGTCTCGCCAATGGCTTTCCAGAGCTGCAAAAACTCAGAAGTTAGCATGATGTCATCTATATAATAATACCTTTTGCAGAGGATGGGCAGAACAAGACAATATCCTGAACCGCCATCCATAACAAATGGTGGAGTTACAAAATCCACCTTGGTGAAACACTCTGAAAGTCTGTTGTAATCTTTTCTGGGCAAGGGCCAAGTGATCAGAGAGGTTCACTACAAAAACTATATTTAAGCCAGACATACACAAGTACAGCATGGAAGGGTTTTATCCGTTTGGATTTATTGCTTTCTTTGAAAACAAAGATGAGTTCAAAGTATGAATCTTAACTATCTCTCTGTTGTCCTCAGTCACACTTTCTGAGCCATAATGTTGGCATATCCTGGAGCTCTCCCATGGAGCCTCCCTATATTCCTCCTACTATGATGAACTCTGTAGGACTGGTTTAATATTCTCAGACCTACGTAAGGCCAAGGGGGAACACGGTCCTTCCATGGTTCTTCCCTGCTCTACTTGTTGCTCCCTGGGTGAGAGAGCCTCTGAATTGGCACAGTAGTTCTGGCTCCCTCATTCACCATACCTGGCCGTAGCGGGAGTTTCTGCCTAGGCAAACCATCTCCACCTTTTGCTGGAAACGTACCCTCAGTACTCTGAGGAGATAATTAACAACCTCTGAGAAAGGCTTGGTCATCTTCACCTGTATGGTTCTCTCAAGGGTATCTTCTGTGAATTGCTCCTTGGGCCTTGAACCTTTCCAGGAGCTCCATAGACACAATTTAGCTTTCTATAATTTTTTTTTCCTTGGGAATTCCAGCTCAACACAAATCTTGCCATATTTGTCTGCGGGTAAACTGGAAAACTCTCTTTCCCAGCTTCACTCCTCTCTTCTTGGTTGTTCTCTCAATGTGTGCCCTCTCTTTACATTCTGGTCTAAGTCACTGGGGTCTGCCAAAGCCTTTCCTATTTTGTAAAGACCTTGCTGCACCAAATGGCTAAGCAAAGCTGCTAAATCCATACCAGTCTCGATGTTAAGTCAACATTTTGTTTAACTCCTGTGTGAGCATAGTTCTGACTCGCTGAACTGGGATTCAAATACAGCTTCTCTTATTTCTAGTTCCCTTAATAGTATCTGCTCCTCCTCTGTGGTCCTCCAGTTCCTGATATTTATAGGGACCTCAAATAAAAATCGTCCTTTCGAAGTGACTCAGTAGGTCTAACTGTCTTCTAGGCAGCTTGGCTCCTGAGAGTGACTCTCAACCATCTTTATTGGCTACTCTGATGAGATGGGGGAGGGTAGTGAATCTGGTCAGTTTCAGGAACTTCTAAAGCTATCTCAAGTTGTTTGTCTTTTGCCTTAAGCTATTTCCCTGGGAAATGGGATGTATCAGAGGAAACTGCTACACAAGAGGGTCTAACCATCTGTCTGACGCCCAGGCTCTTTAGCAACTGTGTCAAGATTTATGGTACCATGATGAATGGAGGGAGGAAAAAAGGTGAAACTACAAGATTTGCTTTGAGCAGGAACATCTTGGCTGTTCCTATTTTAGTTACTTTCCTTATCACTGTGACAAAATACTTGCCTGGAGCAACTGAAGTGGGGGAAGGTTTGTCTTGGTGGCAGTTTCAGTGCCAGTCATGGAGGGCAGACAGGGCAAGGTGGAATAGTTTATATCCTGGCCAGTCAGGAAGCAGAGCTGTCACCTAGGTGATTTTAAATCCAGTCAAGTTCAAAACCAAGATTTACTGCCGCACTACTGATTCCTCCTCAGGATGTGTTTGAGCCTAGGAGGTGGCAGAGCAGTGTTTATTGGTGGAAAGGCTCAGCCTAACATCAGAGTAACAGAAGATCTTCCATGGTAGCAAAAGCTGCAGAGCTGGTCCAAGAGAAGACAATCCAAATCCGGTAGGAAGACAGTGGCTATGACGCGTTCCTCAGCAATCGCAGCTAGGCACATAGCCAGGCTGTAAAAATACTATGTGGGGTGTCACAGAGTCACAGAAATCAACAAAATGCAAGTCACATTTCAGGAAGGAAGCAAAGCATGAAACAGTTTGGTTTCGTTCTTCTTCACGTATTTGTCTCCAAACCATCGAAAAGATGTTCTAGGTGAAGCTGGCATTTCAAGCCAAGGTCCTGTGGAGAAGTGAGTTAAAGGACTCCTCCTGCTGTTGGTAAGGAGACTCTTGGTAGCATTTCATTTCATCAGAGGTTGAGGACAGTATCCATTCCAGATGCTTCGCTGCCGTAATTGAGGTCAGAGATGGAAACTGTATGAGCAAGAGTACAAGCAAATACGTTTTTACTCACGCAGTCCTAAATCAAAAGCTGATTCCCACATGCCCGTCACCTACTGTCCATCTAAATGCGCATGGTGGAGGTGGCGCTGCACCTACTGAAACTGTCCCAAAGGCAAGAATAACCTTCAGTTTAAAATATTCTGGAATTTCTCGAACTGTACACATAAACATTCTTTCTTGGTCAGATCGTAGCTCCTAGATGGCTATTTATGTTTAAAAAAAAAAGTCAACCAAACAACTATCACCCCACATAGGTTTCACCATTGCTGGGAAACTATCAAATCCTGAGACAGAAAAGAAAAATGTCATGTACATTGCCATCTTTGGCGGAGGAAAAATGTGGTCACTCTTGCGTCAGGACTTTCAGGAAATGCATTCACTGTGTGCAGAACCCTTCCCAAGTGCTTTGTAAATACTTGTTGACTGGATGGTTGGTGCTTTGCCTTATGGGAAGAAAGTGCCTCTTAGTGGGGAGAGTGTGCACACTTGAAATGTCGGGAACTTGAGGAAGCAGGTAGATGCCAAGATATTTTGAAATGGCACCATCAACCACGCGGTTGGGCTTCGGCTTGCTGATGATAAAGCCGGAGAAGGCAATGGACCCGCCTGAGGTCTCTGAAGAACAGGCAGCTTCTGATAAGTTTGTTTTTGTGAATTCAGGTGGAGATAAATAGCAGTAGAACTCGTTAATTCTGCTCATGTGGCCTGGAAATAGGGGTTTTAAGAGACTGTAAGTGGTTAGAGGAATCCTGTGATGAGAACAGAACCTAATGGTAGAGCCTTCACCTGACTCGAGCAAGGCCGTGGGTTCAATGTCGCCCAAGGCAATGTAAAAACAATGCCTGCTGAATTGTGGCACAAACACTCACACTAACGTTTGCAGCTGCTTGTGATCAAGGGCAGGTACAGACAGTTACTGTCAAAATCGTAGAAATTAGAGTATGTGTAAAAGTCCTTGTATAGCAGATAGATATCAAATGAATGATAACTGTTGTCATTATTATTTAAAATAATTTCAACATGAGAAAATGTTTAAGAGGACAAAAATTTAGGACAATTATAACACACATGATGTGTGTTACACATACCCCCACACACATGGTTTTACCTTGAGACTGTTATGGTTCCACTCACAAATATTTCAACCTGTCTTTTTTTTTCTTTTCCTTTTTTTTTTTTTTTTTTTGGTTGTTTGAGACAAGGTTTCTCTGTGTTGCTTTGGAAGCTGTCCTGGAACCTCGAACTAGCTCTTGTAGACCAGGCTGGCCTTGAACTCACAGAGATCAGTCTACCTCTGCCTCCCAAGTGCTGATATTAAAGGCATGCGCCATGCTGCTCTGCATGTCTGTCTTTCTTAAGTGTAAGGGTGCTCAATATCTCATCTATTTGGAAAGTCAGTTCATGCAAAAATGAAGGATACCAGTGTATTCACAAAGATGTGTTTTTAAAAGTCATTCATAATTGTGTCTGAATTTTTATGTGAAATCGGTTCTAATTTACCTCAGCTAACCAGGAAACTAGGAACATGGTCTTTCTCCTTTAAATCATTGGACACTGGCAACCAGACCCAATGATTGATTTATTTATTTATTTGTATTTATTTTAATATATCAAGGAAAAGAAAATGCAGATAAACTTTCCTAGTTACGTTTGAGTGATAAGTCTCTACTTTTCTTATTACTGTACAGTAAATACAGGTTTTCTAGGCTATGGACACTAATAATAAGTTCTACTGAGGGTTAATAAAAACTACATGTATGCAGTAAGTGGCTTTAAATCTACCTACTTCTATTCATAAAAGCACTCATGATTTAATATAGCCATATAGCTGTAGAAAGATATAAGGGACTTAAGGAGATACATCCAAAGGTACAAAGCTAGGTCTTTCAAGTTCCATCATGCAATACTGATCACCCCCATCCCCTGTTGTCCTTCACCTTCTCCAGACACGACGTAGGCTGCCCTGGGTTAGGAAGTCACACATATCCATCCACTGAGCATGTCGTCTTCCAAGAAGGCACTTTCACAATGCTGCCCTGACACTCAGCATGATCTACACGGGCAACCTTTCCTTCCGCTTTTACAGTGGCTGCACCTGAGGCAACTTTGCACTGTGCATCGTCATTATTTTTTTAGTAATTTTGACATCTCTTGAATTTCCTCTTCCAGCATTTACTCAACTATCACACACACACACACACACACACACACTCACACACACATGCACACATGCGCACACATATGCACACACGCGCACGCACATATTCCTTCACTCTGTCTCAGCTCTTCTCATTGTTTCTCTTTTTAGGGTAAATGAAAAAAATGAGAGGAACCACTTCTAATTAGCAAATTAACATAGGAGAAACTGCTTGAGCCTCTGTTGTCCCATCTTCTGAGGGGAATAAGTGAGCTGAGCCACCTTAATAAATAAATAAAACAAAAGTAAACGAGTTTGCAGAGCCGGCTCTGAAAAGCCGCTTGGCTGAGGTTGTACGACTAGACGCAATGTTCACACTTCTGCTTCCCATTCCCAGTCTACTAATGAGAGTAACTGTGCTGTCTCTCCTGTGTCCACTGGGGCACACACCCTATAACATGGAGTAGAGGGAGGGCTCTGTAGAAAAGAAGGCATCTAAAAGTAAGGGAATGGGTGGGAAACAGAGACAAATATTGCATGTTTCTCCTCATTCGAGAAATCTATCATCTCAAATGAAGAGTGGAGACTGTTTTATAGGAGAAAGTGGACCAGCCAGAGGAGGAGAGAGGGTGAGGAGGGTACCAGAGAGTCGATATGAGAAAGGGTGCCAATATCAAATGATATGCATGTATAGAAGTATCATAAGGAGACCCACTATGCTGAGTCGTAACAAAATGAATTAATTTAAAATTACAATTTAAAAGCACACCAGTGAGATGAGTAAGCAAAATAAATTTACCTAAAATTGTGATATAAAGTAATAGGTTTTTAATGTGTCTGAATGTTGTGCGCACATAATTTTGTATGTACACTGAATGCATTCCTAGTGCTTGTGAAGGCCAGCAGTGGACATTTGATACCTTGGGGTTTACAGATGATTGTGAGCTGCCATGTGGGTGCTGGGACCCAAACTCAGGTGCTCGCAAAGAGCCACGATCTCTTTATATCCAGTTATAGATTTTTTTAACTTAAACTTTCATTTTCATATATGTATATATATATACACATATATGTGTGTGTTAAAAATTATATTTTAGCATATATATATCTTAAAAATAAAAAGTAAGTAATTCATAATCTTTAAGTAATATTTATTACCAATGATAATCCTGGCTGAAATTGTGGTTCTGGGAATACATCATATCAAGGGAACAAATATCACAACCTCTGAAATGGGATGTAGTTAGCAAAAAGCCAATGAGTCCCTGTAATCTTAACCCTGTGCAGCTTCCCTGGCTGGAGACACTGGGCCCACCTTGAACGTGTGGGCTATGTGTGTCCTTTTCATCCTGCAAAACTAGTTTGTTTAATGGGCAAGTAGCGTAAAGCTGACCGAAGCGAAAGGCACACAGGACCTTCCTCTGTCCTAACCAAACAAGGAACCTAGGGACAAAAAACTCTACCAGACCCAGGACGAATGACAATCTTAGATTTCACAACAAAGCCCCAAACTCTTTTCTCTTTAGAAACTAAGAGATATTTAAGATCCTGTTTTCTTTAGCTCACGTTGACAAAACACTTTACAGAGTTACAGAGACAGAGAATTTGTCAATCCAGGGTCCAGGTACCTTGCCACACTCTAATTAACCTGTCTCATGGCTACGTATACATATATCCTAGTCTTTGTCTCATAGCTTCCTAAACATTTTAAGAAATAGTGGAGGGGATGGAGAGATCGGTCAGCATGTTTTTAATTCAGAAGACTCCACTTTGCTTCCTAGCACCCATACTAGGTAGCCCCAAGCCAGTTTCAGAGTGCCTGATGCCTTCTTGTGACATTCCCAAGTACCTGCATTCGCATGCTCATTCCCGCACACAAAGAAACACATACCTCTAATTTAAAATACACTAAATCTTAAGAAATAAAATGCAGCAGGGAGGCAATGCTCACATGTATAACTGTAAGTGAGTCCATTTTCTTCCACCCATTTCTGTTTCCTAACTTCTTTGACATCCGGAGACACCAGGCCCATTCATATCCATTCGTGCTGTGATATGCTGAGCACATCTGTCCTAGGCTGCCATGGACTTACGCCTCAGACTCTAATCAAATCCACCTGTCATCAAAAGCCCATTAAGATAAGGTTCCTAGATATGAAAAACCATTGGCATTATTGCAGTCCGGTTTCAAAAATGTGAACCGGGCCAGATGGACGGCAGACCAAGTGCACTTGGGGTGTGATGTGACCATGACTTTACTACTATAGATTCTATTTCCAGTGTCAAGTGACAAAATTGCAGCAATTTAGCTGAGCGCTCTCCATGGCTTTATTTTCCCCTTTAGAATCTGTAAGCTAGAGTAACTGGGCTGATGGGCTGGAGGAAGACCCTGCTTTTGGTTTCGTTATTTTTTTTTTAATTGCAGTAAAGCTGATGAAAGGGGAAAAAAAAAACTAACGCAGACAGGTCATTTCAAAGTCAGTGCCCTGTAAGAATGTGGACAGAGCAATGAACAGTAAAAAGGCAATCACTTGGCTGACACAGGATGCTTCTGTTTTTCCTGCTGTGTGAGGATAAGGCAAAGGAAGAAGAGCTCTACTGTGGTACACCCTGGACCTGAACCTGTTTGGAAAAGTGACTGTGAGCACACCCATCTTGATCAAATCAGACCAGATATACCAGTCAGATCAAAGAGCTGCATTTCCGCTTGGTG
This sequence comes from Microtus obscurus, assembly GCA_963919715.1. Taxonomy (NCBI): domain Eukaryota; kingdom Metazoa; phylum Chordata; class Mammalia; order Rodentia; family Cricetidae; genus Microtus; species Microtus obscurus. The sequence continues at coordinate 8,586,174 of CAWTZC010002364.1, forward strand.
ACTCCGTTTGTGCTTCTAGCCTGCTTTGTAGGGGCCTGGTGTAGGAGCTTTGTTCAGAACAATGACTTTCGATGTTTAATACTAGTTTCTTGTTTTTAATCAGAGTAGGAATTCCTGAAAGTTCCAAACAAGACTACTGCAAATATATAGTGAACGTAAGTTAAGAAAAAATAATCACCGTGTTCACGGAAATGAAAGAATGGTAGGGTTGTTCAAGAGGAGAGACTAATATATGCGCGTCAGTAGAAGGTGAGGAACACTGAGCGTGTCTCAATACAGATTGAGAGCTTTCAGGTCACTCAAAGCATCCCCTTGACATGATCTCCTCTATGAGAACTGGTATCTTGGAAAGATCATAGAATATCTTGTGATACCAATTCAGAACAACTTATAACAAATCTGACTTTGCAGAGCCTGGCTCCAAGAGAGGAAAGAAAATGTGGTCCTGACTTTGCTCTCCCAATCTGATGAGAAAACATCAATGTGGAAAGTCAGTTCATGCAAAAATGAAGGATACCAGGGTATTTGCAAAGATGTGTTTTTAAAAGTCATTCATAATTGTGTATTAATTTTTATGTGAAATCAGTTCTAATTTACTGCAGCTAACCAGGAAACTAGGAACATGGTCTTTCTCCTTAAATCATTGGACACTGGCAATCAGACCCAATGATGTATGCCTGTGATCTCAGCATTCATGAGGTGGAAGGAGGAGAAACAAGAGTTCAAGATCATCCACGACTACGTAGTGAGTTCAATGCCAGCCTAGGTTCCACCAGACTCTGTCTTAAAACACCAAGTCACAGCAAAAATTAACAACAACAACAATAATACCATTGAACATCAACTCCGTACTCTTTCCCCACCGCCAGAGAGAGAACTCAGACCTCACACATGCTCAGTCTATAATGGATCACTGAGCTACACCAAACTGAACACCATCTTTTAGGAGAACGGGTACAGTTTTAAAAATGTATACCATGGACTATACATTTTTAAATCCATACTTGTTTTTATTGAATTCATTCTTAAGTTCTTAGTGTGCTTTTAACTGTGGTGTCCCCTCCCTATCAGAGTCCTCCAGGCATAAAACACATATCCTACAAGAGCACAGGCTTTCTTTGAAGCGGACACCCTCATACATAGTGTGTCTGGAAGAATCCATGGTCCACAGCAATCTAGTTCTTACAGGAGTGTGAAAGGAACGCATTGGAAAGCTGTGTTATAACAGGAAATGGGGACTGTTTGGAGAGGGCTGACAGCTGTGCCCTCTCCTCACCTTGACCACAGTCACACTGTGGGAAAGGGAACTCAGGAAAGGACATCACCACTGTTCAGAACATGTGGGGAGTCCCTGCTGCACCTCCAATGAACTACCTTACCTGGCCATTCAAGCCTTCCATGCCTAAGGCCCTGGACCTCTCTCTGGCCTTGTTACTAATCACCTCTCATCTCATTCATTCTCAGGGAACTCTGACCTTTGTCCAAAGCCATCCTCTGCTTGCCTCAGACACAGCTCTACCATGTCTTCCCTTTCAATGTGTTACAGGTTGGGAAGGTGCCTGTGCAGGACTGTGGCAGGCCTCAGGAATGGAGGTACAGCTGATTGTACTGGAGAAGGCGGTGCAGAGAAAACACTGAGGTGAGATCGCTGTTGTCTGATCGTTGAAGTGAGTGCAGCACAGGCTGCCGTGTAAATCATGCCTGAGCAAAGGGAGATGTGGGACCTGTGAACAGGAAGGTCCTTCCGTCTCCAGTACTGGCCAGCCAGTCTGGCACTGATTATGACACTCAGCTATGGGGAGCACAGGGAAGCCACCTGAGCCTGAATGCAGGAAGCACAGGTGTGCTGTCCCTTTAAGAAGTCCCAACCAGAAGTCGTGAAGACCCTGCCCAGGACTTAAAGCACATCTGCAAGCATCTGTAACTGTCACATTATGAGTGAGCGGAAATGCCATCTCCACGCTTAGTGCATACTGTGCACTGAAGTGTATCCTCCTAAACAACAGGGCCTACCCACTGGGGTGAGCATGATGCTGTGTAAGAGTGCATGCCGGATTACGGTGGGCCTACTGCTGGGACACGTATACTTATCTGGGTATAGATACACACGGAGAGAGAAGGCTCTCAGAGGATATAGACGGCTACAGCTTAAGGTCAAGAATCTCAATTGGCAGCAGCACCCGAGATTAGAGACAGGTGAAGAAGAAACTTGACTTAGAATCTTCAGGAAGAACACAGGCCAAGCAAGGCCATGGCTTCGGGGTCCCAACTTCCAGAACTAGGAAGCAGGAATGCTGCTTTAAACCACTTGTCCTGACCAGGTGGTAGTAAGACACCCTTTTAATCCCAACACTCAGGAGGCAGAGGAAGGTGGTTCTCTGAATTCAAGGACAGCCTGATCTAAAGACAGCTAGGGCAAACAAACAAATAAGGATGTGTGCTGATGTGTCCATTAAAAAAAAAAATCACTGGCCCTGTGATTGTTGCTGACTCAGAACTAAGGGAAAGACAAATAAGAATGGGATAGAGAGAAAACTAGAAGCATTTATTCCTCCAAACACCCCCGTGCCCAGTGAGGAAAAGAAACTTTATTGCCTAACCTGCTATAGAGGCAAAAAAACAGAGAGCTTTGTTCTGAGTTCTCTCTCTCTCTCTCTCTCTCTCTCTCTCTCTCTCTCTCTCTCTCTCTCTCTCTCTCTCTCCCACACACACACACACACACACTCATCTGTCTCATCAACCAATCACATATGGAGACCAGAGACTGTCATGAGAGGTCTCCAATCACTTCTCTGTCGTCTATTTTTTTGAGTCAGGTTTTCTCTCTGAACCTAGAGCTCGTTGCTTCAACCGACCATAGCGAGCCCCTGCTATGAACCTGTCTGTCCGCCCCGCTTGAGTTTACAGGCATTGACATCCAAATTCAGGTTCATACGCTTGCATAGCCAGCACTTTGCCCAGTGAGTCGTGTGCCCAGCCTCACTCCACTCATTCTTATCTCACTGGGTGAAACAGTTAAATCTGTGCATGACCAGCCATCCCCCTCTGGGGCCCCGCCCTTCCTGCATGAGCCTGCTTCTCCTGAAGCTTATGTGTGTGTGGCAATTTCTTCCCAGAGGCATAGGAAGTTGGGGGTTCAGCCTGGGCTCCAGGGGACTTGAATGTTTGCCAACTTGAGATGTGTGTTATTTAACACGTAAAACTTCCATTGTCTATTTCCTCTTTGAAAACACACCGAGCTACTAGTCTTGAGATACTTCCCAGAGGTTGTCCACTAAAATATCAGTAGCATCGATATGAAAAAAAGAGAACGCCCTGTTAATGTTATTAAGTTCACAGGAAGACTCCTTCAGTTGGTGAATTTCAGTTCTAAGAAAGTTTGCTGTCCTCTTTTCTAATTGCATTTCCCTTCCTGTCTCCTGAAGAGTCCTGAAGAGTCCGGGTCCTGACCTGTTCACCATCCACCAAGGCAGCCACCCAGTTGCAGAGGTTAATTTTATTGTACACAGAGTGCCCTGTGTCTGTAGCAGCATAAGCCCTGTAGGTTTCTAACCTGATTACCACCAGTCTGTAACCCTGAAACTGCAGAATTGTCTGGAACACATAGTAGGTACTAGACCAGCCAGAACTGTATGACAAGACTCCACCTCAAAAACAAAACAAACGTAAGAGACTCAGAAGTTCTTCCTTTCTACTTTGTTTCTTGTGACCTTGTCTCTTGTCCTGTCATAGTAACAGCGTGATATTGTAACACAAGTAGTAACTCCCTCGACAGATTGCTTAGGATGTGTGTAGTCACTGAGCAAAGAAAGGCCTCTGAATTTCATCGTATTCCACTCTACTGACATCTTGAGATTTGATTATTTTCAGTGTTTCTGTGTTTTCAGTTTGTCTGGTGTGCCCCACTCTGAGCGAGGGAGAGAACCAAGGGCCTTGCACACACCAGGACTGGGTGCTCCGACGCAGAGCTGTAACCCCAACCCTCAATTCTTGATCCAGACGTTTTCTTTAAATTAAGTTTATTTGTACTGACATGAAGGAACATAAAAGTTGTACCTACTCATGGAGGGGCTCAATATTCTTGCATGTACACATTGTATAATGTTTGAAGAAGGCTAACTATGTCCATCTCCTCGGGTGTAGGTTTTCTGTGATGTCAGCTTTCAATTCTTTCTTCTATTTTTTCAGCTGTAAAATGCACTTTTAAAACATTCTATCTGTCATTTTACTGAATTCACTAGAACTTCCTGTTCCTTTCTACCTGTCATCGAGGACTATTGATTGCCATCCCATCCTTTCCCTACACTGCCTGGCCCCAGCGTCTAGTAACAACCAACGTTCACTCAATAGTCTAGAGCCCGCAGGTCCATGACATCATGCAGTGTGTGTCTTATGCCTCATTCATTTCACTTCCATAATGGCTTCTAGTTCTGCCCACACCGCTGCAGCTCACAGGGTTTCATTCTTTTTAAGACTAAATAGCCATCCACCACATTTTTGTCCCTTATTGTCTTTGTGTGGATGCCAGTTGACAGGTCCTACTTGCTGGCCTTCCTTGAGTGTTGTGAATGGCTGTGCAGCAAAGTTAAGATTCCAGATGCATTTTAAAGATTTGCTTTTATGTTTAATTATGGGCTTGATTTTGTGTCTGTGTGTGTGGGTGTTCCTGGAGACTCAAGAGACTGTGGAATTCCCTGGAGCTGGAGTTACATGCTACTGGATGTACATGGTAGGAACTGAACCTGGGTCCTCTGCAAGTGCAGTACATGCTCTTAACCACTGAGCTGTCTTTATAGGACTGGGAGTCCCTTTAATACACTAATTTTCTTTCAATTGCTGTGGGATTTTTGACACACTTAGAGTTTATTTTTGATTTTCTTAAGATCCCCACGTTATGTTCCGCAGTGTCTATGTGAATCATACCCCCCCATCACCTCGGCAGCTCCATCCATACCAGACTTGTTACCTTAGGTCACTGACAACAGCCATTCTCCTGTGACTGAGGTAACAATGCAGTGTGGTCGTGCTTCTGCCTGTCAACTCATTTCTTCTCTTTTCCTGGTTTACAGATGAGACTGAACAACAGCTCAAATCCTGACGGGTGTCTCTAGAGGCCATCACACAATACTGAGGCTGTGAGGACCCAGACAGACCCTTGAATCTATGAATAAATACATTTGTCCTACTGAATACCACCCTTAAGAACAGAAATTAGTAAGTTGAATTTTCTCCACTCTCCTAGCTAACTCTCATTCCTTAATCTATTTTATTCTTCTAAACACTAATGCTGATTATGGTGTTCTTTCTCAGTTTGTTTGGATATTTACATTGCTAGGAGGGAGTCTGGGTCATTTACATTCAAGACTAGTCCCCAAAACAGAGCTGCAACTCCATCCCCAAAGTTCTTCATCTGCTTCCTCTTTGGGGCTTTGCTATCGCTTTTGGGGAAGACTGCTTTTGTCTCAAAGCTAACTTTTCCCCTGCTGTGCATATGTATTATACTAAAATAATTATATAAGCTGTCTATAGGAATACTTCCCAAACAGTTCTCCCCACATAGGGACAAGCATTCAAACTTGAGCCTATGGGGGCCAGTTTCATGCAAACCACCGGTTTTTCTGGTATTCAATTGAAAATAAAATGAGTAGCAATCAAGTTATGTGATATTTCTAAGATCAAAAATAATCTTTAAGCCACTTTCCATGACCAGTGTTGTTGAAAAAAAGCTGCTTGTTCGTTTCCTGGCCTCCAAGATTCCCAAAATAATCACACAGAAAGTATATTATTTAAATCACTGTTTGGCCCATTAGTTCTAGCATCTTATTGGCTAACTCTTATATCTTAATTTAACTCATCTCCACTAATCTGTGCATCACCATGAGGTTGTGGCCCACCAGCAAAGTTTCAGCATACCTGTCTCCAGCAGGTGTACTCTGGTGCAGCTACTCCTCACTCCACCCTTCTTTTTCCCAGCATTCAGTCTAGTTTTCCCCACCTAGATAAGTTCTGCCCTGCTATAGGTCCAAAGCAGTTTCTTTATTCATTAACAGTAATCACAGCATACAGAGGGAATCTCGTATCACCTCCCCTTTTCTGTTTAAATAAAAAGGAAGGTGTTAACTTTAACATAGTAAAATTATATATAACAAAACAAGTATCAAGTAAGAATTATAGTTACAATGTTTATATCTACTTTATCTTTTATCACATTGTCCATCTGAAAGATGCTTCATTGCAAAGATGAAGCTGGCTGTTACCCAGGATCTTCCGAAATTTACACATCTTTGCAGTATCCACATTATGATATTTCCTTATGCACACAGGTATGATGGGCATCTTACTGAGGAGACAGACTAGAGGAGTTTAAGATGCTGTCAAATTTTTGTGCCCACTTCTACATGTATTTTAAAAAATTCATTATCATTCAGATAATTATATTTCTTAGGCAGTGTGTGTTACATACATGTAAGTAATTCCACCCATGTGCAATAGATTAAAATTCTTTTGCAAGCTGGGGAGATGGCTCAACGATTAAGAGTACTTGCTACTCTTGCAGAGGACCTCAGTTCAGTTTTCAACTCCTACCTGACTCTCCCAACATTCTAATACACCAGTTTTAGGGGATCTGATTACCATTCCACCTTAGTAGGCATCAGGCATACATGAGTGACACATATATACAGACAAACACTCACACATAGACATAAAATAAGTAAATAAATAGTAAAAATACTTTGTATTTTTTACTGAAGTACATATTGCTTATATTTTAATAATACTTTAAGAAAAGAAATTAACAAAAAACAACAAAACAAATTAAAGGATTATGCACTAAAGAGATTATAAAACCAATTTTTATTAAGAACCTATAATAAAACTTGACTTGCATTTTTCAGTTTTTATCTTTGGCTTTATTTTATTATTGAGATAGAGTCTCACCACATAGTTCAGGCTGGATTTGAACTCACCATGTAGCCCAGAATGGCATCAAATACACGATTTTTCTGCCTCATCCTCCTAGTACTAAGATTTCAGGTGCGTTCAACACTCAGCTATACTTTCTTTTTCGCGTGGAAATTATGCTTGTGTTTCCCTAACAGTTGAGTCCACTTTTCTTTTATGACCAATTTAACTCATAAAACATGAGGCAATTATGATGTGAAAATTGCTAAGTGGGTTTTCAGAAATCACTCTATAGATATTAGAACATGTTTATTTACTTCTTTTGAGTTTTGGGGACAGAGCTCATGTAGCCCAGATTGACCCTGGCCTCCTGAGTTGTCCTGATCTGCATCCAGCATGTTGGGATCACAAGTGTGTGCCATGATGCCTGGTGCAAAATGATGCCTGGTGCCATGATGCCTGGTGCAAAATTTGCTTTTACTTTTACATTTCAGTTTGCAGGCAATACCCTAGCAGAGGATAACAAATTGTCCCCCAGTTCAGTGACTTTTAAGAAGCAGCACTTAACTCTCCTCATAACATCTGTGCCAGGGCTCCGGGGAACAGCTTTGCCAAGCAGCTTGGGCTTGAGCTTTTACAAGAAGCTGTCCTCTGTAGAAAACAGAGCTCCATTCCTCCACAAGTCGGCAGCTTCCCCGAGTAGCTGCCAAGTTGTTGCTGGCTTTGGCAGAAGACCTCAGTTTTTATGTGAGCCTACCACCAGATGCTTGATTGTCCTTTTGATACCCAGTAGGCTATTGGCCAACAGTCCCCAGCAAACAACCAAAAAAGAATCGCACAGCTCCAGATGTTGGCTTACCACCTGCACTCAGAAGTCTGGACTCGCGCCATGAGCAATATCGAGGAAATCAAATGTAAGCTTCGCTTGTTGAGGGAGGATATTAAAACTTGAGCACAGCTCAATAATAGATAAATGTTTCATATTTAGTATGTACAAGGGCTTGGGTTCAGTGCCTAGCAATGAATCCTCTCCCACCCCCCCCAAAAAAAAAACCGAAAACATGTTTTTTATTTTTATTTAATTTTTTTTCCATAGAATAGATTTAGATGACATCCCTTCCCCCCTCCAACTTCTCCCAGATCCTCCCTACCTTCCTACCCATCCAATTTCATTCATTTTCATTATCCATCAGTTTCTGGACATCTAGGTAGTTTCGGATTCCTGGCTATTATAGACAGAGCAACAGTGAACATAAATGAACAAGAATCTCCAGCGGAGACTCCTTTTATTACATGCCCAAGCATGGGTAGATGAATTCTCAGCTCTTAGAGGATTCTCCACAGCAGTTTTTACAGTAGTTAGACACTCTTACCAGCGATGAATAAGTTTTCCCCTTTCTCCCACCCCTTGCCAGTGCACACTGTCATCTGTTTAATTGATCTTGGTTATTCTGACTGGGGTAAGATGACCTCTCAAAGTAGCTTTAATTTGTATTTCATTGATGACTAAGAACATGTTTTTAGCTTTTCTCAGTCATTTCTATTTCATTGTTTGAGAATTCTCTTCTTAGTCCGTTCCCCATTTTAAGTTGATGTTGATATTTTTTAGTTTTTTTTATATAGATTTTCGATACAAACTCTCCACTGGATGTGTAATTGGTAAGGATCTTTTCTCATTCTGTGGCCTGCTGCTCTGTCCAGATGAAAAATGATGGTTTCCTTTGCCATATTAAAGCTTTTCAGTTTCATGAGGTACATTTATTATTTACTGTTCTTAGTGCCTGTACTATCAGTGTTCTGTTCAGAAAGTCTTTTCCTCAAAGAATTAATAAACTGCTATTTTAAAAAATACTCCTACTGCATGTACTGGCTTTGTGGGAGCCTAGGCTGTTTGAATGCTCACCTTCCTAGACCTGGAAGGAGGTGGGAGGTCCTTGGACTCCCCACAGGGCAGGGAACCCTGACTGCTCTTTGGGCTAACGAGGGAGGGGGACTTGATTGGGGGAGGAGGAGGGAAATGGGAGGCGGTGGCGGGGAGGAGACAGAAGTCTTTAATAAATAAAGAAATAATAAAAATACTTTGTAACATACCTCACAAAGGAAATGTAAAACGTATACAATGAAAGCTCAACACTAAAGAAATAAATTGAAGAAGATGCTAGAAAATGGAAAGTCTTTCCTGTTTCTAGGCTTGGAAGAATAAATATTGTGAAAATGACTATCTTACCCAACGCAATCTACTGTATCAATGAAATAGAAATCAGAATTTTAATACATTCTTCATAGACGTAGAACAACAATCTTTAAAACTCATGGGAAGCACAGAAGCCCCCTGTGCATGCACAGCAATCCTAAATTATCACCACATAGTGGCAGCCTCACCATGCTGATTTAAGTTCTAATAAAGACCCATGGGGGCATGATCCTGGCATAGCAACAGACATATAGCACAACTGTGTGGACTGAAAAAGGACGCATAAATGCACACAGTTAAAACCACCTGATGTTTTAACAAATAATCCAAAAATATGTGTTGAATAAAAGACAGCATCTTCAAGAAATGGTGCTGGCAAAACTGCACAGTGACATAAAAAAGAATAAAATTAACCCTTGTCCCACATACTGCACAAAAACCTAACCCCAAATGATCAAAGACTTTTCTATAGTACTCAAGCCCGGAAACCCTCCCAACCATGTTAGTAATCAGTATGGGTATTTTTCAGCTCAGTTGCCCAAAATAGAACAGATAAATGACACTTGCCATGAAACACAAGGGAATTTTTGTTTTTAGTCATCAAGAACATATTATATGGGTAAAACTGGAGTTGCTCATGTATGCAAATGAAGCCATCCTCAGAAAAACACATATATTAAAATCATATCTGTTCATAATTAGAAGGAAGAAGTGAAAATGTTCAGGGAAGAAGAGGCAAATGGGAGGAGCTAGAGTTAAAAGACTGGGTGGCTGAGGAGGTAGGGGTTGGGAGCTGTCAGACACAGGCCTGCACCATCGGGGCAGATTCCACAACCTGACTATGGACACCCCCTGCAGCATCTCTCTTCGAGACAGAGGTAATAAGCAGTGTTAACTGTGACTTGACAGCTCTCATTTTACAGCGCCCGCCCCCTCCACGTTCCCTGTCATATGCCCTGTGCTAGTTAATCATGTGATGTGAAACTTTCCACCACCCCTAAAAAGTTATTAAATGCCAGCCCTTTCTTTATATTGGAGGCTTTTGGGTCAGAGATGAAGGCTCCTCTCTGAGGTGGTGGCTAACGTCCCAAACTCCCCCCTCACTCCCCATCCGTCTCATGGAGACTGTTTCTCCCCTGCTTCTCTTAATGAAGTGACGTGCTTTAATGAGAAGCCTCTTCTTCATTTAAGGCCCTTCGCATTTAGCTGTCCATATATTGAATTGTTTCTGCCTAATTCTTTCCCCGTCTTGAGGCCCAATCAGGCCTTGAGCCCCTTTATTCTAATTAACCTCACTGAAAAGAATCGGATAGCGCTTCCTTTGCGGACCTGCCACTGCTATCTTGTCTGTTATGGCAGGGGTGGGGTGATAAGCTTAAAGTGTACTATAGACTCCTGTGAAAACTTAAAAACAGTTAAATGAAGAAGTGGAACTCAGAGACAAACCACTCATATGGTATGCATGGAGGCCGCACTATAGAAAATCAAACTAAAAACCCCAAACAAAGCAAAATGGTGCCCCAAATCCCGCATATGATAACACAACCCAGAGGTGTAAAATTTTGGACGTCAGCCATTTTATTCAGAAATCATCCTTCAAATGTCAAAGTTGCCATGACCCAAGAGAGATCCTCCTTTAAAGCCACCAGTCTCCCCACATGGAATCCCACGACGAGGTCTTCAGCCCTTGACTCTCTTGCGCCTGCACTGGCTGTTCGAACTGAAGCCCAGTAGCAAGATTAATAACTTGAGTCATGCGCAGTAATCACGGCTCCATTAAAATGAAATTAGAGGTCTTGTCACGGTAACGAAATATATCATGGCGTCAATCAAATGCAGGGAAAGACAAGGTGCGCGCTGAAATTTCTTCAGTGTCCATGGTAGGAGGCAGAGAATCAACAAGCCTGTCATTTCAAGCGCAGCAGTAGCTATTGCTGTCGGTATTAACTTAAAAAGAGGAAATGTGAGTAGCTAAATTCCTCATATTCATAGCAAGCAACTGTGGCCACAACTGAGGTGGTGTTTGCCCCATGTTGCATCACAGCCACGAAAAGTAAGTAAACCGTCGGAGCAGAGACTCTGGGGACATGAGACAGCTAGGTCAGAAGATGGCCGGGGAGTCAGTCATTCTGCCCTTCGAGTGCTTTGAATTAGGTGGTGTAATAATTCACCTTTTTGACCTTAAAAATAAATTACAACTTTTTATAAAGTGAACTCCCCCGAAATCTGAAAACCAGGGTGAGGGTAGGGAAGGTCAAGGCACCGCATAGGAGTTTAAAACCTACTTCCTGTGTGACATCTCAGGGTGTGGGGGTGCTTTAGAGTCAGTCGGTTTATAAGGGCTTCTTTACTGTCTGATCTGAAATAAAGTCTAGTGAATATCGGCGTTGTGGTGGCAAGCACTCACTTCTGTAGCCCAGCTTGGCTGCAAACCCACAAACTTGTTCAAATCCTTCTGTGCCTCCAGTCTCCTTATTGCTGGAATTACAAGTGCATGCTACCATTACTGGGTTCTCTCTCTCTCTCTCTCTCTCTCTCTCTCTGTGTGTGTGTGTACATGTTTATGTTTGTACATGTTAGTGTATGTGTGTACATGTTCATGTATATACATCTTAGTGTGTGTACACATGTTAGTGTGTGTGCGTGTATCTGTGATGTGTGCATATGTATATGTGAAGACAAGAAGCTGATATTTGCTCAGTTTCTCTCCATCTTATTTGTTGAGATGCTCTCACTAAATTTAGGACTTGCTGATTCAGCTAGAACGCCTGGCCAGCAAGCTCCAGGGACCCACATGTCTCTGTGCTGTTATTACTCAACTGACTATGGAGGCGGGCATAAAGACACATGCCTCTGCACCAACTTTAGAGATGGGTGCTGAAAACCCAAATGTAGACCTTCATGCTTACACGTCAAGCACTTTACTGACAGAGCTATCTCTACAGACCCCTTCTCTTTATTGGTCTTAACTTGAAAAAAAATTACCCACTGACCACACCTTTTTCATTTCTTTTTAATTATTGGTCATTTTGAAAGCAAGAGATGGAGAACAAGCAAGAAACTGAAAAGCCAAGGTAAAGCATGGAAGCAGAAGTTCCAAGAGCTGGTCAGACGGAAAGTGAGTTCTAAGCAGTGCCTACTGGCACAAGGGAGAGCTCTGTAGAGTTGTGCTGTAATCAGCATATGTTCTCCATACGCCTCAGGTGGCACCCACAAGTACATTTACTAAACACTGTCAAGTAGACCTTATATGTTCTGTGATTCTTCACATTGTCTTGTGATCAATAATAAACAATGCAAGAAGTAGCAAAACAAACTCTAACTAATCTAATTGTTCCACTGAATAACTACTGATATAGTTACTTTCCCAAATGAAAGATTATGGATCTGTTCAATTGTAAAAAGTTTTACTAAATATAGTAGTTCCAGTGTTCAGAGCTCTAGGCTGGAATAACCCACCCTCCACATGTATATTGATCATAGTAGTGGCTTCTTTAGCTTTAAATTTCTTATCACAATCCTGTACATAACCAGCCCTTCTCTGTTTGTCTGATTTGTTCCATGGCATTATCACTGTAAGATGCAGGGCTTAGGAGAATAAAGTGCTACAAAGGGTTATAAAGTGGTTAAAATGGAGATCATTTTATATTTCATGTGCTTATTTCCTTCCTCTTTTGTGTGGTAAAGAAACTTTAGCTTTTAATATTCTAGGCATTTCTTCCAAGTTTTATTCATTCATTTCTATACTTTACGCTAAAAGAGAATTATTAGCTGATTTTCAATTTCACCTTGTAAAAACTTCCAAGCTTACAAGAAAACAAAATACAAAAGAGTTTGAAGATTACAAGCAAAAATTAACTTGGAATTATATCAGAAACCAACTTACATGTAAGCTATACTCAATGAAAAAAAAATCAATGTGTATATTCTTGTCCCAAAGGAAGCCTACTTTAAAGACAACATTATATTATTTCTGTTCTTATTTTTATTCTTTAAAATAATTCTGTTCTTATACATTTATTGGGTGTGTGTGTGTGCGTGCTTTGTGTGTGTGTGTGTGTATGTGTGTACATAAGAGTCATGGCATGAGTGTGGAGGTCAGAGAACAATTCACAAGAGTCAATTCTTTCCTTCCTGCATAGGTCACAAGAATCAAACTTGAGTCCTCAGATTCAGCAGCAGGCATCATTACCTTTAAGGCATCTTCTGGGCATCAATATATATTAGATTTTTTTAATTAATCAAAGGACTCTTATATATCACCTTATATTTCAACCATCCTAGAACACCTATGAGTGTGAGGGCTCTAATAAGAAATGTGGTAAGCGATAAGTAATACTAACCAATCCCTTTTGGTACTGTCACAGAAATGAACTGGTATGTCAAAGCTGGTTCTTCTTCTCCTAAATAATACTTATTCCCATTGCTTGTTGATAAAATTAGAAATGAACCAGGTGGTGATGGCACACACCTCTAATCCCAGCACTTGGGGGGCAGAGGCAGGCAGAACTCTGTGAATTTGAGGCCAACCGGGTCTACAAAGAGAGTTCCAGGACAGCCAAAGCTACACAGAGAAACCCTGTCTCGAATTAAAAAATTTAGAAATGAGCCTTTGTTAGCTGGGCAGTGGTAGGGTACCCCTCTATGAGTTCAAAGCCAGGACCGTCTATGACATGAGTTCCAGGACACTCAGGACTGTTACACAGAGAAACTCAATTTTGGAAAAAAAAAAGGAAAGAAATGAAATAATGAAAGGAGAATATCACAATAGATAGAATTCAGAGCATCATTTGCTGGGGTATTCTTTGAAATGTATATACTAGTAAGTTAGAAATCTATAAGAAACTGATAAACTTCAGGACTGTTATGACCGGCCAAGGTAAAACAAGAGGATATAAGTGATATAAATATACAATGAGCATTGAGATTAACCCAGAAAATTTTCCAAATTAAAAAAAAAAGGAAATGAAAAGAAAAACTCCAGGTCCAAATGTTATCATGGTCAAGTTCTGTCCTACCTGTAAATAATAACTAACACCAAAGTCCTGCAACAGAAATGAAGTGACACTAGCAAACTCATTTGACAAAGGCAACGAAGGACAAAGGTATGATCCAGCTCCATATAAGGATGGAAGAAAGAAAGAAAGAAAGAAAGAAAGAAAGAAAGAAAGAAAGAAAGAAAGAAAGAAAGAAGAGAGGGAGGGAGGGACGGAGGGAGGGAGGGACGGAGGGAGGGAAGGAAGGAGGAAGGGAGGGAGACATAAAAATTTTCAATAAAATGCCTTCAAGCTAAACTAAACCATACATCAAAAAGGTCATTTACCATGAGCACATGGGCTTCATTCAAGGATATGAAGATGATTCACCTTATACATGTCAAAGCACACAATCTCATACAAGGACAAAAACCGCACCATTACTTCAATAGATACACAAAAGCCTTTTGTCAGAACCCACCACATTCCTTTGTAAAAATAAAAATAATTCCCCAAAGAAATTATTAATGGAATGAATCTAGCTCAACATAGTAAAATCTATATATAACAAACCTAAATCCTGAATTAAAACACATAGGAAAACAATAAAGTATATTCACTAATATTAGGAACAAGATTGGTAGGGCCATTTTCTTTGCTCTTATTCAATATAATCCTTAAAGTCCTAGTCAGAGCAATAAGACAAGAAAAAAAAAGACATAAATAAGAAAGGAAAAAATGAAATTAATATTCTTTTTCTGTACACAAATTGATCTTATACTTAAAAGAACGACCCAAAAGATTCTACAACAAGAAAGTCTCAGCTCTCAACAAAGTGTTAGGATGCCAAATTAACACTTAAACAAATAGGAAATCATCAGTTTTTTTATATACTAATAACAAATATGCTAAGGGAAAAAAATCTCACTCCAATAGTGTACAGACATGTATCTGGCTAGCCAGTGGTGGTGCACACCTTTAATCCCAAAACTTAAAGACAGAGGCAGGCGGATATCTGTGAGTTTGAGTCCATCCTGGATTACAAGAGCTAGTTCCAGGACAGGCTTCAAAGCTACAACCCTGTCTTGAAAAACCAAAAAAGAAGAAGAAGAAGTAGAAGAGGAGGAGGAGGAGGAGAAGAAGAAGAAGAAGAAGAAGAAGAAGAAGAAGAAGAAGAAGAAGAAGAAGAAGAAGAAGAAGAAGAAGAAGAAGGAAAGAAAGAAAGAAATTATATCTCTAATGAAAAATTTAAAAAACTAAAGAGATTGAAGAAAACACTAGAAGATGGAAACGTCTATGTAACATGCTTGTGGACCAGCAGAATTAGTATTGTGAAATAGTTGTAGTTTTAAACATAATCATTAGGGCCTGGAGAAATGGCTCAACGATTAAAAGTGTTTGCTGCCCTTCCAGAGATGCACTGCAGGTCTACAGTAGCAAAAAGCATGGCACACGCACAAAAAAATAGATATCAAGACCAGTGCAAAAGAACAGAGGAAGCTGGGCGATGGTGGCGCACGCCTTTAATCCCAGCACTCGGGAGGCAGAGGCAGGCGGATCTCTGTGAGTTCGAGACCAGCCTGGGCTACAGAGCTAGTTCCAGGACAGGCTCCAAAGCCACAGAGAAACCCTGTCTCGAACCCCCCCCCAAAAAAAAACAAACAAACAAAAAAAAAAAACGAACAGAGGACTCAGGAAAACTCCACATACATAGAGACATTTAAGTTTTGACAAAGATGTCAAAAATACTCAAAGGAGAAAATACAGCCTCTTCAACAACTGTTGCTGGGAAAACTGGATTTCCACATCATGCTATTAGATTCATATCCCTCACCCTGTGAAAGAATCTACTCAAAACGAATCAAAGATCTTCATATCTGAAACTGTTAGAAGAGAAACTTCAGGATATAAGAGGAACAAGTACTTTCTAAAGAGGACACTACTAGCTCATGAAATAACCACATCACATTTAAAATCCTTCTTAAGATTGAAGATGTCACAGTTATTTTCCAAAACAGAAACTAAATAGCTGTATTTCATCTGTGCTGTATTTCAACTAACTGAAAAATAGTCATTTATTGTAAACCAAAAATTCACGTAATTTAGATGGCAACTACCTTTCAAAATGCACTTCTTATCTTGTCTTTTTTCAAAATGATAGAAATGTGGTCTTCTCACTGTCTTCAAATACTTTCTGTTTGTTTTCTTGCTTTGTTATTTTGTCTATAGCTCTTTTCATGTAACTTAAATGTTCCCTTATATTCTACCTGTGTGTCAACCACGTGACTTTGGACAATGGAGATGATATCATACAGGCATACCTTGAGAAGCAGTTGTGTAAGTGCATGTGCATGCTCTTAGCTTCATCAGTGCCATAAAAAAAGAGCAATAGCATATGTCTAGAAGATAAATGACGTGGAAAGCACAAGCCATCCTCCCCAGTTGCCACTGCCAAGAGTCTTCTACATCAAAAGATTGACACTGATGCTTCGATGTGACAGCAAGCCCAACTGTGGCCAGCAATACCATGAAGATGACCAACCAAGACACAGGAACAAAACATGCATATTGTTCTGGGTCATGGAGCCTTTATGGTTTCAACAGCACGCTGCTGCAGCAACACAGAGTTGATACCTCAGCATGGGGGTAGAACTGCTTAAGGGGAAAGTGAGTTGAATTGCTTAGGAGCACCCAATAGAGGAAGCAATGATGGGAATATGAGGATAACTCAGCTACAGTACCTACCACCCAAAAGATCACCAGGGTGGTGTTGGATGATCTATCTGGCTAGAAAGGTGTCCCCTTCCTCCCTCAGTGCTTCAGACACACTTCACCAAAAACTGCATGCTTTGTAGTAGAAGATGACCTTCCTGGGAAAAGGAAAAGTGTTCTTGGGTCAAGAGTTACCAAGCAGCTGTCCTCTGCCAGAATCTTCAGACAAGCCCAGACAAAGCAATGATAAAAATCTTAGAAGTGAACAAGAAAAGAACCTGAGCAGAAAGAGAGCTAGAGCATCCTAGGAAGGGGGCTCTCAAGTGCTCATGAAGGTATTTGACTATTTCTTGAGAATTTTAAAAAATATTAGGGCATGATAAGAATGCTGTTTATTATAGGCATACATAGTGGGTGATAAAAAGCCTGTTTAGCTTTTTAAAGTGAAGAAAAAAATTAATAAGGCCATAGGACTTAGGAATCTTGCGTTTTGTTGTTGCTTTGGTTGGGCTCAGTTTTTAAAGATTTATTTTCATTGTTTTTATTTATTCATATGCATGTCTGGGCGAATGAATGTCATGTGTGTAGGTGCTCATCTAAGTGGATCTCCAAAAAGAGCAAGAGGCAATGAACAGCTTCTGTTGCTCACAATTAGCAAGGCATGAAAGAACAGACAGTATTTTATCTAGTTTATCTCTCACAATATTTAATTCTGTGATTTCACTTCAGTGATTATGATGCAGTCTGTTGAATTGAGTTGGACAATTATCAAACAATTACTTTGTACACACTTTAGGTTCTACATTAGAATTTTCTTCCAGGACTTTCCCAAATGCCACCACCAAATGTCTGAAATTGATATTTAAGCCGCTGTTTATTTGCATATAGCCCATTTTTAAAAAAAATGTAACTTACATAATTTAATTTTAGGTGATTACAAATTTAGTTTCATTGACAGATTCCCTACCCAGTAGTACAAAGAGTACTTGAGAGGGGTAAACTGAAATTAAAAACTGGGAAGAATGAAGGGTGGTAGAAAGACCACAGTGGCTTCAAGGACAACAGGCCAAGAATGCAACAGAAACGACAAAGAACGCAAGTCATTAGTTAGAGGAGAAAGCAGAATCCTGGCCTGTATTCTGGGGACCTCAGAAACCTTGCTTTATGCCTTTGAACTTCATTTCCACTGATTCCTTCAGTGAGTCAAAAAAGAAAAAAAGAGTGAACAAATGCTATGACCCTCTGAGACCAGGAGGAATAAACTGGTTGAGATGTTTGGATAACAATATGAACTTCATACAGTATTACTGTTGAACAATGGTCTTGTACCCTGTGAAGATTTGTTACTTGTATTGGTTTAATAAAGTACTGATTGGCCAGTAGCAAGGCAGAAAATATAGGCAGGGTGAGCAGAATAGTAGAATTCTGTGAAGAGGAAAGGCTCAGTTTGCAGTCATCACCCAGATGCAGAGGAAGGAAGATAAAAATGCTTCACTGATCAAAGGTGCCAAGCCACGTGGCTTACACAGACAAGAATTGTGGGGTAATTTAAGATGTAATGGTTATTTAATAAGAAGCCTGAGCTAATAGGCCAACAAGTTTACAATTAAAGTAAGCCTCTGTGTGTTTCTTTGGGACTGAACAATTGCGGGACCAGGCAGGACAACAACCTCTGTCAAGAAAGTGGTGCTACAACATGGGCCAACTACGTCCACATAAAACCTGGGAGAGTTTGGGAAGGACTTCTAGACACAAAAGAACAGAGTTAAGCATGGCATTTTCTTGGGTAGGCTGTTTGCTGGAGGCAAGTGTGTCTCATTTAAGAGAGGCTTCCTGATTCAGCTTTTACTGCAAAATCCTTGCAGCTCTTTTAAGAGGTCCTGCCACTTAAATGGTGTTTATGAATAGCCAACAGCATGCCTCTTCATGAAGCAGGGACCCTGAAACTCCATAGAGTTGTGGCAATAAACATGGCTGTGTCCAGTAACTCTGTCATGAAGCTAGAGTCTCAGAAAGCTAAGAAAAGGAGTGGTTCCAGTTGTCAAAGCCACATCTGCAATCGTAGCCGTATCACCTAGCAAATTAAAGATTAATAGAAAAAGAAAGATATACAGTAAAGATAGATTCAGATGAAAAAAACCTTTAACAGTTTGTTCAAAAACATATGTATACTTTGGAAAGAAAAGAAAAAATGATGAAGTCCTTAAGTAAAAAAGAAAGAGAATAGTTGGGTGTGGTAGCACACCTTTAATCCCAGCACTTGGAAGGCAGAGGCAGGCATATTTCTGTGAGTTCAAGGACAGCCTAGTCTACAGAGTGAGCTCCAGGACAGTCAAAACTACACAGAGAAACCCTGTCTCAAAAAAAAAATCAGAAATAAAAATAAAAGAAATAGAGTTTAAAATAAAACCACACAATGATGGAACATACACAGAGAATCTGGATACTGTAAGTTATTGTGTTGTCTTTGAATTATCAAGACAATATCGTAAGTGTCATCCTCATTATCATTGCCACACTAGAAGAGAGAAAACTATTCTTTAGAGTAAATGGGATGAAGGGAATCACTCCTTTCAGAGAAACAATTGAAAGTTGATGGCTGCTGAGGAAGGATCACATTCATTGGGTTACTCCTGTCCCAGGAGATGTACACACACCAGTGTATATAGGGGCAACACTACTTGGTCAGAAGGGGTCTTAATAGCAAAAGTTAAAATAGGACGAGAGGCTGGAAGGAGGGATGGGTAGCACTAGAGGAAGTTAGAAGGAGGTAGTGGTGGATGGATATGGTAACTGTACACTGCAGATGAATTTCAAGAAATAAAAAATATTATATAAATATCCTGGACTGGAGAGATGGCTCAGCCATTAGAAGCTAGGTTCACAACCAAAGATTTAAAAATTTTTATTCTCCCTATAGCTTTAGACTTACATAGTTGTAATACAACTTCAACCCATTCTGCAAACAGACATACATTGTCACATCAGTCCATGAGTCCGAGAGAGATTTGGACTAACTAAATTAAAGGTCCTGTTCAGTTACCTGAAATTATCTTATTTCTTAGTCTATGTACAACTTTCTTAACTAAGTTGTTTTAATAGTCTGAGAAGATTTAAAAATTGTTATTCTCTTTGGAAATTCCGTAAGCTAATCACAAAAGATGGGAGACAAATACTTTCATAGGGAAAGAAATAATATATAAGAGAATAGTCCATCTTATTGGAACACAAGAGAGAAAAAAAAAAGACAATGTGAAAGCGACCCTGAGGGAATATGATCACCTATAAGACACATGCAGTGAGGAACACTGTCCTGCACTCACACGCTTACGCCCAGGCAGCATGTCCTCACACGCTTATGCCCAGCCAGTGTGTTCTCACACAGTTATGCCCAACCAGCGTGTCCGCAAACGCTTGTGCCCAGCCAGGGTGTCCTCACATGCTTGTGTCCAGCCAGTGTGTTATCACACATTTGTGCCCAACCAGTGTGTCCTTGAGCAGTGCCCAAAACATCTCTCACTTATATAATGTGAATAGCACCACCAGCCTTACCAGATTACCCTAAAGGTTTATTTAGCTAAGGGGTACTAAATAAGAATATCAAACCCCAATCTTCATTTTTTCATTTTTTTTTACATTTTCTGATTTTTTTAAAGAGCATGTCCTGATTTCAAAGGCCAAACTGGGTTCCTTCCTTGAAGCTGAGGTCATTTGTAAGCTTCTGTGCATCCAACTCTATGACATAAGCCCACAATTCTTGTTGAACGCACGCCTTTGTAGCTTGTGGCATTTCCTTCTTACCTATATATATTCTCCAATGCCAGATCTGAGACGCCAGCGCTGTCGCATGAAAAATATCTTCTGAGTGCTCTTTGCGTCAGCATCCTTTACCGCCCCCTCCATATCACCTACAATGGTGAGAGCTTACATAATCTTGAGATGGTTGCTTAGCAACCGAATTATCAAATATCTGCATCCCACCTCCTCTATCTTAAAGCTCCAAACGTCTACTGCAGTATTTATAGCTCACAATCTTTAAACAGAGAGATGAAAGTCAGGCTTACTGATTCAGATATTCGTATGTTTTATTTACCTCTACTTTTATATTCACCAGGTTTGTGTGAATAACAAAAGTGTTCACAGATGAGGCAGCAGTAGGCATCTAAATAGACTGTATGCCAAAGGAGAACTCCCGCTGCAGTCCCCAGTATTATCTAGGTTATCACTGACAAATAGCTTCCCCCAAACATATAAAACCAACAGCCACCAGCTACTTCTTGGCTGGCAGAAGGAAGGATTTTGTATTCTGCTGCTTCAGCTCCCCTATGAATTACAGGTAAACAGAAAATACTCAGCCACACAGTAAAGGAAAAATACTCGGGCACAGGACTCCCTCATGTCAAAAGCAAGAAGGCAGGCTGGGAGAGGGAGATGACATCAGAAGTTCTTTAATTAGAGACTTTCAGTGTATAGGTCTGAAATTCAGGTACAGTGATTTACAAGATTCAGAAAACAGTTGTCTGGCTGCAAAGATAGAACAGAGGCAGGGGCTTCCTACTCAAATGATGATTGATTACTTCACGGGAACAACACAGTAGTCAGATTTAAGAGCCCAAGGTGTTGAGTACGTGGTACGGCTGTCCAGCTGACTTTTCCAGTTTTAAGTTATCAAGTTTTATGTATTTCTGCCAAGCGAGGGCCATGCTTGTTGGTGGTCGTTTGCTGACTCTGGATGTCCTAGACTGCAAAAAACAAAACAAACAAAAAGACTAGATAGATAGATAGATAGATAGATAGATAGATAGATAGATAGATAGATAGATAGATGATAGATAGATAGATAGATAGATAGATAGATAGATAGATAGATAGATGCCTTAAATAAGCATTCATCTTCAACAGCCATTCTTTTTGATACTTAGGTGAAGTTTCACTTTTATTTCTCGTGTGTGTGTGTGTGTGTGTGTGTGTAGGGCATCTAGTGTGAGGTACAAGAAGTCTTGACACAATTTACTCATACACTGCCCCCTCCCCTCCCCTCTATTCTGTCTTTGTTATTACCTACTGAGTCATGACTGATTTTACACTCAACTGTTGCTCTTTGGGGGCTTCTGAACCCTTGAAGAAAGGCTGCTATTATGTTCTACTGCGGATGTGAGGTAAGCAGCCCTTTGCGTAAGAGCCATGACCCACGTGACAAAGGCCTGGATTTGGTGATGAGTTTTGTAAACAACATGGTTGGTGGAATTTAATGAGTCAGTTGGGGAGTTGAGGAATATATGCAGATGGAAGAAAGAAACTGTCACAAACAGCAATTCAGATACAAGAACGCCAGCAATAGGAATCACTTAATGGGTGTTTTCTACAACGCCGAGCGGACCAAGAGTAGAGAGAGGTGTCACCCTGGGCGACGTGGGTGAACTTTGGCTAACTGTGAAGTGTAATGAGCCAGCCATTTCCTGAAGCTGCAGGAGTAATCAAATTCTGAGACTCCCAGACTAGAACTGGAGTTGCCAAGGCTGGAGGAGAAGCGAAACAGGAGTTCGTCCTTGTTGAGTACAGTTTGGCAACACGGAAAAGCACAGGACAACGCTGATGGACACTCAGGATGTGAAAGGACTTAAGGACGCCCAACTGTACATTTTGATATGGTTTCAGTGGTAAATTTTTCACTGTGCTGTATAAATTTTAGCACAATAAAATATATTCACCTGAATAAAGGCAGCAAAGAAAAAAAACTGATTAGGGCAGAACCATTGAAAGATATGAGAAAAAAGAGATCTCCCAATATTATAAAACCTTTATCCCTTAAAATGTATAGAGAAGATCAGGAAAATAGTGCCCCCTTGTGGACCTCCTGGAGGTGCAACACGCATGATGGTACAGAAGCACGGACTCCATCCAGCGTTTACACTTGGTGCCTAGATTGTTTATCTTGATAGCCTCAAACACTTCCACACGCGATTGAGCTCATCTCAAAAGAAAAGGACAGTTATCTTCTGGAGAGATTGCTTTCGCTTTATTTAACCAATAATGTCAAACAACTATTGGTCCTTCAGAAAGCGTGGCAAAGACAAGGCTCTACAGCGCTTCTGTTCATTGGAATCTAGGATGTTGGATTTCATGTCCAGCCTCTGGAAGAAGGCATCATTACCAGAAACTGTTTCATCTGGAGTCCTGGGAGGTGGAGGTGTTCTGGGGGGTGATTTTGTTTCCTTCACCATTTCATATTGTTCTGTTCTCAGCAGGAACTTTTTGGTTGTTGTGACTTCCACTCAACTTTGGTACCAGTTAATATGAAATTGGACAAAACAAATATCTATCTGATCTTCACCCAATTGTATAATATCTCCCCCCACACACACACACACACACTGCATATTTTTGTTTGTTTCTTTGTTTTTGGCTTTTGAGACAGGGTTTCTCTGTGTAGCTTTCAAGCCTGTCCTGAAACTCACTCTGTAGACCAGGCTGGCCTTGAGCTCACAAGGATCCGCCAGCCTCTGCCTCCCGAGTGCTGGAATTAAAGGTGTGTGCCACCAGCACTGAGGAATAGTACATATTCTTATGACTTGTATTTCAAGTAACTTTTTGATGGTTATGTAATTGCTGCCTTTGGATTAACCTAAAGAATTTTGTTCACCTCATTTAGAGGCTACGGAAAATGACAGGTAAAAATTTCAAGGCAATTTAAAGGATGAGTTGGAAAGCAAAATTATAATTTTGATTTCAGGTGTTGATTATAGGTGATTGCCAAGTGGTTGCACCAAAAACGGCATGTTCTCAGTAAAAGTAACTTTTAGTTGGGGCTTTTTTTTTTTCAGGCAACTGTGATTTGTGGGGAAAATGACATAGGATTTAATTAAAATTTTCACTGTTGGATAGAAAGATTAATTGTACCTGCTAGAAGCTTTCACCTGGCCTAGAGAAGGTTACAGAGGTCCCAAAGTCTCATTAAAAGTGTTGTTTACTTCAAATTGAATCTTAGCAGTGGAGTCTCTGTTAGGATCTGGCACTTCGACTCATAATTGCAAAAAGCTTGAGGACTGCATGTTTCTTGGCTCTGAGATGCTTTGGAATTCAAGAGTTACTTGCCATCAACATTGTCATGATACTTCATTAACAGAACACCTTCTCCAGGTTTAACTACGTGAGAATTTTAGAAACTTTTAAAATTTGGAATAATTTAACTTTTACAGAAAGTTTAAAAAACAGAATAGAAATTCAGTATAAAGTTAACCTATGTCCCCTCTGTTAGCATCTATGGCAGAATGTGGCAAAATTACCAAGCTAACACTGACACATCTCTATGAACCAAAGTCCAAAACCTCTTCAGTTTCCAGTAGTATCTCCTCTGAGGTTTGTTTTCCATCCCAGGTCCCAGGACACCACACTGGGCGTCTTCATCGTACCTCCATAATCTGCGTTTTCTGTAAGTGTTCCAATCTTTACCCTTCGCTTCTGACCTTGCCAATTTTGAGGAGTATATACTTTGTAGGAAGTTAATAAATGTAATATTGCTTGACATTTTGCTTCTGGTTAGACTGGAGTTGTGGGATGTTGCCTGGAATAGGAATATTTGAAAGACAAAGGGCCCTTTTTAGCCTGTGTGCTAGGGAGGTATGTGATGTGATGTCAATATAAGTCATGCATGGTTATTAAGTAGCAAGAAAATAATTTTATGGTTGGGGGTTGTCACAACATGAGGAACTGTACTAATGGTTCACAGCATTAGTAAGATGGAAAACCTCTCCTAGAGAGTGTCACTGCTCCTAAACTCCCTTAGTGGGATAACCTATACTCCTTTTCACACTTATATCTATCTGTAGGTAGAAGATAGATGGGTGGCTTCCCGGGTGAAACAACAATGACAGACAGGGATTCATACAGACATCTCCCATTCTAATTTAGCACCACAGGTTTAATTAGAATAACTAGATTAGAACCTTTGTTTGAAATCTTGACATTTGCTTCCTCCTAGTAGCTGACTCTCAGTGACATGTTCCATTCTTGTAAATAATAACCCCTGCTTAGCTGCAAATAATGATGTTGCAATACAATTATCTGGTAGTTAGGCAAAGTTTCTTGACCGGTGGGTCAAGCAAACACTGCTGATTGTTTACCTACTATTTATACACCTGTTCTCCACTCCCAAAATCTCAGCGCTAATGAAAATGTGAGATTTAACTAAAGCCTCCTTCCTAGACTCTTTAGCCCAGGGTTTCTCCACATCATTTTAGCTCCCCCAATCCAACATATCTTTTACCTATGCTCAGCTCTTTCTTTTCAAATAAGACATGCCCATGATATCCAGAGGTGGAACAGCTGTGCTCTATAACCAGCACCACCATGTACCAGGAGAATGGCAGAGGAGAAAAACGAATGGATCTTTTAGAAAATACCCCAGCTTAAGACCACTCACCCCAGACCTCTACTCTTTGCTGGTATTTCTGTTGAAGCTGTTGTTTTGAGTCAAGGTCCCCTTGTAGAGCCCAAGTGGGCCTTGATCTTCAAATCCTCTTGCCTGTGCCTCCCCAAATGCTGGGATTATGGGTATGTACCACCAGTGCCAGCTCTCATACCCCTGGTCCATGAAGGAGAGTGACTAATATTTAGGTAGGCTCCTGTTGTCTGCTGTGTGATGTTGAGCAGAGAACTGAGACAAGCTATTTAGAAGTCATGACTCTTCTTATAAAAACCAGTCTGTTACCATGGTTTTATGTGTCATGAAATACCAGTCGGTACTTATTTAATATATCATATTATGATATAGGCCTTCAGCTGGGCAGTGGTGGTGCACACTGTTTGTTGAAGGAGCTGTGGGCCTGCTTTTCGCCATCCCAGCTCCTGGCCGCCTGCTAGCTTTACCCAAAATAACAACACACAAATTGTATTCTTTTAAACACTGCTTGGCCCATTATATCTAGCCTCTTCTGGGCTAACTCTCACATCTGGCTGGAACAGAAACTTCTATCTACAGTACTTCCTTCTCTAATCTTCCCAGTGCTACCCCACCTCCCCTCCCATCCAGATCCACATCCTTTCTGTCTCTCTCAGAAAAAATAAAAGAATAAAACAAAACAACAGGGATATATGGAATAATAATAAAATAAGATAAATAAAAACAAGCAAAAAGCAACATGACAAAGCAAACAAATAAAAAAGGACCAAACAAAAAGTACAAGAAATGCATATAGATGCAGAGACACACACTTGCACACAGAGAAATCCCATAAAAACACAAAGCCGGAACTATAATATATATGTAAAGGTAAAAAGGTAAACGTCCTGACTTAACATTATGAGACGAAGAACCTTCAAAGATGCCAACCGGTTGGTTTTGTGTTTGCCATGTACTGCTAGATGTGGGACCTATCCTGCAAACAGTTTGTAACTCTAGTGAGACTCTCTTGGAGAAAACTCATTTTTCATTTGCAGGTTGCTATCAACTGGAGACAACTTCTGGTTGGGGACAGAGACTTGTGTCCACTTCTCCTTTCAGCTCTAGGACTTCACCTGATGAAGACCTGTGCAGGCCCTGTGCGTGCTGCCTTGGTCTCTGTGAGTTCATATGTGCACCAGTCCTGCGATGTCTAGGTCTTGATTCTTTGGGGTCTTCCATCACTTCTGGCCCTTACACTCTTTAAGCTTCCTCTTCTGCAGCATTTTCCTCCCTAAGGGGAGGGATTTGTTGGAGAGATCCTTTCTATGACTGAGTGGTCCAAGGTCTCTCACTCTCTATATATTATCTGACTGTGGGTCTTTATAATTGTTCTTATCTGCTGCAGGAGGAAACTTCTCTAATGATGGTTGAGCAAGACAGAGATCTATACTTACATCAAAATGTCATTAGAAGTCATTGTGTGGGGTTTTTTGTTCTTTTATTTTTATTGAGCTATATATTTTATATTTTTCTCCACTTTCTTCCCTTCTCCCCTCCCCTTCTGCCCTCTCTCATGGTCCCCATGCTCCCAATTTACTCAGGAGATCTTGTCATTTTTGTACATCCCATGTAGATTAGATCCACGTATGTCTCTCTTAGGGTCCTCATTGTTGTCTAGATTCTCTGAGATTGTGAATTGTAGGATGATTTCCTATGTTTTATGTCTAAAAGCCACTTATAAATGAATACATATGATATTTGTCTTTCTGGGTTTGGGTTACCTCAATTAATATGATATTTTCTAGATCTATCCATTTGTCAGCAAATTTCAAGATGTCATTATTTTTTTCTTCTGTGTAGTACTCCATTGTATAAATGTACCATAATTTCCCTATCCATTCTTTAGAGGAGAGGTATTTAGGTTGTTTCCAGGTTCTGGCTATAACAAGCAATTCTCCTATGACCATAATTGAGCACATGTCCTTGTGGCACCACTGAGCATCTTTTGGGTCTATATCCAAAAGTGGATCTTCAGGTAGGTTGTTTCCCAGTTTTCTAAGAAATCGCCACACTGACATCCAAAGGGGTTGTACCAGTTTTCACTCCCACCAGCAATGCAGGAGTATTCCCTTTACTCCACATCCTCTCCAGCATAAGTTGTCATCAGTGTTTTTGATCTTGACCATTCTTACAGGTATAAGATGGAATCTCAGAGTTGTTTTGATTTGAATTTCTCTGATGGCTAAGGATGTTGAACATTTCCTCAAGTGTCTTTCAGCCATTTTAGATTTCTCTGTTGAGAGTTCTCTGTTTAGGTTTGTGCCCCATTTTTCATTGGATTATTTGTTCTTTTGATGACCAGTTTCTTACGTTCTTTGTATATTTTGGAGATCAGACCCCTGTCTGATGTGGGGTTGGTGAAGATCTTTTCCCATTCTGAAGGCTGTCGTTTTGTCTTGTTGACCATGTCCTTTGCTTTACAGAAGCTTTTCAGTTTCAGGAGGACCCATTTATTAATTGTTTCTCTCAGTGTCTGTGCCACTGGAGTTATATTTAGGAAGCGGTCTCCTGTGCCAATGTGATTAAGCGTACTTTCCACTTTCTCTTCTATGAAGTCGAGTGTGGTTGGCTTTATCTTAAGGTCTTTGGCCCATTTGAACTTGAGTTGTGTGCATGGTGATAGATATGGATCTATTTTCATTCTTCTACATGTTGATATCCAGTTATGCCAGCACCATTTGTTGAATATGCTTTCTTTTTTCCATTTTATATTTTTTGTTTGTCAAAAATCAGATGTTCGTAGATGTGTGAATTGATATCTGGGTCTTCTTTTTCGTTCCATTGGTCTTCCTGTCTGTGTTTATGCCAATAACAGGCTGTTTTTAGTACTGTAGCTCTGTAGTAGAGTTTGAAGTAAGGGATTGTGATGCCTCCAGAAGTTCCTTTATTGTGCAAGATTGCTTCTGCTATCCTGAGTTTTTGCTTTTCCATATAAAGTTGAGTACTGTTCTTTTGAGGTCTGTGAAGAATTGTGCTAGGCATTGCTTTGAATCTGTAGATAGCTTTTGGTAGAATTGCCATTTTTACTATGTTAATTCTAGCTACCCAAGGACATGGGAGATCTTTCAATTTTCTGATGTCTTCTTCAATTTCTCTCTTCAAAGATTTAAAGTTCTTGTCATACAGGTCTTCCACTTGTTTGGTTAGATTTACTCTGAGATTTTTTATGTTATTTGTGGCTTTTGTGAAGGGTGATATTTCTCTGATTTTTTTTCCCTGTAGCTATTTCTTTAGTAGAAGAGAAGTATTTGATTTTCTGGCCTGTCTAGTCTTAGGTTCTTCTCAACACGTTAAGGGTAAACTCTTTTCAACCCTTAAGTCCTTTACCTGTTTAGAATCACCTTGTCCTTCCCCACTAGGACTCTTGCTGCTTTTGAGATTATGACATTAAACCCTTGGTGCCACTGGACATATGTAATCTCATATGTGTGAATGTATGTATATGTGCGTGTATGTGTGCATGTATATAGTGTATCACTGTATTTGTTTAGAACTGTCTTTCGATGTGTTTTAATTTTTTTGCAAGGGTCATATATGACCTTAACTTTGTTCCTAAGAATTTTATTTCTATACATAAATATGACCTATATGACATAACTTTAAGGAAAATATAAGTTTAACTGGCATATGATCCCTGAAACTGATCAAGCCTGGAAGGTGACACATAGGAAGTATGCAATAAATTTCTTAAATCACACATGCAAATGACTAAATAAATAGATGAGCATTGACCATGCACTTTTCTCAGGTATATGATCCTATTTACAAACTATTTCAGAAACCCTTCTACATATGGGTTTTCCCTCCTCGCTGAACATATCCTGATGTTTTGAGTTCTTCTGAAGGTATGCCTCCAATAGAGTAGCACCAGGGTTAAGGCATAGTTCCCACCTACTCCCACACCCTGTATGTGTTTGAATGCAAACTCTTTCTTCATTCAGTTTTTTGTCATTGTTTCTTTCTCATTTGCTATAAATATTAGCTTCTGATTTAGTATAAAAATAGAAATGAAAATGATTTAAAGAATCATAGCAGGTTCTTAGTCTTTAAATTTCCAGTCCCTGTGCAGGGAATTTCTAAGTATTTTTACAGGCTTAATGCCAGGCATCTCCTTTCATTGATTTGTTAAAAGCCTTTTATGCTCCTTGGCAATTTAATAACTTTTGTTTGTTTTTCAAAATCTTTGGGGAAAAATTATGTTGGAACTGGGCCAAGACATGTGTCTCCTGTGGCTAAAGCCGAGTTTTGCAAAAGAAAAATGCTTCAAGCAGATGTCATCACGTAAGTGCCAGGAACAGTGCTAGGATCCACAAACATGGGCATCCAATCGATGTTAAGATTTTTCTCTATCCTACTCAAGAGGCTTTGGGAGTAGGACTCCATTTTTTATTTAAATTTTATTTAAATCTTTCTGAACTGTGCTGCTATGGATTTTGTGGGAAACAGGGGACTAGATATGGGCCTTTACTTGATCATCAGTTGAGTGAATTTTGTGTAAAGACACGGTTTCTCTATGATTCAGTCACAACTTATTTTCCAAATCCTTCCAAGTTTCTGATCACGTACAGGATGCACGGTGGCCCGCATGTAATGAACTTCCCAACATTATCATGCTGTGTGAATCTGCTTATCATAGAAACTTGTTTACTCCTGGGAGAAAGGCCTCTGCCAGCCCAAGGAATACCAATGCTAAGATGTGTCCTAGGGAGACCTCCACCCCAAGCCATGCAGCTTAGTGAGCTGAGGAACATGATGCAGACAGCCCCCATTTGGCCATGAGGTTTTCTGTATCCTGAGCACATCCAAGGATAATGATGAGAAATTCTGTATTTTTCACTCTCCCTGTCCCTACGTTGAACCCAGAGCAATGTAGACTAAAAGCTGCCCAGGATGTCAGTAAAGCACTCACTCTGGAACAGCATCGCCTAGAGCATCCTGGTCCTGAATCTAGAACTCGAACTTCTTTTCCTCACAATGACCAATGGTGGTACCCTAGAAAGGGATGCAGCTAAAGCGTAAGGAACATACTGAGTAATGCTGGAGAAACACGAGGTCCTGGTAAATGCTCAGGGGACTTGCTCCAAGATGCTGGGGTAACCATGGGTCAAACCAAGAACCCAAGGGAAGACTGCATGCTCTAAATGCCCACGGTGCTAACAGGATCTGAGGAGACAACACAAAAACAAGGTTTCTGTGACCTGTCAGAATATTTTGACATATTCTTTACAGACTGCTAGTGCAGGGAACATGATACAGGAAGCAATGGAAAGATGTCTGCGTTCTTTGAAACAGATTTGTAAATGGAGAGCAATGACCCCATTAAGTATTTGGTCTCTGTAATCGGATTGCCGTAGTATTCAGCCATTGCAAATTCCTGCCCCATTTGTATAAGAAGAAACCACAGTATAGACAGCCCCTTGAGAGAGGAAATGAGATTATCAAAATATTGTCATGAAGGAGCACAATTTCAATTATGAGGATCTTTTAACGCATTGTTCAAATGGATGGGATCACTAGCCCTAAAGAAGAAAGTATACCTTGCACACTGCAATCATCACCAGCCACTTGGGAACAACTAGAAAAATAAACTTGCCCAAGAGGTTGAGCATCTCATATAGGTGGCAGATGGAGTTCTCACCCCCACAACCGTATTCTTCATAATGTTAGCTCTCAATCATGTTCTTGCTGGACAAAAGGATCTGTCAACCATCTGCCTCTTTTGTGGGTTCAGCTGTAATTGGGTCTCCACGGCTGCTAAATTGCACTTTCAGATACAATGAAACTGTTGTTGGCCCCATTAAATGGGTACAGGGATGGGTGTCTCAAAAAACAAAAACAAAATCCAAAAGCAACAACAAAGATATGTAGCCAAAACTGAGAGGTACTTATAACTACATCTATGATCAAACTAAAAGATATTATGTAAATTTTGGTATTTTTGAAGATCCTACATTTATATTTGATGTAGAATCATACAAAACTTAATGCCACGGGGGACAGTGTCACGTCACACAGAGGTGATCCAATTACGACATCTAAATCAGCCTTACCCATTGTCTTTTGGGTACAGACTTATGACTTATTGTTGACTGTACTCACACTAACTATGCACTCCCTAAATGTACAGTGTAAAAAAATCCATCTTTGCCCTTGGGTGAAGCTTCACCTTCTGGATGGGCCTTTCTCTGTAACCACACAGCCTTTCCAGCCTTGAGAGCCAGTTTCTCGGGTTATTGTTCTACAGGCAGTCAAGAACATTTACAGAACAGAGAGAGAACTAGCACATGCATGGCTTTGCTCAACAAATTTTCTCCTCTTTTATAGATTCTGGTGTTCAAACCCAGAGAATGGGATTACTCACAACCACTCTGCGTCCTCCTATGTCCATTAACATCAAGATAACTCCCACCACAGGCTAGCCTGATATAGGCAGCCCCTCAGGGAAACTCTCTTCCTGACTTCTTAAGGATGCTGACTTTCTAGGATGGGCAACAAACTGGTTATGAAAATCAAGGAGGAACCCACAGCACAGAGGGAATTAGGAGGATTCAGGAAAAAAAAAACAACAATATGGCTAACTGACTGTGTCAAATTGACAGTAAGGTAGGCATCACAGTGTACAATATGAGCAATAATTTGTTTCCAACTGCCGACTTGACCCTGTTGTTAATTTGGTTGACATATGTGAAAAACTCTATTCTAATATTTGATTATAAAAAAGAGTATTTTTCTATGTCCTCAGATAAATGTATTTTTCTTTGATACACCAAAATTGAAAGGTAATCATTTTTCTTAAAGAATAGTTACAGTGTCAGTGTAAAATTCACATTAATAAGCTTTTGCTATTACATAAAAATCCATTTTTCTCTCATCTGGGTTGATGGTTTAGTAGTATTATTACTCATTAGAAGAAATAAATTCCACTGAACTTTACAGATCTCCTGAATGTTGACCCATTACAGTATATAATTTCATAAGTGAGTTTAGATGTAGGGAAACATTATATCCATATTGATAAGCACATTTTTTCCTATCCCTTGAAAACTTAGATTTCATCACTGGCAGAAAATTGTCCATTGTTTTCCTTGAAGTAGAATCATTTTTTCTCCTTTTGAAGAGAGGTTCATCCAAGAGCCAATCTGAATACTCATTCCCAAGCTGGTACTCAAATCCAGGGTGTTGAGTATGATAGGCAAGTGCTCTACTGCTGAGCTACACCACAACCCACCATCTATGTTCCACTGCTGAGATACAGCAAAACACACCATCCTTTTAAGCAAAAGTTCTCAACCCTTTCAGTGGGGTCAAATGTCAGCTATCCTGCATATCAGATGCTTATATTATGGTTTGTAACAGTAGCAAAATTATAGCAACAAAGAAGCAACAAAAATAAACATATGGTTGGGGCTCACCACAACATTAGGAACTTTATTAAAGGGTAATAGCAATAGCAAGGTTGAGAACCACTGCTTTAGACAGTGTTTTATGAAAGTGGCACATTCAATTCACAAAGAACTTCTCTTTAGCAAACCATAATACTCTGTTAAGAACTAGAATGTCTACTCTTTATCACATAGAACAATACCAAAACATTCTCAAAGGTTGAAATTTAGTGGACATCATTTGGTCTACTCTATCAAGAATACACTTGCAAAATGGGTCTTTATTTATGGCGATGAGTTTGTGCCTATGAAAACTACAATAGCTACCACTCTATTCTGTGCATACCTGTTTCCTTCTCAGGTTTCAGCTGTCACCTTGACTTAGCAACAATACACATGTCAATACCGCAAGAGTTAAGTTTGGTCCTACGTGCTGTAAGAACAGACTTGATGCTGTGAATCTCTGAAAGGTTCTCGAGCATCCTCTGACCATGCAATGGGACTGCACGCAGTCATAGCCTCTGCCCCAACACTGACCATACTAGCTGTGTATTCTACACAGAGCCCCAAGGTCATCTCAGGTCTTATCCAGAACATCATACAGTGTTCTGGCTTCCCTATCTTGCTTTTTACTGCATTTACAAGTACTAGACTTCCTAAAAGGTGATTGGCTCCATATTCTTCAACTTTTCATGAAGGATTGTTTCAATGGGACTCTGTACTCTGTTCTTTCTGTATAGATCGAAATTTTCCTCAGAACTTTCCTTGACTCTTTTCTTTAAAGTTTCTGCTTAAATTGAGACTCACAAAAGGCACCACTTAACCACATTCTGCATTTGTTTGTTCCTGAATCTTCCTAATTCTTTCCCTACTTTACGTTCCTTTTAGTTCTTTGTAACCAGTTTGTTGCCCATCCTAAAATATCAGCTTTCCTAAAGAAAGGATTTGATTTTCCTCACTGCTTGGACCCCAATGCCAGAAGCACAGTGGACACACACACACACAAAAAAAAAGCTATGTGTGTGTACATGTGTGTATATGTGTATGCATGTTGTGTATGTGTCTGTATGTGCGTGTGTGCATATGTGTGTATATGTGTTCATATATGTGTATTGTGTACATGTGTGTATGTGTGCATGTGTGTATGTTGTATGTGTGTATATGTGCGTGCATGTGTGTATATGTGTGCATGTGTGTGTGCATATATATGTTGTGTATATGTGTGCATGTGTCTGTATATGTGTGTATGATGTGTATGTGTGTGCATTGTGTGTATGTGTGTGTGTGTGTGTGTGTGTGTGTGAGAGAGAGAGAGAGAGAGAGAGAGAAAGAGAGAAGGAAAGAAATGCTAGGAAGATGGCAAAAAAAAGAGATGTCTTCAAGGATCTACCTCTAACAAACTAATTCCTACAGCCGGGTCCTACTTCCCAATTTTCAGAACCATCCAAAACAGTGCTGCCATCTGGAAACCAAACATTCAAACATGAACTCATGAAATACTTTCATATTAAAACCGTAACAATCTGGCCAAGTGTATACATCTAATCCCAGCACTCGGGAGGCAGAGGCAAGCAAATCTCTGTGAGTTAGAGGTCAGTCTGGTCTACAAAGTAAGTTCCAGGACAGTCAGGCATCTTACACAGGGAAACCCTGTCTCAAAAAGCAAAACAACAAGATTAAGAACACTGAGTTAAAATTTCACTATAGCTCCATAACTGGTTCCAAATGTGTCAAATGTGTGTTTCTGCCAACTGTGGTAAAACTGTAATGTCCACTTTGCACATGCTAGGGTCACCAGGAAAGAGGGTCTCCATGAGGCTTGTCTAAATTGCATTGGTCTATAGGCATGCTGGGTAGAGAAAGGTCTGAATTAAGTTCATTGATGTGGGTAGATACAGCCCACTGTGGGTGGCTCTATTCCTTAGGAGTCCTGCATTGTCTAAGGATGGATAAGTCTAGCTGTGCACAACCAAGCAATTGATCATGGGGGCATTTACCTCTGCTTTTTGACTGTGGGTGTGATGTGACACACTTTGTTGTTGTTGTTATTGTTGTTCCCAATACCTTGACTTCCCTGTCACAAACTGCATCCTGGAATTGTGAGTCAAGATAAACTCTTTAGGCCCCAGTTGCTTTTTATAAGAATTTTATTTACATTATAGCAACAAGAATGAAACGAGAAACAATGTTATCTTCTGAGAAAACAGAGAAAAAAAAATTCCCAAAGAAAAGTATCAGGCAGGGCTAGGTAGAGGACTCAGTGGGTAAAGCACTTGTCAAGCAGGCATGACGTAAGGTTTTGTATTTCCAGCACACACATAAATGACAGGTGAGTGCTGTAGGAAGTCTTATGGCCAGTGGTTATCTGCCCACTGGGGTGTGGCCTCTTATACTATATAAGCCAATGTAGAGCATTCGTCCGTGCTCTTTCCAGATGCTGGATTCGGTTTCTGTTCTCCGCTGAAGCAGAGAATTCTGATTTGTGAGTTTACCCCCAAATAAAGAACCATCTATTTTGCAATTCTGAGCTAGTGTGGAATTTCTTTTAAGTGTCCTTCCATATTTGGCGCCCACATAGATTCAGACTCCACGCCTACCGGGTGGTCTGCCTAACGACCTAGCCTGTCCATGGCCCAGTCTCCCATCTCTCAACCCTGCCTGTGTAGCCACAGTATACAGGAGATAGAGACAGGGAATCCCTGAGCAAGTTAGTTAGACAACCTAGCTGAAACAATGAGTTCTGAGTCCAAAAGAAAGATCCTGCCTGATATATAAGGTGGACAGCAATGTAGGAAGACGCTTGGTGCATCTTAGACCTCCAGATGTGTGCACACACGTGCAGGCTTACCTGTAAACATGCATGCAACCACAAACATACACTAAAAAAGAAGAGACCCATTGAGTGTTGTGTTAATTCTTGACCTTCTTATACACCTCCCTCATTAACGTTCTGTTCGCATTAATCCTCATACACTATAGGGATTTTTATTAATTTTGTGGATGAGGGTGTAGGTGTGTGTGGGTGTCTGAATAGCAGGTTCAGGGTGTCATAGCACGTGTGTGGAAATTGGAGGATAATTTTAGTGAATCACTTCTCTCCCTTCACTACGTGGCTCCGAGGGATCCAACTTAAGCAAGCACAACAGCAAGTGCCTTAATCTGCTGAGCTATCTCATCAGTCCAGCTATGGGAATGCATTACAATGAAAAACAATCATTTCCCAAAAGTATTTTAACAAAGAGTAGTAAGAAGTAGTCAGGGACATTGTCTTCTCTGATGTACACCGATGCCATTGAATCCACAACTGCTTTTTCATTTCAACTTCAAAGCCGGTGTTTCATTATTTACATCTTATTTTCACCAAAAATGCTTTCCAGACTAAAGAGCATTGCATTCTTTAACAAATGTGCCTTTGTTGTGACATCACATAAACACTGTGAAGTTACCGTCTTAACAACTTTATATGCTAAGTGCACAATTCAGGGGTACTGAATGCGTTTGTATCATAGCAGCTATCATAGCAAATGATACCAATAATGTAATTCAACAGAAAACTCAATTGTAATGAATCTACAAAGCAATTTCCATTATTAAAGAGAAGCTGTAGTTCTAACAAAGACATTATCCTCTTATTAAGATCTCACTGATACATTTCTAACATGAGAATTTATGGAACGTATTTTAAAAGGTATCTATATAAGATTTCCTTTTATAACCCAAGGATTTTCTTCCAGATTTCCATAGCAAGAAAATAGTCATTAGTTGATCATTTTGATGGACTGCAAATTAAATATATCAAATGTTAGGCTTGTCATTTTAGTCTCATTTAAAAGGCAAGCATTTTCATAAATCTTGTCCAGATGTTGATAAGATACCAGCTGTGGCAAAGAATACATTTTCATCAAGGAAAACATGACAAGCTTCTGTAATGAGTGAGATTATTAATGGCTTCTTGGGAATATTAGTTGTCACAAGACATTCGAAGCAAAATCATTATAAACACGGCTCTCTCTGTTAACTATCCACATTGCTTCTGCTTTGCTCTCCCCAGGAACGCTGCCTTAATGGCCTCTTCTTAAGAGTTACAGTTTCCCACATATCCATGTTCTGCAAACATCTATAATCAGACAATTCATTGTTCTCTCCTTTCTACTTCCACTGTCTTTTCACCACCATTTCCATTTCTCTTCTTCCATTCATTACATATACCATACTAACATATTTAACCTAGATTACTTATTATATTAAATTAATATTAAATATATATTTATGTATTTATACTGTTTGGTGTTTTGTTGAGACAGGTTCTCTTTAGATAGCCCTGGCTAGGATGAAAGGTGTGTGTCACCTGCTTACTATTCTCTTTTGGGGGTAGTGAAGATGAATCCATTGCTCTACCATGTCCTATGTGCCCAGCCCTTCTGCCATGCTTCCCATTATAGCACCAAGTACTAGTGTGTCTTCTTCTTGTAATAAAACATCAAATTTCAAATCAAGTCGTGAGTAGCTGCCCAAGTCAGATAACTCAAACATACTCCCCCCTCCCCCACTTGACAATGAGGATTATCCCATTAAGGCCATAATTCCCTCTGTTTTCTTCTTACTTTCCTCCTGCCCTGGTTACTTTTATGTTATTCTGACAAAAAAATACCTGATAGAAACAACAGAAGGGAGGAAGGGATTATTTTACTTGCAACTTCTGGGTTTTAATCTGTCATAGGAGTAAGCATGGTTGAAGGAAGTCGGGACTGAAGGAAGGCATGGTCCATTGATTCTTTATCTATGGAGGCCAGAGTGTGAGGCAGAGCAGTTCCTATGGCATTGGATTGGGAAGCAGAAAGCAGGATTTTAGTGGGACTGTTCTTTGCTAGAATCTTGAAAGACACACCCCTGTGATCTACTTAGACCCATTAGACCCCACATCTTAAAGGTTCCAGAGCTTGCCAGCACAGTACCACCACAGTGTTTGGGGACCAAATACTGAAAACACGAGCTTACGGGAAACCCTTTGGTATCAAGTCCCAACATCATCTTGTCACCTGGAACTCTTGCCCATGTCCTCTTAGCTCTTGTAGGCTTCCTACTACCACCCTGGGTTCTTCAACCTGACAACTTTTCCATCAGCACTTTTGTGTTTTGGGGAGAAGTCAATAAAATTCTGTTTCTTCTCTCTTATAATCCCAGCTAGACCAATCCTTTGTTTCATTGTTTGGTTTAAGACTGGGATTCAAATGTAGCGTATAAAGAGAGGTAGGCAGGCTCTCTATTGAGCTCCTCTCTCAGCCTCACACCCAAGATTTAAAAATTCTAGCTACCATTACAGCCAAACTTCTTAAAGGAGAAACCAAAATTCCATCTCATTTTTGTTACTAACTTTGGATTCATGTTGCTCTGACCTAAGTGGCCTGCACTGATGTCACTTATGAAGATGCCTCCTCCTTTGCTGTTTTCAGCTTTTGTCCAGATTATCCCCAGGACACTCTCTGGTGTCTGACATCTTGAGTGCCATCCGCCATCTTGTTTCTTTTGTACCTTTCTTAAAGGAAGCTGCTTTTATAGGAGGAAGAGGGAGTGGGGATTTCCAGGAGTTAGAATGGTGTTTTACTTTTCTTTCCTGTCTTTTTTTAGACTTTTTAAAAAGACTTTTATTAGTCTTGAAACTAAGACACTGGAGCCTATGAACTCACTTCTTGATGCTATCTACAACCAATGTCTAGGCAGTTAATCCCCAGAAAGAGATAGAATGCCTTGATCATAGACAGGACTCCTACAAACAACCTTGCTCAGTCAGCAGCCCAGTCCAGAAAGGAATGTGTGGAGATATCCAGCCTCACTTGAAGTAGATAATTCAGGGACAAAAATAATTCCGAACTGTCTTAGCACCCTATGGATACATCCTAAACCCAAGGAAAGACAGGTTGCAGAGCCACTATAGTCCCCATTAATACAAGCAATACCCTCATCACACCCCTAAAAAGAGTCATGACCAAGTTTCCCACATTGAGCAGCTCCCCTTTTCCCAAAGGCTGCCTTGTCTCATGGGATTACAGGGGATTCTGCATGTAAGTGCCCATCGTTCTGTTTAAAATACTGACTGACTTTTGTCCTCCTTTACTTAATGAAACTGTGTATGACACCTCAAATCTGGATGGAATCATTACATATAATATCAATAGCTGGGTATGTCTCAATATTGAAATCTATTTCCAGCATAGATGAGTCACTCTGACCTCCAAGGAGGGAACAGGAAATGAGTCTTGTTTTGCCTCAGCACATCAGGGGACACGAAGCACAGGAGTTTGAAAGGAGTGAATCTGCATCAAGAAAGCAGAGAAGGCTGCTTCCAGGGCAAACAGCATCACATTCTTTGCAAGTAGTTATTTCAGCAATGTGTGTGTATGTGTGTGTGTGTGTGTGTGTGTGTGTGTTGGTGTGTGCATGTTTGTATATAAACACATACTGTATGCCCACATGTATAAGTTTACTTATGTTTATATATATATACACACATATATAACCTAATGTATATATTAGCAACATACGTATATGCACATACCCACATGCAATCACACATACATATATAGAGAGAGATAGATTGATCTTTAAAGTGGTACTTGAGGGGCAATCAGGTAAACAGAGATCAAGAAAATTCAACATAATTGGGGATTAAATTTCTTGAATAAATAACTGACAATGGAAAGAAAACGAGAGAAGGCGATAGACAAAGTGGGAGGAAGGGAGGGAGGGAGACAGCTGTAATTAAGGTTTTATCATTTTTTCTCCCTTGGCACTTCTTTTGTCCAAGAAATTTTTACGTAATCCTAGGCATATGAAACAGTTGCTCGAATCTTGAGATTACTAACAATAAATCATGAAAAAAAATTACTTCATAATTTTTGGGCCTCCGTATAACCCTATTGCTTATTAAAGATTAAAACAAATGTAAATACTCATGAGATAATGTGAGGGTTTGTTCCTCATAAAGAACGAAACCTCGGCTGAGTACTTGATGGGTCAGGATGTGGGGTATCTTCAGTGCTTTCCAGAGTTGACTGATATTTTGATTTTGTTTCATCAATGCTGAGATCACCACTTTGAACCCAATTTGTAGCAAAAAATAGAAGAA
This sequence comes from Microtus obscurus, assembly GCA_963919715.1. NCBI lineage: Eukaryota > Metazoa > Chordata > Mammalia > Rodentia > Cricetidae > Microtus > Microtus obscurus. The sequence continues at coordinate 8,625,910 of CAWTZC010002364.1, forward strand.
GTATGTTTAGTGCCATTTTAGAAACTGCTGGGAATTCTGTCTTAATTGCAAGCCAAAATCCATTTAAAGATTTATGTGTGTATGTGTGTGTGAAAACTGAAGTGAACATCTCAAATAGCAATTTTGAAAAACTTAACATTATCACACGATACAATCAAAAGATTCCAAACTGAACACTCAAATGTTGAGAACAACAGCAGGCAAATTTTGAAAGTCTTGTTTCTCATGAACAACTTATAATGTTTCCAAAAGAACAGGAAGCTCTGTGTAGTAAAAGCACTATAATAAATTCAATGAAAACAATGAAATAAAAGGAGGAGGACTTAACTCCTAACGTATGGAGAATATTTTTATTGTAGACGTAAGGGAGAAATCAGGCAGACTGAAGAGTCCAGACTGAACATGGCCGGCTGACTAAACGAGACCTTGAGAGGAAAGTTGGAGGGAGGGAGGGAGGGAGGAGCCTCTAAAAGGTAGTCCTGGCCAAGAGAATGGCAGAGTCAAAATGGTTGAGTTATATAAAGACCAGACTAGGGAGGGGAAACTGAAACCCAGCCCTTGAGAAGGGGAGGAGTTTGGGAGGGGGCAGAGTAAGGAGTCCTGGGAGGGGCCACAGGTACTGAGTGAGACTTGACCTGGGTTCGAGACCTAACACATGTAACAGAATCATCTCTGATCTAAGCTGAAGGGCTTCAGGTGATATTTGCTGGTGTTTTAGGCGTGATGACAGGCACAGTACACACATGTTCTCAGAAGCAAGACTGCTGTAAAGTCATACAATTTGACATGAGTGAGCAGCCAGACACACTCCAGATCTAGTAGGCACTTAACTTTGCAATGATCTGGCTGTTATGGATTTAGAAACCTTTTACTGCTGCCAATTGTTTTTGGAGCCCTGTAGTCAGCTCATGATGCTTGTGTGGGCTGTGATCCACTGTTTAAAACCTGAGCTACAGAGCAGGAGAATTGCAAGGGTTGTGTGTGTGTGTGTGTGTGTGTGTGTGTGTGTGTGTGTTGCAGTACCATATATATATATATATATATACACATATGCATATATACATATATATAAAGGGATATCAGATATTGGACCTTAAATGTTATGGATAAATACCTTTTCTTTCTTCTTTCCTTTTTCCTCTTTCTTTCTTTCTTTCTTTCTTTCTTTCTTTCTTTCTTTCTCTCTTTCTTCCTTCCTTTCTTTTTTTCCAAGTTAAAAAAAGATTCTAATAAAACATCACTCAGTGCTTTGTGGCCAATCTTTTTGGACTGTTCTGTTTTGTTCTGGGTACAAGTGTGTCAGTTTACTAAATCACACCCCCACAGTGTCTTTCTAACAGGGTTTAAATGAATACAAATGATATTTTCCCTTTATCCTGTGTTCTTGCAGGGAAGAGTTTCTCTGAGAGGAATTTACTTAGGAATATTGTTTCTGGCTTCAGCACTGAAACTAGAGAGAAAGGGGAAAAAGGAGGGAGTGAGAAGGAAGTGTACAGGGGTTTGGCTATCACTTTTGGGTGACTTAGACCTCAGTCTACGCAAACATGTGAAAAGCCTCATGAAATGCAGTTTAGAAACGACCCACTGGGGAAAGAAAAGGGATACATTTGTCTATCGAGCCTACGGATCATGGGCTAGATGGCATTCCTGAAGAAGAACAAACACAGAGAATTCATGAGCATATGTAGGCCACTGAAGCCCTTGAGCAGGGAGAACTTGGTAGGACTTGGTGGTACCCCTGAAGCGGTGTTGCCACACTGCCCCTCAGTGACTCCAAAGCCTGATGGGTATTCAGCCTCCACAACCAACTTGGAATAAGAGGGTTAGAGGCAGCACACACAATGCTTGCTCAGATGCACCTCTTTCTGACTCCCACTAACTCCAATCAGTTACATAGTCCCCTTCAAAATGTAGGCAGCTAGAGTCTCTGCTGACTCAGTGCAGGAAAATGAGGGGAATAAGTCATAAAGTCAACATTGGTAATATTTATCTCTTGGACCAATATTAGAATTTTCGCATTTGGGTTGACATCTTGGCTAGTTTGTGCTTCTTGTGTAAGCAGACCATCACTAAAGGATGTGGGTACTTTATTTCACTGCCTGTGGTTATAATTCTTCACCCACAATTAACCCTGTAGGTTCCAAACCTATATCCCTGTCTTTACGGTGTAGTAGAAACCTGAGCTCCTCAGGGTAGAATAAAATTGGTTGTTTTTTCCTACCAATATAAAGAGCTTTTCTTTACTTGCTAAGCAATTTTTGGGCTAATAAGGGTCCAAATGTAACCACATAGAAGACGTCAAAGATACTCAGAAGGTAATACCGAACATGGTATTCAAATCAGTACTTAAGGTCACAAGTGGTCTAATTAACAGAAGCAGAAAACATATAAACTTGACCTCAAACTGCCAATCACCTTACAGTACAAACAAAACACATCCATGAGTGAACATGTTCCAAAGCACAAGACAAGCTACTTGGGGAGTTTGCAGTATATATGGTTATTTATTTTATTTTCTTTTTCTGTAACTCACTTGCCTCAAAACTGTAATCTATTTTGAAAAGAATATGTCTTGATTAGTACAAAGAGGTAGTGTTCCGAATGAGGCAAACTCCACTGGACCAATGGGTAGAGAACTGAGTTGGATTATGCAGAAAATATCCAATATAAATAACCATATATACTGCAAACTCCCCAAGTAGCTTGACTCCTGGTGTTTCATTTGTATTTCTCTGTGTGTGAAGATGTTATGCTATATGATGGCTGATTTCATTTATAATGTATTTAGCCAACTGATGCACTTTATGATAATTAAACTCTTTTGTGCCAAGTTCAAAAAAAATAAAACACAAGACAATATTAATTGACACCTTCTCATAAATAATTTCAGAAAATCCCATACATGTGTTGATTTGAATGAGTTGTCTCTCATCAGTCTCGGTCATATAAATATGAGGCCCCCAGTTGGTGAGTGTCTGGGGAGGAATAGGAGGTGTGACCTTGCTGGAGGAAGTGTGTCACCTTAGGAGGGCTTTGAGGTTTCAAAAGACTTGTGTTTCAAACTGTGAGCCCTCTGCTGCTGTTCCAGCCACCTGCTTTCTACTTTCTGCTACCTCTGGTCACACCACCATGAACTCTAACCCTCTGGAAAGACCTAACCAAAACACCCAAAGAAGCTCTTTCTTCTACAAGTTGTGTTTGTCATGTGCTATCATAGGGATAGAAAAGGAAGTAATACAGCTTGCTTTCTTCTACTCAAATGGATGCACACTTTCCTTCAGTACTGGCTCAAAGAATAACCGTTGGAAGTTTTAAAGCCAATGAAAACTTAATTGACAGAGGAGCGGGATATAGCCTAACTAACCGTTTGTGTTTCGTCTTTGTCCAGACGCCTTTGTTTAAGAATAACACAGATAGATGCCTCTCCTTACTTTGTGCATGTGTGATGGGTTTTTATTTGAACTGGCCGTTGTCCTCACAATAATCTGAAAACATAAGAAAGTGAAGTGGCTTAGGAGGTCATTTACCGAAGAGCAAAGGGAACCCCATTCATAAGGATTGTTTACACATCATCATCTAGGATGTGGAAGATACTAAACAGTTTGTAAGAACAGGAAATGTGTTTAGGGTTTGGACTATTCATATTGTCATTGTCATTTGGTCATGGCAAAATATAAGCAGAGCATTGCTGGGTCCAGGGGTAGGTTGATCCCGAATTTCCTGAGAAACCGCCACACTGCTTTTTTTTTCATTCTTCTACAGGTTGACAAAAACCAGACTCGCTGAACATAGCGGACAATGAGGACTACTGAGAACTCAAGAACAATGGCAATGGGTTTTGATCCTACTGCACGAACTGGCTTTGTGGGAGCCTAGGCAGTTTGGATGCTCACCTTACTAGACCTGGATGGAGGTGGGTGGTCCTTGGACTTACCACAGGGCAGGGAACCCTCATTACTCTTTGGGCTGACGATGGAGGGGGACTTGATTGGGAGAGGGAGAGGGAAATGGGAGGCGGTAATGGGGAGGAGGCAGAAATCTTTAATAAATAAATAAATTTTAAAAAAATTAAAAAAAAAGAAAAGAAAAAGAAAAAATATGAGCAGAGGTGTAGTTAAAAAGCAGAGGCACCATTCAGAGGAAGGTTATTCAACACCTGGCTTCTGTGTTATCCCATCATAGGCAACAAATAAGCTTCTCCCTGATGTTCATAGATTGGAGATCTATGATCTCATCTGCACACCCAAGATTTGATACTTCACTTATGGCAGAAGAGTCATGTTTGATTTCCTGGGAGTTTGATGTGTGAGTTGAGTGGCAAAGGATGGGAAACAGATAGAACCCCATTATTCCAGGGCAGTGTCTTAGTTTGGGTTTCTATTGCTACAGTGAAACACCATGACCAAAAGGCAAGTTGGGAAGGAAAAGTTTTTTTTTTTGACTTACACTTCCAGATCACAGTCCATCATTGGAGGACATCAGGACAGGAACTTAAGTGGGGCAGTAACCTGAACACAGGAGCTGACGCAGAGGCCATGGAGGGGAGCTGCTGCTTACTGGATTGCTTCCCCTGGCTTGTTCAGGTGGCTTTCTTATAGAACCCAAGATCTACAACTCAGTGATGGCGCCACCTACCCTGGACTGGGGGCTTCCCCATTAATCACTAACGGAGAAAATGTCTTGTCTTTGATCTCATGGAGACATTTCTTAAACTGAGGCTCCATTTTCTCTCTGATGTCTCTAGCTTGTGTTCAAGTTGATGCACAAAACCAGTACATATAGATAGCATTTCTGCAACCTGGTCAAGGTGTGCGGCTCATGCTGCTCAAGTAACTTACCCCTGGAGTCTGCTGTCCCATGGGTAGCTGTCTAGTCTTTCTGTAAATTTTGTCAAGATCTTAAGTTCTTCCTTCTAACCTCCTTCTAACACCAAATGGACAGTTTCTGCTGCTAATACAGAAAGACTTCTCAAGCACAGTGACCTTTCTCATTACCCAGTCACTCTTGCCTTGACACCCCCAGTGCACAACTCAACGTGGTGCTCTCCAAGTCTATCAGAATGTTGCCTCCATGGCATTTTTATTATGACTCTTTGGTTTCTCTTAGTAATAAATACATAGACATGTTCTATGGTAAATTGATCTATAACCTCTTAAACCATAGAAAAATGTAGGGATCAATAAAAATCAATAAAAAAATGGGGAAAAAAGAGAAAAAGAGATGGAAAAGATAGTAAGGCTTGGGGTGATAAGTGAGGAGGTTAACATAAACACCAAGTAATGACAGATCTCCCCTCACACTCTGTTTCAACTGGCTGTGTCCAGGAAAAACTATCATGCTCTATGGAACACATATGCAGATGAACAAAAGTACACAAAGCAGTGACGAGAGTCAGGTCAACTTGTGTCTGTTCAAACACACCTGTGAAGAAAAAATCTGGGCCCACTGAAGTTCAGCAGAATAATAATTTATGAATGCATTCTTACACGTGTACAAAAGCATCCCAGAGAGTAGTGTTGTTTTCGTTTTCCTAGTATTGATTACTGAATATCAGTATTGAATATTGGAACTTCCCAAGAAGAAAGCTATAATTCATCCTGTGTTATAAATGCAGTACTTTGAGAGTGTTTTTAATTGTGGTAGAACTGGCTGTGGGGCTCAGGTTGCAGAGTTCGGTGTGTTTCACAAACTGTGAAAAAGGCTGAATACTTTGCTATGCCAAGCTGCTGGCGCTCCTGGCTGCTGTTCATCATTCTCAACTGCAAACTAACAGAGCTTGTGGATTATTTGCAGTGCACATCTGTTCTCCAGCTGAATACTGAGAAAATGAGAAACTCCTCAAGAAGGAAAAATGTTTAGAAAACAGTAAGCGATTGTTTTGTCTGCTTTTAGGCATGTCAAGTGTCTTTTAGTGAATACAGTAAGGCTATACCTCTAGTCTGCCGTGCCCCAGTCATACCTACCATTTATTTGGGAGGTTTTCTGAGGACATGTTATTATTAATCCAGTATACATGAGGGAAAACTAAATGAAGCACAGCCTGACTTTAAAAAATTAAAAATATATAGAAAACCCTTTCTGAAACCAGTAATTATCTGTGAAATCATCCCAGTTGAAGGACATTTATAAACATAGCCTCCTACCAAACCCTATTAAAAAAAACCTGGCTAGTTGAAACACACCTGTAATTCTAGCTCTTCAAGGGGCCCAGGCAGCAGGATTGCAAGTTTCAGGGTAGGTAGGACGGCAATTCCATCATAACCTGTCTCAAAAAAAACTTTGGCATTCGAGAGGACTAGGGTTCAATCTTTAGTACTATAAATATAAAGTAATAAACTATGTTTAAAATTATTTGATGAGTTGATCCACATAACATATTATGGACTCTTGAAAGGGAAAGGCAGTTGGTAGAAGAAATAAAACTTATTCAGAAGAAACCAACATAGAAGAGTTAAGACTGTCACAAACTAAGGTGCTTGCATGATTTGCTTGATAGTGGTAACATTTTACGGTATAACCTGAGTTTTCTTCTCTCTGCATCAAGTTACACAACCTGGACACATGAGAATATTATATTTCTATGCTCTTGAATATTATCTTAACTAATCAAAGATGTGTTTCATTTGTTTATGCTGCAGAATATTACTGTAACTATGTGAAGTTGTGTTACATTTCTTCCTAGTGTCTTTGTTAAGGATGTAAAGATGCATTGCATTTGTTAAATTATGTAAAGATGTGTTACGGTTTCACCTTGCCTGCCTAAGGCACCTGATAGGTCTAATACAAGCTAAATAGCAGGCAAGAGAGGGATAGGTGGGGCTGGCAGGTAGAGAGAATAAGTAGAAGGATAACTCTAGGTTCAAGAAAGAAGGAAAAGAAAGTAAGGGAGAAAGAGGAGACATGCTTAGGGCCGGAAGCCAGGCAGCTGTCTGGACACAAGAAGCAGTGAAAGTAAGATATATAGAAGGAAAGAAAGGTAAAAAAGCCTCAAGGTAAAACATAGATGAAGAGAAACAGGTTAAGTTATAAGAGTTAGCAATAAATGAGCCTAAGCTAAGGCCGAGCATTCATAAGTAATAATAAGTCTCTGTGTCATGATTTGGGAGCTGGTAGGTGGCCCAAAAGAAAAAGGTTGCTACATTTCTATGTATGTGCTTATAGGTAAGAGTAATATCTCATATGTGTTTAGTAGATTTTAAATGAATTCATAAAGTATGAGAGTATAAGTTTAGACAATGAAAACCATGCCTCTAAATGCAATTGCATAAGAAAAACTATGAAGTAGATTAGAAGAGAGAAATGACAGGTATGTGAGTATGCTTAATGTCTCTAGCTTATACATATACAGTCATCAGATACTGTCCAATGCTATTGATAAACCTGGAAAATTCAATACAAGAGCAGTGACTGTGAGGCCACAGGATGCTCCACTTGTCCTGCTTCTCCCATGACCCTTAGGGAGAGCCTAGCAGTTATAGATTTGTAAACCTGTAGTCTTAACCTTAAAGGTATACATTTCTGAATGTATAGGAACCACTCATGAGGTCTGGGGAAAACCTTTGCATCCATAGGGCCAGGAAACCTAGATTTCTATTGCAATAGGTAAAGTGTATCCATGATAGCATCTTCAGTAACTAAATCCAGATGTCCTTGGCACTGATTGCTTCTGCAGAAAGATGCTGATAGTAATTTGAGGGATGGAGAAAGAAAGAAAGAAAGAAAGAAAGAAAGAAAGAAAGAAAGAAAGAAAGAAAGAAAGAAAGAGTGTGCCTTTCATTTCTAGCCATTTCCCCATGGATATATTATTGCTTAAAAATGAACTGAATGAATGAAATGCAATTTATTCCCTGGCAATGCTGAAACATGCGTGGGCAGCTCATATACGGCAGTTCTGTTTAACTTGTCCATATTGGGTATCACGGTCTACATTGATGAGGACGACTGACCAGGTCTCTTCCTCAAGAGGGCACCAGAACTCATTAAAGATGGTTGTGAGCCACCATGTGGTTGCTCCGAATTGAACTCAGGACCTTTGGAAGAGCAGGTAGTGCTCTTAACTGCTGAGTCATCTCTCCAACCCATTGTTTATAAATACCCACCTTTAATTTACAGTGTGAGTCAACTTGTTCTTCCTTCCTTCATGCACACAAAAGCTTATGTTGAAGACAAGAGATACAGTTGCAACATTTATATTTGTCTTCCATAGTTTTAAATAACAGTGAGGATAACCCTTAATTTTTTTCCTGATGTGTGTATTTATTCTGATTTCAGGGCTACCTTCAACTTACTAAGAAATACCACACGGGGCCGTACCTAAGATGCTATGAAGAAACAGCTGTCATTATATATTCTTGCCCTTAGGAAGAGTAAGCACAAAAGTCCCTGGGGATATTAGTCTCTTTTTTACCAATATGCAGGTATTGACAGAATGCTCAGCAGACACTCAGTTGGATTTCTCAAAGAATTTGTCTTTAATGGGGAGTTTTTTCTTTTCCAAGATTTCTAAAAATTAAATGCATACTCTTTTTTACATCATAGAGTATTTGCAGAATTATAACAATAGTTACTTGCTCTTGTAAACTGCTAGTAATATTCTTTGGCAGTCACAAATTTATGAGCCTGCTGGCAAGTAAGGAAATCACTGACTTATGTGACTGTTTCAAAGTCTGGCGAATTATCTCACCAGGATAAAGCAATGTTTTCCCCAGATAATTGAACTGTCCCATGCTGCATTGAAGGAATGTAGCCACAAGCAGATACGAACTCCATGGCAACCGCACATCGATATTGTCCTTTCAGCACCTGGGAAATGTCAGCTTTAGACTTCCGCATAAGGACTTCTCTGTAAGTAATAAATTAGATGTCTAGCGTCAATGCAGATGCTTACCCATGACTAACCTAGGAATCAGCCTGGAGTCATCTGAACACTGAAATAGGAAAGGTCAGCCTTGGCAAAGAAAGGGAACAGAAAAAAACCCACACACATCTCCACATCCTCCCAGCCTTAGGTTATGAACAGAGTGACAAGAAGCTCCAGCTGATGCTGAGAAAGCCTTATTCCCCGAAGCAGTTTTGCAAAAGATGTCGGAGGAGAACAGTGTCTAATCTAATGAAATGATATAAATCGCCTCTTTTAATCTATTCACCACTTTGCATACTTCCAACTGACTCATTAATCTCTCCAGCATCTTTATTATTTTGTAGTTCAGAACACGCAGAGGACAAATGTATCCACCTGGGAGTTTGAAATGATTAACACTCCACTTTCGATAATTTTATCTTTAACTATAATTTTATTTTCACTCTTTACTTATTTTTGAGGTTGTAATCTAATTGCATTTCTCCCTTATCCTTCTACCCTCCACCCCCATATATCCCTACCTTCTGTATCACCTCTTTATTCATTAATTGTTATTATATATATATATATATATTCCTATATAACACCTTTTGAGTCCAAGCAGCAGTATAATGTTACTTGTATGTGTGTTTTCAAGGCTGACCATTTGGCACTGGACAACTAATTGATATGCTCTTCTTTGGGAAGGAACAACCTCTCCTGCTCCCAGCTTATTCAGTAGCCTACATTTCCTTATGTTGAAAGCTACCTGGACATTTCTTTCTTAAGCTTTTATTTTCATTGTATATGTGGGGTTATTCTGCCTGTAGGCATGTATGTATATGTGCCAATTGCATGTCTATACCCATGATAACCAGTATAGAGCATCAAATTCCCTGAAACTGGAATTAGAGATAGTTGTTGCCAGGGTGGGTTCTGAGAACTGAACCCAGGTTTTTTGGAGGAGTAGAAAGTGCTCTTAATTACCAAACCATCTTTTGAGACTCAGGCACTGTTTGTCTGGTTCTTCCTAACACCAACTAACCTGTATAAACTGAAAAGTTAGGTCACTCTAAATGAAACTATATTAATGGAACTAGTTAACAATAGTTTGGTAAGTATTGCATGATGGGTTGTGGATTAAAAATAGCTTTTTAAACCACCATGATGGCTCAGGTTTGTAATCCCAGAATTTAGGAGGCTGAAGCAGAAGATTGGCTGTGAGTTTGCGTCTAGCCTGAATAACCTAATGAGCTGTTTAAGGTAGCAAAAATAAATCCACATTGGTAACACTCGGGAGACAGAGGCAGGCGGATCTTTGTGAGTTCGAGGCCAGCCTGGTCTACAAGAGTTAGTTCCAGGACAGGCTCCAAAGCTACAGAGAAATCCTGCCTAGAAAAACCAAAAAAAAGGAGGGGCTATCAAGAGCAAAGTACCAGGGAGCACAGTGAAACCCACACGAGTGACCTGGTGACCTGTCCTAGAGTTCAAAAGATCAAGGAAGAAGAGGAAAACTTTAAAAAAAATATCAGCAACTTTTTCTAAAGATTACATCCGTAGAGGTCTCTCAATTCCATAAAACCATAGTCTTAATGTAAACTCTCAGCTGTTCGCCACCACGCTTTCTTCGCGCTTTGCTTCGGCCATTTTTGTGCAACTCTTCTCATTGTAGAACTGTAGGCCCATTGCAATGCTTTCTTTGATGAGTTGCTTTTCTCATGAAGTTTTATCATGGCAATAGAAAACTAAGCAATACAACAAGCAAACATGTAAGTTTCAAAGTGACTTTATTAAGGTGTTTTATTCAGCCTATGATTTTGTCAGCCTTGACGTAGCAAACCCCTCAGGCAGCTGCTCCCACTCCAGTCCCGATAATAAACAGAGGCACACAGGTCAAACAGGGGCCTTCAGCCTTTCTGAAATCTCTCTCCTCTTCCTTTGAGATCTCTTCAATGCCTGATTTATTTTTACTATAGATTACCTTTCATTAAACATCACTGTATACAAGTAAAATTTTACAACGTGTACTGTTTTTGCCTTATTTCTCACAGAATAATTATTTTGAGAGCTAGTTGGTTAAAATTCACCCACAAAGCATTGCATTATATTGATTGCTGATTAGTTTTTCCACATACAGATGTTAACAATTTATTTCTTCATCTGGTGAGAGACATCTGAATTTATTTGGATTTTTTTTTGTCTACCATAAGTGAAGAACCATAGTGATTTTGTACTGATAAATATTTTCATCTCCCTGAACAATAGTAAGAGGTTGAATGATTGAATCATAAAATGTTTAGCCTTTTTTAAAAAATGCCAAGTTATTTTTTTAAATAATTGTATCATTTTTATAGTCCTATCTGGAGTTGAGTGCTTCAGTCCGATTATACCCTCACAAACATTTTATACGGTCAAGGGGTTCATTTGAGCTATTTGATTGAGTGTGTTGCCATACCTCATCATGATTTCCGTTTGTATGCCCCTAATCACTAGTAGATCTTAGGCAGTGATTCATGTTTACTAACTGATCATGGATACTGTTGTCCCAATACACAGCCTATCTTTTAATTAACTTGTTCTCATTTTTGTTAATGAATATCTCTAGTTCTGGATATGAGTCCTCTCTCATGTGTGCAGCTTGTAATTTTCCCCTCTAGTGTGTGACTTGTCCTTTAATTTTCTTAAAGGTATTTTCTGAGAAAAAAAAAACAATCTGGAACTAATAAGGGATCTATATAAGATAAGCATATAAAACTTAACTTTATTTCTATTTACTAACAATGAAAGCATGGGTGACAATGTTAAAAATACATGCTATATATATTTAACAGTCTTCAAAATGACGAAGTATTTAGTAAAATACAGTGGGTACTTACTGCAGAAAATGTGACGTAATGGGAATAGCTGACTGGAATCTAACAACCCTAGGTTCAAGCCCCAGGAACACACACATAGGCAGGCACATAGATACACACACACACACACACACACACACACACACACACACACACACGCAATGAGGTATCACAAGAGTGTTCATAAGACTAGAGAGAAAAATAAGTACAGTGAAGAATCCTGCCACTTCTCCTCACAGCCAGAAGACCACAAGTCCTGTGTTTTGTTTTGTTGTTGTTGTTGTTGTTTCTCACCACTCCTCCATTCCAGGATTGGATGTTAGATTCTTAATGCCTCTCCACCTACCCCTGGGCTGTTGGTCCTGTGTTCTAGAAGAAAGCAGGCTGAAGAAGTCACAAGGATCAAGCCCGTAAGCATCACTCTTCCATGGCTTCTGCATCAATTCCTGCCTCCAGGAAGGCCTTTGTATAGATGAATTTACTGTGACTGTGACTGCTTAAGACCTATGTGAGATCAAGACAGACAAAATCCCAGCTCAGATGGTATGATGGTTTGAATGAAAATGGCCCCCTTAGGCTCATATATTTAAATACTTAGTTTTCAATTGTTGGAACTCCTTCTGGAAGTATTATGAGGTGTGGCCTTGTTGAAGGAAGTATGTCACTATGTCACTAGGGGTGGGCTCTGAAGTTTCAAAAGCCCAAGGCAGGCCCAGTCCCCCCTCCCGCCCTCTCTCTCTCTCTCTCTCTCTCTCTCTCTCTCTCTCTCTCTCTCTCTCTCTCTCTCTCTCTCTCTCTCTCTGCAATCATGATGTAAGCTTCAACTATTGCTCCAAGACCATGCCTGTCTGCCTGCCACCATTCTCTCTGCTATGCTGATCATGGACTAACCCTCTGAACTGTAAGCAAGCAAGTCCCCAATTAAATGCTTTCTTTTATAAGCTGCCTTCATCATGGTGTCTCTTCATAATAAGGACAGAAATGGAGGGAGGGGCTCATGAAGTAGCGTCCCTAGTTGAGAAGCTCTTAGCAACTGGTGAAGGATGGGGGAAAGAGAATAAACGTTCTTCATAGATGGAGACCCCGAGATTATTCATGATCCAGTAGTCAATCTTTCATCCAGGCAAACAGGCAGCAACAAGTGGATTCAGTGAGCTTTAGTTAAAAAAGAGCACATGAAACTATGAGGAAAACGTGTCAGCGGAGGGGATGAATTGGAGGAAGAGACTGGGAGGTAGATTTGATCAGAACATATTACATACATATTGACATTCTCAATAAAAATTCTCGACAACTGTGAAGCTAAAAACTACGTGAATACACTTTCAATCAGCAGCCTATGGTCTTTGGAAACTCCTTTTGACTCTTTGCAGAGTACTAGGAAAGTTATGTTAGGAGCTTTTCCAAAATAAGTCAGTAAATAAGTAAAAGGGAAGCTTCCTACTATGAAAAATCACTCCTCAAAATACAAGGTTAAACAATGCATTTCTGAGCTGGAGAGCTAAGATAATTTTATTGTCTTCTCTAAACCATTGATTTATTACAAGTATGGAAAAGCTCCGTGTTGTCACTAGCTAATCCTGACAGATCTCCCTTGGGGAATGATTTGGTAAAGAAATGAGAATGTAAGCATGCACAGACAAGAAGAGCAAAGTCAATTCTTCCTCGTGATCTTTGTTTTCCAGAATGGCGATGAAATTTCTGCGCAGGAGCCCGAGGGTAATCACAGTTATTTCTCACCGACATAGCAGCTAAGTGTACCCTCAGCCTCCAATTACTATGGTGATATATGAGACGCTCACAGTGTGAAGAACAGAGGGGAAGACAGTCAACTAATATATACAGCATTCACAGAATTATTAGTGGGTTTGCTTGCTTTGCTTTTTTCCAGACAGGGTTATGTTATGTACCCCAAGTTAGATTAAAATACTTCATCCTCTGGCCTGGCATGTGTCACAATACTTGTAGACTTAAAGCACCCTTTTTATATTAAAATGCATTAATATTAAGTTTAAATATGTAGCAGTACTTTGTGACTCCCTCTGTGTGTTGTATATTTGGTTGCTTATTTATTTATTTATTTATTCATTCACTCTTTATGTTATATGGTATCTTAGTTTAGATTTCTATTGCAGTAATGAACACCATAACCAAAGCAACTTGGGCAGGAAAGGGTTTATTTCAGCTTATTCTAGGTAAGAGCTCATCATTAAGGGAAATCAAGGCAGGAACTAAAACAGGGCAGGAACCTGGAAGCAGTAACTAATGCAGAGACAGTGGATGGGTGCTGCTTACTGGCTTGCTCATCATTGCTTGCTCAACCTGCTTTCTTATACAACCTAGGAGCACCAGCCCAGGGATAACACCACTGGCAACCAGGCAGAGAATGGCCACCAATAAACACAGAAATTAAGTATATTTTAAGACTCAAGAGAGATTAAAAACATTCGTGCTTTGTTTTACTAATTGATAGTTCACAAACAATTTCAGAATTTACTAGTAATGATAAAATTTTAAACAATTTTTATATGTAGTCTTAAACATGGGAGAAAATATAAAATTTTTAATATTTAATGTCTTTCGAGTTTCTATTGCTGTAAAGAAACATTATCACCAAAAATTAAGTTGGGACGGAAAGGGTTTATTTGGCTTACACTTTAGCATTGCTGTTCATCACTGAAGAAAGTCAGGACAGGAACTAAACAGGGCAGGCTCCTGGAGGCAGGAGCTGATGCAGAGGACATGGAGAGGGGCTGCATACTGGTTTGCTTCCCCTGGCTTACTCAGCCTGCTTTCTTATAGAACCCAGGACCACCAGCCCAGGGGTGACACCACCCACCATGGGCTGGGCCCTCCCACATTGATCACTAATGAAGAAAATGCCTTACAGCTGGATCTCATGGAGACATTTCCTCAGCTGAGGCTCCTTCCTCTCTGATGACTCTAGCTTGTGTCAAACTGACACAAAACCATCCAAACTGCAACCAATCAGAAACTGGGTTCATTTAGCAGTGTAACACTTGCCTAGAAGATTAAAGCCCCGATTTTTAAGCACCAGAATTTGAATTTAGACCGTTCCTCTCTCTTCTCTGGTGAACTCAGACAGAATTTTATGTCAACCATTTCTTTTCAGTGTAACCATTTGTAATATATTAACAGGTATTTCCATAGACGCTATGAATCAGGACAATGTAAATGTATTGCTTTAGTGCACTTGTTTATATTAAAACCCGTAGTAACCAGTGCAAACTTAATCTTTTTCTGTGAGTTTTCCTTCTCTGGTGTCTGTGTTTGGTTTTCATAGCCAGTCATGTTTTTCTTTCCTTCTCTGTTCTCTTACTCTGCTAGGTACCTATAGTGACTCAAATCTGTCGCCCGGTCAGCATCCATTTTCTTGTTGTTGATAGGATAATACAGTACATTCCTTAAGGAACCCTCTCAGAGTCTACCCCACCCACACAGAGATTATCTCCACTCAATCTCAAAATGTAGCTGTTGACTGGCTTTAACCCTATCCTCATCATATGACCAAGGCAACTTAAAGATGATTGAGTTTATTTGGGTTTCAGAAGGTGAGAGTCTCTGACCATCACAGCGGAAAGCATGGCACCAAGCAGGGATGCATCTAGCTGGAGTGGTAACCAAGAGTTCACATCTTGATCCACACATAGGATGCAGGGGTGGTGACGGAAAAAAAATCTTTTGAAAATCCAATGCCTGGCCCCAGTAACACACATCCTCTCCAACAAGGTCACACCCCTTAAGTTTGGCCAAAGAGCTCCACCAACTGGGGACCACATATTGAAAAATATGAACCCCCGAGGGCCATCCTTATTCCAACTGTCCACCATAGTGAGACCCTGAGTTTTGAGTCCTATGTGTTTGTACTTACTAGACACTTTTCAGAGACAAAACATCGTAAATCCTTGATTTCAATCCATTTGGCTTGAGGTTTTATCTCTTGCAACCCTCAATAAACAAAACCAAATACAACAAGTTCTGTTTCATTATGTACATATACATGTATGTATGTGTGTATGTATGTATGTATATATATACTTACATTCAAAATTCTTAAAATACATATTTCATAGTAGAAATAGCTCTGAAAAGGATGCCTTGCATCTTAGTTACTTTTCTCCTGCCAATTTAAAAAGAAAGCATTTAATTTGAGGCTCGTGGTTACAGAAGGCTAGTTCATGGCCATCATGGTGTGGCAGGAGGCAGGCAGGCAGGCATGGCTGAACCAGTATCTGAAAGCCTGCATATGACCCATAGACACAAGGCAGAGAGAGAGCCAATAGGAATTCAAATAGCATTGACTTTTGAAACTTCAAAGCTCACTCACAGTGACACACTTCCTCCAGCAAAGTCAAACCACACAATCCTTCCCAAACAATGCCACCACTAAGGAGGACAGAGTATCCAAACACTGAACCTCTGGGGCCCATTGTCATGCAAACTGCCACACCTTGGAAGGACTTTTTAGGGGGAAATGTCTTTATTGCTAAATTGTTTTTTTTTTTAAATAAGGATGGATTGCTCGTGTATCTAAAAATAAGGGTTTGTTTTTTTTTTTTTTTTGGTTTTTCGAGACAGGGTTTCTCTGTGGTTTTGGAGACTGTCCTAGAACTAGCTCTTGTAGACCAGGCTGGTCTCGAACTCACAGAGATCCACCTGCCTCTGCCTCCCGAGTGCTGGGATTAAAAGCATGTGCCACAACCGCCCGGCCTTTTTTTTTTCATGCAGTAAGCACAATATTGTGCTCCCAACTCCTCACCCCTTCTTCCAAATCAATGCCCCCATCAACTTTTGTGTGTGGTATTGAGAACTGAATTTGGGGGCTGATGCATGCTAGGCCAGCATTCTCTACTTGCATCTTTGGTCCAACCACACAGAATTTTTACTGGGTCAGTTACCAAAGTCTCTGCTGGGTGTTCAGAGGTGCATCCCTATATCCAAAAGCTCTCTTGATAGTTTTCTTCTACAGTGGGTCCTAGCGTTTTGGTAATGTGTTGATAAATGTCCTTAATCTTTGGGACTTAGAACTTATTTGGTAAATCAATAATGGTGCCTATACTTTATCTCTATTAACAATTGTTGTAATTTAAAAATGATTTTTTATACTCTGGCCAATGCTTAGCCTTTGCAAGTGATTGAAAATGGTACATAAACTAACTTAAGGATTTTTTTTTTTTTTTTTCGAGACAGGGTTTCTCTGTAACTCTGGTGCCTGTCCCGGAACTAGCTCTTGTAGACCAGGCTGGCCTCAAACTCCCAGAGATCCGCCTGCCTCTGCCTCTCAAGTGCGGGGATTAAAGGCGTGCGCCACCACCGCCCGGCTTAATTTAAGGATTTTTAAACATTCTGTGGAACACTCGTGGACATGAACTCTGCCTTGTCTCAGCCCTGAACTTCTATTTCCTCATGTCATTAAGCTGGGGTAGGATATAGAGAACTCTATTTCAGTTGAATGCTGTGGTGCCTGGCTGTTGCCAAGAGCCCTGAAGAGCACAGTTTGGCTTTCTGATGTGTTACTAATGCTACATTTCTTTTTGAGGTAACCTGACCTCAGGAATATACGCTACCAGGTTTAGATCATTTTAAGGAGTAGTTCAGTACTCTGAATTCCATCGTTGAGTTTGGAATTGCTAGTGAGGAATCGTCACAGTGTTCATGATGCCAGCTGGGTTTGAAACCCGGCTTACTTCATCTCAACAGGAAGAAACTGTTAACTGACCTCATCTGGGGAGTTCTCTATAGAACGCGCACGGTCAGATGACCACCAGGGGGCGCGGTTTTGCTGCGGTCGTCTCTGCAAAGGCCTGCAAGCTCTCACCTGACTCTTCTGTAGGCTGTGCGAGTATTAGTTTTCGTTGTTTCAGAATCTAAGGCTGTGCTCGTTCTCTCCCTGGGAAGATGGTAAAGCCTTGCTTTAAAGCTACAAAATACATTTAAAGCTATCCCTCTGAGCTCGTGTTTTCCCAGCTTTTTTCGCTCCTGAAAAGTGCAATATTATGGAGCTAAGGTGTGTTAAAGTGAAGCGAACTTGGGCAAATTCGGTAACTTCATAGTGTAATAGGGATGGCAGAAACCTTTTTCTATAAAGGAAAGAATCTCGGACTTCATGAACAGGCATCATGCTAAGAAACTTTTGTTCAAATAAGGGAACTAAATAAGAGTGGGAATTGGGGATAGAAACCATGGATCTTAAATTTATTTTTATTTGAATCTGGTACATTATGCCTAAGGAACGAGGCTGCCCCAGAAAGATGGCTCATTAGTCTTTACCTCCGGAAGGGCGCCAACATAAGGTGATTTACAGAATATTTTAATCAAGGGGAGGCGAGGGTTTCAAATCAAGCAATAACTGGCCATTAGCAATTAAAATTTGAAATTACTTTGTTTCAGACTAATGGGCCATTTAAAATAACTTCTCCAAATCGGGGACAGCAACAGGGATTGTGGAGAGAAAGTATCCTTTTGTGGTGCCATGCTGGGCAAGGAGGGTGGCAATTGCCTGTCACACCACAAATCAGACTATCGGGTTTCCTTGTACCTCTTGGAATCATCTGGTTACTTAAAGAACAACCTAAAGTTGCCTTTCCCTTTAGGAATCCACAGGAAGAAGTCGGGGACTCATTTGAGGGATAAGCTACCTCTATTCGCAGAGAGTCAAGATGTAACAGGCTTTTTTAGAAGGGCGAAATCTGAGGAAGGGCTAGCAGGGAGAAAGGAAACTAGAAAAACCAGAGAAAGCGGCCATGAACTGCTTCAAACTAAACTAATTGCGGGAGAGCCCTAGGACACACACTGCAACAGGCAGAACTAGGCAGTGTCATGTAGTCCCAGCCTTGTTCACCCCAGATTGCTGGAAGGCGAGCAGTATGGCTTAGAGACTTTTATCTGATGCTTAGCCTGCAGTGGGCCTCCGCCATCAGGACAGCAGCTCAGCAGCAGCACCCAGACAGGCTTCATGGGGCATGGGTACCAGTGCCTGCTGCAAAACCAAGTCCTCCTGGGCCTGCCGCTTGGTCCCGCCCACGGAGGGAGGTGGGCTGCGCCCACAGGAGGAGCACATCCCTCTCCCCGCCCACGAAAGGAGGAGGTTTTTCCCTTGGCCCCGCCTGTCTAAGCGGCCAAGTGACGCACGACCCCGCCCCCGAGCCAGCCTAGCCGAGGCTGCCAGGCGGGCGTTTGGGGCGGCCGGAGGCTCAGCGGCTCAGCAGTTGGCCGAGAGCGAGTGCGCGGTCTCCCCTACGGAACTTCTCCGCAGCCGTCCCGGCGGTAGCCGTCTGTCCCCACCTCCCTCATGTCCCGCAAGGCGAGCGAGGACGTGGAGTACACGCTGCGCAGCCTGAGCAGCCTGATGGGCGAGCGGCGCCGCCGGCAGCCGGAGCCCGGGGCACCAGGCGGGGAGCGCAGCCTGCTGGCCGCCGAGTCGGCCACCAGCCTGCAGAGCGCGGAGCTGGAGCGCGCCGCACGCCGGCAGTTCCAGCGCGATGAGACCCCCGCCTTCGTCTACGCGGCCGCCGCCTTCTCGGCGCTCGGCGGCTTCCTGTTCGGCTACGACACCGGCGTGGTGTCCGGGGCCATGCTGCTGCTGCGGCGCCAGATGCGCCTGGGCGCGATGTGGCAGGAGCTGCTGGTGTCGGGCGCGGTGGGCGCGGCCGCCGTCGCGGCGCTGGCCGGAGGGGCCCTGAACGGAGCCCTCGGCCGGCGCAGCGCCATCCTGCTTGCCAGCGCCCTGTGCACCGCGGGCTCTGCCGTGCTGGCCGCCGCCGCCAACAAGGAGACGCTGCTGGCCGGCCGCCTGGTCGTGGGGCTCGGCATCGGTGAGTGGCCGCGCCCGCGAGCCCCACTGACACCCCCACCCGTAGTCCCCTACTTCGCGGCTCTTCGGGGGCTCGGTGTCGCGAGCGCCCTGGTGGCTGTGGAGGGTGCGCTCCCTTCTTTCCGGTGCCCACGTGGAATCTGCAATTGCCCGAGGGTCAGTGAGAGCCCGATGGCCTCGAGCAATTCCAGAAAGCCCAGCTTTCCCCTCATCCGGCCTGACTGACATGTGGCCGCTGGTCGAGTTTAGGAGGGTCTCCACCTCCCTGCCATGCTTCGGAGTGGTTTGTTCAGTGACAGCCCTCTTTGAGGATGTTCAGCCCAGCCAGCTTTAGGCAAAATACCATTATTTGTAGAGTCAAAGAGTTTTGAACTCCGAGATGTCTGCTAAGCTCCAGTTCCGTCGCTTCTGCACTGGCTCATCCTTCCAATAGATGGAATACTATTTTCTCCGCCGCTTTGTACTTTTGGGATTACTTTCAGCCTTTCCTCTTTTCTAGATGAAGTCCCTTCTCACTCCCGGCCCCCTGTTAGAACTTTTTCTTTGGGCCAACATTCACCATTCTGGTTTTGCCTTTCCTGCTTTTTTCCACTGGGGAACCAAATTATCTATTAAAGGTCATATTCATTTCCTAAATTCATTTAGAAACAGCTCCTGTGGATAAATGCCCAGCAAGATAAATCCTTGCATTTACTCTAGAAATGAAGAGATTTAGGTTCTCTGGGCATTGATTTTTTTTTTCAACCTTCTTGCTGAGTGGGGGAGGTACTATCAGTGAGCTCTTGGCAGAGGAACCTATTTGGGATGTGGCCAATGTTATTAGAAAGCACTTTTAAGGGAAAATGGGGACTTGCGATTTAAATCTCGCTGGCAGTTTTCCGAGAGACACTGATGATGCTTTTTTAAAATGTTTCCTGTCATCATTCCGTTCCCTTTAGGGTGTTGTTGAAGTATTGCTTCCTTATGGGCGGGCTTGAGGAATGCCTGGAGCTTCCCTGAGCCAACCACTCACTGCTATTTGATGTCGTCTGTTTTCAGTTTTCCAGATAGGGTCTAGGGAGAAGCAAACTCATTCATTCAACTCTATCTGTAGGAGCCGCGAGCCTAAACTGTGGCTCACCTTACTTGCATCCCAAACCACTGACCTTCTTTTACTCTTAATTATTGATACTGGGTCAGGGTCTCTGTAAAATGTGGATTTGGCAAATGAAGACCCAAATGGCCACCGAAGAGACAAACCAGTGGCTATTCAGTCTCTGTGTAGAAATGGCCTGTGCCCGTGGGATCCTTCGACAAATAAACCTGCCACAGACGATTGTCAGCATCCCCAGAATCATCTGTTCCCCAGAATCACAGCCTCTCTTATGCCCTCAGCCTCTTTCCCTGACATAGAAATAGCCCTTCAGTCAAGGTCTCAGTATTAACTCCCAGACAGATACTTCGGAGACCGTTGTTTTGCAGATGTGTCTCAATGAGTCTTCTGAGTATCAGATGAAAATTGAAGCATTGTGTTGATTATTGCCCGAGAGTCCTGAGGCCTTGTGAGGGTCCTGTCAGCTGTACCATGCAGAGCTATGAGGCGAGCAGACTAGTCAGCTTTGCAAATGGGGCTAAAGGCAGGTAGAGCTGGCTCTCATCCTGTTAGCCCCACAGTGTTCAGCCTTACTAATTCTGTGACCCTTTAAGAGAGTTCCTCATTTGTGGTGACCCCCAACCATAAAACTGTTTCCATGGCTACTTTATAACTGATTTTGCTACTTCAGTGAATTGTAAATATCTGATAGGGGATCCCCAAAGGGGTCTCAACCCACAGGTTGAGAACCAGTGACTTAGGCCGAGAGGTTTGCTGATGGAAATAATGTATTGGCGGGCTGGGAGGATTTGAACAGTGGCGATGAGGAAAGAAAGGACCATCTAAGCAAGGCAGTGACTACAGAAGGAAAGTGGAGGATGTGCGCGAGGAAGGGGAGACGACACCATGAGAAGAGCTAAGCGGGAACCGTGACATCTTTCAGGAAGGGGGAAGGTGTGAAGTCATACACAGTATTTGACATAGAAGTCATAAGACTCGGATAAACCACTTCAAAGTTGTGGTTAAGCGGGCTCACGGATCACTAGCCTTCTAAGAGGACTCATAGGCCTGTTAGGTGCTAGGAAATAGGTCCTGAACTTGAGTGTTTTGTTGAGGTTGCTCTTTGGGGAGACAATAAATCCATTTCGTCTGTTTAGTACAGTAAATCTGGGCTTATTTAATGGTCTTTTAAAACAGGTGATCCTTATCTGTGGTCAGGAGGGTTTTTTTTTTTTACTTTTGTTTTCTCCTGTGATCATTTAGTAAATGTTGAGTAACAAAATGTGTTTTTTGCCTCTTTTAGACAAGTTCTCCATAATATCCTTTATCCATAGATTTGTCCTGGGGGAATTCTAAGGCCCTTTGGGACAGGGATTTTATTAATTTTGTTCAGATTTACAGATTTGTATTCGTGGAACATAGAATAAATATGTTGAATGTTTGAATGTGTGATGACAGAAATGTTACAAACACACAAACTCTTTTAAAAATAAAGTTGGTGCATTGTCAAAATATTTGAAAGGTCATTGAAAGGTTCCAATATTGTGTTTTCATGAAATCATTCTTTTAACTCTTCAGTCCTATTTGGAATAGGGAGGAATTAGCTAAATAGAAACCCTATCCTGGAGGCGTTTATTCTCAAGTGGAGCGGAAGACACATTAACAGGCAATTGCAATAGAGGGTTCTCTAAAGTACCAGAGAAATGGGGAGAGCAGGTCTGCAATTGCTTTGCTTGTGTGCATAGAAAAGATACTGGAGGGGCTGGAGAGACAGCTCGGTGGCTAAGAGCATCGTCTGCTCTTGCTGTCCCTGAGTTCAACTGAGTTCAGTTAGCAGCATCCATGTCGGGCAGCACACAATCACCTATAATTCCAGTTGCAGGGAATCTTTGGAGTTGCTGCAGCTGCACCCACATGCACATAGCCCCATACAGACACATTCATACACAGCTAAAATTAACAATTAAAAGGGTACAAAATTAATAAAGATTTTACAGAAACAATATTTAAGTTAGAGGTTGAAAGGTAAGTAGGAGTCCAGCAGATGAGGTAAGCAGGAAGTGAGGAAGTGCTGATTCCTGTCTTGTAGGTCCTGGGCACAGGAGAATTCTTTACTTATGCCATCTCAACTAATCCTCTTAGCTCTTACCCTCTGCCAAGGTCTCCTGTTGCTGGATGTGGAAACGTTCCAGGAGTTATGTGCTAAAGGTCATGGATACAAAATCAGGATTCAGTGAGCAAGATCTTCAAAGTTTTACTGTGTCTGTCTGACTTTACTAGACATTCAAAGTGGAGCTCACCGTAGGCGTGAGGGCACAGAGAAGTCAGACTTTGAAGTGTAGCTGGGAGGCTGTGAGGAGATCCTCTGCCTGGCAGGTCTGCAGGAGAGCCTCTTTAAAGGCTGTGCGTGCAGGATTAGTCTCTGCAGCCTTGGGGGCTCCAGGGATGGCTGTACTTCCATGAAGCTTCCTGAAATCCCTTTTGCCTTTTTTCCATTCTGCCTTTTAGCTCTTTTTCCTTCCTTCCTTCCTTCCTTCCTTCCTTCCTTCCTTCCTTCCTTCCTTCCTTCCTTCCTTCCTTCCTTCCTTGTCTCCAGAGAAAAATGTTAGTGTCTGAAATGTCTGAAATTCTTTGCAGATTTGGTGAGCACAGAGTGAACAATGGATTGAAGACCCTTGGTCTTTTCAATAGAGACGTTTAAGAAGGAAAACTGTCGACCATGGAGTAATTACTGATCTCTTTTCAATGTGTCTTGAAAGACAAGCATTAGAAAGAAAGGGGACTTGTGCCTTGTTTCTTTCTCTCTCTCTTCTCACACAAGGTCTATTTTGTAGGTGTCTTTATTCTTCGTTTTTGTTTGTTTTTTGTAGACTGGGGTATACGTACAATATTTTAAAATAAAGCAGCTCTGGGGTTGGGAAGATAGTTTAACAATCTAAATATATACTGCTTTTGCAGAGGACCTGAGTTTGGTTCCCAGCACCCATGTTGGACAGCTCATCACCATCTGGGAATCCATCCTGTCTGGGCGCTGCATGTATGCACACATGCTTCCCCTCCTTACATACACTTAAAATAAGAAAAATAAATCCAGTGAAAGAATGTGAGAATTTGCTTGTTTGTTTTGTTTTCTCTGGCCCTGTGCGTCTCATGCTTATCATGTATAGAGACAGTAGAGTGTAAGAACATGGTACTAAAACCACACATACAGAAGACTTCTGGCCTGGTGCTGGCATTCACCACAGCTGATACTGGTGTTGTAGTGCTCTTGTAGGGAATATCAAGGTATGAAAATTCTAAGATTCATTACCATTCAGACCTTTCCTGAGAAGTGACATCACAGTGTTTACATAGCATCAGAGAAGTGACATCACAGTGTTTATATAACGTCAGAAAGGTGACATCACAGCAGTTTACATAGCGTCAGATTTGTAGAACTATACTCTTCAGTTTACCTCAATTTCCATAGCAGTATGTCAGCACTTCTGTTTACAGCTTCCTGTTGCAATTTGGAGCTGATATAATCTACTGAATAATATTTTCAGAAACATCACTGTCTCTTTAAATTCTATTCCTACTGAAAACAAAAGTAAAACCATGTTTGATTAAAATAAATGTCATACAAGGTGGAGATTAATGTAGATGCTTCTCATTAGGCTGAGCGTGGTTAACCTGAAGCAGATAAGTAACTAACTTGAAAATATTTCTGTGGTGAGGAGAGCATGATAAAATTTATTTTTTTTCACATTACAAAGTTGTTTTCAGACAGTTCTGTTTTTAAAGCTGCACTTCTGTAGTCTGTTGGTTTTATTTTCCCCGTTGATATGAATAAATATCATAAGGGGATAAATGGAGCTCTCCTTGATTTCCAGTGTTTCCTTGAATGCATGCACACATGCTAAGCATCTTACATCCTCCTTGTCCCGTCTGTTGGCACAGAGTTTGACTTGCAGATTCCTGGTGGATTATGGCCTGATAATGTTTTTCTGTAGCAGGAGAACATTCTCTGCAAGTGAGTAAGGATAGCATGAGTTATATGAGGTTGTTCATTAGACTTCTGTATTCCCCTTTTCCGTGACACGCGCACAAAGTCAACTAACTCCATACTGTTGACAGAAACACATGGCAGCCAGCCCGTGCCGTCTCCACACAGATACATGACTTGAAATTTCATTCTCTGAATGAACTTGTTTTCTTTACCCGTCTCTCCTTTCTACAGCTGTTTTCAATTCTTCACTCTTTCCCTCTGTTATCTTCTAAAATCAGTAGCCACACCTCTAGGTAGCTGTTGCTGGTAACAGAAAATATGTCTTGTTCTGAGATGCATCTATACTCAACCATTCAGAATTTTCCACTTTTAAAACATGCTTTCCCCAGGTGTGTGTGTTTGTGCTGGGGATAGACATTATATTAACGTAGTACTACAGTTTCGAGGCGTGTAGTCAGCACTCTCTGTCCTAAGCCACACTGAGTAGCCTCATTTTATAGCAGGCTGTGCAGTGTGAAGGTGTGTCACCAGAGACTAGTGGCACTAGCTTTGGTCCCTATTGCCTTCAACATCCCTCTGTTCTGAATCTAGGCAGTAGAATTGATCATTTGTTGAATGCTTATACTTCTTGCACCCTGTATACAAATTCATGTCGTCTTTTCCGTAATTGAGTGGGGGAATATGATTGCTACTTTTAAGATGAAAGTATTTCAGCAGAGAAGGTGAAATGATTTCCTTCTAGTCACAGAGTAGGTAGGGTCATCCAACATCTAAGGGGTTGGGCTTCAAAGTGTCTGCCAGGTATTTTCCTCATTGTTATCAAATAAATACGGACAAGAGGCAATTGAAGGGAGGAAGAGTTTATTAGAGGTTGTGATTTGAGGATGCAGTGAGTTGTGGTGAGAAAGGGATGGTAGGGGGACCAGGAAGGAGCCAGAAAGTGGACCAGGCTATAAAGGCAACAGAACAACGAGGAAGTAGACCAGGCTGTAAAGTCCCAAGGCTAGCCCCAAAGACCTGCTTCCTCCAGTGAGGCTCCACCACCTAAGATTCTCTTGCATCCCAAAACAGTGCCACCAACTGGGACCCAAGTTCTCACACATGTGCACCACGGAGAATAGTTCACTCCCACCCACAAGGGTATGTCTACAGTGAACCACACTGCAGTGTCTCTGAATCTAATGTCACTGTTCTTTGCCGTATCCCATGGGAACATTAATTTTTATTTCAAAGTAGAGTCCCTTTAATTACTATTTTCATATCTTTTAAAAGTTAAAATTAAAGCCGGGCGGTGGTGACACACGCCTTTAATCCCAGCACTCGGGAGGCAGAGGCAGGCGGGTCTCTGAGTTCGAGGTCAGCCTGGTCTACAGAGTGAGTTCCAGGACAGCCAGGGCTATGCACAGAAATCCTGTCTCCAAAAAAGCAAACAAAACAAAATAAAATGAAAAAGTTTAAATTTTACATGCGTGGGTCTTTTGTCTGTATGTATGTCTGTGCACCAAATGCAGGTCTGCTTCTTACAGAAGTCAGAAGAGGCACTGGATTATGAACAGCTGGAATTCTAGACAGTTGTGAGTCACCATGTCGGTGCTGGGAACCAGATGTGGGTCCTCTGGAAGAGCAAACAGCCAGTGCTCTTAACCACTGGACCATCTCTTGAGCCCCAACAAAGTAGCTTTTTTAATGTGATATTTTAAAATTGTGATAATAAGTTTTATAAATATATATAAAATACATAGAAGTAAAATTTAAAATTATATAATACTAAACATTCAATTTACCTCACAGACCATTCTGAAGTATGTAGTTCTGTAGTGTGGAGGCTGTTCCCGTATCACACAACAGATTGCTAGAAGGTTCTCATCCTGTAAAACTGAAAGTTTATGTCCCCTTTAACCACCTCCCTCTGTTTTATGGTTTTGATGACTTCAGGTTATATAAATGGACTCTTTCAGTACTTGGCCTTTGTCCTTCTGTAACTGGCTTAATTTACATGGCACAAAGGTTTATCCATGTTGAATTTTCTTGTTATAACTCGTGTGTGTGTGTGTGTGTGTGTGTGTGTGTGTGTGTGTGTGTGATAAAAAGGATTTCCTTCATCCTTTTATTTGCTGATGGCATTTGGGTTGTGTCTGCATCTTTGCCTTGTGCATATTTGACCAGTTGAGCACAGGAGTGCAGGGATCTGGCTGAGATCCTGCTCTGAATTTTTTTTTGGATACATATCCAGAAATAGGATTGCCAGGACATATGGTAGCTCTATTTTCAGTTTTCTGGTGACCTCTACATTCTACTCCACCGAGGCTGCACCAGCTTGCATTCCGACAGTGCCCCTGAGTTTATGTCCTGTGTGTCCTAACCACTACCTCTTATTTTCCTTTCATTTGATATTGGGCATTCTAATCGGGGAACAGTTTACATTTCTCTCATAATTAGCAATGTTGAAGACCTTTCCTATGCATGTTAGTCATATGTAGATCTCTTTTTGGAAGTATTCAAATCTTATACCACTTTTTTAAACCTTTTTTTTTTCTACACAAGGTCTTGTGTAACCCAGGCTGACCTCAAACTTACTATGTAGTTGAGGCTATCTTTGAACTACAGATATTTCTGCCTCTACTTCTAGTTTTTTAATGGGGTTATTTTTGTTAGGTTGTAGGTTCATATACATACGTGTTTACATATGTATGTATATATGTATGTCTGTACATATATATGTATATATATATATATTGGATATTAATTGTATCTCCCCAAAATAACTTCTCCCATCACATAAGTTGCCATTTCACTCTGGTAGTTGTTTTCTTTGTTCAGGCCTTTTTTTAGTTATTTAATTTTTCCTTGTTTATGTGTGTGAGGATGTGCATGGGTGAATGGAAGCATTCACGGTGTGCAGAGGAGAACACTGGGACCACTGGGCCAGGAGGGAGACACCGTTGTGAATCTCTGACATGAGCACTGGGAGGCGCATTTGGGTGTTCAGCAAAAGCGCTACCTGCTCTCAAACACTGAGCCATCCATCCCTCCAGTCCCCTTTGTGCGGTTTTCAAGCTGTGCTCTTCCTCCCATTTGCCTATTTTCAATTTTACTGCCTAAGTCTTTGCTATCACAACCAAGCAATAATGCCCAATCTGTTGCGCTTGTGTTTTTCCCTTATGTTTTTCTTCCAGAGTTTCAGGTGCTATGTCTTTAACCCATTTTAGTTAATTTGTGTGTATGCTCTTAGTTAGGGTCCAGCTCATTCTTTCGGGGTGTCTATCCCAGGTCCCCATTACTGCCTCATCACACAGATTATTTTTCCCTCTGAACATTACGTTTAAAACAGAGACGTTTAGCTGGGCATGGTAGTGTGTCTGTAATCCCATCTCTGAGGGAGGCTGAGTCAGGGAGGTGGATTTCTTGATCTCAGGAGTTGGAAACAAGTCTGAACACTATGGGGGCACCCTGTTTCGTAAACAGAGCAACTCCCATCTTCCCTAACCCCAAACCTTTTCAATTGTTCCTGTGTTTAATTGTTGAGGATTTTAGAACTGACTTGCCTTCAGGAGAAACAATTAGGAAGACAGACCAGGGTGGAGCATGCTTCCCCGGCTCAGGGCTCATGTGGGCTACCTCCCATTAAGGGAAGCTGGGCGCTATGCTGAACACCTTCAGGGATCCATTACTCTGGGTCTGTGTTAGGGGCATCCTATCCAGACCCCCTGGAAATTGCCTCTAGGGGTTTAACAACACAGATACTGCTGGGATGTGGCAACCACAGTGCCCAAAGCTCTTTCCCCATTCTCCCTTGAGACTCATAGCTGTTTTTTCTGCCACTTCTTTTCTGAACTCTCCCAGCATCTTGTCCGGAACCATTTCCTGAGTGACGCCTTGGTTGGGGTTGAGCAGGCAAAGATAAAAATAGACGGGGTTCTTAAAGGACTGACGTGTTGCAGAGGAAGGCAAACAGGAGATCCCGGCGCTGTGTGGGTCACCAGCTCCATCACCACAGCATTGCTCAGAACCGCGGGCCTGACATTTGGCCCTTCGCTCCTTGAGATAAATCATCTTTTGAGCACAGCTGATTTCCTCTGGTTACCAGGAGACCGGGGGTTTAGGGTTGAGATGATTAGGGTTAATAAAATAGTTTCTATCCTCCCGTTGCTCTTAGGAGCTTACCTTTTACACAATAATCTTCTGAACATATAGCAAAACTAACAAAGATGTGGAGTACCCAGCGCGATAATGCTGTAGCTGAATGCCGTAGCGTGGTTGATCAGGAGTGATAGTTAGCAAAGCCCCAGGAATGCAAAAGGCATGGATGCTCAGTGGCTGGCTGCTTACAAGGTGAGTGACCGCGTCAGATTCTGTAGTCCCTTCTGCTCCAGTGTTTTCGCTTGTAGAGTAAGATAGTACCCGACTCAGACTTCTTGTAGGAAGATTAAGCGTACTTGGATTTTTGTTCCACGTGCCTGGCCAAGTTAAAGCATCAGCGGTTGTTAAGCCTTCTATATGAGCTGTGTAGCCTTTACCACCATACATGTCAGTTACTAAGAGGCCTATAAAGGAATGGCATAGTGGCAGTTATAAAAGGCTCTTGTGGAAATTAAGTGGGCTAATGTACATAAAAAATAAAATGCCTGACTAAGGAGGTTGTCACTTGAAAAAAAAAATGTTTGCAAGGACCTTAGTTCAGTTAGAACACACAAAAAGAAAGGAAGGAAGGAAGGAAGGAAGGAAGGAAGGAAGGAAGGAAGGAAGAAAGAAAGAAAGAAAGAAAGAAAGAAAGAAAGAAAGAAAGAAAGAAAGAAAGAAAAAGAAAGGAAACTCAGGCCTCACAAGGCACTTGTGACCCTGGTGGTCAGAGGTTGATACTGATGAAGCCTTAAGGCTCTCTCTGGCCATCTAGCCTAGTCTTGGTGAGTTGTAAACCAGGGAGAGACCCCGTCTCAGGATAAAGAAAGTTGACAGTATCTAAGGAATGGCACTTGAAGCTGTCCTCTGGCCTTGACATGCGTGTACATTTGTCCACACCCAAACACAAAACACAAAACGTCAGCAGACAAAAAATGACAATAAATGCTTGTAACTGGGAGCACATCTCTGTTGATACTCGTAATACCTTTTCACAGCCGAGGATAATGAACTAAGTCATTTTAATGTTATTTATAACTAATAATAGATTTTTATTGATCTTCTATAATACAGTTTGAACCAACTTGGAAGACCTAATGAATAACTTGAAGGTGGGGCAGTGCTGTCTTCCCATGTTCAGTTTATGTGTTTTAAGTTTGTATTCAGCAAGAGAGATGGGTGTTCAAATGCATCTTTATAACCACAGTTGCTGTGAGAGAGGGGTCCATTCTAGTGGTAAAGTGGGAGGGGACATGAAGTTTCAAAGTGTGAGTATCCCTTTCTCAGAGACGTGGAGGGTTTGTTTAATAGAAAGCAGTGAAGCCGTGAACCTGTTTGTTAAAGTGTCGTCATGGCTACTAGGGAAGGGCCATCTGGAACTGCAATGTTGGACCAGTCTTGTCTTGTAATTATTGTCTGTGTTTATCAGTAAAATACTCTCAGTGGAAGAGATATGTCTGCCGTTTAGGTGATAAAGGATGATCTTAATAAAACAAAGGAGTCGTAAAATCAAAGTTCTCATATATATAAAGCTCAGTTTTACTGTTTCAAGGTGAGTTTATGACTCAGATGAGGAGTTTGTTATGTACAACACAGACCATTTGAAACCAGGACATGGAAATAAACTCTCGCCTATGGCCATATTTCCCTGAACAGGCTTGATCTCATCTGGTCTCAGGAGCGGTAGGGTCAGGCCTGGTTAGTTCTTGGATGGAAAGTCTCAATGCTAACCATTGACTTTCCAGCTAGCAACTGCTTAGAGTTTTGAAAGAAAAATTGTGTAGAGGCTGAAAATGGGTTGTAAACGGGTCAGTCTATGGGTTTAATGAGTTTTAGAGTATCAGCATTTTAAAATTAATATTAGCATGCTGTCCTTGCTTCAACGTGTACTGCCATGTAGGCCTGTTTAGAACATTAAACCTGTGGGGTTTTTTTTCAGGGAGACAGTTTGAATGTCTGGATCCCAAGTCACCCCCACAGGACCCACAACCCTCTGGCCTGCCTGACATCTGAACTGGCAGGGCTGGTAAATATGGAAGAATAAAGAACTGGCTGAGGCCTTTGCCTCACTTGTCAATAGTAAACTTTTGGGGAATATTTATGATTTTTAGGCATTTATTACTTGCGTCCATCCTTTGAAGATAATTTCTCACGTTAAAATTCATCACATTTTAGTCAAATAACTTAAGGAGATTAAGGTGCTAATATCCCACCCTCCTTTTTCTTGGAAGCGCAGATCGTCAGAGAAATCTCATCTTCGTTCTTGAAGTAGAGGGATGGTATGACGTCAGCTGCAGTAGATCCCAAAGTGCAGCCTGTGTATGGATATTTTCTATGTGCACTTGTCTCTGAACAGAGCTGGGGTCAAGGATGAGCGAAAGGCAGTACAGAGACGTTAGGTAGAACAAAGCCTGGTCAGACAGTGTTGAGAGTCACGTGTCTTCATACAGGGGAATCCCTGCTCTGAGTGGTGAAGGCAGAGCCTGGGCAAGAGGACAGTGTTGAGCAGAGAACACACACACGTGTGGACGGAGTAATAAAGGCCCAGCGAGAGACATCCTAGAGTCTTAACAAAATGGCTTTTGACAAAGTAGTAATAAGATTGTAATGAGAGACGGCAACTCAAGGTAGAAAATTGCTCCAAATGAATAATAAATGTCTGATATATTCAAATCAAAAGGATTAATGGAACCAAATTGAAGTTCCAGGGATATGTTCAGTGTTCTAAGAGTTTTGATTTGAACCAAAAATTGAGTATAACATGGAAAAGGAATGATTATTAAGCAGTAAAAAAATAACTAAGAACATGAACAAGGGTAGAGTTAATGAAGTCTTCTTATGAATCTCATTTCATTCACAAGTCTTTGAAGTTTTAAAGGCAAGAATAGAACAAGCCCACATTTATTACATTTTTTAGATTATTTTTACTTTCTGTGTATGTGTATTTTGCTTGCATATATGCACGTGGACCACATGCTTACATATATGCGCATGTACCATAATTCAGAGGCTGGGAAAGGTGTTGGATCAACTGAAACTGGATTTACAGATAGTTGTGAGCCTACAAATGGGTGCTGGAAGTCGAACCGGGGTCTTTTGGAAGAGAAACTAGTGATTTTTACTTCTGACCCATCTCTGCAGTCCCTGATTTTCCTGTATTGATCTGTTAGTTACAATTCTGGGGAGGGGAGCTGCATGCTTGTACATGTGGCGCCCAGACTTTGATGTTGCATATCTGCCTCTATTGGTCTCTACCATGTTTTCTTAAAATAGGATCTCTTGTTGACTGCAGAGCTTACCAAATCACAGGAGTAGCTGGCTAGCAAGCCCCCGGACCCGTTTTCTATCTCCTTACACTTGAATTACAAATACAAGCCACCATGCCTGGCTTCTTACGTGGGTCCAGATCTAAACTCAGTTCCTCGTGCTTTTACAAGCTCCTTACTCATGGACCCTTGTCCCCAGACCCAATATCCTTCCTTGCATATTATAAAACATAATCTCTAAACAGGTTATAAAAGCAAGGCTTCAAATAGTAACATTTGAGTAAAATTAATGACTAAAATAAATTCTTTTACGTAAAGTATATTTTAAAAACTATTTATGTCAAGAAAAAAAACTAGTTAGAAAAAATATTGAGAAAGTGCTTAGTCTTGATGATAATTTAGAGTAAAAACTTGTGTGTGTTTCATTGACCTTTAGAAAACATATCTGAATAGTTTTTCAGATTATGAAATGGGAAAGAACTTCTAGAGACTTTTCTAGCTAATAAACAGACATGTTTGACATATTTTCTTTATTTTTTCTTTAATTCATTTAACAAACATTTTAGAATTACTGAGATAAATATATCTGTGTATGTGTAAAATATATGATATTTAAGTAAGTACTTGGAATTTATTTGGAAGATGGAGAGCTCTGTGCATCCTCAGTTCTTGTGGAAGATTACTATTTGCCTTAGAAGGTTCACTTCACGGATTATAATTTAAGGAAATAAAAGGGTCATTTTTCATAAATAAATTGATAGAGGCTCAATAAATATATATTGTAACTTTAAAAAGTCACAGGGCAAACCTCCAAGAGCTAGTGGCGGGGAGATGGTTAGGTGAGAGAATGTTACCTGTGGTTGGTCCTGGAGAGTGAGCACAGCTACACATAAAACACATAAACAATTCTGCGAAGAACTGAACCTTGTTATATGGACACATTAATTGCAACTGTCTAAGAAATTACCGGGGGAGAGTGGGGCCTTGAGTAAAAAGTTTTCTAGGCAAGCCTGAGGACCTGTTTTTAGAACTCCCGAAACTCATGTGAGGCCACACATAGGAATGTGTGTCTTTAATCCCAGATAGAAGATGGAAGGTGAAAGACAAGCAAGATGCTGGGAGGAGCAAGGAGAACCCCAGAATGTCATGGGCCAGCTAGCTTCCTATACACAGTAGACAATGAGAAACCCTGAGGTCTAGCACCTGAGGTTGTCCTTTGACCTCCGTATGTGTGTTGTGGTACTCCCACACTCACACACATGAACATATATGCACATACATATACATCCTGTTCATACACGATCCAAACACATACACAAAGATGAAAAGAATCATGACTAAACAGAGCTTGGAAGCAGATACATGACTGTATAGTTTTCATATGTGTAAACGATCTTCTGTGTGAGTGTGGATGTATGGTGGATATGTGTACACTTGTTTGTGTGTGTGGATGCCCATGAATGAATGTATGCGTGTGTGTAGTCTCAATGACAGTGACAGATGCCTTTGTCTGTCATGCTATACCTTATTTTTTTAGATCAGATCTGTCATTGAACTTGGAACTCTTTACTTTAGCTGGCCAGCAAGCCCCACAGATCCCCCGTCTCTACCTCCCATTGTTAGGATTACATATATATTGTCATATACTGTTTTCTGTGGGTGCTGGGGACCTAAATTCAGGTCTCCATGTTGTATAACAAGCAGTTGACTGGTTGAGCCAACACTCAGTCTCCACCTCCCACCACTAAGGTTTTATTTACTCTTCCTTTTGATCTCCCATCGTCTTTACTTAGAATTCAGGGGGTTTTGCTTTGCTTTGCTTTAGAAGATACAGATACATACATAGAAAAAGACTGACGTGGTTCACTTTCCCTGCAGTTTATTTCACCTCTAAGTGTGTGGGTATACGGGATGAGAACTTTAAGAGATGTCAGAACTGTTATCAAGAATGTATTTGTTAACAGTTGCATGGGCGTAGTTCCCTGTGTGTTCTTAACTCCTTGCCTAAAACAAGTGTATATCTTAGCTCTTGCTGTTTGCTCTCAAAAAGTAATCTTGCTTATTTGGCAGCGCAGCATAAGGGCTTCTC
Organism: Microtus obscurus; assembly: GCA_963919715.1. Classification (NCBI taxonomy): domain Eukaryota; kingdom Metazoa; phylum Chordata; class Mammalia; order Rodentia; family Cricetidae; genus Microtus; species Microtus obscurus. Next base: position 8,659,972 of record CAWTZC010002364.1, read on the forward strand.
AAAACCCCCATTCTCTTCTGCTGTGCTTTCTCTCAGTTGTCCCTCTCTGGACTTTATCCCTCATTTCCTTTCTCCTGTTACTATGGGAGAATAGTCCATGCCTTTGGTCAAAGTTAGCATCCCTTCTTTTAGCTCTCTGCCCTTATGACAAAATGCCCAGAAAAGATCACTTAGAAGAGAACAGGTTTCTCTTGGTGACAGTTTGAGTTGTTGCAGACTGTGGTCACTTGGATGTGTAGTTCATAAGACCTCATGGCAGGGAGGACATAGAGAAGGAGGTCTGTTCACCTCATGGTGGAAAGCCCAGAGGTAGGGAGATCAGGGTTCTAGTACCTACTTGAAAAACATCCTTCCATGGACCTAACTTCCCTCCAGGAGGCCCACCATTGGCTGGTGACCGAGTCCTTAGCACTTGGCCTTTGGGAAGTAATTACAACCCAAACTGTAGCACTCTGTTAAAGCTGCCATTCTGGTTACCTCCCCTCCCTCTTATGCTACTGCTCTTCATTTATAGTTCATTCTATTGGCCCATTTTCCTATGAATCCACATGCATTGCCATTTTGGCCACTTTAGAAAGAACTAATTGCTCAGCATTCTGTCATTCTGATAAAATATCTGAGCTAAATCAACTTTTAAAAAGGAGGTGAGCATTGTTTTCTGAGGCTTCAGTCCATGGTCACTTGGTCCCCATTGCACTGAGGCTGGAGCAGCCCCATTACATCACAGTGAGATGATACAGAAAAGGATGCTTATTGACCTGTCTTTGAACCCGGAACTCACTACTGACCATCCCACCGAGTCCTGCTGTCTCTACCCCGCCCCCAGTGTTTGGATTACATACATATTACCATGTACTGTTTTTATAGGTGCTGAGGACCTCAACTCGGTTCCCCAAGTTGCACAATAAGCAATAAGGAAGAAGAGTGAGAAAGCGATTATGGTCTCAGGATATCCATCAGGACCATCCACCATGATGTAATGTCCTCTCATTAGATCCCACTTCCTTAAGATTGCACCATTCCCGACAACCCCACAGGCTGTGACCATGATTGTAGCAGTGGGCCTTTGAGGGATGGTGGCCATCCAAGCTAAGGCTTTGTACGATGGCACACACTAGATTTAATTCCATCATGGAAGACGCTGAAGCAGGAGGACTGTGAGTTCTTGGCCAGCCTGGACTTCAAAATGAGACTTAAAGAAATAAACAAACAAGTGTGTGTGTGTGTGTGTGTGTGCGTGTGTGTGTGAGAGAGAGAGAGAGAGAGAGAGAGAGAGAGAGAGAGAGAGAGAGAGAGAGAGAGAGAGGAGGGAGAGAAAACTTTCCCAAGTGATTGGTGATTGCCAGATTTTTGTGCTCTGTTCACCTTATAGTTACTGTCCTGTGATTTCCTTTCTTTGTATAATGCACTGACCTGCGCCCCTCGTCACTGTCTCTCCAGTCTCTTCTGAGTCTTTTCCAGGAAGGCTTTTACCTCACTGTCTCCCCAACGGTCTTTGTCATTCATACCATGTCCTGTGTGTGTTCAGTCCTCACTCTTGTCCATCTGAAGGGAGTTGGTCCCAAGACCAGGCCTTCTGGCGTGAAGTTCTTCAGTTTCTGGGACAGCAGGCTCATAGATCCTTGCCTTGTTCTTTCTCAGTCTCTGAAGCTTACCTTGGGTCTCACCCTGCACTGTTCCCGGGGACGGCTCTTCAGAGTTTTCTTCCCTGTATTCGTTCATTTTGTGGTTTCATCCTTACTCCATGCTTGAAATGCCTGTGTGCGGAGTTTCCCACAAGTACACTTTAGCTCACCGTGTCTTTTCATCTCCTAACTCCCCTATGCAGCTTCTCACCTAACTGCTCTGCTCACTGTCTTCTGTAGGAGCCGCCTGCCCAGGTATGCTGGGAGAGCCTTTGAGTGGAGTATCTCACTGTATCTAGAATCAGTTTCTATCAGCATCAGTGTAGAGAACTTCTGGTCCCCTAGCAGGACACTCTGCCTCTTCCTTCTCTACACACAGCGGCAAGAATGCCTTTAGAACAGAACTCATGCCGTGCTCACTGCTCAGAGCCCCTCTGTTGTCCAGTCTCCAGACGAAAGCCGGTCAGGTTTAGTGCTACAGTCTCTGTTCCCTTGATCTTACTTACTTCTAGCTCCTTTCCCTTTGGTTCTGTTCCAGCTGCCCTGGCCTCAGAAAGCCCTGCCCGTCCTTGCAGCCCTTTACAAGGGTGGTTTCCATCCTGTGAATGCTCCCCCTAAATTTTGACCATTGTATAATTTCCAACTCTTTTATTTATTTATTTTTTTTATTTTTTTTATTTTTTTTGGTTTTTCGAGACAGGGTTTCCCTGTGGCTTTGGAGCCTGTCCTGGAACTAGCTCTGTAGACCAGGCTGGTCTCGAACTCACAGAGATCCGCCTGCCTCTGCCTCCCGAGTGCTGGGATTAAAGGCGTGCGCCACCACCGCCCGGCTTCTTTTATTTATTTTTTAAGCAGATGGAGAGAATGCTCTTGAGTTTTAAATCAAACATTACTGTTAGTATTTGGATGAACTAGATGGCTTTGTCTTGGGAGATGTAGATTTGAGGGTGAAAAAGCAATCAGAATTTCTGGGATGAACTTGAATTGGTGACACAACATGGTAGTGGTATGCTGGCATATCTCAGGGGAGCATCCTTCTAAACCATGGTGTTGCTTCAGTGCTTCCTCTTTTCTGGTAGGGGAGTTGTGGGATGAGAGCTTCCTATAGGAAGGTTGCATCTTTGCAACTCGGAGGCTGGAATCAGAAATGTGTGTGGGATGGGAGCAGGGGCTGGAGCCTTACCAGGTCTTTAGAGGCCTGGTCCATTTGCCTGACCCCCACATCATCTCTCTGGAGACATGGTTCCAAAACTCACAGATTTTTGAGAATAGTAATACAGAATTTGAAATCTGTTGTTTTCTTCTTAAAAGTCAACTTGTATTTCATTTTTGGTATTTATTTTTTTTGTGTGTATATGTGTCTATGTGCACATATGCATGTTCCACACCCCACACAGTAAGATTTGTTTAGTGAGTCTTTTTTTTCCTGGTTAATCACAAATGTTCCTATCCTCTGCACTTTTAATAATATTTTACAACTTTGCCAGAAACGAATGCCATGTTTATTAATGCATAATTTTGAAAAGTCATTCCATTTTGAATAATTAAGACACTATTTATGAAAAAGCTTACTGTCTCATCTTCAAGACTGGTTAAAATTGTCTTTTAAATTTAGCGACAGTGGCTTTGACTTCATGCCTACAAATTCTTTGAACTCAAGTGGGATTAAGTTTGCCAGACATTTACTTAGAAAAAAAAAATTAGTCGCCACAGCAATGCATTATAATTGTCGGTGCTTACTGAAAGATGTAGTTCTGAATGCCTACCAAAATTAAATTTGGACTAGAGATTCATATTGATGAAAATACTATCTAAATAAGTATTTCAAAATAATGAGTAGAGAAAATCTTGAATGTTACTAGCTCAAAGAAATGATATTTGTCTGGGATGTCAGAAATGCCAGTCGTCCTGATCTGAGCATCACACACTGTCAGGACATGTCACACTGAACGCCATCAATGTGTACAATCTTATAAAAAGTACTATAAAAAGAAAAAAATACAGTTTTTTAAAATGAATCAGTCCACAGTGACGTATTACATAGATGTGCATTAAGTGAATTAATAATTATAAATGAATATGACAGAATTATACATTTCTTTTCCAATACCCATGTTTTTCTTAATTAGGTTACAGACCTTTTTATAAAGCATGGTGATGTTTATAATCATTCACAGTCAATAACATTCTGCACATCATGCTTGTTTCTTCCTACCTCTCAGAAAACACAATGTAGTTATTGCTATAGAATATCTCAGCTGGATGTATCAGTGTGCAGTCTCAGTGCTTGGGAGGCTCAAGGGATTGCTGAGAATGTGAGGCTATCCTGGGCTACAGTGAGTTCCAAGCCAGCCTATGCTAGAATGAAGGGGGCGGGGGTTCTGTCTCGGACCAAACCCTGGGAATAGTAAGTCTGACACTCAAAGCTATGTGGGAAGAGACTGTTGGTAAGGATATGCACACACAGATTCTGTGTTTTATAAAGTCAGACCTCCCAGATTCACCCCAAAGCATACTTCATACAGTGAGTTAGCAATTGACGGAGTGAAGTCAAGCATGGTGGCACACACCCCATAGTCTCGTTGGGAGTACTGCGGCAGGAGGGCTATGATGTGAAACCCAGTCTCAGAGCCATTGTGATATGAGAACCTGGCACAAAACCCACCACTGACAGCCTCCCTCCCCACAGTGAGTACCTCTTCAGTATTTGTGTTGACACGGTTAAAACTTGATGCCACAGAACAAGGAAAAAATTCTAGTCTGAAAATCACAGCCGGCTTCCAGAATCCTTCCTTGTGTCTGTGCACTGTAAGGAAAGGTTGCTCAGCAATTAAAGTTTACATTGGCCTATAATCACGGGAACTAGTGATGCATTGTATATTTAATGGAAGGAATTCCATCTTCCCTGTCCACTTTTAAGGTTCAAATCATTCTATGAAAACTCCAAAATCATTCCCTCTCCTTCCCTAGGAACTGTGGATCTGAATCCGGGAAACTTTCCCTTGGTATTCACTGTCTAATCTAAAAAGTAGAAGCTTACAGGAGGCTTCTCAACCTTCATGCCAAGAAAGCTAAATTCATCCTAGTCTGGTTTCATCCTCCAGGCAGCAGATACGGATGCTGCCTCAAAGGAAGAGGTGTGGGAACAGAAGTCAGGGATCTTTCAGCAGAGCCGAGGCAGGAGGATTGGGGCATGTTTGAGGCCAGCTTGATGGACTCAAGTTTCATGCCAGGCCAGCCAGGGTTACACAGTGAGACCTAAGACAAGGAGGACTGGCATCTCAATTAATTGAATAAAGATGCCAGAAGCCCATGGGGCAATGGGTAAGACCTTGCAGATTAAAAGAGTAAGGGAGGATAGGGTAGGGTCTCTGTATTCGTAAATTTTTGATATATTCTATGGTGGTTAAAAAGAGCAAAAATGATAGTTAATGTCCCTGAGCTCGTAGCAAGTACCAGGAACTGCTAAGCTTTTATCCTTTTGGTGTACTAAAACAGGGTCTCAATCTGGTAACCCAGGCTGCCTTCCTGCTTACAGCCATCCCCCTGCCTCTGCTTTCTAAGTGCTAGGTGTACTTATGTCTTTCCTCAAGTCAGTGCCCAACTTATGCTAAATTTTTAAGAAAAAATATTCCATTAACCATAAGAACCTCACGAGGGTGATTTTTGGCAGTGTGCTTGCCAGCTCCAGGTAATTTCTTAGCCTTGGTGTGACTGTGCCTTGCATGTTGTTCTGTTTCTTTCTGCAAGTGGGCAGCTATTGAAGGCAGGTAGAGAAAGGCAGAATAAAAAGTCTGTGGGTGTGTGTGGATCATTTCTCAGGTATGAAAGGTTGGAAGGTTTAAAATGACAATCATAAGCAGTAAAGATCTGACTCAGCTGTTGGGTGTTCCTAGAATAGGTTAATTATTTTGCCTAACCAATATTCACATTTGTGTGAAATGAGTTCAAAATACAAGCTTCTAACATAATCTTTTTTTTTTTTTTGGTTTTTCGAGGCAGGGTTTCTCTGTGGCTTTGGAGCCTGTCCTAGAACTAGCTCTTGTAGACCAGGCTGGTCTCGAACTCACAGAGATCCGCCTGCCTCTGCCTCCCGAGTGCTGGGATTAAAGGCGTGCGCCACCACTGCCCGGCTTCTAACATAATCTTAAAACCAGTATTTTAATGACCGTGACCCAGACTAGCGGTGGTGCTACTCCGCTGCCAAGTTTTACAGACTGATGTCACTTCAACCTATCTCAGCTTTCCATATACAGAATGAAAGTCCACATCACTTAGATGGCAAAGCCCAAGATCATGGTGTTAGGATATGTACTGCTGTTTTCATTCCTGACTCCCAGATGATGATACCATGACTTTGACCTTTCCATAAGGGGTTAGAACCACCATTCTTCTTAAGCCATGACCCTGGGGCACATTAGCTCAGGAAGCCGTCTCATTCCCCAACCTCTCCCTATGCACCTTCCTTTTCTGTCTATTCTTTTTCCCTCCCGTGGCAGCCCATGGAAACCAGAGTCCTTCCTCCGGCACCATGGGAACTCTAGCCTGCCACTTCTTTGAGCTGCTGAGGCTCTCGTTTTAGAAGGTGCCGGGGTGGAGCAGTCCTGTGGACTGCGCTCGGAAGCTGTGGATTTCCGATGTCAGACTGCACCTATGTCCAGGCAGTCAGTGAAGGCTGCTGCACTGGCTGTGGGGTTTGTGAACGGGGAGAACACATCTGGTCCCGTCAACGTGCTGTGATGTGAGAGCAGAGGACAAACTGTTTTATCCCAGGTGTCCGATCCTCAAACGTTCCTTTCAGCTTTAATCAGTGAAAGCTCTTTTTCCAGTCACGGGCAGGGCATGCAGACTAGTGGCTGCCCAGGGAGCTAAGAATAAGCATTTGAGTGTTCAGCCCTAAACAGAACATGTGTACCATCCCCTCGGAGGCTCTGCCAGGATTGCAAAAGGGGAACAGAACAGCATCCGAATATGAGAGGAAGGGCTGTAAAATGCCGTCTTCTTGGCAAGACGCTGCCAACGCAGTCAAGAAACCATGGCAGCTGTGCACCACTGGACGGTGTCGCGCAAGAATGGGCCTGTCAACAGCTGGGCATGAAGGGAAGAGGTGCTCAAGGGGCCCTAATCCTCCCCACTGAACGATTTACTAAACATTGCCTTAAGGTTTGTACCCACTGGTGACCCCACCAGGCTCCGTTCAACGGTCCAAATCCGGTGGTCACGCAGATGGCGCTGGTTGAATTAAAAGGCCATAAAACACAACCAAAAGTCATGAGTCACAGGAAATGGACTCCATGAAGGAGGGGGTAAATGATAGTGAAGGGAGAGAGAGAAAAGATGGCAGTAAGGAATCAAAATGTATTACATACCTATATGAAGCTGTCAAAGGGCTAAATTAAATATAAAATCTGTATCGGATAGCACTTATTTTTAAATTTTCATGTTTAATACCAACTTTAAAAACTTCCCCTTAAAATGCATTTGTATGTATGATTTCTCTGTTAAATTTATAATCAAGCCCATCAAGAAAGTGTGCTTTTCTTGCCTTCCAAGCTACTGGCATTTTGTCTGAAATAATACACATACTCAGTCAGTACATACTCAGTCAGTGTCTACCTTACTATCTGAAATATGGGCTGGGAACCACCAAGATGGGTTGTTGAGGCAGTTGCCACCAAGATAATGACATAAATTTGATTCCTAGCATACATATGGTGGAAGAAAACCAACTCCCAGAAATTTTCTGTGTCTGTGTGTGTGTGTTATGCAAGTAGGGGGGGGGTGTCATGTGCAGCCTGTGCATTCTCATGTGGAGACCACAGGAGGTTTTCAGGCATCTTCTTTGGTTGCTCTACACCTTAGTTTCTGTGACGGATCTCTTACTGCCTGGCCACTACCTTGCCTGGCCAGTGAGCTCGCAGAGTTGCAGTCTCTGCCCCTGAGCCTGATGTTACAGGCATTCATGGTCTTGCCCAGCTTTTATGTGGGTGCTTGGGGTTTGAACCCAGGTCTTGTTTCTCATAGCCAGCTCTCCTATCCACTGAGGTATCTCCCTAGCCCCATGCCATTTTTCTTTGAAATCATATCTTGGTTGGTTGTGTAGGGCTTCTTGAGGGTATAGCCAAGCGCTCTGTCAGTGTCTCAGGCTCTGAGCTCATCCCATCCAGGCTGTAGAATGGAGAGCTGATAGTGGTGATGCTTGGTAGCAAAGTCAATTTTTAAAAAGTCAAAGTACTAGAAGGCTATTAAATGAGAAGAAATGAAATTAGCATGAAACATTTTTCTAATGTGTATATCTAAGTATGTATCTTTCACACTTCACATCAATCTGCATAGTTTCTCTTGGTCCATACATACACCTGACTCAGCAATGGAACAAACTACTACCAGTGAATGTGTAGTGCAGTTTATAGAATTCTACACAGTAGGTCGTATATCCTTATAGTGTCTAGGACAACAGTTTTCAATCTGTGGGTCACGACCCCTTTGGGGGTTGAATGACTCTTTCACAAGGGTCACATGTCAGATATCCTGCGTATCAGATATTTATATTATGGTTTATAACAGCAGCAAATTACAGTTATGAAGTAGCAATGAAATAATGTTATGGTTGGGAGTCACCACAACATGAGGAGCTGTATTAAAGGGCCACAGCAATAAGAAGGCTGAGAACCACTGATCTGGGGAATTGAGAAGTATGCTCTGTATGAAAACACTGACCAGAGCATCTCTGTAGACAGCCCTCAACCTCCAATCCCACCATTCCCTTATCCTGAAATTCTATGTGGTCCTCAGGGATCACAGTCAATAAGGAAGCAGTAGCCAGTGGAATGGTCCAACAGTGATGGTACTTGCCTCCAAGTCTGATGGTCCAAGACCCACGTGATGGAAGAAGAGGACTGATTCCTGCAAGGTGCCCTCCGACCTCCACACAGCGTGCCATGCCTTAACCCCATTAAATAAATAAACAAATAATAAGAATTTTAAAAGGAGACGATGACTTCGCCAAATCTAGTAGTGAAAACATTCTTTGAAATGGAATGAATCAGCTGAGATTTCTTTTCAATTGCAGGGTGGAGAGTGAGAGCGAGGGTCCCCTTTCTTTAACTTCCTGGGCAGTTTTCGTAAATGTTGCTTAGCTCGCTGACAGTCTCCGAATTTCAGTTTGTTTACTCAGGTTTGATTTTCAGAGCCGGGGTTTTGCTTTCCAGCCTAGGTTGTTCAGGAACTCCTTGTGTAGCTCAGGCTGGCCTTGAATTCGCAGCAGTCTGCTCTGTAGTCTCAGGTGCTGGGATTAGAGTCAGCCACCCACCACGCCCAGTTCTGACTCATTTCATTTTATTGCTTTCAGCTCCTGCTTTTCAAACGATCCGTTTGCCACCTTTAATCTGTTTTAGGTCTGTCGTGAAAGCAAGAAGACATTGTATGATGCCCACTTTGAAAAGAGAGTTTGTATAATATGAGAACTGCAGTTCTGAAGGTCGTGCGTCTCTGCCACTGTCCCTGGAGCTCGGCAGTTCTCTCTTGACAATTTAAATAATGCATTCTGCTGCTTACCTGGCCCTTCCCCAGAGAGCCAATTATGTAATGCTATTGTGGTGATTGACTTGCAAATAATCTTGTATTCTTGAAGCACATTTAGGTGAATTTTCCAGTTCTAGAAACTAGAAATTATTTCTTCATTTGAATTATAATTGAGTTACTTAGGAAAGATATTCGGAGACTAATAGACCCTCAGCACCAGTAGATACAACAAGCATAACATATATTTTATGATGCTAAGATAAAGACACATCTAAGAAATTACATTGTCAAAATAAATGCCAACCATTCCGTCATCTCTCTGCTGGGCGTTAGACTCCATAACTGTCTCATCTCCTGTCCTTTGTCTCCTGCTCGAGGTCCACTATGTCTGGTCTTTGGATGCTTGTCATATGTGAAGGTAATAAAAGCTTTGTAGAAAGCTTTGCCATGTTTTCTCCTATATGACATACTGTATCTACAGTGTGCCTGTAGGTTACTGTATATCTACAGTGTGCCTGTAGGTTACTGTATATCTACAGGTTGCCTGCATGTTACTGTATGTCTACAGTGTGCCTGTAGGTTACTGTATCTACAGGTTGCCATTATGTTACTGTATATCTACAGTGTGCTTGTATGGTACTGTATCTACAGATTGCCCATATGTTACTGTGTGTCTACAGTGTGCTTGTGTGTTGATGCAGCTCTTCCACAGGTAGGCTGGTTCCCCTAAGTCATCTCTACAGGGCTGGAGCTGTGTGAGAACCCTTCACCTTTGCTTAGAAGTCAGCTTTGTTGACTAATTATCTTCAATAAGTGAAATGTATTTTGAAAAATTAATGATCTAGTTCTCAAATGGTTGGATGACTTAGGTGCAGTTTCTTTTAACTTGTAATTATTTTTAATGTGTGATGTTGAGTTCAGGCAGAAAGATGCAATTTTAAAATAAAAATGGTCCAGGAAAGGCCAGTATTTAGATGTAATCTTTTTCTCCATTTAGAAAATTATGAAATATTCAGGTTACCCTAGGAGAAAACAATTTTGGTTTTGCTTTTGACTTAGAACTGTCAATACTTTTTTATCTGCTGTCTTTAGCATTACTTCTTTTGAAATTTGTGTCTTAAAAGAAACACTGTGCTACCATGTCTTTTAACTTATTAGGTAAAGTGCATTTGGGGCCTTTATGTAAAAATATATATATAGGATTTCTCCCTTCTTCCCTCCCTCATTATTTTTCCCTAGCCAAAATTTAATATTCTAGGGCAAGAAAATATTGGAAGAGTTAGACACAAGCCGTGGCATTCTTTCTACCTGTAGTCTTCTATGAATTGACCCACCTTGGTCCATTTCTCAATAGTGCTTCCCGACAGGGTTCTAAAGCTGTACATGCTTCCTCATTCTATGCAAATGGGATTCTGGACACAGGGAGAGAGGGAGTTAGCCCATGTGTATGTTTTTTTTGTCTTTTTTTTGGGGGGGGGATTTGAGGAGGTGAGATTTGAACCACCTATTTTAAACCCCAAAGTCAGGGTTTTTCACTACTACACCATGCTATGTCTCACAATGGTAAAGAGCATACTTGTTTAGTTTTATTATTGAAATTTTATCTAATGTATCTATCATATGGTTTTCCAATGGAATAGAGTTAAAGGATAGTTATACAGTTACACTGTGAGCTCTTCAGGAATTCGTAGAGGTTGATAACCAGTTAATAAGAAAATTCAAATATACTTGATAGTGATTTTATGAGCAGTAACTAGGTAGTATTATGGAAGGGGAAATGACTCATGGCGCTGGAGAGATGGCTCCGTGGTAAGAGCACGGGCTGCCCTTCCAGAGGATCGGGATTTGAGTCCCAGCACATATGACATAGCTTACAACTGAATGCTATGCACATGGTGCACGTAGGTATGCCCTGGGGAAATGCCCGTGTAATTAAATTAAAGGGCAAAAGACAGGGATTTGTGTCAATCATGTAAGCCTCGTGTACTGCTGCCTTTCTTTGTTCTTCCATGAGGCAGGTCATTCCTAATTCAGGACAGTGCAGACTTAATCAAAGGTTGGCCTCTCTCCTAGCATACGTGAGATGTTTACTAAATATGTGTGGAGTAGATGATGGGGATACTAAGGAGGAGAATGAGTAGAAAGGAAGGACATGTGGAAAATTTTCTGAAGTCCTCCCCAGAGACTGGACATAATGACACAAGCGCCACAAGCTCCTGCTGCTATGGTTCTGTGGGGGACTATACCCTCCAACTTTAAGCCAAAATAAGCCCTTCCCTAAGTTTCTTTAGTCAAGTATCATCCCAGGAATGAAGAAGTAGCTGATAGAGGAAATCCAGATTGTACACATGTACTGCTATGGCCAGTTTATCGATAGTTCTGTTTTATTTTTTAGATCAGGTTAAGTTCTATCAGATTATTTTCTGGCTCTTAAAATAATTTTTGGGTTGGCAATCATGTACATAAAATATATTTTTATTATATTTACCCTCCCCCCATTCTTCTCTCTTACTTCTACCCACTTTTTCTGGACACCTTCTTTCCCCTAATTTATTCCATGAATGCATTTTTAAAATAATACATTGAATTTAATTAAAGGTGCTGCGTGTGCGTGGGGATTGGGTACTTTACTGGATCATAGCTGGCTCACCAGTGGCTACATCACTGAAGATGGGCATGTCTCCTTCCTCCTGTAGCCATGTACATCAGTGACTCCTCAGGAGGAGTGGGTCTCTGCCTTCAATGTTGACTAGCTCCATCTTTTGTGGGACTTTGCACAGGAGACATTAGCTGCTGTGACTTCATGAGTGCAATAGCCACATTATGTCTGAAAGGTAGCTTTTACAGCACCCCTTCTGCCCCCTCTTCCGTGATGTTCTCTGAGCCTTGGAGATGAAGGCTGATATAGATGTCACCAGTTACGAAATCTCTTCATTAACCGCTGACCTTCACAAAAATTGTTCTCTGTGATCAAGGTCCAGAGCAGTAGTGGTCTATGGGCATAAATGTAAATACTAAGAAGGTATTTTGACATGCTATTAAAAAAAACAATAGTAATAGGTTCCTTATCCTCCTAGTTACTTCCTGTTGCTGTATAAAAATACAATGTCCAAAAGCAACTGGAGAAGGACAGGATTTATTTTGCCTCGCAGCATGCAATCATGAATGAATGTCAGAGCAGGAGCCTGGAGGCAGGAATTAAATGGAAACCATGAAGGGACGCTGTTTACCAGTTTGCTTGCCTTGCTTCCTTTTCTGTACAACTAGGACCAGCTGCCCAGGAGTGTCAACACCTTCAGTGTGCTCTGCCCTCCCATGTCAATCAACCATCTAGCAAATGCCTCACAGACTTGTCCACAGGCAATCTGATGGAGGCAACTCTTCAGCTGAGGTTCCCTATCCCACATGATTCCAGCTGTATCAAATAGACAAACACCACACTTTACTTGAGCCCTCAACCTCCCCAGTCATAGGCTTTTGACCAGGTTTATAGTACCAGGCATAGGCATGAATTCCGTCAGGTGAAGTAGTCCTCAAATCGAGCTAGGAAGCAGTTGTTACCTTCATGTTACCACCACACCATGTGGACACATGTTGTTGGGCTCCGTGGTATTACAGCATGAAGGGTTCCCTTCTGGAGAGGACCGTAGATGTCTACCTCACCCCAGTGGACTGCATAGCATCTTCTGGTGTTATGAAAGCTAGCTAGTAGGGTGGATGCTTCTAGATCAATTCCAGCATTGTTTCTTTGTGTTTTACAACCGAGTGAATGTTTACAATGAGTGGTGTTCTTACCAGTATGATCTAGCAATGGCATTAGTTTATATTGCTTTTGGGGGTGATTTGGGGGGGTCTCCCTGAACAATAGCTTGAAGGTATTCCACTCCTGGTGTTGGTATTTTCACTTAATAATGCATCAGCTGCTGGTAGTAGCATTGTGCACCCATGCAAGTAGGATACTTATATTTAAACTTTAATAAGTATGTATAATTTATTGAGTGCCTGCATCTATGCGTGTATTCGAGGGTCTTTTGCTTGCTTAGTTTGTACAGCTAAGCATGTGTCTGCTTGGCATCCATGGAGGTTAGAAGAGGGCAATCAGATCTCCTGGCACTGGAGTTCCAGGCAATTGCATAGGTGCTAGGAACTGAACCCAGGTCCTCTGTAAGAAGAGCAAGCCCTCTAATTGCTGTGCAGTCTCTCTAGTCCCTTAGTCATATTTTTACTCTAAAATTAAAAAGTAGTAGGTGACTATATGGCTTTTCATATATCTCTAGCTATGGGTAACTCTCTCATCATCCAGTCTCTACCTAAGTCTTTCTGTTACCAGTATCTTCCCGCCTAGTCCTCTTGCCCAGCCTGAATTCCGTCCCCCCACTTAACCTTTCCACCTCCATTACCGTCTACTTTCATGTCACGTGTGTTCTGATACCTTGTTTCCCACTTAAGGCCTTTCTCCCCCCCTCTCCCTATTTATGGGCTATTTCTAGCTTCCTGATCATTACAGACACTCCAAATTAAATAGATGAATTTACAATATTGAAGCTAGGATCTATGCCTGAGAGATAACGTACAGAACCTGGCTTTTGGGGCCTCAATACATTAGTTACTTTCTGGTTGTTGTGATAAAAACCCAGACAAAGGCAACTCAAAGTGAGAAGCCGTTTGGTGTTGACTTCCAGTTCTAGAGGGATGGAGTCCATCATGGTGGGGAAGGCCTGCCAACAGGTAGGAAATGCATGGTGGCAGGAGCAGGAACCTGGCAAATCACATGTTCATCTGCATACAAAAAGCAGAAAAAACAGGAAATAGAGACAGGCTGTAACCACTCAAAGCTCTTCGCCAGTGGCTTCCATTATCCAACCAAGCGTCACCTCCTAAAGCCTCCCTAACCTTTGTCCAAAGTGTCACCAACTGGATACCAGCTGTTCAAATGTTTGAGCTTATGAAGAGATTTCTCATTCAAACCACCACCCCGGGTGACCTCATTGAGTACAATATTTTCTATCGGTGGGCTTTGTCCTGTGAATTCATTTTTGACAGTTGGGCGTAATTCATGATCCACTTGTTAGTTGATGGATGTCAAGGGCTGGTTCCATGTCCTGACTGCTGTGAATAAAAGCAGCATGAACCCAGATGCACAAGTGTCTCTGTTGTAGGCCATACTCATACCAATTTACACTCACGCCAACGGCGGACAGGACCGTCCTTTTCCCCAGACCCTTGACAGCACTCCTCTCATTCCTTGCTTTTGTTGTCTGTTTTGCGTGTTTTTTTTTTTTAAAGATTCTATTCTGACTGTAGTAGATTTTATTTGCATTTTCCTCGTGGCTAATGGTACTGAACTGTTTTTTTTTTAAAAAAAAAAAAACGTTTATTAGCCATATATATTTCTTCTTTTGAGAAGTATCTATCCAGTTCTATAACCCATGTTTTGATTGGGTTGTTTTTACTTTATTGAATAAGAGTAGACCCCTTTTTGTTTGTTTGGTGGGGTTTTAGTGGGAGTACTTTGAGTATGATATTGGCTATAGGTTTGCCATATATTTCCCTTATTATTTGGAGATATATTTATTCTATTTGAGTGTTTTCGGGACTTTTATCATGAAGGGATGCTGGATTTTTGGAAAATCCCTTTCCTGCTTCTATCAAGACTGCCATGTGATTCTACCCTTGAGTCTATTTATGTAACTTACATTGTTTGCTAACATACACATACTGAGATATCCCTTCATCTCTGGAATAAAGCCAACATGATCATGGTGAATGATCTTTCTATGTTCTTTTGAATTCAGTTTATAGTGTCATCTTATTATTTACATCATGTCAAGAAAACAGCACTAACAACATTTTCTCTTATCTTGGTAAATGAATATTATATTTGTTTTTTATGAGTAGACAAAATGAAACGTGTATGGGATTCTAAATCTTGTTCTATGGTCTCTCACTTAGCCTACTAATGCTTTCAAATTTGTTTCTTTCTCTGTAAAGAAGTATGATCAATTGTGAAGTTTATTCTGTTACAAGCACTTCATTCAACAAACAAAGGGAAGAAAACGTTATACTGTGATTCATTGTGCGATGAACTCAGCAAACAGGGTGGGTCAGACTTAGCCAGAGGATAGCTCATCCCTGATGCCACCAATGGTCTGGCTGAGATTCTTGTGCTATACCTAGATAAAAATCGTAGGTAGGCAAGAAAATGCTCAATGCTGGCCTCTCATAGCTGCTGTCGCCTGACACTGTTGGGCTGCAGCGGTAGGCAGACATAGCTGAAGAGAGTCTTTGTTGGTTTTGAAAACTCAACAACTTTTTGGAACTTCTTTTTTTTTAATTATTTTATAAATAATACCAATCAAAATTTCCATATTATCTCCCTCCCCCTCCAGTCCTGAGAGAGGGCAAGGTACACCCTGCCCTGTGGGAAGTCTAAGGCCCTCCCAACTTCATCCAGGCTTAGGAAGGTATGCATTCAAATAGAATAGGATCCCAAAAAGCCAGTACATGCAGTAGAGACAAATCCCAGTGCCGTTATCATTGGTTTCTCAGTCGGCCCCAGTTGTCAGCCACATTCAGGGGGTCCAGTTTGATCACATGCTCATTCAGTCCCAGTCTAGCTGAAGTTGGTGAGCTCCCATTAGCTCAGGCACACTGTCTCAGTGTCCTGACTTCCTTGCTCATATTCTCCCTCCTTCCACTCTTCGACTGGACCTTGGGAGCTTCTGTGGAGACCAGAACCTGTAGTGTTTTGTCTGGATTCCCACAGCTTTCTTTCTTTGCTTCAACAGTTCTTTATTTTTCAATACTTCTACTTCCCACCTTCCTGTTCTGGCCATATCTTGAACTGTACAGGTTTTTCCTTTAACACCAGGCATATGGCTACATGACCTTTTTCACCCCTCAGTGGTCATTGCCAGAACCAGGTAAGCTATCAGGAGCTGGATTCCCTCTCAGGCTGGTTCACCCAAGTATGGATGGACTGGCGTAGCCAAGTAGATGAGGTTTCAGAAGGCACCAGGCAGTACTAGGTCCATGGCACTGCCAGGTAATATAAGACCTTCATTTGAGGTAGGATCCTACACACTGCACCAACTTGCCTACAAAAACAGGAGATCCTAGTATCCATTTCTGAACCTAGGGTAACTCTCTTCCCCTTTTCACTGCTGTAGCTCTTGCTGCTACTTTTGAGTGTCTGCTGACTCACCCAGGAAGCTACATTTTATGGTTGCAATATAGGAAGGAACCACTGGAGAGTATCTCTGTAACTTAAGGGGTGCCATTTGTGTGGCCAATCACAGTCGTGTCTCTAGCTCCAACCACAAGGGGCACCTCACTAGGGGAAGTGCTCCCCTCTAAATAAGGTGGAAATGATCCATCCATGGTAATGATTGTATAAAGCATGGGGCAACCTGCTTTAGCCCGCAACAGGGTCAGTGAGTGGGCTGCTGTCTTTTGCTTAGTTGACTTAAGGAATCCATGATGTATTCAAGATGGCCGGTGCTGGCTTGAAGGCTTTCTCACTATTTGCCTCTCAGTTCCTTTGCTCAAGGTAATTTGTGCCAGCAAGAGAGAACCCAAGAGCTGCTAATTAGGCAGTCAAATTGCCCCATTTCCTGTGTCTGCTCACATATAAGAAGATTAACATCAGAAGTGAGTAGAATACCAAAAAAGATAAAAAGCTTTTAAAATTTATCTTGAGGCAGATTTTTGCTATGTAGCTTGGTTTGCCTGGAACTCCCTGTGTAGATTAGACTGGCCTTGAATATGTACTGATTCTCCTGCCTCTGTCTTCCAAGTGCGGGTGTGACCACCATGTCTAAGCCACAGCATTTATTGATGTGAATAGCACATCTTTGACAATAATCCACACTTGCATGGGAAGGGTAGATCTCTCTCCAGTCTCAGTAGTATCCACGCAGATGGCTCAGTGGAAGGCACAGAATTCTGATAGTGTCCTTTTGCAACCTTGATCCTAGTCAAACGAGGAGAAGCCATGCATGGCGTCTTTCTTGTTGTTGATAGTTACTCTAAAACATCGTCCTTTAATAGGTTGCTGTTTCTCTCCCTTACACTGCTGTTATTCCACCCTGGGTAGTGGCCTTTTCCGAGACCTGCTAGAGGTTCAGTTCTGTAATTTGAGCCAGCTCAGTGAGCCAGGCCTCCTTTGTTTGCCCTTTGTTCACTTCTAGTGGTTTAAGCCGAAGAGTGAAGTTTTTGAAAATGTGCTTTTTCATTGGAAAGCAGTTGCATGAAAAAGCGGTACTGTGATTTCATAGCTCACCCAATACAAGACAACCCATGGTTTCAAAATGATTGTCCAGTAGCACAAGTATTTGAGCAACTAACTTCATAGTTTTGAAGTGTATGTAAGAAGCAGGTTTGAGGTGTCACTTTTTCGATACTGTCTGCAACTGGCTACACTTAGATATATAACTAATGAGCATTTGGTCAAATATGCAGTATTTGTTTTAAATTTTATATGTGTGGGTGTGTCTCCTGCATGTGTATCTGTGCCTTATGTACATGCCTGGTGCCTATGGCTACAAAGGCCAGAAGAAGTCACCATGTTCCCTGGAACTGGAGTTACAGGTGGATGTGAGCGGCTGTGTGGGTTCTGAGAGATGAGCCTGAGTCCTCTGGGAGAGCATCTGGAAGAATTCTGAGACATCTCTGGACTCTCAGATAGCCAGCATTTCAAGCACAGCACTCACTGTTACTGGCATCATTGGAATACCTTTTGTTACCCCAGATTCATATTTTTTATCTGTACTGCACACAACAAAGAGGCACCTTTTCTTTGTGGATGGGATACTGAAGACTACATCTAGGCCTTGCACATGCTAGGCAAGCGCTCTACTACTGAGCTATCCCTAGTCCCCCAAAATAGCGAGTAATATCAGTTGCTGTTCAAAATACTTAGACGTTTGTAACTTTCCATTTACTAGAGCATACAGTCACTGGTAAAAATTTCTGGAACTAACTGCAGGACACAGCTGAAGTCTTCATGAAATTGATATAAGCAAGTTGGGTTGGGAAATTAGAATAGATGCCACAATTCAGTAAATTTAGTGTTGGTATAGGCTCAGTATCTCTTACAAAACATTTTAAAGAACAGAAATGTTTGAGAACCTTTTTGTATTTTGCAATATTTATTTAAGTATCAAAATATCTTGGGGATGAAAATACAAAATTCATTCTTTTTTATAAATCTTAGAAGCATGGACTTATCCAACAAATCACATGAAATCAGATGTGCAGTGTTCCACTTGTCATTCTTCGTTGCCACTCCAAGAGATTTGGAATTTGTATTTTTGAATTAGAGATGCCCTAGTTTTTATATAAGTAACTGGCTTTCTAATAATGTATCCTTTTTATAGACTAATAAGTTATTATCACTTATTATAATTATTAGTCTACAAACTGATAAACCTATAAAAGGGCCATATCATATTTTCCCATTGCCTTTCTGAGGTAGTGAGTTCTCATTATTTTACTTAGAGTAATATTGGTGTTTGGGAGCCTCCATTCAAGTGTTTGTTTATGAACACCCCTTGAGAAAGGAGCCGAAATGATAGTGGCTTTTTAAAAAGTGCATACAAGTCCCTGTTTTAAAATAATTATGCATGAGAAAAGAAAAGGGCATCAAAGAACTGAGGATGTACAGTGATGATTTAATGTGGAGCCTGGTGATTAAGCCCAAAATGTGAAAAAAATCATAGCAACTGAATGATGTGTGATGCTGGCTTATCAGGGGAAAAAAAAGGCTAACATGGGAAGTAATTAAGAAACTTGACAGCATGGGGCACTCATTTGGAATATAAGAAAACTATCGAAAGATACTGCTTCCTGAAGCAGCTCCACAGCCCTTTCCCTTTTTAAGCACTCTTAATTAATTCATATATTCTACATTGCCATGGTAGCAAGATAGCATCTGTAGATGTCTGTAATTTAGTAGTTGCTAATGGATTAAAATAAAAAAAGATCTTATTACGGAAATGTCAGCTGCTGCGTTGAAGAGCATAACCTAGGAGACTTCTATTTCTTCTCTTTTCTTTTTGACTTCATTTTACATCCTGTTGCTTGAGGCCTGGTAGGATTCACAGGTATTTTATGCACAGTTCATATTTAACCATATTAGGAGAGAATTATAATGTTACTTGTAAATATGGGATAAGTATAATGTACTGTTTTTTCATTGAGCTATATCTACTTTTTCATGTAATATTTCTGTTGTTGTATACTATAAAGGTAAATGGTGTGTGCAGCCAGGTCCAGTAAGGAGGAATTTTGATGTCTGTTTCCACTACTCCTTTTTAACACAGAACTAGAGGTCTCAGAATAGTTAGTAAAGAGAAGGGAGTTGAGGACATCTAAGCAGGAAACGGGAACGTCAAGTTACCTTTGTTTATCAGCTACTTTTCTGTTGTTGTGGTCAGCACCATGACCAAGACAACTAATAGCAGAAGGGTTATTTGGGCTTAGTGGTACCCGACATGGTTAGAGTCTAGGATGGTCAGGAAGCAGGACCAGTAGTGTGCATGGTGGCTGGAACAGGATGCTGAGAACTCACATCCTCAAACAAGATGGTAAAGCTGGGAGAGCAAACTGGAAACAGCAAAAGGCGTTTAATCTCAAAGTTCGCCTGCAGTGACACACTTCCTTCAGGAAGGTTGCATCACTTAAAGCTCTCCAAATATCTTCACCAACTAGGATCCAAATGTAAAATATCAGAGACTATTGGAGACATCTCATTCAAACCACGACACTTAGACTTTGCATGAAGTGGTTTATGGGTCGAAAAATGTAAAGTTGCTATAAAAGTAAGTGTTAGATATGATAATTTATTGGATACAAAAATCACTATATAAAAGTCAGCACAACTTTTATTCACCAATGATGAACTTATTAAGGAACCATCAAGAATGTAATCCCATTCCCGTTAGCTACAAAGTCAAACAAACAAAACACTTAGATTAGTTTCACCAATAAAATGACTTATCTTTTCAGTGAAAATTACTAAATGATGAGAAATTGGAGAGAGTGCAGAAAAAGTAGGAGAGCAAGACTCTCTAAGGCATAAATAGCAAAAGCAAATGTAGGTCAATGTGGCGATAGTAAACAGATGTTTATGCCCAATAAAGCAGGAAAGTTACAAACAGAAACCATTCACAAACTATCTTCTTAGCTAACCACTGGTATCCAGAATTTAAGAGGAATAAACAGCTCTTCATATATAATAACAGAAAATTCTGAATAAGAAAGTTTAAAATGCAAATTATTTTAATATAGACTTTTCTAAAGAAAACATACAAATAGCCACATATATTAAAAGTTTTGGACATCATTAAATCATTCATGGATTTTCAAATTAAAACCACTACAAGTTTTTACATCCTAATTAGAAGCTATATTGTCAGAATGACAAAAAAAATACCATCTAGAATGTAGGGATGTAAAGAAACAAAAACTCATCTAAGACTTATGTGGATTGTAAATGAAAATGAGCAATTATAAAAATAGTGTAGAGGTTTCTTTAAAAACTAAAATTAGAAAGAGCCACATATGGTGACACATGCCTATGGAGGACTGCCACAAATTTGAGTCCAGCCTGGGCTATTTATGAGCCACTGTCCAAAAATAACAAACAAAAGTAGTATTACAGGATTCAGATGACCCACTAGGGGGTGTATATCTGTATTAGTCAGGGTTCTGTAGAGAAACAGAATTTGTAGAATCTACATGTATCAAAAGGGACATATTAGAGTATCTTACAGACTATGGTCCAGCTAATCCAGCAATAGCTGTCTTCTGACAGAAACTTCAAGAATCTGATACTTCTTTTTTCCACAAGGCTGAATGTTTCAGCTGATCTGTCTATGCTGGAATTCTGAAGGGTTAGGCTCTAACCAGCAAAGGAATACCTCAGCACAGGATTGATGAACTTCCCAGTGCGAGTGAGAGCAAATGGGATAAAGCCAGAGCTTCTTTCTCCCATTTTCTTTTCTGTAGGCTGCCACCAGGTGTGGCTCAGATTCAGGCAGGGTCTTCTAATCTAAAATGGTTTAGACTCAGGGAAGGTCTTCACACTCAGATGATCCAATCAAAAGAACCCTTCACAGCTGCTCCCAGTTACTTGAGTTTTAGTTGATTCCAAATATAGTCAAGTGGACAGTCGGGATTAGCCATCATATGTCCACCCTTGTCAACAATCAACTTGACACTCAATAATAACTCATTATGTAACAATTTCTAAATGAAAACAATAACCAGGTCATAATCATGCCTAACGTGATATAACTATCACATGTGCTATTGTAAACATGTTATATACTTATAATAATTATAATATAGGTTATAATTATGCCTAACAATATATGTCTTCCACCTACAACTGCAAATGCATTATATATTTTATAATAGGTGGCAATTTTCCTGAGGGATATTCTTTAAGTGTCTCATAACTTAAATATGATAATGAATATTATTTCAGTTGATATTATATTACATGATCAAAATATGGAGGAAAGAAAGCACAAATATTTGAATATTGTTTGTGTGTATATGAACAAACACATTCCTAACAAAATATGACCGATATACATATCAATTGTGATCTTTGTTTTTGCAACTGGTCATATGCCCTTAGCTGGTATTTATAACTACTTTCCTCTACCACTCATCCTAAATTTTCTCTATTCTCAGCAAGCACCTTATCAAGTCTTTTTTTCCCCTGGAAACTCATACTTACATTCTTGAAAGGTCTGTGCTCTTTGCCATCATGTGTGGATTAGGTTGTTGTAGTTTCCCATTGATTTTAATCAAAAGGCATGGTAACAGCAAAAGATCCTCTAAAAGATCACTTGCACTCCAGATGGAATCTTCCTACTTCCATTGTGGAGAAGTAACCCAATTTCTCCATTGGTAACCTTTCCTAACACTGGTATTCATTTCTTAGCCTATTGGCATAATGTCATCGAAAGCCCCACGTATCCTGGGGATTCTGAGCTTCCAGGTCAATGGAATGTTTCTTGTGTACCCAGGTAGGAGTACTCCTCCACCTGGAATCAAAACTTGTAGGCCTTCAGATCTTAAGATTGCTAGAACAAGAAGCAAACATTTTTTTTGGTGTGTCACTAGGGATGATGGTGAATAGAACCATTCTTACTTCCATCCCTTGATCCTGGCCCATGAATACTGGCTCAGGGAGAAATCACAGCATATATTATACACTTATTCCAAGCATAGAATGCTTTCTGGAGAATACTGTTCCAGTCTTCCAGGTGCTGCTTCCTAATTGGCACCATAACTGTGTCTTTAAAAGGCAATTCTACCACTGTTTAATCAGGCCAGCAGCTCAAGGATGCTGGGGAACGTGATAAGACTGGTGAAGTCCATGAATGTGAAACCAGTGTGGTACTCCTCTGACTGTGAAATGAATTCCTTAGTCAGAAGCAATGCAGTATGGAATACCATTCTGGCAGATAAGAGAAGAAAGCCTCAGATGGTAGTTTTGGCAAATGCATTATGTGTAGGGAAGAAAAATCTGTAACTAGATTAAATTTCTATCGTGGTAAGGACAATGCACCTGCCCTTTCTAAGAAGGAAGTGGTTCTGTGTAATATACCTACCACCAGATCACTAACTACTCATCCCAGAGAATGGTGCTATATGGAAGTTCAGTGAAAAGAGAGAAGCAGACACGGCACACTGAAATAATTGTAGCTAGTTCAGCCTTGTGAGCTAAAGTCCATGCCGTTGAGCCCATGCGTAACCTTCATCTCTGCCATCATGACCATTTTGTTCATGACCCATTAGGCAATGACAGGAATGGCCAGGGGAAGAGGGTGACTACGCAGAAAGGTTATCCTATCTACTTGATTATTGAATTCCTCTTCTTCTTAAGTCACCTTTTGATGAATATTTACATGGGACACATGCATCTTCACATCCTTCACCCATTCAAAGAGATTTATTCCCATACATCTTCAACAAATGTCTTCCTCAACAATTTTCCCATCATGCTGCTTGCAAGTCCCTGAACAGTCAGCCAATCCATGGGTTGAGCCCAAGAATCAGTAGACAACAGCACATTTGACCATTTTTCCTCCAAGTAAAATGTGCAAATGTGTACAAGCTGATGTTCTACTCACTGCAATGGTTCCTCTTTGCTGGTGTCTCTCATGGTTGTTCCATAAAGGGGTCATAATACTGCAGCTGTTGGCATCTGTGTGGTGCCTGCATAATCTGTAGAACTATCACTGAGCAATGCTCTCATCCTTTCTTCCTCAGTCGGACCGAACAAAGGGCATACCCACCAGGCTCTAGGTGCACGCCTGGAAACAGATAGCAATGTAAGAAGAATAGAAAACACAGGCCTTTGAGTAACTTCTTCATGTAACTTGCTTGTACCCTCCAGACTTTCATGGGCCTAGTCACATATATACCACTTCCAATGGGCTGTTGCTCTACACACATCCAACTTTATGACTTGGTTGGTCAGGTAATAGCACGCTCATGATGGCAGCTCAGGTAACATCTTAACTTGGTGACCCTATTGCAAAATGTTTAGTTTCCACCAAGGTCCCATAGCAGGACAAGAGCTGTCTCTCAAAGGAAGAACAATTGTCTGCAGATGACAATGGAGTCTTGCTCCAAAATCCCGAAGGCCTTCTCTATAGTCACCTATGCTACTGATACCTCATGTCTCATCGGATCTGCTGGATCATATGGGCCAAGTGATAGAGCAGCCTGCACAGTGGCCTGGACCTGTTGCAAAGCCAACTCCTGTCTCAGGCCCCACTCAAAGGTAGCAGCTTGCATAGTTACTTGGTATATGGGCTAGCATAACATACTCAAGTGAAGAATATGCTGTCCCCAGAATCCAAGTAGGCCCAGTAAGCACTGTGTTTCTTTCTTGTTGATGAGATGGGCCAGATGCAATAACTTAACCTTCATCTTAGGAGAAATATTTCAACATACCCTATACACCACTGGACTCTTTGAAATTACACTGAAGTAGAAGGCTAGATTTTGGTTGGAGCTATACTATCTTCCAGTGTGCTGGTTCAAAAACCTCTTGCTCACTTTCTCCAATCAGTTGCAAAATTTCTCAATCAAATACTGCAAACCAAATGCAAGAACACATTTAAAAGGTCATCCATCATGATCTTCATCCCAGAATTGCAGGGATGGTTCAATATATGTAAATCAATTAATGTTATTCATCATATAAACAGACTAAAAGATAAAAAGCACATGTTCGCCTCATTAGATGAAGAAAAGACCTCTGACATAATCTAATACACCTTTATGATAAAAGTCCTGGAGATATTAAGGATATAAGAGACATACTCAACTTAATAAACACTATTTACAGCAAACCCACAGCTAACATCAAACTAAAGTGAGAGAAGTTCAAAGCATTTCCACTAAAATCAGGAATAAGATAAGGTTCTCTACCCTCTCCTTACTTATTCAGTATATTACTAGAAGTCTTAGCACGAGCAAGAAGACAGCTGAAAGAGATTAAGGGAATACAATGAGGAAAAAGACAGTATCTTCATCAAATGATGCTGGCCAGATTAGCTGGCTACATGTGGAAGCATGCAAATAGTACCATACTTAATAACCTGCACAAAACTCCAAATGGATCAAGGACCTCAACATAAGGACAGATGTATTGAATGTGATAGAAGAGAAAGTGAAGAATAGTCTTGAACTCATTGGCACAGGAAATGAATTTCTGAACAGGACAATGATAGCAAAAGACACTAAGAACAATTAATAGATGGGACCGCATGAAACTGAAAAGTTTTATATGACAAAGGGCACCATCATTCAGACATGGTGGTAGGCTATAGAATGGAATGGGAAAAAATCTTTACTACCCATTTGATAGAGGGTTAATATCTACTATATATGCTATATGTATTATGTGTGTGTTAAGAAAACAAAAACAAAACTGGACCTCAAGAAAACAAACAACCCAATTATAAATGGGATACAGATGTAAACAAAGTTCTCAAAAGAGGAAACACAAATGGCTGAAAATCACTTAAAGAACTGTTCAACATTTCATAGTCATCAAAGTAATACATATCAGAACTACTTTGAGATTTCATCTTATAACAGTCAAAATGGCCAAGATCAATTAAAAAAAAAAAAGGACAGCTCATGTTGATGAGGATGTGGAGTAAGGGGAACACTCATTCATTGCTATTGGGAGTGCAAACTTGTATACTCCCAATAGCAATGGAAATTATGAAAATTATTTTTTAAGGAAGTTAAGAATAAATCTACCTCAAGTTCCAGTTATATCACTCCTCAGAATATACCCAAAGGATGCATCCTACCACAGAGACATTTTCTCAACGATGTTCATTGCTACTATATTAATAATAACTAGAAATTGTAAACAGCCTGGATTTTTGTCTTCAGATGAATTGATAAAGAAAATGTGGTACAGCACAGTGGGATATTATTCAGTTGTTTTAAAAAATGGAACTGAGCCAGGCAGTGGTGGCACATGTCTTTAATCCCAGCACTTTAGAGGCAGAGGAATGCAGATCTCTGTGACTTTGAGGCCAGCATGAGCTACAGAATGAGCTCAAGACAGGGTGCAAAGCTACACAGAGAAACCCTGTCTTGAAAAACAAACAAACAAACAAAAAACTGGCAAGGGTGTTGTGAGGCAGCAGAGCAGAGTTCCAGCCCGGAAGTTGCATTGTTGCCAATGCTGCTGTAGCTTTCCCCTCTTGTCTCCAGTTGAAGCTGCTGCTGCTGCTGCTGCTGCTGCTGCTGCTGCTGCTTTTGCTATAAGCCAGTTTTATTCTCTCCAACAGTTTGGTGTTCAGTGATGTGGACCAGGGCTGGAGGACCTAAGAGGGCTCCGACTCCTACTTCAAATGCATCACGTAGCTGCTGAACAAGGCTGCACTCAGCAGGGTGTGGAGGAAGCGAGCCTGGTAAAGGACTCCTACACCAGGGACACACTGAGTTTAGGGTCCACCTGCAGCTGCTCCTGCATTGCTACACCCCCTCACTTAACCTTTGTGAGAACAAGTGGAAGATGGAAAATGAAGAAGCAGGCACCCAAGCGTCTCAAGCTGCAATCTGTGCTGGATCTCCTGGAGGTAGCCCTGTACAGCATGAACCTGATACAAGCCTACATGCATAACGTGGCCTCCCAGATGAGCACACTGGAGCCAAGCACCAAGGCCAACCTGAGCTGGGAGAATGAAGTAATGAAAGACAGCGCATGCCACTTCAGTGAGGAGTTGAAGAGCTATGGGAACCAGCTGACCATCATGATGAACATCACGAAGGAGCTGTCCAACCTGGGCCTCCAACTGTTGCAGAGGGATACAGCTGCTGTTCCCACCACTGTCCCAGCCTCAAGCCCTGACAGCAAGGCTCAGGACATAGCTAGGGGGAAAGGCAAAGACCTAAATTAATATCGCAGCATACAAAAGAGCTTCTCAGACAAGGGTCATGCAAAATCTCCTAAGGAGAAGCTGCTAAAGACGGAGGGCATCAAGGGCAGAATACCCTGCCCCAGAATCAGGCCATGTGCCCTGACTGTGGGAGCTGAGAAAGTAGGCCATTTCCCACATTTGTCTTATGGTCCAAGTAGCTGTAAGACTAACTGATGCATCTGGCACCTTCCGACGCAGGAGGTGGTCACCTAGCTCCTTAGATAGTAAAGCCAACCCAGCACCATCCTGAAAGTGGTCAGGATATTCTAACGTGGTTCTGCTCCTTCTATTGTAATTATGAGGTCACCTGGGGAAGAGGCGTTTTCAGCCTACATGACAAAATGGACATATGCAAGACGTGACTTAAGTCATTCCCTGCTACCTAGGAAACAGAATGTTAATGAAGCTCTTGCTACCTTCCCCCTCAGTTTACCTTGATATAAAAGCTATTTGAAAAATAAACGCAGGGATTTCTGGATCTGAATAATTCCTAAAACTCCCTCTCAATACTGTTGTGTGAATTGTATCTTGATTTTTCCCATGCTTCTATGCTGGCAAGGAATTTTATGTTGAGGCTGGTCCTCGACAGCTGACCTAGCAGCAAGCAGTGATCTGAGGTTCTCCACTGAGCTGGCAGGAGGCCAGAAAGCATCCAAGGCTATGGCTAACAATATCATCAAGGGCACTTTCTGGCAGGAGAAGCTACCATAAAATATGGAGGCCAAGCTTAATGAACCAAACTGGCAAACATGACTATGTCAGATTGCAGACGTGAGAAGGGGTCACCGTGCTCCCTGGCATCTCCATCATCACCACCGTCACCACTCTTAACTCCTGTCACTGTTCCCCAAATCAATGAGCTACCTTTGCCTCCAGAAGCCCCCAGCCAAGGCAGAAAGGACAGCTGTGACAGCTATGGACCATAGTTATTGGTGTCATAAGGGTGCCTGAATGAAGGACCTCACAGCTCAAGATGACAGGATCTACATTACCAACTGTTACTATGGAAATGGCCCAGTGGAATTTCATAACCTGGAAAATTTATAACAAAGTCAATGGAATAACACGCACAAGCTATCCTACAACTTGATAGGCACAGGCCATGTGGTGTATCAGGATGCCTTCTACCGCAACCGTGCCTTAACCAGCAACATCATTAAATGACCCACAGCACTGCTTCATGGTCCACGTGGCACTGCTGCCTGATATAGTCTGTGAGGACCCAGCATCCTGGAATTGGCATGGCCACTCAGCCATTGATTTCACTGTGAATGAGTATGGTGTATGGCTCATCTACACAGCTGTGGATGAGCAAGATGAAGCCCAACCTGAGGTGATGATGTTGAGATACCTGAGGCCTGGTGTGTGTGTCATGGATGCTCCTGCATGAAGGCCAAAAGAGACCATTTTGTGTAGCAGGGAAGGTGAAGACTGAATTGCGTCAGAGACCCCAGGAAGTTAGAGATGACAGAGTTGTGGGTTGCCTGCCAAGGAGAGCTGCTAACAGCATGTGGGACCAGCCCAAGAGAGAGGAGTGTGTTACAGTTAACAAAGCTACCGTTGGAGAGACTCAGAACCTGGAGTTCTGAAGAGTGCGTTGACATCAGACACAGAGATACAGAGTCTGGAGTGTGCCCTGCTGATTTTTGGTCTTGCTTTCATCCAGTATTTCCTCACTCTGCTCTCTTCCCTCTTTTTTGGAGTTCTTTCCTGGGGTGGGAGACAGGGCCTGCCATAGACCTCAGTCATTCATTCTCTAGGTCGCTTCTGTTCACAGGCCTTTGTGTGTTCTGTGGTAAATACATTGCGTTTCAGCTTTCTCTTTTCAGTGATTTCCTTACTGCTTAAGCTTTCCTTTAATTGCCATCTCAAGTTGGAAGCTTAGTTGGGTGATGTCTTGTCCCGAGGTTACCACTCCCTTTATTCCGGAATGTGAGGGGGAGTTCCTAATCAAACTACCACAATAACCAAGAATAGCCATCACAATACCTCCACCACATAAAGAGGAGTTAATGTATGAAAGGGATACCTCCACTGATGTATTTCCTCACTATTCCCAATAGTCAGGGTTTACATTTAGCTGGTGTACTGTCATGTAGATGAGTAAAGAGAATATCATCTCTATGCACTGAAGAATATTAAATATAAATGATGGCAACATGAATGGACCTGCAAGCTATTGTGTTAAATCACATTACAGTCACAGAAGGACAGTGTCACATGTTCCCATGTGCATGGTGGCTACAGTAGAGATTTCCTAAGAGGCAAGTGTAGGTGCTTAATGGTCACCAGGAGCTAGCAAGGAAAGGGGCTCAGAGTAAGGAGGGACAGCCAATTCTGAAGCATATCAGGAGTGAGCAGTTGCCAGTGACTTCAACCAGAACCACTTACTCATCAGTCTTATAGAGTTAGAGGAGGTGGAATTGCCCTGGTGGACTCATGACATGTATCCATGCATCAGATTGTCATAGCATACCTCATAATTATGTATAATTATTCAATAGTTACGAACATAGAAAAATGCTCTGTAAATTTAATTCAGAATTAGAGTGAGTTTTGCTCTTATAGATTTTAAGAAATATTGTTCCAACTCAAGATGAATTTCAATGTTTATATGAAATCGTTTAAGGTTTCTGAAATTACCTGGTACGAGTGAGAAGGAAACACGAAACATGCAACAAACCCGCTTAGGAGATTATTAGAGGAGAGAGGAGACATGTACAGGCCTGGTGAAGTCGGTGTGCAGAAAGAGAGGGCTGAAGATGGAGCCACCAGCTTTAAAAGCTTGCCTAGCGCATGTGCACGGGGGATGACGTAGCTACGTCATATACAGATGAGGGAGCTCATGCATGTACAAGTGATGCAACCATGCTGCATGTGGGTCATGCAGGGCCTTTTAAGGTCCCTGGGTGGTTAGGTATTTTTTTTTTTTTTTTTTGCCTGAGGGCTTGTCTGCACATGCGTGGCCCTGGAACCCGGAAGTGCCAGTCATGCTGGTTGGCTAAAATCATAGCCGTTTCTTTTTGATTTCTTAACACATAGATGCTCAATATAAAATTAAAAATTGTTTAATGCATCAATATTTAGCTTAGCTATTATTTTCCATTTAGCAAATACTCCTAAGATGTTTTATAGATTTTACTTTAAAATTTCTGAATTATAAGAATTTTTTCTCTCAAAACTCAGTACAATAAATCAAATGAATTTATCCCATTTTGCCTCATCAGCAACAATCAATATTTTTCTCCTTATGTCTTCATGCATGTGCACACACAAAAAGAGAAAGAGAGTTGATTTTGTCAGTTGAAAAATACAACTCTCACCTTGGAGGGCATAGAAGGTAGTTTATTTGGAGCCAATTGTGAATGACCATGACTTGGGAACCCAAATTTGGGTTACCCCTAATTTCGTATTCCAATGTGGTAATTGTTTGATGAAGTTTTATAGCAATAGATCAGAAATGTTGCAAATTAGGGCACTTTTCAAATACATTGTTAAAAACATTGGTTAAGTGAATTACAGGAAAGTGGGAGATCATTGCCATAGGTTCAGATACTGTATGATAACATTTAGCCTTTTGACTGGTAGACTCTAGCAGTCTATTTAGTTAGTAAACACATTTTTAAAAGGATTTTAAAACTGTGCTTCCTAGACAATTACTAGGTCAAGCACAGAGGAAGGCAAGAAATAGATCTTAATTAAGGGGCTAAGGAAAGTCTAGGCTTGATTTTATATTGTTTATATTTTTATATATTATATATAAATGTTATTTATACTTATATATTATATATTCTAATTCATGTACGCTATTTATATACTATATATTAAATTGTGCATAAGCTATTATGATAATATATGGTATATAAGTAATATAGATAACATATTATTTATATTTACATGTATATAAAAATTAGACTGTTCCTTCAGCATTCTAACTTCTCTGCAGTTATTGAAGTTCCTAATCCGTCAGTCAGCTTTGCTGAAGGTGAAGGTCCTGTTCTTTACTAGAACTGTCAATCACAATTGTCTTTTTATACAAGACAAATTTAGAGAATAGAACTCAGGTCAAGTCAGTGACAGCTTCTTTTTCCTCGTGAGCCATCAACTAGTCCCCTCCCCCTTAAAAATGGATACTTCTATTTGTCAAATGTTTTTCCCAGTCCCCATCTGTTGGCAAAGAATATTCTTGGTGTCACACAAAGAAACTCACAATCCTAAAGTAACTAACTCATTGAGACAATTGCTTATGGCAAAAACAGTACAACATGACCTAACATGGGCTTTCAAGTACACATACACAGGGACAGGAAATCGTAGCTTTTAATTCTGATATAGGCCAGGTGGTGACTGTGATTGCCTCCTTGGCTGGGGTCTCATCTCACAGTCTTTCAAGATTGGCTAATTTTAAAAGAACAGGCACAAAGGATGGGGAGGGAATGGGAGGGGTTGTTTGATCATTCCAGGTTACCAAGTTCTGGGAGTGAAGCAGAGCCTTAGTAGACCAGGTAGCGCAGATTAAAATATTTGCACACAAGCAAAACTTGAGCCTAATTAGTCTTAATCAATAAATACTAGGAGTCAGATATTGGGGTAAAAGCTGAAAGATCAGTGAAACACAGCAGCAGCCCCCACAGATGCCTTACCTCTCCAAATCTTCAAACTGAAAGGGCAGAAGGATCCTGTTTCCACCCTCTTTATCACTTCCGCTCTGCACCCAGCCTTAGCACTTTCTCCTGTCTATACAGACCTCCAGACCTCTATGGTTAACTAGTGACCAGCTCCACCCTCTGATCTCCAGGCAAACTTTATTCGTCAGAACACAAACAAAATATCACACAACATACAAGCTTTACAAATATTTGAAATACTATGCACAAATATTTACAAGATGGGGAAGATGTAAGCACTACTGGGCTCTTGGTGGCAAGCTACCTTTGATAGAAACAAACATTTATTTCACATTTAAGATGCTGCTGGGTCTTAACATCTTTATAGTACTGATCTCATGAACATACTATACTATAAATACTTAGGTATTCTTTAATAGTCTAACTTTTAAAATGATTGATGTTAGTATTCAAGCTCTTAATATAAACAGTTCATTGAACAAAAGCCTCTTCTCCTACAGACCCTTCCTACTGGGCTCAACCTGTTGTCTTGAGATTTCTTTACTGTGGCCACCCTGGGAAGAGGAACAAAAATACATAGCTAGGTGTGGTCTTCTTGGTCATTGTTGTTTCAGTTCGTGTTCTGAGGTGGTCCAAAGAAGCCCCTTACTCCTATCATCCATGGCTTGAATGGATGTCACCTCTCAGTCTGAAGAGAGCTCTTTCCTTGAGGTTTATTCTTCTTGGAATTCAAGGTGACTCCTTTAGGAAATGTTAGAGACAGTGATTTATTACTGGTCCTCCAGCCAGATACGAAATCATGGTAGTGATGCCAAGCTTCCCTTTATCCAGTGGGTCCAAGTGAAAGGAAATGTTCCTAAGCAACTCTTTCATTAATAGCATAGTATATTTTAAATTCCATTTTAAAGTTGCTGCTAGTATTTAGACATGTAATAATATAATAAGACTGTGTTTTAGCCTTTTCCTTTTCTTTTCTTTTTCTCTTCTTAATGGCTCTTATATTTCTGGGCTGTCTGAACTTTGACCTCAAGTAATCAATCCCTTTTCTTCAGCCTCCCGAGTAGTATAATTACAGGCACACTTTACCATGCGAGCCTTTTATCTTTTCTTCTTTTTAAAATGAAGCAGCGCTACTAAACTTTAATTAGAGTATCATTGCTAGGTATGGTGTGCATAATGCTTGCATTCCCAGGACTGGGGAGGAGGACTCTGAGTTCCAGGCCATGAGAAAAGCAAGGCCATCCTGGTCCACATCATCAGAGCCTATTTCAAAAACAAACACAACTTTTAAACAAATTGAAATCAGGGCTTAATATCACACACGTTGATCCTAGTACTTGGAAGTCTGAGATCTGAGAATCATCTAGAGTTAGAGGCTAGACTGGGTTGTGCCGGGAGATCTTATCATCTCACAATCAAATAGAGTCAATCAAGTAACCTCATGGGAGAGAGACTACTAGGTGCCTACCTGTAAGACGTGTACAAACATGCTTGTACACGTGTGGGCAGGGAGAAAGAAAAGAAAAGAAAAAAGTTGTCATTGCCATCATATCCGGGGTCCCAGGGTCATCAGCATTCCAGCGGAATGCTTAGTCACCCCAGGTGTTAGCATTTCTGGGTCCACAGCTGTGCCTGAGCCATCAGCATTCAGGCAAATTGCCTAATGACCCTAGGGTCAGCGTGGCCATGTAATCTATATGTATGCATGGCATGGCTATGTAAGACCCCCTACGCATGCACTGAATGACCTTTAAAAGGCCAACGCACCTGCCCCACGACCCCTTTGCCATGTTTCGTTCAGCAGGCTTGTATCCCCTTTCCTTTTCTCTTTCCCTACTCTTTATAAATAAAATGTCCATAGCACATTTTTATTTTTACAAAATTTGCAATTATATCATCTATAAATGATTTTTCCCTACAAAATTGCAGAAATGTTCTCTTTTAGCTATTTTTTTTTTAATTTTTTATTTTTGGTTTTTCGAGATAGGGTTTCTCTGTAGCTTTGGAGCCTGTCCTGGAGCTCTCTCTGTAGACCAGGCTGGCCTCAAACTCACAGAGATCTGTTTGCCTCTGTCTCCCAAATGCTGGGGACCCTTTTTCTAGCATTAATGCACTGGCTAGAACTTTCACATTAAGAAGTAGAATAGCATTTATGTTTGATTTGTTCCTATTGGCTCATAACATACTTTAATTGGTTAAATAGGATATTTGTTGCATTTTTTTATGAAATAGCCCTTTCAAATTTTAAGGGAGTTTAGAAATCATGGATGGATATTGAATTTTACCTAGCAGGTTCTATATCGTGGAACTAATAGAACGAAGATGTCTGGAGTTGAAGTTTTCCTTATGGGAATAATTCTTCATTAATACAGTTCATGGATCGTTATACTTTTCCTACATTTCCTTGCTCTTTAATCCTTCCTACATCTCTATTCTTATATCATCCATGTGGCAGTTTGAATTCTAATTGGCCTCCATAAGCTCATAGGCAATGGAGGTGTGGCTGGGTTGCAAAAGTGTGGCCTATTTGGAGGAAGTGTGCCACTGTGGGACTGGGCTTTGAGGTCTCATATGTGCTCGCCATGCCCAGTGTTTCATTTCCTGGTGTCCTATTGGTCAAGATGTAGAATCCTCAGCTCCTTCTCTAGCACCATGCTGGCCTGCATGCTGCCGTGGTCCACCACGATGATAATAGACTGAACCTCTGAACTGTAAGCCACAGTAATTAAATGTTTTCCTAATAGGAGTTGCCATGATCGTGGTGTCTCTTCACAGCATCAGAAACCCTAAGATAATCCATTTGAGATCATCATCTCTCTGACACGAACTTTTAGAATTCTATTTCAGGCATTTTACCCTGTGTTGGAAACAGATTTGTTTCTCCTTTCAGCTTCACAGATCTAGGTTCACAGTTATTTTTCTCGGTGCTGCCAGAATAGGTCAGGGTCTCAGCATTCGAAGAAACCTGTAGTTTGGACCCCACACATGACAGGAAGCAATGACACTTATTTAAAAGCTAGCAATCTTGATAAGGTGGCAGAGCTACTCACTTTGTAGGTGTACCTTGCGGTGGCTCTGGACCTCTCAGGAGTTGATGAGGAGGCAGGGGAGGAGCAGGACAAAAGGCTTGTGTGCTCACCCGTGCCCTCACCATGTGGCTCATACTCCTACTGCTACTACTGCCGCTACCACACTGTTTCTACTTCTCTTCCTCTTCACCCTCTTTTTCCTTCTTCCTCCTCCATTTTTCTTCCTCCTTCTCCTCCCATTTTTCCTCCTCTTTCTTTTTTCTTCTCTCTTCTTCTTCTTTTTTCTTTTTTCCTCCAGAGCATGACAATAGAACTTGACCTTCCAGGGTTTGTAGTCCTGCTTAGGCATGATACTTTTCTGCGCATTGGAACTCACAGCAGTTTACGACAGAACTCCACGTTAGTTAATACACGGAAGTAAGGTCTACCAGGAAGTATTGCAGAGCCTGCCAGCTGTTCCTTATTCTATAAGGTTTGGCAGTTAATGTCTTCACCCTTTGCACAGGGCTTTTCTTGATGGCTTGCAAAGCTTGGCGAAAGGATAGGGATTCAAGTGAACTTGGAGAGGCAGATAGCATGTAAAAGGGTGAAGTCAGGAGCTGCCCAGGGTGCAGCTTCAGAGGAGTGGCACTTTTTCCTCAGCACCAAGGAGGCACAAGTGCCAAGGTATTCTCTGTTCTTGTTGGTGAGAAGTCACTTGTGACGTAATAGATAAATTCTAGCAGCAATAAATGGTTGGCCATAGGAAACTACAACGGCATTTCCTTCACGTTTTCGTGAAAACGGATATGTAAAAAAAATTACATTTTTAATTTCTCATAAAATACAAGTCAAGCTAAAAATTAGTAACAATCTAAAGAAAGTAAATCCCCAAAAGATTTCATTATTTCCAATATGCCAAAGAAGGGGAAATTTTAAAAAAATCTTTCAAAAATGTAAGTAGCTTGCATTAAGTTGATTTACCCTTTGGGAATGGAAATTGCAGTGGTTTTCTTTATTGCCAGCTTGACTGGCTTTGGAATGATCTCAGACCCACCTCTGGGTGTTTGCTGAGAGGTTCAGTAGAGGACGAAAAATCCATCCTGAATGTGAGCCGTTCCGTTGTATAGGCTGGGACCCAGGACTGAATTAAAGGGACGATGAAAAGCCAGCAGAGTGCCGGCATCCCCCTCTCCCTGCTGTCTATTCTGTATCCACGCAAACAGCGAGCCCTGAACAATTTATTCCTTGTTAGGTATTTGGTCCTACCAAGGAGGATAGCAGCTGACATAGGAATGTAGACTGTAACGTTCTTTAGCTATGCCTGCCATATCCATTTACCTGCTACCTTTTCATCATTCTACATCAGTGTGGGAAAACTTGGGGTCTGTTAGTTAATGGAGTCCTTCTCAGTGAAAGTGAGCCATAATTTGGGGAGCTAGGAGCTGGAAAAGCCAGGGTCACCAGAGACATCCCAGGCCAATAACTTCTCATTCTTTTCTCTAGTGAACGTGAAGGGACACTAGTCTCGGGGACAGCTGGAGGGTGCGTTTTAGAAAGGATCTTTATTACCGGTGACAGATTAAAAGACAGGAAAGAAGCAGAGCTCCTGTACTGCAAAAGTGGTTCCCAAGAAAGGCTTGTAACCAAGGGTCCCGCTCTAGGGGTTAATAATCTGGGTCATAGAATGGGCGTGGTCAGTCAACTTGCCACATCCTTGTCATGCACCTTTTCATTTGTGTTTGCTATTTTTTGTCAGCTGAACAAAACCTATACCATATACATAAGAGTTCAATCTCCTGGGGCGCACATGGTAGAAAAGAGGATTGATTCTCACAAGTTACCTCCATATGCATACTGTGGCAGGTGTACAGGAATGCACGCCCCCCCCCGCCCCAACACACACTGGATTTTTAAAAAGAGCAAGTGAGAGAGAGATGGTATGCAGCTGACTTGCTGATGATAAGTATATAACATTTTGTTTGGGGCTATTGGACTCTCTAGAAAGTGTCCGATAATTAATTTTGAAAGATATCCCTGGGGTAGTCTTTTCTCACAACTGACTCTGTTACAGGCATTTTGTGTTATATGTAGGTTCAAGCACATTTGGAAGTTGCTGCACATCTTTTGTGTCTTAAACCTTCTTAGAGAGAAGCTAAAGCTGAATTCTACGTCGTGTTAGCCACCTGATAACAGTAGACACACACGGCTATGGAGAAGAATGAAGGTGTAGCAGTCAACTGGTCACGCCTGCTCTAAACGCTCCTCTTCCCTTAACCCTGCATCTTTTTACTAAGGTTCCATCTTTAGAGACAATAAAGCCGTGGTTTTAGAAATGAACTCAGGCCACCACAGTCTTCATTCCAGAAGCATTATTATTGGGAGGTGGCTTAGGCACTTCTCAGAAGCTAATTAGTGGCTGCATGGCTTATCATGCTGAGATACCGCTGTGATTCATGGGTATTTGTCTATCACAACAGGGTTTGCTAATGCTGTTTGGTTATGAAATTGCTTATGTTTCTGACTCAAGCCTTTGAAAGGGCTTCCAGCAGTTTGTGGAAGGCAGTTTCCGCGTGCCCTCTACGCAGGTGGTGAGTCCGCTTGCTGCTGGGGATGCTCTTGCACAATGGTGACCCAGGTGCGGTGTCTTGGTAATGCTTCTCAAGTCAAGCGTGATGACAAGTTCACTTGGTGTATCCTTATCTTTTTAAGAAG
The DNA here is from genome assembly GCA_963919715.1 of Microtus obscurus. Lineage (NCBI taxonomy): Eukaryota > Metazoa > Chordata > Mammalia > Rodentia > Cricetidae > Microtus > Microtus obscurus. The sequence continues at coordinate 8,696,946 of CAWTZC010002364.1, forward strand.
TTAAGCTTTTAACACCAGGGAATAACACCACCATGGATTTCTATGGTTATATTTACTATAGAAAGATATTGATGTTTGATGCTCAAGTTAACTTCATGTGTTTCATTTGGACTATTAACATTAGAATGAGAAGTTGACTTGGTAAGTAACATGCTTGCTATATAAGCTGAGAACCTGAGTTTGGATCCCTAGTATCCTTGTAAAGAAACTGTGTGGTGGTACATACCTGTTGTCTTAGTGCTGGGGAGGCAGAGGCTGGGTGATTTCAGAGGCTTACTGGCCAGTCAGTCTAGCCAATTGGTGAGCTTTAGAGTAAGAAACTGTCTCAAAAATATAAAACTGTGGAGAGATATCCACGAAGACACCTGACACCAGACCTCCACTCCAACCTCTCCATGTGCACACACACAAATATGTGCATATATACAGGATAAACACACACATAGCATAAAATAAAATTTGATATAGTATTAGATATTGATTTTATGTAGTTAATAAATTCAAACAGAGGGAAAAATAAAATTTAAGAATGCTCCTTAAAGTTTTGCCTCATTCACATATATATCTCAGAAACATCTAACTCTTAATTTTGGAAATCTTAGGCTATCATCTTTGGGTTACAACACGGCAGAAATATGAGCTTCAATACACTGTCTTTAAAACAGATGCTGTATGAATAATAAAGTTGTTGCTTATTTGAATGCTCTTGTGGTTTGTTGAAATCTATAGTTAAGCTATACAAACACATAATAGTGATTCAAACAGACCCTCACATTTGCTGGTTTTACTTAGCAGTCCTTCATTAGAACAGTGAGAGTTGTCCCTGGACAGATGCTATTTATTTCTCAAGAGTGGAAATGGGTTTTACGGTAACTTAATCATAACTGAAATGTCTGGGGCTTTTTAGGACTGGGCTTTATATTGTTTGGGAATCCATAAATCAGCTGCTTGCATGGGTTGTTTCATTAATAGCAGACTGTTGATTGGCAGGGCTTGCGTGTGATGTATGCGCATTGGAACACAGTGAGTGGAGTGAGCATCAGGTTCCTCGTTCTCCAGTTTCATAGAGCAGTTGGATGTATGCTCACAATTTGTCTAGCTCACAAGACAATTCATTGTACTCAGTTCCCAATTTTCTTACAGATTTATCTGATCTCTTTAACGTGCTACCTGGTGGCAGGAAATCACACTACAGGGAGAAGGGAAACAAAAGAGAGACCGCATTCTTCAAAGATAAAATGTTTCTGAGCTATTTCCTCAGGATCATGTTCGCAGCAGAGGTGTGCCCCTTCATCCTTAAATAGCATTGAAGAAAAGTTGACGACATGAGCCCCTGAAACCACTTTGGCATTAGCATCTGCATTATATTCTGAAAAACGAAACCAAACTTTGTGTCCATTTCTGCATTTTCTGTATTTGCTTTTCATTATCAAATACCTGTTGATAGGGAAACTTTTAAGCATATGCTGTGATATTCAAGGGTAAGGCACCATTTACCGTTCACCGTCTGACCTTCCATCCAACAGTGCCCTAAATACAGATTTTTTTTTTTCAGGATGTGGCTCTCAGCAATCTTCTCAAATGTCCTTTCTGAGAGTGACCGACTGCTGTTATCACAATTAGGTGTATTGTTCACACAGTCACCTTTGGACCCTGCATATCTGTGTGACTTCCAGCTTTTCCTACCCTAGTCTCAGTTTGAAGCTGTACTTAAAGAAATGTTGTCCTGCAATTGAAAGGTATCCATAGCCCTTGAAAATCAGTCCAGGCCTTGCACAGAACAGCAAGTAGGTTGTAATTTAGCAGCTCTCAAAATATGTCACCCCCACATCCGCCCTCAAAGCTGAGTTCTTGTTTGCATTTTTTTTTCCCAGACCCATCCCAAGTGTCTTCCTTAAAACTTTCTCCTGTCTTTTTTTCATCTGATCTTCTCTCCACAAATCAGGTTTATTTTGCCTTCATACATTTTTCTACCTCCTACCTTTTCTTTTTGTCTAGAATGACACAATATGCAATCTAAGCTGACAAGGTCAGATTCTCCCATACAGGGGAAAGAAGGAAAGAGGCGAGCTGTCTTGGCAGACTCTGAATTGAGCCAGACAAGCAAGCTGCTGGAACACTACATGTAGCTAACCTATACCCCCAACATTCTCAGAGAGCAATATTTACCGCCTGCTGCATGCCTCACAGGCCACTTCTGAGTCCAGCTGTCTCGGACTTTATCTTGTATTTCAATCTGATCATGGCTAGTATTGACTACCTTCTGTATTCAAGTGCTTTACCCTGTTAATAACCATTGAGATTTCTCAATCTCTTTGAAGGACCTTTAATCTTCTCCTCCCATAGATAAGAAATTGGAGGCCTAAAAAGTTTAAATAACTTATACTGACTTATCCAGCTTGTAACTGGCATGGTGGGTTTTGAAACCTATAGTTCCTGAGCCCACTGTCATCTGTGGTGATGAGCGAGTTTAGTGTGTGCCGTTAAAGTTGGGTTCTGCTAGGTTCCTTGACTCACTGCGTTTTCCAGGATAATATCCTCTGTGAAGTGAGGTGATTACATGTTCTCAGTGGAGATGGGCTGAGGAAAAGGGCTGCAACCAGGACATGGACAATTCCTAACTAACAAAATAAGGCAGTTTTAACAGCAATACTAAATCAGCATTGTCGATTACAGGATACATTTGCAGGGCTCTTTCTAACCCTACCTATCAATGGCTTTAAGGTTGTCTAGTTCTCTGGTCTCTTTCTCAGCTGTCATCTGTTACCTTCAGCACTCTGGCATTCATTTGAAACCATCAAACTTTGTAAAGGCCTGAGGACATGTCTACATTTCTAGTCTTGTAAAATCTGTGGTATGGAGACAAGAATGTATGGCTTAAATGTGTGCTTCTGATTCCCCATGTTTCGTGGGTTATGTGGCTGAGAAATGGAGTGATTGTTTTTAACTAGACCAGTATAGAAAAATTCTCAATCATAAATTAGTGCTTGTTTATGAAATTTTATTGAGGTGGTCCCATAGTCAAAGAAATGAGGAGAATATGATCAACTTGTTGATATTTTTAGGAATGTTTATTTCTCAGTTTTACAGAAGGCATTTTAGAGTAGTCTGTGCTGCACTGGATACTGCATTAAGATGGGGATGATTTAGTTTAATACTCCTTCTTGCTCATGTAGGAAAACTTGTAACCCATAGGTTTCTCTACATATGCTGGCAGGCACTAAAGGAGCAAGGAGCGCCAGGAAAGCTTAAGTGCTTGTATGTTTGCCTTAATGCAGGGGATTTTTCCAGGGTTTTGTTGTTGTTTGTCTATTTATTCTTGCTGCCTGACTCGAAGATGGATAAGGCCAATTAAAATTTAACAAAAGGTAAAACTGGTAAGGCTGCAGGCTGCTGTGGTGTATCATCAGGGAGTTTAGTCAAGTTGAAAACACTGGGTGGAAGTGGGCCTCTGTCTAGAGAAGAAAGAAAATGAGAGAGAATTTACAGCTCCAGGGTACTATCAATTAGTTTGCAGTACTTATGTGAGAGAGAACTATGTGATTTAGGTTGGCGAGGGACAGAGACTACTGATGAATTGAGGGGAGGGAGGGCTTAGTGGTCATGTCCAGTCTGCATGAGCCCCTGGGGTCCATCTCTGTCACTACTGACAGTCATGTGTTGAGAAGCGTAGCTATGGCTGTTACCGACTGCAGACAGCTGTCACTGAATATGGAAGGTGATAGATTCAGGGGCCCTGAAATGCAAGGCCCCCTGGACTGGAAGTGACAGTTTTCTAGGTGTTTTCTTCAGCATAAACCAGTCCCTTAAAAAACAGTTCTACATGGGTCTGTTGTGCAGTTTTGATGTTCAATCTAATCTTTGGATTGATTTATATGTCTAGAGACATAAATCTTGATGTTCAGTAAATAACAATATAAGCACTTTACTGATCACCTCCCCAGCCCCATAATGCTCACTCATAAGTGGCTTTTTAGACATAAAGCAAGAAAACCAGCCTACAATTCCCAATCCCAGAGAACCTAGAGAGGAATGAGGACCCTAAGAGAGACATACATGGATCTGATCTACATGGGAAGTAGAAAAAGGCAAGATCTCCTGAGTAAATTGGGAGCATGGGGATCATGGGAGAGGGTTGAAGGGGAGCACAGAAAAATGTATAACTCAATAAAATCAATTAAAAAATCATCTGTTTTTCAGAACTGCAGATTCCCAAACATTCCATCATTTTAAGCTGCCGCAGAAATATAGGAGTGGGCAATTGAATGACTTAACTTATTAATAAAACATTCTTTATCAGTAAACCAATTTAAAGCTTGGTGTGTCTCTTCTAAATAAAGACTTCGAATAGTTGTTATAAATTATTGAATAGTATTTTATTCTCACTGTTGTCTGATTACATTTCCATATAGACTAAAATAATTTAGCAATGGCATCATTTTTCTGGAACATAATTTTATATCTATAGTCTGTAAAATTGTAAAGCATATTTATCCCACTCATGTCCTTGTAGGACTGCTAATGTGCTTCTTCTGTATGTGGGCTTTGAAATGACAGTGTGAGCTGAGAACTTGGCAGGTAGAGGCAGGAGGATCAGAAGTTCAAGGTCATTCTTACTTACCTACTGCTTTCAAGACCAGCTATGTAAGACCTCACTAAATAAAATAAACCAAAAATAAATTGTTTTAAATAGTAGTATAGAAAAACAGTATTCGGAGATTGGAAGCTCACATACTTCTTTCCTTATATGCAGTACCCCATGTCAGTCACAAACAAAATCTTGAGCATGTGATAACCTGAGTCCAGAATGGAGTGAAAGTTTGAACTGATGTGTGCGTTTTAACCCAGCATGAGTAAGTGTAGTGACGATGGAGCTTGTATGGATGTCTCATGTTCACTTTGGTTCTTCCCTGCAGGCCTTGCTTCCATGACAGTGCCCGTGTACATCGCCGAGGTTTCTCCACCCAACTTGCGAGGTCGACTGGTCACCATCAATACCCTCTTCATCACAGGGGGACAGTTTTTTGCAAGTGTTGTTGATGGAGCCTTCAGTTATCTGCAGAAGGATGGATGGAGGTTGGTAAATAGTTCTTATCTTGGATTTGGTTAAACTACAACGCTGAGGCATTGGAAAATTTGAGATATCTTGAATCATTGTAGCTAATTTCTAAGTAGGTGGCATTCAGCAAAATTGAAAGTAGTAAAGTAATCCTTACTTATTTTAATGATAGACAAGAAACCTCCCATTAAGAATTGATATTTGCAGAAGACTGGCTTTTCTAAAGCACTTTGGTGATATTTCTCATACTGTGTCTAGTCTTTTACACATTTAATAATGTAACAGATATACGTGGGTTTTTTGAGTTATAGGAGTGACTGAGAAGCTGTTTATAAATTGCAGATCTAGATTCCTTTTGGGGAAGAAAAAGCATTCTCATGCTGAAGAAACAGCATTTTAAAATAATTTAGTAATATAAAAAGGTGTCTATGTGAAATTAAAATATAAAATTATTCCTTGATCCTAAATTTGAATTGAAATAAATGAGAATGATAATATGAAGATAAATGTTAAAGCTAAATATGTGAATCATATTTGTAAAAACAAATTTGTGTTAAGCTTAAAGTTGAGGGCACAGGATTTTTATTCGTTGCTTTATAGTGTTTGAAACAGCAGGTTCGTCTAAGTATTCTAGGAAATTGTTACTAAAAGCACACCAGGCTGTGCAGTATTGCTTAACTTATCTTTGTGTCTTTGCTTACTATAACAAATGCTCTTTCAGCATGAACTATGTAGGAATGTTCTGTAAGAACATTGATTGAGAGACTTGGGCCCTGGCTTCTACAGTGTTTGTGATGGTCAAGCAGCTCAAGGGGATGGTTCCAGTGTGGTGGGGACAGGAGGACCTGAACTGCTTTACCAACAGTACCACAACCCGTGTGGCTTAGGAGAAGCTGTGATAAAGCTTTATGAGAAGTCACTGGAAGTCAGTGAGGGTCTGCCTCTCTCAAGGTTCACTAAACCAGATACACAACTAGAATAAAGATCTGCTCTCTAGCTTTTGCCTGCAGAGGTCGGTCTCTACAGACTTTGACATTGCTGGGAAATTGATGTAGAATCTTTGTTTTTTCTTTTCTACTCTGTAGATGAAAAGAAAGAGGAAGTTTGTTGCTACTCCTGTTTTAATTTTTTTTTTAGCTTTGATTTGAAACTTACAAGTCAATTCTTACATGTACACATACAACTCTAAGTTGTCTATTGCATCTTGGTAAACTTTTATTGTGACTAATATAGATATATATATTGGAGTATATAATATCTATAATATTTAGGCCACATTTCTACTGAAAGGCTAATCACTTAACATTTTTTGAGTAGTGGTTAGGATATCAAGGAGGATCATACAGTAAAATGTTTATGAGTGTGGGGTACTACTGTAAAGGTGGAGTCAATGGGGTAAGCCTTTTATTACCCCTTAAAGGTGGGCAGTAAAATCCAACCCAAATCCAAATTTGTCTTCTACTGCTCCTTTATTGCCTACAGATCTGGAACAAATCATGCTGGTCGTTTGAGCTTAATTTCCTACCCAGAATATGGAAGCAAAAAATAAAACACTTAGCTTGGTGAGATCATTGCAGAAACTAAAATATTTTATGCATAACCTATTCCAAGCATCTAACCCAGTGCTTGGTAAACAGTAGGCAACTTCACAAATGAGTTTCATAGTTCTCTACTGTCCTGATGCATGAGTGCCACTGTCACTATGTCACAAGAGAAGCTAAAGGAAAACAAACTCTTTGTGGTCTGTATTTGCTTGTGGCTGAGGGTGTAGCATAGGGTGATAGAGAAAATCCCCGGAGAGGGAAAATGACTGTAACTGTTGTGGGTACATAATCCTAGCCCCAAATCCAAATAGGTCCTTCAGCTGTTTCTTCATTACCTACAGATCTGGAACAAATTGTGTGATCTGTCTGAGCTTAATTTCTCCCCAAGCATGTGGGAAGAAATTGACCATACCTTATGCTGTGGGTATATAAGGTAGCAAATACTAGAGAAAACAGCTGAATTTCTAGTACCTAGTGTTATCAGCTGGATATGCAGACATCTTTTTTTTAAAGATTTATTTATTTATTATATATACAACATTCCTTCCATGTATGTTTACATGCCAGAAGAGGGCACCAGATCTCATTATAGATGGCTTTGAGCCACCATGTGGTTGCTGGGAATTGAACTCACTACCTCTGGAAGAGCAGTCAGTGCTCATAACCTCTGAGCCACCTCTCCAGCCCTGCAGACATCTTTTTTAAACTGAAAAATTATAGGTGAACTGTAATTATATTTTCATTGTTTTTATTTTTGAGATAATATATTCACATCACTTGTTCATTCTTTCCCCTTCCTCCAAAACCCTCCCATATACCCTTTCTTGTTCTCTTTCAAATTCATGGCCTCATTTTATAAATTGTTACTTATGTGTGTTTATATACATTACTAAATATATAAATACAACCTGCTCAATCCACATGTTCCTTGCATATATATTTTTATAGCTGACCACTTAATATTGAGAAACTAATTGGTGCTTTCTTCCCTGGGGGAAGACTATTTTCCCACTCATCATTCCTCAGTTGCCTGTAGTTCTTTATGCACGGCTGCAGCTTCATGCAACCTTTCCCCATCCGTTTCAGCATGTTTATTGATGTCATCCTCCAGCAGTCAGATTTAGTTTGTGTTGCTGAGACTTTGTCGTTTCTGACAGTCACTGGAGACATAATCTCACATTCCTCCGGCTCTTACAATTTTTCTACCCCTCTTCAGCAATGGTCCCTGAGTCTTGTCTTGTGTGAAGGAACTGGGTTGTCGGTTTATCAGCTAAGACCGGGTTTCCCAACTCTGCACTTTGATTGGCTGTGATTTTCTGTAGTGATTTTCTTTCATCTTTTGCAAGGAGAAGTTTCCTTGACAGCAACTGAGGATGGCACGCACCTGTAAGAACAAAGATTTAGAAAATAGTAGGGACCATGCTGGTTCAGTAAAGTAGCAGTTGTAGGTTCTCCTCCAAGATCCATGACATCACTAGCCCTGGATCAAGCGAATGCTACAGTATTAGGCATACTTTCCCTCTTTTTGTGTGAGTCTTAAGTCCAATTAGAGAGCTGTTGGTTACCAACAAGGTGTGTGTGCCACTAATGCATTCTCAGAGTTATTGTGCCATGTTGGTTATTATAGTTCCTAGGTCTCATGGCTGGGCAGGACTGTTGGTTGCTTTTCTCCTTTGGAAGCTTGCATGATACCTTCTGGTACTGTGAAAGCTAATTTTCAGTGAGGAGGGTTTCACGTCAGATTTAGTTTGGGTCTTCTGGGCCCTGTGTCTGAAGTCTGAAGTACATGGTGTCTTTAACAATAGGGACTTACCTTCCACCACTGGGGGTGACTGAGGCCAATAGCAATGGCTTACAATGTTTTGGGAGGCTCTTAGAGGACGCTGACCAAAGTTTCAAAAGAGGGGCTTCTCATGCCTGGTGTTGGGGTATTTGTTAGATGGCCTTTAGCTCTTGGAGCGAACATTGTCTACACAGATGGGAAAATGTCATTTACACTATATATACCCCTGTCAGTCAGAGCCAGTCACATCTGGTCAAAGAGGGAGGGGATAAGGAGGAGCTCCAGCCATCTGGGAATTTAGTAGGGGCAATGGAAGACTAGTCTGCAATGTGCTGAATAGAACTTTGAATCCGTTGTTGGCATAGTTTTATCTTGTTTTTTTTTTTTTTAAATTAGTTATCCATTGTTTTAAGAACATTGGAAGTTTGATTTTATTTGCAAGCTTCAAATAATTTTAGCATACATTTTTATTCTGCTATTTTAATGCGTATGAGTCTCCTTACATAATTTTTCAAAGAAACTGATTGTATTGGTGAAGTGGTGAGCTTTCCTCTCATCCAGAATCACTCCTATGTTATTACCAGTTTTAAAAGCCTCATCAGTGAGATGTTATTTGAATATTAATTGAGAGAATGTTATTTGTATATCATTTGGAAGGTAATGCTTTCTGAAAACAAATTCATGCTCAAGAAATGTCCTTATAATTTGTGATAATTAGTAATTACTGACTATATATAAAATAATATAATTTGAGTTAAGCTCTATCATAAAATCATTAAATTACCATTTTAACCAGAATTAATTTGGAAAACATATTAATTATGGGTTAATAGCTTGATAAAATTACAAATCTGAATGCTTAAGATGACTATAATATGCTACTGATAGAATCAAGACATAGAAGATAGATAAAGATATTCTAGTGTACCAGGAAATAGAAACAAAGGCTCATTTCATGGTGTGAGTTGATTAATCTAAGGTCTCATATCCTCACATAGCTGGTAAATTCAGCAGTGGTGTGACTGTATGGACTGAGTGAATGAATAGCTATGAAAATTCTTTAAAAACTCTTAAGTGATATAAAACAGTACTTGCTGTTACTTTCAGAAAGCATTAACTTCAGCCTCTATATCCACCTAATCCTGTTAATAAAAACCACTCCCACCTCCAGTTCTCTGAGTCTCCCCAAGTAAAAAGTAAATGAAGGCTGACAATAACAAGAGAGGTTTGTAGAAGACAAAGCTCCATGGAGAAGACCATTCTACACCATGGACAGAGTGAAAAAAAAATCTGTTAATGGCCAGAATATAGAGGATCTTGAAAGAAAATATCTGTACAATAGCATCACAGTAGATACACTCCTATGTATTAGTCCAAACCCATGGACTAGATTCTTTCAAGAGTGAACTATGGGTAATGTTGATTGTCCATACAGTTGACTGATTCATCATATGAATGTGCCACATTGGTGAGGGTGTCAATAAGAGGGGGAGAAACATGTGGGGAGAGTGGGGGGTGTGTGGGAGACCTCTGTAACTTCTCATCCATTGTAAGATGACAGTAACGAAGCAGGCACATTGAATGGAATTATGCTTTTGTGGTTTGCACATTAGTACTTGGTAGATCAACAGATAGCACATTCTTTTTTTCTTAGAACAATCACTAGAATATAGTAAAGGAAACAGCTAAGAAGCCATTAATACAGAACACTTAAAATGGGTTGATATGCTATAACTATGTGAGGTACTAAAAGTACAGGTGTCAATACCAGACGGGGCAGACGGAAAGCACATAGCTAAACAATGCACTTAAAATGTAGCTTTAGCAGGGTACCTTATATTAAATGTTAAAAGGTAGATCTTGACGCATAAAATCTATCACTGAATACCCAAATGAGGACATTGCCTAAAAGATAAGTGTTTTATGCTTTAGATAAAAGCGTAAAAAGATGGGAATATGGAAATAAAACTGGGGTGCAGTGGGATTTGCAGAGTGGACTATAGTGCTGTCAGTAGAGCTTGGGGTGGGTTATAATGATCAAGAGCCCGTTTGCCAGAAGCACCAGTGATGATAACAATGTGGAATACACGGTGAGAACTTCAAAATAGGGAAATCAAAAGGGACTGGGTGCTGGTTACCTAACACCACGCAAGCGTGTGATAGTGTACAGATACATACTTCAAAATGACAAAATGGCAAAATGTGGGCTTTATCTCAATAAAAATTAGTAGCATGGGAAAACAGGCAAATCTAGATCCTATCCTGAGGTTTTTAAGTATTTTATTGCCAAAGAATAGAACAGTTAAACAAAACAGGTAATGTATTATAGAAACCCTATAATACCATTAAGTTCCTTGTCTTTTGATTGACTTTTGACTGCCACATTCAACAATGTTTATAATTTGTCAACTTTCTCTCAGGCTTTCTTTGCAAACACTGGCCAGGTGCTGAGTATGAAATCCATGTTAGTAAGGTTTTAAATAAAGAAATTATGTTACATTTTGAACCTATCTGTTTACATTATTAAATTAGAAATTAATAACCATAAAATTGTTAAGAAAGTCCCAAATATTTAGATATTGAAGCACTATGTTCTAAGTAACCTATATATCTGTGGTGGTTTGAATAGGAGTGGCCACTATAGGGTTTTATGTTTGAATACTTACTTCTTAGTTGGTGAAACTTTGCAGGGACAGATTAGAAGCTGTGGCCTTGTTGGAGAAGGTGTGTCACTGGGGACAGGCTTTATGGTTAATCATTCCCAGTGTCTCTTTCTGCCTCCTACTTCAATCACAATGCAAACTGAGGTGTTCTCACTGCCGTGCTTAGTTCTGTCTTTGTGGACTCTAAGCCTCTAAAGTCATAAGCCCAAATTAAATAAATACTTTTTTTTATAGTTACCTTAGTCATGGTGTTCTATCCAAGCAAGAGAAAAGTAACTAGGACACATTCTAAGGAAAACTGGAAAAAAATAAATTGAAAATAAAATCTAATATATATATATATATAATAAAACACATAGTTTTAACAGATGATCTTAGATAAAGGGCTTAAAGTCATGACTTATCTAAGAAACTGGAATAATGGCAAGTTGGATGGCTCACACATTTAAAGCTAGCACTGAGAGTCAGAGCCAGGCAGATGTCTAATGAGTTCTAGGCTATAAGTTCTGCACAGTGTGGTCCAGACCATAGTGAGACCCTGTCAGAGAAGGAAGAGGAGGAGAAGGATGAGGTGGGGAAGGGGGAGATAATTGTTGATGTTGTGAAAACTCAAAAGTAAGGATTAGAACAGTAAAACAAGCAGAAGGTATAATAATAGAAAGACAGTGGAGCTGATTTGTGAAAAGATTAATAAAATTAATAAGGTTGTTATGACTCATTTTGCTAAGAAAAAAACCCAAATGCTTCCATTATTAATTCCAAGAATAAAAGAGGGTGTGCCATTCCTCTGGATATTAAAATATCATTAAAATTTTCTAAGCAGTAACTTTAGCAAGTTGGAATGGGCATGCTACTTTACAGTCATACTTTATCAAAAATGCACACCAGCTAAAATGGAAAATGCAAAATTCTTTCCATTTCTAAATAAATGTAAGCATGACTCTTTTGTCCACCAGCCAGATAATTTCACTGGCAAGTTCTAGAAAAGATTGAAAGCAGTGTTTCTCTCACTCAAGGTTGTGGATAGGCACTTTTCCCCATCTATATTCCAGCCCAGGTCAGTGAAGACTAAGACTTACTGCCTAAAAGCAACAGAAACAAAAGTAGCTTGTGCTCCATGGGTCTACGTGAGGTTCATCAACAAGCAAACTAAATGACAGGCACATAAATCTTACCAGCCATTAGCCCTGGCTGTAATGATCAACTGGCAAAGAGTGAGTGTAAAGGAAGTTTCTTGGGTGTAGAAATGTTCTTGTCTGCGCTGCTATTCACAGGGTTCATTCATTTCCTAATAACTCATGCAGAGTTCCTTGCATGGCTTTGATACCCAGTACTGGGGAAATGTTACCATGAGCTTCATACTGGTTCCCTCACATTATTCCTTTCCTTTGCTTTATTTTTCTCTTTTTTGGACAAGGTTTTGAGCTTATTATGCCACTGAGATAGCCCTTGAATGGATGATCCTCCTGCCTCCACCTCTGAAGTTCCTGGAATTATAGACATGTGCCAAATGTCTACTTTCCCATGCAAACAGCCTCCATAAGAAAAAAGTCTCCTGACGTTTGTCGTTTTTAAAAGTCCCAGCATGCAATTAAATTGCCTTATTTTTGTTCAAAATTTTTGGTACATAGACTCTATGACATAAGGGGTATTTATCATCACCACATTTCTATAATCTCTAGTTTTAAATAGCATGAAAGATTGTCAGAGGCTTGGAGAAATCAATCAATATCTCTCTGTGTCACACACACAAAGAAAGAGAGAGAGAGAGAGAGAGAGAGAGAGATGCAGAGAGAGACTTGTTAGAAAGATGGAGCATTAGTTGTTGTAGGGAGCTGCAGGTTGCATTCCTGCAGCTCTGCTCCCAGCTGCTTAGCTAGCTTATGCCCCGAAATAACAACACACAAACTGTATTCTTTTAAACACTGCTTGGCTCATTGTATCTAGCCTCTTCTCAGCTAACTCTCGCACCTGGACTAGCCCATTTCTAATAATGTGTGTAGCACCCCAAGGTGCACTTACCGGGAAAGATTCAGCATATCTGACCTGGCATCTTGCTTCATCGTGTCTGCCCGGGAGAGGGGAGCATGGCCTCTGAGCTCACTTCCTCTTCCTCCCAGCATTCTGTTCTGTTTACTCCTCCCACCTATGGTTTAACCTATGAGGGCCAAGCAGTTTATTTTTTAACCAATGACCTTCCTCCATCAATTAGTTGTCAAAGAAACTGTCCTGTGCTATCCTATGAATTTGGTGTAAGTCTTCATGTACTTTGCCAGTTAGTTTGAAACTAACATGTACAGAATGCCTCATTGATTTCAACAGAGTCAGTCTGTTTCTGTCAGAGTATGTCTGTCTGTCTACTCTAACCACAAGACTCTAAGTAACATTTTCCAAGTCACTAAATACTGATAGAAGATTTTAGGGTTTTATTTCCCTGTAAACAAGCACTCTTCATTGCATTTATTTATTTATTTGGTGGTGTTTGTTTTATAAGTATACATAGAATCTGTCTTGAGATCACAGAATCTGTCTTGAGGTCACAGAATCTGTCTTGAGATAGCACAGACATTTGCTTATTTGCTGATCATAAATCAGTAGGAAGTAAATTGAAATATTCAAGGTATGACACGTGGAGACGTTTCCTTTATGCAGCCCCCTTCCCAGTCCTTGTGTCATTAGCTAACATGATTGTCATGTGTCGGTCAGCAGCGATGATCTTCCACATGGTCTTTGGAGGCAAGGGAGAGTTAAGTTAGTGCAGCAAAATCTCAGTTTAGCAGTTTTCTGATTTTAAAATTTACTGATACTTAAATTTTGTTTATGTGTGCATGTCTGTGTGGGGGAGGCCAGAAGAAGATGTTGAAAGCCTTGGAGCTGGAGTTATGAGCAACTGTGAACCTTCTGATATGGGTGTGGGAACCAAGCTCGGGCCTCTGGAAGAACAGAAAGCATTCCTAACCAATGAGTCATTTCTCTTGCCCAATTTTCTTATTTCAACTGCATACTGTTAAAATGGAGTTATGAGACAATAACAGAAATTCAAAAACCCATCATCAAGTAACTTTCTGTAAGATAGAATATATCAGGTGACTAAAACTCCAGTGTTATCTTTTTGGCAATGTTATTGTGTAGCTATTTTCCCACTGGTCTATGATAGAGTACTCTCGTAAGCAGATCATTCATACAGTTATTGCTAAAGTATATGAGAAGTAGGTGAATACCCACAGCCACAGGAACATTGAGTAACTAGCTCTGAATGCAGAGCTGCACAGACAATATTTCTGGGTGCTGGTTTCAGGGGTCTGGAGTTACTCTACTCTGTTTGAACTAGAAAGTTTATTTTTCAGATTTATGCACCATCTCTGATTAAGTTTATTTGCTGTGCTTGGTGATGAGCCTAGTTCTTGGTCTTTCATATACATTCAGAAGATTTTCTTTTTGTCGGATAAACACTGAGTATTGACTCAGAGAGAACACAAAAAATCCTGGTGTGGCATTCTAAGCTAACATAAATCTTCATTCAGTGGATTTCAAAGAATCTACTGACTCTAACAGACTCTTGATTTTCAGTGAAAAGAAAAAAGTGTGTTTACTGTTATTTGTGAAGGCCTGCCAACTTGGAAGCATACATGCTCCAGGGTAGTGTGTGAATTGTTTTGTGCAGCACCATGAAGCCCACAAAATGAAGGAGGTTTTGGGAATAAAGCATAGATAGTGTCTGTCTGATTATTTATAGTAATCTTGTAATTTATTTGAGCCGTCCAGATTGATCTAGTATGGACTTGATTTGTTAATTAGCAGCAAGTGGGTATAAACACAAAGTTGAAATGAAACAGTTATAACTACAAATCTAATTTTGTTACTTGATTATTTTTTTCCAGATTCACATGAACAGTACTGGATATTCTTAGACAATCTTCTTTAAGGCCTAACTGTACTCAAGACACACTTTCAAAGACTGTCACTAAGGATCTTTTTAGACTTGCGAAATCCCACCAAGATTTTCTGTGGCAGTGGAAATAGGCAGAGGTTTGGGGCTTGTGGCTTTCAGAGAGTGTTTCTTTGAGCACTCAGTGCCATGGAAGAGAGGTATGGCAAGTGGGGCTGCAGCTGTCGCAGCAGGAGTTTGTGTCTGGCATCCTGCAATTGCAGATGAGAAACAGAGAGAAGCTTAGACTAGAATCTGGGGCTGGGCCAGTCTTCTGGGCCTAATAATCCAGTCTCCCAAAAGGCCCTCAGATGTGTCTCCTACCTCACCCACCACCTGGGTGCTAAGAGTTCAAACACGTGGACATGTGGGAGATTTCATATTAAACCCTAACATTTCGTCCTTGACTTCTATAGTCTGTCACAAAATGTGTAATACATTCAGTCCACCTTTAAAAGTCCCTATAGTCTTAGAGTCCCAATTGTTCAAAAGATAGTATAGTTTAAGATTCTAGAAAATCTAACTTTGTATCCCCCTTAAAAAACCAACAGCAACGAAACAGTTACTTACTTCTAACATACAATCATACAGAGTAAAGCTTCCTGTTCCAAATGGGAGGACGGAGAAATAGAGATCTAAGAATGACTGACTCAGCAGGTTGAATACCTAGCCTTGTAGAACCATGTTAGCATCTGCGACTTGTGCTAGAACCTTCTGAGTTTCACTTGCCTTCAGTATCTGCACCTCAGGGGCCTGTATCATATGTGGCCACTCTTGGGCTATCTGTGCCTGCCGTTTTCCTCTATGAAGACTCTTGTTTCTACTATCTCCAATTGCCTGGGCCTACACTGCAATTTAGGCTCTACTTTCTCAGCTTAATACAGCGGCCTCTCCCTGCAGGGAACTTGCTGCCATGCACAAACTGAAGTTGGGGGCTTTTGGGGAACCTGGTAGAAGCCACTATAACCTTATCACACTTTCATCTTTTATACCTGCAATACAGTACTATGCAGACAACTGTTGGAAGCTATTGGGGGCTGTGGACCCCGGACCCTCAATTCCCTCTGATCTGCTTGCTTTTCCTGAGTTTGCAGCTGCTCTGAGCAAAACAACTTGTTTTCCTCTGCTTAGAGCCTGATGCAGCTGCTCTGAGCAGGAGACCCTGATAGCAGAGGAGTGGCTTCTGGTTCTGTAGCTGAAAGAGCCCGAGAGCTGGGTGCGGCTATCAGTTGAGGATCCCTATATCAAGCTTCCCCTGAGTTCAAAAAAGTTGGCACTCTTGTACCAAAAGTGACCCATGTCTTGTCTCCCTGTCTCTCTATTTGTGTGCCTATGTGTTTTTAAGTCTCCAAGCTTAGTTCCTGGCTCAACCGGTCCTGCAGTGACCTGGGAGCTACAGGACTATTGGGAGCTACAGGCGAAGTACGATATAGCACTCAGCACAGACTCCTGGGGTCTAACATTCCCAATTCTACTGTCAACTTCAGATGTAGTCTGAACCCTTCTACCATAGCCATAGTGAAGTGACCTCTGGGCTCCTACCTGGCTAAACCTATGAAAACATTTCCATAGGTGCTGAAATCAGTATGCATTGAAAGTTTTTGTTCATATGGATTTCATTTTTCTATGCGGGAGCTTCCCATGGCGGTGTTCTTGCCTCCCTGGCACACTTCCTATTGCCCCAATGAAGAAAGGTATGGTTTTGACAAAATGAGTTTGGGAAACATGCGGAGTTGTTGCTTGAACTGCACACCTTTATGCTCTCCGGGTCAGTAGGGTAATGGGCCAAGTGCCTGTGTCATTTGAGTGTTTTTATTTCTTCAAGTGGACTATGATCCCTTTCCTCAGTTGAAGGAAGGTCTTCAAGAGCTACAAAAATAATTACATACAGATCAGTTTGAAAATATGCTACAATGAAAGTCCTTTAGCTATGATGGTTTTCTATTACAGCTTGACTTCTATTTAAAATTATATATGTGTGTGTGTGTGTGTGTGTGTGTGTGTTAAGAAAAAGTACTAAGACAAGCCGCTCTGCCAATGCAAAGAAATCCAATTAGATCAGATTAAACCAAATTAAAATGCCCATTGTTTTATTAAATACAGTGCTCTCGGGTGGCCGAGCGCTTGGCGGGGAGACAGGAAAACAGGGAGCACACGCAAACCCGGAACCACGAGTTCCTCTGGGAACCCACTTCAATATCCTGTGGGAGTGGTCCTGACCCTTCCTCAGGGAGGGGTCAGGACGTGGCATGCTGGGATTTGGAGTCCAGACCAATGCAACTCCCAGGCCAGGGGGCTAGGATGGATGCCAGGGGCTGGGGTTATACTTCTGACTTAGCAATATGTATGTACGTATATAGTGTGGAGTTCTATTGCAAGTGATCACAACCATTTTTCCACATTATTTGAGTGGTGGGAAGACAAAAGAGGAAAGGGGGAAGAGACTTAGATTGTGAACGTACAGTGTAGCTCTATATACAATTCCCTCTGCAAGGCTGAGGCTGGGGGAGAATTTCGCTAGACTCCGGTTGCAAAATAAAATACAAATTAAAAACAGCTTTTGATCTATCATGTCTGTCCTGTGTGACTTTGTTTTTCTCCCAATGATTTTTTTTCAGAAAAAAAAATTGTTATTTCTATCGTTTCCTATGTAATTTAAAGGGACATTTCTGGAGGCTGAAGCAGGAGACTGCCAATTTGAGACCTGCTTGAGCTGCCGAGGGAGAACTTGTGTCAAAGAGGCAAAGCTTCTTTGAACTGGTGGCTGTCCGTGCTATGGTGATCCCTTCGGGAGCTTCCAGTTTAGTCCAGAGGGGTGCTGATAGAATAATGTGGTCTCGTTTGTGGCTAGCTGCTCTGTTCCTGCTGGCTCCTAGCTTGATGGGGGACACTGTCACACAGTGTGCAGAGGATAATTCAGAATGCTCACCCCTCTCCACTTTCTGTCTTTGCTTCAGGGTTTTAGGTGCATAGGTGTGAGTGAATCCTTGGAATTCTTTAAACCTGAAGTTGAAGTAAATGAATGCAATTTTTTAATGAGTTCAGCATGACTAATTACTAAGTGATTAATGAAAATTTATTATAGGTTGGCTCATAGTAAGTCCATCTAGGGGCCAGACTGCCTGGATTTCATTTGTATCTTTTACCCCTTCCTAGCTATGGTTTTCCTTGGTGTTTCAGATCTGGAAAGTGAGGTTAGTCATGGCAGTCCTAGGATTGCTATGAAAATAGTGGGTCTCCTGTATATTCGGATCTGTAAAGTGAGGTTGGTAGTGGCAGTCCTGGGATTGTTATGAAGATGGTAGGCGTCCTGTATCTTGGAGTCTTTTGAACAGTGCTTGGCACATAGCTGGTGTCCTTTGTTAGCTCCTATTGCTGTTGTACAGTGTTCTGTGAGCCAGCTGTGCATGGACATTCAAGTAGATTTTCGTGTATTTGGGAAAGACAAAGGCTATGAATCATGTTCATGAACCCAGCATGGCCTACTTCATGGCCTAGTACTGTGGACTGCAGAATCCTGTGCCTTAAATGGCCTCCTGTCAGAAGATTCTGGAGTTGCACAGGTAGGAGCAGTGTGATGCCCTTGAAGCAATGGTGTAGTTCGGTGAAGGGCCTGTAAGATGGTCACAACTGGGGCACATCTGATCCCTGAGAGGCAGCTGGGGCCCAGCAGCAAAAATGTAGGATTCTTAGAGAATCAGTCCTTTGGAACTGAGAAATGAGTTTACTCTGTGTGAGAAGGGCTTGTTCTACTTGGGCTGACAACATCTGGAAGTATCGCATCATCCTGGCGGGTCTTACTCCAGACTTCATATCCTGGTAGGCAGGTGGTGGTGGGACCATAGCTGCGACCCTGCTAACGTCTAGGTCGGTGTATTTTAAAAGCTATCTTGCCATAACACTAAAGGTATTTTGAAGTTCCAAAACTCGTCAGCGCTCCCATTTTCTTTTTCTAGAGTCAGGCAGTTTTTCTCTTATCAGCCTGTGGTACCTCTTTACCTCCTAAAGATAAATGGTTTTTCCTTGAGATCGCGGGTGTTTGTTGTTCATTTTTACCGCTGGGATTTTAAAATGTTTAGATCTGTGGTTCTTGGCCTCAACTGCATATTAGCACCACCGGGAGAGCTTTTAATGAAATAGAATTCTCTGGGCTCAGAGCCCAGACCAATTAATCACAATCCCGGGGAAAGGTGGGGCTTAGCCACTGGTGTATTTAAACTGCCCCCTGGGGGATTCACACGTGAATCCTGGATCCAGAACCCTTGCTGTAGCTTATACTAATGAGGTAGCCTGGTCACTAGGGGTTGCCTAGCTTAGTTTTTATCATAGGACTTCTTGTCACTCATCTGATTCCTAATTTCTGTGGATTTGGAAGATGGACACCCTTTGACACAACTTAGCTAAGTGTGTGGCTCTCTGCTTCATCTTAGGTTGACTTTTTCATCAGCATAGCAGCAATCCTCCCTACTCGCCAGTATGTATATCTTCAGAATATAATTTTACCGTAGAGAAAGATATTGGATAGGTATTCCCGGTGGAGATTAGGAGGGGGTATGGCTGTAATAGATCTACGTGGGATTGATTGCTCACAAGGTTAGGCACCCCAAGGAGGGGAAATCCTCTGGCTAAGCGTCCACTTTGCTAAGTGAACGAGGAACTGCTTATCACATACTTCTCCCAGCAGTGTGAGGTAACAGGACATGGCACTGTGTGCGCAGATAGTAACTGGACCAGGGGAGTCTTGTGGTTAGTGCACCTGAACTATGTTAACCAGCCTCCAGTTTTGCTAACGAAATGCTTGAGCTAATTCATTTAAAAGGAGATTTAAAATGGGTTTGGAGGTCTCAGTTCATGATCACCTAGCCATTCCTTTTTGGCATGGAATAGGACAGAAAGGAATGGTTGGAGTCACGTAGTGGCATGACAGGGACAGACGCTGGCCTCTTGGCATATGAGAAAGAGACAGGAAGCAGCTCTTTCAAGGGCTTCTAGGACCTAACCTATTTGCCTGATGAAGGGACAATGTCCTCCAACCACACCTCCAGAACTTCTCTGCCTCCTGAAGGTTTCATCACCACCCAGTAGCACAGCCAGCTGCTGACCTACATGTTTAGGGTGGCACTGAATAGAACCATAGAATGAAATAGAATCCAGTCTGTTCTTGCTGTTTGTATATCCCAGCTACTCACCCACCCTGTGCAGTGGGTTTCTACAAAGCTGTGGATATTCTTCTTGTAGAATATATTTCATCAGCAAGGGTAATTATAATAGACTAAACAACTCCCCCTTTTTTTTACTTTTAGAAAATAAGTATCCAATATTAGTTTGTACAGTATTTTCAGTTTTCTGGACTAGTCTTTGCAAAAAGAAAGACTGGTAGAGGGTACAGTACAGGCTTAAAGAGTTTTATACCTAGGTTCTTGGGATGTCCTATTGCAAAGGACTCTGGGTCCACTCTGGCTTCCAGAGCTAACTTAAGCTGGGTTAATATTAAGTTTGAATTTTTTTATTATCTTTCTTCTCTTCTCTTTTGTTTCTTTTAAGTTTATAAAAACATTATGCTCTGGGGTTTAATAGCAAGTACCAAAGTACAGAGAGTTGTGTGTGCATTTTTTGCATCTGAAAAGGATACAAGTTCTGTTTTTACTTTTGCATGTCTTTAATCATTCAAAGGACAGAAAATGAAATAGGAAGGTTTTCATCTACAGGGTGAATCTTATTTAATCCTTAGCCCAATATATTTAATATATCCTAGATGGCAAAAATAGTCTGCTCATTTTTTATTATTGCTTATTAGTTGTTTTTGATGCTGAGGAATTGAACCTGGGGCCTTACTGGTCAAGAGCTCTGAACTACTCATCTGGCCCAATATTTCCTCTAAATTTTTTAAGAAAAGTCATAACTCCTATTCATTCACAGCAATAAAATGCTCATTTAAATAAGAAATTTCATCATATACATTAACATCTTAAGAAGTAACCAAACAAATATTTTATTCTTTCTGAGTTGATCTCCCTTGTGCTCATCTGAAGACCCTTGATTGAAGAGAGAGGATCTGATCGTATCTGGAGTGACAGTGGTTTGTTCAGGAAGGGTACTGGGCAAGGAAGTTTGCAGAGCTAAATGGTCTAGAAGACTTGCTACCAGAAATACTGCTACATGAGTCTAAGGAGAGTTGCCTGCTGTGTAACCACACAAAGGTTTCGGTGCATAGCTGTTGTCCTTCCAGTTTATAGCATACCTACAAGATGCCATCTATGTTCAAGGTGCTTCATGGGGTAATCAGCTAGGGAGCGAGTGTGAAAATTAAGATGACAGAGATGAGGTGGAGGAGCATATCTAAATTGTGATAAAAAAAATATATCCTCTGTGAACTGCACAGAGGGAGCAAGTGTTGGTATAATCGCACAACATAGGCAGTAAAGTCTATATTGTCTACTCCATCCCTCATTCATAAATACTTTGTTCACGCTCTGAATTGTTGATATAATTATACAACATAGGCAGTAAAGTCACCATCTGTTCCATCACTCATTCATAAATACTTTGTTTCACTCTCTTACTTTTTTTCTGGTTCTACCTATATGTTTATTTGCAGTTTATAATAAGTGGTATTTTAATATCCAAGTCATGATTTTATTTTTCCTCTTTTGTTTTTAGAACTAAAACACAATTGCATAGAAAAAAGTGCCTTATATTATGAGCTTTATCTCTGCGAGTCTTTAAATTGCTTTACTCTAGGGTTAGTGTGACTTTAAAAGTAGATTGTTTTTGCAATGCACATCAAACCAGGGGCCCTTCCAGCTGTAAATGGGGTGGTTAGGGCTGCTTCTGAGCATGGGTTGGGTTTCTAACATTCTGCCTTGGAGCATGTGCGTGGGATCCGTAT
Organism: Microtus obscurus; assembly: GCA_963919715.1. Classification (NCBI taxonomy): domain Eukaryota; kingdom Metazoa; phylum Chordata; class Mammalia; order Rodentia; family Cricetidae; genus Microtus; species Microtus obscurus. The sequence continues at coordinate 8,718,812 of CAWTZC010002364.1, forward strand.
CCTCAGGATATTCAAAGGTGTCCTATATTTATGGAAATTCCACTTGCAGAGATCTGGGAGTGTAGCTAACCCAGCTCCTCTAGTTAGGGTTATTAAGAGGCCTTTCTGGAGAGGTCTTGGCATGGGCACCTGAACTCATGCTACATTATTTATTCCTTCTTTGAAGAGTTTTAACTACATGCTTATATGCTGTTTATCATTTTACCAGCCATTAAGAGTAGACACTTGAAAGAAAATGATAGACAAATAATTTCCTTCTGTTTTTAGCGATTTGGCTACAATTATTTGTTTCTGCCTCTGTTTTCCCTGCTGTAAGCCATTTACTCCTTAATCATGGTGAACTCGATGCCTCACGGCAAAATGAAATAGAGAAATTACTTTTAAAAAAAGCAATTATTCAAAGAGCAGAAATAACTATTAAGAAATAATTTATTGCAAGGCATAGTAGGTATCTCTGTGATCCTAGCTCTTTAGAGAGAGAGGGAGGGAGACTGCAAGTTGTAAGCCAATCAAGGCTACATATAGCAGGACTATATTCAGAAAATAAAGCAGAACAAAACAAAAACTTAACACAACACAGAAGAAGCAATTGCAGGTACTTAGTCTCATGAAAAGTATGCATTGTATTAGATAACTCTGAGTCCCATGTTAGCTCTCTGCCCTTGTGACAGCAGCAGACCCTAGATATTCCACTCTTCAGGAGGAAAGGTCTATTTGGGTTCAAGGATTTTGTGTCAAGGTAGGACATCATGGTGGCAGTTCAGTGTGAAGAGACTTGATCACCTCATGGGTGCTAGGAGGCCAAAGAAGAGAGGAAAGGTCTGTGGTTCAAATAAACCCTTTGAGAGACTTTTCCAGTCAACGAAATTCCCCCCACCATCCCCCACTTCTTAGAGGATAGCCCTGTCCCAATAGCAACATAGCCTGTGAAGAAGCCATCAGCATTGAGCTTTTAGGAGACACTTACCCAGACCAGAGCAGCTCCATTTTTACCTGCCTTGGAATAACACATGGAATTTGTATCGGCAGGAGACACAGAGGTATTGGAAACCATAGTTCTGTGGTGTTTATTAGTATTACACATATATATGGTGAGCTATTGTGGTGCTTTGCATGATTTGTTTGATTTAGAATGTGGAAATATAAATTATGGCATTTGTCTATCACTGCAAAATTATAATGAAAGAAATTATTAGTTTTTTTCATTTTCAATTTCAGTGCAGCATAAAATAGCATTTCTCTTTCAGTGAATAAAATCTGATTAATTATTACATATTGCTGTGTCCCACACAAACACCAAATTCTGTAATGAGTATATACTCAGAGCTGTTGGACTTTGTGGTTTGGGTGTACTTAGTGCTGTGAGACTCTAGAGTAGCAATCTTCAACCTAGGGTTGCCCCCCCTTTGGCACACTTTTAAGTCCAAAATATTTACATTATGGTTCATAACAGTAGCAAAATCACAGTTACAAAGTAGCAATGAAAATAATTTTATGGTTGGGGGTCACCACACATGAGGCACTGTATTAAAGGGTCGCAGCATCACGAAGGTTGAGAACCTCTGGTCTAGAGAGTGCTCACACAGTGGTTACAGGCTCTGCTAAGTGTGTAGTCACTGCTGTTAGGCTCTGGAGTGAGTGTGGACGCAATGCTCTGAGGCTTAGAGGTAAGTGTGCCCTGCTGTTAGACTCTGGGGAGTGTGCACTCAGTCCTATAGGCTGTGAGGAATGTATCATCTTTTTACACTGGTGAGTGAGTGTGCACTCAGAGCTGTTAGACTCTGGCAAGTGTGCACTCTGAGCTGTTAGACTTTGGGGGGGTAACTGTTATTAGACTCTGATGAATGACTATGAATACAGTGCTGGTAGTTTCTGTGATGTGCACACAGTTCTGTTAGAATCTTGAGAGTGAAGAATCGGTGATTTTAGACCCTATGGTGAACAAACGTGCCCTCTGTGCTGTTAGGCTCCATGGTAAGTGTGTACACAGTGCTGTTAGAATCCAAGGAGTACACACTCAACATTTTTAGACTATGGTGAGTGTGCACTCAGTTATAGCAGACTCTGAGAAGTACACAAGGTGTTTTGGACTCTGTGGTAAATGAGTATACACCAGTACTGTTCAGCTCCGTGGTGAAAGAGGATTCAATACTGTTAGACTCAGGTCAGTGTGTTCCCAGTTCTGTTAGATCCTGGTGAGTGTGTATTCAATTCTATTAGACTCTTGTGTAAATATGTATGTTGTGGAATATTATTTTAATTAGGCTACAATGTGTTCCCTTTGTTTATGCTGCAACAGAATATTTAACTGTGTAAATGTATGTTACATTTGTTTATTCTGCCTTTGTTTAACAATGGAAGGATGTGTGTTTAATTACGTAAGGACGTGTTGCATTTGTTTCACCTTGCCTGCCTAAGGCACCTGATTGGTCTAATAAAGAGCTGAATGGCCAATAGCTAGGTAGGAAAGAGGATAGACAGGACTGGCCAGTAGAGAGAGAATAAATAAGGAGGAAAAATCTAGGCTTGAGAAGAATGAAAGAGGAGAACAGGAGGAATGAGAGGAAGATGCTGGGGAAAAGAAGCCAGGCAGCAGCCACCAGCTTCTTGAGAAGCAATGAAAGTAAGATATACAGAAAGAAGGTTAAAAAGTCCCAAGGCAAGAGGTAAATAAAGAGAACTAGGTTAATTTAAGTTAAGAGAGGTAGCATAAATGAGCCTAAGCTAGATTGAGCATTCATAACTAACAGTCTCCATGTTATGATTTGGGAGCTAGTTGGTGGCCCCAAAGAAAAGGTCTGGTATATATGTACTCAGTACAGTGTTTATATATCGGCTCAACCCTTTGAGATTCTCTGGTGAGTGGGGACTCAGTACTGTGAGACTCTGGGAAGTCCATATATCATTTATTTACATTCCTTGTTGAATGAGTGAGCACTCAGTGCTGTTAGTCCCCGTGGTAAATAAATGTATGCTGAGGGCTGTTAGGCTCCGCAGCGAATGTGTACTCAGCGCTCTCAGAACAATTTCACAGTGTCTGCGTGTTTCTTATTGCAGGTACATGTTGGGACTTGCAGCAATTCCAGCTGTTATACAGTTTCTTGGATTTCTCTTTTTGCCCGAAAGCCCTCGGTGGCTGATCCAGAAAGGACAGACTCAGAAGGCGCGCAGAATCTTGTCTCAGATGCGCGGCAATCAGACGATCGATGAGGAGTATGACAGCATCAGAAACAGCATCGAGGAGGAGGAAAAGGAAGCTGGCTCAGGTACGTGCATGTCCCGCTGCATGAGACGGAGAACTGCACTATGCTCTGTTTAGAAATTAAGTTGTCTGAGGATTACTTAGCATGGCTTTGTGCCTATCAGCAAACAAAAAAAAATATGTTCAACTTTTAAAATAATATAATAATTGATTAAAAATAATAAAAACAATAGAATAAAAGGTAATTGAGATACATTTTAGAGCAACAACAATTAGCATGCCCAACATACTGGTTTCAGTTTTGTATTTAAAAGGTCTCAACTTTGGTTTCGTTCTGCATTAGTTGATAGTTCATATGGGCACAAATGTTAGTTTCCATTCCTGAGAAAATGGCAGACATTCCTGTGAAGGTGCTGGTATTTGTCAAACAAGGTATCATCAAATCCTTTGCTCCCATTTTCAGTAGAACTGATGGTTACTTTCTTCCCGCAGCATCGTTTCTGCACTGGCAGAAATGAGTGTGCTGTCATTTACCTGTGTCTGTGCTGAAGCACAGTCACCTGCTGCTGCTGCCTTCTTGCTCAGACCAGAGCCCCGACTACAGCTGGATTTGTTTCTGAGCTCTTAGCTAACATCTGTTGTATGTCTGGCTGGTGTCGCTAAAGCAACACCTCAGTGCAAAACAAGGAGACTTTCTTCACAAAATGAATCTCCTTTAAATGTGTTCAATATCATGTCCATTTTTAAAAGGACTATATAAACATGTCTACTTAAATTAGAAATAACTTTTTTTTTTTCTAGTCTGAATTCTCCCTGTAGTAGTGCCTCAAATGAAATATGAGGCTTTCTTTTGAATAATCAGTACACTTAAAACCTATGTGCTAATTCTGTGTGATTGGAGTGGGAAACAAAGTGTCAGGGAATATTAAATTACATGCTGTGTAGAATTTATATATTTATTAATTAATAAAAACTCTTCCGGAGGCAAGAACGTTGGTGATTTTTACTATAAACTATTGAGCACAAATCTCTTAAAAAAATTTTGGTACAGTTTTGTTTTGTTTTTTGTTTTCTTGAGATTGGATTTTATGCAGCCCACAATGGCCTAGAGCTCATTATTTAGCTTGGGATGATGTTGAACTCACTTGTTATGCTGACCTTGAACTCTTGATCTTCCTGCCTATACTTCCTAAGTTCTGGGAATGTAGGTGTGTGTCACCATGCCCAACTTGCACATCGCTTCATTTTTGATTGCTCACAAATATCTCTCCTTGAGCTGTGCAGTTGCTGATACTGCACACTGACACATGACAGTTTTGTGAATGTCACCAAGGGGACCCTGCAGAAACTTGAGTCCCTGTGACCAAAGTTATCTACATGTGCTTCTGTTTTTGGAAGCCAAAGAGGGCATCCTTTGGGGATAATAAATAAAAAATGTTCCGTCTCCCATCATTGCTTTAGATGTATATTTGGACAGATTTTTAAAAGAACATATTGCAGTATAATCTACTAAGGTTTATTTCATGTTTGACTCTTCCAAACTTTGAAAGTTAATGAGATGAGCCCGTGTCTGGATTTGCAGTGTGTGATGCACTGTCATCTTGCTTAATTTAAAAGTTCAGCCCAGTGCACATGTGCAGAGAAATATCCCAAGTATCCCTTGAATATATACAATACATGTTTTCCTGTGTTAGTTGAAAATTGATGAAAAAAAAAAACTTGAGCACAAAAAAACATGTCTACAGAAGCAATAGGCACTGTTACATCTAGGCAAAAGACAGTCTTAACTCTACGTGGGAAGTGGGATCCAATGCAGACTTAAACCAAGTCTGGCCCTCTATCTCTCCACAGTCAAGAGCAAAAGACTAGATAGACAGGGGTAATAACGGCTAACTTGAAGGTAATAGAAATGTCCTTGCACAGAGATGATGAATCAGTGTGTTGGGGCATGACCCATTCATCTGTCCATGGAACCTGTGGATATGAAGTGTGAACTATGAGTTCAAGCTAGGAAGCTGTGTGTCATAGGGGACAGCTTGCTGGAAGACAAACAAATCAGATGTTCCAAGAGGCTAGGGAGATGATGAGGCACCTTCTTGGTTTTTTTAAAGAGGAAGTATTTCTTTGGACATGGGAGCTTAGTTTCCATGGTACCTAGTAGCTCAGTTTATTTTTATGTATAGGTTTGATTTCATCTCATTCTCCTATTTGTGCGTGTGTATGCATGTATGTATGTGCATACACACATACATATATACAAACACATAAATATTTCTTTTCTTGATCATTTGAGTTTAAACCTAACCTTTAGGTCAGTGGTTCCCAACCTATGGGTCAAGACCATCAGAAAACACATACTTCCAATTGTCATAGGAACTCCTAACCATAACTTTTTTTCATTGCTACTTCACAGCTGTACTTTCTCAATTGAGCACTGCCTCAGTTCCTAAGACCATGAGAAATGTGCTTTCCAATAGTCAAGATCCACTACTTTAGCACATTGGTTCTCAGCCTGTGGGTTGTGACCCCTTCTGGGGACCAAATGACCCTTTCATAGGGGTCTCCTAAGACCAACAGAAAACACAGATATTCACATTACAACTCATAAGAGTAGAAAATACAGTTGTGAAATGGCAACAAAATAATTTTATGGTTGGGCATCACCACAACACAAGGAACCAAATTAAAGAGTCGCAGCATTAGGAAGGTGAGAACCACTGTTATAGCACAATGGTAGATCATGTACCTCACACAAGAAGACACTGGCTTAAGTGTCCAATATTCAGCCTCTCTAGAAAAAGACTTTCCTAAACCAGAAGTGGAACTTCTTTGAGAAAAGTATATGTAGGTGCTGTTCATCGCACTCATTCATATTGTGGACATGTGATGAGACCAGAACAGAAAACATTCCCTCCAGGTTAAAACCCGTTGTTGTCATGACTACACAGAATCTGTGTGTACTGCGTTGGCAGCATAGCTGGGCTTCCAGGTCACTAAGGAATAGGATTGGATTATAGCGGAGTCTCCTCTCTCCTCCACATGATAGAACAGGTCAACTTCCATCACAGGGTTCAGTGTCTTGGGTCACTTCTCCATTATATTTGGCAGAATTACAACAGGAAAGGTAGTTTCTGTGAAAAGAAGCAGAGAGCTGGATTTCCCCGTGTGTTCAACAGGGTTTCCACATCCTATAGGAACAGGAGAGCAAGGTTAGAGGAAATGACAGCTTGGTTTGGAAAGCCACCTGGATAGGGATACAGGAAGATGAAAATCTATCTCTGGCTCCATCCCACACTTGTACTCCAAAGGTATCTTGGAAAGACAATGAGTCACAGGTGCTTTTTAATACATAAAAGAGGACCGGATTCTGAGAGCTCTAAGATCTGAATTACTCAGAGTGCTAGAGGTGTCTGGAGAATGCACTCTGTTGATTAGAAAACACTATGAAGTCAACTTCAATTCAAAGGGTTTTACTGCATGGCAGTGGAGGGCAGGTGTGCCAGTAGACAAAACACGAGATTATTGTCTGTCTCTCCTGTAGGTTCAAATGAGAAAGAAAACAGCAACTGTTTTCCTGCAAATTATGTAGTTGTTTATGGGAAATAAACACTACTGAGGTACTGATAGAGGCACTGAAAGGGTGCTACATTAGGTCAGATGGTTGAGGCAAGCCTCTGATGATGTTCATTTGGAAAAGAGAGTGACCTGGCCATCTGTATCATTAGATGAACCAGACTGATGATCGTTCTAAAGTGTAGCTGAGTTTTCAGACTCTCTGTGAGGGTCTGACTCTATACCAGATGACTTTGTATCACTTCTGAATTAGTAGATGTACAATGATTGCATTGAAAGTCTAAAGCAAATCTGAGCACAAATAACACAAATCAGTTGTCAAGAATTAGCGCATGATTTATGTTGCATATCACTTACGATTTGTTTTCCTAGTTTTTTTTTTTCATTGCATAGATATGTACCAAGTTGTGAGTTAAATATATAAGCTAGACAGGAGCTTTGGAGAGACAGAGGCAATTGTTTCAAGTAGTGATGGTAGACTGAGATTTGAACTTGTCTATTTGACTTTAAATATTAACAGAAGTTTTCATTCTATTTTGTAATTTAAAATTTTATTTGATATTTTAAGTTCATTATTTTAAATAACAACAATACCTTTTAAATGGATTTGTGTGCTTATCACCCCAAGTCTGCGCATCCCAGACATGAAGAGTTGGAGTTTCTTGTTTGGGTAGATGTGTTCATCAGGGTATTGGGAATAAGGTGTCAGTGGAGTTCTTGTACTTCACAGAGTGCAAGAAAGTAAAAGTGTGCCTTTGCCCTGTAACAAGGAACGATCATAATTTTTTTCTTTAGAAGGCAATCTTCTAAAAAATGACATTTATTTATGTATTTATTTTAGTGTGTGTGTGTGTGTGTGTGTGTGTGTGTGTGTGTGTCTATGTGTCTGTTTGCATAGGTCAGAGGACAAGTGGGAATCAGTTCTCCTTTGCTATCATGTTTGTCCCAAGAATCAATCTCAGGTTGCCCAGGTTGGTGGCAAGTGCCTTCACTTGCTTAACTATCTGGAAGACAGTTTTGAGGAAGAGTTTTGAGTGTTGAATGCTGTCTGCCATTTTGTTGATGGGGCTCCGGTGACTGTCTGAATTCCATGTCTGTGTCGTTTACTGGAGGATGAGAAGTGTATTCCTGGGAGCAGGTAAAGGAATGCCGAGACCACCAGTGCCGTTCTGTGATGACAGTGGCCCCTGTGCCCTGCGGCAGGGGCCCCATGGGCCTATAGAGGGTTTCACAAAAAAGAGTGTCTCTCTGCTTTTCCACACTGACTGATAGTGCATACCAATGTGGGATGAAAGCAGACACAAGGGATGGGCATAAGGAAAGGTTTCCATTCTATGGGAGCAACAAAGTGTGATGGACACACTATTATATGCAGACATGAAATGCTACAGGTATAGAGCAAGGTGGTTGTTGGGAATCTGCAGTGCTGGGCAGACAGAGGAGAGAGTCAAGGGAGCAGCCACTGGAGAACTTCAGGCAGGGAAGAGTGCACTGTTGACAGCGCAGTAGAATCACTTGTGACATAAGGTCAGTCTTCAGGATGTGAAATAAGGCCCCCATGTTAAAATAAATATCCAAATTTTCTTTTACAGCTAGGATGATGTAGCTCATCTAGATCCTAGATACTTCCAAAACAAACCTGTTAAATAGAAGAATACAAGCCAGAAAATGAGCCTTGTACTTTGAACAGTAAAATATTAATATAAGTAAATATGTCAGCTTAATGTATTTATATATTTAATAAATATGTCTTCACATTTATTGATCTGATCATCTATTTATTTATTTACTTGCATGGCTGGAGATGGAGCTAAGAGCCTCATCCAAGCTAGCTAAGTACTATACTACTGAGCCAAGGCCTTAATTAATATCAGTGTCCATGTGAAGAAGCCCCTCAGGGCACTCCTCCAGGTTGAAAGATGATTCAGGTTTACCTATTATGTACTAGGGAATCAAGTAATGTCATATCCAGCTTACCACCAAAACATTTAAGTCAACAAGATTTTCATTTCATCAGTTTGTGAACTCACTGAAGTGGTCAGTGTCGGCTGTGTGTTTTGCATTTGGTGGGGGAGTTCGTCTCTCGCCTAGAAAGAATGTGATGTAAAGGCACATTTATTCTGCATTTCCCCATGTGGTCATTTGGATTTCTCTCCAGCTTTTTGGGGTCATGATTATTGTGTGAGGAGCAGGCGGCTGCATCTCTCTCCCGCTCTCTCTTTTCCTCTAGTAATTTTGCAGTTAGGTCATAAGTCTTCCTGTAAATCATTTTCTTTTTCAGCGAATTGATGTGGGGCCTGGCCATTTTAGCAATTCAGATTTGACAGAGAGGCATTCGCAGGGAGGGCCAATATCATAGCTGGATAGAAATTCTTTTGTTGCTTCTTTAGAAATCCAATCTTGAATGATGACCTTCTGGTGAAAGGCTCTTTGCAGTTGTCATCTGCTTCCCCAAGAGGAAAGCGGCCCTCCCTGCAAAATGGTCATAGGTTGCCTACATTACATAAATTGCAGCAGATGTTGACAGTGTCTTCGGAAAATGACCCATGACTTTCTGCATATTGGAAGTGATGACAGTTCTGTATCTAAACTTCTAAATATTGTCGCAATATTCGCTGAACTGTCAAAGCCCTTTGGCTGTCACATGCACCTGTCACGGTAAAACATGTCCTGAAACAGAAGGAAGGTCACCGTTGTCCTGCCACTGAAGGACCTGGGGCAATGGAGGGAGTTGTAGCAAACTGGCTTTCTTCGTCATGGTGACTGACTTAAGAAGCTGCTTCATTCGGCGCTGCTTTAAATAAATATTGCATTGATTTTTCTAAACCCCCCAAGGATTTTTCAAAGAAGGGAATCGTTCTTAGTTTTACATTAAAATGTGATTGACTCCCCTGTTCTGTGGGAAGAAGAGCAGCAGAGGGTTTCCACCCACACACCTGTAGAAGCAATCCTTTCCGATTACCTGTATGTAGACCTCCTCGCCACTTCTCTTCAGATGTGTTGAAAGTCAGTGTTTCAGTGTGTGGATCGGTAATGCACAAGGACTGTGTGTTTCTGTTTTCTTGCCACGCTATATGTAAATCTAAATCTTCTAAGAAGAAAATCCATGCTAAAAGAGCTTAGTGTCAACCACCCACCCCCATGCACACATCAGTTCACAGTGAGGTAGGTGCACACTGTTTTTAAATTGTCTGCATTTAAAGCAAAGAAGAGGTGATCCCCAGAGGACAGGCATTTCCAATGAGCTCTGCTTCAGGGTAATTCCTTTACAGATTAGCTTGAATCCATTCTGTGCAGCTAATGGTCTCCTTTATAAATTAGATATCTATAATATATAATATATTGTACACACATGTATACATATATGTGTGTCTATGTATATGATCTATATGTATATACATATATGTGTGTGTATATATATGTATATATATGTATATGTATGTATATATATATATATATATATGCACAGACACACACATATGAGGAGGAACACTAAACTATTTCCACTACCACCAGGCTTCCGTGCTTATAATTAGCACCTTCTGCACTTATCTCAGGAAATCCAGCTGTTCTTCCCCATCAGACGTGATCAAATGTTTCAGAAGAAGAGGAGGAGATCATTTCTTCCTTCCTATTTTAAATTCAGTTTGTATTTTGGATCCAGGAACTCACACGCCATCTGTTTTCCCACTCTGATCATACTTCACAGGTCTCGTTAGCTCTGGATCTCCAGGAGCAACATCTGCAGTCTGGATCCCATTGGGAACCTCATCATGGATGCATGCTTCACTTCGGTTGTTTACCGGTGCCTGTATTCCTTGAACTGTTCAAAAATGAGGTGTATGCGTGCCAGGATGAGGAGAAAATTAGGTTTTACAAAGCTAAGATTATAATCAACTGCTACAGAGACGGTTTTCAACATGCTTTGGAAAATGGCTTCCACTGCACGTCTCTTAGACAAAATAACCCCAAAACTTTTCATTTTAGGGAACTAGACAGAATCATTATTTTTCAGGAATGTGTGATGAACCCCAGAGAATTTCAAATAAACTTATCTTGTTACCATTACTATCGTTAGTGCTATTATTTGCCTTTTATTTTGAGATAGGGTCTTGCTGCATAGCCCAAGCTTTCCTCAAGCTCATGTGGTCCTGTCTCAGCCTCTGTAAAGCCAGGGTTATAGGTGTATATCACTACACCTGTCAAAACCAAACTCTGCTAACTAAGGCATTTGTGGAACTATCTTCACGTTCATTATCTATTTTTATTAAGAAATTTTTAAATATAATCTTTCCTCATTTTACATAGCTATCCCCCTCCCACTTCCGCTCCCCCTCCTGCTCCACTCTTCCTCCACCCCCACCCACCACCCCCATCCACTCCCCAGAAAGGGTAAGGCTTCTGAGATGTTCTAGTAGTGAACTGGTAGTAACTGCTGCTGTTTACTAATTGCCTACTTCTGTAAGTGCCACATACATTTTCCCCTCTGTCTACAATTCTCAAAAAAAAAAAATCCTAAAATTTGGAGATGATGCCCTATGCTATGTTGAGAAATTAGGGGTGGATCTGAGCCCCACTTCCTCCCCGTCTCCAGAGCCTACATCTCTTGCTATGTGTACGTACTGAAAGAAAAATAAAATAGAGAATTGAAGGAGCTTAGAATGCACCAGATTCCTTCAGGGTTTTCTTTTCTATAAGGAAGGACCCCAAGCAGCTGTAAGAAACAGAAGTCGAACAAGGCAGCGATTGGCCATGTCAGCTGACAGAAGGATTCTGTTCAGTTGCATCTCCCTCGGTAGTATTTTCCATCTGGGGCTGGGGGGTTAAGTCTCTGGCATTATAGATGCCACTGTCTGTCTGCTGCTTTTGGAATCTTCCTCTCCATTGAGTTTCCTCTATGACTTTCAGGATTTGCAAATACATAGGGTATACTCAACTTCACACACTTTGAAAAACATCTTATTAGCCTTTACAGTCTGCTTTTGACTTTTCAAGTTTATTCCGGTCTTTTCAGCAGACTAAGAAAGAAGAAAGACATCAGTGCTTCTTGGCACTCAGGGAGGACGAATTGTGGGGTGTGGTTGCTACTAAATTACTTTTTCTTAAAAGGCCAGAGTCCGATGTTCACTTGTGGGTGTGTCTTCTTTGCTGCTGTGCACATGACAGTTATGTCGCTGTGAGTATATGTTAAGTGTGACCTAGTGTGTAGCCACAGGAGACCTCGTAGAGTAGCTTTGCAGAAAAGGCTCTGGGTAATTGAAATGATAGCCATTTAGGAGACCAGGCATGCTACTTTACGAAAGACTGGGCAAACTCATGTCTCCACAGGCTTACTACAACACACTATCAGAGTTGATCTGGTTGGAACCAAGAGAAGCAAAATGCTGTAGCAAACACTGGGTATCATCTGATACTAGTGTTGGCAACCCATCACATCTCCTTAACCCCTTCGTTCTTACATGGACAGCAGTGTTTCTTCTCTCTCCTTGGATTGCACTCACTGAACAATTACCTAGATGAATTACCTACCAATTACCTATTCATGATGTTGTAATAAGGAGAAAGATCTTGTTTAATTAGGAACTTGTCAAAGAAGAGAGAAAGACACTGAGGTGGTAATGACGTAGGAAAAAACCAGTGGAGATTAAGGGAAGGTTCTGTTTCAGAATAAGAGGACAAAAAGCCTCCCCTTTCTCTAGTCCACAATGGCCTAAATTTCCCAGCCCCTCAATCTGTATTAAGATTTGCACCTCCCTGCCTCCCCTGGCAATTTAGCTCTACTTATGCATATTCTTACCACCCTGCACCCACAGCTTCATGCTGAGAGACTTAGAAGTTCCTTTGACTTTCTATGCCTGCTGGAGGAGTGGAGGAGGATATTCACTGACTTCTGAGATTTGGAGGCGTTGTAATTCTTAACATACCAGGTACTTCCATTTTGGATCCTTAGGTCACTCTGAAGCTTTAGCAGGCTTGCTTGCTGAAGGACCTATTCAGGGATAGAGAGGAATGTGCTTAGAATCTTACTGTGGTGTTTAACATTTGTTACAGGTATAGGAAGTTACTTCCTTTTAGTTGCCAATATGTGTTGTACTTAAGTAAATAATTTATTTTCTGGGGTCAAGTACTTATCATTATAATGAAACTCAAATGTGAAACATAAAATCTATTGTGATTTATTATTTATTAGAATGATTTACTTTTGAGACACTATCTCACAGTATACTCCTGGCTGTCCTGGAATTTTCTCTGTAGACCTGACCACATTCAGATTCACAGAAATCCATCCCCCCTAAGTGCTGAGGTTAAAGGCCTGTGTCACCACACCTGGCTGTTAGAATTATTTAAAGGCAAGTCTTGTTAATATCAAAATTCACAATACTGTTCACAAATTAATTAGGGTTTATCTATTATTATAAAAATGCATATTACAATCCGTATCTGTGTGAGTGCTGGTTTGTATGAGAATGAACTCCGTAGGCTCATGTATTTGAATGCTTTGTTGGCAGTTGGTGGAACTATTCTGGGAAGGCTTATGAGGTGAGGCCTTGTTGGAGGAGGTGTGTCTCTGGGGATGAGCTTTGAGGATTCAAAATCTCGCAGTAATTCCTAGTGTCTTTAAGTAGTTGTCTCAAGATGTAAGCTCTTAACTACTGCTCCAGCTCCATGAATGTCTGACTGTCTGATGCCGTGCTCCCCTACCCATGATGGTTATGTATTCCAACCCTCTGGAATTGTGAGCCCCAAATTAAATGCTTTCTTATGTAAGTTGCCTTGGTCATGGTGTTTTGTTGTGTTTCCCTTGTGGTCCTTAAGTATGTCTATTTAACTTATGTGTAAGTTAAAAAAAGACTCATGTTATGGCACAGTATTTGAAACCTCATTTTCACTGTTTGCTTTTTCCTTTTTTATTGAGTTATACATTTTTCTCTGCTCCTCTCCCTTATTCCCGTCTCCCCTTCTACCCTCTTCCATGACCCTCGTTCTCCCAATTTATTTAGGAGATCTTGTCTTTTTCTCCTTCCTATGTAGATCCATATATGTCTCTCTTAGGGTCCTTTTTGTTGTCTAGGTTCTCTGTATTGTGAATTGTGGGCTGTTTTTTCTTTGTTTTATGTATGTCTAAAAGACACTTATAAGTGAGTACATATTATATTTGTCTTTCTGGGTCTGGGTTACTTCACTCAAAATGGTTTCGACTAGATCCATACATTTGCATGCAAATTTCAATGTCATTGTTTTTTATTGCTGAGTAGTACTCCATTGTATAAATGTACCACATTTTCTTTATCCATTCTTTGGTTGGTGGGCATCTAGGTTGTTTTCAGGTTTGGGCTATTACAAATAATGCTGCTATGAACATAGTTGAGCACATGTCTTTGTGGTATGATTGAGCATCTTTTGGGTGTATACCCAACAGCAGTATTACTAGGTCTTGAGATAGATTGTTCCTAATTTTCTGAGAAATTGCCATACTGATTTCCAAAGCCTTTGTCAACTTGATCTAAACCCCTTTCATCTGGGAAGATGAAACTTCAATTGAGAAATTTCTCCAAAAGATTGGCTTGGAGACAAGCTTGTGAGTCATTTTCTCGATTGGTTATTGATGTGGAAGGGCCCAGTCAATTGTATGTGGTACCCCTTCTGTCAGGTGGGCCTGACAAGTTGAGCAAGCTGTGGAGGCAAGCCAGTAAGCAGCACTCTTTCATGAACTCTGCTTCAGTTCCTGCCGCCAGATTCCTGTCCTGACTTCATGATGGACTATAGGCTATAAGATGAAATAAACCATTCCCTCCCCAAGTTGCTTTTGGTTATGGTGTTTGTCAGAGCATCAGAAAAACTATTAGACCATGTAAAAATTAATGTTGCTTCATATATAATACTCAAAATTAACTTTAAAAAGACCTGTATGCAAGAGCTAACACCATGGAGGTCTTAAAATAGAGAACAATGTCTAAGACAGAGTATTTGACGATCTCGTGAACATGTAATAGCAAAAGCACAGATAATAAAATGGCAGATCTATGGAAATTGATCAAGTTATGGTTCTTATGCCAAAGAACATTAACAAAAATGTGTAAAGACAACCTGCAGAAGGACACCATTTGACAATCTTATCTGATAAAGCTTATATGTCTTAACTGCATAATGAATGCTCATGAAAATGTGTGTAGACCAAGGATCCAGTATAAAGAGGTGGGCAAAGGATTTAGATTAGCGTGGAAAACCACAGAAGATACAGTAAACAGCCAGGGAGCACATAAAAGAATGCCGAGCTTTGATTCACAGTAAGGAAATACAATTCAGAATTGCAATGAATGCAATTCATTCATAACAAGTGGAAAATTAACAGGTGCAAGGATTGCAGTGGATGGGGAGGAACTGTAAGCTACGGAAACTGCTGCTGGAGACACAGCATGCTGGGGAGATAACTTGATAGGTTCAGTGAAGAGCAATCTGACATCTTCCCCATGCCATTCCCACACTCATACCCACAGAAATTAGGATAGATGATCACAGACACTGTTCCTGCGCATGTTCCTAACAGCTTTACTCATTGTACACAATCACAGACAACATACATGTTCATCAGCCGAGGAATAAAGCGACATGATGCATACAACTAAGCAACGACCGTTCTGATACCATATGGCCACATGGGTGAACTGAGAAAAGGATTGCCCCAACAGAAAGGAACCAGAACAAAGAAGGCCACATGTTAATTGATAGTATTGATAAAGTCTCTAGAACAGGTCACCAGATATAACAAAATGTAGATTAGTAGTTATATAGGATTTTAATGGAAGGTGGTGAGAAAAGGAATGTCTTTGGGTAATGAAAATATTCTTGAATTACATAATAGTAAATTCTGCAAAGCTTTGTGAATATAGGAAGGCCTCTCTGAATTTATTGTAAATGTTTAAAACCCTGAAATTTGTAGTATCTAAATCATGGGTTATTAATAAAAAAACAATTTCCTGTTGACTGCATCATGTTAGCATCTAAGAGAAATTGCTCACAGGTAGTATTTACTGGGGCGACAAGACATTTCTCAGTTTTTAAAGAGGCTGGATTAACTTGCTGAGATTAGGACTACTAATGGATTGAGAGAAACCCAGGGTTGCACGGAGTTAACCTACAATTATGGCAGACATGTTCGCATAAGCCGTGCTGATTTGTCTTTGATTTTATGTATGTACAGAGGTGCCCTTTTGAAGTCTTTGCCCATGAAGTAATTTATCTTAGTCAGTTCACTCCAGGAGGTTTGCTCAAGAGATGAGGCTTCAAATGTATGATGTAACAGGCTCAGTTTGACCATTTAAACAATGCTGTAATTGAGGGGTTTTGTAGTGTGTGTGTGTGTGTGTGTGTGTGTCGAGAGAGAGAGAGACAGAGAGAGACAGAAACAGAGTGTAAGTGTGTGCTTGTGTGTGTGTGTGTGTGTGTGTGTGTGTGTGTGTGTGTGTAGTTCTTAGGTCCATAAGTGTTGCTCATTATATGATGGTCACTTTGTTGTTATTTTTAAAATTTTATTATATTTACTTTGTATGTGTGTTGTGTAAGCATGTACATTATCAAGGTGTACATGTGAATGTTTGAGGACATCTTTAGGGAATGAGTTCTCTCTCCTTCCACCATGTGGGTCTTGGGTATTGAACTTGAGTTTTTAGGCTTGGGGATGGGTGCTATTTCCTGCTGAGCCATCTTGCTGTTAACTTCACAGGCCTTTTTTGTTTGTTTGTTTGTTTTTGTCTTTTTGTTTTGTACAGACTCTGTTAGTAGCCTGAGATTTGCCAGTTGAGCCAGACTAACTGGTTAGGAAGCTACCCTGGGATGATTAGGGTATACCATCAAGCCTGGCTTTTTAATTTCGATTCTGGGAGTATGGGTCAAATCCTTGTGTTTTTATAGTGAACACTTTACCAATTCAACCATCTCTCTAGCCCTAAAGACTAATTTTCTTCTTCCTCTTTGTTGACATATAACATTTGTGCATATTTCTAGGATTCAGTGTGATAGCATGACCCAGGTGTACAGTGTGCAGTAGTTAAATCAGCGTATTTATTATGTACATCCTCCAAACATCATGTCTTTGTGTTGAACATTCAAAGGCATTCCTCACTGTTGCGGAACAAATACAATGTTATTAATTATAGTCACTTGTTAGAGAACCCTAAAATTCAATCTGTTCACTTAATTGTACTGTGTGCATCTCATGTTGCTGTAACAAAACGACAAAAGCAACCTAGGGAAGGATTTATTGTGCCTTAAAGTTTGAGTGTGTGATCCACTGTGGCAATGAATTGCTGGTGGCTGGAGCTTGAGGCTGAAGTTCACATTGCAAAGGCTGAAGGAGTTCACATTGCATCTGCAATCAGGAAGCAGAGAGCTAGGAAGGAGAAACATGCTCAGCTATTTTTCTCCTGCTTATGAGCCCTAGGACTCAAGTCTAGGACATAGTGTCACCTACTTTTAGGGTGGCTTTTCCCACCTCAGTTAACCTGATCAGGATAATCCTTCCAAAGAATACCCGGAGCCTGTCTCTTGGATGGCTGTAGACATTATCAAGTCAATGATTCAAATTGAAAATGGTAGTAGCTGTAGTTTCGTACCGGATAACCAGCCCTTTCGCTAATATCTCTCTTGCTTTCTTTCCCAGCTGCCCTAACTACTGTTCTACTCTCCACTTAGGTGAGATCAGCTGATTTAGGTCCCACTGGTGGGCAAGACCATGGAGGATTTGCTTTGCTATACCTGACTTATTTTCTTTAACAGGATTGGGAATATTGCTGCAAATGACAGGGTATCATTCTATTTTATGGTTAGTGTTTTTGTGTGTGTGTGTGTGTGTGTATGTGTGTGTGGGTGTTCATGTCTGTTTGTCTGCCTATTACCTATCATGTTTTTCTTTAACATTAATTATTGTGTTGATTTTGTTTTTACTTAGCTTCTCCCAAAGCAGAGTTTGTTTTATATATTAAAAATACATTTTTATGCAATTTATTATGAACATGGTTTTATTACCCTCATCTCCTTCTATACTGTCCCACTTCGCCACCCTTCCAACTTCATGTCTTCTTTCTAGAAAACAAACAAGAGCCGGGTGGTGGTGGCGCACGCCTTTAATCCCAGCACTCGGGAGGCAGAGGCAGGTGGATTTCTGTGAGTTCAAGGCCAGCCTGGTCTACAAGAACTAGTGCCAGGACAGGCTCCAAAGCTACAGAGAAACCCTGTCTCGGAAAAAAAAAAGAAAAGAAAAAGAAAACAAACAAGACAATAAAAAACTCATATAAACCAGAATAAAGAAAAAACCAGCAGAAAAGAAGCATGTGACACATACATTCACACACACACAGATACACGCACATACCATAACACACAAAATTGTAAACCATAATATGCCAGCAAAAGACCGGAAATGTAAAAAAAAAGGCTAAAATAAAGCAATGTAAGGTAAGATATTTCAAAACTACCATTAAGTTCATTTTGTGTTGACCCTCTACTGTTGGACGTCAGACCCACCCTTAAGTGTGGTTTGTATACCCAGTGAGACTTAATTGAAGAAAACTTATTTTTCATTCATGATTGGTTGACAATTGGAAATAGCTTCTGGGATAGGGATGGGGGCTTCTCCATCTGAGCACTGGGACCCAGTCTGGCTTGGGCCTATGGAGACCTTGTGCGTGCTGTTGTTGTCTGTGTGCCTTCATATGCACATCTGTCCTGTTGTGTTTGGAAGATAATGTTTCTTTGGTGTCTTTCATTTCATCACAGAAATTGAAAGGACAATTTCAGCTACACAGGAACACACACACAGACAGAGAGAGAAAAAACAAGATTACTGAAACAATTCTGAATAGTAGAAGAACTGTTGGGGGTATTGCCATTCCTAGACTCAAGTTATACTATCTAGTTATAGTATGAAGACAGCATGGTATTGATATATAAACAGATATGTTCATCAATGGAATAGAGTTGAAGATCCAAACATAAGTCCAAAATCTTATAAACATCTGATTTTTTGACAACGAAGTCAGAAATTCACACTAGAAAAAAAAGACAGCATCTTTAACAAATGGTGCTGGTCAAACTGGATAGCTGCATGTAGCAGATTAAAAATAGATCCATTCTTCTCACCCTGCACAAAACTAAATCCCAGTGTATCAAAGACCTCAACATAAGACCAGATACACTAAATCTGATAGAACAGAAAGTGTGGGGGTAGTCTCGAACTCATTGGCAAGACTTTCTTTTTTATTTTATTTATTTTTTTTAAATTTCATTTTACATTGCATTCACAGTTCTCCATGACCCCTCTCCCCGCCACCCCCTGCCTCACCCCAAGCCCACTCTTCCTGATGGATAAGGGCCTCCATGGGAAATCTACAGAGTCTGGCACATTAAGTTGGGGCAGGACCAAGCCCCTCTCCACTTCATTAAGGCTGAGCATAACATCCCACCACAGAGATCGGGCTCCAGTAAGCTAGCTCATGTATCCCGGATAGATCCTAATCCTACTGCCAGGGATAGATCCTGGACTCAGAGATAGCCCAAGCATCATCACTGTCTTCCACATATGGAGGACCTAGTGTGGTCCCATGGGGACTCCACAGCTACTGATCTAGAGTTCCTGAGTTTCCACGAGCTTGGTTCAGCTGTCCCTGTAGATTTTTCCATCATGATCTTGAACTCCCTCTTCCCTCTCTTTGACTGGATTCCCAGAGCTCAGCCTGGTGCTTGGCTGTGGATCTCTGAATCTGGTTCTGTCAGTTGCTAGATAAAGGCTCTATGATGATAGTTGGGGTATTCACCAATCTGATTACAGGGGAAGGCTAGTTCAGTCTTTCTTTTCACTATTGCTAGGAGTCTTAGTCGGGGTCATTTTGTGGATTCATTGGAATTTCCCTAGCACCAGCTTTCTCCTTGATCCCATAGTATCTCTCTATATCAAGATCTCTCTTTCATTGCTCCCTAACTCTGTCCCTCTCCCCATAGGACTAGCTCATGTATCGATAGCACAGGTCCTAAGAGCAATAATTAACAAATGGGACCTCACGAAACTGAAAAGATTCTGTAAGGCAAAGGACACCACCATCTGGATGAAGGGGCAGTTTGCAGAATGGGAAAAGATATTTACCAAGTATGCATCCAATACAGGGTTGATATCTAAGCTATATAAAAAGAACCAAAAAACTTGACTGGGCATCAAGAAAACAAATAGCCAAACTAAGGAACCAATGTAAACAGAGAGTTCTCAAAACATGAAGTATAAACAGCTGGGGAAACACTTAGAGAAGTTTCAGCATCCTTAGTCATCAGGGAAATACAGAGTCAAATAGTCATTCATCCTTTATTCATACTGAGATTGATTTAATAATTTGGCTATGACAATGAATACTCTATTACAAAAGCTATGAAAATGGTGATGTCTCCTCATCATATAAATTGCCATTTCTTTGGTTATATACCCAGTAAAGGAATGGCAGAGTATTATGGAACTTCTAGCTATAGCTTTTTTTAAAAATAAATTTCATATAGTGGGGTGCTAAATTACATTTTTACCTGTATTTTATGCTTGAAGCTGCTTGAATGCTATCTCTTCTGACAGGTTCAAGGTGATGTCTCATTATGGGTATAATTTTCATTTTCCTTATGACTAGTGATTTTGAGCTCTTTTTTTTAAAAAAAAAACGCATACTTGTTTGGCCATTTTTTTTTGAGAAATTCTCCTTTAAATCATTTGTCCATTTTTGATTATGTTTCTGTCATTCAGCTGAATGGCTATTATGCCTTTTATCCCTTGTCAGAAATACAGTTTGCAAGAATTCTCTTTTCTTCTTTAAATGCTTCCTGCAGTCTGTTATGTCTGCTGTGTAGGACCCTCTTAAGCTGAGGTATGGGGATCTTCTTTCATTCTTTTGCATCTTCAGGTTTAATTTCCCGCCATTGCTGAATGAAAAGATTATCTTTTCTCAAGTGTGAGTTCTTGGAGCCCCTTTTCTCTCCAGAGTCAGTTGGTTGTAGATATGTGGATTTATTGATCAACATTTGGGCTCCCTTCTCTTTTCTGTGGGGCTCTGTGTCTCTTTTGAGTATTATATGTTTGTTGTGTTTTGAAGTTGGTAGTATGATAGTCTCCAGTGTAATTGGTTTTTACCCAGAATCACCTCAGCTATTCAGGGATCTTCTGTATTCCATTTAACTTTTAGCAATATTTTTTTCTGTTTCTTTGAAGGCATTTTTGGAATTTTGGTAGGGATTTCTTTAAATCTGTTTTCAAAAGTATGGGCATTTTGAACAATTTGCAATTCATGAACTTAGATGCCTTTCATCTTTCGTGTCTGCAATTTCTTTCATCAATGTTTTGTAGTTTTTCTTGGCTTCCTTTCCACCTGTTATTTGTGTGTGTGTGTGTGTGTGTGTGTGTGTGTGTGTGTGTGTTCCACACTTTTTGATATATTAATATATGTCATAGATGGTGACAATAATGTCCTTAGAATGAGAATCACAGTGGAATATGTTTTCTTCTCATGAGTAGTCTACTGAATATTGTTCTAATAGTTTAACTATCCACATGCAAAGTTATAGGTATGCTACTAAATCATGGTTAATAAGTAGACACTGCTATAAAAAAAACTGTTAAAGATTATCTTGTATACTTATTACCTGGTAAATGTCACCATCACCAACACAGCCATTTACCTACAAGGTGTGTGTTTAGTCTTAGAAGATAGTCTATCAGTTAACTCATAAATAATCTTTGCTCCCCAAACACAATTAATTATTTACATAAAATTTTTTTCTTACTTTAATCTTTAAAAAACCCTGTTGGATCTAATCTAATCTAATATTAATCTTACTTTACATATGGAGTAGATAATTGAGGCACAACTTTTATAAAGTGTGCTTTGTGGAAACTTTAAATCACGAAGAGTAATATTTTAATTATTTTCATACAATAATTTTCTCTTAGCGTAATGTTTTCAGAACTCATCTGTTGCAATTCAAAACTGATTTTCCTTGTATAATAGGGATCAGCATGGGTTCTCTTTTTAAAATAGGGATCGGCAGTTTCCATGCTTGGTCTAGTGCCCTTCTTGGATGTTGGCTTTGGACTTTACACTTAACTGACTTCTTTGGTATAACAGACAGAGAGTGGTGAGGTTTGCACACCTCTGGTTCAGGCATACAGCATCTTCCCATCATTTAGCCCTTGTTTATGTGGAGTTCACATTAGACTGTTTTGTAACAAAGCTTCAAAAATATTTTATCCCTTTGGGAATTTTTACAATTTGCTAGATAAAAGCAATCTGCTGAAGAAATACGCAGAAGGTGACACTATATGGTGTCCCCAGGACAGATGTGTTCTAGATAGATCCAAATTTGTCTGTATTGATTACATTTTGCCCTCTTGAAAGCATATAATTTTGTTTCCATATAACCCTGAGCAACCTTTGCAAAGATGTTATTTTAGTTTCCTTAAATTTCTTCAGCTATAAAATCAGGAAAAGAAGACATTCAGATCCTCACAGGGCATGAGAATAATATATACAGTGCTTCCCACATAGGGTTTTGCGCAGGAATATACCTTTTAAAGTGGTCTTGTCATCCTTCACTTCCTGCATAAGTTAAGTACACCTCAAAGGAAATTGCAAGTGAGCATCTCTTCATCGTGATCTAGAGACATGCATTTAATAGATATTTTAGTGTCTGACTGGCTGGCCCACTATGGTCAATTTATGGCAGTGAATCCTTGCATAGAATACTGGTCTCAGCACTGTGGAAAGACATGCTAGACATGGAGAAGAGGGGATAAACCAGATCCTCAATTTAAAGATACAAGGCATCCAGTTTTTCAGAGTTTTTTTTTTAAGCTTTAGACTTCACTCAGCCTTTGTAGATCACCACTGAAGAAAAACAATTAACAGTCTTGTAAACCCTCTTTACTAATGTTTTCTTTTTTTAAGAATCTGTCTTCTGTATTACTTTTGACAAATTAATTTTTAAAAACTAGATACCATTGCATATTTCTTTAAGTTTACTTTATGCCCAAAATGCCTTTATGGGAATTTTTCCTAGCCACGTTTTAAGTTAAGACCCTGGAGGCATGGAACTGGATGTGACCAGCCTTCTATCTTCGCTGACCACTCATTTCTGAGTTGTGCTGGTGTGGGAGGTCCTTCTGTCTATGTGTTGCTTTTATTGATTGATGAATAAAGAAACTCCTTTGGTCTATAGCATGGGAGAAGGAAGGTGGAGACAGGGAGAAGTCATGGAGTCGCCAGAGTCAGACATGCCGAAACTTTAGTCATTGCTCAACGGCTGGAGCATGGCTTCCTGTGGCACTACCAATTCTGAGGAGTGAGGTTGAATCCATATACTTTCTAAGAGGTTGTAATTTGTTATTTTAAATGTTACTTGTTTCTGGAGGTACTTTACCAAGTAGCCATTATTGCTTAGATGGTTTCCATTCAGAAGAATGCTGGCCACAGAGAAGGCAAAGTAACAGAAGGTCAAGGCAGGAGATTGTGTGGCAAGCAGGACTGAACTGAAGGCAGTCCAGAGGTAGGTTTTAAGTTGCTTAAGGGCACATACACACACGCACACACACACACACACACACACACACACACACAGAAAAGCAGGGATTTTTCATCATTAAGCAATGTATATTCTGAATTTTATGTAAATAGTGAATCTCCCTTGATCACTCAAGAGACAGTGGCCATTTTTGTGTTTGCAGTTTCAAACATTTGGCAAAAGGAAAGAATGATTCAGAGAACTAATCAAGTGCCTGTTTTTGGGGAAAATGGTTCTACTTCCAAATGGCAAAGGAGCGTCATTACTACCTTCTCTGCATTCCAAAACAGGAGACAGATGCTACCAATAAGCGAGAATCAACTCCTAATGCTTTTATGTTCAACAAAACGCATATTATCTCATAGTTCTAATATTTGAATAATCAATCTAATTAGGTAGGTTTCTGCTGTCAAAGTCCTATTGTTTAAAAATGAGGTAATTTTATTTACTATTTTAAACAAACTTCCTTTTGCTAAGGAGCAGAAAGATCAGTGAAAATGTGGCAAGGAAATCTTAGAGACATGAAATAGCAAAATGTCTACTCAGTTGAGTGAAGAGATTTCCATGACCCTCAGGTTAGTGAGAAGAAGGTGCGGAATTATGAACTTCGTCCTCACCTGGCACAGGGTGCCCTCCGGGGCAAGCTTCCTGCCTCTGTGACGTCTGCAGTTAATAATGTCCATGTTCTCTCACTGTGTCTTGAGATTCTGAACTGTGAGAGTGTATGCAGTTAATGTACGTTCTGCATGGCACTGTTTTACGTGGTCTTCACAAATGAAGACCCAAAGACGTGGCAAATGGTGTGTAGGGGTAGTTATGCATTGCGAGGGGATGCTATGCTATGATACAGCTGTAATCAACTGGACAAGGGCAGTTCAGATTCTGACACCTTCCTGTGTGACGTCTGTCATGAGAATCTTTAGGGGAGAAGATGGTGAATAGTCCTCTTAGATTTTGTGGTCCGTTGAGAAGATAGTTGGGGAAGACAATCTAAGTGCGCATCCTGCCCCTGCCCTTTTCTCAAATGCTATTATGTCATGCTTTAGAGTGTCTGCAGTGGGGAAACCGAATTCTAGTTTAGAATTAGAGCACGCATACTGAGTTAGGGAAGGTGCTTATTTGCCTGCTGCCATGTCACCCAGCAATAGATGTAGCTCACCATAAAGCAACAACCCGATATAACAGCAGCCTGCACTCAGAGTTCAAGTCAAGGAAGATATTCCCGTTTCTGACTACCAACAACAATGTGCGGTGCTCCTGCACTCTTTAGCTATAGTTGGTGCCAGTGGTTCTAATTGTCTACTTCTTTGTGTCAAGTAGGTGTTCCTCTGTTCCCCCATCTTTCTCCCTTTCCTCCCTCTTTGAGATTTAAGGAAAGACGTTTACTACTTTAGTTATCTAACATACCTAAAATATGTTTGCAGTAAAAGTAGAAATTTACTCTATATTTGCCATGCGTTACAGCTACAGAAAAAAGAGGCTTAGTTCCTAGTTTCTCAGAAACTTACCTGGCAAAGATGAGCGAGTATGGAAGAAGTCAGGCCTGTAGTAGTTTCCTTCACAAACCAGGAGGTAGCCATTGTGCTTGTATGAAATAAGTGGTATATTTGCTTTTGGCTCAGACAGTGTCCCATCTAGGAAAGCAACTGTGTTACTGAAATTCATAAATGAACACTAGCTTAAGCGTAGTCATCTTTCCAACCCATATTGTGAGGACAATGTGTTTTTATCTGTGAAAAAATATCTTTGCTCTGCTTGGATTAAACCCACGGCCTCACATATGCCGCTAAGTATAGGCTCTATGTCTTAGCTATTATTCACAGAGCTTTCTTGCGGTTCCTAAGAAGCAGGAAGATAGACCACTGTTATAGAAGCAGTGCTTGTGTTAGCTCAACACTTTCTATTTGAGAATCGACTCTTTAATGTTACCTGGTTTTTCTTTGTTTCATTGGTCTTTTAATGTTGTCTGGTTATTAACTTGTGAACTTGCTTGGTCTTGGAGATTAAAAGTCTTCTGAATGCTTCTCAGGTGCATAGTGCCAAGCATCTGACACTGGGAACGTCTTAGCTGGTTTCCTACATGAAACATATAAAATCATTATCAACAATCATGGCTCATTTTGAACAAGAGGCTTGTGTTTTAATTTGGCGCTTGGGCCTGAGAATTTTGTCAGATGGCTTATGTGAATTTCAGGGATCCACGATAGATGCAAAAAATTCCTGGGAGCCTGAGGAGAATCCAGGGAAGATACCAACAGCTAAAAGCTCTGGTAGCCATGCTCAAGTGACTCAACAAGGAGCACTGTTGCCCCCTAGTGGACACTTAGCAATGTCTGGAGCCCTTTTTGGGCTTTGTCTTGGGAAAGTGTTGTTCTGTCTGCTGTTTAATCTTGCAAATGTCCAAACAGTACCTCTACTAGGAACTTCCTTGCACCAAATGCCAACCGTGGCACAGCTGATAACCCTGCCTCCATCACTCTCGGTTGCCTGCCTGTGGAGGCCAAGTGACCACCCGGCCTCCCGTTTCCAATACTATGTCTCCATTGCCATGAGAGACTGTATCCTCTTTAAGAGTAAAACAGAATAAGTCTTCCCTCTTTAAATAAAACAAAAACATACAAGAAATACAATCTGAGCATATCCAAAAATAATCTTAAGTATAAAATGTTTCAAATTTCAAGCATATATTGTTTATATTTTACCTGGTAACATAAGGAAATTTTCATGAAAGTTTGATTATCCCTAAATGTACCTACATATGTCCTTCCTCTCCCCTTCCCATATCCTTTGTTCCCATAGTCAGTTTTGTTTCTACTGTTATGTCACCTATCTATGTATGGTTTTATGAATTCATAAAGTATAGAACCCACAAATGCAAGGAAAATATGAACTATTGTTAAGCCTGAGATTAACTTAGATTTAGAGTTACTGGATGCAACTATCTCCAGTTGTCCTCATTTTTCTTCAGAGTATAAAACTATATCAGCCTTGATGGCTGAAAAAAAGTTTTTGTTGTGTATATAGAGTACATTTTCTTTATGCAGGCCTATATTGTTAGATAACTTAGCTTGGTTTGTTGTTGTTGTTGTTTGTTTTGTTTTTTTAAGACAGGGTTTCTCTGTAGCTTTGGAGCCTGTTCTGGAACTAGCTCTTGTAGACCAGGCTGGCCTTGAACTCACAGAGCTCCGCCTACCTCTGCTTACCAAGTGCTGGGATTAAAGGTGTGTGCCACCACCGCCAGGCCCGTAGGTTGGTTTGTAATGTAGCTATTGTGGATATGCTACAGTGGGCAGTGATGTAACCATCCCAGTGACATGCTGACCTGCCCTCTTCTGGTATAGTTGGGTCTTATGATAGGTCCATTTAAAAGGATTTATTTTTATTTTATGTGTATGACTGTTTCACCCGCATGAATGCACATGCATGCACCATGTGCACCCTTGGTACCATCGAGACCAGAAGAAGGCATCAGATCCCCTGGAACTGGACTTGTGGACTGTTATAAGTTGCCACGTGGGTGCTGAGAATAGAGCAGCCCCCATGCTCTTAACCAGGGAGCCATCCCTTAGCTCCTCTATATTAAGTTTAGCTTTGCTTTTGTTTTAAAAACCTATGTACTGTGTTCCAGAGTGACACAGCAGCAGTGGATAAGGGTTCTCCCTGTCCACGCTCTTGCCAACAGTTCTCATTGTTCACTTTTTTAATGACTGCCATTTATGATGGCGCCATGTGGAATCTCAGTGTAGCTTTCATTTGCATTTCCTTGATGCGTCCTGAAGTTGAAGGGTTTTTCATGTGTTTATTGGACATTTGTGTTGTGTCCTTTCTTTGGTGTACTTATTGATGGAGTTGTCTTGGTTGTTAGTTTGTTGTGGTTTTTTAGTTCTTTGTAAATTTTGGGTCTTAATCCTCTGCAAAAGGTATAGAGAACGAAGATTTTTCCCTCCTTCTGTAAGCTGTCTTTTCATTCAGTTGACTGTTTCCTTTGCTGGATGGACATGAAACCTTTAAATCTCATATCTGTAGATGGCTTTATTTTCTGGGCATCTCTAGTCCTATTTAGAAGGTGCTCGCCTGTGTCTTGAAGGGGCTTCCCTTCTTTTTTTAAAGCCAGTTTCTGAGTTTCTGCAGTAAGGTCTTTTGTTCATTTGGACTTGATTGTCCCTGAGATGAGAAGTGGACACCCAGTTTTGCCAGCACCATTTACTGAAGAAGTTATCTTTTCTCCTATGCATATCTCTGGCAATGCTATAAAAAATCAGTTAGAAGCTCTGGGGTCTTGGGTTTGTGTCTGAGTTGTCTATTCCATTTCATTGTTCTATATGTCTGTTTTGTGATTTCATTTTAGCAGCTGGTTAATATTGCTTTGTGTAAATGTACCGCATTTTTTTATCTGTTCATCCATAGAAGGACATCTAGACTGTTTTTAATTTCTAGCTATTATGAATAGAGTAGCAATGAATGTAGTAAGAGGAGCAGCCAGGCTGTGTCCCCAGCACCCAGCCGCCCGCATGGTTTAGCTTATGCCCCGAGATAATTACACGGAAACTGTATTCTTTTAAATACTGCCTGGCCCATCAGTTCCAGCCTTTTATTGGCTAGCTCTTACATATTAATCTAACCCATTTCTATTAATCTGTGTAGCCCACAAGCTGGCTTACCAGGGAAGATCTTAACCAGCATCTGTCTGGAGTGGGAAAATCCTTGTGACTCCTCACTCAGCTTCTCTTTCCCAGAATCCTGTTCTCTTTACTCCACCCAGGTAAGGGTTGGCCTATCAATGAGCTCAGGTAGTTTCTTTATTAATAAGAAATCACTCCCACATCATTTCCCCTTTTTCTGTTTAAACAAAAAAGAAGGCTTTCATTTTTTTAAAATATTTATTTATTTATTATACAATATTCTGTCTGTGTGCATGTCTGCAGGCCAGAAGAGGGTACCAGACCTCTTTACAGATGGTTGTGAGCCACCATGTGGTTGCCGGGAATTGAACTCAGGACTTTTGGAAGAGCAGGCAATGCTCTTAACCACTGAGCCATCTCTCCAGCCCGAAGGCTTTCATTTTAACATAGTAAAATTACATATAGCAAAACAGTTATCAAGTAAGAATTACAGTTACAATATTTATATCTATTTTATCTTTTATCATAACTAAGGAAAACTATAACTATCTATCCATTCTTCAACTCCATCAAAGACTCCAGAAGGATATAAAATTACCTAAACAAACAAGAAATCCAAATTCTAGAAATGACAGAGACATCTCGCTGCCTGGACAGTCACCCAAAGTTCCTCTGTACCGTCAGGGAATCCATCTTCAGCCTTCAGGCCCATAGTATCCAGCAGACAGTTCCATGAAGCAGGAAATTTCAAAGACAGTTCAGTCATTTTCTGCTGTGTCCTGTGTCCTGCAGAATGTCTCGTAGACTCTTTTATGAATCAGGAACCCTGAAAGATCATCTCACCTTCAGGCAAGTTCAGCAGTCCTCTCTCTGCGAGTTCTTTGTGTCCAGTTTATGCAACAGTCCAGGCAAGAACAATCTCTTGTTCAAATGTCTATCAAGCTCCATAAGGATCCTCTTCGATGCCCATCTTCCTCTTGAAGTAGATTGGTGCTGCCAGGAGCAGACGTGTCTCATTGTCATGAAAAACTCTAAGTTATTAAAACACTTAAATGCCATATTCTGCAGTCTTTGAAAGATATGAAGAATGCCTATCTAACTGAAATATATCTCTATATATCTAGAAAATCTAACATGACTATAAGCTTAACTATTATTTATGATTATTCAACAACAATCTATATTTCCTAATTATACATTACATTTTAAAAATGAACTACATAATCACAATACCTTAATCAAGATCAGAAATACATATACATATAACAAGCTTGACCTTAAAATTCACACCAATGCAAATTATTTATATCTGTGTCATATCCCCCTTTAAATGTAAAAGAACATTTATAAACAATATTTTGGAAACATGGGCGCAGTTTCTCTCTCCAAACTGCTTCCTGCTGAATGGGGGCGTCGTTAATTAGGTCTTTCATGGTATAACCTATGTGCCAGGGTCATCTCAGTTGGCAGTTGAATGAAGTAATTTTTTGAGGGTGTTCACAGCAACCTTTCAGGAGGGCATGGTCTATCATACCAAATCGGAATAGAAGAATTCCATAGGGTCTGGTCCTCTGTGAAAACAAAAGAAGACCCTCTCCGAAGCATCATATCCTTAGACCCAAATTTTGAAATCGTAATACCCTTATATCCATTCTGGTTCAGCTTGGCAGTCCATGTAATGAAATGACTCTCTGGAGTTATTTCCTTAACAGTTAAAAATTTTAAAGAAAACACAATGTACATAATCCAGACTCTCTGTGAATTTTCCATTTTTACATGGCTTTTTTTTTATTTCTTTTAATCTCTTAACTATCTGTACTCTATCTCTTTAAAGACTTTACCTTTTTATTTTTAAAGGCATTAACTTTATTCTCTTTCTATATATATTTTTTTCTCTCTCAAGCCTACGTACATTTACCCAACACTGTGATCCATTTAGTGGTCTGTCTGAATCTGTTTTATTGTGAATCTGTAATTTTTTTACTATCCAGGAGCATTTTGTTTTGCGCCTTTAAATCAGTAAGCACTTAAGAATCTAAGCTGTGACATTCCTAGGTCAAAAACAGGTACTGCCTGCTGGCCCCGCCCAGTCCAACATGGCGGAGCCGCTTGTGCCTCTGATCCTTGCACAGTGCATCAGTAGCATGGTGGAGCTGCTTGTGCCTCTGAGCTGCAGCACGCAATGTCCCCCTTTTAGGCACACAGCAGTCTAGTTGCCATCAAACAAATAGCAGCACTTTACTCCAAATGCTCCATTCAAAAGCTCTGTCTCCTGCAGGAGCCAGACAGAGATCACAATGGCGGCACAGCCCAGAAAGCCGGCATTTTAAAACAGCCAGTTTTTGCTTGCTGCTGAGTCAGGACAATTTGTTTGCGGTATGCAACCCAGAAACAGCAAAAAGCTGTCTTAAATTTTCTCTATGTCCTTTTTAAGCCCTCTCAGGTTTTACGTGGAGTTCATTAGCATGTTGGGTGCCACCTGTTGAAAGAGGAGTGGCCGGGCTGTGTTCCCTGTACCCGGCTGCCCGCATGGCCCAGCTTATGCCCCGAAATAACAACACACAAACTGTATTCATTTAATCACTGCCTGGCCCATTATTGGCTAGCTCTTACATATCGACCTAACCCATTTCTGATAATCTGTGTAGCACCCCAAGGTGTGCTTACCGGGGAGATTCTAGCCTGCGTCTGTCTGGAGTGGGAACATCATGGCAACTCCTCACTCAGCTTCTCTTTCCCAGAATCCTGTTCTGTTTACTCCACCCACGTAAGGGTTGGCCTATCAATGAGCTCAGGCAGTTTCTTTATTAATAAGAAATCACTCCCACATCAAATGAAAAAGGTTAGGCAAGTATTTCTGTAGCAGGATGAAATGTCCTTTGGGCTATGCCAAAGAGCCGTGGTATGACTGGATCTTAAGGTAGGTCAATTCCAATCTTGCTGATGTACCACTATGCTGATTTCCACAGTGGCTGTACAAGTTCGCACTCCCACCAGCAATGGATGAGTGTTCTTATTGAAAAGTCAGGTATTATTATTCTAATAGGTCTGCCTTTATATGTCACTTTGTCTTTTTCCTCTGCAGCTTTTGACATTCTTTCTTTGTTCTGCACATTTAGTTTTGATTAGTATGTGCTGGGAAGAATTTCTTTTCTGGTCTAGTCTATTTGGGGTTCTGTGTGCTTCTTGTACTTTGATAGGCACATCCCTCTTTAAGTTGAGAAAATTTTTCTTCTGTGGTTTTGTTGAAAGTATTTTCTGTGTCTTTGACTTTGGGATCTTCTCCTTCCTCTATGCTTATTCATAGATTTGGTGTTATCATAGTATCCCAGATTTTCTGGATGTTATGTGCCTGAAATTTTTTTTTTTGAGATTTAACATTTCTTTGACTGAGGTATCTGTTTCTTCTATTTTATCTTCACTGCCTAAGCTTTCTTCCATCTCTTAAATTCTACTGCTGGAGGCTGTTGTTTATAGGAGATGACAAGCAACATTCACTCCCCTCAACAAGTTGTTTTGACTCATCTGTACCAGATGTGTTTGAACACATGTGGACAGGAAGTTCACAGGTAGGAAATACATCAAGATATATGCTTGTCCCTGATTGGATGTAGGCTGGAGCCATATCAGGATGTATGCTTGCCTCTGATTGGACCTGATGGGAAAAACTTAAGTTGCTATAAACCCTGATTCAGGGCTATCTTCTGGAAACCTAGAGATGGGCCTGACTGGAGCCCATCTACCTGGCCAGCATTTAATTAAAGCTTGCTTCAAATTTGGCTTTAAACTGTGATAGTGATCTCCTTCTCCATCAGTGGTTAAACACATCGAGCCAAGGAATTGAGGTAGGGATGATGGGCCACTACTGTTTCCTAGGAGCCTCTTGTCTTCCTCAATTTTCTTTCCTTTGTCTTTAGGAACCAGCTGTTCATGGCAGGGACAGAAACTCCCCCGAGGAACGATAAATCAATGTCTAAATAAACAAATGGCACAAGATCTGAGAAGCAGAATGGTGAGAGGGTATAGCATGTGCTCAGAAGTCAGAGTGCCTGCGCTGGCTTTAAAGGCTGTTTCTTCCTGTAAGAGTCTGGATCACGTTTACGATTTAGTTACCTGTTTTGCATCAGTGTCTGCATCCGAATGCATCATGGTTGGTTAATAGGTATCTGGATGCTAAACAAAATGGTGTTCAAATAATAAATAACTTTTGCTATTGCCACATAATCTTAAAGAGTAGAATGTGAATATCCTATCTCTCAGGAGTGGGTGTCCTGGGATGAAATGCCGAGTTGCCCATCTGGGAACTTTTAAAAAGACTCATGGCAAAAATCGGGATGGAGACTGGGATGGGGTATGTGCTTCTCAGTACCACTGGCCCAACCACCAGGGGCTCAGATGTCTCCTCTCGGTTCTGCTCACCTCTCATGTGTAGGTTCCAGTCAGAGAAAGAGATAGAAAACAAGAAACCGGGAAACAGGCCTCTCTTCTGGCATCCTGGCCTCTAGCAAGGACACTTTCAAAACTGCTGGACCAGGCTCTACCCAGGCTGGCCTTGAACTTACAGAGATCCACCTGCCTCTGCCTCTCAAATCCTGGGATTAAAGCTGTGTGCCACCTCTGCCTGTCCTCTAGTGGCTTAGCTTTGCCCTTCTTTAGGCAAGCCTTATTTATTAAAACATAAACAAAATACCATCATATGGCACTTTTGTAAAATTTCCAGATAAACTGAGACAATCTCATATATAAAAATGCGCTGAGCATATAATTATTATCGATTGTAAGTCACAAATACATTAACTGCATTTTAAAGCTCAATGTTTTTTTTTTTAATTAAAGGCTGATTAAAAGAACAAAAGGAAGTATACTAGTGACCTTTTTATTGCTGTAAAGAGATGCCGTGACCAAGCCAACTTGTGAAAGAAAGATTTTAACTGGGGGTTCACTTGCATTTTCAGCAGGTGAGTCCCTGATCAAATGGTGATGAGAGTGGTGACATGCATGCAGACAGGCAGACATGCATGCAGACGGGCATGCAGAAGGGCATGCAGGTAAGCACATAGACAGGCATGCAGACAGGCATACAAACAGGCATGCATGCAGGCAGGCAAGTAGGTGTTGTACTAGAGCAGCAGCTGAGAGGTCACATCTGATTTCCAAGCAGTAGGTAGAATGTGAACTAGACTACACCAGGCATCAGTTTTTGAAACCTTAAAGTTCATGGCTAGTGACTCGTCTTCTCTGGTAGGCCAGGCCACACCTTCTAATCCTTCAAAAAGAGTTGGAGAGATGGCTCAGTGGTTAAGAGCATTGCCTGCTCTTCCAAAGGTCCTGAGTTCAATTCCCAGCAACCACATGGTGGCTCACAACCATCTGTAAAGAGGTCTGGCGCCCTCTTCTGGCCTTCAGGCATACAGACAGAATAGTGTATACATAATAAATAAATAAATATTAAAAAAAAGAGTTATACTAACTAAGAAGCAAACATTTGAATATATAAGCTTGTGGGCGGGTGGCATTATCATTCAAACCACCACGTTCCACTCCTGGCCCCATTACAATAGGCTTATATCATAATGCAAAATGCATTCAGTACATTATCAAAGGACTCCATAGTCTTTCACAGTCTTAACACTATTTAAAATAAAATCCAAAGTCTCTTCTGAGGCTCAAGGCAATCTCTTAATTGTAAACCCCTGTAAAATCAGGCAAATTAATGCTCTCAACATACAATGATTTAGAATATATATTCATATTCTAAAAGTGAAGACTGGGGGCAAAGAGGAAACACTGAACCAAACCTTGAACAAAACCTAGTAGGCCAGACTCCAATCCTACATCTCTACGTATGGTGCCAAAGGGCTTATTAGATTGCTTTTCAGATCTCCCTGTTTCTTCCATCTTTGTTGACTGCAACATACTTCACTGTCTCTCGGGTTGGTTCCCTGCTATCTGTAGCTCTCCTCCACAAGGGACTCTGTCATCTTCAACGTCCTGGGCTTTCCAACTCAATGTAACTCCAACTCAAGATCTTCAGAATGTCACACAGTGGCCTCTCTGGACCTCCATATAGGGACTCTGCTGCTCTGTGCCACATATCTGTCCTCAGCATCTTTCCTTAAGCTTGGAGGAAGATTCCACAACCCCTTATTGATGTATCCTTGATGTGAAAGTCAGAACCGCAGTGGCTGGAGTTGCTAAATTTGTCTGCTTTCATGTAATGAAATCGGGCCCTACTTTAATTACATTGGCATAAGCTTTGCTTTGTTGATGCTCTTTAGGGACAGATAATTCCTTAGCCAAGTTCTTTTCACAAGCCACAGGATTAGCTGGGAGGGGTCTTCCCCTGAGGGCACAAATCCCTTTATTTCATTTGGCATTAGGCCTTTCCTTAGGCCTCTCAACTCCATGAGCACTAGACTTGGCTCCAACATTAAATGTCCTGGTGTTCTTTTTTTCCTTTAACTATACAGTTTGTATTCATTTTGGGTTCCTTGCTCTTTTTCACTATAGCTCTACATAAGAGTGATCAGTGATAACCACGTGATGTAGTTAATATTAAGTTTTCTTGAAATCTGCTGTTTACAGTCATGATATTGCTAAACTACAGATTTGTCAGATGTATCTCCAGTGTGGCCATGACTATATTTTTAAAATCTTCTTAAATTCCTCTATGTGTGAGGACAAGAAATATAGGCAGCAGGGTCATGTGCTTAGCATGTGCAAGTCCCTGGTCTCAAGTAACTAACATCTAACAGAATTAATGAATGTGTGCTTATATAACACAGTAGGTGGGAACAGATAACAATGTCTTTGTCTTAAAACAAGGTTCCTTAGACTTTGTATACATGTAACCCTATTTTTCTCAAGTATTTTCATGACCTCGGATATGTCATACATAAAACACATACGTGAAGCAAATATTTACTGATGACAAAAAATGTATTTTAGAGCAATTTATTGTCATAAATGTAATTATAAACCAAGTCTACATACTAGTGAGACAGATGACTTATTATGACAAAAGAACCAAATCTTGGCTGACATTTGATTCTGCTGAACTAGAGCATCTGTAACACGCTTTGGAGTTCATCAATATTTTGTCATCAATTCTGAGACTGCTGTGTTACCTAAATATGTAGCACAGCATGGCAGAAGTCATTTCAGAAGTTGTTGGCAGTTCTGTATTACCCTACCCAGAATACAATGAACAGTATTTTCATGAAACTCAACAACTCAAACAGAAACTTTTAAAACAAAATTTACTAACAGAGTACAATCTAAAGCTCTATTAATTTGACACATTCTAAAGAATTATTGTAGGAAAATAGTCCAAATCTTTGGCTCTTGTAAATTAAACTCTTACATTTCTATAAGAGAAAAACACTTGGTATATACAAGAAAACATGAAAATTTATAACATACAATAATCTTGAGCCAAGAAATTTCAGGCAGTATTTATTAATATTGAATGGCATGACAGCTACATACACAGTGCAAAGTGTATGTGTTTGGTGCTTAGAACCAAGGTTACAATTAAGTCCCCAAATGCATCATGGTCAACCACTACCAGAAACATTTTGAATTAATTGAACTTTTGATTTTGAATAAATTTTGATCATTGTTTATTCAGAAAACTTCTACTATTTTCAATTTTCTTAAGACCTCCAAATTTGGTTATATACCCCCTGTGGGATTTTGGCCCCCAGCTTAAGAAGCTGGGGTCTATAATATGCTGATAGCCAGGGAAAAAAGGGGGGGCATGAACGTTACATTAATAATACCCATTTATTTATTTTTTGGGAAGAACTGAGGCTTTTCCTGATTCTGAGATCTGAGATTCGATCTTTATAACTAGTGCCTTTGAATGAGATATGAGGTAGCTTGTGGACTCATGAACATGTTTTCGAATAATAAACCTGCATTCTCTGTTTTCATATTTTTCTTAAAGCCGCTTCAAAAATAATAATATTTTGAGTAAAATTCCAGAGGATGTACAATTTATTCATCCTTACTGAAATTTTTACTTATCACAAACGCCCATCTATCCTCAACTGTGTTCATGACTTTTCTTATGGCTGTGACAGACTGCCTGTCATCAAGAACTCATAAGCAGGAAGGTTTTCTGTACTTGGCTCCAGGAGTCTCAGCCATTTATGGCAATGGAGGCGAGGGTGTGGCACAGTAGTTTGCACCATGGTAGACAAGAAGCAGTAAGGAACAGTGTCAGGAAGACCCGTGAGGATACAGCCCAGAAGGATGTGCCGCCGGGGACCTCCTGATGCCGTCTCTTAATGTTCAGCGCAGGCTTTATATCTAATAGTTGATATAATCGTTGATCAGAACAGAGCACACACGATCTGCTTGGTTCTGGACATGGCCCCACATCTGCACCTGATCAAGGATGGGACAATGCTATCTTTGGTGAAAGCTTAATTGGGGGTTACATGCTTGGTCCCGTTTCATTTTGGCCCACTGGAGATTTAACTTTTTACTCTAAAATGTACCATTATTTCACTGTCTTTGAGGAAAAGTACAAATCAGATTTGTGAAATCAGTGTCTTTTCTTGTCTAGGAATCAGAAGAGCCCCACACAACTTGGTGCTGCCAGGCTTTGCTGGCAAAAATAATGCCTTTGAAGTTGCCTTTTCACACTCTCTTCCTTCCATGGACTTTGGAACCCTAAGGGCATAGATTTTCTGCCCTCTCATGCCTGCCTTCAAGGGGGTAGGAGAAGGGGTTGCTTTCGACATGTGCTCATTAGTTTTGCTCCACAAAAGAAATGAATAGTGACGACTGCTTGTCCTAAGACTTTCCAAGGAAATCCCATTATCTCATTCGCTTTCCGTGAGTTTGTACATGGTGATCAGAAATTTAGCTGTACTTTTGATGCCGTTCCGCCCCATTTCCCTGCCTGTCATCATTGTCAGAAGTACCAATTAATTCTTTGTTCTGAGAAAAACAGTAGCAGGGTGGATGGACGAGCAGGCTTCGAGTTGTAGATTCTTTTCCATATATTTTTTTTTGTTGTTGTTGTTGTTTATTGAGACAGGGTTTCTCTGTGGTTTTGGAGCCTGTCCTGGAACTAGCTCTTGTAGACCAGGCTGGTCTCGAACTCACAGAGATCCGCCTGCCTCTGCCTCCCAGTGCTGGGATTAAAGGCGTGCGCCACCAACGCCCGGCTCTTTTCCATATATTTTAAGGATATGCTTTTTTTTGTATGAGTGTCTTGTTTGCATGTATATAAGAGCACCACAGGCATGCAGTGCCCATGGAGACCAAAGGAAGGTGTCAGATCCCCTGGACCTGGTGTGACAGATAGCTCTGAGCCACTACATGGATGCTAGGAACCAAACCCAGGCCCTTTGTAAGAAAAAAGGGAGTGTTTTAGTTGTTGAATAGTATCTCTAGCCCCTCCATATTTAAATATGAATTTGGGGGAATGTTATTAACTTTGCTTTTGTTTACTATTTTGAAAAAGAGCACTTGGTTGCTTTCAGTGGGCTTGACAGTTGTGTGCGAACACAGCAGGCTCTGGCTGGAGCTAGTAAACAAGTCTGGCTTCTTTATCCATAGCAGTTACAAGTCTTGTCCTGTCGTTAGCAAGGCTGACAGGGAGCCTTTTGTTAGGCTTGGGTGGAAGTCATGTGCAGCTTCTAGAAGAAGCTCCTAGATGTTGGTCATTGTCATGTCTGTCAGTGTTTAGCATTGAGCAGGGGTAAATGAAGACTTCACTATCATTTCCCTACCACCCAGACCTGAATAATCACACAAAAACTATATTAATTAGAACACTGTTTGGCCAATGCCTCATGTGTATTCCTCGCTAGCTCTTACATGTTAAATGAACCCATTTCTATTATTTTATATTTTACCACTAGGCTCATGGTTTGTTAGTTCACATCTTGCTTCTTTGGCAGCTACATTGTGTCTCTCTGACTCTGCCTTCCTTCTTTCTGCATTCAATTTACTTTTCCTGCCTAG
This sequence comes from Microtus obscurus, assembly GCA_963919715.1. Lineage (NCBI taxonomy): Eukaryota > Metazoa > Chordata > Mammalia > Rodentia > Cricetidae > Microtus > Microtus obscurus. The sequence goes on from CAWTZC010002364.1 coordinate 8,756,771, forward strand.
CTATACTCTGCCCTGCCATAGGCCAAACCTGGTTCCTTATTACCCAATGGTAATAAAACATATTCATCGCATACACAGGGGAGTCTCACGTCAAACAGGTCCTTAGGCTATTGTGGCAAACACATTTTCTTACCGAGCCATTTGCTACCCAGAGCTTGGACTTTAATAATACGGTTTCAAGTAAATGCCAAATTACTTCCCGAGGACGGCTGTACAGACCAGTGTTCATCATGTAGCTTGTGAGGCCAAGAGCTTGTGTTCCCCAGCCGTGTTGATGTTTGTGAGCGCGGCAACATTTCCCCCGAACGTCTGTGCTTTCCTGCTCTTCTGTGTGAGGAGCTTTGGGCTGCCTGAGTATTGAACTGGTAGAATGGTGACTGCTCTTTGGTCTTTAGTGTTCTGCTGAGACAAGGTAGGGACTGAAGCTTTCTGGACCAAAGAAGCCCATGTGTGCCTTAAAAGGTTATTGTATTTGGAAAGAGGCCTTTCAGCAAGTGGTGAAGGATAATGAGGTCATGTTGTGAGTCATAAAGTGGCGTACTGGTGCCTCCCAAGCAGAGGACACAAAGGTGCACTGCTGACACGCATGCATAGAGAAAAATCTATGTCAGGCACAGCAGGCAAACAGGCATCCACAGGCCAAGGAGAGGGCTCTGTAGAAGCCAAACCTGCGAAAGTCCCGCCTCCGGAACTGTTGCTCACATTAGCCATTCTGTAGCATTATTGGTTTTAGCCCAGGGTAGCTTATATACGGCTTATGTATGGGAACACAGAATGCTCTGAACCTCCCAGACACAATCGTGCTCCTTCCCGTACCCCTTCTTCTCTTCCCTTTTCTTTCCTCTCCACCTCTTCTCTCCTGTTTTTCTCCCTCTCCCTTTCTCTTTCCATCTTCCTTTTCGCCTGCCTCTTCCTCTCCTTCTTTTAAGGATATAAATGATCACAAAGTCACAGTGTGGAAAACAAGAAGGTGATGTCCAAGACAGCATCCACAGGAAGGCTGAGAAATGAATCTCAGACAGGTGGGAGTATATATGCATGTGTGTTCATGTGTGTATGTGTGTTCATGTGTGTGCATGTTCATGTGTGTGTGTGTGTTGGGGAAAAAAGATTCTTCCTCTGATTTCTTTGTGATTTTCCCTCTTTTTCTCATAATTCTCTAGTAAGTCATTTTCTTTGCGGGAGTCTAGAAGTGTGTGTGTTTTCTTATTTTGCTATCATTGGTGTTAATGATAACAGGATAGAAGTAATATCTGGGTGAGAAAAACAAAAAGGTTTCCTAGTATCTGCTGTCTTAGTTTTGTTGGTGTGGTAAAAACCATGACCACAAACAACTTTAGGGAGGAAAGAATTTATTCTATCTCCCTTCCGGATAACAGCTCATCATTCAGGGAAGTCAGACAAGAATCTGGAGGCAGGAACTAAAGCATAGGTCATGGAAAGCATGCTGCTTCCTGACTTTCTCATTATGGTTTGCTTAGAGTGCTTTCTTATATAACCCAGGACCACCTGTTCATGGGCGGCATTCTTCACAGTGAGACAGGGTCTCCCGCATCCATATATTTATATATTTGCCTATAAGCCAATATTATGGAGGCATTTTCTCAATTAAGAGTCCCTCTTTCCAGATATATCTAGGTTTGTGTCAAGTTGACCAAAACCGACCAATTTATGCCTTGTCACCTTGACACACAAAAACAACAATTATTAAGCCATAACCATAGAGGGTTTCTTCTTTGCCACCAAACCAGCTCCAAAATAAAGAAATGGAGACTTAGTTATGGATGCTTGGCCTTATGCTTGTCCCACTAGCTCTTATAACTCAATTTAATTTGTTTATCGACCTTTTGCCTTGAGGCGTATTACCTTTCTTCTGTATACCTTACTTTCATCCCTTCTCTATGGCCAATTGGCTGGCTTCTTGCCTCAGGCATGTCTCTCGTTCTCTCCTCCTCCTCCTTTTATTTTTACCTTCCCTCTTTACCCTATTTTCTTCCTTCCATTTATTCTCTCTGCCAACCAGCCCTGCCTGTCCCTCTGTTGCCTAGCTATTGGTCGTGCAGCTTTATATTAGACAAATCAGGTGCCGTAGGCAGACAAAGCAACACATCTTTACATCGTTAAACAAATGCAGCATAAACGCATATAACATATCTTTAAATAGCTAAAGTATTATTCCACAACATAAAAAGTAACATACTTTACAGAGTTAAAATAATATTCCACAGAATAAAGAAATGTAACACATCTTTACATAGTTAAAGTAATATTCCATAACACATAACCTTTCCCTTTTGTTCATCCCAGGATTGCCTGTTATTAAGAATGCATAAAGCATTGTAACTTTTAAAAGCCCCACAGTTCTTTTTTAATTGAACCACTTTAAAAATTCAGTCTCTTCACTCTTTCACACTGCAGAGTTTTAATATGTCCTGAGTCTCTCTGAAATATCCAAAGTCTATCAACTGTGGCCTCCTGTTAAAAAAGAAAAGAAAAGTTAAACTCTTTATTTCTACGAGAGAGAAAAGCCAGGGCACAGGCACATTCAAATAAAGCAAAATGAAAGTCCAAGCATGCAAAGTTCAGGGTCAGGTTTCTGAGACATAAGATCTTCTTTGTCCGAAGGTACTGAGCAGCTCCACCTCTCTGTTCTGCCATACACAGCACATACAACTCCTCTCACACGTTCAGGGTGGTGCACTCCACAGCTGTTGCTGTCTGAGGACGTCATCCTCCACACTGGAATCTCTAGAATAAAGGGCTCACCACTGCACCTGGGCTGCACCTTAACCAACAGCCTCTCCTAAGCTGTCTTCAGAGGTTCAGGTCCTGCAAACATAGTGAGAAGCAGTGACTTCTCCCCATGACCCCTTCAGTTCTAGACATTATACTGCTACTGAGGCTGTGCCTTCACCAGTGGCATCTCCTGGCCTCCTTTAGTGCTCAGCCTTAACTGCCTTCATTACACCTTCAGGCTTTCAAAACCAGTACCACATGGGAGCCTCTTCTACATAACCAAGTTTGGCTCCATCACAAGATGTAGCTTTGGCCTCCTCTGGACTACAGCTTTTATGTGTTGACTTGCAGGAAACACTTCGTAGAAGATATCATTTCAACGATGCTGGTCTTTTCTTCATCACATCTGATTCTATAGCTCCAGCTAACCAGAACCACAGTTTCTTACTTTATAACATAAATGGCCCTGATAAAGTCATTGCTTTTTTATGTAACTTCGCAAGCCAGATGTCTGTAGTCTGCATTTCTCTCAACTTCTTATCTTCCACGCTTCCTGAGAATGGCCCACTAAGCTGAGTACTCAAAGACTTTCCCTTCCTTTTCTCTTCCATCCTCCTCCCTGTTTAACTATTCCAGTTTCCTATCTGTTTCTCCATAACAGCATATTTTATTTTTCCTTCCTTGGGAGATCCTTTTCTTCCCTTTAATCTCTTATTAGGTACCTGACCTCTATGGTTATTGTTAAAATAGCACACACATCAAAGACTTGAAAACTAATATCCACATACAGTATTTGTCTTTTGGGGTCTGGGTTACGTCATGCAGAATGATTTTTTTTCTAACACCATTCATTTACTTATTAATTTCATATTTCTAATTTCTGGCTATTACGAATAGAGCAAAAGTGAACACAGATGAGCAAGTATCTCTCTAGTAGAAAACAGAGTCCTTTGGGATATTTCCAAGAGAGGTATAGTTGGGTTTTGAGGTAGACTGATTTCCAGTTTCCTAAAGAACACGACCCGTTTTCTTATACAACACAGAACCATCTTCCCAGGGGTGGTGCCATCTGCAGTGAGTTGAACCCTTCCTCATCCATCATAAGTCAAGGTAATACTCCACAGACTTGCTTACAGGCCAATCTTGTGGATGCATTCTCTCAATTAAGATACCCTCTTCTGTGATCTATCTAAGTTTGTGTCAAGTTGACAGAAATGAGTCATCCCATCTACAATTTTTATTTTTTCTTTCCCTGGGAACCAGAATCGATTTACTAAAGTTCCTGGATAAATTTTAATAATTGACATTGAATAATTTATTCACTCTCCCAAAGAAAACAAGAACTTATTAATGTTATGTGTTAGTATTCATTTGAGTGTTAAGCTGGCCCATTGTGCAGGAGGCCTGACACTGCATCCTTGACTTTCATGTTGCCTAGCAACTGACGCACACACTGCAGATGCTGAGGTAAAGTCATTAGGGACTTGTTCTGTAGCTTCCAAATAGTATCTGAGAAGTGATAATGAAAGCACAGTGTCTCTCTTCACGATTTCTACTAATAGCTTGCCCTTTATGTTTATTAGCCTCCAGGAAAGAACAGCCATAAAAGATTAGCATGAAAAATTGAGTAGTAGTGATAAAATATTAACTTCAAATCTTTGGAGATTTTTATCACTGGTCGTATTTCTTGAGTAGCCATCAGTACGAATGTGTATCTTGCATTGACAGTCAGTGGGACCAGGACATGGAACAAATTCTGTATTAAAGAAATAAGATATTTTAGAATGAGGTAACTTCTTTTTAGATGCTTCGGGACTTGGTAATTACAGAAATGCTGCATCTTTCTTTTCTTTAAAGAAGACAAAGGACCATAAGCATTCATGTATATGTACATAGCCACCCCTGTTTTTGTGGATTTTAAGACTTTAGCAAATTTAAAGGCTTAGGCCTTGATGATTTTGGTGTGTGCTTTTTAGAAGGCTTTTTAATAATATAATAAATAATTTAAAATAAAAGTTATTTCTAAGATAGTGAATTTCCCTCATTTAAAAACATAAAAATAACAACTTAGCCCAGGTATCTCTTTATATGAAGTTACTAACTTGATGTCAGTGCCAGTATATTTTTGAAATTCAAAGTATGAATCTGCATCTCAATACATGTATTATATTTAGTTACATATAATATGTAGGTATATAAATGAATATTTTTATTTATTCTTACGTAGTTTGACATTAAATTCAGTAGTGATTCCATATTACTGCCATTACAAATTATTCTGTTATAAATCTGGTCTACCCCAAGCTTCATGGGAATCTGGATGGTGGTGGAAATGATACTCTTACCCTTGACTCATGCATATGGGTGTTTTATTTTTACTTTTTAGGCTTTAATATAGTTTCATCATTTCCCCCATCTCTTCCTTCCCTCCAAGCTCTCCCATATAACCCTTGTCTCAAAGCTCTCTTTCCAGTTCATGCCCTCTCTTTTCATTAATTGCTGTTACATAATGCTTACATATTCTAAATTATAAGTACAGCCTGCTCTGGCTCTGTAATGCTACTTGTATAAACATGTTTTGTTTTGATTTTCATTGATGTAGGAAGACCCTGCAGATTGTGTGTGGCAGCATCCCATTCGAGAGGGTCCTAACAGTGTAAGAGAAAGCTAGCTGAGAGCAAACAAGCAGGACTCATGTGTTTATTCTGTTTTACTTCTGGACGGTGGGTATGACACAACCGTTTAAGTTCCTGCCTTGACTTCCCTGAGATAATAGAATGCCAACAGGTTTTAAGCCAACCATTCTCCCCTCAATTTCCCTTTGTCTTGATATTTGTCACAGCAGTACAAATAAAACTAGAACAGCTACCCAAGCTCTGCTCTTCACACTGGGGTGATCCAAGTCCCCTGCGTCTCCTCTAAGAGGAAGGCGCTGTAGGTGTGCTCCTGGATCACGGCTGAAGCAACACCCCTGCCTCCCTTTGTTCCATTCCTTCCAGTGCTGCAACATCGGAGCAGCCTTTCCCCAACCTTCAGGCACAGAGCAATGCCTTGTCCAAAAGACAAGAGAGGCCAACAAAATATGGACACAGTGATACTTGTGTTTATGATCAAGTGATAGAGAGGAATTCCTAATTAGAAAATGTACTGATCAAATGGCTTCTAGAAATTTGAGTCTAAACTTGTTAAGCAAAATACCCATTTTTCATTTAAATTGGATTCATTAATTGGTGATCTGTGTGTTTGGCATTTTTAGTACTCTAGAGAAAAAGTTCCCTATTTTTTTTTTCCATTTTCTTTCTTACTCTCCTATTTTTCGTGAGAAAATAGACAAGGTCTGTTCTACTAGAAGGGACTCGTTTTCTAAAGGGAAACAGATAACTTTAATAAACGAGTAAATGCATTTGCGTCCCCTGCCAGCCGTGAAGAGAGATGATGCTCCAGGCATACGACGATGAAATCACAAGTGAGGTGGCGCTACAATAGATACAATAGGGCAGAGCTCTGGTGAAGGGAGAGGCTCTAGACTTTAACTGCTATTTACTTCTCATTGTCTTCCTTTGTAAATATAAGACCTGCCATCCGATCCATCAAATGAAACTGAGATTTCACGGCAAGAAAGAGAGAAACCAAAGTGAACATTGACGCAGCAACAGGCAAGGCAGTCCCTGGGCACATGGGACTGCGACATCACTTGGTGGGCTTAGAGCAATTTCTCATCTGTGAAATTTCCTGACCAGAGAGGGTTTCTTTGGATTCTCACTACTAAGACAATAATTATCTCCCATACAATGTTTTTGTGTGCTGCAAGGTCTTGTGGGGGGAAATTGTGCAAATAGCAGTGATATTTTCCCATGCTAGAAAGATTTGAATCTTCTCTGAAGCCGGTTTCAGTGTCATCAGAATCCTTCGAACACTCCTCACTACAAGCCAGAGCTCTCTTCCATCTGTATTTATTCCTTCCTTCCCAATTATGTGTATCGATTGCCTGTCACAGAGCAGGCACCATTCTGAGCACTAGAGAGGGAGGGGCGGGGGGCAGTGAGCAAAGAAGTATTACTAGTTTGGTTTCCGGTGGGGAGAGATGACGAATGAATACATAGAAAAAAAAAAAGCATGACTAGAAAGTGATTGTCATTTGAGATGGTGGTATTTTACATCTCAGGGTGTATTTACAGGAGGATGCAGGCAGGTCATACAAGGGATGCGTGATGGAAGAGTCAACTACAGGGCGGGCGATGAGTTGTGCACGTGAAGCTGAATGGCCTGGAGAGCTTTAGGAGTAAGGATGGAACAGCAGATTGTGCAGGGCCCGTAAGGATTTGGCGTTTATCCTAAAGTGAGAACAGAAGGCGCAGAAGGTCTTTGAATTGAGTAGACAGGTGTGCACTGAAACGAAACGGTGGTCCAATCAGATCTCTTGTACCGGAGGCCACTGAAATAGTTCCAACCCAGGAAAGCCCTGCTCTGACAACTCTCCAGTGGTTGTTCTGCAGCCCTGAGCAGGGGCTGGGCATAGAGTTGGGGTGGATGTGGTGTGTGAGAACAAGTATTGGGAGATGACTACGTAGGTTTTTAACTAAGTGATTTAAATACTTATCATGATATGGATTGGGAACCTTAGGACTCATTTCCTTTTTCCTTTGACATCTTCTAGATTTTTGGTTTTAAAAACAAAACTTACCATAAAACAGAACTTCGGAGACAGCTCAGTCAGCAAAATGCTTCCCACATGAGTAGAGTACTTAAGTTTGATCCTCGGCAACCATATACATGGAAACCCCCACATGTGTGTGTTCTCTCCCCATTCTTAGATGGACACACTCACACACATGCACAAAGCCAAACGCATACATGTACGAAAGTTAGGATCCCAAATTCCATCTATACAAAATGGATTTCCAGATTCACAGTTTTTGACTTGAGTAGGTTGAAGGCTTGGTAGCGATAATTGAGAGTAGCTATAGAATAAGTGTGGGGGGGATTATTATTTGGGGGAAGAGAGCCAGGAGTTGGTTTTGACACATTTCCTTTGAAATGCAAGTTTTCTGTTCAGGAGAGGCAGCAAATTTGAGGGTCAGCGGTTAGGCGTTATTACTTTGCAGATGTCCTGGAGTCTTTATCCACCGCCCACGCGCAGCATTGACTTCCCCAGCTTGTCATTATCGGTGACTTATCTGTCTATCTGTATTGAGGTCCTGGAAGCCAGAGACAATATCATACTTGATATTTGAATGTTTTGCTCGTGGCAGCCTGGCCATGCTGTGAGACTGCAGACTTGTTTTCTGTGTGGGTGTGAGCAACTAGGCTTAATTAGTGTCTTGCCAGGGAAAGCTGCTTTTCTTAAAACCAAAGGGTACAATTTAGAAGCTGTCAAAAAGGAAACGGGCTGTTAAATTTACAGTTTATAGTCAAAGCTTAAGATTTTATCATCTCTGGATATTTAATTCTGGCCCCCAATTGCCTTTATCACTGTATCTCTAGGAAATACATGTTTTTTTTTTGTTGTTGTTGTTGGTAGCCTGCAAAGGTGTGACAGCATCTTAAAATGATAAAAATTTTATTTTGTCTTTAATTGTGTGTATATGCATGTCTGTGTGTTGGTGTATGCGTGTGAATGTAGGCTCCCAAAAAGATTAGAAGAAGATTCAATTCCCAACACATACATGCCAGTTCAGAACTGTCTCTAACTCCAGTTCTAGGACACTGTATGCATGTGGTGCACATACATCCATTCATACATGTAAAATAATAAAATAAGTTTTAAAAAATAAGTAGTAGCTACTGGATAGACTTTTATACTCCACAGTCTCTGCATTTTGCCACATATGTAGTGACAGCAATGATTTTGTAATAATATTTGCTTTGTATTTATCATGTGAATTATTGTATCTTGTTTCCTGGTAAGGAAAATTTACCTTAATTTGGACTACTGCTGAAATATGGTATTGTTTCTGTATTGTTCTCATTTAATAAGGTCTATTGCTTATAGACAATTGTTTTCTTAATTGCTCTATTATATTTTATCATTAATATATTGAGTAAATATTGTAACTCCAAAAGTAAAAGTTGGTTTCTTGACCAAACAACAATTAATTTTTTTTCTCTCATGTGGGGCTCATAGACTATCCTTCAGTGATGCCGTCATTTGTTGCTCAGAAAGACTCTGTGTGTTTTGGAATTACCTTGACAACCCATTCTTAAATCACATAGCAATCTGTTCTCTTCGGGTACTTATTAAAAAACCATCAGCTGCTGCCTAATATTCCTGTGGGGCAGAGTACAGGGTAGGGAGCATGGACTTTTCTGTCAGGCCTTGCCTGGCAGGAACGAATCTTGTGCAAGCTCATGGGAAAGCTGTTGTCTCTCTCTACCAATCCCTGCAGACAAGCTTTGGGGCTGGAGATAATGGACGTGGAAAACCAGGTTTGAGCAGCTCCTATAGTTTTCCAAGAAACTGATCATTCAAACCAACATTAGGATGATCATCAAGTTATACAGTTTTAAAAACAGGCAGCTGGAGGATCCAGTAGATTCATAGCCCAGATTCTATTGGAAAATTCAAATGGAGCTTGGAGTAGACAACCAGTATTGCATACATTGAAGCTTTTGAGAACGATCCTTGAAACTGATGGTGCTGAGACATTGAGCAATTGCTGTGGGTCATAGGTTCATTTTAGGAAACTCTGAAAGATAAAATGAGATCTTGGTAATGTTCTGACGTCTCTGTATTCTTAAACCATTAAAAGTGAAGCTGGCAATAAATGGCACTGCGTATGAGGAAGAAGAGGCTGCGAGTACAAGAGCAGAGTGGAGTAGAAATGATAAGAAAATGCAGACCGCAGAGTCTGGGATCTTTGGAGTGCACAGCTGTGATGAAGACAGCTTTGTTCAGGATGTATGGAATGATGATCAGACCCCGTCTTCCTTGAGTGACGGAAGTGCTGACAGTGTAAAATGAGTTGGAACAAAACAGAAGAGCATTTCCTGTTTTCAGCAGGATAGCAAAGCTGATCACACTGAAGCTGTGTCCAGAGTTCAGCATTTGACAAGTGATTCACATTTGACGTTTAGTGCAATGCTACAGATGAGACAACACACGTCTCTAGTCAGCTTTTTGTCGAACAGAGGACTGTTTGAGTCACACTGCAGTGGTGAGCCTAATCAACACATGGAAAAATCTTTTCTGAAGATATCAGGGATCTGTTAGAAATGACAGCACTGGACCCATGCAGGGAGTAGCAGCCAAAGGATATGGTCAAGTAGATCATGGGGAAGAAATGGCAGGAAACATGCTAGAGCACATGGTGACGTGTGAGGTAGCGAAAACAGGGGTTTCCCTGTCAGAAGAGGGGGTGGATGTAGAGTTCCACAGCTGCGCCAAGGATGGCAAGTGGGAAGTGGGGTGTAATGGAACCCTGGGGAACAGACCCCACAACAAGTCAGTCTTGCTGAATAGATACCTATAGTGCTCTTGGGGATCCAGAATATACCCCAAAAATCTTTCAGAGACTTGATAAATTGAGGCCACCATCATCAATACTTCTGATTAGCAGCTCCATGGCTCTTTGGGATGTCTCTGGTTCAGTAATGTTTGTTGATGTATGATGTGTTATTGCCTAGTCTAGTGTGAAGTGTAAACAATAGCCTGTTTAGACATAACCATAGTAGGGTTTAAATTTAGAATATAAGGGCTGGAGAGATGGCTCAATAGTTAAGAGCACTGACTGCTCTTCCAGCGGTCCTGAGTTCAATTCCCAGCAACCACGTGGTGGCTCACAACCATCTATAATGAGACCTAAATAAATCTTTAAAAAAATAGAAAACTGAGAAGAAGGGGGACTTGAATTGATTTGGATAGGGAGTGGGGCAGGAAAAAATATAAAATATGTTAAAATGAATTTAGAATATAAATATATACATTTTTTATAATAAACTCATTTTCTGTTGTATTATTATAAAACTAGGTTTTAAATAAAAGAATCACTGAATGCTACCTTTCATCAGTCCATGCAGTAAGGGATCTACAGTGCTAGCAGGGCCACATGTGTCCTGAGTTCACAGAGTTTCAGTATAGTGGAGAGAGAATGCCAATCATAGCATTATAGTCCTTGGACATGTAATCATAAGACCACTAGAGAGTGAAAATATATCTTCATGAGAGGTGGTAGGAACTCAGCTGAGAGATGGTTGGGCATATAAGGAATGCTAGTGTAAGTAGGCATTTGTCAGGAGAAGCATGGGCAATAGCAGCCAAACCAGGAATAAACAGAAGCGTGGCATAGTGTGTGATTTATTGGCCTCTTTTCTGTCTTAGTTAAAATGTTTTTGCTCAACTTAATTAAAATAAGGTTTGCTTCCCCATGTCTACACTGCCAGAACCCAGGGACATTTGGAAAAGATGAGGACTCGGAAAGCCCTGAGGGTGTCCAGAGCTAATCCCTGCTGGGGTGACAGTGCTGGGACAGTCACAGATAAAATCTGAGGTGGAACCAAACTGTTAAAGCACTGTTGGCCTTTCTCCTGAGATGCGTTTTCAGAAAACAGGTTTATACATTCTGACCTGGGTTTTCAAATTTTCTCCATGTTATTTAACTGTTCCTAATATAATGAATATAAAACAGTCTCTGCCTCTTGGAAGAAGTAAAGCCCCTCACTGAGATGGTAAAGATGACCAGTTCCTTGATTCTATCAGAAATTACTCTGGCGTGTATGTGGAAAGGTGAAGGACTTTGGAGTCCTGAAGTTAGCGGCTGAGCCTTTATCTTCTAATCTTCCAATAGGACAAACCCTTCCGGGAGCAATGTCAATTAGTTTACATTGCTCAAGTCTATCAGGGCAGGGCGGGATAAATATGCACTCATGCTGAACTGTCTCTCTCTGATCTCTTCACGCACGCTGTCTACCTCACTGCCCAAACTGTAATGCAGTCCAGTAGCTAAAATTACATGTGCTGGTTGCATGATTTCCTTCCTGGTTCTTTACATGCCAGTTTTAACATGGGGGTGGCAGCACATGACTAGCCCCTAGGAGGTTGAGACAGGAGGATTTCCATGGTCTCAAGGCTCACCTAAGTTATATAGTTCATCACAGACCAGTCAAGGCAACATAATAAGGTCCTGTCTCAATGGGCAAGAATAAAACAAAGAGGAGGCCAATTTAGTATTTAGGAAAACATGGCACATTCCATGTGGTTTCAGTGCTCGGGCTAGAAAGACAAGTACTGAGTTTCTCTATGAGTGGATTTTACTTCCTAACAAGAAGGCCCGAAAGTATTAAGATATTAGTTAAGTGCCCTGAAAGATATAAGTTCTGGATTTGGTAGGTGAAAAGTACACAGTGTGAAGCTCTTGCATTAAATACCAGATAGCTTTCTTATTGTAGTTTAGAACCACTATGGATTAGCAAGACTCAATTACTTTTTCTGACAAATTATGGCTGGCCTCAGTGAGTCATGGATTTGGTAGATGGGCTTCACGTGGTGTGCCTGAGCTAGAATGTGGTGCTTAGCTCTCGATGTCGAACTTTCCCCCAGGGTTGTCATCCTCTGCCTTGGTAAACGGCATCTAACAACCGTGTAGGCTCATGAAAGACTGGGACTTTGTCTGATTTCTCTGAATCTACCAGCTCATGTAGATCCCTGATAAGTGGCATCTAACAACCATGTAGGCTCATGAAAACCAGGACTTGGCCTGATTTCTCTGAATCTACCATTTTGCGTAGATCCCTGATGGCAATCACAAATCGTATTTGTTAAAAACTGGAGAGATGGCAGTAGGTGAAGAATTGAAACAGTTTCCTCCCCTCCTCTTCTCAGATGCGTTTCCTTGGGGACAGATGTGTCCCTGAACTAGTTCAGTGCTGTCGTAAGCGGTGTCTGTGGTGATTCTTTAACAAAGCCGCGATTTTAAGCCCTGCATTCAGCCCTGTTAGAAGACAAAGATGAACTCCTGAGTAAAGTTGACATTCTGACGGCAGGGCTTTTTTTTTCTCTGACTCACATTTCTGAAGGTGTGTGACAGTTAAAGCAAGAGTTATTGTGCTTGTAACCTTAGCTCAGGAGGAAGCACTGTTTGCTTCTTGCACATATAACTAGCCAGCATTCAAATGTAACAACCGGGCTTGACCTGTGTTTGCAACTCAAAATCATGGTTAAATAAGCGTTGCTGGGCATTTGCTTCTGCCCTAGTTTGCTTTCTTGCTGCTGTGATGAACACCATGGCCATAAGAAACTTGGGGAGGGAAGGGTTTATTTCGTGTTACAGCCCACCATCAGGGGAAAGCTAAGACCAGAAATTTAAGGCTTGAAGCAGAAGCATAGAGGAATGCTGCTTATCTAGTTGGCTGCTAGACTCACATTCGTCTTCCTTTTTAAAAACAATAACACGTTCTTAATTCTTTGAGAATTTTATCCCATGTGTGTTGGTCATATCCGTCCCCCCTCTCACAACTTCTCCAAATCCACCACCACCTACTTCCTCTTTCTCTCCTCTCCACATACCCACTACCATCAAGTCTAATTTGTGTTGGCCAATGGCTTCTGGAGTTTTGGTTTGGGGGTCCATCCTGTAGTTTGATTGCTATCACAGCATTAAAGAAAACTTATCTACCTCTCCTAGAAGTTATCTAATGCCAATAGGTCTTCTTCTGGGATTGGGCTTCATGTCTTCCACCTCCCCTTCATGCAAGGATTTTGTTTGGCTTGAGATTGCATGGGTTTTGTCTATGCTATCACAACTGTAGTGAGTTGTATGTGCCTTCTTGTGTTCAGAAAACTCTCTTTGCTTGATATTATCAACCACATCTGACACATGTGTTAATCACCATCAATTCCAAAAATATATTTCTCTGGTGAGGGTTGAGATCCACTGGTCTATGGGTGTAGCACTGAGTCATTAGCATTCATTCTTTTGTTTTTAATTTGAAGCATGAATTTTTTATTTCTGGAATTGTTTTTATCGATTTTTATTGAGTTCTACATTTTTCTCTGCTCCCCTCCCTGCCTGTCCCTTCCTCTTCAACTCCCCCCCCCCCCAAGGTCTCCATGCTCCCAATTTATTCCGGAGATCTTGTCTTTTTCTACTTCCCGCGTATATTAGATCTATATATGTCTCTCTTAGGGTCCTCATTGTTGTCTAGGTTCTCTGGGATTGTGATTTGCAGGCTGGTTTTCATAGCCAGAACCTGGAAACAACCTAAATATCCTTGGACCAGAGAATGGATAAGGAAAATGTGGTATATTTACACAATGGAGTACTACACAGCAGAAAAAAATGATGACATCTTGAGTTTTGCAGGAAAATGGATGGAGCTGGAAGACATCATTTTTAGTGAGGTAACCCAAACACAGATAGATAATTAGCACATGTATTCACTCATAAGTGGTTTAAAAACACAAAGCAAAGATTCATTCTAATTCTGTGTCCATTTAGTAAGTATGCTTCCCATACAGCCTATGACACCCATCTAGCCACTGGTTTTTGCCCTTATTGGTTCATGCCAGATATGAGTCTCATCTTGTGCAGCAAGCCTTAAGTTCAATAAAAACACAGTTGATTATTTCCTTAACATATGCGCCACTTTTACATCAGTGATCATGTCTTTCTGGATGGGTATTTACCGTATCTCCCAGGGCTCACATCTGGGTGAGACTGAGGTCTATTTTTCTGATAGTATGTCTATGTATCTTGCAGGGCTCTGAGAGATATCCAGTAGGGATGAAGCTTCCAGTTAGTTCAGTACCCAGTTGATTCCTCCATGTCTCTAACTTGAATAAGTGATATCTTTAACAGTAGGGTTTTACTGTGAATTTCTGGAGGGTATCTGATGTGGGAGTGATTTCTTATTAATAAAGAAACTGCCTAAGCCCATTGATAGGCCAACCCTTACATGGGTGGAGTAAACAGAACAGGATTCTGGGAGAAGGAAGCTGAGTCATGGGGTCGCCATGATGTTCCCATGCCAGACAGACGCGGGTTAAGATCTTCCCTGGTAAGCATACCTCGTGGTGTTACAGGGTTATTAGAAATGGGTTAGATTAATATGTAAGAGCTAGCCAATAAGAAGCTGGAACTGATGGGCCAGGCAGTGTTTAAAAGAATACAGTTTCCGTGTAATTATTTCGGGGCATAAGCTAATCGTGTGGGCGGCCGGGTGCCGGGAACACAGTCCGGCCGCTCCTCTTTCAACAGAATGGCACCCAACGTGCTAATGAACTCCACATAAAACCTGAGAGGGCTTAAAAAGGAGAGAGAGAGAATTTAAGACAGCTTTTTGTTGTTTGTGGGTTGCGTGCTGCAAAGAAATTGTCCTGACTCAGCAACAGGAAAAAACTGGCTGTTTTAAAATGCCGGCTTTCTGGGCTGTGCTGCCATTGCGATCTCTGTCTGGCTCCTGCGGGAGACAGAACTTATGAATGGAGCATTTGGATTAAAGTGCTACTATTTGTTTGATGGCAACTAAACTGCTGTGTGCCTAAAAGGGGGACATTGTGTGCTGCAGCTCAGAGGCACAAGCAGCTCCACCATGCTAGTGGTGCAATGTGCAAGGATCAGAGGCACAAGCGGCTCCGCCATGTTGGACTGGGCGGGGCCAGCAGGCAGTACCTGTTTTTGACCTAGGAATGTCACAGCTTAGATTCTTAAGCGCTTAGTGATTTAAAGGCACAAAACAAAGTGCTCCTGGATAGTAAAAAAATTACAGATTCACAATAAAACAGATTCAGACAGACCACTAAATGGATCACAGTATTGGATGAATGTACGTAGGCTTGAGAGAGAAAAAATATATATAGAGAGAGAATAAAGTTAATGCCTTTAAAAATAAAAAGGTAAAGTCTTTAAAGAGACAGAGTACAGATAGTTATAGATTAAAAGAAATAAAGAAAAATAAGCCACGTAAAAATGGAAAATTCACAGAGAGTCTGGATTATGTACATTGTGTTTTCTTTAAAATTTTTGACTGTGAAGGAGCTAAGTACAGAGAGACATTTCATTATATGGGCTGCCAAGCTGAACCAGAATGGATATCATGAGGATATGACTTCAGAATTTGGGTCTAAGGATATGATGCTTCGGAAAGGGTCTTCTTTTGTTTTCACAGAGGACCAGACCCTGTGGATTGCGTGTATCCAGATATGGTATGATAGGCCACGCCCTCCTGAAAGGTTGCTGTGAACACCCTCAAAAAATTACTTCATTCAACTGCCAACTGAGATGACCCTGGCACACAGGTTACACCATGAAAGATCTGATTAACAGCGCCCCCATTCAGCAGGAAGCAGTTTAGAGAGAAAAAACTTCGCCCATGTTCCCAAATATTGTTTATAAATGTTATTTTACATTTAAAGGGGGATATGATATAGATATGAATAATTTGCATTGGTGTGGATTTTAAGGTCAATTTTGTTATATGTATATGTATTTCCGATCTTGATTAAGGTATTGTGATTGTGTAGTTCATTTTTAAAATGTAATGTATAATTAGGAAATATAGGCTGTTAATGGATAATCATTGATAATAGTCAAGCTTGTAGTCATGTTAGATTTTCTAGATATATAGAGACATATTTCAGTCAGATAATGCATTCTTCATATCTTTCAAAGACTGCAGAATATGGCATTTAAATGTTTTAATAACTTAGGGTTTTTCATGACAATGAGACATGCCTGCTCCTGGCAGCACCAATCTACTTCGAGAGGAAGATGGGCATCGAAGAGGATCCTTATGGAGTTGGATAACCACTGGGCAAGAAACTGTTCTTGCCTGGACTGTTGCACAAACTGGACACAAAGAACCCACAGGGAAAGGACTGCTGAACTTGCCTAAAGGTGAGATGGTCTTTCGGGGTTCCTGATTCATGAAAGAGTCTACGAGACATTCTGCAGGACACAGCAGAAAGTGACTGAACTGTCTTTGAAATTTCCTGCTTCATGGAACTGTCTGCTGGATACTATGGGCCTGAAGGCTGAAGATGGATGCCCCAATGGTACAGAGGAACTTTGGGTGACTGTCCAGGCAGCGAGATGTCTCTGTCATTTCTAGAGCTTTTGACTTCCTGTTTACTTAGGTATTATTATATCCTTCTGGAGTCTTTGATGGAGTTGAAGAATGGTTATAGTTTTCCTTAGTTATGATAAAAGATAAAGTAGATATAAATATTGTAACTGTAATTCTTGCTTGATAACTGTTTTGCTATATGTAATTTTACTATGTTAATATGAAAGCCTTCTTTTCTGTCTAAAC